>HG995295.1:6695586-9195586 GCA_905332915.2 Hecatera dysodea
GTATAATTACATTCCCAAATGGGGGAAAATTAAGGTTTAAATATGTGGTTTAAAAACCAGAGGTTACATTTTGATGTGAGATAGGTTTGTCCCTAATCACAAGAGATCTAATACTGTCTCCCGTTAATAGATTCTGTCTCCAAATAATCCTTATCCCAAACTTTTCGGTTATACCTTTTACTAGGTGTCACCGTAATGTTATGTGTCTGATTAGATTACACATGCCACCAACAAATTAAGTAAAGTTGATCCAAACAAATACCTACTAACTAAAATTGCAGAGTCTATTTGTAATGTCAAAAAAAAAACAGCTTTTTACTTAATGCATTAATTAAACTTTTATAAACTCCTTTTGTTGGCTTTATTTCTGTCTGTTTGTTCCAGCTAATCTCCAAAACCACTTATGACGTGACTATCATTGACAGAACGCTGGTGTTCGCGGACCTGCGGATGGTGAGCTTTAGATGGCGAGCCGTCTGATAACAACTAGGCCCGGATCGACGGCGCGTCGTGTTCCACGCGCGCCTCAAGGAGATGTCAGTAAAGAAGACGGGGCCCCATAGGGTCAGTGCCTGCTAGGTACGCAAAGAACACTAGGAGGAACATCCATAAAAATGGTAAGTCTTAATAACACCAGCTATTTTTTTTTAAGAATGGAAAATCATCAAATGACTTTCGGTACTGCATATACAATTATATCCCATGAAATTGTGAATAAAGTGGCATAAGGCTGCTGTACGAAATTGGTGCGGACGAAGTCGCGGGCGATAGCTGTTGTGGTATACTCGTGTAATTAGAGTTGGTTAGCGACGAGTAAAAGCTTTTGGTCGTTCGTTTTTCGAAAGTAGGAAGTTGAAATGTTAGGCAGTTCTCAAAGTTGTAGTGACAGACTGCTTAGGATGCTCGGTTGGCAAAGGCTATTTTAACAGGATACCTTAGGGAATAAAATATGAATGCAAGCATTTTAAATCCCGGGGAACCTTGAAGATCCTATCACTAAGATTATTACTAAATCTCCGCTGTCTGTCCATATGTCTTTCAGCGGAATGTACCTCATGATCCTGTATTGGTTGTGTTATTACTCTATAGACAGTTGAAATTTTCATCGAGTGTTTATTTTTCTCATCAATATTACAACAAATAATAAAAAATAAAAGAGGATAAACAAACACGCGGTTTTTGTGGGTAATGGTTTAAAAACCTTCGTATGCGAGCCTGACTCGCTTATAAAATCGTTTTTTTTTTAACAAAAGAAACACTTTTGCAGGCACAAGTTCAAGAATAATAACTCTTTTTTTACAACCTATAAAGAATAAACTATAATAAAATCTTATACGCAATACATCTAGTTTACAAAGAAAATAAAACGTACATAAAATGTTAATAACAAAGAGAAGAAAGAATTCTACAAACGTTTTGTTTGTATTGTGTGTGTAGAAATGAAGATCAAAATATTACGTATTGCTCAAAGTGCTGTATTTTTTGCTGTGGTAAAAGATTTGATACCTATTTATTTGATCTGTACGTCTAGAAAATAGCATCTTTTTTGTATGGGCTTCACAATTGTACAAAATAATATTACATGGGTATACCTACTAGTTTTTTTATCACGATTTAGCTTCTACGGTCTTTACGGTCATTTTTTATGAGATACAAAGTAGTATTTCTTTTTAGATCAGAAACCTTCAAATGTGTCGTCTCTCACTGGGTAGAGTGGAATCGAGTTTCAGACTCTACTGAATAAAACCCATACTGGATCCTCCCACTTCTCTTTGCGTTTAAGGGCAGCTGAAACTGGTTGCGGAATTTGTTCGAAAGAGTCACCGCGGCCCTAGAACGCAAAGGGCACAAGAACGATCACGGGTGGGTTTTAGTCAGTAAAAGTCTGACACTCCCTACCGCTCCACCCAGGGCGGGACATTTGATGATATCCCATCCAAAAAAAAAGGGCAGCGGAAACTCTTTAGAACAATTCCACAGCCTTGACAGAGTACAAAGTAGCCTATCTGATTGTGAGAGTAAATGCGGTTGCGTGGTGTCGTGGGGCAAGGGTGGACGCGAAGGCAGACGCGGTTAGATGACAACACTGCGAAAATAAGAAAAAAGAACGTATCGACACAAAATAGTAACCGATTTCCGACCTTAAACTGTTCTTTTAATGTCGGAAATCGGATACTTAGTTTTGCGTGATTACGTCCTGTTTTACTATGATGGCGGAACAGTGCATTGTACTTAGATTGTTGTAGTGAGTAGTTGATTTTCTGGGATGTAACAAATAACGAGGGTTTATTAATGTAAGTATCTTTTACTCGCAACTTCACTCGCGTTAAATAGCTTTTAATAGTCTCCAGAGTCCCATCTATCTCTGAACAACAAATCAGACGGCAATTTAAGCGTAAAAGCGTAACAAACTAACTCACTTTTGCATTAAACAAACAACAAACATTACACACAAATAAACATTATTCTTTCTTTCATTATAATATTGAGTTAGGATTACATAGCTCAATATTACACTTGGTAATTGACAGTCGAGACTTTTTGAAATAATCAGATATAGATAGAGGAAAGCGTGGTAATTCCTTTTTCATTGTATCCTGCCATATTCTTTGATTATACATATGTACGTGTAAAAATAAATCCTGAAAATATTTATTGCGTAACAAATGAGATCCATGAATTGCATTATAAAACATACAAAAATTATAATTTTAGTAAAAATAGAATATATACTTACATGACATGATTGATGTGTTTTATGTTCAATATTTTGGGTTTGTTATAATGACCTCGAGGCTCGGCGGCTAGGCCAGGAACGGTTTAATTTTTGGAACACTATGGCCGGTCAACGCACCTACCACTATGGACGTGGAAAGTTGGATTATTTTGCTTGATACTTACTGCCCGCACTCGCCACCTCGCTAGGCCCTCACTTTAAGACATGTAGCTCACAACAAATGTAATTGCCGATAAATGAAATAATTTCAAAATCTAAACTATACTTTCCAAGGTTACATCCTTCAAAATACAGAACAGCGGCCCAATTCCACTATTTTCAAACAATTTCGCATCCGCAAACCAGTCGCAATCTGACAACAATAACCCTAATTTCTCTACATTTTTGACAGATTACGAATGCGATGCGAACGTTGCTTTAAAATAAGTAGAATAAGCCCTCATATATTTATCAGTTTTGTGCTTCAACAATCAGTTTTATCATCTTTAGAATAAGGTTTGTATTCGGTCATCATAGGTCAACAAATCACTAAATAGTACCTACAGCGCAAGGTGTTTTATAAACAGACGCCATATTGTTTCCACGATTTCTGTAAAATACATGCAAAAACAATTTTCACAAACGATAGCCGCTCTTATAAGGCATGACTGTGCCATATCCTGCCAAGTTTCCCAAGGAGCTACCTATACTGATTGCATTAAATATGTAAACTCTTAAACGGGTTTTGCCTTCACGTTGTATTTTTCTGCGATATCAAAAAAGTCACCGTTTACCTAGGTTCTTACCTAGCACCTTAAAGCAAAACAGAATTTTAATACTAAGTTTTTTTCAGATTACATTCTAGTTCCAGTTATTTTTGTAAAAGCTGGTGCTGGTAAACTTGTTAATTAGTTTTAATTGGCAAGTTGATACTAAAAAATACCGACTTCTACGTCTCATAAAAATCAATATACTGCAATTAATATAATTATTGACTAATATAATCTTGATTGCAGGTACACCTAATAATAATCACAGCACAAAATATTTACAAAACAAGTGTACAATGGACGGTCTTCTCGCAGAGCAGTCTCTTACAGACAAACAATTTAACAGTTTCTACGTGACAAACATTGAAGTTTTGAAGCGGATTTAGCTTGTTACTAACTTAAATAAAATGCTTTGTTTTCAGATTGGGATGCAGACTTCTGACGTGGAAGCAACAAACAATACAATCATATTTTTTAAAGAAATGGACACCGTTATGATAAGGTATCTATCTAAGCAGTAAAATAATGAAAAAGTTAATCACCTTTTACTAAGTAAATTTTAATAGCTAACTTTTTTTTGTCTATCAACTTAAAAGCAAAATTTCAGTGAGTTCCTTTAAAAAATACCAAGCGTCTAAAACTACAATCTTTATGTACATGCTCGTACATAGTTTTTCAGCGTGTACTAGCTGACTACAGGGATATTTATTTTAAAGATAACCAAGTACCTATGCGTCAGTTTCAGTTATCGTACATATATAAGTATAATGTTATTTATAGATACAAATATATTTATAAAAATTCCATGTCTAAAGTAATAGATGTTGGGAAAACAACCTGCCTTGCAAACGGAGTGGGCTGACCAGGTCGCAAGAATGCATAGCCACAATTAAGGTGGTGTGACGATCGTCTCTGTGGGCCAACTCGGATCAAAGGTGGAAGTGTAGTGTTTGACTCCTCCCGCGACGTCAAAGAGGGGCTCGCGGGAACACCACGTGCCGCCACCTTGTCCCACCATTCCACTACCAGGACCTCCCGCAGCTGCGACCGATGCAGCTCGATTTGTCGCTGCATTGGTCAATCGTCCCCTAATGACTCTGATCACCCTTTGCGGCTTCCGCAGAACAGTGCCAGCACCATGGCCATCAGATCAGGCGTCCAAATCAGGGCCTCGTACAGGGCCATGGATTGCGTGATCCCCACGTACAACCACCTGCAGGCGGCGCTCGAGCCTCCCAGATTGAGAAGCAGCGTTGACAGGACCCCAGCCGCGCCCAACAACTTGGGCATCAGCCGCCGGAGGAGGTTGAAATTCTACCGGGTGTCGCGCACCAATCCTAGGGAATTCATGGTGGATTCAATAGCGAGACGGGCCCCCACCCCGATCACGATGTGCAATCAAGGCGGTGGCACCCGCCGGGAATCATGAAATCCCCGACTTGTTGAGGGTCACCTCCAGGCCAAGGCAACATATGGCTCACCACCTGTGAGACAAACCCTGGGCGAGCTCCTCCGGGCGTGTCATCAGCGTAACACCCTAAGTCCAGTCCCGACTGGAGCTCGCACCTCATACCCAGTCGTCCCCAATGTTTCACAAGAGCGGGTCTAAGACCGAACATTGTGAAACATCCCATAACATGGGGCGCTGTTGTCAGCAATCACATAAGCCCCAATGACGCGGCGGAGGTAGGAAGGCAATCGATGATAGCGCAATGGCTCTTGAATACAACTCCAGAGCAGGGTGTTGAAAACATTGGATATGACCAAGAACACCGCTAATCACCCAGCCCCGGGACACCGCTTCCTCGTATCCATGTCGGAATTTTTTAAGTTCTCGAGCTGGCGCTGTGAATCTTTGTTCAGCGATTAGATTAAATTTTATGTTACAAGATGATAACTATAATTAGATCAAAATAACGTTATAATAAATTAGAATATGCTAAACGATCGTTAGAGAAAGTGAAATAAGATGAATTAAACGTTATGACAATTGAAAGTTATGGATTTTGAAAATACTAAATGAGCGGTATCTTTTTATAAATATAATATAATTAAAATAACATAATATGTAACAATAATAATATAATAAATAAATTTGGCTGGCGAGTTGGCAGTTAATTGCAAGAACACGAGACAGAACATGTCATTGCAGAATTAAATATGCATTAATTCCCCACAATATGCATGAACGCCGACGTTTGAGTGTTAAGTGCCAAGCGTTTAACATAGCGCGCCCAGGATTGGCAATTTAAACTTTTTAATATTTGCAATTTTTTTAACGTCCCCAAAAGCAAACTACCGTCCAACTTTTAATTTAATCCGGCTGAGTTTGACAAATTTTGTAATAAAAATATATCATATGTGAACATGGTACCTACCTATTATTAATTTATTTTACAATAAGCTACCGGCTAAAATACTTGTCTCATGTGGACATAAAAAATATAGGTATTATTTTTGTCAAAATAGAATTACATCCTCATAAATACATAGATACAAAAATCGATGCTGCAAAAAGCCTTTACGGTATGGTCAAACCTGTATGGATAATCTAAATAAATTTAAGCGAAACGTTACACCGTTAAAACTCAGGAACGGCTGGAATGATTTTTATGATAGTCGACTTTTTTGGATTTGTCTCTGCCCTGGATATCAGAATAGATATTAAGACATTCTCCTCATCGCTGTCAGTGTGGCGAAGCTCGCAGCAGCCTCGGGCACCACAGCCTGACATGCAGCCGAAGTGCGGATCCCATAGCGCTTCACGCAAACACTAACATCATTATCTGGCGTGCTCTTGTTGTCGTCGGCATTCTAGCTGTTTAAGAGCCCAATAGCCTGGAATGCCACGATGGTGACTGCACGGTATGTCTTTATTTCCATGGAATGCCTTTAGTGTGGGACGCTACTTGTGACGATACACTTTTGTTTGTTGTGCTGGTGCGCCTGTTGAGAACTTGAAACGTTGAAACTCTTGGACTCTTGGTCCGAGTGCTTATGCATTATTTCAAGAACTTTCTAAACGCTTAGTTGCTACTTCGCGTGACCCAACGGCTAGCTTTTACCTCTTATCGAGGATAAACATTGCCATACAATGTGGCAATGCCATGTTGACAGCAATGAGGGCGAGATTTTTGACGCCATACTTTCGATACGAGATTTTATTTTTGTTTTAAGTGTTTATGGTAAGATCCGTATTAAAATATAAAATTAAGACATCAGATAACGCCTACAAAAAATATTATATATTATATAAATATACGGATAAAAGTACTCATGGCATTATTTGATTGATTCTGTGGTGATATGAAGTTCACCAGGCCAGCTAGTTAAGACTAAAGCCAAAGTTTCAAATCTAATATACTTTTAAGAAACGTTCGCATTTGCATCTCAGTCGCAATCTTACAAAAATGTTGGAACAATTGAGGTGTTTAAAAATCCTTTTGATGTCTCATACGAGACAAATCAACAGTTTCACTTTGAACCAAATTAACTCCTCTGTCACATTTTTTTCAAAGAACCAAATACCCTGCACACATTTATTTTGTTCACTGTTTAATATGTTACAAATTCTTCAATTTGGTTGCGTAGAAGAAAGGAAAATCAAGTTAATTCACCAATTTAATCCAGTAAATGCGGAATCAAGTCAAATGTTCCATGACGTTCGTGATTTGGTTATTCCCAAAGGAACCTGTGAAATCCTTGATTTATTCGTTCCCAGTATCTTATGCATTCCGGTTTATATATTAAAAATACCTGATTGGTCGATGTACATACCTATATTACCTATACGTAAACGTTGATGAATGAGAAACGTAAGAACATAAAAGAAGGACGACGATATTGACAAAATATGTATGTTGCGTTGCTTTGAAGGATTTACGTAATGAGGTAATTCATGTTTGTAGATGAAAGGATATTAAATCCTATAAGGGAAAATAAAGAAATGGGGAAGCGTCTTTTCCTTAAAAACTAGTGATACTTTAAGTAGCAGCTGCCCTACCATGACGTCTTAAATCCATCATGATTCCTGTGTCAGAGAGAGACGGATTTACACAAGACGAATAGCACTATCCCTTTCTCTCACACACATCATGATGGATTTAAGACGTCATGGTAGGGCTACTGAGTATCGAACAAATTTCGTTCGACAATCTGCTGCACACTTTCAAAGCTTTTATTTGTTTTGGTTAACTGATCATAATCGTAAATTCTAGCTGAAAAAAGTGTCTAAGTCATACATCTTCGTGTCGATGATATTGTTTGGTGGTCCAGTATTTTACCACTTTCACGGTGCTGTTAGTAGCAATACATAGACTACTTTGTGTTCTGGGGCCCAGAGTACCGAGTTAATAGGTGATAATTATATAGTCAAAATCGCTCAAATCCTTTTTTTCTTCTTCAGTTCCAGAACAGCAGGTCTCGTGAGCCTCCTAGAGTCTCTAGTGCTGCGGATGGGAAAAGGCGACAGGCCAGTCAGAAGATACTTCAATTTGTACTCTACACCCTTCTATGGGGCCGAGAAGATAGTGTTCGATGATACTCAGGTTTTGCGGGGGGAACAAGGCTCATAGTAGCATTAAATTAATAAATATTGTCCTTTTTTCAATGACTCAAATCAATGATGATTCAAATACTGAATTGTAAAGTGTTTTGTAGACGCAAATGAGCATTCAGAAATGAACATTGATGCGAATTTGAGAATAATATATTAGGATTTTTTTAATCGTTGCGTGCGTAGAACTTAGGCATGACATGAGAAAATGATATTTCATCGAACCCAATTTAAACCATCATTACTCAAATCGCTAAGTTTATTTGATGCTGCAAAGATGGGTGGGTTTGATATGTTAATGTTTATTTGCGTCCGTTTGTTTATATGATTGTAAAAAGCCATGCTCTGCAAATACTGATTACGAACACTTATTATGAAAAGTCACTGATAGAAAGCCATTATAACGTTGAAGGTCACAGGTAAGTTTTAGTCCCAACAAATATGTGGGGTAAGTCGCACGAAAAAAGCTTTAATATCAGAAAAAAGCTAGTTGCTATTTAAAAAAAACGGTCAAGTGCGAATCGGACTCTCACACGAAGGGTTCCGTACCATTAACCGAAAAAACACGTTTTTTATATGAGGACTCTTTTATAAAAAACCTTTTTCTTGCGTTACAGCGTGTTATTGTTACAGCGGTAATAAAAATACACACTGTAAATATTTCAATTGTCTATCTATAATACAGCCTGTTCACAGAGAGACGGACACGGGAGGTCTTAGGGTACGGAACCCATACAAATTGTTAAAGATATTACTTAAAATAGTAAGTTAATAAATAGATAACCATGTGTTATTCTTCTTCTATGACCTCCTACCACTACAATTGCACTTTGTGCCATAATTCAAGCAAATAAAAACGTCAAAGAGCATAATAAAACAGACGCAAAAACCAGTCCATACGTATAAATTCGCTATTGTATCCATTACAAAAGTTTGGTGCAACCGCGAGCTCGGTAGTTGGTGTAGCTTTGTTGCTCACAGAGCATAAAACGGCACGCCAGCATCTACTAGATATGCCCTTGATAATAATTAGGTAATTCCTGGTGATGTTTCTCAGATTCTTGCTGATTACTGGAATAAAAAAAATGGTTATGGGTATTCGATTACCAAAAAAAAAATGTACAAAGATAAAACGCATTAAAGTCACCGGGGGACGTGTGACGTCACTTCAAGGTAAAAAGTGTACCAACGCGTGAGGTCATGTCAAATTTCAACATACTGTTTGGTGTTCAGTTTTTAAGATGCTAACCTATAATAAACTGTAATACTAACCTAAGTTAATTGAAAAGCATTTATATAGTAAACTGTACGAGTATATACAATTGTTGGTTGGCAAAAAAAAAAAATAGACCTCTTTGACACTCACAACCTATCAACTGGTTTTCAGAGTAAGTTTTGACGATGCCATTTCTAGGAGCAGCCACCTAGGCGTTTTGAGGGTCTATGGTCTAGCTTATATGCAAAACCTAGTGCTGCATCGCTGTAACATTCTTTAATTAAAATTATATACCGCTTTTTGGAGAAGTATTCTTGTTCGTTTGTATTTTGTTTGTTCATTTGTTTTTGTCTGTGATACAAATGTGCACGTTGTTTCCGGAATAATTTTGTGTCTTGGTATTGTTTTCATAAAGTAAGTTGTTAAATTATATCTTGTTTGAGTGAGGGTTTATTAGGCTTATTTATGATATTACTGGGTGTAGTTGACTGTTTGAGAAAGTGCTATTGAAATTGAAGTAGGTACTTACATACAGTTTGAAACTGATCAAACTGGTTTGGGCAATTTTTCTACTACTTTTTGTTACTACATTGAAATATCCTGCAGCAAAAAAATGTTTCCCATAATTTAAGATTATGGGAAACAGTTTTTAACGACAAGGTCAGAATTTGTGAGTGTTTAAAAACCTCAGAGACAACACTAATTAAGTATGACGTCACTCGCTAGTCACGCCATAATGAATTTGCGTCACCCACTACACACAACGTAATTTTAAAAACGTTAGATACATTATAAATTTTATAAACATTATTAATTCAAAATTGTGTAACTTCTTTAGTTTACCACGCAGCTTATTAATATTTTTAACAAACCATGCTATTTTAATTATTAATAATTCATTCATCAATATTTTTTATAGTCGTCAAATACCGTATTGCCACTTAAGTTTAAGTGAAGTAAAACCTCAAATCCTTGTCAAAACAATTATTCGATACTTTTCAAGCAGTCATTGATAGGCTATAAGATGCTTTTATCGTCAGCCAATAAATAAAATAAACCCATTGGTCAAATGGACTCCGGCTACAAGACCAAATTCTCACAAATTTTCATTCAACTAGTGTGCCACCATTTTCTTACGACACATAAATCCATCAGAGTCTCAAGGATGTTGTAAATCAGAGGACGACATCCAGTAAAAGAGGGAACTGCATTTATTGAGATAACAGTAACGTATAGACTGAGGTTTGCTAGACATTCCTACTACTATTGGAAAAGTGGAGTACCTTCTTTTGTTTTTATTGAAGTACTTCTGTGTAGAAATGACAGGAGTACTGTCTGGTAGTAGGCAGAAAATGTTATTTTAGTTTTAGTCCTCAGGCACGGTGGAGTGACGCTTTGCGCAGGACGGCTGGCAGAAACTGGACGCGAGAAGCCGAAAATAGATCTAAGTGGCGTGCAATTGGAGAGGCCTATGTCCAGCAGTTGACTGCAATAGGCTGTTGATAATGATGATGTTATTTTATTTTTTGTTTACCCAAAAAAAAGGATTCACGATCTCGATTTTACCATAACCCCTGACTACCTGCTATCATAATGACTAAAACTTATCCGTGTTCCTCCCTTGCGTTCCAGGGCCGCGGTGACTCTTGAACAAATTCCGCAACGGTGGTATAGATGCCGATATAATGGGCAATAATGGCAGTAGCACTTCATAGTATGGCCCAGTACTCACGTGGTTCTTAATATCGCAGATAGTGGATTTGTGCTTACAAGTGCAAGGTAGAAAAAAAAATTGTCAATGCCTACCAATATGAATGTTTAAGGCTGGTCTTGCTGAACTATCGACTATCGACTATCTTAAATTATGTTTTTATGTTTTCCATGTAAGTTTCATAGAACTATGTATAAAGTAAGTAAATAACGGTGATAGTATTTACGGAACAATTAATTTGAAACCAACGCAAAGAGGAAACGACCGTGCTATTTTAGTGTTTATGGAAATAATACACCGTGTAATTTAAGATTATTTAGACGATCCGATGCGACTCCTCACGCTATAAAATTGTTCAGAAACTAGAATTTTTATTTATTGCGCGATTTACATAATTATAATAAACAGTCATAATTATTACAAATAATTCGTAGCAAACTCTTGTAGAAACATTGTAGGAATTGATTAACAAGTATAATTTAGTTATTAAAAAAACAATAATTTCAGGCATGGAAATTATCCCAAGCCAAAAATGAATGCCATGTTGATGGACCAGGGTTGCGGAGTTGTTCGGAAGAGTTACCGCGGCCCTGGAGCGCAAAGGGCATTAGAACACGGACGGATTTTAGTCAGTCAGTAAGAGTCTGACACTCCCTCGCGCTCCGCTCAGATCCTCCGGGAATCTCACGATGTTAAAAAAAATGGAGATAAATAAAATAAGTATGTTTGTTTTCTTTTCGTTTTTTTATTTTGAAATGTTTTTTTTTTTCAAATATTAATTTTGTGGTCCTAGCCTTTGCATGATTTTCGCAAAAAGACAAGCGAAGTAAATACTGAGTTAAAAACTTTTACCACAGTTCGCTTTAGGTTAGTTTCTCTTTTAATTAATGGAGAACTCGCCAACATTTCCAATTAGTTAATTAATATTTGTTAGGTTTTAGATCTAAAGTTTCTGATTTAAGTGGTAAACCAAATTTGCTATGGCTAAATACGTATAATCGAATCGGTATTTTTGTAGTTAATTAATATATAGTTTAGGACAGATTTCGAATTTGATTTCACAGGTAAAACCACGGTAAAACCTTTGTGGTTGCTGACAATATAACTTTACAAAAAATAGGGAAAAACATTGAATAGGTTAGAATTTGCTTCCAAGAAAATAATTAACCGTCCGTCCAAATTGGATTAGCTCCCGATAACCGACCAGATAGAAATATATAAATAACTAGCAGCGCCCACGGTTTCACCCGCGTAACTCCAGTTCCCGTGGGAACACAGGGATAAAATATAGCCTATGTTACTCAGGGTGAATGTAGCTTTCTAATGGTGATAGAATTTATGAAATTGGTTCAGTAGTTTGAGTTTATTTGTTACATACAAAAATACAAATATTTCCTCTTTATAATATTAGTATAGATTTTACTACATTACACTAGTACATGATTTAGTTTATGGAATCTGAAGAATCACACGAAGCTCCTCATAAATAGCAGGACAGAACATGGCTCGCAGACCGAATGACTTAGTGCTGCGACTCCTAGTACTCGGGAGGGGGCTGAAATGGAGTGCCAGTAATGGTCCCATCGCAGCCTCCTCCAGAGACAATTCAGCCGCTGTGCTATTGCGCAGTGGCTGATGCCTGTGGACGGTGAGCGTGGGTGGCTCACCGTCCGATACCAGGCTGAGTCGACGACGCGTTGTGCTTCACGCGCGCCTCAAGGAGCCGTCAGCACCAGAGACGGGGCCCCATAGGGTCGGTGCCTGCTAGGGTTGCGGAATTTGTTCGAAAGAGTTACCGCGGCCCTGGAACGCAAAGGGCACATGGAGGAGCACGGGTGGGTTTTAGTCAGTAAAAGTCTGACACTCCCTACCGCTCCACCCAGGGCGGGAGGGGTCATTTGATGATTTCCAATCCAAAAAAAAAAAAAAAGACCGAATGACTTGGTACAGGGGCATAGGAGTCAGCTGGGTTAGAAAAATACAGGACATATCAATATGCAGACTTTTGTAAGAGAACTCAGTTCCGTACCTAGTGGACGGTTTTCAGATGTCATGATGACAATGATACATAAAGATTCCTGAGTAAGATATTATCAAATTAGCATTTATAATTTTTGTCAAACCTTTTCAAATCTAGTGCTTAATCAACACAAACATCGTATCGTCTAAAAGTACCTTCTCGCGAATTATTTTAAATACGGAACCGCATCCTCCCCTTCCGTTCGCTCCGATTCCGTTGCGTTCGCAGAGCGTTCCGGTAACCTACATGCACCGGTATCCACAATCACTTAGTTACGTGTATTGTTTGCAGGATGGTTTGGTGTTATCTTGATGGTAGGATTGGGACAGAGGCTTTTGAATTGACAACTTATTTCACGAAAGTTGTCAGGTGTCCTTTGTAATATCGAAGTTTTGATCTTTGACTTTTGAATGCGAATTAAAAAAGGGATGACTGGGTTTTTCTTTGACAAAGTGACATTATCTATACTAATATTATAAAGAGGAAAGATTTGTATTTTTGTAAGAAACTCAAAATTACTGGACCGATTTCAAAAATTCTTTCACCATTAGAAAACTACATTCACTCTGAGTAACATAGGCTATATTTTATCCCCGTTTTCCCACGGGAACGGGAACTACGCGGAGATACGCGGGAGATAAAATTTAAAAAAGAAAAAAAATACTAAAGTCATGGTCAATTCCTTTAACTGTTTAATAATGAAACATCGCAATCAGATGCCGATAGATAATATGAATTGTTTCTCTGTTTGCATCGGTACATTGTTCTATTATGATAATTGCAAACATCAATTAGCTATTTACTTTTCGTATATATCAAGTATCAATGGCTGATTCGTAATCCTAAATTGTGAGAAATGCATTTTTTCTTTTGCGTGTTTCTCATATAACTACAATTTCTAATAGCTCTGTGTGTTGTTTTATTTACCTTTTTTTTTCTAGAGCTTACTGATATAAAATCTTGGAATGCACAGCTATCTTGGTATTTCGATTCTGAAAACCAATTTGAAAATATTTCTACAGTTCAAAATTCGGAAATATGTTCGTACTTTGTTAAAATCCTACAAAATGGGTATCGAATACATGCATCGATTTCATTCAGTCAGTCAAGTTTCATATCGGTAATCCCTGGTCTATCCATATGCCTGGTGCACGGACCGTGATCGGTAAGGCTTGGACATGTTGTCACAAAAATGGACAAACGTAAAATATCTGTGTGTATTTCCGAACGCATTCTACCCTAATCTCTTCAAAGTAAGCTTATTCCATCGTCGACTTTGTCTCTGTCACCCTTGATCTAGATTAAGGGTAACAAAGACAAGAGAGACAAAAAAAAATCTGAACCAGGATCAATCCTGGTTTTTTTTTTTATTAGACTTTTTTGACGCGAAAAGAACGTAACTTATAAAATTTAGATATAAGGTATGCACATACTTTTTTTTTTGGATGGGAAATCATCAATCTTTTCCCGCACTGGGCGAAGCGGAAGGGAGTGTCAGACTCTTACTGACTAAAACCCACCCGTGATCCGGGGATCCAGGGATTAATAGGTGGCGTCGTAAACTGTGGTATTGGAGGTATTAATTCAGATTATAAAGGCTTACAGGTGAACGAGCTTTCGGCCACAACACAAAAATTGCAAATTAAAAAAAAAACTTGAAAATAAAATTTTAGGTATTTTATTCATTTAGTTAGGCTAGAAAATGCCATAACATGAAATAAGTTACATAGTTTTTATTTTTAATATGAGACATTGTCAACATATTTCATTTTTGAAAAATCCTGTCCCCGAGTATCACCAGTGGACTGGTGGACACAGCCTCATAATACGTGATACATACAACAACAAAAAATATGGACACACATATGTACGAGTATACACACGGATTTCCTAAATTGAAAACTGCCGTATTGGATCCGGAACTACGGATATGATATAATATTGATATTTGATGTGACGTAATATTGCCATTTTGTTTTTTATTTTCTTTTTTGTATGAGCTCTTATTATCCTCATTGAAAGGTAGCCATTCAGTTTGATGAGGTAATTCACTGAAAATAATATTGTAAGGTTTCATGCCTTGAAGGAGAAAATTTTCTGGTTGGGTTTTGATAGCTTTATCAAAGTGTAATAGCGATGTGATGATGCAAGATATACCTGTATTTGCTTGGAGAAGGGTACTAAATCTATACTTAATATTATAAAGCTGAAGAGTTTGTTTGTTTGTTTGAACGCGCTAATCTCAGGAACTACTGGTTAGAATTGAAAAAATATTTTTGGGTTGAATAGACCATTTATCGAGGAAGGCTTTAGGCTATATAACGCTTAAGCCAATAGGAGCGGAGCAGCAGATAAATAATGTTTTAAAATCGGGGATTCCACGGGGACGAAGTCGCGGGCAGCAGCTAGTAGAATATAAAATAGTAGGTTTTCCGAAGATGATGTAATGATCTGCCTACAAGAGTGTACTTTATAATTATGACATGCGCTCCAGATCAATTTTACTTTTTAAACTGTTTTATTTTTGTGAACAGCATTGGTACGGTATTATCTTTTATTTTCAAGCTTAGTTTCGATACAGCACATCATTACAAATACTTTATTAAAAAAAAATAACACCTATAATGTCAAGACCAGCCAAAAACAGAACCCTTATAATTTCGTCATGTCCGTCCGTCTGTATATCACAGTCGTTTTAATCGGAGACTATTAAAGCTACATCAATGAAAATTGGTAGGTAGTTGCAAACTGTAAACTGCTATTCAAAAGTGCTGTGATATTATGGAATAAAGAACATTAAAACACTCCGTACATGTAAATGAATGATGAAAAAATAAATTCCAACAAACATAATCATGTGGGGTATCATTGGATAGCTCATTCAGAGAGTTTTTGTTACAGTTTTTGAGATATGTGCTCTAACTTCCAAACTAAGAAGTTGAAAATTCTAAAAAAAAATGCAAATAGAAGTTCATAGACACTTACAACGAAAATCGGCTTGAACATCACAGCTTATGTATATACTTTTAGACATATAAGATTTTAACAGTGAACTACGGAACCTTACACTACGCGTGGTCCGACACGCACTTGGCTGGTTTTAAAATTGATAACTAGACCCATAAGTATGATTGCTACACAGAATACTGGGGGACTTTTAATTTAATTGAATTCAACACATTTGATTTCTAATCAATTAATTAATTAACAGAAATCTTGTAGTGACCTACACCATTACATGTCTTCGGTTTAAAGTTGCAAGAGCGATTTCTCACAGAAAGAGTTCGGATCATCCCGCCATCTTTAGCTGGGCATTTCTGAAATTTTAAAATAAAATGTCTACTTTCCAAGACAGCTATGAGCTGATTTCTGGTTGGTCTGGTTAGTTGAACCATAGTCAGAGTTGTTCGTATTAATTAGTACTTTCAACCCCTGAAACATTCCCAATTAATTAAAAGTCATCCCAAAGATTTGTTTTATTTAGACCAAAAGTAATTCTATGAAAGAGGAAGTTACTTCCTCAACAATATAGTAACTTCGCTTTTCCTCCCGCGCTGAATAGACCTCATTATTTCTTTACACGGTACATGAAAATTTCAAAATATATATATGTTATTTACAATATTGTTTAATTTGAATGCTACCAAAGTGCAGTCTTTTTCATCCAAAGGTTGACTGGTAGAGTACCTATACTTTGTAGCATTAAAATGGCTCGCCGTCCGATAGCAACCAGGCCCGGGTCGACGGCGTGTCGTGTTCCACGTACGCCTCAAAGAGCTGTCAGCAAAGAAGACGTGGCCCCATAGGGTCAGTGCCTGCTAGCAGGTTGCGGAATTTATACGAAAGAGTCACTAGAAGGATCACGGGTGGGTTTTAGTCAGTAAGAGTCTGATACTTCTTTCCGCTCCGGCCAGAGCGGGAGAAGTCATTTTATGATTTCCCATCGCCGCCCCTATACACCACCCACCACCACATAAAGATAAATAATTCGAATTTGAACCTTTCCACTATCTAATTTATCTTTTTATTAATATTATATTTAGTGTTATTATTTGTTCTGAATAAAAATGTATAAATATTCTACAGCAGTTGATTCGCTCCAGGTAATTTTCGATGACTTTGGGAATAGTTTGAGTTTTAGGAACTACTTGTTTGTTGATAAAGAAGCGATAAAGAAAAACACAGAAAATTGATGAAACTTCATGAAAAATCTTCACAGCTCTACAGTAATGTTATTTCTTTTGACAAGTATTGAAAAAAATTAACACTTTAAGTTACAGTAATTAAAGGATCAAGGGATATATGTACATACATATATCACAAATATTTTGTTTAAAACAAATATTTGATGTTTATACCACGGGTCATTATGACAGCTGTCTGAATTACACTTGTTCAATTTTAGGGAACATGAATTGGATTATCCTTTATTAAAGGTGACCCTTTCGCTAGCCGTGGGTATCATGATATGTCAAATGACTTTAGACGAAGTAATATTGTATCAGCTCTAGCGAATGTTGTGTGAAATTTTACCTTAAGCTAAAAGGTTCGTATTCGCATTTCAGTCGTAATCTATCTCTTATTCATGAAAAAGTAAGAAAATTAGAGGTGTTTTGACAGATTGCGAGTCACCACGGCCGGTGGCAACGGAACACGCGTGTGTTTTAGTCAGTTAGAGACTGACACTCCCTTCCGCCCCGGCTATAGCGGAAGAAGTCATTTGATGATTTCACATCCATATAAAAGGTACCCAAGTACTGCAGTGTTAGAGAGACAGCTCTTCCATAAAATTTAGGTGAAATTAACGTTAAATATTTAATTTCATCAAGAATGCAAAAACCTGAGTAAAAATTAAGTCAGTATCGTGTACAGTTTAGGAAAATATGTGTCACTTCTGCGCAAAATAGCCATCGTTCAGCATAATGCTGGGACTCGTGTGCGAGACGGAGCCCACAGCGGTGGGTTTAAGCATTTTATAATACAACTGTATCAGAGTAAACGCGAAAAAAAGTAGCTGTTCCGTACATTTTGTCGCGTTATGCTCACATAAATGTGATTGGTTTTTTAGTGATTTCAGTGTTGCTTCATAGTCAAAGATGCTCATAATGAGGAGTACAATGATCTCTTGATAATTGTATATGAAATGGTAACATTCGGCTGCGCAAATGATCGATTTCATAAGATCCTATAGGTCAGACTAATAGCCCACATTTAAATCAGAACTTAAAGTAATTACCGACCTTATCACACAACGCATGGGCACAGCTGCATGAGAAACTAGTTTACGTTGAAGCCCACAAATATTCTAAATTATTAATAGATGACATAATTATTAGTTTCTCACAGTAACTTTAAACTAGAACACACGTTGACTATTTGTTACAGGCATATGCTAATGCAGGGTTTCCAGCTAAGAAAAGAACAAGACTTCGGGTCAGTTAGATGTTTTTCACAAACCACGGCAATTATGTTTACTAAAAAATCGCGTATGACTAGAAATAACTACTGTTTTAACACTACAATCATACTTCGTAGTTTTATTCAAAACATTTAAGTACTTTATTGCTTAATATTTCTATTGAATAATTAAATAAAATAAAAAATGTATTTCGTTAAATGGCTGCAAGCTTTTAACATTAGCTTTTAACACTTTCAGCACAGATAGTGCATAACAATCGAAATATACAAGTTATTAAAGTTATTGAACGTTATTTTGTAAAAAAAGTTTTGTTTTTTCCATCGGCAAATTACTTTAAAATGATTTGTGATGTCCGTGTTGGTTTTTTTAGAGCTTTTATTGTTTAGTCTGAATTGAACGTTAGTAATATTTATTTATTTATTTAAACTTTATGTACAATAGTGGTACATGCTGTGTAGTGGCATTAAATATCATCGCAGAGAGCGTCATTATTACTCAAGATCAAAGCTACGGCTTTTCCAATCATCAAGTAATTTGTATTTTTTTTTGTAAGGACCACTCGCAGTTCAGCACACAAAGTCTGGTTACTGCTTAACCGATTGTTCTTCCAGTGGCCTCAAGTAATTTGATTTTAACAGTTGTTCTTTTAGCACGAAGACATCGTTCCAGGTGCACTCCGTATCCTCGTTACATCCATGTTTATACGGGACCCTCCTTGATTCACCCGCTGTTCCTTGCAAACCAACGTTGGTTTAGCACTAAATAGGTTTTATAGGAACAGGTCACGCGGCTATAACTTTTCGAAGAAGCCGTTGCTGCACCCATTGTAGACGTTATTAGTATATTGATATTAGTCTCGTTATGTCCTTACAGACTGCAGTTCTGATAGAAATGTATTGAACTAGCTTTTAGCTTAATGAAACGAAATATTTGTTGTCAACATTTTGTATGAAAAACTAAGTTTATGAAGGGTTAAAACGAAATTTGTTTGCTAATAAAAAAGAGAATTTTAGTTCGAGGATTAAAATTCTCTCAAAATTATTCTGACAAATTGTCAAACGCTCATTATTTTACTATATTAATTTGGTAGAATGAGTTTTGAACAGCCATTTTGTAAATTGACGTGCGTTTAATTTGTGATAGGGTTGATTTATTTTTTCTATTTTAGGACTTGACCACTTTTCTAGGTCTACCACGAAGTCGTTGGTATTTGTGGCATTAGTTCATCAAGTTTTAACAAAAATGGCAAAGGAAAAGAAAAGGAGTTGCATAATTAATTGAGCAAGCATGTTATAATCTCTTTACATGATAATATCATATTAGTAGTAATTTCAACAAACTTGAGTCAATTTAAGAGATGTCGGCTGCTCCACGGGAGCGGAGGATAATGAAGTACAGGCTAGAAAAAAGACAATCAGATAAACCTAAAGCTTAGTTTAGTAAAATGCAAATTTAGCTGTCTGTTGGGGTATTTTTTTTTAGTTTCTCTTGTTATTGGCGAGTGCAACATCAAACACAACACGCAAATGGCTATTTCTAGTAAGTAATTCAAGTTGTGAGTTGATACTTCACCTTATCAATCAAGGAGAATGTCACACCCGGTCCCGTCACAGTTCCCCACTGTAGGGGTTTTGGATTGTAGAGGAAACCTAAAGTTTCCAACCGTGTGAAAGTAAATTTATAAAGGTATATATACATAAATATCTGGAAAGACTGAAATTAAAGACATACCTCAATACACATACAAAGTTTATTCACTATAAAAAGAAGTATCACTTTGCATAGAAATACAGTGAATGAGGCAACTAATCATACATAATACCTCCCAGACTTACACACTAAGATGTGTAACCCTGTTAGACCCTGTCTCCGTACCAAGGTATAACAGAGGTACACCACATGAGATATTACAAAACAACGTCTCAGGTCGCTTGTAAGGATTCGCGAGGTGAACGCCTAAATACCACTAGCTCAAACGCAAGGTATTGACCAACCAGGGCTGTGCACGTTAAGAAACCTACTCACTATGGTACAGTATACCCGTGACACAACTTAATACAAAAGGAAGTTATTACTGGTCTTGTTACTCAACTCGTTAACAAAAGGCCTAACTCTTTGTATGAAAATAAACCCAGTATACAGGTCTAATGCATCTCCCTCATAATAATTAATAGCAGCTCAATTACTATTATCACTTAGTTAATGCTCAAGTCTCTCTCAATACAAGAATCACTATAATAATCAATTACTCAATTAGTGACTACTCAATTGCTCAATTCTCTCTACTCAACTCAATTAGTGGAACAGAATCCCTCGGCATGGCACCAAGGCTAAAAACCTTGGTACCCACGAACAGACGCGGCCTACGGGAGAAGTCCAGCAGGATTGCTGTTACCTGGAACGGCGATGTTTCCTCAACGAGGTTTCGGATTGGTAATGCCTTCCTGTACCATGGACGGCCACACTGTCTCAAATCTCGTCGAGCCAAACCTGAACGATGCACGTTCTCTGGATGGCTTCAGGCATTCATCAATCCCGGACCTCAAATATCCAGGCTAGTAAAACAGCCAGACCTGGAACAAAATCTCCGTAGTCAAATACATGTGCCTTTGGACTTTCAGAATGGGAAACAAACGGAGGACGAAATACTCACAGGGTTCAGCCTTTTAATGCACTTGAAAACCCCTCGGGTTTCGGGTCACCGTTGTAAAAACAAGTGCCTTTATAATATCATTTGTTCGTCTCTCTGTGACCTCTGCGGTCTAAAAGGACCCACCATTTCTCCACTCTGTCATTGAAAAGTCCTTTGCGAGAAGCTTCCATGCCATAGACTAAATACTCTCGATTCCGACATGTTCCTAATTATTTAAATTTATTAAACTTTATGCTTTTATGCAATTTTTGTGTGTTTTAATTAATTTACATCTACTTTTTTTATAATATATATTAAGTTTTAAAAAGACGATCGATCTCCAGCGCCATCTGTTGATTAATCTATGGGCTCTGTCAAATGTGATTCCATTTGTCCGCTAAAGATGTCGCTGCGAGTTTCATTTCTTGTTTTGCTACGTCACAAGAATAATATTGATAATCACCATTTCTCATTCCGGTTTACTCTGACAGTTACAAAGTGCACACATTTTTGAATTAGTCTTTCAAAAGCCTTGGTTTGACAGAAAGAAAATTTTTGTTGTTCAAAATGGTGCCCAAAATCGGCTGTTTCATTTTTTATGAAAAATTCAATTACGTTAATTTACCCAAATCGGCTAATCTATTTAGGAGTAACGACGGAACATAGAAACGGACATACATACATATGTACATGCGTAGCCGCTGATCTGTAACGTCACGTCACATCTAGATAAAAATGTGTTGGAGCTTATTTCAACCCCCGACGCAAAAACGTCGGGGTGTTATGAATTTTTTATCAGACCTCCGTAAAAATTCCGTTTATAAAAACTGCAAATGCGTCCCTGTGCGGATGTGGAGATTACCTACGATTGATGAAAGTTTTAGATTTGCTAAGCGAATCGGAGGCAAGTTTTCGTTACAACTCTAGTCTAGTATTGAATAATAAAACAAGTTTGAAACTAGCAACGACTCTTGTACATTAGTACATACAATATAATATAATTTATTTATTTATATAATACTTAAAGCACACAAATGTACAGAGGCGGACTTAATGCCTTAGGCATTTTCTACCAGTAATTGTGTGATGGCTTTATTGTTACACAGGACTCTTCAAAACAGTTCCAATTTAAGTTGAAATTATTACTTCAAGCAATATAACGACTTGAAGACCCATTTATTATTTGGAAGTACAATTCGTAATCAAATATAATCTAATAATTTTATCTATATTCATAGTTTTCAACCAAGACCTTTCAATGTTAATATAAATCCAAGACCTAAAAACTTTTTACAAAAAAATACAACCGACTTTTCCACAAAAAATCAAAAAAGTACAAAATAACTTTAATTTCGGAACTCGGTGATCGTGGTTCCTTTTTCATTTTTTGAACACCGACTTCCGAAATTAAAGTTATTTTGTACTTTTTTGATTTTTGTGGAAAAGTCGGTTGTATTTTTTTGTAAATAGTTTTTCATTTTTCACTTTTTAGTGGTACCTAAACCGACTCCCCTCCCCCCACCTAAACGAACCAATTACATTAGTGAAAAAAAAAACGCACTTCTCCAATGCAGAGTAAACTAAAAGGTCGTCAATGTAGACAATGTAGATATTTTTTTTAGATTTTTCAAAAACCGCTTGTTCGATTTTGATAAAATTTTCATGGGACCATTTGGGAATTATACCGTTTCCAACAAAAAAAGAATTTTTAAATCGGTTGGCAAGCGACGGAGTTATGCGCGAACAAACAATAAAAAAAAAAAATAAAAAACATACAAACATCCGAATTGAGAACCTCGTCCTTTTTTAGAAGTCGGTTAAAAATATATTTTAACCGACTTCTAAAAAAGGAGAAGGTTCTCAAGTCGACTGTATTTTTTTTTGTGTGTTGCCGCATAACTTTGTTCTGGGTGTACCGATTTTGATGATTCTTTTTATATTCGAAAGCTGGTGCTTCAGTGAGATCTGACGACTAGAATTTTTTATTAGAGTTATCCCTAATAATGCGTGGCTTCGACTACATTCTCTTCATCTTAGTATTTCAAGGTGGTCGCTTTCTAGTTTGGTGAAGATCTAAAAGAAAAGAAAGAAAGAATAAAATTTATTTAGTGCAGAAAACACACACGGTACAAAGAATGCGAAAAATTAAAAAAGAAAATAGTACATGTGCTGGTAGACTACTGTGTGTGTCACGGCAGCACTAAAAAGGTCCATTTCAGCGATCTGATGAAGAACGGTGATAGGAAACGGTACTCTTCAATAAATGATAGAAAATCTTTCGGGATTGCTGAAATCGCATGTTTGTTTAATGTTCACACCAATTTATAACACGTGCAATGTGATGATATTTTTCACTTTTCAACTAAAAGTGAAAAATAAAAATAAAACCTTTCTTTACAAAGAAAAACAGTAAAATGCAACCGACTTCTCCGAGTAAACAAGGAAACATAAAATTTATAAAATAAAGTTATTTTCGGGAGCCGGTGTTCAAAGAAGATTTTTTTTTGGCGGATATTAAAAAGACTTTAAAATAAGGTTTTTACAACTGTACCGTATGCTACATCAATTATTGATACAACATGTTGTGAAGGTTTCGAATATATTCATTTCATAATTTAAAAAAAATATATTTTTAAGTTATTCAAAAAAATTAGATTCGTTCAGAATACTTTGTACGAGAGTCCGATTCGCACTTGATCGGTTTTTTCATACTAATACCAATTTTATTGTTGTTTTAAATGAACAACAGTAAAATTGTTACAGAAACAAATAATCTGTATACAAACGTTTTTCAAGAAAGTCTTTCAGAAAAGATTTCTATCAAAATATTTTTTAAAATCACGGCGCGTGGAACTCGCTGGTAAAAACAAAAATTGGGCACAAAAAATATATTTGGTTTGTTAACCGGGAGAAGGTTTTACCTACCTAGAAACAGAAATGACTGCCTAAAAACCTGTTACTATTTTTGCATACAAAATTCTTTTCAAATTATACAAACTTGAACCCTGGAATAGGTAATAATATTCAGGATCTGCATATTGCTTTATTTTTGATTCTGCTTCTGAAATAAAAGGTAAACATATCGTAACTGGAGTTTTTTTTTCTTCGTTCATATTTCATTTTATCTCCCTAAAGGAACAAAGGATCTCAATGAAATCGCAAAAAATGGCCGTCTGTTTTTCACTTTCTCATTTATCAATCCGTCGCTCGTTCCATTCCATTCATTCCTGCGTTGGTCCTTTGTTTATGAATATAACATATTTCGCCAAAATATTTTACAAAACTCAACCGACTCTTCCGCGTTCCACAATCAAACAACGAAAATTATCAAAAAAAAAAAAATATTTAGGACGTAGTAACGATTCAAGAAAACCAAATCTATTCAAAGAACTCTCAGATCGACGTAACACCCACAGAGAGTTTCCTCGGCCGCCCCTGACGTTGATAAAGTAACAAACAGCGGTCGCAGCGCAATAGTTACAGGACCAAATTAAAGAAAATGCCTAATATGGAGACAAATGGGAGCGATCCGTCTTAGACCTTAGTTCAAGGGAACTAATAAAACGACTGTTAAGTTTCATAGGTGCTTTTCTGGTTCTTTTTTTTAATAAAACAATTACTTTAAGTATTACTTCTTGTGAGAGTGCAATTTTTTGTGCAATAACTGATCGTGTGCACAAAAAGTGTCACAGGCCGGAATGTTTGAAATTCACAACGTGCTATTTTTATAGCGCATATTTGTTTTTTATTATTGATAGGCAAGCGTTTGACCACTGTGTCACCAGATATAATTAGAATTGTACATTCTAAACAGAGTCTTTAGAATAAGACAAGATGGCTTACTCAGAACTAAAATAAATAAAAGCTGGCATACCGCAAGGTAGTGTATTAGGCCCGGTCCTATACCTACTATACTCTTACGATATTCCTGAATCAGAATATAATACCATTGGGACCTTTGCTCATGATACAGCCATAATGGCCGTTGGAAATAACCACAAAGAAGCAGTAGAAAAGGTACAAATGGTTGTTAATAAAGTTTATCACTGGACCAAAAATTGAGGGTTAAATTAAATGAATCCAAATATGTACACATAGATTTTACAAACAAAAAGCAATAACATTTCCCAGTTTATATTAATAACAAACAAATCCCTTACGAGAATACAGCCAAGTATCTCGGTATGACCCGTGATGCAAAGCTACGCTGGAAAGCCCGCGTCAAGAAGAAAAAAGATGAACTCGACTTACTGGCTTGTTGTATTAATCGTCCAACGATTCCAGAACAAAGTATTACGGGAAATTGTAAATGCATGCTGGTACATACTAAATGATGACCTCCATCGGGACCTAAAAGTTGAGTTCATCGAAAAAGTTATACGAAAATCAGCAGAAGCTCACAAAAAGAGACTTCATCAGCATGTGAATGTCGAGGCAATCCAGTTTCTCGACCACACGGACTTAGTGAGAAGATTTAAGAGAACAAAACCGTTCGAGTTAGTGTTTAGTGTTCGTGAAAGTGAATAGTGTAATGTAGCACAAGTGTTACCACATAAACACATGAACGAAGTGTATTCGCCTTAATAGAGACAATAAAAAAGTGCCATTGGACACATTCTTAGTAAAGACAATATAGCAGTTTAAGTTTGAATTAAATTACTTATTTGTCTATATACAAGGCAAAATTGTAATAAGATTAGGGTACATCATTTGATAAACACTAGGGAAAAAAAACTGATGGTAAGCGATGATGTGGTCGAAGATGAAGCACGCATATTATTTTAGGTGTTTACACTCAGTTTTCTGATAGAAAAATATTTTTTCTGTTAACAGGTAATATTTCTTTTAGAAAATTTGTGAAGGTTACTGGCAAAAAATAAAACAGAACAGTAATCTTATTGAACTCTAAATTACGATTTGATTCTCTTTTCATTATAATAGTGGTTATTCCTTCTTCTCTATTCATCTAAATATAATATGTGAAAAATAAAACGCCGTGATGTGAAAAAGGTGCAAGCTCATTTTTTGGAAAAAATTCACTGTCGTTTTTCATTTGTCGCTGCAGTGTAGTGCAAATTAAAGAAACGCCCGATGCGCAGACGAATGGTGGCAATCCATCTAGCCTCGCTGTTCCCACGGCAAGAACTAATGAAAAACCTAGCAAAGTTTCATAAGTGTGAAGAATGAAAACGAGCTCTGTACAAAATGTTTGCAAAACTTACTGTTCATGCCAATGACAAGGAAAGATTACTCACTTATATGTGACCTATAAGTTTCCAACTTTAAGAAGACAATTTCGCTTCAGTGAATAGATATTTTCAAGAATATGTGCTTACTATTTCAATACTGAAATTGGAAGAAATTTCGTAGAACATATTTAGACTTTCAATAATCATGAACAATTCTTTTAAACGAGTTTTGACATCGCATTTCTTAGATGCTTATTAATGGAAATATTTATAATGCATTTAAAAAATCGGAACCTATTTAACAATAAAGTAGATTCGGTGCAAAATCGGGACAATTCAGTGGCGTACAAATAGTCGTGAATTGGAAATCAAGCCCCGTCTATTACGATTAAACACGAACACTCCAGAGCCATTTAGGTCATCAAAACAAAAACATTTGCTTACGAGAACAGCTGACACGGATCCCCTTTACACTAACATTCTATTCAAAATATAAAAGGAGGCCGATGGCAAAGAATTGAAATGATAGAAGCGAAACTTTCGATTTGAATTAATTCAAGATACGTGTATTTTTAATTAATTGAAATCAACACAGTCATTTTCGCAAGGTATATACAATTAACATGCTGAGGATACCGATATTGGTAAGAGATATCTTGTAGGACAAAATGTACTGTGACATTTAGATTCACCAACCTGAGTCGATCACCACCGCACACCAAAAAAACTCTTAGCTCACATGGTGGAATATAGCCCTTTTCCGCTCTATAGGTTCTCTGTACATAAATTTCAAGTTGAATTAATATCCTATCATCCGCAAAAATATTTAGATACCCCTATTTTAGCTGAGGATTTCTGCCAAATGCTATAATGATGTCTAGCTCAACCTCTAAGACACGGAGCAATTCGTAGATATTCTGAGATATTAACGGTAACATGCTATGATTGATGTCATTTACAGGAGGCTGGAGTAAACGCAGGATGTACATAACGGGCTGATGGGAGACAAGTGATATCCTAATATCATCTGTACGATCGTTGATATTACCTATAACAGCAATGTTCGTAGGTATAAATGAAATTACCGATAGAACTTTCGCTTCTACACGATTTTATTACTCTATGCCGATGGCAATAAATAAGGTTGTATATCAAACCAGATCTCAGGAGCATCGTTAAACCTATGCCGTAATCACGTTGAATCGTAAACCGCTTTACCGGACCACCACAAACAAATTAAACGTTTTTACTGCTAATAAATGGAGACGATAAACATTATGACGAAAATAGAATGCGTGTTAATACATTGTGTTGGAAAATGTTTTCCGGATAACGAGTGTTAGCTACTCGTGTGGTTTTGAAACATATATAAATATTATCATCGATTAAGAGATAGATAAGAATAAGAATAAAGTTTATTCGTTTAATGTTACATAAATAATCTTATGACTATAACATAATTATATTTATCTGTAACAATGTAATATTATAAATAGTATCTTATATTATAGTATCTTGTGGACGGTGGGCCCTAAACTAGGTAGAACCTTTATCTTGGGGTCCTGAGTTGTGATTCCTTTAAAATTATAAGTAACAATTAGCTGGACATGTCCTGAGATAAAATAAACTTAAATAGAACTACATAGACTATACACAGATACACTACCACACAGATTACCAATACAATGTGAATAATTCGGAATTTGAACTCTGTCTTATTCCTCTTTTTTGGAAAAGTTTCCGACTGTTTTTTTTTTTAGAACTAGGCAGTATGTATGTATCTTAAGTATGCGCGTAAAGATAGTGCCAATCGCCTGTATACGATTTTACAGTCGAATCAAGATGGCATTGGCACGTCAGGCATCAGATTTCTGAACGTTTACGGATCAAAAGGAGTTTGGCGGGACCGCAGTTCCCGGCTACCTCCATGGAAAAATGGCACAAGTTAGCGTTTGTCTAAACTTAGTTATAAAACGATTTCTAAAGAAACGTTAGACGATTATAACCTTGGCTTGGACACCAGGAAAAATATTATAAAAACTCATGCAATGAACATCAATGCAGTTATTTTTGTGTTGTGTATATTTTTTTTTACATTTTACGAGTAACGTCATGACTGAAGAGCTCAGTATGGAAATACTTCGGTTTAGATACCAAATGTATGCCTGATTTAATTAAGGCTGCGTTTCCCTGCAAGCAGCTCGCATGCAACTTCAAATCATAAAGGGGCACGATCATATCCCCCCACACACCAGCCCCGTCCCCGCGTTCGTTCTTGTACACAGCCAGCATGATATGCCCATATGCCCAGAAGCAGTAGGTACAACGCTCTCTGAATTCCGTATAATAATGCGTTCAGAGTGTTGTTGGGGCTGCTCCGGCACAGCAGCGCGTCGGGGATGTTCGCAGACGCCCTTGTCGGCACTAGTCTGGGCGTATTTGCTAACAGGTTTGATTGTCAGTACATTAACTATTGTTGTATGATATAATTGTAATGACAAACAACAAATAACTCAGAGGCAGGCGTATTATTAATCATTTTGATTTTACTGTAAATTTTTAATTTAATATTTGTATTATGTACGACATGATATTATTGTGGGTTCTCTATTGTATTTCCTAACTTTTTTATCCATAATTTAAAGAGCCATAACTTTTTTTGTCCTAATCATCATTTGTCCGAATGATAACTTACCCGAACTTAATATCACCTAATATCTCATGCCATAAAATTAAAATCTCTAAATATAATATGTCCTAAACCCGTTTGACATAAATATTACAATCAATAATATACAAAATATATAAAACCGTTTTCAATAAAAGTTATAAGTCCTAAATTCAAATTACAAATAAACAAATAATATTCTTAGAACGTATAACAAAGCAATTGCTATGAGCTTCTCTCATTTGTTATAATTTTATTAAAAATACTAGCTTCTGCCAGCGACTTCGTCCGCGTGGAATAGTTACTTTACCCCCGATTTTGAAACTCTCAGCCCGATCGGTTTAAAATTGACAAAGTTTCATACAAAAGTTCATCCCCTATTTTATCCCCTTGGGGGTAGAATTAATCAAAATCCTTTCTTAGCGGATGCCTACGTCATAACATCTACCTGCATGCCAAATTTCAGCCCGATCCGACGATAAACGTAAGATTACTGCTAAGCTATCGGGAGTTACACGTGTTATTGTGAGTCAACCATAAAAGATAGACATATGCTGTAGTGGGATATTTTTTAGATAATTTTATGTAAAACATTTCCGTAATACATAATTTCTATGTAACTTTAACCATTAAGGCTACACACGCGATGGAAGCTTAAAAAATGGAGTAACTTCTCCCGTTTTCCCAACATTTTCCTTCACTGCTCTGCTCCTATCGGTTGTAGCGTGATGAAAAGTATACTATAACCTGCCCAGGAGTATGAAGAATAATAGTACCAAGTTTCGTTAAAATCGGTCGAGTAGTTTTTGTTTCTATAAAGAACATACAGACAGACA
This sequence comes from Hecatera dysodea, assembly GCA_905332915.2. Lineage (NCBI taxonomy): Eukaryota > Metazoa > Arthropoda > Insecta > Lepidoptera > Noctuidae > Hecatera > Hecatera dysodea. Next base: position 6,725,319 of record HG995295.1, read on the forward strand.
GACAGACAGACAGACAGACAGACAGACAGACAGACAGACAGACAGACAAAAATTTTACTGATTGCGTTTTTGGCACCAGTATCGATCACTAATCACCCCCTGATAGTTATTTTGAAAATATATTCCTTGTACAGAATTGACCTCTCTACAGATTTATTATAAGTATAGATTTGATGATGCATTATATTTTTTTTATTATATATTACGTAAATAAATGTATTATACATGTACTTAATAAAGCAGTTGATTGTGAACATTTGTGGTTTTTGTAAGCAAGCAAGCATGCAGCATGCAAGGAGTCATGCAGCATGCAAGCAAGCATGCAGCATGCAAGGAGTCATGCAGCACGCAAGCAAGCATACAGCATGCAAACAAGCAAGCAGCATGCAAGCAAGCAGCATGAAAGCAAGCAGCATGCAAGCAAGCAGCATGCAAGCAAGCAAGCAGCATGCAAGCAAGCAGCATGAAAGCAAGCAGCATGCAAGCAAGCAGCATGAAAGCAAGCAGCATGCAAGCAAGCAGCATGCAAGCAAGCAGCATGCAAGCAAGCATGCAGCATGCAAGCAAGCATACAGCATGCAAACAAGCATGCAGCATGCAAAGATTCATGCAGCATGCAAGCAAGCATACAGGATGCAAGCAAGTATACAGCATGCAAACAAGCAAGCAGCATGCAAGCAAGCACGCAACATGCAGCAGGCATGGTTTCTGTCACGGCTCCGGCGCTGCGGGGCTCCGGCGGTCCCACGCGATTTTAAATTACACTCTAGGGGTAGGGCAGACAAGACTACGTGGAGTCGGATTTACAGCGATTCGTTTCTGTCACTAAAACCTATTTTTAGCAAATGTTTTAAGATTAAAATATTTATTATAAAAAATGAACATTCGGAATAATACACATTATTCAAAACAATACTTAGGACATATGACTTTAGGGCATCTAAAATTAGGAGATTTAATTATTATAGTACTCGATATTATGACAGAATACTTTTAGAACTAAAGATAATTATGCTAACCAAAATTTCGGGGTTTTGAACATTATGGTTATTGTAGTTTATAGCAAACGTGTTATGGATAATGATTTTCGGACAAACAATTTTATGAGAAGTAAGGGAGTACCATTATTGTGATCATAAATTGATTAAAATAAATCATTTTGAATTGAATTATACCTCAGCACGCCAGCTTGTTGCAGATTCATAAAAGAACAGGTTGGTTAAATAAATTAGCAATTGAAATGATTTTATTTAGTATTTAATAAGTGAACACCATCGCTCAATTTCACCGTGATGGCTTAAAATTACAGCCTCTCGTTATCGAAATCAATTTATTCTTAGTTTAACAATAAATTAATCTCCATTTTGATGGTTTGCTCAAAATTAAATGTTTAATTCAAGATAACTTTGGGACTGGCAAAATGATTACCGGTGTTTTTTTTTTTTTAATCGATTTTGGTTGAATATATTTATTTAAACCAAAAAAGAAACACATCTTTATAGAAAATGATGGCCCACCGGGAATAAGATCCGAGTATCTTTTAAAACGGCAAAAATTATTACTAAAGGTTTTTTTCGTATCAGTTTCATTATTCACAGTCTTATAATTTACTAATTGACGGCTGAATGACGTCATTAAGATAATTTAATGCGAACACTCGCAGTTACTATGTTTTGCAATTAAGCTGAACTTTATGTTTATTCAATTTTCATGTTTCGACGGAGATAATTTTTTAATGTGATGATAGTATTCGAATATATTAATTTGGGAGTATTATTGAAATATTTTGTGGCAATCCTACCCAATGTAAAGATATTCACCATTCTTCGTAGATCTTTAACAGTCGTTGTTTGTCAAAAATTCAAAATCTGACAACCAGTCTAAACGAAGGTATTGCCTTATTGCCCTCTACATTGACCTCCACAACCCAGTAACTGGGCCAAACTGGTATCAGATTTTCTGGCTTCTGATAGATCGTGAAAACTGCCAAAATTGTACAACTGGTAGCCGGAACCAATGGCTTAACTTGCTTTCCGTGGCAAGGACCACCCTTCCACAGACACGGCAAGCGCGGCTGATGTTTTTTAGCCTCGTGCTCTAGCTCGAGCTTCATGTAATGCTATTAATATTTGATTTAGTAAGGCATCATGAGATTGTTTCATCACGCTTGTCTCCTGTGTATTCTAAGCTGTACAGACAACGCAACAACCGTCGGCAAATATACCCGTGTCCAAACGGACAATAGCGAAGACGCATACGAAACCACATCAAATTAGACATAGACGTACACAAGCTTCGTAATATTTGTCCACTAGCAACACTGACTAACGTGTATATTTGCCCACTCGACTAGTGTAAACACGCTACGTATTGGCGAGTGAGTGAAACCTTGCAAGGGAAACATTTTTGTCGAAAAATTTGAGTAAAAATTGTATTTTCTCACACCGAGCGAATGTGACCTTAATTTTCTGAGATAATAGGGATGTTTCTTAAGTAAAAAATATATGATTATATTTAGTCCGTCAGTTAGATTATAGAAAAATATTGGACACGTATTTGTTCTTTTATCAAATCTATAAAAACTGACGAAGATACAAAGCATCAAAGATCAGGAGTGGGGGCTTGTGACGTCACGGCTCGGTAAAAATTGTAGCGAGTAGTGACGTCACACGTGTTTTCAACGCACTGTATCGTCTTCATTTTTTGTTTACGTGAAAAAAGAAAAAATACGTGTCCAATATTTTTTGGAAATCTACCTGACGGACTAATTAGATTTTTTTAGTCAACTACCCTATTGAATAAACATTACATAATATAGCCTTCATAAAATAAAAATAATTTATTTCAGACCTTGATACTTATGATGTTACTTATACTTATGCTATGATAGTAACAAACACAATAGAAAACAGACTTTAATTCATATACTTGTTACGCTCACCTGACGCACCAGGCATATTCTTGGGTTACAGAATTTGTTTGAAAGAAGTATTTTGATGATGACCCATCCATATAAAAGGATCTTGCATTTTTTTTCTTTTTTAAGTTACACATGCATGTATTTTTGCCTTAATATGGCCTCTTTGGTAGTTTCCAATGAGTCCATATTAGTAGATTAAATTGTTAGCAGAAAAATATCTGATAAATACATTTATGTTCAAACTGGTCAAGTTATAAATTAGGAAGTCCATTCCAACAGCACGTAAACTTGTAAAAATAAGCAAGTAAAGAAAGAAAAACCTTACATAGAGAAATATTTTACATTTATAAGACCACTAGTTGAAAAGTCATCATACCAAAACACCGTTCTAAATTATAATTAAATAAACCAAGTAGGTATTCAAATGCAAAAAGGAAAATCTACAAACATTCAAACAAACTCAAAACATTTCAAACAAGACGTGAAAATAACCGTATCAGGAAAGTCACATATGAAAAATTATCGAGGCATAGAAAGTACTTTACCTAATATGCCACATTCATCAACAAATGAATTAAATTCGGGAAACGAGGAATTTATCTTGCCACTCAGAACTGGATAAAATTGTCAAGTAAAATTGGCTTGTGATATACAAGCCAATTTTACTTGACAATTTTATCCTAATACAGTATTTTTGTATACATTTGTCCTGATTTTGATTTATGCTTGTGAGTTCAAGGAGATTTAGTCAAAAGACGTTGGTATCGTGCAGAGCGGTTTATGAGACTTCAATGGTATTAATAATTCATTAAGTAAATTAAAAGATGTTTTGTTTGCTTCAGTTTTATTGAAAGTATTCGGCACATTTTTTTTTTATTTCCGACACGAGGGATAGATTAGTCACCATTATATTGTCATTGGTGATATTTGGAGGTTTTTTGAAATATTTTAAATGACGGATTGTTGTTTTGCCGTGGCTGCGTTTTTTTTTGTGGAGAATATTGACAAAATCGTAGTTCTGGACACTAGCTTGTGATGGTCATTGTGACAGTTTTTCCAGATGGTGAAACTTATGATTTGAAGGTTAGTAAAGTATTCTTTTCCTATATTTTTCCATATTTCAAGTTCAAAAGTGTTTATATTCATTGTGAGTTTTTGTAGTACATATCCATATATCTTCAATAAAAACTTTTGTTGTAAATATCTTCATATTTCTATACGTGTAACTTGAAATGTGGGAGAAATATAGGTAGAGAATACTACTTACCTTTATACTTTTTATGCGATGTCAGTCAGCATTGGTTTAAAAATTTGTAACACTTGTTCAAAATATATATGTATACATTACTTCCAAGTTTTGAAATATTGTCGAAAGATTCACAACGTGTATTTGTTTAAAAAAAAAAAGGAAAATAATGAGTCAGCATAGTAAACAGAACTCCACTTCAAAGAACTTCAGATTTTCGGCCAAATCCCATGCAAGGTTCCATGAACAACCTAGTCCATTCTAAATTGTTACATTTTTAAACACGGCTGCATGTGACGGGATAATAATTTAGCGAATTCTGTACGGAGCCGAGTTAATAGCATTCGACATGGACACTGGATGGTACTGGCCATCAGTAATTCAAACGGGCTCCTGTAATCTCGATGGGTTTTTATGTCCCACTTTATTTAAAAAAAAAAACCTTTTTTTTCATATACGACAAAAATTGTATTATGGACGAATGAATGGAACTCGTTGAGGAAGATAGTACTTATACCTACGTATTTTTCTGTGAAGTTTCCTGCTTTTTACCTCGAGGGATTAAAATGTCGTTTCTGTTGTGTCATAACACAGGCTTGTAAGATAAAAATCACATTAATCTAAAAAAAGAATGACAACTGCGTACTGCAAAAGATATCGGTATTACATGTGGTATGTGTGTCCCCAGCCACCGCAACAGAAGAAGACGCCCCGGTCGTCGGGACTCGCAAGGCGATCCCCGGCCACCGTAGGCGCGGGCTTGCGGATGACAAGCGATGGGTGGCCATTAGTTTATAACCAGGACCGAGTCGACGGTGCCTCGTATTCCACGTGAGCTTCAATGAGCAAAGAAGATGTGGCCTCATAGGGTCAGTGCCTGCTAGGGTTCCGAAATTTATTCGAAAGAGTCACCGCGGCACTCGAACACAAAGAGCATTGTGAGGAAACGGATGAGTTTTAATCAGTAAGAGTCTGACACTCCCTTCCACTCCTACTATAGAGGAAGAAGACATTTTTGTTGATTTCCCAACCAAAAAAAAAATAAAGGAAAAAGGCTAGGCAGATGGTGAATGATATCTCATTAACATATTAAAATATATCAAAGCGCAAAATCAATCAAAAATAAATTCATACTCACAAAAAACATTACTCTCCTTTGGGGTAGTTGAGTAAAACCCCTCCACGTGTAAACCAACATTCACAAATATCGGAAATGCTATGAAGGAAAATTATTTAAAAAAACCCTGCCTAGTCAATATTTGCTTCGACCTAAAAGTTGCTCAGCGGAGTATTAGCTTGAAGGGAATCAGTTCAGTTTTGTTTTCCGGTTGACCATAAATGTATTATGTATAATGTTAACGTTTTTTTGTGAATCTCAGTTCGGTTTTTCGCTTCTTTCATAAATAGAAACGCAAATACACGCTATAAATGCGATATTTTATGAATAGGAATAGAAGTAATGAGCGAATCTGAATCTGAGAATTTTGATTTTTGTTCTGAATTTATTGGCAACACATGTATGTATATAAATGCGTTTTAGCTAATCTTTTACGTGTTTCAAAATTAGCCATTTATGTTAGGGTTATTTGTCGGCCTTTTGGCCAAGGGAAGTTTCAACCAGTGATATTAAATTGATTGAAAAACATCCAGCTTCACGTGTGGAAGATGATAGCTATGAATTTTATATCAAAGTGTTTATTATAATTATTGCATATTTGCCTGAAGTCCGTGTGTTTACACAATCGTGGCTATGTGCCAGTTTTTACAAAAATATGTTAAGCATTAACAATATTTTATCAGATTGCTTTTTTACATTTCGTTCAAAATATCTACTACTAGCTGCTGCCCGCGACTTCGTCCCCGTGGAATCCCCGATTTTAAAACATTCTTTATCGCTGCTCCGCTCCTATTGGCTTAAGCGTGATGATATATAGCCTAAAGCCTTCCTCGATAAATGGTCTATTCAACCCAAAAAGAATTTTTCAATTCGAACCAGTAGTTCCTAAGATTAGCGCGTTCAAACAAACAAACAAACAAACAAACTCTTCAGCTTTATAATATAAGTGTAGATTAAATTCAGAAATGGCAATACCACGCGTTTTATCAGAGTCATATTTTTTCATCGATTGTTCGAGTTTCACATTCCGAGTGGGAAATAGGTAAATAAAAGTAGTCGAATATCTAGGACGCGAATATGTGTGTTGTTAAAAAGATTGTTTCGATGTGTTTTAACCGACTTCCAAAAAAGGAGGAGGTTCTCAAGTCAACTGTATTTTTTTTTGTTTTTTTTTTGTGTTACCTCTTAACTTTGTACTGGGTGTCCCGGTTTTGATGATTCTTTTGGTATTCGAAAGCCGGTGCTTGTCGTGTGGTCCCATTTTGATTGAGATCTGACGACTAGTATTTGAGTTATCCCTAATAATGCTTAGCTTGGCTACATTGATCATGTTCTCATTCACTCTTGACGACGTAAAATAAAAAAATAAAATTGTATACGATAGTTTGGAAGAGCATCTTAGTATTTCAAGGTAGTCCCTTTCACATGTTTGTTTATACCAATTTATACCGTGTACGCTGTGTTTTAGGTGGGGAGGTGGGGCTGGTGTACAACTAAAATGTGAAAAATAAAAACTTTTTACAAAAAAAATTAAAACAACTAACTTTTAAACACAAAAAATATAAGAAAACTTTATTTTCGGTAGTGGGTGTTGAAAAAATGAAGAAACAACCAAAAACACCGAGTTCCGATATTATAATATGGTACGAAAATGTACAGGAATCATAAAATAATACATTTTACTGTGCCGACATGTATATACATCTTAAAAATATTTGGATAAAAAGTCACCACAAAATACCAAGGTTTTTACAAATTTAATAAATGTAAAAAAAGGCCAATGAAAGCATTTATCAAACCTTCAAAGATAAAAACTTTTAGAAATTATTTTTAAAATTCAGTAAACGTTCCTGTTTTAAAATAAGAAGCGTGGGTGTGGCTTAATTAAGAGAAAAAGCCTGAATATTTTTCCAAACTTAGAACCATAAAGTTACAAGCAAACACCGTTAAAAATGTTGCGTGGGGAAACTGCAAAAACCTTGTCATCCTTTATGTTAATCTCTTAATGAAATGACATGCCGTATAATTTTATTACCTGTAATGAATAAAAAATGAGCCAACAATAGAGATGGGAAAAGAACAGAGATTTAAATTGCTTTCGCACTTCAAGAATGCATCTTTAATAAAAATGTGAGGTATGCGCTGTTCTAATGATGTTTTAATGATTTATTGTTATAATTCTGAAATGTTTTATTTATTTAGCATTGGCTATTCATTATTTTCAGACAACATTGGGAATGCTGCAAGCTAGACCTAAAAGTTTAAATTATCTTGTTTTACGACTCTTTTTGCTTTCAGATTTTTTTTTATTATACAACAGTTTTTTTTTTAATGTTAAACGTAAAATAACGTTTGAATTTTCTCTTTGTCCCTGCACTATGCCAATACATACGACACTCAATAAATTAGCAATACGGTCAAGCGACCATTTTATCTTGGTACGCGTATAATCTGAAACGGAGTTGAAATATAGTGAGTTTTAAATAATGCCAGCACAGCCAGCACTATCAAGAATCTTGATTAGCTCTCACGATAAGCTGGTAAGGTAGAACTTTCTTATGTCATTCACTCACCTTTGGTTTTGTGGCTTCACTGTGGTTGTAACTGTACAGTGTGTTTGGTAGGAGGACCACACATTTTTTTGTTTAATAGCCACCATATACAATACATACCTTGTCCACGTCATATGCAACCTTGAGGAGATAAAAGATTAATTACCCTGACTGTACATACGTTGGAGGGTGTTGTTTGGGCTTTTTATAAACAAAACGGGTTGATTGATTGTAGAATTTTGCATATAAACTGGTTTTTAGCAGGGCGTGTTGTGTTTTGATTTCATTTTAAATTCGGCATAAATTACATTTTTGTTTGTGCGAGCAACCATCAGTTACCAGCAATTTTCAACGTGGTTGTTGAACCGACCGCCTCAATATGTAGATACTATTATTTCATTAGTTTACCCTTATCCCATGTTATTTGGGTTTGTGACAACATGTTTCCTTCTTACGAGTAAATTCCGTGTTGTAAAATGTCACGCTATCATTGCCTCGTTCATATTATTCTCCTATCTGTCTACGTTTTCATCAATCTACATTTATATTCGTAACGTAAATCCTGTCCAAGTTTTTGAGGCCTGGTAAAAAACCACCATAGAGTTTCAAGATAAAAAACGGTCAATCACGAGCAAATTAAACAGTAATTAGGCAATCCGAATCAACAATCAGCAACTCATTCCAATTTAACAGATATGTACATATTTTAGTCTTTACTGATAGTTGTAGAAGCTATTTTATAGCTCCGCAGTAACTGCACCACAACTGGGCATCGTACTTAATACTTAACAATCGCGGTATATCCTTAAGCCAGTCGTAAAGCTAGACTAGATATATTTACGATATGTCGGCGAGTCGTGATACTAAATTTAACGCGTTTAAGTCATATTATCAGACTCTTATTACTTAGTCAAAGTCTGTTGGCAGTGTTATCTGTAACGGTGTGCGTTTCTGAACGAAACGCATTCGTTCTGGCCGGTCATAATTTTAATTTTCGGTTTTTAATTTTCAAACGTATTCCATTTTTCCAAACAAATATTCAAATATTCATAATATTCAAATATTTATATATTTTATATTTCAAATATTCGCGGAAATTAAAACTAGATATATTATTTTCATTTTCAAATTTAAAATGAATTTCCGCAAAGTAACGCCTGACTCAATCAATTTTAAATCGGCAGTCATTCACTGGCAGGGCACTTCGATCCTGATCTCTGATCGTTATCCTCCGAATAATCATAGAGTTATACTTACTGTGTTTGTGATCTAATAGTAACTGACAAGTTTGTAATCTGCACAAGTCAGTGCTGAGTTTATCATTAAATACTTATTCTAATTGCTGATCTTGTGTTTCCTCACTCCGTGAGGTCTCCAAATTCACACTGGCGCCCAACGTGGGGCCAGTGAAAAGCTGTGACAGCAATACGGGTCAATCTTCAAGATTAAACAACGTTTGTCATAGTGGGTTCTTGGATAGGTGACCATTTATTACACACCGAGAATTGTCCTCTTTGCTACGAAAAGCACGTTAGTTAAGCTGTTAATTTCCGTGTCACATTCGTCAAATGTTCGAAATATTGACAAATAGTCTTGACACATGGTATCCTGTAACCCACTCAACACTGTCTTGTCTGAGTAGCTATCTATCAGCGATAAAAATTGCAAAATAGTCAATTGAGAAATGGTTGAGAATTGACATCCGTTACCAGAATTTTAAGTGGTTAATCTTAAATTTTTAATAGTCGTTATTGTTGATAGATAACACATTAATATTGTCTATAGCATAACGATGATCAAACTAACAAGTTCTCAAGAAACTCCTAGTAAGCGATAGCAACACCGATATAAAATGTCTTTGAATACTGAAGGAAATAATTTTTCAAAAAATAAACAGCTTGAAATACGGAAAAAGAATAAAATTATATCGTTTTATGAAGCCGGCTTTGAAATTGAACCTACAATCCACGCAATCACGGCGAGATTGCTACAGCCGTATTGTATTATAAGAAACGTATAACTTTTCTAAGTTTCCTTCCCCAGTTTGTATCGTATCGGGTCCTTTTTCTTAGGACTTTGTCTAGAGGTGCTTCCTATAGTATTTGTATGTTTTTTTCTTTTTTACTGAATGCGGACAGCGTTTAAAGTATGCTGATGATGATAGCCGACAGGCTCGACTGTCCATACATCAGACGCGGCAGTGACTTGCACGTCACCTACAGTCGTCGGCTGTCAATATAAATGTTTTGTGTGATTATTATATTGTATGTTGTTGTGTTGTACCTATTATAATGTAATGTATTCAGTTTTTTTTTTGCTATGTTTAAGTATCGTTTATTTTTGTGTATTAATGAGTTCTTGTTACTTGATGAATAAATGAATTATTATTGTATAATACAAGAGGTTGTATGGAAAAAAATACTGATGAGAAATTCAGTCGCACGCACATCGAACAACATAATCAAAACGACATGATCTAGTAGGTATTAATATTTACTCTTAAATTTCTAAAGAGTAATCCCCCAATTACTTTCATCCACAAACATTGCAGGTAACACGAACCTCGGAAATAAAAAATGAAAATCCGGAACAAAAACGCTGAATAAATCCGATACAGAATCGTCCTGAAAGCCCACATGGAGATTCTAAACTGAATTGGTGAGCCTGTGTAAGCCTGGCCTGGCGATATGCTTGTAAATGTATTAAAACTGAGGTGGTTTGATATGCAGGGTATAACGGAAATATTAGTCATGTTTTAATATCTGTAATTTTCTAGAAAGCCATTGGCAATTACTGATATCGCGCATACTAATTTTGATCAGATATTTAATTATTATGTATAGAAATAGAGCAGTGGTGGCCGAGTGGTAACGGTCCCGACTTACGAATTGTAGGTCGTGGGTACAAACCCAGCCAGGCGCATTAATTTGTTAAGTTAAATTCATCACCAGTGCTCTCAAAACGGTGAAGGAAAACATCGTGACAAAACCGGCATGTCCTAGAACCAAATATTCGAAGACATGTGACATTCACCAACCCGCACTGGGCCCGCGTGGTGGATTACTACCCATTGTGTTCCAGTAGTGGGAACATTAAAATGCTGATTATGCTTATTATGCAGATAGGTAGTCGTTCCATGTTAATGACTCTTACTCAGCTGCTGCCGGTCAGACACAGACAACCCAAACATTTTTGAAAAAGGCTAAACAGGTTGACTTACAGCCTTTACAGTCCATGAGACTGTACTGGCTGAGTATTATATTATGTCAGTCTTTACAGTAAATGCACCACCGGGTAGAATTGTAGCTTCCATTCTTCCTATAGTTATAAAGTTACTGAAGATAAAGTCGGAACGCGATCAATGTTTGTCAGTGAAGAAGTTTTGAAGTTTTAACGATAAACAACTTTAAGCGGAGTCATTAAAAGCTGGAGTTTGTTAAATGAAGTGAGCTGGGCGTTTGGATTGTGGGATTAAGTTTTTGATATTTTAATTGGATAAGGGTCTCCGTCTTTTGAAGTATGGTGGTGCGTTGTTTTGGTAGTTTTTGCAGTTAGATTGGATTTAAGCTATATTTTCAGGCCATCAGAATCTGAACAAGAATCAGAATTTTAATTTGAAATCATAGGTTGAGTTACATAGTCTGTGAGATGCTTGTAAATTGAAAACTAATTATTTTGACATGTTTAAACATGTCAAAATAATTAGTTTTCAGTTATAAATGCAGAGCCAGGTATCTAGACTACTTAGTTACTTTTTCCGTATATTATGATAAATCAATAAATATGTACATATGTCGATATATGTATGTAGTTTCATGTCAACTAGGTTTATAATCTGAAAGAAGAGTTTTAAAATTGTCTTGTGTTTTCAAAATCTTATTATTTTACAGAGAATCTGGTATTCACTTCATAAGCTTTTTGTTCTGCTAAAGTTGTCAACTAAGCTATAAATTATGTGTTTTTTACCAATGATAGACACGCATCGACCACTATCTCAACTGATGGTAAATGATGATGTGGTCGAAGATGAAATACGCTCAGCAACTCTCATTCGATAAGATTATTTCAAGTTGATCTATTGAAAAAATATTTGCCACGTGCACGAACTTATCGGTTGATCGACCCGTTTCAAGATTAAATAAAAATAGGAATACTTATATGTAAAACCAACAATGACCGATTTTCAATAGGCTTTTGTAATGCAAATGTAGCTAAAATATTTTTTGTGAAAAGGAAACCTTGTAAGGGTCTATTAAATTTTATTTGTCGCGCGGCGGGCCCTAGTCCCTTTTAACAGAACTTGAGAAATCGCTCGGTTAGCTACTTTTATCAATGTATTTCGTAGTTCAATATACTCGTGGTACATACAGAGTAGAGTGGAGTTGTCAAAACAGAATAAGCATCTAAGAAGAGATGAGTAGATCATAGATAGTTTGTAGGATATATGAGGCGTTTCAGCTTGAACTACGCAATCGGTTCTCTTACTCGGAGATGGTACGGACACATTAGATGCGGAGAGGAACCGCATTAAAATGGCCTATACAGAGACCAGCTCCGTCGTTCTTGGGTATAGATCACCGTCTCATTCTCGCGAGGATTGGATGTCGCAACAAACTTGGTGCCTTATCGAGTACAGAAGAAATCTGCACCTTGAACTGCTTGAGACCAGTAATGTAGTCAAACGAGCCTACTTACAAAATTAAAAACTGGTAGAAACTCAAGACAATTTACCGTAGTACACGTGCTCATAGAAGGCGGTGGGCTGATGGTATTTCTGATCATGGATAATATTCTGCAAACGGCAACTTGTAAGAGCAGTACAAAGCAACTAAGACCATGGCAGGAAATAGCAGGCACAAAAATCATATCGCTTCAAACGAAAAAGAGGCAGCTCATTGTGATGACCGAAGAGCAGCTGCTTCGTTGGCGCCAATACTTTGAGGAAGTTTTTCGTTTGTGACCGCCTGTGGCCGAACTTGTTCTCTCTTTGAAGACAAGCAAAGCACTTGGACTCTACGTGATAACTGCGAAAACGCTACAAGCCAACTTAGTGTCCACCGTTGACGTATTGAAGCCTCTGGACCGATGAAGAATTACCGGAGGACATGAAGAAAGGGGCTTTTAATTGACGTACCCAAGAGGGGTGATTTCAGGCAATACGGTAACTGAAGAGGCATTATTTTGATGTCGATTCTCTCTAAACTCTTCTGCAAGATATTTATAGCCAGGCCCAGGAAATGGTCCGCCAGTTGGAAAGTATTTACAAGAAATATTCTTGCAAGGTGATTTTCGACGACCTCATTTTGGACGACTTCACAATGCACGTAGGTGTCCGCCAAGGCAGCCTCCTTTAGTCTCTTCTCTTAATAGGCAGTATAATTATACTATAAAAAGCGTACCGAAATAGAGTGGCGATTATCCAACGTCTTGGAAGACCTGGAATACGCTGATGACCTATGCCGTCGTATCGGAGACAGGAACATCGCTTCACGGATTGCCAAAGCCTGAGTTACTTAGTACTTAGTAACTATCAGGCAATAATGGAACTTGACCCGAAAAGTCAAGCTCAAATCTTCTCTAACTTAGATCTGTTGGCAAAATGCCATGACCTAATGTACCGCTAGATCAAGCGTCTTAAGTGGAGATGGATTAGTCATACGCGCGGGATTTCGGTCACATTCCAAAAAAAGCCATGGAGTGGAATCCTCAAGGAAAAAGGAAGCGTGGCTATCTCCGTCAAACCTGTTACTGCGACGTGTTGGCAGAAGGGACGAGCATCAGAATAACGTGGAGCTCAAGACCGATTGCTATGGAGGACTACTGTGGATGCTTTCCGCTCTATCTCATAGTATCTTAAGTCAAGTTAAATATGCGATTGCATCATTTCTTTGCCCACGGCTGGACATAGAGCTCTAGGTCTTTTCTTTTGCTAGACTCTATGATTTCAGAATCTAAGAACTTGCAGAAAGTATGGTTATGATCTAATTAAATGCAGATGGTTTTTATATCTTGCTTAACTAAAGTATAGTTACAGTCACATTATCGTTAAAAACAGATTTTACACATTAACTGCAGTGCCTTTGAAAACAAAACAGACTATACCATAAAAATAGTAGGTATTTAATTAGAGAATTCATTGAAGAGGACATGCCAATACTCTAAAACACTACTAAGAGAACATGGATATACTTTAAAAAAATTGTTTACGAATGACGCTTTCTTAATTTCTTTCGAAGGAATCCGAACCTTAAAACATGTATCGTATGTCAGCAGCGAAATATGATGGGAACAATTGCAAAGATGCGCATTTAAAATGGCTTCATGGTTTCCGATTAAAGATTAAAAAAGAAAAAAAAACATTTTCCTTAGGTGAGTGAATGGCTGTTACAGCCATGCCTAAACATCACAGCTATGTACTTACATATATCCAAGATCATCCAAAATTAATCTACAGCAATGTCCCGTTCCTCATTTACATAACATAGGACTTAATACAAACCATCTACATACAAGCTGACAAACACAATATCGAAGTAATCAACATGTTGGAATGCTCTAACCAGCACTAATAGAACTACAAGTGGAATACGACTGGCCCAACCAACCAGTTAGACCAATTACTTGATAATTGAACGATGTCGATGCAGTTCTGTGTTATGTTCATAATAAAGAGGATGGTTGTGGAGTAAGTTTTGAGAGTTGTGAATCTTGCTTTGAACAACATTTTCAACTTGCTGTATTATGTTAGTCTTCATCAGTCACTCGAAGTCTAGCTATTTGAGTAAAACTTCTACTAGGCTAGACACAATCGTGTTTGCTTTGACTAGATTTCGATCCCCTTCTTCGTGTTGATGCTTTTTTAAGGATGGAAAATCATGCAATGACTCCTTCCGCTCTGGGTGGAGCGGAAGGGAGTGTCAAACTCTTACTAAGTAAAACCCATCCTGTTGTGTTCCTTCTAATGTCCTATGCATTCCAGGGCCGCGGTGAGTTTTCAAAACAAATCCGCAACCCAGGCATCGAGTTAATGATACAATTCGATTTCGTCAAAATAAATACTCTATCTTCCTTTCTTCTACTAGTAATGTACTCAGAGTATGTATCACGTTATTAAAAACAAAAATTAAAAAAAAAATCATCACTTGAGTAAGAAAGATTAATATTTTAACATGTTGGCCATAATTTCAACCGAAAAACGTTCAATGTTAAGCCTTCACTAAAACTTGTCTTTTTTAAATTGAAGTAGCACTAGCTTACCAATGGCTATGTATAACAATCAAAAATCTACCTCATTTTCACTATCATTACGTTCTATCGGAGCCACACACAAAGAAAATCACGGCAAACTCACCCTTATTTCAAACCGTTAATTGATACCAAGACCGTCACCGGCACGCCATTAAAACTAATCGGCGACCATTCCAACCGAAGAAAATGGCGCACGCCTTTGTAAAATTAAAAATGTTAGTTGTTACACCGCCTGAAATGGATGCGTTAGATTTTATTAGTACTTTCTCGGAATGTTGGCTGGGTTAAGCGGGACAGATGTTTACAGATTCAGGTTAAAAAGTACTACGAAATGTAGTAACAGCGGTGTACAACCACCGTTTTTATATCTTTCTTTAATAAAGTCTAGTTATACCCACAAATGGTTACGTACGTATTTGGGTAAATTTATTTGTGTATATTTTTTTGTATGTTTTAATTTGATTTATATGTATAGATATACGATAATAATAATAGGTTTTAGTTAAGTTAGTATAGTCTATTTTAAGTTTCCTTCTCTCTCTTTACACACTGTGTCTACGTTTCTTATCCCACTCTTCTGCCGCAGGTCTGCTGGAAGAAATTTCTATTGAAATAAGCTTGTACCTTTGTGCTCTTGGTTTCTGTACACAATTTTCTATTTTAAGTATATTGTGTGTACATAAATAAATAAAAATGGTTTTTTAACCAGTTAAGTTGGTCAAATAGTGCAGTAAATTAGGCCTTCTATAATTTATGTACTGTAGTACATAGAAGAAAAAAAAACTCAAGTCCCGACAATTTCTCAAAGGCTGTATTCGAAACGAATCTGCTGTAACAAGTTGATATACTGCAAGGCAGACGGTCACGCCATCATGCAAAGACACAAATGTGGCATGTTCTTCGAGTTCCACTTCATCTAAAGAAGCCAATTTCAGTTAATTGATTACTGATTACTGGCGGAATGGTCATATTCAATTAAATCATTCGGATAGTTCCGTAGTGGTCTCAGAAGTATTTTTTTGTCTTTTCAACTAAAAGACTAATACTTTTTGGGAAAGGAAATCATCAATTGACTTCTACGGGAGTTTAATACTCTTACTGACCCATCCGTATTCTTTTGAAATACCTTTTGCGTTATAAGGATGCGGGAACTCTTTGGAACAGTTCCACAACCCTGGCAGGGCAATTCAATTCAATTCAAAGCATTTATTTCAATTAAAACCTTTACAGGCACTTTTGAATTGTCAAGTCAAAAGAGGTGAAGCTATCTGCACGATCCAAAGCGTAGATCTCTATGGAGAAGAACGTGCAAGAAACTTCACGGACACTCTTTTAAATCATGTTATGTATTACATTACCTTGGTTACATCCTTGGTCGCTTCTATATGTGAGGACAATGCAAAGAAAAAAATTAAGGGAAACTATAAAAACAATTCAAAGTATAAAGATTAAAACAAGTCAGTAGCAGTTAAGAGGTGACCAGTCTCAACCGACGGCGCCCGTTCACGAACATCACATGTGTATTAGCACCATTTAATGGCATAACCAAACCCTAGTAATTTAATACAAAAACATATTCACTACAATACAAAAGCTATCCAGAAGACTAATCAGACGATCCCATTTGTGCCAGCGAGCTAAGCGCACATGAATAGTGTGATAAAGAGCTGGTCATGTCAATGAACACAATAGGAAGGCAATCATCTCGTACAACGTTATACAGGCTGCGTTATTGAACTACAGCATGAAGGCTAGTGGCAGTAGGACCAGTTTGATGTAGGACTTACGGTAGTGTACTCACAAGGATATTTTTGACTTTAAATGTCATTCTTTTCGGTTATTACGGGGTCACTTTCAAAATCTATATGTAACAAAGTACGTTATGACAACATCATTTATCTATATTACTATTATAAAGAGGAAAGATTTGTTTGTTTGTTTGTATTGAATAGGCTCCGAAACTTCTGAACCGATTTGAAAAATTATTTCACCATTAGAAAGCTACATTCACTCTGAGTAACATAGGCTATATTTTATCACCATATTCCCACGGGGACGGGAAATACGCGGGTAAAATAATTAGCTAGTTTAAAATAATTTTACTACCATCATAAGTATGGAGGCCATTACCCAGGACGTTATATGCCTTTAGCGTAAATGGTGCTCTAATAGCACGTAGCATGATGCAATCTACTACATCAGGCACTGTCTGTTTAGTGATTACTCAGCAGAACATTGAACGAGAGTGGTAAGGTGGTCGCGATTGACAGTGCTGCGTCCCTGATACAGCTTACTTTATTGTTTTTTGTTTTGGAAACAATGCGGACATTTGCGGTTTCTTAAACGAGTTGGTACCTTTCATCAAAATTACAGCCGACAGACGTCCAGAGCTAGACATAGGCTAATCAAGTGTCGAAACGTTGAGTAGATTTGTGGAACTTGCATCCAGCAGATTTGGTTTTCAACGCTCCTTATTATCGCACTAGCTTCTGCCCGCGACTTCGTCCGCGTGGAATAGTTACTTTACCCCCGATTTTGAAACTCTCAGCCCGATCGGTTTAAAATTGACAAAGTTTCATACAAACTTTCATCCCCTATTTTATCCCCTTGGGGGTAGAATTAATCAAAATCCTTTCTTAGTGGATGCCTACGTCATAACATCTACCAGCATGCCAAATTTCAGCCCGATCCGTTCAGTGGTTTGGGCTGTGCGTTGATAGATCACTATGTCAGTCAGTCACTTTTAAGTTATATATATTTAGATGGGCAAAACTGTAAACCAGATTACCTTCAACGGCAATAAATAAAGTGTAAAAACCCTTATTATTAAACTACTGCACCAGAACTACTTTTAAGTGGCAGCAGGCTTTATTTTGAATCAAGTATGGTTAGATACCACTAACAAGATTTTCTAAAACCAAGTCTATATATTATGTAGTATCCATTAAGGACTTCTTTTATTAAGGCTTAGTTACCAGACTAAGTAGTAGTAACTAATTAGTAGTAGTCTTGACAAAAAGCTGCCATTCCTTCTACTAAGCCTATCATTATTTCTTCCAAAGAAGTTCTAAGAACATAGAGATGTTCCTAGGAGCAGGGATTTGTTTAAATTAGGTATAAGGGTTCTATAGAACTAAGGCTATTTTTAACCGACTTCTAAAAAAGGAGGAGGTTCTCAATTCGGATGTTTGTATTTTTTTTTTTTTTTTATGTTTGTTCGCGCATAACTCCGTCGCTTGTGAAGCGATTTGAAAAATTCTTTTTTTGTTGGAAAGGGTATACTTCCCAAATGGTCCCATGAAAATTTTATCGAAATCGACCAAGCGGTTTTCGAAAAATCTAAAAAAAATATCTACATTGTCTACATTGACGACGTCTTAGTGTATTCTGCAAAGGAGCAGTACTTTTTTTTTACACCAATGTGATTGGTTCGTTTAGGTGGGGGAGGGGAGGGGGTGTAGGTACCACTAAAAAGTGAAAAATAAAAAACTTTTTAACAAAAAATACAACCGACTTTTACACAAAAAATCAAAAAAAGTGCAAAATAACTTTAATTTCGGAAGTCGGTGTTCAAACACGAAAAAGCAACCACAAACACCGAGTTCCGAAATTAAAGTTATTTTGCACTTTTTTGATTTTTTGTGTAAAAGTCGGTTGTATTTTTTTGTTAAAAAGTTTTTTTTGTATGTTTTAGTGTACATAAAGAAGGAAGAGACTTATCGAATGGAAACAATCTTTATAACAAAATAGAACTTTTCGCGGGACCTCGTCCGCACGGATGTAGTATATAGATACTCCATGAACGTCGAATGTCTCTACCCCATTTGAAGGGTAGTTTTGGAAAATTAATCACAAGGATTTTTCCAGCGCAGCTAGTGTGATCTGTGTACTCTATGGTTATAAAAATAGTTAGATCCGTTTATATACCGCTTTTAACTATTTTTTATACCAATTTTCAAGTCAATTGAAGTCTGCAGTAATATCCTCCCCTAAAAACTTCATCACCCTTTTCCTTAACGTATTATTGCGCAAAAGCTACTAAAATATACAACATGGGTATGTGTTTCCTCCCAAACAAGAATATGATTGCGTGACAGCTGACAGTGGAGAATGGAAACATTTTGGGGCATTAGGTAATAATCGTATTAATTTTAATTAAAAAAACAGAACGAACGTATCTGAGCTACACTATTTAATCACAATACACACATTTAAGAAGTATAAAAAGAGGCACTTAATTTAAAAATTGGTTGTCTGTAAAGTCGGTTTATGGACGAAAAAACGTGACAACGTCATAGCAAAACATTGATGAAATGATCGTGCCTCTCGCTCGCTCGTGCAGCGCTCTCACTCCGATCGTAACGTTACAATGAGCATAACGTTACAATGAGTCATACTTTTTCGTGCGTGCAGCCGGCGTTCATAACTTTATTAAACGTTGTTACGTCAAAAAAAAAAGGTTCATCTTACAAAGTCATACATTTTTCTCACAAAATTTCATTATTTCTCACAGTATCGTCTTCTAATTCTTTTGCAGACATTGTCGATCAATGAACCTAATGAGCAAAAAATATCTGCTATCAGCATCTTTTATAACCAGCGAACTAAAAACCGATTCACAATCTAACCACCAAAATGCTGAAATCCTGTATAAAACTGAAGAGTGTTCAACTGCACCAATTAATACTTTCAAACTTAAAGTTCAGAATGACCACGCTGTGCGCTCTCGTTTAATTTCGCTCATTCGTTCAAATCGGTCAAATGGAAACTCGTGCGAAATTTTTCATTGTTTAACAGATAAATCTAAACAATTTCGCAGCATTTAAAACTCTGTGAAGTTAGCAGTATTGAGGTTTATTAGAAGTATGCGTAAAATAACTTTGTACGTGTTATTTTTTTATATTCTATGATAAAATACTCATTTTCTTTGCTGTGCCAAATTAAATCAAAATCCTTTATTTGGAATAGACCATATATATGCACTTTTAAATACATATATCAGTCAAATACACATATGAAGCTAGTTCTGCCACGCTAGCGAAATGAGCAGCAAGTTATTCTGCAGTCAAACACACTCATTGAGTCTAGCGCGGCAGATGCACGTCCCAAAGAGTAGATCCAATCGGAAACCCGATCGTGCAAGAAACTCCATGAACACACTTGTTCATGGAGTTGCTTGCTTTTTCTTGTTTTTCATGGATTAAAGTGCTTTTAGTATGATAAAATTGATGGAGCTGTCTGTCTTATTTAGCGCATCAGGAATGTTTCTGGAAATACAAGTTAAAGTTGGTTATAACCTCAAACTTTTGAAACTTTTGAATAGTCAAGGTCGGTCAGTCAAAGAGGTGAAGCCTTTTTACAAGCATAGATCTCAATGGAACTTGCAAGAAACTCCACGCATACTATTTTAAATCAATAAATTGCTACAAAGTTGTGAATACAATGTTCTAGTTGAAATTATCCAAATATAATATGAGAACGATTTAAAAAGACGTGGACGATAAAGGCGTTCGGAGTAAAAAGGAATAATAATTGTTACTGTAATTGCTTTTGTACTTTGAACTTGTATTTTGAATAATTCAAAGTAGGTACACGTTATTAAAATAAACCAAAGCAGTTGGGAGATAACCAGTCCCATCTAGCCAAATGATGAATGAAACACATATGTCACCATGAGAGAGGCTTTTGATTGAGCACGACACTCCCACCCGCCGCTCTGGCGAGTTTCATTCACATTCAGGTAAGTCATACCCAAAAATAATATATTTCACTTTAAGATAGACAGTTCTCACACATGTGCCGTTAACGCGTGAAATCATATAATGCTAAAATAGATTGAGTGTATTCAATAAAAAAATATCTTCAGCCGGTCCAAAAATGTTTTTAGATCACAGCAAATGCTGTGATAGGAATTTTGGCCATGCACTGATAAAATTCATAATGTAAGCTTTTGTTAATTATTTTTTATAACAGATTTAATTTATTTTCAACAATTTTGTTTGGCTTTTGTGAGTCCCAAATAAACAGATTTCTTACTTTTCTATAAAAAGGTTTTTTCTCAAAATATTGACTTTTTGTTTCTCTCGAAGAACATATCAGTTTCCTCACAGTAAACAAACCAACGGCAAGGATAACATGTTATTCTTAACTAAGATAAACACGTCAAGGTCAATTGTATAAGATTACTGAGAAAATGATCTCCTGTTCTGACGTCATCAACATAATGAGGTGGTTTGGGACTACTCGTATTAACGTTAACTTATCACATTACTTCTCGTTTACACTGTTTTGTAGGTAACGTAATTTATATCTTAGTTGCTACTTTTTTTTTAAGACTAAAACTCAAGTCTATTGAACAGATAAGGAAGAAAGTCCACACATGCTTTTGCATGTCTATACATAATATAATTATATAGATGTGTAAAAGGATGTGTGGAAATCTATACATATAAATAAAATTGGAGCGTCTGTTTGTAATATTGAAATAACTGCTTTTTACTGCTTGCATATATGAATATACTAGCTTCTGCCAGCGACTTCGTCCGCGTAGATGTCGGAAATTGTCCCAAGGGAACATAATCCCGGGATATAAAGTATCCTATGTGTTATTCCAGACTATGATCTATATCTGTGCCAAATTTCATCAAGATCCATTCAGTAGTTTTTGCGTGAAAGAGTAACAAACATCCATACATCCATACTTACAAACTTACTACTATTATATTAATAGGATACACCAAAATATAATACAATTTTTGTATATCTGCTTGTTCCGGCTAATCTCTGAAATGGCTGGACCGATTTTGACGGGACTACGAAAAATTGTTTTATTTTAGAAAAATAAAGTAATATTGCAATGTCCGTGTATTGCCCAGTACCGCGCGCAGCTCACACGCATGCTACCACTTGACTGTGCCGTCACGTCGGGCACCTCCCACCACTTCTCCCACCAACGAGTCAATATCACAAAGAATCGGGGGGTTAGTAACTATTCTACGCGGATGAAATCGCGGGCAGAAGCTAGTTACAAATGTGTGTATGTATATGAAAACTAGCGCTTCCACGCGTCTTCGTTTTATGCCGTTCCCGAAGGAATTTCGGAACATCCTCCCTTAATGTTCCCCTACTCTTCAAGAAACCTACATGCCAAATTTCAGCTTTCTACAACCGTTTGCGTGCGTTGTCTGACAGTCTCTGTAATGGAAGAGTTTCATATACCTACCTATTGATTGATGATATGATAATTACTTCTACATGAAAATATAAAAAGGTTATAATTATTGTGTTAATGTTCTTTGAACTGAATAATAAAAAAATATAAATTTCTTTATTGCCATAAAAACAGATTGCAGAAAAATGCGAGTCCCTGGTACCAGCTAGGTTAGAATACCTGTATTTCAAGAGCCTGTGACTACTTCCATTTACGTTACAATTGGGCATGTTTTATGCAGCAAAAGGTGACATAATTAAGATTTTAAATTTAGCTATGCACTAATAATAGAAACAGAAAATTAAATTAATTTATAATAAAAGCAACTTCAATAATCTTACTAAAACAAAAATTCGAATAAAACTGCTTTATATCAACTGTTGTACATTTCTCAAGAAACGAGAAAAAAAATTGGATTACTCATTTTGATTCTGGAAGTAATGGCAGTATTTTTACAAAGTGCTCTATTTTTAAACCCCGTCAGAACTTCAGAGTACAAGTCAATAACTTCTTGATAATTTATTCATAAGTCGGACAAGTTCAATTTAAGTTTGAAATTATTCCGATCAAATAATTTACGGTCGAACTGATCTAATCTTTGGTTCCATGAAAAGGGTTACGGTTTCATGGCAGCATTCGAAATGTTGTTTTGATACAGAAAATATCTTCAAGGTTTTGCAGCAAAGGGTTGCGGAATTTATTCGAAAGAGTCACCGCGGCCCTGGAACGCAAAGGGCACTAGAAGGATCACGGGTGGGTTTTAGTCAGTAAGAGTCTGACACTCCCTTCCGCTCCGCCCAGAACGGGAGAAGTTATTTGATGGTATCCAATCCAGAAAAAAAAAATTGCAGCCACTTTCTTTACGTTTCAGGATCTGTGTCAAATGGGATTATTGTAATTCACTCCGTCAAATTAGTCGTTTGTAAAACCTTTATTTAATTCATATCGTACTGAAAAAGCGGCCTCGTCCACGCGGAAAGCTATTAAATAGTCTATACGTGTGCCAAGTTTCAACCAAATCTGTCTAGTCACTAATACGTGAAGAGGTACTCTGGCATTTATAATAACACAGGCAGAGATTATCTGGCATTTATAATAACAACAATGGCAAGGATGAATATGGAAGTAGGTATCGATAGTGTGCCGAGCTGTGCGGGTTTGTGCCAATAAAAACAGCTGATTAAATAACAAAAAATGTCACTTTAATTACACAACACTAATTACAACTTTAACTCACTAATTATATAACTTTAATTCCCAGTTGAAGATCGCTTTCTAAGTAATCACTAGCTACTTACACGTTTACCTAAGACATCGGTAAATCAGTTGCAATGTTATGTATATATTGTCACACAGCAGTAAAATATTATTTAATCCCATAATGGCTACAACACAAAGCACTAATTATACAAGATTTTGTTTCTTTAATAAATAATTCACCACTGTTCTCAAAACGGTGAAGGAAAACATCGTGAGGAAACCGGCATGTCCTAGAACCAAAAATTCGAAGACATGTGACATTCACCAACCCGCACTGGGCCAGCGTGGTGGATTACGGTCATTCCCTCTCCTGGAGAGGAGGCCTGTGTCCCAGCAGTGGGAACATTAAAAGGCTGATTATGTTATGTTTATGTAATAAATAATTAAACGTCAACCTTTTGATGTTAAAATACCTCAATGCAAATTTTATTCAACAAAATGCTTTTAGGGTAAAAATTTATCCTTTATTTACGAAACACATACGCCGTCGGTAAGTATAGAGAGTATATCGCGTTTGTTTGCGGTCTACGGGGTTGAGACCGGCTTCATCTAGCTTAAAATGACAAGAAATATTGGACGTGTAAAAGTGTTATGTTTAACCTACTTACAAAATAAATATCATTAATCATTTGAAATGCTACGCGAGTCCCGTAGCACGCATTTCGTAGCATTTCGTAGCATCCATACTACGCTCGTAGCCATCACTTTGCAGTGATGCCTACGTTTTGTTGGGACAAAGAATGATGCCCAGATATAGCCCACCTCGGACACGTTTAGAAAGATAACACAAAAATATAAGTATTTTAAATAGGAATTATCCATCAAAGCTTTATCTCAAACTAAGACGACGTGATCATAACAAATAAATAAGTCATTTTACTTATTATTACGCAACTTTTATTTTCACGTGAAGTTTGGGGTTGCCATTTTATGGTCAATTTAATTTAAATTCATATAATTTATACTAATATTATAAAGCTGAAAAGTTTGTTTGGTTGTTTGTTTGTTTGTTTGTTTGTTTGAACGCGCTAATCTCAGGAACTACTGGCTCGAATCGAAAAATTCTTTTTGGGTTGAATAGACCATTTATCGAGGAAGGCTTTAGTCTATATATCATCACGCTTAAGCTAATAGGAGCGGAGCAGCGATGAAGAATGTTTTAAAATCGGGGATTCCACGGGGACGAAGTCGCGGGCAGCAGCTAGTCATTTAATAAATCTAATCGATTACGGAAAAACTAAACGTTAGTCAGGTTTCAGTTTTTTAATCTGAGAAAACTGGCAGCTATTTTAGTTTTTTTTTTATGAAACCTACTCGACTTTTAGACCAATTATGTTCATAAATACCTCAGACCAGAGATACTATACTTTAAAATGATAAAATCACTGTTTGTCTTTGCCGTAGTTAGATATAAATTAAATTGATAAAGACCAAAATCCGATGCAACTAATCGATATTTCTTTTTAAATTTGGCCGTATTAGCCTTTGACAGATGATAGATTTGACATTAAATTGTAAAATCTACCTAATCAAGCTTACTCCCAGCCTGTCAAAGTGTCAAACAAGTATAAAGGGAGCTATAGCAGTTTACACTTAAAGAAGATTCCTATTATTCATAAGGTTAAAATGAGTAAATAACTTTTAAATTAATAATAATTGTGTTCAAATGATATACTTTCCATTCAAAAGAAGTTCAAAGTGTGTAGAATGAGTTTGTGACTGTGAAAAAATGAATGTTTTGAAAAAATAAAAACAGTTTTATTTCCAAATGGCGACTTATTTTCTTAACTGGTATGTACTAGAAGGTGTTCATAACAACTTAAACTATAATTCCATAAACTATTTATCAGTGTTCACTGTAACCCACGGTTGTTCTAATATGTGGGCATTGTTCTTTAACTTGTTAGCAAAACTCCGCAGACGTGATGGTTTATCGTTATAACGAAAGAACAATAAAAAACTTCTTAAGTAGCTACTTGAAATCAAAATATTCTATTTTTTTACATTTGACTAATAATGTACATATCCATCAGGATATGTACACTGTGGCTTATTAAACCTGTATTATAATGGAAATAAATGATAAATAATCATAAAAAGAAATATTTTTCAGACAGAAACTTCTCGCACTATTTAAATTTCATCTTTCTTAGGGACCCAAAAGAAAAAAAAAGACTTTCCTTCTCGCAGTGATTTATCTTCCCTTGTCTTGTTCTAGTCGTAGTTTGGTGAGCCGGCCCGGGGTGATTAAAACAATGCGAAGCGGTTATAACTCAGACAAGAAGCTCGTTAGTATTCCGGTAGGAAAAACTTGTTCTAGAACTCTTTTATGCAGTAAACTCGATAAAACGAAATATTTCTCCAACTCGGGAATAATGCTGTGCTGAGATTCCGTTTTTGCATTTTAATTATGTAGTTATGTAATTTGTTTTTCTATTGTGTATTTCATAAAGCGTGTGTGTATTTTATTCATATCTACTTAAATTCATAAATCGAGATTACTTGTAGTGTTTTCTGGTTGCATGTCAATGAACTTAAGATTGTTAGATTATTTCAAGAAAAGAACCATAGTTTTTATATGAATTTAGAAAACCAAAGTTCTTGGATACGTTATCTTATTAAAAAATCTGTTGGTAATACTATTATTATGCATGTGACTTTGTGTGTTATCTTTTCATATCTTAAAAGATTATGATAATACTTGACTCACGGGTAGACCATGTCATGGCTATCAGTTGCCAAAGTGTGCAACAAAACCTTCTTTCCTTCTCGCTGGGATTTATCTTTCCTTGTCTTATTGTAGTCGTAGTTTGGTGAGCCAGTCCGTAGTGATTAACACAATGCGAAGCGGTTATAACTCAGTCAAGAAGCTCGTTAGTATTAAAGGTAAACAATCTTGATGTGTCTTTTTAATAAAAAAAATAAACTAAAAACCAATGCAAATATAACAATTACGATTAAATCAATTGAAACAATACTTAAAGCAGTACTTTATTTGTATAAAATGTGTTTTTTTTTTAAAGTCACATTAAGATTGTTAACCTTTATTTATATACCTAAACAAAACGAGTACAGAACTCTTATATGCGATAAACTTGATAAAAATAAATAATCCTTCAACTCGGGAATAATGTGTACTGATATTACATTTTTGCCTTTTAATTTGGATTTAGTTATGTAATTTGTGTTTCTATTGTGAATTTTTATAAAGCGTGTTTTATTTTTGTCGTATATATTATAAGTAGTGCTTTGTTTTGCGTCACGACTGACGTCTGAAGTTTGACGGTTTTACGGTCTTTTATTAGTTGACCGATTAACCATAATAGTTTTATTGAAAAAATCTAATTAGTCCACCTGATAGATTTACAAAAAATATTGGACACTTATTTTTTATGTTTTTACGTAAACAAAAAATGAAGACGATACAGTGCATTGAAAACTCGTGGGACGTCACTACGTTGCTACATTTTTTACCAGGAACGTGACGTCACCAGCTCCTACTCTTGAATTAGGATGCGCTTTAACTTTATATATTTTTTACGATTTGAAGCGACTAAAAATACATGTCGTAAAATTTTGAAAATCCAACTGACGGAAAAAATAGAATTATGATTTTTGTTACGAGTAAAATAACTTAATTATGTTCCTTAGCTCAGCCACCAAAGAACTGTTGTTTGTTCAAATGTTTTGTTTTTGTTTTAGTTTGTCTATCGTTGTGGTTAGTTTCTTTCAAGAAATTCAACCTAGTTTTGATATTATTTCAGAATACTTTCATTGAAACTCGTTATAAAAACTTAATGTTGTTAGTACATCATTACTACCCAAAGTATTTTGCCCATCGAAGCCAATATTTTAAAACATACTAATTTCCCTTCCTAAAACACGTGCCCACCATAACGATAGTGTTAAAAATAGCATGCATACATTGTACCCAAGATAATAGTTTAAACTATCCAACATAAAACCCTTTATATTATTATTCATCAAGCGTTATCTCCAAAGCGGGTAGGCAGAGATATCCAGGTGAGATTTCTAATGTTCGTGCAAACTATTGTTGTGTGTCCAAATCCCGAATTCTGTGGGCTTAACAGTACCTTGGAGACGTTTTGTGAGGCCCACAGTATTACAGTTGATGATAACGCGTTCAATGCCTATTTGTTTGGGATAGTAAGGTGATAAGTGGAATAGTCTATTAATGGTTGCTATGTTGTTAGCGTAACTTTTATTTTTCCTGGGAGATTGTTTTTGGCATGTGGTTTTTGTTTCACGGAAGACTGTGTGTACCTGTGTTAGTGTCAAAAAAATATAATTATGTTATCGATATACTAAACAGTTTTGGACTACTTTCATTTGTTACTATAATTTGTTCTGTTCACAGCCTAAATAGATTTAAATTTGGAAATAATTATGTATGTTAAAATCGTTCAAATAGTGATCGGATTTTTTTTGCAAACTCTACAAGATTATAAAATATCTCGAGTTTATAAACTCTCAATAAACTGTGAACTGAACATTTCTTCTACAAAAATATGAATCAAAATCGTGTATATCTCCGTGTTTTTCAAAGAAATTGAAATTGACATAAACTGGCGACCAATCGTCACAAAATTGGAAACTTGACCCACCTCATTGGTCTGTGTGTGAGCTAGCGGGCTTTTCCTTTTTTACGCCTTTTTACCTTTATATTTAGTTATGTCATATTCAAGGTAAATACATGTTGTTTTTTTGTTATATCAAGTTTATTTAATAAGAATAATCACTACTATATATAAAAGGCTGGCAGCATTACCACGCTGTATGGCAATGCTTATCCTTTTTCCAAGGTAGAAAGCCAGCCCTTAGGGTACATTACCAGTAGCAAGCGATGCGGAGGAATTTTTCGACGCTATCTTTTGACTATTTTTAGTTTTAGTTAGTGTTTTTATTTTTAAATTTAAATGTATATATAGTAGTGATTATTCTTAATAAATGTTTGATGATCTCTTTTTCGTGATTGATAATGGAATGTGGACAGATGACCATAAAAAAACTGTGAGCACACACACAGACCAATGAGGCCCTCATTGGTCTGTGTGTAAGCTTACACTTTTACCGACATTACATAAACTTTTCTTCATTGATAGAAAGCTACACAATCAGTGAGTGTCATTGCCTACTTTTTATCCCGTAAAATGCATATTTCCTGTTGAATAGGCCGCATGAATAGCCGCAGGAATAGTTAGTTAACAATATTTTGTCAGGCGTAAAATGATACATTATCCTAATTCTAAACCAGGCAGACTTCCGATAATAATAGCGTAAAATCATAATTATTCTCCATTTTCAGCATCAATTTACATTTGAACTTGGCAACCATGAACACGATACAATATTACCACAGAATGCTGGTAAAATTGCGAGCATGGCAACACTGAAATTATTCACGGGTTTCGGTGTTATGTAATGAACATCACGCACAGATTTATGCATTTGCCTTTATTGGGTTGGTGCTTTATCGATACAAAACCGTAGAAATCATTGGTTCTATATTGTTATATTGGTGCCAATAACTACACATATCCGTACGCAAATTTGCGTACTTACTATAATTATAAATCGTGGATTTGAAGCATGATTATTTACGTTTTACGGTACGGAACCCTTTGTGTGGAAATCAGATTCGTATTGAGCAGGTGTTTTTTTTTAAGTATGATACCTTTTTTGTTTATGTTTAGATCTTTTATATGCAAGATATAGAAATGCTTGATGACCTCTATGTTGTGATTGATATCGGTCTGTGGAAAGTTGACCATCAATTACACACCGCGATCCCTCCGTACCTCGGAAAACAACTAAAATCGTTGGACCTGCGTACCAACTGGTATGTTCCAATGTCTTCATGATTCCACAGTAAGAGAGAGACGGGAGCTATGCAAGACGAACAGCATTATCCCTTTAAAACAAATTTATGAGGACAATGATAAGTGAGGTAATGACATTTATGGCGGCAGGTCATTTGCAGAACCCGGAAATTCATAACACATAGTCCGATACCCAAAACTGAAATCTTGTGTTACCAAAGGATATTCTGCAGTATGTGGGCTAAGAAGGTCAGACCAGCGGTCAAATTAGGGGTATTCAGCCGCATCCAGCCAGACTGGAAGCTGATCCGAACATAGTCGGGAGAAATCTAGGCGTCTGTTGATAATTGAGTAATCTGGTGGCACGGTAGTGCCCCCGCCAAGTAGAGCCAAAAAAGCCGCACGGTCATACCATCCTTTTCTTGAAACAATTCAGACCATTTTCAACCCCCTATAACTTCTTTGTGGATAAAACTAGAAGCCTGAAATTTGACTTGTCAATTGTACTAAACAATCGAATTTAATATAATATGCATTACTTGTGTGATTCATTGTGTTTTCATACGATGGTCAAGTCAATCTATTTATTTGAAACATAAAAGATTTTTAATATTGATATGGTCACTATAAGATGTGATTAGGTTATACAATTACGTAAATATATAAGGTCCCTTAAGTAGGCACTGAATAAATTAACCGATTTGGTATTACATGGATCTCACAATTTTTTACTGTAGAAGAACTGAGTTGCAAGACTTGTTTTTTTTTTTTACAAGTTATGTTTTTGATGGCTAATATTATCGCGTGACTAAGCCTCGTAAAATCGTTCAATTCTTGTGAATAGAAAATGCCATTACAAGCATCTGTTGCAGTGCGCTGAATAAAAATGCAAATCGGTCTTCTTTTTTTTTCAGCGTATCTAGGGATAAGAGAAGGGTGCATTAAAGATAGTGGGAAAATGTTTTATCGTTCATTTCAACAGTTTTATCGATACCATTTTTTCAAGGGAATGTGCTGAGTGAATTATAATGGATTGCGGTTTAAAGCATAAGGAACGTGTTAACGTGGGATAGAAAAAAATGATTTTGTATTGATTAGAGATTCTTTTAACCTATTAATGGTAGAGTTGATGATGCCGAAAAGCTTCTTAAAAAACCATTATGCTTCTAATGTGGGAGAGGGACAGAGCATACATGCCGAATAGCACTCTCTTTTTGCACAATAGAATCATGATTAAGACGTCATAGTAGACCTTGCAATCTTATAACCCGCAATAGCGACTGGATTATGTTTGATACCAGTCTTAAGTTACATAAATATGTATTTATGTATTTATTGTTATCGACGACAACGTACAAATATAAAATACTCATTTTGTATAGTTTTCGAAATTGAGATAGATTCATGATAGCACAAGTTTAGTTAGACCTTAGTGGTTTTTGGTTGCTATTTAACTCAGATAATACATAATTATTTTGTAAACACGATTTTTTTAAAATCATGATACTTAAGAAATTTAAGCTGTCTTTGTATCGACTCGACCTGACGTATCAAAGTGTCCAAAGAACAGCGGGCTTATAAGAGAAACGGCTGGCTTGATCACTCGTCTCCGCTATACCTTACTGTAGATTAAGCCGTAGCTGACTATCACTTAATGGGCAAGTAGTAAACTTGGAAATTGATCACGTACAAATATTGTGCTTTTTTAAAAGGAAGAGCTCTTCACTAAGCAATTACAGCTGCAGAGGCCGGTCTTCTAGAATAAACGACGCTTGCCGAAGTCGGTCTAAATTTGGTGGCTAACCATTACGTTGTAAAACTCCTCCGTGCCAAAATTTGTGGATTTTTGGCAGTAATAAGCCAGAAAATCTGATATCAGTGTTGCTAAGAGGTAGTAACCTCTTAGCAAGACTGATATCAGATTTTCTGGCTTTCCGTTATAGGTACCAATACAATCGAGTCCGACTAAAAGCCGACTCCAACGTAGTTGGAACAAGGTTAGGCCGATTTACGTACTTTTTCAATACAACCTTAAGAAAACTTGATTAGTGCGAGTCAGACTCTCGCTTTAAAGGTTCCGTACCATCGATACATATAATGTCATTATGGTCGAGCAACATACTAGAAAAAACATTCCCTTGTAAGAGGACCCCCTTACATTTTTGAAATATCTTTTTTTATTTGTTGCAGCAATAGATGTATGTACACACTCTGTGAAAATTTCAACTGTCTACCTATTATGCTTCACGAGATGCAGACCGCTGACAGACAGATGGACGGGTGTATAGCAGAGGCAGTGTGTGGTAATAGATTTCGGAACCATAAAAAAGAAAGACAGGGAATATTATTATACTCTAGCGCCGAATCTGGAAACATTGACGCAAGTGTTAATACTATCTGTAAACCAAAACAGAAGTGGGTATTGACCTCGCGTCCCGCTTGCATAAACAATGAGACACCATTTATCAAAACTGATACCTACTCCTGTGGCTGGCGTGGTGTCTTTGATAGGTGTATACAGGGTGATTTGTTTCTAGGGGACTCTATAGAGCTATCTGAATGTATAAGGGATTCAATAACAGTCTTGAGAACTCCTACCTCTTTTTTAAGAAATAAAAATGCATGCAAAGGGCATTTGGACTTACTGTCTGAAACTCACTCATGCTCCTGCATCAGTGAGTTTTAGTCAGTATGAGACTGACACTCCCTTCTGTTTGGCCCAGAGTGGGAAGAGTCATTTCATGATTTCCCATCCAAAATTAAAAGAAAAAAATCATAATCTAAAACAGATACAATAACTCTCTTAATAACGCATAGCTGTTTTTTTAGAAAACAACTTCTACTTGACAATATACATATTATATGGATATATTTTTTTTTATAAAAAGTATCGTTTTTTATTAAAAAAAAGAGTAACAATATATACATATATATCAAAAAGCTAGCAGCTCAGTTTTATCAGATCAGAAATCTAGACGTTTTTAATAGTTGTGTTACAAAATGTAAAAAAATCCTAAGGCAGTTTTCCATATCTGTTATGCATTTTTTTTTTCTCCATACTGTCCCAGTTGAAACAGAAACACGAGCGATACTATAAGGGTTCCGCTTCTTATTCACACGTAAGGAGCCCTAAAAATCACCCTGTATAATATGCGTATTTTGAATCACTTAGGAAAGGTTCCAAGGGTTTTATCTGGGTATGTTGTCGTATTATTAATAGCCGTTGAGGTTAGATCGGTCTGTGAGGTTAAGACGTCGCTGTCGCACGCAGTCGTTCGATGGGTGATCTTTTTTTTTAAGGCGTTGAACTTACCCACTGCGATGGTGGTCTTATGTAAAACACTGCGCATGAAAGAGAAACAAAACTAAGCAAACATATTTCAACAATTTTATTTTTGTTAGTTTTCGATTGCCTCACTTTTTAACACTATCAGCTGATGGAAAGCGACAATGGACCACGCTTGCCTTACCTTTATCCCCAGGTTACAGCTATTAGACATTCAGACTCCGCAAGGGAATTGCCCTCTTTCGCTGCACGTACAATCACATTAATCTCGAAGCATTTTGTAGGTACCTTTTTTTGGGAAAACATCAAATGACTTCTCTCTCTCGCTCTGGGCGTAGCGGAAGGGAGTGTCAGACTCTTACTGACTAAAACCCACCCGTGATCTTTCTTGCCCTTTGCGTTCCAGGGCCGCAGTGACAGTTTCGAACTAATTCCACAACAAACATTCTATACCTATGGCTATGGTTTGGATGTCCGCATTGTCCACCAAATATCCATTAAATTCAGTAGGTACGTATCAAAATTGTTCTTTTCAATAATTTGATTACACACTATTAAAAATATTTCAGCATCGGTTTTTATGTTCAACGATGGTTGCGCGATTGGCTCCATTAAAATATGGAGTAATTTTTATAACCTAACAAAACCCGCTAGCGGTCTTATTCAATAACACTTTATTCAATTTAGTGTTTTTTTTTTTATAAATAACCATTGTGCTGTTGACTAACTCCGAGTGACAACGCATAAAAATACACTTGTATTTCCTTAAAGGCTAGGCAGAGATATTTGTAGTTCCATGCCCAGCACAGACAGGTCTGTAAGGCGAATGATCTAAAATTTCGACATTTTGGGTACTCAACAACATCTTTGTACTGAGCGGGCGGTGTGCGAACTTGCGACCGATAAAAAAAAATCTATTGATTCGAATTCTATATTCAAAAAGATGAAAGAGCCATATATATTTTTTTATAATTTCGGGAGGTTTGCAAACGACTAAAAAGCCCTGTACTTCTCTGAGCCTTGGAATGTACATCGCGCCACTAGTCTCAACTGTCATTTACAAATCTTTAGGTAGACAGATCCCAAGAAATCTGTCACTAATTTTGTCAAGGGATATTGAGTACCGGTAACTGAGTTCTGGCGGCCAGATAGTTAATTGCTTTTAGTAAGTAAACAGCCGCTCGTTATGCTACATAGTTGGGTAACGGCTACGCAAATTTATATACTTGAATGATGTTACCAACATAACCTATTGCTTATGCTTTATGTTTCACTAGCTTCTGCCAGCGACTTCGTCCGCGTGGAATAGTTACTTTACCCCCGATTTTGAAACTCTCAGCCCGATCGGTTTAAAATTGACAAAAGATAGACATGCTGTTTCGGGATATTTTTTAGATAATTTTATGTAGAACATTTCCGTAATACATGATTTCTATGTAACTTTAACCATTAAGGCTACACACGCGACGGAAGCTTAAAAAATGGAGTAACTTCTTCCGTTTTCCCAACATTTTCCTTCACTGCTCTGCTCCTATTGATTGTAGCGTGATGAAAAGTATACTATAACCTGCCCAGGAGTATGAAGAATAATTGCACCAAGTTTCGTTAAAATCGGTCGAGTAGTTTTTGTTTCTATAAAGAACATACAGACAGACAGACAGACAGACAGAAAGACAGACAGACAGACAAAAATTTTACTGATTGCATTTTTGGCACCAGTATCGATCACTAATCACCCCCTGATAGTTATTTTGAAAATATATTCCTTGTACAGAATTGACCTCTCTACAGATTTATTATAAGTATAGATAATTTTATTTTATTTCATTATGACGGGCCTGTTGGTCTAGTGGCTAGCGGTCCTGACTGCTAAGCCGGAGGTCGTGGGTTCGATTCCCACCCAGGACAAACTTTGTGTGATGAGCATGATTATTTGTTCTGTGTCTGGGTGTGATTTATCTATAATATATATGTATTTATAAATTATATAAGTATGTATATCAGTTGTCTGGTTACCATAACACAAGCTCTGCTTAGCTTGGGATCAGATAGATTATATTATTATTATTATATTATTGTATATATTTATTTATTATGTATTTATTGTATATATCATATAATTAGTACGCCTAAGACTACCTACAGTACTGTATTTCCTTTTCTCTTTAAAATCCATCCAAAGGTTGTCTTGAAAAGATCGCTTTTAGCGATAAGGCCGCCCATTGTGTCACCCTATGTAATGTTTTCTTCATCTATATTTTCTGTAACTTATATGGTGTACATAATAAAGAGTATTGTATTCTACCTATTGAAACTGAAGGGCGTGAAAGTAGACATAATGATTATCAACTCATAAAAGTGAAAGAATGCATCAAATAAATGTTGCACACTATAGCTAACACTACGAATGTAAAAGGGTTGTTTAATAGCGGTCGTACACCTTATCTTAACGAACCCTTTCCTTCGGGGATGACACAATTGAAAATTTTAAACACTTTCAAAGCTAAGTGCATCGATCTCACTTATAAGTGTAATGAAAATTTATATTCTGTTGTAAAACATCATTTATCATTTTAGAGAGATGAAATAATACAAGCATTGTGTTTAAAATAGTGTTCATTTCATAAAATTCTCAGCGTTTAAATCCTATGTTGAAAAACAATAAATTAAGAACATGCATGACAAAAAATGAACTAAAAAATTAAAAACAAGATAGATCTCTTCATTGCAATTGCACGGGAGCAAAGAATTACTCTAAGGAACCGTCCTTCGACTGCAATGAAAAGATTATTATCTATCTTGTTTTTAATTTTCACACGCATAAACATAGCCATGGCCATTGAGAGCTGAAACGCAGCATTGGGAGGTAGACCTATGACCTGGTGTAGTCTGCGAGCATTAATTAGATGCGTAGAGCTCATTAACAAGTGTTGTGACGATGTCTGGGAAGCCTATCGTTAAGACTAGGCTATTATGAAAAGAACCTTGGTTTGTTGCACTATACAGGGTTATTTGTAAAACACCAACAACCTCTTTAGGGATTATTGTACTAATCATTATAAACAACTTTTACTACGGGACCAAACCTGAAATCGCGAAAAATAATCAGCTGTCCTCTTACATTCTGATTAGTTATACGAACATAAATGTAAGGAACAGCTGATTTTTTGTTCGCGATTTCAGGTTTGGCCCCATAGTAGTAGTTGTTCATAATGATGAGTACAATAACCTCTTAAGAGGTTGTTGGTGTTTTACAAATAACCCTGTATACATATATGTTCAGAATAATATGTTTACTTTCATTGATCGCTTTATCTAGCATCCTTTTAAAATTCTATAGGTATGGTGAGTCCTCTCTAATTTCCTGAAGAAGGCAGTTCTCATCACATAAGCCTCATCTGATGTCTAACACATCATCTTCATAAGCCACTGTGGCTCTTGTACTTTAAACGTTACTTTTTCGTTTGATCAACAATTTGGCGTTATTTAAAAATATATTTGCGAAACAGTCTCGATCTGTTCAAAGCCTTTATTTGAAACATTGAGAAATTAAATTGGATTTACATAAAATTATTTATTCCTGCTGGGATCTGCTATTACAAAACGTCTTTGGTATGAAAAATGACTGAATTTAAACTGTAGTGCTCTTTCATAGCTTTAAACCTTCAAGTATTTTTTCTAATAATTTCAAATTTAAAATATGTTTTTAATCTCACCCTTCGTTAAGCCACTAAACTCATTATTCAAATAAATTTATTAAAAATAAAATAATAGTTAATCCTAACACAGAAGGGCTGTCATTTGTAATGTTAGGCATTATTTTATAACCGAAACGTCATTCCCATACACACATGATTGAAATTCACCGCAGGGATTAATTACCTAGGTACAAGTTACAAATTTATCTGAATTCTTAATTATTTGAATGCTGCTAGTGTTTTGATGTATCTGTGACAAATACCCAACTGTGAAACTAAAAATATTGAACACATACATAATAGGGAAGATGCAATTACAGAATTCATGAACATTTTATTATTGAAATGATAAAATAGCATAAAAGAAGGGCCACTGCAATGTTTTTATTGTAGTTAATATTGATTTTTAACAACTATTACGAATTAATACAACGTGAAATGGAACGTAAACAATCAGCGTCTAGTGACGTCACTGATGTTATGACAACGAAAAGACGAACTTAAATTTTAATACATGACAGTTCATGATTTCTGGCAGACCGGAGTGAATTCACTGTTCGTTTTCGCGGGAAAAGCATAACAGTCAGTTTATAATTTTGTTTATAAAACCATAGAATATCGAGTCTCAGAAAAAAAAATGACAGCTGTCGTTTTTTTTTCTCTTAAGAAATATTTTCTGAAGCTGAAATGGAAAATATGTCTACATTCCTTTACAATTCTTCGGTCTCTTAACACTACACTGAAAAATAATATGAGCTTTTAAGGACTGGTGTCTGAATTTTTTAATTGGAGTAAAGAAGAATGAAACTCCGTGGTTTGACTTAAAGTTTTCAGACTGAAGTAGATTTTGACAAATATGTTAGATTTAGAAATCAGGGGCTACTAAAACAGCACTATCCGTAAAATCATTAAATGCTATAGATCGTTAGAAAACATGCCGAGAATGTGCTAAACTTACGACTGTTAAACAAATCTTACTTAACTTGTAACTATTTATTGTCCGTGGAGTTTCTTGCACGTGTGTACTTCGCCATAGAGATCAACGCTTTGATACGTGAAAATAGCTTCATTTTTTTGACTAACCGACCATGAGAGTTCCGGCGTGCCTAAAAGTGATTTAATGTTGTAAAGTTTTTTTCACCATCTCGCTTATTTTTGCAGCCCTATATTAAAATTAAGTTAAATAAAAGCTTTTACAAAACTGACGCTCCACACTGCTATCATTATAGGCCTCATTCAACGGAGTATATGTAAATCTCAACCTTGGTCAAAGTGTAAATAATTACAGGTGTACGAGTAGTGTAGGTATATTCATACTTTATGTTACTTCGGTTGTATTGAAAATAAATAAAACCAAATAGTTTAATTTATATTCATAAATAGGATTAAGTATTTCAAATATAAAGGACGTAAAATGACAACAGTATGTATTCAGTATACTATTAAATCTGTGAATAAAATAATGTTATGCAAATTAATACTCTTCAAAATCGGATATCCACTGCAGCTTATTATAATCCTGTTTTATTAGATCAGCTGCTCTTTCCGCACTCATAATGACGGGATACCGACCATCACTAACACTTATGTGTTAGTGATGGTCGGTACCACACTAGCATCTACCACTCGAAGTTCTCGAATGCCGTGCACCTTCAAATGACTGTCAACGAATGAACAGCTAATTTTGCGACCCATCCTTGCAGTGGAAACTGGGCGAAAAATAGTAACCACTATTTATCGTCCAGTTTACAGAAATGCACTTCCAATAATTAGTACTCCCAAGTTCAAAATAGTCACATGCATCAAACTTGACCCTACACAATTTTGTACCAATGGACTTAAAATAAGTCGTATTAACAATTTGCGCCATCCTTTTTATTCCAAAAACTTGAAAATCTAAATCCTTCGAATCACTAAAGTTATTATAATATATTAGAGGGTGATCGTAAGGATCATTTGAATTTAACGATTTGTTTCCTCTAGAATAAGGACGCAGTATAGTCTGCTATATCAGGAATAAAGATTTGTTAACACTTTGTTTCAATATTGAATATTCTACAGACTTTACAAAATCAGAAGCAACAAGTTTGACCTTATTTTCGTTTTTCTTAAAGAGTAAATAATAGTTTGAAAATCAGGATACGTATCATAGGAATCTGTTGAATAAAAAGCAGTCGCATTTAGATATTTGTCAGACGCTAAGTATCCTAGACGATCATACAGGTATCTCAGTATTCAAAGCTTTTCGTTGCTTGATCGGCATCCTCTGATTTATCGGCGAATATTAAAATAGGTACCAAAGTAAGGTCGTGTAAATTTTGTCCAACCATGGGTGAATTGATTACAGTTTTGATGATATTTTCTGTGGCATATCTTTTAGGTCCCATATCAGACAACATAAGCAGCTGCGGAGTGTTTATAGAACCTGCACTGAGAAGTACTTTATATTTGGCTTTTAATGTCAAGATTATTGTGATCTACTGCTATGCCACGTGCGTTTCTTCCATACAAAATAA
Organism: Hecatera dysodea; assembly: GCA_905332915.2. Taxonomy (NCBI): domain Eukaryota; kingdom Metazoa; phylum Arthropoda; class Insecta; order Lepidoptera; family Noctuidae; genus Hecatera; species Hecatera dysodea. The sequence continues at coordinate 6,764,212 of HG995295.1, forward strand.
TTTTAGTAAAACCAATTTTTCTTACCCTATTAAGCGTGTTGCGAAATAAGGTGATCCGTCAGAGAAGCAAAGTCCTCGATATAACCCACCGGATTAGTAAGCTGAAGTGGCAGAGGGCTGGCCATATTAGTTGTAGAACCGAAAACCGTTGGGGTAACTGAGTTACCGTAACGTAAACTGGATGCGAGAAGCCGAAAATAGATCAAAGTGGCGTTCAATTGGAGAGGCCTATGTCCAGCAGTGGACTGCAATAGGCTGTTGATGACGATAATGATGATGTTGGGAATTCGCCTTCCCCGGAATACTCACATTATTACCCTTTTATACAACGTCTTTTTTCCCCTTTCAGCCTTCATTACCTTAAGAACCGTTTCCAGTTTCTTTGTGCTTCCCACTATAAATTCTCATGTCATCAGATAATTTGCGGCTAAAACTTCCAATGCATTCCACAACATTCTTGTGTAAATCCTTCACTGTACAGGCTGTTCGTCTGTGGAATGCATTGCCAGTGCCAGTCAGGCGCGCTCAGTCGTTGCCTGCATTTAAAAGACTTGTAAAAGGACATTACCTGCCGCTGTGATTATGGATTTTCCTTTTTATTTTTACTCTCTGCATACTTGGTATTTATCTATTTATGTATCTATTATGTGGCATATGTATGTAGGTATCTGTGTAATCCATTTGTTATACTATTTTTAAGTTGTTTTGTTGTTACACCAATGACAGTAAATGCCTGGCATCTATAGTATAAATCTGCCCATGAAATATCCAGGTTTATACTGTTCTGTGGTATAGGGTGATAGGTAAAGAAAGAAAGAGAGAACTTTATAGCTTTTTTTGGAAGTATAGCAAATAATTATGTACTTATATAATTAATTTTTGACCCAACGATGGGACCAGAGCAGAATAGTTTTGCTATCGTGTATAAGTAATAAGCCAAACAATAGAAGTTAGTGTAGCCGGTGCGTCTAGGAAATTCCCGGCTCTAAGCTATGTTACACCTCATCAAGTGCTATTATTACCCTGTGAATTGCAATTTTGATTAAAGTAGGTGATGATTTATATTTTGGTGGATGAGTTATTTAGGTGCAACTCCTTATTCGGAATCAAGCATTGTGCTGCCACAAAAAATTGTATTGCAGACGAGAATGTGACAAGAGCTCCTCCTGTCGTTGGGAATAATAATATGCAAGACTCATTGCTGAGGACAAATAAAAATGATCTTGAAATTTTTAATTTCGAGAACAGAATAATCCAGGCACACAGTCCAATAGATAGAGGTTGCTAACCTCCTTATGTAGTACCTATTGTAACAATATAATGTAAACAATGGCAACCGCTTTCAAATCAATCTACCTAGCCATTTCCCCAGTGGCGTGCAGTGGTTCGAGTTAGGGCAGGCCAGAGAAAATGTCCAAAAAAAAAAACACCACATTATTCAGGGTTGAAATGTGGTGTTAGGATTTTTTTTGGTTTTTTTAAATAGGCTATTTAAAAAAACAAAAAAAAAACTCATTTCATTAAAAGTCAACCCTGAATAATGTGGTTATTTTTTAAAATTTATTTAGACATTTTCTCTGGCCTACCCTAACTCGAACTACTGCACGCCACTGCCTTTCCCACCCATGGTGGGGTCGTATTACATGAAGTGCATTGCATATCTGACCTCCACAAACCCAGAAACTGGGAAACACAATACCCACCTGGCAAGACTGACGTCAGATTTTCTGCTTTCTGTCTGCCCCTTACGACCATCAAAACTATATGAACTCATATAGATAAATTATCTACGGTTACGATTCGTGAAAGACGTCGAAATATTTTCAGGGCTGAAACTGTGGGCGCTAAAGACTCACAAACTACCAGGTAACCAGAATCGTGAAGATATATTTCTGGAGCTGTAAGTACGAGCGGTAACGGCTCCAGGATTATAGATATAATTAACAGGATTTCAGAATCACGTATATCAGAGGCTACAATAAATATTTAACATCATAGTCAGGTAGAACGCTAAGACAAAAAGAAGAAATGACGCACCAGCTTGCACAATGCACAATCACCCAAAATTGCCAAAAATCGAAAGCCGGGATACAGCTAAACATAGGTCAACATGAATGCCCTTCGCCCCTTAATTATTTTTAATTTTTAATAAATCAAAAATGTTTGAAAGACTGCTCGTTTTAAGATGTTTCGTGTTAGGTGTATTTGGGTAACCGAATGAATGCGTTACGATTTGATCGAGATACTCGTAACTCTCAATGTTTATTTTCATGAAAAGACCGTACAAACCCTTGTACGTTCTTTTCATGAAAATAAACATATCAGTGTGCCGAAATAATGGAAGGCAAGCTAGGTATTTATTACTATTAATTTTTATGTCTTTGACAAAATATCGGGACATTGGTCCCGGAGTTTTGGTAGGTACAGGAGATACGTAGGCCGAAGCTAACTCGCAGAGGCATGGGGGCCAGTGATAGACATTAGATTATAGATGCGTCACTCTAAAATGCCAACAGCGATTCCATAACCCGTGTGCGAACAGGTAAATGTCATGCAACCAACTAGTAAGGATTGTGTTTGCGCTATTTTTAGGGTTCCAAACATCCGTAAAAAGCGGAACCCTTATTTCGTTCCGCTGTCTGTCTGTGTATCCGTTTGTCACAGCCAATTTAATCCGAAACTACTGAACCAATTCTTTTGAAATTTGATACACATCTGAACTTCTGCGAGCCAATCACGGAAGCGTTACGTAAACAAATACATTTTGAGTACGGGGCCACTTTTGGGAGTCAACTAGAAAATTACAAAAAAATGATTATCCAACTTTACCACAGACAAAAAAATACAGTCGACTTCAGAACCTCCTGTTTTTCTTGAAAATCGGTTAAAAATACGTCATAGCATGCGGCAATTTTTTATAACCATCTTTTAATAACGTCTGTTAACTTCAAGTTATGATTTGTAGTTCCTAGCAAAAACTAATTACATATGATAACTTTAATGCGGCATTGTTGTAATTTTATTATGCGGATCCTTTTAGTCTTATCTGCAATAATTATCGTATGTATTCTGTTGAAGCACTGTGTTTATATTATTTTATGTTCTTTTTCTTTTTTTGGATGGGAATTCATTATATGACTTCTTCTGCTCTGAGCGAATACAAGGGAGTGTCATTATTTTATACTAGCACTAATATTTGATTATAAAATATTAAGATGCTGGTGTCTAAACTAAATTTTGTTGTATTAAAATCATATTATTGTGTTATTGAATTACAAATTAGTTGTATTCTATAACAGGGATTTACTAATTTTAGGACTCAACTAGTACATTGTGTGGTTTTAGTTAGCCCATTTTAGGCATTAATTTGGTGCATTTTGGTGGTTTGTAGTTGGGAAAAGACTAGGTAGATAAAGATTAGTTTGAAATTTTTGAACAATGGTGGTACATAGGCGGCTTTTGAAACCAAAAAGTTTTAACAAGATTTGATCGCTGCACACATTAAGTAAACTCATGGAGATCCCAGTAAATACATAGAAACTACTGAACCCCACCAGATACGATACCTCACGTACTTATTAAGCACATAGGCTATTTTAAATCCAGTATGAAATATTTGGTGTAGGTTATAATAACTATACTTAGTGAAAGTGAAAATTTACTTTTTCAATAAGTAACATTACATACTTTAAATGGTAATAAGAATCACAAGTATTGACGATTTTAGGTTACATTCATAAGAATGTAGTTCACCTTTAATAAATAACAGTCAAAATATATGAAAAATATTATGATAAAAATTCATGGTACTACGTCAGCTTACAATAATCCTGTTTTATAAGATCAGCTGCTCTCTCAGCAATCATAATGGTGGGAGCATAAGTATTGCCACTGGTGATGGTCGGCATCACACTAGCGTCTACCACTCGAAGTCCGCGTATGCCGTGCACCTTCAAACGGCTGTCGACAACAGAGCAGTCAATATCGCGACCCATCCTCGCAGTGGAAACTGGGTGAAATACAGTTGTTCCCATATGTATAGCAATGCACTTCCAATAATCAGTACTTTCAAGCTCATAACTGTCACAAGCAGCCAGCTTGATCCTACCTAATTTTGCACCAATAGATTTAAAATAAGTCGTGTTCACAATGTTCGCCATTATTTTCATTCCAGCAACATGAAGATCTAAATCTCTCGGATCACTAAAATAATCGTAATATATAAGAGGGTGTTCATGGGGATCATTTGAATTCAACGATATGTTTCCTCTAGAACGAGGATGCAGCAGAATTGGCCTTACCTGGAACAAAGATTTGTTCACACTTTGCTCCAGTATTGAATTTTCTACAGATTTGACAAATCCTGAAGCAAATGTTTTTATACTTTCTTCGTTTTTCATACAAGGTATAATGACGGATTGAAATTCCGGATACAAAATCGTATGGTTTGAGGAAAAAAATCCATACACATCATGATATTCGGCAGATGATAAGTATCCTTGATGATCATGCAGATATCTCACTGATTCGAAGCTTTTCGTTGATTGATCGATGTCCTCTGGTTCATTGGCAAATATTAAAATAGGAATCATAGTGTGATCGTGCAAATTCTGTCCAACCATTGGTGAATTGATTACAGTTTTTATGTTCTTTGCTGCGAGATGTTTTTCAGGTCCTATACCAGATAACATGAGCAGCTGAGGAGTGTTTATAGAACCTGCGCTGAGAATGACTTCACGTTTTGCTTTTAATGTCATTGTTTTTCCATTGTAAACTACTTCTACGCCATTAGCGTGTGGCCCATCCAATATAATTTTAGTGACAAATGAATTTTTAACTATCTTCAAGTTTTTCCTGCTTCGTGTTATAGGGTTCAGGTATGCAATGGCTGAGCTCACTCTTTTGCCTTTATCAACAGTTGCTAGAAATTTACCAGAACCTAAATTATTAGCCGTATTTAAATCATCAACATTTTTTATACCAATTTCGTCAAAAGCAGAAAGCATATTTTCAACTATTCTGTCATCCGTGCCATTGAAAGCATTAACAACAAGAGGTCCATTATGTCCATAGTGATTGTAAACTGCAGGAATCTTCAAACGAATAGGATCTTGAAGATTTTCAGCTTTTTTGAAATATTGTTTAACTATATCTGGATGCCATTCAATGTTTCCTTCGTCAAACCAGGACTGATAATCAAGAGGATGTCCTTGAACATAAGTCATGAAGTTCATGCTGCTACTGCCTCCAAGCATTTTACCTCTTGGCCATTTTACGTTTGCATTTTTACTGGCCTGATTAGTGAACCCATTATTTATTGTTGTGTATTGCCAGTCAAACTTCGAACCGTAAAGTGTAGTCGCTAGCCTTGGTATCTGAAGGAGATAAAACAAAATATTACATTCATTCAGGAGTTTTTGCTATGTTTAAAAAGTTGTCATACTTGCATTACAGTTTATATGAAATTCAAATACAATAAGTATCAATATTTTTGGTTCAAACATATAGCAACTTACGTCACTTTCAATCGGTGGGTTTCCTCCTGCCTCGAGCAGCAGTACATTCCAGTCTTCGATTTCACTGAGTCTGTTCGCCATTATACTTCCAGCCGTACCAGCTCCCACGATTATGAAGTCGAACTCTTCGGTATCTAAGATTTAAAATACAAATTCATGAACTACATAAACAACATATGTACATTATAATCAAATTATAAGTAAAATCAAAACTTGATTCGCGAAATTTTCATTTTATGTGGCGAAAACTTTGGGAATAGTCCTTGTTGTGATAGAAAATATTGGTATGTCAGTATCTAAAGAATAAGTCGAGTGTCCAATTTATCTACACAGAATGTCATCTGATTCCAGTCACATACCATTTACCTTTAAAAAAATATTTCTACACCTCAGGTTTCGAAATACCTCTACGACTTTGATACTAAATCAAACAGACATATAGCCAAAATTGGTTTTTACAACATGACAAATGGGTTATCTCTCAACTTCAACTTTTTTAATAATGTATTTTGATTTTTCTACACTATTATTATAAAGAGGAAAGATTTGATTGTTTGCTTGCATTACATAGGCTCCGAAACTACATGACCGATTTGAAAAATTCTTTCACTGTTGGGAAGCTACACTATCTCCGGTGAACATATGCTATATTATATCTCCATATTCCTACGGGAACGGGAACTACGCGGGTGAAACCGCGGGGCGATGCTAGTATGTAATACTGAAATTAGGCTGTGATTGATATTATTTACTGTCAATGCTAATTGGAATAGTATCTACAAACTTTGCAACAGAAACTTGGTGCGCAAGATTCACAGAGCGTCTAACGAAGTATTAAAGCATGGTATTTTTAGCTTACTTTACCTTGATTATAAATGTTCAAGGCGGAATTAGAGTTTACATTTTCCATTGTGGTAAAAATATTGCCTGAGAACGGCTGAAAAATCAGAAGTCGGAAACCACGTTGCTTGGGGATGCTCTTTTCAAAGGAAGCGTTACCTACTTAAATTTGGTTCTGATGAACTGCGGATCTGGTATTTCACTAGATGGGTTTGTGGACTGATTCGCGGACTATATCTATCAGTCGGCTATAGTAGTGGGGTCCGGCAGATGGACTAGTTCGTCTAGTTCATTCCGGTTCCAGTGGGTTGGGTTGCTGCGTTAGCTGATGTTACAGTTTGGAGGTTGTAAGTAGCGATGATTTGGTTATTACTCCAAATTTTTCTACATACCTTGTAATTCAGCTTCGGGTGGCCAATCCTTTGTCTGTACTAAGCATTGTGCTGTTACAAAGAACTGTAATGCAGACATAAAAGTGTTGGAGGCTGCTCCCGTCGTTGGAGACAGGCAAAACTCGTTACTACAGACAAATGAAAAACATAGAATCGTATTTTGAGTTAAATTTTACTATGTTTTCATCTCTTAACCTTCTAAGCAAATAGAGGTTGGACCTACTTAGTAGCCAATTAAAGCTTTGTCGACACGGTTGGCGCTGTGTTTGAGAGTTCGTCTATCGGGCTACGTTTCGCGGATTCGATTCGCGCACAGAACAAAAGTTTGTATGGCCTATAGATAGTGGTTCAGGGTCTGGGTGTCTTGTGTATGTGAGTTTACATTTTGTGAACGCACTCTTGATACAGGATTAAATCCTAGTGTGTGTGGAGTAACGTTTTCTTTAAATCTATACTTACTAATATTATAAAGCTGAAGAGTTTGTTTGTTTGTTTGTTTGTTTGAACGCGCTAATCTCAGGAACTACTGGTTCGAATTGAAAAATTCTTTTTGGGTTGAATAGACCATTTATCGAGGAAGGCTTTAGGCTATATATCATCACGCTTAAGCCAATAGGAGCGGACCAGTGATAAAGAATGTTTTAAAATCGGGGATTCCACGGGGACGAAGTCGCGGGCAGCAGCTAGTAAAAAATAAATGCCTTACAGCTTGAAATCAATCTGCCTATCCTTTTCCTATCTATGTTGAGGTCGACCCAGTCTGACTGGATGCAGCTAAATACCAATATTTTACGTGGACCGCCTGACTTTCACTTCTACAAAGTCAAAACTTTGTTGAAGTCAAATAGTCAGGCGCTCCATGTAAAATTACCCAGGAACTTATGTATCATTTCTGACCTCTGACTACTTGTGCCAAACGGTGACCAAAGATCTACAAATGACTGTTGTGATCAATGAGTAAACGTACAGCTCAGAACACGGGGGAGTCGCGATTGTAGTCGACGGTCATCCAAACACCTTTTTTCGAAATGAATAAAATTTAATATACCTGGTCATTTTCCAGAAATGATTATAGATCAATCTGTAAATAAATCACTGACACACTCACAAAAGTCCAGTACTTGGAAAACTGTTTAGTAACTTATTTGAAAACCACGGCGAGACACGTCATTTTTTACAATTGTCTGAAGTAAGAATGTCTGCATGTCTTCTAATTACTATTTAATAAATATGTTGTTTACAATGTCATGGGAAAAAGTTTAAATAAATAGCTTGAATAAGTTATGCAGTTGTTTATTTAAAACAATGAAATTTATTTTGCTTGATAAGCAACTTAAAACCATATTAGATGTCAGTATGGTACATAATTTAAAGACAAAGGATTTGATTTCACAGCTGATTATGGTAAACCGACCAACAAGGCGCATTTATACAAAAAATATCATTTTAATGTTGTTGAGATATTACAGACATGACGAATGATGATGATATGAATAATGACAAATATCAATAATAAAAGTAGTTGCTAATTATCTATACTAATATTATACAGAGGTTACGTTTGTGAGGGTGTGAGTTTTGTGACGTTGTAAAGAGTAATCTCTGGATCTACTGAACCGATTTACAAAATTATTTCACCAATAGAAAGATATTTTATCCCCGTATTGCTACGGGGGCGGGAACAATGCGGGTGAAACGCAGGGCGCTGCTAGTGGGATAAATAAATCAAAACAGCTGGCTTGAATTGTGCACAGTATTTTATAAGTAGCTCGTGGCTAAATTATAACAGCCGCACGGGTCGATCTTCGAGGTTAAGCAACGCTTGCCGAGGTTGGTCTGTGGATGGGTGACCATCTTAAGATAACGAGATTTCTCCGTGCCTCGGAAAGCACGTTAAGTCGTTGGTCCCGGCTGTCATTTGGAGATGTTTGACAATCGTTACCGATTGTCAGAAGCCAGAAAATCTGATATCAGTCTTGCCAAAAAGTATCGTGTTACCCATTACATGGGTTGTTGGAGGTCTGGTAGGCAGCCGCTCCATGTATTCAACTGAATCCGGCTTGTCTCTGAGCCGATCCCAATATAATTGGGAAAAGGCTAGGCAGATGATGATTTAATAAGTTGGGTCAACAATGCGGCAGTATTTTGATTTAAAGTTAAATTAACATTATTTTTATTAAAATATTGTGTTAAACATTTATTACATCATACATCACTAAATGCAAGATATGTGTCTCAATGTGTGCGGACGGATCTCTTTGAAAAATTATGATATAAGTTTAAAAAAAAAATATAAATTTGAACAAGTAACTTAAAAAAATATGTTTATGAAATAATGATGTTATTATATATATACACTATTATAATTTATTACATCCGTATTTGATTCCAACAATACAGTTTCACATGCTAATAAACCTTAATAATAGACGTAGTTACGACTACCTACTTTAATTACTAACAACATGTTTCTTCAAAAAATAAATGAATTTTAAATAGAAATAGTATTTATTTGCATAAAACATGGTATACAAAGTTGTTAAAAAAAGACATGTATGTATAATTATGTTGGGTAACTAAGTGTTGTAAATGCTTTTCTACTAATAAGGGTTTTTACACCTCAAAAATGGCCAATGAAGTGAGGACTCATTATGTTATGAACGGGGTCTTATCGCCTATATTGAAACAACGTACCCAAGGGTTAATCTTTCATTTCAAACAATACTTAGAAGTATTTTTTACAAAAAATATTCAAATCTCATTCGAAATTCGTAGATTCAAGATTCAAAGCATTTATTTCAAATAAATCATTTACTGGCTTTGAAGACCTTTGAAGTGTTAAGGTCGGTCAGTCAAAAATATGAAGCTATTTGCACGTTCGAATTCTTGGTTCATTCCTTGTTGCTTCAAGATGTAAAAAAAAAGAAACTGTGTAAAACAATTCAAAATGTAGGTATATAAATAAACCTGTGGCTCCAGCACCCTCATGAGCCATGCATGTGGCACTGAGTCTTAGGTTTTCTTATAATCTATTCAACATGGCGACAGATCCTTTCGGGAACGACGCACTTGTTGGCTACTGGCAATATCAATGAGCAGCAGCTCCTCAGTACCACATGACCTGTTCCAACATTCATTCTGTGAAGCAGACTTTATTGAATTATTTTAATATGATGGGCATTTTTTTCTCCCAAAATGGACGTAAGAACTTTATAGACCGTCGGTAAACACGTGATCAATATTTTTAGGCCCTGCGGTATTGCGGTTATTCTTATAGTTAGGAACTGGGGAAGCGACCTTGACTGAGGGAATTGAGGTGCCAAGTGAGCGTGCGATCTTTTGATTTTTTATTTTGATCCAAAAGTTGTTCAGCCCGTCCGGACCAGAAGATTTTCAGTTATATTTAATGTTTTATTAAAACACCTTGTGGAAAAAGCCGCGACAGTTTACCTGTTTAACTTTATCCTGTTTAATTAAATCAGCTACTCCCTCAGCAATTACCATCATGAATGCTGAGAGAGCAGCATATACTTTTACAATAAATATCATAAAATACTATAAATGGCAAAAAGAATCACAAATACTTATGACTTAACATTACATTTATAAGAATGTAGTTCACATTTATATTCATACGAGTATAATATTTTTCATATATTTTGTCTGTTGTAAATAACAGACAAAGTACATAAAAATATACAAATAAATGGTACTACTTCAGCTTACAATAATCCTGTTTTATAAGATCAGCTGCTCTCTCAGCAATCATAATGGTGGGAGCATAAGTATTACCACTGGTGATGGTCGGCATCACACTAGCGTCTACCACCCGGAGGCCGTGAATACCGTGCACCCTCAAACGACTGTCGACAACAGAACGGCCTATATCGCGACCCATCCTAGCTGTGGAAACTGGGTGAAATACAGTTGTTCCCATATGTATAGCAATGCACTTCCAATAATCAGTACTTTCAAGCTCATAACTGTCACAAGCAGCCAGCTTGATCCTACCTAATTTTGCACCAATAGATTTAAAATAAGTCGTGTTCACAATGTTCGCCATTATTTTCATTCCAGCAACATGAAGATCTAAATCTCTCGGATCACTAAAATAATCGTAATATATAAGAGGGTGTTCATGGGGATCATTTGAATTCAACGATATGTTGCCTCTAGAACGAGGATGCAGTAGAATTGGCCTTATCTGGAACAAAGATTTGTTCACACTTTGCTCCAGTATTGAATTTTCTACAGATTTGACAAATCCTGAAGCAAATGTTTTTATACTTTCTTCGTTTTTCATACAAGGTATAATGACGGATTGAAATTCCGGATACAAAATCGTAGGGTTTGAGGAAAAAAATCCATACACATCATGATATTCGGCAGATGATAAGTATCCTTGATGATCATGCAGATATCTCACTGATTCGAAGCTTTTCGTTGATTGATCGATGTCCTCTGGTTCATTAGCAAATATTAAAATAGGAATCATAGTGTGATCGTGCAAATTTTGTCCAACCATTGGTGAATTGATTACAGTTTTGATGTTCTTTGCTGCGAGATGTTTTTCAGGTCCTATACCAGATAACATGAGTAGCTGAGGAGTATTTATAGAACCTGCGCTGATAATTATTTCATGTTTGGCTTTTAATTTCATCGTTTTTCCATTGTAGACTACTTCTACGCCATTAGCGTGTAGCCCATCCAATATAATTTTAGTGACAAATGAGTTTTTAATTATTTTCAAGTTTTTCCTGCTTCGTGTTATAGGGTTCAGGTATGCAATGGCTGAGCTCACTCTTTTGCCTTTATCAACAGTTGCTAGAAATTTACCAGAACCTAAATTATTAGCCGTATTTAAATCATCAACATTTTTTATACCAATTTCGTCAAAAGCAGAAAGCATATTTTCAACTATTCTGTCATCCGTGCCATTGAAAGCATTAACAACAAGAGGTCCATTATGCCCATAGTGATTGTAAACTGCAGGAATCTTCAAACGAATAGGATCTTGTAGACTTTCAGCTTTTTTGAAATATTGTTTAACTATATCTGGATGCCATTCAATGTTTCCTTCGTCAAACCAGGACTGATAATCATGAGGATGTCCTTGAACATAAGTCATGAAGTTCATGCTGCTACTGCCTCCAAGCATTTTACCTCTTGGCCATTTTACGTTTGCATTTTTACTGGCCTGATTGGTGAACCCATTATTTATTGTTGTGTATTGCCAGTCTAACTTCGAACCGTAAAGTGTAGTCACTAGCCTTGGTATCTGAAGGGTATAAACAAAATATTACATTCATTCAGGAGTTTTTGCTATGTATAAAGTTATCATACTCGCATTACAGTTTTATGTATGAAATTCAAATACAATAAGTATCAATATTTTTGGTTCAAATATATAGCAACTTACTTCACTTTCAATCGGTGGGTTTCCTCCTGCCTCGAGCAGCAGTACATTCCAGTCTTCGATTTCACTGAGTCTGTTCGCCATTATACTTCCAGCCGTTCCAGCTCCCACGATTATGAAGTCGAACTCTTCGGTATCTAAGATTTAAAATACAAATTCATGAATTACATAAACAACATAATTATTGTACATTACAATCAAATTATAAATAAAATCAAAACTTAATTCGCGAAATATTAATTTTATGTGGTGAAAACTTTGAGCCCTTGTTATGATAGAAAAATTATATAATCCTAAAGAATAAGTCGAGTGTCCAATTTATCCACACAGAATGTCATCTGATTCCAGTCAAATACCATTTACCTTTAAAAAAGTATGTCTACACCTCAGATTTCGAAATACCACTACGACTTTGATACTAAATCAAACAGACATATAGCCAAAATTGGTTTTTGCAACATGAAAAATGGGTTATCTCTCAACTTCAACTTTTTAAATATATTTATTTGGATTTTTCTACACTATTATTATAAAGAGGAAAGATTTGATTGTTTGCTTGCATTGAATAGGCTCCGAAACTACATGACCGATTTGAAAAATTCTTTCACTGTTGGGAAGCTACACTATCTCCGGTGAACATAGGCTATATTATATCTCCATATTCCTACGGGAACGGGAACTACGCGGGTGAAACCGCGGGGCGATGCTAGTATGTAATACTGTTTGGCTGTGACTGATATTATTTACTGTCAAGGCTAATTGGAATAGTATCTACAAACTTTGCAACAGAGACTTGGTGCGCAAGATTCACGTCTTACGAAGTATTAAATAAAGCATGGTATTTTTAGCTTTCTTTACCTTGATTATAAATGTTCAAGGCGGAATTAGAGTTTACATTTGCCATTGCGGTAAAAAGATTGCCTGGTAACGGCTGACAAAACAGAAGTCGGAAACCACGTTACTCGGGATACTCTTTTCAAAGGAAGCGTTGTGAATGTTGTGATACCTACTTAAATTTGGTTCTTATGAACTGCGGATCTGATATTTTACCTGGGTTTATGGACTGATTAGCGGACTATATTGACCAGTCGGCTATATAAGTGAGGTCTGGCAGATAGACTAGCTCGTCTAGGAGAATTCCAGTTTAAGTGGGTTGGGTTGCTGCGTTAGCTCGTGTAAGCCGTAAAATTTAGTGTTTGTAAGTTGCGATGGTTTTGTTAATTTGGTTATTACTCCAAATTTTTCTACATACCTTGTAATTCAGCTTCGGGTGGCCAATCCTTTGTCTGTACTAAGCATTGTGCTGTTACAAAGAACTGTAATGCAGACATGAAAGTGTTGGAGGCTGCTCCCGTTGTTGGAGACAGGCAAAACTCGTTACTGCAGATAAATAATAAAATATAGAATCGTATTTTGAGTATAATTTACTGTGTTTTCAATAATATTTTAACCTTCTAAACAAATAGAGCACCTAGTTAGTAGCCAATTAAAGCTTTGTCGACACGGTTGGCGCAGTGTTTGAGAGTTGGTCTATTGGGCTACGTGTCGGCGTGTCGCGGATTTGATTCCCGCACAGAAAAAATGTTTGTATGGCCTATAGATAGTGGTTTCGGGTCTGGGTGTCTTGTGTATGTGAGTTTACATTTTTGTGAACGCACCCATGACATAGGATTAAATCCTAGTGTGGGGTAACGTTTTCTTTAAATAAAATTAAATGCCTTACAGCTTGAAATCAATCTGCCTATCCTTTTCCTATCTATGTTGAGGTCGACCCAGTCTGACTGGATGCAGCTAAATACCAATATTTAACGTGGAGCGCCTGACTATTTGACTTCTACAAAGTCAAAACTTTGTTGAAGTCAAATAGTCAGGCGCTCCATATAGAAAGATCTACAAATGACTGTTGTGACCAATGAGTAAATATACACTCAATACGGGGGAGTCGCGATTGTAGTCGACGGTCATCCAAACACCTTTTTCGACTTGAATAATATTGAATATCGTACCTTGTCATTTTCCAGAAATGATTATAGATCAATCTGTAAATAAATCACTGACACACTCACAAAAGTCCAGTACTTAGAAAACTGTTTGATAACTTATTTGAAAAACCACAGCGAGACACGTCATTTTTTACAATTGGCTGAAGTAAGAATGTCTGCATGTCTTCTAATTACTATTTAATAAATATGTTGTTTACAATGTCATGGGAAAAAGTTGAAATAAATAGCTTGAATAAGTTATTCAGTTGTTTATTTAAATGATAAAATAAACAACTGAATAACTTATTCAATGATATTTATTTTGCTTGACAAGCAACTTAAAACCATATTTGATGTTAGTATGGTACATAGTTGAAAGACAAAGGATTTGATTTCACAGCTGATTATAGTAAACCGACCAACAAGGTGCATTTATACAAAAAATATAATTTTACTGTTGTTGAGATATTACAGACATGACGAATGATGATGATATGAATAATGACAAATATCAATAATAAAAGTAGTTGCTAATTATCTATAATAATATTATAAAGAGGTAACGTTTGTGTATTTGTGACGTTATAAGGGGGCTTGAATTGTGCACAGTATTTAATAATTTAGGTAAACAATGCAGCATTATTTTGATTTAAAGTTAAATTGACATTATTTTCATTAAAATATTGTGTTAAACATTTATTACATCATACATCACTAAATGCAAGATATTGTCTCAATGTGTGCGGACGGATCTCTATGAAAAATTATGATATGAGTTTTTTTAAAACATATAAATTTGAACAAATAACTTTAAAAAAAATATGTTTATGAAATAATAATGTTATTATATATGTATATATACACTATTATAATTTACTAGCTGCTGCCCGCGACTTCGTCCCCGTGGAATCCCCGATTTTAAAACATTATTTATCGCTGCTCCGCTCCTATTGGCTTAAGCGTGATGTTATATAGCCTAAAGCCTTCCTCGATAAATGGTCTATTCAACCCAAAAAGAATTTTTCAATTCGAACCAGTAGTTCCTGAGATTAGCGCGTTCAAACAAACAAACAAACAAACAAACAAACAAACAAACAAACTCTTCAGCTTTATAATATTATAAGTATAGATAACATCCGTATTTGATTCCAATAATACAGTTTCACATGCTTATAAACCTTAATAATAGACATAGTTACGACTACCTATTTTCGTTAATAATAACATGTTTCTTCAAAAAATAAATGAATTTTAAATAGAAATAGTATTTATTTGCATAAAACATGGTGTACAAAGTTGTTAAAAAAAGACATGAGTATGTTGGGTAACTAAGTGTTGTAAACGCTCATCTACTAATAAGGGTTTTTACACCTCAAATGGTCAATGAAGTGAGGACTCATTGTGTTATGAACGGTGTCTTATCGCCCATATTGAAACAACGTACCCAATTAAGTGTTAATCTTTAATTTCAAATAATACTAAGAAGTATTTTTACTATAAAATATTCAAATCTCATTCGAAATTCGTAGATTCAAGATGCAAAGCATTTATTTCAAATAAATCATTTACTGGCTTTGAAGACCTTTGAAGTGTTAAGGTCGGTCAGTCAAAAATATGAAGCTATGTATTTGCACGTTCGAATTCATAGTTCATTCCTTGTTGCTTCCGGATGCCAAAAAAAAAGAAACTGTATCCTGTGTGTGTGTGTAAAACCATTCAAAATGTAAAGGTATATAAATAAGCCAGTAGCTCCAGCACCCTCATGAGCCATGCATGTGGCACTGAGTCTTAGGTCTTCTTATAATCTATTCAACATGGCGACAGATCCTTTCGGAAACGACGCATCTGTTGGCTACTGGCAATATCAATGAGAAGCAGCTCCTTAGTACCACATGACTTATTCCAACATCCATTCTGTGAAGCAGACTTTATTGAATTATTTTAATATGATGGCCATTTCTTCTCTCAAAATGGACTTAAGAACTTTATAGACCGTCGGTAAACACGTGATCGGTCAATATTTTTAGGCCCTGCGGTATTGCGGTTATTCTTATAGTTAGGAACTGGGGAAGCGACCTTGACTGAGGGAATTGAGGTGCCAAGTGAGCGTGCGATCTTTTGATTTTTTATTTTGGTCCAAAAGTTGTTCAGCCCGTCCGGACCAGAAGATTTTCAGTAACGCTGATGATGTTAATTGCACTCATTTCTAGTATCAGATCGCACGCACGCTTGATCTCTCGAGTCTAATTATCCTCGGCGTGACTGACATTTACCGACCAGATGCTGGGCCAGAATGAACATTTAGCGTCATCATCCTGTAGGCACGTGTCGTTCACACCTAGGGTCCGGTAGCTCCCGAGCACTATTAAACCCACCTCTTATTGCTTTGGAATGTTCGATTCTGAGTATATCGATCCATTTGCCAAAATATATGCATGAGCACCGGTACCGGTACAAAACCGACGACGTATACCGTTTTCGGCCTTTTCTGCTTCAGGAAGATGATACGTTCTATGACGCGGGTCAGATAATTCCAAGGACTTGTGTTAGTTCCTAGACCATTTAATTAACAGCTACATAACATAGCGCATTTAGAATGACGGAACCTAAAAGTTTTGTAAGTTACGAGTAGGAATGTGATGGTGTTGTAAATTAAATCATGGTCTGGAGGATGCCATGCCAAAAAATGTAACCAACAATTTAGAAATAAAAATGTAAAATATTAAACTATCAGAAATAACAACAGGAAGAATATATTAAACATTTCTAAAAAATGAAATCACATAATGCATATTCATGTTTTATTAAAACATCTTGTGGATAAAGCCACGACAGCTTACCTGTTAAACTTTATTCTGTTTTATTAAATCAGCTACTCTCTCAGCAATTACCATCATGAATGCTGAGAGAGCAGCATATAATTTTACAATAAATATGATTAAATACTTTAAATGGCAAAAAGAATCACAAATACTTATGACTTAACATTACATTTTATAAGAATATAGTTCACCTTTATATTCATATGATATTTCTCATATATTTTGTCTGTTGTAAACAACAGACAAAGTATATAAAATATACAAATAAATGGTACTACTTCAGCTTACAATAATCCTGTTTTATAAGATCAGCTGCTCTCTCAGCAATCATAATGGTGGGAGCATAAGTATTGCCACTGGTGATGGTGGGCATCACACTAGCGTCTACCACTCGAAGTCCGCGTATGCCGTGCACCCTCAAACGACTGTCAACTACAGAGCAGTCAATATCACGACCCATCCTAGCTGTGGAAACTGGGTGAAATACAGTGGTCCCCATATTTATAGCAATGCACTTCCAATAATTAGTACTGCCAAGCTTATAACCGTCACACGCAGCCAGCTTGATCCTACCCAATTTAGCGCCAATAGATTTAAAATATGTCGTGTTGACGATTTCTGCCAATATTTCCATTCCAACAACATGAAGCTCTAAATCTCTCGGATCACTAAAATAATCGTAATATATAAGAGGGTGTTCACGGGGATTATTTGAATTCAACGATATGTTTCCTCTAGAACGAGGATGCAGTAGAATTGGCCGTACCTGGAACAAAGATTTGTTCACACTTTGCTCCAGTATTGAATTTTCTACAGATTTGACAAATCCTGAAGCAAATGTTTTAATACTTTCTTCGTTTTTCTTACTGAGTGAAATGACCGATTGGAAATCTGGGTACGAGGCTTTAGGGTTTGCAGAAAAGAAACCAGCCACATCATGATAATTGGCTGATGATAAATATCCTTGACGATCATGCAGATATCTCAGTGATTCGAAGCTTTTCGTCGCTTGATCGGTGTCGGTTGGTTCGTTGGCAAATATCAATATAGGAATCATAGTGTGATCGTGTAAATTTTGTCCAACCATTGGTGAATTGATTACAGTTTTTATGTTCTTTGCTGCGAGATGTTTTTCAGGTCCTATACCAGATAACATGAGTAGCTGAGGAGTGTTTATAGAACCTGCGCTGATAATTATTTCACGTTTTGATTTTAATGTTAACATTTTGCCATTGTGAACTATTTCTACACCACGCGCATATCGTCCCTCTGAAACAATTTTAGTGGCAAATGAATTTTTAACTATCTTCAAATTTTTCCTGCTTCGTGTTTTAGTGTTGAGGTATGCTGTGGCTGTGCTTACTCTTCTGCCTTTGTCTACTGTCGATATAAATCTACTAGAACCTAAGTTATTAGCCGTATTTAAATCATCAACATTTTCGATACCAATTTCGCGGTAAGCCGAAATCAAATTTGCTACTACACTGTCATCTGTGCCATTGAAAGCACTAACAACTAGAGGCCCATTGTGTCCATAATGATTGTTAACTGCAGGAATCTTCAAACGAATAGGATCTTGTAGATTTTCAGCTTTTTTGAAATATTGTTTAACTATATCTGGGTGCCATTCAATGTTTCCTTCGTCAAACCAGGACTGATAATCAAGAGGATGTCCTTGAACATAAGCCAAGACGTTCATGCTGCTACTGCCTCCAAGCATTTTACCTCTTGGCCATTTGACGTTTCCATCTTTACTGGCCTGATTTGTGATCCCATTATTCATCGTTATGTATTGCCAGTCAAATTTCGACCCGTATAGACTTGTTGATAGTCTTGGTATCTGAGGGAGGTATAACAATAATGTTATATTGACTTAGGTGTTTTTATTTTAATCTTTAGAGTAGAACTTATACTTGCATTATAATGTTAATTATTTGTGTAATAGTATCAGCATAGCAATCAAAATAATTATCAATATTTTTTGGTGCTAAAATCAAGCAACTTACTTCACTTTCAATCGGTGGGTCACCTCCTGCTTCTAGCAGCAGTACACTCCAGTCTTTAATTTCACTCAGTCTGTTCGCCATTATACTTCCAGCTGTACCAGCTCCTACGACTATGAAGTCGAATTCTTCTGAATCTACGATTTAAAACATATGTTCAAGAATTAAGATTAAAGATAAAATTATATTAAGGGATAATCTACACGTCCGTGTTAAGGCCTGTCGCACTATATGGATCAGAACGTTGGGCTATGAAAAATACGGATAAAATTATGTACATTGCATGTAGTGGAGATGATATGTTGAGATAGATATGTGGAGTTACGAGAGTGGATAAAGTGAAAAATGTATATATTACAGGTAATTTAAAAATTGCGTCAGTGATGGACATGTTGATAGGAAACCACTCGTTTTGGTATAAATGTAATAAATATAAAGTTATATGAAAAAGGAGCATTTAAATAAAAGAGTCATGAATATAAATGTAGATGGATGGAGAGGGAGATGGAGGCGAAAGATGGATGGATTGTGTGCGGAGTGAAATGTAAGAAAATGGAGATAGTGATTGCGTGATGGCTGACCGGAAAAAAAACATGCTATGCTGACCCCAAATAACATGGCATACGAACAGGAATATGATGATGAAATTAATATACTTAATACATGACATTTCTTCAATAAAAATGAAAAGGTTAAGCTGACATTTAGGTTGGATTGGTATGATTCACTATAACGCCTCGTTAAAGTAGTTACTATAGCAACTGTGGGCGGCTATCTAATAAGTCCTTCAGATAGATTTCTAAAAATATTGGACTCGTACTTTTTCTTTTTTTACTCGAAAAGAAATAACAGAGACGATACAGTGCGTTGAAAACTCACGTGACGTCACTACATTGCTACAATTTTTACCAGCGACGTGACGTCACGTGAGTTTTCAACGCACTGTATCGTCTTCATTTTTTGTATACGTGAAAAAAGAAAAAATACGTGTCCAAACTTTTTTTTTATAACTATCAGACGGACTAATTATATTTTTACAGTAAAATACCCTATTCTGACCTTTGGTGGTTCTTATCATCGTCAATTTTCATAGATTTGATAAAGCAAAAATTACTTGTAATATTTACAAGTTTTTTTTTTTTCGATAATCTAACTGACGGACTAAATAGAATCATATTTTTTACTCAGGAAATATCCCTATTCTGACCATCTTATGAAGTATAATGGTGTGATATTCTTCATCTTAGTATATTTGTAGTTGCTGAAAGTACCGGTCATTCCGTAATAGCCAATTACCAAGGGTGCATCGGATGTAACACAAGTCGTTAAAGAGCGCTTGGGAATGGTCCATTCAAAGAAAGTATTGTGATACTATTGGCAAAAATCTCCAGCGCACGTCGTTCTGCGAAGCTGGATTTTCACAAGATGTCTTTATGACTATTCCAAGAGCCATGTCCGCAGGTCCTCGGTATTTACGTATGTATATCTGTCGGTTACAGTAATGAGGTCCGGTGGACGTTCTAGTCCATCTTGTGACAGGTGATGGTAATTTTGTTAATTTGATTATTACTCTAATTTGTTCTACATACCCTGTAGTTCCGCTTCGGGTGGCCAATCCTTGTTCGGTACTAAACATTGTGCTGTTACGAAGAACTGTATTGCAGACATAAAAGTATTGGGGGCTGCTCCCGTCGTTTGAGTTATACAAGACTCGTTGCTAAAGACAAACAAAAATAATACTTTAGGTAGAAATAACAATATTTTCATATCGAAAAATACAACAACAACAAAAAGAAAATCTAGTTAACTTTAGAGGGCTAAAAAACCACAGGCCAATAATTTTATAATCAAGGCCATATTCCTTCAAATCTATCGGCCTCGCGTTTTCGCGTTGGGGTCTACTTATAATCTTATTTACAATTACATGAAGCGATTACCTAGTTGAGCTCTACAAACTAATAATTGGCAATCAAAATACCGCTTGACAAGACTGATTTCAGGTTTTTTGGCTGTGTAGTTGACTATTACCTAACAGCTGTGAAAGGTCTACAAATGACCGCTGAAACCAGTGGCTGGATCCGCTTTTCGAGGAACGGATAAAACCTTGATATGTAATAAATGGCCACCCATAGAACTTATTCAAAATTAATAAGATTTCAACATACCTTATCATTCTTCAGAAATAAACACACTAACACAAGACCAATAAATTGAAAATTATAAAAAAAAAAAATTGAAAGCACGTGTGAGGCACGTCAATTTTTACAATCTGTTAAAGTAAGAATGTCTTCGTATCTAAAAACTACTCGATATATACAATGTCATGTGAAAATGTCGAACTTGAATAAAATTACTCGCTTATTAAGGTGATAAGCGACTAAAAAGGCCGTTTTGAGAATTGTTTTGTCTTGTAAAGTAACTGTAACACGGACTTGATATTTTGGTTTATTTTTTTTGACTTTATGATCTAGCAAAATTTTATAAGAATACACGATGCGCAGAAATTTTCTCACTAGGAAAAACTTGCAAATTTCGATCTATCGTTTTACCATTTTCAGTTTCATGCCATAATGCATTAAATTGATTTTATGAAAACTGACACTGAACATAGAAAATAACCTTATCCCACCAGATTGTGATTCATTATATTTTTATGATATAAAATTCGAAAATTAATTTTGTCACTTACGTTATTTATTCCGAGCCTCATGCTATCGCCATCTCTTCTTTTCCTTTTAGAAATTAATTGCATCACCGTTGACTCAGCCCGTGTGTTTCGTCAAAGTATGATCTATTTCACTTTTTTGCAGATCCGAGCTGCCAGATTTATGTATTTTATGTATTCCTTAACAATATTTTACAAAGTTCAGCTTAAATTTATTAAAATTAGTATTACAAAAGTAATTCCACCGTGTGAGATGTGTGTATATTGTATAATTGATTAAGCTTACTAGAATACACATTCTGTAACCTTGAACAAATTATACACACATCAAAAGTGTCTAGGGATCAATTACGTGTTAAAGTATCGCCGCAATTTAGGATTATTATTTTAGCTATTTTTATCGTTATTGATACATTAAAGTACATTTCACTATTTGAATAAAGAATTTAAAAAAAAAAGAAAACCAACTGTCAATCAGAATTCATATAAAAGTGTGTAATAGCGTTTTTACAAAACCGTTACAATTTCTGCATCAGAACTGAAAAAATTGCATCGTTATGGAGTGGAGACATAATTAATTAACATGAGAAGATATTTGATGAGTGTCGTCGGAATGTTGAATGCTGGTTCCAGGCAACTCACTGTCGCTCTGGACACGCTATTTGGTTTTCCGATAGATCTCGTTTTTCCAAACACAAGACATACTCTAGTTTGGAAGACCTTTTAACGTCAAGAACGTTCGAAATTTTGTCGGGAAGTGCATTCATAAATGGAGGGAGAACAATAGTGATTTGAGCTGGTACTTAGATCGGTAGAAGAACCGATCTCATTAGGATCAGGGCAACCTACGTGCTCAAATTTATGCGGAGAGGATTGCTTCAGACGTGATCACTTCTTTGTGAAACCAGTTCGGTGATTCGTTTCGACTAATGCACAACAATGCACATCTACATACGGCTACAGTCGTAACACGCACTCTAGCCGATGCTCTCATCAACGTTCTGCCAGGGCTTCATCAATCGCCAGACCTCAACCAATTAAGCACGCATGGAATAGGCTCCAAAGAAGAGTCCAGCCAAGTATGGATGCCGTGCATACCCCACGACAATTTTTGACTCGTTAGAAAGAACATCAAATTCCTCAAAGTGATTTTGAGGAACTGATTTAAGCATTCCAAGCATGTTTGGAAGACCTACCTCAGGGCGATGATGGACATTGGACATATTTCGCAGGCAATTAATAGTGGCTAATAAAACCGAAAAATTATAAAGTCCACAACCACCTTCTGTGGATAGATACAACAAACACAAACATTATTTTTTCTCCCCGTAAGGTAATATTGGGAAAGCATATTTTTTTATAGATCGTATCTGTTTTAAAGCGTTTATCTCACATTTTTTAACCAAAAACAGGATATATTTTTTTTTGTGATAAACCCTGAAATACAGGTGGATTTTTTAAGTTTTTACTAGGTATTCGTAGACAGTCGTAAAAAATGATTAATATTTGATAGAAGCACAAATGTTACCAGAATAAGAACCTCGTATTATTGATATAGACTTGTAATTGTTTCGTGCTGTGCCTACTATGTGTCTATACTTCTTCTGCTGTTTTCGTGTGTACGTACATTAAACTGTAAGAGTAACCAGTCAATTTTATTATTGTCACCGTGCACTAACCACATACACGTTCTATAGGTACTCAATTGGTTTTTTTTTAAGTTTTATACACTGAAATAAAACAATTTATTTTATGTCGAGTAAATAAACTTGCCAGCTTATAAAACGAACTGAGTTTAGATACTAAGTTCTCCTCGCGACTTCGTCAACGTGAATTTCTGAATTGGGTTAAGAGGGAGATGATAATATTTAAAAAAAAAAATGTTTAACCCTACTGAAAAGAAATGAAAATTAACTCACGACAACCTGCAGTATCAAAACAAACTATTATAAATTATATTTATATTGTAAGTAGGTAGGTAGCAAATAACACATCTATCCTTTTTGGTCGTTTTAAACCAGATAAGGCTGGTAAAGTATAAGCTTATTACCCGACTGCGTGAAAGCAAGGTACAGTTAAGTTTTTCATGCGTATCTGGGTTTGTTTGTGGATTCTTTATGTCGTCAAGCATCCCTAATACCAAATTCAATGAGGTGTCTATTGGATTTAAGTAAACCTTGTGATCATGGTTCAGATAAACATCTGACAGCAAAAACACTATAAAGTTACTTTACACTAAGTCAGAACTGAAACAATAGGGATGTTTCCTGAATAAAAAAATATGATTCTATTTAGTCCGTCAGTTAGACTATCGAAAAATATTGGACACAATTTTTTGCTTTATGAAATCTATAAAAAGCATCAAAGATCAGTGTGATAAGGGCTTGTGACTTCACGTCGTGGTAAAAATTTACCGTCTTCGTTTAGGTGAAAAAAGATAAAATACGTGTCCAAAATCTTTTCCAAAATCTTTTTTTGGAAATCTATCAGACGGACTAAATAGATTTTCTAGTCAACTACACTATTGTTGGCATTCATTTTAGTTCAGTCTTGAAACCGAACCTGACACTAAGAACATTGATTCTTAGTGTCAGTTTTGGTTTATTTGAGTAGTTTCTTGGGCTTTTGAAGTTAACATTTTTCAATCTATCATCGGTTTACCAAGTCAATGTTACAGTCAGTCACAATGTTAGTCAAATTGTAAAGAAGTAAGAACGCCGCAGATAAATTTTATAGATTGTGAATTTCGTGTTCAACCAATCATTCAATAGAATAATATTTTAATTGTTAATTAACACATATTAAATGGTATAGGCAAAACAAATATTAAGCTAGTAAAAATAGCATCAGTAAGCATGAATCGTGCATTAATAACAAGTCTATAAAATCGTGGGTCGGAAAGGAATGGCACACAGCAAAATGATATAATCACAACTTTTTATTATAATCTTGTTTTATTAGGTCTGCTGCTCTCTCAGCAATCATAATGGTGGGAGCATTGGTATTGCCGCTAGTGATGGTCGGCATCACACTAGCATCTACTACTCGAAGTCCTCGGATGTCGTGCACTTTTAAACGACTGTCGACAACAGAACAACCTATATTGCAACCCATCCTAGCTGTGGAAACTGGGTGGTAAACAGTACTTGCCATATTTACAGCAATACATTTCCAATAATCAGTACTGCTAAGTTCATAACCGCCACACTTAGCCAACTCGATTCTCCCCAATTTTGCACCAGTAGACTTAAAATAAGTCGTGTTGACAATCCCCGCTAGTATTTTCATTCCAACAACTTGGAAATCTAAATCCCTCGAATCACTAAAGTTATCATAATATATAAGTGGGTGTTCATAAGGATCATTTGAATTCAAAGAGATGTTTCCTCTAGAAAAGGGATGTAGTAAAATTTGCCATGCCTGGAACATAGATTTGTTAACACTTTGCTCCAATATTGAATTTTCTACAGATTTGACAAAACTTGAAGCAAATGTTTTTATACTTTCATCGTTTTTCTTATGAAGTAAACTAGCACATTGAAAATCTGGATAGGAAACGTTAGGATTTGCGGAATAAAATGCATTCACATCATGATAATTAGATGATGCTAGGTATCCTTGACGATCACGCAGATATCTTAGTGATTCAAAACTTTTCGTTGCTTGATCGGTATACTCTGGTTCATCGAAAAATATTAAAATAGGAACCACAGTATGATCGTGTAAATTTTGTCCAACCATGGGCGAATCAATTACAGTTTTGATGTTCTTTTCTTCGAGATGCTCTTTTGGTCCTATACCAGATAACATGAGCAGCTGAGGAGTGTTTATAGAACCTGCGCTGAGAATGACTTCACGTTTTGCTTTTAATGTTAACCGTTTGCCATCGTGATCTACTTCTACGCCACATGCGTTTTTTTCATCAAACACTATTTTAGTAACTAACGTATTTTTAACTATCTTCAAATTTTTCCTGTTCTGTGATATAGGGTTCAGGTATGCTGTAGCTGAGCTTACTCTTTTGCCTTCATTAACAGTGGCTATTAATTTACCAGAACCTACGTTATTGGCCGTATTTAAGTCATCAACATTTTTGACACCAATTTCGTCAAAAGCAGAAAGTAAATTTTCAACTATTCTGTCATCCGTGCCATTGAAAGCATTAATAACGAGAGGTCCATTGTGTCCATAGTGATTGTAAACTGCAGGAATCTTCAAACGAATAGGATCTTGTAGATTTTCAGCTTTTTTGAAATATTGTGTAACTATATCTGGATGCCATTCAGTATTTCCTTCATCAAACCAGGACTGGTAATCAAGAGGGTGTCCTTGAGCATAAACCATGACGTTCATACTGCTACTGCCTCCAAGCATTTTACCTCTTGGCCATGGAACTTTTCCATCTTTGTAGGCTTGATTTGACAAACCATTGTTTACCGTTGAATACTGCCAGTCAAACATTGATCCGTATAGACTTCGTGACAGTCTTGGTATCTGAAGAAGATAAAGAATCCAACTTATTTACTAAATCTTAGATTAGCCCTAGCTGTACATTGAATATTTTGCTTTAAAATAACTAAGAAATATTAGAAATAAGACATATAACATAATAGTGCAGTTATTGGAATTTTCGTGTATTTATCTGTTTGTCTGTGCGTTTTTGGAAGCATCAACCACTGATTGGATTTGAAAGCTAGATAGATATTTCAAAATATTAAGCGTTATCTCGAGTTTTATAAAGCGTTTATGTCATCAAAATCGACCCACCAAATCAAAAGATATTGAATTTTAAGGTTTAGTAAGAAATTTCATAGAGTGCTGAGCGTCGCGCTGATAAAGTCTTGCAGGCATCACGTAAAAAGTACAAAAACAATAGAGATAAGTTTTATATGAGTACAACTTAGTTTTTGTTAAAAATAAATGAATTAAAAATGGTTCAAGAAGAAATTCGTTTTTATTACGGGATACGTGGCCTGATACTTGCAGTGTCATCTATTGAGCAAAGAGAACGAACCTTACTAAGTTAAGAAGACCGACAAATGCACATAAATAACAGCAAATCATATTTTCGAGTTACTTGTGGACATTTTAATACGTAGCAAGAGAAATTGTATATTTCAGTATCTATGAATGTAGGCTTCTTGTCCAAACGATTTTTTTTACAGTTCAAATACATTTTCAATAAATGGCGTTGTCTGTAAAAATGGATTTGCATTTCCTTTATCCACAAGGTAGAGGTGAAGGAAACTAAGCCACTCGCGAGTTTTTGAGTAATGTTGTGAAAAACTGCCATCAATTCTTATAATGGTTTAGGGCAAATTCAAGAAATTTGTATAGATCATGATCATATCGTAACAAAAAATCGAATTTGATTTTGTAGATACCTACACTGGATCGATTAATTCAGTATTTAACATGATCAAAGCAAAGTCTTTTCCCAACTTCGGCTTATTTTTTTTATCATGTTGATTCGAGGTAACAGAAGATACTTGGGCTGGTTCTTTTTTTAATTTGAAACAGAAGAGGCGATACAGTCAGTGCCCTGCATTACCCTTTTCCTATTGTATTAATTCTGAGAGGGATCAGATTGTGCAAGGTTTTTACTGTACGTACATTTTAGCTGAAGACTTTTGGTGTGAAATGTTTTGGTAGAACGCGCTTATCTCAGGAATTACCTACTTGGTCGAATTTTAAAATTATTTTTGTATTGAATAGCCCATTTATTGAGCAGGTTGGGATAGGCTGTATAACATCGCGCTACGATACATAGGACCGTAGCATCAATGAATTAATGTTACAAAAACAGGTTATTTTCTCTCTTATGTGACGCAGACGAATTTGCGCGGGTCAGCTAGTTTTAAATAAGAAAGTTTGTATGGATAGATGGATAAAAAGATGCTAGATACTCTTTCAAGCACAAACTACTGAACGGTTTTGTCGAAAATTTGTATCTAATACATCAGAAATTTAAACATATAGGCCATTTTTAATCAACCAACTTACTTCACTTTCAATCGGCGGGTTTCCTCCTGCCTCAAGCAGCAGTATATTCCAGTCTTCGATTTCACTGAGTCTGTTCGCCATTATACTTCCAGCCGTACCAGCTCCCACGATTATGAAGTCGAAATCTTCTGAATCTTTAAATTAAAAGTTTAGATTTAGAATTAACATTTCAATACAATTTAAAAATATTTTGTACGGGAATGCGTTCTTCGCCTTTTTTGCTACTTAGAAATTAATTTGGAAGGGAAAATGTTAAAGTTTATCCCATCAAGTGTGAACAATGAATGAAAAAGTCCCCATCGATCCAATATTTGCAAAAAAAAAACCTAGGTTATAATAACACTCATTTCATAGAATGCATTCAATTACCAATCTTGTATATTCGGCGTATTATTGAATATTATGAAGAACACATGTTTTTGAATCGCTATTGCTCATAAATTGTGTTACTTAGGACAAAGGTGCCAGTTTTTATATATAATTGGACTTTCACTTTTTGTCTGACCTAGATTTATGGTACAACTAGCTTCTACCCGCGACTTCGTCCGCGTGGAATAGTTACTTTACCCCCGATTTTGAAACTCTCAGCCCGAAGTTTCATACAAACTTTGATCCCCTATTTCCCCTATATCCCTTGGGGGTAGAATTAATCAAAATCCTATCTTAGCGGATGCCTACGTCATAACATCTACCTGCATGCCAAATTCCAGCCCGATCCGTTCAGTAGTTTGGGCTGTGCGTTGACAGAACACTATGTCAGTCACTAAGTGAATTATATATATTTAGATTTAAAGTTTTGCAAAAAAAAGAATGCAAAAGCTCATTTAGGCAAACTTTGATCTTGATCTTGATTTTTTTTTTTTAATTTGCAAATCTGGGCTTGATGGGGACTTTTGGCATTCCATTTATAATGGTGTCTCCAACACCCAATTTTTAAGTTTAACTGCATTTAATTCACCTTGAATGTGTTGTCTGAATAGACTATGTGGTGATACATAGCAAAAAATGTTAGTAAACGCGTAAGAAATTGCTTGCAAATTGGTTGAAACCCAATTATCTGATGTGTAAATGTTAATCAATATATGCCTAGCCTTTTCCCGACTTTATTCAGGGACAGCTTCCAGTCTAAACGGATCCAGCTCAATACTAATACATCGAATGACCCCTATCTAACCTGTAGGTCTGATACATAAATAACACTATACACTGGCCATTTTCTTACTGGCTATCCGGAACGCTTGCTAAAGATCTTCAAACGACATCAGGGACCAAAGAAATTAACGTACTTGCCGAGGCACGGAGGACTCTTGATATATAATAATAGTCACTCATATACGAATCGATCTTGACAAATGTCGCGCATTCTCAAAGATTGACGATCTGTGCGGCAAGCTAACTACTATAGGAAGCTAAACCAACTACCTATAGTCTCCAATAAAAAATAATACCTTTGGATTCAAATTACGTCGTCATCTTCATTTTATAACATATGCAATGTCCTTGCTTTGCTTAGGTTGCTTGCCTAGCTGAGGTATAGGACATAATGAGTGCTTTTTTACCAAGACGTGCGAGGATGTTTAGCGAAGCTGTGAAACGGTTTTTAGAAGTGGCGCGAGTTATTGTTCAACATACCCCGTAGTTCAGCTTCGGGTGGCCAGTCCTTGGTCTGTACTAAACATTGTGCTGCCACAAAGAACTGCATTGCTGACATGAAAGTGTTGGGGGCAGCTCCTGTTGTTGGAGATACGCAAGACTCGTGGCTGGTTGTGGAAATAGTGAAAATTGTTAATTTTGGTGAAAATGGGTAAACTTTGTCATTGCAGCCGAGGTGAAATAGACAAGTCTATGGCTATATGCTCAGACGTACATATTATATCAAAAAAAAATTCAAAAGACTTTATAATCATAATTATTTTTATGATTTTATATCTTTTGCAATTGAATTGGGATTTTTGTATCAATTGACTAACAAAAATAAAACTTAATTCGTTTTACAAAATTAATGAAATGTCACATACCTAAACATTTTTAGAAATACTAAATAATTCTTATCAATCTATCTGCAAACGTTTCACTAAACTTAAATCCAATGATCAACCACTATCAATAAATGTTTTCAAAAACAACTCGTTAAAATAAAACTGTCGGAAAATAACTATTCTAATGCTGTGCGAAATTAAGAATGATAGAAACCACTAGATATACATTAGACACAATTACATGTGAAAAAGTTGGCCTTAGGTAACTGAATTAAATTATTCACTTATTAACTTCGTACAATGATAACAATTTATTTTCCATGACTCATTGAAATACAACTTTAAACTGTGTTATTGAGATGGTATGGTACATAATTCAAAGACAATTGTTTCATTTGAACAGACGGATAGGTAAAATATACTCTACTAATTACTTACATTCACAGTTTGTTAAGGTGGGGTTAGACCAAACCGAATGCTCCAAACTGTAATATTACAGACTACAGTATATATAATAAGTACAGGTACCAGGCTTTTTTTTGACACACACCTAGTGGTTGCTCGCGCAGACCACCACCGCTCGACACGCACCCGACACACACACACACACACACACACACACACACACACACACACACACACACACAGAAACCTCCTCACTATACGAGCCGTATTGAGGATTACTGCCTTTTGTATCAGGCCCTTTATCACACACACACACAGTGACAGCCGAGTCCACATTCCACATGTCAACAACCTCGAGTGCTGAGTCGAGATACTTGATCTCTTTCTCAGCTTTCACGAGGTACTCGTCATGTGAGATAATCGATTTTACCAACATCGATTATCATTGTGTGGTACGCTTATCGGTCTATCACCACTATGTCAGGCTGTTTTATTATTAGTTTCGAAAGGCTTATGCTACAGGGCATGCTACAGGTGAGATGTTCTAGAACTGAGTGGCAATTCTACTAACTTTCAAACAACGTTCAGTCGCAATCCGTCAACAAAACAAGTAAGTAAAAAATAATGTATGTACTAATATACGTATTTTGACCCAAGCATCATCGCGTCGTGCGTGGCACCGCTAATAAATGAAAGAATACTTCATTTTTTTTTTGGAATGGGTTCCTCGCATTTCAGCACACTAAGGCTGGTTACTGCTAAACCGAACTTTCCTGTGGTGGCCTCAAATGAATTTAAGGCCTCCAGCCAGGGCTAAAAACCAAGCTTACAAGCTAAATGACCGCTCGCTAAGGGGATCCCCTGTGGACACGGGCCTCGGCTTAGCGACGTCATTGGAGGAGGGCAGCAAGGGACAGGCTGGGTCACATTGATATTATTTAGGGGACTTCGTAAATCCAAATGATTGCGTAAAAGTAGACTTCCTCAGGCACGGTGGAGTGACGATTTGCGCAGGACGGCTGGCAGAAACTGGATGCGAGAAGCCGAAAATAGATCTAAGTGGCGTGCAATTGGAGAGGCCTATGTCCAGCAGTGGGCTGCGACAGGCTGTTGATGAGACTTTCCACTAATTTCTAGAACTTCTCCCCTATGGATTCTCGCTCCTGAATGTGTACAGGTGTGACTTACCAAAATCGCAAAGGAAAGCAAGGTAGTGTGTATGAAATTAAATTTAGTAAACGATAATTTTAGTGAGGTTTTGATAATGATTAAATAAGTAATATTTAAAACGGCTCAAATTAAACAACCTTATTGGGAATTATGTATTTGAGTGTTTCGTGAAATTAGCAAGCTGTTAGTCAACTTTTCACCTGATCAGAAGGCTGACCTTTCCTTTGACCAACAAAAGCAACAAAAGCATTACCATTCAACATGGCAATGCGGCCAGTGTTCTGGGCACTTTTCCCATTGACAGCGATGTGGAAAAATGTTTCAATGCCCTTTGAGTTCTTCCCCTCCTCTTATTACTCCACTTGTTTATTATATTATTATAATAGTTTCTACTAGCTTAAATACACTATCAAATAAGTTTAGAAGTATTTGTAAATATTTGTAACAGAATAGGAAAATAACGATGTCTTTATGCAATTTTTATAACATTCTTGTTTTGTGTTTTGGAACTATACCGAACGCCAGATACTAGTAAATGTGCAATAACGGTCATTGACCCACCTACATTTATTGACAACTTTAATTCTTAAAACAGAAATAATGAATTAATCTCTTAATAATCAAATTAATGCTATATTGAATCGACATCCATCGTGATCTTTTATATTTACTAGTAATGGAAAACGATTCTTTTTTTTTTGTCCATGTACCTACGAAGAGATATCAAGGACCTTTATTGCACATTTATCTGTTGTTCGGTATAAGTCAAGTTATCAATACTCCAATTCTTTTGCTAAAATAAAAATTTTCTACTAGAGATACCCAAGCTGTTAGAGAAACGATACACTGGTGAATATGGCGACTTTCGTGCGAGTCAAATTTCTCACATTGTAGTGTAATCCTCACCATAGGTATCCTTATTGCGTAATTTCATTAATCGCGCAAAGTTTTTGTATCGTTTAAAGTGCAAATAAAATAGGATTTACTTATAGAATGAAATGTACAAAACAAGTGTAATCATCCAAATTATTATAGAACAAATGAAGACACAATATTACGAAGAGATTAATAATGTGTATTTATTATTATTTTCCATGCGGTTCTAATTAAACACTTTGTTGAAAATGTATGAGTATTGTGTATTTCCATTATTCATTCATATTTTGATCTCATGCTTTAACAATAATAATTTGTAACACTTTATATTCATCAATAGTATTTTATTTCATCCATTGTCTGATACACTTAAGAAAATTCCATGTTATTGTATACCTACTTTTGTTTTTTAATTCTTTCTTGTCTGTAGTAAATAATAGTTAGTTTTTATATTCGTCTTCGTGTTCTGCCTTGTCTTTTCCTAACTAAATAAAAGTTTTTTCCTTTAAGAATGGGAACTCATTTAATGACTTCTTTCGCTCTGGGCGGAGCGGAATGCCGTGTCAAACTCTTACTGACTAAAACTTATCTGTGTTCTTCTATTAAATGCTCTTTGCGTTCCAGGGCCGTGGTGACTCTTTCGAACTAATTCTGCAGCCCTGGCAGGTACTCGCCCTAATAAAGGGCCCTACAACTATGCTGACACTTTCCCGACCCGGGGCTAGCTGTAGCGGGGGTAGCTGGGAATCGCCCTGCGACTCCAGATGCCCGGGTTTCCTTCCGTTGCAGTGCTATGTAAAGGTGGACTTCCAATTTAACTGGATACTGTTGGGTATCTGTATTTTAAATGGAGCAACTGCCTATATGACAATACCTCTTGACAAGACTGTCAGAAAAAATGAGAGTCAACAACAAAAACCTTTTTACAAAAAAAAACAAACGACTTCTAAACAAAAAAAAGTGTAAAATAACTTAATTTTCGGAATCCGGTGTTCCAAAAACGAAGAAACAACCAAAAACACCGAGTTCCGAAATTAAAGTTATTTTATGCTTTTTTTTGTTTAGCAGTCGGGTTTTTTTTAGATGTGCATACAATTGTATTTTATCAGCGCATCTTAGTATTTCAAGGTGGTCCCTTTCTAGTTTGGTGAAGATCTGATGAAGAAATAAGACATAGGAAATGTAACTCTTCAAAAAATGATAGCATATATGGATTACTGAAATCGCATGTTTGTTTTTTGTTTACACCAATTTATACCGTGTACACTGTGATTGGTACGTTTAGAGAGGGGTGTACTACGAAAAAGAGAAAAATATAATAATATTTTTTCACAATCCAACTACCTACTATGTGTATATTATTATAATACGAAAGTTTGGATTGATGGATGGATATTTGGTACTCCATCACAGAAGATGCAAAGATATAGATTATGTATATAACATATAACCTAGTTTTTATTCCGGAAGTATGTTTCGATGGAAAAAAATCCGTCAATTACTCAAGTGAAGCCGCTGGCAGAAGCTAGCTAATTTATAGATTACCCAGTTACCCACCTTTTGGTATTCACCGCAGTTGGGTAAAAAGTCAAACAACATTTTCAGTTTTTGACAATCGTTATCTATACTAATATTATAAAGAGGAAAGATTTGATTGTTTGTTTGCATTGAATAGGCTCCGAAACTTCTGAACCGATTTGAAAAAATCTTTCACCGTAGGGAAGCTACACTATCCCCGGGTGACATAGGCTATAATTTATCACCATATTCCCACGGGAACGGGAGCTACGCTGGTGAAACCGCAGTGCGCTGCTAGTTGCTGATATAGTGTCACTTTGTCTAGAACTCTTTTCGCTTTATATTGTCTCGAAAGCATCATTCAATTCTTTATGTGAAAAAAAAAAATCAAATTCTTTCACTGAATGCACCTAACGATTGTTCCTTTTTCAAATGTCTATAATATTCCTACGCACACACAATGCACCCATTCGTATCTAACATCCACTGAAACCTCATTAACTAGAGACGCGTGCATTCAGTGCGGTCGATTTATCAGTGTTTACCCAAGTGTATGCGCCTTAATTAATTAGCAGAGAGCAGTGTAGATTGAGACGTTATGATCCAGGGTATGTGTTGTTCTTCCCACTTAGTAGTTCATCTGTGAATGTGTTTTTGTCTTTGTTGTTTTCTTTAAAACGGAAACTTCATAGGACCCTTTGAAATACCGAACCATCAGATCAATTATGTGTCTATCTGTGGGTCACAGCTGATTTGCTCGAAATCTGCTAACTACTGCTACAGACTGATTTTATTGAAATTTGGCGTACCAAATTTCAATAAAATCAGTCTACGGTCAGTCTATGGCTATACGTATATAACCATTATGTATTGTCCGAGACGTAGAAGCGGACGACGGACGAAAATGGGTTAGATTTGGGGGAGATAAGAAAAGTAAAAAAAAGTTTTTCTATTTATACCGTGAAAAAGTAGGGGAAGACTTTTTATCCTGCCTTTGATGTTACTATCGTTGAGTGCAACAGACAAAATGCAAGGATCTGGGCCACAGAAGTGAGGCGTAAAAAATGAGTACTTATCATCATCTGCCTAGCCTTTTCCCAAGTATATTGGGGTCGGCTATTAGTCAAACCGGATTCAGTTAAATACCAGCATTTTACGTAGAGCGGCTGCCTACCAAACCTCCACAACCCAATAACTGGGAAACACGGTACTTCATGGCAAGACTACAGTTAGATTTACTGGCTTCTGACAATCCGTAACGACTGCTAAAGACAGCCGGGACCAACGGCTTAGCGTGCTTTCCGAGGCACGGAGGTAACTCGGTATGTTAAGATGGTCACCCATCCACAAACCAACCTTGGTAAGCGTTACTTAACCTTGGTGCGGCTGTAAGTCTTTAGCCACGAGCTCCTCGCAAAAAATGAGTACTCATAACAATTATACACCCCTAGTTTTTAATTAGTACAAATACTTTAAGGGCTTATTAGAAAAGGTCTTGTTATTATTTAAGAAAAGTCTCAAAAAATTATGTTCATAAACAGTAAAGTTATTAGCGTTTTTTATATCCTAAAATGCCACTCAACTTATAAAAATATTGTACAGGCTATTGATTTATGAATGAATAAATGACAATTAAAATGGAAAAAACACTGTGCGTAGTATTTTCTAGTAGCAATTGTTATGAATGTTGATTCTATTATGAATTTACCAATTATTAAAAAACTCCGTGGACAATTTTAGGTTTTTATTTTTTTACTTTTGACTACACAAATATGATCAGTAACGGGTACGGACAGAGCCCTGTCTTTTTTTGTACTAATTAAAAACTAGGGGTGTATTTCTAGTGATATCGGATGCTTTTTCTGAGCTTAGTAATAGGTACATACATACATCCACACTGTACGTAATTCACATATGCTAACCTGGGCTAGTGGATTAATGTGTTTACGAAATATTAGAGATGATTAAAACGTAAGCTGGAACGAGCTGAGTCCAAGCCTAACACGTATGAATACGAGATTATGAGCTTTGCAAAAACGTTTTATGAATTTGTATATGCAAGCACGCAGCCGAAATAAATGGACGATGCGTGCTTGTTAAAAATTACACCAAAATAATGTCTATCTTCTGAGAGCAGTGGTAGCCCAGTGGTACTGGTAACGGCCCCCTCTTACGAATTGTAGATCGCGGGTTCAAACCCAGCAAGGCGCATTACTTTGTGTAATTAATTTTATCACCACTGCTCTCCAATCGGTGAAGAAAAACATCGTGAGGAAACTGGCATGTCTTAGAACCAAAAATTTGAAGATATGTGATATTTATCAACCCGCACTGGGCCCGCGTGGTGGATTAAGGCCCATTCCCTCTCCTAGAGAGGAGGCTTGTGTCCCAGCAGTGGGAACATTAAAAGGCTGATTATGCTATGCTTATGCTATGAAAAATAAATGAATTTTACTAAAAATGTCTCTAGTTTTAGTTACCATCCTGTATATAGAATTCAAATTCCTGTTGGCCATAATTGTATATTGTTTTTCTTTTTTTTTGCAAATGGCAGCTGAGGGTTTTTTATAATTGCCGACATTAAAAATATGCGCTAAAACCATACACGAACAAATATACCTTAATTTCACACAAACCAATTCATTTTTTGTTATCAGTTCTGTTATCTACGAGTATCACGCCAAAATCCTAATTTCCTTGTTTTTAAAATCAGTTCCGTCAACAATTTGAGTTTTAGTGAGTTACCTCTAATTTAAAAAGAAAAGATAAGTCCATCTGACGTTTGTTTAACGTTAGCCTACGTGTTCGTCATATAAGAAACACAGCATTTATCTCTTGAAGAAAACCCATTCGAGTTGCTTCGGTCTATATTGGTCTATGTTGCGCCAATTCGTGACGTCATAATATCTTGAGATCTTTATATCAGTCACTGAATTTGCAACTTTTTTATCGTCACAAAATATCCACATGCATATGAATTTGACTGGGAAGCAAAAACCGCAAGATACTGCATCATTAAATATCTGAACCGAAGCCAAAGAAAATAACTGAACACTCAACATTATATTGCGTATATTTGCTCTTTACTCAAGTCGCAATAATAACCTCAGAGGTTCGTATCCAGTATTTAATATTCAGCTATATTGCTAGCCCGAGAGCGTACTTATGAAGTACGCAAGTCTCCTGATATTATTGCCCAGAGGTATTCGAGTATGAGAGTCCAAGTGACACTTCAGTGTAGGGATCTTAGACCGGTGGTGGACGTGACATTGTAAGCATCCACCTTCAGTAACCAATCGATTTTTGTTAGCTTTATATAATAGGGTAGTTAAATAAAAAAAAAACAGTCCGTCAGATAGATTTCCAAAAAATATTGGACACGTATTTTTTTCTTTTTTCACGTAAACAAAAAATGAAGACGTTCAGTGCGTTGAAAACTCGTGTGACGTCACTACTCGCTACAATTTTTACCGGGCCGTTACATCACACGCTCTCCTGATCTTTGATGCTTTGTATCTTCGTCAGTTTTTATAGATTTGATAAAGGAAAAAAATACGTGTCCAATATTTTTCTATAATAACTGATGGACTAAACATAATCATATATTTTTTACTCAGGCAACATCCCTATTGTTGTTTACATATTTGAAGACTTTTTGTAAAGCGAAAAATACAAATTGTAATTTCGGGTTTTGCTAGTCATACGATTAATTTTTGGATAGACAGTCGCTCTAAGTTGAAACGCTCGTACTCAGGTACATACATTCGGTAAGCCCGATAGCCGATCCCGACGTAGGAAAAACATGAGGCAGATTTAATAACAGCAGCATTTTCAGTGTGACAGTAGATTGTTTTATAACAACAAGTAAATAAGAGTGAGAACACAGCGAACCAGCGCGGCTCCGCGACCATCGTGAAAAAATATACATTTCCGCAGAGTGAGATCACAATGAAACCTCGAAATTCTACAGTTCCGCAGACCACAACGCTGATAGGTGCGTCGTGCGATGCGTTATTCGAATACCAAAGCCACGCTCCACTACACCAACACACCAGGATTGTTGCGGTGCGGCGATGACGTAACCTCAACGTTGCGTGTACTGTATCTCGCATGTTGACAATTTAATACTGTACCTCTAATACAAACATGAATAGTCCTCCTGGCTGAATTTTTGTCATAGCAGTCATTCTCGGAGACTAATCATTGACGCGAGTGGTCTTTCTAGATGCTTATAGAATGCAATCCGGAGATAGTGGGAACAGATATGGTGGAGGCATAAGCATAATCAGCCTTTTAATGTTCCCACTGCTGGGACACAGGCCTCCTCTCTAGGAGAGCGAATGGGCTGTAATCCACCACGCGGGCCCAGTTCGGGTTGGTGAATGTCACATGTCTTCGAATTTTTGGTTCTAGGACATGCCGGTTTCCGCACAATGTTTTCCTTTACCGTTTTAAGTGCAGCCAACCAACGGGGATATCTAGTAGCAGGAAATCATTATTTTGTGACTGTGAAGTTCATAGAAAACTGGCAATGTAGAAATACATAACTTAAATGTTATGTAACTCAGTAACACACGCTCCTGCAATAATACCGGGTACATACCAAACATATCTAATACTTATGGAACAGAACCGTGTAAGCGGGTCACACAAAACGTAGCGTAGTTACTTAATAGAGCGATAAATCAGTAGATACAAGCACTTTCAAGTAACTGTTTAGTTCAAAATGATTTACGGTAACTTTACTTGTAAACTTAAGTTGAAGTTAGCTTACAAATTGGCTTTAGTAATAATTTAAAGTTTACGTAATTGTAACGAACCTTTGAAATTTAGTTTGAGTAAGGGCTCAACACATTCTGATATTATAGTTTCTCTTAGACTTTTGTTAGGTTTATTAAGTACTAGCAGCATCCCGCGGTTTTACCCACGTAGTTCCCGTTCCCGTGGCAATATAGGGATAAAATATAGCCTATGTCATCCGGGGATAGTGTAGCTTTCAAACAGTGAAAGAATTTCTCAAATCGGTTCTGACTTATACTAGTGTCAAAAGAACTGTACTAAACTGTTATACAATAGCTATGTAAGAAGTCAGCTGGAATACTGTAGCACGGTCTGGAATCCAACTTACCAGGTTCACATAAATCGAATAGAAAGAGTGCAGAAAAAACTTGTTCGTCACCTAGCCTTTCGGTTTAGAGTCGGGAATTTGAACTCGTATGCTGACAAACTGAATTATTTTAAAATCAGTCCTCTCAAAGCTCGCCGTACAGCCTCTGATTTAACATTCCTGTTCAAGTTGCTGAATAATAGTATTGACTGTCCAGATCTTCTTAGCAGAATATATCTTAGTGTGCCTGCCAGAATCCCGCGATATCCTCGTCCGCTACTTAAAGCCCCGCGATACCGAACGAATCTAGGGAAACATTCACCAATTCCCAGGATGACCCAGCAGTACAATGCCTTGTCATGCACATCGGAGGACATAGACATCTTTTCAAATACTCTGGGCCAATATAAGTCACTACACTCGTAAAAAAATAAATGACATGTAAATGTAAGTGTTTAACTACCTGTCTAGTAATGTATTGTTTGCTATTTTTGTCTGTCTGTAA
This sequence comes from Hecatera dysodea, assembly GCA_905332915.2. Taxonomy (NCBI): domain Eukaryota; kingdom Metazoa; phylum Arthropoda; class Insecta; order Lepidoptera; family Noctuidae; genus Hecatera; species Hecatera dysodea. The sequence goes on from HG995295.1 coordinate 6,803,411, forward strand.
GTATAGAGAGAAAGCTTATCTTTTTAATCTTAATCTTATCATCAACTTTAATAACACTATAAAATTTAAAATTTGAATTGTAACTTTGCATGATGTGGTCTCCTATAATTGAAGGAGCACATGGAATGTTGTTATTGTCCTTTATAAAATAGCATGTAAGGTGTATTCTTTGTTGGAGATCCTAATAAAACAAAAATAAAAAATAAAAATAAAAGAAAAACCACCTTAAATATGTATATATACATATGTTTTTATAGATATAATACATGTTTTATGTCATAATTTATTTTGCAGCTCCAGTTTCTAAATGAAGCATTCGAAGATGAGTTTTTGTATAACTCTATTTCATTTCATTTTATCTCAAAATCTGTCGTTTGACTTTGAAACATTTGGAAAAATGTATATATATGTCAAATCTTATTAAGAAAAAAAGGCCAATTCTACTTATTTGTAAGCCACATTCACGTTCACAGTCTGAATCTCAGTCGCAATCTGTCAAGAATGTAGGGAAATTGCAGTTTTCGATGTTCTGACAGATTGTAACTGAGATTAAAATAAAAATGCGAAAAATGCTTTAAAATGTTGTAGAATTGGCCCTCAGACTATTTCAAATACAATCAATCTAAGTAAAATTCCATAATTTTGAATATGCCTGTGTTCATAATATATTGCTTAAAATAAATAAGAGGTGATGGAAAGAAAAATGAAAGATTGAATGGACACCCATTCAATCTTTCAACCCCTTTTATCACGACAAGAGTATATCAATTTTATACCATGTCCTTTTCCAAGGTCTTAAATAGCTTTATACCACATTTTATCAAAATCGGTTCAGCGGTTTAGGCATATAAGCATAACAGAGAGACAGACAGAATTACTTTCGCATGTATAATATTAGCATGGATTATAATGACTACAAAGTTTGATTGATTGTTTAGTGAGTTCCCGAGTTGCAAGGATTTTGATCCCGATACCTTCCCGACCCACTCATGTTTGACTGAGGGAAATAGTCTCCCCGTAACTTCCTAAAGATTCTATTCTTGCGCCACATCGAAAACTTCCTAGCGCGCGAGATCATTTCGCCACTTCTTTCTCGGCTAGCCTCAGCAATACCATCTTCTGACATTCATCACACCCATGCGTACATATAGATATAGAAGTTACTTAGTACACAGTAAATTTTACAGCACAATCGAACTCCATCGTTGTCTTGAATAGTAATAAACCAATAACTAAACATCAACGAGCAATACTCCTTCAGTTACACTAGACGTTTATGAGTGTGTCGCCAAAGATACTAGCAATTAATAGATATCTCACTTCGCTCCTTTGATGTACGCACCGGCATTAGTTAATAACTACTTGTATTGGATTATTAGTTATTAGATGTTAGACAGAAATGAGGAGCTCGCCTGGAGGACACGGTGGATCATACGGTGGAGGTTTATCCTGCTTGGGCGTAACAACGCCGTGTCCTCGTCGAGGCGATTGGCGGCGGCGACCTCTCGCGTCCGGCCCTGGGTCAATCCATGGTCCGGAGCGAAAAGGCATAGAAAGCGGTCACCTCCTTCTGTGAAGGAGGAGGCGACCATGTGCGAGAGAGGGAAACCTCACGCTCCAGCCGCCGCAACAGAAGAAGACGCCTCGGGCGTCGGGAAACGCAGGGTGATTCCCGGCCACCGTAGGCGCGTGCTTGCGGATGACGAGCTATAAGTGGCTTGTGATCCGATAGCAACCAGGCCCGGGACGACGGTGCGTCGTTTTCTATGCGCGCCTAAAAGAGCTGTCAGTAATGAAGACGGGGCCCCAAAGGGTCAGTGCCTGATAGGGTTGCGGAATTTGTTCGAAAGAGTCACCGCGGCCCTGGAACGCAAAGGGCACTAGGAGGAATACGGGTGGGTTTTAGTCAGTAAGAGTCTGATACTCGTAAGAAGTTACACTCGTTGTCGCATATTGTTGGTATGTATGTATTTACGTATCTACGAGTTTTATAATTATGGCATATGTATGTAGGTTTCTATGTTACCTTGTTATGAATTTTATTATATTATTGTTGAATTGGATTTGTTTCACCAATGAGAGCCCCATTTCATGTTTAGACATATACTGTCTATGCCAAGTTGTCTGGAAGAGATCGCGAAATGTGATAAGATCGCCTATTGTATGTTTTTTTTTAGTTTTATGTCTTCTTTTTGTTACTTTTGGTGTACAATAAAGTATATAATAAATAAATAATACCTACTGTAGCTAGAGACAGGAGAAAACCCACAGATTGAAAGTAAATTATATTTCTTGATATTTAAACCAAACAAGGAAGCTAGCAAGCTACTTTAATTGAAAATGAGAGCGTGAACTGAGACTGAGCTAGGTATTTGAAATTAGAAAAAACCGGCCAAGTGTGTGTCGGCACGCATAGTGAAGGGTTTTGTAGTTCACTGTTAAAATCTCATATCTGTAAAGGTATATACGCTGTGATGTTCGAACTAATTTTCTTTGGAAGTGTCTATGAAGTTCAACTTTGAATAAAGGCTCGCCTATGTACATGCAATTTATTATGGTTAATATAATATAAGTTGTTTTGATGTACAAGAAAGAATTGAGTAGTTCTATTTGCTCAATTTATTTAATTTTCAACTTCGTAGTTTAAAAGTTAATTATAATTCAGAAGCACATAATAATATCTCAAAATCTATTGCCTTAAAAATAAAAGAACGTTTTCGGAAACACGAACTATTCAATGATACCCCACACGATTATGTTTGTTGGAAGTCCTGATATGACGAAGGAAATATTGAATGGCACCCGGATATAGTTAAACAATATTTCAAAAAGCTGAAACTCTAGAAGTTACTTTTCGTTGAAAGATTTCCGCAGTTCACAATCACTATGGCAATAGTGGACTCTATTTGTAAATACTTTCAATGGCACGGATGTCAGTTTAGTCGTAAATTTACTCTCTGCTCTTGACGAAATTGTTGACAAAAATGTGGATGATTTAAATATCTCTTATAATTAAGGTTCCAGCAAATTCATATCGACAATTAGTGGTGGAAAAAAGGTAAATTCAGCATCAGTATACCCGTATACCGTAACACTGAAATAAGAAGCTTGAAGTTACTAATAAATTTTCAAATACAAATAAATACAAATATTTTTTATTTGTTAAACATAGGCGGGTTAGGTACAGATGTTCTAATGATTCAGGAACGCTATGCCTATCTGTCATCGGCGTACAAATATTTTATGCATACATACTAATTATAACTACTATTATAACGTTATTAAAAGTCAATAAAATCAATATAAAAAATAATATCACATTTAAATTATTCAACGTCAAAATGTCGATACACAAACAAACACAAAAAAATATTACATTTAAATCATTCAAATGCAAAATGTCACTGCACAAAACAAACACAATAAAAAGAAATACCTACTTTCCTGTTTAAAATTATTTAGGATGGACAAAACGCGTGTGGCGCTGAAGTAAATCATAATAGCATTTATCATTAAACGGAAAACATGAAGTTATTCTCAGCTCTGGTACTATAAACACTCCTCAGGTACTTATATCTTCTGTTATAGGACCTGAAAAATATCTCGCTGCAAAAACCATTAATATTGTACTCAATTCACCCATGGTTGCACAGAATATACACGATCATACATGTAATACATGGTCAATATTCAAAGCATTTATTTCAAATAAACCCTTTCCAGGCACTTTTAAATTGTCAAGTCGAAAGAGGTGAAGCTATCTGCACGTTCCAAAGCGTAGATCTCTATGGAGAAAAACGTGCAAGAAAAAAGCTATAAAACAATTAAAACAAGTTTTTGGGGGCAGGTTCATCGGCAAATAGTAAAATAGGCACCAAAGCCTCCACACCAAAAAAAACTTCGAGTTACTGAAGTACCTACAAATATGATCGTCAAGGATCCAAGTGATAACGATTATTCCGGATTTTATTCCAAAAACCCAAATGCTTTGCATTCGGATTTTCAGGCTGTCATACCACTTGCTAAGAAAAATGCAGAAAGTATAAAATCTTCAAATTTTGTCAAATTCAATATTACAGGAAAGTGTTAACACGTCTTAATTCGAGATAGGGCAAATTGTACACCATTCTTCTTCTACAGGAAATAAATTGAATGCAAATAATCAGCAGATAGATCCTCTTACATGATATGATAACTTTAGTAATTTGAAGAATTTAGATTTTCAAGTTATTAGAATGAAAATCTTGGCAATATTCGTCAAACAGATAATCATCAAAAGTCTATTGGTGCAAAACAAGTTTTTAGACATTTAATATTCAAAAGTCACAGAGCCCACCCAAGTGAATGCCAGAAATAGGTCGAACTAAACACCAAAACAAGCAATCCCAAATTAGCCGGCAAATAACGGAGTGAAACAATTGCTTAACGGAAAACAATACGGCTGAGACGAAATTAAGCAACACAGTTTTTCGAGTTCTCCATTTTAATTATTTCCGTCATTTTGTCACCGGATCCGTCGGCATTGGTGTGGCGGCGGCAAAATAAACAATGTCAGTACATTTGCTTCGCGTTATATACAGCTGTGGTGGAGCAGGGCCGTATTTTACCAAGAAGACGGGAATAGTACCAAGGGAACAATTGTACTTCCTTGTAACTTTTTTTCTGTACTGTGCAGTCTTGGCTAGAAATAAACCTCGGAATAGGGCCCCTTGAGCGTTGTAAGAGGAGACTAAGGAATTAAATCATGAAGATGAGTAGGAACACTGTGCCACAGGATTCATGAACAATAAAATGGAGCGGAAGATGTCAGTTGGGAAAGAACCGGGAGTCTAAGATTGATCGATGTCTATGGGGAGTCCTGTGTTCAGTAAGATAAATTGCAGGTTTATATGAAGATTTTATCGTGGCTGTGTCACCGATTTTATGATGTAATATTTTCAAGATATGAGCTGTGGTTTTTTATAGTTTGGCTTATAAGAACATTTTGGAATTGTTTGTGCTTTGTAAATTTAAAAAAAAAATAACGGAGGAGGATGCTTCTCCGTAATATTATAACTGTTATTTTTATTTGTATACACGGATATAACAACGGTTGCACAAATGTATAGGCTAAAATAAGGAATTGTGTCTTACTCACAAGACAAGTGCCAAGAGACAGATTTTGTTATGTTTCTTAAATGTTTTTCCTTAAAGGAGCAACAGAGACGTTATTGGATAAAAGGTTAGAACATTAATTCATAAATTTTGGCTTTAAGTTTTTAGTAAGTAGTAATGTATTAAGCTATTAATATCAAAGGATAGAAAAGTAAGAAAACTTTTAATAGGGTTACGAAATTCGTTCGAAAGCGTCACCGCAGCCCTGGAATGTTTTAGGAGGAACACGGATGGGTTTTAGTCAGTAAGAGTCTGACACTCCCTTCCGCTCCACCCAGAGCGGAAGAAGTCATTTAATGTTATCTCGTCCACAAAATAAAACCATCTGAGAACTAACAATTTTACTGAAGTCCGACTTATGAATTGGACATTCGATGCCTGTCTGAAAGCATAGTACCGGTGATGCCTTTGTCCAGCAGTGAGACACTATGGGCCATTATAAAACAAATTGTCGAGCTTAAATAAGTTGGAAAATTCTCCCTAAATTGATACAAGATACAAAACAAGATTATGAATAAAGCAACGGACACGAGAAACTTGCAGCTTTTTCAAATAGAACAAATTCGTCCACCCCACGGTTCAAGGAAATAATAAATCCTATCGTTGTGACAAACGGCACTGTATGGCGATGGTGTTTGGAACTTGGCTTAAAAAGAAATGTTTCGGTGGTCATCTTAGCGGAGACGAGGGTGCAGAATAGAATAATAAGACGAGGCCCCGCTAGGGTCAGTGCCTGTCAGGGTTGTAGAATTTATCCGAAAGAGTTACGTCACCCCTGGAGGGCAAGGGCATTTGGAGGAACAGGGATGGGTTTTAGTCAGTAAGAATCTGACACAATTCATTTGATTTTTAATAAACTATGAACAAAAAAGAAAGAATAGAATAATATTACTTAGTAGTAACTATTAGGAAATTATCCTAAGACATCGTACTATAGAGTCACCTCATCTCTTTTATCTGGACCTCTTTGAAATATATGAACGGAATGGCATAATTATCCATACAAATATTAAATGCGAAATAAACTTTAAAATAAACCTTTTCACGTTTTTATGGCTTCAGAGATTTAAATAAAATTAGAGATACAAGTAGACTATTTTCCAGAATAGGACATCCCAGTAGTATCCTTGGTATGATTTAAGAAGCTACAGGCTGGAGTGAGTTATGAATAAAATCACATAAACACTAATTTGAATCTTGCGACAAACAGAAGCCGGTTGAGAAGCCGGCCTATCATAACCTGCCTATGGTAATTCAGTTAATAGGTATAATGTATCCTATATCAAATTGAAATACAATACCTTACAGGTTAAGGGTTATTCTTTGTCCTTCTGCAAGATCCAATCTATCTCACGAAATTAATCAAAACTGGTTCAGCGATTACGGCACGACAACATGATTAACAGACAGGGTTATTCCGCAATTTTTCGAATAAGGGATTGAATACGAGTATAAGAAGGATGCAAACAATAATTGACAAGATAACGTTTTTCATTTTTGTGGAAATTGCCTATTAAAGAAAAAAAGAAAAATATTTTGTATTTTATTTATTTCTTGTTCACCTACCACAGTGGTTTTTTTTTAATCCAAAGGTTGACTGGTAGAGAATGCCTTGTTGCATTAAGTCCGCCCATGTTCCACTATTGTACATAAAGTTTCCTCTGTGGGACCTTCTTTTGTGTTTTTGTTTTTTTTTTTCGAAAACACTTTTTCCTCTCTGGGACTTTAAATAGAGTATTCGCTTAGCCTGTTTCCTTACAGAACTTAATTTATTGCTTATACCTTGAGAAATTCTACATATGCTTAGGTGGACATTAAGTTCTGATACATCCGTAGTTTAAAACTTGAATGCAGGATACGCCATAATTCTAACACAATTCAGGTAAGATATTAGGTATATTGTGTTGTGTAAAAATACACTCCAAAAATGCGGTATGTCTATTCTGGCACTAGTGGGGCAACCAATGGGGTAAAGTAGACTAATCCTAAGATCTCTGACATACTAAACTATAATTTGTCTTGAAACTAAGACGAAACATTAGTTGGAACAAATATTAAATTTGTTCTTATAGAAGTAATTTCATCCGAGTGCTGGACGTATCCAAAAGCATTCTTAATATTTTGTTCCGATAAATATTTGAATATCTAACTCACTTGCGGCCCTGTCTGACCAATATTGTGTATGCAATTACCAACACTATTCCTAAACCACAGCGACGACATTAGCGTGGACAATTTTGACAGGCACTAACGAAATGTGCCGGCAGCCATGCATGCAACATCGCCAGGGGAAATATGCTTGTTGATTCGTACAAAGAGTGAGACTCCATGATGAGCAGTCCGTATGCTGTTTTCGTTTACCAGAACCACCTGAACGACATGAAATTTAGCCAGTTTTGTGTATTCTAATTTCAGGAAAGCCTTCACGGTGACCTTTTTTAAACCCTGGGAGGAAACCCGGCAATTCCATATTTTGCTTTTTTGAGCAAAACTTATTTGGAGCCTAAAAATGCTTTTACTTTTAGCTGTCGCAGGTGTATTCCGAGGAATATATAGTGGAGTATAACTGGGTAATGTACAAATTCAAAATAACAGTGTAAATAATTATGTCACTGTTCCGTTCTGTCTTAACAATGTCAGTTTACACGAAACAAAAGCTCGATAGCACAGTTTCTGGTTTATTTTATTTGCTTTTACATTAAGACGCGTTGGTTTCGTCAGTAATGACTTAAAAATGTTGTTGTTTGCCACCGCTACCATGAAGTTTAATCGAGATTAGGTTTAATCTCGATTTAGAACGGAATTAGACTGGAGCTTTTGGACTTTTAAACTTATACGACGAAATTTTCCTGTTGCTACCGTTCTTTTTAAGGAATCTTTCTTAGCAAATGTAACTTTGGAAGGAAAAATATTTCTGTTTATCTACGCGCTATATCATGTACTTTCAACATCATAATTTTCATAAGTTTTCTACAATTTCTTATACAGATATAACATGGCAATATTACATAAAATAAAGCAAAAGCCAAAGAAACAAATGAATAACTGATTTTGAAAAAGGAATAACATTTTATATATAATGTTCATTTAAATTAAATTTCCAAGTTAAACCAAAGTTAACGTACTTCAAAGTGGCTCGAAAAAATTATGGCAACTTCATAGGTTAATATGTACACATAGCCAATTTAGGATTGGTGGACTGTCGATAACAAGACATCGAAAACGTAATTTAATTTTAATCAACTCCCTTAAAGCGTTAAAACGTTCAAGAAAATCGGAGCTTCATATTCTATGAATCAGATCAACATACAACATTATTGATAGCTGGGTCGTTAATCACCTTTATCACTATAATCTTGTATAAAGGTCATATAAATGTATATAAAGTATGTACAATATACGTATTCGAATAATGACGGTCGTGTCTAAACATGATCCCGGCGATGTGGGTAAAAAATACTAAGAAATTATAATCATAGTATGATTAAGACAAGGAAGATTTATACTAATATTACTAAGAGGAAAGATATTTTGTTTGTTTGTTTGTGCCGAATAAGCTCTGAAACTACTAGACCGATTTTAACAATGTTTCACCAGTGGAAAGCTACGTTATCAGCGAGTAAAAGCTCGCCACGACCTCATCCCACTGGCCCCTAGACGCACTGTAAGTTACCATCCCTGCCTTGTTGTGTGTTGCTATTCCATCAATTCGCACCAAGGGTTTCCAATCGTCTTTTGTAATGCGCACAGCAAAGGAGTGGATTTCTCTGCCTGCGTCTGTGTTCAAAGTTAGATTGAACAGGCTTCTTCTGGGTAAGCTCATTCCATCGTCAACTTTGTCTCTGTCACCTGCGACTATACACATAGGTTATATTTTATTCTCATATTCATGTTCATAATGTAAGGGAAGAACGGAGCCTTCAACTACAGGCATCTTCCATGCCTAAATAGAGACTCCTCAACATGCAATGTCAGCTAAAATGACTTGAAATAAACTTATTATTATTATTATATTGCCACGGAACGGGTACTACGTGGGTGCTGGTTACCTATAAAGTCAAACCTTTTTTTTTTTCAATTGATAATATTAAAGCTGTTACAGACAGTGTGGTCATGTCTGATAGTTTCGGTTAGCTTTTCGCAAGAGTTGACTTGTTTCACAACTACTACCTACCTACATTCGTTTCATGCACAACAATGCTTATTATTAAAAAGGTCACCTGATGGTAATATGGCATGTAGTCAACGATGGAGCACTCTTGATATGAAGCAACTTATTTGCTCTTGACTTAAACCACCTCTTTGTAGCTGTTAGGAAACGCACGGAATTAAACCACCTCTTTGTAGTTGTCAGGAAACGCACGGAATTAAACTACCTCTTTGTAGTTGTCATGAAAAGCACGGAATTCCACTCCTTGTACATGATACTTGGCTGCTGTTCGCACAGTGGGAGTAGTACTAATTGGCTAGGCGTTTAAACATAAGTCCTTTAAAGTAAAAATAAAAACATATAACCCGGATATCATGACGCCAACTTTTAAGTACCTCGCAAATAATTTAATCTAAAGAATACAATAAAGGTTCGTAGTAGTGGCAAGTGTCGGTTTTCTCTTAATTATAAGGAAAGGAAGGGTCCGTGTCGCCATAAATCAGGTTTCCTGACGTAAATGTGGCTTCGAAATTATATACTAAATCCATTAACTAAATAATGGATAATGTTAAACATTAGATGATTAATTTACTGGTTTTAGTAAGTCAGTTAGAATTTCTGTAGACGTATCAATTTCCGGCAAGGTGTTGTGATACGTCATGCTATATATATACATACGAGTATCTATATACAGGGCGTCCTAAGACATTGCCACATAGAGAGAAAGTACCTTAAATACTGTACATGAAAAAGAAATAGTAAATGAAGACTTCATTTTTAATTTTTAATAAACTGCTTTACAAAATAAAAACGGCTGTCTGAACCGAAAACGGATCCGCAAAATGTGGTGAAGAAGACGTCAGCTAAGAAAGGGTTTTAGGAAACTCCTCCCATTAAGGGGTGTAATAAGGAATGGAAGTTGCTGTGAACAGTATGTGGTAAATTATGAAGGTCACTATTAGTTGTTCAGAACTATCCTCTAAAAACGATTTGGGGGTGTTCATTTTTTAATTTGGTTCCTTAAGTTTATAAAATTGATACTTGCCACGAAAAGTGACTTAAATAAACAATTAAGATTGGCAGTATTAGTTTTCCCACAACTTTAAGACGATTAAAAGGATTTGAAATTGAAAACAATATATCTAGTTTTAATTTCCGCGAATATTAGTGGGTTGCAGGTATGCACCTCCCTCCCGCCCGCTATATTATGCACATGCAAGATTACAAGGCAAATGCAAGGATTTTATGCACATGCAGGAAGGCAAAGCAATACCCAACACCATTACCGACACGTGTTTAATGGTGTAATGGTGGTGGTGGTGTGTAATGGTGTTGGGTATTGCTTTGCCTTCCTGCGTGTGCATAAAATCCTTGCATTTGCCTTGTAATCTTGCATGTGCATAATATAGCGGGCGGGAGGGAGGTGCATACCTGCAACCCACTAATATTCGCGGAAATTAAAACTAGATATATTGTTTTCAATTTCAAATTAAAATGGATTTCCGCAAAGTAACGCCTGACTCAATCGATTTGATTAAAAGGATGTTACTGTTTGTATGGAAGAGTCTTAACACTTGATCCGATGAAGTTGAAACTCGATATTAACAATCCTGATAAAAATAAGAGAAACCTGTTTTTGGATTTCTCTAAAATAACCCCGACTACTAAAATTGGATATAATTGGATATTGGTATAAGCAATTTAAAAGAGGAGTATTTGAAACGGATCCAATTATTTTTTCGTAATCAGGGAAAAAGGGAACGTATGAAAAATTCCCTCATTACTTCGATTTTGACACATTGTGCTAATAACAATGTAAGAATAAAGATCACAATAGCATATATTATGATATTATGATGCTGCAAGATTATCCTTTACCCTTCAAAGAAGGTCGAAGGGATAGGGTGTCGAAGTTTGCAGAGGATAATACTAAATCTGCGCGGATGAAGTCGCGGGCTTATAATGTATTTAGTTTATTCCTTTTCCTATTCAATCTTATTAGAGTAATTCAGAAAGGCTAGGTACGTAGTACCAGTTCACAAGCGGCGTTTGTCTTTGACCAAATATTTTATGAACGTGAGCGAAGTAAGGAGTATGCAAGAATTATAGTAGGTTTCGTTCTGTGCCTGCCCGGGGTAGACCAGGTAGACTGAAACTACATGGGAAAATTCTTTCATACACACCCTACTTAATGACTCCTTCCCCTCTGGCCGAAGGGAGCAGAAGGGGGTGACAGACTCTTACTGACTACTGTTTTATTTTTGAAATCCATCGTTGTTTCAGTTTACAGTAACTGTAGGAAAATCACGATACAAGTAAAGAATTGACTAGTCGGCAGTTGATAAATGACAAAAAAAAAAATTCTGATAAATTATGTTCCGACGTCCCGGAAAATCTACTGTGGGTGTGAATTCTGTGCAAGATTTATAGGCAGATCCATAGTAAAAATTAAAAAGACGACACCTGGGTAACTTTTAGGGAGTAATGTACTAGGCGATCAGAATACGGTACGAATAGTAGAACCCAAACGCCGAACATCGCCCGAATTCGAGACATCCCCGATAGATTTATGCTACCCTGGTAGTTGTCCATGACAAATGGAGGTGCCCATCGCCGTGTCTAACATTACGAAGCATTTAGAATTTATTGGAATAGATATATATACATATATATACGCATGGAGATTGTGGTGAATACAAATATCGTTTCTTTACAAGCAAGACTTTACGTTCTGATGTCAGGTCAGGAGTATATTCAGCCAGTGATCTATTTTATTTTTCGATAGTTTGGAGACAGTCAAGATGATTTAGTAAAAAAAACTTCATGTGAAGTTTTTGTTGTTAAATGTAACACGATGCAGTGGTGGCCGAGTGGTAACAGCCCCGAATTACGAATTGTACGTTGCGGGTTCCAACCCAGCCAGGCGCATTACTTTGTGTAATTATTATCATCACCACTGCTCTCAAGACGGTGAAGGAAAACATCATGAGGAAACCGGCATGTCCTAGAGCCAATAATTCGAAGACATGAATGTGACATTCACCAAACCGCACCGGAACAGCGCGAGTACAGATTAGGTCTCAGCAGTGGGAACATTAAAAGGCTGATTATGCTTTTATGTAACACGATAAAAATTAAAACTGATACGAGCACAAGTAACTTTCAGAGGATCCATATCGCCGTCAGGCAAAAGGCAAAGCAAAAGCAAATTTACAGGTTTTAAAAACCATAAGCTATCAAAACAAGTAAACCATAAAATACCAAAACAATGGCTATTTTAATATTAAAATCAAAGCAGCAGAACAATTACCGCTTTATAAGCATAAAACTAACAAGTGCTGAACACAATAGCTCTTACAAAAACATTTTGCGCGAACAAAGTCACATAATAACACAGAAGTTATGAGGCATGAACTATTGACATGAGAAAATGAACAACTCCGAGCTGACTTCGGCACGATGCCAAATTTTAATGACGACCGACGCCTCTCGCGGTCGGAAATTATTTGCAAATAAAATGTTAGCCTTGACTCTCTACCTTCCAAACTTAATTTACCCTCCCAACTGTCTCACTGATAAACCTACATCTCAAATAATCCTTATCGTTCAATAATAAGGTTCAAAATAACACTGTTCTAACCACTCCTAGTGTTGTCACTGTAAGAGAGTTCTTGTATCTTGGCTCCAATCTAAAAATCGATCAAATATTACGCTCAGATGATTGTACAGTACACCATTAAGTAAATGTAATAACAATTTTCATAATAGATGTACAGAACGAGCTGTGTTTGTCCTTAGATATCTTTTGGGGTTCGTAAATATCTTGGATTTTAAATTGAATTTTATAATAAGTTTGCAAACTAATAAAAGTTATGTTTTCATTTATAGAATGAATGGCTTTACCTAGCTGCTTCCAAATATCCTTAAAAAAGATGGGTTTTTTACTTGTGAAAGTTTCAAATTAGAAAATACCAATACCAAGTAACCTTAGAACAAAAACACGTTTCTTCCCACTTCTATATTTAGCGAGACTTTATTTTGGTACCAAAAAGAAGCTACCTAGACACGAAGCAACAGAAAACAATCATCACTATTTCTGATTCAATTGCGTATTTAGATTTGTAACTTTAAAACTTGTTGTGAACAAAGACCGCAATGGATTGAAGGTTTAACGAAGAAGTCGTGCATAGTTCGGTTTTAGTGGAATCTGTAAACGGATTCGGTGACTTGCGAAATAGGAACATACAATTTATTCGTTTACACTTTTGTACGTGCAGTGATTCCTTGATGGCGGGCCACCCGGTATTCCTACGTTATTAAAATTGATTGCTCAATGGAATTGTTAGAAGTCAATAAAGTAGAGTACATGAAGAAATATGGGCGAAAGTATTGTGAGAATTTCCTTTTGATGTCGTTTCGGTAGTTGGGCAAAATGTCTTTCTAACAAGCTGAGTGATTTCTGAGGATAGGCTGGCGTAGCTGGTTATTGAGTGGTTTACAAGTTTTATACATAACTTATGTAGTTTATTATCTTGAATCTAAGTAGGTACAAATAAGGAAAATAATTGTAAGTTAACATGCCAATTTCTCATGTAACCTTCTTGAAATTGTATGCTATCTTAATAATTAATCTAAACTGTAGATATTTGGTCTTTTAAATTATTAATTAAAGTTAATTAATTAAGTAAGTAAATAAGTAAGTTAATTTTAATTTAAGTTATTTTGGTCACCAAAATAATTTAAATTAATTACAGTTACAAAAAAATATTATTGTGTAAAGGCTAATTTCACTCAAAGTTGATTTTTCTGCAAACTTTTTAGGTTGTACAGAGAGATAACTATAGAAGGTATGATCCAGTGCACAATTTTAAAATAAGAAGTAAAAGGACGATATTCTATGTACAATAATCAAGAATTTGATGTTTGTAGCCTACGACCACAACTGCTATCAAAAATAAAATAATGCCTATTTCTACTCTGATTAAGAAGAAATGCTTTCGGTAAATACTGCCCGTTTCTTAAAAAATAACTATGTTGACCATAATAATATGAATGAATGATTCTGTCAGTTAATTTGGCAACGCCTAAATCCTTTCCAATCGATTACAAGAAAGTGAATATTTCGCACTGCACTCTAATAATATTAAAAATATTGAATCGAGATTTTATAAATATGTATTTACGAATGCCGAAGACTACGAACTTTTAGAAGTGATTTAATTTTATTTAATTACTTTCAGTATTCAGACACTAATCTTAGATAGAGTGGGACGGCGTGGTTGTACCTGTAGCAAAAACGCAAGAAACTTGCGACGTTAACGTCACGTCTACGCAACGTTGGCGCTGCACAGACTTTGGAGAAGTACCAACGCTCGTAAAACGCCAGTGGGAATGCGGCCTAAGCGATATGGATACTATTAAACTTTCTTTTTCACCTAAATTATATTTATTTTTAACCCTTATTATTTTTTTATAAATTTAGATGAATAGAAGGAACACGGAAAGAACAGAATAAAATATTTATGTGTGTTCATTGCTCCATTGATTAATTTGTGTTGCCGATCGATAACTGCCCAAAAATATGGTCCGTGTTACCTTTAGGAACGTTCAAAACGTAGCCACATCATCCTGGCCACTAGCAATGTAAAAAAACTTATCTTAACGTACAGAAACTAAAGGAGATTTTGACAGATTACGACAGAGTTGTGAAGTCCCTTAAAATATAAGAATAGGGTACCAGTTGACTAAAAAAATCTAAATAGTTCGTTAGATCGATTTCCAAAAAATATTGGACACGTATTTTTTCTTTTTTCACGTAAACAATAAACACAGACGATACGGTCTACTTGCTACAATTTCAACCACGGCGTGACGTCACAAGCCCCCACTCCTGATCTTTGATGCTTTTTATCTTCGTAATTATTTATTATATTTGCTACAGCAAAAAATACGTTTCCAATATTTTTCGATAATCCAACTGACGGACTAATTAGAATCATATTTTTTTACTCAAGAAACATCCCTATTGAAGAAAAGTCTAATTCACGTAATAAATTGATGTTTTAGTGCTCGAGTTTTGAACATGATTTAAAAGAGTGTCCGTGGAGTTTCTTGCACGTTCTTCTCCATAGAGATCTACGCTTTGGAACGTGCAGATAGCTTCACCTCTTTCGACTTGACAATTCAAAAGTGCCTGTAAAGGGTTTAATTGAAATAAATGCTTTGAATCTTGAATCTCGAGTTTTGAGTTTTAGCTGAACAAGAGTATACGCATTTGCTTGCTCAGCTCTCGAGCATAAAAACTTCAATTTATTACAAACTGTACTAAAATTTTTTGCTGGAATATGCGCCTTACATTGTATGTAAATAACCGAATAATTAAGTGGCTTTTGCTATTAAATCAGATAAAATAAGATACATGTGGCGGCAAATTGGTATTCGCTTCCGAGAGCGTTCCGCGTAATTACTAAGAAACACATTATATTTTTATATTCCGCTGAATATTTTTTATAAATATTGTCTTTCTACTTGGGGGTTTTACTCATTCTTGAAATAATATAGAAGAAATAATAGAGCGGGAGAACAAAGAAATTATGAATGTACTGTGTGAGGAATAATATTTATAAAGCAAAAAGCATTCACTAATGGCGTGACAATTGACAGATCGGTATGGAAGAAAAAAGTTTTGCACCGATTTCAAGTAACATAGGGCAGGGGCGGCCACGAAGATGATGATTCCTGTTATAACATAAATGGTACTACATAGTTGACAATAATTAAGACTTCGACGAGTTTGCGAAATTGCTAAAGGCACACTGAATCTAGATAGGAAATCACTCGAGAATTTAACAAAGTTTAAATATATATGTATCTGGGAAGCAATATACGAAAGAAAAGCTTTGGTCTCAGACATAGCATCGCTAATTTCAAGCGCTGATGTCAACTTTTGGTGGTTTAATGATCGCGTCTGGAAACCCCATTGCTTGAAGCTAGAGACAAAGGTTAGTATTAACAAGGCGCTAATCTTACATTTTTTATGGATGGGAAATCATCACATGATTTTTACGCTTTGGGCAGAGTGTAAGGGAATTTTAGACTTTTACTGACTAAACAAAAGAGTCACTGCGGCCAAGGAACGCAAAAGGGTGAACACAGATGGGGTGTTCCCCCTAACGCCTTTTGCGTTCCATGGCCGCAGTGACTCTTTCAAACCAATTCCGCAACCCAGGCAGGCACTGGCCCTAGCGATCCGACCCGAACCGAACCTGGTTGTTATCGGACGGCGAGCCACCGAACGCTCGTTGTCCGCAGGCCCAGGCCGGGAATCGCCCTGCGACATCCGATGCCCGAGGTGTCTTCTTCTGTTACGGCGGCTGGGACGTGGGGTTTACCTTTACCTCTCCCTCATGCGGTCCGCCTCCTCCTACGTTAGCATTACTGCTAGGCAAAAGGAGGTAATCGCTTCCCCATGGATTGAAACAGGGCCGGGCGTTAATCTTACCTACCATAGTTACATCAGAAGATCCAAGCTCTAAAGACTGTAAAAGGTTGCAAATATGTTTAAAAACTTGGTCCATTGCAAAATTCCACATTGGGAACCCAACTCATTATGTAACAAAAGCGCACGTGTTTCCTGCAACTAGGACTGGACTGTGGCATAAAAGTTAGGCTACGGAATACCATAGTTCTTTTCGTATTTTTAATGACACTATAAAAAACGTGATCCTATTTTCTAAAGAATGGAAACTATTGGCACAAACCAAAAATATGCGTTTCCAAATAATTTTAGTCACCCAGCCGTAAGTCGGAAAATAGTTTTAAACAATTATGACCACTAAACCAAGTAACATACTGGCTAAAACCGCATACTCAGCTATTGTTTTAAACAGGGTATTTTAAGAACAGGCAAACGATACTTATTAACGTTCTGAAACCAACAGTATAACTTTTAATAGGCAACGTAAGACGAAATTAAAACTCGGGCAATCAAAATTCTCCTTGATACTACGCAAGCTACACTCGAAGCCATACAAATGTATTTTATGGGCTCTCAAACGTCAACAATCTTTAATGAGAACAGGCCTGGCGGAAAGTTGTTCTTAATTGACTTGAATGCCTATTATTTTCATCGGGCTGAACATGTTTCAGGCTGCCTTAAACTGGCGTGAAGCATCAACGCAAAAACGATTTATGTCAACGACAATTTCATTTTCGCAAAAGGATCATGTTAGCATTGGTGTTAAAAAAATAATATTAATATGTATTACAAATGGGGAAATAATTCTGTTCGAGTGTTTGTTACCTTATCATGACTAAGCAGTAGAACGAATTCGTTTAAAATTTCGCACTCGAGTGTACCAAGTCATACATTGGCTCTTAGTATACTTTTATGAAGTTCGCTTGGGATGATTTCCGACTTCGAAACGAGCGAAACCGCATGAATACGCTGGCTACTTAAGGTACATATGGTCCCAGAATTACGCTATAAACAACAAAATGTTTTTGTTGGCTATAAGGAATACAGAAAATACTGTAGTCAGTAACATTTTTAATATTGGTATAAAAAACTTCTGTTTCTCTTCACTTTGGTATTAGTGATGCAATTGGTCGCTAGCCCGCATTCGGGTGCTCACAATACTACTGAAATTTCGGCACCTGATGCCTTAATTACGTCGCACCGTCATCACCATCGCCCTCGAATATGGGCTCATGACTGCGAGTAGTTTGAATGAAGTCGAGTAACTAAAGCTGGACTAGATTTTCCGAAGACAGGCGAACTCGACCCAGTTCATTTACACTGAATCATTTGCCTTAATTCCAATGGCATACTCAGGAGAGCAGTAGGGGCCGAGTGGTAAAGTCCCGGCTTACGAACTGTAAGGTCACAGGTTCAAACCTAGCCAGGCGCATTAGTTTGTGTAATTTGTTTCATCACCACTGCTCTCAAAACGGTGAAGAAAACATGGTGAGGAAACAGGCATGTCCTAGAACCAAAAATTCGAAGACATGTGACATTCACCGACCCGTGCTGGGCCCACGTGGTGGATTACGGCCCATTCCCTCTCCTAGAGAGGAAGCCTGTGTCCCAGCAGTGGGAACGTTAAAAGGCTGATTATGCATAAGCATAATCCAGGAGAGCGACTAAGTGTGATTACGCCTAGAAAGACATTTCCCTCTACTAAACTATTATTATGTTTTCGGTAACAGAAAACGTCTAGACAACGCCGGGAGACAGTTAACTACTGTTAAAAAATCATGCTTACTTTGTCTTTAGCGACAATCATAAACACTAGATAAATTTTCCAGGTAATATATAACCACCCGTATTGTGCTGTGATTACCTAATATGAATAAGTGATAGGTAAGTGATAAGTGAGGAGCTTTTTTATATGTATTTTACGTGTATACTACCCACGACTATCTATATTTTGTCTTAGTATTTAACTATTATATATTTTTTTGCCTTTGTAGATCAGTATTAAATACATAATTTATCCTAAAAATATTTTAGAAATTCTTAGCACAGTAATGTTGCAAGTTCTAATTGGCTGTAGACAAAATAGTACCTATTAAATAAATGATAACGACTGTCAAAAATACGAAATAAAATAGGAGTAGCCACGTGACTCTCACAGGCTGATGACCTAATGAAGGCCGCGAAAGCCCAATGGGTACAAGATGCCCAACAAGTCGATGTGGCAACACTTGAGAGAGGCCTCTGCTGCAGCAGTGGACAGCGTTCGGCTAAAATGGAGATGGAGACATTTCGGTAGCGCCTAACAGTCCCATAGATTTTGGACCGTTTCATAATCGTTATACCTTATATAATTTCACTAGTGTAGATTATTTAAGGTATCTGGTATAAACAGATTACATACAACAGTTGATAGTTTGGTGGTTATGTCACGAAACATGTCCTTCGCAAAATTTTTATTTGTTCGAATTACCATTTAAGAATTGCGTACTATCTGCCATGCATAATAGGCTGTTTGTTTTCAGTGCTGGGGCACAGACTGGTGCCACCTGTGAGACGAAGTGGTCTGTATGCTGAAATCCACCACAGAGTCCAGTGGCCGTATTACGAAGTGCCAATGCTATCATGATTTGTGTGAGGGAAAGAGATAGTGCTATTCGTCTTGTGTAACTCCGTCTCTCTCTGACACAGAAATCATGATGGATTTAAGACGTCATAATAGGTCGCCTGTACGGACTGCAATAAGTAAGTTTGACACATATGTTGCGGAATTTGTTCGAAATATTCACCGCGGCCTTGGAACTCTAGGGGTATTAGGAGGAACACAGGTTGATTTTAGTCAGTATGAGTTCTATACTCCATTCCTCTCAGCCCAGAGTCGAAGAAGTCATTTGATGATTTCCCATCCAAAAAAATAAAAAAGGTATGTCACAATATCTTAAATTCTTTCTTCAAGTTCATGTTTTGTTGCCTTAATCGTTTTAAGAAATATCATGTTCATGAAATATTTCATGTAAATTACAAATAATAAAGCATCTGCTTGAGTTCGGACCCATTACTAACTACCTAATCGTACCATAACCTACTAAACCTAGATGAAAAAAAATCATGCGAAGTAAAAAATCTTCAAACCTTCGTATATCACAAAAATATGTGTCTACAAAACGTTTTGAAGTTATGACAGAGTTTAACTTACAAACTGCTCGTTTTACGAGTTGAACCACCAACCAGGGTTTTTATTTTTCCCAATAAAATGTTACAAATCAAATATTTTCTATGCGTTCGTTCAACCGCTCTTTTTATGGCCACTATGATTTACATGCATCTATAAAACAGAAAAAGAAATATGATACTAAAACATATAGGCAACTATAGTTTTGTAAAGAAATACGTCAAGGTAAAATAAAACGCGTATTTTCGTCAGGGGATACTTCAAATCTAAAGCGTTTATAACTCTCAGTATAGCGAATATTATGCAAATGGCCGCCGCCCCATACTATGGTGCAGAGAATGGTATATTGACTACTACTACTACTTTAAATGCAAAATGTTTTCTGCAAAGATTTAAAAGTTGTGATAACAATAAAAATTATTATTATTTTTGGATAGGTACTCATTGGTTAGTTTAATAGGTGTGTCTATTTTTATGTGAAATCTTTTAATGTTTAGTTTTGTTTGAATGTTGGTATTTTGTAAGTTGTTGAATATTATAATTTTATGATTTCTTGTGCAAAATTGTTAGTTAATACTGTAAATTGTTTAGAAATATTATTGCTTTAAGTATTTATTTTTTTAGTAGTGTGATTTATATAATTTGAACTCACCTGACTTATTTATGTACTACAAGTTGTTTATATAGACTACATGTTTGAACACTTGGGGAGACGTCAAAATGTCACACGAACGGTGGTTGCTGAAAATCAGCGCCGTTGATTGTTGGACTTGTCCAGAATCGCGGCATATGCTGAGCAACAACCGATTCCTGCTGATACATATATTTTCAGGTGGACAGTAAGTAAACAGTCTACTTTCATTTGTTTGTTATTATGTGTATTGTAGCTGTTTATTGTCCCAAACAATAAAAATAAAAATAAAATAAAATAAAATAAAATAAAATAAAATAAAATAAAATAAAATAAAATAAAATAAAATAAAATAAAATAAAATAAAATAAAATAAAATAAAATAAAATAAAATAAAATAAAATAAAATAAAATAAAATAAAATAAAATAAAATAAAATAAAATAAAATAAAATAAAATAAAATAAAATAAAATAAAATAAAATAAAATAAAATAAAATAAAATAAAATAAAATAAAATAAAATAAAATAAAATAAAATAAAATAAAATAAAATAAAATAAAATAAAATAAAATAAAAAAAAATAAAATAAAATAAAATAAAATAAAATAAAATAAAATAAAATAAAATAAAATAAAAATTATGTTGTCACTGCTGTCAATGTCGGTGCCGGGTGTCACGCCATAGACAGAATTTTAAATGTGTTCTGTTTTGTCTGTGGTGTGACCAGAGACTCGTGGTAGTCGTGCCCGGTCCTGACATTGTTTTTAATTTAATTGAGATGTTATTTTCGGTTTGTCTATTTTATTTTTTTGTGCGTCATCTATGGCGGAATAAACGAGTTTTCTTTCTTTCTTCTATAAACTCGCACGTCCTTATTCTAAGAAAATAAATAAGGCCGATCGATTTTAATGAAATTGTAGTCGGCTTTTATTGGGTTTTTCCTTCAGGAATTTGTCGGTGGCAGCCCGGACGTTTGGACGTTGGAGGAGTTACACCCTCGTGCCAAGGAAAGCACGTACAGCCGTTGGTCCTTTTTTTTCTGGATGAGAAATCATCAAATGACTTCTCCCGCTCTGGGCGGAGCGAAAGGGAGTGTCAGAGTCTTACTGACTAAAACCCACCCGTGATCCTTCTTGTGCCCCTTACGTTCCAGGGCCGCGCTGACTCTTTCGAACAAATTGTGTAAACCTAGCAGGTACTGACCCTATGGGGCCCCGTCTTCGTTGCTGACAGCTCTTTAAGGCGCGCGTGGAACACGACGGCACGACTCATTTGATGATTTAACATCCAGAAAAAAAGGTCTATAAATATCAACGATTAAAGTCTTATTTATTTATGTCAATTACGGGTAAAAACACCATTGACAAGAAAGACGCCATATTACAGCTTAGTTGTCTTCTTTGTAAGTTCTCTTCTTATGTATATCAAAAAAACAAATACTAATAATGTTTTCATTGAAGTCGGGGGACGGATCCTTTGAATAGTTCTTTATAGGTCCCCCGAATTTTTTTGTTCTCTTTTGACAAAGCAGGCGTGTTTTTTAAAAAATATTTGTTTTCTATTTCATGCCTTTTTTGCTATGTACCTAAGCAAGCTTTAGACGATGACAGTATATGTAGTCTAATTTTCGTGATTATTATGAATCCTGAAAACATAACACCCCTTTTTTTGGGCAGTCGTGTAAAAAGAAGACTTTCATTCTTGACATTTCTATATAAATACATATTGAGTTCATTTTTGTCTGCACAGATTTAGTACAAACGATTTTCCACCTTTTTAAACCCTTTAAGGTCGAAGTTTCAAAATCCTTTTGAAGAAATTAGGACATTATATATTTTTAGATACTCGTTCAAAACACTTTGTAATGAAGTTCTTCTGACACTCGGTTACCACATTACATGTTAGTGTTTTTAATTAACTCAGGGAGCTTTATCTCTGTCTGGAAAATGTAGACATATGATTGCTATGTTGATAGCATATAATATTAACGAGGTTATAGCTAATACTGCTACGAGCCTGTGTTGTCTAGTTGCACTAACAACTTAGGGACTTATTATTTTGATTCCTTGTGTAGTACGAAGGAGGATCAATGAAATCAACATTCTTGGAAGTCTCCAATCAGATTGAGTTTTCTCTCCCTGATAGATCCTGTACAGGTATTTTAGACTCCTCGAGTGTAGCTGTAGAGATCACTCCTGATAATTCTTTAAACTGAACTGCAAGACAACAGAAGTTACCCCTTCAAATAGCCAATTATCACAGCGGTCAAACAATACCATTCTGCACCTATATACCATTACAAAAAATTCAAATTAATTTCAGACCAATAACAGATATAAAATTAGAGAAATATAATAATACTTTGGCCAGTCAATTATGCGTTCAAAGCTTTAATAACCTAAATGATGTAAATGAGTTTTACACTGAGTTTTTTTCTATAATTAACACTCAATTTGAAGAGACCTTTCCAATAAAGTCAAAAAGTATTTACACTAAGTTTATATTTAGTGATTGGGCGACACCAGGCCTTCGTATAAGTAGAGAAAAGTTATACGAACTATATGGCCTAAAGCAACATGTGAATAATAAAAGCTTTCATAATTACGTTGCGAAATATTCTAAAACATTTAAAAGTGTATGCAAAACTGCTAAAGCTTTATTTATTAGCAATAAAATAATATCAGCGGATGACAAAATAAAAACTACCTGGCAAATAATAAATAATAAAACAGGTAGGAAGAAAAAGCGTGATATTGAATTTAATTTAAATACTGTACATGGCCCCATAAACTCAAATGCAGAGGTAGCTCAGGAATTTGAAAACTTCTTTGCTGATATTCCTCGTAAAACTACAGATGCTCTTAACTCGTCACCCGCACTCTCTGCTGCCTTACTCAGAAAGAATGTCAAGGTGTGCCCATCAGAATTCAAGTTTCGACATACAGATCCCCTGGCTATTATAAAAGCCTTTAAAGAACTTAAAATTAAATCAACAGAAGATCTTTGGGGAATGTCTGTAAAAGTCTGTAGATCCATTATTGAAACTATTGCCCCTTACTTAGCTGTCATATTTAACTCTAGTGTAGACCAGGGAGTGTTTCCTGATCTCATGAAACACAGTAAAGTCGTTCCACTTTTTAAATCGGGTGATAGTCAAGAACCCAATAATTACAGGCCAGTGGCAATCCTGCCCGTTCTTAGTAAGGTATTTGAAAAATTAATGCTTAATCAGATGCTACAACACTTTAATAAAAATTCCATCTTCCATGAACAACAGTATGGTTTCACCAAAGGGCGCTGTACAACTGACGCCGGTGTCACCCTAATAAAGAACATCTTTAATGCCTGGGAAGATTCACAAGATGCTATTGGAATTTTTTGCGATCTCTCGAAGGCGTTCGATTGTGTCAACCATGAGACGCTTTTGTTGAAACTCGAGCATTATGGGATTAGGAATACTTCCCTTGATCTGCGTAGATCATACTTGAAAGACAGGCAGGTTAAAGTACAGGTAAACGGTGTAAACTCGCTAGGCTCTAAAATGACAATGGGCGTTCCGAAAGGTTCAATATTGGGTCCATTCCTTTTCTTAGTTTATATAAACGATTTACCCCAATTGCTTCAAAATCAACCAAAGATGGTGTTATTTGCTGATGACACATAATTAATATTTAAGATAGACCGACGATCACTAAATCTTGATGACGTGAATAACTCTATTCTTCAGGTCCAACATTGGTTTACGGCAAACAATTTGGTACTAAATGAAAAGAAGACTAAATGTATTAAATTTACTTTACCTATTGTTAGAAGCAACGAATGTGACATCGTATTGAATGGACAAAAACTGGAATATATTGATCAGACGGTTTTCCTAGGAATCACTTTAGACGAGAAATTGCAATGGGGACCTCACATAATATCTCTTGCGGGGCGGCTTAGCTCAGCCGCTTATGCTATTAGAAAGATAAGAGAGTTAACAGATGTAGAAACCGCGCGTTTGGTCTATTTTAGTTATTTTCATAGCATAATGTCGTACGGTATTCTGCTGTGGGGTCGGGCTGCTGATATGGAATCCATATTTATTTTGCAAAAGCGTGCTATCAGAGCCATTTATAATCTTTGTCGCCGCGATTCTCTTAGGGAACTTTTTAAAAAGATTAATATTATGACAGTTCCTTGTCAATTCATATATGAAAATATTATGTATGTGAGGAAAAATCGACATCTCTTTAGCAAAATTAGTGATAGACATAATTTTAATACTAGAAATAGAAATAAATTAGATCAACCATTATATAGATTAGCTAAAGTACGTACATCTTTCATGGGGTACAGTGTTAAATGTTACAACAAAATACCTTGTGACATATTAGAATTAAATGAAAGGAAATTTAAAACCTATGTTAAAAGCACACTTTGTAAACAAGCATACTACAAGCTAGAAGATTATATTCAAGATAAGAATGCTTGGAAACATGCTGGTCCTGCTCCATAGGACAATATTGGGTGTAGTAGACAAAGACAGGTGTAGTTACTGATCTTTTATAGTTAATTTAACACACACTGATTCATTGTTGGTAATTATATAAAACAAAGATTTAAAAAATTGTAAATATGTGAGTACTATGTCCCTGATTGGCAAATGTATTAATTTTGCCTCTGCTGTCGTTACTTTGTTGTACCTGTTAGTAGTATAGTAGGTGCTTGGTTTTGTCCGGGTGCATCGTCCTCACATATAACCAATTGGCTAATGTATACAAAATATTGTAAAACTTATACATATTTGAAAAGAGTAACTATGGAGTTTCTTGTCCGTTCTTCTCCATAAGAATCTACTTTTTGCGAATGGACAACTAGAGTCACTATAATATTTTTATTTTCAAATGTTTTGACGTTCAAAGTGCCGTTTAATGGTCTAGTTGAAATAAATGAATTGACTTTGACATGATTAACACATAAAAAACGAATCAATTTTACTTGAAAAATGATTTACAGTTTCCATTGAATCTCAAATTAAACTATCAACTTATCTATGTCAAAATATTTAAAATTGTTGAGGAGCTAATGGCTAAATAATAATAGCAGCACGGGTCAATCTCCAAGGTTAAGGAACGCTTGCCATGGTCAGTCTGTTGATGGGTGGCCACTGAGACTCGTCCGTGCTTCGGAAAGCATGTTAAGCCGTTACGGATTTGTCAGAAGCCAGAAAATCTGATTCCGGTCTTGCCAAGAAGTACCGTGCTACCCAGTTAATGGCTGGTAGGTAGCCGCTCCACGTAAAAAACTGGTATTCAACTGAATCCGATTTGACTGGAAGCCGACCCCAATATAGTTGGGTAAAGGCTAAGCAGATGACGACTTATAATTTAAAGTAAATTATCATTTAAATAAGTTTTTTTGAGGTATGTATTTATTAAAATTATGTAAACAAGTCTAACGTTGCATTGCTTCTAAATTCACTTTCTGATTAGATTTCCTTTCCTATTGACAGAAATAGCAAAAAAGGATGAATAAGTTAAATCTCTGAATAAGGAAGAGGCCGTTTTCGACCACAAATAAGATATTTACTAAATCGTCCGACCCTACTTTTCTCCAGATTTACCTACCTTGAAGGTAATCAAATCGAGACGACTGAACCTTTTGCACACAAACGGATTTTCTAATTTTACATTGAACCCTTTAAGGAAGGAAAATCTATTAGCTTCCTCTGAAGCCAAAGTGGACCTAAGATAAAATGTATAAATATTTTCGCCCAAAAAAACATACCCGTGCAAACTATATCTAAATTTGATTTTTTTTTCTTTTCATATTGATGTATATTGGATAATCATGACAAATATGGTGATCTAAAGCAAAACATAATGAAGAAGTTCACATAGCACACAGTCACACACACAGTTCGGTCACACAGTTGGGTTTTCGAGGTCTGATAAGCAACCGCTCCACTTAAAATACTTGTTTTCAATTGAATCTGGCTTGACTAGAAGTCGACCCCAGTATAGTTGGGAAATGGCTAGGGAAATGACGTTGTTATAGCGGCAATAGCCAACCAAACTTTGTAAAAAAAAACAACTAAAAAAAACCCCTATTATGGTTCATGAGACACAGCCAACTGACAAATAGATGGACGGACAGCGGAGGTTTAGTAAAAGAGTTTCATTGGTTACCCACCAGGACCCTAAAATTACCTGAAACTGTCAATACCTCATGATTATTACAAAATCCAGATAAGCAATGAAGCATCACTATACAACCGCAAGAAGCTTTTACCAATTTCATCAGCAAAGACGTCTGATAATGGCGCAATGCAGATAAGACTAGCATCCATCTGATCTGTAAGTGAATGTGGCCTGAATAAATACACAGCCTAAAGTAATCCCTGGTTTAGGAGAGACCTAATTTGTTAAGCTAATAGACTCTCCGAATTCTCGACGAGACAGTTTAATAGAGTTTTACTGAAGATTTTCAAGTAGTGTCATTATTTTACAAGTGTCAATAATAAAGCTTTTTTGTATCTATATAAAAATACGACATTTTATTTTCCACCAGAACATTTACTTCATTAAATCCTCGCTATACAGGGCTGTATATTTTTTATTTTATGGCCACGCTCGGTCGTAAAAGTAAAATGAAGGCTTTTTGACCTTTCATTGCATGCCTGAATCCTGAACAAGGACAGTTTTCGATTTCATCTCTTCTAAATTAAAAAAAAGGTTTTTATTTGTCACCAATCGAGACCTCGTGTTTTGTTAGGTATTTTAAAAGCAGTATCAAAATACGAAATTACTACGACAGAGTTAGCTTTGTCTAAATATAGGAATATAATAATGATAGAAACGACTGCCTTGGATATTCGTAAAACACATATGAACTAACTTGAACGTTATTTTTTCTTTTAAAGTTTATCCTAAAAATAACGCATGATTTGATTTCACTAAAAAAACACAGTTTTTCGATATAAAATTGTATTTTTTTATTGAATCATAAAGTGCCCAAGGTATGGTTATGTATGGAAATGATCACCAAGGTTCTGCACACTAAGTCGTACGCACTATTTTATCGAAACTTTCCATTACAATTTTGCATAAATGGCTTAACTTTCAAACCATAATCTACTTCTGTCCCAAATTTCATCAACAATTCGGTAGTTTTTGCGTGGAAGAGTAACAAACATCCACTCATCCATACATACAAACTTTCGCGTTTGTAATATTAGTAAGGATAAGGATTACGTGTGTTTTGTTTGTTCGCCTTATATTTTCTTGCGCAATTTAAAAAAAATAATGGTGCAATAGAAAACACAGAAGAGAGAAAACAATATCTCACTGCGGCTTCGTTTTTCATTCATCAAGCTAAAATGTTCCGGAAAAATGTAAATTGCCGTAGACGCTAAACTGTTTATATTTTAATATCAAATGTCCAACTGTGCATTACCTTTGTTGTGCAAGACGACGAAGTCAACAATTGATTTTAAACTCTTGCGGGTTTCATTTAGAGTCCATAGTTGGAAAAATAGTTGATTTTTCTCTAGCAGTTAACAATAGTAACCTAAAAACTATACGCAGTATTTATTCAAATATAAATGAGATCGGACTATGAATCTGCTTATTTATTAAAAAAAAATTGTCTCTGTTGTAACCGACTTCAAAAAAGGAGGAGGTTCTCACTTCGTCTGCATGTATAATATTTTTTATTATGTATGTTCACCGAGATTTTCATCAATTATAGACGGATTTCAATATTTTTTTTTGTTGGGCAGATTTCACCTCTGAGGTGGTCTCATTTTCACCAGGTCAAGATCTGATGATGGGATCCAGGAGAAATCGAGGGCAACCACCGGAAATTGTATGCTCGTATGATGCTTTTGTTACGTAATAATCATTTCTTACTCAGGTCATGATGAAGCTACAGAACTCCTTAATGGTTAGGAGTTGGGAGACAGTACTGTAATTGGTCGATGGAAACCATTTAGTAGTATGTAGGTCTAATGTGTTACTTGTGAGGTATGCTTGAATCAACATCTGATGCTGCTGTGCTGATGGTGAAGCTACAGAGCTCTAAATTTGAAAATGAAAACAATATATCTAGTTTTAATTCCCGCGAATATTAGTGGGTTGCAGGTATGCACCTCCCTCCCGCCCGCTTTATTATGCACATGCAAGATTACAAGGCAAATGCAAGGATTTTAAGCACATGCAGGAAGGTTTTTTTTTGCTTTCCTAAATTTACAAGAAAGCAAACGCTTTTCATGAACTCGTTTAATTAAATTAGGTACTCTTAGTAAAAAATAATCAAACAAATATAATGTTATTTTATATAATGTATATAAATTTATTATACCACTTATCCACCCAAAGGTGGACTGGTAGAGAATGGCTTGTTGCATTAAGTCCGCCAATATACCACCATTGTACATAAAGTTTAAATGACATTCTTTCTGCGATATCATTCAAATAGTTCAAAATTAATGAGCATACAGAAATGTCAGTATTTTTCTTAGGCTTTGGATTTTCCGATATTCTTAAAAGCGGGTACGCCCGTATGGCATTTCATACAAATTTTTAAATTACTGAATCGATTTAATGAAACTTCACACATATAAGCAGGATACATAATGTAGGTCTAAAAGTTAGTTAATAACATTTTCGAAATGTCTTATTTAAAAAAAGATAACTTGCTTTATATGGAATGCTTTGTATGGAAACTTTAAAATGGGTCTAAATTAACTGTAACACTATTTATCGAAAAATTTTTCAACTAACTTTTTAGGCCTATGTATCCTGCTGCTGCTAAATGTGTGAAGTTTCATTAAAATCGGTTCAGTCATTTCGGAAAATAACGACTTGAAAATTTATATGAAATGCCGTTTGGCGTATACGCTCTTAATTGCTGATACAATAACGCTTTGCCTGGAGCCAAAGCTCACTAAATAGCATTTGTTAACAGTGACTCAAAAACATTATTTTATTACATTTAACCCTTTGCGTTGAACTAAAACTTCGAACTACCGCTGCAGTCGATAAATCGACTCAAACATGTCTAACTGGACACTACAAAATGTATGATGCATTTACCAAAAATCACTATCCTATCATAAATGTTCAGTCTGTACGTTTGCTTCAGCTCCTGAAAGTTCTGAATTGAGCTGCAAGATAACTGACAAATTTAATGCTTACACTGAATTTTCAGGTCCATTCAAATCTGTTTGGTTCTTTCCTCAAAAGATTACCTCTGACTTTAAATGGTTCTCTTTCAGCTATTTGCATTGTATAGATTCAATTTGTTTAGTATTATACATAGGTATATTACCAATATTTGGAACTATATACTGATTTAAAATAGTGTCCATGTCTATAGAGACTAATTTACGCTTTGGAACGTGCAACTACCTTTATGCTTTTGACTGATCGACCTAGACAATTCAAGTGTCTTTTAATGGATTTTACTTGATATAAGAGCTTTGAGTTTGAGTTTTAATATTTTTTAATTAATCACAGTTTGTCATTAAATTTAATGAATTAAAATTGACTCACGGGTAGACCATGCCCTGGTGAGGACAAAATATACATATAATATATACATACATATATTATGTATGTACTATATTCCCTTGGTTTTATTTCCAACTTCTACGCAGACCGAACAGTTGGCAAAATCTAGTTTAGAAATAAGCAAACAATTTTATGTAGAAACACAAGGATTTTATTTGTTAAAGTGAGTAAGCCTCGTAACCTCGTACGGCTTCTGAGAACGCTTGCATTTGGTACTCGTACGAGTCATACATTACGCATTGTTGTGACTAACTCGAAAGAGATACAGGGTTGATAAGTTAGTACAACTCGTTGCAAATTCATCATCTGCCTAGCCTTTTCCCAACTACATTGGGGTCAGCTCCCAGTCAAGCCGGATTCAGCTGAATACCAGTATTTTACGTGAAGCGGCTGCCTACCAGACCTCCACAACCCATTAACTGGGGAACACGGTACTTCTTGGCAAGACTGGTGTCAGATTTTCTGGCTTCTGACAATCCGTAACGACTGCCAAAGATCTCGTTGCAAATTACATAAAATAAAAAAATATTTGCTATGCCTTGCCCAATTCCATTATTTGGGGTATATTATTCCTGTCATTCTTCACCAGTCGGAAGTTAAGTTTAAACGGAACACTATTTCGTATAAATATCTCATTAGCATCGCTGCAGTACATTATTTTTCCTTCGGCATGATTGTCACAGTGTTCACACCATATTATCTACCCACCATCTTACACACCAGCTATGGATTGTTCTTTGGCCATTTCTGATAGCTATACCGTATTTCTATTCAAACCTACGCTAAAAATTAGCCACGGTGTCTTAAATAAACACCCTTTTATCATAGAAGTAACAGACCACCCACTCTGCACAGCCTGGATGGAGGAGGATCTGCTGATCTGATTTGGATCATTAAGCAGCGCAATTGTTCCTTATCTGCTCAGTGTTGGGTGGATACAGTGTAAAGGACTTCGGAAATCCACGTAACGTCTGTGAGATAAACAGTAACACTAGGGCGTTGCTGGCCTTCCAAGAGGAGCTGGAGTAGATCGAATGACTTGTTACGTTCGTAAAATACGCGCTTCGGCGAGGACTTGTGGACACCAGCCCGACTTACCATTTAAACATACATAAATACAATATCAGTGCCATAATTGATGTTTCATTCATGAAGTTTTGTAAACTTGGTAACATCTTCGCTGGTAACATACTATTTTACCGCGGGTTGTGGAAACGTAAAAAAAATATAATTAGTTGTTTTCGGATTCTCTCCTTTACCACTTATAACACTGTACACCAAAGTAATCGATTTCAATACATACAATCTAGGGACCTTATTGAAAACCGAGCAATGCGAAAATCATAGTCGTCAAAATAGGAAAAATATGTGAGTTGATTTATAAACCAAGTAGTACGTGAGTAAGGACAAATTTCCTTATTATTTGTTCTTAGAATTTCTTTCACGGGCTTATAATGGCAGTTGTATAAGGAGTAAATATTTATTTATTAGGTAGCGATGTTTTTTTCATTTATGAGCTGCTTGAAGACAGTCCCGGCAAGCCCCGGTTTGGGAGCCGGAAACGTCGGAAGTGTTCCGCGAAATTCCACCGGCTGTCGAGGACGAGGCCAGATACGTCATCGTCGACCCGACGCCGATGTGAACCCATCTTACCGTTATCTGGGATCCCGGTGGTGGCCCGTTCCGAGAGCCATGAAAGCACATAGCCTCGGACTTGTGCAGGGCCACCTCGAGACCCAGTTGCCGGATTCGGCCGCCGCCTGTTGCGACCCCGCTTGCGCCACAACCAGCGTGTCGTCAGCGTAGCAGATTACGTTAATGCCGCGAGGGAGGTCGGCGCACAGCACCCAGTCGTAACCCATATTCCACAGGGGCGGCCCAATGCATCCCATCTACATCAGTCATTCTCAAATTTTGTATGTTGAACATCCTAACCGTATGTAGTCTTGTCCGTGTGTACATTTGTTATAAAAGAGAACTCAGCTTGAATTTAAACTATTTTGAACAACGACATGATGAGCATTTTATTAAGATGCGTCATTCACCGGGGTTTCGAAACTATTCCTCGGGCAAACTATGAGCTACATACATGTGCTTGTCGTTCTTACTTTTTACAAGTTATTTATTTATGGGTTACTTTTATTTATAATAATGTCAGGTATATTAGAAGACAACTTATGGTACGGACTAAAACCAGAAACCCGTGTTTTAACTGATATAAAAAAGAGGAGATTCTCAATACGACTAAATAAATACATAAATATGCTGTACATTTGCTTACGAACATCCAGTTATCCGGATGAAGATAGTTTTCGAGAATATGGTGATGATTGTTGGCTATATAGTTAAAATACTACCAAACGATATATCTAATTATGTTTATTTAAAAAAAAATATCTAATAAAAAGATAAGAAGAAGGAAATAGAAAAATAGGTACAAAGATGGTGTTTATTTTTATAGTAATCTCTTCCAGCAAACCTACTAAATTAGAGTCAAGAAAAAAGAGATGTAGATATTGTGTGTCAAACTATGTATTAAGTAAATAAAACGTCAAACAATATCATACTAAATATTATTATAAGATAAATATATAATAATACATTCTCATAATTATGCAACTGACACGGGAAGGAAAGATTGTGTTATTTCACTATTCTTTTAAAAACTGCAAAAGTTTGGCAAACCTATCTACTTATTAAACGACTTTCAAAAAGTCAAACTTGAACGATAGCGAAGACACGGGCAAAAGCTAGTATCGTATAAAGCACTAGAAGCTCATAAAATGCACTATAAAATTCATCAACGAAAGCATCTTTTTTCATTCTGCACGTAGCAAACCGTAGCTCCTTGTAGGTACTTTAAATCCGCAGACGAGCCGCAAAATACGCCACTAACGGTTCCTACCGCGTGTTCCGGTCTGGCTTGGATTTGCATCAGACTCGCCGATCAAATGGATAGCCGCTATTACTGAAACCTCCACACGTTTAGTGGGTTGTACTTAAAATAATTTACCTCTTCGCCAGTTCTTAGATGGTCTGGCTTTAAGATGTTGCAGATTATCACATGAGGTACAGAAATTTGTAAAATTTTGCAAAGTAACGTTCTATTACCCATAATGTTGTCGGTAAGTTAACAATTTATGGTATCGATATGGGCTATTGCGTCAGTTAATTCAATCAACACAAGGATCTAAAATAATTATTTTTGTGTCAACGATTGTTTAGGTTTCCTTTATTATTTTCGAATTTAACTTTTTGTTTAGTTAAAAGTGACCTTTTTTATGTATGGAGAATCATCAAATACCGAAGAACTGACCTAGCGGACCCCGTCTTCTATGCCGACATCTCTTTTAGGCTCGCGTGGATTATGACGTCATAATCCACGCGCGTCGTCGAACCAGCCCTCGTTGTTAACGGACGGCAGGCCAGCCAACGCTCGCTGTCCGCAGGCCCGCGCCTACTGTGGCCGGGACTTACCCTGCGACTCTCGACGCCCGGGGCGTCTTATTCTGCGTGAGGATTGCTTCTCTGTCACGTGGTCCGCCTCCTCCTTCACTAGCAATACTGCTTCGCAGGAGGTGACCACTTCTCAAGCCTCTCGCTTCGGACCATGGATTGAAACGGCCAAAAGCGAGAGGTCGCAGCCGCCGATCACCTCGATGAGGACAAGGCGTTGCTCCGCCGAAGCAGAGCAGACCTCCACCTCGTCCTCCGGGCGTTCCACACAATGTTAAAACCCGGGCGTGTCCTCCCACCGAATCTGAAACAGATACCTTCCGAAAAATCTATGTTCGGAGAGTACCTGTGTTACGTGGAAGTTGAGGACGCTGTGGCAGTTCCAAATACACCTCAAAGAGGGGACTTATCGCCACAGTGGCGGCGTGACCGTTGTGTGACCTAGGCATAACATAAGAAGTGAAAAGAAAAAGTAAGTTTGTTACTGAATTATAAGTAACAATGAATGAAAGATTAGTAAAATTTGTGATCAAGGATTCTTAGAAATCTAATGATGTTTGTTTAAGCAAATGTTCCCTTTGTATACTGTCATTCAAATACTAGCAAAAACGGGCCGCAATAAAATAACACATTATTTTATATTAAAAAAATATATATTTATTGTAATTCATCAGGGTATAATTTATAAAAAGAAATAAAGGGTGTTGTTAACTTGCTTTTGTTTTCAAGTTTCGTTTTAGCTGTTAGCTAGCAATTTATTAGAGGCGATCGCCTTTCAGACGCGGGTGACCATAAATCTAGATTTTATTTGAATTGGTCTTAAAAAAAAGTTTAGCTGGATTTTGGATGAGTCAGGCCAAGCACAAAAATGTAGTAATTAATCTTTTGTATTAAACGGTTAGAGTAGGAATATTATGAGTTGATTATAATGTAAGTATAGCCGTTTTTCTATAGTATTTACCTAGCCTATTTTTTTTTTGTACATGTGGCAGATAAAACTGTAGTATACGTACATATATTGCATAAAATGTTATTTTTACTTGTTTTAGTCTCATTTCTTTACTGTGGGAATGCTTGAATGTGACTAATCTCACTACATTCATATTGGTAAAACTAAATCAGAAAGTATGACGAACATCGTTTGATATGTATGTTGTAAAAATTGCTGAACAGTAAATAATTATGTACTGAATACTGCCTGTGTATTATTTCAAGTCTGGCTATTTTACTTGACTGTTTTATTTAAAATTCGACTCTGTAAAAGATTAATGTTCAAAAAAAGAAAAACATTGAGTTTAATTCTAGCTATAAAGCATTTAATTATGTTTCACAAGAAAAAACAAGTTCTCAGAATGTTTTTATTAAGAATGTATTACGGAATAATTAAAAGATTTCATCGCTATTAACTTCCTTTTTAAGTAGATATTGTTGTAGAGTCAAGGAAATAAATACGAATTTAAAGTCTAAACATTTATGTATTTCAATTAGGCTACTAACCGACATCTTTGTACGTCATCATTTACGATTAAAATAATAAAGTGACTCTTGTTGTTTTCAAATTGTGAAACGGACAAGAAACACCATAATTACTCTTAATCAAAGTTTTACAATATTGCTGGTGCACAAAATTTAATTTTAGAATTGTGACGATTGACTTTGTATTTTACAACACGATGCAATTGTTTTATGTTTTCTCTACTAATGCTACTTATCACTATCACTATTTATCATAATTATGATTAAGTCAACCCGCCTTGACGCGTGTCTGTCTGTACGCGATAAACTCAAAAACTACCGAACAGACTTTCATAAAATTTCCAGCGATGGTGCTTAATTCTTGATGGTTTTGTTTAAATTAGCTGTAATACGATGATGACAGTTGAAGATGAGAAAGGAAGTCAAGTTGTTAGTCATCAAACGATAAGATCTACTTGAAAAACTCACGATTGACTAACTGAAAATTGCTGTCAAAAGTGAGTTAACATGACAGTAACGGAAAAGGTAACATGTTCTCACTCAACAGCGAAATCTAAAAGCGAAAGATTATTATTTTTAGATTATTTAATACTAAGAAAATAAAGATTATTATTATTATTCCATTTATTTATTTACTATACATACTTCTTAAATTTTTAAATATTTCTATTAAAAAAAAAAAACATTTAAAAATATAAAAAATAGTAGCCCACCGGTATCGAGAACAGGGTCCAAGCTACCGGTGGTCAGGGCTCCCGAGAGAGGAACCTCCTCACTATACGCGCCGTGTCCAGGAGTACTGCTTTCTGGATCAAGCCCTTGATCCAGCTGCCCAACGAGAGCCTCTTGAGATGTTGGTCGAGGCTCTTGGCAATTATGCCATTGGCCGTCACGATTATCGGCACAATGACTGCTGTGTTCACATTCCACATGTCGACAACCTCGCGAGCCAAGTCAAGATACTTCGATTGTTTATCTTTCTCAGCCTTCACGAGGTTCTCGTCATGCGGGACTGCTATATCAACAATCATTGCGCGACGCTCTAGTCGGTCTATCACCACTATGTCAGGCTTATTGGCAACAATAGTCCTGTCAGTGATGATAGACCGATCCCAATACAATGTGCAATTGCCATTTTCGAGAACTGGGTCGGGCACATACCTATAGTACGGTACTTCCGATTCCACAAGATTGTATTTAAGGGCAAGTTGCTGATGGATAATCCTGGCTACGAGGTTGTGCCTGTGCAAATAGTCTCCGTTAGCCAGACTAGAACAACCGGAAATAATGTGGCGGATGGATTCCCCCGGCCGGTGACATGCCCGACATATGTCAACCGTACCGTCCTTCACAATGTATTTCCGGTAGTTGTTCGTCATCATAACTTCGTCTGTAATCGCACAGATAAAACCTTCGGTTTCCCCAAAGAGGTCACCAAAACGCAGCCAGGCCACGGACGCTAGAAAGTCTACATCGGGCCCATGTAGGACCCGATAAAAGCGTCCGTGAAGCTCCTTGCTCTGCCATACCTCCCTGCGATCATTAGTATCTAATACCACAGGTTTGCGCCAGTTCTCGTTAGCCAAGGAGAGCGGGGTGAAGCCCTTGTCCACTGCGACCACATCCCGGTGCATACCCACGTCGGCTTCTAGGAAGTATTCCCTAAGGCTGCATACCTCGCGGTTGTGCAGGGTCTTAGCATTTAAGAAGCCTCGACCCCCACACTTCCGCGGGATATACAGCCTCATTACCGATGATCGTGGGTGATGCATCCGATTTGCGGTCAGCAGTGAACGGACCCTCCTATCCAGGGCGTCCAGCTCTGTCTGAGTCCATTTGAGTATGCCGAAAGAGTACATCAATACCGGCATGACCCAACCGTTAAAGGCGCGCACCTTGTTTCCGCCTGATAAAAGACTATTTAGTACTTTGTTCAGGCGGCCGAAGAAGCGCTCCTTCAACGATTGTTTCACGCTAGTAGCATTGATGCCCAACGCTTCCGACATACCCAAATACTTGTATGTTTCGGTTGAGCAAAGGGATCTGAGGTGTATGGAATCCGAGAGTTGGGTTCCCACGGATTCCATAATCTCACCTCGCTTCACATGCATGACCGCACATTTGTCCACACCAAATTCCATACTGATGTCGCTACTGAAGGTTTCTGTTACCTTCAGTAGCTTCATCAGTTGCAATTTGTTGGGGGCAAAGAGCTTCAAGTCATCCATGTAAAGGAGGTGCGATATGACCTGACCACCTCTTCTCAACCGGTAGCCTTGGCCCGAACCCTCCAGCAGTGTACTAAGAGGGTTGAGGGCCAGACAAAACCACAGTGGACTCAGACTGTCGCCCTGAAATATGCCACGCTCGATCCTTATCGGTTCACTGTTCGCCTGGGTCTGTCGACATCCTGGATAGTGAAGGACCGTCCTCCACTGCCCCATACACGACATCAGGAAGGCGCGTAGAACTGCATCAACTTTATACAGCTCCAGCACCCTCATGAGCCATGTATGGGGCACTGAGTCATAGGCCTTCTTATAGTCTATCCAACATGTGGACAGATCCTTTCGGGAACGACGAACCTGTTGGCTAATGGCAACATCGATGAGGAGCAGCTCCTTAGTACCGCGGGCCCCGCTCCTACATCCATTCTGAGAGGTAGACATTATTGAATTACTTTCAATATGATCGTTAATCTTTGCTCTCAAAATGGATGTAAGAACTTTATAGACCGTCGGTAAACACGTGATCGGTCTATAATTTTTGGGTTCCGCAGTACTACCTGATTTATGGAGCAGGTGGGTTATTCCTGTCGTGAAGAACTGGGGCAGCGACCTTGACTCTAAGGCAGACTGGAACTGAGACGCCAAGCGAGCGTGCGATCTTGTCAACCATTTAATCCAAAAGTTGTGCAGCCCGTCCGGCCCTGGAGATTTCCAATTAGGCAACGGACGGACTGCACGAGCTACATCTTGGGGGCTGATGTTAATTGCCCCCATTTCTGGTATCGAATCGCACGCGCGCTCGACCTCCCGGGTCCAATCTCCCTCGGTATGACTGACAGGCACCGACCAGATGCTGCGCCAGAATGAACACATGGCGTCATCATCCGGTAAGTGCGTATCAGTCACAACTTGGTCCGGTCGCTCCCAAGCCCTGTAAACCCACCTCTCATTGCTTTGGAACGTGCGATTCTGAGTATATCGCTCCACTCGCCGCTTGTACCGACGTATACGGCTTGCCCATGCATAGACTTTCTGCTTCAGGAAGTCGATACGCTCTGTGACGCGGGTCAGATAGTCTCGAGGACTAATATCAGTCCCCGAGAATGCCCGCCTCACAAAGCGCATCACTCTACGACGAGTGTTGCCCTCCCTGAAGCAGATAAGTTTGCCGATGAGTGCTCTAGCCTCACCGATACGACGCTCGATCCTGCACTGCCAAGCTGGTACAGCTGGTCGTGCAGCTCTGTCACTGTTAGGAAATTTGACATGAGCTACACGACATGCTGCTGCAGCCGCACAGTACAAGATCGAGTGGGTATCGGCGAGGTCTTTGCTGCTATTAAAACAGTTTTCTAGTTGTGAATCTAGAGCACACACCAGCGCCCTATTTTTGTTATGCATGGGCAAACGTGGCAAACGAGGTCTAAGCCCAGGTGGTGTGGAACGATACTCTCGGAAAGCATCCTCCAAAGCGCTCCTCAATCGCTCATTGCATTGGGTACTCACGGTAATAGCCCCGTCGTCAACATCTTCACTTACATGGTCGGGTCGCGGTGAAATACTGGGTTGTATTTGAACCGCGGCCGGTGGCGAAGCAGGTGAGACGCGGCTACTCCGTGATTCTAGACGCAGTCTATCAAGCACGGCGTCATCCAACATACGGTTACGCTGGATGACCCGAACCTGATCCGACAATCGTTGGGCTGAAACGTTGACAGCTGGCTCAAGTACCTGAAACAGAGAGAGCATCCGACCACGGTACGCAGTCAGGTTAGTTCCCCCCTCTGTAGCCCCAAAGTATGAGCGCATGACATTTTCATTAATGGATTGCGTCCATCGCATGCGCTGCACACTTCCACCGATAGCGGGAACCCTGTCAGAGGCCGGTGGGCCTCGAGGTCCTAAGCTGGTCGGTGGTCGGCCTCGTCCGCGCCGACGCGCAGGCGGTGGTGTCGTCGGCGGCGAGAAGTATTCGTCGCTCGAGCTCGACGCAACTGCAGCTACCGGAATCTCTGGACTCACGGCTGGCGTAGGTCCCGGCGGCTGCGAGGCGGAGCTGAGCGACGAACCCGAAGATGTTGATTGTGTGGTTTGAGCTCGTGTCCGGCTTCTTGTCAGCATGTTGTCAAAATTGTTTCATCCCGTTTTGCTTTTCAATTTGTCGTTTTCATTCCACTCCATCTGCAGTAGTTTATTTAATTTTTTTTCTGGTTGTGTCTAGTATTATATTCATGTTGAAGATTGTTTGTTTTATTATTATTATTATTAAAAGCTGCCTAATATTTTTCTTCTACCACTGCACCTGTAGTCGCAGTCCCATAATTCCGTTCTTCCATTGTTGCCACTCTAACAATGCGAGTTCGACTGACGACGGAAACTGTTAGTGCCTTTGCTCTGCCTCTCAGCCCAACAGTAACTTATTACTTTTACTTCAGCTATTTATGTATCGGTTCCGGTTTTACTTCGCAAGGTGTTTTATAGGTTAAGTCTTTGATCCCAAGTGTTTTCCGGTCCATTTTCGAAGTTTGCCTGATCAAAGAACGGGCTAGCTTAGTTCGAGCTTAACTGTAACAAGTTTTGTTTTGTGAATCGTTTAGACGTCACGGAAACGAAGTTTATAGGACTGGACAATGTGGCAATGGTTGGAGGATGCTTATATGCAATAGTGTGCGTTTTACGACTGAGTTTATGATAATGATAACGTACCATAGGAAACTATTGTGATGACTGAGTCATGTCTTTTAAATCAATGCAGGGGTTGAGAGTCGTGTTTGGGAATTTGTTCGGAAGAGTAAACGTGACCTCGAATGCAAAGGGCAGTAAGAGGAACATGGGTGGGTTTTAGTCAGTAAGAGTCTGACACTCCTTTCCGCTCCGCCCAAAGCGGGAGAAGTCATTTGATGATTTCCTATCTAGAGAAAAAAAAAGTGCTAAGAGTCGTAGACTGCACTAATTTAACAAAATATTATTATTTTATTGCTCTGCCAATACTCTACTATAGATGTTGAAAATCATAACCATAATCAGCCTTTTAACGTTCCCATTGCTTGGACACAGGCCTCCTCTCTGGGAGAGGGAATGGGCCGTAATCCACCACGCGGACCCATTGCGGGTTGGTGAATGTCACATGTCGCTGACTTTTTGGTTCTAGGACATGCCGGTTTCCTCACGATGTTTTCCTTCACCGTTTTGAGAGCAGTGGTGATGAAATTAATTACACAAAGTAATGCGCCTGGCTGGGATTGAACCCGCGACGTACAATTCGTAAGTTGGGGCCGTTATACCTCGGCCACCACTGCTCCACGATGATGATTTAGAAGATATTCTTTTAATTTTGAACGTCCTCTACTTTTTTATTGAGGGGTCCATCAGTGAGGTTTTGTAACGTCCTCGATGAAAACGTATGTAAAGTGAAAATTAAGTGAGCTTTCAAACCATACAAACATGATGGAATGACAGTTCGCTACATGCTATCTCCACCTTATTTGAGATGTCGACAGAATAGACTGACTGAGCATACATGAGGTTTTGGGAGTTACCTTCTTTCTGATATTGCGGTCAAGATAACAGGTCACGATGAGACCATGTGTAGTCGTAAATGTATTGGATTCCCCGTAGAACTTAATGAACACATTCTCAGTACATAATGAATATTTATTTGTTCTCTAACAGTAAACCTTTCGGTGGTTAGGTAAGTTGTACATTATATATATAAATATGTATATTGTTTTACTAAATTTTATTAAGAGTAAGTTGGTAACATGAGTTTATAGAAAAGGGTTGTTTTTTTTTGGAAAAGATTCGATGAACTATTTTAATAAATGATGAGTACCTAATGGAAACTGTTGGCTTCATTTCATTTGTTTGGTAAAATTAGTAAAGTTTTATCTTGAACAAAAATTTCTATATGTATTTACTTTTACCCTAACCCTTATGAAAGAAAAATAAGTATTTCGCTCAAATTTAATTTCAACTTTCTTTATTAATTATTACGTTTTCTTTACTCGCTTTTTATTTGAATATCTGCCCACGTCGGGTTTATATTTTTAATTAATAAATTTTTAAAATTAAGTTTATGTTACAATGTATTTTACCTCCTTTTTTATAGTAAGTAAGTATAACATTTTAGTAAGGCTTTTTATGTTTTATTTTAGTTAGAGCGTTATCGAGAGATGGTGATTTAAGCAAAATTTTAAGGTCAATATTACAATAAGAAAATAGAATTACCAGGTTTGGCAAAGGAAAGAAAAATTTCTTGAGTTCTATAAAAAAACTTTTTAGAATTATTCGAGGTTTCTTTTTGAATCGAATTTTTTGTCTCAACCTTTTGGACGGCTTTAGAAAAATTTCACATGTGACCGCAAAAACTCATATAACATGCTTGTCTGATCTGCTTAGACTTCTACTGATACAGCTCTTAAGGTAGCATGAAGTCTGCCTCCAGACTCTCGAATGGGGTGACATTACGCACGCACCAATTTACTTTTATTAGGACCGACTGTAGTGAAGGCGCCAAATGAAATTTTAAGATATTAACTCAATGTTAAGTCGGAGGAACAAAATTGTATTATTTGAAGAATTCTACACATTCTATTTAGGTACCGTACGTGAGAAATTTTCTGGTACAATGTTGAAAGAGTTTTTGAGATTGTACAGCATGATGACAACCTGTAAAATACCAATTTTTACCTCGTGGTTCCGTACCTCGAACGGAAAAAATGGAACCCTTATAGGATCACTTTGTTGTACGTCCGTCTGTCAGTCTGTCAAGACCTTTTTTCTCAGGAACGCGTAGAGGTATCAAGCTGAAATTCGCAAGGGAATCAAAACCTACAGGGTACTTTCCGTGAACTCAAAATCTTGGGATTTGGTAAGAAGCAACGTCTTATAGCACAGTTAAAGAAAAATTGCGAAAACTGTTAACTTTTACATGTACCTACTGTTTCTAATTCTACTCGATTGACGTGTTGGGTGAACTTTTATTTATATACCTAAAGGTTTGTACGGAACCCTCGGTGCGCGGGTCCGTCTCGCACTTGGCACTTTTTTTTTTATTTATCTCAACTTCAAATTGAGTATTAGAGTTTAGTATTAGAGTTGAATTGCGTAACTTGCAAGACCACTGGTAAAGTATATCTAAAAAGTCGTTAAGACATAAATTTTGTCCTTTTTCGGATATTCCTTTTCTATCGTGTACTAAAAACCCCTGTGTTAAAAAATATGACTTGCTTGTTGCATTCAATGTCGGTTTTGTGCTAACATAATCTGGTAATTTTAAAAATACTGCAATTTTAATACTCTCCAAAAACCGAAACTGAAGAATTTAAAGATTGGCTGAATTCAGAAAAGGCTTCCGTTGGCTCCTTTTTTCCCAAAGACCCAGTTTGTCATTCTTTTGATCGTCACTTCATTTCTCAATTCTCATAGTTTCAGTGTTTGCCGATCGAATTCAGCCTTATTTGAAAAGGAACACTCAGGGTTTATTGAATTTTTCACATTGTTGAAACGTTTTTTTTTTTAAATAACCTTTATTTCTTTAGGTCGTAATACTAAAGCAAAAAATAAATTCTTTATATTATACAGTGTGAAATCTTAATGGTTGTTTTCCCGCGGCAGGACGATTACCCATCAGTAGTACTATCGAAAAAAAAGTTAAACTAAAAAAAAAAAATTTTTTTTTCAAATCTTTAAAAAAGTGTTCATAAACTCGAAAGAGCGAGAATCAATAGTAGTGCACTAGACATAACGTAGGTAGATACCTACATGAGACGCGCGTCGCGTTCTGCGTACCTACATATCGCGCGATGCACTACTGTTGGTTCAAGTCGCTTTCGAGTTTTGTTTATCACAATTGTTAATCTGCCATTTATGGAGTCTAATATTTTTTATATTATATAAATCGATTGTATTACCGATACAAACTCATTTCGCTTCGGGAAAACAACCATTAAAATTTCACACTGTATATGTATACAATAGGTAATTTCACAACTATTCAGTAAATATACTTTAAGAATCGAATTTATAAGAAATAATAACGCATGTGCGTAAGATTACTATGGTCAAATGTTACTATAATACATAATTATACAGAAAGTAGCAGTGGTGGCCGAGTGGTAACGGCCCCGACTTACGAATTGTAGGTCGCGGGTTC
The DNA here is from genome assembly GCA_905332915.2 of Hecatera dysodea. NCBI lineage: Eukaryota > Metazoa > Arthropoda > Insecta > Lepidoptera > Noctuidae > Hecatera > Hecatera dysodea. The sequence continues at coordinate 6,846,862 of HG995295.1, forward strand.
AAACCCAGCCAGGCGCATTACTTTGGGTAATTAATTTCTTCACCACTGCTCTCAAAACGGTGAAGGAAAACATCGTGAGGAAACCGGCATGTTCTAGAACCAAAAAATTCGAAGTCATGTGACATTCACCAACCCGCACTGGGCCCGCGTGGTGGATTACGGCCTATTCCCTCTCCTAGAGAGGAGGCCTGTGTCCCAGCAGTGGGAACATTAAAAGGCTGATTATATATACAGAAAAAAAACTCAAATTTCAAGAGAGCTTGTATGTGTCTCATAAAAAAGATTTATTTTAAAAGAGGTAGTCTTATTACGCATTTTACTACTGGGACTGGGATGCTGATTAAATCGATTGATAAAATAACGCTAGTCAACAAGATTTTGCAATAAGGAATGTGCTGACCAATTTTGAATTAGGTACCTATCGACCATTCATATTTATTTGGTTTTGATCACGTCTAGTTTTCAACCGAATTCTAAAAAAGAAGGAGGTTCTCATTTCAACTATATTTTTTTGTGCGTGTTACGTCATAACTTTGTACTGGGTGTACCGATTTGAATTATTATTTTTTTATTCGAAAGCTGGTGCTTGTCGTGTGGTCGAATTTGATTGAGATCTGACGACTAGTATTTGAGTTATCGCTAATAATGCGTGGCTTAGTTGACATTGATGACGTTCTCATTCCCTCTTGTCGATGTAAAATGAAAAAAATAAAATTGTGTACGTTGGTTTGGAAGAGCATCTTAGTATTTCAACGTGGTTCCTTTCTAGTTTGTTGAAGATCTGATGAAGATTAGAGATGATAGGAAATGGAAATCTTCAATCAATTATAGCAAATCTCGGGGGGGGGGGGTGTTATGGTATCACTAAAAAGAATACAACCAACTTCTACACAAAGAAAAACAACAAAAAGTACAAAATTCCGGAAGTTGCTGTTTTTTCGTTTTTTGAACACCGGCATCCGAAATTAAAGTCATTTTGTACTTTTTTTTTGTGTTACTACTACTACTATCAAGAACACTTTCTCTTTATCTTATTAGTTCATATATTTTCAGTTTACTAATTTTTTTCTTCTTGAAGTTCAAAACATAATTTGTTAAAAGTTTTCTTGTTGCACACAAAAAGTGTTTTTTTTTTACCAGTGTTATTATATACAAGTGAACTATGTGGCCAAAATAAGCATTTCGGCCAATCGTTCTCTGTGTACTTATGTTTTTTTGCTGTTGTGTTGTGTATGTATGTAGTGATCACCAAACTACCAACTTTGTGGGGTGATTGAGGATATTATTAAATACTTCCAAATTGAAGATATAAAGGAACATTGATTGTGAGTAGTATTTTTGTTTTTTAGAGTTCCATTCGTCAACTTTCTTTGTTCGTAGATAGACTTATTTTGTAAAAAATATTTAAAGTTTGTGTAACAATTTAAAAGTCTGACACCAACTATACATTCGTAATTATGGTGTCCACCTTCACAATCAAAACACAAAAAAATATAGAGAAAATTATCCAACTTTTATGATCATCCTTAGCCATAACCGCACTAATGTACCCTCTGACCTTCGTTATGACGTCATGCCATTCAGTAGCCGTCCTATACAGGCGCAGTCAGGCCTGACAGTTTTGTATGTTGATGGCAGTTAGCCAAGTAGGGTTGGATTATACAAAATCGTATTTTATTATACAGACTGATAATTGCTTGAAAGAACCAATTTGTACAGCTTTTAAAAGAGGATATTTCATTTTTGGTTTTAAGGTAAAACAAGGTATAAAAATTTGAGAGGCATCCCTCGTTATAGTTTCCAGTTTCTCTCAAACATGAAAATAAATAAGTAACTGTTATTTAAATAAAATAGTAAATAAATATAATATATTGCTCATTTTCTTAATATTTCTCTATGAAACAAAAACAAGAAATTAAGACGACGAAAGATTATCGAAAAGTCAAAGCTAGCGGATAATTATGTCAATCAAAAGGACGACAGGTAATTCAGTCTGATGATCAATAACATGTCGTTACAAAGTTTTCTTTTCTTTTTTTGTCAACCGCTTTTACTATTACGGCAAATCTTGAATCATTAGAGTAGAGACATGGCCACAAAAAAATTGAATGAAAAATAATTGATATAACAATGAATTGCAAATATCTTTTTATACATAAAAGGCGACTATTTAATGACTATAGCATCTAGAAATCAAACTAATAATGTAAATTACAAAAAAAAAAAAAACAAGCAAGTATACAACAACTATAACGTTTGATTATAACCTCGATACTTATCCTTTCGACAGTATAAGATGGACGTTCACACCACAAGCTTTTAATTATATTTTTTTTGCCGTAGTATTTTTGGGTATTTAACGTTGCTTCCAATTTTCTGTTTACGGAGGCCCTAGACTTTATACCCTTTTTTTCTGGATGGGAAATTATCAAATGACTTTTACCAATCTTTGGGCGGAGCGGAAGGGTGAGATTCTTACTGACTTAAACCTACCCGTGATCTTACCTGTGCCCTTTGCGTTCCAGGGCCGCGGTGACTCTTTCGAACAAATTCTGCAATCTAAATATTATAACCTCAGTCACACATTGCCTTTGACTATAGCCTTTTTATGTATTTGTGTATAATTTAGACGTTTAAAATTAATTGTTTTATCTCATTTTTTTCACTTAATCTATTCATTTTTTTTGGCCATAACTTTTTTCCCACAGCGATTCTGTACATGCTGCTGTACTAAAAGTGCTATAATATAAAAAAAAACCTTTCCAATGACATATTCTTTAACGTTATTGGTCATTAGGCTGGGCTCCATACATTCTTGCCGATCCTTCTTTAAGTACATTTGGCAATCTCTATCACTAAAAGAAAGCTATTTTATCGTGAACCTAAGAGCGGTTCTCAACAACTACATATTTATTTAATACTATGTATGTATCTTCACGTATATACATATGTACTTTAAACTCATAACATCTGTATCCACAAAAATCAATCCTAGGAAATCTCTCAATTTATAAATGCCAAACAGATCTAGACCAACGATCCCTACAGTCATAAAATCCAAACCTAATTCCAAGTAAACCTCTTGAATGTCAAGAAAATTGATGTTTGCTGACTAAATCTAAATCCAGTACCTCCCTGAGGGGCAGAGGTGTTCTGAAAGTCCCACGTATTGGTATACGTGATATTTGGAGTAGGCGTCCAATTTCTAAAGCTGATATTTTATCGAGGTAACGTGTTACTGGGCTTGGCTGAGAAGTTGAATTTTGTGTATGGATATTTTTGTTTGGATATACGGATTGGTGGGATATGGATTGGGGTTCAGGTAGTCAATTACATACATAAATGCAGTATGTTAATGGACCGTAGTAGATGGTGTGATGCAGTTTTTTTACATGTTAAGTTGTGCCATTTTGTCTATACCCCATTCACGATAAGATTAGACATTGAATACATCTTTTTTACAGTCCGTTCAACCGATTTTGACTTCTATTTCGTTGGCGGCATGACACATGGTAGTTGCAGTAAACATTTGGTGTTATAATCAGGTTTTTCCTTTGTAATGCCATCCTTATGCCTACGGAATAGAAGTAAAAATCGGTTGAACGGACTGTAAACAATTTTGTTCCAATGTTTAATCTTATTGTGAATGGAGTATAGGGTTTAAATTAAATACTTTAATCAAAATCAAAAATAAAAATACTTTTTATGCTATACATTCCAATGTAGTAGACTAACTTCAACATGAAAACTGAATGCCTCGTTCATAAACTAGCATCATGTTACTAAAGTCCCCGACAGCATTTGCATAATACCTCAAAACCGCTTCGAGAAATCTAAAAACCTGCAAAGTCCATATTTTTAAGAGCATTAAATTCATTTAAAGTTGTCGCAGATGTCGTCGGTTAAAAACCAGTTGTCACAGGCATTCGAGGCACTTTGGAAAATCCAACAGAAGGAATAAGTTTAGGAGAAACGTCAGGTGGTGCTAGATCGTAACGCGACCCCATTTCCTTACAAAAAGCAGAATGACATGTTGAATAACGTAGTGGTGAATATGCTTCAACTAAGTTTGGAGACAATTTTTCTTTAATTTCGTTGGTGCACTTTTGAGTCAAATATTCAAGGCAATATTTATGGTAAGGTAGAGAGTTGTGTTTTCAGCGTTCTATGGAACTCATGAGACAATAGTGAACGGATACAATAAGGTCATTGAAAAATGACATCACCATCAGTGTTTGTCTTGATCAGCAATATTTTGTGCAAATATAAACCTATATGTTCAGCACAGTATAGCAAAACAAATAAAGATTTTCAAGTTGTACAAGTTATCTCCATGAAATAAAGTCAATTTGCTACAACGGCCACTGTGAGAATAAAAACCGTAGTCCGGTTACAGAAACAAAAGGAATGTCCAAGAAACAATACATTCGATTTGGAATGATTATGAATTATTAACAAACACACCACCAGGGCCCCAAGTCTGCTATTTTTATAAATTTACTAATCCAACACGTTTCCATTGTCATTTTAATAAAAGTTCGTAATCTGCTAAATTCATAATGGTCGATCATTGGTCTGTCAATGGTCTCGTAATACTTTTTGATAACCGAGCTATTAAAAGGAAAAACTTACAATGACGTTCTAATGGTAGGACACTGATCAACGGAACTGTCAAAATGTTAGCAGATTACCGCATACGTCTATTATTCATTTGTCATTATATGTACGAGATTACCATTCTATGCCATTTCTTTCAATAGAGTGTCAGTCGTTGACCATTGGAAAGTCATAATGACGCTTTTATATTAGTACCTAGATTACCAAACTTGTCAAAATCACCAATTTTACAATCAATGATAGACCATTATTTCACTATTTTAATAGCAGACTTGAAACCCAGAAGCTTACATTTTACAAACGGCTTTTACATCTTCGCAAAAAAAAGTCTACAATACTCCGCCTAGTTCGGGCACACTGCCAAAAGCGAAACCCAGGTGCCTTCTTAAAATGGACAATTCACTTAATAGCCCTCCAGAGCCAAAGAATTGCTGAGGTAGACCCTTAAATTAAAAAGCATAAGTTAACACCTCGACTAGAAATACAAGTGCTCTTTTAGACGAAAGTTTTACTAGAGCCATTTGAATTTTTTAATGTGAAATTAATTGAATTCTTTACGGACGGTGTTGAAGTGGGTAGTAAAATTAAAAAGAATCAAGATGAAAAGAGACAGTGACAAATGGCTGCTGAGTAGTTTTTACCACAAATAGATTTGCGTAATTAATTCTTTGATTATTTGCATAATGAACTAACATGCATTTGGATTACTTAGTGTTAGTAATTAATAATGTCAAAGAAACTAACAATGTTGTTGGCACAATAACAAACTATATATCTTGGTCAGGGTGATCGCCAAAATATGGATTAAGTTCTCTCTTAAATAAGGAGGAATAGTTAGGTAATTGATTGATTGTTGTTTGTTGTCTGAAATTTGGTAATAACAGAAGTCTACTTAGTTGTATGCCTTTGTTTTCAGAAAAGCCTCTTTACTTACTTGTTTCAAAATTCAGAGAAAACCATGTTTTCTTCCACTATTTATTGCCATATGCATCATAATAATTATTTCATGCTGTGGATGTCTTCCACTGCTGGATACCTGAACACAGGAAAGGTCGATACGTCGATGACTGTGGGAACCAAGCGTTGACACGTAAACCGTTCCTATGCGTCTCGTATTTAGTTTAATCCAGTTTGTGGTTGCCTGTAAAGTCAGTTTACAGACAATAGTTTAACGTGACAACGTCATAACAAAAACATTGATAAAATGATCGTGCCTCTCGCTCGCTCGTGCAGCGCTCTGATCGTAACGTTGCAATGAGCGTAACGTTACAAGGAGTCATGTTTTTTCGTGCGTGCAGCCGGTGTTCATCTATTTATTAAATGTTGTCACGCAAAATTCACAATTTGATGCCGTAAATATCATCATAATATAGGTATATGATTTGCCCATAACACCATCATCACCTGCCTAGCCATTTTCTTAACTATATTGGGGTCGGCTCCCAGTCAAACCGGATTCAGCTGAATACCAGTATGTTACGTGGAGTGGCTACCTACCAGAGCTCCACAACCCATTAACTGGGTAACACGGTACTCCTTGGCAAGATTGGAGTCAGATTTTACTGGCTTCTGAAAATCCATAACGACTGGCAAAGATTTACAAATGACGGCCGGGACCAACGGAATAACGTGCTTTCCGAGGCACGGAGGAAACTCGGTATGTTAACATAAATCGTTCACACCCCCATCCGAAACAAGCACGTTTAACACATCCCGTTTACTTAAAACTTGGACATGACACGTTTGGGTGGGTACCCTATAAACATTAAAGGAAATTAAGGTACACACATCGCGACCGTAAACATTCAAATTATACTAGGGTCCGTGTTTATTGCCAAATCTTACCACAGAGGTCAGCAGAAAGTCGCGTCTCATGAATAAGGTCTAGTGGTTCAGACACCTTTGGGTGTGCAGGAACGTGATGAGAGTGCCGAATTAGTGATATGCTTGAACTTGAATCTGGGAAATTTTTTATCTCGGTGTGTAGGAATTTTTGTGGTGTTATTAATTGTAAGGAGATCTAAATGTCATTCAAAGTTACCAAACAAAGTTTCTCTAAAGAACAGAAAGAACCTGAATTCAATATCGACATTATTGAAAAACCCAAATTCAATACCATAGACACCATTATTCTCGTAAACGATATGAACAATTTCTAACTTCTCACTTAATGTTCCTCGTCGGTTCAACTTTCTTGGCATATGCTAAAAAAATGATCCATTAGATGCATTAAAGAACCCTTACAAGTCTCATCAAAGTGAAAGTTTGGCGACCGACTAATCATTTAACCATAACGTAGGTTCTGCTTCAAAATTCACTTTATATGAGAGAATTAACTTAACTTTTCCAGACAGTTTAATCTATGTAATGGTCAATTCCAAAGAGACTTTGAAATCTTAGTTACAAAAAGAACTAAAGTCAAGCACTAAGCACTGAATTCTTCCATTTTTATCAGAAATAGTAAATTTTATTAAAAAAATACGGACGAAATACTAAAAAGTACATTGAATTTGCTATAGCATACTGGATATCCACTTATTTTAATTCAATGCACAATTAATGAAAAACACAAATTTACCATTTTATTTCAAAAGTCGTTCAAAGCGCATCAGTTTTCTTCGTTTACGATTTTAACATAATAACGCTCCTACAAAATTAAAGCACAGTAGTTACCTTTTACCATAATAATATTCTTGTTATCAATCTGATACTTTAAAATAATTGGCTATCACAGTAAAAGCGTAGAAACTACATCAACCAATATTTTTTCTCCTGCTCTGCATTCCACTTTTTACGTTTGAACAGAATCATATGTTCAAACAAGCGGGCTGGAAGTGTCATACACATTGCACACTATAAATGTTCTAAGAGGGACTAAGTAGACTGCACTAATCCCCCTTCGTGCCGTAACACGGATGCCCCCAAATTACGTGGGGTTAAGGTGTTTTTGCTTGTAAAAGCAGCATGCAAGTGTAACCTGCTGAGAGCACTTGTGTATATTGACATTGCTTTTTACAGTGTGTTTCCTTCTTATGGGTGTACTGCACTATACTGCGTACACTGTACTTGATGTACTTTTTTTATACGGTTACTTCTAACTCCTTGGCTATCTTTAATGGGCTCAAAGTACTCATGAAGTAATAATTCATTCAGAGACTTTAGAAACAAGTTTTTCCCGTGTGAATTCGTTCGCCCATATCCCTCTTTTTTCCCATTCCCGCAGGAATTTCTGAAAATCTTCGCCTCCCTCATCCTCTCTTAATGACTACACTCTACCAAGGACCCTATATATGCCAAATTTCAGCTTTCTATTATTATTAGTTTCTTTTTTTTAACAATCCTCCCCCCCGGTGCAGGTGCAAGGGTCTATCAGACTCGTACTGACTAAAACACACTGACGGTGTTCTACAGTTTCTTTTGACTTGGGCGCAGAAGTACTTGCGCATTTCGTCACCCTCCACCCAGCCAGGTATGAATGTATGCAAATCCCGTCATCCTCTGCGGCCGTTCTTCCTCTAGAGAAGCGCGCATCTCAGGCCTTGAATTCAGGGAACAGGCTCCTCAAGACAGTTACCTATAGGCCGCACATTTTTGTACCTGCTTTAGCAGGCAATTTCCGACCCCAGCGACGGCTGTTTTGACTTTCTCGGGGTTAACAGAGTCATCCAGATCCCAATTGGCCGAATCTAAACACTTGGTGAGTCTGGACACTGACGTCCTCTGCGCCAAGCGTCATCCTAAGTTTTTCACCGAAGACCTCTTGCGGGTCTATTTGCAGAAACCAGTGAGGCCCTTTAATATAGTTCCGACCTTCAACGTGGTCACCCGTTTGTGGATAATCCCTAAGCGCAGTGAGTGACGCAGTGTCACTTACTGCGTCATCATACTCGATTTACTGTAAGAATCTGACACTGCATCCACCGTCTCCATCGACGACCCCTTCCGAGTACTGTCTTGGTCTGATCTTTCACTTGAACCTTTCCGGTGTGAGTAACTCTCTCACGACGACAACGTGAAGATACCTTTGGTGGGGAATAATTTCCGTCTGTGCGTTATGTGTCAGTCAGAGAATTTTATATATTTTGATTGATTAGCAATCGTATTTACAATAATCATAAATTATTAAATTACATTTTGAATAGAAAATACACATTACTTTTGTTATTTTAAAAGAAACTTTCGTTTATTTGCTATATCTCTACAGGTACTTTTACTTTACAGGAAATTTTACTATAGGACCAACCTTGAAATCGCGAAAATGAAATCAACCAATGCCAAATTGCGAGTGGATTACTAAATTAAGGAACTAGAATTAAATTCGGTCAAAGCCCAAAAGCTTTGGCACGAGCTTATCAAATTTTCTCTAGATCATTTTCGTACAAAAGAGAGACCTTATTTCCGTTTGTCAAATGGATTTATTCGTAATACCTACGATTTCATAATATAACTGTCAATCAAAATTCTTCATGTACAAATTCCTAAATAATAAAATTTTGGTGAAGACACTAACTTTATGAATAAGGGCGCACCGTGTGTTTATTTTGATTGTTTCCTGTATATCAGAGGGGTATGCTAATAGTTTTTATTGGATATAAATAGAATAACTACCGATTACCGTACAATAAAATGGTGCATGCTTATAGGGAACGTGCACGGCGTAGACTATGCCATCTAGTGTTGCAAATCTGAAACTTGTACGTTGTAAATATTTGACCTGTGCTGCCACCTATACATCCTGCACCCTCCGTTTAGGGGAACGTGCACGAAGCCATCTAGCGTAACAAATTTTAAACTTATAAGTAAAATATACTTGACATTGACGCGTCTGTGTTGCCACCTATAGTTTCTGCACGTTCCCTATAATGACACAAACAGACATAGTGAAATAGCATCAAGTAAAACCTTTTGAAGCGACATCCACATGTCGCAACAAAACTACTTAAGCTTTTACTGAAAGTTTTCAACCTGAAAACGTATACGGATCACAGAACTACCCAGGATGTCCTCGAAAATAATGAGGAATTCGCAAAAAGTATTTTATGCGATCCAACATTAAAGATTCTGGTTCGTCCTAGCATATTGCGTTCCTCGTCCCCGGTTATACCGGTCAAGCGAAGCCCGCAATTTAATGATTTTTATTGGTCCGCTTTTCCTGCAAGGGACAGGAAAATTTACCTGACCAACCTGCCCGGTCACGTACAATCACATTATTGAACGTTTATTACGAAACGTAGCACATTGAAAATTACGACCTATGAGCGGTCGAATGTTTAATTTTGAACGCTATTGTGATGTTTCTATTTCAGTTCTCGCAAGCTTTTGGCAGTATGCATTCAATTTTCGGGTAATGGTTTAGTTAAGTGGACATTTGCGATTTCTATCCCATTCTTTGGCGATTGTTTGTTTAATTGAATAGAGATAGCCGGTCTTTGAAATTGGAATTGGAATTGTAATAGGTTTCGTATAAATATACCTACATTATCATTTACTAAGCTTACGCAATAGCTTATACTTAAAAGGTGATCCTTCGATGTCAATCCATAAATTAAGCCTATTCAGTCCGCTTCGGGACATGGGCCTCTAAGCTGCCCGGCAACACCAGGTCATTCGTCTTTCATCGAAACAGATGCATAATACGAGTAGTTCTTGGTTTTGTCTTTTTTTTCCAGAATTTTGTAAATCATGTTCGAAACATGATTTTTAATTTAAAATTAGAAACCTGGAAATAAGTAGCCTAATAAGAAACTAAATAATCTCGTCTCGGGATTCCGGGATTACACTTGTCATCCCGGCATTAAAAAACATTATTCATGTTCGAAACGTAGTTTTTAATTCAAAATTAGAAACCAAGATTTAAGAAGCTCAACCAGAAACTAAATAATCTAGTCTCGAGATCCCGGGATAAAACTTATATACCCTGTATTTCCGGGATTAAAAACATGCTTCATGTTCGAAACATGGTTTTTATTTAAAATTAGAAAATAAGAAGCCTAACCAGAAACTAAAACATCTGGTCCCGGAATCACGGAATTACACTTATTAAACCCCGTAATCCCGGTATTAACAAACATTTTAGGGATAATATTCGCTAAAGTGCCTTACGAAAACCGATACGCGGCTTCCACTCCACTACACGTCTGTTCCTCGCAGAGGTCGCCTTTCGACTAAAGAGGCGTGACCACTGCCACTTCAGCTTGCTATCCCTGCTAGGTACTTCCGATTATTATACTAAAGTATCCCAGTGGCGTGCAGTGGTTCGAGTTAGGGTAGGCCAGAGAAAATCTTCTATACTTATAATAAATCTGTAGAGAGGTCAATTCTGTACAAGGAATATATTTTCAAAATAACTATCAGGGGGTGATTAGTGATCGATACTGGTGCCAAAAATGCAATCAGTAAAATTTTTGTCTGTCTGTCTGTCTGTCTGTCTGTCTGTATGTTCTTTATAGAAACAAAAACTACTCGACCGATTTTAACGAAACTTGGTGCAATTATTCTTCATACTCCTGGGCAGGTTATAGTATACTTTTCATCACGCTACAGTGAAGTACAGCAGTGAAGGAAAATGTTGGGAAAACGGAAGAAGTTACTCCATTTTTTAAGCTTCCGTCGCGTGTGTAGCCTTAATGGTTAAAGTTACATAGAAATCATGTATTACGGAAATGTTCTACATAAAATTATCTAAAAAATATCCCGAAACAGCATGTCTATCTTTTGTCAATTTTAAACCGATCGGGCTGAGAGTTTCAAAATCGGGGGTAAAGTAACTATTCCACGCGGACGAAGTCGCTGGCAGAAGCTAGTGTCCAAATAAATTTTAAAAAATAACCACATTATTCAGGGTTGATTTTTAATTAAATGAGTTTTTTTTAAATAGTCTATTATACAAAAACACCACATTTCAACTCTGAATAATGTGGTGTGTTTTTTTTTTTGGACATTTTCTCTGGCCTACCCTTACTCAAACCACTGCCCGCCACTGGTATCCCAAGTTCTTTTCGGATCTCCTAATATTGGGTTATAACCGGTAACAGCAAAGTGGTAAAGTTCAGGGATTTATACTTACTTATATGACTTCCTCTCTTCTCTAATTCTTTCTTATTTATATCTCGTACATAATATAGAGTATCATATTCTACTCGTATAAGTGAGTATAAAATATTATTTTCAACAGATTCTTGATTTATTATTTTTTCTTGGAAAACACTCATGTATGGGTTTCCTCAATTTCGATTTCAATATACAGGATATTATAAGTAACCGGCTGCCGAACAAACGCCTTGGGAACCAATATACACGATCTAAGATTATGGGCACCCAGAAAAACCTTTTATTTTTTGTTTTTCGATTCACAAAAGTGTTTTTTTTTTTCGGAAAACACTGGCTCTGACAAATGCTTATGAAAGAAAATTAAAAGAAAATATTATCTCAATATGAAAAGCCATGAAAGGTTTTTATCAGCCACCACTGTAATTATCCGTTTCCTGCAGTTAATAAACCCGTGAAAAATCATCTGTTTCACTTTGAATTCCCATCGCTCTCTTTAGTAACTGACAGTTTCATAAATTCCCATAAAAGCCACATTGTGTTTTGTTTTCGTTTAAAAATACAGGAGTGCTACTCATTTAGTATAATAATATTTACTCGATTTTCATCAGCTTTTATGCTCAAATGACTTGAATATGACAGGCGGATCTTGGCGAGTCTGCACGTAGGCTCTGCGAACTGCCATTGCCAGATAAATGATAACATAACATATATTTTGTAAAAAAAAATATACGTATGATAAACCGTAACCAAGTAATAATAAAATAAATAAATTACAATAATAATAACACTCACGCATGAACTCATGCACGTGTTATTATTATTTTGAATTCATTTATAGTATACTTTATTTTACACCAAAAGTAACACAAAAAGGAGACTTAAAAATTAAAACTACTTAGATATTCTAAATTTGTATGTGTGGTCGGTCACAAAAAATGTTTATATGTACATAGGTGCAAAACGTTAATGTTTGTCCACTGTGATCAGAACATGACTTATTTTATGATTTCTTTATGTAAGTTATCGAAATTACAAAATATCTCGTATACGTTCAATAAAAAAAGACAAATTAAATGAAATTATATCTCATGGAGGTATACCAATAAATAATTATAACAAATGAAAATAATATATAAATCTAAATTATATAATTCGGTTTTATATTAAAAATACTTATATCAAGTATTACGAACCTAAAAAGCCAATAACACTCGCCGCAAGTGTAATTTTCTTTCTTGTCACAGACTCTTCAACTTCTGGCAGTGTACGAATTGTTTTTCCAAAAATGTATAAAGCATGAAATGTCAAACGGCATTTTCGTCAAACATCCCCGAAAACTTCACATTTAACATTTTATACTGAATCAAAATAAAGTCCAGGTGTATTTAAAACGGGTGTTTTCGAGCCCCCGGGCTCTCTCCATAATTAATGTCTATTCCCACGTGTTTGCATTACTTTCATGTTACCGGCCAGATGTTCTGCTTATTTTGTAGTAGGAAAGGATTTTAATATTAAAGCAGGTAGAGATATTATATCAACTGACATTTGTAACATGAAGTTTTTTTTTGCAAGTTATTAGTTAGATGTTCTTTTTTAGCGTAATGATGGCAAATATATATAACTAGCAGCGCCCCGCGTTTTCACCCGCGTAGATCCCGTTCCCGTGGGAATACGGGGATAAAATATAGCCTATGTTACTCAGGGTTTATGTAGCTTTCTAATGGTGAAAGAATTTTTGATATCGGTCCAGTCGTTTTTGAGTTTATTCGTTACATACAAAAATATAAAACAAAGATACAAATCTTTCTTCTTTATAATATTAAGTATAGAAATGGCAGGTCATTCATTCACACACGAAAGATAGGCTATGGTCTGCGCAGAGACACCACATAAACACTGAAACCACGGAACAGTTGCATTAAAAGAAGGATTCATTTGTAACAGGATCTAAGTTTGTCATCATACAATCGAAATACATTCACTGTTAGTGTCTGTATTCTCTCTCAAGGGTCGCCACAGTCTTGTGCTTCTCACATCTTTCAGGGTAGTCTCATCCAGTTCAAATGTACGAAAATAAACGTCATTTATAGCATCCGCATCAACTATAGGATCAGTTACAAAATAAACCAGTCCCCCGGAAATTATGTGATCCCTTAAAATATACTTGCGACTTAAAAATCGGTTACTAAGTCAAAGAGGATTATGTCTTCCCATCTCCTTAAAAGTATATCGCATTCAGATTATATGAGCAAGAATGAGATAAAAACACAAAACCACCAGGTTTCGGGTTTACGTAAAACAGGAAATATGATAAATAAAACAAAACATTTGAGGGGAGGGAACAAATTTTCTTTAAGAGCACATTATCTTCGAACTCAGTCGATGAATATATTATAAGAAGAACAAGTTTATGAATTTTTCACAACTTCCTAGAAGCTCGCAAGCCATTTGAATTAAAATCGATACTTCTTTAAAATAAAGTCGAGTTTTACTCACTACGAAGAAATTTGCTCCTTTCAATAAAATGTTTATGTAAGTAGTTATAATGAGGATCTCGTATCCATCAGATCATTCCATTCCATTTTCCATTAAATAAAATTAATAGTTAATGTTATGGACAAAACAACGTTTTACCCACATAATGTATATCTATGTATCTATTTGTACCATATCGTTCATTACTAATCAGACTTTTCCAGACGAAAAACTTTAAAAAATTATCAACAAGACCGGTTGGGACCCACGATACTTTATACATAATTATACAGGATTATTTATAAAAAAATCTTACCATAGGCCTACTTTAAGTACTGTTGAACAGATTTAAATTGAAATCCATTAAAAATAAGATGAATTCAAAAAGTTGACTGGTGGAAATCACCCAGACGCCTAGGCATTCTCTACCAACCAACTTTTGAATTTCTGCTTCAAAATTCGAATAAAAATCTACTCATCATTTGTTGAACTAAGAATTAAATAAAATCTATACTAATGTTATAGATTATTTTGTTTCTGTGTTTGTTTGGACTGAATAAGCTCTGAAAATACTGAACCAATTTCAACGACTTTTTCACCAATGATGGGAAGCTGCATTATCAGCGACATAACGTATGATATATTATATTCCTGTATGTCTATGGGAATGGGAAGTGTACGCAGGTGAAACCGCGGCGCGCTGCTAGTCCATCATATTTTAATTAATTTTCATTCCCAAATACACATTTCCATTAACAAACAAGAAAAGCAGCATCACAAACTGACCACATAAACAAACATTCAACCCTAAACGAAAACGCATACCAAACCTGTCACATCACAGTTAATAAATCACAAAGACAAAGATACCAAGCCCAAAAATCGAGAACAAATGTTTGCTTAGTTTTAATTTCACGCTTGCAAAATGCAGCTATAAATTAAGATAGCGGTGACCAAGTGATTTATGAGTGTGAAGCAAGCTTTTGTCATGACAGAGGTATAACAGAAGGCTGGCGCCACAAGTCCTTAAAACGAGTGTAATATAAGACACACCTACGCACACAGAACACGTACAGTAACAAACACCAGTCATAAGCACAGTCTTTAATAAAAGGAGCAACCGACTCGGATAAGCGAGTCGGTTTCAAAAAAAGAAAGACACAACCAAAAACATTAATTTTCTGAAATTAAAATTATTTTATATTTTGTAGTGTTTTTATTTGGAAGTCGAGTGTATTTAAAAAAAGAAAAAATAGTTTTCACTTTTTATGTTTTATTTATTTTAAGTAAACAATAAAGGTACGGCCGAATAAATAACGTCAAAAACATTTTTGACTTGTACAGCACTGCGTACCCCTTCATAGCGTCTCGACGTGACGTTATGTTGTAAACAATGAACACCCATGCGATTCTAGCAATCCCGGAAGATTGCCTTACCTATCTCCGAAGTTTGAAATCAGATCATCACCAAATAAAAATGGCAAAAAACGTTAAAAAAAATAAGAATCATCTAAATCGGTTGACAATGGCTGATGAGTCAAAACAATGGCAAAAAAAGCAAAATGTGTCTTAAATCGTCAGGAGAGAAAAATCATTTATAAATTAACACAGTAAATGAAAAAAGAAGGAAGTCGAGAGTACGTGAGTCTAATCGTAATTGAAGCTTTAATTATATAGGTTATTTTGTAGCTCTGTGTCTCAAAGTGTTTTGATATTTATTTTATTTTTAGTTGGTGTCAGTATCGGGAAGTTTTTATCCATATGTGTACAAAAAAAAAATGAATACCAACAGTTGAGTTCACAAGTTTAATGCCCATAAGTCCGCTGAGCCTATGTTCAGACTCGCCAAGATTCGCCAGATTGCCAGTCGCGCCTGGGCTTGCACACACTGTAGACGAAGCCTGTTTATAAGTGCGTACATTTTAGAACACTAAATGGAGTCAGCCTTCTGCATCTATATATGTATTTTGTGATTTTTATTTGAAGCTGCTTCCCGTAGCCAGGACAAAGAGACTGCTGTACTATCTTCTCGATATGATCAAGGTGTTCTGTGAAAGGACTGCGAGAATTTATGAAGTTGCTGATTTATTATCCATTAACCGTGCTACGTTTTACACAGTTTTCTAGAAGAAACTAACTGAGCCATAACCAAGCATTCTCCTTCCATTATGCTTATTGCATTGTTGACGCTACATGTCTTCGGATTTTAAAGTTTTTAGGGTTCCGTTATAAAGACCGCCTGCCACAAACGTGCGTCTTGCATCCACCTTTTTACAGACTGTGTATTTCTATTGCTTCTTTAGCAACAAATAATACAAATTTAACTAAAGAGACAGGTAACATGATTTTTTGGTTTATTTTCGGGACCTCTCTGAGTCACACTTGGCTATCTTTTATTAGCCTATATCTAGCTATGGTCATCTTTCACAGTCCTTAGACTACAGTGTTATGAAAAACTTTTTACAAAAAAGGACTTCTAAACAAAAAAAAACACAAAAGAATAAAATAACTTTAATTTCGGAAGTCGGTGTTCAAAAAACGAAGAAACAACCAAAAACACCGAGTTCCAAATACATATAAAGTTATTTAATACTTTTGTGTTTTTTTGTTTAGAAGTCGGTGTTTTCATTTTACAACGGCAAAAGTGAATGATAACATCATCAATGTAGTCGAAACCATGCATATTAACTGAAATACTAGTCGTCAGATTTCAATCAAATTTAAATGGGATCACACGACAAGCACCAGCTTTCGAATATAAAAAGCATCATCAAAATCGAGACACCCAGTACAAAGTTATCAGGTAAAAAAAAACAGTCGACTTGAGAACCTCCTCCTTTTTTTGGATTCGGTTAAAAATCGATGCAAACTAGTGCGAAACATAAAAGTAAGTATTAAATTTAGTTAAAGGTAAATTCTAAAAATGCAGAGTTTAACAAACAGTTTAGTTTCAGCCAAAGCTAAAAGTGTCGAAATATAAAGTTGCAAAAGTGTTATTTCCTTGGTTATTACGGCTGGCCTAGAACAAAGAATGTAGGTCATGTAGATTTGGGAACCGTTTGTAAAGAGAGGAAACGGTTTGTTTCAAGTATTTCCGATGTTAATTGATCAGAATAGGTACTTAGTGGTATTTTCAAATTGGAACAAACTCAGTCTAAAAATACTGGATAAAGTTGAGAAAACCGATGCATGTGCCAACAATTTCCACAAATTTAAACATTGAGTCAGTTTGGTTAAATATGCAATGTCAATCCATGGTTTGTTAAAATCTTATTAATCAAATCAAATCAAATCAAATCATTTATTATTGTTTGTCACAGGTTAAAAGTTCTTACAATTATAAATTTTCGCATCACTGTAACATACCCATGGGGTGTACAATATTGACAAGTATGTCTAACAATTCATTTACATTTAAGTATGTCCAGGTAGTAAATAATAGATTTTAAAATGTCAAAATTCTAACACTCATTATCGTATATATGCATGTAAAATTTAGTTCTTCATAATCCTGGATTCATTATAATTATATAAATATTACGGTCAGTATTAGTTACATTTACCTACATTCAATAAGTCAAAATAATTTTCGTCAGTAATTCTATCATTAAAAAATTCGTTAGTTAAATAATAGGCTTTACATATGAGAAACTCTTTCAGCTTTAATTTAAACATATTTAATGTTGAGACATTTCTAATACTGTTTGGGAGTTTGTTATAAATTTTCACTCCAATACCAAATATACTAGATTTAAATTTTACTGTTCGACATGGAATGCTTTTAAGCTCAGTATTGTGCCTCGCACTTCTCAACGTTTCATACTTATTTATATCGCGTTTTATCATCATCGCCGCTTCAAATATGAATAATGACGGTAAAGTTAAGATTTTCAATCTTTTGAAAGCTGGTTTACATGAATCTGTCTGTCGAAGCCCGCATATGCTTCTAATGCACTTTTTCTGTGCTTTTAGAGCACACTCTCTGTTCGTTGAATTACCCCAGAACAGGACACCATATTTCAGAATAGAGCCTACGTATGCATGGTAAACACTTAGTAAAGTACTCTCATTTGTAACTTTTCTTAACATGTATAGGGCATATGAAAACTGGTTTAGTTTTTTACAAACATGGTCAACCTGTATTTTCCAGTCTAGTCCAGAATCAACATGTATGCCGAGGAACTTGGTGGTCTTAACTTCTTTGACTGTTTCATTTTTGTATTTTATGTTTAGTTTTTTGGTTTCTTATTTTTATTAGCAAAAGAGATGTAACATGTTTTTTCTAGGTTAATTTTAAGGTTATTGTCATTTAACCAATTAATGATGCATTCTAGAGAATTATTTACATTAGTTTCATACTTTTCTTGTTCCTCGTCAGTGAAAATAGCTGTACTGTCATCTGCAAATAATATCATGGCATGGTTTATGGCTTTTGGGAGATCATTAATATATATAATAAACAAAAGTGGTCCAAGAATACTTCCTTGAGGCACCCCAAACTTGACCATTTTTGGCTGAGACTGATACGTTTGTTCATATTTTGTTTCATTCGATATTCTTGTTATTTGAGTTACTTGAATTCTATTATTAAGATATGATTTTATAAGATTTAATGCGTTCCCTCTAACTCCGTATTTTTCTAATTTATTTAAAAGGATCCTATGGTCTACGTAGTCAAATGCTTTTGACATATCCATGAATATTGCAGTTACATGTTGTTTATTGTCCAATCCTGTCATCACTTTCTTCAAAAAATTAAATAATGCGTCGCTCGTAGATTTGCGTTTACGAAACCCAAATTGCTCCTGTGTGAATATGTTATTAGCTTCAAAATAATTGTATAAGTTTTTATAAATAACTCGTTCAAAAATTTTTGCAAAAATTGGTATTAAAGCTATCGGTCTATAAAATTTCATGTCCTCTTTATCTTCCTTTTTAAATAATGGTTTTATGATAGTTATTTTTAGTTTTGAAGGAAATATGCCATATTCAAGGCATGAATTTATAATGTTGCTGAGTACTGGAGAAATAATATGGGAAACGCGTTTAATTATTTTAGTGTTTATACTATCGTACCCTGTACTATTAGTGTTATTTAGTCTATTTATTATTTGGTCTACTTCAAATGGATTTGTCGGTTTCATAAACATTGAATTGTAATTATTATATGTCATTGTTTTTGTATATGCACCATTTTCCCTTGCTTCCATAGGCTTTATGTCATCTATAAAATAATTATTAAAAGATTCAGCTATTTCTTTTGGCGTCGTAATGATTTTATCATTTACTTTAACTGTTTTAATATCTTCTTTAGGAGTTACAGTTTTATAATTATTAACTATTTGCCATGTTGCTTTGGCTTTGTTGGTAGCTGAGTTAATATAATAGTTATTTTGCGACATTTGCGTTTTTTTAATTATTGTTTTTAGCCTTTTTGTGTATTGTTTAAAGTACTTTTTATCTTTGAGATTTGATGTTAACCTATACTTCCAAAGTAGCTGACGTTTTCGTTTAGAGCATACTCGGATACCTTTACTTAACCATTTAGGTTTCTTGGAAATGGGTATTTTTACTCTTACAATAGGGAAACATAGATCATAAAATAATTTGAATAGTTCATAAAACTCATCATAAGCCTTTTCAGGGTTATCATTTGTATAACATTCTGTAAAAGTAAGGCTTTCGAGAGACGTTATAAATTTACTAATGTTATCTTCACTATAGTCGCGTTTGGATTTATACCAATGCGTGATGAAATAACTTTTCTTTACCGGGAACGTCAAAATTTGTGCCGTATGATCAGATAGCGCAAGTTCTAAAACTTTTGATTTAGAACCTCTGATGTTATGGGCTATATTGTCAATACATGTCTTGCTACTCAATCTAGTCGGTTGATTAATTGTTAATTTTAAATTAAAACTCGCTAGTAGTTGCTCAAACTGACGGGATGTCTTGTTGTCATCCAACCTGTTAATGTTGAAGTCACCACAAATTATAATTTTTTTGTTTGAAAAACATACTTTATTTAATAGCTCCGTGAGTTTATCAAAAAACAGGTCAATATTGTCTTTTCTATTTTTAGGTGGTCGATAAATACATAATATTATGATTTTCTGTTCTATTAGTTCAATGCCACTACATTCAAATATGTTACTAATACTTAAATTTTTGGCTTCAGTAACCTTTTTAAATTTATGTCTCGTTTTTATTAGTATACATGAACCTCCATTCCTATTGTTTCGGGAAAAAGAGTCCCCAAGCACAAAATTAGTCATTTTTAGTAGTTTTTCGTCTTCGGAAGTCATGTTGTGTTCCGTAATGCAAAGAATATCTATAGGGCTACACTTAAATTTTTCATCTAAAGAGTACAAATGAACCGTAAGCTCGTCTATTTTAGTAAGTAGACCGTTAATGTTTTGATGAAGAATATTCATAGTTTTATAGACGAAAAAAATCATTACTCGCAGGAATATTCTCACTATCTAAATTTAAATTTATCGTCTGAGTACTTTTGTCAACAGTTGTGGGGCTTAATATATGAGTGTTAAGTTGAGATTTGATATATCTTTCATAGTTTTGCTTATACCCAGTTCTCAAAATTTCTTTAAGTAACAATTATTGTGATGTGTGAAGTGATAGAAAGCGATACTTTGGAATGTACGTTGAGAAATTCATGTCCACATATGTTGCATGAGTATACTGAGAACAGATAAATTTCAAACAATAGTTCAACTTTTTTTCATTTAAATAAGAATTAAATAATACTTCAGAAACTATTACATTCGTGTTTTTCGTAGCAATAAGAAAGTTCATAAGACCGAGTTGAATTTCTTCTGGGTTTTTATCGTTAACGCCGCCTAAAACAATCGCGAAGTCGTTCTTATTCAATGTATTTATTTCTGTTTTTTCTGTATTCAAAACTTCATGTAGAGTTGCTCCTGGTTTCCAAAAACATCGAACTAAAAATTTTGTCCCCAGAAGTTTTTGCAGAGTTTTCTGTATAAATCGTCCCTGTTGATCCGCTATGATAATAATTTTCTTGTTCATGTCAACATTTTTTAGATTTGATTGTATGTTAGGTGGGGTTGTTGTAGGTTCCAAAATTATATTATCAGCCTGAATATAACTGTTTCTCGTCGTCGTGCTTTTTTCAGTTTCGTGGTCACCGTTAAAAAATATACCTGTATTTATTAAAGTGTTTGTCTCGGCGCATTGATGAGGATCTTTAGATACAGTATTTGTTTGGATGTCATTGTAGTGGTAGGTTGAATTAGATTCTGTTAACTTTATTTCTGGATTTGTGCTGCTTTCAAAAATATTTATGTTTTCTACGATTTTTGATGGAGTATCGTTATTTTCTTCGGCATCAGTGTAGCATTTTTTTTTCTGTAGGGATGATATTGGTTGCTTACTAAGTGCTACAGGCGTCAGTTTATTTTGTATATTTGTTCGTTTTCTCGATGTTTTTGGAGTAGAAATTTTTGTGTCAGCGTTTATTTCCTTATATGCATTTACTATTTTGACGTATTTTTGTACATCAGTTTTGAGCCTAAAGTTTTCAATATTTAAATTTTCTATTTCCTGATGAGAGCTCTGTAAATCTTTAGATAATTGGTCAACTTTATCCTGCAGATCATTTATAGTTTGACTTGTATTTAAAGATGTATTTGGTAGACTCATCATTGTCGCGTCGAAAAGCGTTGAATCATCTGTAGTTTCAACATCTGTGGTAATGACGCCTAGTGAACTTGTTCTGTATAATCTATTTTTCCGAAAGGTAATGTTATCATCCATATTTATTGTGGTTAGGTGCTTAGTTTCTTGCTGCGGTTAATGAGAAACTTACTTATTCACATTTACTACGCAGTACTTATTTTAGTAAACGCTTCTTTTTTTGTTTTACTCGAATGATTTATTTTCGAAACTGACGAAATAACTGACCGTTTCGGGGGTAGTTGTATGTATATTGTGTTATTTTAAATTATTGTTGATAATAATCTTCCAAAAAGTCTTGGCTGTGAGTGAGATTTGAACCCAGAACGTTGTACGCCTAAGGTAGACGCTGTACTAACTTGGCCACGGCGTCAGTTTAACTGTGTGCTAAAATTGGTGTTATGTTGATACTACTAAATATTGATACTACTAATAAAAATGTGATTGGTTGTGACGAAGACTACGTCATTCAAATATTTTTACTGCAACTGTCACTTCACTTTGAAAGATTGTTATTGTTATTTTTGAGACACTTTCTGTTGATTATATGCACTGTTTCTTGTCAAACGGCAGCTGGTGTTTACTATTATGGATTGATCAATAGCACAGTATTATTTTTCAACACTGAGTTTAGTGGATGATGGACAATATTATACTGTTGTTACTGTTTAGTTTTTAGTGAGTATTATGTCCAGATAACACTTTCACATACTAGTTGCACTGTTTTCTTCACTCTAGTCTTAGATTAGTCACTAAATAGTTCTTTGTAATATATTTAAAGCAATTTAATACGGGAGCACAATATTTATGTGACGACTACCGCCATCTCTCCTCTACATTAAGGTGTTCTAGTGGTGAAAGAAATGTAAATAAAACAGTTTATATAAGGTACACAATCAAAATATTATCTTTTCAGAAACTACACATTTACAATAATATCCTTTTACAAGCGTACATAGTTTTGGAAGAATTACTGCCGCACTGTTTGAGTTTATTCTTATTGATGATTCTTCTTGATGGTCGAAAATGGACTGCGCAAAATGGTGCGGAGCGCTATATTTAAAATTGCGGTAACGGTAGTGGCGCCGTATTGATCAGTAGCTGTTAATTTTTATTGCCAATAAAAAATAATATTTTAAATATTCATAATACAGAAAAATCACTGTGTATCAATTATTTATAAAAAATAAGATTTTAAGTATTCATAATACAGAAAAATCACTGTGTATCAATCTACTATATAAAAATAAGTCGGGTTTTCCTTCCTGACGCTATAACTCCAGAACGCACGAGCCGATTTCCATGGTTTTGCATTCGTTGGAAAGGTCTCGGGCTCCGTGAGGTTTATAGCAAAGAAAATTCAGGAAAAATTTCAACAGAAAAGCGGGAAAATCTTTTTTAATTTTTTTATATATGGCAAAACAACGTTTGCTGGGTCAGCTAGTTTTTTTTTATAAAAATTGCAACAAAATAATGCTAAATATTATGCAATTTCGTATTGCAGAGAAGTCTCTCTTATGACGTCGTGAAACCAACAATATATCTCAGTTACCTTCAGTGTCTACGCAGTGTCTCACCGCAGACCTTTACTCACTTTTCAACTTGCGCTGCGATGCATCCTTGTCACCTGAACATATTGTGACTTGGGAGGACCTAATGGTTGCATCAGCGAATAGTGTTCACGTAGCTAAAATACCGGGACAAAATATTAAGATTAAAGAAAACAAGTTTATCAACGACAAGCTTAAATAAGAAGTTACCTGCATCTGATAATGTTGCGGTTATGCTTGCCTATACCAATTATAAATGTTGACTAAGTTTACTTTAGCTTGATGACAAAACGACTAACAGATAGATACAAAATATTACAAGCAATTTACCACTACTAGCATGGCATTCAAAAAAGCTACAGCTATCTATCTTAAGAAATCCGTAAAACAATGCACTGATCGATTTTACAATATCTCACAGAGTGTTTTACAACATATAAGACAAGTATGTACATGTGTCCCCTGTTTCCGAATTCCCTTTAAGTTATATAAACCATCTACGATATTGCACATACTGCAGTTACAGGAAACATTGCCCAGAAGTTCAGCTCCAAAAAACCAGTGAAAACTCATGAACACTTGAGTGCAGTCGCGACCGGCATCAGTTTTATACGTACCAACACATCTAATCGTCTATGCTTGTAGTACCACTTGAACAATCCTGCTTGTTTTAAAGCTTTGGCAGAACCAAAGCTGTCAGTATAATCAAAAATTAAGCAAGTGGCTATTGATCGCTTGTTCTTGAGTGAATCAGTTGATTGTTCTCAGGCTACAAGCATAGATCTTCACAGGGAGCAGCTGGATTGTAGTAACCGAAAATTTAGATGGGTGGCGTGCAATTAGAGAGGCCTATGCCTAGCCGCAAATGAATTAAGGAACTGTGATGATGCTGGCCATGTCACCAATCACCAGTAATCACTACATACCATTTGGGCTGTGAATGATGGCGATGTGTTCCAGTGCTTGTTATCCGTCATTGTCTGAAGCCGACCTTCGGTTCCGTTCTTTTCTTGCTGCAGTGTTCCGAGACAAAGTTATGGCTCATAACTCGTTTATCGATCAGATCGTTGAACACCGGATCAGACTTGCAGTTCGACCTTTACCGTATCTTGTATACAAATACTGTCATGTATAATAAACGGGGCATCGTAACTACATGTTACTGCTCAAGCTACGTCAAATGCAGTTATCATTTATAGCGCTACGTCAAAATTGGTTGAGTTTACTATTGTTTTGGATTTATTTAATTCTACTGATGTTTTTTCTTTGTGCTGTTTAATAATTCTTTGGTTATCTTCAGCAGTTATTGCTTTTTTAAGTTCGTGTTTCTTTAACGTATTATTTATTATTAAGTAACGATTGTCCTGCATGTTATTTATAGAGCTTTACTAGTGTTCATGTGGTTCTAGTTTGTATCTTTTTGTCTTATGAAACCCACCTTTTCATTTTTACCAAGGATTGCATTATGTAATTTAATCAGCGTTTCACATGCAGGCGAGATATAAGAAAAACCATGACTTCGCATTGCTACAAAATACTTTATCGAAGTGTCGCATTGTACCTGTCTGCGGGGGCCTTTAGTCAAGTCTTTAAATTGTAATAAATTACGATGATGACCAGGAATGATCTTCTAATGACTACTGATGATAATTATGTGTTATCGCGGTGTGTTCCAGATCCTGTATTCATGTGTGTCGGCTGCCGGGTTGGTGGTGCTACTACAGCATCAGCTACGCGGACATCGTGGTCCTACATGGCATTGGTATGGTCGCATTTTTGGGCCCGACTGAGGGATCTATCCGAGAAATGATGAAAAGGTGCGTGAAGTATGCTGTTTTGCATGGCCTTGTGTATAATGTACCTAAATGAAAGGAAAAGTTTATCTCTAAATGGCATGACCATAAATAACGTCTACCAATTGAAGTATTTAGCGCACATACTTACTGATTACAAGTATAATGTAGACATGGAAAGAGATCGTAGGCTTCTGGCCCTCTGAGGTATCATGTTGGTCTATAGATTCTCTCGTTGTGCGGACCAAAATCACCCTGTTCTAAGCGTTTTGGCAAGGTTTGTACGCGAAGAATCAACTACACCAAAAGATCACTAGGTCTGTTGAAACCGCCCCGTTTCTGTAGCACATCGGAGTATTTTCTCAGAATCGAACGGTTTCCATGCATAGATTCGCAAAAAAAGTCGAATCACTGATACGAAGAACGTGGGTCAGTGACAATAGCATCCTGAATACAGTGCTGGAGGGTTCTTGCTCCCCTATTGTGAGGCACTACATGGAGAGAATGGTCAGACAGCATATTCCCGGCTTTATCGTTCTCTGCACATCCTGCCTCAGACACCTACTTCATTGTTTATTTTTATCCTTTTTTTTGTAATACTGATCCAAATAGTTATTTTACTAGCAATATGGACAATGTTGTCAGAAGTTAATAAATAAATAAAAATTAAATTTGTAATGTAATAATGTAAATAATAATATGATCATGCTCCCATTGTACAGCTGCGACACGTAAATTCGTTCTTATAAAAATTGTTTTGTCTGTCGGCCTTAGTCGTTTCCATTATGCCTTTCTGTGGAAGCTTTCTTTAGTCAGGTTTATCGGCATATTTTCTATGTCTTTTGAACTTTCAATTACACACTTTCGCTATCTTTTTTTTGTCCCAACCTACCATTTCAAAACATTCATAACTAAGGGTGACAATAAATGAAACAGTACCATAATGTGCATTACTTTAATATTAAATCGATGTACGACATAAAAAGTTATCTGTACACAGATATTTATTAGTTTTACAATATTAGTAATATTAACTAACGTGATCTGGATAGGCTTTACAGTCAGTCGTTTTGAAAATATTGTGGCCTTCTCGACTGTGCTAATTTTAGGCAGTAATTATATTACACAAATAAAAAAGTTATAAGTTTCACATTTATAATAGTAGCATTTACATTCGTCTGTTTAATTTGAAACACAAATAATACATCATTAGCGTTTGCATCTGCAGGCTGTTTGTCATGTTATATAAAAATCTGTTCAGCCGTTTGAATATCATCAGCTGCTTTCTAGTTTATGGAGAGCCAACTACCACGGGTTTGATGGATACTTTTAGTATTCTGTTATTTCAATAGTATGGTAAGAATATGGTAACCATGACCTGATGCTGCTACATAACTTGTGCTCTGCAGAATACCCCGTGGAACCATGAAATCATGATACCACTGCTGTATCTACGCGAGGAGTTAGTCGCTTAGTTACCTACAGCAAAGATATCATATTTGGGCTCACAGGAATAGTTTCAACGAACAGATTACAGGAAGATAATTAACCTTAACCTGATGCGGCAGCATAAACTGGAACCTGCAGGATACCCTACTCCTGACTTACGGACGGCGGGTTGTGTTTGGGCTCATTCAAATGTTGTGCATGTACAGATTATAAATGGATTGTGATCAGATTCTGATGGAAGAAGATCGAAACAGAAAAGAGAGATTAGTTTTTACATTAGTGACAGATGCTCAGTTACTTTCACTCGTTAAATCGATACGATATTTTGGTAAACGACGTAGTGCCGTTAAGGTTGTACTGGTACACTGTATTTGGTAGGGTTAACAGCATAAAATAAAAAAAATAAACTGGAAATTTAAACAAGCCTCGACAAAAAAATCACTCTAAATAGTAAAATGTATTTACTTTTAGAGTGGTAAAGTATTTGTTAGAATATTATTTGTCGGGGGTTATTTCAATTTTCCATTTTATGTAAATCCGTATAGTTAAGACGCGAAGAGGTAACAAATAGATACACAGACAGAGTTACTACTGCATCAGACAAAGTTACTTTTGGATTTTTCATCACTGATGAAACAAATTATCTTATAATGACTTGTACTGGCGTGGTCTTGAAGAGAATCGAACGTAAAACAGTATATTACACCAGGTGAGCGGTAATGGGTTTAGAACAGAATTTACAATCTAAAGCAGGAGACTTCTAATCTGAAGCACTATCTCATTGATACAACGAAACGTGTCATGTCATAAAATAGGTATCGCCACCGCTCCATTCTGTATTGTAGTGCCTTTTATCTCTATACAAGGCACTACAACTACACCTCTGTGTACGATGTGTAAAAGCATGAACACAACACCTGAAATGGATCATTGTACACATCATTATCAACAATTTCTACTGGGAGAACAACCACGAAATCGCGAAAATAAATCAACTGTCCCATACATTTTATGTGTGCATAATTCGGCAAAATGTACAAAAAGTTCCTACAGTAAAGTTGTTCATAATGATGAGCGATGCTGATGATCTACAGGGTTCATCCCAAAATTTCCTAAAAGTGAAATATGTCTCACTAAAACAAGGCTCAAATAACATACTCAATAACACAGCTCAAAGTAATGAAGATGGTGACGCCGAAACTAAATCATGAACCCAACCTGATACACGATCCAACCAACAAATTGACTTTACCCCTTTAAACTAATTAAGCTCACCGAGACCTGCACGAGTAAAATAAAGCTCGAAAACCTAAATCTCAGCCCCGACAAAATCTATTTCCATTTGAAGTAGCTACAGCTTAACCAATTTCCTGGTAGCCAACAATTGGTACAGTGGCAAATCTCCGCTTAGAAATAATCCAGTTATTCAGTACATCGAAGTCGTTACAGTCACGGAGAACATTAATTGGTCTGCGAACACGTCCAAGTCTTGCACGCTCCGAGAATCGGAGTGTCGCCTAATTTGTGACGTGACATCAAACTGGGTGTTGTCGGGACTTTGTTGCAATTTACGAGTTTTTAATTGGATTACACGGTAAAAAGCCGTATGTGAAATTGTGAAGACGGAATTTTCTTTTCTGTAGCTGCTGATAAAAGTTTCGCTTTTAGAGCGTAATTGGAAGTTGATTTTAATTGAATTTGTGATTATTAGTTGAAGAATGATTTTAGAAATGGAACTGAAAGTGTTATGTAGTTATGTCATTCTTTACACATTAATGAGTATGTAATGAAATTATTTGGATCTAAAAATAACTAATGTCCGAAGATGATGATTTATTACTCAAATAATTAAGTAACAATTCAACATCTTGTGTTAGTTTATAATTCCCAAATTAACGTAGAACATGTAGTAGAGATGACTGTAGTTACCATTTCATACAAAATTTCAAGATA
The DNA here is from genome assembly GCA_905332915.2 of Hecatera dysodea. Lineage (NCBI taxonomy): Eukaryota > Metazoa > Arthropoda > Insecta > Lepidoptera > Noctuidae > Hecatera > Hecatera dysodea. The sequence goes on from HG995295.1 coordinate 6,875,462, forward strand.
ATAATATTCTGACAAATAAATATCAAATGACTGAAATTCTAACACTGAATGCAGGCATCTCTCATCTTATATTAAATCTCAATGTACATCGTAACATGTCCTTAATTGTTCAAATATACGTTACTATTAGTCAAGTCTTGTTAGCAGTTGGTTTGCGGTCTGTGAATAGTACTGAAGTATCGTGTAACCTGTCTTGAGACATTGTAGCTGATATGTTTAGTACTGCGAGCAAAATAACAAAGTTGCATCTGTTCTGGTTCGAAAGAGCCTATTCGATATTGTAGGGCAACAAATCATAAAATTAATTATATCATGTTTTTGATAATTGCTTAATCCAAAAAAAGGAAAATATTGAAATTCTTTATTTATTGAAGCACTGTTGTAAGACAATGTAGGATCTCCTAATCCTTCAAAAAAAAAGTCGAGCTGCATCGAAGGAACCAGAATTGTTACGAATCTGTCAAAATTTCTCCATTGTCCATAAATTCAAATTTCCCCTAAACAAAGTACCCGACCACCCACAAATCATAAAATAATGACTCATTAACAACTATAAACGTCGTGTTTAGCTCTGTGTCCAGCGAATGCTAACCAAAGCCGTGACAGGGCTAATGTTACTGGACATTGGACTGCTGGACAACTGGACATATTATCATAAATTCTCTCTCTCACAATTCTCGTTTAGCTCGTTGTCAGGGCTACTAACCGTGCCATATCAGACGAGCAATTAACTAGCCTTATTGCCCGAGTCTGTATTTGCATCGTTAAATTCTAGGTTTGCGATTTCATCATTGTATTGCTCGTATTCAATTGTTTCTATGAGTATATTATCATCTTCAGTCTGTTGGACATACTGTAGAAACGAACCTTTTTAGTGCAGCCGAGGCACACTGAGCTTATGGCTCACGTTTTTTTTCATGTATGTACCTACTACCTTTCTTAATTTTATTTTCTGGATGGGAAATAAAATCAAATGACTTCTTACGCTTCGGGTGGAGTGGAAAGGAGGGTAAGACTCTTACTGACTAAAACCCACCCATGCTCCTCCTAATGCTCTTTGCGTTCCAGAGCCGCCGCGCCGTGACTTTTTCGAACCAATTACGCAACGTTGTACCTACTTCTGTGCGTATTTCATATTAGTGACAAATAAATAAATATTTTTTTCTTTCATCAAATCTCAAGTTGACGCAATAATTGAATTTTAGGAACAGGGATTTTTGATGATTCTTGTTTGGCAAGACAAAAGGATGGAATTTCATTCCTATATTGAGAAGCTGCTTCAGAAGCCTTCATGGAATCCTTCAATTCTAAAATAGTAATTTCTAGGTACTGATAAAATTTTGACCTAACAGTAGGCACATTAATTTAACTGAAACAGTTCTTAATATTTATTTTGTTAGTTATATCTCGTAAACTTTATACGCAATAAAGTGCTTTCCATAATTAGCCCAATTAACACAGTCGAGGTATTATTATAAAATAATGTACAAACCTATAACAATATTTACCAACCAATTATAAATTATTTTCACTACGTTTTCAACTCTTATTTTATTCCGTAACTAGTAGACACAAAAAGCAATTACCAATAATACGAATCAACAAACACTTTTTGATATAAAACGAAAATTTAATTTATAATTAACTCCATGTTTGCACATCTGTTACCTATCATAATTAGCTATTGACGAAATGGCACAAATTATTACAATCATGAACACAAAGATATAACAATTACTATATCTAGCAATGAGTGTTACAAAACATAGGATACGTATAAACATTATTTATTACATACTTGAATTTACAAATAGTGTTATGAGCATCTTAAAACATAAGACATACATTGAAGAAAAATGTGAGCTACTGAAGCAGTTTGCACGAAACAAAACGTATACAGCATGTTAAAAAAAGTAATAAAGATTTTTGGCTTTTTAGCACGATCCTGACAAGAGTTGGCATGAAACCAAAGTACTTTACTCCGGCAAGGCTGTCCATACACTCTGATATTATGCAGAAATTCATATAACTGAACACACAGATTAATATACAACAGTTCCAAACTACGCCCAACTCCCACGAGAAACAATGTGAATACATAAATGAACACACTGATTCGTTCGACATACAAAACAATGCTTGCTATCAAAGGTCAACACAGTATAACAAAGTTTTGCTAACAACGACCCATCTCTCAATTCACAACGGAGGAACAACCACACTGTCTTTCTGTGTCTACAGTTGGAAAACTGCTCGCAGTACAATAGGAAAGTTTTCAATTAATATCACAGTTTCCGTATTTAAAAGTAGAACATTACAAACTTCATTAGTTAGTCCTTGAACTATATACACTCCACTACACGATTCAACTAGAAACAGTAAGTTCTGGATACGTCCGAACACTGGCTTTTGTCTTCTTGTCACCCGAAGTAGTACTGGGCGTTGGAATATCGATATAAACTCCTTGTGTTAGGGTCCGTTTCAGTTTGTATTTGAACTCTTGGCAGAGTTTTGACCGCAACTCCGCGCCCTAACGTGCCATGCGGCATAGTTCGAAGAGGCATTTCTATGGGGAATTCGGCCACCTGTCCGTACATATTAGTGCTCACATGTGGGTACGTATTGGGTACTGGTCGGCCGACATACTTATTGATTTTAGGACTTAGAGCAACGTTGGAGTATTGTATATCTTGCTTGATTCCCGAATCAACTGTGTCGACGGGTCCAGATAGACTAGTTATGTTAATATCGTTGTCAACCTCCGATATGCTGTCGTTGAATCCGTTGGGAATTTCCGTGGTAGCTGATACATCTGGGCCTTTTGGCTGATCGGATGTTTGTTTGGTCATGACACAGCGGATGATGCCCAAGATGATGCAAAGAAGAAGACTTCCAGCGACACCTGCGATGATGTATACGTACATGATGTCGAATTGATCTGTGGAAGAGAAAATGGTATGAATTTCAAGTCACTGCATCCTGGTAAAGTATTCTAACTTTTAGATCGTTGAACCATTTATCACATTCTAAGCGCGTGACACACAAAGTGAGCGAGGTGTTAGTTTATTATCGAAGCGTTTCCGTTGTGACAATTCAAGAGCTACATTCTGATTTATGTATTTTTTCCCAAAGATTCTCTTTACTATTTGGTGTTCTTAAGTGAAAATTGTCTCTGTTAGTCAGAAAAGGCCTGAATTCCAACTAGAGATTAATAGGGTCATCACCGCTAAAGTAAATGGGAGATCATTTCGGCCAAATAAATTACAGGCTTACAAACGCAATTCTATTTACTTAGCTGTACAAAAGGTCATAAGGCCTACAAAAGAAGCATTATTATAATTGATTTGAGTGATATTAGCTTTTGAACAGCGAGTATTACTGATTAAAATCGTTCATTTTTATCAGGCTTAACTGTTAATCTTTTAAGTCCATCTCATATTTCGAGTCTGTTTGTAATAAGTCCTACTAGCTTTTGCCCGCAACCTCGTAAAACCATTATTCCGTTTTTTTTCGTTGCCTTCTTCATGACTGTGACTATCATATACAAAAATAATTTCCCAAATTCGATTGGTAGTTTTAGATATAAGCACGTTCAAACAAATAGACTCTTGAGCTTTATTTTATAAGTTTATATGTAGATATAGGTTTGTGATACTTTTAAACAAAAAAGAAAACAATTTATTATCTTTTTTAGGTACTGTCTGTTTTCTCCAGCTAACCTACGAAGCAGTTGTACCAATTTGAATGGACTGATATTATAATGAGTAACTTGGGCTACTTTTTAACCGACTTCTAAAAAAGGAGGAGGTTCTCAATTCGGATGTTTGTATTTTTTTTTTTTTATGTTTGTTCGCGCATAACTCCGTCGCTTTTCAACCGATTTGAAAAATTCTTTTTTTGTTCGAAAGGGTATACTTCCCAAATGGTCCCATGAAAGAATGAGAAGATTTTCGACGACGAAAATCGACCAAGTGGTTTTCGAAAAATCTAAAAAAAATATCTACATTATCTACATTGACGACCTCTTAGTTTACTCTGCAAAGGAGCAGTACGTTTTTTTACACCAATGTGATTGGTTCGTTTAGGTGGGGGAGGGGAGGGGATGTAGGTACCACTAAAAAGTGCAAAATAACTTTAATTTCGGAAGTCGGTGTTCAAAAAACGAAAAAGCAACCACAAACACCGAGTTCCGAAATTAAAGTTATTTTGCACATTTTTGATTTTTTGTGTAAAAGTCGGTTGTATTTTTTTGTAAAAAGTTTTTTTATTTCGGAGAATGGATTAGGGTTCCGTGCAAAAAAAAAAAACAAAAGCCCATGAAAATGATAGTACAGAATAATTTAAAATCAGAATTAATTACAAAAATAAACGCGGATTTTAATACCAACAATATTATGACATCGTAAATTGTTGTTTGAAAAGTCTTATTAAACCCGTTTTATGCTGATCTTAAGCCTGTAAAATAAATATTTCTTAAACAATGTAATATTGGCTCAACACTTATCTTTGTTTAGACAAGACAGGTAATTATGCATATTGCGAAGTTCTGTATGTAAAATTGGGCAAGCAAACTGTATTCAATAGGGCCTTGAAATAATTTACAGGGTTGGGAAGAGCTATAAATTATTAAATTATGAAGCAATGGTATGCTTAGTGTGTGTCGAAACTCTATTGTTTTAGTGTTGCTTTCATGAAAATAGAATTTGACTTAGAATAGAAGATTTACGAAACATAGGGTGTAAAATATATCGGCGCACAAACTGATACCATGGATTCAGTATACGATTCTGATTCTGAAATAATGCTATTTTTTTATCGGCAGCTTTTTACTTTATACTGTATGAAATTGTTATTTTTATCTGAAACAGTGAAACTATGCAGAAAATTGCTCAAATAGAATGTTACTTTTGAATTACGTTTATAAGTAATAAACTTATGTTTAGCATTTTTTTTTATTTCATGTGATGAAAGTTGTACGATAAACAAGAAAATAAACTTTGGTTTTGTTAAAACCACACGAAAGCGCTATCTAATACTGTGAGTCTGTGACCACTTCGAAACTAACTTGGGAATCAATACTAATTTAATATGTGATGAGACAACGTTGATGTGGTCTCTCCTCTGTTCGGAAAGTGAGTTTCAGTTTTGTTAACAACATTGTGTGGGTAAATAAAATAATTATCTATGGAAAGAAGGAAAACAGGGTGATTTAATAAGGTATTTTAATGGATATTCTTATTACATTTCTCAAACCATAGATTTTTGTAGAATTGAAAAGTTTGTGACTTCTCTATTTAACATTAATCGACTTTTTTTTAAAACAAAATCTTCTTTATATGTTAACAACATCTTTTAAATATTCATAAGTAATCATTCACTTAGATATTTTGTAACAGACAAATACCCTGTATACATTGGAAATCTTACAGGGGTGTTATAATTTTATTATTTCGTTTTTTTTTTTTAATTAATTAGACGTCACCATGTATATATAGGTATTCAAAACCTACAAAATAAAATAAAAAAAGTTACAATATTCCCATTCACATTTCAGATTAATTAAGACAGTAAAATTTATAGGATTTACCTCAACAATAAATTGAATAAGAAGGATTAAACAATACCTCAAGTTTAGTTTAAATCCGAGATAGCTACGAATCTTGGGTTTTAAACGTACCATTTTGTGGGTGCGAGAGCAGTTTATGAGAATACTATATACTGCAACATACTAGATTAGAGACGATTTATGGCAGAATTGGGACTATGATTGATGTGTATTACGTACGTCTTGCAGTTGTTTATGTTTCAAGTAAATAGCGTGTTGTGGTTGTTGGTGGTGCCAGCAATAAAGAAAGCATTTTTTTTATAAATGTTTTTCCTGTTATTATTACAAGGTGTAAAATAAAGGTTAGGTTAGGTTAGGTTCAGTTGAAAACCAGCGTCAGGCAGCTCCTAGTTGTCTGGCATTTTGCTGAACTGGACATATTTGGCGCAGCCGCGGTTCACACAATGTTATTGTTTTAAAATTAAGTTTCCTTTTATTTGTGTCTACATTGTGTATACTGTACGTGCCAAATAAATATATTTTCTTTCTTTCTTTCTTTCTTTAAAGTATATAAGTTATAAACATGAACCTCAAGATTATATATTAATTTTAAATTTAGAATTAAAAATGAACAGGAATAAAATTTCCCATCTTTAAATTAATTAACACTCCAAGTAAGTAATCACGGAGATTGATATCATCGCGTAGGCAGATGCAATCAGGAAAATTATTTCAATTAGTTGATTAATCTCTACTGGGAGGTTCCATTCACGAGAACATTTTTTGGCTGATGATAAGTAGATTTGTGGATTGAGAGCGGCGTTGGCCTGGTTCAGTTACAGCTCTACAATGAGTCTAATCTTAAACTCTGTTTCCCAAGGCCCCTAGCCAAGTTACAAACGTTTCGTGTCGAATTCTGTTCTCCAATCGGTAACGCCTCGGTGTCAGCAACTGTAGAAAACGATAAGTTGGTAGCCATGTTGACGCGCTTGAGTCGGCCGCTCGTTCTACAATGTCTTTAGAAAAACGTCCTATTCTTTAGTCTCTGGCGATTGATCCTACAAACGTCAAACAGGTTCAAATTTAAACTCTTGTTTAAATGCTTTAAACATTAAGTTTAAACATTTTAACAAAGGATGTAGCGTTGAACATTGTAGAAACGATAACAATTCATTCCAATTCGTAGCCAAGTTCACATAATTTTGAATGATGTGAAGTTGGCTACGAATTTGCTATTCGTTTGCTCTAACCACGTGACTTAACGTTGAGACGATTTCATTCTCATACATTTGATTCACTTTCGACTAGCGTTAACGATTGCAGATTAACACTTGGCAAGGGGGGCAGGTACAAACTGATAGATCAGATGTGGTATACTACGGAACAATGTGCATGCCCAAAATATGTATTTTCACTTTTATATTGGTGTTGTGATGAGTCACTTATACTAAGCGACCGCTGGGTATCCTATGCGTCCAATATAACAAGGCTTTCAGGATGTTATTGAGGCTGCCTCGTTATTGTAGCGCGTCGGAAATGTTTGTGCAAGCCCGTACCGACAGTTTCAACGCAATTATACGCAAAAAACTACGTAGCTACTGAGGAGAGTAAAAAGTAAACAAAGTAAAACAATCTATAGATTTTTGTGTCCGAAATAAAGCTGTTTATTATTATAGCCCGGTGGAAGGGAAATCAGACTTAAGTTTACATTTCATCAAAAAATCAATGACAGGGTCGTCCACCAACGGGCCTGAGGATGGTGAGCTATGGGTGGCTCGCCGTCCGATAGCAACCAGGCCCGGGTCGACGGCGCGTCGTATTCCACGCGCACGTCAAAGAGGAGTCAGCAAAGAAGAAGGGGCCCCATAGGGGCAGTGCTGCTAGGGTTGCGGAATTTATTCGAAAAAATCACCGCGGCCCTGGAACGCAAAGGGCACTAGAAGTAGTAGTAGTCAAGGGTAGTTTTAAAGTCTGACACTCCCTTCCACTCCACCCAGAGCAGGGGAAGTTATAATGATGATTACACATTCAGAAAAAAAAAAGAAAAAACGCGTCGTCCACCAAACTACATTAACACGTGTTCTTGTCTCGTCCCACTAGTGCAAACAAAGTAGGTAAGCTGATTATAATTTTCAGATTGACTCAGAGTATCTTACCATCTTTAGGCAGATGATGCCTTGGTGGTGACGCTGATGGCTCATCTCTATTGATGCTGGTGATGTTGAGGCTGGTCGACATCGAAGGTCGCTGCGGTGGAACTGCAGCTACAGCTGGCGCGGGTGGCACTGATTCTCCCCACCAGCGGTCGTTAGTCTCATCTGAAAAGTTTGGCTGGTAAGTTTGTGCAGGTGATGGAATAGTTCGGTCTTTATATGGTTGATGGGTAATTTTATGAATTAGCCTTGAAGATTTTCAGAATAACTTGGTATTATAACTTAAATATTCCATATTAGTCGTCGAACCGACAACCGTTGGAGTAAACGAGTTCTAGAGTGGAGACGATTTGCGCAGGACGGCTGGCAGTAACTGGATGCGAAAAGCCGAAAATAGATCTAAGTGGCGTGCAATTGGAGAGGCCTATGTCCAGCAGTGGACTGCAACAGGCTGTTGATGACGATGATGATTTATAAGTATAGTTCCTCCAAACGCTTTTTGCGTTCGTGGGGTTATGTCAAATGTTGTAAGCTAATTTAGAACCACTTCCTCTTATCATAAAAAGTTCAACTGTTGATTTATGATGTCCTGATTCTCTAGGTATCTATCTAGGGTCTATACCTTAATGTACCTAACTGTATTAATAAATAATCAGCCTTTTAATGTTCTAACTACTGGGACATAGGCCTCCTCTCTAAGAGAGGCCGTAATCTACCCCTCGGGCCCAGTGCAGGTTGGTGAATGTCACATTTCTATAAATTTTTGATTCTAGGACATGCCGGTTTCTCCACGATGTTATCCTTCACCGTTTTGAGAGCAGAGGTGAAGAAATTAATTACACAAAGTAATACGCCTGGCTGGGTTTGAACCCGCGACTTACAATTCGTAAGTCGGGGCCGTTACCACTCGGCCACTACTGTGTGTGTGTCTAACTGTATTGAATAATCTATACGGTTGACAGCTGATGAAGTATCCTCAACTGTCAACGGTATAGACTCGAAATTTTATATACATACATGCGAACTACTCAAAATAAGTTACGCTGACCTGTTTCACCATCTGAGATCGCTATATTTTATTATTATTTTTATATTGGTTTTATTATATGGTTGAACTGAAGATTCAACTTAAGTTTGTCTGTCTATACTGTTCATTTTTAAGTTAAACAATTTTTGTTAAACGATAATTTAGATTAAATTAAATCAGTTGTTCATAATTTTTTCAATGAAATATGTAAAATGTATTGTATAAGCAATTATGCTTATACAATATTTTGTGAATTCTTCATTAAAGACAATGCATTAGCATTGTCTTTAATGAAGAATTCACAAAATTGCCCGAAATAAAAATTAAAGTTGTACTTAAACTAAATTAATACACATTGCACTTCACTACAATTTTATATTTTTTACTTGATATAAAGATGTTTTAGTTTTCTTTTATTATAATGTAAAATTCCACTTTATACCTAGGGGTCTTCTATTCATTAATGTTGTTGAAGAGTCAATACTACTCATTACTTTATTTGTCTGGTTTATACTTACGTAGATATACATAAGTATTATAAAAACCCCGGGAAGGGTTGCAGAATTTGTTCTAAAGAGTCACAGCAGCCCTGGAACGCAAAGGGCATTTGGAAGTGGGCAGTCAGTAAGAGTCGGACACTCCTCTCCGCACCGCTTAGAGCAGAAGAAGTCATTGAATTATTTCCCATTCATAAAAAAAAAACGGTAAAGGTTTAGTATCGTTTGGCAGGATTTGGGGGGGGGGTGAGGGTGAGGGGAGGGGAGAGGGGGGTGACCCTTCCCCCATGGCACCACTCCCGTAAAAAGGTAACGCACCGTTTCCGAGAAAATCTAATTTTAGTAACCTAACCTCAAAACACTTAAAGTGGCTTAAAAAGCGTGTCGGAGCCCCGCTTCGCGGGGCTCAAGGGTTTAAAAAAAAATAAACACGAAGGAGTGGCGGAGTCTGCTCGCTCGCTTCGCTGGCTCACTAGACTCCGCCACTCCTTCTAACCTAACCTGTCCGAGTCGGGGTGCCCCATGTCCCGACCTCGCTTCGGTCGCTCTTGCATCCTAAATTCTCCTTGCAACACTAGTAAACTGCCTTTTGCACATACATACAATTTGGTATAAACACATCACATTAATTAAAGTTATTTATTTTATCCAAAATTTATCACTTTGATTAATTCCTCAAAAGGATCACTTTTATTTCTTTCTACTAAGTTTGAAAAAAGTCACAATAATACTTCAAAACAAACAGAGAACATTCACGCAACTTGGCAAGAAACTGAACATAAACGGAATGTTGACATAGACACATGATTGAAATGTCTTTTTTTACGTTCCGTTTTACCGATTTTGCACGATATTTACACCACAGACACTATATTGTGGCAGATTTGGTTGTCAAACACCCATTTTAACGTTCCGTTTTCCACTTATTCAATTTGAGGTTAGTCACTTATTTTGATAATTTCTCGATAAATATGCGTTACCTTTTAATAAGAGTGGTAGCGTTATAATCAGGGACTCCAGCTCTTCCAGATTCAATCGATTTTACATCCCAACTCCTGCCAAACGATACTAGACCCGACCCAAAAAAACTATTATAAAGGCCATATTATGAATGCACAGCCACGCGTACGCGTGTTGATAACTACTACCAAGTCGAACACTAAAACTGATCCTGATTGACTATAAAACACATTTTCCGAACACAAAGTTCACTATAAAAACGTCTTACCCACTAAAAACAACACTTAACTCAGGATATCACTTCGATAACATAAAATGTGAAGTTCAAGCCATAATACGATTGCTTCAGCTACTTTGTTCAACTTTTCTTGTCAGACCAAACTTAATAAACGTCGATTCAAGACAGCAAGTTGAACATTTCAATGGAGGAAGAAAAGCAATTGCTTTCCGCACTAAGTTAAACTCGGAACGCCGCACCTTGAAGAGATACTGGTAATTTTACCGACAATATTAAAATTTCCATTTTGATCTTGAAGGAAAATGCAGGGAAGTTTTCAGTCGTTGCCGCTAGGCATCTTTGCAAGTATTAAGGGTCGGAGACGAAATAAATATAAATTACGTTGAAGATAATAATGTTAGTGTAAAATTCGGAGACGACGCAGTACTATCAGATGTCAGACACCCAATTTTAGCACGAGACAATAATCTAGTTTCCAGAGACACAACTAAGGTCGTCTCATCTCTAATTTCTTCGCCCAAATTACACGGTACCTACAACAAACAACACTCATTTTACGTAAACGAAAATCAAATTGGAACAGTAACAAGAAAATAGAGAACCGATCTTTGTAGAGATCCTCACTCATTTTTCTAAATCGTACTAACAATATTACTAATAGAGTAATAATATGAGTCGTCACGGCGCTTCGTCTCTTCGTCTCGAGGAAACCTTTTATCCCATAATCCGTTTTCACACTGACAAAGCAAAGGAGCGCCCTGTTCGGAGGCAAACAAATCCTCGCAGATTGCAAGAGTCCAAATTAAGAGCGGATTAAGCAAATTTCTTCGTTTGTGTCCCATCTCATACACTTTGAATGTCGGATAATACACTTAGCGAGAATAATTTTGATTATAATCTTACGCTTGCCTCACAATTCGTTACGACTTTATAGATTAATAAAGAGAAGTTCGAATCTTTTTCTGAATGGCTTATATCTTAATCAGTGTATGCATAATCAGCCTTTTTAATGTTCCCACTGCTGAGACACAGGCCTCCTCTCTAGTAATCCACCACACGGGCACATGTCTTCGAATTTTTGGTTCTAGTACATGCCGGTTTCCTCACAATGTTTTCCTTCACCGTTTTAAGAGCAGTGGTGATAAAATTTACTACACAAACCCAGACCTAGCCCAGATTCGAACCCAGAACGCGACCTTACAATTCGTAAGTCGAGGCCGTTACCATTAAGCCACCACTGCTCTTTAAATAAAGTTGACCTGTTAAAAAAATATATGAATATCAAGTCTGTTACATGTTCGCAATATACGTAAGTATACTATAGAAATATTTAAACTAAAGCTTTTGCGTCACTAGTTACTAACATCATATTTTCCGAACTGTTTCAGCAGAGCAATTTTCTTAACATCCAACAAATATCGTGTTCATCATTTTGTATTCGGTTTCACTTCATAATATATAATAATTGCATAATTGCACTTCATCCTCTAGAGATACATACAATTATAAATTTAAACAACCATTTCACTAGAATTCCCAACTATTTACTAGACTAGGATATTAAATTGGGTTTATTCGGCTTTAACGTCTCTTGTTTGAGCTGAAATAATTCATTCTATTCAGCGTGTACTGTATTTAACTCGGTAGAATTTATTAGCTATAAAGTTTCGAGGTACTTATTTGTGAGTCTTCAAGGCAAGTACTTGAATAATTTTAAGTACTAAACCATTGGTAATGAACAAGTATTCCTTCTTGCGATAGATAAGAAAATGAAGGAAGCGTCGGTTCATGATTTAATTTTGTTTTGCCTTCAGATTCAGTTTCACTAAATAATTTCTTAGGATTATAGGATGTCGCAACTTAGGATATGCATGTAATTCATATAATTTAAGAATTTACATACACTGAGAATACAATACTCTGGGAAATTCGGGTCATAAAAAGTGCGTCAAAAAGGACGTGGTAACTTTTGTAGGTGACTGTACCGTACAAAAAACTAGTTTAAAAAAGGGTGATCAAAATCTTGACCAAATGCTACTTGTGGTCAGTTGTTTTAAAAACTTTTGACATGTTGACGAATCGGGAATGTGACATAACGGGAAGTAGCTACATTATATATGGGATAGGAACACAAAGAAACAAAGGGCGAATGAATGTGAAAGATGATAATTATGGCTTGTATAGAGTTGACGTATACAAGAAGAATACAATGATACAGAAAATTCAAATAAATTGGGGTAAGGACAAGAATATGAGATCTTATAAGAGCTTGTAGATGTTTAATTAATTATGATCAAGCAGTTCATATATTGATTCACACTGATCAAGGTACTATTGTATCCATTTACATAATAATTATGCGGTAAACTAGAGACAATTAGAAGCAGAAGTTCGATTTCAGGAATTTAAGCGGTTGATCCAAATCTGATATCACAAACCGATTCAAATTATCTCAGAATGTGGAATTTGTTCTATTGAATAAAGATTTTATTCAAATTAAAATTCAAAATGTTTTATTGCTCAACACAGTAGGTACATAATAATAGCTTTCCAGATGTCAATTATTATCTAGATTATTACAGATAATAATCAATATAATCTAATTGATTATTATCTAGATTATATGTCATAACTTCTGATTAATACCTTCTAAAATGTCATAAATTCTAAATATTGTTCAATAGATGTCATAAAAAACACATAATTAATTCCCTATATATTGTCAATATTAAAAGTAATAAGTTATACAGTATAAATATAAAATTAAATAAATGTATCCAGAAGAAATAACTTAAGTGTAAGTATACCTTTTTATTGACCATGGAAAATCATCAAATGATTTTTTCCGCTCTGGGCGAAGCAGAATTGAATGTCAGTCTTTTACTGACTAAACCCATCAGTGTTCCTTCGAAATACCCTTTGCATTCCAGGGCCGCGGTAGCTCTTTGGAACAAATTCCGCAATATGCGTATACCTACGCTAAATGGCATCTTATCCTTCCTAAATCCCAACTAAAACTATAAATCTGGTTTGATGGGATTTTTGCTAAAGTTAATTTTATCCGAATACGTTCCTCCATAGAGGCGTGATTGTCTCAACGGTGGAATATATTTGAATTTGGAACATTTAGTCTGGTTTAAAAAAATGGAATGCTTTATCTAATGTATAAAATTCTCGTGTCACAATGTTAGTTACCATACTCCTCCGAAACGGCTTGACCGATTTTTATGAAATTTTATTTGCATATTCAGTAGGTCTGAGAATCGGCTACTAGCTATTTTTAATACCCCTCCCCCCTTTTTATTTTATATGCCAAAACAACGTTTGCCGGGTCAGCTAGTATCCCAATATATTCCTTAGGATAAATTACTTTGGTAAAAAAGTGAGTGAAACATAAAACTGTTACGTGTTTAAAAATATAAAACTTTCTCATTACTTTAATAACGTTGATTATTATTAATGAAAGGAAAGATGTCCGACATTATTCTATAATGTGCGAAGTACCGTCAAGTAGCGAGGAACAAAGTTTTAAAACACATTTCTCATTTTAGCGGGATGTCTGGCCTGTAAGGCATTGTACTCTTTATTTTGTCAAACATTTTCTTACGGTTTAGAATAAACAGGACTAAAATGTATTAGGGTAATAATTCTTTGACTGTGAAAGCTTTAAATGTAGACTTTGTTGGGTTACAACTTAGTAACTATAAATGGTAAGACTGTTTGTATGTTCTCTTAGAATTTTTACGGTTTATCTAACTAGGACCTATCTTGGGTCTATCTAAAATTAAAATAAAATTGATTGAGTCAGGCGTTACTTTGCGGAAATCTATTTTAAATTTGAAAATGAAAACGATATATCTAGTTTTAATTTCCGCGAATATTAGTGGGTTGCAGGTATGTATGCACCTCCCTCCCGCCCGCTATATTATGCACATGCAAGACTCGCTGACCGTTGAGTTGCGACTGAGCAAACAACCAACAGTCAGTCGCAACTCAACGGTCAGCGAGTCAACACGTCCCCTGAGGATGCCTCGTGGAGAGGCGAAACACGTGTCGGTAATAGTGTTGGGTTTTGCATTGCCTTCCTGCATGTGCTTAAAATCCTTGCATTTGCCTAGTAATCTTGCATGTGCATAATATAGCGGGCGGGAGGGAGGTGCATACCTGCAACCCACTAATATTCGCGGAAATTAAAACTAGATATATTGTTTTCATTTTCAAATCTATCTAAAATTTCTGTGTATCACTCTGGAGTCAGGTTCAGTGCCTGGTTGATCACAAAAGGCTCGCCCTAAATTACTTGAGACTTACAACTGGCGAAATAAGGGTGTAATAAATTATATTCTGACCTCTGTCTAATTACTGCCCTTTAAGTAAAGCAGATGTTTTGGTAAAGTAGGATTGGTAGACGAATTGAAATGATAATAATTCACATCAACGCAATTATGAAGAAAATCATTTGAAATATTTACCATTTTCTTCCTACAAAATTTGTTTCGTAAATCAAATTCACAAGCTTAAGCTTCACACGATTTTCGTACAATGTCAGTCAAGTAAACATAACTTATTCCGTCTGAAACTGAGCACTACATTGCAAAGTTTCAGATACTTCCACCGATATGTACCTACTCTGTACTTTACACGTAAAATCCAAACCACAGAGCGCTTCAGTAGCTCAGAACTTACAGAGGTGGCGACCTCTTGCGTCCGGCTTTCGTTCAGTCCGTTGCGGGGAGGCATGGGAAGTGGTCACCTCCTTCTGCGAAGCTGAATGATAGCGAAGGACAAGGCAAGTCGCGTGAGGGAGAACCAAACTCACGCCCCAGTCACCGCAACAGAAGAAGATTTCCCAGGTGTATGGAGCCGCAGGGCATTATCCGGCCACCGTAGACGTGTGTCTGCGAAAACGAGCGATGGGTGGCTCGCCTTCCGTTAAAAATCAGCAGTGCTATTCTGTAAGAACTCACGTGCGAATTCGATTCATATCTCATTTTCGATTACATTTCGTAACTCACCTGAAGTGAAAAGTATTTGATATTCTGACTGTCAAGTTAAGTTCGCTTCACCTATGTTCTCACTTAGTGGCGCTAGTGTAGTTTTTATCAAGTTACAGAATACCAAATACAGTTTTCACCGCAGAATCAGAAGTGAGAACTGGAGTGAGTTCTTACAGAATAGCATTTCAGGCCCGGGTCGACGTCGCATTATGTTTCACGCGTGCTGCAAAGGGATGACAGCATAGCAGACGAGGTCCGCTAGAGCCAGTGGGATATATCTGACACTTCCTTCCACTTCACTCAGAGCGACTAACGTGATAATTTCTCATCATCATAAAAAGCTCGAAACTTAAACTCGTGAACAACGATAGCACTTGGTAGCAAAATATTACACTCCAGCTTATATATTATCTTACATTGTGAGTTATCCTTAGAAACTTTATGGCGCAACAACTTTATGGGCCCACAATAAACAGCGCACACTTAGGGCCATTCAAGAGGTCGTTGGGACCATCGAACTTTAAAGCTACCTACTGTACCTATACAGAGATCGATCTAGAATACAAAACAGACCAACCTGCGCCAGACCGGAACTACCGCACTATGTAGAGATCTGTGGCCGTATTACGAAGTACCAATGCTATCATGATTCGTGTGAGGGAAAGAGATAGTGCTATTCGTCTTGTGTAACTCCATCTCTCTCTGACACAGAAATCATGATGGATTTAAGACGTCATAATAGGTCGCCAGTACTCACAAAACTATCATGTTTTAAAGATTTGGCTTTTTAGTAGTCCGAAGTATAGGAAGTAGGCAGTATTGGTCAATGTCGTAGGAATCCATTGGAAGGAGCAAGCACCAGGACAGGTCATTGAAGAGATACAATCGCATCCTGTGCTTATCTGACTTCCATCCATGACGTAGAAATGTTTTTGCCGTATGATAACGGGGAGTTAAAAATCCTAGACATATTTTGAGACATTTAAACAGTGTTGCGTATTGGTGGTTTGTATTATCTGACAATGTGTGTATAGGCGTTTACAGTATTTTCTTTGTGGCTTTTTACCGTGGCTGGAAAGATCAACACCAATAGTATTGGTTGTTGTATCTTATTTATCTTTGACTTTTTTGTTACATAAATATACATGCTGCAGCTTTTAAGCAATCTTTCTTCGAAAGAAATCAATAAACGATTTATGAAAGTTTTAATCAAAATATTATATTTCTATCTCCAGTCAATTCTAAATATATATAACTCAAAAGGGACTGACTGACTGACATAGTGATCTATCAACGCACAGCCCAAACCACTGAACGGATCCGGCTGAAATTTGGCATGCAGGTAGATATTATGACGTAGGCATACGCTAAGAAAGGATTTTTGAAAATTCGTCCCCTAAAGGGGTGAAAAAGGGGTTAACATTTTGTATGGAACTCCACGCGAACGAAGTCGCGGGCATAAGCTAGTTGGTTATTAATGAGGCAGTCGCGAAACCAAACGATACTGTTTTAGACACTAAAATCTTTATGTTACAACACTGTCATTGTTTATATTCTTAAGACTCGAACACCAAATGACGCGTCACTAAGAGTCTTAGTACTTACTGTCAAGTAATAGTTCGCTATCTTAGTCTGCCAGACAAAGTTCATCGTTAAAAGTTATCAACAAAATTCACAACTAAGCATTTTGCTGTCCATTCATTAAAAAAAGCTTTATACATTATGATGGTACTTTGTTTACTCCAAAACCATTCCCTCTCCTAGAGAGGAGGCCTGTGTCCCAGCAGTGGGAACATTAAATGGCTGATTTTGATTTTATGCAGTGGCGGATAATGTATGAGAAAATATGACGATATATTATATCGTGGTGATATTATTAATCAAATACTTAAGATACGTTGTAAAAACATCAAAATTAAATAAATAGTTTGGACTTTGCCAAAAAATGACAAATTAAAATAAGATTTTAATTTGTCATTTATAGCATAAAACGAACATTGGAAATTTTGCAAGTCAACCATAATAATCGTAGAACATTATAGCTGTTAGTTTTTATGTGAACATGTTTGGTTTAACATGTAACTCTTTAGAAGCATCTGGAATAAACAGTTAACATATTCATAATTTGAGAACAAATATCCAATTATTGATGTTTTTTTCATTCCATTGTTGATATTAGAATCGTTTAAATTCTTGAAATCGATATTTTGAAACATTCACAACCAAATTTCAAAAAACTAAGCACATTCTCACAAAGAAACGACGTAATCCGCGATATTGATAGATATGGCGTTATCGAGTATAAAGGACAGTGCTGATTCGGACATGCACTAGATAATCATAGTTAAAATATGTTATAATTACGCTGTGTGTAGCATACTTTATTTTTAATGCAAATTTCTACAGGACATTGCCATTTTAGGTGCATTTTGAATATACAAACGTATTTATTTTAAATAGATAACTCGATTGATGCACTAATTAATTATCTATTATTATTACTTTGACATTAATTTATAAATATAAATATCTTGACATTCTAACTTAATACATGACATCTTAATATTTAATTATTCTTATGACATTAATATTTGCTAAGGACTCAATTATTTGCTGCGTTGGAAATGCCAAAATTGTTATTTATTAATCATTTGTTCTGGTGCATGTATTATTTTGTATAAAAATGTTGTGATACAGCAATAACTGGTATTTGCATGCCTCAAGGCGTAATATGGTTGGACTGTATTCTTTGTTTTTAACAACTTTATGTAATTACCCATATTAGCAAATAAACGATTATGATTATTTTCTTTTTTTGTAGACATCTCGGTATTTGATTTGAATAGACCATGTGTTGTGGCATTAAACTACAACTATGCAAAATATCAGCGGCTCAGAATAATTGTTTTAAAATTCAGTTGGCAGAAATGACCTGTACATACTACAACGCAAGTAAAAAAATGATTTTCGTCTTCTATTTGTTGTGCTGAGATAAAAATAGGCCGTATACACTTGACGTCAGCCCTATAGACTATTTAAAACTGATATATATAGATATAGGTATCTTCGCAGCTTCTCCTGCCAAGTACCTGGCATCTGGTGGCTTAATAGGTCTAAAAAAATATAAAAAGCACTTACCAACTTCATCGTGCTCAAGATCAGACACGTCGTGAGCAACCTCATCCTCTTCAGGGGCACTCTCATACCTCTCCTTTAACACCGTCCGTGGAACTACGGACAAAAATAAACTTTATGAATAGAAATCCAAAGCTTATTTTAGATAAAAGTGCAGTGTTCATTAAGGGGATTTTAATTTTAGACTTTTAGGGTGCATCGTGTTTTAGAGTATTTTTGTTTTCAAGTACGTCAGAGTTCTTATTTGGTGGAACAAGCCGTTTCGGTCGAACGTGGCCTGATATTGACGTCACTTATCTTTTCACTAAATCTCCGATATTTTTATACTGTCTCAAGATTTTTATTTAGGATTCTTATTGAGTTTTGTAGATGGAGGTTTGACAGCTGTATATTCGTTTGCGCTCGTCTATATTTGGTAGTTACGTACTTTTAAAAGAAATATTTGAATAGATAAAACGCCGAAGGGATGGTGAACAGTGAATATTTTGCTGTTACTTGGAAAAGATTTTTGTGGAGCCGCTTCGCTTTTGTGCGCAAAAGGTATTTGATTTTATCGGGACGAGATTAAAAACGTTTACTATTTGCACAATAGAGTCAATGGTTTATATTCAAATATGTGACTTGTCAATTCAGATTTTTGAATTAATTTGGGCAGCAAACATTTAAATAAATGCTCGTTATCTCTACTTTAAATAACGATACAAAGCGATTTAATATTGACTTGAAATGTTGGTTTTATTGAAATTTTTGAGTAGTGTTTCGTAATTACCAATTTTTATATTTTATAGCCTCGGTCTCTCAAACAGCACATATTAACTTAGAATTGTGTTTCAAATCAAATCACATCAAAATCAAAATATTTATTCGGCGATTTCTTTGTTGAAAAATATATTTTTTTGTCTACTTTTTAGCCGTTTTATTACAGACTGGTTTTTAAATAAGATTCAAGAGTATTGCATTTTTGCAATTGTTTATTTTACTACTATCAGCTGCAAAATATAATTCTGAAATATTATTCGTATCTATTAGGCATCTAAACCATTGTGTTGGTACTGCTCGCTAGGAATAAGTTGACCACAGTTCTAAAATTCAAGGTAGTAGAACGCAATAACAATTTACCTCCTTAAGATGATAAAAAAATTCAAGATGACTGTATTAAGACCAATAATATCCGTTTTCATACCACTTGCTCAAAAAAGTGACATTCTATGCCACAAAAAGCGAACATAACGATAGTCATTTTTAATCTATTAAAAACAGGGAAAGTGTGATTGTGATTTAAATTTGGAATACCTACTTACCGAAATGTATACTGAACTACATCTGTGTTTACACCATTGAGTTTGTATATAAAGCATTATACATCTTTTTGAAAACATACAAACATCCGAATTGAGAACCTCCTCCTTTTTTAGAAGTCGGATAAAAAAGGAATACGCATATCTCATATTATTATTGTGTTAATTTTTTCGCAAATGGTACGAAAAGTCGAGTATTTTCCTCGGTGATAAAGCTGTCATAGTCTTGGGTGAACTTAAATCCCTCGCTACACTCAGGACTCGTCTTAAATCCCTCGCTTCGCTCGTGATTAAAGTTTTTAACACCCTCGCTACGCTCGGGAGTAAACCTCGAGTCCTTCGTTACGCTCGCGATTTAAATCGTCACCCGCGACAGAAGACACTGCTCTATCCCCTTGGTTAATAATCTACTATTCTTTTGTGAGAACGGGATAGTGCTATTCGTCTTGTATAGCTCTTTCTCACACCGGACTCATAATGTTGACTTTATAGCAAAACCCGAGTAGGTACATCATAACTAGCCTAGAAATAACGCATAAGACAGCTCGGAGCTATCAGGAAACATAGATTCTGACAGTGAATTCCACTCCTTAGCTGAACGCACTATGTAGTACCCACATACGCTCAAAAATAATATTCAAGAAAGAACTCTATCTATATCGTTCCAAAATTCTTTTGCATTATCAACGGTCCGATTACCAAACAGAATTGTGACGGAAATACACAATATTGGTCCTAGTATGTAAATTTATTCAGCCTCCTTACGTACCAAAAGATAGGGCGAGTTATTTGATCGGTCCAGTTGTTTTGATACCTTTGTTTGAATTTTTGCTCAGTTCGTACTGAACATACAATACTAAGATATATATATTCTTGAATTTCTAAGGCGATTCATACACTTAATAGGGTGGAACGTCAGTTACTGTTTATTGTTTTGGATTTTCAATTTGGTATAGGTTATTACAAAAAGTTGCATAGAGCGGCAATCAACTGTTTGGATAAGCCACTAGGAAGCGTCCTGTGCTTACCCAGTTCCAATCTCAATGGTATTTGATTGATTTCGATCGAAGAAATTAGACCGAGACAGAATATAATCTTAAATTAAAAGTATTTGAATCAAACCTGTCGTTTTTTTCTTCTTCAAAAATCAGTACTTAATTTAATGTGTGAAAATCTTTATCAAAACTTTCTCCAGAATTAAAAAAAAAAAAAACTGTAAACAATACAACTTCCATAAATTAAATTTTAACTTATATCACTAATATCATCAAAAATACATACATAGGTGTGTACAAGATTGGCAAATTGCCAGCGGCAGAACATTAGCCTAACCATGTTAAAACTGTTTCTCTGAATGTAAACGGCCTGATACAAATAATTTATTAACGTTGAATAATGTTTACGGAGCTCCTTTTCTATGTACCTGCCTGTATTAAAAATTTACTGCGCATTCATGAGCTCATGCCTTGCTTCATTCATCTAAAGATGAAAGAAATTGTATAGTGTTTAATGGACGACTAGAGTGATGGTGAGATGTCATTGTGCATTCTATCATATTAGCAAATGTTTTTTTTTTTGACCGTTCATTTATAAAACACAACGTAACTTATATAGATATATATTTTAATTGAAATATTTCTATAGACAATGTACAATTAGGCTTTTTTTAATAAAAAAGTCTGAATTTGTTTATCGAGTCGCATATTACATCAGCACCATCGAACTTTCAGTATCTTCTGTAAAATACATGTGCAGTAGAAATGATTATTTGGGTCTCGCACAAAACAAACAAAAAACAAACTATTAGAAAAATAAGCTGTAGATATCAATTTATACCTAAATGTTCCTATATCAGCATATGCTGATATAGAATATATTAAACATAAATAAATATCACAGCGCTGATACCAACGCTGTGATATTTATATACACAGTACAGGACCTATCAGAATACTCTGATAGGTCCTGTACATTGATACAAATTATGCCACGGATACACTGACGGAACACATTACACAGTAGTTACTTACCCTCTAAAAATCTATTATTAGATATTTAAGAGTATTTTTACCGACCCTTGACTATTATGTAAAATGGCAGCCACTGTACTCGTGAAACCAGAACACAAAGCTGCCAGTTTAACAAACAAAACTTCCAAGTTTATTGATTTTGTTTAAATTCATAATACTATTCCATAAGACAGGGTTCCCAACTTGAGCAGTTTCAAGTTTATATAGTTCTTGTCGGTACACAAATGTTCGAAGTAAACGTGAATTTCTATGCACATTGTTACATGCAGATATTGTCGCTTGGTTGGCAGCAATTCCTGTCGCATGTGCACGTAAGAATTTGTAATAAAAGCAAGGTTAAAACAAAAATGGTGTTAGTTGTTGAACTCGGTATTGTAAAAAACAAACAGTAAATATCTTTACTTTTACCTGACTACTAGGAGATTTATAGATTTGGCAGTAATTCTATGTATACTCCATTCACAATAAGATTAGACATTGAAACAAAATTGTTTACAGTCCGTTCAACCGATTTTTACTTCTAATCTTTACGCATAAGGATGGCATTAAAACCAAAAACGTGATTATAATACTAACTGTTTACTGCAGCTACCATGTGTCAATGCCACCAACGCAATAGAAATCGGTTGAACGGACTGTAAAAAAGATGTATTTCAATGTCTAATCTTATTGTGAATGCGATATAGATGTGTGTAAATCCATTAAGAAGTAACCGATAAATATCTCTACATTATTATATGGAAACTCATGCGTTCCTTCGTTAGACAAGTTTGGTATATTTATGTGACACCTCGCGGTTTCACCCGTGTAGTTCCCGTTCCCGTGGGCACACGGGAATAAAATATAGCTTATATCACCCGGGAATAGCGTAGCTTCCCAATAGTGAAATAAATTTTCAAATCAGTTCAGTAGTTTCGGAGCCTGTTCAATGCAAACAAACAATCAAATCTTTCCTCTTTATAATATTAGTGGTGACTTCTCGTTTTGAATAGGCTTCCGATATACCTAACCGATTCCGGGAAAAACATACAAAATAACCTCGTAGATTAAATTATATATTAAACGGACGCTTTAAATAAACTACGCACATTCCAAAAAAAAAACCGCGTGGGATTACTAGTAAAATCTTGTTTATAAGCTGTTCTTTAAAAATAAAAACATTAAATAATCTGCATACACAGGGAACTTTATGAGTAGAAGTGTACAAATATATGGGCAATTAAGTGTCGCAGCCACCTGCACTAATGTTGCCAAACGGAATTCTGTACTTGACTTTATTGTTAAACTTCATAGCTTTGATTAATTGTTACGGGGAATTTGATTTGTGGTAATAAGTTTGAAACAAGAAATAATTGACATTCATTTTGTTCAGAAACAGTGTCTTGCAATAGGGTAGTTAACTAAAAAAATCTAATTAGTCCGTCGGATAGATTTCCAAAAAATATTGGACACGTATTTTTTCTTTTTTCGCGTAAACAAAAAATGAAGACGATACAGTGCGTTGAAAACTCGTGTGATGTCACTACTCGCTACAATTTTTACCGAGCTGTGACGTCACAAACCCCCACTCCTATCTTTGATGCTTTGTATCTTCGCCAGTTTTTATAGATTTGATAAAGGAAAAAATACGTGTCCAATATTTTTCTTTAATCTAACTGACGGACTAAACATAATCATATATTTTTTTACTCAGGAAACATCCCTATTGAATTCTCAATTGCGGCAAATACTCTAATACTTTTATTATTCTAACTATTTTGTATTCTTACTGATTCGATTCTATCGATATTATGGCCGAGCGACATGGGGAACGATCTCGCATCACACGCAGACAGGACCGGTACACCCAACATTTTGTCAGGAAGTACATTCATATAGAAGATGAACAATGATGGTATGGGCCAGTATTTGGATTCTTGGAAGAACCGATCTCATTTGGATCTGGGGCACCCTCAATACTCAGATTTATTCAGTGAGGATTGCTTCAGATGTAATTATCCCTTTGCGACGCCGGTTGGGTGTTTGTTTCGACTAATGCAAGACAGTCAACACATCCACACACGGCTAGAGTCATAACACACATGCTTGCCGATGCTCGCTCCAACCGTTCTGCCGTGGCTTGCTCAATCGCCAGACTTCAACCAAATTGAGCACGCATGGCATATGCTCCAAAAAAGAGCTCTGACAAGTATGGATGCGGTGCATATCCCACAACAACTTTTTAACTTGTTACAACTTTAGAACGACTATCTATTCCTAAAAGTGATTTTGATGGACTTATTTTAAGCATGGCCAAATCGCTGTGATTATGTGATTTGTATCTATGGTCTCGTGGAAGAAAAGACTATTTTTTTTAACCTTTTCATTATTGCATTACTTATTATACCTAAACTACACTACTCTACCAATAATCGAGTATCCACAAGAGTAAAAAGTAAGTAAGGCAATTGTTTTTACACGAATAAAAAATGTCTAATCGTTCTTACAACAACATTCTGCACATCTTAGAGCTGTGTGTGACCCTTGTCTTTCACACAAGAAAGATTATATAGCATACTCACTCACAAAAAGGCATCCCTTAAGGGCCTAGTCTTCTATCGCACAATATTAGAATCGAACGCGGCGAGTCCACGCGCCGAGCGTCTGCACCCGAGCACCCCGCAGTCCCCGCATTCATCCTACCTAGCGTAATTTGTTAAATAATATTTGACACGGTCGGAAAGTTGCTCTACTAAGTAATATTCAATAGTTATTTATATTTGAATGATACCTTGGGTCTGGGTGTATTACATTGAGCGGGGGTTGCTCCCGTTCGTGTCTCCGGTTTTTATATTCATTCGTTCAGGCTAGATCTTAAGATACGACGGTCATATCTGGTCTTTAGTATTACTACCAAAGACCAGATATGACCGATCATTCAAAGTAAATTTATACGTTAGTTTTGTTAGATTTAAATGTTTAGGAATACAAAAATAAAACAATAAATTGTTATAATAGGGGTTAAAGTATGAAATTGCCGTTTTATTGTAATAAGTTTTTTGAATTGACATAGAATCTTCGTGGTTTGAGGTTTTCGAAAGAAACTTTTTTCAAATGAATTCTCTGATGTTCTTCTTTTAAAAAATTTGAAACATTTGAATATCGACTTTCAATTGTTTTTGTTATTCAACTATACAAGAAAGATGGATACTGCAAAAATTCGAGTGATTTTTGAATACGAGTTCCGACGCGGAAGTAACGCGGCAGAAACAGCCCGCAATATCAATGTTGCGTTTGGAGAGGGGTCTGCTAATGAACGCACCGTGCGATTTTGGTTTAAACGCTTTCGTGATGGAAAATTCGACTTGAAGAACGAGCCACGCGGAAGACCGCCCACACAGGTGAATAACTAGTCCTAGTCTAACTACTAATCCTAGTCAAACTACCCAGGAATTAACGGCATGGTTTAACGTTACCTTACCCACAATATTGAAACAACACCCTCAGACACGCGTATTGGACATCCCTTTTTGGTTACTTCGTAAAGCTTCGTGCGTATTCGGCAATGCTAAGTACACGATATTATTGTCTCAGTCACACGTTAGTGTCGGTGTCGTGTTCGTGTCGCTATCTCTGTCTTGAGCGCAGTCGGTTACAAAAGTTTTCGTTGTTACTGTTGTTAAGTATTATTGCTATTCTTAATTTTTTTGTTAAGTGTTTAAGATTGTTGTTACTGTTGTTAGGTTTTATTAGTATTGTTAAGTTTTTGTTTGGTGTATAGGATTGCTTTGTGTGTTATTTGCAGGTTTCAGTTGGCACTTATATTATTCGTAAAAATGCCACCAATAAAAGTTTTCTTCACGACTGTACATGCGCTAAAGTTCGCAAAGCCTATGTTCAGACTCGCCAAGATACGTCGGCCGTATTGTACTTGCTGTTATTGACACAAGATATAGGGGTAGGTATTGAGGGCTTACCAAATAAAAACACTATTTGACTTGTTCACTATGCACTTAGCGATTTGAAGGGTGAAATTCGCGACTATATGATTGAATTGTCATCAGTTTTATTTTTTGATTATAATTAAAAGGAGTAAGTGAATAACCTGGATACCATATTCAATCACTGCTCTCTGTTGTTTTTTCCCGTATTTTTTTAATTTTCATTTGACCGGACTGCATACTATGGACGGTGATATGCCCCTGTGTGATCCTGTGCGTGTTTAAAGACTCGCGAGACTTTCCCGTGATATTGAGCTTTTTCTGTACTGGACGCCGATCTTGCCTTATTGTTTTGGATTACTTATCAGTGAACTAGTTGTTTGCTAGATACCGCCAAGATGTAAGGTCGTAGAGCATACCGACACGAATCCTCTGTATCAACTGAATGATATTCCTGGCCGGAGAGGAATCAGTAAACGTTGCTGTAATTGTTTAGTTCGTTGTCGCACAGTAGTATGTTACGCTCATGTAGTGACGCTAGTCTGGTATTTAGGATGGGCCTGACATTGGCAAATATTACCACACCCACAGAATTTCTGAATGAAATAATTGTAAGAGGATGAAGAAGAATAAATATATATATATATATATATATATATATATATATATATATATATATATATATATATATATATATATATATATAAAGATGTAAAAATAAAACTTGTTTTATTGGTTCTTATCAACTCGATATTTCTACACATACACACATTCTAGGATTTTATAAATACTTGCTAAGCTTGCGAAACTTAGCAAGTAATTATAAAATCCCAGAATGTTAGATAAATCTTATTGCTTCAATACCTAAAACGAGGTATTCCATGAAGCACACCCAAATGAAGCACACCCAGACGAAGCACACCTAAAGTATTCCACTTAGCACACCCGTAGGTAAATGATAATGATAAATGATAAATGATTTATTTTTTGTAAGTAGGTTGTAAAAAACACTTTTACACGTCAATCTTTTTTTTTGGCCGTTATAAAACTAGATGAGGCCGGTGTTTCCTAGCTGACTACCCTGAGAAGAAACACCGAAACAAACTCAGAGGTCAAGGTCTCTTTTGAAGTCCATACAATTGTACTGGTCAAATCATATGAGAACCATGTAGGTTGGTGTCTGAAGTGGTCTTTTGAGGAAAGTACCACACAGATTTGAGTGGACCTGTCCAAACAGTGCAAGCATTTGTCAGTTATCGTGTAGCTCAAACTTAGAACTTTAAGGAGCTCAACGATTTGACGAACAATACCAAAGTAAGGACATTTGGGTAGGCCACCTAAAGAACTCAAACCGCCAGACTAACATGAATGAACCCCTGACGTAGCGATCTAAATGATCCCCATATTCACAATACGTTATATGAGGACCATGCAGATCAGTGTCTGAAGTGGTCTTTTTAAGAAGGAACCACACAGTTTTGAGTGGACCTGTCCAGTCAGTGCAAGCCTTGGTCAGAGTCGATTAGCTCAACTTAGGATCAATAAGGAGCTCAACAACTCGACGAACAATGCCAATGAAAGGACATTTGGGTAGGCCACAAAAATACTCAAACAGCCAGACAACGTTAAAAAAAAATACTTGAAGAGGAAAAAGCTAATAATAACCCACATAGTCCTCACATTCACAATAGGGAATAAAATTAAAATTTAAAAATATAATACTTTACAAAGTAAGTATTCATGTCAAAATGAGATATTGATATAAAAAAAAAAAATGATACTTTACAAAGTAACTATTCATGTCAAAATAAGAAATTGTAATAAAATAAAAAGAATACTTTAAAAAGTAAACATTCATGTCAAAAGTAAATGAAAATGTCAAACTGTATAAATATAAACAAAAAGCGCACAAAAGAGAACAAAACAAAAACATTAAAACATTGGGCCGTGTACAAAACTGAAGCAGCTCAATCCCAAGCCTTCTTGTCCTCAAGATAATCTTTAACTGTATAAAAAGCTTTCTGGCATAGCTTACGTTTTATAAATGATTTGAATTTATTTCTGCTTAGTTCTTGAATAGGGCTAGGAAGTTTATTATAAAAATGTATACATTGACATCGAAACGAACCACCTATTTTTTTGAGCCTGGTTTTAGGAACGACATAATTGTGTTTGTTCCTAGTATTTATGCTATGGATATCACTGTATTTTTTAAACAGATTAATATTTTTATGTGCATACAAGAGGTTTTCATAGATATACTGGGAAGGCACAGTCATAATATTAATCTCTTTAAATTTGTCTCTGAGGGACTGTCTGGGACTTAATTTATAAATTGCACGAATAGCCCTTTTTTGTAAGACAAATATTGTCTGAATATCGGCGGCATTTCCCCACAGCAGAATGCCATATGACTACTACACTACTACTACACTATGAAAGTAGCTAAAGTAAACTAAACGGGCTGTCTCTAAATCAGTTAAGCCACGAATTTTCCTAACAGCATATGCTGCAGAACTGAGCTTTTTTGACAGTTTGTCTATATGGGGGCCCCACTGCAGCTTCGCATCTAAAGTAATGCCTAAGAACACTGTGGTATCTTCGGGTTTCAACTCTTCACCCTTTATCGATACAACAGTGTTCACTTGTCGCACATGAGGTAAGGTAAACTTTATACATTTTGTCTTTTTCTCGTTTAGTAAAAGATTATTAGCATTAAACCAGTTAACTACAGTTGCAAGGGCAGAATTTACATCGTCAGTAACTATCTGCTGGCGTTTTAGTTTAAACAAAAGCGACGTGTCGTCTGCAAATAACACTATATCGTGTTTGTCTTTTATGAGGTACGGCAAGTCATTAATATAAATGAGAAACAAGAAGGGACCTAAAATTGAGCCCTGGGGGACCCCCATCCTGATTACAGATCCAGGAGATCTTTTACCGTTGACATCAACTCTCTGAATCCTATCACTCAAGTATGAAGTAAGAAGATCCAGAGAGGCGTTCCTGATTCCGTAATAGTGTAATTTCCTGATCAATGTCTCATGGAGAACGCAATCAAACGCCTTGGACAAATCGCAAAAAATCCCCAAAGCATCGCATTTGTCCTCCCATGCATTATAAATGTGTCCTAGAAGTTCAACACCGGCATCAGTTGTTGAACGACCCCTTGTAAAACCAAACTGCTTATTATGTAAAAGATTATGTTTATTAAAATATCTTTGCAATTGATTTAAAATCAGTTTCTCAAAAATTTTACTAAAAGTAGGTAGCACTGAGATGGGTCTATAATTGGAAGGGTCTGATGTGCTACCTGATTTAAATAAAGGTATTATTTTACTATATTTCATTAGATCAGGAAACTCACCACTGTCTACACAATTATTAAAAATAACAGCTAAAGTAGGAGCTACAATGTGTATTATAGACTTAGCAAGGTCAACAGAATTACCCCATAGATCTGCAGTTTTTTTAACATTCAGTGAATTAAACGTCTTTACAATATCAGTAGAAGTGACATATTGGAATTTAAATTCAGCATCACAAACTGGAACGTTTTCTTTAAGTAAAGCTTCTGCAGCACTGGGTGATGAATCTAGATATTTAGTTGTCGATACGGGAATCTCTGCAAAGAAATCTTCAAATGCCGCGGCGACTTGCGAATCTGATTCAATAATACTGTCATCAATAGCAAGGCTATAATCACTA
The DNA here is from genome assembly GCA_905332915.2 of Hecatera dysodea. NCBI lineage: Eukaryota > Metazoa > Arthropoda > Insecta > Lepidoptera > Noctuidae > Hecatera > Hecatera dysodea. The sequence goes on from HG995295.1 coordinate 6,904,970, forward strand.
CTTCGATTGACAGACCTTCCTGTTTCGCTATTAATAATATTCCATGTCGTTTTAATCACATTATTACTATTTTTAATTTTTGAACCCAAGTATCTAGACTTGGCTATATAACAAACCTTTTTAAATAATTTAGTATAATTCTTAACATATAAGTTAAACTCTACTGTATTAATATAAGTTCTTTCTTCATACAACTCATAAAGCCGTTCTCTACTCTTATAAATACCAATGGTGGCCCAGTCACTGAAGGTAGTGTTACAGTTAACTGAAATGGTTTTGGGAACAAATGTTGTATCAAACTCTGCGCAATACATTTTGAAAAAATCATTGTAATATTGGTTAGGGTCATCATTCGTTGACAAAGTTGGCATTTTATTTAAAAGTTTAGCCTTAAATGTTTCTAAACGAAACTTTGATTTTGGGTTAACAGTGATATCCTTTTTTGTTTTAGTTTTATTTATATTTGGTATAGAGATAAATTGTCCACAGTGATCTGAATCTATTAAATTAATCATTTTTGTATGTGTAGGTACAACATCTGTATAGATATTATCTAGGCAAGTTGCACTAGTGGCGGTTATTCTAGTAGGCTCCATGAAAAGGTTTGCAAGATTGTATGACTGAAACAGACTTATAATTTTCGTACTTAAACTAGAATTTTCTAACAAATTAACATTAAAGTCACCACAGATAATGATAGACTTGCTTGAATTACCAATTTTGTGCAAAACTTCATCCATTACTGTTTCAAAACTATCATACAATCCTGAAGGTGGTCTGTACACACTTAATATAACATACTGCTCCAATTCAATACAGGCTATTTCAATAATCCGCTCAACAGAGAGGCTCACTATATCCTTACGGTCCTTAAATTTAAGATTATTATTTATTAAAATTAATGAGCCACCATGTATAGCATTTTCTCTGCTGAACGAACTACCAACCTGGTGATTACTATAATTGAACATAAACTGATGGCTTTTAAGCCAATGTTCCGTTAAACAGAGTATATCAATATTGTTAAAATTAAGGAAAAATTCAACTTCTAAGTCCTTATTCATAAATCCTTGAATATTTTGATGCACCAGGTTAATAGTATTTATTGATTTTAAAACATTATTTGAATTATTATTGGCATTGGTGCTAGAGATAATCTCTGTTGTCCTACTTTCTAATTTAAATTATAATTTGGGTCAGTATTTGTTGCCAAAATATTGGCAGAATTATTTATAATGTCATGGCATTGCTCAATAGAAGCAAATTGTTTAGCCAAGTTCTTGGCTGTAATATTAAAATAATATGATAGCGACATAGCTATCTGTCTCCTACAAAAGTTTGTCAGATAGTATCTGTCTACAAGATACCTATCTTTTGTCAAATAAAAATTATCACCAATAATATTGTTGGTGTCAATTAAATTAAATAAATTATTATTGAATGTCACATTGTGCAATTTCATATTCAAATTAAATCTAGTGAGATTTTCTTCCTGTGGCAAACTTTGGCTATATGGCAATGTGAACATAACAATTTTTCTTAATCTAAGGTTACTTAACGTCCTATAATATTGGAGTAATTCTCCTTTGTTTAAATTGCCCCTATTACCAACAAAAATCACAAGTATAGTATCTTGGTTAAATTTACTTTTTACAATTTTTTTCATTATGTCAAATAAATAAAATATAATAAATAAATAAACAATCTGTGATTTTAAATAGTAAGATTACAAAAATGTCAAATATTGTATCGCGTTATTATAATGAAACTGAATGATGTTAGAAATTTAAGTTAGTCTTTTAAATAATAAATATTTTCTTCTATCGACATTTTTATTTCTTAGTCCCCGTATTATGTGAGTGATATTCGTAGGTGTGCTTCGTGGAATAGGAAATTAATTATTTTAAATTTTTATTTGAAGCCCACCTACGGGTGTGCTAAGTGGAATACTTTAGGTGTGCTTCGTCTGGGTGTGCTTCATTTGGGTGTGCTTCATGGAATACCTCCCTAAAACAATGCTCTCGGCGACTAGCTGCCTCAGACCAGTTTTACTATATATAATTTTTTTGATACCTGTTATAAATAACGTGACACAACGACTTGTCAAGTGCATTCGATCGTCTCCCTTTACCTACCAAGTTACCTACCATAGACATAACCTACAAAAGTTCATGACTGAATATCTATTTTTCTCGGCCTTCTTGAACCAAAATTCTTGCACATACTAGTTCAGAAGGTGACGCTGAGTTAAACAAGATATTTTTCAAATTTGAAAATGAAAATAATATATCTAGTTTTAATTTCCGCGAATATTAGTGGGTTGCAGGTATGCACCTCCCTCCCGCCCGCTTTATTATGCACATGCAAGATTACAAGGCAAATGCACGGATTTTAAGCACATGCAGGAAGGCAAAGCAAAAAATATATTATTTTCATTTTCAAATTTAAAATGGATTTCCGCAAAGTAACGCCTGACTCAATCATTTTTTTTTTTTTTTTAAGATATTTTTCATTTAAAGACGTAAGAATTTAACCTCAGCTAAAACAATGTATGGGCGGCTGCCATTGTCCTTTATTCATAAGTTATTTTTATGGCAAATCTACTAGCATAATATGTTACTGACTGAATTTGGAACCATAAACAAATCATCCATGCCCTATACTTTTTTGACTGCATATAATATGTATCTATACCAAAAAATATGCATTTATAGATAGCGTTTATTGGTTGCTTGGTGTTAAAGGAAAATATAACTGAAGCGGAACACCTTTTCTGGTATGAACTTTTAAGTGTGTAATTAATACGTTTCCACCCACATATTTGGCAATCATTGAATTGAATGTCTCAGCAGGATTGCTATCAACATAAAAAATGAGACTTTTAGCGTTTGCAGCTAAAAATAAGACAATTTGACTCATTTTCCTCCACAAAACTGTGTTATCTACTTCAAGTGCCGTATTTCGGTCAGTTTTGTCAGTTGCTGGGCATATAGCGTCATCGCAATCAGAGTGACTACCAAAAGAATGCTGTAATGCATTCAATATACCTGCACGAAGTTTAACCATTTTTTGACTGTCAGAAATGTCTTCGTGTTGCCTTAACTGTATAGCCGCGTCGTTTTTTTTACGTTTGCGATCCATACTAAAATTAAATATTTACAAAATGATTACTGATACATAAATATTTACAAAACACTCGAAAAATTATATACAAAGAATAATAAAGTAGAGCAACTTTCGACACAAAACAATGGGCAACCTATGTTAGAGCAGGAGCAATGTTAGAGCGAGAGGGAACAATTAAAATTTGTCGTGGAGCACACGTCTGAACGCTCCGCCTGTGCAGAGCCCACTGAGGAATTTCTCTGTCAATTCTGGTTTATAAAGTCATTTTTTATGGTTTTTTGAAATTATTACTATTGTTAAGATAAGGTGATTTAGGTGCTATATTTTTTATAACTTGCTTATTGAACTCTTGGCATTATTATAATCTAATTGTTACATACTTACGATGCATAGATATTATGAAAAAATACCGTTTATTAAGTAATAAATCACAGAATTTTGATGAAGTTGTGACCTCTGGATTAAGAAAATGAAAGATAATTAGAAAAAACTAATCAGCGCATTTTGAAGACGAGAATGTTGAGCTAATTATGCGCTGAACAGATTTTTAAATTAATTCTTCATTTCCATGAACTAAGGGCGCAAACAGAACTCAAAATGGTGTCGGGCGCGAAAGAGCTGTATTTAACACTTGATTTACCTAACATAATCCACATAGATGAACTTAAAAAAAATATGTAGCAATTACTTATATTGTGGTTATTTATGTGCAATAATAATATTTCATGTTATTTCATTATTTTGTTTAAAAAATGAATACAAAGTTGCGGAAATAATTCGCCGCTAGTGAATTTTGCAAGACTGCAGCCTTAAGAAAATAAAATCGTCTCTCGAGGAAATAATAAGCACACTTATAAAGGACGACCTTTTTACGAGATACCTCAATAACAAACCAACCAAATAAATGTAAGTCAACATTTCATTACGAAATAAACATTTAAGAAACAAAAGTGGTTGTAAGGAAACTTGCGCATTATGATAAAAAGGACTTTTCTTACAGCATCACTGAAAGGCATCCACTATACGAGTAATAGAAGATAATAAAAGATGGAAGGAGTTTCGACTGTCCGGACTGGCTTCGCATTTTTATAACTCGGATTTATTGCTGGCGAGGCGAGTCTTGAGGCTCAAATAACTGGAAGCGCTTCAAGCATTTAACTCAGTCGTTGAAAGCGGTATTTACGCTGGATTTCTGACTTGTATGTAGCTATGCATGCCAATGATACAGTAAAGACCAGATATATTATAAGAATAAGTTGGACAGTTAGGATTTTTATTTTTTGCATATTAGAATCCAATAAAAAATTGCTTCTTTGCATTCATGTCACTGTAACAAAAGCAAATAATACAAGACATTTAAAAGTAGGTGCTTGATGCCAAGTATTTGAATTTAATATACACTCGCGAGCAATAAACGAGAACCTCTTCATCGCGCGTTGCTCCAAAACATTTTTACAACTTCAACTATGTATTGTTGTCAGGTAATTTGTTAGCTTTCGACCTCTTTCAATATCATAACCTAAGATTATTCAGCTAATGTTAAGGAACGTGACTATGAGAAATGTGTCCAGCTCCAACGTCGACAGAAGAATGAAAACTGTTTTAGTCGCAACAGCAGTTTTAGTCGTAGGAAATCCGACAGGATTCCGTCAGAAAACTCATTCGGTCAATGAAAAATATGTGATTAGGGCCAGAATAACACAATATACTAAGGGATACACAGCGTATTTTTTTATCTCTTTATATTTACTTTATATTTATTTATGCCCGGTTCCTATATTTAACGGATCGTCATTGTATAACATCTACCACCCGTTTCCAACTTACTGATAACGAGGCGTAACTTGGTGTTCCACAAAGTTTTTATCTAGCCTACCGGCTACGAACATTCGTCGGTTACTAGGTAACCGATGGTCCTCAATGCTCCTCTTTGCGTTTCGTTATTACAAAAAATATTTGATGGGTAGTTCAGAAACAACGACCTTATCAGAAACATTATGAGATATTTATATACTAAATAATGTTAGCTTTACTTATACTCCGGTTTTATGCTAAGAAAAACAAATTGACTTTTACAACTAACATTTTAAACATAATTGCTATTGTTGATCAAGTGCGAACAAAACGTGAAAATGACGCGAAGTCTATCGCACGCCCGGGCCCGCGCAAAGCTGTCAGCTGATTCCAGCAGAGCGTCGTTTCGTTTAATTTCAGTTTTGTTCTTTCTAATTCTATTAACTAGATATTATACTTTAAATAAAAACTAATAGTTACTGAATAGTTTGTACAAAAATCACAAAATATGGATACTACACCAGTAAGTAATCTTGTTCTTTGTTACGTTTTAATTAAGCGATGGTAAAATTGTAGTGAATTGTAATAATTTGTTTTACCTATTTACAGAAGAGCAAAAAACCTATGACGAGAGATGAAGTCTCTTATTTTGTGGAGTTAATCCAAAACTGTCCTATTTTAACAAGTAAGGAAACAAACGCTTCGTCAAATAAGTTGAAAGACGAAGCGTGGGCCTCCTTGGCGGCAGCGTTCAACGCAAAATGTGGTGGCTTCCCAAAACAAAAAGAGCAATTGAAACTGAAATGGGACAATTTAAAAAAGGCAGCCAGGAAAAGAACGCAACAAATTCGCATGAATAGGTTGAAGGTAGTGTAGTTGATATTCATAGCAAGTTTCAATAGCATTCTATGCAGGTTCCTGCTCTAGGCAAAGGAATACAGATTAATCCAATGCCTAGGTCTTAATAACTAAAAATTTGAATACTATCATAAATTCAATTATATTGCAGACTGGTGGTGGAAAAGCAGATTTCATTCCAGCGGATGAAATCCTTGATAAAGTAGCAAGTTTGATGGGGTCTACATGTATGGGTTATGAGGTTCCCTTTGGTGGTGATGGGTGCGGTGGTGGTAGTGTGCTTCTTGAGTTGGAGGTGGGCACTGATTTAGAACAGGTTGGAGACAATAGTGCAACAGTGCAAATGCCCATGGAAGATTTAATTCCACATACAAATGAAGGTATTATTATGTCTAATTACATCAACTTTTGTATATTGTCATCCATCCATCTAAAATTCCAATCCAAGAATTTCCTTCAGCGCAGTAGAATTCCCCTATATTTAGTTTTCGCGTAGCAATGATGCTAAGTCTTTTACTTCTGTAAAAAGTTTCAATATGCTTCTGCTTCTATTACCTATTTTATTTGAATGTTTGTTACAAAACTAGTCAGCTGATGCCTGATAGTGCTGGGTGTGGTTGAGTCAAAGTTTCAAACAATTATTACATTACTCAGTTACAGTTATAATAATAATAATATGATTTGTGCGCATACAATATACTGTTCACTGTTCTGTACATATTTGTTAAGAAGTAAGTGGTATAGCGGAGATTGATTAGTCATTCTTAGTACATAATTTTTTTCAGTTAAAAAGAGAAAGTTGGACATTTTGACCCCAGAAGAAGGAATTGTAGAGGGCAACAATCTAGGAAGAAAATTTCTATATGGAATGCCTACAATGTCAAAAACACTTCAAAACAAGGGTACTTAATTTGAAATATTTTATAACTTATACTTTGTCTAAGGTTTTATACCAAGAACAGCTATTATTGTACGAGTAATGTTTTAACACAAATATCTTTTTTTTTATGACAGCCAAAAAGAAAAAAATTGAAGATGGACGCCTGGAAAAAAATTTAGCTATAGCAGAATATTTTAAAAAGAAGACAGAAAAATTGAATTTAGAGATAAGACTGTTAAAGTTAGCTAATAAAGAAATTCTTAGTGATATTTAGTTTTTAGATGTATCATATCATAGTTATACATACAATTTGTACCATTTTATAGATTAGCTAAAGTACATAAATCTTTTATGGGGTACTGTGTTAAATGTTACAACAAAATACCTTGTAAGATATTAGAATTAAATGAAAGAAAACTTAAAACTTTTATTAAAAGCACCCTTTGTAAACAAGCATATTACAAATTAGAAGATTACATTTAGGATAAGAATGCTTGGAAACATGCTGGTCTTGCTCCATAGGGCAATCGAGGGTGTAGACAAAATCAAACTAGTTGATTTATATGTGGATTAAATTTATGAATGCATTTTTTCTTTTTATTATTTCAATATTTGTAAATATGTGAGTACCATGAGCATGAGATATTTAGATGTTTACCTCTGCTGGTAATACTTTGTTCTATAACTATTCTACTTGGTGCATCATCCTCACATATATGAAGTATTTTTTGTATTACCTACCAAATATTGTAAAACATTTATTTGAAAAGAGTAACTATGGAGTTTCTTGTCCGTTCTTCTCCATAAGAATCTACCTTTGTGAATGGACGCTAGAGTCACTTAATTATGATATTTTTTATTGATGACGTTCAAAAGTGCCGTTAATGGCCTAATTGAAATAAACGTTTAGACTTTGTAATTTGACAAGTAGGTATGAAAGAAAAACAAATGACAAATAAAACATTAATTAGCTAATCAAATTTTATTTCATTTTATATAAACAATTTGGGAATACTGAAATTATTTTTAAATAAAATATGTCTCACAAGAGTTTGTACACTTTTATATCATTCATTTAAGACACTATTTTGGCTTCTTAATTTTTATGATCTTGCGACACAAAAATACTTCTAAAGATGCGTTGCAATATTTCTTACACCAAACTGAAAATAATGGAAAGAAATCTTTTTAAGTAAGTACACATGACTTGTTAGATCTCTGCCACACAGTATTTTTTTTAAATACAAATATACATGTTAATATCTTGTCCAATAAATAACTCATACTGTTAATAACACAATCACATGAATTATAAGTATAAAAACGTGCATAACTCACTTATTAAAATATTCTGCTATTAAAGTTTCTCTTATTGTTTGGTTATTTGCCTCATTATTATTATGTATAGGCACTGCATCCACATCTGGAATCTCAACCTCTGGTGGAATATCATCTAGGCTTTTTATTCTACAAATGTTGTGAAGTATTGCTGTAGCAATAATAACTGCATTTGCTCGTATAAGACTCAGACGTAAAGTTAAAGCCATAACTGGAAATCTTCTTTTCCAAACTCCAAAACACCTACAACAAAATAAGTAGAACATTACTATAATACTTAAGTGGATGCTAGATGTTACAATCAAATTACAAATCTATTAGGATACATATCCCCAATATAATATACCTTTCAATGGTGTTTCTAGTTCGGATTTGGGCTTCATTGTAAAGTTGTTCACCTCGTGTAACTGGATTCAACAAAGGAGTCAAGAGGTATGGCTTCAAAGGATATGCACTATCCCCAAGCAGCCACTTATTCCCAAAATGTCCGTTTTCACATTGTGCTGAAAAATATAATTATAATTTAGTAAAACAGTATTCAATATTACCAACCCACTTTGTTTTAAATTAATGACATATAACAAAAAATGTTTACCACGCAGTTCTGAACTGTTAAATACAGTGGCATCATGAGCAGATCCTGGCCAACGAGCTACTACATTCATAAACTGCAAATTGGCGTTGCATATGGCTTGCACATTTAAGGAAAAGTATCCTTTACGATTTCTAAACTCTTCTCCAATCTGATAACCTGAAGTAGATTTTTTTGTTAGAAGACAGTATGTAAACAGTGATTAAATAGGTACTTATTCATAAACTAAATCAATTGTAAAGTTGGTTGGTATAAGTCTAATGTAATACACTTACATGGTGATTGTATCCTGATGTGTGTTCCATCAAGTGCACCAAGTACTCGTGGAAACCGAGATACAGCATAAAAATCTTGCTCAGTATTGATGTGCATGTATATATATCTGTTATACAGCTGTGCTATTGCATAACTGACATCACGTACAATACGACATGCAGATGTTTTCGACACTCCTATAAAATCTGCTGCTGATATTAACATAGTTCCTAGAGCATAAAACCTTAAAGTTAATAATAACTGGAGAATTGGGGATACTCCATGATTCCTTAAACAAACAAAAAAGGTTTTGATTAAATTCGTTAAACGTGTCTAGAGTTCAAGGTAACACTAGTGAAATACAATGTATGTCAAACAATTCTTCGTATTAAGTTGGTAGGTACCTAACTACTTAAGGCACCAGTAGATTTACTAACCTGGTTCCCGTTATTCTTAAATATGGATATATTTCAAGCAGTAACTCTTGAACAGACGGTTTATCAAGCCGAAATCTCAGCTGGAACTCAAAATCATCCAAAGTAGTAAAATAGTTCACTCTTTGTTTGTAAACTCTAACACGGCGATTGTTTTCTTCTGAATCACTGGAATCCGAGATTATATCTAACATTTCTAAATCACTTTCTGAACTCGACATTTTGAATAATTTTAACTTTACATCTAAAAAATACCACAAAACTTTCTGAAACCGTCCAAAAGTGACCGGTACGCAAACTAACTACGGACAGTATATTTGACAGTTCGACTGACGTTTGATATTTTTATAGGAACACCAAAGATCATCATTTCCATACTTTGCGCTTACGGATCGTTATTGGTAGTCCTCCCATCCGTACGTAGCAAGCCAACGGTAAGGTCGCTTACGAAAGGTTTATTATAGGAACGCATAAGGGTTACGCCTCGTAGACAATTCTACCATCCGTAAGCAAAACGAATCGTTTTTAAAATATAGGAACCGGGCGTTAGACGTCTACAACTTCCAACCAATAGGTGAATAAATTAATTTAATTTTTTTTTTAGATCATTTGAAAACAAACAAAATTACCTTTCAAATGATAAATCAGAGTCTAAAGTTTATTGCACAGAAATTGTAAAAAAATGTTTTGAAGTACGCTTGATGAAGTGATTCATCTTTATTGTTCGCGATTGTAAAGTTTTTTTTTTTATGAAAATTCTGCAATTAACATCGTAACAATTCTGTAATTAAGTGTCATAACTAGCTATGGACCCACAAAACACAGGATTGGCGTCCTTACTCAACAACACGAAGCCGCGGTAGACCGCGTAGATGTCAGGGCGACCTAGATAAAAGAAGAAGCATAAAATCGAGAACGCTGGAAGGAATGAAGGGAAGGGAGGCCTTTGCCCAGGAGCAGGACACATACATAAATTATTATTTTAATTAACTATTTCATAAAAAAACTTTTTACAAAAAAATAAAACCGACTTTTACACAAAAAATCAAAAAGTGCAAAATAACTTTAATTTCGGAACTCGGTGTTGGTGATTGCTTTTTCGTTTTTTGAACACCGACTTCCGAAATTAAAGTTATTTTGCACTTTTTGATTTTTTGTGTAAAAGTCGGTTTTATTTTTTTGTAAAAAGTTTTTTATTTTTCACTTTTTAGTGGTACCTACACCTCCACCCCTCCCCCCACCTAAACGAACCAATCACATTGGTGTAAAAAACGCACTGCTCTTTTGCAGAGTAAACTAAGAGGTCGTCAATGTAGACAATGTAGATATTTTTTTTAGATTTTTCGAAAACCGCTTGGTCGATTTCGATAAAATTTCCATGGGACCATTTGGGAAGTATACCCTTTCAAACAAAAAAAGAATTTTTCAAATCGGTTGACAAGCGACGGAGTTATGCGCGAACAAACATAAAAAAAAAAAAAAAATACAAACATCCGAATTGAGAACCTCCTCCTTTTTTAGAAGTCGGTTAAAAATGCAATAATATGTGCTGAATTTCTAATAAACTTTAATGCTTCGTCCATCTACTTTTTTTTAATTTGAGATTCGTTCCGTGAAACGCAAATGGAAATAGAATTCATCCCTCGAAATGCATGCATTCAGCACGTGTCTATTCGTTTACTTTATGCTTAATGGGGAGTACGGCAATTTTCGTATAATAGTTATTCAATTGGCTTTCAGAATTAAACCTTTGAACCAGTAATCCTTAGCTAGCCAGTAATGGTCCAAATGAATGTGTACCTAATCTATTAAGTTTGTGTACGATTAGAAATCAGCTTTACGATAGATACTAATTGAAGAATCGCTAAACTAAGTAGTAGTACGTAGGGCACATTATTCGTTTCAATGGGAGGCTGAAAGGTTTTGGAGTTCCTACCGCATACCGGAACACACAGAATTACAAGCTCGACCGATGTACTGATAAAGACTATGACACTTGAAAGTATTATGATGATGACGATGATAGATAATAAACTCAACTAATGAGAGTTTCGTGAAATAACGAGTACCAGGTGGTAACGTTGAGGCGTCAGGTACCTGAAGAAACTATTGATGAAGACTTTTGATTTTTTTTTTAATTGGCATAATATGTTTACATGACGTTGATGTCAATTTCACCTATATTGTCTCACCTATGTGGTGCTAATTGATGTCTCAGCTTACAGTTGGATGATAAGGTCGATGTGACTCAAAGGAGTCTTATGTCCAACAGTGAACGTCTTCAAGAGTTTGAAAATGAAAACAATATATCTAGTTTTAATTTCCGCGAATATTAGTGGGTTGCAGGTATGCACCTCCCTCCCGCCCGCTATATTATGCACATGCAAGATTACTGGGCAAATGCAAGGATTTTAAGCACATGCAGGAAGGCAATGCAAAACCCAACACCATTACCGACACGTGTTGACTCGCTGACCGTTGAGTTGCAACTCAACGGTCAGCGAGTCAACACGTCCCCCTTTTTTTTTTTTTTTTTTCTGGATGGGAAATCATCAAATGACCCCTCCCGCCCTGGGTGGAGCGGTAGGGAGTGTCAGACTTTTACTGACTAAAACCCACCCGTGCTCCTCCATGTGCCCTTTGCGTTCCAGGGCCGCGGCAACTCTCTCGAACAAATTCCGCAACCCTAGCAGGCACCGACCCTATGGGGCCCCGTCTCTGGTGCTGACGGCTCCTTGAGGCGCGCGTGAAGCACAACGCGTCGTCGACTCAGCCTGGTATCGGACGGCGAGCCACCCACGCTCACCGTCCACAGGCATCAGCCACTGCGCAATAGCACAGCGGCCGACTTGTCTCTGGAGGAGGCCGAAATGGGACCATTACTGGCACTCCATTTCAGCCCCCTCCCGAGTACCGGGAGTCGCAGCACCCACAGCAGAAGCGGCAGAAGCGGCGACGGAAGCCGCGGCGGCGGCAGAGGCGGCGGCGGCGGCGGACCTCTTGCCCTTGGTCGGGGCGGATGGCGCGCAGGCCCTTCCCCCAGCCCAGTGCTCGGCCGGCTTGCCAACAGCCGCACATGCACTGCAGTGCGGCGTGGCCTCGCACGAGCCGGCCCGATGACCGGGCTGACCACAGCGGAAACAAAGTCCACTGCGGTCCACCTCCGAGGGGCACATAGCTCCCGTGTGGTTGCCCACATGGCAGCGGTAGCACCTCAGAGGTCTGGGTTCCAGCAGTTTTACCCGTGCAGAAACCCACCCCACCAAGAGCCTTCGACCCTCCGACACTGTTCTGGCCGCCGTCACGGGGCAGCTCACCACAAGGGTTTGCATGCCCGTGTTGTCAGGCCGGAGGGTGCCCGCCTTGACGAGCTCGGCAGAGCACCCCCCAGTCCTGGCGACGGCGGCCACAACCTCCTCCTCCGTCACGGAGTCGTCCAGGCCCACTATGCGCATGTCAATGCACTTAGTCGGCCTGGACACTCGAACCTCGTCCGCAGGGAGGACCTCCTTCAGCCTTTCGGCCAGGGCGTCCGCGAACGGGCCACTCTCCGCTCCGGCGAGCTCGAGCTTCCGGGCACCGGTCAGGGTTCTCCTGATCCCGAGGCCCCCAGTGATGCCCAGCTCCCGGAGGTTCACCGCCTCCTTCGCCCGCTTCATAAGGGCGAGGTACGTCACGCCCCTCTGTTCCGCTTCCGGCTGCAGCGTTAAAACTACAGCCGCGGACTTCGGGGCGCGGAGCCTCGCCGCGATGGCGTTTGCCTTCCGCCGCTGCCTCTTGGCCTTGCTTTTGGCCGCCTTTTTGGCCTGCCGCTTTTCTCCAGCAACCTGCCATCCGGCCTCGGCCGCAGGAGGGTCCGAGGTTGGGGGTGGGGGCGGCTGCGGCGCCACTGGCGCAGCAGCTTTAGCCGCTTCCCCTCCAGCCCTCCTCCTTCCCCTCTTCGCCGGGGCCGACTTGGTCGTCGCCGGCGTCGCGGGCGCCGGCGTCACAGGCGCTGGCGCGGCTCCCGCCTTGGCCTTCGCCTGGCCGGACGTTCCCGGGCCAGCAGCCACCGCGGCTGCATACGAAGCCGCCCTCTGCCGGCCCGGGGGCCCCTGTGTCGCCGCTAATGGGGGACGCCGAATCATGTTCTCCAAGACGGAGAACTGCTTCTGGAAGGGCGCCAGCTCCTGCCGCACCAGGCTCCGCACCTGGCTCAGCACTTGGCTCCCCTCCAGCGCCGCCGGACTCAGCCCCCCCTGCGGCCCCTCAGAGGCCGCTCTGGCCATGCCAGCCAGGTCCCTCCGGAGCGACTCATTCTCCGCTATGAGTCTCTCCGTTACGGCCGCGAGGCGGGCGACCTCCGCCCGCAACTCTGTCGCCTCTCCGGACCTGCTGACGTTGGCCGCCGCCGCCGCCAGAATTGAGGCTTTGGCCGCACTAATGGCCTCCCGCTTGGAGGACTGCTTCCGCTTGAAGGCCACAGCGCGGATCGCGGCCTCCACGACCTCCGCAAACTGGGCCTTCTTCTCCTCGGCCGTGGGAGGTGCCTCTCCCGGGGTCTCTTCGTCGTCAGAGTCGAGAGGAGGCGGAAGAGTAGAGGGAGCCCCACGACCGCTCCCTCCAGGGCGCTGCCCCTCCTCCACCAGCCTCTCGGCCCGACGCCCCGCCCCCCGGATAGAGGGTGCCAGCCCCCTCCCTGCCTCAACGCCCCTGCCCCGCCTTGCGGTGGGGATCTTACGGGCGGAGGCAAGCTCGCCCTCGGAGGTCGACTCCCCGTCGTCCTCCCGCCTGGGCCGCTTGCGGAAGAACTTGACGTTCTCCGCAGCAGGTCAACACGTCCCCTGAGGATGCCTCGTGGAGAGGCGAAACACGTGTCGGTAATGGTGTTGGGTTTTGCATTGCCTTCCTGCATGTGCTTAAAATCCTTGCATTTGCCCAGTAATCTTGCATGTGCATAATATAGCGGGCGGGAGGGAGGTGCATACCTGCAACCCACTAATATTCGCGGAAATTAAAACTAGATATATTGTTTTCATTTTCAAATTTTAAATGGATTTCCGCAAAGTAACGCCTGACTCAATCAATTGTCTTCAAGAGTTTTTTTTTTATATTTCTAAAATGCTAAGAGCAGGAAAAACGAAACCTTATACTTAAAAGAACAAAAAATATTAAAACTTTTAATAACGACTAAAATTCCTTCGGATAGACCGAAGGAATTTTAGTCGTTATTTTAGAGTAGAACACACTTCAATATTTTATTACCTTGTTATTAGATTTCTTTTCAAAAGGACCTGATATAAAACAAGTATCCTATTATCTCCACAATTCTTACTTTTATTTTTATCTAGCTACATTACCGAAGAAGACGTCGCTCCAGTCTGAAAATATTATATTTTTGATAATGCTCTGCTCCTCTTCAATCCGGCAATATAAATAATCCTATTATAATAAGGCGTACCATATTTTTAGTTTGAACAATCCTCATTATATTAAATTATGTTGATTTAGAAAAACTGGTACTCACTTTAGGCTAACCAGGATAAAAGATTTGGTATGCTTTAGAAATTACCTTTTTGTCTTCAACTAAATATTTGAAATTTCTGTTGTTAAAAATGACAAAAACGTTCTGTATTTCCGTAATTTTACTTTACGAGATATTTATTAACGAGAAAGACGTATCTCCCAAATGGTTTTTTATAGACTTAATCCTGAAAACGACTGCCCGAAGCTAAAATTTTGAAACGAGCTGAATCAACTCAAGACATCTTCGGACTTTATTTCTCTTCTAATCTACCTTTTTACTATCCAAGAGTATCAACGAATCTTATGACTTTGAAGACGGATTTCATTATGCCTATTATAGGAAATTTTGGTCTTTTGATTTTCAGTCAACCAGTTGGAACTTATCGCCTGAACTCGCATCTATAACTCTTTTACGAATAATAAAAGCTGAAGGAGCTGTTCTGTTGACTTTATATCTGAGATGGCAACGTCGCGAGACATGTAATGAGGATCTTTGTTATCTTAAAGTATAAACAAGGTTAGGTATTATGAGGAGTCCTTGTCTCAAGTTACACATGTTCAGCTGAATCATAAACAGGTGAACTTGTTTTGTTTTTATTAGTTCTGTGTTATTGGAGCTGTTTTAGTCCGCTATAATAGCAGAGTTGTAGTTAGTGTTTGTCTGGGCGATTTAAATAAATTTGGTTTCCATTTTTTAGTTTTGATATTTTTAACGTACTCGATTGGGCTTATGTAAACGTTCACTTATGTCAAATTGTATGGAAAAAAAAAACTCGCCTGCCATGTCAAAAAGTGAAGTGGAAGTCGGGGGACCTAACCGAAGCGAAGATATAGTCTTAGATTAATGTCGATGACGATGTCATTAACAAGAAAACGGCCTGTCAGAAATCAATACAAAAAACTATTACAAATCGACTCTATTTAGCTATTGAGAAAAAGTGTTATTTTAATGGGTCCTACCATTTGCATTAAATTGACTGATGAAATGAAGAATAATACAATTCAAAACTTTAAAAAGAAATTAGTGGCCTTCCTAATAGAAAAAATGTTATTATTCGATTAATGATTTTTTAATTTACAACACTTTTAAATTAAACTATGTGTAATTAATATTATTTTGAACATACGAACCTAATATACCCGCCTACATTTATTTTAATTTCATTCTAAATTAACATTAAAAATTTTTTCAATTCTTTAATGTATGTTGTATTATAATTTGTAACTCGCACAATCATATCAATTTGTGATTTTATTTTTAGATAGGATTTTAACCATTTTTACAGGCACGCAAAAATTATACACACATGGCTCACTACTTTCTATTCCACCTGTATGTTAATATAACCTACATTCTTTGCACATAATTGATTTGATTAATTGATTGATTAAACACACTTACCTAAAAGTAAATTATTCACTCATCCATATTCTAGACTAATTATACACTCATCCATATTCTAGACTAATCCATAGACTTGATGATATAAATAACAACACTCACAGGCTTTAATAAACTATTACCCAACGTTGAAGCGCTTAAGGCAGCCCATTTCTGGAAACTCTTGACTACGCAGCTTAGAAACTCAAATATGGGCGAAAAGTCAATATTTTGGGTTCTACCGATATAGAGTGCCTAGTGCTTATCTTGAACTAGATTTAAATGGTCTGGGTCTGGAATATATCAATTACATATTCGAGTTTGAAACTTACCATAAGGCGGAATTTCTAAAACCAAGCTAAATAGTATATTAATCCCTGGAGTTTCAAGTCTACATCGAGTAGAAGTCATGACGTAGGTTCAATTAATATTATCCTCGTTAAGGAAGCTATGCTAATACTATAAAATTGAAGAGTTTGTTTGGTTAAAAGTGCTAATCTCAGGAACTTCTACTTTGACTTATTTTTTTTTAGTGTTGGATAGCTATTACGCTACATCCAATAGGAACGGCGCATTAATGAGAAATGTTGCAAAAACGATTTTCTTTTCTCTCTGTTAATGTAGACGAAGTTGCACAGATCAGCTAGCATAATATAGTGCGCAAGCATATCATTGATACTACTATCCTACTAGTATTAAAATGAGAAAGTTAGTGATGGATGGATTAATGTTTGATAGTATTATATGCAAAACCTACTGAATGAAACTGTAACTAATTGGCTACTAGATTTGGATTATTTGGAAATTGAAAGCATTTGCAGTATTGGCTGAATCAAAACATACAAACACATTACAACACTCACTCTCTCACAACACTCTCATTTCACTAACACTACACACTTACAACACACCACACACTACACTTAACGTAAACACCCTTTCGTTTTTTTTTCTATAACATGCACTTTTCCTATAGTTTCAATTACCTATGCAAGTCAATTACTAAATAAACTACAGCCGATACAAACCTTGTGATGGAAGAGACTGGGCCTCACGACACAGGGTATCCTAGTGTGGGGTCCAGTGTTTTTATTTATTTATTTATTTATTTAATTAAGGTTCACCAACAGTTGTTACAGATATTATACAGATAGGAACATATAAGCAATAAAGTGTCTTAAATCTAACTGCACAACCAATTACAGGCAAACACCACATGCAAAATGCTCTTTGCAATTAAAGTTTAATTTTAAAGACTTGTTTTAAATGTACTTAAATTAAATTAAATTAAATTCTAGATAATGATATTCTACCAACCACTGATACTAATTACATCTGACAAACGTCGATATCGAGTCTGAGTGGACGTCAACCAGGTCGCTGCGTTCGTTTATGATTTTGCACATGCGGGATATTGGTGAATTAGAACCAAACACTGTTCGGCGGACGGGTGGAGCGAAGGGTGTTACGGGTTTGCGAGGTGGTCTACGGGTGTTACTCGTAACCAGAATGTTAAGCTTATTTTTATGTGAGATTAAATAAATTATTATTATTATTATTCTGATAAAAATTTACAATAGTTAATGTAGCTTGTACATCTGAATAACACGAAATTTCCTAATGCCACGCGTGTAGAGCCGCGGGCAGAAATTCATAAAAAACAAAATTGAATTCTGTGTTTTCGCAAAGGAAATACGCTAAATAAAGCTTCCGAAAAACAAATTAACTTCAACGATCTGTGACTGACTGTAATACTAACTGAGCTGCTGTAATTAATGAAAAATTAAGTACTTACCGAAAGATGAATACAAAATTAACCGATCAAAAATGTTCTAATTACAAACAAACGTGAGTTTAATCAAATTACATTTTCACGAAAACTAAAATATGTACCAATGAAAGACTAAATTTCTAAAAAAATACCCGGGAGCCTCAAAAAAAAACACATTTTTTTTAATTTGGTTTGGTTTTTCTTTTTTTTTCAGTTTAGGTAAGCTAGTGAAAAAATTAACGTCGGCAAAAAATGCTGTACTGATTTTTCGGAATTCCTGTTTTTTATTCGGTAATTTCTTTATTTTAATTCGCATTCGGGATACACTGTGACATTAATTATATTTGCAGAAGTAGAAGCAGAAATTAGTAAAATAAAGCAGTATATTTCATATTTTGAGCATGCTCACATTATTTTTTTTTTTTTTTCGGTTATCTTATTCCTACCCAATACAAAATATACACACAAATTCATCATCCAATTCTAACTTGCCAAACCACGTTTTGTCATTCCGTATTACACAGTTTATATACATTCCTACTCTACTGCTAGTTTTATGTACCTACTTATATTGTGTGTTTCCTTTTTTCTCGGTCTCAAGCTTTCAACAGCTTATTTCTGTTCTATGTAGATACTCAGTCATATACCTAATCTCCTGTCTTCAAAAGAATACATTTTTATTCAGAGAACAATAAGCATCGTTCCCGCTCAAGCGATTCTTTTTCCGTTGCCAAATGCAATAGACATTTCTGAGAAAATATGTAGATAGATGCTAACAATTTTGTTGTATGCATGGTCACTGGTTTAGTAAGCAGTTTTGTTTTCTGAATCGAAATATATATGGGTAAATGTTTCGTTATCTCTCTGGAGTATCAGATTTTTGGACCATTTTTTTATCTTTTTCTTGTGGATAGGAAATTATCGAATGACTTCTTCCCCTCTGGGCGGAGCGGACGGGGAGTTTCAGACTTTACTAAATCCACTCGTGTTCCTCCTAATGCCCTTTGCGGCGACTCTTTCGAACATATTCCACAATCCTGGCAGGCACTGGCCTTAGAGGAAGTCGCATTATTGTATTCAAAGTAAGTTTTGTATGCAAAATCTGTGTGTTACATGTTTGTTACTCTATCACACCTCAATCACTGAACAGATTCGGACAGAATTTGGCACACATTTAGACCATGACCTAAGTTAGCATACTTCTATACCGGAACGCGATTTACCAGATATATGTATTTATTTACTTTCTGAAAGGCTTTTTCTCTACTTATATACTTATACTTATATATAATAATAATATTATAAACAGGAAAGATTTGTATTTTTGTATGTAACGATTAAACTCAAAAACTACTGGTCCGATTTCAAAAATTCTTTCACCATTAGAAAGCTACATTCACCCTTAACATAGGCTAAATTGTATCCCCATATTCCTACGGGAACGGGAACTACGCGAGTAAAACCGCGGGGCGCTGCTAGTAAATTATAAACGTGTTGTGAAATTCTACAATAAAAAATAAAAGTTCAAAAAATGAGGTTTTACTTTATTTAAATGGACATAATGATGACTGAACGATTTCATAAAACAAAACTGGAAAAGAAAAACAAAAGCCGACGTTTCTGTGCTCTGCTTACGTAGGTAGGTTGAACAATCATAATTGCAACACAGGGACCATGTACCGTTAACCGCAACCCTGGGAAATTGAGGCTTAAGTGTGAGTTGAGGCCATAAGCCCTAAGATACACGTTACGGGAGATTGTTGCCGACATTGTACACAACATGCCACAGTGTAGACACAGCCTTTTAGTTGGTAAGTGATAGCAGTACTCACGAAATATGGGAGACATTAAATCGTAATTAATTTTAAAATTTTGCTTTTATTTGAAGATGCCTGCATTAATTTTTGGTATACAAAAAAGTTTGTCCTATCTATCCGTACAATTTATACTGTTACTACTAATTTACCATTCACGTTTCAACAGTTTATCAAATTTGGATGAAATTTGGCACACGGGTCAATCGTATCCTAGAATTACGCATATAATAGACTTGACATCCTGGAAGTATATTATTATAATTATGTTCTTAAAATGATTTCCAATTTTCCAGCAGAGACAATTATAATACTAGCTGCTACTCGCGGCTACACCCGCGTGAATGTTGGAAATCATCCAAAGGGAACATAATCCCGGGATAAAAGGTATCCTATGTTACTTCTAGTACCTCCCAGAATATGTGTACAAAGTTTCATGATGATTCGTCAAGTAGTTTTTGCGTGAAAGCGTAACAAACATCCACGCTTTCACATTTATAATATTAGTAAGGATTCTTAAATAATATGTGGTAAAGTGAAATTAACGAAAACTTAACAAAAAAAGTGTAAATTTGTAACTATTTTGGTAAGGATTATAAATGATATTAGAACCAAGTTCCTGAACGTATAAAAATAGGAATATTACTAAAGCAATTAAACCCTTATATTGACAAAGCCAATACCCAGTAAGCCTGCTAACTTTGAAGCAGGTATACACAGAAATCTCTTACAAAAGACCGTTTTGTAGTAAAACATTTTGATTGAAAAGTGTCAGGTTAGATCTTCGCGACCGTGCCTCTTTACTTGAATATTTGATGAGGCGGAAATTAGGCAAAGTATGTCTTCACTCAGCTTGCTTTCAAGAACAATGTTTTCATTAATTTGTGAATTTAATAGATAGTGACAGAATGGAAAGCTTATTGTTACATCGCTTTTTCAAAAGAGGAAATATGAAAGCTAAGATTGAACAATGTAAATTAACATGAAAAAAATCTGAAATTAGGAAACACAACAAGTAGTTAGAAATTGAGATGGGCAATGTGTTTCTGCCCGGCAGGAAAATTTGGTAAAAATCCGGCATTTTGGGCATAAATTTATTATTGCCCGATATATGCCCAATCGTAGGGCATAAAAATATGGGGTCGTAAAACGTAATTTAATATAGTTCTTCAAGTAAAATAGTACTCATTAATGAAATAAAAAATAATGAATGTCAATAATTCAACACAATTTATTTAAAAATAATAACATTTATATACTTTTTCATGTGAAATTTGAGATACAAGAATTATGTACGTAAGTTTATTTGTTGCTTATTTAACAATATTTCTTTGGTGTTTTTTTTATAAGAACGTTTCTTAGGAACTGTTTATCTTATTGTAGGTGTATCAAAAATATGCAGAAGTTATTAAAAATGTATTACCTATATTTATTTGAAATTATTATTGGTTCGTCTATAAAAGAAACACTTACCCAAGCAGCGGTAAAATAGCACAGATTTTATTTGCATAAATTGGGTAAACGGAAGTCTCGAATGGAATAAAATATGCGGACGGTATCTGCAACTGACACAGGATGACTATCAACAAAATGGCGGCGCGGCGAGTGCGTGTGCACATCCCTCACCCCGCAACCGTCACTTGGTACAAGTCTTTTTTACCGGCGCAGCGTACTTTGAAACATTTATATAATTCTTATGACATATTTTATATGTATTTAAATATGTATTTTAATAATTAAATACAATGTAACTTAATTCATAAAATTATAACGTACCAAGTAATCTTAACAGTATACGCATCTCTCGCCCTACACTCTTCTCACGATGCAAGTATTTTCACGCCGCCGCCGGGTAATTCGTAACATTTATGTTCGTAAACATGGTTTTGCAAAACATAGATTTAAATAAAATGTACAAATTCATAAAAATACACCTTTAAAGAATTAACTCTAGGTAAACTCAACAAGTTAGATCAGCTTTCTAAGCGAACATCATTTTCTTAAATTAATTTTTAAACAAAAAATATATGCCCAGATAAATGCCCAGGGACAGAAATTTATGGGCACTTATTAGGAAGTTACCCAATTTGCCAAAAATGCCCGGGCATTTGCCCATCTCTAGTTAGAAATGATTTGTGTATGTAATAAAACAGTTATTGGGTCCAAAAAGTACTTAATATTATCAGTTGATAGAAATAACAGATATCTGAAGCCAGGAAATGATGGCACAAATACCTTTTTTTTTTTTGGATGGGAAATCATCAAATGACCCCTCCCGCCCTGGGTGGAGCGGTAGGGAGTGTCAGACTTTTACTGACTAAAACCCACCCGTGATCCTTCTTGTGCCCTATGCGTTCCAGGGCCGCGGTAACTCTTTCAAACAAATTCCGCAACCCTAGCAGGCACTGACCCTATGGGGCCCCTTCCTTGGTGCTGACGGCTCCTTGAGGCGCGCGTGGAACACAACGCGTCGTCGACTCAAACTGTTATCGGACGGCGAGCCACCCACGCTCACCGTCCCCAGGCATCAGCCACTGCGCAATAGCACAGCGGCCGATTTGTCTCTGGAGGAGGCCGCAATGGGACCATTACTGGCACTCCATTTCAGCCCCCTCCCGAGTACCGGGAGTCGCAGCACCCGCAGCAGAAGCGGCAGTGGCGGCGACGGAAGCCGCGGCGGCGGAGGCGGCGGCGGCGGCGGACCTCTTGCCCCTGGTCGGGGCGGATGGCGCGCAGGCCCTTCCCCCAGCCCAGTGCTCGGCCGGCTTGCCAACAGCCGCACATGCAACGCAGTGCGGCGTGGCCTCGCACGAGCCGGTCTTATGACCGGGCTGACCACAGCGGAAACAGAGTCCGCTGCGGTCGGCCTCCGAGGGGATGGCACAAATACCTGAAGTGTGAATTCTTGAGAAATGCTTGTTACGTCCAAATTCCTTTTCCGACTTGTAAGAATATTGGATAACGTTTTAGTAGAAATTCATAAAACCACGGCAACTACAGATACGACTCTACATACTCGTACATATTTCTTTATCATTCATCTTCAGGAAAATATTACGTGACTCGTTCAACACTTCATATTTTATTAACAGAATATTAAAATTTTGCGTCATGTCGAGCCGGATGCGGACAGATATATTATTAAATACCTTTTACCGTTGGAATATTAAAATTGCCCCCAAAAAAATACAATAACTTGCAAATATTCGCCGAAACAAAATAATGTAAAAACGCAAATCGTGATTTACGCAACCAAGGTTCCATTGGAAACCCGCTAAAAGAAACGTTTCCGCCAGCTGACCTCCAATAAATAAACATTTGACAAGGAAACAAGGGGGAGAAAACAGCGAAAAATATTAAAAAAAAACAAGTAAAAAAAATAAAGAAAAGTTTTTGACTGATCGACGAGAAATAACTTTCTTAACTGGAAACAGAGGGTCTGTTTCGTTTTCGCCCAGCAAAAAATAGATTGTTTCGTGATCAAATTCGAAATTCTTAAGCGTATTTACTTCCAAATAATTTCGAATCTTACTGAGACAATATCTTTGTACAAAATGGAGATCTTGGATTGAAATAATGTCGACAGATTTTCATAAATATTAATAACTAACTAGGATTGGCCCTGTGGCGCTGTTTTCTTGTACATTTTAGTGGTCCCAAGTGACAATAATGTAGGGGCCTTAAAGCTATCCGTTTTGCTAGACCGTCTTCGTTTTGTTGTGCAACTTGGTCTATTGTTTCAGAAGATATAGTATCTTTTACATTTCAGTACGGATTGCTGGTATTCTCAGAATTTCTGGCCATGTCCGCTTAGTTACGTGTTACTGCTGCAATAGTGTTACTAGCTGAAGCCGTAATAGCCAATAAAGAACACAACACTATTGCAAAGCTGAATTAATATGTATGTATATCCTCTTTGTTGAGCTGGCTTATATAAGGCAATCATATCCGTCAGCTCAACAAAAGTTCAATTTAAGTATGAGTTGTCTTTTTTCTCTCTCTTAATATTACACCTATCATTGTTTGCCTCTGTTCTACCCAAAAGGTAGCTGGTAGAAAATCTTTAATGTGATACGTCTAATTAAATAACTAGATAAAATACATTCACTGTAAAACCCGTCTTAGTAGACGGGTATAAATAATACTTATTTCAAGGCTGAAACGAGCGATACATATAGAACCAGAACCCTTAAGAATTCATTGACGTACAGTTTTAAACGTATAGCAATTTCCAATTAGTATTAAATCAGTGTACAATAACTTCCTTGTCTCCGTCTAGAGCACAGATACCATAGATTAGCACAACAAACGGTCTTGAAGCGATATTGCTGTTACGCTCGGTGGACAAATTGGTTGCCGTCCTCTGCTGTAATCCTTTTGTCTTCTTGTTCTTAGTATAGGTCCTACCCAACGTATACAGATCTATAGGATCCTATTAATTTGTAGTGTAGGCAGTTTTGATTTAGCATGGAAATAGAGGTCATTACCTCTTCCTATGGATGCCAATGTCTTTTTTTTCGTCATTTGCCAAAATTTTTCGATAGATGTTGGTTCAGGAGGGTTTTGACTTTATTTCTGATGTTTTTAATTTCCCAGTGTCAGTTGACGTAGGAACTCGTGGCTAAATTATAACAGCCGCACGGGTCGATCTTTCATCAACGCTTGCCGAGGTTGGTCTGTGCATGGGTGGCCATTCTAACATACTGAGACTTCTTCGTGCGTGCCTCGGAAAACACGTTAAGCCGTTGGTCCCGGCTGTCATTTGGAGATCTTTGGCAGTCGTTTCGGATTGTCAGAAGCCAGAAAATCTGACTCCAGTCTTGCCAAGAAGTACCGTGTTCCCCAGTTATTGGGTTGTGGAGGTCTGGTAGGCACCCGCTCCACGTAAAATACTGATATTCAGCTGAATCCGGCCTGTCTGGGAGCCGACCCCAATATAGTTGGGAAAAGGCTAGGCCTACCTTTATTGCCATGCTAAAATGACTCAATTATATTTAATCAGAATGACGCAATGAAATAAACCTATATATAGCATCGAAAGTCTTTAAAGATTTTTTTGTCAAGTCAACACAGGCCTTTAAATCGCCTGGACAAATTGTCACTAACATGCGATTTTGATGAGACTCACAAGCAAAATTAAAAAAAAAACATCAAATACCATTTACTTTTCTTTGTACATTTTCTGCCCACTTTCTCCAGCCTATCTTTTAAACGTCACTTGCAAAAACAACAGATTGGAGAAAAAAATCGGTTCTTTTTTACAAAGGTTTTTTTTTTAAACCCAAACCTAAAGGTTCTTTAAGTTTGGGTTCGTTAAATCGTATTGTTTTTTTAGAAACAATTAATGCTTTCGTAGCTTCTTCCAACTCTATAAAAATAGCAAATTGTTTGAAATAGAAACTAGACGAATTTAAAAGAACTTCGATTAAGTTACCAAAAGATGGGCAGATAGAGAAAAAAGTGGCCGGTCTATGGTCCAATTCAGTTAAAAGAAAATACTGGAAATTTTTCGTCATTATGGACGTCGACTTTATAAATACAACTAGGGACAATACTAATATTCCGCTGCAAACCGCTCACTCCACCGTCCATCCGATGCACACTTTAATATACACATTACACTTTCCACCATAAAAAGTGACCCAAATATAAAACGCACCTATTAAAACTGCAGCTTGTTTAAAAGCATTTAACGGCTTGATAGCCGAACTTACGGGTTGTAAAACATTCTCACGGACTTACCACAAGTGTAAACAACTTTGAGGTAGGTTCGGCTCCCGGGTCGGCAAGGCTTTCCGAACATGTTGCTGTCTGCGGATAGAACACATCTCCTTTTGCCGTGGCATTCCCTCATGGCCGTCTCCGTCGCATATGGCTCCAAGCAGGCTGAGAAAAAAAGGTTTTATTAGCCATTAAATGTTTTGGAGTAAATATTTAGAAAGTATTAAAAGGGTGTGATTATAGGGAGTTCTTTGTTAACAACATGTTTCAAAACAACATGTTGTTTGCTTGGAACAGTTGAACTTGCAACTGTCTTTCTTTATTAATTTACCGAACCTTACTAGATATAGTTAATTATACTTAGGTAAAATAGCGTTTTTTTTAATCTACGCAATCTTGAATGCAGTATATATACATAAATATGTACATAGCTACTCAAACAATGATGGCCAGTGTAGACCGATAAAATGCAACAAATAATTATTATTTAAAGCTGGAACAGTAACCGACACCACGAAATTTAAAAGCAATGCATTCGTAATTACAACGCGCTTTTAACTTAAAATCCAAATAATTGAGGCGGCAATAGTGAACATAATTCAACGTGGCAACACAGGAATTATAAAAAAAGTGTTCGTTGCTCAAACTTTTTTTTTCAGTGTAATTAATAAATCTGTAAACGGCTGATACGATACCATTAATTAGTGAAAATCTTTAAACTAAGCACGACTGATGAGCAAATTCTGATAGGATATTTTTCTAAAAAAATCTAATTAGTCCGTCAGATAGATTTCCAAAAAATATTGATAAATGATAAATGATAAATGATAAATGATTTATTTTTTGTAAGTAGGTTGTAAAAAACACTTTTACACGTCAATCTTTTTTTTTGGCCGTTATAAAACTAGATGAGGCCGGTGTTTCCTAGCTGACTACCCTGAGAAGAAACACCGAAACAAACTCAGAGGTCAAGGTCTTTTTTGAAGTCCATACAATTGTACTGGTCAAATCATATGAGAACCATGTAGGTTGGTGTCTGAAGTGGTCTTTTGAGGAAAGTACCACACAGATTTGAGTGGACCTGTCCAAACAGTGCAAGCATTTGTCAGTTATCGTGTAGCTCAAACTTAGAACTTTAAGGAGCTCAACGATTTGACGAACAATACCAAAGTAAGGACATTTGGGTAGGCCACCTAAAGAACTCAAACCGCCAGACTAACATGAATGAACCCCTGACGTAGCGATCTAAATGATCCCCATATTCACAATACGTTATATGAGGACCATGCAGATCAGTGTCTGAAGTGGTCTTTTTAAGAAGGAACCACACAGTTTTGAGTGGACCTGTCCAGTCAGTGCAAGCCTTGGTCAGAGTCGATTAGCTCAACTTAGAATCAATAAGGAGCTCAACAACTCGACGAACAATGCCAATGAAAGGACATTTGGGTAGGCCACAAAAATACTCAAACAGCCAGACAACGTTAAAAAAAAAAATACTTGAAGAGGAAAAAGCTAATAATAACCCACATAGTCCTCACATTCACAATAGGGAATAAAATTAAAATTTAAAAATATAATACTTTACAAAGTAAGTATTCATGTCAAAATGAGATATTGATATAAAAAAAAAAAAAATGATACTTTACAAAGTAAGTATTCATGTCAAAATAAGAAATTGTAATAAAATAAAAAGAATACTTTAAAAAGTAAACATTCATGTCAAAAGTAAATGAAAATGTCAAACTGTATAAATATAAACAAAAAGCGCACAAAAGAGAACAAAACAAAAACATTAAAACATTGGGCCGTGTACAAAACTGAAGCAGCTCAATCCCAAGCCATCTTGTCCTCAAGATAATCTTTAACTGTATAAAAAGCTTTCTGGCATAGCTTACGTTTTATAAATGATTTGAATTTATTTCTGCTTAGTTCTTGAATAGGGCTAGGAAGTTTATTATAAAAATGTATACATTGACATCGAAACGAACCACCTATTTTTTTGAGCCTGGTTTTAGGAACGACATAATTGTTGTTGTTCCTAGTATTTATGCTATGGATATCACTGTATTTTTTAAACAGATTAATATTTTTATGTGCATACAAGAGGTTTTCATAGATATACTGGGAAGGCACAGTCATAATATTAATCTCTTTAAATTTGTCTCTGAGGGACTGTCTGGGACTTAATTTATAAATTGCACGAATAGCCCTTTTTTGTAAGACAAATATTGTCTGAATATCGGCGGCATTTCCCCACAGCAGAATGCCATATGACATCACACTATGAAAGTAGCTAAAGTAAACTAAACGGGCTGTCTCTAAATCAACGGGCTGTCTCTAAATCAACGGGCTGTCTCTAAATCTATATTGGACCGGTAATTTTTTAAACGCGGTTGATGGCACCTCGCGTCACTGGTAAAATTGTTGCAACTACAATGTAGTGACGTCTTATTTTTTTGTTTAAGTACGTGAAAAAAAAATGTGTCTCATAATTTTTAGAAATCTTTCTGATGGACTTACTAGATCTTTTCAGCAAAATACCCTATTTCTTTATAATCTACTAATCATTTGCTAAACAGCCTAAAGTATTTTTAAGTAATAATGTCTTGAGTTTTAGAAATGGTACATTAATCATCTCGTAGTATAGGATTTTAAAAAGTAAGCAAAGACTGCTGCAAAAAATAATTGTTTCGACTTACAACACTGAGACAGTCAGAAATATCCAAACTCAGCAAAAATAATATTTCAGTTACACAAGATGGGCAGTATAATGAGGGCCATTATCGATTTGATGTTTTCCAGCCCTCGTTTATCGCTCACTTAGGGTTGAATAATGTCTGCCTACTCACTTTCACGAAGTATGGGGAGCTGTTAACGCAACTAAAATTAGAGGGACGCTTTTTGAATGAACAATCGAACGGTGTGTTTGTATGAATATCCGAATGGATAATTTGATTTATTATTCCAACGCAGTTTCGTTTTAGCGATTCGAATTTCAAATTTCTAAATTGCCATGTCATTCAGATGTCACGAACATGGATTTGTTTTGTATACTTCTCCATTTAAAAAGTAAAACGGTCTGTGTTTATTCAATTGTTAGGATTCAATAAAGATTTGATCAATAAAAATAATTGTTTCTACTTGCGACTAAACGGCTTCAATACTACTGCGCACAATCAACTCAACTTCGATATTGTGTTGGCCACAAATAGGAAGTAAGTGGGCCAAACACAATGAAACAGTAAACTCAGCCATCTGCACGAGGCCTTAAATTTTCAATCCTATAGATATTCTACTTTGGATATATTTTGGTTAATAGGGCTCATACTTTTCAGAAACATTTTTAAACTTTAAATTACAATTATTTAAACACACTTAAAAACCACGTCTTACTAGATTACAATGTTAGAATGGAATACAATAATTTCTAAACAATTGGAGTATTATTCAAACTCGCTCATCCCTACGTTTCTAAAACGTAAGAATCTAAATAATTTATTCAATAAACAGGCTTCAATGGGCTGAATTTACACGTTAAAATTAAATTAGCGATTCCGACCGAGGAACGCTTTCATTTTGAAATTAGGTTTCCTTCAGAATGAATTTGCGATGATAAAAGTACTAAAGTGTGCTTATTAATTTTCTATCAACGTCTATTGTTCGCAATTATAATGTATTGCTACATTTTGAGAACATTTAATCTCAATTTATTTATGCAAATACCGCAACGTATTCGATTTACTTGTCCTTTCACTCACGGATTAGTCATATTTGACAGCTTTGAATACAGATGACAGGTAAATGACGCTTGAGATGAACGATCGGTCCTTCGAATTGGTTCGTAAATGCAACGTCAGTGAATCTGTGATTGAAGCACCTAATGTGTTTCATATCACATTATTTATGCTTTTGACAGATTGCAGGGTTCGTTATCAAAGCACTCACAGATGCCTTATTCAATTCCCAAGTAACATCAAATAGAATTGATATGCAATGAGTCGATGGCACTTTTCATCCATCATTCGAGACACGTGAAAATGAAACAAAAATACAGGTACAAAAATGGTGGAAGAACGAAACAAAACAGATTAGAAATAACGTGATGAGTTTTTCAGGTGAATGGAGTTCGGTGACGAAAAGGAAAAGTAGATAATGGATGAAAACAAAGGAAGTTTTCGAGGCGTTTAGGGTCACTCACATTGTTGCTAACTGTCCAGCCGGTGTGTTTTTCGTGAGATGAGGTTGGAATTACATTAGTATCGGTAAGTATCCAAGACGTATTAGATTATTACTAGGGAATGGACTAGTCATATTGTTTTTCGGTTTACGTACCTAAAGGGCGTAACAAAAAGGTTCATATTTTTATAAATGCTTCTGCTCACGTAGATAAATAAACAACTTCCTTCAAAAAAGTCATAGCCAATTTCCAAAAAAATATAAAAAGGTTTTTCATACAAATTTATCATTAGCTGCTTAAAATTACTGTGGGATGAAATTTTTTAAATTTTGAAAATATTTATGACTTTCTGAAAGAAGGTTGTTCTTCTATATAAGCAAAAGCTCCTTTGTTAAAAATATGACTACGCCTTTTCTTTGCACACTGTATAATTAGTTAAGACGATCGCGTAATAGTTAAGGACAATTTTCATAGTGCCGCCGTTACCACTTTTGTGCTGTTTTTGCACTTGCCTAGAAGTAACCTATTCACTTTTAAACCGACTTCCAAAAAAGGAGGAGGTTCTCAAATCGATGTATTTTTTCTTTTATTTCCTTTGTGTGTTACCTCAAAACTTTGTACTGGGTGTCCGGATATTGTCCACTGAAAATTGAAACTTTTTACAAAAAAAAAAAACAACCGACTCAGTGTTTTTGGTTGTATCTTCGTTTTTTGAATACCGACTTCCAAAATTAAAGCTATTTTATACTTTTGTTGTTTAGAAGTCGGTTTTTTTTTGTAAAAAGGTTTTTCAGCTTATTCAGTTGTGTTTAGTGACTTGTTTAAAATTACTTACTTTCTTCCTTCATTCCTCTAGGTTGAGGGCACTGGATAGAATCATACTCTGTTCGGCCATACTGAGCTGAGTAGATCGC
The DNA here is from genome assembly GCA_905332915.2 of Hecatera dysodea. Taxonomy (NCBI): domain Eukaryota; kingdom Metazoa; phylum Arthropoda; class Insecta; order Lepidoptera; family Noctuidae; genus Hecatera; species Hecatera dysodea. The sequence goes on from HG995295.1 coordinate 6,935,530, forward strand.
CACCCTGGAGTGAGGATTACAGCTGAGATGTAAGACGTCGTTTTCACAACCAACTTTACTTCGAAACTCATCTGTTAACAAAAACAATATAGTTATTCCACTTTGTCAGTATTATGAGTTGTGTAAATGAGAATAAAGATGAGAAAACATTATTTCTGTAGATAGGACTGTGGTAGGCGTATTTGCAATACAGTACATTGCCTAAAATGTTTTCGTAGATAGGCACAGAAAAATAAATTATGAATGAATCATTTTTCTGTTTTACCAACCCGCACTGGGCCAGCGTGGTGGATTACGGCCCATTCCCTCTCCTAGAGAGGAGGCCTGTGTCCCAGCAGTGGGAACGTTAAAAGGCTGATTATTCTTATGCATTTTTCTGTATTAGAAAATGTGAAAGATTGATGTGTGATGTCAATATAAGACGAATGTTAATTGTTGGTGGGTCAATGAACGCTTCATCGACGACCGACGTCTAAAATAAGCGAAAACACAAAATGGTGTCTTGTTTTGAAGGTCAAGTAGTGACTGATCATACTTCAAGATTGATCAGTTGTGAGCTTAATGGACGGACCTCTCTAGTCTAATGTTTGCGAAATTGTTCGAAAGAGATACCTACGCCCTGGAACACATAGAGTATTTGTAGAGAGTCTGATTTTCCTTTGCTATATCCCATAAATAAAAACATAGTGGCATCATACTGTTACATCATCATCTGCCTAGCTTTTTCCCAACTATTTTGGCGTTGGCTTTCAGTCAAATCCGGATTCAGCTGACTACCAGTATATTTTCCTTTCTTTCTTAAAAACTGAAATCAGATATATTTGGCTTCTGACAATCTGTAACGAATGTCAAAGATCTACAAATGACAGCTGGAACCAACGGCTTTACGAGGAACGGAGGAATAGCAACATGATAAGATGGTCACCCATCCACAGACCTACCTCGGCAAGCGGAGGCTTAACCTTGAAAATCAACCTGAGCGGCTGTTATTCATTAGCCATAAGATCATATCGATACATAAGACTAATTCAGGCCTAAACTATCTATATGATAGTTATATACCAAGTGCTAGACAATACTAGCATCAAGGGTGGATTCAGGATTTTTGTGTGGGGACCCCATTGAGGGTGGGTTTTAATGAAGTAAATACTAAAAATACAGAGTATTTGTTTTGCTAAACGCATAACGAGCCTCCTTGTATTACCTACTTTTTGTAAATTTCTCAATGACCTCGTTAGGTTGTAGACTACCAAATAAATCTATGTCTTTTATGACAATATGTTATGACATTGAAAGACGTTGAAAACTAAAATTACCATCCATAGTTCATTGCAGTGAAACTGTAAAAATAGTTTTGAGCAACGCGCGATGAAGTGATTCCAGTGTATTGCTCGCGAGTGTAGTTATTGCCACACAAAGGAACAAACGAGACAAATTCGAAATAAATCGAATTGAATTCAAATCGCGTCTCACGTTTCTATCAAAAAGGAATTTGTCATCAGGAACATTTTAAAATGCCTTTTGAAAAAGATTCTATGGATACCAAGAGATATAACATACATACACATAGTTGGGTCAGTAAATTCATGTAGAAATGCATTTCATAACAATATAAAGGGTTATCTGAAGGTAAATATTTCCATAAGGTGATTTTTTTCTAGGCTTTTTGCAAACCAGAATTAAGACTCTTTTGACACACTTTTGGTGTCTCGATCTCATGAAAACCCGCAACGAATTTTTCAGCCAAAAGAATTACACACAAAACTGATTTTCACAGACTCTGATGTAAGCAAAACTAAACTAGACTCCGGAACCTTTATTTATAAACGCTAAGTAAAGTGTCAATCAGTGCAGCCTGTAATGAATTTCATCAGCACTGCTCTCAAAACGGTGAAAGAAAACATCGTGAGGAAACCGGCATGTCCTAGAATCAAAAATTCGAAGACATGTGACATTCACCAACCCGCACCGGGTCCGCGTGGTGGATTACGGCCCAATCCCTCTCCTAGAGAGGAGGCCTGTATCCCTGTGGCCTATCTGTGGGAACGTTAAAAGGCTGATTATGCCATCAGCAAAGAAGACGGGGCCCCATAGGGTCAGTGCCTGCTAGGGTTGCGGAATTTGTTCGAAAGAGTCACCGCAGCCCTGGAACGCAAAGGGCACAAGAAGGATCACGGGTGGGTTTTAGTCAGTAAGAGTCTGACACTCCCTTCCGCTCCGCCCAGAGCGGGAGAAGTCATCTGATGATTTCCCATCCAGAAAAAAAAAAAAAAAAAAATGCTTATGCAGTACAGCCTCTAGATATTTTTATTTACTAACTATTTACTTAGCCGTGATTGAATTTAAGTTTAACGTTCATTATTATATAATTATATACTCCATAAGATGTCAACAATCTGGACTTAACTTTATTACGCGCTTATTAATAAAAGGGCTCAGATTAAATATACTTAAAATTATAATCCGAGATAATAGGGATGTTTTCTGAGCAAAAAAAAATTCTCCATCCGTTAGATTAGCAAATTGGACACGTATTTTTTATTTATTTATCAAATCTATTAAAATTGGCCAAGATTAAAAGCATCAAAGATCAGGAGCGGGCCTTGTGACGTCAAGTCGTGGTAAAAAATGTAGCACGTAGTTCAAATATGTATAGATGTGAAAGGTTACTTACAAGGACGGCATTTGTAGGCGACTTCAACGAACCTCCTGGAACCCGGACAAGGATCGACTCCAAAAGCCTTTGGGCTCGTGTGAAACTTACACTGTCGTTTCTTCTGGCAAGCTTCCACCACGGTCTGTAACAAGGAGTACTACACAAATTAGTTAGCATGCCGATCCTGTCAGAGCTTTGCTGAAAACATAGTTGTTATACCCTAAAGGTGTTTCATAGTTTCATAGTTCCTCAACTGTAAGTAAGCAAGAAAGTTTCCAACAAGTGGGTTGGGTGATGTTTCTGAATGTTTTGAAGTTACATATAAAGTGGTGGACAGATCTTTGTAGATATTAAATGATGATGGATGCATAGAAAAATGTTGAAATATAAATTTAACTATAGATTTCCTAAAGACATACTTATTTCAAAGATATTTAGTTTGAAATTAATAAACTCAGGATGATATTAGAATTGCAGCATATTTTTAAAATTGCTTTGGGTATCAAACCGCATACCACCCAAGATTAAAAGTTTGATCTTTTATTTTGACTTCTTATATACAATCTTATAATAGATAAGATCCGGGAATAGCTATAAACTACTAGCTTTTGCTCGCGACTTCGTACGCACGTATACCGTTATTTTCCCGTGACCGCGACTTCGTCCGCGTAGAATAGTTACTTTACCACCGATTTTGAAACTCTCAGCTCGAATTTTCATACAAACTTTCATTCCCTATTTTATCCCCTTGGGGGTAGAATTAATCAAAATCCTTTCTTATCGGATGCCGACGTCATAACATCTACCTGCATGCCAAATTTCAGCCCGATCCGTTCAGTAGTTTGGGCTGTGCGTTGATAGATCACTGTGTCAGTCAGTCACTTTTGAGTTATATATATTTAGATTGATTAGCATAATATGCTAACTATATTATAGTTATTTTTTGTGTCAACGAGGGTATACGAGGGGTTAACAATTATGACAGCTCGTAAAGCCGACTTATTACCGAACCATATCTGCCATATCAGAGTGAAGCTTGTAGTAAAAGTAAGTAAATGCTTGTAATTCATATTAAATAGTACTTGAACTGACAAACATTTTCTTCATAATGAACAAATAATATTTAATCTCAAATATCATCACTCATCAGTCAGCAGCGAACGATTTAATTTGAAATACATATTTTTCAATTCAAAAGCATTATAAAGACAAAATAACACATTCCAAGCAATTTATTGAAGCAATCCTTATTGAATCGAAATCACATTTTACAGGCAAATAAAATTATATTCCTATTCCATCGCGGGTTATGTTAAAACATTACACGAAATGACGGAATAACTGTTATTTTACATTTATCAAAATTCATGATATTTTGTTAACGGTGAACATTCGGGAAAAATAAAACTTTCCGATGAATAATAATGTTCTAATGAAAAATACAGAAGCAAATGATGGCTGTATTTTCCTAAGCTGAAGTTGCGAAAGAAAATATAGTGAAAAAATACGAAATGAGAGAAATCTTGCATACAATGTGGGAATATGAGGGGTTGACAATATTGGCAGCTGCTCGTAAAGCCGACTTATTGCCTAACCATATCAGAATGAGTAATAAAATTGTGTAAAAAGAGTTTACTGTTTGGCGTTTCATTTAATGGATGTTTGAAAAGGAATATGAATGACGCTGTTATATGAATAATGAATTGGCAGAATTGATTGGAGTTTTTATTTTATAACAAACAAGTGGCCCAATCCGGCTTCGCTCGGATGTATATATTTTTTCATAATAACCTTCTTTTGACATACAACGAAAAAAATATTAGCAAAATAATTGATCCAGCCGCTCACTCGTGAAGTCATCACTAAGGGAAATAGGTATTCATTTTTATGTACATATTATATGTATATGTATTTATAGATACATGGGTCTACCCTTTATAGCAGAACTTTTAATGTCATAATATTATTTTTCATAACAACGGATAGCATAATCATCACTTCGCAGAAAAATGTTTGGTATACCCTCATTTATCATACATTAAAAAGTCATAATTTTGTAAGTCAGAATCATCTTTAGGCATAAATTTCATATCCATAATAATTAAAAAGTAGAACCATCATATCACAGAAAGTTCATAGGCAGAACCGTCTTTTGGCATACATTTCATATCGGTAATCATTATAAGGCAGAACTGTCATATTTCAGAAAGTCAACAGCTAGAATCATCTTTTGGCATACATTTGACATCCATAAATTAAAAGACATATCTATCATATTACAGAAAATTCACAATAATTTTGCATTTCTTACCAGAATAATAAAATTTGTGCAAGCAAGCATGAAGCATGCAAGCAAGCATATAGCATGCAAGCAAGCATGCATCATATAAGCAAGCATATAGCATGCAAGCAAGCATGCATCATATAAGCAAGCATGCAGCATGCAAGCAAGGATGCAGCATGCAAGCAAGCATGCAGCATGCAAGCAAACATGCAAGTAAGCATGCAGCATGCAAGCAAGCATGCAAGCAAGCATGCAAGCATGCATGCAAGCAAGCATGCAAGAATGCAAGCATGCAAGCATGCAAGCAAGCATGCAAGCATGCAAGCATGCAAGCAAGCATGCAAGCATGCAAGCAAGCATGCAAGCAAGCATGCAGCATGCAAGCAAACACACAGCATGCAGGCACATGCAGCAGGCAGGGTTTCTGTCACGGCTCTGGCGCTGCGGGGCTCTGGCGGACCCACGCGATCTTATCGTCGCAGATGGTTTTCACGCTCACCACCGCAGCTTCGGCTTACTGGCCGGCTTCGCCGGCCAGCCTCAGCCGCGGCGGCGCGCGTTAAAACTACCTGCTCCTCAGCTCGCAGGCCGCCTCGCCCCTCCGCGCCTTCGCGGTTTTAAATTACACTCTATGGGTAGGGCAGACAAGACTACGTGGAGTCGGTTTTGCAGCGATTCGTTTCTGACACTAAATTTATAGTGAAAAGCGTTTACTTTTAAGACAATGTTCAAATTTTAATACAAGATCGGATACAAATGCTTTTTATGGAAATGGTTAAATAAATTCATCCCAAATGAAATTCTGCCATCTTTAAAGTATGCCAAGTGAAATTATACAAAATGATCGTTGTTCCAAGTAAACATTGTGCTAAACGAAATTATGCGAAATTTTTACTATGCTAAAGGTAATTATGCCAAATAAAATTCTGCCATCTTAATAGTATGCCATTGTAAATTCGGGTATATAAACATTCGGCCAAATAATAGTTATACTAAATATTTTTTATGCCTTACAAATATTCGTTTAAAAAAGATTATGCCAAGTGTGTTATGCCAAGTAAAATTCGGAGCATCAAATTTCTGCCAGATAGAGGGAACCCATAGATACATATTTGAAATGCTGCTGTTAATATTTGCGTTATGTCGACAGTCTGTAAATTTGTTTATTACAAGACTGCCCAAAAAAAGGAGTGTTATGTTTTTAGGGTCATGTATGTATGTATGTTTGTGAGTTTATTTATTACACCATAACTTCTGAACGGCTGTTTTTTATTTTAATATTTTGTTATTTTTTGTTTATTTACTTACTATTGAGGGTGAGCTATTTATATAACATAGGTAAACGTACCTTATTGCTGGTAATGATGGAGAATTGTTCTAAAAGCAAGTTCAATAAACGCGTGTTTATTTAATATTAATCGCGTTTCTGTGTTTTTTTTTTTCGTTCTGCGTCTACCACAATTATTCTCTGCATCACCCAAAGGTTGACTGGTAGAAAAAGCCTAAGGCATTAAGTCCGCCTCTGTACATTTGTGTGCGTAAAGTGTTAAATAAATAAGTCTGAATTTTTCTACGGTTTATGTGAATTTACTCTCTATTACATGGGACTTAATTAGAATTTGGACGCCCATAATGGATCATTGTTGTCCGAATTAAATGAATTTTAATTTTAATTTTTAATAATGCCTGTAACGCTAACTACTGCGCCACTGGAATAATCATATTTATAAGATACTATGCCGCTGGAATTATATATATATATATTTAGTAGCTGACCCGGCAAACGTTGTTATGCCCCCAAAAAAAATAATTGGGTTGGACCACCCTTAACATTTAGGGGATGAAAATGATGATGTTGTCTGTTTCGCCATCCCAGCCGTTACACACTCTAAAATTCACAAAAATCGGTCGAGCCATTTCGGAGGAGTTCAACCACAAATACCGTGACAAATTTATATTTTTTCTGGACCAGAAATTTTTCAGACCTTGTCGGCATCGTATGCTATCTAATTGAAAAAATTAATTATTTATTATTAATTTCCAAAAATATCATCATGTATGAATGTAATTCAAAGCTACTCTTGTTTTCAGTATTTCCGTTTGGTCTTCGTTATTATGAAACACCCTATTATACTTCCGCACAACATTATATAAAGCGATTTAGGGATTATAAATAAGATTTAGATTGAATGAAGTATAATCCCACACCATTATACAGCGGACAACCAAGTCAATGACTTCAATGAAGCATCACATAAAAATCTTTACCTGTGTATAATAATATGTTCTATGAAGAAATACAATTTTTTGTTTACTTACTATGGTATTAAAAGCAAGACTTTGGATGTACTGATTCAATAAGAAAAAAAAACTGCTGATACATATACGCCTATTATGTACCTAATAAAAAAAGATAAACAAGACAACTAAGAGAGTCTATCGATAGTTAATTGAAGTGTAGGTAAAGATACATTTATCTACATAATCATTAACAGTAAAATAATAGGTAATTATCTAAACCTGCATGCAGATTTTAATTAACAAGATAACAAGACCATCGCTTATTGCCTATAGGCAGTAAGCCTATGAGCACGAATAATTTTGATTAACGAAACATGGTTACATTTCCCAGTAATAATATTTCTACTACTAAATCAGTTCTCATCAAACATATGTATGTAATGGCAATGTTAATGCTCTATTGGAATTTCAGCCGTAGTTTGAAAGGATTATAATCATGCAAAATAGATAGGTATGGAAATATTATCGGACCATATTTTTGGGGTCACGAAATTATATAATCAGGAGAGCAGGCTATTGTATTTTGCCTACATATCAGGAGATTGTAGTAAATCAAATAATTATCATATCGGCTTTGTTCCGTACTTTCCTGGGCATTGGATATGCTCATGTTGATTTTTAAACCACTTAGAATAAACCAATAGGACAATTTTTTTACCATCATTACACTTGGACGGCGTCCTTGCCACTAACTAATTGAATTCATTTGAATTATCTTTATGACTACTTTTAGTAACAAAGAACGTCTCAGTTAGTAAAAAAGTGAATTCTCGATCTTCTTTTACCAAAATGGGAATTTATATATATGTACATATATTTTACAGTACATTAAGAATAAGAAATATATTTCACAGAAGTAACAAAGTGGAAATAGCCCGTACTGCTACCATATAAAGTTCAGTAACGTTGTAAAGTCAATGTAAAACTATTATAAATCAATGATGTACGGTTTACTTCCCAAATTGCTCATCGCAAAATCCATCTAACCTGTAATGCACTGGGCCATATACACGATGTGTCTCCAACAACTTCGACAGCAACCGGCTGGTATTCCGCCAAGTCCGAAGCACAGGATCCTTGAGTAGCCGAGGCGCCATACTGGGCCACTTGGATGCTGATGGTGGTTCCTCGAGGACAGATGAGCGTCACCATTTCCTCATCACAAGCAGCTTTCTGGTGTGTTCGAAGAGTGCCCAAGAGAAGTTCTGTAGACAATATAAAATTTAAAATTAATAAATGTTAATTGCATGAATATAATTCACCTTTAAGATGACGATGATGATGATGTCTTTCGGAAGAAAACAATGTTCAACTTTGTACAACTATTCAATGAGCTGATTAAGAATGTTTATTAGTGTAGTCATAATATCAGAATGATGTCAAAATGTAGTTACATAACATAACACCTACGGAAACCATTAAAGAAAATGAAAGTAGATCGGAGTCAGAATCCTTGACGGTGTTGACTTCGAAGATTTTCTAGCAGAAGATTCTAAAACAATGGTATCTCTGTCTAGTGTTTAGCTAAATATTAATAACTAGCTGCTGCCCGCGACTTCGTCCCCGTGGAACCCCCCAATTCTTTATCGCTGCTCCGCTCCTATTGGCTTAAGCGTGATGATATATAGCCTAAAGCCTTCCTCGATATATGGTCTATTCAACACAAAAATAATTTTTCAATTCGAACCAGTAGTTCCTGAGATTAGCGCGTTCAAACAAACAAACAAATAAACTCTTCAGCTTTATAATATTAGTATAGATAAGCCAAAGAAATGTCTATACTGATCCTGGTAATTGAAGTCATAATGCTAACCACAGATGGTATGTATATCGTTTCTGAACTATTTCTAGGTCATATCGACACAGACCAGAAATAGTAAGTCTAAGTGAGCAGTTATCATTTGGAGTTAGAGGTCTCTGGATCCTTGTAATTATCTAGTAGTGACTACAACTATATTTATTAAAATTAAAGGGTAACTAGCAATTGGTTGTATTAACAAAAATAAAAAGATATTAGTGAGGAGGTGTAACAAGTTCAACTTACTGAAAATGATAATGATTACAAAGAACTAGGTAACGTATTTACGTATACGAAATATGTAAATTTATTAAAAAATAGTAAGCACGAGAAACATCAATTAGACACAAAAAATATGTGAAATTAATTAATTTTCTTCCCAATAATTTCAAATAGATTTCAAGATAATTTTAATTGGGATTATAATAAACCAACTAGTAACTTCAAACAGAAAATAACAATCGCACTCAAGACAACACGAAAAATTGCAAAAAAGTATTTACAAACTAAATATAAAACGACATATTATTGTAAGTACGAATAGAACACTTTCTGAAGTAATATGTCCGGAAAATTCCTCAATAAACACAGTCTGAGGTTTAAAACTAAAGCTCAGCTGTGTATTGAAAAATAAAATAAAAAGTACCACAGGGGTCCCCCAAGGATATAACATGGGCCCAACAACGATTTATCACTCTTGATTCTACCCTCTCGAGTTCATTCTCGAATTTTGTTTTCGTTGGCAGACGAAAATGTGCTCATATCCTCTTGTCGTTACTTTCATGAAATTATTAATAATATAATAATAAGTCTAAGCAGTTAGGTTTGAACTATTTTAGTTTTTGAAGCATGCTCTTGAAGTTTAATTAAATATCTTGAAGAAGCAGAAACAGGAACAATGAAAAATAATATTGTAATTTATTTAATCGTTTTATGTAAATAAGGTTAAGTTGTAGGTATTTATATTACACGGTGTAATTAGAGTCTGAAATTGATTTTTCTTTTGTTCCTTTTTCTTAACAGTACGCAATTACAAGTCCATAATATTCAACGTTACCAATTAGAGCCAGAAAGCCAACATTCTAGTATAATTCGGGATGTAATAACCCTAATTGGGTTTTTATTAGCAACATAACAATTTGTAGACTATGTTGGAAGTCCACAAGCAGTCTTAAGGCTTCTCAACGAGTCGTAACGAGGCTTATTATGGCCAAGCATGTTGTTATGGTTTGAGTAGTGTGGCATCATATTAGTTCTGTTGATAAGAAAAGGATTGTGACAATGAATGGTTATACGAGTAATATTAGTCCGATACGAGCCCGAAAATAAGCCAGCCTGTATTTTTTTTTCTGGAATAATATGGCTTTCTTTTGTTTCAGTGAGTGACAGGAGCTAATCCGGTAGTGTGTAGGGTTACTGATTGAGATGTCAAGCAAAGTCTATGTCAGGCTGTATTATACTGTTACATTTTTATTCTGTAGGTACTCTATCATCTAATCTTTTTTTTATTGTGACATTCATAGTAGGTCTCACAATAGGGTATTTTTTCTTTTTTCACGTAAACAAAAAATGAAGACGATACAGTGTGTTGAAAACTCACGTGACGTCACTACGTTGCTACAATTTTTACCAGCAACGTGACGTCACGTGAGTTTTCAACGCACTGTATCGTCTTCATTTTTTGTTTACGTGAAAAAAGAAAAAATTCGTGTGCAATATTTTTTGTAAATCTATCAGACGGACTAATTGGATTTTTACAGTAAAACCGAATTATGAAGATACAGCTCTGTTTAAGGCAAAGAGCTAATTCTAAAACATTATCGTAGTAAATATTGTAGTGAGAATATAAATAAAAAATAAATGAATTTATTTATTATTGTATTTATTATATTATCTCAATCCTGGGATATTTCCTAAGATGAAGTTTTTAATTTTGTTCTTATATAAATCCTGCTTGTCGTCAGATAGCACATAATACTCCAAAATAATCTACCTACTTATTGCACGACTCAATTTTTTTGTACAGATGAGCCAAAAAACCCCGGCGTGCATGCACATGTTTACGAGCGGCGCTACTTATGTTTTTTTTTTTCAAGAACAGTTGAGGAAGCACTTGACTATCTTAACCTTTATTTCCAGTTACTTTACCCAGTAAGCGGTAAAAGCGGCCTAGTATCTGTTTTAACGACTTATGTAACAACAGCTGTTTGATTTTTTATATGCCTATCTTTTTTGTATTTTTAGATCTATCTGGCTATTGTTGAATGTATTTGTAATGGGGGCAACTTTATCACTATGTGATAAAACCCCTGAAATAGAAAAAAAGGATTAACAAGAAACAAATTACTTATTACACTTATTCACCTAATTAGTAAAAACAAAAACATATACATAATATTTTAGTATATGTTGTGTAATTTTTTCTTCTTCTACCTTTACTGTAACTTATATTGTATGCATAATAAAAAAGTATAATCTGATAATACATTTCTAAAATACCACCTCCACTATAACTTCTAACATGATATACTCCACTTCCATGCCCAAACAAGAGAAAACAGATCCCATCAAATAAAATCCAACGGCCTCTTCTAATATAATAAATAATAACGGCCTATCAAACGTATATCCATACTTAATACTAATTTATAATGTCCAATAAATCTAAAGCACTGTTTACCTTATCTTTATAAGCCCACACGTGCAGATAATAAAGCTTCCAGATTATATTTTATGACTTTTGGTCCGTGTTCTGCTGTAAAATGTATGAATAAGGACTGCGGATACGTGGTTGTGGTAGTTGAAAAGTGATGGTACATATAACTATTAAACTAATTTGAAAAATAGACAGTTTCAAAGCTAGAGTTACAGCAGAGAAATAGAAGAAGATGACATTCATTTTAAAATAACACAGGATTTCATTTGAATGTCTTTAGGGGGTCAAATCTACTAATTTAAAGCAAATTTTGCATTCGTATTTTGAAATTTTTTTATTCGAAATTTGTCAAAAAAATACCACAATTTCTACACATTTTTGGAATTCGAACGTTGCTTCAATATTTCTAGAATAAATTGGTAGTCAGGTTATAACATTCTTTATTTGAAAGTCTGAACGCAGGTTTATAAAACTGGCCAGTGTGTTCATAAAAGATTTGAATAGATGATATTCTCTTCCGCTTATCGATACTGGTTTTAAGGATTTATTTTTTACGTTATTTCTTTGATTTGAGTAAATTTAATATTTTAAGTGCGAAAATGAGTAAAATAAAATCGCTCAAGCGATTGCTATGATCTGGAACAGAGATATGTAGAAGGCTCCCTGGAGACGGTTATAGGCTACTATAAACATGTTATAAAAAGAAAAATATGCACCAGGTAACGGAGTTGTTTTGTTTCCAATATGAAGTTAAGAACATTCTGACCAAGTGGTTGCAAAAGTTGTCATTTGATGAAAATTAAAAACTTGTCAAAATGAATTAATTATTAATTCTCTGTAACTGTATTTTTCATCTGTTATTTAACATTATAAGCAGTACTTGCACGTTTTATTTTATTATATAAACAGTTGTATGTCACCACAATTTCGGGGAACATTGACTTCTAAGATACAGGCTTATTGCTTAGTTTAGAAGTCAGACGTTCGACCTTGAATTTTTGTCAATGTTGTACAACTGTTTTAATTATTTTTCGCACAAATAATAATAATAATTATTATTACTTTATGCTTTAGTTACCTGTCCCATTTTTCTATCAATTAATATAAACTTCACCTCACATGGTGTTTACAACAAAGCTTTTTCAATAACTCAAGCTTATCCAAAACCACGTATACAAATCTTACTAATCTTAGAGCTTACCAAAAAGCTAACAACTGTTAAATATTGGACGGTGTAATCCACGAGGTAGCCAAACAACAGACCATCAAGGGGATGTGGTCTATTTATAGAGAACCAGCTCGTATTTCAAACTCGATGAGAGGCATGCACGTGGTGCCTGTCAAATTGACAGGAAAGACTTGATGGAATAAGTAAGCGTGTTTATTCGTTGAATGTAGTTTTTATGGAATGTGGTTTTGGAAATTGGATAGAGTAAGAAATGATGGTTTTATTTGGTATACCTATGACTTATAGCTTAATTAGCACGAAATTAAATTTATACCGTGTTCACTTACATAACACTTGTACACCTATGCCAATTGTATATGCTTGCAATGAAGGTTTCTATTGTCATAGCTTTCATATAAATAGGTCCCGTTTTTATTTCCAAGATAGTAATTTAGACGTGCAATAACAGAACGGTCTTGTGATCGAACGTTCGATACGTATGTCACCAAAAGATAGCAACACATCGAAAGTTAATAAACTTGTGAGTTTTAAATTAAAATGAAATAATTAATATTGGCATAACTATCCTGTTACAAAAGTCAAAAGCTATCAGTCATATCTACTCGTAGCTCCGTCTCTCTTTTGTAATAGAATAATAATGACACAAAAACTTTATAAAACTACACAAGTCGTAAGCGTTCAGTTCAAGAAACAGTACCTTCTCACTTACACAGACAAAGTCAATCTTAAGTTCAACAATAATAATTCTCAAAAAAAAGAACCACCCAATTCAAGCTAATTAATGTTTAAAAGCTCACTAAGATCCATCATCACATCGTTTGTTTTGCCAATTGGCTTTTACTCATTTTATTCATTGCAATATATACATTTGTATACGCTTGCAATGAATAATGTGTATCAATAAACATCTTCTTTTTTTCATATTTTTCGTGATTTACTAACCAAAATCCCAATATAATAATTTATCCCCAACATCATGCAAGCCCTGTCCACTTTTGATCGCATCATACAACTGCAGAACAAGTTGCTATACATAGATCAATGAAACAATGTTTTATTAATAGAAATGAAAATAATATTTCATTCTTGATGAGAGGCGTAATACGTCCCACGTGGCGTCATGGACGGTTGAGAAGTATGCTTTGCAATGCAGGAGGGTGACATTTTTGAAAAAAAAAAGAAGCTGTCTTAAATCTAAGAGAAATATAACTGTGTTCTGAGCATTAAGCTGATTGATATAGTATGGAGGAGGCTTTTATGTTTTGTTTATAATATTTATATTGATGTATGAATTAGATTCTGTTCCATAACTCTTTCGTAATTGTTGTTCGATTAATGATCTCAGGTGTACCAAAGTACTCCTTAGTTACCATCTAATTTTCCCGAAACGTATAATCGTTTCGATTCTTAAAAAAATTAAAGAAATGTATTATCATTTCTTTTAATTACACATTATTTTTTAGATACTTAAATAGTTATATTTTTCTAATTGCAAAATAAAATACTATGCTCTTTTAAAGGCAGGTACATATATTTTAATTTATATCATGCCGATCCCCTGCACAAATAAAATAAAGCAACGAAAATTATGTTTTTAATTAAGAAAGCGTGCTATAAAGGCCAAATAACTGTGTCTTTCATTACGACGCGAGCCGTAATATCGTGCACATGGTAGAGCTGTCAGATAAACGCAATGGACGAGCTTGGACTACACTGCAATACTCAGCTGCACAGACTCAACATAGGGCTTTACAGTATTATAATATTAAATTAAACAAAGCTGCATTTTTGCAGGCTTAAAATGGGACACATAAACTGCGAGATTTAAGTATGTATTTTGACGTTTATGTTGATATAAAATGATTACAGTCTCTTCCAACTGTTATGTGTTATAAAAAGAGCGCGTCGCTACGCCAAACGCGTTTGAGTTTGCCTGTAGCAGTTAGTAACAATCAAAGCTTCTAAAAAGAAAATAAAAAACTACATATGAATAGTATCATTTATATTTCACTCCAACGCATCCCCATCCAACTCTATTAACACATTCATTAATTTAAAAACAGAACACAACCAAAAACAAAAAAGAATAAAACTCAAAAGCCAAGATTAATTCTTTTAAAAATAAAGCTTCAAAAAAGGCCACTTATCCCATTATTTCTGTACAGCATTATGTTTTAAATTTAGAACAAGGGCGCATCTGTTCTGGTTAGCATGCGCGCTTAAGGACGTATACCTACGTACCGACCTAATGAGAGTTGAACTTGATGAAGACATGGTTAGAAGCCCATCAATCTTTGTCACTATAATGTTGGATGGCAACTGAAGCGGTATGCGACAGCGTATTTTACGAGAAATGTGCTTATTTTTGGTTTTCTTGTAGGTATCTGTGGTGTTAATGTCTTATACGCGGTGAGGAAAGAATTTTCTGTTGGTTTGGTTGTTTGATAGATTGTGGTCATAATGATTTATAAAATCTAAAAAGAACTAATTTTTATAAAAAAAGAAACTTTTACCTGATGAATAAAATGGCCGTTTAATAGTTTGTTAAAATGTGTCTGACTATTGAAAAATAGCCCTAATTACATAAGTTTAAAAGCATCTACTTCAAAACTTTATCACAGTTTTACCTAGATGATGTTATAAATAGAGGTTTTTATCTAAAAACTGAGGAACTAAAATGTTATCAAGTAAGGATAACCTTTAAAATAGTATATTTTAACATAATTGCCTATTAAGTAACAAAACAAAAGCAAAGCGTAGCTTGTTTAAACGAAAAATAGTCATGTTCAAAACACGGTCCTCTTATCCGTATTTTTTAACTTAACATTTAATAATACCGAGTTTATTTTATCTTAACGCTATACATTTAAAAAGAAAAGCCTTCGTCCGAGGGAATTTTCAAGAGGCCATAGATGAGGGCACGCCCCTAAAGCACAATAAAATGCCAAGTCTTTAAAGGAAAATAAAGGGAAAAGAGAAATTTGGACTAATTAATAGACACCTTAAAAGTATTGTTAGTAAAATTTGCTTTAATTAGTCCGGCAACCTTTTTGGTTTCGTTCGAAAGGAAACCATTAAATTCTTTTACGCGGAATGATTTTGATTACCACTCAATTTTCTTTTTGTTGAAAAAATGTGTAGGTTATGTTTTAAGAAGATAAGCTTCACTGATTATTTTTTTAAGTGTGTGTTTCCTAAACGACATAACTCATAATCACTCTTGTAGTCACGAGTAAATAGGTTAAGTATAGACAAGTGTGTTCTATCGTCGATCATGCAATCGCTTATGATGGATCACGTAGTGTCAATCGTCGGATGCAAGCCCAACGTTTGTTTGAGCCACCCATAACTCGCCTCAGGCCTGTGAATGGCGAGCTATGGGTGGCTCGCCGTCCGATAGAAACCAGGCCCGGGTCGACGGCGCGTCGTGTTCCACGAACGCCACAAAGAGCTGTCAGCAAAGAAGACGGGGCCCCATAGGGTCAGAGCCTGCTAGGGTTGCGGAATTTGTTCGAAAGAATCACCACGACCCTGGAACGCAAAGGGCACTAGAAAGATCACGGGTGGGTTTTAGTCAGTAAGAGTCTGACACTCCCTTCCGCTCCATCCAGAGCGGGAGAAGTCATTTGATGATATGCCACCCAGAAAAAAAAGGTAGTGTGAAACGTAAGTCCTATAATAATAAATTTAAAATATCTGAGTACTGAATAAACGACTGGAAATTCATCTCCATCTTAAGAATATAAATGATACAAAAAAATCTGCACTTAGTCTAAGGACTAGGTAACCCACATCAAAGTGATTTGATTTCTTCATGACGTGACTCCGAATTCCTAGAAAAGTGTTTGGGATCCCGACGGCGTACCTACTTAATATTACCAACGTTCATAATACATGATATAAATTGGTCCCACTTTTAGTTTCAACCATAGTAATTTAGACTTAGGATGCCCTTAATAACAGTAAGGTCTTATGATTGAACATTCGATAGATATGTCACCAAATTATTGCAAACACGAAATTTAGTAAATGCAAAGTAACACATCAAAAGTGTATGAACTCGTGAATTTTAAAATAACCTGAAATAATTAATAATGCCATCACTATTCCAATAAAAAAGTGGGTCATATAGCTCCGTCTCTCTCTCGCACTAGAATCATAATGGCACTAAAACTTCATAAGAAGTAAGCGCTCGGTTCATGAAACAGTACCTACTCACACACAAAGTCAATCTTTAGTACAAAAATAATAATTCTCAAAAATGAAAGACAAATATAAAAGAACCACCCAATTCAAACTAATTAACGTTTAAAAGCTCGCTAAGATCTTCCATCTTCACACCGTTTTTATTTTTACTCTCTCAAACGTCTCTTTGTGGCATCCGATCCGTAAACACGATTCTCTTTGTACTCACTCTTTATTCTAACACCAGATGGGTTTTCCTATGAAATTGGAATCTATTTTTATTCATTTTTTACTTAACTTCCTTTTTAGAGTAATGAGTCTTATGATCGATTGTGGAACAAGTTCCAAACATCTTTTTACAATGACTGTTACGTTAAGAACAGCACGTATTTTATTTACACTCAAAAAAGAATCGTTATACTCTGTAGAGACGTTTGTTGTTCAATCACGAATAAATTTAATGAATTTTGCTAAGATCAAGACACACGACAAAGGACACTCGTATCCCGGCAGGTAGAACTTACCTTGAAAAGCACGCTTTTCTGTTTTCACGCAATTAAATCGACAGTAAAACATTTGGAAATAAAAGCTATTCTAGCTATAATCTGTACTAATATTATGAGGTAAATTTTGTTAGTTTTTGGCGGTAGCCTCTGGAACCGCAAGACCGATTTTGAAAATTCTTTTACCAATAGAAAGCCACATTATTTGTGAGTGTCATAGGCTATATTTTATCCTCATAATCCCACGGGAACGGTAACAACGCGGGTGAAACCGCTGCTTGTATTAAATGAAAATATTAAAATGATATTGAAAAACCAATCTAAAACATCGAAGCGCGATGCCTTGTCCCAAGTGTAGTGGTATGCAAAGTTGGTAGAAGTGCACTTTGTGTCTTTAAGTTAAAATAATGTGAACTGAAAGTCTGCACAACTACTGTGTGTGTCCCTAATCGGAAATAAGCCTCAAACTCGAGTCGACAACGGGATTAGAAAAGTGACAGACGTTTTCTACTGACTCCTTTAAAATGCGGCGACTAATATTTTAGAGACTGGTGTAACATTTCTTCGCATTCAGCTTAAAAAAAAATAGGATAATTATTTGAATTTATTTTGAATTTGTGAATCAGTTGTTAAACTTATCGGTTAGATTTTTTTTACAGGATTTTTACCCATTTGACCCATTTACCACAGTCACGACAGTCTTTGTTAACATTTATTTTACGTTGCACTTTTAAAATAACATTGTTATTATTTTCAAGTCTACAATAACTATTATTTACTAGATAGAGGCTTTTGGCTTCCAGTACTGGGACACAAGTTAGGCTAGTAAGTTTGCTTGTAAACAGTACTATTAAAATATTAAATAATTGATGAAATTATGCAATTATGTGAAATAGTACGAGGAGAAACGCTAACATGAAGCTGCATCCACCTTTGCATCAGGAATAGGTCTCACCGCTAGGCCAGTACCCTCAGGAGACTGTTTGAGCTGCTTCGTAGGCGACTTAATAGTGACTGTGCATTTGGCTGACGGCGAACCTACTTTGTTAAACCATCTTCATCGAATATAAGTATTTTTAGCACAGTTTTATGCTTTTCTGCGGCTTCCAATTCTTTTATAATAACTCTTCTAACACATTTACAATTCATATTACTGTTCTTGTTATTTTAACGTTTCTACTCTTTTTCTGTGAACCTTTTAGGGTCAAAGTTAGAACAACTTTAATACAATTGTTATTTTAGCTTTAAAAAGATTTTTATCTTGGGCTACTATTGAGTTTGGATTATTTATGAGAATTTGCGTAAGGTACGAAAGATAACAATTTTTTTCCAATATTTGAAAAAGAAATTCTTGCGTTTATTTAGAGTTATTTCGAAGATAGAACGGCAATTTTAGGTAAAACAAAATTATTAAAATAAAAGATGCTTATTTTTTAGGTTTTCACATGTTTCACACCAAAAATAATCAAAAGTAAAGTAGGTAGTCATTCAGTCATTCAGCCCGCTCTGGGGGGAGCAGACGAGATTCTTAGACTCTTAAATGATTAAAACCTATCCGTATCCTTCCTAACGCCTTTTGCGTTCCACAGCACACAAAGTGTGGCGCGGACTTTGTTCGAAAGAGTCACTGTCTTTCGAACAAAGTCCGCGCCACACTTTGGAATCAACAAGATAAGTGTTGCATAAGCATAAGCATAATCAGCCTTTTAATGTTCCCACTGCTGGGACACAGGCCTCTTCTCTAGGAGAGGGAATGGGCCATAATCCACCACGCGGGCCCAGTGCGGGTTGGTGAATGTCACATGTTTTCGAATTTTTGGTTCTAGGACATGCCGGTTTCCTCACGATTAATTACGATTAATCACACA
The DNA here is from genome assembly GCA_905332915.2 of Hecatera dysodea. Taxonomy (NCBI): domain Eukaryota; kingdom Metazoa; phylum Arthropoda; class Insecta; order Lepidoptera; family Noctuidae; genus Hecatera; species Hecatera dysodea. Next base: position 6,954,970 of record HG995295.1, read on the forward strand.
AAGTAATGCGCCTGGCTGGGTTTGGACCCGCGACCTACAATTCGTAAGTCGCCGCCGTTACCACTCGGCCACCACTGCTCCCTAAGTGTTGCAAACTCTCAAAAATAAAACATAATGATAAAAATGCGCAGATTCTGAAGTAAATGAAGGATCTATTCCCATCCAATACCAAGAACTAATACCATTTGGTATTAGTTTATTTCCGAATACATTTTCTATTCCCAACGAGTACCAAATTTAAAACCAATACCAAAATAAGTTTGAAGAAATTAGGTACAGTCAGGTTCAGTAAAATTAAAATGCTTTGAGTGATTTTAAGTAATGTTTAATCAAGATTATATTGATTTTTTCTTTTATTTTGTCATTTTTAGAGATTTAGAGATATTAGATCATACTTTTATTTTACTATTCCAAGTCCAACAATTATAATACAAACAGTCAAATATAGGATAGAAGGATAGAATACATCTGGACAAATGGCACAGGGCAAAATTTAAACGTCTCATCACATTCGTAAACTTTAATTTTTGCCATTTGCGCTAGTTGATTTGGATGGGCCAAAATAATTATTCGGGTATTAGACTCGTCTTTATAATCATACAGTACAAAATCTCGGAATTGTAAAGGGATTTCTACTTCATCCACTGATTTGCACTTTATTTTAGACACATCAGCTTCCTTTTTTCTTGCTTTATAAAATTTTGTTTTCGTGTTTTGAAATGATGGGATATTTTTCACCAAATTCTGTTCAGTTTCAGAGAATTGGGATTTAAATGTGTTTATATCCTTGGTATTGGGGTGAAAACAGACTTTAATACCGTTTCTCGTAAATTATTCAGTTCCTTCGCCATCAAGTTCTTTACTTTATCGGGCTCGCAGCTATGATTTTTCTCATTGGAAATATTGCCATCCTAAAGCAATATATCAATAAGCAAAACCAAGCCACCTTTTATTTTTATAAACGTCAGTCCGTCTGGGTTTCCCGAAGATGTTGAAGGCATTATCAGCTTCATCAGCCATTTCTGTGATAAACATATATGTATGTACATGTGATGAACAAATATAAATATAACACATAAATAGGTATTACTCACACATTAAACCCTATCTTTGCCTCTTTTTAATTAGTTCCCTACCTACTATGATAATACCTATTTAAAAAATAAGAACACACAAGATATGTATATAGCAATTACTATACCCGTCGCAGGCAGGGAAATGTACTGAACTGAGTTGTCTGTCTGAGAACAAGACTTATTTTGCACTCAACTCTGATTGGTTGCTTCGAATTACAAAACAATAGACAAAAATTGACCCTTTTTCGCAGGTAAAGTGAAATGATTCATTTGAACTGCTTAATTGTTAGTTTCGAAAGTTTTAGACTTTTTAGCATTCAATTACGATAGTATAGTATGTATGTAAATGATAGAAAATAAAATAAAACTTTGTGTAGCTGAGTGTACAAAAAGTCACGTTTTGGTATTCGTTAGTAATAGATTTGTTATTACAAAAAATGTGGTACTCGTTGGGAATAGAAAATGTATTCGGAAATAAACTAATACCAAATGGTATTAGCTCTTGGTATTGGATGGGAATAGATCAAATGAAGTAACCCTGTATAAAGATGAGCACTCACTGATCAGGTAATACACAGCTACAGTACTTGTGAAAGTTGCAGGAATCAGCCAAGCGAAATGGGTCAGGCAAGTGTCGACGATGACACTCTAGATTCTAGGTACTTATATCGTATGCAGTGGCGTAAAACTATGTTACGTCTTTATTCTCCGAGGGGTTGTGGCGTGTGTGAACGTATGCGATTATATTGGAAATCATTTTATCTCAGCACGTCTTTAAGTAATACGGATTCTATAGTGATAGTGAAATAAATGTTAATCTATTTTTAAATAAGAGAATTAAGTACATCGGCACAGTTGGGTAAGTCAAGTAAAAGTTGTAAAATATGTGAGTTTCGGAAATAATAAAAAAATCTTTGCACAATTAAGTTGTAAAATAAATTAAATCGTATATTAAACTTACTTCGATCCAACTTTCTGTTGCAAGGTAAAAATCTTCCCAGAAAGTCCCCAGGCTAACAAATCCGACATAGTAAAAAAAACTTTTCCACAGTATAAAGTCGACGTTTTATTGCGGAAATCTTAATTTTCCTAATAATTAATCTCAAATTGTGGGAACCCCTTGCGAAACCGTTTCATTTCGAGGAAATAAAAAAGTTATAAGTACATACCTACATTCCTACCTGTTAAGTACATAAATATGAAGCAAATGAAACTAACCTTCTTTTTTTAATTTGTACTCGTTTTTCACTTCCCCACTCATTATGAATAAAACATTCAAAGGGTTGTGATTGTTTTATAAATAAACATTTACATTTTTCGAGATGTTTTCCGAACAATTACATTCTTTGCTCACGACAAACAAACCATCAGAAAGCTTCAAAAAGCTCGGTTCAAATCAAATACGTCCTTTTGAAGTCAGCCATTCGTAGAAATTACTCAAAGAGATAGTTTTACGATTAGGGAAGGGAAAAAAGCTGGGCGACATGGACGGACATTTATGTGTTTGGAATGTATGGGCCCATGCTCCGCGGGCCATCAAAACGTTTTACGACTTACATGGCCAATAGTAGAAACTGCCCCCAACGACTGATTTATAGTGTTTCCGTTGAAAAACATAAAGAATACAGCTGCAGACATATTTAGCGGTTAATGGGACGTTCGAATTTTATAATGTTGCTTCTTGGGGGCCTATTAAAGTTCTTTCTAGTTCGATGGATACAACAATCATATGTGGTGAGCACTTAAAAATTAATAACAGATGTCTGGAATACTTACTAAATTAAAACTATCTTAATTAGCTAGTTTTTTTTTTTTACCAGTGTTTCCTATTTATTTCATGAGGCAAAGTCACATTTCGAAAAAAAAAGACTTCAGTTTCTGTCGATGGCTTTGGAATTAAAACACTACTATTGGTTGATACCATTAAGTCTTATGTCCACTAATATAACGAATAAACGTACAGTTTGCATTTCAATATCAATGAAGTAACTAATCTACCGCTTTCCGATGACACCGTGACACCAGTGACAACGAAAACAGTTTACACTATCGACGAATTCAGGCCTAACCACATTATTTTACAGCTTTAGCATTAAAAAAATAAACCGCACCAAAATCCAACTCCATACTTGTCACTGTTGCGGTTTTTGACTGTTATAAAGATAAAAGGGATGGGTTTTTGCCATCGGGACCCGACCATATGTTGTAAACAGATCATAAAGATCCCTAAACGCACATAAACAACATGAGTGAACGGGACATCGTGTAGATGTTGATAATAAACTTAAGAATTTACAGTGTAATGCCCTGTTTTGGCTTACCCCTTGCTTTGTCCCCTTAGCACCCTTTAGAAGACCTTACATGTGTACCTCTAACCACAAAGCTATTCAGTCGGCTGTGGCGAGCCAGCCGTGAATAATCTTTGCAAAATACGAACCCAAAATTATCTTGGTCTGATGGTTTTGATGTCTGCGTTATTGGACATACATTTTGCGTTAGTGATATCTATTTTAGATTTTATGATACCCACGTATTATGTTTTAGTGTTCTTGAGTATCATGATTTCTACAGTGTGACTTTTTAATGAACTTATTTCGAAAGCAAGAATTAAGCAGAAATCTACATTCATATGTAGATACATAGAATTTTTCAGGTTGATACTCGTGTATACATATTACTAAAATGTCATGACACTGTCAAGGTCTTTTTAATCAAGAAAATCGCTGACATAATGTCAATTTTTAGAGATCCTCAGCTAAAAATAAATGTGTACCTACCAAAACCAAAAAAATATTACATACTTTGTAAAGAGATCGTGACATTTTAACCTTCCACAAAAATGTTTGAATGATACGACTGCAAAAAGTATCTCATTAAGTCTATATTTGATCCATTGAAACCTTGATCCTTTATTCGTAAGCAAAAAAATAAATCTTTGTCTCGTATTTTTGAGCGTTAATAATAGTTCTTTCAATTTGACATAATTGCTGGCGGAGTACCTTCGTACTTTGTAATTACTTTACATTTCATAATTGGATCGACGGACTCAACTTATTGACTTCATTCAAATTTGTGAAATAAGTAAAATTAAATTCAATTAGCGGTTTTAATGGTCGAAAACTCCAATAATTTCTATGTATACCGTGTACCTACAAGTATTACTAAAGCGTCACAGGGTAAATTTCAATGTGTTTTTATATCTTCATATAATCGTTATCCAAACACACATATAAAAGAAGAGGAGCTCGTGGCTAAAAAATAACAGCCGCACAGTTCGATCTTCAAGGTTAAGCAACGCTTACCAAGGTTGGTTTGTGGATAGGTGACCATCTAAACATACTTTTCCGAGTTTCTCCGTGCCTCGGAAAGCACGTTAAGCTGTTGGTCCTGGCTGTCATTTATAGATCGTTGACAGTCGTTACGGATTGTTAGAAGCCAGTAAATCTGACTCCATTCTTGCCAAGAAGTACCGTGTTGCCCAGTTAATGGGTTGTGGAGGTCTGGTAGGCAGCCGCTCTACGTTAAATACTGGTATTCAGCTGAATCTGGTTTGACTGGAAGCCGACACCAATATAGTTGGGCAAAGGCTAGGCAGATGATGATCGCTACATATAAAAAAGTGACCAACGATTGATTTTTGGTGTTTTTCTAGAGGACGATAATACGACTGTATGTATATTTATTTAGCACGTTCTGTATCTGGAAAGATTTAACAAATGAGGTATCATTAGATTCGTGTCAAGTGCTAAAGTGACAGCTACATATTAATTTTATATGAATAAAAAAAAGATAATGAAGACATATTTTATCACCAGGCTGCCCCAGAAGGATATAGCGTGTATAAACAAAAAATCTTGTCTCAAAAAAACTCCTTGAAAAGAGGCTTGTTTGGTACTTATTAATAATAACAACTTAGAGAGTTACTATCATATTTAAAACTATAAATTGCACGTTCAAAGTGCATTTTAAAGGTCTAATTGAAATAAATATTTATTTGATTTTTAATTAAATTTGACAAAACAACTTCAAACCTAATAAAAAATGGACCGCAATTAGTTATTTACGTTAGGTGTGGTGTATAAAAAGTCTTTTTAAATAATATCATGAAAATTCAGAGTTCATCGCTGCATAATATATTATCTTCCATATAGCCCACATAACAATTTTGCTGCTAATTTTCAGATAATAACACAAGAATTGCGTTCTAATGTTAGTGATAGATCCTTGTTATTCTGGTCAGATATTACTAGCAGCTGTTTACTGATCATCCAATATGATTGGCGCCTGGAGCTTAATTTATATAAAGTCAGCTTTATCAGCACATTTCTCTGAGAGATAATAAAAATACTCTTAGTTATTACAGGTATCAAATAGGTCATTAATCTTGCTAAGAGATGAAGTTAATTTTCGTATAATTATATTTGTTCTTTCAGAAAGACTTATCAAGTTCATGAGACATGACCTTACGAAACTCAATGTCTTCAAAAACATGCATTCAGACAACACGCTAGGAATTTCATCAACTTTCTGATTAATTAACTTATTCATCCCTCCGAAATAGTTCAAATTTGTTTGTTGAGCTCTTATATTTTATTTGATATTCTATGCTATGGCAATATGAATTAGTATTCTCCAAAGTAGCATACAAAAAACAAATTTAAAATCTATTGGAAATTCCAGCTCAGCGAAGAGATTTCAGCAAAAAATACGATAAGGGGCAAAAACTAAGGCAAAGAAATGAGGCTGTTACGTTCTCGCCAGGATGTAGGAATAGGGGTTAAAAGAAGCTTTTATATAACTTTGTATTTCTGGGCGTTTATCCGCGAATGGCTTGGCAGTAATCCTGACAAATGTTCGTAGTTTGATGTATTACTTGGGGTCTAGGATGTATTTGACGACATGATGTCTTTGTTTTCAATAAATCGAAACAATGTCGAAAAACTCGGTATTGTGAGATCGAGATCGAGGCCGACCTCTTGTTTTGTAAATTGGGCTGGCTTTTGCAACTCCCAAGCACGTATTTTGCGTACTGGTACAGGACAAAACCTGGACCAACTTTTTCATCAGGACCTTTATAGAGGTTCAGAAAAATGATACAACAATGTCCCAGTCGTTGTGTTGCAAAAGACTTCCCAATGTACGTGTAAGTTGGTTGTCTGGCCATCTTTTTTTTGCAAAGCTGAACTTAGCTGTGCCATTTATCTTTACACAAATACACATCCACAACGTGGATTAGAAAGTAAATAATCAAAGCTCTAGGACATTCAAATCTCAAGTTAATTCAAACTCTAAAACAACCTGAAATACATTACATTAATTGCCACAAGTCGTGACCCACAGAATACGTACACAGTCGAAGAAAACTTTACTTAGTACAATTACGGTTCTCCTCCAACTTAGTTACCTTAGTTCATTGTGTATATTGAGCCAAGAACACATGGGTATTGTCGAGATCAACTTTGAAACTTGGAACTCAATCACGTTCTAAGGGCCCAAAGTACTTGATTGTCAGGGATTTGCAAACGAACAAATGAACGACGGAAAATAATTCATTTGTGGAACGTTCGCGTTTTCTTATTCCATGTGTGTCTTTGGTATTATGTTGCTGAATGATAATGAAGGCTTTGTCTATTCTTAGAAAGAATATATATAATGTGTTGTTTGAGTTATGATTTTCTTTGTTGGTTTGTTTATTTTTTCTGCTCTGGTATAATTAATTATTGTTATATCGATAATATAATATTACTATTTCTTGTCTATCTTTGTTGGCGGTATAACTTCTGAGGAGCGATAATTAGGCTCTTTATCATCAGTATTTGAGGCTGAAACCCCAAAATCGAAATCACTGAAGGTTACTAATAATTCGCTAGAACGGCTGAGAGAATTTACAGTTCTATAAATACCCACATAAAACCTTGACCTTTCCATAAAACTATAACAGTATAACATTAAATCCGTTGGCTTTGATAAACTATCAGATATCTCTACGTCAAACCCGAATGAAAACTGAAAGAAAGCTGTAAATAATACATTTGCATATATAGGGTATAACATTTCGCGACCCAGTTCTGTTCAGTCTCGACCTGCCACCGTGTGCTGTGACCGTGTTCGTGTATACTAAAACTCAGAGCATGCATTAAGAGTCCTGAGGGAAAAGCTTTAGAATTAGATTTTATGTAATACCAATCTGCCTAGCCTTTTCTCAACTATGTATCTTTTTTTTTATGGATGGGAATTCATCAAATGACTTCTCCCGCTCTGGGCGGAGCGGGAGGGAGTGTCAGACTCTTACTGACTAAAACCCACCCGTGATCCATCTTGTGCTCTTTACGTTCCAGGGCCGCGGTGACTCTTTCGAACAAATTCCGCAACCTTAGCAGGCACTGACCCTATGGGGCCCCATCTTCTTTACTGAAGGCTCTTTGAGGCGCGCGTGGAACACGATGCGCCGTCGACTCGGGCCTGGTTGCTATCGGACGGCGAGCCACCCATAGCTCGCCATCCGCAGGCCCCAACTACGTATCTTGAGTTATGCTTCTAGTTTATCCGGATGCAGGTAAATACTGTTGTCTTACATGAAGCCACTAGGCAGTCTCTCTGGAAGTCAAAAAGGCATCTGGCTTCCACGTAACTTGTAGCACATCTGGCGTCAGATTTTCTAGCTTTTCAATATCCATAACTACTTATAAATTGGATGTTCATCCATCCAATCGACCTTGAAAGGCGTTTTTTAACCTTAAAGATCAACCACTAGGATATTTACTGAAAAAATCTAATTAGTCCGTTAGATAGTTTTTCAAAAAAATATTGAATACCGATTTTTTTCACTTAAACAAATAATGAAGACAATAGAGTTTGTTGAAAACTCACGTGACATCACTGCCATGATTAAATTTATACTAGCAACATGACGTCACCGGCCCCCGCTCTTGAACTTTGATAGACTTTATCAGTTTTTATAGATTTAAAATGATAAAAAATAAATGTCCAATATTTTTTTGAAAATCTAGGGGACGGACTAAATAGAATTTAAAATTTTGACATCTACTAAAATACACAATTCCGCCATAAACTACAAATTAATATATAAAGAGTAATTATACATATTATGGTAGCTACGAGTCTCTTGCAATAAAAATCTGCGAGAAAAGTTAAAATTTTTATTGTACGTGTAATTAAGTACCTAAAGACTACTTAATATGAGTTTGAAAAGCTGTTTGCACAGATCTGCGGGAAAATGAAGCTCCTTTGATGTTCTCCAAATGAATTCGTTTCAGCTTTGTAAATAAAAACGTAAATCATAAGCGGGTCTGCCTTAAAGATTTTTGTGACTTTTATTGGTTCTCGTAAACTAGTAAAGTATTTAGGATGACAGGTGCTGATTTATCAGATTTCGGATCGTTTTTACGTCGCTGTTTATATTTGTTTTCTTATATTTCTTCAGATTTTCTTAAGTAGAAATTACTAAAAGAATACATTTACATACTGGCTAAAATCCACCCGTGATCCTTCTAGTGCCTTTTGAGTTCCAGGGCCAAGGTGACCCTTTCGAACCAATTCCGCAACCCTAGCAGGCACTGACCCTATGGGGCCCCGTCTTCTTTGCTGACAGCTCTTTGAGGCCGGTGTGGAACAGGACGCGCTGTCGACTCGGGCCTGGTTGCTATCGGACGGCGAGCCACCCATACCTCGCCATCCGCAGTCGCCCGGGGCGTCTTCTTCTGTTGCGGTGGTTAGGGCTTGAGGTTTACCTGTTTACCTGTCCCGCACGCGTTCTGCCTCCTCCTTTGCTAGCATTACTGCTTCGCAAAAGGTGGTAACCGCTTCCCATGCCTGCTCACTCCGGACCATGGATTGAACCAGGGCCGGACGCTAGAGGTCGCCACCCCCGATCGCCTCGACGAGAACACGGCGTTGCTCCGCCTAAGCAGGGCAGACCTTCACCGTATGCTCCACCGAGTCCTCCGGGTGATCCATACATTTATACCTCAGGTCAGAATTTTGCGAGGATAGATAATTTTGTTCACTGTCACTTCTTACGGCTGCATGGATTTAGATGAAACATCACGGGTAGAACATGTCCTGAAATAAGACAGGATGCTTTTCATCATCGTAGGGATAATTTTCGTCCATCACAAATACTGGTACTCAGCTAAATCCGGTTTGACTGCGAGTCAACTTCAATATTATTGGGAACAGGCTAGGCAGATGATGTTTTCCATCATCAAACAATGGCACGAATAACTCACCTCAGATTCAACAAAACAAATAAGGAAAAAACTGAGGAATATAGGAATAGGAAAAACTGAAGAACAAATCATGTTTCCACTTCGATGAATTCAAAATGTACCCGCAATAAAACGTTGCTATTTTTTCATTGAAGCTTGTTGGATTACGTAGCAGTGAAGTGGTATTTACTGCCTACTTACCCCACAGTGGCAGGAAGCCTACGATTGAAACGAACGATTGCTCACACGCTAACCGTCATACCTCGCGTTCACTTGTTTTAAACCCTCGGATTAAAGTTTCCTGCATTGAGTGTGAGAAATGGCTTAATTTTGTCACAAATTCAAAAAAGGAGAATTAAACGGAGGGCCTGTGTAAATGTAACGAGTTAATGTGTTTGTGTGTAAAAAAAAATTGTACTAGGTATAAGTAACAACTTATTAGTAACTCCTAGCATAAAAAATGTTAAAGTTTCAATCAAAATGTCAATCAACGGTTTCATGGAATTGAATTAAACTTGGCGCACTGGAAGATACATGGAATGGCGAATGTTTGTTTTGCCTCTAGTGTGAACTAGAAACCGTTTACTTTAATCTCGCTAAACCCCGAAACAACAAACGTTCAAAGAGCCTTATCCCTCCCCACTGTTAACACTATAACCCACCATGGGATAATATCCGATTTTTACATGGGCAAAACCACTGACAGAACCAATTCTAAATAAAATGCACGATTGTTCACATGCCAACCGTCATACCTCGCGTTCACTTGTTTTAAATCCTCGGATTAAAGTTCCTGTAGTGATCGTGAAAAACCGGCTAATTGCGAGTCGGAGTCGCGCACGAAGGGTTCCGTACCATTATCTATAACAAGTAGAGCAACGTGAACGTCATGGCTCACAAGCATGACTCACAATGCCGTAGTAAGGGCCTACGCCTTACTAAGCATTTATTTGTCATACCGTGGGCGGAATTAAATTGAAAAACTAGTATCTCCTAAGATATTGGCCATAGAATGCTCGTTGTAGGCTGATTTTTTAAAATTAAATATTCCATACAAACCGATTTAACAAAACTTAAGATTTGAGTTGAAAAATATGTTCTCCCACACATTCCACCTGCAAATGTAAGTTGGTACGCACAATGATGTTATTTTAATATCATAGACTTTTTATTGGTTTTCCTATAATCTATAAGAAGAAAATTTATACCTGTATTTTTTTCAAAATTTTAGGTTCAATAGTTTTGGAGATAAGGGGTAATAGTCAATAATCGTCTATTCTCAGAACAAGCCCTTCCATTTGATATGCCACACGATTATCTTTTAAATTTTTATTTTTAATTTTCCACCTTCCCCCCAAAAATGACATTCCATTTACAGCTTTCATCTACTCACGTCACACGTCTGCGTTTGGGTCACACAAATTGTGACGGACGTACATACGGACACACGAGTGGTCCTATAAAGGTTCCATTTATTTTTCGGACGTACGGAACCCTAAAAATGGCTCAAATTGGTAATAAATTCGAAAGTGAGGTATAATCATGTTGTGGAATTTATTCGAAAGAGTCACCGCGGCCCTGAAACTTAAAGGGAAGTAGGAGGAACACGGGTGGGTTTTAGTCAGTCTGACACTCCCTTCCGCTCCACCCAGAGCGGGAGAAGTCATTTGATGATTTACAAAAAAGGTATGGATTGCATAAAATATGCCACGAAGAAATGTGTTTTTGAGGGTCAAAAATCCTTCCAATCCGGTCCAATCCAATTAATATTTATACTAGGTGTTCATAATCCTTATGATTACTTATTAGTGATACTAGGTATTATTTAAATTAGGCATTCCTGGTATAAATGTTAATGTTTGTTAGTCAGTTACTCCTAACTTGGTACGTAGGGAGACACACCTGAGGTATGACAATCTCTTGCGATAATTTTTTAATTATATATAGGCAAAGTCGCTGGTAAAAACTAGTATAGTAATCAAATTAATATACACCCACCTATTGCAAACATTTGTTTAACAAGCTATTCCTTACATTAAACAAAGTACGAAAATAGGCACAACATAAGTAGCCCTAGGCAAATAATTACGAAATAGTAATGTAGGACTTTTGTTAAAAGGTTTGTACCTAAATAAACGTCACTAATGAACACGCGAGTACTAGCTAAGCATTTAATTATGATAAATTGTAGGTTTATTGTACATAGACTTCATGTTTGACGTATTTGCTAAGTGGTTTGTATGCCTCGTATAAAAACAGTCGGTCACGACAATTTTACAAAGTTGATTTGTATTCCGTTCATAATAAAATATGTTATGTATATTTTTGGAATTTACATTATTAGCTGAAAAGTTACATTAATAAACTTATATTTTTATTTTATTAATCATCTTAATGGTAACTTGTCCACCAGAGTTACTTTTAGGTATTTTACCGTTGTTATAGGTATCTACTTTTCTACATGGTTTGCTCTGCCGACAGAAGAACTAAAATAAATCATTTTATAACACAGGTTGAGTATGAAACGTATACTAAGCTTTTTACAAAAACTTAACCTTACACAGAGATGTGAGACATTAAAAAAAAAACTTCTTTTCAATGCTCATTTACGAAACCCTTCCAAACCGACCTCATTGTTCTTCATTCCGATCCGCCAAAAAAAATAATAAGAGTCCTTATTTGAGTGCCAAGAAAAAATAAACAACTATTAACGCGTGTGTTTGACAAGTTATCTCATTTTGTTTCCGCAACAGAACCCGTTTCAAGCTGTCATCTTCATGAGTATTACTCGGACGCTTTACAAACTGTCAGCCGACCGAATGAGAATTATTCAGGCGAAATTTTGGCTTGTTTTAAAAGTAATTATCTTAATCTGAAGTTGGTTGGGATTTTGTTTATAAATGTTTAATCGATTGCTTGGTTTGTTCTGATTAGCTTACTATGAAAAAACCTTTTATTTTTTTACTATGAATAAACATTTCAGACTATTAAGTCTGTCATCTCATCAGAAGGTTTTAAATTCACTCAAACGGCAATGGAGAATGCAATGCTCAGAGTTGCGTGATCGAATCAAGACTGATGAAATCCGCAAGGAAACCAAGGTTACCGACATCGCTCGAACGATCGCCAAACTGAAGCGGCAATGGAAAGGGCACATTGCTCGCAGAACAGATGGTCAATGGGGCTAAAAGTTCTGGAGTGACGACCACCTACCAGAAGATGCAGCTTCGGAAGGCCTCCCACAAGATTGACCGATATCCTGGTGAGGGTCGCGGGTAGCCGATGGATGCGAGACGCACAGGACCGGTTGTAGTGGCGACACTTGAGGTAGGCCTATGTCCAGTTAACGTCTTTCAGCTGATATTGATCACACATTGACAGATCATCATCATTTATGATGATGATCTGTCATCTGCTTTTTCCCAACTGTATTTAGAACGGCTTTCAGTCTAGCTGGATACTGCTGAACACATTATATGGAGTGACTGCATTTGTGGCCTTCATACCCCAGTTATGAAACGATCAGCCGAGCTATCTTGAGCCGGATATCTTGTTACCCAGACAAGATATCCTTTAGCTCGGCTGATCGTCACACTTTTGGGAGTTCTGGGTAATCGCAGCTAGGGCAAACGTGTTAATGTTCGCATCGCCAAGTGTTGCTTTACCTTCAAGATCGACCCATGTGGCTTTCTTCAATCAGTATGTATAAAACTGTTCCAGTACCGAGTGTCTAGGTGACTGAGTAACTGATAGATAACGCACAGCCAAAACTACTGGTCGTAGAAAGCTGAAAATCGACATGTAGGCTCCTTGGGGAGTGTAGAGTGCTCCTTCAGGGGATTTCCCGAAATTCCTATGGCAATGGGATAAAACGATATAATATGCACGAACGAAATCGCGGGCTAAGTAAAATATACTTATCCACAAGCCCAATAACAACTGTATTGAAAATAATTCCATTAAATTTGATTTCATGATTATTCAAAACTTATCATATAATATAATTTGTGGCATAGCTAATAATAACACTTCTGCTTCCATTTTACCATAGTTAAGTTACCTACAAAAAGAATGTTAAAGCCAAGTTCAGTGCATGAAATCTCGATATTGACAGCGATTTCAAGAATTTCTACCAAATAATACCGTTGTCTTGCCTACCCAATAATATCGATACGTTTAGTGTACATTCAAAATTTGAAAACGTATCATCAGACATCAATCTACCTCTTAGGTCCTAAAAGTACCCTAGCAGGGAGGTACTATTCTCTTTAGTTGTTCGAAGATGCATTTTCAATAATAGCCTTGTCTCTGAATAGATTATACATACGTTTACTAATATAAGAATAAATAATCATTTTCTTTACTAACCCATATGGATATTGCTAATCCAAAAAAAAAAAAATTATATACTAACTGCTGCCCGCGGTTTGGATAGCAAATTATAAGGAGTAATATCGTTGCAGATTTGTTTTACAAGGAATGCACTCAATTACTGCTCACCGGGTATTTGGCAACTGAAAAACCACAAAAAACATCTTAACCATACCGGTTTAGTAATTTAGGTTTAACTTTAACTCCAACTAATGCTAGTTGTAGATCCGCGAACCTTATGTTTTTTTTTTCTTTTCTGGATGGCAAATCATAAAATGACTTCTCATGCTCTGAGCGGAAGGGAGTGTCAGACTCTTACTGACTAAAACCCACCCATGACCCTTCTAGTGCCCTTTACGTTCCAGGGCCGCGGTGACTCTTCCGAAAAAATTCCGCAACATCCGCGAACCTTCAGATTTTTAACTTAAACATCCTTTTTCTATTCACAAAACGGCAAAATGAAACACTCTAAAAAGTTTAAATCGAAATCGCGTTTTCGTTTCCAACTTGGACGTTTCACTGCTGCGTATTTAACGTTGCGACGATTTTGTGGGCAACTAAACGGATTCAGGAAATTAATGATTCATTCATGTTATTTATTAGCCGAGTGTTTTGCATAAAAGCAACTACATCACTTGCACTTTACTTAAGTTATTCTAGTTATTCATAGTAGGAATAAAGCCATTTGCATTGAGAAGGTTTCTTTAAAATTCGTTATTATGATGATATGATATTATGCTAAAAATACAAAAGTTCTACTCGTGACTAAGTAATGATAGCCACTTTGGTCGATCTTCAAGGTATGTAAAGCAGCTCGGCTTCGATCTAAAAATGTGTGATAATTTATTGCATACCAAGCCCTTGGTCTCCGCCGTCATCAAATATCCAGTTACAGTAACTTAAATACTGCTGTCCTAGTTTGGATTGGAAGCCTACTGAGCTTGTTGGATCGGCTTCTATAGACAGGTAAGGTTTGGCAGATTGTTTGTAGGTAATGCTTTTTTTAACGATTGGAAATCATAAAATGACTCCTTTCACTCTGGACAGTGCGAAAGGGATTGTAAGACTATTACTGACGTGACGTGTTCCTCCAAATGCCCTTTCCGTCCCTGCCCTGGCAGGCGCTGGATCTAGCGGGCCCCGTCTACATATTACACTCTGAGGCGCGCGTGGAACTTAACGCGTTGCTGACCAGGGCCTGGTTCGTATCACCACCCACCGGTCGCCGTCCGCAGGCCCGCGCCTATGGTGACCAGGAATCTCCCTGCGACTCCCGACGCCCAGGGCGTCTTCTTTTGCCTCTCCCTCATGTGGCTCTCCTCCTTCGCTAGCATTACTATTTTGCAGAAGAAGATGACTGCTTTTCCATAGACCAGGGTCCGGACGTGAGGTTACCGCCACCGATCGCCTCCATGTCCTCCTGCCGAATCCAAAACAAGTAGCCCCGACACAACCGTAACGGGTGGGTGAAGGTGCAGCGTCGTCACCTTCCTCAGGCGAAAGGTGAGGGCGCCATGGCGCCTCTAACCAGTCCTCAAAGAGGAAACTTCTCGCTATAATAGTGACGTGCCCTGATTATACTGCTACAATGTGATGTATTTTTTTTATTAATGCACAAGCACAATTGAAAATGTGCAGTAAGTAAACCAAAGCGTCAAAAACTAGATTGTTTGGATTCGTGCTGATACAACTGAGAGCTTGTTCTACACAGCAATTGAAGAGCACATTCATCAGGAACAATGATCTGTACAATGTTCTGGAATTTGAATTCCACTTTTGAAATACAGCGTTGACGTTGTATTGTGAAATCAGTGTATGTGTTTTTCTGATGTAAGCTGATGATGTTTTATGATATAATTTATTTAACTCTAAAATTTCATTAAACATAAAACATTAGTTTCATATTTATATACTGTTCAGTAGGTGTATATTGTATAAACTCCTTTTTTATGTTTCCTACTGTCAACCAGCAAGCTAGATGGATAATAAAAATATGTAGTAGCTTTAAAAGTGCAAACTCATGTTCTAACCATGCTTCAAGAATAGAACCTGCAAATCATTTTTTTTAATAAAAAAAATAAAAAATAAAATAATAATTAATGCACGTTGGACATCGACTTAGGTAAGAAGTATTTACCCAGCCTTAAATCCAAAATTAAGTTCTAGGTTCTACCTGAAACAACCACTACGACGTGAAACCTTAATTTGAGAATCTCGTAACAAAGAAGGTCTTGAAACAATTGCTTTGGGCTTTAAGAGTGGGTGTTCAGCATATTTTTCTTTTTATCAAATACAAAGGCAGCATAGCGGGAGGCCATAAAATATAAATAATGGTTGCTATGATAGCCCTGTCGACTTCACCGCGGGAAAACTCGAAGAACGTGGCGTACAGCGTTATTTTTTAGTTTCCTAGACGTATGAACAAGATTATGTTATACCGCGGGTATCATAAAATGTGTGTCATGAACCTTTTTTTTCTGGATGGGAAATCATCGAATGATTTCTTCCACTCTGGGTGGAGCAGAAGGGAGTGTCAGACTCTTACTGACTAAAAGCCACCCGTGATCCTTCTTATGGCCTCAGGGCCGCGGTGACTCTTTCAAACAAATTTCGCAACCCTAGCAGGCTCTGACCCTACGGAGCCCCGTCTTCGTTGCTGACAGCTCTTAGAGACGCGCGTGGAACACGATGCACCGTCAACCCGGGCCTGGTTGCTATCGGACAAGTCTCGCCGTCCGCAGCCCCGCGCCTGCGGTGGCCGGGAATCGCCCTGCATTTCCCGATGCCCAGGGCGTCTTCTTCTGTTGCGGCGGCTGGAGCATGAGGTTTCCCTCTCTCGCACGCGGTCCGCCTCCTTCTTCGCTAGCATTACTGCTTCGCAGAAGGGGGTGGCCGCTTCCTATGCCTCCTTGCTCCGGACCGTGGATTGAACCAGGCCCGGACCCGAGAGGTCGCCGCCACCGATCGCCTCGACGAGGACACAGCGTTACTCCACCCAAGCAGCCCAGACCTCTACCGTATGCTCCACCGTGCCCTCAGGGTGTGGCATGAACCTTGGAGATTTCTTTATTGTTTTGGATATTTGTGCTCATACATATTTATGGGGCTGGTGACAAACAGGAACCTGACCAGCGCTAAGTTCCGTATTCCGTCTTTGTTCCTTTATTTTTTTTTTGTTTTAAATTTCTAGGTGGCCATCAAATTAAAATCGCCCCAGTCACTTTTCTATTGTTTACCCATGAATTTTTGTTCCAACCTTTCCAAGAATAGTGAAACCAACTTTGTCAATGTTCAACAATGGTTTCTTTCCTGGTATTCGGCAGAAATTTTAAATTGGTTTTCCATGGCAATGCTTCGTTCCGTAACTACCTACTATAAACGTTACAGAATTCGTAAATAAACTAGCATTCACACTGACAGCTTCACTTTCCAATATCGATCAGAACTCCTAGCAACGAGTTACCTTTTACAAAGAATCAGTTAAGAAACATAGTTCACCCTACCAACCTTCATATAAACTTGTACTATAACTAAGTTAAGTTAAGACTCAACTTAGCGGTTGGTTTTGATTACTGGCCATAACTAAGTAAATAGCACTAAGTGGTAAGTTAAATCATAAGTTGGTAGATTAATACAGGGTGTTGTTACACCTGGGATTCCCGCATTTGTGTTTTATTGAAATACGTGGCTTAAGATGAATTTATACTTTGTGATATTCTGAAAATTTTGAAATTGGTTTCGTTTGCATTTAATACCATAGATTTATTTAAGAGTTATATGCTAGAGTTAAATATCGCTGGATAGTGCTTCAACTTAGTTTGTTTGTCATGCTTTCACGTTTAAACTACTAAACCTATTTTAAACATTCAAATGGCCTTCCCTTTGAATGTTTAAAATAGGTTTAGTAGAATAGGAAAAAGGTAACTCCTTCGCATGACGGAAATTTTTATTTTGGTCTTTCATGCGAAGCCGCTGGCAATATTTAGTTTTCATATAAGTGTAGGTATAAAATAAATTTTCTGTTTCGTAGATATAGTATCCAAATTAAGGCACACAAGGCAGACACTTAAATAGAAGTTAATTTATAGAAAGGTACTTTCAACTACTACTACTACTTCAACTCACACTTATTTAGTAAAAAAAAACCACGTCCATTTCTGAAAATTATCGCCAGCTCGATTCGCCGTAATTTGTAACTTACTAATCTGGTTGAATTCTACGCGATGAATTTTCCAATTTAGAAATTGAAAAATTAGCTGGACGAAAACGTAATGGCATTTCCGGCTAGTCCTGTGATTAATAATTCAGATGAAAATTGCAATCACATTTTCGCCATCGAATAAACTCGTATGTTTTCTTTGATAAAAATGTTTTCCTGTCGTTGACTGTTTAATGAATGTACCTATCGTACTCGTATATTCATGGAGTACAAAAGTTAAGAAGCTTTAAAAAGTACTTGATAGGTAATCCTTGAGATAAATCAGCTTTTTACACAATACAACACCCTTTAACTGACTTCAAAAAAGTAGAGGATTAAGAAAAAAGCATAAATTTGGATTGAAAGTATTTCAATTTTTTTTTAATCGCCATAATCTAAGGGCAGAATAATGATTAACAATATTTGCGTATTGAAAAAAAACAATAATATTTGTTATAAGTATTTATTTTGAAATGGGCCGGTGCCGACCATTTTTCTAATGATAAGAGAATGTATAGTTTATAAAGTTGCCCTTTTCAAAGGCACCCACATCATTTATACCATCACAACTGGCAATTTAGCTGTTCATTTCAAGTCAAAACAAACTCAGCTTTTCCATAATGAAATTATATTTTGAAAATTAATTAACTTCTCTTACTCGTTGGAAGGTATAATTAATATCTGATGCAATGTAACATATTTTGTGAAGCCTATTTAATATCCCTACTGTTTAGCATTGGACCCAATCAGTTTCTAAATTATAGTCATCATTGGTTTTAATTAGGTTCAGCACGAATTTGGGACCGGGAAATTGGAATTACAATTTTGCCTCCCTAATTTTCCGTGCTTGTGGTGTATTTACGATTGGTGTAGAGGCTATGGGATGACTGGCACTTTTATTATATAATGCGATTAATAACAATCACAACAACAATCAGCAACAATCAAATTATAGCAACTTACAGCCAATTTGTAATAATTTTGACCCTAATAGATTTTTTTTTTTTTTTTGGATGGGAAATCATCAAATGACCCCTCCCGCCCTGGGTGGAGCGGTAGGGAGTGTCAGACTCTTACTGACTAAAACCCACCCGTGTTCCTCTTGTGCCCTTTGCGTTCCAGGGCCGCGGTAACTCTTTCGAACAATTTCCGCAACAACCCTAATAGCTTGAGGTCCAAATTGAGTTGTTTTCGTGATCACTAGCTTTCAATCAGCCTATAAGTAGAGATTTTTTTCTTCGTATGATACAAGCGAATATAAAGCAGTTAGTTCTTTTTAAATATTTACATAACTTTCATAATAAAAATATATACATACCTAATAATATAAACAAGTTCAACATTCAGTCAGTGTTATTCGGTAAATACCGTATTTGATAAATACCCTATTGTTCAGATTTAAAAAAATATTTTGCTGATCATAACTATTTCCCGTCTATCGGTCCTGATATGGTGAAATGCAAACACATTGCTTTTCATTGTTTTTGTACTGGACCAAATGTAATTATGGTATTTTTTCCTTTACGATATTTTATAATCTTGCATTATATTTAGGGTCGTTTTCATTACGAGTGAAGTAGAAAGTGAAGAGGCAGCAACTTTAAGTAGAAAACCTCAGTTCTAAGGAATTTCCCTGGAAAAGAACGGCGGTGTTCCAATGAAGGAGATCCTGACTAAAGAGATGTAAGTCGTCCATAAAACCCATGCAGGTCTTGACTCTTTCGAACAAATTCAGCAACCCTAGCAGGCACTGATCCTATGGGCCCCGTCTTCCTTGCTGACAGCTCTTTGAGGCGCGCGTGGAACACGACGCGCCGTCGACCCAGGACTGGTTCCTATCGGACGGCGAGCCACCCATAGCTTGCCGTCCCCAGGCCCGCGTCTACGGTGGCTGGGAATCGCCCTGCGTTTCCTCCATTCCATAAAATCTCCTCCACTAGATATTTAAGTCGCGCTATGTACAAATAATATATATCTTTTTCCCAAAAACAATACTATATACTAAGTATGTATTACAATCTGAGAGTGTGATACAAACGATATTGACAAATCGTATTGGTGTAGTGTCGAAACGATTCCGCTTTTTTATCCTCACATCTTTTGCATGACCGATCAGAAGTGCTTTATTTATTACTCCGTGGTATGCTTATCACCATTTTTGGGTAGCACCTTAGTAGGCATTCCACAGAATATGGTGTGCTTTTTATATCTGCACATCCACTTTTCCTTGCCGTCTCTTATAATAATTATTTATTCATTCAACATTTGTACGTGTCTGCATAATCAGCCTTGTAAAGTTCCCACGGCTGGGACACAAGCCTCCTCTTTAGGAGAGGGAATGGGTCGTAATCCACCACGCGATCTTGCGGGCCCAGTGCGGGTTGGTGAATGTCACACGTCTTTGAATTTCTGGTTCTAAGACATGCCGGTTTCCTCAGGATGTCCTTCACCGTTTTGAGACCAGTGGTGATGAAATTAATTACACAAAGTAATGCGCCTGGCTGGTTTGAACCCGCGACCTACAATTCGTAAGTCGGGGCCGTTACCACTTGGCCACCATTGCTCTCCCTCCCGCTGCTTTAGTGTGCGCAGGTGGACTACTAAATCAAAGCGCAGTTCTTAGATATTGCAGATATTGTAATGGACACCAATTAGACAAGACAGATAATTTGAAAGACTGACACAAAAAAAATGTTTTTCATAGATTACTCGGTATTAATATGATGCCATCGATCTCCAAGTAAGATACTTTTCTATCACTACAAATAGTTTAAAACAAAGTCGCTTCCTGCTGTCTATCTGTCCTTTTGTATGCTTAGATCTTTAAAACCACGCAACGGATTTGGATGTGTTTTTTTTAATAGATAGAGTGATCCAAGAGGGAATTTTATTATGTACTAGCTTCTGCCAGCGACTTCGTCCGCGTGGAATAGTTACTTTACCCCCGATTTTGAAACTCTCAGCCCGATCGGTTTAAAATTGACAAAGTTTCATACAAACGTTCATCCCCTATTTTATCCCCTTTGGTGTAGAATTAATCAAAATCCTTTCTTAGCGGATGCCTACGTCATAACATCTACCTGCATGCCAAATTTCAGCCCGATCCGTTCAGTGGTTTGGGCTGTGCATTGATAGATCACTATGTGTGTGTGAAGTATGTACAACTTACAACAAAAAAAGAAATGAAAGTAAAGCTGAAATGCCTGTGCAAAATTATATTATAATAACCTATACCTACTTCACTTAAAAATAAATACCTATAACTACGTATAACTAATTAATAAAATAACTACTAATTAATAAAAGTATCTACGCTTTTACCTACATAATACTAAAAAAACAGAACATAAATTAGCCAAAACTAACCTATCGGTATCTAAAAATCTATGCTCCTACTTCTACTACTACTTCACCTAAAAAGAAATAAAATTGAAACTATTAATAATTTGTAATTTGAACGAATATTAACATTACCAAAATAATTAATAAGTACCTATTTCATAAAATAGCAACAAAAGTTACACAAAAATAATCACAACATCTTACAGCATGATTCAGTATTAAAGCGCGACGGCGCGATGGCTTATTATTGTATTCATGTATAAGTTTGGTGTTTCTATACCGATTTCTATGATTCTTTTTTTATTGAATAGGTAATAATGTTAACTTTTTTTAATTAGGGATGAGTGAGAGTATTATAAACGTAAGAGTAAACAAATATAATCAGAAAGCTCCGAACTGCTAAGCTATCGGGAGTTGCACGTGTTATTGTGAGTCAACCATAAGAGATAGACATATGCTGTTGTGGGATATTTTTTAGGTAATTTTATGTAGAACATTTCCGTCATAAATGATTTCTATGTAACTTTAACCATTAAGGCTACACACGCGACGGAAGCTCAAAAAATGGAGTAACTTCTCCCGTTTTCCCAACATTTCCCTTCACTGCTCTGCTCCTATTGATTGTAGCGTGATGAAAAGTATACTATAACCTGCCCAGGAGTATGAAGAATAATTGCACCAAGTTTCGTTAAAATCGGTCGAGTAGTTTTTGTTTCTATAAAGAACATACAGACAAACAGACAGACAGACAGACAGACAGACAGACAAAAATTTTACTGATTGCATTTTTGGCACCAGTATCGATCACTTATCACCCCCTGATAGTTATTTTGAAAATATATTCCCTGTACAGAATTGACCTCTCTACAGATTTATTATAAGTATAGATAATACATGCATAATATAGTAGAGATTTAGTATGAGCATTGCACCCGTGTGAAGTCGGGGCGGGTCGCTAATATAAAATAAAATTGCAATACCAATATATCTTCACTTTATTTTCATCATCTCATCATCATCATCAACAGCCAGTTGCAGTCCACTGCTGGGCAGGTCTATCCAATTGCACGCCACTTAGATCTATTTTCGGTTTCTCGCATCCAGTTTCTGCCAGCCGTCCTGCGCAAATCGTCATTCCACGGTGCCTGAGGACGTCCTACACTACGTTTGCCGAGACGCGGTCTCTACTCTAGAACTCGTTCACTCCAACGGTTGTCGGTTCTACGACTAATATAGCCAGCCCACTGCCAATTCAGCTTACTAATCCGGTGGGCTATATCGATGACCTTGCTTCTCTGACGGATCACCTCATTTTTGATGCGATCCCTCAGAGACACGTCATCACATAATACACTCCAGCAGCAAAAAAATCAGACGACCTCCTTTCCAACTCGGCAGCAAAAGTCCATAAATAGCCATCCAAATTTACACTACAAGCCATACGTGATCATTTACCACAGATCTCAAGGGATCCCCAACTGGGATTATCATTTCTCTGTCACGAACATTTTCAGTCTCATACACTTAGCTCTCAAGCTATCAGGAAATATATGATAAAGGTACACTTCTGACATCATGATTATCGCGTCTCACACACAATAAAAGGCTTTTACTTGTACTTCAGAATTCTGACAAGCGTTATCCATGTTTAATAACGTGCTTTAAAAAGGGGCTGAGAATGGGAAACATAATTTTCTGCAACCTTTAATTTCGAAACGGGCTTGGTGTGGGTTTCTCCTTTGGGAGCAAGAATTTATAATACTTATTACATGGGTAGTTAAAGGGATGGGTTTTATTGTGGCTGATTGAAATGTGGGGTCCGTACTCGTATTATTTAATGGGTGGTTTGTCTGTAGCTGACAATATTAATAAAATTATGAAACATGCGAATTCATCATCAATTTAATCTTATTTATGTTCAGTTATTTATAGTATCAATTCCAATCATTATATTGATTTCCTATTTTAATCTTTTTTTTTAATATTACTTTATCATTTGAACTAGTTTTATTTTTAAATCAAATATTGCTATCGTAAAATTTAAAAATAAGTTAGAAGTTTCGAATCAATAAGGCTATTTTGGGCGAGAGCGAGATTAAAATAAAATAATTTAAATTAATTTAACAAAGAAATATAAAATATTCATAATTAAAAAATGTATATTTATTTATTTATCATACAGGTACTTAATTGTTCACCGAAAAAAAAAAAAAAAAAGAGAACTACAAACGCCGACTTTATCGCATTCCGCGATCTCTTTCAGGCAACCTGAAATGGACAGTAATTGCCTGGATATAAATGTGTATATTTATAATGCTATTGTGATTTTAATATTAATTGTGTATCGTAAATAAAGTTTTATTATTATTATATGTAGTTACCTTCTTTTTTTAAAAAAAAATAACTTTTTACAAAAAAATACACCCAGCTTCTAAAAGAAAAAAACACGTTTATTTATTCATTTGCAAAGATAGGTAATAGTTACAGGTGTTTCATTTACTATTTTAATTTCAGAACTCGGTGTTTGGTTGTTTCTTCATTTTTTGAACACTGACTTCTGAAATTAAAGTTATTTTACACTTTTTGTGGTTTTTTTTATTTTTGTTTAGAATTCGGTTGCGTTTTTTTTTTCAAAGTTTATTTTTTATTTTTCACATTTTAGTAGTGGCAGCCCACACCTAAACGTAACCATCACAGCGTACATATTATAAACTGGTGTAAACAGACACGCGATTTCAGCCGTTGCGGAAGATTTGCTATCATTTATTGAAGAGTTCCGTTTCCTATCTCGAGTTTTGTTCAGATCTTCAACAAACTAGAAAGGGACCACTTCGAAATACTACGATACTCTTCCAAACCATCATCATATACAGCTTTTAAAAAAAAATATATATTGACAAGTGAGAATGAGAGCATCATCAACGTAGACGAAGCCATACATTAGAAGAGATAACTAAAAATACTAGTCGTCAGATCTCAAATTTAAGGGGGCCACATGACAAACAACAGCTTTAGAATATAAAAAGAACCATCAAAATAAAAAGTTATGAGGTAAAACGCACAAAAATAAATACAGTTGACTTGCGAACCACCTCCTTTTTGGAAGTCGGTTAAAAAGAGAGTAGGTGCTCGCCTTGGAAAGCACATTAAGAACATTTATTCCTCACGGTATTACATACAAACTTCCAATTCTATATTATTGGAAAATAATTCACCGGTTTATTATTAAACTTGATACATATAGCTACGCAAAATTCCTAAGTGAAATATTAGTTAAGTGAACTTACTGATTAGCTAAGAATACACTTCTATTCAACTGCTAACTGTTAGACTTGAAGAAAATGCTAACAAAAAGGCAAGGTAGATGATAACGTTTACTTTTATTATCAAGTGGTAATATTTCTCAAAGCAACGCCAGAGCTGTGCATAATACCTATCTATTATAACTTAACTCCTTCAGTTCAACGCACTATCGAATATAAGCCTCGACTGAAAGGAAGTTTCAGATCCCAGCATTAACGGTCGGTAAGTTGGATAGCGATCCCAAACCCTAGACTTTGCGGGCCATTAGTCAGAATGGATATTAGAGACCATTCGCATTAATATCGGCTCTTCGACACTCGCAATGTTAGCGAATTTTCCATTCCTATTGATTGTACATTTAAATTTTCTGGGTTGCCATTTATTTGGCATAATATTTGCACTGGCTGCTACTGAAATCTTGTGGAAGCAAACTGAATTCAAAAATTTTGCCCGACTCAATTTAAAGTATATGACCTCTCGATAACCTGCAATGCAAATGGTCCTCATTGACGCAGTATTCGACGAAAATGCAAACTGCTGCCAAAGAAAACATAATTACTGGGTTTTCACATCAGAAATTTCTCAGTAGAAGTGCGGATTATGGCTTTATGGCCGA
Organism: Hecatera dysodea; assembly: GCA_905332915.2. Lineage (NCBI taxonomy): Eukaryota > Metazoa > Arthropoda > Insecta > Lepidoptera > Noctuidae > Hecatera > Hecatera dysodea. The sequence goes on from HG995295.1 coordinate 6,980,104, forward strand.
TTTATGGCAAGAAGCTCATCCCAAATATGTATATTGGATCTAAACTTATACTGAAAAATTGGTATTTATCTGTTGGTACCTACACCTCTGCCTTACCCTTTGAGGAAACCATGCGTGATGCAATGTATTAGTAGTAGTAATATTCAAACAACCAAGTTTCACTGGTTAAATACAATGACACAATGTCTTTAGATCTAAATATATAGGTATAACTCAAAAAGGACTGACTGACTGACATAGTGATCTATCAACGCACAGCCCAAACTACTGAACGGATCGGGCTGAAATTTGGCATGCAGGTAGATATTATGAAGCAGGCATACGCTAAGAAAGGATTTTTGAAAATTCGTCCCCTAAGGGGGTGAAAAAGGGGTTAACATTTTGTATGGAACTCCACGCGAACGAAGTCGCCGGCATAAGCTAGTTATTCTATTATTATAGGTACCTACAATATAGTAGGCAAAATAAGAAAAGTTTTGATCCAATATGATGAGAGAAAGTGTAAAGCAAATATTGTTCACATTTTAAAGGTGTGAGTAATAAAACATACAACCCAGGTTTAATATAACTTCAAGGAAAATGTTCGCAAAGTCTGATTTGTTTGCAAAAGTTTGGATGGGCTTAAATATTTGAGGACAATATTACTTATGTTAGGAAAATCTAGGTACAAATTTTGTTTGAAAAAAATGCAGACAGGTGAATAAAAATAAAAGAAAAGACTGTGTTTCAAATGTTTTTCAAGCAACTTTTTATGATGTTGTAATAAAAAAAAAACTTTTTAAGTTCAAAACTTGTTTTTTATTTAAGAACATAAACGAAAATGGATCGTTCCCCCGATTAACGTTCGTTTAAATTATTTTATAACTTACTTTATTTTATTGAAAAAATATATTTTAGACCCTTACAAAGAACGATGTAATTATTTTATGTCATACGGTAAAGTTTGAAAATCTTTATGTTTTCAAACTGTAATAGTGTTTTACTAAAACTGTACAGGATATAATTTTATCCACCAGTAAAATATGAAAGCAAAAGAGGTAAACATTACCCTTTTATCCTATGAATTAATTAATTTCACATAAAGGTAATCTAAAGATTGATCCTAAATCAACATTAACTTAAAATTACTGCTCCATCCAAAATATAGGTATCATCAATATTCTGTAGGTTTTCTTAATTAAGAACGTGACAGATGGGTTTATGCATTAATTAAAATATATTATTTATTTAAAAATATATCGTATTAAAGGACTGGGATAAAGATTATTTTTCGTCTGTATAAAAATATTGTAGAAGGAGCACAATGAAAACGATAATTAAATTAGATTTAACCATTCAGACAGTTTTCTTTGGAATGTTGATTCAAAGTTTTTTTTATATTGTAGAAACTAATGAAAGTCAAGAGATTCGTACCCGAAGAGTAGCCAACAAAAACCTATTTGTTAAACCTCTGCAGCTGTCTGTTGACCGAAACGTCAACGTCAACGAAATGTCTCATAAACGTAATTTGTAGACTGTTGAAATTCTCATATAGTGTGTACTTCTATTACAACCTTAACAAAAAAAAGGAGAGTGTAGAAAAAGCAAGACCACACAAGAACCATTATTTTTTGTCTATGGTACAGTACCCTTTGTGGCGATTCTTTTGGTTTGTAACCTACTATTGAATGTCAAGAAACTGTGGATTTAAGCATGATACTTTTCCCATCATCTGCAACGCACGAATTCCAGAGATACTTCATAGAAGTTGTACAAAAATAAAATAGCAGACGTATTCATTTTCAATTTTCATTTCATTTTCATACTGCCAATAGTATCCTTGCTTGTTCATATCGGAATGCAATAAACTTGAAAACAATGTATTTTATTTTTGCAGCCAAGCAGAAAACAATATTTTTTTTAATCTATACTAATCTATACTAATATTATAAAGCTGAAGAGTTTGTTAGTTTGAACGCGCTAATCTCAGGAACTACTGGTTCGAATTGAAAAATTCTTTTTGGGTTGAATAGACCATTTATCGAGGAAGGCTTTAGGCTATATATCATCACGCTTAAGCCAATAGGAGCGGAGCAGCGATAAAGAATGTTTTAATTCGGGCATTCCACGGGGACGAAGTCGCGGGCAGCAGCTAGTTAACTATATGCTTGTATGTATTTTCTTTCTGTTGTCTGTACATTATCTTAATAGTAAACTTACCAAGATTATCGGCTCGATACAGAGGGAATATGGCCACCCACAACACAACCAGAAAGCCTGTTCTTCTCGCCATTGTTCACACACTGTCAGTTTCGCACTTCTGATTCTTGTTCAGTGGCCATTTTGGTTCTGAACTTCATAATCTCACTGTCTTTGAAAAATGTTGATTTTAGAAGGCTCATGCGAATCTAGGCTGGATCTGCAACAAAAAAAAAGATAGTTAACACAGTACTTTTACACAGTACAGTTGCTTGCTCATAGAGTTTCGATCACACTTCATAATTTCCAAAGGGGAATGCGCATCAGCCTTATGAAAAGAACGCCTGAAATTAACAACAATGTGATGGACGCCAAATTGTACTACAAATCATATCCCATATAAATTTCAATAATTAACAAAAAAAAAAACTAGGACGAAATCAGTTTTTTTCTCCTGAAATAGTTCGTTTTTTTGACAATTCTGTTTACTGAATGTCACTCATTTCAAATAAATACAGACGTCCAATTCAAAATAAGAATGAATTAAACGGATACTTGAGAATTATTTCATAAAACATATGTATATTATTTTAAAAATAATTAAATACTATTCGTAGTTTCTGTTCATTTCAAGCATTTTATGAGCATTCCCCTTTCTGCAGACACCAATATGACAACGACACGATGACGTTGGGTTCGGCTTCTGGTCTGACTGGATATAGCTGAGTAAGCGTGTTTTACAAGCAGCGTCTGCATCTGACCTCCTCTGTACAGTAAATGCGCAACTCGATATTTTTTGGCAAAACTGGTGACAGATTTTCCGGCTTCTGATTACCGTGTAGACAATCAAAGATCTACATAAGACAGCCAGAACAGACGCGGACGGCTTGTGATTTTCGACGCACAGAGAAGTTTTGATACGTAAAAGGTGGTCTTTCAACCTGACTTTGGTAAGTATTGTTTAATGTTGAAGATCGGCCTATGCGACTGTTAACTTTAGCCACGAAGTTTTTCTACGGAAACCTAAGTGATGGTCAAAATTCACTATTTACGAATGAACGTTTCCCATTCCGTAAAATTATACTTTCTAAAATATTCTAAGACATCCATAACTCACGGCGCAGAAAAATATGGCGAGGAAACCAAGACTTAATGGTCTCAAATTGCCAACACGTAGTAAGCTAGCGTGGTGATCAATTTCCGCTCATTTTTGTTATGAAAGGAGCCCTGCAGAGGAAAAATATTGTCTAAAGGCATTACTATTTTCAAGTCTTTTCTTTTGCCAACCAGCTTTGTTACACTACTGGACAAGTGCAAGTCGCTTTTTTCAATTTAGTGGTTCATTTGCTTACCCTCCCAAATTGAATTGCCAATGGAATTCGGGCAAACGACCAAGTCTACGTCGCCGCGTCGACGGGGCCGAGTCCAGTACGCCCGCGACTGTCTTAAGACAGTCTAGTCAAGCTTCAGATATTCGACTTCATTCAAACCACTTATAGTCGTAAGCCCATATTTACCCGATTAGTGTAATTATAGCACGGGATGCCCAAATTCGAGCCAAGACTTTCGAGCACCCGAACACGGACTGGAGTGACGACCAAGATATAGTTTTCAAAAAACTTTCGCAAACTGAAATACAGTGTTAATTAAGTCTTAAGTCGTTAAAACCTAGTTTAATATGATAATTGCTGTTATAATCACCGCTAGTCACCCATTTTGAACCACGTCAACACTATGTAAATGAAGTTAAATGTCCCGCAATGATCCCGAATGAGTCCCGGAAAACGGGAAATAAGGCCAAGTTATTCCTCATAAATGCTTAAAGACTCCTTCACTATGCAAATCCCATTTTGATGGGGATACGCAACTACGGCTAATTGTTTTATAAAATCAAGAGTAGTTGCATAAATCTGTAGTTCATTAAGTATAGTGGTTCATGTTACATGGAATTTAGTGGTAACATTATAATTTGTTTATAATAAAACTGCATGTGATACGCTTTGCTTAAATATTTAATTTAAGTTCAAGAAGAAGTAAAAATAGAAGAAAGAAAAGAAATTCGTTTATTCCGCCAGAAACAATGCAAAATACATAGAACTAAATAAATAAAAAAACTTAAAAGCAAACAAATTATCGACTAAAACTAAAAACTGTATCAGGACCGGACATCAACTACCACGAGTCTCTAATCACACCACAGACAAAACAGAACACAGTATTTTTTGTCTATGGCGTAATATCTAGCACCGACATACAATGACAACATAACAACAAAATAATCAATGCAATTAAAAGTAGACTGTTAACTTACTGTCTACTTGAAAATATGTGTAAATCTAGTTGGTGCGTCGCGTCCTAGCAAGAATCAGTCGTTGCTCAGCATATGCCGCGACTCTGGACAAGACCAACAATTAACGGCGCTGATTTTCAGCAACCACCGTTCGTGTGACATTCTGACGCCAAAAAATCTAATTGCGATGAATAGGGACAAATAGCCAAAATTCGGTATCAAATGTATGAACAATGAACATGTCCAAGAAATCCAAATTGCTAATATTATGTCAGTTAATCTATACCTCCTCATAAATATAAGAGAGAAGAGGAATGAGGTCGATCTCAATAACTATTCCTTCATGGATGGAAGTAAGCACGTTTAAGTACAGATACGAGAAATTAATTAAAATTTTACGGTACACAGTTCCATTTCCGGTTAGAGAAAAGCTTTGGCCGGAAGTGACAAAATATTTTCGTTCAGTTTTACAACTCAAAGCTAAAACTTCTTCCCATTAAGCTAAAAAAATGCTTTTTTTTTTCATTAATCCGGTGAATGACTGGTTACATATTTCTTACTGAAACTGCCGATTAGATAAAATTATTAATCTATTGTGATTTTATAAATGCGAATGGTTAGATGATTGGATGGATGGATGTTTGTTACTCAATCACATCAGAACAGCTCAAAACTCAAAACTCATACTCAGCTGAACGGATCTTGGTGAAATTTGTCACAGGGGAAGATTATATACGGGAATAACACATAGGACACTATTTATACCGTGAGTATATTCCCTTATGATAATTAAAGTCAGCTACTGTAAAATATATGTTTAGATGTTTGTTAGTCAATCACGCCTTAACGGCTGCACAGATTTGCATTTAATTGGAACACGGATAGACTAAAGCTTGTACTATAATAGCTTAGGGTACATTTATACCCGGTAATTCGCGTAGGATAACTACATATTATAATTAAGGACTATGACGTGGAAGAAACCACTGGTAAAGGCAGGTTAGCTGCCAGTTTCTGGAAAGACATTATCGACGTGTCACAAAATAAACTTAAGTTATGCGATTGACTGTAGAACATTCATTAAACCAATCACAACAGCGGACACTCGGCAATTTGATAATCTGTGTTTTTTTTCTTTTTTGTTCTGGCAATTGGGCTGTCGTCTAATACTTTAATTGATGCTTTCACACTGTCTCTGGGGAAGTAAATACCCGGCGTGATAAAGTAAGTGGGCGTTCATTTGCAAATGAAATCTGATCTAAAGCTCAATTAGTTATGTAAATACACAGTAAAGGGACACCAGCGCCTCTTATTCCAGTAATATTTTAATCTCACTTAAGCGCGAAAGCGAGATATTACAGGGTGAATATTTGCATCTTTTTTTTTTTTGAAAAATCTTTGGAAGCTTTGACACTTCATAGAAAGGCCAATTTAGACTTCCTCAAGCAGTTTTTTCAGCAAATGGTTGAAGGTTCTGTTTTGAGACTTGTTGTAAAGTATGCAAAGCAAATATGAGTGTACTCGGGAATAAAATAAATAGAATTGTATGTACCCCATTGATAGAAGGTGTGAATTTAAGTTTCATAATAATGTGACATATTTACATCGCCAATCACCGTCAAAATAATTGTTATTATTATTAGGTCTGATTTCGGTTTTATGTACCCCATTGATAAAAGTGTGAATTTAAGTTTCATAATAATAATAATATGACATAAATATTTACATCGCCAATCACCGTCAAAATAATTGTTATTATTATGAAGTCTGATTTCGGTAGATAATCATTTGTGTACATAACTCTAAATACAATTCATTAACACAAATAAATCTTGAAAGTAGGCCATAAGTAAGAGAAAACATCCGGATGGACCCCTCCATGGAGAGCTAATGCGAAAATGAAATCAGCATTTCTTCCCAAACAATAAATCTTACTATTTTCCTTATTCAATCTAATATTTAATCTCGATCTTCTCTATGAACAACTTAAAAACATTTATCCATTTAGGAATAATATTTTCTCTGTAACTTCAAGATTGAACAGTTTTCTTTGGTTCACTATTTAATATTAAAATCATACCTTCGCAAGCCGCATATTCAATAGACCTTCCAGTTTAAGGTCTTAAAGTAAGGCTTAAGTTTTGCCAGTACGGCTGCTGTTAAGTTATGAAGAAGTTACAAATAAGTTTGTTTATATTAAGTTGCGTATTTTATGTAGATTTACAATATTCAGTAATAGCTTAAAGTAAGAATGACAAAAATATCAAAATGTATGGAATTGACAGGCGCTTCTGCAGAAATATGGCCCATCCCAAACACGTTAGACTTTTGATAATTTACAGTCATCGCAATTAATTTAGGTATAGCTGAAAATGTCACTTTCAATTAGCACTTGGCAGCATCTTGGTTAATATTGTTAACGGGTAAATACTTATTGATTTCAGTAACCACAATGTAAATGTGCAGATACATATATGTATACGCTTATGAAAATGTAGACAGAGTAGGTATTTATGTATATATTTATTACATACTTTAAAACACATTAAGTAGGAACTCATTTACGCTAGATTTGATATATTTAACTATCTCATGTTATTTCTCACGCGAAAACTACTGATCCATTACCAACAGTGTGCCTAAAATATCAAATAACGGAAGCCCGAAACTGTTAGGAAAACTAGGTTAGTTTGCAAAAGAAACACAAGCGCCAAACCAAAATGTAAACAATGTGAGCATTTAAAACAAAGTAATTTAATATTTGAACTTAATCAAAGTATCAATATACTTTGATTAAGTTATACTTCTGCTTATTAAAGTTTGTATTTAATTTATTATCATTTTGGCGTAATATAATTGGATAGTTTCATGTTTCATCCACTGGATATATATTTGAGGTTGTTTCCCGGATTATTATTCGGCTGTCATTTGGAGATCTTTGGCAGTCGTTACGGATTGTCAGAAGCCAGAAAATCTGACACCAGTCTTGCCAAGAAGTACCGTGTTCCCCAGTTAATGGGTTGTGGAGGTCTGGTAGGCAGCCGCTTCACGTAAAATACTGGTATTCAGCTGAATCCGGCTTGACTGGGAGCCGACCCAGAATGTAAATGAATGAAGAATGTAGTTGGGAAAAGGGTAGGTATATGATGATGATGTTTCCCGGATTATTATATCCTTACAGGATATGAAAATGTAGGATTGTATCCACCAAAACGTGTGAAACGGTTTGTGGCTGCGTGCGTGGTGTAAAGATGTGTCTACAGTCTTTTCAACTACGCGCACTGACTGGATAATAGCTGTCTAATAGCTTTAGTTCCTTACATCGTTTTCCATAGATTCCTTGCACGCATTCCTCGCTCGCGTTCCTCGCAGTATTCTATCGCTATTTTGTATGTCTGTACAAATTTCTAGCTCAATTAGTTCTTTTGCATCAAGGCTGCACTAAGCCAGGCTAAGAAAATAAAGTAATCCCATTCATTGGCGGGTTTTATCTGGTACTTAGCGAGCTTTCTATATCTCTGAAGAAAAAGCGACCAAAATAAGACAAAAAGACTGTGAGCTTACATACATAATTATTATGTTATGAAAACCCCTCCATTGGAACCACATTTCACATAATTTAAAATACTATATAACACTAGTTTCTTTTCTTTAAGTTACTTAATACTAAGTTATACAATTCACAAGCCAGGGTATTACTTTGTAAAAGACTGGGGCCTGAAATAGGTTTTAATAAGGTATGTAAATCTGTATTACAGGTCATTGTGACGGAAGCAGTATGTAAGAATCAGCATCAAGCAGTGAGTAAGTATGTAGCATTATGAGTTTCTTCGGCTGGTTTGTTCTCATAATGATTCCCATTGATGTAGAATCACAGGGTAATTTTATGATTTAATATATTGTGTTGGATACTACTAGATAAATGTTTTTTTGATCAACAGTCGTCATGTCAGTTTCCTTGCAAAAGGAGAAGAAAGGATGTAGCATCTCCTTGTTATGTACCACTTAGTTTAAATTAGGATACACTAGACAAACGACTAAAGATTAGGAAATATGTTGATGAAAATTGACATTTAGTCCACGGTAGTGTGGCGAAGGCGGTTGCCAAAACGTCAAAATAATAAGATTTACGAACCCTGTCGAAATGTTATTTTGGAATTTTGATAATCATCTTTGCTAATAGAATGGCACTTTGTCCAACGCTTCTGGTAGGATATTATAATATAATCCTGTTTTTATATTTCTATGATATAACTAGTGATCCGAGTAGGTAAAGCTATTTCGAGCCAAAGATCTCACATATTAGGAATTTACCTATGAAGTTGGAGATATCAAAGAAAATTTAAAAATATAAATATTTTTGGATTTTTTTTTATGGTTTGTTTATTTTAAAACCCAATGAATCCCGAGAAAAAAAAAAAAAAAAAAAAAAAAGGCATACCTACATATGTCACCGGAAAATGACAACTCCGTAAGATTATAAAATATCTTAAAAGATTGTTAACTGTCGATAAATTGTCAACTGAACATTTTCGAACACTTTTTTACGCATCAAAATTTGATGGTCTATAGTCGGTTCAGAATTTCTGAGAATGACTTCGAGAGATTATACACTATCAAATTCTAATGCATGCAAAAGTATTCCAAATGTTCAGTTGACAATTTATCGAGAGTTTACAAGCGCTCAAGATAATTTATGATCTTACGTATTATATAATTTTCCGGTGACATCTCTAGTACGAAAATACTACCTACTCCTAGCATACCTACTGCCTACTCCAATCATTGGATTCAACAAAAAAATAGGTATGTTTCGAGAACCTAGATACATAATTATGGCTTATCTATTAGTATACTAGCTTTGTTTTTTTCACGTCTCACAAAATTTTGTTTTCAATTCATTCAGAGCTAAATCGAGGAACTCATTACAACGAATATCTTTAGTAATCTATCATGATTATACCAACTTCCTATTTTGGCACCGTTTCAAATAATATATCGCGTTCCCGGAATAGAAATCTCGAGTTTTGTATTTTCAACAGTTATGGAAGAATGTTTACGAATATATTGGATTCATACACGGTTCATACCTCTTTTATCTGTTCTGTGGTTCATACAAGTTAAAATACATTCGTATTTTCTGATCTAGAATTAGCTACTTATCTTGTTCTCCATTAATTCAATTGTCAAGAAAGAAAAAAAAAGTTATTAAATAAACAAAGACTACTTTTATATTATCCCTTAACATAAAAACTGGCCAAGTGCGAGTCTGACTCGCGTGCAAAGGATTCCGAACGAATCTCATTTTTGTAATATGTTATTATAACACTATAGACTTCTGAAGGATTTTCCTGTAATCTACAGGTGAAATGTTATTATATACATTTTTTTTTTAATTTTGGAAAAGGATTTTTTTTAAATAACATCAAACATACATTTTAAAATCATTAAAAAATAATATCTAAAACCCTCAGAATAAGCTCTTTCGTTTTTTCACGGTAGATACATAATATTGTTTCTTTATTTTTTTTATTATTATTAATTAGTTTGCCCCCAAAAGTTATCCCCATACTCAACATTGATTTATTTACGTCGCGTCCACGTTTGGGTCACAAAAGTTCATTTATATGTATCAAATTTCAACACAGTCGGTCGAGTTGTAAAAAGAGGCTTTGACACACAGACAGAAACAGACAAACAGAAAACCAACTAAACCGATAAAGGTTCCGTTTTTTACGGATATTCGGAACCCTAAAAAGCGTTTTAAATCTAAACCTATAAAGTGTATGAAAAGATACTCTGTGAACATACGCTACATATAGATTGAGCGCATAACGTTGAGTGACATAAACATAATTATAGGTACCTACCTACTTATAAAAATGCATGCCTCCCGTAGCATAGACCAAGGCAATCCGCAAAAAAAGCTAGTAACAAACATGAACCTTATCACCTCAAGAGATGAAAAGACATATTCCTATACAAGATTCCTACCGCAGTACCAACATCATAAAAAGAATAAAACAATAAAGAGAGAAAAATCTACCTCTACAAAGTTATAACGCCTCAGATAAAACACGGTTCCTAGCTAAGAGAATCCAACCGTTCTTGGCAGCTGTAAGCGAGAGCGGAGATTTAAAAATCAGATAGATAACACAATACAGTCCAGTTGCAGCGATACGCTTACTCGATAAGGTTGAGGCAAAACATGGGCAATACAAATAAAGTTTAATATAATTAAGGTAAAGTATACATTAGATTGAATATAAATAAGTTTAAATCGTATTCTGTTACAACATTATCATGGCTTAAGATCGCGACTATTCCTGTAGTTATTGCGGTGGTGCACTTACTGTTATAAAGGTACAGTTTCTCATTTCAATATCTTAAAACGAATCTTTTATAAGAAGAACTATCTTAATGTAGACTTATTCTTTTGGAGTGTGTGTCTTTCGAATACAGAAGTAAAAGTTGTATTTTCTTTTTTTAAGTTGCCGATTCCAGAACCTACCAATTTCAACAACTTTTCTGAAATTATGTTAATATAACACCTTATTATGTTATTGTTATTTTGTAATGTTAATATGTTGATGATGCTCTTTATGAAATGTACTTTAATTACTAGCTTTTATTTAAGTACCAATGTTTAAAAGATTGTTTCAATCAAAATTTTCAAACTGAATTAGAATCACGGCTTCTTAGTACCTAATTAATTTTTTTTTTTTTTAAATTTTTGAAACTTTTTATTTACAACTTTTTATTATATTATTCTACAAGCTTGTTATTGTTGCGTGCCACAATTCGTTACCACTAGCGCCATCTAGTATCGAGTAGCAGAACTAGTAAAGTCAAGAACCTTCGAGAGAACATTCCAGAATTCTCGGACCCTAGTCAGCCGCGACCGATATGTACGCGAACTTTCTGGAACTTTCTTCAATGGAAGGTTCTGGAACTACCCGGTGCCCTATACACGGCCGGCACATAAACCGACCGAGTTAGTATTGGATTTGCGATACAAGTGATAACTTCGAGAGCGATCTTCGACTGCGAACTCAAGTGATTAATAGTGCGTTGTGTTTTGTAGTTACTGAGTTTATAGTGAAATTATTTTAGTGTTGTGTAATTAAAGTGTCATTTTTGGATATTCAATCGGCTGATTTCATTGTAACTATCCCGAAGCTCGTAACATTATTGTAAATGATGGTTCATTTTCGATTACTTATTTTTTTATGATATCTGTGACACCATAAATCACTGTAGGTAATTGTTTTCTCAACTTTTTGTTTAGGGACAGTTGGAGAACAGTGGAACACGGGGCACTATGGAACAATGTGGATGAAAATTTGAATTTCAAACTAATTTGCGCGCTGCCGCTTCGGCCAATCGCAGCGCGTCCTGCGCCATACGAGGACGTAGTGAAATATGGCGGCGCGACAACAATGGAACTGTGAATAAAAAAATATTGGTTTTTATCTTCAAAAGATGAGATTTTTTTTCAAAGTAGTTTCGTTATTAGTAAAAAAGTTTAAACAATAGGTGAGTGATATATTTTTTTCATAAATCCTAATCATTTTGTCTATTAGATACCGCTATGTGGTAAGTTCAAAACAAAACCTAACTTTTTGGCGCTATTGAACGGGGCACAGTGGAACACTGTTCGATTGAAACCCACTAACTAAACTTCATTTTTCCTTGGTCAAATACTGTCTGATATATACGAGAACAACGAATTTGAAATAAATTATTAACGACGAAGCGCAAAAGTTGACAATAGTTTCTATTTTCCGTTACAACCGGACATGACAATTGTTTCAGCTGAGGATATTGAACTAGTCTGGCCAAAACCCGTCCTTATCTGGAAAAACTAAACGTCAAAAAAGCATCTATACGTTTCCTGACAAGGTATTAAAAAGATTTGATACCATTGGTTATTTTTATGATATGAATACAGGTGGTGTTCCAATGTGCCCCATACCCTGTTTCATTGTACCCCAGACCTGGGGCACAGTGGAACACAGGAAGGGGTTCACAAAATCAAATATAAATAGGTTTAAGTTTTATTATTGATGTCTGTTTTGCTGTGCAATTATTAAGTTAAGGTATAATGTTGATGTTTGTAAGCAAAAATTATAAAAAGAATAAACACTGATTTTTCTAAAAATAAAAATATTTTTTCGTACCATTGTGCCCCAACTATCCCTACTATATTATAGTAAAAAAATAATTGTGAAAACATTACGACGGACGCAAGATGCAAGTTGCGTCTTAATAAAAACGCTCTTATTTTATATAATGCTGGCCGTTCAGTATATTGCAACCCTTACACACGTTCTCATTTTCTTTTTACTGTGTGAGTGTGCCATCTAGTTTAGTGTAAGAACAAAGGAGGATGATTCTGCAGATTATTAAAAAGAACAATTCGGTTACAGGCAGTTAATTTCACAGATGTTTCCAGAAAGTTGGTAGTCTTTAATGGATCTGCCCTAGTTTTAAACAGACCTGGAATACTTTAATGTTAATTTTATTCTATATTTAGTAAAGTTCTTGATGCGGAAAATTTGGGACAAATAATATTTAAAATGAATGTGTATACAGATACATATTCATTTTAAATATTATTTGTACTCCATGGAAAAAAAGAGCCTTCCTGTTTTCACAAATATTTTACGCGCGTTATAAAACTAGATATGTACATTTTAGATGAGCCAAACAATCATTGATTTGCTTCCACAACATTTTTGAAACGAGTAAACACGTTCTGTTTGTTTGTTTCAAAATCCTATTACAAATTGTTGAAACGTTAAGCTATAGATAAGCTGATAGACAGGAACTAAATTCGAATTCGCTTTCAGATTTTAAATGAGCTAATTAGTTGTTCAAATAAATATTTCAGAGTTTTACTTTTTTGTAATAAATGAAACTGTTTTGTTGGCAGTCAGATGAGGATTTCAAATATTTATTTTAGATAAGAAATCTATTTCCATATCTTGCCGATCCAATAACACAAATTATGTTGAATTTGCAGAACACATGACTTTTTATTTTTACCGGATTACCCCAAACGGACGTCACTGTTCAAGATCATAACAGAGAAAAACTTACATCGGCCCTGAAATACAATCAACATAAACAAATATGTATATATAATTTAAGGACCAATGGTTTCTGTATTGGTTTCTGTTTATTAAATACTATTTTTACTTGTCACCTTTAATACATTCTGCTGCTACACTTACTAGATATAGGGAACGTGCACGGCGTAAACTATGCCATCTAGTGTTGCAAATCAGAAACTTTTACGTCATAATTTGTCTTGTGCTGCCACCTACATATTCTGCACCCTCCGTTAAGGGAAACGTGCATGAAGTAGACTGTGCCATCTAGCGTTGCAAATTTGAAACTTATAAGTAAAATATACTTGACATTGACTCGTCTGTAATAGTAGGGGAGCCCACGATGCTAAATGGGGATTTACTCGAGCGTCGTCGAAATCCCCGCTTGGGCTCCCCTACTATAACCTATAGTTTCTGCACGTTCCCTATAAGTAAACCATTATGTCATCACAGGGGATCGGAACTGTTTCTTCTAAACACAGTTTACCGCGTAATTTATAAGAACAGCACTGCACCCACTAACTAGATCTAGAATCTTTATACCTATGTAACTCAACCTTGCTACGTAGTCTAGTCAAGACCCGGCAGTACCTAATTTAAAAATAGAACTCCTTAATTCCCAATTAACGGTACCAATACATATTAGATTACTTTCAGTTCAGTTTGCACCATCCCTGATGGAGTTACCGAAGCGCTTCGGCAGTCTACTTATTTATGCACCCTCAACTCGTAAAGTATTAAATCCCATGAAAATAAAATTGTATTAATTAAGATAGATTAGAGAAGCACGGGCAGATAATGTGGGTTTAATTATTAATTTTATTACGGAGGCTAGTGAAGTGAATAGAATAATAAAAGAAGCATACTTGAATCGAACAATCTCGAGTGCATTTTAATTTCCGAGTCTGGTGAGGTTTCAGGAGGAAACTTCGGAGGGTGCAACGAACGTTTGCTAAAAGTGGCAAAATGAGAAAGGATTTAAATTTAATTACGAGTAAATAGGACACTGTATTTTGACTGTTAAGGAACTCTCAAAGATTATTACGTAAACGAACAAAATCGATTTTTTTAAGGCAGGCATTTGATTTTGATTTGATAAAAAGCCTTTGGTTTACATATGACCTGTTACTTTGTGTAGATTTCGGCTTCAAAAAATAAAGACATTGGAATTATTTTAAAATAACAATTTTCAAGTTGATATTTCCAAAAGTAATTCCTTTGCTGATGCTTACTTTATAAATACACCTATAAATTTAAAAACACAGCTTTAAAGTCTAAACAATTTGGTTTATCTATTATACCACCAAAGTAGTTGGGAAAAGGCTAGGCAGATGATGATGAAGTACTTCCATATATTATACCTACTTTAACTCCGACCCACTGAAATAAAACCTGTTTATAGGAAAAGTCACTGCAAAGTAACACTGCACTACCACTAATATTTTCTCATAGCAACAAGAACTAACACAGCTACTGATACACCAAACTAATCCCACACACTCGCCTAAAATAACGAAATCCTTAAGCCAACAATATTTTCTAATTGATATAGCACTTATTATTCAGGACACGTTTCGTGAACCACTATACACACTCTCCCACAGAGTAAACAGGGCATAAACTTTAATATAAACAAAACAAAGGCAAGGAGGCCTGAAGTTCGACTACCAAAGTCTTTTGTTTATAATACGATGTAATATGGTCGTTTTATGCTGTGGCGATTTTAAACTAAAGGCTAACATCGCAAATGCGCAGGATTACAATGACATGAGTAATTTATCCATTGCTTGGTTTTCTTGGTTACCTTTATTGTAATATCTGCGTTCACAAATTAAAGATTAGAAGATCGATTGATTGGGTTAGAGGCCAAATTGTTCCAGGTTTTCCCTTCCAAACTACCAATGTGTCTGGATCCATGCAGTAGGCGTCTAGATTCATCTCGCCACCTCTTCCTAGACCAGGGCCCCAAGTCTGCTATTTTTATAAATTTGTCATTCCAACACGATAAATTTTGATTTCATTTTGTTAAAAGTTCGTAGTCTGCTAAATTCATAATGGTCGATCATTGGTCTCGTATTACTTTTTGATAAACGAGTTATTAAAAGAAATGACTGCATAATGACTTTCTAATGGAAGGTCAGTGATCAAAGGAACTGTCAAAATTTTACCAGATTACTGCATACGTCTGTCATTCATTGTTCATTATGTACGAGATTACCATTCTGTGCCATTTCTTTCAATGGAGTGGTTGATCATTGGAAAGTCATAATGACGCTTTTATATTAGTAGATTACCAAACTTATCAAAATCGACCGTTATGAAATCAATGATAGACTATTCTGACACTATTGTAATAGCAGACTTGAGGCCCAGCACCGGTACCAAGTTGCTTACCTCGATTGGTTTAAATAATCAAAGGCTTGACACTATAAATTACGTAACGTATGTTTTTGAACTGGCAAAATTACTGCACAGATTTATTTTGCTTAACATCCAAAGTGCTAAAAGAATTTGTTGATGAAACAAACAATTTCCAAAATTAATATTTAAACTTAATCATTTTTATGAAGATGATTAATGGGCACGTCTTTGAAACACAATTTCTTAATACATTACCGGATTAACAGTTCTAATTTTTACCATTTTTTTAAATATCATTAGTAGGGCTCGTGGGTATTTGAAACGACAGCGATCGCGCGTAACCTAAAAGACATATGTGACATTCTAGGAATTTAGAAAACTGATATATTAATTATTATTTCCTTTTTTATTTAGAATTTATTTATTTTTTACCTAAGCAACCAATCATTTGTAAACAAAATAAAATAACCTACTTTCTTTGTATTGGAAACGAACTACGCACGATAATCCAAAGGTTTGTTCTCTTGGGAGAACAGTTTTTCTGTTCATTTTTATTTAGATATTTTTATATCTCATTAGTTCTATGTGACCGAATAATTAGTATACAATTATTTATTATCAACTTAGTTTTAATATACTTCAGAATCAATCTTCTCGTCAAGGTAAAAGTAAAAGGCAGACGCGTGTAGTCGTTTAGAAAAGCCTGCGCCGTAACTTAAATGCTGAAAATTCTGTTCCTCTTTGGAAGCTTGGAGACCAAGGGAATACTTTATTTTTCATTTATAATGACAAGCTACTAGAAATGAGAAATACTTGTGACTAGAAATCTCGATACAATAACCGAAAACGTATCAATTTCGGTCAAAAAGACGCCGCGCGACCGCTTGTAGGTTAAAAACTCAATCGGCCAAGATTCTACATTATTCCTGCAGTCACACAATGGAAGGAAACCTTTGGCCGGTATTGAGAGATACAGGCCCATTCTACTAAAAATACCACGAAAATAAACAAAACAAAATCGTGCCCTTAAATTAAACCCAATTGCTTTCTATATAAAAAGCCATTCATTGTGACCAACGTTAAACCATTGCGTTCGTAAAGTGAGTCGCTCCTGCGATTGCCTTCATTTATTCTGATGAGTTTTATGGGAGAGTGTGTTTCGTAAACACAGCGGGTTCCGTATTCCGTAAGTGTTCGGTGTATTTTTGGATGTTTATTTAACTTGGCTCTGTTTTTTGTGGTCCTTCAGTTAGTGGAATTCAGCGGTACTAGAGTAAATGAGTTGATCCCGTAGAAATTCTTTTGCGGTGCATATTTTTGAATGCGAATATAAACAAGTTTTAATTTCAAAGTGTGTTGTAGTAGTAAACGCAGCAGTTCCTTAAGTTAATAACTGTTAATTCTGAAGTGAAAAATTAATAATTTACAATTACGTAGGGTTTGCAAGATCTAAAAAAAGGTAGTGTGGTATATTGTTGTTTAAAGTGAAGCTTTTCATACGGATGTAATCAATATTGTCTGTGATTTGAGCTGTATTTTATTATAATAACTATAATATAAGTATTTAACTATGAAAGGAATACCAAACTAAGCATTAAATTATAAAAATAAAAACGCAGCTATAAAATCACTACATACATACATACTTTGCGTAGCATTCATAACAAAAATACGAAAAAAACAATATGACAAATAGGAATCAATGTTTTTATTAAGGATCCGAACTCCCATATTGATAGGAAAACAGTGAAGTATTATTTTAAACGAACCAAAAATGAAAATACAATTTAATCGTATTTTCTGATCAAGTCATCGAGAAATCGTATCAAAAACAAAAGTGAAAGTTGAATTCGCTGACTGAACCCTGAAACAGACATATCTTCTTTATTTATACAATTATTTTTTTTTTTTTTTGAAAGGAAAAAAATGTGGCTTTTCTGAGGAACGTTATGAATTTTGTTTAATGCATAGGGATATAAACAAGACTGCAGTAGAGACAAAAGAATGTGAATTAATTGAATAAGTGCTGAAGTTCCTTTGTGACTGAAATGTCCAGCAGTATTCATGGAGCGAGAAATAAGGAAAATTGTAGAAGGGTTAAGCCTTTTGATACTACACGATCATTTTAATGTTAGCTTCCCTTGTGAATTTTAATAAGAATATATAATATCAAAAGCTTATGGGTACGCGTTTTAATATAGTATTCATAGGCATTAATCATGCAGTTTAGCAGTATAGTTTAAGATGTAGAGGCACAGCAAAAATGACTAAGAAGATTAATAAATGTAAAAATTGCAAATATTCTTTGAGATATTTTCAAGTGCCTCATTTGCCATGCATTTCTTGATAAGGACCGGTATAAAGAATCGACTTTTCAAGACTGACCACGTATATTCTTTATTCAAATTCCAGTATAGATGATGTCACAAGCTACTCAATTTAAAAGTCCAATCTTAAAACTGACTTTTTAGACCGGTATCGCGATTCATACCATATTTTTGGGAAATCGGGAAACAGGGTAGATATTTGAAATTTTCCTTATTCGTTTCAATGACCAAAGAGACCCAGATTGAACTGGCTTGAACAAAAGACTGCCGGAAGTTAGGAGTTCCTGTACGCGCAATGCATGAACAAAAAATGCATGAAAATAGTGGGATTAAAAGAAGTTTTAGAATTGAATGAATGTGGCGCATAAAAGAATGAATGTGTTTGTTACGGAAAAGTATTTTGTAGAAACACCGTATCTTCGTCTGGCACTTCTTTTCGTGAATATGATTTACTAGCTGCTGCCCGCGACTTCGTACCCGTGGAATCCCCGATTTTAAAACATTCTTTATCGCTGCTCCGCTCCTATTGGCTTAAGCGTGATGATATATAGCCTAAAGCCTTCCTCGATAAATGGTCTATTCAACCCAAAAAGAATTTTTCAATTCGAACCAGTAGTTCCTGAGATTAGCGCGTTCAAACAAACAAACAAACAAACAAACAACCAAACAAACAAACTCTTCAGCTTTATAATATTAAGTATAGATTTGTTGGTATTAAGTAACTCAAAAGTATTATATATGTTCTGTTTCGGAATTTAGAACGATTTTCTAATTATTTATGCCCTGGCCATTGAATCATTTTTGTTATCTGATGAGTGCAATGACCCCTTAATAGGTATTTTGTTTGTTCTGTTAGACGTAGTATGTTACAGCATATCTTTTTCAATTACTTATCCATTCCAATTTTTATTGTAACAATATTGTTTTTAGTCAGTCCCCTGTACAACTGATAAACTGTGAAATAATCCTTTAAACCAGCTTCATTGAAATTTATAGTTTCTGATCCATAAAATCTAGCTGAACGCTTAAAGCCAGCGTCCTCGTGAAATATGGGTAAGGCATTGATCTCGACTCGTACGATGAAGAGCTAAAATGCACGTTAAAGCTGTAGTAATAAGCATACTAGCTGCTGCCCATGGCTCCGCGTGCGTGGAATGTGTACTTCTGCCAATATTTAGAACAGTCAAGTCAAGACATCCTACTAATATTATAAACGCGAAAGTTTGTAAGTATGGATGGATGGATTGATGTTTTTTACTCTTTCACGTAAAAAGTACTGAATGGATCTTGATGAAATTTAGCACAGAGGTAGATTATAGTCTGGAATGATACTTAGGATACTTTTTATCCCGAGAGTATGTTGCCTGGGGATAATTTTCGACAGCTAGTATATATTGATATATTAAACTCATAGCATTTATTTCAACTAAACTATTTACAGGCACTTTTGAACTGTCAAAGTCGGTCAGTCAAAAAAAGAGCTATCTGCACATTGCTTAACCTTGAAGATAGACCTGTCCGGCTGTTATAATTTAGCTACGAGCGGACGAGCTAAATAGAGTGAAACTATCCAGAGAAAAACTTATGTTCTTACAATCTTTATAATAATAATAATAATAATTAATAATGTCGGCTTCTCAGAATGGATGTAGGAACGGGTCCCGCGGTACTAAGGAGCTGCTCCTCATCGATGTTGCCATTAGCCAACAGGTTCGTCGTTCCCGAAGGGATCTGTCGACATGTTGGATAGACTATAAGAAGGCCTATGACTCAGTGCCACATACATGGCTCATGAGGGTGCTGGAGCTGTATAAAGTTGATGCAGTTCTACGCACCTTCCTGATGTCGTGTATGGGGCAGTGGAGGACCGTCCTTCACTATCCAGGATGTCGACAGACCCAAGCGAACAGTGAACCGATAAGGATCGAGCGCGGCATATTTCAGGGCGACAGTCTGAGTCCTCTGTGGTTTTGTCTGGCCCTGAACCCTCTTAGTACACTGCTGGAGGGTTCAGGCCAAGGCTACCGGTTGAGAAGAGGTGGTCAGGTCATATCGCACCTCCTTTACATGGATGACTTGAAACTCTTTGCCCCCAACAACTTGCAACTGATGAAGCTACTGAAGGTAACAGAAACCTTCAGTAGCGACATCAGTATGGAATTTGGTGTGGACAAATGTGCGGTCATGCATGTGAAGCGAGGTGAGATTATGGAATCCGTGGGAACCCAACTCTCGGATTCCATACACCTTAGATCCCTTTGCTCAACCGAAACTTACAAGTATTTGGGTATGTCGGAAGCGTTGGGCATCAATGCTACTGGCGTGAAACAATCGTTGAAGGAGCGCTTCTTCGGCCGCCTGAACAAAGTACTAAATAGTCTTTTATCAGGCGGAAACAAGGTGCGCGCCTTTAACGGTTGGGTCATGCCGGTATTGATGTACTCTTTCGGCATACTCAAATGGACTCAGACAGAACTGGACGCCCTGGATAGGAAGGTCCGTTCACTGCTGACCTCAAATCGGATGCATCACCCACGATCATCGGTAATGAGGCTGTATATCCCGCGGAAGTGTGGGGGTCGTGGCTTCTTAAATGCTAAGACTCTGCACAACCGCGAGGTATGCAGCCTTAGGGAATACTTCCTAGAAGCCGACGTGGGTATGCACCAGGATGTCGTCGCAGTGGACAAGGGCCTCACCCCACTCTCCTTGGCTAACGAGAACTGGCGCAAACCTGTGGTATTAGATACTAATGATCGCAGGGAGGTATGGAAGAGCAAGGAGCTTCACGGGCGCTTTTATCGGGTCCTACATGGGCCCGATGTAGACTTTCTAGCGTCCGTGGCCTGGCTACGTTTTGGTGACCTCTTTGGGGAAACCGAAGGTTTTATTTGTGCGATTACAGACGAAGTTATGATGACGAACAACTACCGGAAATACATTGTGAAGGACGGTACGGTTGACATATGTCGGGCATGTCACCGGCCGGGGGAATCCATCCACCACATTATTTCCGGTTGTTCTAGTCTGGCTAACGGAGACTATTTGCACAGGCACAACCTTGTAGCCAGGATTATCCATCAGCAACTTGCCCTTAAATACAATCTTGTGGAATCGGAAGTACCGTACTATAGGTATGCGCCCGACCCAGTTCTCGAAAATGGCAATTGCACATTGTACTGGGATCGGTCTATCATCACTGACAGGACTATTGTTGCCAATAAGCCTGACATAGTGGTGATAGACCGACTAGAGCGTCGCGCAATGATTGTAGATAAAGCAGTCCCGCATGACGAGAACCTCGTGAAGGCTGAGAAAGATAAACAATCGAAGTATCTTGACTTAGCTCACGAGGTTGTCGACATGTGGAATGTGAACACAGCAGTCATTGTGCCGATAGTCGTGACGGCCAATGGCATAATTGCCAAGAGCCTCGACCAACATCTTAAGAGGCTCTCGTTGGGCAGCTGGATCAAGGGCCTTATCCAGAAAGCGGTACTCCTGGACACGGCGCGTATCGTTAGGAGGTTCCTCTCTCGGGAGCCCTGACCACCGGTAGCTTGGACCCTGTTCCCGATACCGGTGGGCTACTATTTTTTATATTTTTAAATGTTTTGTTTTTTTTATAGAAATATTTAAAAATGTATTAAGTATGTATAGTAAATAAATAAATGGAATAATAATAATAATAAAATCTTTATTTTTCCAACAAATACACAATTTTTAGCGCGTCCAACATTTATTTGATGAGATTTTATTGACATATACATATTTACTAGAATTGAATTTATTTATGAATTATATTCAGTTAGATTTAATAAATAATATGAATTGTATTGACATATATTTGGTAATTAAGTTTATTGACATTTATTTGATGAGATTTTATTGACTTATACATATTTCTTAGAATTGAATTTATTTTTGAATTATATTCAGTTAGATTATTATATTTTTCTTTCCTGTCTTTATAATGTAGATTAAATTGTTGTGACATTTACTGTTAAAACCACTGTTCGACACAAATGTAATTTTTTTGAAGAATGAATAAATATACCTAAACAATGTTTTCAAATGCTAATGGATTAGTTTGTCCGCACTAGTGGCTGTGGAGCAGCACCAGCATTTAGCCAAACATATTTATCTCCAATGTGATTTCCCAACTTATAATTTGCTTGCCTTCGTAGCGTGCGGTTAATAAAAGATTTAAATTTCGTTTCATTCAGTTCTAATACATGAAGAGGAATTTTAATATGACATTTGAAACAGTACCCCATGAAAGATGCGGCTACTTTAGCCATTCTGAAATCTGGTTGAATTGATTGATCCCTCTTTCTACTAGCATTGTCTGTCAAAATATTTCGGACAAACAAACAGATAAATAGTTGATTTTACAAAGGTTCCATTTTTCATCGGACATACATACACAAACCCACAAAATAGGTGAATCAAAAAGTTTTAAAGCCTAATCGAGCAATAATATAGAAGTTGTGCCCAAAAATACATGTAACTATTCAGGTCACGAAAACCGCTTCGCTCGCACTGTTGGACAACATCACATAACAAAACAACATACATTACTCCAACACCCACGCTTGTCACTGACGTTGCCAATTCAGCTTCCATAAGGAGCTCTCGAATATATGTATGTATATACAAATAACTTCTAGTAGAAACTATTTTGGCATATACATAATTATGTTACCTAACCTAACATTTATCTAGTTAGGGATATGATATTAACTACAGGTAAATAAATACCACATTGTGCTCGTGGCTAAATTATAACAGCCGCGCGGGTCGATCTTCGAGGTAAAGCAGCGCTTGCTGAGGTTGGTCTGTGGATGGGTGACCATCTTAACAAAACGAGACTTCTTCATGCCTCGGAAAGCACGTTAAGCCGTTGGTCCCGGCTGTCATTTGAAAATCTTTGGCAGTCGTTACGGATTGTCAGAAGCCAGAAAATCTGACACCAGTCTTGCCAAGAAGTACCGTGTTACCCATTTAATAGGTTGTTGGAGGTCTGGTAGGTAGTCGCTTCACGTAAAATACTGGAATCCGGCTTGTCATGGAGCCGACCCCAATTTAGTTGGGAAAAGGCTAGGCAGATGATGAATAAATACCACATTGTAATTATTGGTAAGCTCCTTCTGACCACTTCCTCTTATGGTAAGCGAAGATATGGCCGACCATAGACCACTCTTGCCTAATAGTAACCTTATCACTTTTAACTTAAAAATCAGCAGGCTGTAACCCCGGAAATACAGAGCCGAGCTGGGAATTCTACTTATTAGCTGTGCACACAATGAGTATTCCCAAAAGTAATGTGCGCATGGGTGTGATGTCCACCTTGTACCCGTGGCGTATCGCCGAAACTCCAATGACGAAACGGACTTAGCGGAATTGAATAAGTAGTCTATTCAATTCCGCTAGGTCTATTTTATATATTATAATTAATCACATTATTATAGATAGACAGATCAATATTGCACTTTATAACCTACTAACTGAAAAACATATCCTAACGTTAAATAATACCAAGTCACATCTAGCGAGAGTTAAAAATATAAAATTATTTATATATTTGATCAACCAAAACCTGTATAACTCGTACTTGCACAGTTATAAAAAAGAGTTTCTCCTAACTAAGGTTAGCACCGCACGCCCCGTAAAAGTAAGCACTATATAACAAATTTGCACTATGCTATAAAATTACAATCATGTTAAAACAAATCAATCTGATAGCATTCTAAGCATCTAAAAAGTTAATTTCGAGTACGCTTGTTACTCGAAGTTAACTTTAACTAACTCACAACTGGATAGCCGTAGCGGCTAAAAAAATATAGATATTGATAAGGATAGATAAGCATTTTTTTATGGATGGGAAATCATCATTTGATGGAAGTGGATTTAGAAGGGAGTGCCGGACTCTTACTGTGCTACTAAAGCCCATCGGTGTTCCTCCAAATGCCCTTTGCATCCACGGTCGCGGTGACCCTTTCGAACGAATTCCACAACCCTGATAGGATAGCTAAGCATACAACGGTCACCGGAAGTTCATTGCCTTAACAGATTTCAGTCATAGGGACTAAAGTCTCGGCGGCGACCTCTCGCGTCCGGCCCTGGTTCGGGCCATGGTCCGGAGCGAGGAGGCATGGGAAGCGGTCGCCTCCTTCTGCGAAGCAGTAATGCTAGCGAAGGAGGAGGCGGAGCGCGTGCGAGAGAGGGATGCCCCTCGCTCCAGCCGCCGCAACAGAAGAAGACGCCCCGGGCATCGGGAAACGCAGGGCGATTCCCGGCCACCGTAGGCGCGGGCCTGCGGATGGCGAGCTATGGGTGGCTCGCCGTCCGATAGCAACCAGGCCCGAGTCGACGGCGCGTCGTGTTCCACGCGCGCCTCAAAGAGCCGTCAGCAAATTAGACGGGGCCCCATAGGGTCAGTGCCTGCTAGGGTTGCGGAATTTGTTCGAAAGAGTCACCGCGGCCCTGGAACGCAAAGGGCACAAGAAGGATCACGGGTGGGTTTTAGTCAGTAAGAGTCTGACACTCCCTTCCGCTCCGCCCAGAGCGGGAGAAGTCATTTGATGATTTCCCATCCAGAAAAAAAAAAAAAAAAAAAAGGACTAAAGTCTGAATACTATGTTTTAATTAGAAAACTCAAGTAGGTGCTACAAGAAGTTGATCCTTTGATCGTTCCATGACGAAATACTACATTTTATTTGGTACGTACCGATATAAAACAAAAATGTTGCTCTCGAGTAATAACGCACAGATGGAAAATTATACCAGGTAACAATTTGTAAAGATTTAAGGGATATCTAAGGATAGCCAAGCATATGTTGTCAGACATCGCAAGTTTGTTGTCTTTGCAAACCTCTTTAGTCCCAGACAGTGTGACACGTTTTAATTGGAATCCCCAAGTAGGTGCTACAGGAAGGTACTTTAACGCCGGCGATCCTTTGATCACTCAACAAAGGTGCTGATTACACCAAATACCTCATTATTAAATATCAAAGAACGCTTTTGTCTGATTTTAATAAGCTTATTTAAAATCCCACGCATTAATAGACTTGACTCCAGCTTCTGAAAGAAATATAGGTAAGAGAGAATTTCACGATGTTGAAATATTTATTTTTTAATTAGTATTCACAGTGGGTAAAGGTCTTGTGTCTCAGGTAATAAGTTTAATTTTGAAATTTTCAGGCGTGATATAAATTTGGTCCAATCTTTCTATCACAAATTAATTGATAACAGACTAATTTATTAGCCTCGTTTTATATAAATTGTTAAGAATCAGTGCGGTAACTAAGTTCAAAATTATCTTAACACTATGAAATGGAGAAAATGAGAAATCTTCACGCACGTAATAAGACGGGAAACCACAACCCACCCATCCAATTACGAGCCCGATTGGCAGTAGCTTACCCACAGTTCACTGAACAAATCCACGATTAAACTCGTCCTCTTAGATACCCGTACATCTCGATTCAGTTGCAGATTGTTTAATTCAGAAGTTATGTTCCCGAAGCTTTTAAGTGATTGAACATCGAAAAACATCGAAACCAACATTTTGAGTGAATGAAGTGAACAGTTGCGTAATTTGCTTTTCGGAAAGCTCAATCGGCCCGTCTTCAAATATTTATCAAAGAGCCCATTTACATTGTAAACGACAGAACTATGAACTCCAAAACTTGCAAGTTGGTTGAATTATTACATGTTACGATCTAAGCAATAACTTCGCAACGATCAAATTTTCAGCAAAGGGCCTATTTTGAAAGTTAGTTACTGATACTTCAATAGTTCAATTAGCAAATTCTAAACACTATGAATATTAAACGATACTTGTATCGTTATTATGAGCACAATATCACCCAAACCTACCGTGTGTGTAATTATGAGGATAATAGAGGAGAATTATTTCCACATATAATATTGTCACCATTGACAAGACACATAACAATAACATGGTAGGTACTCTTAAGGTTTTCGGGGACAAAGGTTGGCAAGGCGTAAAATAGAAACTTAATATGAAGCCCGGATATTTATACCACACAAGGCACGGATCAGAGGTTATTTATGTGTTATAGCAGATAATGGGTGTTTTGTCCACTCTTTTTACAATATAGAAACTAGTCATAATCCAGGTATTCATCTTCTGATCTTTTAGAACTTCACCTAATAACGTTATTTTATTTAAAAAAACTGTCTATAGATACATATTCAGTTACTTACAATAAACCTCACACTATGATTATATTTGTCTTAAGTCGATGTAGCGACATCTACACCACCTTAACTACAAACTTAAAAATAGACCTGACGTCACACAAAGCCTACACGGCACTATTAAAATTATCCTTGCGATTAGAACCTATACAATAGTCCTGTAACGACCATCGAGCATTTGTCCACCAGATATAACACCCGTCCGAAGGAAAAAAGAAAATATCAAGAATTTCCATGCTGTTTCGTATTCACACTAATATTGTAAATGTTAAAGTAGCTCTGTCTACATGTCGCTCTGTCTGTTTGCTACCTCTTCAAGTTTCAACGGCGGAACAAATTGGGATAAAAACTTGGCACTCGGTTAGACTAAGTCTTGGAATGGGGCATCGGAGATTTTTTATCTCGGGACCATGTTCACTTGGGATAATTTTGGACGTAAACGCGAACGAAGCCTCTGACAGAAGCTAGTATCTCTAGCTTCATCTTAAGGTCATATTACTTAAATCAGTTCCAACAATTCCACAAGTCATCTGCCTAGCCATTTCGCAACTATATTGGGGTCGGCTTCCAGTCATACCGGATTCAGGTGAATACCAGTATTTAACGTGCTGCTGCGGCTGCCTACCAGACGTCCACAATCCATTAACTGGGTAATACGGGCTTTCTTGGCAAGACTGGAGAAAGTTTGGCTGGTTTCTTAAAATCCATAACGACTGCCAAAGATCTGCGAATTCAACTCGGTATGCACCAATCCACAGACCAACCCTGGCAAGCTGTGCTTAACCTTAAATATTGACGCGTGCGGCTGTTATTAGGATAGTTTGTAAGTCTTTCTAAGCCCTGTCTAGAGGCTTTAATATTCATATTAAAGCCGCCACAGGCAAGCCTGTTTAAGCAGTCGACAATCCTAGGTTGAACTGCGAGACCGCCCATAAAAAAAAAAAACTGTTATTAGGCACAAATTCCTACAATTGCACAAGTAAGCAGACAAAATACCTAGTTATCTTCCAGAGCAAAGAATTTTATTGCTAAACGCCTATGAGGAGTTCAAATTCTCTCTCCTACATTTCTCGTGTCTCGTAAGATAACAGATAATTCTCATGATGAGACAGCCCTGGATCGTGTGAAATTAAATTATAAAGGAGTAGTAAAAAGTGAAATAAAACAGAGAGATAACTTCTTACAGGTGACGCGGAGTATTATTGTGACTCAGATAAAAATATAGGTACGAGTATTATTATGTGAAGGTAAAACAATTGAAGTTAACTTGCTGCTTCTTTGCTGTTTCGACGAAAACTATTTAAGATGTAAAGACCAAGTGAGAATTATGTTCTAGAATTTGCTTTTATTTTAATTATCTTGTCATTTACATTACATTCCATTATCTAAATGGTTAGGTAGAGGTTATTTAAAGTGTAGGTTTAGACCCACATTTTGTCATTTGCCAGATAAGTTAAGCTTTACATATGTATACGTATCTCCGGATAATTGTAAAATGCGTAAGATTATAAAATATCTTGATATCTTTTAAACTCTCGAAATGTTCAACTGAACATTTTGAACACTTTTTACGCATCAAAATTTGATAGTCTAAAATCAAAAGCAGTTACTGAATTCTAGATCATCTGCTTGGTAATCACTTTATCCAACCCGGGAATTGAACCAAAGACTTTGTCTCGAAAGTAGCGCTTGCTACTACTTGACCAACGACACAGTATGTCCAATCAGTTATATTATAATAATCTATATAAATTGATTTTCAAAGTAATTTTGAAAGTAACTTGTAACTTGAAGAGTACCTACTAAATTACTTGTAGAGCGGACTCATGATTGTAACTTCACTGTGATAGGTCCTGTCAATTACATAGGTGGTAAACTCATGATTAACACCTGACCTAATTTGGTTATTATATTGACAATTTTCACACCTAGATAATACTGGATAATACCTAGCTAGATAGTACATGTATATTTACAACTACTTATATTTAGAGTAGCTGACCCGCGCAACTTCGTTTGTGTCACATTTCTCATGACTGCTCCGCTCCTATTGGTATTAGCATGATGATATGCTTATAGCCTCCCTCGATAAATGGGCTATCTAACACTGAAAGATTTTTTTCAAATTGGACTAGTAGTTCTTGAGATTATCTCAAGCAAACAAACACTTCAGCTTTATATATTATAAGTATAGATACTCGTAGATTTGTCTGCATCCCTCGAAATTACAAAACGTTATGAATGATATATGATATGAGCTTGGTAAAACAAAAGACTCCGGCTAGGAAATTCCATGCCTAAATCTGTGTTTTCTTATAGCTTGGGAAAACCTGGCAGTCATTAAGTCAAGAGTGAATAGTTTACTTTTAGATGAGCGTGCTTGAATGATGTGAATTTGAACTTTGGCTGATATATCTTGTATGGAGGCTTTTATTCTAAAATTTTGTAACTACCTAGAATTTGGAATTGAAATATAGACTTTGATTTTCATATTTTCTATCTCAGTCAGGCTTATCCAATTAAAGATTCAAACCTTATAATTAGCACATTCTAAATTAAAAACCTCCGATGTAAACGAAACTATGCCTTATTAAAAAGTTGTTATAAAAGACTGTACAAATTTTAATACTTATTTTGTAGTTGTTTTTTATAAATTCGCTGATTTTGATCGCCCGCGCCGCAAATAGCATTTCTCCACTAATTAAAAACACGTATGTACGTATTTCTTGAAACTCACGAGCTAAAATAGTAAACGGAGCATTCAAATAAAACCTTGGAAAAGTATTTATTACTGCTATAAAAAAAACCTAAATTAACTCAAAGAAAAAAAAATTAATACACAATTTAAGAGTGCATAAACTTAAATACCCAAATCTTAGCATGAATCTCAAAATAAGAGTCGGAACTCGATTCAAACTTTCAGTTTTCGTCTTTGTCTTTACTCAAATCGAGATATTTAAATTCATTCGATTCTAAGTATTCTAATATTTCGATAGGTATTAGTTTTCGAGATTCAAAAAGTACATTTAAAAATATAGTCCTAAAACCGTACATTGAAAAATACTCGTAAATCCTCCTCAAACCAACAATTTTTTACACATGTTAACATCATAGCTCGTCACTTTAGCAAAACAAAATAAAATATAGAACATATTTCTCATAAAAAAATACCCCAAATAAAATATTGAACAAGCTTCTGCTGGTATATTTTCGTGTAAATAAAGTACGTTTTATGTATTTGCCAATTTAACACGCTTGACAAGTTACGTAAAATTTTTAGCTTCGGCTGTGACCGAGCAATTGTGCATTCAAGCGCACCGGAATTCTTGAAAGGGTCCTATTTAATGAGAATTATAAATAGCAACATATGTGAGGTCAGGTTAAAATCTTTATAATTTTAAATTAGTAGCTATAAGTAAAATGAACGTAAGCAGGTAATTGTTAGCCTTATCCTGAAAGCAATTATATTTACTGAAGTTTATTTTACAGGAATCTCCGACCTCATTATCTCAGTTTAGATGTTGACTGCTTGCTTTCATTATATCCAGGAAATATCATTTTCAGTGGCCAGATGACATTTTCTAAAAATAGCTCGGGTCTCTTTGAATTAAAGTGAAAGGGCGCCTTAGTCCCTTACGTTTACGTTTGTCATCTGATAAGCCGGCATTACAACGCGAGAATTTAATTTATTCTAAAATTAGTCACCCAAATTAACGCTAACTAAGCCGCTCATTCAGCTAATACACAATCAACGTACCTTCCACCACAGAAAATGATTACGGAAATCCAGCCAGTCTTTGATTAATTCGCATTCAAACCAAAATTCAGGAGGAACCACACCACACTAATCAACGTGGCACATCATCAAACAAATCACGTATTAAAGTTTCACATTTTAACACTGAAGTTTTAAATACGCTCACGTAAAATACGCGGTTGATTCATCTAGTATTCAGGGATCCGGGACACACGTGTGACCGTGACGGGACCGTGCGGGCGACTGACACTCTCGGATGTTTCAGCGAGAATCAACGCGGTAAAACTGCGCAGAGACGCAACCAAGGGATATTTTATGGTGTTCTTATATCGGTCAGCCGGTACATCGATGAGTATACTTCTAATTAAAATCAACCACCACTTATTCCACGTGGAAAGCATGTGAATAATAAAAAAAAATCAAGATGTATTTGTAAGATTTCGAAACGCGTAACTTTTGTTATTCCCAGAAAACTACTAGACTGAAACGAAATTGTTTTACATAACTGTGAAAGTTCAAAATAAACGCTTCGCATGTTCTGCTGTATGTATGTATGTCTTGAAAGTTTTGAATAAACACGTAACACATTGTGGAAAATTTAAGAAAATTGAAGTGCTTTTTTCATAAATATTACTTACGGAATGGTAGTGTTCAATTTTCCTAGCCCTTCGCATTACGGATTTTATCCAGATCTTATCTATGCTAGCCACATTGAAGTCTCATAAGTCTCATAAGCTCCATGTCGAAACGTTGTAGATTCTGTCATTTATTAGTTACATCTTCGGTTTAGTTTAAACGCTTTTTGCATTAGACAGTACCCATGCCCAACGCTTTATGACAGCAGAGCAACTTTGTTATGGACAGAGAGAAAATTAAAACAGCAGAGAACACGGTAGGTACAGAATGATCTTGATACCGCTAACTCTTTCTAAGTGACTGATTAGGTTCAATATTAATATTTAAATTCTTTATCATCATCGTAGCTCAACTAGTCCCGAAATCTACCTTCAGTTCATATTTTAAACGACGACTGAAATTCAGCACCGTCATGCCACAGGCAAGACGTACATCTGTATAGTTTTTATTATATCCATTTTGTTTTCAGTTAAACGTTCATCATAATATTTGTCTTTACCAATATAATTTAAATACCTACTACTTACTCCCACATATTTGTATTGATTTTAGTTATCTAAACTGTGAATAAATTTTCTTTCAATAAGTGCCTCATCTCATAACGACTGTCTCGTCTGAAAAGCAAGCCACATGAGCTTTCGTTCAAACTAAATAATTCATCGTATTTCAAATTCAGTGCTCAAGCTGTATCAGAATAGCGAACAATGAGATGTGCTTGCCGACTCACATGTGTTTTGTTTAATTAAACTACTCGTTCAGATTCTATTCATCTCCAAGTCTGCGAAGTTAAACTTTGACTTTCAGAGTTTTACCATGCGTGTTGCATTATTAAGTTTAAAAATTAATCAATGCGCTTTGTTATTATAATATTGTGGTAGCAAAGTTTAAGACAATTTATTTAGAAAAGTTAAACTTAGAACAAAAATAGAATTCAAATGACTTATATTGTTTTTATTACCAATTTATTACTTTGAATAACATAATATGGAGTGAAGTGATGAAGTTTAAGATCTTTTCATCTTTACCTCCAAAACTACTGTGCCAAAAATGTTGAAAAGTACTGATAAATATAAAAGTAATTTTGCTTATAGATTACATAGGTACTTGTTAAAAACCCATATGATTGTTTCGAAACCCTTGCACGTGGTTCCGACTCGCACTTGACCGATTTTTTTTTCATGTGTTTTAATAATGGCTGTGATGTACTTAATTTTATTTAATTATTAATTAATGTTATGTCATAATGAAATTTTTAATTGTATGGTTACGTTTCATTCTTTTTTAACTGTTTTTAATTCTTATTCTCGATTTTTTACTAATTTAATTGTTATTGTTTTAACATATTTATTGTTACCACAAATTGTGCATGTGGTGTTAACCTTTAATTAATTGTTACACTAATAAATGTAGTAAAAAATGATATTGTAAATGTTCCGTGTAAACAATTGTTGGTTAACCAAATAAATAAATAAATAAATAAATGTGTTAAATCTGTAGTAAAATTCAGAATATGTTTTAAGATCTTTTGCAGCCCACATTGTAGAGAAGTACGCAACAAAACGAATACTTGTGCTCCGGTTTTAAACTTCTGGGAACTAACCCAGACTAATTTTCGAGGCTCGCATCCGGGCATATGGACTATATTGCTTTGTGTCAGTTTTCAAAGCTTTGTTATTCAACACTTAAGTGCTTCGCGTTCAAGTTTGACGTATGGAAAAGTTAGTATGATTTCCAACACCAAAAAATCGACTGAGTGAGGTCAAATATACCGATGGCCGACAATATCATTGCAAGAAGAAGATACAAAATGTTATTTATATAATTTTGACCTATTATATCAGCAATATTTCCCAAGAAAGGCTTATTTTTCCTCTTTTTTCTTTCTAGAGCTACTAAGGCACAGTCTTCGTAAGGATATCACGCTCATCCCTCGATCACCAACTGAGCCTGATGCGATTTTAATAGAAATGTAGTGCGGAAGAAGTCATTTGATGATTTCCCATCCATAAAAAAGTGTAGTAACCTACCCATCGTGGTAAAAGAGCAATTGAACCCACCGACTTACAATTTTTGTATCATTCGTAACCTTTACGTAGGTTTTACGTGTGCTTAGAATAGATGAATGAGATCTATATTTGAGTCGACATAACCTTTTGCGGGAATCTCTATTTTTCATATCCAAAATTGCTCAACGTTTCACTCCAATAGCTAAGACGCTGGTTTAAAACTGGCATTGACAGCAACAAATGTAAGTAATACGGATCAGTTTCATTGTAAAACTAATAGCGTAAGGTTGTCTCAACTACCGATGCCAATGTGACTGTTTAGCGACTGTATGTGTGGTGTACGAAAATTTGTGGTGCATTCATGAATAAGTATAATTCGTAGCCAATAAGTACGATATCAATTAACTGGCAGGTTTTACAGGCTTGGAATTCATCAGCTAGGGGTAAAAAACTTGTCGCTGTAAGGTTCATTGGTTCATTAGTCCATTGTTTGTTTGACATGTGGTAGATAATGTCCGGTGCAACTGCATGTTCCATTTTACCTGACTTCGGCAAAGCTGATAGGAAGGGTTATGATTTTAGCAGTCTTTTTTTATATAAACTTCGTGTTCAGCAGTGGAGCAAATGTGGACTTTACGCAACAAGTAGCACGTGTGTATGTATGCATGTCCCACCGTTCCGCTTATTTGAAATGAGAAATTGCTAATCTTATTATCTTAGGTCTAAAGCTAATGTCTGCTATAATAAACGTTTAAGGAGGAATTACAAGGTAATTTTGGCAAGCACACCGAAGAAATCGGCTGCTCATTCTCGCTCCCTCTTACCCTTAATGCTCAAGTTGCTACCCTTATTATTGAACACCCACAGACAGGGTAAAGCCGTCCTGAACATAACCTATTTTTGACTAAAATAGACATAGGAATATCAAGATCCTAGGTTGACCCCAGATGATTAATTTAAATGATTACTGAACGTCTTCATGCGTAATCTGAAAGATGTGTGAATATTATTATAGAAAGTTATTGTTTCGGCATACCAAGCAAGATTATTTTCCGATTTGCGGTTTCACTTTCCAAGACAATGATTGGTGTAAAAAGGTAAACTGTATGTAATTTGAAGCATTCCATTTACCTTCATACTAAGTCATTTAAGTCTAAGAATTTTCTTTGAAGGTCTTAAAAATCCTAATGGTTCAAATAGGTACCTAAGACTTTTACATTGAAATGAATACATGAGATAGGTATCCAACAGAACTTCAGCTTTTTAGAATGTTTCGTAATTGTGTGAAAATCGGAATTATTTCATTCAGAGCAACGGTGGCTTGGTGGTATAAGTCAGACTTAGCTGCGTGTTGTGGGTTCGATATAGGGCAGGATTATTTGTACATTTAAGTAATTCTTAATGTGGTCCTTGGTTTGCTGAAGGATTATTACCTACATACTTGCGATAAGTTGTTACATGCCACTATAAAACCATCACTGACCCAGTTTGAAGGTCAAATTAGCACTCGCTCTCATCTTTAATAATTATTTTCAGTTGCATCCGGTTATATTAGCGGCCTAACCAAACATGGTATGATATCAGTCTAGCCTTTTCCCAAGAAAAGACTAGACTGATATCATATATCTATTACAAGTCGTTATATTCTTTCAAGTTTTAGTTTTTTCACCAATGTTAGTCTTGCGTTTGGCCACTATCCTATCTCCTCTGATGGTAAGCGGTGATCAGATCTACGATAGAGCACGCTTGCTTTTTTTTTCTGGCTGGGAAATCATCAAATGGCTTCTCTCGCTCTGGAAATTACACCCGTATTCCTCCTTCTGTTCTTTGCGTTCCAGGGCTGCGATGACCTAACAGTAGTATATTCACGTTTGACTTGATACATCCTCAGGTATATCCGTCAGGAAATAATTAACTGAACCTTCCATAATCTCGTCTATAAATCATATTGCTCGGCATTCGTCTAGCTCGGAATGGCTCAGAACGGCTACCAATATCCCGTCATCGGCTTATATTCGACAGTCGGCGAAATGGTCCGTTAATCAAATAGTTTGATATGTCGTTGCTTTTCAGTGAATACGATATTGTTAATCCTGATGGTTCGAGATTGTTAATGTTTTATTATTACGCTCAATATTTGCTTTCTTATCAATAATGTTGAAGATACTCATTTTTTCTGAAAATTAACTCACGTTATCGCCTGGATGGTCATGGGATATTTTGACGGTAGGTACTAACACTTTCTCTGACTTTCGTTTAGTTCGATTTTTGATTTGTTAGTCATCTCATATAATTGACATTTGATCTAATCGCTGAACAAAGAGAGACCGCGCCAGCTAGAGAACTTATATGTTAGGTTGGAATGGGATGTTGTACTTAGCTACCGTAATTTAAGCTGAATGTACATTAGATAAAATAAGTGATCATTAGATCTGTGGCGTTATCAAATGCTACTTATTCGAGACGGCAACACGGTGGAGCATGCGGTGGAGGTCTGCCCTGCTTGCGCGGAATACCGCCATGTCCTCGTCGAGGCGACTTCTTACTACCGGCCGAAGCGAGAGGGCATGGGAAGCATTCACCACTTTCTACGAAGCAGTAATGTGAACTGCTTGAGGGAGAGGCATACCTCACGCCCCACGAAGATGTAGCCCGCTAGGGCCAGAGCCAGCCAGGGTTGTGGAATTTGTTCGAAAGAGTCACCGTGGCTCTGGAAGCAAAAGGCATTTGGAGCAACACGGATGGCATTTAGTCAGTAAGAGTGTGAAAATCCTTTCCACTCTGCTCAGAGCGGAAGCGGAAAAAGTAATTAGATGATTTTTCGACCATAAAAAATTACTAAACACGGTGTATACCTACTCAGTTTTCTGATATGAGTCCCTTGCCATAAGGAGTGAACCAAATGCCAAATGTAGATCTATCTCGAATGTAAACGGTGAATATAAAGCAAAAAGTTGCTATCCACTCAATAAATTCTTGTAGCCAATGTTAAATTTCCCGACCTGAGCATCAAACCCTGGACCCCTAATGCTTATCAGTCATGCTTGTAAACACTGAACGAATTTAATAGAAGGAATTTAAATGTTCACCAAAAAAACATGAAGGCATTCAATATACATAAAGCCACACGTTTTCTTTAGGCAGTGAATACAATATAACGCGTGTCACATATATAGTCTACTACTACATAGGTACTTGTTTAGCGTCGTCCATGATTTTTAAACCCGTCATACACGCGAGCCGGTTGCGAGGCTACGTATCTGCCAAAGGACCAATCAGCTTGGTTTAGCTTTGTGTCCCTCTATGCATCAGCTTCCAATATTTCCATTTAACATCCTCCTCGTTTGTTAATCTCCTTTCAAAAGATGGCCTTTGACTAATGATTTTTCCTTGTTGGTCCATGCCTACTGCATGTAATCAGGTGAAAAGCTTGTTACGTGATCATCCGTTTGTGTTGTTAAAAATTTTAGGAGTGGTTGATGATTCATCATCAAAATCATAACCGCTAAAAAACGTCCACTGTAGGACAAACACTTTTTCCAAGTGTTGCCACATCACCCCCATACGCACGGGTTCCCATAGCTTTCACCAGGCCATCGGTCCACCTTGGAAGGCCTAACAACGCCGCGTCTTTTGGTCCATGATCGCTACTTTGTTTGAGTTTAAACAAGCTTTTATATTTGAAATCATCATTTGCCTAGCTTTTTCCCAATAATAATGGGGTCGATTTCCAGTCGAAACGAATTCAGCCGAGTACCAATAGTACCAGTATTTTACGTAGAGTGGCTGCCTACCAGACCTCCACAGCCCATTAACTGGGTAACACGGTCTTTCTTGGAAAGACTGGTGTCAAATTTTCTGAGTTATTCAATCCGTAACGACTGTCAAAGATCTACAAATAACCGCCAGGACCAACAGTTTTCCGAGCCATGGAAAAATCTCGGTATGTTAAGATGGTCACCCATCCAATTGCTTATCCTGAAGTTATATTTGAAATGTTTTAGAGATGATCGAAGGATGGAAGTGCAGATATACCTAGAGAGATTAGTTGTATAACAAGGATGCAACTCAATACTCATTAATTTACAACTGAAACAAACCTCGATTTCCTCTAAACCCAGTAGCAACATGATATTTTATGTAATCATACGGCTTCCGTATGTTTCCTTTTTGAGAGAACAAACAACGTTTTGAGCAAAATAGAAGTGAAAATCTGTTGCAAACTGTGCATTTGGAAAATTTAAGAATTTTGAAACAAAAACAAATGAATACTCTTCGGTTTCACCAAACCCCGGTTTGGGTTGAAAAGGTATGGGAAAGCAGCAAAGAAAAATCGTTTGTAAAGTTGTAGTTTTAATCTTCCAAAATAGGCCAGCGAGGCCTAGTTTTCTGCTTAATTTTGATTCCGTTGGGTATGGAACTAAACCAACAACATATTCACATAATTAGGAACTATTACGGTAGGCAAACGATATAATATTTAATTCCCATATTAAGAAATGAAATCCCACCAAATATAAGGAACGATATCTATATTTATAAAAGCGAAATACCACTCACTGATTAATTACGAAATCTCAGAAACTATGGGGTGTAGACATCCGCTACGGATTTTACGAACCTCCATCCTTAAGGGGGTAAAACGGAGGTGGAAACTGTTTGTACTAAATCTGCGCAGAAGAAGTCGCAGGCGAAATGCTAGTAAATAGTAAAAAATGTAAATGAATGTACAAGAAATACTATAAAGACCACATAAATAACTGATATATTTTACAATTGTGAACATGCAGCAATAAAGGTTAAGCAGCCTGTATATTTGAGAAAAGTGGTTCTAAACTAGTTTTCCTATGAGGGGCCTGTTAGCGCGCATTTGAGCCAAAACTTAACATGAAAATTATTCAAGTACCTACAATTTCACATACTTTTTTTTTTTTTTTTGGATGGGAAATCATCAAATGACCCCTCCCGCCCTGGGTGGAGCGGTAGGGAGTGTCAGACTTTTACTGACTAAAACCCACCCGTGCTCCTCCATGTGCCCTTTGCGTTCCAGGGCCGCGGCAACTCTCTCGAACAAATTCCGCAACCCTAGCAGGCACCGACCCTATGGGGCCCCGTCTCTGGTGCTGACGGCTCCTTGAGGCGCGCGTGAAGCACAACGCGTCGTCGACTCAGCCTGGTATCGGACGGCGAGCCACCCACGCTCACCGTCCACAGGCATCAGCCACTGCGCAATAGCACAGCGGCCGACTTGTCTCTGGAGGAGGCCGAAATGGGACCATTACTGGCACTCCATTTCAGCCCCCTCCCGAGTACCGGGAGTCGCAGCACCCACAGCAGAAGCGGCAGAAGCGGCGACGGAAGCCGCGGCGGCGGCAGAGGCGGCGGCGGCGGCGGACCTCTTGCCCTTGGTCGGGGCGGATGGCGCGCAGGCCCTTCCCCCAGCCCAGTGCTCGGCCGGCTTGCCAACAGCCGCACATGCACTGCAGTTCACATACTTACTAATGGATATTTTTCTTTGGGCAAAATGTAATTAGCATGCATGCATGTAATTAGAGTGATAACGGCCCCGACTTACGAGTTGTAGGTCGCGGTTTCAAACCCAGCTCAGGCGCATTACTTTGTGTAATTAATTTCATCACCAGTGTTCTCAAAACGGTGAAGGAAAACATCGTGAGGAAACCGGCATGTCCTAGAACCAAATATACGAAGACATGTGACATTCACCAACCCGCACTGGGCCCGCGTGGTGGATTACGGCCCATGCCCTCTCCTAGAGAGGAGGTCTATTTCAGCAGTAGGAACGTTAAATGTAATTAATTACCTTTAAAGTAAAAATATTACCTACTGCTAATGTAAGTACCAACACAAACCAATCCCGGTTTAATGGTACAATAACAAATTTAAAAGTGTACACAACTGTACTAAGAAACCAATTTTTTTTTATAAATATGGCATACACACCTGCTAAATTGACGGATTCATTAAAACTAGGGACTCTCCTAGGTATATTGCTCAAAATTTTAATGCCCACGTTTCAGACTTCCTAAAAAAAAAA
Source organism: Hecatera dysodea (assembly GCA_905332915.2). Classification (NCBI taxonomy): domain Eukaryota; kingdom Metazoa; phylum Arthropoda; class Insecta; order Lepidoptera; family Noctuidae; genus Hecatera; species Hecatera dysodea. The sequence goes on from HG995295.1 coordinate 7,019,053, forward strand.
ACAAGACATCAGACTAGACACTGTAAATTCATGTAGACATTATATGTAAATAATAATTGATTTCGGAAATCACAATCTTTCATTCTCAACTGTAACCAAAAATATAACTGTTTAATTGTAATTATCCTCGCACAATTATTTCGATACACCTACGTGGACATCCAATTAATTGTTCAATTAACTTACATTAATTAATTCCGGATTGTTCAATTAAGGGCTACAGGCAGCGCCATCTGTCCCATTGCTGGTAGTTAATAGGTACAACTGGTGCGATGTAAATTATATCGGAGGAATTGAAGAAACACCTACATTTCACACTTTATATGCTTGGCATGTTTTATATTGCTCTCACTCTGAGAATTTTGTATTGAAAAATTTAGTTACTATGTCAATTACAAGTTGGTTCCTTCTTCTCCATAGAAAGTCTTTGCAACGTGCATTCCTTTCCAGTTGCTTTCATTTAATTCATTATTTATGAATTAAAAGAAACTGAAATGATTTAGGTTGATGAACGATAATTAATTAGTGTCGGTGTAAAGGTTATTAATATTATTTTACAACAAAGGATAATTTATTTCATGCTACGGGTTCAATCCTTACTAATATCATAAACGCAAAAGTTTGTATGTATAAATGTTTTAACGTTTCTTACGTTTTCATGCAAAAACTGCTGAATGGATCTTGACGACATTTACTACTGATAAATGATATTTATTTTGTAAATAGGTTAACATAACACTTTTACACGACCAATATTTTTCATTAAGGTCATTTTAAGACCGATGTTTCCTAGCCGACTATCCTGAGAAGAAACACCGGAAAAAACTCAGAGACAGAGGTATATTATAGTTTGGAATAACACATATGATACTTTTTATCCCGGGAGTAGGTATTTTCCCTTGGGATAATTTTCGACATTCACGCGGGAGGAGCCGCGGGCGGCCGCTAGTATACCAATAATACTAAAACATGTTACTAATTAATTGTTCCTATTTATTACATACGGATATATGTATATACACCCATATATAGCGTAACTGAATTAATACCCAAAATTACCTCATCTGGTAAAACAAAAAAGGATGGTTATGCTCCCTTTTTTTCTGGAAGGGAAATCATCGAATAACTTCCCCCGCCTTGGGCGGAGCGGTGTCAAACTCTTACTAACTAAAACCCACCCGTGATCCTTCTAGTGCCCTTTGTGTTCCAAGGCCGCGGTGACTCATTCGAACAAATTCCGCAACTATAGTAGGTACTGACCCTATGTGACCCCGTCTTCTTTGCTGACAGCTCTTTGAGGCGCCCGTGGAAAACGACGCGCCGCTTCGCAGAGGAAGGTCACTACTTCTTATGCCTCCTCACTCCGGACCATGGAACTGGATTGAACCAGGATCGATTTTGGTATAGGATAGCCCATTCATTGAGGAAGGCTATATAATATCACGCTACGACCAATAGGAGCGAAGCATCAATGGATAATGTTGCAAAAAATTTTTTTTTTGTCTCTTATGTAACGCAAATGAAGTATTATTATTAAATAATACTAGCTGAGCCGCGCAACATGAGAGACCTATAATACTCTATAAGTCGAAACTTTTCAAGATTACAGATTAACGTAAAATGCTCTTCCAGAAAATTAAATCGAAAGTAAACCACGATCACAAAGACACTTTTATAGACGACTCATTGGATATATAATCTCCTCTATAAGCAATATTTAAGCCCACACCTCGCTACGGAGGTGCACTCCAGCTAAAAATATTGCTCGCATATTTCTCAATGTAAAATCGCACGGAAATTCAGCGAAAACGGGAAGCTACAGTGTCAAAGGAAAAATATTTGATTTCTCTAGCAATAAACACATACTTCGCAGTTCATTGACTCCACTACACGCTTCGAGTTGGCTTTCAAAGGTTATTTCAATCGAGCACCTCCAGTCAAGTCTGATTGCATTAAGTTCATACTTAGGATTGGGTTTGATCGGAATCAAGGCTATTTGCGAACGGTCTTGTCAAATCTGGATGTTGATTTTTTTCAGAGCTTTTTGGTATTCCAGGCTCCTGAACACTTTTATTCAATAAAAACTTGCTGACATTTTAACCTTGTAAAAATGAGAGGGTTCATCAAGAAAATTCACTCAACTAGTTGGCGCCACTTAAGTGAATGATACTTTGAAAACGTAACTGATGACGTAAAAATGAAGTTAATGACAATTTAGCTACTATCGGAAATTGTAAGCGTTTTAGTAAGGTGCCGTACAGTGTTTTAAAATATTCAATAAGTAGATATAAATATATGAAACCCCACTGCCCCTTGGGGCGCGTCATTCCAGAAAAGCCTTATTAATTTAATATTAGAACCTTCCCGGAAAGGTTCAAAAGTAGCTCTGATAAGTGGATAGATGGAACCACTTTTGTTGACCTTTATGAAAGTTAAATAAAGGTTTAGGAATGTATGTTTAAATATGACTTTAGGATGAATTACATATATTGCCTTTAAAATTTACTCATTTACTAACCATTAATTACATTTCATTCAAACATAAAAAAAAAAACATTATTTGCAACACTGGACAACGCTACATTTCAAACTACCCAATATCAAATTCGAATACAAAAAAAATCATTTGTCAAAATATTGGTACACTTTTTTTCATGGAACGCTTTCGGTTTGATTTGTAACTAATCAAATATGCCACTGGAAAGTAAATACTGGGACCAAAACCAATCAAAACATACTTTTATTAGAACAAGGGTTTGCACGAACTACTTTTTAGTAGGATTTTTCTAAAGTAATATTATAAAGAGGAAAGTTTTTTGTTTGTTTATTTATACCTAACTAGCTTTTGCCCCCGACTTCGTCCGCGTGGAGTTCGGTTATATCGTAACGTAACGTCACCGTGATCAATTACGAGTATACTGATTCCAAAAATGCAATCAGTAAAGTATTTATTTATTTATTTATTTATTTATTTATTTTATTATTTATGTACACACATACAATAAGTAAGAGATAACATTACAATCTTTGTACAAAGGAACTGCTTATTTCAAACGAAATTTCTTCCAGCAGACCTGCGAAAGGATAAACGAAAAAGAAATGTAGACAATAGTGTGTAAGAACAAGAGAAGAAGAGAGTATGAAGCTTTAAACTGAAGTAACAAATCAAAACATACTAATATACTTATAAATATATATATATTTATTTATATATATATACAGTAAATAGTACTATAATTATATACATACATATAATAAATATAACTATCACAGTTGGGAGGAAAGGTAGTGCTCTTTAAGTCGAATCTTAAACAAAGAAATAGATTTTAAATCTCGAATGCTAGGCGGAAGTGAGTTCCACAATCTAACTGCATGGACTGAGAAAGAGTAGGAATAGTAACTGGATTTATGAGGATGGGTTTTAAGGAGGGATCTAAGGTGTGATCTGCACGGAAGGTCACTAGGGCGAGCATATGAAATGCGCTCACGCAGATAAGCGGGGTACGACGGATTGTGAAGGATGTTGAAAAGGAGGCAAAGGATCCGAGTGTTCCGGCGAAGACGGATAGGGAGCCACTTGAGTTGCTTGCGAAGGTGAGAAACATGGTCAAACTTGCGTAGACCAAACACAAACCGAATGCATAAGTTTTGCAGGCGCTCAAGCTTGTTTAATAGCTCCTCAGTAGCATCCAGATAGCAGGCGTCGGCATAATCTATGTATGTATAAGTATGTGTCGTGTCGTTGTCGAGTGCAGGTATTGAACCTGTAATATTGTTTTTGTGATCTTAGAACTACAGTCATAATATTCTCGCACTTGAGTGATTATTATTTTTATCCATTACTATTACAGGAGATCCTATAAAAAACAGGTCAGACAATCCTATTTTACCACTATCAATCAGAACTGTTCAATTATTCAATTCCATTATGGATGGTACAATATTTAATCGGTGATAATACAGAAATGCTTAACACAGCACGTTAAAAAGGGTCACTGATAATGATTAGCTAAGAGAGTAAGAGAAGATAGAAATCATTTCTTCGACACAGACACAATACAGCAGCAAAAATATACAAAGTAAAAATAACAATAATAAAAATACATGTGGCACTCGGGGACTGCCGCGGTAAAGCTATTGCATAGCATTTTTTATCAACTTAATATGCAATTATATATTTAGTACTCTGCGTCATTGTGATATGGTCTCGATTCGTTCACCTGGGTTACTGTACTAATGTAAATCATATACATACGTTTCACTTAACTTTGTCCCACCGATTGTTTCCGAACGCAGACGTTCGGGTCAGCTCGGTGACGGCGAGCGACCACTTTAAAAAGGCGGGGCCTAATCGAATGACGTAGCGGTGTTAGGTTATTTTCGTTACGGAATTTCTGGATTCGGTTGCCACGCTCAAGGCCCGCGATAGAAGCTATGCAATAGCTTAAAACATAACAATGATGAAAATTTAAATTGTGCTGACCGTGCCCATACCGAAAGGATTACCAGCTCAGCATTTGCTGGGCGTGGTTTTCGGATCGGCTTACGAATATTTCTACAACACTGAAAGAATAAATAATTGAAAATCTAACAAGAACAGACTCAGACTTTTTATAATCAATCTATTACTCATAACAACGATTCGTCTGGTCGTATTGTTTGTCCGGATCTTATATTGATCAATATTTTATCCAATGAATGTTTTTCCAATCGGAAGTGCTGTTACTTTTGTAAATAAAAAAAGGGTTTCAGGTGAACAGCGGATATTAATCGGTATACAATCATTTAATAGGTTCATTTCGAAAAATTAATTTCCATCGCCCTCTTTCAATTAGGAAATGTTTTTCAGGGATGGGCCTTTTGTTCAGGAGTTGCTGGATTCCCAATTCTATTGTGTTGATATTTATTCATCTGTACGAGTACCTGAAAACCTTGACGGTTATAACGCGTATAATTATCATCTATCCGGGTTATTTTTCCCCTATTCGTAAAATTTTTAGTTAAATCTTTTTCGTGGCTTTAGATAAAATGAAATGCTATCAGCAATGACAATTGTCAAAAGTCAAAAACTATGAAAAAGCCCACGTGACATTTTTGCTGCGCATGCCAAAATCGTTAATACATGTTTTTCTTTTTGAAATTACTATTCCTAGTGCTGATAGAATGTCACTAATTATATTAAATTGTGGTTTCCTGTCATCAGTGAGGTAGCATTTGATAGTAGCACTAGTTAGTGGTAAAAAAGGAGAAGATTCTTGGTTCCTAGAAAATTAACACAGCTCCGGCTCCGAAACGTTTAATATCATATATGATACAGTAAAAAGAGTGGTAAAATAATATAAAATCACCATCGTTCTATCTGGTGGCTAACATTTGTTTTTGCTAATACATACATGTTCGTAAGTAGGCTTTCTTTGCCAAGCCTTGCAGCCTAAACCAATTTATAGATATTAACAAATAAGTTATCATAATTCACATTGACCTTGTACCGATTTCAGATTTGTTCCCACAGTAAAAGTTGTTCATAATGATGAGTACAATGACCTTTTAAGAGGTTATTGGTGTTTTTCAAATAACCCTGTATATGTAACTCATTAGCGCTGGATCTGGGTCAGTTTTGAACCGTGTTCTTTAAATATTTGACTTATCACCTATAACTACACCCCCTCCCCCCTACGGGTGTAGGGGGGAGGGGGTGTAGTTATAGGTGATAAGGAGTAAAAACTAAAAATTATAGGTGAAAAGGAGGGGTTGGGGGGGTATAGGGAGTGTAGGGTTACACTCCCTATACCCCCCCAACCCCTCCTTTTCCTCTCTATACTTATGGTACGCAATAAAGAATTGAGAATTGATTTGAATTGAACTCAATCAAAAGTACATTTCTGGCAACTTCCGTCCGTTCAGGCCGACGCGATGCCTGGTCAGCCAAAAGGCTCGAACGGCACCCATGTTTCCCTTCTACATAGAGTGTACTGCCTATACAACCTTTACAGCACAATTACAGGTAAACACAAATACCCTGCTAAGTCTTGATTTCAGACTTTCGGAATTCTGCTTTCTGAGATACAGAGGAATCTCGTTATGTACTAGATGGTCACCCATTACGAGTTCAGAGTAGGCTGGGCACAATCCTTAAGTCACAAAGTACCTACTGAAAAGTTGACAATGCAGTTCACAAATTCCAGTTTTGTATACCGAAAATACCTCTATTGACACAACACAACATTTTTGTTGATTTATGATTTAATTATTCACAATTTTCACCGTTCATTGGCGCCAATCTATTTTGTGCAGATTTCAAAACGATTGCATATTGTAAAAAAATAAAAATGACTTTTACTATGCCAACACTGATAGGGATAAATTAATCCACTGACTGTTTTCAACTGACTTCCTTCTAAAAAGGAGGAGGTTCTCAATTTGACTGTAAGTATTTATTTTATTTTTTTATGTTTGTTACCTCATAAGTTTGTATTGAGTGTACCGATTTTGATGATTCTTTTTATATTCAAAAGTTGGTGCTTGTCGTGTGGTCCCATTTATTTCCTACTACAATTTTATTTTTTCATTTTACATCGACAAGAGTGAATGAGAACATCATCAATTTAGTCAAAGCCACGCATTATTAGGGATAACTCAAATACTTGTCATCAGGTCTCAATGAAATTTAAATGAGACAACACGACAAGTACCAGATTTCGAATACAAAAAGAATAATAAAAATCGGGATACCCAGTACAAAGATATAAGGTTACACACACACACACAAAAACAAATCGAATTGAGAATTTAACCTTCTCCTTTTTTGGAAGTGGGTTAAAAAGCAGGAAATTTGGACGCTAGTCTTGCCAAATATTTCCCAGTTACTGGGTTACAAAGATCCGGTTGGCAGTCGCTTTATGTAAAATACTGGTACCTATTCAGCTGGATTCAGTTAGATGCGAGACCTGCGAGACCAACATATTTGGAAAAAGGCAAAGCAGAATAGGGTAGTTGACTAAAAAAATCTAATTAGTCCGTTAGATAGATTTCCAAAAAATATTGGACGTATTTTTTCTTTTTTCACGTAAACAAAAAATGAAGACGATACAGAGCGTTGAAAACTCGTGTGACGTCACTACTCGCTACAATTTTTACCGAGCCGTAACGTCACAAGCCCCCACTCCTGATCTTTGATGCTTTGTATCTTCGTCAGTTTTTATAGATTTGATAAAGGAAAAAATACGTGTCCAATATTTTTCTATAATCTAACTGACGGACTAAACATAATCATATATTTTTTACTCAGGAAACATCCCTATATTGACGTTATTCAGTTATGATAGTTAAGAACGTACAAGACCCGACATTTTAAAATCGGTAAAGTTGACTGCTCGTGTAATTATTTGTACCATTGCTAAATAATTATAGCTGCTCCCACGTCAGCTTTGACTGATATCGAAAACAGGGATGAAACACATGTAACTAAAAGTGTTATGAATATAAATGTGGATGGATGGAAAGGGAGAGATAGATTAAAGAAAATATGGATGGATTGTGTGAGGAGTGATATGAACGAAAAGGGAGTTCGTGATAGCGTGACGGCTGACAGGACAGAATGGAAGAACAAAACGTGTTGCACCGACCCCAAGTAACATGGGATAAATGCAGGAAGATGATGATGATGGCCCTATCAACCCAATATGAATAGCACCTACAACAATGGCATTTTTAAGACGGTTTCTGAGAAAACCTTGTAGACTAAGATTATGTAGGCAAAAAAAAACACAACACTACAAAACCGACACCCCAAATAAAACCGATGCTTCGTTCAGATCACATCAATCGCTGTCCCAAAATATCTGTTAGTCGTTTACAAAATTTGTAACCCCCCACAGATAAGAGCTGGGTCAGTAATGAAGCCAGTTCAAGCGGAAGAAGGCACGATAAGGTAATTTCGTGGCAGTATACGGGTATATTTCGTCTTCTATCAAACTAAACATGTTTATGATGGTTGTATAGTTAGTTTAATCTTTGAAAATGATGTGGAAATTGGTAGTAATTTATTGAGAAGATGTTTGATTTTTATTTTTTTAATTGGGTAGGTACTGCATAAAACTTAATAAAAAAATATTTATAACAGATCAGATGAAATATTTATTAATTTATGTAGTATATTGCACACCAAGTTTAATGAAATCTCATGAAAGAATTCTTAAACAAAAATAAACCAACGAATCCGTGTCTGATTCGCTCACCAGGGGTTCCGTAAGAACCAGTATTCAGATATAGTTCGTCTATTATGAGAATCGCGATTTATGAGATCTCGATTTTTTCCGAGTAGACTTTACCTACTGAAATTTAAAGACTATGAAAACACTCTTATTACTCTGAAGAAACGATAAATACGATTACAGAACAAAATAAATTTTCTGGTTCTCTATTGTGTCACCTAACTTTTTAATCCATAATTTAAAGAGCCATAACTTTTTTTGTCCTAATCATCATTTGTCCGAATGATAACTTACCCGAACTTAATATCACCTAATATCTGATGCCATAAAATTGAAATCCCTAAATATAATATGTCCTAAATCCGTTTGTCATAAATATTACAATCAATAATATACATAATTTATAAAATCGTTTTCAATAAAAGTTATAAGTCCTAAATTCAAGTTACTTAATGTTTATTTATAATAATAATATTCTTAGATCTTATAACAAAGCAATTGCTATGAGCTTCTCTCATTTGTTATAATTAAAAATATCTGATCATGCATTATAATCTTCATCTATATTTTCTGTAACTTATATGGTGTACATAATAAAGAGTATTCTATTCTATTCTATAATATTTTATTATACGTAAATAAATATATTATACATGTACTCAATAAAGCAGTTGATTGTGAACATGTGGTTTTTGTAAGCAAGCAAGCATGCAGCATGCAAGCAGGCATGCAGCATGCAAGCAAGCATGCAGCAGGCAAGCAAGCATGCAGCATGCAAGCAAGCACGCAGCATGCAAACAAGCACGCAGCATGCAAGCAAGCATGCAGCATGCAAGCAAGCACGCAGCATGCAAGCAAGCATGCAACATGCAGCAGGCATGGTCTCTGTCACGGCTCCGGCGCTGCGGGGCTCCGGCGGTCCCACGCGAGTTTATCGTCGCAGATGGGTTTAACGCTCTCCACCGTAGCTTCGGCTTGCTGGCCGGCTACGCCGGCCAGCCTCAGCCGCGGCGGCGAGTGTTACAACCACCTGCTCCTCAACTCGCGGGCCACCTCGCCCCTCCGCGCCTACGCGATTTTAAATTACACTCTAGGGGTAGGGCAGACAAGACTGCGTGGAGTCGGATTTACAGCGATTCGTTTCTGTCACTAAAACCTATTTTTAGCAAATGTTTTAGGACTAAAATATTTATTATAAATGAACATTCGGAATAATACACATTATTCAACACAATACTTAGGACATATGACTTTAGGGCATGTAAAATTAGGAGATTCAATTATTATGGTACTCGATATTATGACAGAATACTTTTAGAACTAAAGATAATTATGCTGAACAAAATTTCGGGGTTTTGAACATTATGGTTACTGCAGTTTATAGCAAACGTGTTATGGATAATGATTTTCGGACAAACAATTTTATGTGAAGAAAGGGAGTACCAAATTTTCTAGTTGAAAAAAATGTCCTCCTATCGATGGACGTCACGGGCTTTTTTTCAACCGCAAATGTAAGTTTGCTATCGAATAAAATGTTTTTTTAACCGACTTCTAAAAAAGGAGGAGGTTCTCAATTCGGATGTTTGTATGTTTTTTTTTACGTGATCAAACTACAAATTATCAGTTTTTAGACTTTCGCCATTATTAATTTGTGCTGTAAGACCTTGTTTCATGCCAAATGTTATGATTCTAATTCAACAAAAAGTACCCTATAGGTTTTGATTTACTTTCGAGTAACAAAATAAGTCTCAAAAATTATAAAAACAAATAACTAGCGGACTTGAAAGTCTAAACGAAGTCTGAAATGGCATTCAGACTTCGTGAGCCAATGAAAGAAATGCCAAAATAAATTTATCACGTGGAATTTGACAATCACAATCGCCATACTAGTTTATGGTATTATTAAACATGCAGAAATATAATCTAATAAATATAGCACACTCAAATAAATACATACACACTTAAAATATGTAACAAGTCTATGTAAAGCCTGAAGAGGTCGAAAACTTATACTTGGAACTAATACTAATATGCTTCGACCTTCGAATTTATAGTAAACATATATTAGGTACACTCGATAAAAACATCTCCATCTACCCTTCTCGAAAAAACTTCTACTTCAACAAACAAGAAGAGTCGGCACAAACAGAAAAATATATTAAAATAATAACTCACTGTCGCCAGCTAATACTTCGATCCCAGGAAATTCAAGGTTTCTATTACCTGCCATTTCACGTAGAATATAAATTTTAACGAGAAACCCTTATCTTTCGAGACCAACACGTAGAATGAAGTGCAGAAACATGTTGTTTTCTGAAGATATTATAAAATCAAAGATTTTTGTCGTTTATAAGGAATAAGATTTCTCGGCTATGATTTTCTCCTTGATCTTTTGCATAATTTTAAATAACAGCCAAAGTGGAAATCGAGGGAGTGCACTTGTAGTTACAGCGGCAATGTAAGTACATCATACCCTTTGAAAATGTCAACTGTCTAACTATCATTCGTTCGGTCGTTGAGCTCCTTATTGTCTTCTAAGTTGAGCTACTCAACTACTGACAAAGGCTTGCACTGAATAGACAGGCCCAATTAAATCTGTGTGGTTCTTTCCTCAAATACCATTTCAGACACTGATCTGCATGGTTCTCATATAACATACTAGCTGCTGCCCGCGACTTCGTCCCCGTGGAATCCCCGATTTTAAAACATTATTTATCGCTGCTCCGCTCCTATTGGCTTAAGCGTGATGATATATAGCCTAAAGCCTTCCTCGATAAATGGTCTATTCAAACCAAAAAGAATTTTTCAATTCGAACCAGTAGTTCCTGAGATTAGCGCGTTCAAACAAACAAACAAACAAACAAACAAACAAACAAACTCTTCAGCTTTATAATATTAAGTATAGATTGTGAATGTGAGGACTATGTAGATCGCCATAGGGTCTTATTTCAGTTTGTCCGGCAGTTTGAGTAATTCTTGCGGCCTACCCAAATGTCCTTAATTTTGTATAGTTCGTCAAATCGTTGAGCTTCTTGAAGTTCTAAGTTTGAGCTACACGGTATCTGATAAATGCTTGCACTGTCTGTACAGGTCCACTCAAATCTGTGTGGCACTTTCCTCAAAAGGCTACCTCAGAAATTAACCTACATGGTTCTCATATGACTTGACCAGTACGGATTGTATGGACTTTAAAAGAGACTTTGACCTCTGAGTTTGTTTCGGTGTTTCTTCTCAGGGTAGTCGGCTAGGAAACACCGGCTTCATCTAGCTTAAAATGACTAGAAATATTTGACGTGTAAAAGTGTTAAGTTTAACCTACTTACATAATAAAAATCATTTATCATTGTTCATAAGATGCAGCCTACTGGCGGGCAGACGGAGGGACAGCAGAAACTTAGTGGTTGAGTTCCATTGGTTACGCTTCAGATACATAAAGCTGCCTGGAAGACACGGTGGAGCATATGGTGATCTGCCCTGCATGGGCGGCGCAGCACCGTACCGTATCCTCTTCGAGAAGATGTTTTGGCGATGGTGGTGGTTGTGGCGACCTCTCGTCCCGTAGCCCTAGTTAAATACATGGTCCAGAGCGAGGGGTCAAGGGAAGCAGTCACCTCCTTCTGCGAAGCAGTAATACTAGCGAAGGAGGAGCGTGGTATAGGTCAAATAGTTCAAGACTCCTCACTATGATTTGTTTCACCAATAGTTACTGTATTTTCAACAGTGCAAAAATATACACCACATCTTTCGACAAGGAATCAACGAACTAGTGCTGTTAAAAGAAGTGGTTTGGCTGAAGTAGAATCGATTTTACGTGTAACGCCTGCAAACCTTCAATATAGATGAAACAATAATTTTTAAATTGTTTGCAAATATCTACCTGAATATTTTACATGACGTTTGCATTACATGATTGTTCTTTTGATTTTTTTATCTCATGTGATACACAGTTTCCTAGTTTCTCGAAACTCTTTCTTAATCGCCGAATATATTTAGTATGTGATTGTTATTTTTCCATATTTATGCTTTGGATTAAATTATGATGTTACTTATCTTCAAGCTCCTAATATCTCGATGGTAAACAGAAGCTTAATGTCCCTGCCATCATCTGCGAACGGCTTTGGAACTAATCCCAAAGTGTAAACATTACCCAAATAAAAATGATCCCTCGGAAATCCTATGTCCTATGTGTGATAAAACATAGCACACGTTTACGCGGACTGTGTTTTATCAAAATAAGCTCTTGATGTGTGACCAAGTATCCAATGAAGCACATAAGACTTTATTTATTTATTAAAACTTTATGTAGGTACAATAGTGGTAAATGGGCAACAAGGCATACCCTACCAGTCAACCTATGGCTTTTATGATTTATAATATACTAGCGATCCGCTCCGGCTTTGCACGGATGCAATCTATATTAAATGCACGATGTATTTAACGTAACTTAATTGGATAAGCCATTATTTCTCGTTAAAAGTCAAGGATAACAAAATGGTTATTGTGGGTTATCCCTAAAATCCCGAGAATAGAAAAAGATGAATAAGGGTTACAGTGGTACTAGCCAACCCAGAAGACGCATGTTCACTCTTGCATTGTATATCAGAACACGACTTCTGCAATTCACTACGTGAGCAGTAGTTGTAATTTAAGTTCTTTCACACACATTCTCACAAAAGCGAGGAACTAAAAGTGTCTCGGTAAACGATAAACTGTGTTGAAGTTTTGCAACAATGTTAATCAGAATGAAATAAGGAGCGTAGGATAGGTAAACAGTTTTCAACTTGCGTCTTAAGTCAAATATGATGGAGTAAAAATCTGAAAATCTTTTTACAGGGTCTTGATGTAAACGGGAGCAAGTGATATCTTAGGCTTACACACACACAGCCTATAATTACTCTAATAGATTATGTGGTCATTAGGATTAATTGCATCGAGCGATGCAAAGGCATACATCGTCATCGTGTTGGAACTAAATGTTAGTGCAGTGCACTGTTCTCAGTAGACAGTGCATTAAATCTATACTAATATTATAAAGAGGAAGATTTGTATTTTTGTATGTAACGAATAAACTCAAAAACTACTGGACCGATTTCAAAAATTCTTTCGCTATTAGAAAGCTACATTCACTCTGAGCAACATAGGCTATATTTTATCCCCGTATTCCCTTGGGAATGGGAACTACGCGGGTGAAACCGCGGGGCGCTGCTAGTAATTAATAAAATAAGCCTCATTAATATAATCAGCCGTCCACAGCTGGATTAAGGAGGTCAATAGCATGCGGATACATTGCGGATACTATAGTAGGCACGATGTCAAACAGTGGACAATTATTGTGATTGACTGCTGCGCTGCGAATCACGGGTTCGATTCTTGCACGGAACAAATATTTGTATGGCCTACAGATAGGTAGTTGTTTCGTGTCTGGCTGTTTCTGTATGTGAGTTTATATGTTTATTCGGGGCCTACTGCCAGTCGCTGCACACGTGCGCCCTGTGGGTCAGTTATACATTCCCTCTCCTAGAGAGGAGTTCTGTGTCCCAGTAGTGGGAACGTTAAAAGGCTGATTATGCTTATCCTTATGCTATACGAGTCCAATATAATAACGCGTTCGGGGTAATGTTGGGGTTGCCGCGTTTCTGTACGCGGACGCGCGTTAGCCGGATATCGGCTCACTACTGAGGCTGCGAATTGCATCACTGATGCGTCGGATGCGCGACAGCCCCAATAGCCTAGTGGCTACTGTAGCCGGCAGGGTGGATGACCTATTGGTGTCTCACTGGATGACTGATGACTTTCAGGTATATGAAGTAGGCTTATTGTATGTCTTTTTTGTTTTTATTTAGTAAGTATCAATTTACGGCCGAAACCAATAACCGATCTATCGCATACTGGAGATAGAAAAACAAATGAAACAACAGAAAAATTATATAGGTTTTCTGTTGTTTCATTTGTTTTTCTATCTCCAGTATGTGATAGATCGGTTATTGGGTTCGGCCGTTAATGTTACTGAAACAATGGATATGATAATAAAGTTTATTGATATTCGCTTTATTCAGTTATACTAACTAATTTACATTTTTAAATATTTTTAGAAAAAAAGTACATTAAAAAATAAAAATAATATTATAAGCGTACCCGAGATACATAGTGTAGAGCAGTTTTATTTTTAGTCTGATTTGCATACGTAATCATTGTAGTGCGTGTCTTCTTAAACTAGTCGTCTAGACTCACTCTAAAATATTTTTAACAGACAAACAAATTATTACCTCTTCTTGTCTTTCCATAACAAAGGTGCATTAGCTTTAATTACATTGTGGTATAGAATAATGAACTGGGCCTGCAGTTTTTATCCTGTCTCCACAAACCAGCGAATTATTCTCCATACATTGCATTTCCATATACACATTCCAACTTGAAGCACCTTTTAATCGTGCACAGAGGCACATCGTTAAAATTTATAGTAAAAATATACTTTCCACAACAAACGTTACGCATTCGTTTGATTGCAATATAAATATATTGGAAAAAATGGAGTTACATTCAAATTTAAAAGTGTCGTAAAATATTCGTGTTTTATATCGGGTTTAAAGTTAAATTTCGCGTATTTTAATGATGTATATCGATCGCTGAAACGCAGTTTATTTTACTGGTTATTGGATTTTTTTAAACATGAAGCCGGTGAGACATTTTTATTTTGTACTTGCTTTAAAAATATGAATAATATTGGTAATTTATCTAAATACGCGACAAAAACACTTCGGGTATGAGTAATAGCCGCATGGCTTGATTTTTAAGTGGTCGGAAAAGCTTTCCGAGATCAGTCCGTGGATGGGTAGATTCTCTTGATCTTATAATACTAAAATTCTTGCGTGTCTCGGAAAGCAACTTACATTCTTGGTTTTGACTGTTAGATCTTTGGCAGTCGTTACGAGTAGTCAAAAGTCAAATAGTAACGTGTTCGTACATCTGCATCTATACCCCATTCACGATAAGATTAGACATTGAAATACATCTTTTTTACAGTCCATTCAACCGGTTTTGACCTCTATTGCGTTGGCGGCTTGACACATGGTAGCTGCAGTAAACAGTTGGTATTATAATCAGGTTTTTGCTTTTAATGCCATCCTTATGCCTACGGAATAGAAGTAAAAATCGGTTGAACGGACTGTAAATAATTTTGTTCCAATGTCTAATCTTATTGTGAATGGAGTATAGTTAGGCTGGAAGCTGACTTTAACATTATTGCGATTGATTTGTTTCAGTAAGAATTTAAAAAAAAAATCTTTCGCGTAACACACAAACAACAAACAAAAAATTAATTCCCATAAATTACCACAAATAAAACTTCTTATTTTTAAAATGAGAACACTTTTTAACAAAAGACTCGAAGTCACCTAATAGGGAGTCATGTTTCTACTTCTTAATAAAGTTTGCGCTCTTTTTAAAACAGTAACTGGGACAAAGCGTAATATAATCTTCAAATGCATCTTTGTCATCATAACTCTTCTGAAATATAATATTCTACTAAGGTAAAATAAATTAGAAATGGTTGGCTATTTTGTTTCTGCATCTATGTAAATTTTTGCCATTAAAAATTAAGTAATGGGGTCCCAGCAATGGTTGTAATACAATGTTTTTGTAGAAAACTTTGGGTTCCAGTTATTGGCATGAATACGATGTTGTTGTATTTTATATGCTCAACCATATTTATTAAAATATGCTACCATATGCTTAGGCCCATATTTCAAAACGTAAACTCCAACCTCAAACTTCATCGAAGTCAGACAAACTGTCAATAATGCGAGTCATAAATTTAAGTTTTCGTGGTCTTGAAATGAGCAAACAAATGCGTAAACGCGCTCGCTCAACTGAGCACGAAAACTTCAATTTATAACGTCAGTTAGACAATCTTTTATTGGCGTTTCTCTTGCAAACTCTCGCAAGCTCTTGCAAACTTGCAACTCAACTCGTTGGAGTTGAGTTGCTGAATACTAATACTAAATACTGATTAATAGGTTGATGCATATTTCTGTTCCAGATCCGAATAATACCATTAATATGCCTCTTCTTTTTCGACGAATCAAACTCAGTCCGCCTGAATAAGATATTCCAATTCATCGACGGCTTCCAATCTGAACACAACCTTAGAGGGTTCCTACATGTTGGTAATGACTACGCCATATTTCTGCGAACTCCTAAACCTCACGACAAGTTCCTTGTCTACGAATTATATGAAGTCAAGAATGAGGCTGTAGGTGACAGTTACAAGCCTAGAATGCTGGCAATTGCTAAAGTACCTACAGAGTATGTAAAAGAGCAACTGAGAGTTTTTAGAAGTGAATTGTACAAAGCAAAGTACGTGGATAAAAATACTGTGCCTGGAACAGAGATTAAAACGTTGAGGGAGTGGCAGATAGAGAGGGCTTTGGAATTTCATGGTAGCGCTGGTCAGCTAAATGATAAAGTGCCTTTGTTGAGGACGGTACTCTGATTTTAGTTACTCTAAATATACTCATATTGTATTGATTTGTATGTTTTTATTTATTTTAAAAATAGTGCTATTAGGGATTCACCTAAGGACTTTAAATGATAGCAGTGGACGGTATATACTTAACTGAATATATTTAAGTCTTCAGTAAGTAACAATATTCATGAATGCGCGCGAGTATCGTCATTGGAGAATGGTAGCGAAGCGTCGTGAGCCAAGGCAACGAGTCGCGCGCGACCGCGCTTCTCGTCGCCTCCAGCCACCGCCCGACGTTAGCCGAAGGTCTTCGAAGACGCCCGAACAGATGCTAAAGTCAATAGTACAAAAATTTGAAAATGAAAATAATATATCTAGTTTTAATTTCCGCGAAAATTAGTGGGTTGCAGGTACCTATGCACCTCCCTCCCGCCCGCTATATTATGCACATGCAAGATTACAAGGCAAATGCAAGGATTTTATGCACATGCAGGAAGGCAAAGCAAAACCCAACACCAATACCGACACGTGTTTCGCCTCTCCACGAGGCATCCTCAGGGGACGTGTTGACTCGCCGACCGTTGAGTTGTGACTGAGAATTACCACCAACCCACCAATACCTGCAACCCACTAATTTTCGCGGAAATTAAAACTAGATTATATTATTTTCATTTTTAAATTTAAAATGGATTTCCGCAAAGTAACGCCTGACTCAATCAATTTCAATAGTACAATTTCGTTTTAGGAATATTCAAAGCCTATTTTGAAGTATTTTGCTATATCCGTAGTCAGTAATCTTATCAGGATAAGGCACCTACAAACAGGCGCAACGCAACCACGCAATAACGTTGCCTAGCCCTTAACCCATTTACGCCCGCTGCCCACTTGGGGCCATTGTTTTAAGTGCCCAAATTTTAAAACTTATTTTAGCCATCTTTTGTAAGCAGGCGAATTTGTAGTGCCTTACTTAAACTTACTACCGCATCGAAATTGCACTATCGTTTTTCGCATGTCTGCAGAAGCATTATCAATTTACTTCCAAAAAGGTGTCAATAATCTTCTCAATACACATAAATATCTCGCTATCCTACATTCGTTTCAATGAAAAGGGTATATTTTCCTTATCGGAACAGTTTTGATAAATAATTCTTAATATTCACTACTTGAGCCTCATTGGCGGTCATCCATCATCCGAATCGTTCCCGGCAGCGAGCAGTGTTAAGAGTTTGTCGTCCCCCTACCATGAAATCGAGCAATTGATTCATCAAGTGAGTGAGATTGTGAGATTTGGTTAGAAACAAAGTTAAGAATTTAGATGGACCCAGACAGTAAAAATCGTTCGAAACTCGATCTTCATGTGTGACAAGTTTTATAATACAAGAGTGCAACAATAAGGCTTACGTAGTCAAGCGTTCCCTACACAACACAGTTGTCGCTTTGCTGTAGTATAGTCGTGTCATGTCCGTCTTCAGGAGCTTTTACTCAGAAAACAACCAAAATCTACGAGGTGGCTTCAATCACTATAACTGAGTCTGTACTAGTAGCATTTATACCTACTGGTACTGGTATAAATGCGGAAACTGTTGTAAAAAATTGGAAGTTTAACCTGCATAATGATAAATATGGGTTATATAAAAGTTTGTGCAACTAACCATTATTGGAATGTCTTAAACTAAAAAAATGCTAAAATATCCAATATCCAAGTGTGATTTTAATAAACTTATCTACGCTCAAACGTATAACAAAATTACTCCGCTTTATTAGGGCATATAAAAATAAATATTATAAAGAGGTAACGTTTGTGAGTTTATGAGGTTCTGAGTTTGTGACGTTCTAAGGGGTAATTTCTGGACCTACTGAACCGATTCTAAAAATTATTTCACCAATAGAAAAATAAGTTATTGTGGAGTGCCATAGGCTATTTGGGTGTCATATTTTATCCCCGTATTGCCACGGGAACGGGAACAACGCGGGTGAAACCGCGGGGCGCTGCTAGTATACAAATAAAATAGCCCTTGTTGTTAGCCTTATTGTTTTGTCAGACTTGCGGCGTTAAAAATGTCGTTTGTGAACGCACATTAACTTACTTAACACTTGGCACGTATACTGCTCATATTTTAATTTTGCACAATAAACTGCCAAGCAATGAGGTTACGTATATGGATAATGTATTTTTCAAGCCAAATGGCCGAATTAGCCTTTGCGATTAAGCTGTTAATGAAAGAAAGTTTGAAGGCGACAGATCTTATAAGTACGTACTAGCACTTCGCCCGCGATTTCATCTGCGCTACAAATAATTTCCACCCTGTACTTCCCACCTTTACGGGAGGGGATCCCAAAAATTCTCTCCCTGGCTGGTTGATTCATAATATCACTCTGTGCCAAATTTCAACTCCATAGGTTCAGTAGTTTTCGAGATTTCGTGATTAATCAGTAAGTGAATGAATGACATTGCTTCGCATTCACATTAATAGATGACGTCTGCGTTAACAACATCAGTTACGCTGACGATATGGTGCTGCTGAGTTCGTCGCTCAGTCTTATGAGAAAAGTGAGTCATATGCTGAAGTTCATGGCCTGAAGTACAATGAAAAGATAAGTTTATGATTAATTGAACGGAGTACCTCTAGTGTTTTGTCTCTCAGTTTAAATACCTAGGACACATAGTAGGTAACTGAGGCCCTTACTGATGATACAGATATCGAGCAGGAGCGGCATTTCGGCATTGTCGGCACGTGCATATATGTTGGTGCATAGATTTGCAATTACATCTTGCAAATCTATGCACCAAGCAGCAGGCGTTAAAAAGAGACTGTTCAGGGCCTGCTACCAAAGCTTTCGCACCACCGCTCTACGGACCAACCACACGCAGCGGGCCTACAACACTCTTCGCGTACAATATAATAACGCCTTCAAAGTTCTCTGGTTTTGCAGCGCTTCAGGCACGTTTGCTGACGCAAGAGTTGACGAAAGCAGCATCTCTGATGGGTAGGATCCAGGGGACCGCCAACGGAATTTTGAAGATGATATCAGAGAGACGGTACCTAAATTACAAGTACCTTTGCTAGGTCGCCAAGCCCTTTGTTTCCATGATTCCTCTTCTCGAAGCCTGTTTTTTATTTAAAACATAAAAAGATATTAGAAATCAATAACCGTAACCCTTAGTAGGGTCCTTGCCTTCATTATTGTATAATTTATTACTTTTACGCCGCTCGGAAGGGGTTCATCAGCCACGAACCACGACATCCAACTAAAGGAATAGTATCGTGAAGCGTGCATCATTGTATTTTCTTATTCCGGTAATATATTATCCGGAGAATGAACCTAAGAAGTAACGAATAAAGGAAATAATAATGGTTGCGGATATTGAAGAAAGATATTTGACTTATCTCCTTTTTGTGGTTTGACGTCATACTAGGAAACTAATATGAAAAGTTTTCGTAAAATATAGCATAGCATTATGCCTTTTATTCCCTAAAAGGTTAGTACCATTTAATAGGGGGCAAGCCTATTGCCATCGCCTGTGTTCTGATCTGAGAATCGCTTTGCGCGTGGAGGCGCTACACCGGGGCTAAACTCTGCTCCTGCGGAAAATCTCTGCGCAGTGGACGGAGCTCCAGCAGGACGGAGGTATGAAGACAGTGATTGTTGCAATTGGGCAAGCCAACATTGTGGTGAAAAGTCCCCTCTTTGAGGAGTGGTTGGAGAGACGACATACCGTTGTCACCTTTCGCTTCGTCAAGGCGATCGGCGGTGGCGGAACGTAAAGAGCAGTAGGATGAACACGGGTGGTTTTTAGTCAGTAAGTCAATAAGAGTCTGACACTCCCTTCCGTCCGCCCAGAGCAGGAGGAGTTATTTAATGAATTCAAATCCAGAAAAAAAAGGTGCTACTGACAGAGATTTCCCAGATAGAAAAACCCGGAAGTACTTTACTTTCAGTAAAATAGTATTAAAGTCAGTAGATCAGTGAAGAAGAAGAAGTTTAATGTGCTTGACAGTATTTGTATGTTTGGAGGTAGATACTGTGAAAAGTCAATAAAACCAATATCCCCCATTTACATTCATATAGAATCTCGAACTTCTCAAATCGGAGCTTTCCTAATAAAAAAACGAGCTCAACCACTCAGTAAAAAAAGAAATGTTTTTCTCTCACACAAAAGTAGCTAAAATTATTCCTGTCCCGTTGTTTTTGACAAGGTCGCTATTTTGCCCGCATTTGATTATGTCAAGGATAAACCCCCGACCGGCCATTGTCGTTCCAAGTGTTTATAGTGGGAAATAAATCCGCACTCCGAATGATCGGGTAAGGCGGTTACACAGTGATCACATAATTTTAAATTATTGAATAATAATTTATTTTAAATGCTATCGAGCGAATACAGCGGAACTCCCCTTTACAGTCTCTCTAAAGATACGCTCTGTCGGTACGTCGTATTCCACGTGCGCCTCAAAGAGATGTCAGTGAATAAAAATGGGGCCCATAGGGTCATTTTCTGCTAGGGTTGCGAAATTTGTTCGAAAGAGTCGCCGCCGCACTATGGGACCAACCGGTATTTTCCATCTCAAAAATCAATAACTCTGTTGGTTTGTGATTTTTCTCCTTGACGTTTTTTTCACGTACTTTTGAATATTTAGGCAATAAAATAAATCAAACATCATTATTTTAAAAGTTATATATTTCTCGTAAAAAAATGACAAAAATAATAGTTATACGAAATTGCATACGAAAAATTATACAGTTACATTAAAATAGCAATAAAAGTTACAATTTTGCTTAAAATAAGTTTAAAATTAAATTTTTATTATTAAACAGTTACATGATAAAAAAATAGCGCTAATTCTATTCATCACTTTATATTTCCAACAATTATTTAGCGTCGTCAAACAATTCTTTGGTATTCAGAAAACTTGGTTTATTTAAGCTAGATATATAAGGATCAGATGTATATAACAAAATATGCAGAACGTCTTCATTTGTTGCTGATCTGAAACACTTCCTAGCGTGATGTAACCTATATTTCTTGTAATCTTTATTTCGGGCTTCCTGGGCATCTTCGGATAATTGTCCTATAGGCAAAACTGCATAATGCTCTATTATTTTAGCACCATGAATAAGTACTTTATGGACCGAAGATGGCATGTAGTACCAGTTATATTTGCTTACATATAATTGCGCGGTTATCAGTGTATACTGGCCGAATTTTTCTGCGTTTATTATAGGGAAACTCGATGACATAGTTTGAAGAATTACATATAATCTTTTGATTAATGCTTTATCAATTCCGGTTATCTCTGCAGAACATTGGTAATTTTGGAAAAATCTCCTTGCCGTATTTCCGTCATTGCTATTACCGGAACCTTGTCGTGGTTTATCGATATGCAAACCAAGCACTTCTCGGAAACGTTTTTGAACATATTCTTTCTTGTCTTTTTTCAGTTGCTTGTGTTTTGGAGTTGTTGCAGACCACTTCTCAAAACCTAAATTGTAAGAAATATGGAGGATCATTTCCATAAATCTTATCCATGCGTGTAGTGTCGACAATCCGTATTTGAACGCATTTTCATTTTCAACTCTCGTTGTAACTTTTAAAAGAGCATTCATTTGTCTGGGAGTTGCTCCACAAACAGTGCAGGTAGCGCTGGATGATGTGTTCGTTAACACTTGAGCAACTTTTCCATCAATCATTGTCATAAACAGTTCATGTTTAATTTGGATGACTTTGTCGTCTATTGCTACAAGAGTTGGAATAAATTGATTAATTTTGGCTTCAATTTCACTGACAACCGCTGTATTTTTTTCGCAAATTCTAATAAAAATGGTCTGCAATATCTAACAGATGAGCAAGTAGGGTTCTGCCATATAACAGCAGAAGTTTCTGCGTCTACTAGTCGCAGCGGTACAAGAGACACTATAAACAAATTAGCATCCGATATTTGTTCGTTTTCTTCCGGTAAGATTTGTTTATACTCACTTTGCCCGGAGGATCCATCACATCCCCATTTAGTGAACAGCTTGAGACGATTGTAATTTGTCGATCCTGACTTTATCTTTATAATACGGCAGACTGTATGGTCTAAGAGATCTTGCAGATTGATTTTTGCGCTTACATTTGTTACCGTTATGCTGGGTGCAGGCGGATAGCAAGCCTTTTTTGCTTCACTTAGAATTTGATACGAAGGCAAAACTTTTTCTTAGGTACGCAAATTGGGCTTTGGTTAAATCTGTTTCAATAAGGAAAGTGCATTATCTGGATTGAGTATGTTTTGTAGAATTACTTTTTTCTCTTCTTTTTCCTTATTTCTGATAATAGTCATAATACACACATGACATGTTCCATTCCGTACTCCTGGACCAGTTCCATATTTTTTCGTTTCTTTGTGTTTTCCGAACACTCGTCATATGGTTTTGTTGGCCTACCACGATCACCAGAAGTTTTCAAGGCGATCACCGCAAATAAAAGTGTCATGGGAAGATTCTTTCAAATATAATAGTAGTCTATTAATTTGTTAATGTATGCTTCTATCTTAGAAATGGAAAAAAACAAGATAGTCATTTTGGGGATTTTTTTTTTATTTTCGCCCGATTGACATTATTCCTTTTAAATCACCACTGGCGCAAAAAACGCGCAAGTTTTTTTTAATCCTCATATTACTGTATAGGTGAACTTTCTAATAGAATGATTAACTTGACACCGGCAGCTTTCGGCAACAAGGAAAACTCCAATTGAAAAAAACAAAAACGAAATTTTCATTACTTCACTAAAAAAATATTAAAAAATAAAACAAAAACATGTTTTTACAAAAACCGAACGTGGTTACAAAGTGTTCATTCTGAGCGATCTAACGATGCATAACACTAATATACTTCCTTGGAAAACTTCCGAATAATTTTGTGTTGAACTTCCTTAACGGTAATTTAATGGAAATGAAAATATTTATGCCCAATGTTTGAGGTTCATTTTATAAACCTAAAACTAAGTTATAAAATTATTTTGTTATTTATTCGTAAGTTCCATCCTTTAAAAGTATAAAACCATAAAGAAATCTACGGATTTACGACTTTCGTCAAAACCATTTTTGAGATGGAAAATACTGTTTGGTCCCATAGTGCGCCGCCCTGGAACGCAAAGGGTATTAGAAGGAACACGGGTGGGGTTTAGTCAGTAAGAGTCTGACACTCCCTTCCTTCCCCCAGAGCAGAAGAAGCCATTTGATGATGATGATGGATGATTTCCCATCCAGAAAAAAAGGCATACGCTCTGTCGGCGGCGTAAATCAGAGGAAGTTTAAAGGCCGTCTTTGTATCGAACCAATAACTGATGGCGACCACCGTTGCAGTGTTAAGTGATTTAAGAATCCAACACTACCCGGTCTTATCCACAAAATCCTGGCGCCTGTTGAAGTGTGTTGTGCACATTATGTATATGTACGTCCTATTAAAGATGGATCAAGATGACATTAGCTGTTCTTCCCCAAGAGACGCTTTTGGCTGACGTGCATATCCCACAGGTGTTCAGTTTTTAACTTTTTGTAGTTCTGGCTAGAGTTTATAATTTTAATTTAAAAAAAATCGAAATATTATTGTAGACCTTCTGTATTATCCTGTGTTGTCCTGTAGTTTGCTTAAATTCCTTTCGAATTAGATGATAATTTATAGTGTTGTCAATGTCCGCGATTAGTTTTAAGAGCAGATAGATTTGCTTCACGTGGATCTGGTCATCATCTGCCTAGCCTTTTCCCAACTACATTGGGGTCGGCTCCCAGTCAAGCCGGATTCAGCTAAATACCAGTATTTTACGTGAAGCGGCTGCCTACCAGACCTCCACAACCCATTCACTGGGGAACACGGTACTTCTTGGCAAGACTGGTGTCAGATTTTCTGGCTTCTGACAATCCGTAACGACTGCCAAAGATCTCCAAATGACATCCGGGACCAACGGCTTAACGTGCTTTCCGAGGCACGGAGAAGTCTCGTTATGTTAAGATGGTCACCCATCCACAGACCAACCTCGGCAAGCGCTGCTTAACCTAGAAGATCGACCCGTGCGGCTGTTATAATTTAGCCACGAGCTCTGGATCTGGTATTATTTCATAAACAAGAAAAGAGATTATGGCAACTTTACTGGTAACACTCAAGTCTAAAGTTTACTGTTGCTAAAGTATTTAGGTTTCAGTAATACAGTAAATAACTTTCATTAAGGTTGGAGTGATTTTTAATTTCGTTTTTGCATAATTATGTAATTTCTCAATGTCAGCCTTTTTTTTTCGGTATTTGAAATCATCAAATGACTTCTTCCGGAGCGAAAAGGAGTGTCAGGCTCTTACTGGTTAAAGCCGTGTTCTTTTTAGTGCTCTTTACGATCTAGGGCCACGGTGACTCTTACGAACAAATCCCGCAACCCTAGCTGGCACTGACCCTAAGATGTCCCGTCTTCTTAGCTAACATCGGTTTGAGGTGCGCGTGGAACACGACGTGCCGTCGATCTGATCCTGTTTGCTTATTGGACGGAGAACCACCTATAGCTCGCCATCCGCAAGCCCGCGTATACGAAGGCCAGGAATCGCCCTACGACTCCCAATGCCCGGGACATCTCCTTCTGTTGCGGTGGCTAGAGCGTGAGGTTTCGACCTCCCGCGCGCGGTCTGCCTCCTCCTTTGCTAGCATTACTGCTTCGTTGAAGGAGGTGACCGCTTCCCATTCCGCCTCGCTCCGGACCGTGGATTGAACCAGGGTCGGAAGCGAGAGGTCGTAGTCGCTCTCAGTATCAGTATTAGGTCTAACTTAACCTAGCCTTTTAGGAAATAAAATCGTGATGTTGTTTCATAACGACTTACGTGATGTTACATGATACTATAACAAAACACTCATGCATATTGAAATAGTTAATTTCAGATCAATACGGGTGAAATATAATTTTCACTCAAAAAGTAGGTTCGTATATTTCATGCTTTATCGGGTCCCCAGCTCTCATATTTCAATCAATCAGCTGAAAAAACGTGTTATCTTATCCAACACCAATTCTGGGTCAAAGTTCGTCTCAAAGCCTTAGTATCTAAAATTAACCATCACAAAAACGCCGCAGGAATTTTATTACAATTAACTTGACTTCGATGTCCAGTCGAAGGAAGAATTGGATTATCGGCTTTAAAGAATTTGAAATAAAGTAGATTTTTGTAAATCAAGGGATTTATGGGATATATAATGCGGTCAATGTGTAAAGCGAGCTACTTCACTTGATTAAAAATAAAATCGCTTGCTAATTTAATTCGGGCGCATAATAAAATTATGGAAGCGGATCCCAATCTCATAATAGGAGCCACACCTCGACAAATTCCCCAATATTGCCAAAAGAACGACCAACCGTTACTTACCTTTTGTTTAATGCTCCGAGATATTACTTCCGGTCATGCTATCGTCCTGAATTATTATTTTATCGCTGTAATAAAATTAATAGGCGCCCCTCCTTCTTGCTTCGTAAGGATTGATGAGTTTTGTACTGTCGTTTTCTTAATCATCATAATGAGATACTGAGAGACATAATAAATAAGCGTTGTGAGCGGAATCTGAAAAGTATTTAGTGGAATAATAGCTTTATTATAAAGCTACCATTTGATAAAATCATATTTAATTATAGTGCACCTGGCGCAACTTAGTATTTTAAGAAAGCGGTTAAAAAATAAAAGTGCAAGAACAGCACAGCAGAGAAGAAAAGTGAGAAGGGTTTATCTGTATGGCGATATCAATGCGCCACCGCATGGTGGATCATCCATACGCCCAAAATGTTTTGGGAATACTAATTTCATTGTGCGTACAGCTAAGGGAATTTCCTGCTGGAATATGTGTTCCCTGGTTGCAACAACTGCTAGGTTGTTGCAACCAGGCAACACATAAACTATTCACAGTAAACTATTCACTCTGATGTGAGTAGGTAGTGAGTGAATAGTTTACTTCTTGGCAAGCGTACTGCATCGTCAACCATAATACCATCGTTTACCATCGTGAGCTAGTGGGCGCGCAAACGCAAGCCAGTCAATAGTTACAAAAGTAAACTATATTAATATTTTAGCGTGACCTTTAAATAGCGATGAGAAAGAACAAGCTTCCAATAGTAATCATATCATCATATCATAATTATTTTACAATAGAACAAAATTCATCACATCCTGCTTGCCCTCACTGGTATTCTCATCACGTCTTACAACCATTCGCGTATTTCCGATATTGAGTTCCAATGTGATAGCAAATCCTATCGCCGTTTATCAGCCGCAGTCCAAATCGTGGGCGAGCAGCCAAGTGTTTTTTACAGGGATTGTTAATTACGCTCTTATTCAGAAGTCGAGCCAAACTTCGATGGTATTAGTTTAATGTTGGGAGTTTACAATTGTTATAAAAACTGATTTAGTTATGATTAAAAATATAGGCGGACCATATAATTATGTAGAAGTTTTGCTATTGCCCGTGGCTGTCTCCTGTGTCTCATCTAAATTGTACCAAATTCAGTTCGACGATTAGGGCGTGAAAGCTTAACAAACAAAAAAACTCATTTTTAGCCGACTTCCGAAAAAGGAGGAGATTCTCAATTCGGATGTTTGTATTTTTTATGTTTTGTATGTTCGAACATAGCTCAGTCAAATAGGGACGGTTTTGCAAAATATTCACATAGATATTGATAGATAGAACTTCACATAGATCTGATGATGGGTTTCGGAGACAGACAACGGAACTCTTCAATAAATGATAGCAAATCTTTCGGGATTGCTGAAATCGCATGTTTGTTTATTGTTTACACCAATGGGATTGGTAC
The DNA here is from genome assembly GCA_905332915.2 of Hecatera dysodea. Taxonomy (NCBI): domain Eukaryota; kingdom Metazoa; phylum Arthropoda; class Insecta; order Lepidoptera; family Noctuidae; genus Hecatera; species Hecatera dysodea. The sequence goes on from HG995295.1 coordinate 7,046,537, forward strand.
GTTTAGGTGGGGGGTACCACTAAAAAGTGAAAAATAAAAAACTTTTTACAAAAAAAATACAACCGACATCTACACAAAAAAAAAAAAACGAAAAGTACAAAATAACTTTAATTTCGGAAGTCGGTGTTCCGAAATAGAAGTCGGTTATATTTTTTTTGTAAAAAAAATTCACATTATCTATAGGCCAAAGTCATAATGGAGTAGGTGTCAGAAAATGGGCGTCCTCGCCGAAATAACCATAAGAAACGGTGACCGAGACTTCGAGAGGTTTCTAAGATTGTACGGAGAAGGAGAAACACTAGCAAGAGTGGAAAGCTATGAAGGAGATCTTTATCAAGCAGTGAGTCAACATATCCATGTTAAATAAAGATATTAGTTAAAGAAATATAGAAAGAAAAAGTATGTTGTCGTTGTTTTCGCTATTTCAAAATCATCGAAGCCAGTCTACACGCAGCCTTATAGCATACTTTCAAACTAGGCTAAAAGCATCTCCATCAGTTACTCACGCTTCACTTTCAAACCTAATTCAACTGTGCACATTTGATGTTAATTCTAGTCTCAACTTTATCTTCCTAGATTAACTTTAGTGTAAGAATGGGTGATTAATTCGGGTTAATTTGCTAGACAGTCCGTTTTGGGTATAAACGGCTACATTATTGAACGTTAGGACAACGATTATGGGCAGTATGGGCAAATAGTGTTGCTGATCGAACTAGTAATATGTTATATTGTGATAAAATTGGGATATCACTCGTAGATATGAGGAACATTGTGTTTTGTTTGGACGAACACATGTAAGAAAATGTTTTTTTCCAAAGTGTTTTTGTAAAAAAAAAAATTTCTTAATCAATGGAAAATAAATGCCTTTATAATAATAGGCCATGAGTCCGATCGACAAACTTCCTAGAAGTCTTAGGTGATGAATTTCCAAAAAGTGATCATAAAAGTTAATTTAATTATTCACAAGAGCTTAGGTTCTATTTGTACGTAACAAACTTCACAAGCTTTGGATTTCAATATGAACTGCTAAAAATCGAATGCAAATGAAATGACCATTATGAAATGCTTTCGTAATGTTCACATGTACGGTGACCATTATGAAAGCATTTCATAAGTAACTCTAGCGCAAATTCCAGTAGTTTATGCTCGAATGATATACGATGATTGATAACTTTATATTTCGCAGTCAAGGTTAAAATGTTTATGATCGATAAAAATGAAGAATTGAATGCAGAAGGTTGGAAGATCAGCTAGCGGAATTTGTTTAGCCGTTTGGCTTCCAGTTTAACCGAATACATCTGAGTACTAGCATTTTAAGTGGAGGTCAGGGGTCTGATGTCAGATGTCTTGGCGTCAAATGTCTGACCCTCAAAGATCTACAAACGATAGCTGACAGCTTAATCGGTTTATCAAGTCATAAAGAAAACAAATCAACAACACAACATATTCCCAACCAAAAAACTTAAACTATTTAAATCAGCCAGCCATACAAAGCAGAACCAAAAAGTACTCGTATGTAAAATTCCGAACACAGACCCCAGTCTTTTATTTCTAAAACCAGGAACAACACAGTTTTGTACGGAATATTGTCGGAAATAATAGAAAGGAACATTCGGATTCATGAATGCGGAGATCGCATCTGCGTATAATAAAATAAAGTGTAGCCTGAACACACGTATACTGATGAATAAAGAAATAAGGTGTCTGTTTTATACAACCTACATTGTCATGTTTCTTTTTGAATTTTTTGAACGTATTTTTTCATTGAAAACAAATACAAATTGTCAGTAATAATATTTTCTTGTCCTATCATTGCATGTAAAAACAAGTGGTACCGGAAAGACCATAACATTCATTAAAAAAAAAATCTGCTTACGAAGACGACGAACCTTTCCGGATTTTTTCGAAATATGTGCGTTCCATACTTACTTATTTATTTTGATAAGCTGATGAAAATTTTGTATCGATAATTGTTTTTCGGAACTAACTTGCAAAAAATCATCTTGAAGAAAGTTTTTCATCTGCATGGCCAAGTATAATGTGAAAATCCCTTCCTTGTTTAATATTTTACTGGTTTCTAAGCCATCCACTAGGGCTCATGGCTAAGTAATAACCAACGCCACCTGTCTATCGTCAAGGTAAAGCAATGATTACTAAAGTCAGTCTGCTGATGAGCCAAAATTCAGTTTTTCGAAGTATGCTAGTCCAATTGTTTGGTCGACGAATGAAAAATTTCCTGGAAAACGTTTGCTCAAAACTTTTGACCGATAAAAGTTAGTTACTTAACTGAAATATTCTCGTCTCTAAGCATTCAGAGACGAGAATATTTCAGTTAAGTACACTCCCTGAAAATCGAAAAGCGAGGGATTTCGCTAAGTTGTGAAATCGAAATATACAGTATTTCTTCGAAGACGGTGCGCAAATTTTACAAATAGCAATATCATCAAAAATAAATAAATGTACGTGTGTTGTGTTTTAGCGTGGGTGGAATAAAAAAAGTGAAGAAAATAATCATAGTGACACTTTTCGAAGTGAGTTTGAAGTCGAAATCCTCCAATGACATCAAAGCTGGAGTACCACAAGGTTGAGTTCCAGGTCCGGTTATGTACAACATCTTCACCTGTCTCAGACTCCTGTTGCGGTTACTGCCACGTATGCTGACGACATGACCATACTCTCTTACGATGTCTCTTTGACCTTATAGGATGCTACGGGCGTGGACAAAATTGAAAAGTCGCTCCATATATGGCGATTATGCACCAGCGTGTCTAAATCCACGCAGATAACCGTTACACTTCTTAAAAGGTGTTCATTGTTTTGGCTCAGATAAATAAGGAGACTAACTTGCTTTGTTGTCCAGAGAAATTTTTTAAGAAGTTTGGGTCGTGCGGCGGGGACCTTGAAAATTAATAGAAGGGTATGCAGAGCACTGAATGTATAACCTCTTCTGTTTAAAATGCCGACTAGCTTTGATATCTCCTTGTACAGTCGGTGATAGCAATTACCTGACCCCCTAAAAATTAAACGAACCTTTTGCTTGTTAGCAGTAAGAAAACTGGTTCAACGTCTACGATCAATAAAATAGTTATTCGCATTTGATCTTTAATGCGCAGTGTTAAGGTAGGTATGATCTTGAATATTATTTTAACTTGTAACATAATACGTAATTTCGATCACGTTATATATGTTTCGAGTGGTCTAGTGGTGACTGTAGTGAGCTGACAAATCGAGGTTGTGAGTTCGTAACCAGTTGTGATTAACGCGTTTGTTTCTGTTTTGTAAATTTGTTTTAAGTTATAAATAATAAATTATAACTTTAGCAACAATAATAAATAAAAAAAACGGACAGAAATAAAAAACCAAAATGGTGGTAAAAACGATTATATTTTATAAAAAAAATATTATAAGAATAACATAAATGATATTGATGACGACACGAAGATGATAATATTTACCTACTTACTATTTTACTAATAACGTTGTTAACTGCACTGAGTTTAATGTAGTGAATCAGCATGTTATAATATTTAGAAATATAGGTATGTATTTCTATTTCATAACAATAACATCACCACATTAAATATCATTTAACTAAATAAACCGGCATTATACGTTGAAGTTCTACCTACTATAAATATCAATTTGTTTTGTGAGTAGTTATTTTAGTTATAAGGTTTTGACAAAAAACTAGGTATTCAAAATACTTCGTTAGAAATTATAACAATAGTTAATTTAACACACACACTGACATACGTTAGTATTGTTTGTGACCAACACTGGTTACTCAAGTCATTTATAATATGCTTTTAATAGCGAAGTGGAGCACCATTTTTTTCTATTACTTGTTGCAAGCGGTCCCGCATACCGTGCACCATATCCAACAACAATCACTTCCTCTCATGAATGGTTTTGGTCCAGGACGATCTTTTTGAATATTAAAACCACACGTCAAACGTCTTAGCCACAATCTGACTGTATTTCTCTGAAACAACACGATAAGCATAATTTTAGTAACGAATAGGTAAACATAATTTATCGATTAAGTTTGCAAAAATACGTTTATCAATTTAGATAAATCAAATTAGACCTATAAATGATCTCAAATTAGACTCATAATGAAACATAGTTAATTGTCTATTATTGTACATTCACCGGCTTTTAAGCCAAGTAACGAATTAAGGAATTAACGAATTAAAAAAAGAATACACTTACCGCTATATTAAGTGTCGTAGCAATCGCTTTAATACCAACATTCTCCTCATACAAATAGATTATTTTGTATTTTAAATAATCACTCAACTCAACTTGGACATGACGATTAAACTATCAAAACTGATAACAATTAATAAAAAGGAAAAAAGCGTGGATTTTTACAATTTAGTAAGGCAAGGTAAAAATGTTCGCGCGTATTCACTGCTATTTGTGCATAGAATATCTTGTCCAATTTATTCTTCTACCAATCTACCCCATATTCCTGTTGAATACGCATATTGACGTCTAACTACCCACTTATTAAAATAGGTGAACAGTTATAAATAAATGACCTAATACCAACCTCTTAAAGCTCAAGTTTGCGTATCAAAATTATTTATTGTTTCTGTTCAACGAGTAGTGTTAGTCTGATAAACTCATACATATTGAATAACGTTTAATGTTATGAGCATAGGGTGTAAAATCGAGTAATTTTTAGGGGGGTCAGCTAATTGCTATCACCGACTGTACGTCTAATCAATAACAGCAGGGATCGACCTTCTAGGTTAAAAACGCTTGCTATCTTAACATAAATCGAGACACCGGTATGCCTAAAAAAGCACGTTAAACCGTTGGTACCGGCTGTCATTTGTAGACCTTTACGGCAGTCGCGACGGATTGTCACAAGCCAGAGAATCTTTCACCAGTCTTGCCAAGATGTACCGTACTACCCAGCTACTAGGTGGTAGAGGTCTAATAAGCAGCCGCTCCACGTAAAATACTGGTATTCAGCAGTGTCTGGTTTGGCGGAAAGCCGACCATAATATAGTTGCGAACAGGCTAGGCAGCTAGGAATATGCGGCTTTCCAATAACATTTTAAGACATGGCAAACTAATACGAGCCAATCTAAGAAGAGCTTAATCTTATTAAGTTAAAGCAAGTATTAGCAAATATGGGAAAAAGTCATTCTTATTCAGAAAATTAGATCAAATTCATGTATGTAGTAAATACATATACAATTCTTAATTTTTTCTTTGTATCGACCATGTAACGAAAAATGATTATAAGATAATAAAATAAACACTTTTTCAAAAGTTTCACAGTACTATCTTTGTTCGATAGACGGTGTCGCGTGAAGTTTCCTTTAAATTTTGATAATTATTTTGTTTCAGAGAGAACCGATCGGGATGAAACATTAATTTGCATTTAGAATTATGCACAATTTTAATGGATTAAATTTATTCACATTCCTTTTGTACTTTCACGCGTACACAAATAAATTAACAAACAGGAAAATATTCCAAAAATGCTAGAAATGGATTGTTTTAGTTATCCTGGTTAATTTATTTCGATGCATAAAACGAGCCACGCGCAATATAGGGTCCCGTAGTTGCCTATAATAATGTGAACTTAATTAAAAACTGCTTTGGTTGTTTAATACTGTGACCAGTTTTAGGTAAACTCAAAAACTTTTTTACTTTTATAACGTATTTTACGCTACTAACAACGTCATCTCAGTTATGTTCAAAGCATTTTGAACGATAATTTCCTTTATATTTCTCCGAGTACATTTTTTTAGTTGATCGACTATTAGTCAGTAACTTGTGAAGCCTTCTTTGAAAGTTTTCCTTTTAAATTCAGTATATTTCATACTCCCGTGTTTTTTTTTTTCACATTTCCAGAAGCAACCGTTCAGCCGGTAGATGGTGGGGACACTGGACTCTTAACAATTTTTTCCACTTTAGAACTTCATATTTCACAAAAGGGTAGGTCCCTAAATCGGAAAAATTATCTTTGAAGACTTTTGTAATATTTTTGAAAAACCTATCCAACGAAGACGCGGGGAGATACCATAAAATTGTTTTATTTTTAAGTTCTATTCTACCATTTTATCTGCATCATTAATATGTGCATCCATGACGAAATACAGCTTTGTAGTCCCCATAGTCTCTGAGCAAAACCGCGGAAAGACAGACAGACGGACAGACCGAAATTATAAGGGTTCCTTGTTGACTACGGAACCCTAAAAACTGCTCTTCTACTGATACATACATAAATGTCATATGTATAAGAACTACTCAGTTTCGCTTGTTTGTCAACAAATAAAACATTATTCATTTAATTAGACAGTATAACACATACATATTTGTATTGTACTCGTCAAGAGCTTTATTTTGATACCGAACATGTCATGATTATTTCGATAAAAAATTTGTTTATGTCAGAAAGGAGACAGAAACGATTACATACAATCTTGGGCCCAAATTTAAAGAGATGAAAATGGTGTGAATTAATAGATTTAGACCTGTCAGTCCCTCTCTGAAAATTCTGTAAGTTTTGACAATCTGAGAGCCGAGATAATAGAGGTTTAGTAAAAGTAAGGTTACCTTTATCTTGTCTAACACATGATTAAATAATAATAATAAATAAAGTTTATTCAATAACTTAAAGGTATAACATTAAATACAGTATTTCTTAAATCTATGTAAAGTGCACACATGATTTGTGCCTGAACTAGGTAATCCTGTGTTTCAGGCGACTTGGGACATTTTTAGTTTATTAAATAATCACATAGTCATCATATTAATCTTATTGGTATCTATGTAAAAAGGTGTATAAAATTACATTATCTTAACTTAGCTTAACTAATTTAATATAACCATAATACGAACTATATTTACTTTAGCACAAGTAATAATTTCTCTGTATCTTCATAGGACAAAGTTTGAAGTGTTTCCTTTAGAATTTTCTTGCACTTACTATGATTTAATGAGTAGATGTTTCCTTTTTTATTTATTCTATTATATAGTAGCGGTCCGAGGAATATATAAAATTTGGCTGTGAAAGCATGTTTTGTACTTTTTTGCGGGCAAACTATACCTTTCCGCCTCCTTTTTGTTAATTCAGTGCTATAAGGAAGTGCTGCGTGTTGTTTTAATACAGTGCTCATTATAAATAACTGACGAACGGTTAGTACTTCACAACATTTATACAGGAGGTTAGTGGGGAAAAGGAAAGGGCGACCAGTCGCCACCTTGAGAATAGCTCTTTGAGCTCTTTCAATGAGCAACATCAAAGTTTTACTCGCCCCACCCCATGACGTAATACAGTAAGTCAAAATCGACTGACAAAGAACAAAGTATACCTGCCTAATTATTTTTGGGTCTGTAGTAAAACGGAGCTTTTTGAATACAAATATTAGCTTACGAATTCTATTATTTAGAGCTTCCATATGGTGTTTGAAGGAAAGAGTTTCATCCAATATAATACCCAGGTACTTTATTTTATCAGTCTTTTTAATATTAGGGCATTGACAATGACTACCATCAAGGATTGGGCAATAATGAGCATGCAATCCTGAGGGGATATTCGATATTTGCTTGCGCATCGAAAACTTAATATAATGAGTCTTTTCTGCATTTAGGGTTAGTGAGTTATTTCGAAGCCATTTATTTACAATATTGAATCCGTGTTGCGCAAGTTTGTAGACTTCATTTTCTGAGTCAGCCGAGAAAAGTAAAGCAGTATCGTCAGCGTAAGTTATGATAGTGCCATGCTCTAGCTTTAGAGTGCAAAGGTCATTTATATAAATCAAAAATAGAGTGGGCGCTAAAATACTTCCTTGGGGAACACCATAAAATGTGTTTTTTGATCATCGCTGAGAACATTGCCAATCTTTACGCACTGGGAACGATCTTCTAAATAACTTCTGAATATTTTCAGCTGGGTGCCTCTTACACCTATGTTCTCAAGCTTGCGCAACAGAATGGGAATGAAAATTCTGTCAAAAGCTTTCAAAAAGATTGAAAATTGTTTCATCATTTAGGGGTCATCGGCCTAGTGCATTGCAGCGGGTAGTTGCTATCCCACAATTCACACAGCGATCCATATTTTCAAATATATCCAATCGAAAATAACAATTCCATGTCAAACGGGTGAGCGATCTTCGGTGTCCAGAGTGAAAGCAAAGGTCGTACAAGGTAGGCAGGGTCAGAACATAAAAAACTAAGCAGTGGTCGCTGAAAATGAATAATAATCGAGAAAACACTCAAAACACATAGAAAAACACGAGTGAGCAGCCGGCAATTATTGTCTAGTGTCAATGTCAGCCAGCTGTCATGCCAGTGACATAGACTAAAAATGTAAGATTAATTGTAATCGATATAAAATCAATAGTCTCTATTTTATCGGTTTATAAGTCATTGATATTTCATTGTTTAATATGACTGTAATAAAATGTACTGTATTGCATGCAGTGCATTTAATTGTTATGAGATTTTTTTTGCAATCGTGTAATCGATTTGTCAATCGAAAATCACACGAAACCTATCTTTTTCTTATTTCTCCGCTCCCAGATTCAGAATTGAGCTGATTTTTCACATAGTAAGATAAAAAAATATGACAAATTTTTTAGATCATATCTCAACTCATTACATTTGGGCCCACCATTTTCCATCTCCTTTACGAGTGAATTCTCGCATATTAAATTTGGTGAAAATAGGTAGGTCACCCCGAACGTTTTACAAATCTATTGATACCTCATTCATCATAATCAGTTCAGTCCACTCTAGAGCCTAAGCGCTAGAGTGGAACATACTTACATACATACATAGATACCCTAAATCATTACCCTTCTTTTTGGCTTTGCCGTAGTCGGGTAAAAATAGGTGAGGCTGATGATTTAACTCCATACTGCGTACAAAATTAATCAGTAAAACCAATAGTTACCCAAATAATATAATTGACAATCAGTGTTGCATTTTATTTGCTTAACAATTGTGACGTCATTTCCGTATTTATTGTATAAACACTTCCGGTAATTAATTTGGAATCATTAATTAGCAGGTAAAGGTTTAATTACATAATGCGAATGCATTTCGAGAATTTTATTTTATTCGTAAACCGAACCTGTGATACATATTTGATATTTTGATTTATGTTTTTTGACTTTATGATTTACATAAAATGTTATAAAACATGAGACGAAAAAAATCTTGGTAAAAAATATGCTATGTTCGATCTGTTGTTTTAACAGTTTTATTTACATGGTATTTATGCTTTATTATGTAAACTGCTTTTTAACATAGAAATAACCTTATGCAATCCTAAAACCCCAGCAGATTTGATTTCATTGTACATTTATGTTATAAAATCCGAAAAATAATTTTGCCACTTACGTCATTTATTCCGAGCCACCCTCATTCTATCGCCATCTTTTATTTTGTCTTATAAAAGTATTTGCATCACTGTCCATTCGGTTGGTTCATACCACCTTATCAAGGGATCACCCGTTTTATTTTTTGCAGGTCCGAGCTGTTACGATTCTCGTAATTTAAATCATTATTCAACAAAATTTTAAATAGTTCAGGGGCCTAAGTGTGCTATTTTTATAAATTTGTCATTCCAACACGATTCCATTGTCATTTTGCTAAAAGTTCGTAATCTGCTAAATTCATAATGGTCAATCACTGGTCGGTCAATGGTCTCGTAATACTTTTTGATAACCGAGCTATTAAAAGCAATGACTGCACAATAACGCTCTAATGGTAGGTCACTGATTAAAGGAACTGTCAAAATTTTAGCAGACTACCGCATACGTCTGTAATTCATTTGTCATTATGTACGAGATTACCATTCTATGCCATTTCTTTCAATGGAGTGTCAGTGGTTGACCACTGGAAAGTCATAGTGACGCTATTTTATTAGTAGATTACCAAACTTGTAAAAATGAACCATTATGAGATCAATGTTAGACCATTCTGACACTATTGTAATAGCAGACTCAGGGTCCAGAAGCTAAAAACTGTGATATATATTAGTGTTATAAAATAATGTCCACCGTGTGAGTGTTTATTCTTGTGACCTTTAACATACTTACGTAGTCTACTAGGCTTTTTAATGTCCTTACTTTGGTATTGTTCGTGAAATCGTTGAGCTTCTTAACGTTCTAAGTTTGAGTTACACGCTAACTGACAAATGCTTGCACTGTCTAGACAGGTCCACTCAAATCTATGTGGCACTTTCCTCAAAAGGCCACCTCAGACATTAACTTACATACATGGTTCTCATATGATATGATTTGACAAGTACGGATTGTATGGACTTCAAAAGAGACTTTGACCTCTGAGTTTGTTTCTTCTCAGGGTCGGCTAGGAAACACCGGCTTCATCTAGCTTAAAATTACAAGAAATATTGGACGTGTAAAAGTGTTATGTTCAACCTACTTACAAAATAAATATCATTTATCATTTAGTCATTTTCCATTCGTGCCAACATTGAAATGATTTTTAAAAATGGTATGAAATAAAAGAATAATACTTAATTAAATAAAACCTACCTGAGGGCGACAGTGGATTTATTTCACAGGAAATTAAAAGTTACCAATTTCACCTTGTATATAATAGAACAACCACAAACATCATTTTCCTCCTCGTTATGTAATATTGACAGATTTTTTTTCAAGATTGTAATGTCTTTTATTTATAGCATTTATCTGACATTTTAACTCAAGAAACAGGGTTCGAATTATGTCAAACATCAGTATTTCAAGTAATTAAACTTGCCAGCTTACGAAAATAATTGAGTTTACAAACTAACTTCTAACTGTGACTCCAATTGCGTGAATTTCAGATCAGGGTAAGAGGGAGCATAATACAGCAAAACACAGGTGGGCGTTGTAAAAATTACCAATATTTGATGACCTCTTTGCAAAGACAAGATTCCAGTTTCTTTGCGACTCTCACAATCTGAACTGAGCTTATTTATCTATGGAATGCATTACCAACAGCAGACGACATAATCAATTTCGAGTAAAATACAGCCTTCAACGTTTTTATAGTTTTGATGACTTTTAGGTCATCTGCCTGTAGTAGAAAGCTAGAATGTATAAAAGACCCGAAATTGACCCCTGTGGGACCCCGGAAGTGACAGAAGTTAACTCCGATTGAAATCCGTTGACGACTTTATGAGTACAGTTTACGTAAGAGATGAACCAACGCAGTAGATTTCCACGGATATCATTGAAGGCAACTTTAGGTAAAAGTAACTCATGATCCGCTTTGGCAAAAGGTTCTCTGAAAAGCCGTATAAACTGCATCCGTTTTCAAAAGATTTTCGAAAATGTAACCAACAATAGTGAGTAGACTAGTGTAGGTGGATTTACGTCAAACAAATCCATGCTGTTGTTTAATTATTATGGACTAGTGTAAAGTAGGATATATCCCAAAAATCGTTATAATCCAATCTCTCAAAGGGAAAGGTGAACAGAGTTGATATAGAATGGTATTCTCAACGTCATTCTTTGATCCCTTAAAAAACTCACATATATGAACACCTTTGAGAAACTAAGGTGAAAGATCTGTGATGTTGGAACCTTGGCTTGGTTTGCACTTTTTTATATAATAAACTAGCTGCTGCCCGCGACTTCGTCCCCGTGGAATCCCCGATTTTAAAACATTCTTTATCGCTGCTCCGCTCCTATTGGCTTAAGCGTGATGATATATAGCCTAAAGCCTTCCTCGATAAATGGTCTATTCAACCCAAAAATTCCAGAACCAGTAGTTCCTGAGATTAACGCGTTCAAACAAACAAACAAACAAACAAACTCTTCAGCTTTATAATATTAGTATAGATATGTGTATAGGGTTTAAACACTCACGAAAAGTTTATTTGGTTATGCAGTAGTCTTCTCAACGCTGCATTTGGCTCGTAAAGACGACCTAGTACCAAAACCAGGGCCAGCAAAATATATGTTACCGTGCTTATACTTTGAATGTGGTTTCCAAAATCTTTCAACTTAGCTGCATTATCGCCAGCATCATTCTGGGTTAGAAACACGTCTTCTTTTTCCACTTTTGACTGGCACATCTAAGAACGAATTCAAAACCAGCTTAAAATTGTTACTTGTGTAACTAGCACTTAAAAGTTGAAACAAAAGTTCCTTGGCAGAGCCCTGGCAGGGTCGCCATGTGATGTTGGAACTTTGGCTTGTATTAAAGGAAACACTGTTTACAGTTTTGTGTCTTTTATTAGACTAAACTCTTAAGTACAATAAAAAGGAATATGAATAAAAGTTGCTTACATAGCTAAATGCGCGCACATATACATAGGTATCGTACTACATAATAATATACTCACAATTCAGACCATCTGGCCCTGGAGCTTTCTAGGAGTCAAGATTTTAGCTCTTTAATAATTTTTGAAAGGTCAACATAAATACTACTGATAATGTCACTATTATTATAAAAGCTAGAAGGCGGTTGCCATTTATGAGTATCAAATGTGAATGGCTCATAAACAGATTGAGAAGAGTTTACAGATATCAAGTTGATAGTTACTGGAAGTGTTCTTGTATAAACTATATTGTATGGAATACCTGAGTTGTCTCGTTTACTGTCTAAATAGCTCTAAAAGTATTTGGGAGCTTCGTGTACATTGTTTTCGATAGTTTTTTGAATGTGTAATATTTATTTATTGTTGTCCGTTTGTCTTAACTGAGCAATTCGAGTACGGTTAAAACTATAGCGTCAGTGGAAAGCGAATTAAGAGTCACTTATTATGAATAGTTTATTGTTAAGAAAAACAGCTTTAGCACACAACAGTATTGACGAACTCACTTATTACCATTTTATTTTTGAGGGCGAGCTGTTACCTCTCGAACTTATCACAACCATATATTATGTCAACAACTCAAGCGCGCTTTAGCGGATGGCATACAAAAGACGCTATCGGGCTGCAACGCTATAAAACATAATTAATTAACTTAATATAAAATGACATAGTAAATTCTTGCAAGAAATGATACCTTCGAAACCTAAGCAAACACAACAAAATAACAATTCCGGTGTTCTAAGTTCAAAATAGTTGTCAAACCTCGTTTCAAATTTCGCCTACCCAATGAATGAAATATAGCAATGCAAAGATAAGCCGTAAAATTTGGCAATTGAAAGACAAGATAGCGATCCTGAATAGTAGAACAATTGAATTAATGGCCTGACAATAGCATTAGGCCTTTCAGTCATTTATCATTCTTGTTAGACTGTAATTTAGAATAATAGCTATCTAGCTTAATGCTTCCTAATTAACTGAATACTTTAAGTAAGAAATTGTAGTCTCTGTTTTCGGGATTGAGAATTTGTGACCCCATTGACATAAAATGGGTCGCTTGTTGGATGTTTGGAAGCTAGGCTGGCTATCTGAAGGATGAAAATATTTACATCTCGCAGTATCATTCGTTCAGTTAATTTGAAAACTATGAGTTTAATTGTATAACCAATGTTTTTAGGTCTGATACATCGATTTTAAAATAAGTTTATCTGAGGAATAAATATGACCATTTGACAGCTCTTGTATACAAAATATGGAGGAATAAAAATCAGACACGTATTCTTCCGATAAAAGTTATCTTAGTATTGAAAAATCAGCGTCACCTTAAAATTAATTTTATACTAATATTTTATGAATATATGTATGTATATGTAACTATATGTCATCGGAAATTGCGTACTCCGTAAGATTGTAATTAAATCTATATCTATACTAATATTATAAAGCTGAAGAGTTTGTTTGTTTGTTTGTTTGTTTGTTTGAACGCGCTAATCTTAGGAATTACTGGTTCGAATTGAAAAATTCTTTTTGGGTTGAATAGACCATTTATCGAGGAAGGCTTTAGGCTATATATCATCACGCTTAAGCCAATAGGAGCGGAGCAGCGATAAAGAATGTTTTAAAATCGGGGATTCCACGGGGACGAAGTCGCGGATAGAAGCTAGTTAGATTATAATGCCATATTACGAAAAAAGCGTTTTAATTACGAAATAAACTCAATAGTTTCCAATATTTCCGTATTTAAGAAAAAATAAATCACGCTTGCAATTATTATCCGGTGACATAATACGCTATGCCTAATCCAGGATATAACTGGAAATTGGTTCATCCGTTTTTGTTCCAAAGTCCATCCGTTACCATATTTTTTTCAATGAATATCAAGTTCCTAAAAAGTCAGTCACATCACATCACAGAAATGTAGATTTAATCGAAAACTGTTTACCGCGGTAATCACAGTATCAGCTTATTTTTTAGCGAAGTAACGTGTCACTGTCGCAGTTACTTACTTGTAGTTAGTAGGTTTTCTTGACTTTTAGGTCATCTGCCTGTAGTAGAAAGCTAGAATGTATAATGAATAAAGGACCCAAAATTAACCCCGTGGGTCAATCACCTACATTCCTGAGTTTCAATTGATATTTCGAATTGTCTACTAAATGGCACTGCTATTATAAGCAGTGGTAAATGTGATGTTTTCCATAAAATCATCATGATTAATTATGTTACGAGCAAATGTTTCAATGATTTATTTTATAATTCATTATTTTGACAATAGTCTGAGTATTCTTCACAAATCTGTGAAACCAAAATGTGAGCAAGTTTCGATAAATACAAAATTATTAACCTTTTTCTGCTAACGGCCTTCTGTAGCTTTACTGTGAGTTCGTTAACACGTTAAATTCTGTAATACAAAGTTATGACATAACACTTTTTTAAAATCAAAACGTCGACTCCAAGTTTTGCATTAATGCTGACAATACTGTCCTTAGTATATTTGTCTCCATTCCAACAGAATAATAGCCACCTAATTCAATTAGCACAAAACTCGGTCGGATATTAACCAAAAGACAAATTACCCATTTTCACGCTTAGCGCCCGTAAATTCTTGTAGGTGGTCGTAAATTAACATCGTCCCTTTAAGGACTACTCCTGTTTCCTTCAGTCATTGAAACTGTAGTTTTTTATTTGCTTCTATCACGATTATTTTAGGATCGTCCGATTCTACAATAATCGTATCGCTAATATGGAAAATGGAAATGGAATGTGGCTATGTAGCTATAGCACAAAGGAATTATGAAATTGGATATGGACATGATAAATGGAATTGTTGTTCCGGTCCTTGTCAAATAAGGTGTTCTGGGGGGGTACCACTAAAAAGTGAAAAATATAAAACTTTTTACAAAAAAATACAACTCTCTTCTACACAAAAAAAAAACAAAAAGTACAAAATATGTAACTTTAATTTCGGAAGTCGGTGTTCAAAAAACGAAAAAGCAACCAAAAAAAACTTTATACAAAAAAAATGCAACCGACTTTTCCACAAAAAATCAAAAAAGTACAAAATAACTTTAATTTCGGAACTCGGTGTTTGTGGTTCCTTTTTCATTTTTTGAACACCGACTTCCGAAATTAAAGTTATTTTGTACTTTTTTTATTTTTTGTGGAAAAGTCGATTGTATTTTTTACGAAAAAGTTTTTTATTTTTCACTTTTTAGTGATAAATGATAATGATAAATGATAAATGATATTTATTTTGTAAGTAGGTTAAACATAACACTTTTACACGTCAAATATTTCTGGTCATTTTAAGCTAGATGAAGCCGGTGTTTCCTAGCCGACTACCCTGAGAAGAAACACCGAAACAAACTCAGAGGTCAAAGTCTCTTTTAAAGTCCATACAATCCGTACTGGTCAAGTCATATGAGAACCATGTAGGTTAATGTCTGAGGTAGCCTTTTGAGGAAAGTGCTACACAGATTTGAGTGGACCTGTCCAGACAGTGCAAGCATTATTTTGTCAGATACCGTGTAGCTCAAACTTAGAACTTCAAGGAGCTCAACGATTTGACGAACAATACCAAAGTAAGGACATTTGGGTAGGCCGCAAGAATTACTCAAACTGCCAGACAAACTGAAATAAAACCCTAATATGGCGATCTACATAGTCCTCACATTCAC
Organism: Hecatera dysodea; assembly: GCA_905332915.2. Lineage (NCBI taxonomy): Eukaryota > Metazoa > Arthropoda > Insecta > Lepidoptera > Noctuidae > Hecatera > Hecatera dysodea. The sequence continues at coordinate 7,062,509 of HG995295.1, forward strand.
AATATGTTATATGAGAACCATGCAGATCAGTGTCTGAAATGGTCTTTTGAAGAAAGAACCACACAGATTTAAGTGGGCCTGTCCATTCAGTGCAAGCTTTTGTCAGTAGTCGAGTAGCTCAACTTAGAAAACAATAAGGAGCTCAACGACCCGACGAACAATACCAAAGAAGGGACATTTGGGTAGGCCACAAAAGTACTTAAACTGCCAGACATCATCGTTATATATACTTTAAAAAAGGAAAGAAAAAGAAAATAATACCCATTATAGTCCTCATATTCACAAAAATAAATTAAGTAAAAATATACTACTTTACAAAGTAAGTATACATGTCAAACATAATAAATAAAAAAAATATATATATTACTTTAACAAGTAAATATTCATGTCACAATAATAAAATAATACTTCATAAAGTAAACATTCATGTCAAAATTGCACAAACAGGAGAATATCAAATGTCAAATCTAAAATTGAGAAAAGTATCAATAGATAAAAGTAATAGTAGGCCATGTACATCGTTGAAGCAGCTCAATCCCAAGCCTTTTGGTCTTCAATATAGTCTTTAACTGTGTAAAAAGCTTTCTGGCATAGCTTACGTTTTACTATCAATTTGAATTTATTAATACTAAGGTCTTGGATGTAGGAAGGGAGTTTATTATAAAAACGTATACATTGACATCTAAATGAACCACCTATTTTTTTGAGCCTAGTTTTAGGAATGACAAAATTATGTTTGTTCCTAGTATTCACGTTATGAATATCACTGTATCTTTTAAATAGATTAATATTTTTATGTGCATACAAAAGATTCTCATAAATATACTGAGAAGGCACAGTCATTATATTAATCTCTTTAAATTTTTCTCTGAGGGACTGTCTAGGACTTAATTTGTAAATTGCACGGATAGCTCTTTTTTGTAACACAAATACTGTCTGAATATCAGCGGCATTTCCCCACAACAAAATGCCGTATGACATCACACTATGAAAATAACCAAAGTATACTAAACGTGCTGTCTCTAAATCTGTTAAGCCACGTATTTTTCTGACGGCATATGCTGCAGAGCTAAGTTTTTTGGACAATTTATCTATATGGGGGCCCCACTGTAGCTTCGCATCCAACCGTAGTGGTACCTAAATCCCCTCCCCTCCCCCCACCTAAACGAACCAATTACATTAGTGTAAAAAAAACGCACTGCTCCAATGCAGAGTAAACTAAAAGGTCGTCAATGTAGACAATGTAGATATTTTTTAGATTTTTGTTGATTTTTCAAAAACCGCTTGTTCGATTTCGATAAAATTTTCATGGGACCATTTGGGAAGTATACTCTTTCCAACAAAAAATATGGGGATAAAATATAGCCAGTGTCACCCCCGGATAGTGTAGTTTCAAACAGTGAAATAATTTTTCAAATCCGTTCAGTAGTTTCGGAGCCTATTCAATACAAACAAACAAATCTTTCCTCTTTATAATAGTAGTATAGATCAACAATATCTGAAAGTAATCCAGCATATTGGTAACTCCTCAAAATAGAAACAGGCTAAGCTGCAGACCGATTTGCGGTAACGAACAAAATACTATACCGATGTCTCAACTTCCATCTGATATCATTTTCATCCAAATGTTTCTATATACCTAACTCATGTTTTCATATTTCAGACATCAAATATTGGGTATTATCAATATCCAGCCTTCAATATAAGAAGATTTGATCATTTCAGGTCACACGTGTTGTACTTGGAAATAAATATACATAATAAGGATATGATTTTGATTCGTTCGATAAAACTGAAATTGTAGGTATATTATACACTAAGTATTTAGTGTGATCGCATTTTACGAGTGCCCATCACGGCAGCCAACATGATTTGTTACATTAATCAAACAGTTGAGGTAATTTCTTGCGTTCCAGAAACTGCGGCTAGATGTGTCAATGACATCTGGAGCTCTAAAAAAAACACTCAATTTTGACATTTAGATTGAAGTATCACGCTTCTAAACCTCTAAAAGTTTTCCACCACTGCAAATAGAAAAGTCTTAACCAAAGTTACTCGCTACTAATTAATCTTCAACACCGCCCAAAGTTTCATAATACAGGACTATAACAAAATATCCCGGACGTCGTCGTCACGAAACCATGCATTTATTAACGGGAAAGTCCACTAATGGACCCGCCTCGTTCAGAGATTATGTCCCCCAAGCGAAAAACGTCACTAAAATATGTTGTTGTGAGACTAGAGTGTTGCCCCTCACACCGAGCCGTAAAAAAGAATATTTAGTACTTTTTTTTTTTTTTTTTTTTTTTTTTTTTTTTTTTTTTTTTTTTTTTGAATGGACTACTCGCAGTTCAGCACATTGAGGCTGGTTACTGCTCAACCGGGCAATCCCGTGGTTGCCTTAGATTCTAAGGCCCCCAGCCGGGGCTTAAAACTACTTAAAAACTAAATGGCCGCTCGCTAAGGGCATCCCCTGTGGGACACGGGCCTCGGCTTAGCGGGGTAATTGAGGGGGGGCAGCAAGGGACAGGCTGGGTCTGATTGATATTATTTAGGGGATTTAACGCTAATGGCTCAGCAGCGCGGGCTGGCTCGTTAGGCAAAAGTCGGGGAGGGTTTTGACGGGGGCGTCGCGATGGACCTCGTCGGCGAGGTCGGAATACGGAACGCGTTCTGGGTTTGTTTTTCCTAAGAGTGCTGGTTTCCCTACTACTCTCTTGGGTCAGGGTGATGGGGTCATCGGGCTCGACAAGGGTGTGCCGCGGTCGGCGGATCTTGCTGATCTGGGAGGGGGTGTATCGGGTGGCCGACGCGATAAGGGGGTTTTGGTGCTTTTCAGCGGACTCTATGAAACGCTTGGAAATACGTTTCATGAATTGTTTGATGGTGGGGATACGGAGGTCGACATGGAGACGCTCATTTCTAACGTACCACGGGGCTCCCGTAGCCTTTCGGAGAAAACGGTTTTGGATGACCTGCAACCTATGGATTTGGCGGGGCTTAGCGTGTGCGAAGGCTACACACGCGTAAGTCATTATTGGACGTATGCACGTGGTGAAAATGCGTAGTTTGCCTTTCAGGGATAACTTGCTGCGTGCGTTCAGCACGTAATGAAGCCTACTGAGAGCGAATGCGGCACGATTGCGCACCGTCTTAATGTGCTCTCTGAAGGTAAGCTTTCGGTCGAGGATCACGCCTAGATATTTAGCTTTCTCAACCCAGGGGATCGGCTTGCCAAATAACGTGATCGGACTGGGACGGGGGGGGAAGAGACGAGTCTTGGGCTTGTAAAACAAGATCGCCTGACTCTTCTCTGGGTTGACTTCCACTCTCCATTTCCGGAACCAAGCGCCTAGTGCGTTTGCGGATCTCTGGAGGTGGCCGGCTATTGCCTTCTCGCTATTGCCGGAGCAATATATCGCCGTGTCGTCAGCGAACAGAGCTAGCTGTGTCTTAGAGCTAGTGGGAATATCGCTAGTAAATAGCGAGAACACTAGGGGGGAGAGAACACCGCCTTGGGGTACTCCGGCGCGAATGGGATGTGGGGACGAAAGTGCACCTTCGATTCGGTACTGAAAGGTGCGGTTCGACAGATAATCTCGTAAGATGAGCACGAGACGATCCGGCACACCGAGCTGGTATAGCTTGTATATCAGCCCGTTGTGCCAGACCTTGTCGAAAGCTTTCGCTATATCGAAGAACAGGGCTCCCGTAACGAGACCGCGCTGGTATTTGGCGCTGATATGTTCAACGATACGGTAGACCTGTTGGACGCAAGAGTGGTTTGATCTAAAACCAAACTGCCTGCCAAGAGCCTCCTCCCCAATGGGAGGAGGCTCTTGGCTTCGACAAAGTCCTTGAGACGCTTATGAATAAGCCTCTCGTAGATCTTACCTAGGACTTTGAGCAGACTGATGGGACGATAGCTGGACGGGGAGGACTTGGGTTTTCCAGGTTTGGGGATACCGATGACGGTAGCCTCTTTCCACGTCTGTGGGAACATGTTGTTGGACAGAGCGCCATTGAAGATGGCGGTCATTAACATGATCAGAGTAGCCGGGAAGAGCCGAACCACTTTGTTGGTGATTCCATCGGAGCCCGGGGCTTTTCTGGGTTTGAGACGGCCGATGATCTCCTTCACCTCATCAGGTGTGACGGGGGGGAGGGGATCATCGGGGTCCTCTACTGGTGGGAGGGAGGCTCTACGTTCGACTTCGGCATTCACCATATCGAGATGAGCCTTGTCTACTGGTTGGGAGCTGGGGGAGCATTGGGACTCTAGACTGTCGGCCAGGCATTCGGCTTTGTCCTCGTCATCGAAGGCGACGGTGTTGTCGGAACGCGTGAGCGGAGGCATCGAGGCAACCTCAGAGGCGCGTAGTTTCCTCTGAAGTTCCCAGAATGCCTGATGGGTGGGTTCGAGGTCGCCCAGCAACTTATCCCAGCGACTTTCACGCAGTTCAGCGATGCTGTTACTTACTTTACGCTGTAAGTAGCGCATGTGAACCTTGTTGGCTTCGCAGGGAAAGGCGCTGTAGGCACGGACAGCCGCGTTCTTTTCAGTCACGAGCTCACGTACCTCGTCCGGGAGTTTCCAGTGGTGATCACTCACCACCGGAGACTCCTTAGAACATTCGTTCAGGACAGATTGTACGTGATCCGTGAGTGAATTGATCGCGGCTGTCGTGTCTGCGACAGACTCGATTAGGTCGGGGATCTGGTCGAGTTGGGGTGACGTGGTAGCCTTCAGCTTTTCGCTTACTTGGCGCCAGTCAGTGGTCATTCGGGTGGGAGGAGTCTGGGTAGGGTCCATCGGCCCTGATCTAGGAGCAAGCTCCAGGATCACGGGTCTATGGTCCGAGTTTAACTCGTCATGCGTCTCCACAGAATGTAACCGAAGGTTGACATTTTTGAGGAGGGCGATGTCAAGTACATCGGGGGAGTGGGAAGGTGAGTGCGGGTAGTGGGTGGGATGCATTGGAGCGATGACATCGAAATTCAGGACGTTGCACAGTTCGAACACTACCTTGCCTCTCGGGTTGGTCGTGTGACTGTTCCAGGAAGGATGTTTGGCGTTGAGGTCCCCCGCCAGTATGACGGAGTCGCTCAGGCCAAGAAGTTTAGTCAGGTCATCTCTCATAGCGGGAGTGTCCACGGAGTTGTTGGGTGGGACATAGGCTGAGATGATCGTGACGGGTTGGTGTCCTGTCATACCTAGCCGACAGACTGAGACCTCAAACTTTTCAAGGGAGGGAGGGTCCATAGGAATGCAGTATAGGGACGATTTATAGTAAATTAGGGTACCTCCTAAGTGGCAGCGGGTCCTATCATTGCGAACCATGCGATAGTTGGCAATTTTGGGGTCCCGATGGGTAGGCTTTAGGAAGGTCTCTTGTATTAATAAGATGTCTAGGTGATGGTCACGGAGGAATAAGGCGATCTCATCACGTTGGGCTCTAAGGCCATTGGCATTGAAAAACCCTATCCGGAGGGCTGTCGGTTTGAACCTACACGTTACTCGGGACTTATCCATTATGGGTGGGTAAGGGTTGTGTAGATTTGGACGTGGTGAACTACATCACCGAACTCGCGGAAAACTGCTGAGTGGTCACCTCTGCAGTTTTGAAGCGCCTCGGCCATGGCTAGGGCGCGGGGGGAGTAAAAAGCTTGGTATGTGACCAAAATGATGTTTTTGGACACATCACCAGCTGGAATAGTGGCGGCTTGCGCTGAGGCAGGGGCAGGGGCTGGGGCTGTGGCCCGGGTTGCCTCTGTCAAGGGGGGGCGCGGGAGCGCTACGTCCATGAGGGCCGGGATGGTTTTGGTGGGCTGGGTGGTAGGGGTGGCCTTAGGGGCCTCTGTGGTTTTGGGGGCAGGAGCGCTGGTCCTCAAGGCCGGAAAGTGGGCCTGGTGATTGAGCGCGCTCCATGGGCTGGGGCGTTGTGGACTGAGGGCTGTGGTAGTTTTTCCTACCAGTTGAGGACATTCCCTCTGCTGGCGATCGCTTGCGCGCTTGGCTAGCTTGGGGGCGGTGGGTTTTTGGGCAGCCACGGTAGTTGGCCGTGTGGCCAGACTTGCCGCATAAGACGCAGCTGGGCGGCTCAGCGCACTGGGACGGGTCTTTGGGGCGAGTGCAGTCTGAGGTGCCGTGGTCACCCAGGCATTTCACACATCGTGCCTTCGCAAAGCAATTCCGCTGGGAGTGGCCGTACAATTGGCAGTTGTGACACTGGCCAATGATGCCACTCCTGCGGGGCTTTTCGATGGATAGGCCCGAGAGGCCACAGATGTGGGAGATGTTAAATATGGGGTGATGACCGTCTGTCGGATCGCAGACGACCAGAATCATATTGTATGATTCTCCACCTCGGCGGTGCATTCGGTGCACCTCTGCTACGGGGATACTCTGCGACTGAAGGTCGCTGAGAATTTCAGCCGTGGGGATTTCGCGTGGGACGTTTTTGACCACCACGCGTGTCTGACGGTCCTCGGGGAGAGTAAAAGAGTGGAAGGGGATTTTCCTGCCCGAGAGGAGTTTGTGCAACTCTCGGTAGTCCTTTGCGGTCGGGACAGTGACTTTGATGCCCAGCTGAACAGCTCGGGCATTGGTATAATTAATTTGCCTGGCCTTGCAGGCAGTGGACACCTCAGTCCATTTGGCCTTGTCGTGAATGAACACGGGTGGCGGAGGTTGGACCTTTGGGGCTGAGGTTTTGGGGACTGAGGCCTCGACCGCCATCGGGCTGGCGGATCGGCTTGCCTGCTGGGAGGACCCAGCTGCCGAGGAGGGGCGGGATTGGGGGGCTGAAGAGGGGGGGGAGGGGTGGGTGGGGGCGGCCTTTTTGAGGGCCTGCTCAGAGGGTGGGGACTTCTTCTTCTTCCTCTTCCCTCCGGCTACGACCTGGAAGTCGTCTTCGGAGGAAGAGGAATCAGATGGCTCAGAGGGCGCGGCAATGTCCATTTCCTCTGGGGAGGATGCACGGGAATCGGTGGGGCTCTGGTTCCCGGTAGCGGGTTGGGTGGTGGCGGCGCCGACTGTTGTTTTGAGGACAACAGCCGGTTTCGCGGAAGTCGTGGGGGCTGGGGCAGGGTTTTTGGTGATGGGTACCTGTTTGGGTACCCAGTTCTTAGATGCCTGCTTTTCAGTAGGCGGCGGGGAGAGAGGGCTCTCAGGGACCTGACCTTCTTGCTGCATGCGGGCAAGTTCGCTGCCAAATTTGGCAACCAGGTCCTGATCCCTGCAGAGCGCCTCTGCTATCAGATTGCCATATTTGGCAGTGAGTTCGGTGTCCTTGAGGACGGTGTCCTTGACGAACGCTAATAAATCAGCGTCCGTCATGGTGGGGGGGGGTCGGCGGATTTAGTTCCTAACTAGCATCCGGGAGCAACGTTTCCGTAACTCCCTGAGCTTCCTACTTCCTAACTCCCCGGGTGGGATATCCCGGGGATGTGTACCCTCCCTGTCGGGTGTAGACAGGGAGGTGAGTGCCTATTTTTGTGTGCCCTAAGCTTGTAAACCCACTGCCGATCTTATTGTGCAGTGGGGCCCTAGGGTCAGAAGACCGGTCCGGTGTGAAGGGGTTGAGACACCCAACCACACCGGGTGATTGCTGGAAGAGAGCGGGGTTAGACAGATGGCAGCGACTAGGGAAGCCCCCAAGGCCGCGTACCAAAGCCCTTCCGATTTGACTTAGCCCTGAAGGGGCTTGGGCCGGTGTATCGGGTCAACACCCCTTGGCTTCGTTGGCACCGTGAGGTATCCCACCAAGGACCACGAAACTGTGGATTTTCCCAGAAGGGGCACTATTCGTTTTATTGACCCTCCGAAATAGAAACGGAGTCGTCCACTGCCTTGAAAAAGGCGGCTTCGGATAAGGGTTGTAGTCGGCGACCACAGGTGACGTCACGACTGGAGCGTGACGAAACGAACACACACGACACTGAGCACGATACGGGAGGGCAGCGGGGAGCGGCACGTCCGTCGCGGGCGGGCGTCGGGAGCGGAATCCTCGAATATTTAGTACTGTTACGATACTACATTATAATGATACGCTACATATGGATGCATTTGCATATGCTACTATACAACGCTTTAGCAGAAGACGATTAAAAATTATTGTTTGTGGACATGAAGTTTAGAAAAATAAAAAGTCCGTTTAAATAAACTGCCTTTACATACAACTTCCGAAGAATTTATTCGATTTTTAGTAGTAAAAATTAAAGAGTTGTTTTTTTTTCGAGACACTGGCACGCTCGAACTGAGCGTGCCTAGAAAAATAAAACTAACTACCTAACCATCTCGATTTTGCATACGAGCAATGGGAAACAAATAATGGGATCCTATTATTTGTTTCCCATTGGTCGTTAATAAGATTCGTTACTTTGAATTATATTATAATATACATTTCAAAATTATTGTCATCTTAGATTTATTCTTTGATCCGCTTAAATTGGTATTTGAGCGGATCAATGTGTGTCTATGCAGGACCTTGTAAAGCAAAAAAGTGTTTTTTTTTTAAGACAATGAAAACTTTATTATATACTCGGTCAGCATTTAGAAGATAATTGATTGTACGGTATATAACATATAATTTTAAAAAGCTTTATAGCGCTAAATGAGGAAAACACACAAAAAACAATACTCAATCGATATCTTCGCATGTTTTTGACATAACTTCATTTCTTATGTTACTCCACGGTGTGATGCGCACCCCATTTAACATTAGTAAGTACATACTGAAAGTTTTTGCGACCAACAAGTTCATTTGACGCCAATGGATTTGTGAAGTGGCTTTTTAACTAACCAATAGTGAGTTTGATGAATAAATATTTAAAAAGTTTTTTGTTGAGACTTTTTTTTATTAATCACCAATGTTAGTGAAAACTACATTTTATGCCTTTTATATCTTTGTTAAACGTTGTCATATCTTCACGTCGAGCCTGTCTGTGGGAGCCTTAACTTGTCCGTCATAACAAGCTTTTGGCAAATGCCATTTCTTTTCCCAAATCCAAACAACTTAGGTAACTAGATTTACAGATCAATCATATTACTCTCATAAACAAACATTTAAGCGTGACCAACATTACGGAATGCCCAAAAAACCATAACATGCCATGGACCAATAAGTAACAAATCATTGGAACCAATAAGTGTTCCAACGTTGGATAAATGACACCAAACAGGCCTGTTATTGCCCTTCCCAGGTGTTAAGTATTGGGGCCCCGTTGAATTATTACGCAAATCCCTCGAATACGTGCTTACGAGTACTTTTAGGTTAAGGGCTGCGGGAAACACGTAAACAAAGGATATGTTTCTCCAAAAAATATCAAGAGCTGACGTGATTGTAACTTATGTTATACCAGCCCTGTATGTCGAAAATGATCTAAACCGGGATACAAAACGTATTTATTATTTTCCTACGTATTATATCAAACTATAATCTACCTCTCTAGCAAATTTCATCAAGAGCCGTTCAGCCGTTCTTACGTAATTAAGTAGGTAACAAACATTTATCCAAACTTTCCTATGTATAATATTAATATATTTTTAAAATAGAATAAGTATAGAATAAAATTGATTTACAAAAAATTTATTTGTATAGTGATGGTACAAGAATTAAGTACAGAGCATATACCTATGTTTTGAATAACATTTTTTTTTTTGTTAAACAAAAAACATTGCCCCCACACTAGGAGTTGCGCCGTGAGTATTTTTACATACATTTAAGCTCTCATACACAAACAGCTAGACCCGGAACAACTATCTGTAGGCCATACAGATATTTGTTCCGTGCGGGAATCAAACCCACGATACGTAGCGCAGCAGCACATCGCTCAAACACTGCGCCAACCGTGTCGTCGGAAAATGATTTACTAATGATAATTTGTTATTGTTCCGCGAATTTGGCGATTACATATAATAAGTCATCGGTATTATAAATATCGGAATTATAGATAATTAATCTTCAGTATGTATTCTGGTTTCTTACCATTTTCTTCGGAGTCCCAATTGCTCTGATTTCTCAGACTCTTTTTACACGACTGGACTTTGTGAACAAGTGTTGAGTAGTCATTTTTTCGTCTTTAAATCCGGACTCCGGTTTACCGTACGGGCTGGACGCAAAGCTATTGTGGAGCCTGCAATAATTCTAGTTCCGAACTTACATCATACAAATGTGAGGCGAGAGCTCAGATTTACCTGCCGAGTCTGGAGGTCTCGAACATCGCTAAGGTCTGGACACTGCGTCAGGAGTTGCGGATATCTTTTTGCCCGTAATCCAGCATCGGAGCCCTATTACGGAACACGGACTCTTTCCTACTGGCTCGAATCTCCGAGATGTGGCTCACGTGTCCTGTTCTATTTCTCTATTTAAATTTTTTTCTACTAATATAAACCCGTCATTGCGTAGTGATTTTGTATCTAATATTTTCGTGGTTTTAAATTAAGCTTGACGTCATTACGTATGTTTTTACCAGAATGCTTAATTTTAATCGGTTGTAACTGTGTTCAGATTAAACACGTATTTACGGAATACTATTAAAAAAACACTCATCCTCAGTCTTACTTGACCATTCTAAGTTTTTTTTTTTAACTTTGGTATTCCCAATTTTTACTATTTAAACTAAAATCATTCACATCTCAACATCAAGTGGTTTTTACTTTTTTATTGTTTTTTTCTATTTTCAGTATTTTTTATAATTATTAATGCTTTTATTTCGCTACACTAACTTTTTTTTCCTGGATGTGAAATCATCAAATGACTCATCCCGCTCTGAGCGGAGCGGAAGGGACGGTCAGACTCTTACTCAGTAAAACCAACTCGTGTCCTCCTAGTGCCCTTTGCGTTCCAGGGCCATGGTGACTCTTTGGAACAAATTTCGCAACCCTAGTCGCTACATTACCTGGGTGCCATTTTTCATCCAAGTATGTATAGATGTTGAAGCATGAAAATTATTGGAAAACACAATGTATACTTTTACAATTAGATTAGAAGAATTAAATTATATTTTACCTAAACAAACATGGTATGGTCGGCACGGAAGAGGCCGACCTCCGATCAGCTTGGGATCTCGAGGCCCTCTGGTGGGTTCCCCGCTATCAGTGAAAGTATGCAGCGCATGCGATGGACACAAACCAGCAATGAAAACGCTCATACTATAGGGCTACAGAGGGAGCAACTAACCTGACTGCGTACCGTGGTCGGATGCACTCTCGGGTTCAGGCAAAAGTTTTAGCTCAACAATTATCGGATCAGGTGCGTGTAGTCCAGCGTAACCGTATATTGGATGATTCCGTACTTCACAGACTGCGTCTGGGATCGCGTATTATTAATATAGACAATAAATTTTAGTTTTGTTTACGTCAGCTAGATGAGCTTGAGTTGGTTGGTTCGTCCTTCTGTTAAAAGTCAGAAAAAAAACCAGCAAGAGTCAATACAAATTAAACTACGTAGATACGACTATATTCATACTCTTCCACATTGAATACAAAGCTATATGACAAAACTTTAGCCCTTGATACCGATGTTGTATGAAAGCGCGCAATATTCTATAGAACCGTTTTCATTTATTGAGTCGTAGCTTGACGTGTCAAAGTCACTCGTTTATTTGTAGTCACATAGGGTCACCTCACTCAGCGACGCGATGATGAAAGAAAAAGTGGGGTGTCGTCTGCGTCATGGACAGGGCAATATATATAACAACTTTATTATCAGACCAGAGATCCATAGTAACTAAAACACTAACAACAAAAAACAAAAAGATACACAATAAGCCTACTTTATATACCTGAAAGACGGTCTGTGTACCGCCATCCAGTGAGACACCATTAGGCCATCCACCCTGCCGGCTACAGTTGCCACTAAGCTATTGGGGCTGTCGCGCATCCGACGCATCAGTGATGCGATTCGCAGCCGCAGTAGTGAGCCGAAAGCTGGTACGCACGCGTCCGCGAATATCCCCGACGCGCTACAGAAACGCGGCAACCCCAGCATTACCCGGAACGCGTTATTATATTGGACTCGTAGAGCATTGTACGAGCCCTGTGTATAACTGACCCACAGGGCGCACGTGTACAGCGACTGGCAGTAGGCCCTGAAAAGTGTTATTTTAACCTCACGCGTACACCGTGCGAACCTGCGAGCCAGCATGTTACACCTGACAGCCAATGCTCTACGTTCCCTCTCTAAGTCAGCGTCATCCGATAGACTATCGGTGACCCAGTGTCCTAGATATTTAAAACGCGTGACTCATGTGTTGTATGTGAATACATGTACGGAACGGGTAATATTTTCATAATATCAACCACCCCAGCTGCCGATGTACAGGCACTGTCTTTGATTCGCTCGGCCACATTCATTCTTTTACGTCTTTGATGCTGCTTCACTCGGTTATATGGTGTGTGGTAATATGGTATCATTTCATTGCTCCTGTGAAGCTCTTTTCCACGGCATACGGTCTCTGCATTTGGATTTGGCTTTTTCACGCGTAGGTCGACATTAAATTTAATATGTAAGTAATTATTTTTTAACATCATACATATTAACTATAACTATTTTACACTAATGTTTTATATATGCAATCGATAGATTTTGACTAAAGCTGACGATTGAAACTTAAGGTCGTAACTTCTCCGAATCAAAAGTACTAATTGAAAATGTCGAAACGCAGCAAAATTACTTCAAAATGGCGGCGCCTCCCCCTCCATCGCTTGTGATGTATCATAATCTTCGCTTAGCGTACCGAACTTTTTTATTCTTTAGCTATCCAGTGGTATAATTACATTTTGGATGGGGATGATAGATATGTATGTAACTGCAACACTAAACAGTATCGCCCAATTTTTTTATCGTTAGACTTTTGAACTGCCTCCCACCATGAAAGCAATTTCAAAGACATATTCACGTCAAAAAATATCTCTAGGCTCTAGGCAAGTGAAATTATGTCAGCAGTAACGTGATGAAGGCTATTGTCAAATATTGCAAGCTGAATTACTACTACTTCCTGTTAGGTAGGTTAGGTTCTAAAATAGTCGAAATTTTAAATCTTCTTTCAGTTCCGATGACAGTTAATTAGTATGATAAATACTAACTAATTCTCCATTTGGGGTTGGCTCCAGACAAACTGAATACTCAACGGTATAGAATATATTTCTTTTCTTTTATGAGCGCGTTTTTGTAAAAGCTTAAAAAAATATTCTAAACATATTGCAACTAACTGACAAGTGCAACTACGTCCGCGTCACATTAATTAAAAAAATGATTTTTTCTCGTAGCGTATTATTGGTTCCTCAATAAATGGGCTATCTAACACTAAAATTCTATTTCAATTTTGGAACCAGTAGATCTGAGATTAGCGCGTCCAGCCATAGTATTAATATGCCATAATTAATTATGTACAGTCGGTGATAGCAATTAGCTGACCCCCCTAAAAATTACTCGATTTTACACCCTATGCTCATAACATTAAAAGTTATTCAATATGTTTGAGTTTATCAGACTAAAACTACTCGTTGAACAGAAACAATAAATAATTTTGATACGCAAACTTGAGCTTTAAGAGGTTGGTATTAGGTCATTTATTTATAACTGTTCACCTATTTTAATAAGTGGGTAGTTAGACGTCAATATGCGTATTCAACCAAAACTGCTATAGATATGACATTAGGAATATGGGGTAGAAGAATAAATTGAACAAGATAATATTCTATGCACAAATAGCAGTGAATACGCGTGAACATTTTTACTTGCCTTACTAAATTGTAAAAATCCAAGCTTTTTTCCTTTTTATTAATTGTTATCAGTTTTGATAGTTTAATCGTCATGTCCAAGTTGAGTTGAGTGATTATTTAAAATACAAAATAATCTATTTGCATGAGGAGAATGTTGGTATTAAAGCGATTGCTACGAAACTTAATATAGCGGTAAGTGTATTCTTTTTTAAGCTTTTTATAATTATAGTTATTCCTTAATTCGTTAGTTGGCTTAAAAGCCGGTGAATGTAGAATAATAGACAATTAACTATGTTTCATTATGAGATCATCTAGAGGTAATTTGATTTATATGATCATTTATAGGTAATTTGATTTAAATTGATAAACGTAATTTGCAAACTTAATCGATAAATAAAATTATGTTTACCTATTCGTTACTAAAATTATGCTTATTGTGTTGTTTCAGAGAAATACAGTCAGATTGTGGCTAAAACGTTTGACGTGTGGTTTTAATATTCAAAAAGATCGTCCTGGACCAAAACCATTCATGAGAGGAAGTAATTGATGTAAGGTGCGTGGTATGCGGGACCGCTTGCAACAAGTAATAGAAAATAATGGTGCTCCACTTCGCTATTAAAAGCATAATTATAAATGACTTGAGTAACCAGTGTTGGTCACAAACAATACTAACGTATGTCAGTGTGTGTGTTAAATTTACTATTGTTATAATTTCTAACGAAGTATTTCGAATACCTAGTTTTTGTCAAAACCTTATAACTAAAATAACTACTCACAAAACAAATTGATATATTATAGTAGGTAGAACTTCAACGTATAATGCCGTTTTATTTAGTTAAATGATATTTAATGTGGTGATGTTATTGTTATGAAATAGAAATACATACCTATATTTCTAAATATTATAACATGCTTATTCACTACATTAAACTCAGTGTAGTTAACAACGTTATTAGTAAGTAGGTAAATATTACCGTAGAACGGGGTGGATTGAAATGCAGGGGTGAATAAAAACAAAACTTTAATTGGGATGTTCGCTTAAATACCATATTAACAGTTTCTCATAAAACATCCACTAGAAAAACAAATAATTGATTCAAAAATTGTTTTTCATTTCTGCAAGCAATATTTAAATAACGAGAAAATTCAAGTCAAAGTTTCGTTTTTATTCACCCCTGCATTTCTATTCACCCCGTTTTACTGTATCATCTTCGTGTCGTCATCAATATCATTTATGTTATTCTTATAATATTTTTTTTTATAAAATATAATCGTTTTTACCATCATTTTGGTTTTTTATTTCTGTTCGTTTTTTTTTGTTGCTAAAGTTATAGATAATTTATTATTTATAACTTAAAATAAATTTACAAAACAGAAACAAACGCGTCAATCACATTGGTTACGAACTCACAGCCTCGATTTGTCAGCTCACTACAGTCACCACTAGACCACTCGAAACATATTTAACGTGATCGAAATTACGTATTATATTACAAGTTAAAATAATATTCAAGATCATACCTACCTTAACACTGCGTATTAAAGATCAAATTCGAATAACTATTTTATTGATCGTAGACGTTGAACCAGTTGTCTTACTGCTAACGAGCAAAAGGTTCAAATTCGTTTAATTTTTAGGGGGTCAGTTAATTGCTATCACCGACTGTACCACACTGTATGGTTTTTTTTTCTTGCTACGTCACGTCTCTGTGTAAGCTTGCCCCATAAGCGTAACCATATTATCGGTACCGGGACGATGAAAAAACCGTATGCATCGTTTTTTCATCACATCTACTATGTCAAAGGATCCGATGAAAGTTTACATACAAAAGACGGCTTCGTAGAAAAAAGAAATTGATCACGATTGAGATGCCAAAGTGTTTGTACGGAATGGTTGGTATTCCATTCTATAAAGATAGGAAAAAGGAATTTTGGTGTTATTTTCTGATGCCTAAATGTATTGCCAAGAAATTAAACTTGACTGGGTAGTCATTGCAAACGCTACTGTTAAGTATACCTAAGGTCCTGGGTTTGATTCCAGGGCCGGCCAGTGTTTTTCGATAACACTGGCCGGCTGTTCATAATTTTTCATAAGAAATTTTTCAGTAGCAACCCGGGGTCCGAATTTTGTACTCGTTTGATGGGATCAAATCCCCATGCTTTGTCACATACAAATAAATAAAATTAAGTATCTGATTTTTGTCTTATCTTATGCAATATCTCCGAAACAGCTGGACCGATTTTGACAAGACTTACTGACAGGTAGCTGATATTATAAAAAGTATCGTCGGACTTTAATACTTTTTTACACCGACTTCCAAAAAAGGAGGAGGTCTCAAGGCCAATTTATTTTTTTAGCAATCTTCCGGAATTGCTGAAGTCGCGTGTCTGTTTATTGTTAACACCAGTTAATAACACGTACGTTGTGATGGGTACGTTTAGCTGGCCTGAAAAATGAAAATAAAAAAAAATATAAAAAAACTACAATCGACTTTTAAACAACAAAAAAAAACACAAGATAAAAAATAACTTTAACTTCGGAAGTCGGTGTTAAAAAAAAAACGAAGAAACAACCAAAACACTAACTTCCGAAGTTAAAGTTATTTTTTACTTTGTTTTTCTTTTGTTTAGGAGTCGGATATATTTTTTTATATTACTTTTTTTATTAAGATTAGGCTTACGTACAAACAAAGTATAATGAAGGCAAAGCCGCGAGTAGAACATAGTGGGTGCTCAAAATAACTGGTGAAATGTGAGAATTGCAGGCATGATGTTTATGTTCTATCAAATTTTACCTCGCCATGCCCATTTACTATATAATTTCTTATTCTACTAACCCTTCATATCGATTAAATAAAATAGCCATTAAATGTCCACTTCCTTTCGCTCGTCTTGGCAGAGGTATTGCCGTGCCCCCATCACTTAAGTAGGTAGTTGAAGTGATACAAACAGATTTTGATTGATTTGAGAAATTAATAATATTAATTGCGTTTAAGAGCTTATCATGTTGGAATATTGATAACGGTAGCTCTCTCGTTTGCAGTTACGACGAGTGACCATATTCAATTACATTGGTGAAATTTGGCCACAAATAAAAACTTATAAATACAGCGCAATAATTTTAACGTTTATTTCGAAACGAGTGCAAACAACGTTGTTTTACAAAACTAAAATAATTTAAAAAACAATTGTAAACTCAACAGTTTTATGAATCTGAAATCAATTTAAAACAAAACTTGTTGAACAAAAAAATGCATTCATCGGAGCAAGCGTTAATTATAAACCTGAAGTGAATAAAAAACTTAAAGAGGGGAAGCTATATTTAACACAAAATCTGACTCTTAAATGCGTCGAGTTATTTTTTCTTACAAAACGAAGAGAAATAATTAAGGGAGACGAAGTCGGCTGTAATAAAACACGAGCCGTTGACTGACGAAAATCACTGCGACATCTAATATTATACAGAGTGGGATATTCTTGCTCTTTGACATTTCAATATTTTTTTCTCCTTCTTTCTTTTTTGCTTGAGCTTTAGAATTTTTGGTCTTTGATAATTATTGATCCTAATCTGGAAAAAGACAATTTGATGGCCAGTTTCTTAATTAATCAGTCGTTTTTTATAAGTTTTACTACTAGGCATCATGTTACACAGTGAGTTGTTAAGATAAGTCTTACCAATTAACAAACAGTTGCATTTAGTTATACTGAAAACAGAATTAATGAAAGTTGAGACAAGGCTAGATCAGCTATGAGCATCAGCAGTGTGGAAACTTTGTCAAAACCGTGACTATCGTCACATGCTTCTCACTCACAATACCTACTTACTTTTTTTCTGGATGGGAAATCATCAAATTAATTCTCCTGCTCTAGATAGAGCGGAAGGGAATGTCTGGCACTTACTGACTAAAACCCACCCGTGATCCTTCTAGTGCCCTCTGTTCCAGGGTCACGGTGTCTCTTTGGAACAAATTCCGGAACCCTAGCATGCACTGACTCTATGGGGCCCCATCTTCATACTTACCTATGAACCTTACCGTCTTCTTATGTTTTGAATATTTAAAATTCCTTTCGACATTAATTTCATAAGTGTCCATTTAGTTTTATGTTAATAATAAATTTTAAAATCAAAAAGTTTACACCCTGTATACTATCACTGGAATTTCTAAAATGTTCCTTAATGAGGCAAAACACCTGCGATGGATATTTTAATGTACGCAATTTAACTGCTTGTATGTAAATCATTTAGTTTATTAGGGACATATATTTCCTTCCGTAGATCTTTAAGAATGTCCCTGATGAAAGATTGATATCATGTTTCTGAAGAAGATATTGGCTCGTAAAGTATTTAACATGTGTACGGGTTACTTTCATTTTGATGGCTTTTGTGCTGTATTCTTTATACGATGATGACTTAGTCTTTTTCGATTCAAAATTTTGTTCAGTGAATAAAACAAGTAAAGTAATTAAGTGTTCGAGTTTTCTTGTTATATTTATCTATCCAAACGGCTAGTTGACAATTTGTGGGACCCTTGACCTGACCTTGCGCAGAGGATGACAATTGACACACAATGTGCCAATTCCACCAGTCTTGGGCTCACTTCCAGTCGAAAGCGATGAGGAGAAATGTTTGACTACATATTTTAATAATCGAACTCTGTGCAAAATTCCATACAGATCAGTTCAGCAGTACTGATTGAGTAACCAAGATACATGCATCCAAATTTTCGCAATTATAATAGTAGTAAGAAGTAAGATAATAGGCTGATATAACCAAACCTTTAAAAACCGGCTTGTACTTTTAAAATAAGAGCAAATCAAAAGTAAGAAAAACACCAATTTTATCATTGTACCCCAAATTATGTACCGACCTATATTTCAAAATGAACAGTCGACAAGTTTCGTTCGATTATAAAATAAATAGAGCGAGATACCAGAGCCTGAAGACGTTACCATTTTCTTTGTAGCAAAATGTATGGAAATACAAATTGTGTAAGTATATACTTGAGAGATACGCATATCTGCTAGGTTTTTGTCTGCTTTTCAGATGATTTCTAGAAAAAAATCACAAGTCAAAGAGGTAGTTTTGCACCCTCCCAAATACTAGCTACAGAGCTTTCATTAATTACTCTCTTTCCCACACATTTTGTTACTGAGAAAATCAGTAATGCCTGATAGCTCTGTTATCTTGGACTACAAAGGCCTCACTTCAGCTCCTGCATGGACGAAGCACTTCACCACTAACTAATTTAACCTCATCAAACTAGATTCAATTTTAGTTTTTAACACTTCTACGCCAGGAAACAGGCAGTTTAAGCTTTAAGTGTAAGTTAAAACTACTGAGCCTAATCGAAGTTTAACCACAGTTTAACGGGCCAAGTTAAATCACTGGTAATGTACCCACTTTACATTTTCAAAGATGTTGCCAGTTTGGTGGAGCTAGCGTCGAATCTGTTGGATATTTTATGGCTCCCTTGAAAATACAAAACGACTGAAATGTGAATAGTTGTTTCCGCGTTTCAAGTTTTTTTTATTTCCATGTCACCGATATTATCTACCATCACATAAGTATAATGTTCTAATGAAAGCCTATGAAAACAATTCTATGAATTGTGCGGAATATGGGTCTAATCTACGGGTAGAAGCATAGCATATCCTTTCAAATGCGCCAAGAAATTTCCAAAACGATTTATTTCTAAAAAAAAATATAAGGAAAAAGGTTCAATGGAATTGTGGATTTTTTCTTTCTTTGAAGTCGATTAAAAGAAAAGGTAAAGGTTACCTATAGTGTCGGTAGTGAGAGTTGAGTATCAGGAGTTAAGATTTGTTAAACTCTTTAGTAAAACTCAACTATAATAATAATATCAAACTTTGACAGCTTTTCAGGCAGTTTTTCATACAGCTAAAATTAAATTAAATCGAGTTCAAGTTGTTCGGCATCAGTATCTCTTCCTTAGTTCTCTTTCTAAAATCGAGTAAATAAATAACTCAATATATATCCACTGACCTTGCAAGAATATCGAAGGATCACGGATAAATTACTTCAAGACTTATGAATTACTAGCATCGCCCCGCGGTTTCACCTGCGTAGTTCCCGTTCCCATAGGAATATGGTAATATAATATAGCCTATATTCACCGGACATAGTGTAGCTTCCCAACAGTGAAATAATTTTTCAAATCGGTCAAAGTTTCGGAGCTTATTCAATGCAAACAAAAAAAAAAACAACAATCAAATCTATGCCCTTCAAAAAATAAAAGAAAGATTATGTAAAGACTTAAACTTACACAATGCGACTCAGAGTTCCTAAAAGCTGAGGTTTTTTCTCGATTCAAAAATATATAATAAAAAAAGAATCTTCCAGAAAAAGTTAGTGTCCAATCATTGTGGTTATGACATCACCCCCTCTGTATACATAACAAGTAAGCCTATTATGAGCTAACACACTTTTGTTTGTTCAATACCACACGAATGTTACTCAATATCTACCAACAATCTACCGAACAGTATAAGACAAAGCGTCTAAAAGGATTCTCTTGTTGTGCGTGCCCTTGGCTATAAATAAGATACTCTATCACTTCCTTTTAGGATCTTTAACGGGTGCTGATCTGTTTCACTACTAGGTTTGGTAGCTGGATAATAATAAATTATATTATTTCTGGTCATTTTAAGCTAGATGAAGCCAGTGTTTCCTAGCCGACTACCCTGAGAAGAAACACCGAAACAAACTCAGAGGTCAATGGTAATATAATGGTAGCATATGGACAGTGCAGGAATGCAGGTCAGCTGTAGGTTTTGGGATTTAGTCATAAGCAAGAAAAAACAACGCGTCAGTTTATTAACTGCACTAGCAGTGCCCCGCAGTTTCACCGCGTTCTTCCCGTTCCTGTAGCAACACCAAAATGACTGCTGAAATAAGAGCACACTGAACACACTGTGAGCGAGAATTTGAAAATCCAATAGCATATTTCTGGAATTCATTAATGTTTCGACTAGTGTTAGTTAAAACGGGTATATATTTAATCCGCCATCTTTGAGGGTCCGCCATATTGGATGTAGCATTATTTCAGTTATCTAAACGTGTATTGTCATTCAAACCATTTGCATGTGTTTGCAAGATTACAGCTCCATCGCTTGAGGAGAGAGAAGAACTGGCTAAAATTCAATTGCAAGATATGATACATGCTAACTAACATTCCTATTTAAATAAAAGATGAAAAAAAAAACATATCATAGATCGAACCCACCAATCAGCTACCGATCTGACCAACAAACCATTTTAATTAATTAAAATCCCAGCTGTACCACTAACACAATATTAATGAAATCCCTCCCTAAGCTTGTCTTTGTTTTTCTATGTTATCTTTACAAAGAGCGTATTATCACGATCGGGTTACACAACTGACGTTGATGGAGGTGGCTTAAGCAGATTATTATCAAGTAGATTCCTATGGTATACCTTGAAAATACCTATGCGAATCGGTTCCTTGTGTTTACGTAAAATCTAGGATGGTTTGGTTTTCGAGAAAGGTTATCTATATAATTTACTAGCAGCGCCCCGCGGTTTTACCCGCGTAGTTCCCGTTCCCGTGGAAATATGGAGATAAAATATATCCTATGTTAATCGTGGATAATGTAGCTTTCGAATGGTGAAAGAATTTTTAAAATCGGTCCAGTAGTATTTGAGCCTATTCATTACAACCAAACAAACAAAGTTTTCCTCTTTATAATATTAGTATAGATTTCAATTAGGTCAAGGTGAAATTTATTAATTCAACCCTATTTTCTACTATTATAAAATTCCGTATATTTGACTGAACGTTTGTTGTTCAATTACGGTTCAACGTGCATAAAACAATTCCTTTCAATTGTAAAGATTATGCATTATGATTACGATTTGAGTTATCTACGCAATTGGATTGAAGATTGGCACTTTTTCACAAGTCTCTCAATACCATAATATTTAAATCGTTCATGGTCTAAACTACAGTATGTTCCAGAAGTGCGTGGTCATATTAAAGATTGATATTGGATAGCTGATATAAATTAAGGAAACTTTCCTACTATGACTTGTCAATGCAATCATGATTGATGTAAAAAAGAGACGAAGCTATTCGGAACGGCATTTTCCTTTTTTCACAATGGAGGTAAACGGTGTATGTTCCAGAACGCGCTTCAGCAAAATCAGCTCCCACTTAGATTTGACAGATGACATTAGTGACAGCTACTTGCTTTTTTATGCACTTGACGTTTTAGCTCACCGAGTTGTCATCACCATATGACGCTGGCAATATAAACGACATCAGTTGAGCTACCGAAGAAGAAAATAATACATTATATTGAATTTGACGGCACACTTGGCGTAGTGGTTGAGGGATTGAGCTCTGCGCTGTGTGTTGGATGTTCCAGATCTGGCTGTTTCAGATTTTTGATGTTTGTAAACGCACTCACGATACAAAAGAAATTCCTAGTGCAGGACAAAGTCCTATAAAAAATCAAAATAAAATAGAAAGTCATAATAATCCTTCTAGGACTCACACATAATAACAATTTTTTGGTTAAAAAGACCACAAGTTCATTTGTATAAAAGCCGAAAATTCGAATCCAACAGCAACAAGAGCAGAAGATGATAACAGCATAACATCCTTGAAAAAAAGTTAAATCTAAGCGTAATAAACATCTACTTAAAACTTTGGGAGAAAGGTAAACAAAAAAATTCTACGGTGGTAATGAGGCCTGTGATTGGTCCCTCGACTTTCAATATTCATTATATCGTTGAAAACTTTTATTACTTCCGACACATCGACAAATTGATATGAATAGTTGAATAAAATCGAAATTCGAATATCAATTCGATGGCGGCAAAGTTGAAGAACAAATCTGCAAATTTGCAATATTATAGATCACATTTAATAAAAAAAAAACGACTAGACACAAGACAATTTTGAAATAAATGGACCCTCTATCATGCATTAAAATAACGTTTTTTTTTTATTAATTGTACAACTGGTTTTATCGCTGTTTTGTTTTTTTACTGAAACTGAATCTAAGTCAAAATTCAAAATTACTGACTCTAAAAAAGATTTCGTTCGGATCGGATAAATATCTATTTTAATGAGTTTTTTTTTTTCAAAAATTGCCGAGTCATTCTTTCTTTGTTATTTTGCAATTTGTTTTTTTTTTTTTAACATACTTGTATACAGTGTTGATATAAGATCGATGTAAGTTCGTAAAAAAAGCATTTGATCAAAAATGTAGATGTCCGAATATAGGTACTTTGCTGTCATCAAAGTAACTTCCATAGGATAGAAATTGTAACCAGAAGGTCGCTTTCAGCTAAATAAAAACGCGTGCGTTTATAAAATCACACTGGTTGTTTGCAAGGCCTTGCTCCGGTGGCCTACTTCACGGATTTAGTCATTAAAATGATGATGTGACACATCACACATTACAATAAATTAGTTTTAATGGTATCTTCCAAACATTTTCCATTATACATATGTACCTAGATTTTAGTGAGAAGTGTGTCTGAGAACTTTTTTTAACCATTTCTCTTTACTGATTTTTTCTTTTCTATGCACTTTAAATATAACGCAAATCAAAACATTATACAAATGATTTATAAATCAAGCTTTAAAAAAATAGTATTAAAAGTATTCATACAATAATATCTATGTACCACAATATATACACGACTGTGACATACATATGTATACCTTAGCTCCCATAGCATAAAATAAAGAACTTGAGCAACCTTTTTCAGAAAATATGACATTTACTGCTGTTGGTTACAGGGTCTCTATGTAACTTATCTTATAATGTCAGTGTAGATTAACTAGGAAACTATTTATCTATACGAGGAAAGATTTGTATTTTTGTATGTAACGAATAAACTCAAAAACTACTGAACCGATTTCAGAAATTCTTTCACCATTAGAAAGCTACATTCACCTTGAGTAACATAGGCTACATTTATCCCCATATTCCCACGGGAACGCAAACTACGCGTGTGAAACCGCGGGGCACTGCTAGTATTAATATAAAATTCTTAGCATAAAATAAAAATATTACATAAGTAGCCCTTCTGAAAATAATGAGTCTTGTTGGTGTTAGTTACGTGGTCTATCTCAACTGACCGAATAATGCCAGTGTTTGCGTTTACCGCAATATTTCTTTTTGGGATACAATTGACCATAGCTTCTTTAAAAAAACCAAGAACTTGAGAAGCCTTTTCAGAAAATATACAAACACATACATGTGTAACTCATCAAATAATGCCAGTGAACGTTTACCTTAATAGTTCACAACTGAACAATAATACTAAAACATAATACTAAACTATTTAACCGAAGTTTCCATGACGTAAAATAAGAAATTAAGAAGCCTTTCGGAAAACATTAGCATTGATGTTCGTTACTTTATTACCTAATCAAAAATATCAATGTAAACTTATCGCAATATTTTAAAACTGAGACAAAAACGACATTAGCTCTTTCAACATGACATTAAGCCTTTTGGGAAATGATAAGCCGCATTGCTGTTCTTTAGTTGATTTATCATAACTCATCAACACACAGGGACACAATGTTTTAACTATCGCAGCATAAAATAAAAACTGTTTCAGGTAATATTACTGTTATTGGTACTTGATCTGTCTTAACTTCCTGAAAAAAATCCAATAAGAATTATTCACCTCATTATTTCAGAACTGGGGCAAAATTTATTGGCCATTGCAGTAAAACATTAAAAACAAAGTGCTTACGAACTTCCATATTTTCTAAAAGGGCTTTTAGGAAACATGGAAGTTTTAGGCCAATAATGTCTAAAAAATAAATAAATCAAAAATAAAATAATCCTGAAAAATTGGAGTAGTAATTGGAGTAAGGTCACTTTTAATAGTTCAGACAACTGTAACAAAAGAAGGAAAAGTGACTTCAGAAATTGTTAGCCTCAATGCTGTTGGTTAAGCGGTTTAAGCGGGGTCCCTCACTTACCCAGTAGTAAAAAAGTACACCAGTAGTTTTAAACTATTAGTGTACTTTTACCTCAATATTTCAGAGTTGGGACATAATTAACCTTAGCTTCTACAACATGAAATGAAGTACTTAAAAAGCGCTTTAAGAAAATATTAATCTCCTTACTGTTGCTTACTTGGACCTGTTTAGTTGTTGAAATCGTTGAATAATTCATTCGAAGTCATGGTTTGGATTAAAAGATTTCGTCCAATGACAAAGAATATTCGTAGTGACAAACAAACAATTTTGTCTCTTGTTATAATCAATAATAAAAATTATTGAACTTTTTGTAAGATTACATAACATTCCTGAAAGAAAATTCGTTTTGCCCGATCTGGGAATAGAAATAACAAGGCCGTCGTATAGGTTGTGGATTTCAGATAGCTTATTCCATTGTGTTCAATTCTGATACTCGGGTGCATCCAGTTAGACTAGAAACTTACTCCAACATAGCTGTAATAAAAAGGACAGGTAAAGAGGTTATATTTGTCTACACTATACAATATCATCATCATCTGCCTAGCCTTTTACCAACTATATTGTGGCCGGCTTCCAGTTATACCGGATTCAGCTGAATCCAAGTATTTAACGTGGAGTGGCTGTCTACCAGACCACCACAACCCATTAGCTGGGCAACATGGTACTTCTTGGTAAAACTGGAGTCAGATTTACAGGTTTCTGATAATCCGTAAGGACTGCCAAAGATCTACAAATGACAGCCGGGACCAACGGCTTAACGTGCTTTCCGAGGCACGGAGGAAACTCGGTATGTTAAGATAGTCACCCATCCACAGACCAACCTTGGCAAGCATTGCTTAACCTCGAAGATCGACCCGTGCGGCTGTTATCCTTTAGCCAAGAGCTCCAACCGGTATAATATTGTTACGAGCTTCGGGTTCGTTACAATTAAAATCAGCCGATTCAATAAACAAAGATGACACTTTAATTTACACCACACTAATTACACTATAACTCACTAATAACAAAACACAATCGCACTATTAATCGCTTGAGTTCGCAGTCGAAGATCGCTCTCGAAGTTATAACTTGTATCGCAAATCCAATACTGACTCGGTCGGCACATGTGCCGGCCTTATATAGGGTGCCGAGTAGAACTCCAGAAAGCTCGCGCACATACCGGTCGCGACCGACCAAGGTCCGAGAATTCTAGCATAGAAAAATCCCGAAGGCTCCCGGTTTTATCAGCTCTGCCACTCGATACTAGATGGCGCTAGTAGTACCAAATGCTACTATCTTCGTTGTTTAATTCTGGCGCGCAACACTGCCCCCTCCTAAGACATTCTCGTCCCGAGCATTATCAGCGCCATAATAACGCGCCAGTCGATCAACATGGACGATCTTAGGAGCGCTTCTTGTACCTTTCTGTATACGGTAGGTCACGTCATTGATCTTCGTCACAATCCGGTACGGTCCGTCCCATTTAGCTTGAAGCTTAGGAGATTTCCCTTTGCTGATAAATGATAAATGATAAATGATTTATTTTTGTAAGTAGGTTGTAAAAAACACTTTTACACGTCAATCTTTTTTAGGCCGTTATAAAAACTAGATGAGGCCGGTGTTTCCTAGCTGACTACCCTGAGAAGAAACACCGAAACAAACTCAGAGGTCAAGGTCTCTTTTGAAGTCCATACAATTGTACTGGTCAAATCATATGAGAACCATGTAGGTTGGTGTCTGAAGTGGTCTTTTGAGGAAAGTACCCCACAGATTTGAGTGGACCTGTCCAAACAGTGCAAGCATTTGTCAGTTATCGTGTAGCTCAAACTTAGAACTTTAAGGAGCTCAACGATTTGACGAACAATACCAAAGTAAGGACATTTGGGTAGGCCACGTAAGGAACTCAAACCGCCAGACTAATATGAATGAATGAACCCCCGACGTAGCGATCTACATGGTCCTCATATTCACAATACGTTATATGAGGACCATGCAGATCAGTGTCTGAAATGGTCTTTTTAAGAAGGAACCACACCGTTTTGAGTGGACCTGTCCAGTCAGTGCAAGCCTTGGTCAGAGACAAGTAGCTCAACTTAGAATCAACAAGGAGCTCAACAACTCGACGAACAATGCCAATGAAAGGACATTTGGGTAGGCCACAAAAATACTCAAACAGCCAGACAACGTTAAAAAAAATACTTTGAAGGGGAAAATGCTAATAATAACCCATATAGTCCTCATATTCACAATAGGGAATAAAATTAAAATAATAAAAAAAATGATACTTTACAAATAGGTATTCATGTCAAAATAAGAAATTGTAATGAAATAAAAAGAATACTTTAAAAAGTAAACATTCATGTCAAGAGTAAATGAAAATGAAAATATAAAAATGTCAAACTGTATAAATATAAACAAAAAGCGCACAAAAGAGAACAAAACAGGAAAAAAAAAAAAATTAAAACATTGGGCCGTGTACAAAACTGAAGCAGCTCAATCCCAAGCCTTCTTGTCCTCAAGATAATCTTTCACTGTATAAAAAGCTTTCTGGCATAGCTTAAGTTTTATAAATAATTTGAATTTATTTATGCTTAGTTCTTGAATAGGGCTAGGAAGTTTATTATAAAAATGTATACATTGGCATCGAAACGAACCACCTATTTTTTTGAGCCTGGTTTTAGGAACGACATAATTGTGTTTGTTCCTAGTATTTATGCTATGGATATCACTGTATTTTTTAAACAAATTAATATTTTTATGTGCATACAAGAGGTTTTCATAGATATACTGGGATGGCACAGTCATAATATTAATCTCTTTAAATTTGTTTCTGAGGGACTGTCTGGGACTTAATTTGTAAATTGCACGAATAGCCCTTTTTTGTAAGACAAATATTGTCTGAATATCAGCGGCATTTCCCCACAGCAGAATGCCATATGACATCACACTATGAAAGTAGCTAAAATATACTAAACGGGCCGTCTCCAAATCAGTTAAGCCACGAATTTTCCTAACAGCATATGCTGCAGAACTGCGCTTTTTTGACAGTTTGTCTATATGGGGGCCCCACTGCAGCTTCGCATCTAAAGTAATGCCTAAGAACACTGTGGTATCTTCGGGTTTCAACTCTTCTCCCTTTATCGATACAACAGTGTTCACTTGTCGCACATGAGGTAAGGTAAACTTTATACATTTTGTCTTTTTCTCGTTTAGTAAAAGATTATTAGCATTAAACCAGTTAACTACAGTTGCTAGGGCAGAATTTACATTGTCAGTAACTATCTGCTGGCGTTTTAGTTTAAACAAAAGCGACGTGTCGTCTGCAAATAACACTATATCGTGTTTGTCTTTTATGAGGTACGGCAAGTCATTAATATAAACGAGAAACAAGAAGGGACCTAAAATTGAGCCCTGGGGGACCCCCATCCTGATTACAGATCCAGGAGATCTTTTACCGTTGACATCAACTCTCTGAATCCTATCACTCAAGTATGAAGTAAGAAGATCCAGAGAGGCGTTCCTGATTCCGTAATAGTGTAATTTCCTGATCAATGTCTCATGGAGAACGCAATCAAACGCCTTGGACAAATCGCAAAAAATCCCCAAAGCATCGCATTTGTCCTCCCATGCATTATAAATGTGTCCTAAAAGTTCAACACCGGCATCAGTTGTTGAACGACCCCTTGTAAAACCAAACTGCTTATTATGTAAAAAATTATGTTTATTAAAATATCTTTGCAATTGATTTAAAATCAGTTTCTCAACAATTTTACTAAAAGTAGGTAGCACTGAGATGGGTCTATAATTGGAAGGGTCTGATGTACTACCTGATTTAAATAAAGGTATTATTTTACTATATTTCATTAGATCAGGAAACTCACCACGGTCTACACAATTATTAAAAATAACAGCTAAAGTAGGAGCTACAATGTGTACTATAGACTTAGCAAGGTCAACAGAATTACCCCATAGATCTGCAGTTTTTTTAACATTCAGTGAATTAAACGTCTTTACAATATCAGTAGAAGTGACATATTGGAATTTAAATTCAGCATCACAAACTGGAACGTTTTCTTTAAGTAAAGCTTCTGCAGCACTGGGTGATGAATCTAGATACTTAGTTGTCGATACGGGAATCTCTGTAAAGAAATCTTCAAATGCCGCGGCGACTTGCGAGTCTGATTCAATAATACTGTCATCAATAGCAAGGCTATAATCACTACTTCGATTGACAGACCTTCCTGTTTCACTATTAATAATATTCCATGTCGTTTTAATTACATTACTACTATTTTTAATTTTTGAACCCAAGTACCTAGACTTGGCTATATAACAAACCTTTTTAAATAATTTAGTATAATTCTTAACATATAAGTTAAACTCTACTGTATTAATATAAGTTCTTTCTTCATACAGCTCATAAAGCCGTTCTCTACTCTTATAAATACCAATGGTGGCCCAGTCACTGAAGTTAGAGTTACAGTTAACTGAAATGGTTTTGGGAACAAATGTTGTATCAAACTCTGCGCAATACATTTTGAAAAAATCATTATAATATTGATTAGGGTCATCATTCGTTGACAAAGTTGGCATTTTATTTAAAAGTTTAGCCTTAAATGTTTCTAAACGAAACTTTGATTTTGGGTTAACAGTGATATCCTTTTTTGTTTTTGTTTTATTTATATTTGGTATAGAGATAAATTGTCCACAGTGATCTGAATCTATTAAATTAATCATTTTTGTATGCGTAGGTACAACATCTGTATAGATATTATCTAGGCAAGTGGCACTAGTGGGAGTTATTCTAGTAGGCTCCATGAAAAGGTTTGCAAGATTGTATGACTGAAACAGACTTATAATTTTCGTACTTAAACTAGAATTTTCTAACAAATTAACATTAAAGTCACCACAGATAATGATAGACTTGCTTGAATTACCAATTTTGTGCAAAACTTCATCCATTACTGTTTCAAAACTATCATACAATCCTGAAGGTGGTCTGTACACACTTAATATAACATACTGCTCCAATTCAATACAGGCTATTTCAATAATCCGCTCAACAGAGAGGCTCACTATATCCTTACGGTCCTTAAATTTAAGATTATTATTTATTAAAATTAATGAGCCACCATGTATAGCATTTACTCTGCTGAACGAACTACTCGTACCAACCTGGTGATTACTATAATTGAACATAAACTGATGGCTTTTAAGCCAATGTTCCGTTAAACAGAGAATATCAATATTGTTAAAATTAAGGAATAATTCAACTTCTAAGTCCTTATTCATAAATCCTTGAATATTTTGATGCACCAGGTTAATAGTATTTATTGATTTTAAAACATTATTTGAATTATTATTGGCATTTGTGCTAGAGATAATCTCTATTGTCCTACTTTCTAATTTAAATTATAATTTGGGTCAATATTTGTTGCCAAGATATTGGCAGAATTATTTAAAATGTCAAATGCTGCAAACTGGATTGTGCAACCACACTAGTGAACCTTCCTCGAACCCTTTATTGTTCATTTTGCGGTCATAGCGGGTTTTCATCTTTTCAGACATTTGCTGGCCCGATTGTCTGACATGCTCATGAATGTCGTTTATTTTGTTCCGCAAGTCATTCGCATAATCGGTTATACTGCGTGGGGCATCAGGTGGTATTCCGGTGATCAGGTCTGCAGGTAGCCGCAATTCTCTTCCAAAGTTTGCGAAAGCTGGTGTCACTGACGTGCTTTCATGAACAGCACTTCGGTATGACAGCAAAAACGGTTGTATGTGCTTGTCCCAATCTCGTTGCCGGTTTTCCACAACTTTGGCCAGATATCTCTCCAATGTCTGATTAAATCGTTCTACCATTCCATCCGATTGTGGGTGGTAAGAAGTTGTCCTCGTTTTATGAGTACCCATCACTCGGCAAGTTTCCTGGAATATTTGAGACTCAAAATTCCTTCCTTGATCACTATGAATCTCTAAGGGTACTCCAAAACGACAGAAGACTTCATGAACTAGTTTATCCGCAACTGTTGAAGCTTCTTGGTTTGGAATGGCGAAGACTTCCGGCCACTTAGTGAAATAATCCATAACCACCATGAAATACTTGTTACCACTTTCACTTTCCGGAAACGGTCCCGCAACGTCTAGCGCTATCCTTTCCCATGGTGCACCAACATTGTACAATTTCAATGCACCTCTGCTACGAGTCTGAGGTCCTTTTACAGCCGCACAACTTGTACACTTGCGACACCAGTCCTCGACATCGTCACGACAGTGGACCCAGTAAAACCGTTCCCGTATCTTCAGTAGAGTTCGTTTAACTCTCATATGGCCTCCTGAACAACCATTATGGTACAGCTGTAGAACATCCGGTATTTTGGCCTTAGGGACAACCATTTGCAAATGACAGTTGTCTCCCCGAGCATTTTCCCATTTACGGCACAGGACTCCATCCTGAATCACTAAGCTGTCCCATTGGGCCCAATAGCTTTTTGTGATTGAACTCATCGCTGAGACATCACTCCACGTAGGCTTCGAAGCTGGCCTTCATCCACTCCAGAATCGGCTTAATGTCCAAATCATCCTGCTGTGCACGTTCTAAGTTTTCCTTCCACTCGTTACTAAGATCTGTCTTGATCATCCTCACAGGTACGACTTCTTTACCCTCTTGTCGAGTACAATGCTTGCAGTCTTCAGGGCAAGGTCTTCTTGATAATGCATCTGCGTTGCCATGAGATTTCCCGCTGCGACCTTTCACTACCAAGTCGTCCTCTACCAATCGCTGTACGCGATTGTCAGCCACTCTACCTGCTAGAGGTCGGCTATCTGCCCGTTGAGCAGTTCGCTTAGGGCAACTGGGCCTCAAGTGGCCCCTTTCACCACAGCCGTAGCATCTAGGGCTGCGCCCTTTATAATGGTCACGAACTGCAGCTGCTGCAACCTCCCTGCCATAGTGGGAACGAT
The DNA here is from genome assembly GCA_905332915.2 of Hecatera dysodea. Lineage (NCBI taxonomy): Eukaryota > Metazoa > Arthropoda > Insecta > Lepidoptera > Noctuidae > Hecatera > Hecatera dysodea. The sequence continues at coordinate 7,094,171 of HG995295.1, forward strand.
GGTTCTGCCGCACAGCTTCTCCTTCTGAAGTTCGCCTAGGGCAACTGGACCGTAGGTGGCCCCTTTCCCCACAACCATAGCATCGAGGGCTGTATCCTTTAAAACGGTCGCGAACTGTAGCCGCTGCAACCTCCCTGACGCAATGGGAACGATAATCCTGCCGCGCAGCTTCCACCTCCAATGCATGTGCCAAGGCGTCTTTAAGCTTCTCGTGGTGCCCGAGCCTCACGGCAGCTCTAACTTCAAGGTCGCGGATGCCGTCAATGAATGCCTGCACCAGGTTCCCTTGAATGAGCGCAGGTACAGACTGGTATGCTTTTCTAACAAGCTTCTCCACCTCAAGGGCCCACTGCTGCAGGTTTTCACCGCTGCGTTGCACGCGATCCTTTAGCTGCGCACGAAACACGTGTTCCAGATGAGCGTCGCCATACCTAGATTCCAACGCCTCAAGGAGCTGCTCGTAAGTCACTTCCTTGCCGAGAGCTTCCAGAACAGTTAAGGCCTGTTCCCGCAGACCTAGGGTGAGGGCAGTCATGGCCTGGTCCTTACTCCAACCGTTCGCCTTCATAACAGCCTCAAATTGCATTTTGTATGCCGACCAGGAAGATGTTCCATCGAACGGCGGCACTTTGAATCCACGTAGAGAAGGTGTAGTAGCTGAGGCTGCAATTCCATCTCCAACTTTAAGGTTGTCCAGCGTTTTCCTCACGTCAACAATCACGTTGTCAACCCGATGATTAATTTGGTCGATTCGTGTTTCAGCTTCCGTCAGGCGGTTATCGTGCTGAACCACCTTTTCCTTTACAACCTTAATTTATTTGCCGAAAGTGGCATGCAGATCCTTCATGAGGAACATTTGCTCTTCCTGGCGGCGCGCCTGCTCCTCCTTGTCACGTTGGAGCTGTTCTTCCAACCGACGGGCCTGTCCCTCCTGGCGGCGAGCCTGTTCTTCCTGGCGGCGAGCCTGTTCTTCCTTATCACGCTGCAGCTGCTCTTCTAAACGACGGGCTTGTTCCTCTTGTCGGCGGGCCTGTTCCTCTTGTCGGCGGGCCTGTTCCTCCTGGCGGCGGGCCTTCTCCTGCAGCATCAGTATCAGAGCAGCAAAGTCTGGTGCTGATGATGAAGCTGGAGCGGCGGTGGACGGGCCGGCCTCTAAGGTCACCAGCTGTCTCTCCGTAGCCTGCGGCGTTGCACTTCCAAAACGCCTCTGGTCCGTCTCTTGCTGGCGTTGACTACGGGTACGGATACCCTCCGTGTCGTCCTATGGTAGAATCGGCATCTTTTAAATCCACTCTTCTGACACCAATTGTTACGAGCTTCGGGTTCGTTACAATTAAAATCAGCCGATTCAATAAACAAAGATGACACTTTAATTTACACCACACTAATTACACTATAACTCACTAATAACAAAACACAATCGCACTATTAATCGCTTGAGTTCGCAGTCGAAGATCGCTCTCGAAGTTATCACTTGTATCGCAAATCCAATACTGACTCGGTCGGCACATGTGCCGGCCTTATATAGGGTGCCGAGTAGAACTCCAGAAAGCTCGCGCACATACCGGTCGCGACCGACCAAGGTCCGAGAATTCTATCATAGAAAAATCCCGAAGGCTCCCGGCTTTATCAGCTCTGCCACTCGATACTAGATGGCGCTAGTAGTACCAAATGCTACTATCTTCGTTGTTTAATTCTGGCGCGCAACAATATATTAACTAATTAATAAAAGTTACAATATTATCTATAATTATAGTATGACCAATGTGACTTTGTAAGGCTTTCACGCCCAAACAAGTAAGCGATTTTAACTTAACTAAATAATATTATAAAGAGAAACGAATGAACTCAAAAACCGCTGGGCCGATTTCAAAAATTCTTTCACCATTGGAATGTTAAATTATCATCCCAGAGTAACATATAGGCTATATTAAAATAAATCACTCTCCACCCGTGCGAAGCCGGGGCGAGCCGCTAGTTTACAATAAAATTCGATAACTATGTATGTAGTAAGAATCAAGATTATAACAATATCAAAATATAGGTATTGAAATACCTCACTTAAGCAACTCTCCATTTCGGCAGCCAGAGCAAGTATTTTTGTTTATTATTTATTATAATCCCACTTGTTACGGTTTTGCTGATATGACTAAAATTACGAGTTTAATATTGTAATTTTTCTTTTGGCTTTTACACCTCTTTTGACGCAAAAAATAAGTTATAAGTTTAACCGCTATGTGTGTTTAAAAACTGTGTTTACATGGAGATGTATTTGAGATTGTTTGATTCAATTTAGTAAAACGATTCTTAAAGTTATAAATATAATGTTTTTTTATGACTTCATCACTCTATCAAGTACAGTTAAATCACCTACATTAAAACAATTATTTGGTCCCTAAGGCATATTACTCAAAAGCAAATGATCTTTAGAAACATCACTGTTTACAAAAAATACGCGTAGGTGTGCTTCGATTTGGCGGCGGCGACCTCTCGCGTCCGGCCCTGGTTCCATCCATGGAACGGAGCAAGGAGGCATGGAAAGCAGTCAACGCTTTCTGTGTGAAGCAGTAATGCTAGCAAAGGAGACAGATTGGGTGCGGAGATCGTAATCTCGCGCCCCAGCTACCGCAACAGAAGAAGACGCCCAAGCATCGGGAAACATAGGGCGATTCCCAGCCACCGTAGGTGGAGGCCTGCGGATGGCGAGCTATGGGTGGCTCGCCATCCGATAGCAAACAGGCTCGGGTCGACGGTTCGTCATGTTCTGATGTTCCACGTGCGCCTCAAAGAGGTGTCAGAAAATATAACGGTGCTCCATAGGGTCAGTGCCTGTTAGGGTTGCGGATTTTTTTCGAAAGAGTCACCGCGGTCCTGGAACGCAAAGGGCGCTAGGGGGAACACGGGTGGGTTTTAATTAGTAAGAGTTGGACACTCCCTTCCGCTCCGCCCAGAGCGGGAGAAATCATTTGATGATTTCCGATCCAGAAAAAAAAGGTGTGCCTCGATCGTTCTTTTTATACACTAAAATGAATAAAGAACTAAAATAAATAAGGCATTGCTTTTCGCCCAAGAGCTATACAAATGTATATACTTAATTATATTAAGTACTACGGACCTAGATCAAAATACCATCACACCTAGGAATTCCTAAGGACATTTTCTTTCCAATAGATGGTAATTTGCACTCTTCTCCTGAAAAATGCACATAAATTTAGCCAGCAACTTCCTCAAAAGAGTGAATAGTGGTAAAATATAAAAGTTGTACGAATATTTTGTAGCATTCTTGTGTTGCATTCTGAGGCAAATTGAATTCTCGCATACAAGCTGATGCGGTCACCTCTAGAGCACCAAGTGCTTATGTAAATTTAATGGTCACGAGACGTAGTACCTGCTCTCGGGCGCCATATTTGTTTTCTGTTGTGAAATCGAAAGAGTAAAAAGTTGAAGATGGTTGATCGGATCTTGATTTAGAACTAGGTTGGAGTTCAAATTACTGTGACACGCGTATTTTTCAAATCGCCGTAAATTATCTGTAACCCCTAGGTATATTTTAGAGTTTTTTATATACATAGATAAATCAATAATTATGAGGAGCAGTGGTAGCCGAGTGGTAACGGTTCCGACTTACGAATAGCCAGTCGCATTACTTTGTTTAGATAATTTCATCACTGCTCTGAAAACGGTGAAGGAAAACATTGTGAGGAAACCGGCATATCCTAGCACCCAAAAATTCAAAGACATGTGACATTCACCAACCCGCACTGGGCCCGCGTGGCGTATTACGATCCATTCCCTCTCCTACAGAGGAGGCCTGTGTCCCAACCGTGGGAACGTTAAAAGGCTGATTATGCTAATCTTTTTGACAATCTTAATGTATCTTGTTATTTACTGACAATAATCGAAAGGTTTTTTTTTTCGTAGTTATGGCCACTAATAGAACAGGGTACGTACTCGCATAGAAGCTGATACATTCACCTAAACTATACCAAGTGCTTATGTTAGTATAAACAACTGGTCACGTGATGTAGTACGTGGTAATTCATTTTTATAAGAGTGCTTAATGCGAGATTTTAACGCACTCGATTGCATTAGCGTAAACATTCGCTTAAGTCAAACTGTATGCAAAAAAGTCGTTATCGTCACCAGCTTATTTATACATACAGTTTCAATAAAAATAGACGCCTATGCTAATGCAATCGAGAACGTTAAAGAACTTGTACTAAGGCCATAGACGTCATTAATGAAATAACTTTCATGCATAATTAAAAGTTGTCGTTGAATTTCTTTCCAAGAATTTACTTATATCCAAGGGATTTTCATTTCTATGCTTTATCAAGATTTAACGTCGCACGAAACCAATTATACGGCTCATTAAAAACGAGAAACTTTTTAATAAGAATTATTTGAAAAGATAATAGTTTAATTAGATGGCTGTTTGACATTTAGATGGACATTGACTGATTTATTTATTTAAAACTTCATATACAAAGCTACAATGGCGAACTTGTTGGATAAAAAGCATTCTCTTATAGTTAAGTAAGTTTGCTAATTTTGGTAATTCGTAATATAGAATCAGATCTCATACTCACTTGTAATATCGTTTATCTTGCTGCCTGAATAGCTATCAGCCAAAATTACTAATTCTATAAAGCTACGTTTTATTCAATAACGTAAGCATTAGCTAAGTAAAGATTTTGAAAATAACAATTTTACTAGGGAAACCTTCTTAGGACGTCTTTGTATTTAAAAAAAGGGCCCATGATGCTTGGAAGTCTAGGCCATCGACGCCTTTAGTTTTTTTTACCTTCTTGATACATTTTATTCACAAATCTTACAGTTTTACCATCACTGTACCTGCCCACGTCATTTTAGCCCACATTCTTCGAACAAGAAAAGAGCACCGCATCTCTTTCAGTCTTTCATTAAAGTATTAACGAGATCGCTCTTACGCAGAAAGCACCGCCACCTACCATAGGATCCCAAAATATACAAAATTAATTCCGCAAAGTACGTAATGCACATCACACCGCGAAGTTCCCTGGGGATCACTCACGAAATTTCCTGTTTCAGAGGTGCAAAACAAGCGGGAACACTGAAGCGGCGCCTAACGATGCCAACGTCACCACGCCATCGCATTGTGAATATTGAATGAGCCCCACTCTTATTTGAATGGGCCACGATACTTGGCCATGCAGTAGATAGATACAGAAGGCTGGCTGCGTGTGTTGTGCGAAAGATGCGTGCATAGATATTTAACCACAGGCTACACTGGGTGGAAAGAAGTGCCAACCTGACCCAGCCTGTCCCTTGCTGCCCTCCCTCAATGACCCGGCTAAGCCGAGGCCCGTGTCCCACAGGGGATGCCCTTAGCGAGCGGTCATTTAGTTTTTAAGTAGTTTTAAGCCCTGGCTGGGGGCCTTAAATTCATTTGAGGCGACCACAGGATTGTCCGGTTGAGCAGTAACCAGCCTTAGTGTGCTGAACTGCGAGTGGTCCATTAAAAAAAAAAGTCTGGAAAGAAGTGAAGGGAAGCCATGTTCGTATAACTTTGTTCATGTCGCCAAACTATGGGGACTAAACGAAGTGTGTTCCCACGATGTGAAGATGTGGTCACAGTTCGATTTCCTAGCATCGTTTTTTTCTGTTCGCTCTGCAGATTGCGGTGTACATATACGTGAAATTTCCTTTGATTCCTAGTGTCCAGCTGCGCCAGCTGCGTGTTAATGTGTGTGTGCGTTTTCACTCATTGTATAGAGTCGACCTTCTGCCCCAATCTATTCTGTGACCTTAGTATCTGTACTTAGGAATCGGCCGTACTTGGGTATCGGTACTTATTATTAAAACCGGGAAATGGAAACGAATCTTAGATGTAATGGAACCGGGGGAGTTTGATTTGTGTTTTACAAAGTGGTTTCTTTGAGACTTGTTTGAAAGGTTTTCAGTGTGAACGGAGAAAATGGTTAACAGATTTTATAAATTTCTTTTATGTTTGGTGTCGTTCTGATGTGTTTTTTATAATTACTGCGACATACTTTAAAATGAATAACAATTCATCAAAACAAATAAATAACTTATGTGAAAGTGAGATTTTTTGTTTGGTTCACCCACAGAACAGATAAAAGAGGTTCACCCCTAAATCTCTGGTCCGAGTTTGATGAATTTTGGTTTAGAGATAGCAACGGAATTCAGGAGATGGTTATAGGCTACTTTTCTTTTGCGAAAATCTATGTGTAATACTGCGACTGCAACCGCGGGCAATAGTGAGTATAATATAAAATAGAAATAAGAATAATATTAATCTCACACCGAATCTGAAATCCAAATAGTAAATAATATGTAACATATTTTTATTATTCAATATTAATATAAACCTTGTACACCAACACCTATATGAAGGATAAACATTTTTTTTATAAAGACACGGATGAGGGTAGACACTGAAGTGGCATATTAAATTATGTGTGACATAAGGTAAAGAGGGATAATCCTACAAAGTAGCGCTACTTTATTGGACACGGCACGTATTAATCCGGCTGCTATAGGCCTACTTTTTATAGCAATCCCTGTTATGTTAGCTTTAATTATGTCGTTACAGGAGCAGGCCTACTTTAAGCTATAAAATAATCGAAGTAATTTTAGGATGGCTTACAGGTTTTGGTTCTTATGACTTTGAAAATATGCCTAGTATATTTCCATTTTATTAAAGGAAAATAGCCTTACTAAAGACCAGATTTTAATCCACCAATTACATAAGAATAGTTATAATAAGTACATAAGTATGAGCTGATAGCATAAGTAAGAGCAATTCATAAAAAGTCATAATGACCTCACTCCTTTTTTTTGGTTGGGAAATCGTCAAATGACTTCTCCCGCTCTGGGCGGAGCGGAAGGCAGTGTCAGACTCTTACTGACTAAAACCCACCCGTGATCATTCTTGTGCCTTTTGCGTTCCAGGGCCGCCGTGACTCTTTCGAACAAATTTCGCAACCCTAGCAGGAATGACCTCACTCCTACGAGTGAGGTCGAAATGACTCCTTTTAGCGGTAAAAAGACACGCTTGCGTTTTGGAAGCGTTTAAAGAGACTAGTTTGTCATCACCCCAATGGGAGACAAAACTTAAGGTCTTTGTCCGCTCTACCATGGCCTCTCTCGTGGAAGGAACTGAATCCCCGCTGGTTTTTGTGCTGGGCAAGCATCTCTCTGAAACCGTACTGTCATCTGCGTACCCAACAATATGAAGGCTTTGTTTGACAAAGAGCCATTTAACCATGGAATTTTATAAAGTTGAATTTCTAAGTAAAACTAATCAAATTGTAATTCATTTTTGTAGGGAAAACTAATAATAATCCACTTGTATTTTCTAGTCTTTATGTACCGCTACCGTTTTTTGTATATTACAAAATCAGTGTTTGAAACTTGTTTCTCAGAAAAACTAATAACTACCTACCAAATTATTGTGTGTACTTTACTACTTTCTTGGGAAAAATTGTTACTCAGTCAAAACATCTGAGAAATCGATTATGTCAGATTGTTTATACTGTTTGCTTTCGTGAATATATTTTTAGATAAACGAAAGTTTGTTTTCAGGAATAGGAAAGTTTCCTTTGAATTGTTTCGTCCTTGGGCTTTACAGTAACGTCACGTCATTCAACAGTGAAATGAAAGATCTTTAATTGAAGGATTAATATAGCTGTTTGACATATTTTATATACAAAAGTTGGTAAAACGCCATTCTTGTTCCTTTAGATAAAAGTTATAAGGCTGTTGAAAAATATGCCCTTAGTGACATTCTACAAGCAATAGCGATTGTCAAACAGAGCCAATAAAAAATAATATCATATATATAGTTGTCAGTCGCTTCGAGCTATTCAAAGATGGCGGTTATTCAGATTTACTTAACGCGTAAAGAAGGTAAATTAGCATACTGTCGAGGCTGGCTCAATCCATGGTCCGTAGCGAGGGGCATGAGAACCAGTCACCTCCTCCTGCGAAGCAGTAATGCTAGCGAAGGAGGAGGTGGACCGCGTGGACCGACGATTCCTGGCCACCGTAGTCGCGGGTCTGCGGATCCAAGCCTCATAAAGATGTCAATACATTTGAAAGGCTCCACTAGGGCCGAAGAATCACTGCAGCCCTGGAACGCAAAAAGCATTTCGAGGGACATGGATTCGTTTTAGTCAGTATAAATCTGACACTCCTTTCTGCTCCACCTAGAGCGGAAGAAGTGATTTAATGATTTCCCATCCTTAAAAAAAGTGAAGTAAAATGATATTGAACCGAGTAAACTGTTGGAAACAAGTAATAAAACTTTTCTCCACCGGCTTACCAAAATTCTACTCTAAAATGTATTTTCCATTCCAAAACAACTCCTCTTAATAATTCAACACTAAAACAAACCATTTCACCGAACACCGAAGTGACAGGAAGATAATAAAATCCGGCAACATCTTAAGGATTTTTACAAAGATCCTTAATGTATTTACGATTTCCTTACGACCAAAATAATGGGCTTACAGAGAGCCATCTTATTGGACAATGAGGTTCCCGTCAAAGCTTTTATCAAGGTCGCCTATAAAACGGCAAAAATAGTCTCCTTTATTGAAGATTGACACTGTAATTTGACATCGTGGTCAAAGTAAGGTTGGTTTTGCCAAAATATTTAGCTGTTTTGTTTATTTACATGCAATAAAATATCCTACGAATATAAATCAAGCTTATGTAGGTCTTATGATGATCTGCATGATAAGTTGCTATTTATAAATATGTATCGCCAAACATAATAATACTCGTGGAACCAATTGTAACCTGGGACACGAAAAACCTGAATTGTTTTTAAAATACAGAATGAAAACAAAAAAAAAAACAACAACAACAGGTAATTAATAATGTTATTCAACAAGACACGATTTCCTGTTTCAATCTGTTCGAGTGAAACAGCTTTTTTTGGGAACGATCTCCAAAAAAAGCTTTTTCACTCGTCAAAAAAAACATTACCAAACTCAAACACACGCATACTCATAAATCCCCTATTCTCAGCATCTGTTTATAAGTCCCCCTATAAATTCAACTGGCGTACGATATTTCTCGTATTCATTGGCACATCAATCTATGCCAAGTAATTCTGTCAAGAAACTGGTGCCACTGTAATTTATCGTTCAATTTCTCAAGTTAGATGACCATTCTAACTGTTCCACACTAATTGTCAGCCCTAATCGAAATTCTGCCTATTAAGAGTATAGAATTGTATTCAGAAGCTGTTTTCTCTTAATTCCCTGACTTGGAAGATTGTCTAGGAACGGACAAGGTCAATGGTGGAGGAATTAAACAAAATGGCGGAGGTCTTAATTGCTTTGGTCGTCGGTTATGAAATGTTGAACAAGGCACATTGATTGAGACTCACGAATCTTTTAAGTCTGGGAGAAGATAAAATAAATGACACTGTGGTTTTTCCTAACTCATCCAAATTTCATAATTCTCGGTCAACAAGAAGTACCTTTATTAAGCGTTTTAAGGATTGAAAATCATTAAATGACTATCCCGCTCAGAGCGTAGGGTAAATGAGTGTCAGACTCTTACTGACTAAAACCCACCCGTGTTCTCTAGTGCCCTTTAAGTTCCCGGGCCGCGGTGACTCTTCCGAACAAATTCCGCAACCCTAGCAGTCACTGAACGGGATATATCATATTTTAGTTTGTTTGCGAGTATCTAAAATGAGTAGCATTTATTACGGTATGTTTTTATTGTTTAGTAGGCAAGGCCCCAATTTAATGGGTCTTCTAAACCTCACTGTTGAAGAAATGTGGAAGTAGGTATACATATAACCATACTTCCAAATTTCAGAGCCGTGATGTAGATACCTTCTTAATTCTCGGGGTCACTGACCTTCTCATGATCTACGCGTGTGTAGATGAACTATGTAAATTTTCTTTTATCCCCACATCATTATGGAAATTTGTTCTTTTGAATAATAATACAGAATAGTCTGATGAAAAGCTGAGTATGCGTAAACTTTGCTATTTCTTATATATGTGACGTAATCACTTTGTGGCTTATCAACAAACTTGGCTCATTGAATATGTTTCGTATTCTTGTTTTTAGAAAAAGTCGGTTCGAAAAAATATCATTTGGTTGACAAACAAAATTAATTTAATTTATCTCAAGAAAATGTAACTCAGTTTTCTTACTTTAAGTCCATTATAATGAGAATTGAAACTTATAGTTATGTGTTTTCTTAAACATACATAAAATAAGTTTCAAGTCTCATTTCAAGTTTCAACAATTTTAGTAATTAATTATTGAATTTTATTTAATTTTTAAATATTTGAATTATTAGTACGTCATGTATACCTAATAACATAATGTATATTATATAAAAAGAAAATTTTGTTTGTTTTCTTCGTAGAATATTATTAAAGAACTACTGATTTTATGATGAAAATTATTTCATTGGTAGAAAGCACCGCTATCGCCGAGTACCATAGATTAAAATGAATAAGTTTCTACTAAAAATGCTCATTGGACGGATCTTGTCGGAAAGGCTACCCAAGTGGAGCCACGGGAAAAGGTTGTAAGCATATCCCCAATTGCCAAAACACCCGGTCTTCCACCAACTTAAACCATAATCACTCAGAATGTTCCGCGGTACGCATCCACTGACTTACGTTCAACGAGGGTAATTTAAAAAGCATTAAAATTGCAATTAAGTTGGTAAATTGGGCAAAAAAACAATTCCCTTTATTTTCTTTAAATTACTTCTCCACCAAGTTCTGAAAAGTATTATAATTGTTTCAGGGTCTTAATGTTACAATATAGGGGTTAAACATTCAAATTTCTGTGTGAGCAAATTTTCTATATGGAACCTCAGCAGAAGCTCAGAACTAAGTCTAAATGGGACTAGACATTAAAAAATACCTTTGTTTCCCGAAGGAGCTACCTCCATCGAGATTATCGCCGCGAATAGACGTATTTCTAGTCAATGTCCCTCGTCAAGTCACCGTGATAATATCGCTGGGCGTATACGATCTGGGCCCCCTATTTTTATAAATTTGTCATTCCATCACGGTCCCATTGTCATTTTGCTAAAAGTTCGTAATCTGCTAAATTCATAATGGTCGATCATTGGCCTGTCAATGGTCTCGTAATACTTTTTGAACGAGCTATTAAAAGCAATGACTGCACAATGACGTTCTAATGGTAGGTCACTGATCAAAGGAACTTTCAAAATTTTAGCAAATTACCGCATACGTCTATCTTTCATTTGTCATTATGTACGAGATTACTATTCTTTCTCTATCAGCTTTTTCCAAATATTATATATTGGGGTCAGTTTCCACTTAAATGGGAATCGCGGTACCCACTTTTCTGGCTTTCAATCATTCGTGTCGACTGTCAATTAAACGGCAACCAGGCCCAACAGCTTAGCGCGCTTTCCAAGACTCGAGGAACAGAAAAGTCTGGGTATGTTAAGAATCCGTTTATACGGACTTTGGCAAGCGTTACTTAAAACCTTGAAGGCCGAACCTTCCAGCTGTTGTTATTTAGCCACAAAGTCTTCATACTCACAGCATACTCCAAAATTTCCCCAAGTGAACAACGTTGCCAAACTTGAAAGAAATTCTGAAGGACGTCCAGTTCTGCTCTAGCATGGAACTCTGGAAGTCATTACGGTAGCCTTGTCAACGAACTCAAAGTTAGTCATAACGTACGGACCAAGCTCGGCCAACGCGATTGGACGAAACTTCTCTCAGTCGCTAGTTGAAGAGACTTCACAATTGTTTAAGATCTCCGCTAATTGTTTAAATGGGAATAGTTTATTTGTCTAAATGGTTTCTGAGAAGAGGTGAGCCTGACTGTAAAATAAACCTAACTAACTGCACTAATTTGTACAGAAACATAAATGATATTCGGATGGTCCTTCGCAGACATTTGCGGAACGACAATGTGACAATTGCGACGCTTTTTCGTCGTTTTTCGCTATACAGATATTTTTTGTCTATTTATATAATTTGACAACCTCAAAACTGTGTTGAGAATTAGGTGTTGTCGCTGGACCACAAAAACTTTCTCTCAGCCAAGCGCCAGCCATCCCGGTCCTTGAGCAGTTCGCACCCATCCGTTGCCAGCCACCTTCTACAAATCATCCAACCATCCATCGTGCCGCATCAAAAACGATTGTAAACAAAACTTTTTATAAAAAAAAAACAACCTACTTCTAAATAAAAAAAGTATAAAATAACTTTTTCGGAGCTCGGTGTTTTTGATTGTTTCTTCATTTTTTGAACACCGACTTCCGAAATTAAAGTAATTTTATACTTTTTTTGTTTAGAAGTTGGTTGTTTTTTTTTTGTGCGAGCATACAATTTCTGGTGGTTGCCTTTGATTTTTCCTCGAATATATCATCAGATCCTGACCTGTTAAAAATGGGACCACCTGAGAAGTGAACTCTATCCAATAAAAGAAAAAAAAATTGAAATCTGGCTATAATAGGGTATTTTACTGTAAAAATCTAATTAGTCCGTCTGATAGATTTACAAAAAATATTGGACACGTATTTGAAAACTCACGTGACGTCACGTCGCTGGTAAAAATTGTAGCAACGTAGTGACGTCACGTGAGTTTTCAACGCACTGTATCGTCTTCATTTTTTGTTTACGTGAAAAAAGAAAAAATACGTGTCCAATATTTTTTGTAAAATCTATCAGACGGACTAATTAGATTTTTACAGTAAAATACCCTATTGACGGAAGTATCGGTGTACACACATAAAAAAAAATTGAACATACAGACGAATTGAAAATCTCCTCCTTTTTTTGAAGTCGGTTAAAAATAAAATACCTTAGGTATCTACTAATAGTCGTATTGGTCGTATTGGTTGGTATTTAAATGAAAAGACAATATATCCCTTTGTATCGTAACCGTAAACACAAAAAGCAACTTAACAGCTGCTAAAAAGTTTTAACATTCGTGAACTTTAACAAAGGCTCCATCCACAGGAACGGTAAACATGTGGGTATTTTATTATTAAAGGAGCTCCGCCAAAAATGTCAACATTACAAAACTTTGATTAAAACTTCTCGCGACCTCCAAGAGTTGAATAGGAAAATTTTGCAGAAACTTAACATACTTCGGAACAACGTATTCATAACCCGGTTTGTATAATTCTGAAATGTGTGAGGTATAACTGTTTGCTTAACGAGAAAACTGCGATGTTAAATGTACTTCTCTATGGGATTCTGAGAAGCAAATGAAGCCCTGTAATAAGTCACAGAAGCTCTGTTTTGAACTACAGTTTTCAGTTTCGGGGGATAAAATACCAAAATATTATTTTGAATTGTATGCTTGTTATCTCAAGAATAACTTATTACACCTTACCGTTTGAATTACCGGTATGAAGTACCAGTATGCATTACCATAAAAGATACAAAAATTACTCATTATTTATTACCTTTAAAAATGAAACAGTAAAAAAAAGATACCAATTAATAAAATCTGATTTATGTAAGTTTATTGTACTTACAAGCTTTTGGAGTTAAATATTCGACAGGTAGTCAAAGATTCAATGACCAATCAACTGCCAAGTAATATTTACTAACGAATATTAATTTACCTTATCATCTTAAACTTGCAGACCTATTATTTAAATCCGAATTAGTTCTAACCCGGGCCCACCATAAATGAAATACATTAGGCATTATTTACCCTCGTGTCAGAAATTAAATCAATTAAAATATGACTCAGGTTAGCACAATTGAGCCTTAAACATTAGCCAAAGCAACTAAAGAAGAAGATAAACACAATTAATTTCCTATTTACCGCTATTGCTATACTTAATTAAACCAGATAATTAACTAGTGTGTAATTACTATAGTCAACTGGAACACTTAAGCCGAATCGTAATGAATAGAATCAGATTTGTGTAATCGGGGAATAACTTAACCTTGCGTTAAGTGGGATGAGTAGTATATCTTGTGCGTTCCAATTTACTGAGGATTAGTTGCCAGTGCGATTGTTTGGTGAAACCGTATAATTTCACCACATAGAACATTATTCCTTGAAGGCAGCGGGTACATAACAACAGGGGATCAATTCAGGTTTAATCCTCCGTTACCAACGGCCTGTTAAACCATTTCCAACGTAAGTGTTTGGAGGAATTATACTTTAGAGCTAAGATGCAATGTGTAACTAATTCTTTTAGACAGAGGTAAGAAATTGGTAAACTATATTTGTCACGGATTAAGGGCGGGGTGTTTTACCGACACTTAACGCGTAATTATCAAAACTGGTGCTTAAATCGTTAAACCAATAAATGAGTTGTTTTTCAAAATGTCAGCGTTAACGTAATATACGTAGAAAATGACGATTACGGTAACAGATGGTTTGAACACTAGTTAACGCTAATTTATTTATGTCGAATGCGTCAAATAGAACGATAGACTTTCGTTTGTATTCCGCAATAGCTATTCTTGTGATGATAAAAAAAGCTGAACATAGCAGCCTTTTAATGTTCCCACTGCTGGGACACAGGCCTCCCCTCTAGGAGAGGGAATGGGCCGTAATCCACCACGCGGGCCCAGTGCAGGTTGGTGAATGTTACATGTCTACGAATTTTTGGTTCTAGGACATGCCGGTTTCCTCACGATGTTATCCTTCGCCGTTTTGAGACCAGTGATGATGCGCCTGGCTGGGTTTGAACCCGTGACCTACAATTTGTAAGTCGGGGCCATTACCACTCAGCCACCACTGCTCTCGCTGAAAATAAGCTGAACGTAAAAAAATATTTATATAAGACAGGTTTTAATAATTCAATCTTTTGGAATGAGCAGGAATTTATCCCTAGAACAAGATACCGTGTATGAAAGGAAGTAGCTCAAATGTTAACACGACAAATCGAAGATGAAATAAAATTAACTACAGAAAAGTTAAGTTACCAATATAACAGTATGATTTCTTATTAGGTATACCTCCGCAGGTATTTTGTTCAAAATGTTTAAAAAAAATGCCGTAGATATGTACAAACTTTGGTCGGTCCTCACCGGCATTAAACTCACAATGAATCGCACAGCTCAAGTTAAAAAAAAACCAATTTAAAAATAAAATATGAAAAATAATTCTTTACATCTTCCAATTAACGAATGAAAGAGAGCTGTGTAAAAAAGACTACGAGAAGTTCAAATTAAAAAGTAAATATTCTGTATATCATACTGTAATCATATTAATGTAAGTTAGATTACACACTTGATGTGATTTGATTATTTTATTTGTTATACAGTTATAACACACAGAAGGAAGATTTAAACATAACAGAATAACATTTAAAAAATATATACATACCAGTTACCACGAATTCAAAACCAATGTAGAGAACATGCTCATGACACCAGGAACTACATGCTAGTTTGATATGGAACATTCTTTTAGTACATGATAGCCATTTTCATGATGAAGACGGGAAGGAAAATAACTGGATATGCGCGTACGAAATCGCAGGTAAAAAATGCCAGTACTATATAAAATTAATCAACTGAACAAAGAAAAAACTATTTTTTTAAATAAAATATATTAAATACAAAAAAAAAATCGTCAACTCTACGAAAACTATTAGTCTCAATTGGCATTCTATTAGATTTGGATGTGTCACAGAATTAGCCCAATAAACCAAACTTCTCGATTTTAACCTGAATTTTGTCCTAATACATGTATGACTGTATGTACAATAAGTAAATGTTCCACAACATTGGTCGTGGTCCGGATTTGTACGTGTAATCCATACAATCGGGATTTTACGGAGTAATTTATGTTTATTATGTTGGCTCTCGATTTCGGTTGGTTTATTTTTGGTTTGTACTGAATTTAGAACAATTTACAGACTAATAAATTTACCTTATTGGTCTGGGGAATAAACAAATTATCAGATCGTTTTTATTTTTTGGTTTCCATGCTTGTTACCGGTACCTACCAATTATCCCTGATTACAGGAATCGTGAATTATTTTTACGGAAAATGGTTTGTGGGAAAATTTAGGTTAATTTTCTCATCAGGATAGGCATTTATCGTAATTTATAAGCCAGATAAAGGGTTACATAAATCTAGAACAATGTTTTTTTTATTGCGTTATTTTGGCTAGGGTTTAATTACTATTTGAGGAGGGGTTGGAGAGACGTCACGGCGTTCTTACCTTCCGCCTGAAGCAGGTGCTCACCGGACACGGCTGTTCTGAGAGGTAACTGTTTCGGATTCAGCGGGAGAACACGTCCGGGTGTCAACAATGTGTGGATCACCCGGAGGACACGGTGAAATATATGGTGGAGGTCTACTCTGCTTGGGCGGAGCAAAGTCGTGTCCTTATGGAGGCGATCGGCGCCGGCGACCGCTCGCGCTTGGCTCTGGTTCAATTCATGATCCGGTTCGAAGATGCATGGGAAGCGGTCACCTCCTTCTGCGAAGTAGTAATAATAAAGCTAAGGAAGAAGTGGACCGCGTAAGGGAGACGCGTTAAGGCCCGTGATGGAGGAGTGGCTGGAGAGGCGTCATGGCGCCCTCAGCGCTCGAGGACACGGCCCTGCACACTTTGCTGGCGTGTCCTGCGTGGGCGACACAGCGCCGCAAGCTAGTCGCGGCAGTCGGTGGTGGTCTCTCGCTTCCGGCCGTGGTTCTGTCCATGGTCAGGAGCGAGACTGCGTGGGAAGCCGTCGCCTCCTTCTGCGAGGAGGTGATGGCGACCAAAGAGGGAGCGGAGAGGGAGAGAGAGGCAGCTACCATTCTCTCTTCCCGCGCCAGACGCACCGGGCGCCGGAGGCCGCGCGACGACCTCCAGCCACCCTAGTGTGTGGCCTGCGGGCGCTGGGTTGGGGGACCCACCGCCCGATCAGTAACAGGCCCGAGTAGGCGACGCGACGTGTTCCACGCGTGCCAGTCAGAAGGACGTGGGGCTAGGCCCCACAGAAGAGAGACCTGCCGGGGTTGCTCCCGCGACCCCGGCCTACGGTCAAATGACGGAACACCGTGGTGGTTTTAGCCGGTAAGAGTCACACCCCTCCGTCTTCCCCAGTCGGGGGATAGTCCATGAGGATTTCCCCACGATAAAAAAGGCATACCTCATGACCCAGCCGCGGGAACAGAAGAAGGCGCCTCGGATGTCAGGAGCCGCAGAGTGATTCCCGGCCACGGTGGCCTGGAATTGCCCTGTGGGCGCTGGCCTGCGGAAGTCATTCGTTGATTTCCCATCCCTAAAAAAAGGCATATGCAGCTGGAATTCCTTCAAAATTGATATGTATTAGTTTTGTTGAGTCTTCAGTATACAAACGAACAGGCGAAACCATATTCTGTGGACAAAAAAAAAACAAACCAATACGCAACTGACCAATCTTCCGCAAATATCATCTAAATAATGAGTAAAACAGTCATTATAAAATTTATATTCAAAATGAGCGAATTGCGATCGTTAAACGAATCATTAAATTAATTAAAAAAACCATTACGTCTTCCATTTTTACGATGATTAGTGGTTGAGAAATATTCTTAATGGAAGTAGAAAAGTTATTTTTTCGATTGCCAAGATACTTCGGCCCACTATGCCAGAGAAATTTACAGTACTCGGCCGTTAAAATTGCGTTTTTTCCTCACGTTTTTAATGAATCTTAGCATACGTAAGATACCTAGAACTATAAAGTAATTGAGTATCAACTGAAAGCCAGTGACATTCGCAGCTCAGTCAAAATTTGACAAAAAATGTATGTAAATTTTAATGTATCTGACAGATTGCGACCGAGATGCGAATGCGAACGTATTAACACTAAGTTTGGCTACGATGGCCGAACATTCTACTCGGCGCTATTTACACTACCGCCAATATCATTTGTAACGGCTTCCATAGTTACAAAGATATTAAGGTATGAATAAAAAAGCCGGACCTTTTCCAAAACTTATCGTGCCGAATTAAGGCTGGAAGTTATTATGGCAATATCACCCAAAAAGATCCACGTTAATAAGAATTCATAAAACAAAAAATTCACGCAATACCTCTCGACTCAGCCAAATATCAAATATTACTGATGAAAATGAATTTCAGACACCCAGAGATAAAACTGAAGAAACGAATGGCTGCCAAATCTAATTCCCGACGAATTATAAAGATACGTCCACGGGTTACTCGCATAGAAAAGTTTGAACTCCTTAATAAAACCATATCGTCGTCGTCTTCGTATTCTCGAACATTTATCCTTTTATTATTATAAAATTGGGAGACGTTCAAAAGTTTTCTAATAACTTAGTTGAGCCCTCGTTTAAATTCCAGGTAAGGGACGGGGATCTCAATCAAAGTTGGTCGCTTGGAGCGTGAAGTTGGTCAAACAGCGCGCTAACTTATGCAAAAACGTGTCGTCTATCCGCGGCGTTAATTGTGTGTGACTAATGTACCATGGGAAGTCGGAGTTGCAGAATTATGGAGTAGTTCTAAAGCTTGAGTAAAATTTAAATTGGCGCGCCTACAAAATCTGTATCTTATATACCTTTTTTTTTCATTTTTGTCATTGAAAAATTCCTGGAAAATCTGGGTTGGTAATAAAAAAGCTACGTCTGTACTAACTGAATTCCAGTTACCAGCCTTTTTTTGGATGGGAAATCATCAAATGACTTCTCCCGCTCTGGGCGGAGTTGAAGGGAGTGTCAGACTCTTACTGACTAAAACCCACCTGTGATCCTTCTAGTGCCCTTTACGTTCCAGGGCCACGACAGCTCTTTCGAACAAATTCCAAATAACTTTAAAACTACTTATAAAATATCCCCTTGAGAGCAAGCTGAACATCCACTTAGTGTTAACGCGAAGAAGGAAATCTCTATACTACGGCGTAATATATGCCATGTTATATCTAATATTAAATAGTGTAGTAATTTATATTTTTCTACGCGAACAACCAGACCCGGAGCAACTATCTGTTGTCATAAAAATATTTCGCACGGGATTCGAAACAGCGACACACAGAGCAGCAGCCAATCGCTCGATAACTGCAACAGCCATATCATCCACGTAATTACGTGAAGAATTTCATAGGAACGCAACATCATTTTCCTCTTTCGTCCCATGTTTCATCCGACATCCGTTTTGTAAAATGGGACGAGGAAGAAAGAAAGAAAAACACAAAAATAAATGAACTAAATTCAAAGTGTAGATTCCGGTAGTCTAATTCTATATTTATCAATTTTTGTAACATTTTATACAGTGTGAAATCTTAATGGTTGTTTTCCCGCGGCAGGACGATTACCCATCAGTTGTACTATCGAAACACAAAGTTAAACTAAAAAAAAAAGGTTTTTTTTTTCAAATCATTAAAAAAGTGTTCATAAACTCGAAAGAGCGAGAATCAATAGTAGTGCACTAGACATAACGTAGGTAGATACCTACATGAGACGCACGTGCCGCCGCGTACCTACATATCGCGAGATGCACTAATGTTGGTTCAAATCGCTTCCGAGTTTTGTTTACCACAATTGTTAATCTGACATTTATGGAGTCTAATATTTTTTATATATATAAATCGATTGTATTACCGATACAAACTCATTTCGCTTCGGGAAAACAACCATTAAAATTTCACACTGTATATTTGTTTGAAAAGACTTGAAATATCACAAAAGGTTAACCTAAAAAATTAGCTCGCAACTCACAAAAGCGAGATTATATAAATGCAAACTTATTTGTCATATACAAGGTCGTGTGTGGATATAAAATAACAAATAGATCCTCATCAAATTACTACTACCAATTGTGGGCTCAGATCAGATGTATGTATAATAACAAGGGTACAGAATAATTCATTTTTCTTCTTATGCTAGCCTTTTTGCTTTATTTGGAATTGGGCAGCTAACGTATGTGATCAAGGTTAGGGTTCGAATGCTTTATTTATAGAACATGTAGACACAATATTGCAAGAAAGAAAATAGCGACAAAATAAATAAAACAACTGCTTCGTTTTTTTACAAGCGTTTGGTTAACTAGCAATGTACATACCTATGTATGTGTGTACGTATGTATGTTTGTTCGGGTGAAATCTTGCTACTCAATTTTGAAGCTTCAACCAATTGAGCTGAAATTGTGTATACAAGTTCAATTAGGATGACAATGCATGGTTTACTTTGTGACGTCATTCTAAATCCAAGATGGCATCATACTCTAGATGGCGGACTAGTTATTTTTTATGCACTTCTACAAAATGGGTATCAAATGAAAGGGCTTCCTTTATCCTTTATACTGTAGAAGTAGTAAGGGGCCGTTCAAGTATAACGTAAGCAGAATTTTTGACATTTTTGACCTTCCCCTCCCCCACGTCATCAAAAGTAAGCATAGATCGTACCCCCCTCCCCATGCTTACGTAAACATATTTATAAGTACGAGTATTATTGAATCAGTTCATGAAGCAGCAATTAATAAGTCTAGAAATAAGGAATGTTTAGTCTGAAATTAAGTTCGCCCCCGTCCCCCATGTCATCAAAAATAAGCGAATCAAGAACTCCCCGCCCTCTTTAGTACTTACGTAATACTTGAATGGCCCCTAAGAGTAAGTAGCTAAGAAGTCTAAATTCTAAATTGGAACAATGTAACCCAAGGTATCAAATATTTACCTATAAAAGTCATAAACCTTGCAACAATAATACGTTGAATGAGATAAACAGACTGAGAAACGTGCCCGGCAATAACTAAAAAGTCAAAAATAAATTAAAAGTAAAAAACCTTTTTAAAAACAAGCTTTTATTTGAATGCGCTGAAACGAAAACAGAATATTTTTTACTTTAAAATTTTACTAGATCTATTTATAAAGTCTTATAAATGCTTAAAGTCTTAAAGTCGCATAATTGAAATGATATTAAAATCTATTCGCGAGATTTAAGTGTTAATAAGTGGATAGTAAAAGATATAAACGATTTTTTTTTTTCATTTTAGCGCATTAAAATAAAAGGTTGTTATGTAAAAAGATTTTCACTTTTATTTTTTAACATGTCACTTTAGAATCAGAGACGTTTTCTAGGTTTCGATTAAGAGCTTTATTTCCCACTAGCTTCTGTCCGCGACTTCGTCCGCGTGGAATAGTTACTTTAACCCCGATTTTGAAACTCTCAGCCCGATCGGTTTAAAATTGACAAAGTTTAATACAAACTTTCATCCCTTTCGACCAAATTTGATTACCATAAAAACGGTTCTAGTGAGTTAATCTTAAAAGATATACATAATATACTGTCGCGGACATTTTTTTAGATCATTTTAAGAGGAATAATTCTTTCCTACATATTTTTTTGGTATCTTGAACCGTTTTCGCAGCGCACGCAATGGAAGCCCTCAAAGATGAATAATTTTCCCCGTTTTTTCCACATTTTCCATTTTTTCTTCGCTCCTATTACTCGCAGCGTGATGTTATATAGCCTTTTTTTTTCTGGATGGGAAATCATCAAATGACTTCTCCCGCTCTGGGCGGAGCGGAAGGGAGTGTCAGACTCTTACTGACTAAAACCCACCCGTGATCCTTCTTGTGCCCTTTGCGTTCCAGGGCTGCGGTGACTCTTTCGAACAAAATCCGCAACATGTTATATAGCCTAAAGCCTTCCTCGATAAATGGTCTATTCAAACCAAAAATATTTTTTCAATTCGAACCAGTAGTTCCTGAGATTAGCGCGTTCAAACAAACAAACAAACTCTTCAGCTTTATAAGATAAGATAAGAACAACATAGTTCGCTTAAAATGAGTTTTATGCTTTAGTTTAGAATAATACCTATTAACTCATAGGAACAGTTGGTACTTACAATATGTGATTTTAATTTATTTTTATAAATGCTTCATTTATTACATTCTTTAATGTTGTTTGTTGCACAGTTGTGCTCCCTCATACATAATGTTTCTTTTTTACCGCATGTGAGAGATATAGTTTATAAATCTATTGGTAAAAACCTATTATCTGCATTTTTCGCAATTTTAAGCTCAATCGTTTCGGAGATAAGATGAGTAGTCAATATTTTTTTAGTAAATTTTTAGTGGAACTTTTTAAACGTTGAAAAAAGAAAATTAAGTATATTTTCATTCGATATACAAAACGGTATAGCAATCCCTTCAAAATTCAATATGATAATCTCTTCAAAAAGTGACCCCATTTTCAATATGT
The DNA here is from genome assembly GCA_905332915.2 of Hecatera dysodea. Lineage (NCBI taxonomy): Eukaryota > Metazoa > Arthropoda > Insecta > Lepidoptera > Noctuidae > Hecatera > Hecatera dysodea. The sequence goes on from HG995295.1 coordinate 7,116,317, forward strand.
ATTTTTTTCCTTCACGAGTCTTTTGTAAACAAACATACTATAAACTAGATGATCATATGTATTCAAGAACGCTTGGAAACATACTGTTCCTGCTCCATAGGACAATCTTGGGTGTTGTAGACAAAGTCAAAGTTGTATATATTATGTACTAGCTTCTGCCAGCGACTTCGTCCGCGTGGAATAGTTACTTTACTCCCGATTTTGAAACTCTCAGCCCGATTGGTTTAAAATTGACAAAGTTTCATACAAATGTTCATCCCCTATTTTATCCCCTTGGGGGTAGAATTAATCAAAATCCTTTCTTAGCTGATTCTATGCAACTTTAACCATTAAGGCTACACACGCGACGGAAGCTTAAAAAATGGAGTAACTTCTTCCGTTTTCCCAACATTTTCCTTCACTGCTCTGCTCCTATTGATTGTAGCGTGATGAAAAGTATACTATAACCTGCCCAGGAGTATGAAGAATAATTGCACCAAGTTTCGTTAAAATCGGTTGAGTAGTTTTTGTTTCTATAAAGAACATACAGACAGACAGACAGACAGACAGACAGACAGACAGACAAAAATTTTACTGATTGCATTTTTGGCACCAGTATCGATCACTAATCACCCCCTGATAGTTAATTTGAAAATATATTCCTTGTACAGAATTGACCTCTCTACAGATTTATTATAAGTATAGATGTATCTTTTGATATATTTACTGTGTATACAAGTGTAGTTCCAGTTAATTTAATTCTCATTGATGCATTGCTGTTAATTATATAAAATTTGTGAATATGTGAGTACTAGCAAACTTATTAATTTTAATTTTTCTGGTATTACTTTTTTATTGTTATAAGTAGTAAAGTACTGTTATTTATATAATCAATTAATTAATATTTACAAAATATTGAACAACTTATATTTAAAAAGAGTAGCCATGGAGTTTCTTGGCCGTTCTTCTCCATAAATATCTACTTTTTATTTAAACTTTATGTACAATAGTGGTACATGAGCGGACTTAATGCAACAAGGCATTCTCTACCAGTCAACCTTTGGGTTAAAAACACTACACTGTGGTAGGTGCATTTGTGTATTGAAGAAGAAGAAAAAAAGCCTACTAGTCGCAACCATTGCGGCAACGCATTGGCCGACCCGAACATGTTGCTGCAACCTGCTTTTCCAACTGTGCAGTTGTACGTGTCGTGGCTGCATTACACCACGAGAGTAGCGGAGATCGTGAAATACATAAAAATGAAGACCGGATTCTCTCTGAGAGTCGAAACGTTGGGGTCACGTCACAAGATTAACATCAAGCCATTCAGCCAGAGAAGAGATAGATGTATGTTCAACATCCATCCATCTAAACATTCGCATTTATTATAGTAAGATTGGCCCTAGTTGGTATATTGCACCGTTAAATTATCCTGAAATTCCACTAAACCGATACCTGAATTAGTTTTGTATTGGTTTCCACTACTAAGTCTTGCAGCAGATGTAAAGGCTCTTCAATGGAACCGCATGACGTGTCAAGTGGTTGCAAATATTTAAAATCATATTGGTTTTGAATTGAAATTTGGTACGAAATACAGGTAGGTATTTAGCTGTATGTGGTTGAACTGGAAACCTATCTCCTTCTTATCTGGAAAAAAGGTTAAAAAATTGGTCAAGTGCGAGTCGGACTCGCATACGAAGGATTCTATGTCATTTGGAGAACTTGCTTTATGCCGTATTTCTCGATTATAGGTTAACGGAAAATGAAATAGATAATTTGGCGAGTATAAAAAAATTAAGCATTGCGTACCGTTTTTCTTATTTGATTTTTAAGTAAATACTCAGACTAGCTGTCCGCACAACTTCTTTTGTGTCACATTTTTCATGACTGCTCCGCTCCTATTGGGCTTAGATACGCCTATAGCCTTCCTCGATAAATGGGCTATCTAGCACTGAATGATTTTTTCAAATCGGACCACTAGTTCCTGAGATTAGCGCGTTCAAACAAACAAACTCTTCAGCTTTATAATATTAGTATAGATGAACAACTGTAATCAGTTCGCGAAATATATGGCCTGTTGACAGATGGACGAACAGACGAACGGACCGACGAACGTACAACAGCGGAGGCTTATTAATAAGGCTGTCGGTTACTTTTCAGATACGAAAACTTGAAAAGAAATTGGCCATGCCCCTGACAAAGATTGTCCAAATATTAATTCGTCTGAAGATCCGAACCTCATCTCCTTCAAGTTGTACTACAGACTAGTATAGGTACGTATCACACAAACTCGTCCCCGCATCGTCAGAAAGTTCTATCCCAGCGGATAACCGTTTATCAGTGAGTTAACCACTTCAGTTACTGATTGGAGATAGCGGCTCTGTTAGTTTAGGATCAGGGTTAGTGGCAGTCGTTGGTTGTCGCGTACACAAGTATGTGGATGTAACCTCAATCGTGGGTTGTATGTTTTTATAGATTGACTGGTGTATCGACGGAATTCGCGTTTTTTGAAGATGGATTACATAATTCTAAGAAAGCAGCTGTATCGCTGAAAATACGTTACCTAATGTAAGTAGGAGAAAAGAAATATGTATATATACATATGTATATATTGTACCTACATACAGTGAGCAATGGTGGCCGAGTGGCATCGGTCCCGACTTACAAATTGTAGGTCGCGGGTTCAAACCCAGCCATTTCATCACCACTGCACTCAAAACGGGTATGAAATACATTATGAGGAAACGGGCATGTCCTAAAACCAACAATTTGAAGACATGTGACGTTCACCACATACGGCCCATTCCCTCTCCTAGAGAGGAGGCCTGAGTCCCAGCAGTGGGAACATAAAACGCTGATTATGCTATATGTTCATACCTAATATGGCAAATATTACAATTTATAGTTTTTAACTGATTGCTTTATTAGCTTGAAAGTTGACATTATTCAGTCAATTTTCAAAAATGAGTGACAATATCGCGTCGATTTTAAAAGTATTACATTGCCTGTCATATGAATAATTTCTGTCAATAAAGTCTTAATTTTAACACAAAAAAAAATTACAATAATATCCAATGAATTACAAACGGTGTAGCGACTACCGCAGTATGATGTTACAACAAAGAATATTTTGTCATTTGTAAGTCTGTTCATATCACAAAGAAAAACAATCGTGAAAGGTAGGCATCCCAAAATAAGCTTACATTCTTGGACGCCATTCCCAAGGCTTTTAAAGGTCCAAATCGCAACATAAATACTTATTTATTTCGCAACGCCAAAGGAACCCTTTTCCCTTAGTAAACTTTTACGACTGGGCCAAAATAATCAATTGAAACGCTTTATATTTTAGCGATGCGTGCGTTTATAGGATACTTCCGTGAAAGAATTGTGCAATCTAAATTCTTTTAGTAGGTAAAAATGTGTAGAACTTTATCGTTTCTACAGAATTTTTAATTTCAAAATCGATGGGTATGTAATCATATCAATGGGTCTTACTCGTTGTTCAGGATTCTTAGAAAGGCTACCAAACAGATTTTTACTCTTCTAGCAATAATAATTCAAGACTTGTATCCTTGTACCCAGGTAAGGCCTGACACTGACAGTCCTAAATCTATCTGCTTTCGTTCAGTCTATACAAAGGTTGTCTGTATGAGATTGCCTTGTGCAATAAGACCGCCCATTGTACACTAGTTTTTATAATCTTTTCCTGTTCTTATTACAAGGTGTACAAAAAAAAATAAGGTCGCTGTAAAACACAACTTATTAAAATGGGGGACCGGTCTGATACCCAATATGACTGCGGTGTTCCTTGCCGAATGATGAGCTTGCTGAATCACTCCAAATGCCCAAACACCTGCACGTTTGAGAACAGACATTAATGCTATATTTATGGCCATCTTTTGAGAAATAATGTAGAAACAACGAACAGGATGGCATCGAAAAAAAAATTTGGTGCGACACATTTCTACGATTTGTTTCATCGAACATCGTACAACTTTAATCGACTTAAACACTATTCGAGGAATAATAAAAAAATAAGTTCTATTAATATGCTGTAATCGACAATAATGGTTTTATCTAATTGCCATTTCCATTAGGATTGATAGAATGAAGCATAATTACTACCATATGCAATACACACCATTTTAGAGCTCGGCAAACTAACCGCGGAACCAATTAGCGGTCTCGCTACTAATTTAATTGGATTTGCATTAGAAGCTATATTAGTTTGTGAGGGCTATTTATTTTATTCTTCACCCTTCTATCGCCTATTTCATTACAGACATTCAAATAAATCATCGGATTTTGCTTAGAAATAAAACTCTCTCAACTGGACTCGATTTCATAAGACAGTGAGAATTAGTTTACTCATCTTGCTGTCACCTCATTGACATGACACCATTTTAATATGTTTGTCCTTATTGCTTTCTTTTTTCCATTTTCTTTTTCTTTAATGAATTGGAATACACGTCTGTAATCGAAATAGGTCGTATCTGTTTTTGAAATTAATTATTGTTCTATGCTTCTTTTATTCAGAATAGATATAGGTATATAAATCACAATTAATAATCTACTACATTTCCTTAATATTCCTAAATTGTAGTAATAATTTTAATCTGAACAGTTTTCTGAGTACTAGTACATGTAGCGATTGCATATCTGACTGAGCATAATCAGCCTTTCAATGTTCCCGCTGCTGGGACACAGGCCTCCTCTCTAGGAGAGGGAATGGGCCGTAATCTACCACGCGAGCCCAGTGCGGGTTGATGAATATCATATGTCTTCGAATTTTTTGGTTCTAGGACATGCCGGTTTCCTCACGGTGTGAAGGAAAAGGAAGAACGATCATATCTTAGAAAGTTTACAGTTAGAATCATGTTTTGGCATACATTTCATCTTCATAATAATTGAAAGACTTATCTATCACATTAGGGAAGATACATAGTTAGAATAATTTTGCATATCTTACAATAATAAAATAATTGCTTGAACTCCACCAACAATCCACCTTACCAAAACAACATCGCGGGTACGACAATAATGTTTATTGCAACATATTTCTGATCAGGCGTTAGTCAAATATTAGGTATTTACTTTTGTTGAATTATGAGGTAGTTATTTTAATGCAGAAAAGTAATTAAGTGGTGGAAAAAAGGTGGAATTAAGTTAGATACATTAACGAAAAAAATAAAGAGCAAAGTGACAAATACTATGATTATGTGAAATGAGACGGATCAAAATATATGTAAGTGTAACGTAAGGATAATTAGCATGTACTTATGTATAACAGAGAAAGTAATACATTCATAAGCAAAAAAATACTTAACCGTAATCATGATCCTGATGTTATAAGGTGAAAGGTTTCTGTTACTGAAATTTGATTAGGTAAAGCAGAATCCGTACTTAATATTGGAAAAAAATACAAGTCGGGTAATAGACGATTGCTTATCTACGACATAGAAAGAAAGAGAGAAAGAAAATAAATGTATTAGCCACATACCTACAGATACATACAATGTAGATACAAAAAAAGAAAATTTAAGACCCTAACGCTGCATGACCCGCGGCTGTGCCAAATAGGTCCGTCCAGTTCAGCAAAATTCCAGACAACTAGGAGTTGCCTGACGCTGGTTTTCAATTGAACCTAACGTTGAAGTAAACGGATGTAAATCGGTTATGTATGATATTAAATACACGGGTAAATAGATACATATGTACATATATGTAGATGCGTGGTGAACGATAAATAATTTAATTAATTAGTTGTCTTGTGGTAAATAGGTTTGTGTAAATAAAAATAAAACGAAAGAAAACAAGTGAAGCAACAAAAACACATGTCATCAAATTAATTGTATAGATATAAATGTAAACCACTCTAAAAACCAGAAGTGAAGAGAAAGATTTCTACTGGTATTTATTTAAACTTCATGCACAAATGTATAATAGCGGACTTACTCATTATCATTATCCACCACACAACTTTGTCCACTACTGGACATAAGCCTCTTTTTCTGTACCAATTCCCACCGAATAAGAGTGGTGCCATCCAAAACCTGCAGTGCAGTAACAGCAAAAACTTTAGGGGCTTTCTTTTAGAGTCAAACTTATCGTGTTTTTGCTGTTACTGCGTTTTACACTAGGGAGGGCAGATTTCTCACTTCACCAACACTTCTTCTAATTGGGCACCGCCTTTATTTATTCCACCTACCTATCATCACCACGCCTCACTAGTTGTCCTGCCCATCTTCATTTCTGTTTCATTATACGTTTTCCGGTGTCAATAATCTTCGTAAGTCTTTGGAACTCAGTCGCCGTATGCATTATACGCTCCATTGATCTCTGTGCAACTCTCAGCACCGTGCGTAAGCGTCCATGTCTTATACAGTTAAACCTATAGTAAGTTTGAGCATCAGTAAATAATTAATTTAATTTAGTCATCTAATCCCACATTAGTTTTAGACTCGTATTCCGAACGATTTGCTAGTTTCGTCCCGAAACGGGATTACTGACTCAAGGTTAGGGATCAACCTTATCCCAGAATCTTCGCATCTCTGAAGTTTAGTTTAATGCCAACTAGAATACGGAAAGCTTGAGTTTATACTTACAGACTTTCAATTCATTGGCAGCATTTCAAGGGCCTTCATAAATATGAACAACTTTTTACTAACAACTCGAAATTGTAATAAAATTCAGCTGAATATATAAATTATTAGAACCCAGAACTTGAAACCGAGAGTCGAAGTAAACAGTAATAAATAAATACGATGTCAAAACAAGTTTTATTTTGTTCTCACTATTTTATGTTCAGGAAAGTTCGTTTTTAGCGTTATAAATGCACAATTATTCCAATAGAAGTCCACTAGATTAAAAAAAAGACAATTATCATAATCGCTACAACGACTAAAACCCAATAAAAGCATAAAGGAAAAATAATATAAAAGAAAATATAATTATCCTCTGCAGCGTCACCGAGTTGTGGATGATCACCGTGACGCATTCTAGGGCATTATGACATTCTTGAATGAGTTTCGAGGTAGTATAATTCTTCTCTAGGATTGTAAAACTGAGGCGCTGTAGAAGAGTATGCGTATATGAGTATCCATGACTCTCCTGGCTTCTATGGCATGGACCGCTTGGATGATGGCCTCGCTCCACCTGATCGACGGTGTTGAGCTTTCTTAGCGGTCTGGATATTTGAATGTTATTGTTGGGAAATCATCGAATGACTTCTTCTGCTCTGGCCGGAGCGGAAGGGAGTGTCAGACTCTTACTGACTAAAACTCACTCGTGTTCCTCCTAGCACCCTTTGCCTTCCAGGGCCACGGTGACCCTTTCGAATAAATTCCGCAACACTAGCAGGCACTGGAACCCCGCCTTCCATTGTTGCGTGGAAGACGATGCGCCGTCAACCCGGGCTTGGTTGTTATCGTACGGCGAGCCACCTATAGCTCGCTATTCACAGTCGCGCCTACGGTGGCCAGGATTCGCCCTGCGACTCCCGAAGGGGAATCGCAAAGCGTCTCCTTCTGATGTAATGTACCACTTAGCGGGAGCAATAGCCAGTAAGGTTCCCTACACAACAAGGATATAAATCTGATGTCGGTAAGTACCAATTGAATCGCAATTTGTCCTAAGATTGGTTAAAGTTGTACGTCTAATTCTGCTCGATTGACTTGACAATCCCTCCGTCACGGCTTTGTCAAAATCATCCAGAATAAACAAAGAATCTTATGATAGACTGCACAATAAACTCCCGTTTATTGAATTCTCTAATCTAATTAAGACGTTAAGACAAACAATGGCTTTATTATCCGGCAAATAAATCACGTTTTCCTTTCATTCCTGTTAATTTAATAAAAAGTGTCGTATAATCAAAATATTATAATAAACGTCAGATTCTTGTCAGTTGGTTGTTTAGGTTAATGAACTTTCCGGTGTACTGAGTTTCATAAACTTTGATATTTTGTCTAATTGGATGGTTTCGATAAAACGATGATGACAATAGTAGTCGCTTGTCGCCAGTTTTTTTTTTTTTTTTTTTTTTTTAGAGAAGTAGATACAACATTTAAATTTGATTAATTTAATCATTAATATTTCGCAAACGGATTTCTGAATCGAAAAATTGGTTGGTAATGAGCTAATCCATGGACGGCCGGACTTACCAAAAAATAAAGGTTTCTTGTTTTTTTTATTTCGATAGCTTAAAAATGGTTTTCTTAACTCATTCATAATCATATCTATTCTTAACTCAATTTCAGAAGGCATTTAAAATATAATAAGCTCTTGAAGTTTTTGCAGACCACATGCTGACGTCAAAGTAAAGAAATATCAATGGATGTGTACTTATGTTATATGTATACGTCTCATTGAGGCATTGCCATGGGCATTAACCTACAAAATTATTATTATCTAATGAAATGTACAGCTGTATCTGGTTACACTTGGAGGTGACCCCACAGTTGGTAAAAGGCTGGACACTAGGCAGGCTGTATACCATCGATATCGATAGCAAAAATGAAGGGTTATGTCTGGCTCCTAAAAACTAAAATCCTACGGTTCCTAGTGTCATGAGATATGCCTGTTAAATACTTTCTTTCTTTATTCCTTCCTTTATTTTGTCATTATTTCTTTAATTTCTTTGTTCAATAATTTAGGATCTACAACAAAAGAAGTGCACATGTCATATAATTACAAGTTTTGAAGACATGCAATTTTATATTAGTACACTCCTTCAAGGGAGCAGTGGTGGCCGAGTGATAACGGCCCCGACTTACGAATTGTAGGTCGCGGGTTCAAACCCAGCCAGGCGCATTACTGTGTATAATTAACTTCATCACCTCTGCTCTCAAAACGGCGAAGGAAAACATCGCGAGGAAACCGGCATGTCCTAGAACCAAATATTCGAAGATATGTGACATTCACCAACCCACACAGGGCCCGCGTGGTGGATTACGGCCCATTCCCTCTCCTTCAGAGGAGGCCTGTGTCCCAGCAGTGGGAACATTAAAAGGCTGATTATGCTACTCCTTCAACTACAGAAACCACAGCCTTCACAACAGTGTTAACGGAAAACTTATATACAAACTCAAGCATAGTAATCAAGTGTTTACATTAAGTAGGCATAAAAGAAGAAAATAACTAGCAAAAATTTTGAAGCAGTTTGAAAAGCCAGCGCGTTTCAACTCCGCATTAGATGTTCTAAGTGCGTCGAAAAAAAAGTGGGAACAATCAAAGTAACCTACGAACTGAACTGGTGAAACGTCTGTCACTACGATGGGGAATCCGGCCAATGATTGATGCTCTGTTGGTTTAATTAATCTTACTCAAGTCGGCCTGGCTTGATTGCTAAGAGGTAGCTCTCCGAATATTTGTCGCAAAGTGCCTATGTGGAAGCAATGCCAGCTGAAATTGTAACATAAATTTTGTGAGCAGCGTCTATCAATTCAAAAGTTTCTTAATTGAGTTATTAAGTTCTTGGTTTCAGTAATCATTTTGTTGAATTCATTTACTGGGGTAAGACTTAGATCTTTTCGTTGATATTTTCATCTTAATTCAGTTTTTACAAAGACCACCATTGACGGAAATAATAATATAATAATCAATTATATATTGCTATTAACAATGGATCTCATCTAGTGTTAATAGTAATTGGGTATTTTAATAGATATAAAATCATAATTATTTTAGCCTGTCCGTTGGATTTTCAAAAAAATGTTGGACACGTATTTTTTGTCATTACAAATCGTAAAAAAATATGAAGATAAAGCGCAACAAAGTTCAAGAGTGGGGGCTGGTGATGTTACGTTGCTGGTAAAAATTGTAGCACGTTGTGACATCAGGCGAGTTTTCAACACACTGTATCGTCTTTACTTTTTGCTTACGTGAAAAATGAAAAAAATACGTCTTCAATATTTTTAGAAATCTATCAGATGGACTAATAAGGTTTTTTTGGTTTCTATTTAAATAAACTTACAAATACGCTAGTGATACAATTACATCAAACTACACACAACAAAAAAATCATTGTTTTAGTATTCTAGCTGATTTACTGGAGCAGTGATACAGAAGTTCAGCCTATCAGCAATCAAGGACAGGATGCTGCGCACCAAAGACCCAGATCTTGAATGCATAAGATCAATCAACGTACATGTTCACAAACATAACTGATGCACTACGCGTAGCGAGACAGCCCCACCAACACCCTGAAATCTTCTATCATTCGAAATTTGAAGGTACAATTTTGCGTAAAATATATTCACAGGCTACACGTGAAAAACGAGGAACAGAAGACTGTAAACAGACTGTTTTAATTTCCGCAGAAGCACGGTTAAACTTACGGGCATTCATATTCACTCTGACCAACAGCTCCTGTTCTCTCTCAATGTTAAGGTCAAAATATTCGCAAGTTACTTGAACGAGTGCACTCTCGATAACGATACACCGTTAATTTTGATTTGAGGTGTCATTTTCTACCAGCCATTAACACCTTAACGACTTTCTTTTGTAAGGTAACACGGGCGGTGAACACTGGCTTTTTACAAACCCTCGCCAGTTTCCTAAAGCCTCAGTCTGAGACACTCAGCGGAACCATGTCATTGGCAAATGTACAAATCTAAAGTAGTTTTGCCCGGGCTTAACGCAGAATTTTGAACGCCAATTCCATTAGGAGTGCCAGTTTTTTAATTATACATGTTCGACACGGACTATACGTGTGATCCGTCCACTATTTTAAATGTTTTTTTTTTCAACGAGGTGTGTCCGGACCCCCTAAATAATGGTATACCCCCTTACGTACGTCCATGGCAAAGCTTACACATAAGCCATCAATATAATATCTAACTCTGGTGCTAATCAACTTGTCCAAGTACAGTTTGAAAAGTGAGACTGTAAGTGATAGTAATCCAAAAATTCTATTCCCGAAATACTCTACCCAATACTACTGAGCAATGCTCATATCCTGTCATTTTTAACATTCACCATTAAATTTGGAAACTACAAAAACTTAAATTTTTCACAAACAATAATAGTCACGTATTTTAATAAAGATCGCACGTTATAAAACTATTTAATTTGAAAGTATTGCATGTAAAAATAGCAAACGCGTCTGGTTTTGCTTCGAAAGAATGCAGTACATTTCGAATGTATACAATAAAATATACCTGTCGCATTGGTATATGGTATTTAACCGTATAAGTATATATACAGCTAGTACCAATATTGGAGACCGGGTTCAGTAGATACCTAATATTTTTGGAGTACGCGTTTGCATATACGAGTATGATTTTCAACCTTGCACCCTGTATTTTTACACAGCACTTGACGTTCTGGCAATGCTTTAGAGAAGCCTATTTCCCGTCATCGTCAAGATTATTCGTCTAAAATGATAGTGATCATGGCCCTGGCGTTGGAAGACACACTCGTGGCTAACAAGCAGGTTTTAGCATTATTATTGGATTCGTGAAGCTATGCTGCTCTTACTTTTAGTGACAGAGAAATGTCAGTATGTAGATTAGTGACCAGTACTGTTCAGATAGAGAACATTACATCCTTCGGAGTGCACTTAAATCGGTTTCGGTTGTCAATAGAATATTAACGACAGTGATTACGGTGAAATAATGGTTTTCAACCGCTTGTGGGTAGACCAGAAAACGACTCTGATTTAGTTGAGATAACGAAGATAATAGTGGTGAACCGGCTTGCCAATGAACTGGGAAGATAGCCAATACAAAAGAAGTTTTATTATGCGCTAACCATCGGGTTCTCCCGAACACTTCTTTGAAATCTAACTTCATAACACTCAAGGTCAGGTGAAAAGATAACGTCTAAGATTTTCCACGAAAATAAACCAGGGGAAACCGATTTTGACATGTAGGTTGTCAAATATGTCAAATCTTCGACGCATTAAAGTTTCTAGGTATTTAGCTTTTTTTTAGTAACGGGGTGAAAATCCTCCATGTACGTATTGCCCGCCCTGAGGCGGATGGAGGCGTCTTTCAGAGTTCTACTGACTAAACCACCACGAGTTCCCACGCGAACTTGTACTGGGGGCTAGGCAGGAGCACTCAAGCTTCACTTACTCAACACTAATCTTTAACGCAGCCTCCGACTGGTGCCCTATACGGTACCGATATAGGTCAAAATTAAGGGTGCGATTTTCTCTATATAAACACATCAAAAGTATCTAGGGATCAACATATATTTTTGCAATAACTTTTCTCCTGATTGATATTAATTAAAATTTTCTTTAAGGATTCATCAAATAAAGTGTTTTCGTTTGTCACAGTAACGATAAACCAAGTCACCTTTGCATTAATAAAGAAATTTGCCATTTTCCTAATAAAGGGATTTTTGACATTTGAACCACTAACATTAAAGTTCGAAAAAAAGACTGAAATAACAGTTTTCTTTAAAATTTTATTGGGTAACTTAAACAATTAATAATCCGTGTTTCTACCGCGAACACTAACAACACAAGAACATCGGTTTGGCATACTCAAAATGAGTTCATCCAAATCACGCTGTGGAATGGCCGCCCATGTTCGTTGCAACAACAAAAAAAGGTCTTCTTGCGACTGGATACCCTCCATATTCGGCAGAGCTCTTCTCTGTAGCATATCCCATGCATGCTCAATCGGGTTCAAGTCTGGCGACTGAGCAGGCCAGGGCAGGACATTGATGTTAGCTGCGGCGAGAGTCTGTCTTACAACTCTTGCGGTGTGCGGTCGTGCATTATCATGCATTAACTGAAATAAGGGACCGATTTGCACTTGTAGAGGAACGATGACGTCTGATACAATCGTCTCAGCATAAATTTGAGCGTTGAGGTTGCCTCTGATCCAAATCAACTCAGTTCTTCCGCCGATCCAAATACCCGCCCATACTATGATGGTTCCACCACTATAAGGATGGACTTCCTGGCAGGATTTTAATCGCTGTTGGCGTCCAGGGGTTCTCCAGTGTCGTATACGTCTTGTATCCGGTCTCATACCAAAACGAGACTCATCAGAAAAGCACACGAAACGCCATTGTTCTTCTGCCCAATTTCTGTGTTCAAGAGCCCATTGATATCGAATCCTACGATTGTGCATTGCTATAGGTGGTACCCGTAGCGGTCTTCGGGAATGAAGGTTCACTTCATGCAAGCGGTTTCTGACTGTTTGGTCGCTAATTAAGTTCCCTGAAGAGTGATGAAGCCTCACGGCTAACATCATGGCGGTTATTGTTGGAGCTCTTCGAGTTAAGATTTGAATGTATCGGTCTTGTCTCCGTGTGGTGCAGCGATACCGTCCTCCATGGCGCTCAGCCAAGGTAAGCGAAGAGCTCTGCCGAATATGGAGGGTATCCAGTCGCAAGAAGACCTTTTTTTGTTGTTGCAACGAACATGGGCGGCCATTCCACAGCGTGATTTGGATGAACTCATTTTGAGTATGCCAAACCGATGTTCTTGTGTTGTTAGTGTTCGCGGTAGAAACACGGATTATTAATTGTTTAAGTTACCCAATAAAATTTTAAAGAAAACTGTTATTTCAGTCTTTTTTTCGAACTTTAATGTTAGTGGTTCAAATGTCAAAAATCCCTTTATTAGGAAAATGGCAAATTTCTTTATTAATGCAAAGGTGACTTGGTTTATCGTTACTGTGACAAACGAAAACACTTTATTTGATGAATCCTTAAAGAAAATTTTAATTAATATCAATCAGGAGGAAAGTTATTGCAAAAATATATGTTGATCCCTAGATACTTTTGATGTGTTTATATTCCAACGTCTCTCAACTATTCTACAGTTCAAGATAAGATAAAGATATATTTATTTGTAAACATGTGTTCAATATTATTTATTTATATATTTATTTATTTATTTATTTATTTATTTATTTATTTATTTATTTATTTATTTATTTATTTATTTATTTATTTATTTATTTATTTATTTATTTATTTATTTATTTATTTATTTATTTATTTATTTATTTATTTATTTATTTATTTATTTATTTATTTATTTATTTACTTTTTTTCACATCACATGTTTCCTTTGTCATTACTATAGAGTAATATTTAATACAAATTATGGAACCCTAATATTATAATTGAGACGGTTTTTTTGTAAATATTGACTCAGTTATTTTTATGTTATTTTCGACTCAATTGTACTTTTTTTTAAACGAAATAATACAATTGTTAAGCTCGAAACCCGTTGATTAAGTTTGTAGATATGGAAAGTAGTATTTTTATTTAGTATATAAAGGAGTCCAGCACGGACACTGTGGTGACAAGTGCACTCGTATCAACATGAGACTGTATCTCGTTATCTTTGTGGTGCTCGCTGCATTTGCATCCATTACTTTTGCAAATGTTATTGAAGAAAAAGTTTGTCCAGTAGGGCAAATAAAAATAGGAGAAACATGCCTTCCTTCTGAAAAATAAACCAGATACTTCTGACGATGACAACAGAAGCCGGAAATATTTAATGGTAAGGATTTTAAATTTTGACGAATATATTATGTAAATGCTACCTTATTCGCAATCATAATAATTGGTACCTGCCTATAAATGTTAAGACTAAAATGAAAAATTCGAAGTAGATTTCTGTTATTCCGGCACTTTAACTTGTTACACCAAGTAGTTCATCACGCGTCACAGTACAGCATGAAACTGTACCTCATCCTCTTTGTAGAGATTACTGCACTCTCATTCATGACATTGCTGGCTGGAAACATTCTGCCACGATAGGTTAGGAAAAGCATGCCTAAAAAGGAAAAAGTTAAGTACCTAATATAAAAGTTAATTCATCATCTGCCTAGCCTTTTCCCAACTATATTGAGGTCGGCTCCCAGTCAAGCCAGATTCAGCCGAATGCCAGTATTTTACGTGAAGCGGCTACCTACTAGACCTTCACAACCCATTAACTGGGGAACACGGTACTTCTTGGCAAGATTGGTGTCAGATTTTCTGGCTTCTGACAATCCGTAATAACTGCCAAATATCTCCAAATGACAGCCGGGACCAACGGTTTATCGTGCTTAACGAGACTTCTCCGTGCCTGGGCACGGAGAAGTCTCGTTATGTTAAGATGGTCACCCATCCACAGCCCAACCTCGGCAAGCGTTGCTTTACCTAGAAGATCGACCCGTGCGGCTGTTATAAATTAGCCACGAGCTCCTCCTAATATAAAAAGTTAATTAATAAGTTAAAAGTGACATCTATTCTTTAAAAGAAAAAAACGTTTCATATTGTTTTTATTTTATTATTATTATTGTTTTACAGCATTAGAGCCAAAATGATTGGTCGCTAGCTACCTCCGTATTGGACACAATTCCTGGTTTATAACAAAATGATTTTTTAAGACCGGTTCCCTAAAATGAAGAATGGAAACAATTGAAAAATAAACTCTGTTTTAGAATTTAAAAGTGGTGGCAAATTCATTGTAAGAACGATCTTATAACCTAACTCTTATTACTGCGACCCGCCCGGGATACGCATGGGTGCAAATACTTATTTCGCTTAAACCAATGGTGTTTCCACACAATACAGATGTTCATAAAATTCTATAGATTTTTTTCTACACAGAAAAGCAAATTTCGATGTGAAAGAATTTTTTATTCAGAGTTGCAATGTTGGCGCAGGCAAAAGTCTATATCTTATGGGCTCAATATAACAAAGTAAAAAACATTTAAGTACAAAACCTATAATTTGAATATATAAATATTCAGATTAATGACAATATCTTACTGACTAAAGCCCACCCGTGTTCCTACTAGTGCCCTTTGCGTCCAAGGCCGCAGTGACTTTTTCGAACAAATTCGGCAACCCTAGTAGGCACTAACCCTATGAGGCCCCATCTTCTTTGCTAACAGCTCTTTGAAGTGCGCGTGGAACACGACGCGCCGTCGATATTTATCTGAAATATCTATTACCCGAATACTACTGAACAATGCTGACGTCCTATCATTGTTACAACTCACAATAGGATATGAAAATTATCAAAAATTCCATTTTCCACAGTCAAAAATCTTCACCCATCTATACTTATAATAAATCTGTAGAGAAGTCAATTCTGTACAAGGAATATATTTTCAAAATAACTATCAGGGGGTGATTAGTGATCGATACTGGTGCCAAAAATGCAATCAGTAAAATTTTTGTCTGTCTGTCTGTCTGTATGTTCTTTATAGAAACAAAAACTACTCGATCGATTTTAACGAAACTTGGTGAAATTATTTTTCATACTCCTGGGCAGGTTATAGTATACTTATCATCACGCTATAATCAATAGGAGCAGAGCAGTGAAGGAAAATGTTGGGAAAACGGGAGAAGTTACTCAGTTTTTTAAGCTTCCGTCGCGTGTGTAGCCTTAATGGTTAAAGTTACATAGAAATCCTGTATTACGGAAATGTTCTACATAAAATTATCTAAAAAATATCCCACAACAGCATATGTCTATCTTTTATGGTTGACTCACAATAACACGTGTAACTCCCGATAGCTTAGCAGTTCGGAGCTTTCTGATTATATTTGTTTACTCTTACGTTTATAATACTCTCACTCATCCCTAATTAAAAAAGTTAACATTATTACCTATTCAATAAAAAAAAAATCATAGAAATCGGTTTAAAAACACCAAACTTACACATGAATACAATAATAAGCCATCGCGCCGTCGCGCTTTAATATTGAATCATGCTGTAAGATGTTATTGTGATAATTTTTTTGTAACTTTTGTTGCTATTTTATACATAGGTACTTATAGTTATTTTGGTAATGTTTAAATATTCGTTCAAATCACAAATTATTAATAGTTTCAATTTTATTTCTTTTTAGGTGAAGTAGTAGTAGAAGTAGGAGCATAGATTTTTAGATACCGATAGGTTAGTTTTGGCTAATTTATGTTCTGTTTTTTTAGTATTAAGTAGGTAAAAGCGTAGATACTTTTATTAATTAGTAGTTATTTTATTAATTAGTCATACGTAGTTATAGGTATTTATTTTTAGGTGAAGTAGTAGTATAGGTTATTATAGTATAATTTTGCACAGGCATTTCAGCTTTACTTTCATTTCTTTTTTTTGTTGTAAGTTGTACATATTTGACACACACATAGTGACCTATCAACGCACAGCCCAAACCACTGAACGGATCGGGCTGAAATTTGGCATGCACGTAGATGTTATGACGTAGGCATCCGCTAAGAAAGGATTTTGATTAAATCTACCCCCAAGGGAATAAAATAGGGGATGAACGTTTGTATGAAACTTTGTCAATTTTAAACCGATCGGGCTGAGTTTGAAAATCGGGGGTAAAGTAACTATTCCACGCGGACGAAGTCGCTGGCAGAAGCTAGTTTTAAATAAAGATCGCACGTTTTAAAACTATAATTATTGCATGTAACAATAATTTAACCCGACTGGTTTTGCTTCGAAAGAATGTTGAAAATAAAACATGCCTGTCGCGTCGGTGTATGGTATTAATCGTATAAGTATACAGCTGGAATATATAGTCGAAACTGGGTTCAGTAGGTACCCAATACTTTTGGAGAGTGCGTTTGCATGTAACGTGATTTTCTGCATAGCCCTCTGTACTTTTGCTCAACACCGGGCGTCCTGGTGATGCTTTAGCTCTCTAAAGAAAAAAAAAAAGAAAAAGAAAAATCTGTGCCTATGTCCCATCGTAGAGATCTTTCGGCTAAAATGATATAATAATGACCATATCGTTTAAAAAAAGCCACACGTCACAAACAAGTAGCTTTTAGCATTATTATTGGATGCGTTGGGCGCAAACTCAAACTCTTCAGACAAAGAGAGGTCAGCATGTACATACATAGATGGGTCTGTTAGACGGAAAACATTACGCGCTTTGGATTGCACTTAAATCGGTTTCAGACAGTGATTACGGTGAAAAAATGGTTTTCAACTGCTTGTGGTTACACCAGAGGCCTTAGTGCGAGTTTTCTAACGTTGGCTTCTGTCAAATTGTATAGAAAAAAAAAACGTTTTCCATTATTGACACCAGACGGCGCAAATTACTTTACAATACAAAATTACAAATTGACGTTTATGCTAATGCGATCAAGTTAAAAACTTGAACTTAGATCACTGAACACAACTCTAACCTAGTTCAGACAGTGATTATAATAGTGCCTGCTTGCCAATTAACTGGTAGGAAAGCCAATAAAAAGGCATTTTTATCATGGGCAATGTAAGGCCTTACCCCTAATACTTTTCTTTGAAATTTAACTTCATAACACTCAAGGTAGTGGTACGAGGGAAATCAATTCTTGGAAGGACTTGGGGAAGGCCTTCACCCAGCAGTGGGACAGTACGGGATAAAAAAAAGAACTTCAAGGTCACATGACAAGATAACATCAAAAATATTTTTAAGATCTTCTACGAAAATATAAACAGAAATGTAATTTGTCAAATATCACAAGTCGACGACGGGGTATAGTCCCTAGGAATTTTGCATGTATGTCCACCCTGGGGCGGGCGGAGAGATCTGTCAGACTCCTACTGACTAATCATATTCAGTCTTTTACTTTTCCCACTGCTGGGACACAGGCCTCCTCTCTAGGAGAAGGAATGGGCCGTCATCCACCACGCGGGCCCAGTGTGGGTTGGTGAATGTCACATGTCTTCGAATTTTACTTCTTCTACTTCTACTGACTAAAACCACCTCGTATTCCCACGCATTGCACTGGGGGCTACGGGAGCACTCAAGTAATCTTCAACGCAGCATCCGACTGTCCCCTAGATACCATCAGGTCAACAGTAAGGACTACTTTGTGTCCCATATATTCCAACGGCTGTCAACTATTCTACAGTTCAAAGAACTGTCCCTGAACACATTATGCTAAGAGAAATAGTTGTATACTTACTTGCTGAACATCATGTTCATGGTGCTTAATATTTCGTTTTCTTCTTGATATTTCCAGTCAACAATAATGTTTAATATAACTTATGGAACCTTAACGGAACCTTAATAGTTGAGACGGCTTTTTGTAAATATCGACGCAGTTTTTATTTTTCGAATACTTTTTTTCAAAAAACGAAAGAATATTATAAATGTCAAGTTCAACAACCGATTAATGATGTAGGTATGGAAATCAGTATTTTTATTTAGTATATAAAGGAGTCCAGCACGGATACTGTCGTGACAAGTACACTCGTATCAGCATGAGACTGTATCTCGTTATCTTTGTGGTGCTCGTTGCATTTGCGTCCATCGCATTTGCAAATGTTGTTGACGAAAATGTTTGTCCAAATGGTTATACAAAATTAAATGGTGTATGCGTTCCTTCTGACGAAGCGACAACGGAACCCGGAAACTTTTAGTGGTAAGGTTTTTTTACATATTGAAGAAACCATTTTTTTTTTTCACTTTGAAATGGCATACGATGGAGACCATCACGTGTCATAGTACAACGTGAAGCTGTATCTTGGCCTCTTTGTGATGCTTACTGCACTCTCATCCATCTTCGATCCACGGTTAAGAAAAAGGGATTCGAACTGCCTTTCTGCAATAAAATACTCCTACGAGTACGTAAAAGTATTTACCGAATGGCTCAATTTATTTTCAATAAAATTCCCAGTCAGATAAAGAATCTTAATAATAATATGTTGTAATAATAATAATTATGTTTTAAAGAAACTGAAACATTTTTTGATTCTACTACCTCTTCTTCTTGATACACTCTCTTACTACCCCACAACTGAATTTATGGAGGCCACAACTTACATACATTTAGCTTATACAATATTACATTTAGATTCTTTATTCACTGTATATACATATAAATTATATTTTGAAATATTGAAATAAAAATATATAAAAATGAAAAATAGTAGCCCACCGGTATCGGGAACAGGGTCCAACCTACGGCGGTCAGGGCTCCAGAGAAAGGATTTCTCTCTTTCTGGATCTAGCCCTTGATCCAGCTGCCTAATGAGAGCCTCCTGAGGTGTTGTTCGAGGCTCTTGGCTATTAAACCATTGGCTGACACGACTATTGTTACAATTATTGCTGAGTCCACATCCCACATGTCGACAACCTCGCGAGCCGAGATATTTAATTTGTTTATCTTTCTCAGCTTTCATGAGGTTCTCATCATGCGGAACGGTTATGTCTACAATCATTGCACGCCTCTCGATTGATTTAGATTATTTTGACATTGATAATTGTTAGTATGTAAATAATGGAATTATTTTAATTTAAATGTGTGTCTGTTGTTTCGACAACACCAATATTTTTATTATTTGTATGCTCTCGAGTAGAATGTAGTGAACTGACCATCTTAATATAACGAACTATTACAATAAAGTAAGCCATGGGATATATGGTGAATCGTCTTTAAAGAAAGAAAGTAAAGATCGTTTCAATTTGGTTTTTTTCTTTTCTTTACAGCATGAAAGCCGAAATATGATTGGTCACCAGCTGCCTCCGTAATGAACACAATTCCTGTTTTACCACTAAATTATTTTTCAAACCACAATAAAATGAAAATGGAAACAATTGAAAAATAAAAACATTATTAGAATTTTGTACGTGATTTATTTAAGCAGTGCCGAATGCGAAGTTTTAAGAAGTAATTTAAAACCATAAGAGGGATCTGTCTATTAAATAAATTAAACTTATAGCCAGTAGAAAATAGTGAATTTATTTTATAACTTAAAAATACACTTTTTGCGATTGAAAACTGATGTTTAGTTGAAGAAATGACCGTGACGTACATCTATTTAATTAAGAGAAAACTATTTTTTCTACTGAAACGTTAATTTTTCTCCATCTACTATATACCTACTTATCTTTTTGTTAGAATAATGAGTGCTTTCATAGTTTATACACTTCAGTAGGAAACGTATAGGTACTCTAAACAAATTGAGACTCGGTTCTTTTAACAGCTTCGGTGCCTATGGGTCTTACAATATTTTTTTCGTACGCCCTTCAACTCGCATCCAAGTCGTCGCTACATCAAAGAGTTTTGGTCACACGAAAAAAATATTTTTCGACCCGTATAAGTTCTGGGCTCCAAAATCTTTAATAGATAATTTTGTACCAGTTTATACGGACCCGGTACGCGAGTCAGACTTTTTGATTTGTACCTACTTGTTTGGCTTTTTTTATGTATACTTCTAGCTTCTGCGGCTTCGCTCGCATGAATTCCGGAAATTATCCCAAGGCAACATACTCCCGGGAAAAAGTATCTAAGTTTGAATCCAAGACTATAAATGATCTTGTCAGGATTGCGGTGTTGTTCGAAAGAATTACCGCGGCCTTGGAACGCAAAGGGTATTTGAAGGAACACGGGTAGATTATATTCAGTAAGAGTCTGAAACTCACAGAGTGGGAGAAGTCATTTGATTAATTATCATAAAAATTAAATTATATATTAACAATCTTTATTAATTACTTGGGTAAATTATATTTAGGGGGTCGTTATGACCAACTAATAATTAAAAGATAAGTGTCGCAATGCCTGACGCGCGGAAGACTACCAACTTCCAAACTCCAAGCAGTCACAGAAAATTCCTAATGGAAAAATCCAAAACACTTTATGCTCAACCTACAACGGAATAGAAACCAGGGCCTCTTCCTCCCAACCGCAGTCAGCACTCCCAAACTATGAAACACTAAACACCTTCAATGGTACGGCTTTTTGTGTTTTGAAACAGTTATTATTTTAATTTCATCAAATATTAATAAATCAATTAGGAGGTCGTGGCTAAATGATTACAGTCACACGGGTTGATCTGCGAGGTTAAGCAACGCTTGCCGAGGTTGGTCTGTGGATGGGTGACCATCTTAACATAACGAGACTTCTCCGGGCCTCGGAAAACACGTTAAGTCGTTGGTCCCGGCTGTCATTTGGAGATCTTTGGCAGTCGTTACGGATTGTCAGAAGCCGGAAAATCTGACAGTCTTGCCAAGAAGTACCGTGATCCCCATTTAATGGGTTGTTGGAGGTCTGGTAGGCAGACGATCCACGTAAAATACTGGTATTCGGCTGAATACCAGTATTTTACGTGATCCGTCCGGCTTGTCTGGGAGCCGACTCCAATATAATTGGGAAAACTCTGGGCTAGTATTAATAAATCAATGTTAAATTTGAGTCCAGCTAAGGGAGTGTCAGGCTCTTATTGACTAAATCCCATCCATCCATCATGTTTCTCCCAATACCTTATGCGTTCCAAGGCCGCGGTAACTCTTCGAACTCGCAAACCTGGGCAACAATGCGCCCTGATCTCCCTTACTTTTTTTCTCATTTACTGCCCAATTCTAGATTTGTGATCAGTTTATCACAAACAACAACACAGTTTATAACAACACAACAACAACACAACACAACAGTTTATCGCAACATCTTCCTCTTTCCACCACGAAGATGTATTCTTGAATGGAATGGAATGGATGTTCCATCAAATTATTACAACCGCAAACCACTTGACCAAGTAGCTATGATCTATCAATGCTAACCCGAGTACACACCGCAAACCGCTGCTCAATATGGCGTTAATATTGCGGCAGTACATACTTACTAGGTATTCTGAGAATTATCTGTCTGTACAAAGGTTTAATATAATTGACTGTGAATAAGCAAACTGGCTGGAATCTGTCCGTTGAAGGGATTCTTTAGTCGTATTCTCGGAAAAAGTTTTTATTTAATTTGCTAGCTAACGATAGTTTCACCGTTTATTTGGACTGCATTTTAGCACACAGATTCGAACTGTAATATGTCTTCATATTTTTTCTCGAAACTACAAATTACGGTTAAGGAGAAGAATTGCAATTTTTTTCCTTAACCGTATTCGAAACAAAATAAACGACTTATACAAGTTACATTAGAATAGAAACAAGAATTGTATTGTAGAAGGAATCAATCCATGGTCAAAGTAAGGGGGCATTGAATCCTGCTAGGGTAGCGGAAGTTGTTCAAAAGACTCACCGTGGCCCGGAAGGCAAATGGCACAAGAAGGATCACGGTTGGGTTGTAGTCAGTAAGAGTCTGACACTCCCTTCCGCTACGCCCAGAGTAGGAGAAGTAATTTGATGATGATTTGACAGATTATAATAGGCGGTGATTTTAATGTTAATATAATATCGGATAATTTAAAAACAAATCAATTTTTAAATCTCATGCAGGAACATAATTTTACTCAACATGTTAAAAGCCCTACACGCATTACACCTAGCACTGCAACGTGCATAGATCTAATATTCACAAACTTTGTCTTCAAAGACATGTATACAACTACAGAAGAGCTAGGGTTTTCTGACCATAATAGTACAATATTACATTTAAAAATACCTAAACAATCAGAAAAACCTAACTGGTACAAAATGAAAAGACTATTTAATAACACAAATATATTAAAATTCAAAGAGAAAATACAAAAACTAAATTGGAATGATATTCTTAAAACTAACAATAACATTAATATAAATTATAAAACATTTAATGACACACTCATCTCTATTCTAAATCAATGTATACCGTTGCGTAAAATTAAACTAAAAACAAAATATAAAAAATATTGGCTCACTATAGGTATAAAAAAATCTTGTTTAAATAAAAGACTATTAAAGACATTTATAACAAAGACAAAAAATCCAATATTAACAAAATATTATAAAAAATACGAAAAAACTTTGAAAAAAACTGTCACAGTTGCAAAAAAACTACACTTTAAAAATAAAATGCTGCAATCTAACAATAAAGTTAAAACAATGTGGGGAATAATCAATGAACGTACAAACAAGAATCTAAAAAGTGAGAAAAACAATATAACCCTACAAATAAATAATACCTTAGCTTCAAAACCCCAAGAGGTAGCCAACATATTTAATCGTTTCTTTACTTCTATTGGTGGGGACAGCACAAAACCTACCGGCAGCAAACCAAAACGTCCTCCGGCGATTTCAACTACACAAAACACATTATATCTTAGCCCAGTAGATCCATACGAAGTAAATGCTATAATTAAAAATTTAAAAAACAAAAAAAGCCATGGAATTGACGAACTTCCACCCACCTTATTAAGACAATGTGCTGACGAATTGACCTTGCCGTTCTATATACTACTAAACCAATCTTTTGAAGAAGGTGTTTTTCCCGATTTATTAAAAAAAGCTGTTATAAAACCGATCCACAAGTAAAATAAAAAAACCGACCCAAACAACTACCGCCCTATTGCTCTCTTGCCAACAGCATCAAAAATATTTGAGAAAGCCATATGCGATCGAGTTTATGCATTTTGTGAAAAATATGCCTTGTTTAATGATAGTCAGAATGGTTTTCGCAAAAACAGGTCTACCATTTTGGCTGTTTATAAATATATACAGGAAGCCCTCAATATAATTAATAACAAAAAATACGCTGTAGGATTGTTATTAGACATGACAAAAGCTTATGATAAGGTGCAATTTGATATATTATTGAATAAATTATATAACATCGGTATCCGCGGAAAGAGTTACGAATGGTTCACATCTTATCTGAAAAACAGAGAACAAGTTGTAGAAATAGAACATTACAATTATAAATCAAAAGAAATAGAATTAATTCGATCCCAAAGCATGCCCGTAAATGCTTCTATACCACAAGGAACTGTGTTAGGGTGCCTGCTATTCCTTGTTTACATAAATGATCTCCCAAACCACATCAATGAGTCATGCGTATTGTTCGCTGATGATGTCTCTATCTTAACATCATGTGATAATAATGCAAATTTAAATCAAAGATTGAGTTCTATACTTGACACTGCATACTGGATGAATGAACACAATCTTGAAATTAACTATAATAAGACAAAAATAATAACTTTCCACCCTCGACAAAAAGTACCTATAAGTGTAAGTTTCGAATACAACGGCTCAAAATTAGAAGTAGTAAATCAATTCACCCTTTTAGGCCTGAACATAGATTCACACATAGATTGGAAAGCACATATTCAAAAAGTAAGAACTAAATTATCCAAATTTTCATACGCTCTCCGAGAAATCAAGAAAACAACAGATCTCAAAACAGCAGTAGTAACATATTACGCGTACGCATTTGCATGGCTTAAATATGGAGTAATCTTATGGGGAAATAGTACAGACGCGCCTACGTTATTCACTCTACAGAAAAAAATGATTAGAATTTTAATAAATATCAAAGGTACGGACTCCTGCAAAACTCACTTTAAAGAACTAAAAATATTAACTCTGCCCTGCCTCTACATACTTGAAATTTGTAAATTTGTACGAAAATATCCGCAATTCTACACTAAAAGAGAAGATATCCAAAAAAAAATTGCACTAAGACATGGAGGCAGATTAAACATACCCACTTCGCGATTAAAAATGCACTCTTCCAGTACATTTGTTATGTCCATTAAAATATACAATAAGTTACCGGAATACATCAAAAATATAAATCAAAATAATATATTTATCAATAAATTGAAACAATTTCTAATACACAAAAGCTACTACACTGTTGACGAATATTTTAGCGATAAATTTCAACAACAATAAAAACAATTTTTACATAATATCTAAAATTCATAAATAATATTTAGTTAATTATAAATGATAACAATAAAATTCGTGCAATACATAAATATAACTTAAAACCAAATATACAAATATATAAATACCATAAAAGTAAATAATATTATTTTTAATGAAACAATTTTAATTTAAATTATTATCTTTTTTTTTTAATATTTTCTTAACAAAAAGCGCCTTCATCCTCCTGTAAAAAATAACTTTGCTGTGCCCGACAGGGTCCATAATTGATTCTATGTTTTTAATAACCAACTGTAATATGTACACATTATGGAATGCAATAAAGTATTGAGTATTGAGTATTTCCCATCCAAAAGAAAAAAGGGGCCTTGAAAGCAGTCTTACTTACTTCGAAACACTGGGTGTAAAGGGGTGATAAAGTATTTGCGGAGGATGTTACTGGTCGCATCAGTTATCTTCTAAATTGGTATACATAATCTATAGGGAAAGTGAAATATTTTTTTTTTTCATAAACAAACCAGAAAGGGATAAGGGTGGAACAGTCGCGTTGATCCTGTAATGTCAGCAGCAATCATATATTGGTAATTAATCAAATTCGTTGTGACGAATTTTCCAAAACTGCCCTCTAAATCCGCGCGAACAAAGTCAAAGTGCTAGTTAATAATATTATATTTGTTAATAGCAATGTATAATGCAATTATTATGTCAACACGTTGAAGAGATCAAATATTAATGTAACGCAGCGAAAAATACCAAAAAAAAAAAAATTAAAGCAATCTCATAATTTTGTGAGACATCAAATCCACACGAAAACTACCATCTCGACTATTCGGAAGAGGTCGATTTTATGGCATCCTTAAGTGCTTTCTGACCGTCGTTTTCTTTTTCAATCCAAAAAACTAGCCCCAAAGGTCGATGGGCCACCTGCGACCTTTGCATGCTCCAATCAAAACGTTATAATCTTATGTCAAACCCTCTGGCTGCCAATGTACCTACATATATTATATGTTTCGATTATAACCACACATAATTAATTAAATTAGATAGTATTTAATTAATATGTAACACTTTCATTTTATTTATGCTTAGATTCATTTTCCTACCCAACTATTAAAACAACCATTTGTTTTTTTTTAATGGTATACGTCATGCTTGCTTTTTTTTTTCAATTAAAGTTCTTTCATAATTTTAAAGAGGATTTTAGCGTTGTTAATCATATTTGTTGTATCTACCACATTTCCAGGCTAATTAACTATACCTCAGTGATCACTATAAAGTCGTGTTTAGGAATCCACTCGAGCATTCGTCTCCGTTCATCAACAGAAACGATCTTTATCTCACAATTCCTTCCTGCGGTTTCCCTAATGTCGCCAACTCAACCATTATTATTTAAGCGTACATAAATACATTCATAATGACCCATATTGGAAGCTATCCAACGTTTCCCGATGGATTATTCACAACTAGAATGGAAATAAGAATAGTCTTGCAATCTTTTTTTATAGAGCAAGTTTTTCCAAAGTTTTGAAAACATTCTTCGAAAGGATTCAGGTCATCTGCATGAATCTCGGCAAACTATAAAGTTGATAAATCTTAACTAGATCTCTAACCTAGTTTGCAACTAATTTATACAATGATCTTACTGTTAGATTATAGATCTACTGGCACGATATTCATGAGGTGTATTTAGAAAGTTTGTATTCCTTGAAAAAGTAAGCAGATGAGTAAGTACAGAACAATATTCATTGAGTTTCAGGGTTATCAGGAGCTTTCACGCTTTTGAACAAAATTTCTGGTTAAGGTCGTTTATTTTAAGTTATCCAAACTATTCTTGAATTCACGATAGTAATAAAAGTTTGAAACAATGCCCTCTATATCGTACATTAAAAAGTTCAAACCCCGTTGCAAAATAGAAAAAAATATGGCCACTTAAAAACCAACTTTTTTTAAAATTCGTACTAATAGAACCACGATGCAATATTCTATCCTCTTAGCATTAAAACTATAAATACACTACTAGTTATAAAAAACTTACTACATACCTATAAAAATAAAGACAAGACAGATACTCGTAGACGGGGTAATTAGGCATCCTGTTGCCAACCATAGCTCTCACGTGCAGTTTGAACGCGCTGCAATCGTCTGATTGTACGTCACTACCGCATTTTACACGAATATTGGGCACTACTGGAAGAGTCTCGGAATTTTGAGTGCCTCTGTTTTGAAAGATGATTTTGGAATTTGTCAAGTGCCTACATATTCTTAGGGTACAGACGTGCTTTATGTTTTATAGCTATGAAAAAGCCTATAAATATTTATTCGTTCAAAAGACACCATTTAAGTGTGTTCTAACACTTACATGCTGTTATAATGATGCAAAGGGGTATGCCGAGCCGCCATAGTGATTTAGGCCTTGAGTGCCCACAAGTAACATCGGATGTTAATATGAGTATGCCCCACAAATAATATATTGATAAAAGAACATTATTGAAAAAAACTTGGAGTTTCCAAATTATAAGGATTTTTTAACGTGCCGTACACAAGTTTTAAAAAGTTATTGAAAACTCTTCCTACATAACATATTAAAGCTAAATTGTTGTTGGTTGTCATTATCAGAATAGGAGAATCGCCAGAGTCAGTATTCATGGTCAAAAACGTCGATTTTAATAGCAAAATACACGCAGCAAATCACTATGATGCAAATGCAAACAAAGTGACAATTCTAATATTACATTTGATTTGACAATGACAATGACATTTCTAATATTGTCAACTGACAAGTTTTAGTGTTGCCATTGCACAAAGTATCGATCGGTGCATTTTAAAATCATTATATTATATTTTGTAAGTTTACAAATCTAAATATATTAACATAAAATGCATTGGGACTTTTATAAACAAAAGAACGAATAAATAAAGTACAAATATGTGTAAATGTTTTGCAACAAATCTTTATTTTGTACAGTTTTTAGATTGGCAACCTAGCAAATGTCTGTTTATTTCGTTGTATCGTTTCAATATTTATTTTTTATTAAAAAATGTTGCTAACTTGTATCGCGTCGTAAATAGAAGAGTTAATTACGTAAAATGTATATATTTTTTTTTAGTAAATTAAATTTCTTGGGCATTGCAAGGCCTAAAACCGGCATTCCCCTTTGGATCAAAGCAACTTTTCTTTTTTTTTTAATTTTCTTGTTTGGATGATTGGCGTTAGACCACAACCTCACATGTTGATGATTAGTAATCATGATGGTCATTGATGCTGTTGTCGACGGTGAAGCACGTTTGCTGTAAGAAGAAGAAAAAAGCAAGAAGGTAAGGTACCGTGACTTTTGAAGTCAAGAGTTAATGTAGTTAATATATTCTCAACCACATCTATCTAATCCTTTATCAAACAGATATCAATACACCAGTTCATAATTGTCAACAAATATGGGTTGTATAAGAGCGTCCTCAATTTCGCCTGATTCCACATAGAGCCCTTTGCCTAATTAACTGGAACACCATTCAATACATCAGAACTTTTCTGGTTCACTTATTTCACTGAGCTGTTTGATCGGAATGTATTCCAAGGGTCTTTTTCAATGTTATTTTGAAATATTATA
The DNA here is from genome assembly GCA_905332915.2 of Hecatera dysodea. Taxonomy (NCBI): domain Eukaryota; kingdom Metazoa; phylum Arthropoda; class Insecta; order Lepidoptera; family Noctuidae; genus Hecatera; species Hecatera dysodea. The sequence goes on from HG995295.1 coordinate 7,145,401, forward strand.
TCGTACCGTTTCAATTTGGAGCAAAACTCTTATCGGGATGATTTTGTTGAAAAAGATTTTAATTTTGGCTTGTTGATTGGTTTGCTATTTTTTGATAGAGGAGTAACCAATGAAAAGGGGTTTCATAGAACTATGCAGTTTATGCAGTACAAAATAGGGAAGAAATAGGACGAATGTATGTTGCCTTCTCGTATTTCCGACGGAACGTCAAATTATTGTATATTATTGTTAATTACCATTGATTATCTTGTGTCTAACTTTGTCATGACCGCAAAATGTTATGGATTTTCTACAGCGAAACACTGGAATGCATTACTATTTTACTGAAAACATTTGTGGTGCCTAGTAGTGATCGATTAGTGTAAAACATTGATATTCAGTTGCTTAGACTGGATCCAAATTCAATATGGTTAAAGCTAAAGGCTCGTCCCTACTCCCCATGGGCTTGCCTTGAAAGACATTGAAGAATTATGAATATGATATACTAGCTGCCGCCCGTGCCACCGCCCACGTAAATTTCGAAAATTGCTCCCAGGACAAAGCATCTGGAGAGGCGTGTAAATAGCCTGCTCCACGTTAGGGGGATTATGGAAATTAAAATTGAAAAATGGCGAATCGAATAGCGGTTCAAGAAAAAAGTAATTACTTCCCTAATTGATGAATCCTCACATATAAGATTTATGACAGCGATTAAAGCCTCACTCACCTAGTCATCCAGAGCACCCACTGAGACTCCTGGCCAGGTGAAGTGGATTTTCAGCGTGCACGTGTTCCGACTTGTAGGTAAGGGTAGCCGGCCGACGTACCAAAAATGATGACATCCAGCGGATAGTTGCTCCAAACATTCAAATTCAGCACTGCACTATAAGTTCAGTATATGACACAACTTCAGGTCCATCAATTGACCAGTAATTACCGGAGTTCACCAAAAAAAGGAAGATTTTAGCGGGAGACACCAGATGTTCGGCGTGCGCGGCGGCGAGAGCGCAAACGAACTCAAAATTTATGGTCGCAAGCGCCATCTAGCCGTCCGGCAGCGAATTAACTCCAGACGGACACTAGTAAGTGAGGGCGCTGCCATTTGCATCTGCGTGAAGAATCATCAAATTAGATATTGTTTTTATTTAATTTTAAAATATAATAATAAAAAGGCATTGACGCTTCACCAGCATCCTATGTGTTATTCCATACTACAATAATTTAATTTTCGCTTCAGTACATTTAACCATTATTTAATTTATTTTAATCATTTATTTCAATTTCATTCTGTTCATTAATTTATTTGCAATTATTATTTATTACTTAAATATTTCAATTTGATAAACTACCTCCGTGCCGAATTTCAAAAAGATCTGTGCAGCCGTTCTGACGTATAGACTGACAAACATACACCTATCGAGTAAAATATAAAAGTTACAGTATATACCAATATTTTTCTAAGAGTGGTCTCATCTAGTCAGTCAAGCTCCTGGATAGTTCCCGTGTGATTGATGATGCAGCGTATCAAGCGGAGTGATGCCGGATCATCACGCTAATGATTGATTACGGCTCAACGTCCAAGCTTCTTGACTACCTTTGAGCGTTCTATGTCTTGGTTTCCTGATGAGTATATTAGAGGCTAAATAAATGTCATCGATCAGATGTTAACGGAGAATGGATTAGTTAATGACCCATGTACTATAAGATATTGTTTGAAATGCATGTTATAATAAAAGTGAAAGTTTTTTTAAAGCAGACTAAGTGCGAGTTGGATCGGACACGAAGGGTTCCGTACCGAAACCGAAAAACCTATTATCGTGAAATTTTCTATTTTTATTTGGCTTTTAATAAATAAATATTAAAAACTAACTGTGCCTGTGACTTCGTTAGCGTGGATGTCGTACAGCTACGCTACATAAACTGAACACGCTTAGAATTACAAAAACATATTTCTTTCTTTCTTTCTTTAATTCAGTACATTATAGAAATAGTTTTCGCTCTCTTAATCTTTTTCTCGATAATGGCAATATCACATTGTACTGGGTTCGGTCCACCATCACTGATAAGACTATTCTGGCCAATATGCCTGATATAGCATTAGCGGTGGTGGACCGAATCGAGAGGCGTGCAATGATTGTAGACATAACCGATCCGCATGTCTGACGAGAACCTCGTGAAAGCCGAGAAAGATAAGCAAATTAAATATCTAGACTTGGCTCGCGAGGCTGTCGACATGTGGGAAGTGGATGCAGCAATGTGTAATAGCCAAGCCTCGACCAACACCTTAGGAGGCTCTCGTTAGGCGGCTGGATCAAGGGCTTGATTCAGAAAGCGGTACTTCTGGACACAGCTCGTATTGTTAGGAGGTTCCTCTCTCTGGGGCCCTGACCGCCGGTAGCTTGGACCCTGTTCCCGATACCGGTGGGCTACTATTTTTTTTTACGACACAAAAGCTCCTGGCTAAATTATACACGGATTGATGTTCTAGGTTAAGTAACTCTTGCCGAAGTTGGTCTGTGTATGGGTGACCGTGTTAACATACCAAGACTCCACCGTGTCTCGGAAAGGACGTTAAGCCGTTGATCCCGGCTGTAATTTGAAGATCTATTCCATTTGGCGATCCTAACAAAACCGATGTAAGCTGCCCCACAGTGTATCCAGTCTTAAGAACTCAAAATAAAAACATTGAAGCTAAAATGCCTTCAAGACGGTTTAAATTATAAAAAGCAACTTAATCCACATAACGTATGACTGGTCCTCCCAAAAACTTTACGAAAGTAATATCAGTATATCATCGAGCCGGACTGAATAGGGCCAATAATGGGCCGATATTACTCACAATAAGGCGAGAAATTCGACTGGCATCTTCGAATAAACGTCAAATATCCATAGCTTAAGTAAAATAAACAACGGACCCCAAAATCTGGAGTTTGGACTGAATTTAAGTAGTGGACGTGGACTGGGAACAGTGATGATAAATAATGATGTGGGTTGGAACGTGGTATCGAGCGGCGACAGTTTAAGAAACTGAATATGTTTTACATATCAACTAATGAAAGCACAGGAAAACTTCTTTTTGTGTTTTGAGTTAGAGGCAGAACAGATTTTTTAATGTATAGTTAGTTGAGACCATTTATGTAAACCGGTTTACACGTTTGCACTTTATAGGCAGACTTAATGCAACAACAACCGGAATTCTGTACCAGTTAACTTTTTCCTTAAACATACTAGACTGTCGTAGTATCTACTTATTGCAACTTTTAAAATAATACACGCAAAAAAAAAGATTGAGCATTAAACAGAAAACATTGATAAATGCTTGACAGCTGTCATTATGATTTCATTCGGCTCGAAGGACCAATATTGATAACATCATTACAATAGAAGACAAGGGCTTTATTTAAGTTATTCTTTGAAACCTAAAACTGAAAAGCAGTATTAACTCTATATGCCAACAAAAAAGAGAAATATGAGATTTGACAATTTCTCAGTGTTGACTGAGACTATTTAAGACATTATTTTAGTAATGTTTCAATCATAGTCCGATTTTCAAATTACTATAGTAAAACGAAACATTACTTGGATCAAAGCTATATTCTACAGATTCTACTGCGAACTAAGGGAAACCGTATATGGATAAATTACCATATTAAGCGAAAGTACGACTATGGCGTGCTTGGACTCGAGGTCCTTCGTGAGTTGAAACACGTGGACGATATAAATAGTAAATATTCCCCACAGAAGTTCTTTTTTTCCTCAAAATTTTAAGTGGCTGTATTCGTGGGCTTTAGACAAAGTGAGACAGCAAGCAACCAGTAAACTTGAATAACTGGTTGTTGTGGGATAAGAGGACGGAAATAGACTGTTCGGGCGTTTACCTACTCGTTGGTTTGAATAGAATAAAGGCGATAACAGTATCACTGCCCTGGAAAGAGCCAAAGACAGAGTGCTCTGGAAACAGTTCATCAGGGAATCCGTCAAACGGACACGACCTTCAGCAGTAAAAAAACATGAATAGTAGAAGATAAAGTGAAATTCTAGCAGCGAGTAGAATAGGGACTCCATTATCCGCATTTATGTATACAGACAGGGCCTCAAGTCTGCTATTACAATAGTGTCAGAATAGTCTATCATTGATTTCATAATGGTTGATTTCTACAAGTTTAGTAATCTACTAATATAAAAGCGTAACTATGACTTTCCATTGGTCAACGACTGACACTTCACTGAAAGAAATGGCATAGAATGGTTATCTCGTACATAATGTCAAATAAATGACGAAGGCGATATTCTGCTAAAATGTTCTTCCTTTGATCAATGACCTACCATCAGAAAGTCATTGTGCAGTCATTGTTTTTAATAGCTTGGTTATCAAAAAGTATTACGAGACCATTGACCGACCAATGATCAACCACTATGAATTTAGCAGATTACGAACTTTAAGCTAAATGACAATGGGATCGTGTTGGAATGAAAAATTTAAGCAGACTTGGAGCCCTGGGGTAACGTTTAGCAAAAATATTTGAGATTGATGGTATGACATTTTGGAAGCGCAATCCCATACATTTTGAACTTTTTTTGAATTATGATTAACTGCTTATCATATCGTTCCTAAATCTCTAAAATTAAATTTCTTACCTTATTTAATCTTATCTCATTTATTTTGGAAATGTTTAGAATCGATTTTAAATAATCAGATTATTGTACCTATGTACCTACATACATACATACATATGTGTATCTTTGTGATAGTAACATCGCATTGACGTTACAGCTGTAAAGGTGTTATTTTCTTAATATAAATAGATTAAGGATTGAGAATCACCTTCTTATAAAATTTTGAATAGTAATTACAAAGTATGATAAACCAATTTAAGGCTGGCCGCATATTGACGACTGTCATTGAGCCAATAAAGTGCTTGCAATATTAACGCGGTGCATAAAGCAACCAACTGTCATCGTTTTCGTCTTGAAATAAAACTGTTTTGTTGTTCCACAAAACTGTTTACGTAATTTCCTTAAGAGAGGAGTTCAAGGCTAAATAATAACAGCCACTAGGTTCAATCTTCGATATTAAAGAAAATAAATATCGCAGGGCTGATACCAGGCCACTGATGAAGACATCAACTAAAGTAAAATATATAAATAAAACAATTAAATAAGATTCTTGTTTGAATAACATTTTGTGAAATAAAACATAAAATGCAAATTATAAACCATTGACCGACGCGTGATGCTCCAGTTTAATTTTACGATGTACGAGTAATAGAGAAACGATGGAACGCGCTGGCGCAAGTGGAATGATAACATTCCACTTGCGCCAGCGCGTTTCATAGTTTTAGGTCAACTGCTAAAATAAAAAAGATAAAACACACGTAAATAAAAGAAAACAAAAAGTGATACTACCCAGAGACTTAAAAAACTGCGCGAAAATGTGAAACAGAAATAAGTGCGAGCATGCTCTGTGTAAATTCATGTTGTGGTTTTGTTTTGGATGCGTAGTAGGTGTTGCTTGAACTTAGAACGAAATGCACCAAATGTTATAATAACAATCTATACTAATATATAAAGCTGTTTTGTTTGTTTGCTTGAACGCACTAATCTCAGGAACTACTGGTCCGATTTGAAAAATTATGTCGGTGTTAGCATAAGCATAATCAGCCTTTTAATGTTCCCACTGCTGGGACAGAGGCCTCCACTCTAGTAGAGGGAATGGGCCGTAATCTACCACGCGTGGCCAGTGCGGGTTGATGAATATCACATGTCTTCGAATTTTTTGGTTTTATGACATGCTGGTTTCCTCACCATGTTTTCCTTCACCACTTTTAAATTACACAAAGAAATTAAATTAATTACACAAAGTCGGAAAACTTGAAAGTTGTCGGTGTTAAATAGCCCATTTATCGAGGAAGGCTATATGTATATCATCACTGAGACCAATAGGAGTGGGGCAGTCATAAAAAATGTGACACAAACGAAGTTGCGCGGATCAGGTAGTTATAAATAATTGGAATCATTACAGTTAATATGTTGCGGAGTCAAATACGCAGACGATTCATGTAAAATTTAGGTCACATCTGCAAACGGTTTAATAGCAACCTCAATATAGTTAAAAAAGCTAGACAGATTTACTTTTTTTTCTTGAATAATATCTGGACTGGAGCAATTATACTCGCATTATAGTCGCATTATAAGGTGTATGTTGCAAAATCATGCACTAGGTCGGAACCGAACTATATTTTGAACAGACAGCGCTTATTGCGTTGAGTTCACTTACGGAATTCTACACCCGCAACATGAGTTAGTCATTGTACGGCTATTCTAAGGTCCAGCAAAGATCTCCATTTCAATATCTTCCAGACCAATCAATGTTTGCAAATAATTGTTTATTATTCATAATTATTCACAAAATTGGATGATAGTGTCGATTAGGCGTGTAATTTAGTTACAGAGCTGTCAATTTCAATATATTGTATAATTAGCTGTGGTCTGCTGGACGTGCTACGTAAATTATTTGGAAATAACTAATGGATATAAATTAGTAATGCTTAATTCTGGTACGATGGACTCTTGAATGACTTTGCGGCAGTAGAGGTCAGACGGTATAATCTTCAGCCGTGCTATTCTGAAAAGTTTATTTGCGAAATCACTTCTGAATCCGCAGTGAAATCATGTGAAACTAAAGTTTCGTATTTTGAAATGGAGTGAATTCGACACTGGCGCCACCAAGTGATGACCGAAGTGAGAGGAACTAAAATGGGTGAGATTTTTAACGTTTGTCTATAGGATTTTGTTATACAAATAAATTTGTTACACATCTAAATTTAGTGAGTTGATGTGAATCATTAGATGACACAATTCAGCGTCAATACACTACTACCATAGAGCAATGTCACTTAGGTTCTCGGAACTCACTTCCATAGAGTCTCACTTCACTTCACTTGGCCTTGATCTTGACGAGCCGAGATGAGAAGCGAAGTGAGTATGACTTTCGAGATGATTTGCGAGATGGCTTTCGAAGTGATTTACCATTTACAGAATAGCACTACTGGACAGGTTTCATGATGCTGTCCATTATTTCAAAGGCAATAAACAATATTATTTTTTTAATTTGCATTTTCTACAAATTGAAAATATAATTGATTCAAGAACAATTAAGTAATAAGTACTTACTCGTGCCATCAATAATAACTAGAGTGTACTTCGAAACTTCCCATAAACCGCGATATAACGCTGATTGGTGTGTATAGCTAAATTCTTTTTTACTAGTTCAGTAAAAGCAAGGTTTTCCCTAGGGCTTTGCTCACACAAGAAACTTGCATCATAAAATCATAAAAATATATTCGTACGTTTCCTCTGTATAATAATAGGTCTGAACCATCATCATTGGAGATTGATTGGTCATTGGAGATTTTATAACCAGCATTTTCAGATTTAACTATCTCTGGATTGGCGCGCAATTCGAAATTCAAATAAACTTCATTCGAAAGCCGTGTTATTTTAATTTCAAATTCAGTTATTTGTTTTTAGATCATGTTTTGTTTTGTGATATTGTGGTAGTTTTTGGCGCCATAGATAAGCAGAACATTGGTACTATTTTTTGTATATATATATGTATATTAGTTTCTACGTGGAAATGCCGCTGCGCAAACAACACGAAACATTGACGACGCGCGACGGGCCTAACACTGTTTGCATAAACACGGTCCATTATTTGTTCAATCGTTTTAAATCTGGATATTTTGAGTTGAAGAACGAGCCTCGCGGTCGGCCGGTAACCATTGTCGACAGTGACGAATTGAAGGCTATAGTGTAAGCAAATCTAATTCTATCTATGGCAGTGCTTGTTGTGGGCCTTGTAGTTAGTCTCAAAACAACATTGAAGCACTTGCGTCAAATCGGAAAATAAAAAAAGCTAGACATATGGGTGCCAAACGAATTAAGCGACCAACAGCAAGACTTATGCGTTGAAGCATGCGCAGCACTTCTGAATCGGCATAGAGATTCCGTCACCCACCGTACTTACCGGGTCTTGCCATAACACATTTCCAGTTTTTTCAAAATTTACACAATTTGAAGTGGGAAAAATTCAACAACCGAGATGTAGTACAAAATGCTGTCACTGACTTACATATACGGGTGAAATGACTTTAGGTGGCGACTGCCCACTGAACGACGCAGTGTTGGAAGACCTCCCACAACGATGTCCCGGAGTCCTGCTATGAAAGAGCTATATAACACGCATGGCACAATCATTTTCACAAAATAATCATGATGGCATTTGCACGTCATAGTATTGAGGTTGTGATTGCCACATGAGACTGCCGAGTGCAAGAAGCACACGAGTCCAGCTGTGGACGTTTTTCAGCTGAAATGTGATCAATAGTTTACTTATACTAGATTTATTTATTATATAGGTTATTTGACCAAAAGAACATGTATAGAAAAGTACAATCTAAAATATATGTATAAATGGATGTAAACAACGGTTGGGTAATGCTAAAAAACTTTTTACAAAAAAATACAACCGACTTCTACACACAAAAAAAGAGCAAAACGGTCTATATTTGACGGAGTTATGCCCGAACTACACTTCCTTCTTTTTTGGAAGTCGGTTTTAAAAAGGCAAAAAATAATCATCTACTATTCAAATTCCCCAAATAGAACAAGTTAGATTTGCTTACACTAGTCAAAACGTTCATGACGTACAAAATACATAAATCCAACATGTCGAGATCTACCGACAAGGAAAATGGAGGACACAAACTCTTCTCCCTTTGCGCTAAATTCATATAAAAAACGTGACAGGCGTACGGACTGTGATGGCTCTGAATTGATAATATTCCTGGAAATGGCAAGAATAATATTTTGTTTATTTTATTTGCCAATAATTTGTGCTTATAATACTTATAATATGTAGATCTGGCTCTTGACAAATGACATTCTGTTAACGTGTTCGTTTACGTGGATCGTGGCCAAGGCGATTGCAAATATGAAAAATAGTATGGGATTGTTAAACGTGGTCGAAATATCACGTGATCATTTTAGCATTTCGAATTAGCTAACTGAAAGACAATTTGGTCCGCGATCGCCCCTTGTAATAAAACCTTATTGGAATATAATTATTATTGACTTATCTGATAAACACAAAGACGGAAGGTGTGGAATTCTCTGTCAGAGAATGTTTCCTAACAGCTAGCTACGACCAGGAAAACGTAAGATTAAGAGTGAATAGGTCACTGCTCTTAGGCAAGCATGATCTATCGTCGACCATATCAACGTTTTCACATGTCAGTGGTGAAAAAAACTCTGCTCTGTTCGATCAAAACACATTAATTTTATAACGACTTTACTAGAAGCTCTAACGCTAAACAAAATTTATTTGACCATTCTTACCAAAAGCGAAAACCGAGGTACCACACTCGATCTTTGACACATAAGCGTTCTACAAGTGCGCTCAACCTAAAATATTCATGACACTTCACAATATTATAATGCTTACATCTGCGTTTTTCACTTTTCCGTTTGCGGGTTGATGAATAGCAAAGGTCAATGACTGATACTGGGTACCTCAGAAATTGTAATTTAGGGGCCAAAAGATAAGTTAAGCGATGGTTTAAAGTTGACGTGACAGGGTTTTGTAATAGAATGGGTACCTCGCTATTGTCCTTTTAAGTTATCTCCGTGAAGCTATATTTCAATGCACTATTATGTACCTCTAGATATACATATCTTTATACGTTCGTGGTTTTATAAACTTGTATGTTTCTTTGCAGTAAGTAGGTAATTCGAATCTGAAGTCACTATGATAAAAAGATACACTATCGTTTGAGTTATAGGTTTTTGTCCCGAATAAATGTACGGCATGAGAAGCTGAAGTGAAGCCAAAGTCAAAAGCCAAGTGAATATGCTAGTCTTTATGAACTGGAGTCAAACACATCATATTCCATTATAATATAATAATAGTTTAGTTTATTTCGGAACAATAACACAAGACTGAGTACAAAAGTGAACGATGAATAGCTGCAAAAGTATAAACTCTAGCGCAGCTAACAACGCCCTTCTCCAGATACAGTATGGAATGATGTTCCACGCAGAAAGTTCTTAATAGGTAATTAATTTAGATTTAGTACATTGATATTAACAACAAAAAAAAATAGAAAAAGAATAAAATAAAAGTAAACAGTACGGGACATTTGATTTGGGATGTATTTTGATGTTAATGTGGTGAGTGTAGGGTGAATGGGTGTGTTGTTTCATTGTGGGAGGAAGACGGAACTGCACAAGAAGCATATCTATTTTTTCACAACGGAATCAACATATCATTGGCACGTCATAGCCGACCATGACAAAAGTAAATGCATTTAGTGTTTGATGACTAAATAATATTTCAAATCTGGTATTGATGCTCACAATTCCTGCCAGGTTTTTCTGCAAAGCCTCTCATATGAATCTTCACCTGTACATCACCTGATAACATCTATTATGGATTGTAGGTATACCAGCTCGTAAAAAGAAATACATGCCTTCATGTACCTTTGAAAGCTCAGAAAAACGAAAAGCAAAGTAATAAACCTCAATTTTTTGCATAAACTTCACAAATAAAGAACATTTTCACAAGATTTTATTAAAAACAGTCCCATTTACCAGAAATAATTTTGGAACTTTAATTTTAATTACGAGGAGCTCAAAGCATCCTAAGTAAACATTTTCTTCAATTAGTACATTTCTCCAAAAATCCCTTTTGGATGCTGCATTAAATTTCATTTAGGCTGACTACGGTAAGCTCCAAAGGGATGTTATGAATTTAATGCGCGAAAAAATCCGTATTTTTGGGACTTTGCTCGTCCAACTAGAGTGGCAATATTCCGTTGGTTGTTTTGTTGTAGCCAAGGTTTTAGACCGTGTAATTAACGTGGAAACATGGTTATTGGATTTGATATGTTTTCCAAAGATGCAATTAATGAACGTTATTGACGAACTTCCTTCCTTTTCTATGCTTTCGCATGATATTTAAATAGTAAGTACAGGAGATAGACGTTGCATACAAGATTTTTCAACACACTTGCTCGTAAAGTGATCCTGATACGTCGTTCTTAGGGCCATATGCCGAACTATAACACACACGTGTCATGCATAATAGAATTATCCCTACAAAGTTAAGTTAGGACCTAACTGCATTTTTTTTAACAACTAAGAGGTTTTAAGCCCCTGAAAATCCATTAAAATTATTTGTTTTAAAATATTTGTATTGTATCACTAAAATTATAATTTTGAAGTAGGCTGTAAGGGTATATATTATGTAATCGGTCACACGAAAATAGGCGCGTGGAAAAAAAAATCTGGGTTTTTATGGGAATATTATGGGAAAAAAATCATTTCCCATAATTTTCAAATTTTATTTGTATCGCATTTGTTGTTGTATGGTAAATAATTGTTGTTTTTTCCTCGCAAGTGTGTTGAAAACATGCGTATGAAACTCGGTAAGCAACTTGCTTAGTAGACACATAACTGATTTACGCCCTCGCCTACGGCTCGGGCTGCAACCCACAGACTCGTGTATAATGAGCAAACGGCCGAACCCAATAACCGATCTATCACATACTGGAGATAGAAAAACAAATGAAACAACAGAAAACCTATATAATTGTTCTGTTGTTTCAATTGTTTTTCTATCTCCAGTATGTGATAGATCGGTTATTGGGTTCGGCCGTTAGTTCACTTGTATTATAATGTACTATTACAGTTCGAACTTTGGTCAGGTAAGCTATAAGCAAATTGTCAATACCAACATCAATTGTAAAGAAAATTCATTTGTAATGAGAGTTAATTTCACCAGAATCGACCGACTAAAGCTATGTATGTATTGACAGCTCATTTCAACGAAACTATCTCGGCAAAAAAATGTTTATAGAACAGCTCTACTGGTAATAGTCCATGAGTAACAATAGAGTGGTGGTGTTTTAAAGTTCTTAGTTTTATGTAAACTAACGGATGTCACTATGACGATTCAGCCACCAATTATTCTGCTCATCAGTTTTACCTTCAAGATATAAAAGAAGACGAATCTAAAATGAGAAGAAACGTGCCGATTCAGTTCCAAACAAGCAAATCTTTAATCACTAGAAAATTATGGGTTTTCAAGTACTGCCTAAACGCCATAATTGGAACACATTATAAATTCCAAGCATAGTTAACAACCCATAAAATTCTGGAGAACGAAGGATACTATCTATGAAGACCATAAAATAGTACTAACGTTCGCTTTATACCTGAATTTATGGCGCTAAGGATTCAAACCATTAACATAGTGTGGAGTGAATAAGATTAGGTATTTAAGTATGCAGAGGCAGTAAATGGGTCGTAAGTGATGCAGAGAATAGGTTGCTAGAAGATGGAAGAGTATTATCAAAATGCAGTTCAAAAATACGGACCTATGGTAATAATAGGAGCGAAAATGTTGTACCGACCCAGTATTTTTCACCAATTTTTCTCAGTAATTGACATTTACACCTTGTCAAGAGTAGCACCTTGATATCGTAAAATACTACAACACTTTTTCTTTGCTCACTGGAACAATTTGCGATCCACGGATACCCCACAAGTTAAAGGGAAAATCTACAAGTCCGTGATAAGAACTGTCGTACTTTATGGATCAGAATGTTGTGCTGTGAAAAAGATGGATGAAAATAGATTACATGTAGCGGAAATGAGAGTATTGAGATGGGCGTAATAGTAACGAGGATGGATAAAGTGAGAAATGAGTACATTTTAGAGGTACTTAAAAGTGGCACCAGTGACGGAAAAGTAGAAAGGGCACGACTTGTCTTGGTATGGTCATGTGAAAACGAGGGATAAAACGCATGTAACTAAAAGGGTTACGAATATAAATGTGTATGGATGGAATTGGAAAGGTAGGCCAAAGAAAAGATGGATGGATTATTTGAGGAGTGATATGAAAGAAAAGGGAGTTAGTGATAGCGTGACGGCTGACAGGACAGAATGGAATAAAAACTCGTATTGCGCCGACGCCAAGTAACATGGGATAAGGGCAGGAAGATGATGATGACTACAACACAGTATTACATTACTTCATAACACGTTTAACAGTTCGCCTACTCGACAACTTATAAAGAATATAGCTTACTTCCAACTACAAACCACGACAAAGTACGAATTAACTTTAATTTTTGAAGTCAGTTTTTCTGGTCGTTTTTTGACACCGACTTTCTTGTTTTCACTTGTTAGTGCTGACACCTCCAACATTCTACAAATTCCAATCAGCCCATATCAAATTAATTATCTATCAGTCAAGTTACTGATGAATAACTTTACGAAATTAAAATGGGGCGAGTCCGAAATAAACTTGTTTCGAACAAAACATAACCGCAAATCCATCAATATAATCATCCAATATACGAGGGACTTATGCCTGAACATACATTAATATATATGAACATCCGAATTGAAAACCCCCTCATTTTTGAAGTCGGTTCGCTACGAACCCATTCAAAATTACGTTATTGGCTATACAAAACAGCGAATGTTGTTTAATTGCATGGGCCTACAGAGAAGTGAGAAAAATTCGTAAAAAGAATTTCACGAAACTTTCCAAGCACGTAATATGTTAACTGTAAAATATTATTGGTGTTTAATGAAAGGCAGCTGTTTCTATAAGACTGGCTGCACAGGATACGATAAATTATGATGAAAAGCCACAGAATTTTGTAACATAACTCTTCCCCTATATCTACTCAGTCAGGTATAAAAGGCGATACATCGTCCCTCGTGCATCATATACGTCAAATATTGTAGAGAACGTGTGGCTTCCCTACACATTGTTTTCCTTGAGCTGGTAATAATATATTATGCACACAATATATTTGAAAAATACTCATACAATAGTGCATGCTCACCGGACAACAGCGACAGCACGGCTTTTAATTTTGCATTATTACTAATATTATTTTTGCTATTGTATTACTAATATTTATATCGTAAAATTTGTATGATGTGCTTGCGTTAACGAAAACTTACATAAACGAGCCTATCATCAGACCATGAGATTACCTGGAAAGTCGGGTTATGTATATCGTAAAAAAGACTTGCAATAAAATTTATCAATACAGTGAGAAGCAAAAATTTTGTTTTTTATTTTATTATGGGAAAGACCCGTTTTCCAATAATTGAAATTGCTGTGTAAGCATGATTTTTATTATTTTTATTTGTAGGGATAGTAGTTTCAGAGAGCAGGGGTACACTTATCAACTATTTTATTGAAAATACTTATTTATAAAAAGTTTTTGTGACCCCAATAAACCCTTTCTTAATGTGAGGTGATCAATTTATTTTTCTAAAATACGTATATAGTTTTTAACATGCACACCACATATGTATGTACATACTCGTATATATCATATGAAAGGGTTCATTTTTGAAAGGACAAACAAACGAGTGACCCTTTATGTTGTTCATTCCTTAAAAAATGCAGCATGATAGCATGTTACTATACATGCTACTATACCATATACATATCCTCTTATATATCTCTTATTTATTCAATAGTATCAATTTCCCCAGGCGTGGTCTAGATTCAGATCTGTTGTCGATACAGCAACCGACCGTCTAATCGGATAGTGTCTCAACTTACTCAAACATCCACAATATATTTCTACTGGCTCAGTTTGGTTGAATTTCAGCTTTCATAGTCAAATTATAAGGAAGCCGAGATGACAGCAGAGCTCTCCGAATTTCGAACAAAAGGTACACAATACAGACGGAAGGATATCTCACAGGTGGTTGGACTAAAGTAACAGCCTAAAGCAATTTTCTGGGATGTTTCACCCCAATTCGCAAATTAAAACAAAAAAAAAACCGGCTAAGGGCGAATCGTACTTGCGCACGAAGTGTTCCGTACCTACCATCTACTATATAAAAATAAGTCGGGTTTTCCTTCCTGACGCTATAACTCCAAAACGCACGAACCGATTTCCACGGTTTTGCATTCGTTGGAAAGGTATCGGGCTCCGTGAGGTTTATAGCAAAGAAAATTCAGGAAAAATTTCAACAGAAAAGCGGGAAAATCTTTTTTATTTTTTTTATATATGGCAAAACAACGTTTGCTGGGTCAGCTAGTTATTTATAAAAACGGCAAAAAAAACACGTTTGTTGTATGAGAGCCCAGTTAAATATTTGTCATTCTGTTTTTTAAGTATTTGTTGTTATAGCGGCAGCAGAAATACATCATCTGTGAATGTAATTTAAATCGCCTACAAGACAGTGGATTCTTAGTAATAGGATCCTATTTTACCCTTTGTTTACCCAACAAAGCTTTTTTTTTTCAAAGTTCAACCATTTCAAACCATAAAATGAAGTTACATAGAAATGTCCACCATCTTTGGGAGCACTTTAAGATCATTCTAAATCCAATATGGTAAGGTATCTCACCATATTTGATTTCTTCTATGATGTCTTCAGCTAATCGTGCATCATCCAATGTTTGAGGATAACCATAACAAAATTGCATTTGACCTATAAATTTTACTTGCCTAGTTGTTATCAAGGCAAGTTAAATAAAAGCTTGTAATATTACTAAAGCAGCTCTACTGACTTTTAAGGAAAAAGATCTTGAGGAATCCTGGACTAAAATTTATTTTCTGCCTTTGCTTTCCATGGTGGACTAAATAACAAATGAATCTTGTGGTATAAAAGTACGTATATCAGCGAATATATAAATACCTGTCTACTAGAGAAAGAATTTTCACTGCCGAAAAAGTATATCCAGAAATTACATACCAATAAAAGTTTAAAGCTCTTCATAATATTAGCTGGCGGTTGCAAGCGTATGCAATCGCCAACCTGCCAGTAAACAAAAGAAAGAGCAGAATTTTCACCATAATTTAACAAACATTTTTATATACTTACCAAATGATCCCAGGAACGAATCCAAACAAAAAAAAAACCGTTGATATCCCATTTGAAATACCCATCTAAATCAAATTAAGTCGTATAAACATCACTGACAGATGATTTATGATATTTTTCTCGTTTACTCTTCAATGACAATTTATTATTTTTACAGACATTTACGTTCAAGTGTTTTCTAATATTTTAGCAGCAAATTGGCGGATATTATTTTTCATAGGATTTTTCTTTTATGATTGTTTTGTTTTTGACATCTGGAGTAGGCTGCCTGATCTGTATTTACAGTGTGACGTGGAAGTACTATCTCAAAATCTTCTTTCATAAATACGAAGAGCGAATCTCATCTTCACAGCTAAGCAACACTTGTCTGTTAGTCTGTGGATACGGTAACGTTTTAATATACCATGACTCCTCCGTGCCGTATAAAGCACGCTAAGCCCAATGGCTTAGCGTGCTTATAAGGCATTTATAGTAGTAGTAGTAGCACGCCGCGGCAAATGACAGCCGGGATCAATGTCCCGACTGTCATTTGTAGATTTTGTGGCAGTTTTAATGGACTGTGACAAGCCAGAAAGCCTGGCATTTATTTATCTTGTCAAGAAGTATCGTTACTCAGTATTAGGGTTATGGTGATCAGTTAGGCAGTCACTTCACGTAAAATGAAAACCCAACACATAATAGTAGTAAACAGGCAACGCAGATGAGATAATAAGAGGAGATTGAGATTCGAAGTACAATCCAAGCAGAAACTTATTATAATACCTATCTGTTAAGCCCTTAAATATTCCCTTTATTATTCTATAGCACAAGTTTCTCAAGACTTCCAATCCGACAATCGGTAGAACCGACGATTATATTAAACGAACTTTGAGGTTCCTTAATTATACGTATGACCGGGTCCTATTTTACTTAATACACTCAATAAGGAAAGTTATATTACTTTTGTTCGATTTCATCTCGATTCCTGATTAGCTAGGTGACTATCCGAAGCTTTGATCGCCATTTTGTTAATTCACTTTTTTCCGCCTACAATTTTCTTTTTTTGAATTCTATTTTTGATTCTCATTGCCTTTATCTTCTGGATTTTAAAATAAGCATAGATTTAAGATACTGAAGCATACTTATTTTAGACTCTCGCTAACAAAGATTTTGGAAAAAAGAACCTAGCTTATAACTGTCTCGTCTGTCTCTAAACGAAACTCATCAAAATTGGTTCAGCGTTATTATAAACATTCTAACTCATTTAGGTATTTCTTATTTATTATTAGGACACATTTAGAGCTATACTTAGTAGGTTAGGCGGGACTTGTTAAACTCATCCTGATTTACGTCGTCAAAAACAGATCGATTTATGTTAAACGTTGACACATTTGTAGGAGCACCGGAAATTACTTTAGGTTCCGCACTTTTTACAACGCTTTACTAGAGTCTTACTATACTTGGCACCCAAACTTGGCAGGAAACGAAGAATATAATATAGATAAGAAAAATAAAGGTGTCTTCCATGCCAACAGTGCAATCGAAATATTTCCCCGACTTCAAATACAGGCACGTAGCTGGGATCGTAAACTTTTAATACAAGGGTCCAGCACGTTCTGATTGTACAACAGGGTATCAAGAAAGGCTTTCCATTTGACACTCTGCTAAATGACTGGTCGTACTCTGCTTTTGGTTGATATATTATATTGGCGCGGCTGGTGGCGTCGCCCGTTTAATTTGTTATGTACAAAAGTTACTGAACTCACTCAAAAAGGGTGGCACTGGCTGCTCATTATCAACCAGGTGGAGCGTCATACTCATGTTGACTCCTTTTTTTTCTTTTTTTTTGGATGGGAAATCATCAAATGACCCCTCCCGCCCTGGGTGGAGCGGTAGGGAGTGTCAGACTTTTACTGACTAAAACCCACCCGTGCTCCTCCATGTGCCCTTTGCGTTCCAGGGGACAATAGATTAGGTCTGAAGTAATTTATGGAAAGTTGCTATTGTAACCACATTCATAAAATACTGCTGTATATAATGTATGTGCACAGTACATATTATTAATTCTTTCATTCTATAATTTCCACGCAACCCTAATGATGTTAAAGCTGCAGAGCCAATTCTGGTTAAGGCCATCTTGCGCCCTTTTTGTATAAATTGAAGATGTGATGTGTTTTGATTGAGTCACAGAGCATGTCTTAGAGCAGAGACGGATATGTCATTTTATTATCTATACTAATATTATAAAGCTGAAGAGTTTGTTTGTTTGTTTGTTTGAACGCGCTAATCTCAGGAACTGGTCCGATTTGAAAAAATCTTTCAGTGTTAGATAGCCCATTCATCGAGGAAGGCTATAGGCTATATATCATCATGCTAAGACCAATAGGAGCGGAGCAGTCATGAAAAATGTGACACAAACGAAGTTGTGCGGACAGCTAGTACTAAATACAAATCAAGCGTCGCAGGTCATTGTTAACTCACAGAAGTAGATAGCCCGTGTTTTTTCTGGCACAACAGTGTTACGTGTTTTAGACGATTTTAAAACGACCCAGACAAAAATGCGTCTTAACCGAGAAAACATATAAAGCGGCAGAGCAGAAAATAAAACGTATTTTGTATTCATTATAATATTATGTTCAATCTGGAAGTGATCATCAAAGCTAATGAAAAGAAGGCCAGTCGTCCAAGCTGGAGACCTTGCATCATTTGTTACAGGGAGCGATCTTCTTAGCAACGAGGATTATTCGCCAGGCAGCCAGTCTCTCCTTAATTGCTTTCCTGCCCTGGCAAATTTCTCTCTTGCCATGTAAAATATCATGCGTTATCACTGATGACGTATTAAACGGGATGACGAATCGTATTAAGCGTGATAAAATGTATGAAAACTTGTCTCAACTTGCAAGGACTGACGTAAAATGACGGAAGTCGTATTAAGCGGGTTTTACTGTAATTATGACAGGTCCGAACTACGCGATAGATTCCGTAAAGATTTCCGAGCTATTACTGAAATGAACAAAACATCGGAAAGACTTACAGGATTAACAGTTGCCACGAAAGCACTCAAGTGCAAGGAAAAAGCACCACATCTTGCAGTACCAAACTCAGACTAACTGAATTTCAGAAACACCTTTAACCCTGCAAATAACATGAACAAAGGAATTCTAACTCGACTTACGTCACCATAAAATAAAAACAGACTGAATATAATTTTATAAACACACTTAGAAACATATAAACAGACAGTAGAAAATGAAAAAGTAGGTTAAAACAGAACTTGTGAGACTACCCGCCAGCGACCACTTCCATTTACATCGGGACTCGGGAGCACTATCCCTCAGTACTAGATTCAAGGCAAAGAATAAATAGGTACAGAAAGTCAGCTTCATACAACGAGGACAAAAAAGGTACGCAGGATAAAGAGACAAGAAAGGCCAAAGTAACGATGGATGTTCTGTGAAGAATGACATATCAGAAGAGGTAGCGAAAATGTTACAGTTCTTCTTTTTAGGGTTCCGAACCTCTGAATGGACAAACGGAGCCCTTATAGGATCACTCAATTATCTGATTGCCGGTCTGTTATAGCCAATTTTTTCCAAATCTACCATACCGATTCAATTGACGTTTGTACACAGATAACCTTTCTGTGACCCAAACACGGACGCGTTGGGGGAAAACTAGAAAATTAAATAACAAAGATATTGCTTTCACAAGAGAGCGAGTCTCCAAGACTCAAGAAAAAGAAAAAAAACAAAGATGCTAATAGGGATGTTTCCTGAGTAAAAAATATATGATTATGTTTAGTCCGTCAGTTAGATTATAGAAAAATATTGGACACGTATTTTTTCCTTTATCAAATCTATAAAAACTGACGAAGATACAAAGCATCAAAGATCAGGAGTGGGGGCTTGTGACGTCACGGCTCGGTAAAAATTGTAGCGAGTAGTGACGTCACACGAATTTTCAACGCACTGTGTCGTCTTCATTTTTTGTTTACGTGAAAAAAGAAAAAATACGTGTCCAATATTTATTGGAAATCTATCTGACGGGCTAATTAGATTTTTTTAGTCAACTACCCTATTTTTGCCCAGCCTTCACGCATATTTTGAATTTCATTCGCAATACTAGGGTATAACATTTAGAGATTTTTATGTTTTTGCTGAGAAGTTTGTTGTGCAACTTCTTTTTCCTAGCTAAAATAGTAGGAAGTAGTTCAGGGCGGGCATTTTGTTGAGGGATTTGTTCAAAAAAGTCAGCGCCCAGAGTCAGTTCCCATCCACCAAAAATGGTTGTTTTGGGGAGCTGTCGTCTGTGTATTGTGCCGTACTTAATGTACGTCTATGTGTGTACGCCTATTTTAGTTCGCAAGGAGTAGGTCTTCTGTATCCATCTATTCTATGCTCAGGCCTTAGTAAAATAAGTTAGTACTTTGTTTCGCTTTAGCTTATAGCCAGCGCAGTTGCGACTAACGTTTCTGCGGATCCCTGAGATTTTTGTTTTAAGAGACGAAGCTGTATTTAAATGAGTAAGGAGTCTTTACTATTGTAAAAAAGTACTTTTTTTAAGAATATCGCGTGTCAGTCCAAGTAGAATATTTTATACATGTATTTCAACAATCTTTGTTTCGTTTATTGGATGACTCAAAATTGACTCATCAGTTGCTTTAAAAGGACGGCACTTCATCAAGACTCTATCCGACCATAATTATACAAGCTTGTTAATCGAATTATGTTTGGAATTTACAAAGGGCTTCATCATTATTTGTAGTGTACCAACAAGTTTTACAGTGAAACAGTAATTCTACGAAGAAATTATTTAACCACACAAAATGAAAGAGCTAACTCAATCCTAAAGTAAGTCTACATTACAAAGAAAGACATATTTAAAAGCATTTTTATAATTTAACTAATGTTTTAAGTACATACCACTTTGTTGATTTTAAATGAACAGAGAACATTAACATTTTACTGAAAAATCGAGTAAAAGAGAAGAAAGAAAAAGTTTTATTGTTACTGAATTTAAACTAAAATTCTTTAACGACAGTTTTGGTAGTATTCAAATTAATAGATCGAAAGTCTGATAGGGCGAATTTTAATATGATATTTCCAGATGTAACAAAAAGCGGAGCGCAAGTAAAACATTTTTGGGTTTTACGTCGATCGCTGATTTTAAACTTCTTGTCTTTAAAATGTTAGGAGAATTGGCGCATACTGTTGTATACCTTTTTTTTTTTTGGATGGGAAATCATCAAATGACCCCTCCCGCCCTGGGTGGAGCGGTAGGGAGTGTCAGACTCTAACTGACTAAAACCCACCCGTGCTCCTCCATGTGCCCTTTGCGTTCCAGGGCCGCGGTAACTCTTTCGAACAAATTCCGCAACCCTAGCAGGCACCGACCCTATGGGGCCCGGTCCCTGGTGCTGACGGCTCCTTGAGGCGCGCGTGAAGCACAACGCGTCGTCGACTCAGCCAGGTATCGGACGGCGAGCCACCCACGCTCACCGTCCACAGGCATCAGCCACTGCGCGATAGCACAGCAGCCGACTTTTCTCTGGAGGAGGCCGCAATGGGACCATTACTGGCACTCCATTTCAGCCCCCTCCCGAGTACCGGGAGTCGCAGCACCCACAGCAGAAGCGGCAGAAGCGGCGACGGAAGCCGCGGCGGCGGCAGAGGCGGCGGCGGCGGCGGACCTCTTGCCCTTGGTCGGGGCGGATGGCGCGCAGGCCCGTCCCCCAGCCCAGTGCTCGGCCGTCTTGCCAACAGCCGCACATGCAACGCAGTGCGGCGTGGCCTCGCACGAGCCGGCCCGATGACCGGGCTGACCACAGCGGAAACAAAGTCCGCTGCGGTCCACCTCCGAGGGGCACATAGCTCCCGTGTGGTTGCCCACATGGCAGCGGTAGCACCTCAGAGGCCTGGGTTCCCAAGGGTGCACCAAGAGCCTTCGTCCCTCTGACAGAGTTCTGGCCGCCGCCACGGGGCAGCTCACTACAAGGGTTTGCATGCCCGTGTCATCAGGACGGATGGTGCCCGCCTTGACAAGCTCGGCAGAGCACCCCCCAGTCCTGGCGACGGCGGCCACAACCTCCTCCTCCGTCACGGAGTCATCCAGGCCCACTATGCGCATGTTGATGCGCTTAGTCGGCCTGGACACCCGGACCTCGTCCGCGGGTAAAACCGCCCTCAGCCTTTCGGCCAGGGCGTCCGCGAACGGGCCACTCTCCGCTCCGGCGAGCTCAAGCTTGCGGGCACCGGTTACGGTCCTCCTGACCCCGATGCCCCCGCTGATGCCCAGCTCTTGGAGGCTCACCGCCTCCTTTGCCCGCTTCAGTACGGCGAGATACGTACGCCCCTCTGTTCCGCTTCCGGCTGCAGTGTGAGCACCACAGCCGCGGATTTCGGGGCGCGAAGCCTCGCCGCAATGGCGTTGGCCTTCCGCCGCTGCTTCTTGGCCTTGTTCTTGGCCGCCTTCTTCTGTCGCCGCTTCTCTTCAGCAACCTGCCACTCGGATACTGTTGTATACCTACTGTTACGTTTGGCATATACTACTACGGTACATTGCATTTTAATTAAATACTGTTTTTTTATAGTTTTGGCTTTAGACTTTCAACCCTTCAGCGATGTTGATAAAGACAAAAGAGTAAATTTTAACTGGAAACTCGAAGTAACTGAATCCGGTTTGATTGGAATCCGACCCCAGTATAGTTGGGAAAAGGCTAGGCAAATGGTGTTGAAGTTACAATTTAAGTGGGTATTGTAAGCAAGTTGTGGTGTTAAAAGAGGTATTTTTAAATCTATTTTTATTTAGAGGCTTTTATCAAAGAAAATTTTGGGCCATCGTACGATTTTACATGAATTGGTTTTACTTAAACAGTATTACTTTATAATATTCCTTAATCATTAATATATTAGAGTCATTCATGGAGGACCATAATTACATGGCACAACTTTTTGATAATCTTAGGAGATGCTACTGGTAAGATGGATTTGATTATACTTAAATCAAATTTATTTCGCGTCCTTCTCCGAGTCGAGCACACTACATCAGCAAATGTTGCACGTCTTCGATTTAGCTGCAAACTGTGCAATTAGGAAAAGTGCAGGTTATCTCATAAGATATGCAAACTTTGCAGATAGGTAGTCCACAAAATGGGGTCTTAACATCAATCTAACCCAATGTATCTAATTTAGTATACTCAAACCAGGAAACACGAGTGCACTGATCTTGAATGCATTTATACCAAATGCCTTTATCCATAGACATTTTGAAAAAAAATGTTGTTTTTAGGAATTAAAGCGTACAGATTTAAATTTAGTTGTGTTTTCCCAATAATCAGGAACATAATTAATTATACATCTGTCTACTACCGCTTAGTCCAATATGTGCTGAAACCCAATGCAATCTACATTTTATATTGTTGTTTTAAGTATAAATTATATATGTACGTTTTAAAATATGATACGCTATCAATGTGCCTCTGCTGTATCTAGAAGCGCATCGAGCGATATACTGCAGTACACTATTGATATCTGAGAAAATTACTACTTTATTTAATTGCTGATCATACATTCAATCCATACTAATATTTAATTTTTTATTTGGAGACTCAACAGCTTATTATTAATTTACTTGGTTTATGCATGTTATTAGCATCTCAGGGTCTGCATACACGATGAGATGATGACAATTATGTATCTCTCTTAAGCCAATATCAGAGTTTCACGATATCGATAAAGCTACGTTAACTAGAAAGCAGCGAAAGAAACAAAACAAAGAATTTATAAGTAGTATAAAGGGAGCAAGTGTAAAGGGAACTTATAATAATTATGACGAAGACCAAACTAAGAATGACAGGCTTTTAAGAAATATAATAATAATGTAATAATTATATTTGGGACTGTTGACATACTATTGTTTACATGAAATCAAAGTTAATATTGCAAAGGGGAAAGTAACTCCACCTGTATGTTACCTCCTCAACGGATGAACGGGTTTGGATGAAACATGGCAAACTGGTAAACCATGTCCTGGAATAGGACAAAGGATACTTTTTATTCAAAGAATTATCCCTCAAGATATTCTACCGCTGGTAGAAACTAGTGTACTCGATATGTAAAGCGATCCAGTCATCCCAACAATATTGTCCGATTAATATTTTCACTGTAATTTAATTCCGTGTGGCTACAATTTTCAAATTAAATTAGTGTAGTAGCAACCAGTCATTTCATTTCAAGAACATTTTATAAAGTGATTTGTTGTACACAAAATTAGCACATTTTCCCACTTCATCATGTTGTGCCGTGTGTCGCAAACAGGAATTCATACACAAACTAGCTTTTCCTGCTTCCCTCGCATTCAATCTTTAAGATTAGAGAAAGTGTTGAAAAAACACTCCGCATTTATAATATTAGTAAGGATGGACTCATTCTGGATCACAATTATGTGGTATGAATTCAACCCCAATTAAATGAATATTCGAAGTTAAGAACCAAACCGATCTTTAGTAAAATTACTCAGAAAATTGAAGTTAATTACACGGTGCGTACATTCGGTAGTCATTAAGATGTCGATTAGGGTAGCACACGTGTCTTTCCAACGAGTCACGAGCAAAGAAGGCTTACGTACAATTTGGACTCGTTTGTACGTGATCACGTGAAAACGCTTTCGATTTCGTGCGATGTTATTTTTGTACGGCTAATGTTTTCAGTGAATGAATGTAATTTAGGAGCTGTCTGAAGTTAGACGGGGTTAGAAACAACTAGTTTCCAAATTTCCAAAATAGATATCTTTAATTTGGTAGCTAGATACACTCCGAGCGAGGAGCTCATGGCTAAAGAACAACAGCCGCACAGGTCGATCTTCAAGGTTAAGCAACGCTTGCCAAGATTGGTCTGTGGATGGGTGACCATCATATCATACCGAGTTTACTCCATGCCTCGGAAAGCACGTTAAGCCGTTGTTTTGGGCTGTCATTTGTAGATCTTTGTCCAGTCTTGCCAAGAAGTACCGTGATCTCCAATTAATGGGTTGTGGAGGTCTGGTAGGCAGCCGCTCCACGTTAAATACTGGTATGACTGGATAGGCAGATAGACAGATACACTACGAGCACAGACACAGAACAGATCTGTTCTGTGAGCACAGAGACTGGCTTAAATTACAAAACAAGATTAGTAAAATACTGTGACATTTACATATATGTAAATCATCATTTATTATCGCCTATCCCATTTTTTTTAAATAGACGTAACATCTCTCTTTCCATTTCTTTTTTTACGGGTGGAAATCATCATGAAAGTCCTCCACCATGGGTTTAGCGCTGGGATCTGTCAGGCGTTCTACACCTATCTTTACGCCTTCTTTATTCATGCTTCTCTATTAATCATTATTTTAGTAGTTATAGAAATATCATACGAGAAATACCAAAGAAAAATATACCCCAAATTCTATTCATCTTGTCTTTGGTCTTCCTATCGTTTTATTATTTAACCATTTAAAATAAATGCAAGATCAAATCAATGCTTGCGTTTATTTAACAATTTCACATATATTATGATTAATTTAAGGACCATTATTCTCCAGACACTAGATTTTATGTTCTGAAGCAGTTTTTGAAATAACTTTTTTTATAATATAAGGTACAACAAAACACTAAATTAATTGAAAAACTTTCGATCCGCCCCGGCTTCGCACAGGTGCAATACAGATACTAAATCTCGACTATACTATGCATGTATTATACATATAAAGCTTCCCATTGAATCACACTATCTATTAAAAAAAAACGCATCGAAATCCGTTGCGTAGTTTTAACAAAGCATACATAGAAACAGACAGACAGCGGGAAGCCACTTTGTTTTATACTATGTAATGATATTATAGTCGAACTACAGTAAATATACCTACACAAACAGAGGCACAAAATAAAATAATACACACCTAAAGGTTGTGTAATACACACTTAAGGGTAGGTGTATACACAGTATAGTCGCTTTCAAGAAATATAGTACAAGGAGAAGTTTCCAACAATATGAAACCTTCAAGAAAATATATCGAGAGAGAAATTTTCGAAAACACTATTTAAACAAAATACGTTTTAGTAACTCGCAACGTTTGTAAAACAAACACAATATCTTTTGATTTGACTAAAACATTCTGGAAACTTTCACTCGTATCGAAAATGTTCGCCATATTGGATATATCTGAATGTATTATGCAAAACAAGTTATGTACGCTCTTATAAATTCTCTGTTTTTCATTGTAAGTTCAATGCCACTGTTTTTCTGTTCAATATGGAATCTGACTATTTATATAGTATTTTGAATATGATTTTTCAAAAATATGATCTTTACTTTGCTAGCATCTTACCCACAGAAATATTTTTTTAAGCCAGTGGTAGAAAAACTCTAAAAAATAATACAATTTTGAAGCTATGTATTCCATTCAGCAATACTTTTTGATTCGTAAACTGTTACAGTCATGGGGTCTGCTATACGAGTATCCCATCGAAACTTAAATGAAGGGCCTTGATTTTATTTATTTTGTTTTTTGTCTTGATAAAATTTTAGATTCCGCATATCAATAGGTACCTACCAAAAGAAGCACGAATAATATTAATGTTACAACGATCACATTAAAACTAGGTAACAAAAACTATCTTGAAACATTAACAAAATAACAGTTTGAAACGATTAGTTGTCTACTTAAGTCTGAATTCTGATATTAAAGATAGTATTTTCCTAAGATTGCCATTTTTGCGAGGTCGTCTAGCGACGCGCGTCGGTTGAGTTGGGAAACTTCACCGAGGCTTATGACTTTGTTGCCGCTGCCGAGGACGTGGCTCGAATAGAGAAAGACGGGCTTTGACATAAGTGCCTGTAAAGCTTCAGCACTTGTCTAGAACTAAAAGGTTATTATAAAAATGAAAATAATAGTCAAGGAACTCAATGAAAAAGTTTGATGTCGTCGCCATATCATAGAATTGGCCATTTCATGCTGTGGTCGTGGTTAGTTTAGATAATGTTTAATGAACTTGGGACACTCTGACTCGGATAGGTTAGGTTCGAATGGGATGACGGGAGCTAGGGTGAGCAGCGTAGCGTCCTTTATGAACTGGCTAGACATTTCATAAAATGGTCGATTTCCTCGTGAAATAGCCAAATCTATCTATCTATACTTATAATAAATCTGTAGAGAGGTCAATTCTGTACAAGGAATATATTTTCAAAATAACTATCAGGGGGTGATAAGTGATCGATACTGGTGCCAAAAATGCAATCAGTAACATTTTTGTCTGTCTGTCTGTCTGTCTGTCTGTCTGTATGTTCTTTATAGAAACAAAAACTACTCAACCGATTTTAACGAAACTTGGTGCAATTATTCTTCATACTCCTGGGCAGGTTATAGTATACTTATCATCACGCTACAATCAATAGGAGCAGAGCAGTGAAGGAAAATGTTGGGAAAACGGAAAACGGGAGAAGTAACTCCATTTTTTAAGCTTCCGTCGCGTGTGTAGCCTTAATGGTTAAAGTTACATAGAAATCATGTCTTACGAAAATTTTTTATATAAAATTATCTAAAAAATATCCCACTACAGCATATGTCTATCTTTTATGGTTGACTCACAATAACACGTGTAACTCCCGATAGCTTAGCAGTTCGGAGCTTTCTGATTATATTTGTTTACTCTTACGTTTTTTCTTTTTTTTTTTAATTCTACCCCCAAGGGGATAAAATAGAGGATGAACGTTTGTATGAAACTTTGTCAATTTTAAACCGATCGGGCTGAGAGTTTCAAAATCGGGGGTAAAGTAACTATTCCACGCGGACGAAGTCGCTGGCAGAAGCTAGTTCTACAATATGGCAACCACACCTACATTAAGTACTTAACTACTAGTGTAACCAAACATACCGGGCAACTAAGCCCTCTTTGTACCACCTGAATCATTGCAATTGATCTTGAAAGAAGTTGGTATTCGGCTATATCTTGCAAGACGATAGTTAGTCCGTAATACACTCGCGAGCAATAAACTGGAATTTATTTTTTACCATTTCTGTGCAATGAGTCATGTATTGTGAGATATGATTTGAAATTTAACTTTGCTGGCGCAAGTTTTGAGAAACGCGCTATAAAGTGATTCCAGTTTATTGCTCGCGATAGTATAGTTCGAGTCAAAACCATAAATATTTCATTTTATTTATGGTTTTGACTAAAACTTTATTTAGAACTGTAAGTTATGAGATGCTCGTCTTGTAATTTAATTCAATTATATATGAGACCTAAGAGGCGAAGTAACGTTTTTTCAGGCATTCACAATCATTTTGGACTCTTTGATTTTTCACATATAGAATCATCATCTGTCTAGCTGTTTCCCAACTATATTGGGGTTGACGCCCAGTCATACCGGATTCAGCTGAATACCAGTATTTTACGTGAAGCGGCTGCCTACCAGACCTCCACAACCTATTAACTGGGTAACACTGTACTTCACCGGTTCACCGATAGAATATTAACTACTTTTTCAAAAGTCAAACATGACAATTTTCGATCACTAGGCTAGAGCATAGGTCCAGGTTTGCGAAATACGTTCGAAAGTGTGACCGCAGCCCTGAAACATAAAGGGCATTAGGAGGAACATGGATGGGCTTAAGTCAGTTGGAGTCTCAGACAGGAAGTATCTCATCAAATAACATCTTTCACTCCGCCCAGAGCGGACGAAGTCATTTGATGATTTACCATGCATAAAAATGGCTAGAGAATAGGTAGGTACAAACAGGGATGAGTTTTCAAAAGTCTTATTAGTCCTTATGTTAGAATAAGGTTATCATATGAACAACTTTTACTATGAGACCAAACCAGGAATCTGAGTACAATGACCCCTTAAGAGATATTGTGTTTATTCTGTGTATATTATTATGTGTTACTTTTGCACACTAGCTTTTGCCTGCGGCTTCACTTGCCTTAATATCGCAATAAAACTAACTTCAAACCATCTTCTAGATCAAAATTCATCAGCAATGTAGGCGTAACAGACTAATTCGCTTTTACATTCAGTTAGGATTTTACGCTCCTAGTTCTAGCGTTCAAGCTGCCCGTTTGCAGTCTGAGTAATTTGAAGGTTTTTATTCATTAAATCATCCTAGCCTTTAACCAATTACATTAGACAGGAGTCGGTCAGTTTCCATTCAAACCGAATAGAGCTGAATATGAGTATCTTTCATTCAGCAACTGCCCAGCTCCCGACTCCAGGAAGGTAAAATGTATAACTTTCAAATATGATTTTATAAGATTTCTTTCACATAATGACAATTATATGTTATTATTACGATTGTTATCAAGGAAAGTTAAAGAAGCCTCGCTACGCGGGCTCTTATTTAAATCTGCATAGTTTAAAGGAACCTGGATCACCCGGAGAACACGGTAGAACATACGGTGGAGGATGCATGGGAAGCGGTCACCTCCTTCTGCGAAGCAGTATTGCTAGTGAAGGAGACGGATCTCACGCTCCAGTCGCCGCAACAGAAGAAGACGCCCCGGGCGTCGTGAATCGCAGGTGATTCCCGGCCGCCGTAGGCGCAAGCCTGCGGACAGCGATAGCAAGCAGGCCCGGGTCAACGGCGCGTCGTGTTCCACGCCCGCCTCAGAGCTGTCAGCAAGGAAGACGGGGCTCCATAGGGTCAGGCCCTGGAACGCAAAGGGTACAGGAAGGATCACGGGTGGGTTTTAGTCAGTAAGAGTCAGAAACTCCTTTCCCTTTCACCCAGAGCGGGAGAAGTCAGTTCATGATTTCCCACCCAAAAAAAGGGTTTAAAGGAACCTAACATGAATGGATTCACAGAAGCTAAGTTCGCTAGCTTTTCTCGCTGATTCTAGCTCCCGTTACCCTATTCAAATTTAACCTATCCGTGTCAGGGTGCCCTTTGTTCCCGAGCGGCCTTTTCTTGGTTCAGCGGTTAGATCAAATGATAGTTATATAAAGTGATAATTAGATCAAGTAATGTTTTAAAATAATAATAATATACTAAATGAACGTTAGAGAAAGTGTTATTGTAACATACGTAATATATATTCAACGTTATATTCAAAGAAAATTATGTAAAAGTTGGTCGATCGAGTAAACGTTATTTCATTTGAACATTATATGCAGCTTTGAAAATTGAGTAAAATATTCTTACAAAAAATGAACGGCACCCGATAAGTAGTTCTAAAGCTACAATTAATATCTATCAAAAACCCTCCAACTGCGATACTAGAAGCATTCCACGACGATTTTCAACAAAAGTAAGAAAAAGAGCAAAATTCTCCGCACGTGCCGATTTCTATTGGTATAAGTAATACTTTGCGGGATTTACATACATACTAAAGAAACAAATGGGGCCTATAATAATAAATCAGCGGCGTAACGACATGGGGTACAAACGGACCGTGTTTTGAAGGAATCGCTTAGATAGCGAACGTTACAATGGCTTACAGTTCTGATTTTTTGTTTTTGATGTTTAGATGTTAGGGTTTGTATTGTTGATGGCTTAGTAGTAAGTAAGACTGTGGAATAAGAGAAATAGTGCAGAAATAGCTACACAATGTGTGTTTAGAATTTAATTACTACATTGTTGAAATGTAGAGCCATTCGAAGACGAAAAAATAGCCTGTACCATAAGTAATCAGAATGTGGAGATGCTAAGGTTTTTACTGTAGTAAGGTGAGGGCTATGTAATAAGTGGATATTACCAGAAATATATATGTATCTACTTAAGTATCTACTATTTTAATGACTGGAAGGTTATGCCAATATCAACTAGAATATAGCGTCTGCCATAAGTAATCAGAATATTGAGATGCTACGGTTTTTATTGTAGTAAGGTAGCCTTCACCAATGTGAAGGCTATGTAATTAGAGGATATTTTCTGGAATAGATATGTATCTATTTAAGTGGCTTGGTCAGCTCATTCCTGTTTTTTTATGATTTTGAATTTCAAACATACCCAGCAGTTTGGCAGTATAAACTATGTAATAATTAAATCTGTTATTTCAGTAGTATTTTTTTGCAAAAATAGGTTTTAAAAAAAAAAAACAGCAAACTGCGAGTCATACTCGCGCATGAAGGGTTCCGCACCATCGTAGAGGATGTAATATTATGTACGTTTTAAATACTTTCGTAAAGTTTATTTTTATTATTTTTTGTTATAGTGGCAAACGAAATACACACTCACAAAATAAACCAACGAATCCGTGTCTGACTCGCACATCAGGGGTTCCGTATGATCGGCGGCGGCGACCTCTCGCGCCCGGCCCTGGTTCAAACCATGGTACGGAGCGAGGAGGCATGGGAAGCGGTCGCCTGTTTCTGCGAAGCAGTAATGCTAGCGAAGGAGGAGGCAGAACGCGTGCAAGAGAGGGAACCTCACGCCCCAGCCGCCGCAACAGAAGTCGCAACAGGCGTCGGGAAAATCAGGGCGATTCCCGGCCACCGTAGGCGCGGGCCCCATAGGGTCAGTGCCTGCTAGGGTTGTGGAATTTGTTCGAAAGAGTCACCGCGGCCCTGGAACGCAAAGGACGCAAGAAGGATCACGGGTGGGTTTTAGTCAGTAAAAGTCTGACACTCCCTTCCGCTCCGCCCAGAGCGGGAGAAGTCATTTGATGATTTCCCATCTAAAAAAAAAAGGTCTCGTGATTCTTTGGGTACGGATGGCTAAAAATCTAAACTCACTGGCGGTTAAGTTGGCACTCTATTTTTTTCTATAATTCCATAAAGTTATTCTAATCCAGCTAAGTATATTCGTACCTACAAAAGTTCTGTATTATGTTCTTATCCACTGAAAATACAGATTACCTTAAACGGCACATTTCACTTAAAGATTCAACTCAAACTATACATTTGAATCTATCTTAAATCTTTCAGTCAAACTATTATTGAATTACTGCCTTCAGTCGACAAAGTTGAACGAAGCCTTGATATCTCGCGATCGAGTTGCTAACTTGTTCAGTATTTGCTGCAGGTACAGAGTCAGCATGAGTTTAAACTGCCTTTAAAAAAAGTAGCTTTTATTTTAAGCTAATACCTAAATAAATAAATTGCCTAAAAAAAACATGGCTATGTACCAATAGTGTGTTCCTTCTTGTACCCTTTGCGTTCCAGGGCCACGGTGACTCTTTCGAACAAATTCTGCAACCCTAGCAGGCACTAACCCTATGGGGCCCCGTCTTCTTTGCTGACGGCTCTTTGAGGCGCGTGTGGAACACGACGCGCTGTCGACTCGGGCCTGGTTAATTGCTATCGGACGGCGAGCCAGATAGGTGACCCTGGATTATATATTGAGAATCCTTCGTGAATCGGAAAGCTAAGCCAGCAATCCTAGCTGTCATTTGTAGATCTTCGACAGTCATTTCAGGGGATCAGAAGCCAGAAAATCTTACAGCATTCATGACAAAGGCTAGTTACCCAGTCACTGGTAAACAAGCCTTTCATTCAGTGGCATCCCTATGTAATTGGAAAAAGCGAGGTCGATTGATTTATTGTACTGAATATATTACATTATCTGTTATACTCAAGTACCTATACACCGGGCCTATATTTTGTCAGTTGTGTAATAAGGTCTACAATGCTAGTGAGATTTCAGGCTACTACTGACTGCCTTGATGAAAGTAAACCCGCAATTACACTGCCCGACCTGAATATCGGACTCAGAAATTAGCTGAAATTCTTTTTTTTCGTCGTTCCGTATTGTCGAAAGGGAATCAAACCCGCCAAGTCAAACCTCTTGACTCACAAAGTACTTATGAAGTCAGTCAATGCTTTGAACGCGATTAAAACGACTCTTCTGAAATCTTCTGATGCCAATAAAACTTTTTTTTATTGTTTACTAATCTGCATTGAAAACACCATCACGAAAAATCCATCCATCCATCCAAATCAGTGCAAAATAATAAAATAACTGAGCTCTTTACAAAATTGTATTTAACGCCATCTAGCAATCGCAGCGTGAACTTATCACACCGGGCTTCTGAATAATGAAGTTTTGCCGCACGGCTGGACTCATCGGCTGCCCAAATTCAAAACATAGTAACTGGTGATTTGAAAAAAAAACGGATTTTGGCATTTTTCGACTTACTAGATAGTATCACAATGATGTGGACTTTAAAACACCCAGTTTCATACGTATTTTGTAAAAAATAATTTAGCAAGTCTAAGCAAATAGGCATGATTACGAAAATTTTCTTGAAGTACAAATTTTAAACTTAGTATGTCAAAATACAAATTTAAAACCCTAGCAGCTCAAGTCACTTACTAAGTTATGAATTTGAAATACCAATTTGCTATGTTTTGAATTTGGCGCCGATTGTAAAATAGATGAAATTTCGTTTAGTAAGTCCAGTGTCACCGGCGCACGAGTGTTTCGCTCCGTGTTAAAAAATAATGCACTGGACAAAATAAAAATTGGTTTTTATTAAAAGCGCTGGTAATGGTTGTTAATTCTGAGTGCATAAATATTGATACTATCACTCTGAGATTTCTTACTAAAGGCCATACTCATATGTCTGCTGACGGCGTACACGGAAATATAGAAAAAGAGATGAGGCGTCGAGATGGAGTTTATGATTACGAGGACTACAAGTCTATTATAGCAAACTGTAGAAAGAACATTGACGTTATCGAAGTGCAAAAATCATACCAATGGGTGAAGAAGAAACGAGTTCCACGGCGTAACACAAATGACGATTCAGCTCTCAGCACATTTTTGCTAAACCCAGTGGTTGAACCGAAGTTCCTCAAAGGATCACGAAATCTGTTCTATAAAACGGATTTTGATGAGTCTTACCAAGAACTGAACTTCTTGATGCAGAAATTTAATGTCAACACTATTCCCCCACTTTCAAATACTATCCCCCGAGGGGTGAAGTCATAGAAAAAGATGGTATTGTTTCAAAATTGGTCCCCCTAATGCCATTGAACAGAAGGGAGTTTTGGTTGAATCTACCCACGAGTGATAATTCCACTGATTTGCAAACTGACGGTCAAATCGTTACCAATAACAACGAGTAGTTCATTATCAATAAGAATGATTTTTGCTTAAGTTTTTTTTTTAGTTTTGTTTGACTGTTAAGTGTCGTGTTTTAATTTAAGAGTCCTTTGAAGTACGTTAATAAATATCTTTTTATAAGTCAATTGGATTTTTATTCCAAATCCACATTATTCATAGGTACTTTGGGATATTTTTTTAATAACGTAGGTATAATAATTTGATTAGTCTTTACGTTTACCGTAGAAAATCAAATTGATAACCTAGTAAACAGACTTACTAAGTTTTGATATTGTTGTTACATTCATATTTGGGTAAATTCTCAAATAATAATAAAGTATGAGCGATCCAAGTGTAACTATACTCTTAAAAGATTACGAGTATAACAAACTAAAATGTCAACAATATAGCACAACTTTTCGCCAAACATCCATATCGCTATCTCTTCTGGTTTCTTAGGGCGAACGAATCAAAGTAGCCGACCAGTTTTTGGCTCTCCTGAACATTTTTGTTGGAACGAGTTACTATGTTTTGATTTTAAGCAGCCGTCATGTAGAACGTAACTTGCTTCAGGAAACTCCGAATAAACTTACTCGCCTTTTTTCGCACTGTTTATAGTTTTTTATTGCAAACGATTTATGTTGATATAGAACTTTGGCGCAGTCAATGCTCGGCGCAGTTCGTGTAGTTTTGTAAAAGAATCGCGAGATATTTTAAAATTGTACGCTTTGTACTCGTAGCGTAAAAGTACATGTATATTAATAACGCTACATCACGCTACAGCTTATTGTTGCTGTGCGATTTAAATTTATTGTATAGAACTGGATACGTAGTATGTAGGTTGGTATTGCAGTTGAAATTAACTCAATTTTATATTTCAATAAATTGTTTTACTTTATTGTATTTTTTCGTACTCGGATTACTTAGTAGTCTTTATAACACCTTTATTTGTCTCCTGGTTTTACTGCTAATGTGTGCATCAGTCCGTCTATGTGTCTGTTGTGGCACCGTAGATCTTAAACAGTATTATTTCTTATAACAATTTTATTTGAACACAGATTTTCAAACAATGGTTCTTAGAGGTGTTTTATCAAAATCTGTTCAGCCGTTTGAAGATCTTCAGCTCCTTTCTAGTTGATGAAGAGATGTGACTAACTTCCACGGGTCTGATCGATAAAAGCTATTCTATTATTTCATTAATATTGCAAGAGTATGGTAACCTTGACCTGATGCTGCATCATGACTTCTGGTCTGCAGAACACCCAACACCTCGCTTAGTTACACCAGAGGTATCATGTTTAGGCTAACTGGGATGGTTTCAATGAACAGATTATAGGTAGATTAGTAACCTTGACCTGATGCTGAATCATGACCTGGAATCTGCAGGTTACCCTACTCATCACTTATATACAGCAGGCGCTTCATAATTGGGCTTATTTAAATGATATCCATGAATCTATACTAATATTATAAAGAGGTAATGTTTGTGAGTTTGTGACGTTGTACATAAGGGGTAATCTCTGGATCTACTGAACCGATTTTAAAAATTATTTCACCAATAGAAATCTACGTTATTGTGGAGTGCCATAGGCTAGTGATATATTTTATCCCCGTATTGTCACGGGAATGGGAAAATCGCGGGTGAAACGGCGGAGCGCTGCTCGTAGCTTATAAATAGATTGCAATCAGGGTCTGATAATGAAGCAAAAAAGAAAATTGAGTGAATACATTGGTGAAAAATGATCAGCAACATCATTTCTTTCACTCATTCTATCGATATGATATTTTGTATACGATGTGCCATTTAGGCGAGTGTAGATTGTAGGGTTTGTAGTAGTACTCGTAACTACTAAGTACATCCTCCTGAGGACCAACACTTTGGCCAAAATATTCGTATTTATATTAAACTAAATGGATCAAAAAATTATTATATTTTACTTTTAACAGTAATTTTTATCGGGGTGTTTTATTTAATTTTGTATGTATTTTTTTATCACACTATCTTGCTCATATAATCAGCTGATATCGTTCTCAAAGCCGGGTCACAGTCCTTCCTATTGTGAGAGAGAGTGGGTCATAATTCACCACTCGGGCCCACTGTTATTAGTATTTAATCACACACAGAAAAGAACGGGACACATACATAGGGGAAGTAGGTGTTCACGCCCAGTATCCTTTTCGAGCGCTATGGTGTGGACTTATGTAGGTATATTGTTCTCGAGGATACAACACTCTCCAAAGACATACATAGCACATGTCCTTTTGTTTTGTTTATTAATTCTCTTTCCTTCAATACTTGGAGCTTTTACAATTTGTTTTAGTACGTGAGCAGAACTTAATACTGTAGGTGATTTTAAAGGTTTGAGCCTGGAGGTCTGTCATACAGGTCCCAAACTCGGTATAGACTCCAGCTCTCACAAAGATTTGAACCTGCCTGTAACCTAGATACTATGTGGGTACCAAAATTTTATCTTCTTGAAAAAAAAATAAACTACTAAATTACTCTTTACTTACCACTGGACATAATAGTGTAACACCAAGGGGCTCTGGCGTATGGTGTTACTTATAAATTATAATGAATAAAACACGAGATTTAATTATAGTTAGTACGTATTTACGGCGTGTGCCTTCAAAGAATTATCTCATATAAAACGAAACATATTTTTCTTATTCGTATTTCAAAAGTATTCTTTAACCTGATACATCCAAAGTTCTATCGACAAACTTGTCTTCCTGTGACTCGCAGCCAAGGAGGCTACATCGACACAATAGTTTCAATTTCAACTGGCTCATCAATCTAAAAAAAAAAGCTTACCAACTAAACTAGCTTCCATCGTAATTAACAGAAACCTAAATCACAAAGTACTATCCAATATCCCACCAACTGGTCCATCGCATAATCAACGAAATTATTGAACAGATTACAACATGAACTAACTCTTAACTATTGATACGAAGCTAAAGTTGTGAACCTTTGGATTACAGTTGTAAAATTATGCAGATTCCTCCTCGGGATTCAAGAGCCGAGCCAGTAAGCCGGTTTCTTGTTGTAATAAAAATTTTATAGTCTTCGGTACTTGGTAATGAAACTTCACAATCAATATTGCTGGGGTATTGAATTTAACATGCTTTGAGATCAGATTTTATAATTCAGCTGAGAGTTTAGGGATTGTAGATAAGTCATACATATAGATAGGTGAGCAAAGATCAACAATTTGTATGCTGTTGTTAAATATTAACAAAAGAATAAAAGTTTTGTGGCCCGAAAATTTAACTTCTGTGTTTATACTGTTTTTATTCACCAAAATGCAATTTATGAAAACGGCCACTTTCGGGTAGATTATGGGATAAAGGTACGAGTATATACATATAACAAAT
Organism: Hecatera dysodea; assembly: GCA_905332915.2. Lineage (NCBI taxonomy): Eukaryota > Metazoa > Arthropoda > Insecta > Lepidoptera > Noctuidae > Hecatera > Hecatera dysodea. Next base: position 7,182,679 of record HG995295.1, read on the forward strand.
AAAACAAAAAAAACTTTTTACAAAAAATAAAACCGACTTCTAAACAAAAAAACCAAAAAGTATAAAATAACTTTAATTTCGGAAGTCGGTGTTTTTGGTTGCTTTTTTGTTGTTGAACACACCGACTTCCGAAATTAAAGTTTGGTTTTTTTGTTTAGAAGTCGGTTTTATTTTTTGTAAAAAGTTTTTTTATTTTTCACTTTTTAGTGGTACCTACACCCCTTCCCCTTCCCCACCTAAACGAACCAATCACATTGGTGTAAAAAAAACGTACTGCTCCTTTGCGGAGTAAACTAAGAGGTCGTCAATGTAGGCAATGTAGATATTTTTTTTAGATTTTTCGAAAACCGCTTGGTTGATTTCGATAAAATTTTCATGGGACCATTTGGGAAGTATACCCTTTCCAACAAAAAAAGAATTTTTCAAATCGGTTGACAAGCGACGGAGTTATGCGCGAACAAACAATAAAAAAAAAAAAAAAAAAAAAAAAAAAAAACATACAAACATCCGAATTGAGAACCTCCTCCTTTTTTAGAAGTCGGTTAAAAAGTAATAAAACTATGTTTTCCATTGTGATAGCACAAACAGAATTAATTTATACCTACTCCATGATTGCGAAAACAGATATTTCGTGTCATCATAAATTGCATTTCGTTCCAAAATTTTACGTTCGTGACTTCAAACGGCATGTCAGTTTTCATAATCTATTGCTTTTATTTTTCATATGCATAACTTTGTTGTTATCCGACCTCCCATTATCCTTCTCCCCTATTTAGCTTCTTGAGTGATAGCCACCGGGATCTCCCCTTAATTTCCATGAATAATGACATCAACCACGCGACCATTACATCGCGTTTTAACAAGAAAAAATATTGCATAACTGTGGTTAATGACTCACCCATTATTTTTGTTGTAGATCTTTTTGGCGCTGCCGTCAAATAAAACACAAATTTTCCACATTTTTATTTAAAAAAATTATATAAAAGGATTTTTTACAATGTTCTACATGTAGGGCGAAATGTTATAAATGAAGCTTCAGTTCTATACAAATAATCTTTTCTATATTTAGTAATTGTAGAGGATAATATTAATAACCATCACAGATGGAATTGTAGGTATAGTTTGAAATATAAAAGTGCTGAGTTGACGATATGCAAAAGTAGATACATAGGTGCATCTCTAATGAGCGTGACAGATTTAATAATGAGTAGGAGAAATTACAGAACAATCAAGATTCTTAAACTAATATAATGTACTTAACAATTTAAAATCTCACAAACAAACCCATAGTCTTTAACAGTTCCATACTTTGACCACCACTTTTAAACAAACCTTTGCTTTATAAGCCTTACTGTATTTTTGTGCACTTGTTTGAGATCACTCTAAAAGCAATATGTCCTAGAGGCATCTTGTCTGCCTCCGTCGTCGTGATGTCAGCCATAGTAATAATTACTTGAATGCGCTCCTAAACTCCTGGGACTAGTCATAACATTTGTTTCCATTTCTTCTTCATTACTTCTGCTTCTAGTAAACCTTGGTGCTATTTCTCTCGTGTGTGAAGGCACATAGTCTACGTTACCATACATATTGGTTTCTGCATTAGAAGGATAAATTGTGCATAATGGTTTCATTGCTCTAAGGGTTCCTCTGCTACCGGGAACATTTTTATAAAGTATCATATCTGGATGCATGGGGTCATGGAATGTTCCCGAAATGTGACTGATGTCTACGTCATTGTCGATGTCAGAAAATGCGTCATTGAAGACGTTAGGAGCCTCAGTAGTATACATGTCTCCGTTTTTGGAATGATCTTTCTTGCGATTAATATAACATCTGACAGCAATGAACGCTCCAATTATTATGATGAACATTAGCAGTCCTATGCTGACGGATAACAGTAATATTGAGTTACCGTGTTGTGGTTCTGAAACAAACAAATATTTTCTAATACAGCAATGAATATATGTACGAAATTAACTAATGCGTTCTAGTTTCGATTCGGCACAAATACATTGATGTATTATGTTTGTTAGGAGTTTAATTGGTGTACTGGAAATTTATGGATCGCGTTTGAGCATGAAATATTAAGGTAGAAAGGGAATTTAGACTAAGTGAATACTTTGAGATTTGTGAATCTGTGATTTACCTTCATTTCTTTCGATGTTTTTTTTCGTTTGGAGAACGGTTGTTATTTCACCTTCTGGACGAGTCGGTGGGACACTATCTTCAATTAGAGATGGCTGCAGAGCATGATCAGCATTTGGTTCACCCCACTTTTCGCCTGCTTCTTCTAAAAAAATAAAAGAGTAAACTTCTTTGATCTTATTTTATGTAGCTAGATAATTTTGTTGTATATGGTGTTCATTTTACCTGATTCATCAAAAAGTGCTTTGCTATGGTCAAAACTGGTAGAATCTTCATCTCTCTCAGGGGCGCTCTCATACTTTTCTGAGAGGACACCTAATGGTACTGTAAAAGAAAATAAAGCAGTCAGTTTTAGCATATAAGTGTATTCAAAAACCTATTCGTTGATGTATAAAAATCTAATTGATAAATATCATTTCAAGACGAAAAGAGCTAAACAATGTTAAACTTGTAATCTGATGAAAAGTTTAAAATTAGCCTCATTTAGAAATTCATCCCAACATCTAACATATTGCATTTGGTACCCAAAGGGTTAGCCCGAGGCGTATAGTTTTCTATAATTACTCACATTCACCATTCTATTACTCTATTCGAGTGCCATAAAGTAAGGGGTAAACCTATTGCCAAAAACCATGTGCATATCCATACTCCGGGCTGCTAAAACTAAAAAAAAATTGTCCAGTCCGAGATTCGAACCCATGACCTCATGTTTGACAAAACAGTTAACCATTAATCCAGCGATGCCAGCTAATCATAATCGCCATCAATTTCGCCGAAAGGCGTCGACTGCTCGACACATGCCTCTTTCAAGTGACGCCTCATCGACCAGTCTTATAGGCCTCGTAAACAGTGGATTCCTGCGGCCTTCACTAGAGGCTAAGGACCCTTTCAGTGGTAGCATGGCGAAGGCGATTATCAATCGGCAAAACGCAGTTGAAATATCACGTGACTAATCTCTTATATTGTGTCATTGTGACAATTGCATTCAATAATAGAATGTACTTTGTTTAGAGCCTCACTGGTCCACATTGTGGCATCTTAATATAGCTACTTAAACTTTCGTCAAAGCAAACTAAGGTACTCAAAACAGAAAAGTCGATAGTGACACTAAAACAACCATAGGTCATGTACTTCATACCGAACAATAGAGTAAAGGGCAAAGTTGCTATGTAAAATAGAGATCTGTATTGTTAAAACTTACAAGATGCACCAGAATAGGGTAGTTCAAGAGTTGAACAAGTTGCGCAATTACGGGAAACGTTTCAGGAGTTCGAGGCTACGCGAGATTGAGGTGATGTTGAGATAAAGCAATCTACTGATTAGTGTACAACTTTGCAGAGTTTAAAGTTAACCAATTTAACGAAGGTCCTTCAGACCAGACTTCGCTGTTGTTTATACAAAAGTGTATTGAGATAAAGCGGTGTAGTTATAAAGTTTGAACAACATTGACATTTTCATGTCAACATTGCAAATGAAAGTGAATAAACGGTGCTCAGAACAAGAATGTATGTGAAAAATAAATTGAAACCGCCAAACGTATTTCAGTAAAAATATTGCGCATAGAAATATTAAAACAAAATTATGTCGTAAAATGGTTTTTATAATATTTTCCTTGAAAAACTATAACTGAATCTTTGTGTGAACGACCTCATAAGGCGATTCAATCCTACATGACTTTATTAATATAATAATTATGTTGATTCCTATAAATTAAGAACCTTGAACAAAGTTTTTGAACCAACTTCTGCTAACTTTGAACTCAAAGCTCGAAGGTTAAGTTCCCATATTAATATTCATATAGTATATCGTTAGAATTGATGAAATCATATTTTTTAATTTAGAAAGAAGAGCACAGAAAAAAAGAATTATAGATTAAAGTATATAAGTGATTTCGAAAGCTTACCACAAGCATAGACGACTTTAAGATATGGTCTTGAAAGAAAATTGCAGGATGAGTTGAACGTTCTGTTGTTAGCCGCTATCTGGCACCGCCTCTTCCCGAGACACAGCTGGATCACTGTCTTCACTGCATGAGGAGTTACACATGCTGTGGACAAGGCTATAGATTACAAAATATTAATACAATACACCCAGTTCCTTATAATCAAATGTGAACTAGTTGTAGCTAAAAGTAGATGCGAAACGACAGTGCGAGAACGAAGTGACAATCCTTTTTATTTAAGTAATTCTAATGATATCAAGTTGTACTATTGTTGTAACTTGTAGCGGAAACCCGTTGTCGCATTGTCGCATCGTGCCTATCTGCCGGAGCCTTAAAACTTGATTCATTACGGTATAAGTTACTTTTACGTACCAATTGAATAAAATTCGATAGATTCAGTATTACTAAGAAATAGAATGGCTTTACAAAGATTATAATAGTAAATCTTGGAAGATAGATAAGTAAAACCAATAGGTATATTCGTACAAAATAGTAACTGGTTTCTGAATTGAGTACCTACGTGTCACATCCTAATTTAATGTTACAATTTGATAGATTTGAAGGCTAAAGTAGAGCTTTATAAATCCTCAACTTCAATTCATAAATCGGGTATTGGTTTATGCTAAGAAAAAAATAATAGTCACCTAGAACACGTCGTAAGACCAGAACGTGATACGAATATTAGTCGGGTTATATTCGTAGGTAAGAAACTATTGCTTGAAGTAGCTGCGTACTACAGGGGTAATTAATTAGGTTCATACATTCCTAACCCACTTTCGTACGTGAGTTATTAAGGCTCTGTATTTCGCACATGTGTGTTATTAACTATTCTTAGCTATATATTAATATGATCCTTTGGGGAGATCCCATACCGCTGTTTCTACCTGATGGAAACAGCGGCATGGGTTATTCTATGGGTCAGCTATGCTTGCAATGTCCGTCTGGGTTGGGTAACTGGTCGACGGAGGGGTAAGCTGTTCTTGCCAACGTCACTGTATGGGTCGTTGACCGCCCGTCCATTGCATATCGAGACCTCTGCGTGCCTCGGAATGTGCTCTAAGCTGTAGGTCCATATGCTATTTGTACATCTTTGTCAGTGGGTAATGGTGGTCAGACTGTCAGGCTTTGGACTGGAGGACGGATAGGCAGTTGCTTCATAAAACATTTTGCTATTTAACTGCATCTGGTTAGACCTCACCCCCACCAAGGTTGGGTAAAGACAAGACAGATGATTAAATCTGATTTTGTAACTCCATATCACATAACACCAACACACTTTGCCGTGTTCATATGAAATTTTCTTTATTATTTCGACGATAACATAAAGAAAATGTCAATTCCACTAATTTCGAAACGAGAAAAACAAATTACAAAAGCTAGTGTTACACACTAATATAGGGCAATGCCACACCCGTCTGCCATTAAGGATGACAAATGAAATTAACACATTTTTGGAACATATGACACGTTTTCCACGAATGTTGGTTTGACTTCTTCGAACTTTTATTTCTGTTAGCATTTTAACTTTTGCGAGTAAAATTATATCGGTACGTGTTTTCAGACATTTGACATCTATGCATAAATTAAAAGGGCTGTATTTAAAAATGAAATATTAGTAAAATAAATACATCTGTATAATTATGTATGTATATAAAACTCTTCCGTTACTGAGTGATTAAGGGATCAAGGGATCGAGTGACCGACAGACAACGCACAGCCAAAACTATTGAGCGTATAAGCTGAAATGTAGGTTCCTCAGAGAGTGTAGAGAAGCACTAAGAGAGAAATTCCTACGGGTACGGGAAAAAACGGGATATGCACATACGAAAGCGCGGGCAAAAGATATTAGTAAGGCGTAATAAAAAAACGAACAAGTTCGTTTTTTGTTACGCTTTCACTCCTAAATCGAATATAAATTGCTGAAGCGATTCTATTGAATACACGATACCTTTTTTTAGAAAATCTATATTAACGCAAGCAATTGAATAACAAAGATTTGGACTTTTTTTTTGTTTGGGAAATCATCAAATGATTTCTCCCGCTCTGGGTGAAGCGGAAGGGAGTGTCAGACTCCTACTGACTAAAACCCACCCGGTCCTGTGATCATTCCAGTGCCCTAGTGCCCTTTGCATTTCAGGGCCGCGGTGATTCTTTCGAAGAAATTCGGCAACCAAGAGATTTGGCCTAAGATTATACTTTGTGACCCTAAATTTTCCTAACATTTACCACAAACCCAATAGAGAACTCCAAAAGATAAGACGCTCCGTTTAGCATCACGCTAGGGTCAAGACTAACAATAACAAAAACGAATTAAATTACTCGTCAGTTTGTTAGTCCACTTCATCAAAAGAGCCTCGTTTAGTTTTTGTTTTCCTAATCGTTAGGAACTTGGTAGACTTTGCTTTGCCTTATTTTCTTCAAATGATTTTCTTCTTGGCGAGCCTAAAAACAATTTTAATATTCCGACTCCTTAGTAGTCGTTACCGGACTTTTTCGACAAGACTTTGAAGAAAATTGGTTGTGGATATTGAAAATGGACTACTTCAAAACTAATTATGGATGAAAAAAATTGGGTTAGTCGAAAATAACGTAAATAACTATATATCTACAAGAGACGAACTTAAAGGTAGTATTAACTATCTGATTTCATCAGAAACTACGTGATTTTTTATAAGGTCAATTTCTTCACTGATTACATATTTCTCAATAGCTGTAACCTGAGGGTTGTTAAGTCAATATTGAATCCGTAACTTCTAGATTAGCGCGCTTTATCGTCAACTACATCACTGCTTACCATCAGGTGAGACTGCGAACCAATAAAGGTAAAAAAAAGAATCTATAGTGTATGCAGATCTCATTGTACTATTATTAATACAGCAAGCGCTTAGTCAACAGATACTGTGATTACCTTACCAAAGTTCTCTTCCAGTTATTCTTGATAAGGCAATGAAATATACGGCCTGTTTATACGGCTACATTGATGGAATCATAACTTTTCTTTTGTTATGACAACGTAGTCAAGAAAAGTGCCTATTTTTTCCTTGTCATCATAAAGAAATTGTTATCATTTTCAAAGAAAAAACAGATAGTCCATAATGAAAGAAAACAACCACGATTAGAAATGAGGACAATATTAAAATTGTCTTTTTCCTACCTATTTATTTGTATTTTACATGAGATTATTACTTTTTGTTTACAATGTAGCTTTGAGCTGCGATTAGCACATTAAATTACGTTCCAGTATTATTGAACACTGCAGCACTTGAACGCTTCAATAGGCTGATCGCGTTATGTATAGTTCTAATATACCTTCAGCGATCATCGTGCTAACATTTTTCGACAAAATTGGCAGGCAGCGTCTGGCGCGACGACTCGATCGGGTTTGCTATACAAATAAGTGTGACAAATCGTAATCGCGTATTTGCGCTATGGTCGCTTTGTATTAGGACGACGCCTATAAATCTTAGAGTGATTACCTACGTTAAGTGAACTTGTCAAATCTACCTTTTTTTGAGGTTGCGCGGCTGGGCAGAGCGGAAGGAAGTGTCAGACTATACCAACCATAACTTACCCATGTTCCTCCAAATGCCTAATGCGTTTCAGGGCCGTGGTGACTCTTTCGATCAAATTTCGTAACCCTAGCCGTTTAAAATCCACCTACAAGTTAAGACTCAGTTCTTAGCTTTTATACAGTTCATTGAACTAGGTGCTTCAGGAAAAGATGGTTTGATATGAAGTTACGTGAGGCCAGTGTATGGTATTGCGGTATGAAAGAGGACGACTTAAACCACGCGCTTTGGGTCTGCCCCCCTATGAAGAAGGCAGGGGCAAGATGATGGATGGGATTGTCTGCGAGGACACCGGCCTGGTCTACTACCCCGATCTTGTAAGTTCACCGGCGCTCTTTGAGCGGCTGCGGGCCATGACTAATTCACGCACACCTGGCACGCCACCCGGAGTGCAAAGGAGTGACAGGAGTAACAGGAGAAGGAACACTAGCTCAGAAACCACAGCTGGCAACGACGAAGTCAAACCAATGTTTGTGTGGTTTCTCTAACATGCCCAGATGTGAGCATGTGTAAGGGACACACGTGTCTAATTTATAAGGATCAAGAAGCGCCTGCGGACGATAAAATAAGATGGCCAAGGGTGGTATGTGTCGTTCGCCATCCAGCAGGACCCAAGGTGGCAGCGCGTCATGTTTCACGTGCGCCCTCTTTCTGGACGTTTCGGGGGGAGCACACCTCACTCTCCTCGCCAGCCTGAAGTGGCCCGCAGAGGCGGGCCAGCACTAGCCAGATCGTGGAAGGCGCACTAGGCGCCTTCCACGATCCCTGGTCGCTGGTATGATCCCTGGTGCAAGTGTAGGAAGGAACACTGGGTTGGTTTTAGTCATTAAGAGTATGACAGACCCCTTCGCCCGCCCCAGGCGAAGGACATCCATGAGAATTGTCCACGGCGGCAACAAAAAAAAAGGGTGCTATGTCTGCAGCCGCCCCAAGAATCGGCCCGTATAACGTATGCTGATCGGGCTATTGAAAGGTATTGAAGCGAGTTCATTGAACTGTTAATCCTAAGTAGGTTACAGTTACTTACTTTCATCTGGCACTCCTTGCGTTTGCGGGCAGGTGATGGCTTCGAAAGCTGTCCTGCCGTACTGCGCATCAAAAATGGCGATTCTGGAGTGAGGGTTACAGCTGAGCTTGATCACCTCGCCTTCGCAGCCGGTCCGACTTCGGAACTCATCTGTGGAAGATTTGTTAATTTTAAAATATGTTAGCAAATTCTTATGTTTATTCCCATTGTCGCTTAGGAAATAAGAACGTAATGTGTTATTAGTAAGTCAGTTATTCGAACAACATATTATAGTAAAGTAGAAAGTTAGGGTAAAAACTCCTATTTCTAAAATAAGCATTTCAATTTAAATATCTGTTTTACTTTAGTTTGAAAACCTGTCATAATTTATCGTGAAATTGATGTTTGGCATTTTCGTATCTCAAAACTAGTTTCTCAACAAAGAAAGAAAAACAATTACACTACTTTGGATATTTTAATAAACCAACTCAACAAAAAATAAATAAAATGTTTACTACTTAAAACCAAACAGAAATACACAACTGATCATTCAACACAAATAAAACCAACTTAGGTATATACCCAAACTAATATCCCAAAATCGAAAATCAACACATCCGAACATAACAATTATCTCCAACATTTACGTTATCGAGGCAAATCCCACTTTAAAATACAAATATTAATAATCCCAATTTAAATCGGAAAGGACGTCCGACTCGATGCAGATTTTAATTACGATTATCGAGTATCCCTTTCACCACTCATTAGTACTGATGACCATAACGACCCTTGTAGAGGGGCTCTTTGCTCAACAATAATAAGCGCGCGGTTCAATTTTTAAGGTTAAGCAACGCTTGCTGAGGTCGTTCCGTAGATGGGTGACCATTAATAACATACTGTTACGCCTCCGTGTTTTGTATAACGGTAAGCTGTTGATCATGAGCTGCTATTAGTAGATTATTGATGGAAGTCAGTAGAAGCAACAAAGTTTTGCACTAGTTTTACCATGGACTATCGTGTTACCCAGTTACTGGGTGGCGAAGGTCAGGTAGACAGTAGCTCCATGTAAAATATTGGTGCTCAGCAGCATCCGGTTAGATTGGAAGCCGACCTTTGGCCTAAAAGGCTATGATTTTTAGTATCTCTTCCCCACTAATTAGTCCTGATAACCGTAGACGACCCTTCTATCGATATCGATACAAGTACTTACCTACCCTTTGTTGTTTAGTTTCACCCCTTTCGCATCCATTAGTTTGTAACTTAAAACCGCCAATACGATAAAAGCTTCGGTAAGTGTTCGTGTATCAATTAGTGGAGTGTCCGAGTGTTTTACGCTTAGCTGAGGAAGTTATAACTAATATTAATGACCAGGGTAGACGGGCGGTTAGACCGTCACTTCCTACTTGGGTCTGGCGTCCACTGGCTGATGTTAGGCCAAGAGACTTTTATTTATCTATACTAATCTATACTGATATTATAAAGAGGAAAGATTTGTATTTTTATATTTTTGTATCTAACAAATACACTCTAAACTACTGGACCGATTTCATAAATTCTTTCACCATTAGAAAACTACATTCACCCTGATTAACATAGGCTATATTTTAACCCCATATTCCCACGGGAACGGGAACTACGCGGGGCGCTGCTAGTCTATACTAATATTGTAAAGTGGATTTTTTTATTGTTTGTTTGTATTGAACAGGCTCCGAAACCGCTGAACCGATTTGAAAAATTATTTCACTATTTGAAAACTACACTATTCTCGAGTGACATAGGCAATATTTTATACCCGTATTCCTAGGAGAACCGTAACCACGCGGTTGAAATCGTGGGGCGCTGCTTTGTGATGGTAATTTCATGATTTATTTTAAAGACACAAACGGACTGCGTAATGTTTAGGTTTTCGTTACACACCCTTTAACCCTTTAAACAAAAAGATGTCCATCTGTCTGTGATTGGGATGTATCTCTAGAATCTGTGAAATGTTTGCGGTGCCGCGTACGGTGACTTTCGCGCGTTTTATTTGCTGCAAAAATAACAAATAATTAAAATACAAATAACTTAATTACTAAATTGTTAGTACCTATAGGAACTTTCGAGTGCGAGTCTGACTCGACTCGAATATGACTGGTTTTTTAATCCACGGATAATTGTCACAATCCAATTCAATCTTAGTTATGGTCTACTATACTACGCAATGACAATCGTTTAAAAAACAGAGGCATACAGACTTTTCTATTGCACACTTATGACGAAATCACCAAAGAATACACAATTATGATGACATTGACAGCTCTTGCGTTTTAAACAGGGTTATTTGTAAACCATCAACAACCTCTTAAGAGGTTATTGTACTCATCATTATGAACAACTTTTACTATGGGACCAAAACTGAAATCGCGAAAAAAAATTTGGTGGTCCCTTACATTTTGATGAGTTATACGAACATAAATGTAGGGAACAGCTAATTATTTTTTTGGAGCAGTGGTAGCCAAGTGGTAACGGCCCGGACTTACAGATTGTAGGTCGTGGGTTCAAACCCAGCCAGGCGCATCACTTTGTGTAATTAATTTCATCACCACTGCTCTAAAACGGTGAAGGAAAACATCGTGAGGAAACGGCATGTTCTAGAACCAAAAATTTGAAGACATGTGACATTCACCAACCCACACTGGGCCCGCGTGGTGGACTACGGCCCATTCCCTCACCTAGATAGGAGGCCTGTGTCCCAGTAGTGCGAAAGGCAGATTATGTAATGGCCTCTTAAGAGGTTGTTGGTGTTTTACAAATAACCCTGTATAAGCTGATCGTTTCCAGTTTAAGTTAGGAAATTCGCCGTATTACACGAACCTACCTCTCTCTGCCTATGAATACAATCCGTCTTCGTCACCTAAAAACCCCTTGTATGCCCGTGAGCGCTGGGACTAAGTGGCCGTAACCGATTTAAATGCAACGTCATGTTACCAAATTATGCTAAAACGATAGTAGCCTCGTACGAAGGGCACGGAATGGCCTCGTAAAAAAATAAAGGATCAACATTGTTCACAATTTAAGTAAGGGTTTGTGCTATGAATTTTAAGTAGTAAATATTGGTCCCCTTTAGATTCATGATTTGAATTGTAACTCATGGAAATATTCGCTATGTGATGAGTAAATAGTAAGGAAGCTAAATATATCAAAAAAGGATTCATAAAAAAAAAAATGTTTTTAATTCAAGTAAAGAGTTTTAACCGATTCAAACAATTTTATCTGAAATGCATCAATTGAGTCTTGCTTGTAGTCGATATGCTCGTAAACAAAATATTGTGACCTATCTGAGTCTAAAAATTAAATGGTATTTTTTATCATTTCCAAATAAATATAATAGTTTAATCAATCAAGCGAAGCTTTGATCTCATCCTACGTAGCAGCTACTTCGCCGTGCTATAAGACTAGTTTTTTTTTTTTTGTTTTGAGAAAAGCCAAATACAATAGGTACCTAGCTATAGATAGCCTAAGTAATTTCAAAGATGATTATTATCGAAATAGAGCTCAGCGTTAAGCAATTCTTTTTTCGGCTTCATTTAAAAAATGACATTGCATTTTAAATGTATAAATAGCACTTTTTAAATTTTAATTCGTTTTAGGATAAAAGTTGCTTGTAAGGCGGCAGTTTTTATAAAAATAAATGTATGCCCCACTGACACAGTGCAATTATGTGTCACAAATAAATAAATATCTTCTACATAGTACTTACCCAGCAGAAATGTGTCACATGAACAGGTCTGCATCAAGTGGACGGGAGGTCTGTAATTTGTTTGCCGAGAACTTTGCTCAAGTTTACAATACCTCGTCGACTCTTAATATGTCAGATCACGTTTATGGCTGCCATGGCCCTCCCGGATTCAGTAAACTGGAATTTGACGATGAGGAAATATTTCAATCACTAAAAGCCTTAGATGAGCGAAAAGGTGCTGGAAGTGACGGTATTCCACCTGTATTTATAAAAAGATGTGCAAAGGCACTAACCAGACCTCTTAAATTTATTTTCAACATGTCCATGTCGGACGGCGTGTTTCCCGAGAGGTGGAAGGAAGCTTTAGTAGTCCCTATTTTCAAATCAGGAGAAAAACAACAAGTAGCAAACTACCGGCCCATCTCTATTTTAAACATATTCGGCAAAATACTCGAAAAATTAGTTACCAAACGCCTAAATGCACATGTTAAACAATACATCACTCCCCAACAACATGGTTTTATTAATGCAAGATCAACCTCCACTAACCTTACGTGTTATGTAACAGCCATATCTGAGTCTCTTGATAAGAGAGTACCGGTAGACACGATATACACAGACTTCAGCAAGGCATTTGACAAGGTGGACCATAATATACTTCTGAGAAAACTAAACCAAATGGGAATAGGAGGGTCATTATTTAAGTGGTTCCATTCTTATCTGGTTGGCAGGTACTCAAAAGTTGTAATTAATGGTCACCAGTCTGACACCTTTCCAGCTACATCGGGAGTCCCGCAAGGATCGCACTTAGGACCTATCCTCTTCAATATTTTCATTAACGACATTGCGTCATGTTTTAAGCACTCAAGTTTCTACATGTTCGCAGATGACGTTAAAATCATGAAACCAATATTGACTAACTCCGATTGCGCACTTTTACAGGCTGACCTTGATAGGATGGCGGATTGGTGTAGAGTAAACAAAATGTCGCTCAATGTATCTAAATGTCACTGTATGCAATTCACTCGTAATAAAACAGTGCAACCCAACAAATACACATTGCACCAGCAAACACTGCAGGAAGTAAAAGAAGTTCGTGACCTGGGAATTGTGTTTGACAAAAAACTCAAATTTGACAAACATATATTAAATATAACCTCTAAAGGGTTCAAGGTCCTCGGATTTGTCTTGCGCAATAGCAAAGAGTTTTCGCAAACCTCAACTAGAATTAAATTATATAACACATTGGTTCGCCCACTCCTTGAATATAACAGCACCATATGGAATCCGCACTATGATATCTACATTAAACGCTTGGAAAGTGTACAAAGACGATTCCTATACCATCTTTGCTACAAAGACCACTTGGCAAAAAAAATTAGGAGCTACGACCTAAGACTACAACATTATAAAATAGCCTCGTTGGTAGATAGAAGAAAATTCCTAGATCTCACATTTCTTCACAAACTGTTCAACGGGGCGGTTGACTGTAGCGAGCTTCTTGGAAAGCTGCAGATAAGCGCACCATCTCGCTTGCCGCGGAAAGGTACCCATAACCTCTTCTATGTGCCGGGATCCAAAACCAACCTCGGACACTTTGCCGTTTTGCCAAGGCTCTGTAGGCAGTTCAACGATCTTTCGAAGAAAAATGACTTAGATATAATTATCATGCGAATTGGGAAAGTTTAAAAAAGATCTAAAAGTTTTTATATCCAAGTCATAATATGTTGTATTTTTTTTTCTTTCTTTTACTGACTTATTTTATATGCTTTGATTATTATTTGATTTTTATTTGATATTTGATTTCTATTTGACATTTGATTTCTATTTGATATTTGATTTTTACTTTATTTTTAATTTTTATTTATGATTTTGAGTTTTGATTTTTATTGATTATTATTGTTGATTATTATTTGAATATTATTTTAATTTAATTTGCACTTAATTTCTTTATCTTTTTTATGCTTATCAAACTTTTTGTACCAGCCTAGTTATTAAGTGAATGATGTGGTCGGCTATAATAATTGGAAGTGCACATTTGTACCGTCTCTGTCTATGTTAACGTGCATGTAATGTGTAGCCTCTGTTGGTGATCCAAATAAATAAATAAATAAATAAATACATCACAAATGTTATTCCAAAATATGTGATATAAAAATATCCTACTCAAACTACGTAAACAATTTATTTTCAAATCTAGAAACTATCTAAAACTGCTTTTACTCAAAATCATAACTAATTACACATAATTATTTAATCAGAGATGAAACAGTAGTATTTTCCGTAACAAGACCGCTACGAAGTGTTCTCAAGTTTTAAAAATAACAAGATAACGAGGTACCAGCTAATGACGTCATTGAATCCCGCCAGCACTTCTTTTTTCCAGTGAATAATAGCGTTACAACTAGGTTCTTTGGAAATATTTCTAAAAATGGGTAACACAAAGTGCAGATGAAGATAATATAAGTAGGTTTTGTTACAATTTAAAATTGTAAATGTAGGGAAAACCCATGCCTAGTGAATAATCATGTGTTGATGTCTTGATGTATATGTGGATATCTAGAAAATACCTAGACTCAAAATATGACAAATTTAAACATAGGATAAACTTTTGCTCATTAAAACAACGAAACGAACGCATAGCGCTACTAGATGTGGCTTTGTTTTGCTATGAACTGAGGGCCATTGGTGGATCAGAATAAAAAATATTCTTTTGTCATTTTATATACATACATTTATACAAAAACGGGAACAATAAATACGAACAAAGGTGATGCTTATTTCTTAAACTAAAATATTGGAGAACTGGAAGAGAGAGACATAAGAACTCTTCGAGTTTTCCAATATTTTACTTTGATATTTATCTGGCAATTAACAATTCAGAACTATAAAAAAACGCCGCATCATAAATTGAAACTGCAAACACAACACAAAGCGTTCGAAAAGCCCGTCTGCACCTTTTAATGTGCATGAGGCACACCTACGGCGGCACTCCTGTACACGCCCCTTCCATCGGTCATTCACCCCATCCTGGAATTTATTAACTGGACATAAATCACTTCAATACACTTCCAGGAGTAAAAACTGCGTCACGCAAACAGTGATTCTGCTACCCTCTTTTTTGTTTTAGAGGGTCATGTTATCAGTAGGATGCCCCGTGTCTCTTTTTTTTGTGGGAAAACCAATTTTGATAATGGATAGACTCATTTGTAGTTATTTTTAGAAAGTTTCTTTTGTTGTCTTGAAAAATAAAACTATGTAAGGTGAAATCTTAGTGTTTGGGTATTGGAAATTGTGAAAAAAAAATTCTTCATCTTTTATTTAGAAGAAAACATTATTACTTTTTTATTGAAACTCTATTCTTATTTTCACGCCAGCAATCTATCAAAATCGATTGCTTGCTAAACCGATTAATTTCTTCTTGACTTCGATCGAAAAAACCGACGTTCTCCGGTAAAGCAAACTCATTAATTTTAGAAGTGGTCGTTAGAATACGTCGCGGTCTTTACTGAATAATTATGACCCTGATGGAGGGGAAATGGTAAATCGAGGGAAATTCCAGACTTAAATACCCAGACAGCCAATATTTATAAATATAATAAATAAATGGTTTGTCAGTCACGTCGTAGCACAAACGGTAACCGTATTACTAGGTTTTGTAAGGAATACTAAAGATGAGACCTGAATTTAAATGTTGCATATTTAAAGTAGTTGCAAACTACATAATTTATTTTATTTTTCAGTCTTGGAAACTATCCTTTAAGATATTTATTTTTCGTCGTAAATATTTAATAACATTGATTATAGCAACGCACAATATTATGTATCTATCACAGCCAAGTAGTTTAATCAGCCACTTAATAAAAGCTGTCTAACATTTATAAATAGTTGAAGGTCAAAATGAAAAACTGGTAATAAAAAGAAATCAAACAACACAAAGGCCATAGCAAGCCTTTAGCATCCAAACTATCATTAAGGTTGAAATTAAAAAGAAGTTCAATTGAAAACAAGTGGTGCGGGAGTTACTGAATAGTTACGGACTGTGAAATGCAGTAATGAGTTGTGCTGGTCGTGAAATAGCTATGCTGCTAATTTGCTAAACTAAGAACACGGAACTTAAGTCATCAATAATCCTGAGGAATAAAAATATGATGAAATCTCTAAAAATTTACGAAGATAAAAAGCTTCAATGATCATGAGTGGGGGCTTGTGACACCACGGCGTGGTAAAAATCGTCGAACGAAGTGACGTCACACGAGTTTTCAACGCACTATATCGTCTTCGTTATTTATTTACGTAAAAAAATAAAAATACGTGTCCAATATTTTTGGGAAGTCTATCTTACGGACTAATTAGATTTTTTTAGGCAACTACCCTATTCTTGTTGATGACTTAAATAAGCTCAAGTGAAAGTTTACGTTTTTGGTTGGGATTTTGCTTAAATTTAAAAGTAAAACTATTGTTAGTTTTAGTTTTGAATTCATATTTGTATGAATTAAAATGGTTGGTCGTTTCAATTTATACGAAACGGTGGGAGAAAGTCGTTCAAGCAACGAGTACCAGCAAAGGAGGTTGGCGAGTTTGGACCCACATTATTTCACTTGCGAGTTCATGTTTACCATAACGTAAGAGGTTTATATTAAAAACATTGAGTTACTAGGTGATGGGAATTAAAAGTTAGAAAATATTTTATTACTTACGGTTGTCATTTTTTTTTAGTACACAAAACTCATAAAATATTTAAAAAAAAAACATACAAAAGTTAATATTAAAAATGCAACCATATTTTTTTACAGAAATGCACAATGTTATAAGTATTACGATTATTTATGATAATAACGTAGAATGGAACGTTATGCTGTCAATATGAACTGACTGTCAGTGTCAAAACTAATTACTGTTATTCCATTGTTTATTTTTATTTTGAATAGGTACCATAATTGGCTAGAGAGATACAGCACCACGATTGCTCTGTGGTAAACATTTCTATTCTGATTGAACACCTTTTTGAAACTACATATTACATAAAAAAGATAATATTGCATTGTTAGATACGCACTCTTAGATTAGTTTTAGGTAATAATCTTTTACCTTGTGTACCTTTTTTCTCCCAACTTTTACGACTTACTGCCCATTTGCTTTTTTTGCTAGTTTTATATAGTTCTACAACTAATTGAAAGTTATTATAAAATGGGTCCCATTGTACATGCAAACTCGCCATTCTCCTTTTTAATTAAAATAGGTATACAAGTTGGTAGTATTCAATTATTGTGTTTACATCATCCGATTAAAATTTAAACTAAAGCTTAATTTTTCTTTCAACTTTCTCGGAGTGATTAGCAGAGCTGAAACTTTAATTCATTAAGCGTTTAACGAACACCTGAACTCGATTAATAATTTCAAAACTCGGTCAATTCTGTTTCAGCGAACATAATTTTATTTTAAGTGAAGAAATATTCTACAGCAAAGTATTCGAATATCTTGTAAAATCAAGTGTTGAAATATCTATAGTTTTTTTACCTAAATATATGTAGATTTAAAATGTAGGTACTAGGTAGCAAAGGTATCCAAAAGTTTGGAAATAACGGGTTCACGTTAATACCTATCGAACAATTTGAATTTCGATGTGTTCACAGATTCCAGTTTAATAACAATAGTAAAATAAAATATACTGGCCAAAAGTAATTTTTGATTGCATTTATGAGAGAGTACATGGCGTTCATTTTTTTTTTGCAAGTTCGCACTTGTCTGTGTCATTATTCACTTCATACTCAACTTCCTTTTTTAATGGAAAGGAAGTTGAGTCTGATTTGCTCGGACTTATTACCCAATTTGGAACGGCAATATTATGTCCAAAAATACCTTAGTCAGTCCCCCAGGAAGGGGGACTGATGTGCATGAGGTCGAGAGTTCAAACGCATTCGTTCTGCAATTGTCGTGGGTCCATTCTTTCAAGGATATTCAATTTCATTGTAATTATGGTAAGAGGAGTGACGGCTCACGACACTCGTAAGGAGATCAATCATTATAGCAGATACCAATCTGATCATTTATAAGTAACTTATTACAATACTTCGAATTATTGTAGTTCATGATATTATCAACCATTTCTATGCATCTTATTTTTAGTGTTCCGTAAGTTCGTATGAAGAAATATAAATCCCCAAAGATCACTTCTTATAAGATCATTCGTCTGTCTAACAAACTGTCTGTCATGATTTGAAAGTTTAAAAAAAAATGCAATACAAATATTATTTTCCCCCCAAATGTCCGAAACTACTTAGGTACCTTTTAAAAAATACAGAATATAGCTATAATAATAAATCTAGTGTTAATATTTTTATTTCTAATCTACAAACAGGCTTATTCATAAAAATCGAAACACATGATTCGTTTAAACACTCTAAAGACACGTGCTATTTATTTTTAAACGAGATGTGGTTATTTGTTTCTAGAATGAGCCTGTAAGTGACAAAACATTCCAATATACTCACACGGTCGGCACTTATACGCTACTTCGACGTACTTGCTCTGCCTCGGACAGGGGTCCACGAGGCCCGCCATCGGCAGGGTACTGAACTTGCACTGGGGCTTCTTTTGGCATGCTTCCACCACTGTCTGCAGTAATGAGTACTACAAGGAAAATGTTTTAGTTAATCAATTTGAATATGCTGTAGAATCTAGGTAATCTACTTACTACTTTTGCCGCAGTAATGTGGATTATTTGTACTGTAGTAGATTATTGGTTAAGTCAGCCATACACGTTAGCATTACTATAAAAAGGCGTAAAAAACGCAAAACCTGGAAAGAGGTAACTGTGCTGTAATAAATTTTAATCAGCCGTTCAGTGCACTTTCTTGAGATATGCGAACAAAATAATTATGTATGCATCAGGAGGTTGCTTTTTTTGCCATTCAGTTTTGGGCCGATAGTTAACGTTGTTCATCAATTAATTCAATGACATCGATTTAGGTTTTGCGTTTGTTACACTATAATAGCATTAAAAAATAAAACACTGAACATTGTATCTTTTCATTGGTTCTTTCGGCGATGTTAAAGTATTTCAAGTATGTGGGTATATTGCCTGAATTCAAGCCATAAAAGCCAAATATTAAAAAATCATCGACTTTACTAAGAATAAATCTCAAAAAAAATATTCAAAAGAAATAAATTATCCTTTCCCTAACAGAAACGACATACATCATCAACTTTAGGAAGTGGCCCTAAGAAAAATATCGCTTTAAGTGCGAAAGAGGATCTAATGTTTCCT
Organism: Hecatera dysodea; assembly: GCA_905332915.2. Classification (NCBI taxonomy): domain Eukaryota; kingdom Metazoa; phylum Arthropoda; class Insecta; order Lepidoptera; family Noctuidae; genus Hecatera; species Hecatera dysodea. Next base: position 7,202,332 of record HG995295.1, read on the forward strand.
ATTAAAGTCATCTTTCTTTTTTTATGTCAAAGAATGACAAACGGGCCTTGGCGCACCTGATGTTAAGTGCTTGTTATAACCTGTAGACATCCGCAATTTCAGCACCTTTGCAAATAAGGTTATTTTATGAATAGACTCGCCCCGACTTTTAAAGCACTTTTTATGGTAAGTCTACGAGTCAGTACATTAACGTTAGACGGAGTTTATATTAGGTTTAAGATTCTTAGCTAGTCCGGCAAAAGTTTACCGTATAATCCTGATTTATGTTGACAAACATTAAAAATAAATTATTACACGCATTAATTGGCGTACAAAATACATCTTTTTTTTGGACAGCTTATTCATTTGTGATGCCAGACATATCCAACGCTTATATCCAGCTTATGTACAGAAATCCGATTAGCCTTTTAGATTATACTAGCGACCCACCCCAGCTTCGCACGGGTGCAAAGCTAAACCTGTACCATATTATACATATAAACCTTTCTTACATGCATGCATGCATGCATGCATTTCTTACATGCATGCATGATACAACCTTACTGCAGTCTTGTGCCAGTTTGCCAGTAGAAATGAGTAATTGTTTATCACAACATATTTTAAATAAAGAAGTTGTAATTTATAGTGATGAAATAGGAAAGGATTTAGGCCACCTTTTGTCAAATGAATACCCAGGACATTCAATAATAAACAATTGTATGCCTGGCTGTTCTTTATTTGACATAATGAAAAAAATTATAAAATGTAAATTTAACCAAGAAACCATACTTGTCATTTTTATTGGTAATAGAGGCAATGTGAACAAAGGAGAATTGCTCCAATATTATAGAACACTAAGTAACCTCGTATTAAGAAAAATTGTGATGTTCACGTTGCCATATAGCCAAAGTTTGCCACAGGAAGAAAATCTCACTAGATTTAATTTTAATATGAATCTGCACAATATGACATTTCATAATCACTTATTTCATTTAATTGACATCAACAATTATGTTGGTGATAACTTTTATTTGACAAAGGATAGGTATCTTTTAAACAGATACTATCTGACAAACTTTTATCGAAGACAGATAGCTATGTCGCTATCATATTTTTTTAATATAACAGCCAAGAACTTGGCTAAACAATTTGCTCCTATTGAGCAATGCCATGACATTTTAAATAATTCTGCCAATACCTTGGCAGCAAATACTGACATGAATTATAATTTAAATTAAAAAGTAAGACAACAGAGATTATCTCTAGCACCAATACACAAAATAGTAGTAATTCAAATAACCTTTTAAAATCAACAAATACTATTAACCTGGTGCATCAAAATATTCAAGGATTTATGAACAAAGACTTAGAAGTTGAATTATTCCTTAATTTTAACAATATTGATATTCTCTGTTTAACGGAACATTGGCTTAAAAGCCATCAGTTTCAGTTAAATTATAGCAATCACCAGGTTGGTAGCTCGTTCAGCAGAGAAAATGCTATACATGGTGGCTCATTAATTTTAATAAATAATCATCTTAAGTTTAAAGACCGTAAGGATATAGTGAGCCTCTCTGTTGAGCGGATTATTGAAATAGCCTGTATTGAATTGGAGCAGTATATTATATTAAGTGTGTACAGACCACCTTCAGGATTGTATGATAGTTTTGAAACAGTAATGGATGAAGTTTTGCACAAAATTTGTAATTCAAGCAAGTCTATCATTGTCTGTGGTGACTTTAATGTTAATTTGTTAGAAAATTCTAGTTTAAGTACGAAAATTACAAGTCTGTTTCAGTCATACAATCTTGCAAACCTATTCATGGAGCCTACTAGAATAACTCCCACTAGTGCCACTTGCCTAGATAATATCTATACAGATGTTGTACCTACCCATACAAAGATGATTAATTTAATAGATTCAGATCACTGTGGACAATTTATATCTATACCAAATATAAATAAAACCAAAACAAAAAAGGATATCACTGTTAACCCAAAATCAAAATTTCGCTTAGAAATATTTAAAACTAAACTTTTAAATAAAATGCCAACTCTGTCAACTAATGGTGACCCTAATCAATGTTACAATGATTTTTTCAAAATGTATTGTGCAGAGTTTGATACAACATTTGTTCCCAAAACCATTTCGGTTAACAGTAACACTTCCTTCAGTGACTGGGCCACCATTGGTATTTATAAAAGTAGAGAACGGCTTTATGAGCTGTACGAAGAAAGAACTTATATTAATACTGTAGAGTTTAATTTATATGTTAAGAATTATACTAAACTATTTAAAAAGGTTTGTTATATAGCCAAGTCTAGGTACTTGAGTGCAAAAATTAAAAATAGTAGTAATGTGATAAAAATGACTTGGGATATTATTAATAGCGAAACGGGAAGGTCTTGCAATCGAAGTAGTGATTATAGCCTTGCTATTAATGACAATATAATTAAATTAGATTCGCAAGTCGCCGCGGCTTTTGAAGATTTCTTTGCAGAGATTCCCGTATCGACAACTAAGTTTCTAGATTCATCACCTAGGGCTGCAGAAGCATTACTTAAAGAAAACGTTCCAGTTTGTGATGCCGAATTCAAATTCCAACATGTCACTTCTAATGATATCGTAAAAACGTTTAACTCATTGAATGTTAAAAAGACTGCCGATCTATGGGGTAATTCTGTCGACCTTGCTAAGTCCATTATACACATTGTAGCCTCTACTTTAGCTGTTATTTTTAATAATTGTATAGACCGTGGTGAGTTTCCTGATCTAATGAAATATAGTAAAATAATTCCGTTATTTAAATCGGGGAGTACATCAGACCCTTCCAATTATAGACCAATATCAGTGCTACCTACTTTTAGTAAAATTTTTGAGAAACTTATTTTAAATCAAATGCAAAGTTATTTTGATAAACATAAATTTTTACATAACAAACAGTTTGGTTTTACGAGGGGTCGTTCAACAACCGATGCCGGTGTTGAACTTCTAGGACACATTTACAATGCATGGGAGGACAAATGCGATGCTTTGGGCATTTTTTGCGATTTGTCCAAGGCGTTCGATTGCGTTCTCCATGAGACGTTAATCAGGAAATTGCACTATTACGGAATCCGGGACGCCTCTCTGGATCTTCTTACTTCATACTTGAGTGGTAGGATTCAGAGAGTTGATGTCAATGGTAAAAGGTCTCCTGGATCGGTAGTCAGGATGGGGGTCCCCCAAGGCTCAATTTTAGGTCCCTTCCTGTTTCTGATATATATTAATGACTTGCCGTACCTCATAAAAGATAAATATGATATAGTGTTGTTTGCAGACGACACGTCGCTTTTGTTCAAACTAAAACGTCAGCAGATGGTTACTGACAATATAAATAGTGCCCTTGCGACTGTAGTTAACTGGTTTAATGTTAATAATCTTCTACTTAACGAGAAGAAGACGAAATGCATAAAGTTTACTTTACCTCATGTAAGACAAGTGAATACTGTTCTAACAATAAAGGGTGAAGAGTTGAAACCCGAAGATACCACAGTGTTCTTAGGCATCACTTTGGATGCGAAGCTTCAGTGGGGCCCCCATATAGATAAACTGTCAAAAAAACTCAGTTCTGCAGCATTTGCCGTTAGGAAAATTCGTGGCTTAACTGATTTAGAAACGGCCCGTTTAGTGTACTTTAGTTACTTTCATAGCGTGATGTCATATGGAATTCTGTTGTGGGGAAATGCCGCCGATATGCAGACAATATTTGTTTTACAAAAAAGGGCTATTCGTGCGATTTATAAATTAAATCCCAGACACTCACTCAGAGAAAAATTTAAAGAGATTAATATAATGACTGTGCCCTCTCAGTATATCTATGATAATCTCTTGTACGCACATAAAAATATTAATCTGTTTAAAAAATACAGTGATATCCATAGCATAAATACTAGGAACAAACACAATTTTGTTGTTCCTAAAACCAGGCTCAAGAAAATAGGTGGTTCCTTTCGATGCCAATGTATACATTTTTATAATAAACTTCCTGGCCGCATTCAAGAACTAAGCATAAATAAATTCAAAGTATTTATAAAACGTAAGCTATGCCAGAAAGCTTTTTACACAGTTAAAGACTATCTGGAGGACAAGAAGGCTTGGGATTGAGCTGCTTCAGTTGTGTACATGGCCCAATGTTTTATGTTGTTGTTTTGTTTCTGTGTTTTTCTTTTATATTTTTACACTTTGACATGTTTTAATTTTCGTTTAGTTTACTTTTGACATGAATGTTTACTTTTTAAAGTATTCTTTTTATTTTATTACAATTTCTTATTTTGACATGAATGCTTACTTTGTAAAGTATTATATTTTTTAATTTATTTACTATTGTGAATATGAGGACTATATGGGTTATTATTGCTTTTTCCTCTTCAACTATTTTTTTTTCCTTTTTTTTTAGCGTTGTCTGGCTGTTTGAGTTTTTTTGTGGCCTACCCAAATGTCCTTTCATTGGCATTGTTCGTCGAGTCGTTGAGCTCCTTATTGGTTCTAAGTTGAGCTACTCGACTACTGACCAAGGCTTGCAATGAATGGACAGGTCCACTCAAATCTGCGTGGTTCTTTCCTCAAAAGACCACTTCAGACACTGACATGGTCCTCATATAACGTATTGTGAATGTGAGGACCATGTAGATCGCTATGTTAGGGGTTCATTTCTTGTTGGTCTGGCGGTTTGAGTTCTTTATGTGGCCTACCCAAATGTCCTTACTTTAGTATTGATCGTCAAATCGACGAGCTCCTTAAAGTTCTAAGTTTGAGCTACTCGGTAACTGACAAATGCTTGCACTGTCTGGACAGGTCAACTCAAATCTGTGTGGTACTTTCCTCAAAAGACCACTTCAGACACCAACCTACATGGTTCTCATATGATTTGACCAGTACAATTGTATGGACTTTAAAAGAGACCTTGACCTCTGAGTTTGTTTCGGTGTTTCTTCTCAGGGTAGTCAGCTAGGAAACACCGGCCTCATCTAGTTTAAAACGACCAAAAATATTGACGTGTAAAAGTGTTATTTACAACCTACTTACAAAATAAATATCATTTATCATTTATCATTTATCATTATCATTTCTCTTAAATCACTCTATCAAATAAAAAATCGCATCAAAATCCGTTGCGTAGTTTTATAGATCTAAGCATACATAGAGACACAGACAGAGGGAAGCGGCTTTTTTATATAATGTAGTGATGGGCTAAAAGATTTTATTACAAAAAGCGGTAAGCACAAACATTACACTACAATATCTTGGCAGTTGGAAGGCAGCGTGACGAAGGCGTTAGTCAAAACATCGAAAATTTATGGAATTGACGCGTTTCCTTGTATTTTAGCATTTCGACAATCACAAGCGCTGATAGAACGGCACATTGTATACAGTATTAGAATTAACGACAGAGGTTTGTGAAAATATTTAAACTTCCAAAAATTCAAATACAATTATTAAACATAAAGGGGACGAAACATTTGTTCGCTGTCCACATACACACCGCATGCAAGCTGGCACTATACATTACTTAATTAGAATTCAGGCTGCGTCAGCCAATCAGAATGCGTTATATGACCGAAACAATGAATTGTGGGCCAACTACGATGCGGACGGAGAGTGTAATCGAATCCTAATGTATCAATAAGGGGTTTTTACTAGAAAACTGTATGGAATCACTGAACAGCTTTGGCGAAATAACTTCTGCGATATTTGAAAAATGAGCACATGAGTACCTACGTCTCTTTGACAGGAATTATGACAGTATGGAATTAAAATAATTATGGCATTTAAGTGAATTCTAAAGGTAGATCAAAATCTCCGTCAATTTATTATGCCAATAATATAAAGTTTTTTTTTTTAGATTGTCAGTGTACAAGAACATAAAAAAATAAAATGTATCAGACAGAGACCGGGTGTCTTGGTGGCCAGTTTAGGCACCAGTCTCCTACAATACTAAAATGTCTGATACCATGTAATAATATATGTTTTGTAATATGGCGGCGAGAAAAAAAGCGATTAAAGCAATGAATGGACCAGTATCGACAGTATGTTTATAACTTATAATGGATGACGTAAAACCTTCTATTAGCGAACTCATGAACAGTAATTGGTAGACACTTGAAATTTTCAAAAACTTTCAATTTTGATTTCTATTTATGATACGGCATCCTTCGTATGTTAGCCCGACTAGCTCTTTGCCGGATTTTATTTATTTATTTAAAGTTTATGTACAACAGTGGTACATGGGCGGACTTAATGCAACAAGGTATTCTATACCAGTCAATCTTTGGGTTAAAAAACGCATGAAAATTGGACTATAAGTAGTGCTGGAGATTAATAGGAACATTGGTTTGCACAAACAAACAAACAAACATCCTCTCACCCCAAACGCACACCATACACTGTTTCCGTTCCGTTGTGGGTAAAAATACAACACTGTGGTAGGTGCACAACAAATACATGCCTATGACGTATTAAAGGCATAAAACACTTTAAATTATTATCATATAAAAGTACCAACCTGCATAGCATTAGGTCTCTTACAGTTCTTGCTCTGTTCGATTTCCTCATTGCTCAAAGCAGGACATCCTTGTTCTTCCCCTGCCTTCCCGTACTGTGCCACTTGGATGCTGATGGTGGTGCCTCTGGGACATGCTAAGGCTACCGTCTCATCGTTGCATACTGACCGCTGTATGACCTTGAGAGTGTCCAGTAGAAGCGCTGTAACAAATTAAAAAAGTGAGTATTATAAAGACTTCCTAAAACATAATACAAAGCTCGGGTTTCGCGGCTTTAAAAGACAATTTTACTCATCTGTACCATTATCTTTTAAATTTAGACGTTACAATCATAGACATATTTACTTAACTATATTCTACCGATAGACGTTCATACAAACCTTTTGTTTAAACCAGTAAGTTAGAACTAAAGTTAAAACATTGCTTAGTAGGTCGTCTAACTAAACTATTAATAAGCAGCGCTAGATTGCTAATAAAGAAAAAAAGTAGTAAGTAGTAATAAATAATAATAATCATAATTATTACGATTATTATTTGGGTTATATTTTTCTCGCATCACACAACCAAAACGTCATGAAATTCCTGGCGTTTATGCGTAAATAGATTTTAAACCGCAGATGAGAAAACTGGAGGTATTCCATGAAGCACACCCAAATGAAGCACACCCAGACGAAGCACACCTAAAGTATTCCACTTAGCACACCCGTAGGTGGGCTTCAAATAAAAAATTAAAATAATTAATTTCCTATTCCACGAAGCACACCTACGAATATCACTCGCATAGTGCGGGGACTAAGAAATAAAAATGTCGATAGAAGAAAATATTTATTATTTAAAAGACTAACTTAAATTTCTAACATCATTCAGTTTCATTATAATAATGTGAATCTTACTATTTAAAATCAAAGATTGTTTCATAATTATCTTTCCAAATTTTTTTTTTAGTTTTTAACTATTTTTCTATTATTTTCCTTTTTTGTGCTCTTAATAAAATCACAGATTGTTTCATAATTATGCAATAAAAACTTGGACAAATATAAAAAACGTTGTAAATATAGTTTTCCATAGAGATCTATGTTGAAGTTTTCTTAAAGCTACCTGTTTAGTGAATAATAAAAATACTCTACTTTAACATAAAAAATCACAGATTGTTTCATAATTGCAATAAAAACTTGGACAAATATCAAAAACATTGTAAATATAGTTTTTTATAGAGATCTATGTTGATGTTTTCTTATAGCTACTTTGATGTTGATGTTTTCTTATAGCTACTACTTAACTAATAATAAAAATACTCTAGTTTTATGTAAAATCACAGACTGTTTAAAATTACAAATCACAATCTTTAAGATTCTTAAATAATCCTGAAGAAATGGGCAATTTAGTATCTAAACTTATCAATTAAATAAATTATTATTAATCAGAATCTTAATTTCTCTAGACAATGTCCAACTGAAATTAAGCCATTTTTATAATCTTTTATTGTGTTTTCGATTATATTATTTTTTATTTCAGCATGTTTTTGATGATTTGAATTACCCATTTATACTCTAATTTTTGCATAATTATAATAATTGCATAATTATTGCAATTTTATGAAACAATCTGTGATTTTTTGTTAAAGTAGAGTATTTTTATTATTCACTAAACAGGTAGCTTTAAGAAAACTTCAACATAGATCTCTATGGAAAACTATATTTACAATGTTTTTGATATTTGTCGAAGTTTTTATTGCATAATTATGAAACAATCTGTGATTTTATTAAGAGCACAAAAAAGGAAAATAATAGAAAAATAGTTAAACTAAAAAAAAATTTGGAAAGATAATTATGAAACAATCTGTGATTTTAAATAGTAAGATTACAAAAATGTCAAATATTGTGTCACATTATTATAATGAAACTGAATGATGTTAGAAATTTAAGTTAGTCTTTTAAATAATAAATATTTTCTTCTATCGACATTTTTATTTCTTAGTCCCCGCACTATGCGAGTGATATTCGTAGTTGTGCTTCGTGGAATAGGAAATTAATTATTTTAATTTTTTATTTGAAGCCCACCTACGGGTGTGCTAAGTGGAATACTTTAGGTGTGCTTCGTCTGGGTGTGCTTCATTTGGGTGTGCTTCATGGAATACCTCGAAAACTGATGTTGTGCCTACATACATCGATAAAATATAAAATTATAATAATATCTTTAAAAACTCACGTGACGTCACGTCGCTGGTAAAAATTGTAGCACGTAGTGACGTCACGCGTGTTTTAAAACGTGTCAAATATTTTTTGGTAATCTATTAGATAGATTAATTAGATTTTTTCAGTAAAATACACAATTAAGAAAAATCTGATTGGAAAATTTGATGAAATATTGCTAAAATCCAAAATCTGCTTTGATACCAAGAAAAGTAAAGGGATGTCTTTTTATCTAGCGAATATTCAACACCATTTACATTACAAAATAGGTGAATGATAATAATCTTTTATAGCATCAGAAATTCGGTGTACGAAAATACATACACTGTTCTGAGAAATCTACGTAGAACGTCTCTGAGCGTTACACACAAGAAATACCTGAAAATATCCAATAAAATAATATGGAGCTGGCAACCCTATGTAACTCGCATAAACCTAAATATAGATTTTTATCTGGTATCTTTATCTCATCTTAGATAAAGATACCTAAGATTTGATTGGTATTTATTGGTTCAGGTGTTTGCTTCATAAAATAGACAAAAATAAAACAATCCAGAAACACTGGCGCGTACTGCGATATGTGTCAGGACAAATTAGAGGAGTACGACACGACCTTGTAGAGGTGGTACAGAGAACGGAACACCGCGTTGGCAGCTACTAAGTTGTCATTGGTAATACCATTTATAACCACGCAATTCCACAGACGCTTCATAGCGTAAATAATTATCATCACATCCGTTGTAGATAGAAACTATTGGAAGTTCTAGTATGCTTACAATCATAATAGTTTAATTCGTAAGTTGTTATTCTATAATTTTTGTATTCATGCACTCTTAATGATTATTAAATCAATAAATTTATATAAGGTATATTTATCTAAGATGAGGTAAAGATACCAGATAAAAAACTATATTTAGGTTTATGCGAGTTACCTAGGGTGTCAGCTCCATATTATTTTGTTGGATTTTTCCAGGTATTTTTTATACATTTATGTATACTATAATTTTTGTATTCATGCACCCTTAATAATCATTAAGGGTGTATGAATAGAAAAATAGGGTAGTTGACTAAAAAAATGTAATTAGTCCGTCAGATAGATTTCCAAAAAATATTGGACACGTATTTTTTCTTTTTTCACGTAAACAAAAAATGAAGACGATACAGTGCGTTAAAAACTCGTGTGACGTTACTACTCGCTACAATTTTTACCGAGCCGTAACGTCACAAGCCCCCACTCCTGATCTTTGATACTTTTTATCTTCGTCAGTTTTTATAGATTTGATAAAGGAAAAATACGTGTCCAATATTTTTCTATAATCTAACTGACGGACTAAACATAATCATATATTTTTTACTCAGGAAACATCCCTATTATAGAAAAACAACTTACGAATTAAACTATTAGGATTGGTTTGAACCTATGTTTCAGGTCATCACTTAACAAGACTAATCAGTCTTGTTAAGTGATGACTTGAAACACAGGTTTTATACACCTAGCTCAGGAAAGTCGCTAATTATAAATAATTGTAGGCTTAAAATAATTTTTCCATAAGCCCTGATATATTAATAATTTATTTATACACATAGTTATTTGTTGGATACCTACTAGCATAATTATTTATTTAAGATTTTTTGTGGCTATTACTATGTTACTATATTGTGTAAAAAGATTTTAATAAATATGAAAGGGATTTAATATATAGGTATTATTATATTGTGTTAAATTGTAGCAGAATGTAGTACAAGACTTTCGTCTTAGCGTTTTCCTAGAAGTAGTCTGTCTGGCCGGATAGATGTTCCGAATTTGAAAATTTTTTTTTTTTAACGGATGTTTGACAAGAAAAGTTTTAGCATGATGGGCCGTGATATTTATAGTTTACAGATTAATAGAGTTACGTTCTATTTGGCTTCGAATGACTTCCCAAACTTTGTATTCCCGGGTTCTGCACAACAACTGCAATTTGCCAGAAAACTCCAATTAAAGTAAAATATGAATGTATTAGCGTCTGCGGTTAAACACTACCAATCAGCAAGGTATGCAACGAATTTAGTAGACCTGTAATTTTGGAAGAATAAGATGGCAGCACTTGGAAAAACGAACTAAGAAACCACAAAATACCAAAACGTTGCAGAACCAATTATAATCGCCATAATTATACCTACAGCTTATTTCGTGTTTGCTGAATTTATTATGTCTGTACTGATATTGCTACTATAAGTGAATCCTTTAACATTTATTATATTGTTGTAATTGTTTTTTAACTCTTGATTAACTACCATGAGTATGTTATTGAGTTTGATAGGGACTCGTCTTGGAAAGTCACACTTAAAGAACGTAATCGAACCACAGGCGTCACGTGCACGTTCATCATCATCTGCCTAGCCTTTTCCCAACTATATTAGGGTCGGCTCCCAGTCAAACCGGATTCAGCTGAATACCAGTATTTTACCTGGAGCGGCTGCCTACCAGACCTCCACAACTCATTACCTGGGTAATACGGTACTTCTTGGCAAGACTAGAGTCAGATTTACTGGCTTCTGACAATCTGTAACGACTGTCAAAGATCTACAAATCCACCCGCCAAACTGCCGCTACAAGCCACTACTATCGCCACTACCATCGCCATCGCTACTATCGCCATCGCTACTATCGCCATTGCTGGTGTTATTAAAATAAATAAATGTGATGTGTGGATTTTATTTCCTAGCAATGGTTGCCGTACACATGAACACAGTCATGCGCTACACAAATAAAAATAATAATCCTGTTCGAAAACAAGAGAAAAACAAATATGAAAACCTTCGATCTTCGAGACACTGATTACATCACACTTGCGAAAATGTTGATACTCTAATGACATATGTTTTGTTCAGATTAACTTCGGAACTTTCACAGTTGAAGTTTTGATGCTTATAAGTTGCTCGGCTATTGTCGTGCTCGTTTTATTATTCGAGAGAGCAATTTCAGATGAGTCAAGTGTTAAGGTTTATGTTTGGCTTGTGACCTTATTCTATAATAAATATGCTCTGAAGGTCAATTATTTATTCTCGTACTTAAAAAGCGGTCAGAGTGTGAAGAGAGAGAAAAAAGCTAATTTTTCATATAGGTACTTTTACAGACAAATCTGTTTCTGACTAAGATGCGAATGGATTAATATATTGGTAATATAATACAATAAATGACAAAATGTAGGGAAATTAGAGTTTTTGACAGTTTACGACTACTTGAATCCCTATTCAACTCTTCGAGAATGGTCCTCAGATCAAATCGTAGTAACCACACTTACAGTTAAATGCTAGAACAAGATTATAATTCATCAGAAAATCTTTACAAAATACCAGTTTTGCTTTTTGTAATGTTCGTGAAATAGGATAAAATTTCGAAATAGCTATCTTCTTATGAAATGCCGCCTTTAAAGTCAAGATTTCAAAAAACAGCTCTGTTTTTTTCATACCAATTAAAAACCGACAAATTTCATTTATGAAATCTGTAGAACGCGAAGCAAATCTGCTTTCAAATCGAGACTCATAACTGAGTCTCTTTTTACAGTTAGAAAGTAGGTGCAGGCCTAACTCTGACCTACATTTTTAATAGCACTTGCATATAAAACTCCCCTTCAGCAAGCCGTAACGAAAAAAAAACCTTATTAGGTCAACATTTAATTAGGTTCAGTTTCTATGATGACACTTTTCAAGTAAACGCTTGCGTGTTTACTATGGACATTAAATATACGTACGTACATAAAGTAAATAGCAAATGATATACGCGACACACCTCGAATTTTTATGTTAACATACATGATGCTCCAAAAATACTGCCCATTAATGTCTGCCCAGCCAACTATGTAAATACACAAATGAAACGACTTTAAAAAAAAGTGGGAACACACCTGACAAAAAGTGTTTATCGAACTAACTTTTGTCATTAATTAGGTAAGATACACAGTTGTGTTCATAAAAATATCATGTGAAAGTAAATTTTGTGCTATTTGAAAACCCCATTACTGTATTACATACCTACTTACTACAAAACCCGTGACTTTTACGAATGACGATTGAAGTTAAACAAACATGCCCAAGGTTGTCAAAAGATGACAGTAACACATTTCAGAATGTAACAAAATGGTTGGCAAAATAAAAACTCGAAACATTAGAAAAGTCAAATACTAGAAATAATACTTATAACACTGAAACTGTACCAGACAGAACCTAATACATAGTTAATGTATTCCGAACATTTATTTAGGTATACTGGACGTCTAGCAGTAAATTTCTTAGGTGTGAAAAGTGTAATGCTTTATTTAGGCACAATTTATTGGCTACTAAAAGGAGTATTTGTTTTATTCAACAAAAGGAGAATTTAATTTTGTGATGGAACATCTGTACTGTATCGATAATATTTTGTGAAAAACTTTTGGCATTTTTAGTTTATTTGCTAACCAGTCAGTGTTTTTAGATATTTTGACAAGTGGCATATTCGATGAGACATTACCGATGGAAAAACTGAACCAAACCTGGTTTTGCTGTTTCAATTTTCTAGATAAAGGTAGTATGAAGATAGAATATGAAGTTTCTTGATCATTCACCAAAACAGCGAATGTCTAACCCTTTGGCTGCTACATGTGTCGGAAAATCTAAAAATATTTTTATCTGCAGCTTTTTGAGTATTACAAAATCGGTAAGTAAAAACAAGAAAACTGTTAGGGTACCATCGGAAGGACCTCCTTTGCTCGAACCGAGATGGCTTCAGGATGACTGCAGGTCCTGAAAAGAAACAATGGCGAACAACAGTTTTTTTCGACAGCCTGAACTGTCCTACTCCTTTTATTCTCTTTGTTAGTCGTCTTCACACCAATTCACTAGCTAGCCATCCAAGGCGTCGTGCTATCTTATCCTCGGTCGACTAATATTATAATTTTGTAATCTCAATTGACTTAACCAATCACAGAGCAAACGTTCGCATTAAAACGCATTCGCATTAATCCAAATGGCGCTGCTAATATGATGGGGATGGTACATCAGCATAAGTCTGCCTAGCGCGGCAGCCTAAGTGCCAGCGGCATTATCAGCTTAAATATCCAGCCGCAATGCAATGCTGACGTCTCATCAGCGCTTGCTCTAATCACTTATGATCGGGATGGGTATAGTTTTAAGAACTGAATGAGTTTTAATTGGATAACCGAGACAAGCGATAGCGTTGTGAATGGAAGTTTTAAATGTAATAATTGAAATAGCAAGGCAATTTAAAATAACAACGAAGCTTTTGTTACCGTGCGTTTTACACGAACGAAACTTCTAAAACTTCGGCTTATTAAGTCGGTTAGTTTTTCAAGCGACTTTACGCGTATATAAATTAGAAATTATGTTAGTATAGGGATGGCTATATTCTAAGCGTGTTCTATCCAAAAAAGTTGTAATTCTGTTCAGCAAATGTTGAGAAGTAACTGATTTACAAAATATCTAAACACTCAAACTTTAGCATTACAATATCAGTAGGATAAGATGAAAGTCAAGATGTTTAAGACAAGAAATAAACACCTTTACTTTTTCCTGTTTCAAAAGGCACCTAAGATACAGTTTTTTTCTATGTGTTATTCTTAATTTACACACAAATTTATTTCAGCTGTCTCATATACAAAAACCAGCTTAATCATGAATTTAGAAATCGGTCTATAGATATATTTCATAAATACCTTTACAATTGAGTACAAATTCTATATAATTTACTTTTTTTGCTAAAAATTGTTTTCTTCTTTTTGTAAAAAGACAAACAACGATTATTCGTTGTATATCTTTTTAATTAAATTGAGCAACTAAAATACCAAAAAAAAAATTGTTTTATTAAAAAGATTGCTTTGATAAGCCAATGTGCTGATCAACAACACCAGAAGAAGAAAAATGCTCGAAAACTATGAAGTACTCTAAGCTATAAATATCACAAAATAAATCCTAAAGTGTACTAGAACCGTCCACGGTGGGATCCACGGGCTTGAGACTTGAAAATTCTGGAAACTTTAAGCAACAAACTTAAACTTTAAGCCTAAGAGAAGTTTGTGAACCCACTCAAAACTTTAACATTCACTGAATCATAATTAACAATGAAAGATGCTCCTTTACATGTGATTAATTTTTATAACTTTATTTTTAAAAGTTTTTATAAAATTTTAAAATTTGAATTTGGTAATGAGTATTATGTTCAAGACGTGAGTTCGTGCCGAATATTTGAGTTTTAAAATTGAAGTATTTTACGTGCCTGATCAAAAAGTTTTATAGCATTTTTAAACATGTTGAATACTGATAATAAATCCCTGCATAAAAAAATATCTTCTTTCTTTGAGTCCATCCAAATGTTATCTATACAGGGTGAATTTTCAAATATGTGTTAATGGCCAGATCCGAAACTCTGAGGAATTGCAAAAAACACTGAAAGGGATTTCGAGCCCGATTTTGATGAAATTGAAACTTCTAATTTCCTGACTACCTACCTAAACATTAACAGATATATTTTTTCAGAAATCACTGTCTTGTTTTATATATTTTTTTAAATATACATTTTTGTCGTATGTTTGTAATAAGGTGTACAATAAAATATGTGCAAAATAAAAATAAACATAATCTTTGCACTTTTTTATTTAAGGTTTCTTACTTATTATTTTATTTCATGTTTAGAAAAGATCTATTAAGTAGATAATATTAAGTTGAATTGAAAAACAGTTTTTGGTTAGCTAAGAAAGAACTACCTGAAAACTGTTTTTCAGTTCAAAATTTGCCCTTTAGTATTGATATGCGTCATTTCGTTTTACAATCTCTACTATCAGCAGTTTAAACGTACTAGCAAGATGAAGATCATAAGTTAAACCCACGTTTCGGGCCACATTTGCGCCGCCATTTATTCCACGTACGACACGTCTTCAAAAGTTATATTGCCTGTTCAGTTTGAGTGAACCTCAAGATGCATGTTGATGCCACAATAATCAGCTATGATCGCACTCAGCACATATTTTGGTGCAGAAGGCAAGAATAACGTATGTTATTTATTATGTAATTTTATTACCAACTACATAGAGCTTCTGTCAAAGGCTTAGCCCAAATGAAAGTCGAAAATTATCCCAAGGGAACATACTCCCAAAATAAAAATAAAAAATAATTTGAGTCTTATTTCAGACCAATCGCCTACCTGTGTGCCAAGTTTCATCCGAACCCGTTCAGCCATTTAGATGTGACGAGGTAACATAGACACGCATTTTTTTATATATTGTACTGTTTTTAAATGGTCATAGCATAATAAATGGTCATAATTTATAATATAGATATACTAGAGGTAGGTACTAGAGGTAGGTAGAGGTAAGTACATACCTACCTAACCTGAAACTAGGCAACGTGGCAATCTATCAGCTGTACTGACTGTCAAAGTCAAATCTTTGGATCCACATGACATTTCAGTATCACGTAGCAATGCTGTACACTACTTCTCTACTAGAACTTTCATTATTTTTTACTTGTAAACCTACATGTTTTTGCTTTTATAATCCTACTCTGAAACAAACCATTCTGCTGTGGATAAATTTTCTACTGGTGGAGATGGCAATAACGAAACGAAGATTTGAGAAAAGCTTTTTATTTTAAAAACTAAACTTCCAGAGTAAAACTTAGTTAATTGAAAGCAATATCAAGGTATGGTAATGGAGCTGCCTTTAAAAAACCGAAGGAAAGGATACCCTAAATCCAAGTAAAAAAAAAGAAAAGCCTTTGCTCAGAACTATTCAAAACTACTTTCGGTTGCCCCTTTGGGAAATTAGGCCGTATTATTTTGACGATGCCTTTCTTAACATACATCTGGCTCTCTATTAAATTCTATCCAATAACCTTAACATATTCTGCCTCTGATAGAACATAAAACTAATTGTATTTTTTGTTTTTTTTAAAAAACGTTTTAATAAAAAACATCTACAAACAATAACTAAACTTCAAAAACATTGTGCTCTTCAAAAAAATGATAAATTAATGGAAAAACAAAAAAAAAACTTAAATATCACGTCTGTAGTCAGTAATTGCTATCTTAAAATATCGCAATCTAGTAAAAGGTTTAAATTTTGGCTCCGTTAACGAATTATTGAGCGAAATTACCTCTTTGAGAAAAGGGGCAATTTATGTTAATTGGAAAATACACAGTGATAGCGGCACTATGTTTTAACCGACTTTAAAAAAGTAGAAGGTTATAAATTCAATTTTTTATACATAGGTATATATAATATATTTTTATATTCGGGCATAACTCAGTCATATCTAGACGGATACGCAGTTAATTTTTTGTTTTAAAGAGGTTTATGCCGAAATGTTCCATATTACGTTTCGTTAAGATCAAATGATAAACTTCGGAGATTAACAATAAAATTGATATGGACGGGTTGAAGTAGCACTAAAAAGTAAAAAAAAAAACTTTTACAAAATTAACAACCGAATTAAAAAAAAAACCAGGTGTTTCTGGAGTGGTTTCTTACTTTTTTGACACCGACTTTCAAAATTATTTTGTATTTTGTAGTGGGTTTTGGAAGTAGGTTGAGTTTTTTTTTTTTTGTAAAAATAAAATATATCTTGTCACCAACCACTGCAATTTGTAAACAAGCATGTTTTATTTCATACCTTTCAACCACTCTCAGTAAACTCATGATTGCAAATGAAAACACGGTACGTGAAACACAAATAAAAGTTAAATTAAATAAACAATTATATACTTTAAAACTCAGTGATTTTAATTAAACGTTAAACATAATCATCATCAGTACGGAAAGCTCGATGATGATACACGCTTTATGACACGAGATATTATTCAATGGCTAGCTGTATTACCAACATATCTGAATCCCGATAAAGGGCTCTCGAGTACATTTTCCTATAATCAGTATATTGTTAAATGTACTGTTTGAACACCCTTATCTTCACAAGTGGGAGGCAAACTGTCGAATCACTACAGTCTGTAAATGTATTTTACTTAATCTGCGCTAAGAGGATATCTCCTAACTACTTTTTTTACTCAATTCTAGCCCCCTTCAAATTCGTTTTGCTCCCGTAGAAACGCAAAGGGCATTTGGAGGAACACGGATAGGTTTTGGTCAGTAAAAGTCGTTAGGCTTCATTCCGCTCGGCCTAGAGCGGAATCCTTAAAAAATAAGGAGTAGTGTGTTAAAGGGTTTGAACCGATCTACTTAGTTAATGCCTGAAACATACTGACAGGCTGACTTGCTTAGCGCTTGCCAGTTTAGTTTTCCCCTAGTGCGAATACTTCAAACATTAACCAAGTAGTCATATGCAAAAAAAAATGTAAATAACCTTGATTACAATTCAAATAAAATAAATTCAAGTCAATCAACTAGGTATATTTTTTAAATATTGCTGAAAAAAAAATCTTCAATTATGCTTTCAAATTATTTGAGCGTGCTTTAAAATCTTAGTCTTTACTAAATCTCTTAGCCCTTTATACTTTGACGGTTTGACTTTGAACGAGTGTTGCCTTTACCAACTTGCCTCGAATGAAAAGTTTGGATTTAGACTACTTTAGCCTTTACTACAGTGCTCCAGGCGCCTATCCCACAGAAACCAGGGCAAAAAGTACTCTGGCACTTAGAGATAATGTAGCTTTTTATCAGAAAGGGTTTTTGTAATTAGATCAGTACTTCCTGGCCGACCTAAAAGTAACAAACGATTATAATTCGTCATAACTCGAATTTAGACATTTAAACTGACTGAACTAAATCCTACCTGCCTAGAAATCAATCCACTTGCTACCAACAGAACGACCTCCTAATTTGACTTAACTTGACTAGCGAGAGAGACAGCAACGCCAACGCTCAGCCGAGGAGTAAAGTCGAATCGCTCAATAACAATTAGGAAAATGAGTAGGCTCAGAAGTACAAACCGCAAGACTCTCTCTGATGTCATTAGGACGTGTGGCATTGGGCATTAGACCGTGACAGACGTTACGGCCACCCCTATTAATTGGGACATAGGACATGCCGACATCAATTTGTCTTCCTGAGCTGGTGTAGGTACTTACGAGATTTGATAAAATTTCGGGTACATAGAATAGGTCTATTTATTTAATAGTTAGTACGCCTCGGCGTATCGTGGTCGACACAGTTAGTGCACACACTTATTTACATACTAATATGGTAGTTGATCTCTGTTTTGTTATGCAGTTACTGTAATTTTCATTGCCTCAATTTTCGTCCACAGCCTTTCTTTAGAAGAAAACGAAAACATGAGTATTGATTATAAACAAGTCTGCACTTATCTGAAATTGTTGTATAAAATTGTCAATCCTAGCTCGCTAACAGTTAGTACACATACAACAAATTCCTACGTTCTTTACAGATTTTTTCGAAACAAAGAATGTGAGAAGGTATCGACTGAAACTGAATACTTGACGTAAATAAAAGCGATCTTCCGACCGCTTTTATTTACGTATATGAAGGTCTTGGTGCTATTATTAGATCTATCAACAGATTAATACGTAAGTATTATTTCCTACGAAACGCCAACGCACATCGTGTCGATTTTATGAGTGCGTTAAACAAGGTGAATATTTGAAGTGTGCGTGGATTGCTGAATCCGTAATTATCAATAGCGACAAATACTCTCAAGTCTGAATCGCCAATTTTCATGATAACTAATTTTGAAAAAAAAAACTGAACGAAACAGCATCCCTGGTTTTTAAAAAAAATATCCCCTCAGAAATTGAACCCTGTTAACAGGCTAGGCGTGTAGCACACGTTGTACGGCAAAATTAAAGCACTATAAGTACGCAGATTGTGGGCTTTGCATTGCTAGAATCCATCCGCGTTACACTATTCCCTCTCAATCACTGCAACTAGGCAATGATGCTGGATGAGTCTCGGAGAAACGATTCAACTAAGCAAACAAACATGCGGATACAGCACTGCTACAGGATACAAATAACTGAGCCGTGCTATTATTATTCATTATCATTTTCCCAATGATATTGGGGTCAGCTTCCAATCAAGCCGGATTCAGCTGATTAACAGTATTTTACGTGAACCCTCCATCTTATCTATACAATCCATTAACAAGGTAACACGATCTTGGCAAGACTCTATTGATTGATAAAAGATGTGTTAGTTCTTCTTCATGAACACACAAACAAGCCACATTATAAAACTATTTCTTACTAAAAATTAGTTCACTGTTCATAACGACATGAGCTAGCCTTAAATGCGAAACACACATTTCCCTTTTAAACTATCAAAAAGTCCATTAAGTTAAAAAGAGACAAAGTACAGCCCGTCACACTCACATTTCATGTCCGGTCCAAAATTGTGAGAGACAATAGTCTGACAAATGTTACGAAGAATACGCGTAAAATGTGTCTTGCGAATCTCCCAAGAGGTAAGAGGTACATTGTTTATTCTTCGATTTTGTTCCACATAACACAGACAAAAGGAACTATGTTGAGATCGCCTAATGAGCATTGCTTCTTTGGATAGCAACAAAAACAATTGATTGGTCCGAAAGTGATTTCGCTCGATCACCTTTTGTAGTCTAACTAGGGAATGCTATGTTTGACTGTAGTGCCTAGGTTTGTGATATTCATTAAATCATGTTTGTGTATCTTGACTTGCATCTATGTATATAATACTTTACCTTCCACTAACGTAGTCTAGCACAAACATGTTTTTTTTAAACATGATAAATTAGCATCAAAAGCTTCTTAAGACGAACGAGTTCAGTCTAGTTATTGGGTTGATCTTTTTTAGATTTAAAATTATAAGTAGAAACTAGAATAGCAATTTGTGAAGAAAATAAAGCTTTCTGTGCTTAAAATCCAAATCGCGCAAAATAAAATCTCTGAGATCAAAGTCGTTTTAAGCTAAAGAAATAAAAACACTCTCACAATAATTACTTAGGTCTCGATTTTGAAAGAAAAATGAAACCTTTTAATACTCCAGCAGACTTATTTTTTTAAATATCAGATTTCAAAATCCGTCGAATATTATAAATCTTTGTTTTAATTACTGTTTCGTATTTAAACAGAACAATACTTACATTTTCGATGATATTACGATACTGAAATACTGAAAGTTGCAGTTTAGAATATAATATCGTATTTCTGACAAACCCAAGAAATTCTCCGACCTTCGCTCAAGTCAAGATTGGACAATTTCTCGGTATCCACAAGGTCAAACATAAGTATAACAATCTAGGCCTAACTACACTTTATTCATATATATTATTTTCAATTTAAAATCTGAAAGGTACATACATCTAAGCTGAGAAGCAGAAATCCTTTTTCATGTATGGGAAATCATCTAATCACTTCTTCTGATCGGGGCGGAGAGGAAGGGAGTGAAAGACCCTTGCTGAATAAAACCCACCCATGTTCCCCCTAATGCTCTTTACGTTCCAGGGCTGTGATGACTTTTTCAAACTAATTTCGCAATCCTAGCCGGCACTGACCCTATGGAAACACGCAAAAGCAAAAACCCTAGCATTAAAAATTGCATTACTTGTTGTCATGAATTTCCTTCAAGTAACACCTGATACTATAACTTAAGCACTTTAATAAACTTAATTATAAAATTGTCACGACTCAGAACCTCCACCAGCAAAATAACGGACCGTTTAATAACCAAAGATTAACATCGACCGACTCCACGACACAACGCCCTGGGGCATCGAGGTTCATTAATAATTATCTAACGAGGTTGCAAGTCCAGGCATCGATTAACGGTGACATCGGCGGGTTAAATGTCCGTAATCGACGAACGGTCGGCGATCGACTTCGCACACATGTGTGTCATTTATACCCTGTGTAGCAGTCTGTCCTGCATAATTAAGTTGCGTTTAAAGCCTGGTTGAAGCTCAATGAAATCGGTGTAAGTTTGGTGGTAAATTGACTTGACTGACAGATATCTTCATACGCTCATATATTGCTGCTCCCATTCATACACAAGACTGAGGAAACTGAAAATACTGAAATACGAATGAGGACGGTTATCAGAATATGGGAAGACCAAAGAAACAATGGATGGACTTTTGCTTAAGATGATTTGAGAGAAAGGGTGTGACTAGTGAGATTACGGCAGATTAAAGTAAAACGAAAGAAAAATACGTGTTTTGCCAAATTGATTGTGATATGAGGCCTTAGACAAGTGAAATTCGGTGATTCAAACGGTCACAAATGTACGGGATTGACAAATGCTTTCGACTTGTTATGATATTAAGAACAGGTTTTTGTGAGGAAGATTAGTTATTGTTATGTTAGGCGAATAGCTTGTTGTTGTCAACAGTAGTAAACTACTTATTAATTTAGTATTTATTACCTCATTATACGTACACAAGGACAGCATACATATTTTAGGTATATATAATATTAGATTTGTTTTTATTTTTACTATAATTTGCGTGTTCAACTGTATCTGTTTATTCTATTACTAGCTTCTGCCAGCGACTTCGTCCGCGTGGAATAGTTACTTTACCCCCGATTTTGAAACTCTCAGCCCGATCGGTTTAAAATTGACAAAGTTTCATACAAACGTTCATCCCCTATTTTATCCCCTTGGGGGTAGAATTAATCAAAACCCTTTCTTAGCGGATGCCTACGTCATAACATCTACCTGCATGCCAAATTTCAGCCCGATCCGTTCAGTGGTTTGGGCTGTGCATTGATAGATCACTATGTGTGTGTGAAATATGTACAACTTACAACAAAAAAGAAATGAAAGTAAAGCTGAAATGCCTGTGCAAAATTATATTATAATAACCTATGCCTACATCACTTAAAAATAAATACCTATAACTACGTATAACTAATTAATAAAAGTATCTACGCTTTTACCTACTTAATACTAAAAAAAACAGAACATAAATTAACCAAAACTAACCTATCGGTATCTAAAAATCTATGCTCCTACTTCTACTACTACTTCACCTAAAAAGAAATAAAAATTGAAACTATTAATAATTTGTAATTTGAACGAATATTTAAACATTACCAAAATAACTAATAAGTACCTATTTTATAAAATAGCAACAAAAGTTACACAAAAATAATCACAATAACATCTTGCAGCATGATTCAGTATTAAAGCGCGACGGCGCGATGACTTATTATTGTATTCATGTATAAGTTTGGTGTTTCTATACCGATTTCTATGATTCTCTTTTTATTGAATAGGTAATAATGTTAACTTTTTTAAATTATGGATGAGTGAGAGTATTATAAACGTAAGAGTAAACAAATATAATCAGAAAGCTCCGAACTGCTAAGCTATCGGGAGTTACACGTGTTATTGTGAGTCAACCATAAAAGATAGACATATGCTATTTCGGGATATTTATTAGATAATTTTATGTACAACATTTCCGTAATACATGATTTCTATGTAACTTTAACCATTAAGCCTACACACGCGACGGAAGCTTAAAAAATGGAGTAACTTCTCCCGTTTTCCCAACATTTTCCTTCACTGCTGTGCTCCTATTGATTGTAGCGTGATGAAAAGTATACTATAACCTGCCCAGGAGTATGAAGAATAATTGCACCAAGTTTCGTTAAAATCGGTCGAGTAGTTTTTGTTTCTATAAAGAACATACAGACAGACAGACAGACAGACAGACAGACAGACAGACAGACAAAAATTTTACTGATTGCATTTTTGGCACCAGTATCGATCACTAATCACCCCCTGATAGTTATTTTGAAAATATATTCCTTGTACAGAATTGACCTCTCTACAGATTTATTATAAGTATTGATATTATTTAGGTACTTTATTTCGACGTAATATACCTGTTTATATATGTTTTATTTTATAAGGATTTCAATGAACCGTCACTAGTCTTCTGAAAAGTTCATTAGAAAACCAGCCTCAGTCAGGATCAGTATGTATGACATATCGCTGAAATGGACCTATTTAGTTCAGCTGTGACACACACACTTAGTTTTCGTCCTACCTATTTCTTTTCTCTTGGTTTTACAATGTACCGTGCGTGTTTCATGTATGTGCTAAATAAATATTATTCTTTCTTTTTTCGTTATGTTACGTGATCATTCCTTTATATTATATCATTTCGAATCTCGCATTCGCTAATAGGATGGAACATTTCCGGAACCGGAACCTAAAGGCAAGAGAAGAAGATGATGATGATGACTTAGATGTGCCCTTTTATTGAAGGCCACAAAATAAAATTTTATGCAATTACGTTACTGTATTTTATCTAAAAAGTATAGCTATACTGAGTTGATGCCAAAATAGGCACCTAAAGTGGTTAGAAGCGGTTTTGGCAATGATTTTGAACGGCATTACCAATCACGGATGATAACGATATAGTTTTACTAATATATTCCAACTAAACTACCATGCAATGTCAATACATCATTATTTGTAGGTATGCGAAAATTACAAAATAAATTCTACAGAATACGCTTTTTCGTTTTTTTTTTTGTTATATTATAATTAAATTTAACACTATATGTACACTATAACGTTATTTTTAACACTTTTAAATGTTGAATTTACCCATCCTGTGCAACTATGCCCATATCAGTGTTACGTCAAGACTTAAAATGTATATTAACTACATAAATGTATATTGTTTTTTGACGATGCCATATTGGTATGCTTACATAATATTACGGAAAATATTGAAAATTATTTACAACAAGTATTCGTGTGTATTCGAAGATTTATGAAATATGTATATGATATTTTCTAGCTCTTTGATATTTTCTTTTTAATTCTGTTAAGTGAAACTTCGCAGCTGAGTCCCTACTATATGAATACATACGTTTATATATTATTCTATAACCTAGTCTAGTCATTGACTTGTCAATAGAAAACGATTCTATTTACCTACTATAATATTTGTATATTTTCATCTTTCTTTCACGTTTGAACATTCTTTTTCACAGATTCCCTTTGATCTATTTTTACGCCATTCAGCCTTGTAATAGGAGTGCTGTAATTAAAATAATTAATTTGTAAAGCTAGCTTGTAGATTTGAAAATAGAATATTGTGAGTTTTTTTTTATTTTTAATGACTGAATTGTTAGCTTTAAGGTTTCGAACCGTTCGAAAATACAATGGGTAGTTTTGGTATACTTATGAATAAATTGACCGGACACGAAACGTGGAGACCCAAAGACGTACGAAGGTCATTGACATCATTAAACGAGCTATTGAACTTAAAACAGTTGAACAATGGGACCTTGCGATGTCCCTTGTTCAACTCTTTAATGTCTATTCCAAGCACAGCGATGATAGATGGAGTAAAGCAATCTAATGACTGTAAGACAATGCCTGGATATAGTAATGCAGACGCCTGAAGCTTCAGCGCCAAACTCATCCAGGTAAAAGAATAGACAGGCCAGCCTAGCGGTGGACAAATTCAGGATGATGACGATGAATAGTGTTGACTAAGACTACAGTACTGGTGTGGCATTGTGATTGATGATATAAATATAAAATATTAGACAACGTATTGAACTGCTTGACATTATTTAATCAAAGTGACATGTTACACGCTCAGTTTTATTCAAACAAATATCATCGTCAAAACAGAATGAACACACTCGAATTTTCAAAACAAATTGCTTCACATTTATCACACAAACAAGCTTCAAACGTTTTCTAAATAACTTGAAACATAAAAACATATAAACGCAAATACTACAGAGTACTGTCAGTAATTAGCACCCAAAATAATTTCCACAACAAAATATAGGGCAATGATACAGCTTAAATTAACACGACGACGTCGCCATTTTAATGCATCCTGAATAAATGGCATGAAAATAATTACGGGTAGCATGTTTACGGAAATTACTGTTATAAACTTGCATGTAGAGACGCCATTTTGTTTATGTTTATTTGTTATACTTAACTATGTTATGGGGATAGGTTTTATGAGTCAATTTAATATTTTAATTAAAACATAATAAGAGAAATGGACAATTGGGCAGAAATCGTAAATGGCAGAAACAATTTGGAACGAGAATAGGAGTCTCTTTTCAGAAAATACGGAAAATTTTAAAAAAAATTCAAAAGTAAAAACGGGTAGAAGTCAGAAGATTTTCCTTCTGTGTCTTTACTTAATTGTAAACAGATAACTCATAATAAAAATTAAAGTTAATAATAAGATTCAGATTTAAACTTGGACTTAAGTGATCATTGACATCCAATAGACAAGGATGATTTATTTATTTAGTCTATATACAGATAGGTATACAAAAGCGGACTTGATGCCTAAAGCATTCTCTAGTCAACCAAGGTGGTGAAAAGGTAACATGGCAGGTGCATTGTATAACCGGCTAATTCGATCATAATATAAAATTGAGTAAATACACGTATAAATACACCGCACTTTTTTACTGTAAAATAAAAAAGTGTTAAAGGCTTGTTCCCCACAAAAGCAAACAAGTCATGACCCAAATCCCTCAAAGGGAACAGCACGGACCTGAACTAGGTGTTCTATTCTCCCAATCTAGAAGCCGGACGAGCGATGATTGCAATATGGCGAGCATGCGCCGCCTGCGCGACCGTTCATTTCAATTAGGAGCTCCCAGTTCATCTGAGGACTTCTACGAGCTGTTGCCGTGGCTATAAAACAAGTTTCCGTCGTTATTTTGGTAGGAGCTATGTACTTATGTAACACCCGGTATATGTATATGTACAGCAAATCGATCAAAAAATCGATTCGTCATTGTTACACAACTCTTTTCCGCCTAGCCTTTTCCTGGATGAGTTGGGTTTGATTTCTTATCTAGCCGGATACAGCTAAATTGTACTTGAAACAACTGCACTTGACCTCCAAAATCCAGTAACTGGGTAATACGATACGCCTAGACAAGGCTGGTGTCTGATTTTCTTGACTTCTGGCTAACCGTAACGACTGTCAAAGATGTTCAACTAATAGCAAAACGAGCTATTCGAGCCACGCAGGAGTCTCGGTTTGTTCGAAATTCGAAAGAATCACTGCGGCTCAGGAACGCAAAAAACGTTAAGAGGAACACGTGTGGGTTTTAGTCAGTAAGAGTCTGGCACTCTCTTCCACTCTACCCAGAGCGGGAAAAGTGCGTGATTTTCTTGTTGTTATGAATAATATCTACATTTATCCATATTCTTCTTATCGTGTCGGCGGTTGTCGACATGATAAGAAGAATATCCACTATTGTGTAATTAATAACTCCCACACATTAGGCAGATAAAATACATATTCTAAAAAACCTAATAACGCAAGAGATACCAAAAATTAAATTGTCTGAAAAAGAGAACCACGCACATTTAAATTCATAGGCATAATTTGAGGTTTAGTACTCAAACCAAGCTTATTTTATTTTACTTAGGAGAAAAAATAACAAAGTCGTCCATTTTTACGAGAACGCTGAGCCTGAAAAGTAATACGCCATTAGATTTGAGACGGGATAGATTGCAATCGTTACTATATTTTCGTTAAAAAGAACCCCGCATTTAAAATGATAAAAATATATCGTGCTACAGTTTCAGTAGAATGGGTTACAAAAAGGCTCAAGGAGAAGCTCTTGGCTAAATTATAACAGCCGCACAGGTCGATCTTCGAGGTGAAGCAACGCTTGCCAAGGTTGGTCTATGGATGGGTGACCGTCTTAACATAACGAGACTTCTCCGTGCCTCGGAAAACACGCTAAGCCGATGGTCCCGGCTGTAATTTTGAGATCTTTAGCAGTCGTTACGGATTGTCAGAAGCCAGAAAAGCTGGCACCAGTTCTTGCCAAAAAGTACCGTGTTCCCCAGTTAATGGGTTGTGGAGGTCTGGTAGGCAGCAGTTTCACGTAAAATACTGGTATTGAGCTAAATCCGGCTTAACTGGGAGCCGACTCCAATATAGTTGGGAAAATGCTAGGCAGATGATGGGTTGCAAAAAGGCTGTTATAATGTTTTTGATTGACTGCTGTTCTTTACGGGTACAGCTAAATAGTTGAATTCCCTGCCAGAGTCTGTTTTTCCTGATAGTAACATCCTTTTTTTTCTGGATGGGAAATCATCAAAATTAAATGATCTCTTCCGCTCTGGGCGGAGCGGAAGGCAGTGTCAGGGTCTTACTGACTAATCCCCACCCGTGTTCCTCATAGTCAAGTGCCCTTTGCATTCCAAGGTCGCGGTGACTCTTTCGAACAAATTCCGCAACCCTAGTGATAGTTACAACCTGAGAGTCATTAAGTCTAGAGTGAGCAGATTACTTCTAGGCACGCGTTCAATCACATCGTCGCTTTCAATCAAAAGGTGAAAATTAAAAGGTGAGATTGTATGCAAACAAGAGCCTATAAAAAAATACAACATGCGGGTTAGTGTGATAAAAAAATACTTGTTACCCACACCTGTTACAATTTCAGCAGATAATGTTATTTCTTGAACCTAACGCTAACCATACACCTCGCAAATGTATAACTCAAGATCATAGTCCCCGTCATTTATATCCTTACTAGCTTCTGCCCGGGGCGTTACTTGCATTAAAATATCCATGTGTGCTCAGAGATAGCTGGGCTACCTATATAAAGCGCAACAAACAAACTCACTACTGCATTTATGATGTTAGTTTTAACAGATGAAGCTGAATTTGAGTCTAAGTCATCCTTTGATAAAAAGAGGTGATAATAATTATATGATTGTCGCCATTATGAATGAGATAAAAGAGTGCCACTCTCTATCTCCAAAAAGGCCTACACCTATTTTGAAGTAGGTTAAAAATACAAGGGTTGTTATTTATTAGTGTATTCGTCTCTTTACAAGCCAGTGTTTTGTTTGGGGCTTGTGTTCCGACCCCGTTCAGTTTAATATACTGGAATATTTATGCCTCGTTGCCATGCCGAGGCATGAGGCATTTTGTGGAACGTGGCATATTGAGATCTATGTGCAGTGGCTGCTTGAACACGCAAACAAAGTTATGGCTTGTTGATGCGATGTGGGCGTTATTTATGTTAGTTTTTAGAAATAAACGATTAGATTTATACTTACCTAATTAACGTCATAAAGCTGAAGAGTTTGTTTGTTTGGTTGAACGCGCTAACCTCGGGAAATACTGGTTGAAATTGAAAATAGAAAAACGTCTTTTAGTGATGATAGTCCATTTATCGATAAACGTTATAGGCGATATCAGATCACGGTACGATCAATAACAACGGAGTATCAATAAAAACCTTGGGGTTATTTTTTTCTCTCTCTTAGGTATGTGTCTCTCGTGAGTAAGTTTTGAACTGAATACCAACTTTAGAAAGTATGTAATTGTATTGTGAATTAAATAAACCTACAAAATATCAATAGGTGTTACAAGAGTCTCGTGTTTTTAAAATACTGAAAAATAAGGGACAATTCAGTCCTATAGGCATAATATCTGTCTCTCATTATTCTCGCTGACTAATACCTTATTACATATCAGTAAATAGTATATGTGTTTATATATGTATATCTAAAAAAAGGATGATATCAATATATGTATGTACGAGTACATAAAACTCTGACTGAGAGACAATGCACAGCTGTGTTCCACGACGCATAGAGTCAGTTCCTGCTAGGGTTGCGAAATTTGTTCAAAAGAGTCACCGCGGCCCTGGAACGCAAAGGGCATTAGAAGGATCACGGGTGGGTTTTAGTCTGTAAGAGTCTGACACTCCTTTCCGTTTCACCCAGAGCAGGAGAAGTCATTTGACATTTTCCCGTCCAGAAAAAAAAAGGATCGCAATAGGTGGCATTCTGTACTTTCAGCCTCCATTACACTAGTAATTTTCCTTTAGCCTACATTACTCGCTAAACAAGAAGCTAAACTGTTCACATTAACATGGAACATTAGTATGCCTGTATCTTGGGCGCCATTACACTGGGATCAGTTGCGATGCGCACAGCCATGCGGAAGCGATGCAGACATTTAGGTCGACTGATATGACAGCGAGCGTTTAGGTGCTGTAGTTACTGCTAAACGGACTTCGGAAAAAGGTTTCAAAGCAGAAATATCACTGGTTTCACAATTCTCAATATTAGGTTTCAAAACCCGTACTTATATTAAAAGAATAGCTTCCAACAAAAAAAATAGGTCGTCGATTACCAAACGATTACAAAAAAAAAAAAATTGGATACGTGTTTCTTATTTTGTCTCGTAAACAATAATGAAACCTGATACATATACAGTCCTATGAAATTACGCTTGACGTCACAAGTAAAAGTACATAATTGTTTACCTAGAAGTGAAATTACCGCACAGCACTCCAGATTTTTTTGGGTTTAATCTATACCAATTTTCATTGGTATGAAAAATCTATCCAATATATTTTATAGGTAAGCTAACTGACGGACCAAATATGATATTTTTTTCTCCATAATTAATCCAACAGCCTCGTTGGTCTAATTGTCGCAAACGGCACTCCGCCGAGAATCGTTATATCGTTTCCGAGTTCGATTACCGGGTTGGATAAAGTGAAGTGAGATTTTTCCATATAGAATTTGACAGTAAAGTTTAGTTGTATCAATTCAAATGTCATAGTATAGATGATTGCCCGTTCGGTGATAAACTAGTGTGTAATTCTCAATGTGCAACTAGCGATACGCCACTAATCTTCTTCTTCTATACTTATAATAAATCTGTAGAGAGGTCAATTCTGTACAAGTAATATATTTTCAAAATAACTATCAGGGGGTGATTAGTGATCGATACTGGTGCCAAAAATGCAATCAGTAAAATTTTTGTCTGTCTGTCTGTCTGTCTGTATGTTCTTTATAGAAACAAAAACTGCTCGACCGATTTTAACGAAACTTGGTGCAATTATTCTTCATACTCCTGGGCAGGTTATAGTATACTTTTCATGACGCTACAATCAATAGGAGCAGAGCAGTGAAGGAAAATGTTGGGAAAACGGGAGAAGTTACTCCATTTTTTAAGCTTCCGTCGCGTGTGTAGCCTTAATGGTTAAAGTTACATAGAAATTATGTATTACGGAAATGTTCTACATAAAATTATCTACATTAAAAATAAATACCTATACGTAGTTATAGGTATTTATTTTTAAGTGAAGTAGGTATAGGTTATTATAATATAATTTTGCACAGGCATTTCAGCTTTACTTTCATTTCTTTTTTTGTTGTAAGTTGTACATATTTCACACACACATAGTGATCTATCAATGCACAGCCCAAAACACTGAACGGATCGGGCTGAAATTTGGCATGCAGGTAGATGTTATGACGTAGGCATCCGCTAAGAAAGGATTTTGATTAATTCTACCCCCAAGGGGATAAAATAGGGGATGAACGTTTGTATTTAACTTTGTCAATTTTAAACCGATCGGGCTGAGAGTTTCAAAATCGGGGGTAAAGTAACTATTCCACGCGGACGAAGTCGCTGGCAGAAGCTAGTCGTAAATAAACATATTAGAAACCTCTTAAATTATCAATCTTAAATTTTCTCTACTATATTATGCATGTATTAAACATTTCACATTCCTCTTGAAACACTTTATCTATTAAAAACTTTTTACAAAAAAATACAACCGACTTCTACACAAAAAATCAATAAAGTGCAAAATAACTTTAATTTCGGAACTCGGTGTTTGTGGTTGCTTTTTCGTTTTTTGAACACCGACTTCCGAAATTAAAGTTATTTTGCACTTTTTTGATTTTTTGTGTAGAAGTCGGTTGTATTTTTTTGTAAAAAGTTTTTTATTTTTCACTTTTTAGTGGTACCTACACCCCCTCCCCTCCCCCACCTAAACGAACCAATCACATTGGTGTAAAAAAACGTACAGCTCCTTTGCAGAGTAGACTAAGAGGTCGTCAAAATAGACAAAGTACATATTTTTTTAGATTTTTCGAAAACCGCTTGGTTGATTTCGATAAAATTTTCATGGAACCATTTGGGAAGTATACCCTTTCCAACAAAAAAAGAATTTTTCAAATCGGTTGACAAGCGACGGTGTAGGTGAAGCACAGTAACGATTAGCTGTAAATGATTAGAAACAATAATAAATAGATCATTTATTTAGATAGTCAAGACCCGTTGTGTTAGTAATTACAATATTGACTTATAACTATTGTTAGTAAGCTGACTGACTGAATATAAGTAATTAGAATGTAAGTAAGACAGTTTGTAATTGCACAGAGATAGTTTTGATTATAGGTATTTTATTAAATCATAATAAAGATGGAAAACATAGGTATACAATTTAAGTAATGTTCCACAAGTAAATATGACAAAGTTCCATCCATCTAAGTAAACAAACCCGCTGATTGGATGAAGATTTTACATCCGGGTTCAAGCTCGACAAGTCGAAACCTGTCGGGGTTTGTTATTGTTAGTCGCAGGCCAAGCTTGAGGAAGACAAGGGGGAAGGGGCGGGCGGCCATCGCTTGCGCGCCCACGCTTGGTAGATCCGGCGCAGATAGAAATCAGTGTACACAATACTTGCGCCCATGTGCGTAATCTATAAATAAGACCGCCGTTAGAACAATGAGTCAGCCACCCGATACACCCCCTCCCAGATCAGCAAGATCCGCCGACCGCGGCATACCCTTGTAGAGCCCGATGACCCCATCACCCTGACCCAAGAGAGTAGTAGGGAAACCAGCACTCTTAGGAAAAACAAACCCAGAACGCGTTCCGTATTCCGACCTCGCCGACGAGGTCCATCGCGACGCCCCCGTCAAAACCCTCCCCGACTTTTGCCTAACGAGCCAGCCCGCGCTGCTGAGCCATTAGCGTTAAATCCCCTAAATAATATCAATCAGACCCAGCCTGTCCCTTGCTGCCCCTCCTCAATGACCCCGCTAAGCCGAGGCCCGTGTCCCACAGGGGATGCCCTTAGCGAGCGGCCATTTAGTTTTAACTAGTTTTAAGCCCCGGCTGGGGGCCTTAGAATCTAAGGCAACCACGGGATTGCCCGGTTGAGCAGTAACCAGCCTTAATGTGCTGAACTGCGAGTAGTCCATTCAAAAAAAAAAAAAAAAAAAAAAAAAAAAAAAAATGAGTCAGTCTTCACTTGTCCTCCAGCAGAGTAACTACTCGCTGTCTCCCTGTGCTGTGAAATTGTATCAAAGTATAAAAAGTCTGTGTAAAGTTGTGCCGAGTTTATTATAAATAGCGCGTGTTAATTATTTTGACTCATATCGTTAGTTTAACAAGTAAAGTAGAGTGATTGTATTAGAATTACGTGAATACAAAGTGTTTTTACCTCTATGTCGCTTGTTTTATTCCACTACCTCGTAAAGGGAACAACGTCACCCCCGCCTAGCCTGATCCCGGTGTCGTGTGTCGACATTTTGGTCCTTCGGAGCCGGATCTAGTTCATCAAGAGGAGTGGAATAAAATGAGTCAAAAGAGTGCTATAACCACGCGCAGCAAGTTACGTAAATTAGCCGACGAGATGAGTGAGCGGCGCAAGAATGACGTCCCCTCGGACTCAGGTTTACCGTCTGAAAAGACGCCAGGCTCGCCGTCGGTCGCACCAACTGTTGCGTCAACGTCCGTTCGTAATATACCTCTGACGGGCCCCGGCCGAGTGTTCGACTATACGGAGCAGACAACTGAGAGGAGGCGCCAGGGATCAAGACAAAGCAGCAAAGGCTCATCTAAGAATAGTCGCAAGAGCGTCGAATTCTTACGAAAAAGGATTGAGTATGAAGCTGAACGCGAGCTAGTACAGTTAAAAGAAAAACTCGTGAGGAAAAGGGTGGAAGCAGATATCGCCGAGATAGAGGCAGCTGCTGAAAGTGATGACTCAAATTCAGATGTGGATACGACACATCGCGTTGAAGAATGGATTAACACAACGCCCCAAGTAATTGAAAAAGATACAGTGTTGCAGTCTGTATCGCGCGCGCCTGTTGAAGTGGCCGCGCCCCGTGACACCTCTGTGATCCGGGAACAAAACGTAAGTAGAGTGAATAACGTATCTCTTACGTACCGTGAACCTACAGTGTCCAGCGAGATAAATGTGCCACGCATAATAGAGTCGTCGACGTCAGTATCGGTGGGCAACATAACGACACCTACTACGCCGGCGTACTTGCCAGTGTCGACAGCAGTGAGATTCCGTCTGCCCGAGAATAATCCCGTCTTTACCACTCCGGTCGCAAGTGTACCTCGAGTATCAACGCTTGAGTCGGATACACGGCGGCAGAGATATGACAGAGTGGGTGAAACAGAAAGACGGCGAGAGTCATCAGGGGAAAGAGACAGGAAGATAGACCAACTGGCAGAAGCGATTACGGGACTGGCACGACCGCGACCGGTACCTAGGCAGGCTTATGAATTGCCTCATTTTAATGGCGACCCCGCCGAGTGGATTTCCTATCGAAACATGTACTGGGACACTACTGAGTTGTACAGTTTCAAATCACATGAAAACCTAGCACGCCTGAAAACCTCACTGCACGGCGAAGCGAAGATAGCGGTTGAAGACTTATTGCGAACGTCAACAGACCCGTCAGCAATAATGCGTGCCCTAGAGGAAGAGTTCGGTCATCCGACCCTAGTATTACAGTGTGCACTAAAAAAGGTCAGAGATTTACCCAGAGTGACGGAAAGCTGCCGAGAGCTGAGGAAATTCTCAACGACTGTGAGAAACTGTGTATCATTGTTAAAGAATATTCGTGCAGAAGGTTATTTGAATAACCCACAATTAGTGAGTGAGCTACTAAACAAACTGACACCAGTGCAACGCGCGCAGTATGGTGACTTTGCTATGGGCCTAGATAACTCACAAGGGGTGGATTTAAGAGTGTCACCAAGCTTAGAAATAATATCACACTTCTTAACACATTTAGCACGATCGACCTCCTATTATGTACAGCCGATCATGAACGAGCCTAGTGCATCTAAACCTCCCATGAAGCAACAGAAGCAAGTCTACGGTCAAACTAGACCATTGAACAGCGCACGTCATGTCACTAACAAGCCACCACTGATGCAACGAGTGAACGCACAGAGTGACGAGTCCCTCTCACCTAAGGAATGTGTAATGTGCAAAGGTGAGCACGCTATTGAAAAATGTGAGCAATTTGGAAAGTTAAGTGTTCAACAGCGTTGGGACACAATCAAAGAAAAGAACATGTGTTTTAAGTGTCTTATTAGAAAACACCCCAAGAGGTTCTGCCGCGCCGACAAATGTGAGAAATGCGGTTATGCACATCACCTATTGTTACACGCGGACAAAGCGCAGAAAGTAAACAAAACAGAAAGTGTAACTAACATCGGGGAATGGCGAGCCTCAGCCCTACTGAAGATAGTGCCAGTGACTATAAACTATGAAAACAGTGTCGACGTTCAGTGTTACGCGTTATTAGACGATGGTGCGACGGTATCGCTCATAGACAATTCACTCGCCGCTAACTTAGAGGGACCGTGTGTACCTCTCACACTCAAAACAGCGGGCGGCTACGGAGTAACAGACTTAACTTCGCGAGTGGTACAAGTACAAGTAAAAGGTCCTAATGGACAGTGCCATAAAATTAAGTGCCGCACAATGGCAAACATAAGCTTACCAACGCAAACAGTGTCCGCCGCGACGATTAACGATAACGCGCACCTCAGCGACTTGGGTTGCGTGGAAATGAGGGGAGCCAAGCCGCTACTACTACTCGGGCAGGACAACTGGGAGC
This sequence comes from Hecatera dysodea, assembly GCA_905332915.2. NCBI lineage: Eukaryota > Metazoa > Arthropoda > Insecta > Lepidoptera > Noctuidae > Hecatera > Hecatera dysodea. The sequence goes on from HG995295.1 coordinate 7,237,682, forward strand.
TGCTCGTCGGCCAGGACATTCGACGGGGACGATCTGGTAAGCCAGTTGCCTCACTTACGAAGCTAGGTTGGGTCATACACGGACCACTTCAAAATAGTAACAATAATAATTCAGTAAATTGCATGACAGTCTCCCTCCCCGACTTACATAATTTAGTCAAATCTCAGTTTGAATTAGAAGCCCTAGGCATTTCACAAGATACTCGTAAAAATAAAGACGTAGAGCGAGCGTTGCACGTATTAGAAAGCACCAGTCGTCGCACTCCTGACAAGTCACAATGGGAAGTAGGTTTACTGTGGAAGCATGAGAACACTCAGTTACCTAATAATTATAATCAGGCCCGACAAAGATTATATGGCATAGAAAGACGCATGCGCAAGGACGCTGTGTTCGCCGAGGCGTATACGAAACAGATAGAAAGATTGTTAGATGAAGGTTATGCGCGTAAAGTGATAAGTAAAGAAGATAATTCTCCAGTTTGGTACTTACCGCATTTCGGAGTAGTAAACCCCAACAAACCGGGGAAACTACGTTTAGTTTTTGACGCGGCCGCCAGGTCTCACGGTACGTGTCTAAATGATAACAGATTGACAGGACCTGACATGTTGAATTCATTGTTAGGAATACTATTAAAATGCAGGATAGGCCCTTTATATATATATGATATAGATAGGCTGTCAGACAGAGGCAACTGGCGCTGGGTACCCTCGGAGGATAACCCTGCTGACGAAGCGACCAGATTGTGTTGGCCCGATAATTGCACGAAGTGGCTCTCGGGCCCCTCGTTTTTACGTGATCCACAGGAGCAGTGGCCAGCGTGTCATGAACCTGAGGCGGCGGAGGTGGACCTCGAGCGCATCCAACGAGTCCACGCGTCAACTGCACCCGCGACACCGCTCCTGGACTACGAGCGATATTCTTCATGGTCACGCATTCAGCGTGTGATGGCACGCATACTTATCTTTATCGGCCGGTGCCGCAAACACCGGGCTACGACGGAGCTGCAGTCTCAAGACCTTGAAGAGGCGCACGACTGCCTCATTAAGTTGTGCCAGGAGGACAGCTTCAAAGAAGAACGGGCTGCCATCCTAAAAGGGCTTCCCGTACCTAACAGTAGCCACATAAAATCATTAGACCCGATGATCATCAACAATGGGTTGCTACGAGTGAGAGGACGTCTGAGTGCCTGCGAGGAACTTACATTTAATGAAAAGCACCCAGTGATTTTAGATGGACGTCACCCATTGTCCCGAAAGTTAATCGCACACTACCACGCGATGGCTTTACATGCTAACCACGAGACTGTTGTCAACAACCTTAGAGAAAAATACTGGGTTACGAAGGTCAGAATATCAGTAAAAACGGTAGTCTCGAATTGTCAGCTCTGTCGCATTCGCAGAGCCAAACCCATTACACCTAAAATGGGCGATTTACCTCTCGCACGGCTGGAGTCTACAAGAAGAGCGTTTGTGAGAGTGGGGGTAGACTACTTCGGCCCAATGGAAGTGACAATTGGCCGACGCCGTGAAAAGAGGTGGGGGGCGCTTTTTACTTGCCTGGCTACGCGCGCCGTCCACCTGGAATTAGCTGCCACACTGAGTACCGACTCAGCAATATTAGCCTTGCGGCGCCTGATAGCACGCCGCGGGCAACCAGCACATCTATACTCCGATCAGGGTACTAATTTTATCGGAGCCAACACCGAACTTCGGGCAGCACTCAAAGAATTTGACCACGACAAAGTCAAGGACGAAGCCACAAATCGAGGTATAACGTGGCATTTCAACCCCCCGGCAGCCCCACACATGGGTGGCTGTTGGGAACGCCTAGTGAGGTCCGTAAAGAACGCGCTACGGGCCACGCTGAAGGAACGAGCACCACGTGAGGAGGTCCTTTACACCCTCCTCACCGAGGCCGAACTCATCGTGAACAGCCGGCCACTAAGCTACGTGCACGACGACCACAATCAACCTGTGGTCCTGACGCCGAATCATCTACTCCTGGGCACTGCCTCCGGGAGTACGCCATTTGCGCCGAGCGACACCGAGGACATCGACTCCCGCCGGCAGTGGCGGCGTGTCAACGCGCTCGCCGACATGTTCTGGCGGCGCTGGCTCCGAGAGTATCTCCCGACTCTACAGTGTCGTGAAAAGTGGGCAAATAATGTGCCAAATGTGCGTATCAGTGATGTGGTAGTGATCGCGGACAATAACAAAGAACGAAGTGCATGGACAAAAGGTATTATAAAAGCAGTGTACCACGGAAATGATGGTATTATCCGTGTAGTAGATATTAAGACTGTGAATGGGGTCCTGCGTCGGCCCGTTACTAAAATTATTGTGCTTCCCACAGACCAGGAAGTAATGCGGCTGAACCCTGTTACTGGGGGTGGAATGTAGGTGAAGCACAGTAACGATTAGCTGTAAATGATTAGAAACAATAATAAATAGATCATTTATTTAGATAGTCAAGACCCGTTGTGTTAGTAATTACAATATTGACTTATAACTATTGTTAGTAAGCTGACTGACTGAATATAAGTAATTAGAATGTAAGTAAGACAGTTTGTAATTGCACAGAGATAGTTTTGATTATAGGTATTTTATTAAATCATAATAAAGATGGAAAACATAGGTATACAATTTAAGTAATGTTCCACAAGTAAATATGACAAAGTTCCATCCATCTAAGTAAACAAACCCGCTGATTGGATGAAGATTTTACATCCGGGTTCAAGCTCGACAAGTCGAAACCTGTCGGGGTTTGTTATTGTTAGTCGCAGGCCAAGCTTGAGGAAGACAAGGGGGAAGGGGCGGGCGGCCATCGCTTGCGCGCCCACGCTTGGTAGATCCGGCGCAGATAGAAATCAGTGTACACAATACTTGCGCCCATGTGCGTAATCTATAAATAAGACCGCCGTTAGAACAATGAGTCAGTCTTCACTTGTCCTCCAGCAGAGTAACTACTCGCTGTCTCCCTGTGCTGTGAAATTGTATCAAAGTATAAAAAGTCTGTGTAAAGTTGTGCCGAGTTTATTATAAATAGCGCGTGTTAATTATTTTGACTCATATCGTTAGTTTAACAAGTAAAGTAGAGTGATTGTATTAGAATTACGTGAATACAAAGTGTTTTTACCTCTATGTCGCTTGTTTTATTCCACTACCTCGTAAAGGGAACAACGTCACCCCCGCCTAGCCTGATCCCGGTGTCGTGTGTCGACAGACGGAGTTATGCGCGAACAAACATAAAAAAAAAAAAAAATACAAACATCCGAATTGAGAACCTCCTCCTTTTTTAGAAGTCGGTTAAAAACAAAAAGCATCAAAATCCGTTGCGCAGTTTTATAGATCTAAGCATACATAGGGACAGACAGACAACGGGAAGCGACTTTGTTTTATTATATGTAGTGATTTACCGTGATTTTCCCTTGATTTTTGCTTTGTAAAACTGATGAGTTAATATGCGAAGCTTCAGCTGATTTTCTACGTTTGTACTGGCTTATTATACTGGGCACACTCATGCTAGTTATGATGAGATAAGTTGCTATCAAATTCATTGGCCATTTATAGGCTAATGTTTGTGTCACGTCCTGTTATGGCTGTAATAATGACGACATGCCTATTGAAATTGGTCGAAATGAAATAGTGGGCTTATCAACCTATCCATAGTAGGTATGTGTTAATGAGAAGATTGAATAGCATTGAAATAACCAAAAGATTTAAGAAATTAGATTTTTTTAAATTATCACGGAGCCGATCAGTTAGACAGAAAGACGCCAAAAAGAAGCAAACTGTTAAATAAATAAATAATGAAGTAAAATGTAGATCTCTGTGGCGAACCATAAACACTCTTTAAATATTACTTAATACGAAATTCTGCTCACCTTAATACAGCACAGCACCACGTAGGTTTGAAAGTGTATGCCCATTTCTAAAGATATATTTAAATTTTTGAGCACTAACACTGTAAAGAAGTTAGTTGCATCCATTTTGGAAAAGCTCAACATAAGACATAATGACTTTCACAATAATACAGACTAAAACCAAACCCATAAAATACTATCTAAACATTTAATCGAAGAGAATCAAACAGTTTTCCAAATCCACATCGCTCTAGCTCCAATTCAATGGGTTTTTACCAAAATTTATGAACGAAATAACACTACACAAAACGAAATGGATATTTAACACCTATTGTGTCGTATATTAAATACCTATTGTTGATAATAATATAGGCAGGGTATGAATGTTTTCAATTCAATGGAACTCGATTACATTTGGAGTGATATTTTTTCACGATATTGAAATGGTTCTGTAAATATGTATTAGATGTTATTGCGTTTGGAATATGGTTCAGCGAAAAAATGAAAATAATTGATTTTTGCTAGTTAAGAATATCCATGATTAAATCTATACAAATATATAAAGTTGAAGAGTTTGTTTTTTTGCTTGAACACGCTAATCTCAGGAACTACTAGTCTGATTTGAAAAATTATTTCAGTTTTAGATAGCCCATTTATCCAGGAAGGGTAAAAGTAATACATCTTCAAGTTATGAACAATAGGAGTGGAACACCAACGAAGAATCATTCAAAATTAGGGGGTGAGTCACTATTCTACGCGGACGAAGTCGCGGGCAGAAGCTAATGTTTAACACGAAAGCTTTGCAAAAGTAAATAAAAAATGATATTAGTATTGAAGCGAGATTAGACCTCCGCAAATGACTTCGCATATACAGAAGGTTAGTGTTTAAATAACGGGGAAAAACACTGGGGTCTTTAGGTAAGTAAGCAAACATTACAACACACTATATACTGTGCAAATATTATGCAGTTTTTAATTTGAAAAGATGATGCCAAAATTTAAATGAAAATCCTACGTGAAATACCTATTATGTTGTTGCATGTGTATGAGTTAGTTTGGTATGTTGTGTGAATTTGTTTCACACTACTAACGTCAGCCGGCTTCGCCCACGTGAATATTGTTTAATTATCTCATGGGGACATACTACCGAGGTAAAAGTCTCTTGTGTCCAGGGCCTCAATTCTACTATTACAATAGTGTCAGAATAGTCTATCATTGACTTCATAATTGTTGATTCTGACAAGTTTGGTAATCTACTAATATAAAAGCGTCACTATGACTTTCCAATGGTCAACCACTGACACATTGAAAAAAGTGGCATAGAATGGTAATCTCGTACATACTGATAAATGAATGACAGACGTATGCAGTAATCTGCTAAATTTTTTACATTTCCTTTGTTTTTTTGAGTTTTATTCGAATTCTTTCAGCCATGGTTTAAAGCTAAAGTTCAATCTAACCAAAACATTTTGTTCGACGGCTTACTGTGCAACCAATGATTATTTAGGCGATGATATTGTTGGTCGCAGTGTTGAATGCAAGACATTCTTAGTTTAAATGTTCTTTCATAGTTAGCTTATATTTTTATATATATGTATATACTGCCCGCGACTTCATCCGCGTGGAATAGTTACTAACCCCCCGATTTTGAAATATACTTCATTGGTGATCCGCTTCTAGTGGTCTTAGCATGACGATATTATAGTGGTTTACCTTCCTCGATAAATGGGCTATCTAACACTAAAAGAATTTTTCAAATCGAGCCCAGTCGTTCTTAAGATTAGCGCGTTCAAACCGACAAACTCTTCAGCTTTATTTACTTTACATTAGTAGATGTTAGTTACACTTTCACGCACAAACTCCTGAACGGATCTTGATGAAATTTGGCACAGAGGTAGGAATAACACATAGGGTACTTTTTATCCCGGGAGTATATCCCCTTGGAATAATTTTCGACAATCAAGAGGACGAAGCCGCGTGCGGTAGCTAGAGAGTTCATATATTTATTTTCTTATATGAACATAGAAGCCAATTATTTTATTGCAATGTATTGACGTAATACTCTTATTACAATGTTTTTATCATTAGTGTATTTCAACATGCGATAAACTAGTGACTTCTACAGTTGTTTGTTATTATATTCTGAGAAAGCGGCAGCAAGATCGTCATACTCCCTTGGAGTAACTACTTGCATTAGCGTCGGAGGTCAGGTTACCTCCTTCCCTCAAATATATATCAAACGTCTCGATTTTGCCTTATCGCGTTAATCGTCGCATCGGCTGATGTGCATTGTTTGCGCGCTAATATTGCGAGTATTGTGGGTATTATGAAGTTTATACTTCACGGTACACAAACATCAATGTTTAGTTCTAGTATATGGGGCATTTCACGTGAAGCGGACAACTAAAAAAAAATGAGGTTGTGGATTTCGTTTATATTTTGGTCAGTTGTATTTCTAGTAGACATGGATGTGTACACACAATTTTTTTTTCGTGTGATTTTTTATTGCTGAGTTATGAGCTTTTAAAAATTGACTAAGAATAAAGTCATGATTTTTTTATTGCTTATTCACAGTATCAATTTATTTGTAAAATAAACTAAAAACTATTGGTTCTTACAGTTAAAATGTTGAAGTTTTTAATTTTTTTGACGAATTCTAAATTTGACTTTTTTACGTATAGTAAAACGGAAGTGAACATTTCGAATCGATATTTGAGTAACTTCGACACGTTATTTTTTCAATTTTTTAACATTGAATTTAAGCTTTAAATGTCATTATTATTCACCAAAAAAATTAAAGCGTGATCTTCAACAGTTGTAGACTAACGGCCGAACCCAATATCCGATCTATCACATACTGGAGATAGAAAAACAAATGAAACAACACAAAACCTATATAATTTTTCTGTTGTTTCATTTGTTTTTCTATCTCCAGTATGTGATAGATCGGTTATTGGGTTCGGCTGTTAGAGCATATAGAGTACATACACATGAGGTATGAGCACTTTCTAAGCATTCGGGTTTATGCGCTAACTTGCTAATATACTACGCTATTGATATTTTATTCCTTTATTCTAACATGCAAAAATATAAAAATAAACGATTTCTTCAATTATTCACAAAAAAAAGTGAAACTTGATCGCCAATGGTTTCAAACTAAGAGCGGTTTTGTTAATTGAGATTGAAACAACAACAATAATAAAAATAGGCAGATTTAATTTGTAATTTTTACAATTTTACTATTTGCACTAGCACTAATTCTCTTTACACATAAGGTTATATGAATGGGCAAATCATCATTGACTGAGACGTCTATTTACTGCTGCTCGAAAGATAGTATTCAACTAGAGCGAGATTTTCTACGAGTCCGTTTTGCTTCCGCTATCACCGTTCCAGGAACTAAACAACTACATGCTTTTCTTCCAACAAACGAGTAGTTTTACTAGTGCAAATAGTAAAATTGTAAAAATTACAAAATAAGTCTCCCTATTTTTATTATTGTTGTTGTTTCAATCTCAATTAACAAAACCGCTCTTAGTTTGAAACCATTGGCGATCAAGTTTCATTTTTTTTTTTGTGAATAATTGAAGAAATCCTTTATTTTTATATTTTTGCATGTTAGAATGAAGGAATAAAATATCAATAGCGTAGTATATTAGCAAGTTAGCGCATAAACCCGAATGCTTAGAAAGTGCTCATACCGATGTGTATGTACTCTATATGCTCTAAGTCTACAACTATTGAAGATCACGCTTTAATTTTTTGGTGAATAATAATGACATTTAAAGCTTTAATTCAATGTTAAAAAATTGAAAAAATAACATGTCGAAGTTACTCAAATATCGATTCGAAATGTTCACTTCCGGTTTACCATACGTAAAAAAAATCAAATTTAGAATTAGTCAAAAAAATTAAAAACTTCAACCTTTTAACTATAAGAACCAATAGTTTTTAGTTTATTTTACAAATAAATTGATACTGTTAATAAGCATTCAAAAATTCATGACTTTATTCTTTGTCAATTTTTAAAAGTTCATAACTCAGCAATAAGAAAACACACGAAAAAAAAATTGTGTGTACACATCCTTGTCTACTAGAAGTACAACTGACCGAAATATAAACAAAATCCACAACCTCATTTTTTTTTTGGTTGTCCGCTTCACGTGAAATGCCCCATATATTTTATTTTCCATCGTACGTGCGGTCACTGCGGGGTGCTAACTAAAAACCAGTGCTGGGTGTCTGACGCCCAGGAAATGCTGAGATTCTGTACTTTTCTTCTCCATTAATTTGTATTTGTAACCGTTGTTCTATCTCTGTCCTGAATAAAAGTTTTTCTATTCCATTCTATTCTAAATATGGCGAGGGGGGTAATGGCTGATCTTTGCGTTATGCTCGTGAACAGATGCTGCTTCTGTCGTCTTGTTAGTCATGTTTTTTTCGGATATAACGATTAACTGCTTATAATTTAATTTTGATGGCCCTAGTTAATCACTTGCGGCGTCGAGTAACAGATCTATTGTTAGATTCTATCCCCCTGCCCGTGTAAGCGGGCACGCCTTTTATGTCTGGAGGCTTGTTAAGTTGGGCTTACATTGTTTTTTATGCTTGAGTTAGTCTGATTATGATGGCATAATGGAGTGTGCTAGCTTAAAAGTGATGAATAATTTAGTTTTAGGTTGTACGTGTTACCTATATATTTTCTCTATAGTAATAATTTACACACTATAGTATAAATGCTAGTTAATCTAACTCAACAGTCGGATATATTGTTGGGGAGTTTGTTGCGCCACTTCTTCTTGCCAGCTAAAACACCAGGATGTGGTGGCGGGCGGGACGTTTTAGGACTTTTTTCTGCCTCTTTGTAAACTATGACGGTTAAATAGTGCTGGCTCTCTGCCTAATTTGAATAAATGAGTTGTGTATCTGGTACTTGAGTCAGCTACATGTTTTTTTTACTAGACAGTTACGCGTTTGACCACTATCTCAACTGATGGCAAGTGATAATGAATTACGCTTGTCTAGAAGTAACCTATTCACTCTTGACATAAAGACTCCCAGATTTTAGCTATCAGGAAACAGACTCTGGCACGGAATTCCACTCCTTGACTGTACGTACAATGAATGTGTTTACAAAACGTTTTGTGCGTGTGAGTGGGATGTCCACCATATGACGGTGGTATTGCTTTATGTCTTGTGCTCTTGTAAATACTGTGAATGTCTACTAATATAGTTTTTATGTTACTAATATATTTGTATTCTAACATAGCTTTATATGCAGAAATTGTAACAAAGTATGAACATGGAATTATATCTGAAATTTATATTATAATTATTCTTAAAATATCCTTAAAATGTTCAAAGACCATGTCCCATTCAGCTTAAAAATGTTTCCAAGTATCTAACAATCAAATGAAGTGCTATTTGATTTCCGACCCGAGCATAATTGACGGGAACTGACGTGACGGACCGGATTTGAGACCCCTGTCTCAAGTGGATCAGGGAAAGAGAAATATGTCTGATAGTTTGGAATGAACCTGTGTTTAAAACAAACCATAGAGGAACGTGTAATAAAAAGAAAACTTATAAACCAGCTTTTTTATATCTTCACTTTTCTAAATGAAATTTGTCTAAAATCGTGGTTCCATCTTCACGTCGCACAAGTCTAAACAAGTCTTTCTAAAAAAGTAATTAAAAAATAATAATCAAACAGTAAAAACTTTAATTGGAAGAAAAAGACAAAGAAAAACTAGAGTTGATAAAATAAAAAATAAGATACGATAATGGCTATCAATTCTAAAGCTAGACAATAATAATGATTATTTTGTTTGTTGAAAGATAATATTTTCTTTTCAAAGTCCTCATTAAATCTTACAACCGGCGCGGAACAATAAACAGGTGATAAACACTGTTTTCTTTTCTCCGATTCCAAGGTTCCCGAACAAACAAAGATACTTAACAAATTGACACAACAAAAGGGACTTTAACTTACATAAAATTGTTTAGTTAGGACGCCTAAAACTGTCACAATAAGCATGATATACCTACATTTACTTAAATGAATCCTTCCGTACCTTGTTTACTTATACATTATAGTTCCCTTTTGCCTACACGAGAACGCTTCTAAAACTTTGAAGGTCAAAAAATATAAATAAAATTAAGATTTCGGTGCCAACTAACAATTTTTAGGGGTTAATTGGAGTGGAATTTGGGTAAGGGACTCGAAATACCAAGTTTAAAGGACACTTTAACAGCAGTATATTTGGGTCTGTTTCGTCCTTATCAGAATGTTTGTTATTCGCGGTATGTTGGCTGGTTTTCCTAGTGTTAATAAGGACTAGGACGTAAGAAGGCAAATATATGTTAGGGAACGGTATTAGGTGGCGGGTTTATTTGGGTTTGTACACAGGTAAATGTTTGTACCTCTGGCTGATGTCAACGGTGTTCGGGTCAAAGACTTTTTGGAGTGAAAGAAATGGTTATTCTCAGCATTACACAAACTGTGAATAAAATCTTGCCTTCTTTCCAGTAACATAATAATGGGATTCTAAACCCTTTTAATGGTATCTAAAAACCCTAGATTATTATTCGTTAGGGCCTCGTTAGACCCACCTAAATTTATCGCTTTTGAAGAGCCGTAAATTAGGGTCAATTCAACTCACCATCGGTTTTAATCGAAATTTGTGTCTTGTGAATTTTGCTGCAAATATGAAGCCGTGTCGTAAATACTTATTTTCATCGTAGTGATCGTAAAATATACGTAAAGTACTTTATCTGCTCTCAATGAAAAGTTGATAAGGCACTTTTTAGTAACGTGCCTTTCGAAAAGTGTTCTAAAAACAAAAGGCAGTGTTCGTTGGTTGTAAGCCTGGATATATAAAGAAAGAAAAAAAAAACAAACAAAAAGTCCATAGACAAGCCTGATTAATTAAAAAAAAAAAAACAAACAGTAGTATGACAACGTGAATAAAATAGCTTTCATTTATCACAAAAACAAATTCGTATGACCTGTAGCCGAAATTTCGTATTTGACAACGCCGAAAAAGCACAACGTTTCACCAATAAATAATACACGAAAAAGGCTGCAAAGAAAAAAACTACAGACGACATTTCGCTTACCTTGCCGACCACTAAAGTTTCGCGAGCCAGTCCGTAACGAAATCATCCTTGTTATATAATAACAGTGCCTGACATTATCCTCACGTATTATCCCACGAGATACAAAGGTGCTCCTGAATGTTAACATACCGACCGAACAGAATACCTATTTACTTTTAGCCGGGTTTTTATTGTCCCCGTGGGAATGGTAGGAGCAAAGGGCACATTTCAAACGTATCGTGATATTTTCTTTTTAAATGCTCTAAATATGTGCTGTGCGTGTATGTATCTATATCTACATACATGCATACCTACTTATCTAAGATACGTATGTGTTTCGACAAGGAAAAGCCCACCCTCTGTTTTGTTTTTCTTTTGATTCCCTCGGGTGTCATTCAAGAGTATATAGGATTAAACGAAATTAATTAGCAGTAACGGACTCTATTGTAATCAACATTAAGTTTGCTTTACTTCGTTTATTTTATTATTATTGTAATGACAAGCAAAACAAATCATTTATTTTTTAGGCCAGTCAGTCGAATCGTGTATTTGATCAGAGGGTCTTGGTTTTGGTACGGCAGCAACCTCTCGAGTCCGACCCTAGTTCAGTCCATGGTCCGGAGCGAGGAGGCATGGGAAGCGGTCACCCCCTTCTTCGAAGCAGTAATGCTAGCGAAGGAGGAGGCGGACCGCGTGCGGGAGAGGGAAACCTCACGCTCCAGCCGCCGCAACAGAAGGAGACACCCCGGGCGTCGGGAAACGCAGGGCGATTCCCGGCCACCGTAGGTGCGGGCCTACGGACGGCGAGCTATGGGTGGCTCGCCGTCCGATAACAACCAGGCCGGGTCGACGGCGCGTCTTATTCCACGTGCGCTTCAAATAGCTATCAGCAAAGAAGACGGGACCCCATAGGTTTTTTTTTTTAATTTGGTTGAAAGAGTCATCGCGGCACTGGAATGCAAAGGGCACTAGAAGGATCACTAGTGGGTTTGAGTCAATAAGAGTCTGATACTCCCTTCCGCTCCGCCCTGAGCGGGAAAAGTCATTTGATGATATGAAAAAAAAATAAAAAAAAAAAACGAAATATCAAACAATCAAAGCTAGGAAAATCTTTTTATACAAATGCATCAAACAAGTATGCCAGTTAATATTATTCCCCATCGAGTTATTATTGAAATTAGATGTTTTGTTACAAAAAGAATCAATACGCGGGTGTAACGTTTTTGTGGGATACATACATTATAACATACTTCTCTACGTATTCTCTACACGTTAAAGGCAAAAAAATCAAGGTAAGCTTCAGCGTTATTTGACTGAATTATTTAGGGATCGAAAAGGGATTTGCCTAAAATGTACGATCAACTGGTGCCATTTATTTTGTAGTTGCGCGCGAGACTGACTCTCTTAGACCTTTTTTTTTTTTAATTTTCTAATCCATCTTGATTTGGCGCCCTAATTTATAAGGTATATTTAATTAGGTAAATTACGCTTTATAGATAAGGGCGCAGAAATCCGAGACGGATGTACTTTAGAGCTGAACTGAAATGGTTACTATTGTTTGTATGGAAATACTCTACACATCTAACGCTCTATCTGTCTATACAGATATGAACAATTGAACATCTGTGACCCAAAGGTAAACCAGACACGATTTTTTTTATGTGATCTATTTTGGGGGTAAATTAGAAATCGGCTAAGTGCGAGTCAGACCCGCGTGCAACATTCCGAAAAATAAAACACGCCTTATTCTTTTCTTTTTTCCTACAATTTATGTGTCAGTTTTTATGTAAAAACGATGTAAAAAAAAACATTAATACAGTTAACATCGAAAAACGAATCTGCAACTATCAATCACCATAAATTCAACTGTTTCTATAACGATGGATTATAGAAAACGGTTCAGAGCAATAGCTGATCCCCTTATTCAAGAGTCAACCCTCTACGTATGTATATTAATGTATATAGGTCACACAGTTATTTACTAATAGTTTATATTTAACAACCTACTCCGCGCTATGTAGGTCGGTCAATATTGTAGTTTAATCGAAGGACTTCATGTTTTATGCACATATAAACAGGAATAGGTAAACAACGGAACCAGAAAATATTTCTGCACTTTATTAAAAAGTACATAGCTGTATTTGTACAGGATGGTGCAGTTTTATTGGATTTAAAGCTAACAGTGAGTTCAGTGCTTGGATGTCACTTCTAGTGTCAAGATTCTTTTTATTGGAGCTTGTTTGAAGGCTTTTGGTTTGACTTTTGTCATATTTTTGGAAGAATTCCAGAAATATGTACCTCGATTTCGGAAAAGGAAATTGAAGACGAAATTCAAATAATCTGTGCTTTACCAAGCATCGCTAAAACGGTTATTGTTTTAATTTTGAGAAATTAAAATCTCATTATGTTTTCAACACAACTAAGCCTTAAACAAACCTTAAAGTGCAGAAAGCTTTCATGTTCTACAAGTCAAAGTTTTCTTCAATATTGTTCTTAGGATTATCTCACTTCTGATGCATTTTCGCCATTAACACCGCGCATAGCCAGTGGATTGGTGATCGTATTATAATCCCGGGACCGCTATCCCGACCTTTATAAGCTTGTGTATCATGCTTTTACATTTTTAACTCTATTGTGGATGAAACAGAGTCTAATAATGAATGTAAGAGCTCTTATTTATTATGCGAACGAGCGTCAACAGAGGGCAAATAATGGACGGAGTTTCCTGTTCAGTAGGTGTTAGTTTTTACCTGTATTTTTTATATTTTCTTTATAAAGTAATCAATATTTCAGGGATAGATAAAGCGTTTTACTTATGAGCGGCTGATGTAGCTCGCGGGGTCGCAGATCAGGCTGCTGCAGTGTTTTAAGATAAAATACACATGACTTTTCCTGCCACGTGGTGAAAAAACCGGCTAAGTGGGAGTCGAAAGAGCACGCAGAGGGGTCTGGGCTTATACTATTTATATTTAAATGCGTCTTTTATATTTACATACACACCTACGCGTCCGTATTAAGGTCACCTAAGTTCCTGTGCTTACCAACTTTTAACTGAAACGGTTCAGTACTTAGATACGAAGAAAATTACTGAGGAAAATGGACAGACAAACGCACCTGCAATCCAGGGATCCGTTTTATCACACGAGTGTTTGAACCATAAAAAAAACCCTTGTTAAGATATTGTGTAAAGCTTACTTAAAATAAAATTATATAGGTCGCGGCGATACCCGTAGGATGTACTTTCCACATCACTAAATAAAACACACTCACTACACTCAACATATGTATAAAATGGTGAAAACTTACATACCTATTTAGGTAAGAATGACACAAACCTGCTCATTAGTGTTTACAACATCATAATTTTTAACTACTCACCTAACTTCTTCCATTTATTTTAGTCATAAAAGTTAGAAAGTTATGACCAAAATTTTAATGTACTTACATTAGTCGCACTTCTAATCTTGTTTAAAGTAAAAACACTGTAAGTAACTAAAACCGAGACTAGACGAGACACTAAACATACATGACGAAATGAAGTTTCAGAAATATAAAATTTTAAATGACAAAAACTAGAATATAGAAAGAATATTTTTACTAATATCGTAGAAGCGACGTATGACATAAAAGTTTTGGCAAAGACACGAGGATATTTCAAAGATTTGACGAGCATCGTGTTCAGACAACTCGTCCCAAGTAAAATAAAAAATAAATAAGTTTTTGTAACATCACACCCTGTATAAAGCTAGCTAATGCTAGCATAATATTCGTAATCAAATTGCGACGTTCCTCATAAGTGTTTGTTTTTTCTCACATCGTATTTTTGCTCTTTCAAAAAAATATATTTTCTTTCGCTTCGTCGTATTTAAAGTAGAATGTCAAGAAATGAGGTTGTGATACATTTGCAAATGGCTGACAGCCATTTTCTTCTAAAAACAAGAGTTATGCTAATTTATTTTAAGCTTAAATTATTTACGCGTGAATATGAAACAAAATTGTTTGATTCGTGCTCTGTCCATTACGGAACCATCTAAATGGAATGAGATTTATCGCAGTTTTTGCTTCAGGTCGTTTCCCCGAATCTGTTTAGTCATGAAAGGAAAATGCGATAGTGATACGTGTTTTTTGGTAAAACGTAACGTTTTGTACGCTTCTTCGGGCGTGATGTTTTTTAATGCTGAGAGTAGATAAATTTGGTATCGTTCGAATTATAGTTGGGATATTTATTGAGGCCAAAGTTACGACTGGAACATAGATCTAATGACAACGTTATCCAGATATTCCGCAGTCAATCGAGTAGAAATGCTTAATCGAATATCGATCACCGGCTTGAATTCCTGACTTCGACAAATACCAGAAGGCTATATTGCAATTGTGTTCACTGAAATTGTCCAAAACAAACATCCAGATATTGGATTAAGCCAAACACAAATAAGCACGCATGTATATATAATTAAGATGGGTATCTCACCTATGAATATGCAATCAAACGTTGGACCCACATTGTTTTGGTGAGTTAGATCGAAATCTAAATAGGTACCTAAAAAAACCACAAAATCCGTGAAAAATGTTAATATCTGCCCAAAACATATTTTGTGCACATAGCACCGCGTTTCCTGCCCCTCTTCAATGAAGTTCCAATGTCACAATGATTCAGTTGTGAGAGAGAGAGCTATACAGGATGAAAAGCAAGATACGTTTTCCATAACAGAATCTTGGTAATGGTACGTCCTAGGGGCAGAACAACTGAAGATCGTATTACTCGCATCAGCGGGCGTTGTTTGCGAGAGTTAATTTTGGGCTAAACACACTCATTCAATATGATATTCTTGATATTCTTCTTGATATTCTTCTTCTACATTCTCCATCGAAACACCAAGAATATATTTTTTTACGATTTAAAATGGATTTTTAAAAAACCAAACATACATTTTAAGATCGAACCCGTGAAATAGAAATTCCACCTTTGACATCACATTTTGCGCCATCGACCATGATTAACATTAAATCCCGCTAAACTTCGCCCTCAGAACATAACCTCCATTGTTTCGTTACTCCACTCAGTCACGGCATGAAAAGGGCTAAATTCGCGGTTGTCACGTTTTTAATTAATTTACGAGTGGGCGAGGCCGGGTATCACGCATAACCTTTGTCCGCTTATGTGAAATTCATCAATTAACGTGGTTTCAGTGCTGCGAGCACTTACATTTACATTTTCATCATTGTAGACCGAAATTAGCCGTACAAATAGTGTTACGATTGTAACTAGTTTGATCCAGTTTGTGGAGTATTATCGGCTGGATAAAAATTCAAATTTTTGGATTAAGATAAAACTAATCTAAATTGGCTAGCAGTTAAGGTTAAGTGTATAAGTTTTATTTTTAAATGCATTTTATAGAAAGTTTTATCGTCAGGACTAGTTCGCGACACAGAAGGTCCCATCAACCCCTGCCTACCAGCAAGCTAAATCGAGGTTAAGAAAGCTTTAAACATTTTAATTCTGGTCAACCGTATTTCATTCTTGTAAACCGGTTGATTCTGCAAAAAAATCTCTTGATTACGGTGATATTTTTACAGAATAGCACAGATAAAATTACTAACATGTGGAGTTAAGGTTTGTACCTATACAAATTCAAGTATCATTTAGGCTTGCTCGCTCCATCGTAAAATTCATCCATATCGGGCATTAGGTAATATCGTCAAAAAAGAACTCAATAGAAATTTAAAAAAAATCTCTACCGTCTGTAAGTAATGCGAAATCAGCAAGTAAAAACATATCGTAAATGTACAAAAAGAAAACAAGGTCACGTTTTACCTTAGGTGTGAAAAAATTCCATTAAAAATAAGGTGTGTAAACAAAAAACTTCTCAGTAAAATGCAAAGATATGTTACTGGCCACTAGGGCTTACGTCTGAAGTTAGAAGAAACTTGGAATGAGAGGAAAATCTTAAGTGTATTTTCTCGCTAAAGTTTTAAAAGCCAAAAGAAACTTTAGAGCTTCTAAACAATGAACTTACAACGTCAGTTATACTTACACGTTGCAATATTAACTTTAAAAAGTACTTTATTCTTATTTGCAGATTACAGCGGGATCTGATGACTCTGGTAGCGCAGTGGTTAAGCAATTATTGCTTTGCTGCGCAACTGGTGGTCACGAATTCGGTTCCTGCCCTGATTATACAAAGATATGTTTTAGTAACGTTACCACGACAGCTGACATGTCGAAATTAAAGGTAAGTAAAGTTCTCACACACTTGCTCGTGCTGCGCTAAGCTTGTCCGCCTGCTGCTGGCTGCGGCACGCGAGCACGCCCAGCTACAACTCTGTGAGTAGCACGTACACATAAACATGTGTACGTGCTACTCATATGTGCATAAATATTTTTCTATAAATTGTGGTACTATAAGTAGGTATTCAATCAATCGGCAACCCAGTACGTTTCCTTAACGCCCGTTTCTAGGCGTTTTCCCAATGATAGACCAATTCATCTAAACGAACAATATAACTTTAGGAAATTAACGGAAATTAAACAATACAAATAGCTTCCAAGAGGTTCTCGTACATACCTCCATAGAAACAACCAAAAACCAATTTAAATTAGTGTTCACCTCAAGAGTAACACACAACGGGAACAACAAAACAATTCAATAACTCCTATTAATATTTCAATGTTTTTGCCAACAATTGATTCAACACTTCACTTAAACAAGAAGGGGATTGTTCATTAAACAAACGAACGACTTCCAACGTTAATTGGCAATTCATGAGTATTCGCTACTACCGCACATGTTGGTTTTGTCGGCAACATCAAAGCATTGTTTGTTGTAGCCTACACTAGCGGCTAGCTTGCCCACAACTTTATAGAACCTATCAATTTCAAAGGAAACTACGCTTTATTCACTTAAGCGTACATTTCAGAGGAATCTCGTTAAAATTAATTTATAAATTAATATGAGGCGTAATGTCGAATATTATCAATGACTAGCTGACCCGCGCAACTTCGTGCGCGTCAAATTTTTCATGAATGCTCCGCTCCTTTTGGCCGTAGCGTAATAATTTATAGCCTTCTTCCATAAATGGGCTATCTATCACTGCAAAAAAAAAATTCAAATCGGACCAGTAATTCCTAAAACAAACTCTTCAGCTTTATATATTAGTAATATGTATAGATATATGGCCAGTCGACCAATTAATTTTAGTGCTTTGATTTTCAAAAATCCACCTTAACGCATTTTAATGCATTAGCAAGGGGTAAAGAATACCGTGAACTTTAGGTAGACCATAAATAAAAACCAAGATAAAAAAATCCCCAATATTTTCACATCGCATTAAAATCCAACTGATTTTAATCCAGCCTTTCTCAAGAAAACAATAATTTCACAGCCAGTACCTACTTCACGTAAAAAAATTGTACCCACTATTCCTCCGCGTTATTTTAGACTCGTTTCCTTCCTTAAAAAGAATGATAAACATCGTTCATAGTAAAATACTGAGTTTATCATTCAATTATTTTTAATATTATCGCGTCAAAGAAAGATCGATTTCAATATGAATCTTTCTCGAGAAGCTTTTTAAATGGCAAAGGTATTCTCTCATTATTCCTCTGCTCATAAAAATGCAACATGCTACTTACAATTAGCATTGGAACAGAATAAAACGTCTTATCTTATAATTTATTAACTTTGAAGAGGGAACTGGCCACTTTTTTGTATGCGTGCTTCATTAACATAATAGAAGAAAAGTTTAATTGAGTTCCAAACTTGAACTCCACTTGAGTTAATGGAACTTGAGTATTATGCAAGGTCGTAACTCGCATGCCGCCCAATTGAACGCTACGGCGTAGTAAAGATTCGTAGCTTCGTAGCGCTCCGTTCGTAGCGAATGATGTTGTGATTATCCAAAGGCTTTGCTGCGAATTACTGGCAAACGTTTTAATTCCACGAGTGAGGCTGTTTGCGTAATTTCTGTTGCCAAAACACGATGTTGTTAACTAAGCTAAATAGCGGAGCATATGTTAGCCTAGGGTTGCTAGAATTATGGAAGCTGTTTTAATTAAAACACATATTTGTTTAATTTAGTTAGTGAGTACAGTCTCGCTTTTTCTGGGCCACGATAAACTGCGCACGGTCCTATGAAATATTACCCCTGAAATACTCGTGTAGTTATTTAAATTCAAGTTTATGATGCTAAAAGGTAAATTTCTACTTCTACGAATAATGAATATGTATCTAAAACATTCACAAAGTAAGTTAAATTATTCATCAGCTATGATGTTGGAGCAGGAATAGGAGAAAGAGGAACAATTTTAACCGTCCTTAGAATCTGAGCAATAATACAGATTATTATTAAGCTGTACTAAGATAAGCACTTAGATTACCTAACACTTATCTTCACTCCTCCTTAATGAGCACTAGATAACAACATTAACACAACATATCTTCGTTCATAGACAAAACAAAACTTTAAACATACAATTAAACAAGCAATTATAAGTTCTATCATTAAGGGAATAAAACCTATAATTGCATCAATTTATACTAATTACATACCAAGTAATTTGATATCCACGTTAGTTAAACTAATAAAACGTTATAATTGAACAAATATTTTGAACTAATTGCATGCAATACCTTTAAAATCAATTTGAAACAAACTCATTAAACTAATAAAAACATTGCTACAAATAATTTACTCGTCGAACGAGGCAATTAACAAAACACGATAACACTAATAGTCATACAAACATACATATATCTAAAAAGCATTAAAATCACAAGCCACAAGCTGCGGATGCTCCGGTAATTATGTTACTAATAAATCTAACACCAACCTAAATTATCAGAGTTGCTGCAGGAAGGGCCCGGGAGCGCCAGGAAACAGAGAACGAGGTACCGAATACCGCACATGTTGTTCATTACTCCAAAAATTTAAACAAAATCCAAATCTACCAATATTGTTCTCATGACAAAAGTTTGCATCACTATTTTCACTTTGACAGATAAAAAATTCGCGCCAAAATTTGACAGAAGAAAAACAAAAAAATAAAAAAACAACGAAGTAAGGAGTTCGGATAAGCGTTCGATTTTGAAATTAAAAGTTGTTGTGTCACATGCGGTGTCCACGTGGTGACCGCGTGACAGGACGTGTCCACAGTAAACAAGCGTGTGGCCACACTGACTCCGGACGTTCGACTGACGCGACCCAACGATACAAACGCCCCACGACTATTGGTCACGGCACACGGCGAGCCCATCAATTTTGCTTGACGTTTCAATGAAAACCCTTCCTACTTTTCCCTCGAGTAAAATTAGGGAGAGTCTTGTTATAATTAAAAATGTTTATCGATGATATCGACCTTATTGAACTTTAGGGACGGAATTTAAATGGCGGTAAAATTCCTTGAATGTTACTTACTCCTATAAAAGCAAATATGACACGTTAGATGTGTAGGTAAAATACTCTATTAAAACAAGAGCTATAATTTCTGTTGAATATCTAATTAGTTTCCAAAAAAATATGAGCATTTCCCAAACCGATACTTATGGCTATATTATCGCCTCTAGATACCTTAAATAGTAAATACTGTTGTGATAAATGTGTCGTCCGTAAAATTATTATAACAGCACATTATTATTCCTTACACGCGAGCAGGCGCCGTAAATAATAATATCACATCGAGTGGAAATGTTGGGGCATTCGTACAAAAGGAAATGGACTTTGAATTTGTTTTTACATACATTCGTGTACACATAAAAACTTGCTTAAAATTCATGAACGAGACTTATTAGAATAACATTCTATTTTTCTTTACATTTTGACCTGAAACCTGTATGAAGACTTTTAAAAAACGAACGTGTGCATCCAAATGTGACCAGTATTGACAATAACCAGAAACTGATGGTGGCAAATTCGGGCAGTTGGCTCACGAACACAAATAGATAGCTAACTATTGCTATTGACATCTTGTATACAACTGGACACGGTAGATTAGATACTGTCGGCTGTTATGTATGTATGTACAAGATAGAGGAAATTTCGAACATGACATAATTGCCGTACCCATATAATATCTTGAAAGGGACCGAGGCATTCTCATCGTACTATCGAATAACCACAATTCATTTACCGGGCCGACCTCCTCATTCAGAAACTTTTCTATAAAGAGCCATACCGGTGAGTAATTGAATCGAAGGATAAATTAATTAGTTATAATTTAACTACCCTAGAGACTAGGATTGGAGTTTTAAAAATCGAATTTAAATAAAATAAAAAAGCACTCTACTTAAAACGATAAACTTGTAACAGACAACACATCTGTAGAACAAGCGACCCTAAGAAAATAGACGTAGGTATGTAGATACTTATCCAACCCCTTTCTGAGTAAAAAACACAAATTCACGTATTATTTTACCAAATCCATTACGTAGCGTACTTTTGGGAGTTCTTAAAGGCACAGCTCGGGTTCGATTGATAGAGAAGGCATATAAAATGGAAACAAAATAGGTTGGAAGGTGGATAGAAATGGAGAGCAAATAAATTGGAATAAATTACCTGAATTAAATGATGATCGGAATTTCAAAAATAATTATGAATTCTCTTTGATTTGCGTTTTATTATTAACAACTTGTTAATGGCACTGAACGGTAAATTCGTTGTAATGAACATATTTCATTCATCGATTGTAAAAAAAGTTAATAAACAGAAACAATAACATTGTTGCCAAAAAAATATCTTGAATATTTTTAAGCAAATATATTTTATTTTTCTTGTAGCAGTGAAATACTGAATACCGAAGCTACTTATATTTTTGGGCAACACGTTTTCCTTGTTGTACTGGACTGATGGGCAACATTTTTTCCTTTTACTATAGTGAGTAGGTAGGTAAGAGATGAGTGATGTCCAAACAAAAATGAATAGATTTAGTGTAAAGAAATCTCAGGTTTTCTTTAGCTTTAATGGAGAACGTTGCGGCTCTCACCCAAGGTGAACCGATGGCCAGGTGAGGGGTCTTTCACTGGATGCACAGTATGATGCAATCTCCCAGAGTTGTGGAAGCTACCAGGGTTGCGGAATTTGTTCGAAAGAGTCTCCGCAGCCATGGAACGCAATGGGCATTTGGAGGAACACGCATGAGTTTCAGTCTTTTAGTCAGTAAGAGGTAACGGTGCGGAATCTATGTCCAGCAGTGGACGTCTTTCGGTTGAAATTGTTATATCAAGATACCAGTAATAATGATGATGATGATATGATGAAGAAAACGACAATCTTACAAAGGATTCAATTTCAAAGACACTAAAGATTCCTTCCAGAAACACCTACTATGTGTTTCTAAGTGTTATGTTCTAGCTCGCTGTAAGTGTGAAGGCGTAAATAAAGCCACAGGTGACACGTAATGTCCAAAGTTTCCATCTAAAGACCTGAGTAGTACAAACTTGTACGATTTACAGGGTACAATTGAAAATATAGAAGTTCTGCACTTAAGGAGCGCCTCAACAGGGGGTACTTAGCTATCACTATAACAGATAAAAAATAATGTTCGTGAGGATACAATTGTCTTGCACTAAATGCTGTAGGTTAATCGATCAATAATAATATCATTCATACTTTTTTACCGATAGAATAGTATGAATATCAATGTGTCCATGAGCTCATATTTCGATTCTTCCAAACCAGTTTCGAACTAAATTAGTCTAGCCTTTTCCCAAACATTGAGTACGACTGCTCATCTGAAATCCATAACCCAGTATATTGGTAAACTGATACCAGACTTTCTGGCTTCGGTTTACCCGGAATAAGCGCCGCAGATCTGCTGAATCCAACGGCTTAACATGCTTCAAGAGGCACGGAGTAATCTCGATATCCCACCCATCCACATACAAGGCAAGCATAACCTTGAAAATCTTGTCAACTAAAGTCATCCTTAAAAGTTGGGGCAATAAAACGGCCTATTCAAACAAAAAGTGACCTACCTAAATGATTTTCATTTGATGAAAAAAAGTCTAGGTAATAAAACAGCGTCCACAAAGCACGTATAAGCAATTTTTCCAGTTCGCCAAAGGGTAATCGATTCTGCTACATATGAACCTGACTTGTTATACAGCTCATTAATCATCCTTTCTAACTTTGTACGGAGCTAGCGATAAAACCCCGATTTACTTGACTAAAATCAAAATATATTTTTCATACACACACTTATGTACATATATATACCTAAATATTTCATACCTAACACGGAAATGTCGATGAATATCGACAAAGTTCAGTATTGTGTTTGTGTTATAAGTTGGAAATGTAAAAAGGAAAGTTTTGTTTATTTTTGTACCTTTGGGCTGACATAAATGGGGATATTACGGCTTATGTTCAACCTTCATGGGACAATAAATATCGAATAGTGTCGACGTTTCCGTGGATTGTATAATAAATCTAAGGGTATATGATCAATACCCTACATATATCATCTATACAAATAAATAACATTGAAGTGCTAGTTTGCTTTGTCATAATAGCAGCTTATTATCTGACTTCAAAAAAGGAGAAGGTTATCAATTGTGTGTTTTACCTACCTCATAATATTTTACTGGGTGTACTGATTTGATTAGACAATTGATGATTATTTTTATATTCGAAAGCTGGTGCTTGTCATGTGGTCCTTTCATTCCATTTCAATTTGAGTGAGATCTGACGACTAAAATTTTAGCTATCCCTAATAATGAATATAATTGGCATCGACTACATTGACGATGTTCTCATTTTCAACTGTCGATGAAAATGAAAAACTGTATGCCGTGGTTTGGAAGAGCATCGCAGTATTTCGAGGTGGTCCCTTTCTATTTTGATGGAGATCCGATTTTGAAGAACTACAGAGATCTCTTCAATAAATGATAGCTTATCCGATAATGATAGATTTCCGGGATTCAAATCGCATGTCTATTTATTATTTACACCAATTTATAACACGCCGGGTACGCTATGAAGGGGTACGTTTGGCTGTAGGTTACCACTAAAAAAAAAGTCAAAAATAAAAGTCTTTTATACTAAAAATTACAACCGATTTTAAAATAAAGACAATACATACTATAAAATTAATTTCGGAAGTCGGTGTTTTTGGTTGTTTTTTGACACTAACTTCCGAAATTAAAGTAGAAACATTTGAATGTTTACACGGTAGATAAGTGTAAAGTGTACCAAAAAATTGTTACTCCGTCTTTCTGTCGGCTGGTTCCAACTAGTCTCCAAAATCGTTAGGCTTAGACGGTACTTTCACAAGATAGCTCGTGATAAATCACTTAAAAAAGAGCTAGGTTACCGTGAAAAAATTAAAAACCCAAACAAATGCGTTATTTGGAAGTCCAAATTAAACATGAAAAAATTCTTGAAATTTTAAACGATTGCAAAAACTTCTCACAATACGCACACAATTGGAATAACTAAAACTTTTCAAAGCAAGAAAGTTAGGCCGATGATCGTTAGCTTTGACTTAAATGTTTGTCATTCACAAGTTCCCAAACTAGATCCGAAGTAAATGGGCAGCAATCATTTTCAACGGTCTACCTTTAGGAAAATAATTGAGATTTGCATCAAACGCGAGCGTGCTAATGAAGTAAAAGGAAATTAAAATTTCATCTCTTGGTCTTGTAGTCGCAAGCGCAGTTGTTAAGTGTGAGATGCTGAGTGTGACCCTGAGTAGGAAACACTTCATTAAGTAACACTATAAGAAAATTGTCGGTAGCTATCATTAGCTCTTGTATTGAAACTTTAACAAAGAAACTCGAAGAGACATGCCTACTCTCTTTAGTAAATCCTTTTCCAAAAAAATTAAAATCCTGATGTAAACGGAAATATGGCGGCCTAGAAGGTTGAAAGCACGTTCTCAATGAGATAGAAGCTTACGCGTATCTAGTCTGACGACCAATCACATCGAATCAAAAATCACAGAAGGGAGATCTGGCAACTAAAGCATAAGCCCTGGAATCAATTTGTGTTTGCAAAGGGAGTCGCGAAAATGGGAAGCCTGCATTGAAAGTTCACATATTTTATGATTTGTGGCCCCAGGCGAAGCTTCCTATTGTCTGATACAGTTGGCATGAAAATCTTTATTTGCTATGTAAATAAAAGCAATGAATAAAGCATACGCTTGCGGCTTTAATTTAATTTTATTGAATGGAAAATTTATAAAGAACTCTGTGTTTTTATATGCTTTGGATGAAGCGTAATGATTTTTATTTGAGTAAATATGACAATATTGTCTACTTCTGCCTCAATTTCGCAATTAATAAATCTTATTAAACGTGGAAATTGAACAGCTTTAGTTTGTTTCTCTTTCATCTTGAGATTCTTCTTAATCTTCGATCTTCATTCTTGATTTATTATAAATCAATTTAAAATATTACACAAACAGCCAAACTACTAAATTTTTATTAGCAACTAACCGTCACCTTTACCTTATCGAGGCCCGTTACGCAGATAGGCATCATATTCAAAGGTTTGAATGCTCCTCAAGTCAATGCTCGCGTCTTTCCGGTGCTCGAGCGAAGCCCTAACGACACAAGCCTCCCTAAACATACGTAATACGGTGTAATCTTTTGTGTGAAAGGGAGGGTTCAGAGGGAACAATCGTACGTATGGGGGAACTGTGTACCTTTAGATACAGCGTTCATGTTTTATTTGTTGCGGTGAGAGGAGTTTTTATACGGTTCGTGGTTTTTTTTATCTTTATTCACACTTGAGTGCGCCTTTTTGGTATTACAAATATAATTGATCCTACATTTGGAATATGGGAGTCTGCATGTTTAGGTGTGTGTTTATCTATCACGTCTTAATAGATTCGCATGCAATTTAAAACATAGACAATAACTTATATAAGGTCATATATACCTTTCAATCCCAGAAGTGCTCAAGTGCTGCCCCTTGAGATGTTTAATAAAACATATTTGACGCGGAGGAAACCGAGAGAAAATTCTAGTTATTTATCACAAATAAGCTCATGCTCCTGCGCATGAATTTGCCCAGGTCGTGTCGGATTGCATCATTGCGTTCATTGGACGGTGACTGTAAAGGTACAGAGAGTTCACCTGTGGATATGGACCCGGTAGTAGCCTACCGGGTATTATATTCATTCTGTATTTTTTTTCATATTTAGTGCATACATTTTACATAATATATACTATAAGTAAATGCTACAATATAAGTAATTTAATGAAATGATCAACTTTATAATTACTACCAGATATCGCACCCTTACCAAAATAGTTTGTGGTCACTGTCAACGTCATTTACTGAATATCTAGTTAATGTTTTTACACAAATAATTGAGAGAGAGAGAGGGAAGTAGCTAATTGTTGGTTCATATTATTTCTTATCGTATAAAAATTTAGCTGGCAAAAATGGGGACCTGGTATCGTGTTCTGCCGTCATATTGCCTTCCTAATCCAGTTATTGAACGATCTCAGTAAACAAGGTTAGTCCGATTGTCAGAATTTCAGGGCCCTGACATAGATTGTTGTTTATACGATTCAGGATTTCCTTTTTTACTTTTCCCTGCTAGGGACAGAGAAAAAGGAGCTATCTCAACAAAATCAAGACGTAGATGAACTGATCGCGATATAGGCGCTACCCGTTCTCACCAATCAATAACTTTATTGTTATCAAGGTCTAATATTATACTTTTTTTAGACTTTGGCTTTAAAAATATATACAGCAAAATGATTTAATATGTCTTCTCGCATTCAGCGGGTTCCCGTCACTTTCATCTGGTCGTCAGGCCGTCTGATGAGACGCCTTTCAACGTTACTCTTTCCGCATTCCGTGAAGCAGACGACTGATCGATGTGTCAATGCTAAGGAGGGCTGCTCAGTAGTGGATGTACTTCATCTGGAAAATAACTAATAGTTAACTGCTTAGATTTTTTGTGTCCAGTAGGTGTCCATGTTAGTTACAGTTTATTAGGAATCTTGATGGTGGTGGCAAAGCTCTTGCCATCTTCCTTGACCTTGCCAAGGCCTTTGATACGGTGTCTGTCCCGCTTCTTCTAGCTAAGTTGGAACGACTGGGTATAAGAGGAGTACAATTGAAATTGTTTCAAGACTATCTGAGCAATCGTAAACAATGCCTGAAAGTAGATTCCTACGTTAGCACTGATCTACCTGTCTTTTTTGGTGTCCCACAGGGCTCAGTGCTAGGACCTACACTCTTCTTAGTGTATCTAAATGACCTCTGTGAGCTGAAGCTGGAACAAGGTACTATAATTTCTTATGCTGATGATACGGCTTTGCTCTTTTCTGCTAAGACATGGGAAGATACCTTTCAGTTTGCACAAAATGGCTTCAATAAGGTGTCCGAATGGCTGAAACAAAATGTTCTAACCTTAAATTCAGAAAAAACTATGTACATGCCCTTTTATTCACGATATCCAAATGCACCCCCCATTGATCTTTCTATAAAATCTCATTCTTTTCATGTCCATCCCGCAAATTCTACTTCCTGTAACTGCCCTTGTCTGATAAGGAGATCTGAAGTCAAATATCTGGGCGTCATCCTAGACACATCACTAAATTTCAAAGCACATATTTCACTGCTTCAGTCCAGACTTAGAAAATTGATTTATGTTTTTAAGAATCTACGACATGTAGCAGATATTTTAATACTAAAAAAGGTTTATAGGGCACTCTGTCAATCGCTACTAACATACTGCATTTCTTGTTGGGGCGGGGCTTCCAAAACCACGCTACTCCCTCTTGAAATAGCACAGCGGGCAATTCTGAAGGTTAGCTCCTTCCGACCCATTGACTTCCCTACACATCTCCTGTATCGATCCTGGAACTTACCAACAGTTCGCCAACTGTACATCTTAACTACGGTACTTAAACAACACTGCCTTACCCCCTTGGACAGGAATACTCTGCTTAAACGTCGTCGAAATGATGTAGTCCCTCGTTCCCATCTTTTTAAACATTCATTTACACATAGGTTCTTCTGCTTCTCCGGTCCCTATCTCTACAATAAATTAAATACTAAACTTAACATATACATATTAAGTAAACAAGAATGCAAAACTAAAGTGTTAGATTTTTTACTTACCTGTGATTATAAAACTACGGAGGAGTTTTTAAAAGTTTCGAGTTAAAACTATACAACCACAATTACATTAAACACTTGCACTTGCACACAACACTTCACACATCACCCACACATCACTCATACATCACTCACACAACGCTCACACAACACTCACAGTAAATGGCATTACATGCTAACTAATGTAAATTATATATATATAGATTGTTTTTATTTTAATTCTAGACTGTGCTATCATGTTAACGTAACACCAAACTACTGTTATTATCGATAATTTATTTCTGGAAAGTGAAATGTGTCCTGAAATACAGGCTCGGCCTAGCTCAGGCGCATTTGCTCATTTTTTATTATTGTACAACTATCAACATTTCAATTATAATACTGTTTATGTAACATCCTATCCTCAGTGTAATAAAGATTATTATTATTATTATTATTATTATAGTTTCGGTGGTATTCAATAAATTTCCCAAAGTACAGGCCCATGGATACTTGTCAATCCAACGTGTAGCTCATGTTCTGAACAAAAGCAGCGCACTCACATTGCGTATCCAACGGGTCTATGAAACCCCATTTCACCAGGTTTTGTTTGGAGCGGCCTGCCTGGGTGAGCAGCCGATTTAGTGGAAGGCCATATTATAGGCCGCTACAGATCACGTCCACGTTGCAGATGTTTCTGGGGTTAAGTTAAGTCAGTCGGGTTGTGGTGGATGATGTTCTTCCCAGTGGCCTTAGCTGGACAGTCTCGGATGGCCTCTGTGCGACGAAGATACACCTTGCGGCTCTTAAGTCTACCCTGGACTATTGTGTGATCGTAAAGAGGATATCGAGAATCGGAATAAATCCAATATATTTTTTAGAAAACATTGAATAAGCCAAAGGCTTGTTTTTATCACTGAGGATGTCAGGTAATAGAAAGCCAAGTTTTTCTTTTATTCCCTCAAGCCCGAAGAAAAAATAATAATGTATGATTAAATACACAGAAAAGAAGACAAATATTCTTGTGCTACAACACATTTTATCTCCTTAGGGAAGCATGTGTAATTGAATTTAGAAGACTATTCCTGAACATATTTTGCTTAAATAAAATATGTCATTTTCCACGACATATAGGTACTCGTGTGCTTACTTACATACACAGTTTTATTAATATTAAAGTTATTTAAGTATATGGATAAATGTCTAAGCCAAAATGTACTTATTATAATACATTTTTATAATAAACATATACTATATAAAATGAGGAGAGAGGCACCACCTAGGTACCTATTTTGACTCAATACTTTTCACTAAATTCAATTTCAGGCCACCTGGTCTCGGCCCAGAGGGTCATGGCCATTCGGCTAGTCCGTGGATACCGCACGGTCTCTGGCGAAGCGGCGAATCTCCTTGCCGGATTACTGCCGTGGGATCTGGAGGCGAGAGCCCTCGCGCACGTTTACGCGTTGCGCGTGGAGGCGCTAAGCCGGGGTGAAACGCTGCTGCCGCGGCAAATTGCTGCGCAGCGGACGGAGCTCCGGCGGGATCTCACGGAGGTTTGGAGACAGCGACTATCGCAACCCAGTGCTGGGCACGCCACTATTGTGGCGACAAGTCCCCTCTTTGAGGCGTGGCTGGAGAGACGTCACGGCGTTCTCACCTTCCGCCTGACGCAGGTGCTCACCGGACACGGCTGCTTCGGGAGGTACCTGTGTCGGATCCAGCGGGAGGACACGTCCGGGTGTCATCACTGTGTGGATCGTCCGGAGGACACGGTGGAGCATACGGTGGAGGTCTGCCCTGCTTGGGCGGAGTACCGCCGTGTCCTCGTCGAGGCGATCGGCGGCGGCGACCTCTCGCGTCCGGCCCTGGTTCGGGCCATGGTCCGGAGCGAGGAGGCATGGGAAGCGGTCGCCTCCTTCTGCGAAGCAGTAATGCTAGCGAAGGAGGAGGCGGAGCGCGTGCGAGAGAGGGAAGCCCCTCGCTCCAGCCGCCGCAACAGAAGAAGACGCCCCGGGCGTCGGGAAACGCAGGGCGATTCCCGGCCACCGTAGGCGCGGGCCTGCGGATGGCGAGCTATGGGTGGCTCGCCGTCCGATAGCAACCAGGCCCGAGTCGACGGCGCGTCGTGTTCCACGCGCGCCTCAAAGAGCCGTCAGCAAGGAAGACGGGGCCCCATAGGGTCAGTGCCTGCTAGGGTTGCGGAATTTGTTCGAAAGAGTCACCGCGGCCCTGGAACGCAAAGGGCACGGGAGGCATCACGGGTGGGTTTTAGTCAGTAAGAGTCTGACACTCCCTTCCGCTCCGCCCAGAGCGGGAGAAGTCATTTGATGATTTCCCATCCAGAAAAAAAAAAAAAAAAAGGGTTCAAAATAAATAAAATCGATTTTAACGAGACTCTAAAATGACGTTCGTCGCTCGATTGACTAACATTCCTCCGAAATATGAATTCCTGGTATTAGGGTGTTTGCAATTTCCGCATTGGGAAAGTGCAAACACGTGTAAAAGTAACCATTTCCAATTTATTTTATATTATTAGCAGGCCCGTGTTTCAATACCATTTCACCTTTTTTTTTGGATGGGTAATCATCAAATGACTTCATGCGGAAGAGAGTGTCAGACTCTTACTGACTAAAACCCACCCGTGTTCTTAATAGTGCCCTTTGAGTTCCAGGGCCGCGGTTACTTTTTCGAACGAATTCCGCAAATTACCACGTCACCTGAGGGCACATTTGACTATTTTTAAGCAAGGTTTACATTCGCATCCCAGTGGAAATTTGTCAAAAATGCCTTTATTTTCCCTACATTCTGACTGATTGCGTCTGAGATGCGAGTACGAACGTTGTTTAAAAATAATTAGAATTGGCACTCTGATGGCAAGCGATAATGATTGTGGACGACGATGGGGCTTGTTACCTATTTACTCTAGACTTAAAGATTTCTAGGTTTCCAAATAAAACTAAAATGAACAGCGCTCCTCTAACTAGGTAATACAAAAATATTAAGCGTCCATCAACTGGAAATAGGTTACATGGTGCTGGCAGCGTTCGCAACAAACTGTTAGTGCTGCGCATTACTGCAACCTGTGTGCATTCCCGCTATGTGGGGCGACTTCGTCAAATTAATATTAACGGGTTGATTACAGCTGTATTTATTTTTACTAATGGTTGCTGGACTGAAGAGATACGAAACAATATACTTTTGTTAACATAAAAGTTGGGGCAGAGAAAAAAAAGTGATAAAACTACAAATGAACGATTGTGGTTTTTTTTTCGTTTATTTCTGCTGTGAGACTTTGCTAATGATTAAAGCAATCGCTTTTGTTTACTGTAGCAATATTTTTAAATTTATTTCCGGGTATCAACATCATATATATTTTGACTTCTAAGGAATCGCAAATTTATTTGATTTTAATTGCAACTTGAACCTCTCGAGAAAAAGGGTCCAAAAAATATATGAAATTATACATCCTACTAAGATTAAACAAAACTAAACTGGTCGGTCAAAAAAATAGGTCAGATGATAAAACAGTGTTATCTTTCCGTGCACCACGTGGGGTTTAATAGACCCTATCTAATGGTGTCAATGTCTCAAAAATAACGCTTCTATTTCTGGGTTTTGAGTAGCAGAACTTACAACGGTGCCAAACTGCATGGAAAAGACTACAATAGTATACTGCCTACTGCATGGTAACCCAGTATCACCAAGCATTCTGGCACTGCTTCATTCTGAAACCAGTTGAAATCAAATTGCCAACACAGAAAATAATACGCGCTCAAAGTAGATAAATCAGTACTTCCAGGGATTATCTCCAAGCTCCACACTCTCCTTGCTCTTTAATAAATCTTAGTTTTCTATTATTACTTATTTCTGTATATATAAAGTAGGTATTAGATAAAGCGAAGGCGCAATTCCTTTACTAATCATTCCATTCACTGAAACTTTCATTAATTCAATGCAATTACAAGAAGCACACATAAGCCAATCAAAAACTACGTTCATTCGCATTCTAACCCTAAAAAGGTAGAAAAGCCACCACAGTTTCTCTTTACTATTAAACCAGTTTAACAATGCAAGTGAAGTGAGTCTAAACAAAAAGTTTAGACTTGAAGTAGTTCACGCCTTTCTATTCAAAGCTAGAACTCACTGAACGAACGTGTTCAAATTGTATGTGTGGTCGAATGTACGAGCATTTAAATGTAGATGTGGAACGAACTTCTTGTTCGTTCGTTTGTTTTTTTTTTTTGTTTCATTTTTGTTTTTATGTTTTCCTTGGGCACTATAGCGAAATGTAGTTAAAAGAGGTAGGTTTACTAGCAAAAAGCATTCTAATGCAAAATCTAGTTTAAAGTGACAGTTCAAAATATTTAATGACTTGACTTAAAAACCTTAGAAACCAGGTTGCAAATTAAAAACAAAGAAACACAAAGGCTCTTTTCAAAGTTCTTAGGTAACGTTGAGGTTTTAATAAGGTCTGTTAGTGGCTTGCTAACTAACCTTCATGGATAAAGGCTAGAGTTGGTTTTTAGCGAAGCATTTGGAGACTCTGCGTTTTCTCCTAAGCCGAAAGGAACCCTTAAACACGTTGAGAAGAGATTCTGTTTTTGAGCACGGATTCGAACATTCATGTGTATTGTCAGTCCGGACATTGATTTGCACGTCAGCCTTAAACAAACACTATTATAAATTTAGAAGAAGAAAATTAAGATTGACAGACCGTTGGCAGATTACGGTTTTGTTAAATGATAATCTGTAGATAATAGGAATAAATCAAACTCAAAGCATTTATTTCAATTAAACCCTTTACAGGCACTTTTGAATTGTCAAGGTCGGTCTGTCGAAAGAGGTGAAGCTATCTGCACGTTCCAAAGCGTAGATCTCTATGGAGAAGAACGTGAAAGAAACTCCACGGACACTCTTCTAAATCATGTTCTGAATTACATAACCTTGGTTACATCCTTGTTGTTTCTATATGTGAGGACAATGCAAAGAAAAAAAAAGGAAACTATAAAACAATTCAAAGTACAAAGATTAAAACAAGTCAGTGGCAGTTAAGAGGTGACCAGTCTCAACCGACGGCGCCCGTTCACGAACATAACGCGTGTATCAGCACCATTTAGCTCAACCATTTTGAAGGGAACCGAATGATCCAACACACACGCCACCATCAGCGAGACATTTGAGCGAGCATGACATGCTCTCTACTGCCATTTTAGTTCAAGTCACAAAGTAATCTATAACTTGTCACATATTATGTAAATGGCGCTATCGTACTCACATTTACAATATTTGAAAATAAAATGTATATAATTCTACATTATACAAAACTATGGTTTACAATAACCAAGCAAATACAAGTAAAAAAGAGAAATAATTTATTCTCAAAATAATATTATTAAAAAAAATGAAATAACTCCAATATCCAAAATTAAAAATATCCAAAAGTCTCTCATTTAGGTAGACAAATGAGGGGGTTTCGTTTAAATTTGGAACTCCGTGTGGATTCCGTAACCCGAACCTATACACGTAATTTATTTTTTCCCGAAAAGAATAAGGTTTAAGAAACATTTTCTGACTCTACTTCCAGATATCTATTGTTGTAAAATTTTCAATACTTTTTTTTCTCAGACAGTTTAAAAGTAAAAACTGTGGACAAATATTTTGTTTAGAGGTATTTTAACGATATTATGTTGCCTTAAAAGCGCCCGCCAACGTTAAAATATTCAAAACAGTAAGACTAGCAGCTCCCGCGGTTTCACCCGCGTAGTTCCCGTTCCCGTGGGAACACGAGGATAAAATATAGCATATGTCACCCGAGGATAGTGTAGCTTCCCAGCAGTGAAAGAATTTTTAATCGGTTCAGTATTTTCGGAGCCTATTCTATACAAAAAAACAAACAATCAAATCTTTCCTATCTACAAAATTACTATAGATTTCATCATCGTCTATTTTTCATGGTTTCAACTGAAAATGCTCTAATAGTGTTTATGTCATCAATCTCCCTAGTTTTATGCTCAATTAACTCGGGGTCGATTTAAACTCTAAACAAATACTAGGCTGTATTTGGTTAGAGTTTAAATCGGCCCCGAGTAGCTACCCCTACTAGTATTTCTGCTAATTTTGCAAAAAATATTGCTGAACATGAATCCACCTCAAATAGTTAAACATTGTCTGATGTACATTAATAATGAACAAGTGAAAGCTGCTACTCATTAACCCACAGTAATCCCACAGTGATCGTTCCAACTCGCAAGTAAAATATTAAAGTTCCCACATTTGTTACTGGGAACATTTTACGCACTAATTAAAGTTATAAACTTACTTAAAACTATTATTTTACGGTTCTTAAATAGCGTAACTAGGCCATCAATGTTTAGTACTTTGAAAGGCTTGTTAATAGTTGTCTTCGTAGTTTTAATACGTATAAGTACATTCTTAGTCATCATACAATGTTATTGTTTTAAAATTAAGTTTCCATTTATGTAGCAAATAAACTAGTTTTCTTTCATTCTTTCTTTCTTCATTTATTTGCCTGGCAGTTGAACTGATACACACCTTTGAGGAAGGCGTTGCTTTAGCGATATTTTGACGCTGATCTGTGTTCGATAAGTTTTGCCCAATGTAAGAACCAAACCGTCAGGCAACGTTACCCAGTCTCCTTACAATTATCATCACAGACCATAGACGAGTTACCGTTTTACGGACAAAGTTTCGATGACCAATCTTTTCCTAATTGGATGATTGAAGTAACGCTGCCCTGCGACAAATGTATTATTGTAATGATTCAGCATGACAGTAGCGTTCATTACACTTTCCCTTAAATCCAAATGAAAAGTGCTGAAGATCGCGATGTTCACTTGAAATCGGTTTTATATCTTTGTTTGCGGATTAAGATTGTGGGTGGGTCAATGTTCGCTATACAGGATTATTTTTTAAGAAGTGCCGAAAAATAATTGGATGGAATATACATACTCGTATATCCGTTACTTGTCACATTTCCGTTATTTGTTCAAAAACATTTTGATTGAGCTTTACATCAGCAAAATATATTATGGACACTGTATATTCTTGAAAACCAGCTGGCTGGCGCACACGACGGTATCAGAGCGGGGATAAGAGCCGCGGGCGGCAGGGAGGCGCCCAACAGTTGATCATCGCAAGCGCAGCTGTTATGACGTCGTGTTTTTTCGCCTTCCCGCGAAAAACATGTTTAGTGCCGCGAATTTTATGAGATGGCGAGTTTATTTATTAAATGCTTAAAATTTACGAGTAGCTCAAAAAATGACCTCGAATGTGAGCCCACGGGATCCGTAACACTGCGGTCCCTAATAAAAGAATTTTCGTTTCAGCTGCCACTCAAAGATGCATGATCACTGCCTCAAGTACTTATGCATAATGCATCAAGTAGGTGATGTCAATATTATTATTTTTTAAATGAAAATAAAAAATCAATTCATTTCAGATCACAGCCTTAACAGAAAAAAAATCGTTAGAACCTGATAAAATCAGAGATCGTATACCAAATAATTAAATTAAAAAAAAAAAAACCTACGCACGAGCGTACGACTGTGAAGTCAGTTTCAAAGTAAACATCTTTCGTTAACGAAAACTTTTTTTTTGTACAAAAACGTATAAAAATATAAAAAAAAACCTATGTTTAATAAAACTTATTTAAGTTTAATTGGTCAATCTTTTGTACACTGAATAAAAAATTTTCTGTATTATTGCCACGCTAAAATTCAGCAACGATTAAAAAATTGCAAGTTCTTTTTTTACCATTTGCTTCAAGCCTTTTTTCCAATCGAACGTTTCAGTCACAAAACTGTCTGCAATTTAACACTACACGCAGATTTACATGGTAAAAGGCAAAATATGTTGTTTCAGCATCAAAAAAATATTTGCTGAAGCTCTTTTAACAATTTTCGCTCAGACAAACAACAGTGAAATCAGGATATTGAAGTCACAGGGCTTCAATAAGGCGTAGAAAATTTTCGTATCCGAAAAACGTGTGTTTTGTGAAAAGATTATAAATAGACAATAGATATTTTTCTTTATATTTAGGATAAAAGATCCGTGATTTATTGATTTCCTTGAGCCAATCTATTCTGGTAAACAGAGACCGATGGTTAACCCATATGAAAAAAAATACAAATTAAATAGATAAGTCATATCGATTGCTTAATGATGTAACGGGGATAAATCCCATGAAATGATGCCCTTGGTGAATGTTATATGGATATCGTCGTCGATGGTCTACTTCGTCGTAAAATATGTCTGAACAAAAAAGTTATATTTAAGGTATTTTTTATAGTAGTCAACTGAACAAATAATGATAAGGTTTTTTTAACTTGTTAAAGCTCTAGTTATCTCAGCAAAAACCAAGCTGACATAAAAAATAACCGCGCGTTTCGCTATGCTACGCATAGAAAAGCTACGGCGTAGCTCGCCGTGTGCTACGCATCTACGAGCACGAGGCCGGCCCGATGCGTAAGGCACGTATTTGGAAGCTTTATTTATGTTATAAATTCAAGCTGATCAATTTATTTTCATTATTTCAAAGGCCTTTATAAAACCCCAATATTTCATTGCGTGAAACCTCCTTTTGTCTAAGAAGATTTTGTATTATGAATGGTTCCGAACATTGTTCTAAGACGTAATTCGAGTAGGTAGGAAAACCAAAAATTCTGAAGTAGGAGGAATAATAGAGAATAGGATTATTATACTAATACTTTATGTCCTCACACCACTAGTGTTCGTAGAGCACGAGTGTTTATGACGGCCGACATACATTGTTGTGCCAAGTTACGTTACGTTCGGCTTCTCTAGACCAAAATAAATCAGGTACTAATGGACGTTGTTTACCAGTAAATAGTGTTGCCATTATCTTTTTCTTTTTTTTTTCTTTTATTAGGTAAGCATTCATCTAGTTATATCTTAGTATTTATATTATTTCCTGCGTTTGATTCGATCGGATTTAAAAAACAAATAAATGCCTCCTGAAATCCGTATTCTTGTGTTCTAAAGAATCTTTTTATTACGGATAATATCATTATGATAGTGCTCAATGATGGCAATATTTTTCTTTTTCTTTCTTCTTACAAAGAGTGTTTATGCGGCACGGGCACGTATCAACTGTCAAATCCAAAACCTAGTTGCCATGTCTAGTTAGTGACAAGATTCACAGATCATACTTCGAGTAATTTTCCAAGTTAAGTAAGCATTAATTAATCATTCAAATCAATTTATTTATTTCATGATTTATCTACACACATACAATAAGTAAGAGACAACATTACAATTTTAGTACAAAGGGACTGTTTATTTCAAACGAAAAAGAAATGTAGACAATATTAGTATGTATGAACAAGAGAGGAAGAGAATATGAAGCCTTAATCTAAAGTAACAAATCAAAATATAATAATATACTTATAGAAAATAAGTACAGTATATCTACCATAATAAAATACATATAATGAATATATATAAATACTCTCTAAATCCAATCTTAAACAAAGAAAAAGATTTTAGGTCTGGAATGCATTTAATTTATTGATGTAATTTTTTTTTTTTTTATATCAAAGAACATAGACATTAGCAATTTACGAATCATAGCAAATTTCAACACAACAACATGCGCTTTGTGAATCGTAGCCACAGGCTTAGTGCTCATTCGGAGTTTGAAATTTTGATTACAGAACCAACAAATCAAAACCGACAATTTTGATCTGCAATTTTTGTGGTATTTAATTTTGATACATTGCTCTGTCCTGTGACCATGCCTTTGGAGCTTTGTAATTTAATTTGAATATCATACGTTGGACGCAAAGGAGCGGCGCTTTTGCAGTCACGGCATAACATACTGTACATTTTTCAGTGTGTTATTGGATCACAAAGTTAACAAAATAAAATTTAATGTCGATTCCAATAATAACTAGAGGACAGCAGTGCATAGTTTTTTTTTTTTTTAATAAAGCGATTCTCGCACCCACTATACAGAAAAACATACAAACTCACATACACAAACAGCTAGACCCGAAACAGCTATCTGTATTTTATACAAATATTTGTTCGGTACGCGAATCGAACTTGCGACACTCAGCGCAGCAGCCAATTGTTCAACCACTGCGACAACCGTGTCATTTTAATAGTTCAGTTTAACACGCGTGTCCGATGATAAAAGTATCCTATGTTCTATTTCAGGACATACTCTTAGTCTACCCGTGAGCCAAGTTTAATCCAAATCCAGCCATTAAGATGTGAATAGGTAACAGACGGACATAGTTACTTTCTCATTTACAATATAATATTATGGTATGGATTTCGTGGCCATAGCATTTCGTGAAATGATGGAATTTCATGATATGGCCTGGTAAAACTGACCATATTGGTTAAACTTAAAATTAATGTCTGTCCACATCATGAAATTACTACGTCCCTACCCAACTTCGATCCTGCAGAGAGAAATAGGAGCCACACGTAGCGGGTCTCCGTCGCCTTGAAAGTTTAAAGTTGTTCATGATGTGGCCAGGTATTTCATAACATGGCCAAACGTGGATTGTCGCTGCGTAGCTTAAAGCGTTGACGATTAAACGATATTGTCAGTTTTCACGAGACATTTAATGAAATATAATAATTTCATGAGTTTTTCGGCCACATCATAAAATGGCCAATTCTATTTTATGGCCACGACATAGAAAAACGCCGATTATTTATTGATCTGTCCAGACCATACCATGATTTGGTTAGTAGGTATGTTCCAATACATGAAATATAACCATTTCATGAAATGGTCAGCCACATCTAGAAAAGCCCTATTCTACGATATGGCAACGACATGGATATGGATGGATAGCTTAATACTTAAACATCACGTTCTCATCCCCTTACTGGCAGTCAAAGATATGCACACACGCGGCCAATAACTGTGATCGAAACATTCGTGATCCCATCTTGTATTACAGAATAAGTTTTTTCTATCATCACTATCTATAAAGGTTCGCAGCTGGATAGACAGATAAATAGAACGCTCTATTGCACACCAAATATAGGTCATATAGGGCAGCAGCTGTGTTACAAAGTAAATATACTCTGGAGTTTTAGATAGGTCACTAGACGCTAGGCAATACAGAGGGAGACTTTTTACGACTTAGTGACGAAACAATCGGCATGATGTTTTTTCCTATCCTACTTCCTCATACAACGTGTAAAAAAATAAACGCAATACCTGAAAAGATATATTTTACTTATCATGATGAGCAGCTTTTACTATGGGACCGATACATTAAATACTAAACTTAACATTTATGTAAGTACCTACACAATAATGCAAAACTAAAGTGTTAGATTAACTACTTACATATGATTATAAAACTACAGAAGAGCTTTTAAAAGTTTTGAGTTAAAACTACATCTACAAACACATTAAACGCTTGCACACAACACTCACACATCACTCACACAACGCTCACACAACACTCACACATCAACCACACAACACTCACACATGACTCACACAACGCTTACACAACACTTACAGTATATGCTATTATATGCTAACTGTTGTAAATTATATATGTATATATATATCGTTTTTTTTTATTTCTAGACAGTTATATCATGTTAACATAACATAAAACTACTGTTATTATCAATGATTATTTCTGAAAAGTGAATGTCTCCTGAAATACAGGCTCGGCCCAGCTGAGGCACATTTTGCTAATTTTTATTATTGTACAACTAACAACATTTCAATTATAATACTATAATACTGTTTATGTAACCTCCTATCTTCAGTGCAATTAATAAAACAATACGGAAATGGATGAAGATTTTCTTTCGCTGAACGGATTTTGGTGAAAATTCAATAATCGCATGCGGCCAGAGACGCAGCTGACAGCTAGTTTAAATATAACAAAATCGAGGTTATATGTTCGACAAATTAATTATTTATATCTAGAAATGATCTGACGCAGTTTATTCGGCCAGAAAATTCATCCGACGGTCATATTACATCCAACGTTGTCAATAGTAGTAGTAATTCGAAGCTGTCACTCTCAGGACACTTCACACGAATTAGCGGTTAGCCCTCTCCGGACAGAAACCACGAGCTGATATCAATCATGATTCACATCAAAATTAAGGGTAATTAGGGTTATTCATGGGAAAGCTTTTTAAAGCTGAATTTATGTATGGGCTATGTACTCGTACAATCAATGAATGACCTGCCTACTTGAAACTGCGTCCTGATATCCAAATTAAGCATTTGAAGTTGAGTGTTTACGAACTTTAGCCTGAAAACCTGTAATTTGATATAAAATTAGGTCTTCACACGTTCTTGACTCAACATACCCAATTCAGAATCATGCGATATGAAACTTATAGCAACATTTTTTTACAATGATGATACTAAAGGAGGACCAGCAAAATTTAAAGAGTCCAACCTATGTGACCAATAATAACGATAAGCGATATGTCATTTACAAGGTTTTTGTTTATATTTTCTATAACGTTCATTATGGTGAAACGTATCAAATTCTGTGGAAAAAAGAAAATGCCCAAATACAGTAAAATAATTTTGACAAAACTTTGCTAGTTTTTTAACAAACTAATCTAGCAAATTACAATTTTTATACAAACAAAATGCAACGTTGCGTCCCCAATTTTGCTTTTAAAAAATATTCAAAAAATGGAAAATTGTTCCGCGTTAACTTGGGACACAAATCATGCAACAGTCCGCCCTAATTTGAGCATTTCGTGCGCAAACACGGCAAGTTAGGGTTTAGACACGTCAATTTTTTATTTCTTCGTTTAGTGGATAAAAAGTCGATGTTTTTTTTTTATTATTGTCAGATGGATTATGCTTTTGACTCTAGTCAAGAATAGTAGTTTTTATAGCTATTTAACATTTTCTTTGAGCGAGTTCTGATCCGTAGTTAACCATTAGTTAATAAGTAATACATTTTAACAATAAAAAATCGTTAAAATGCATTTTTCAACCACTTTCAAGATTCAAAGCATTTACTTAAAATATTTTGACTTTAATTGATTGGTCGGTCAAAAACATAAATCACTATGGAGAAGAACGTGTAAGAAACTTTTTTTTTTTGTAAAAAAGTTTTTTATTTTTCACTTTTTAGTAACCTAAACGTACACATCACAGCGTACGTGTTATAAACTGGTGTAAAAAATAAACAGATACGCGATTTCAGCAATCCCGGAAGATTTCCTATAATTTATTGAAGAGTTCCGTTTCCTATCTTGGTTCTTCATCGGATCTTCAACAAACTAGAAAAAGAGCACCTCGAAATACAAAGAAGCTCTTTCAAACTATCGTATGTAGTATTTTTTTTAACATAGTCGAAGCCACACATTATTAGGGAAAACTCAAAAACTGGTCGTCAGATCTCACTCAAATTTAAATGGGACTACACGAAAAGCGCCAGCAATATAAAAAGAATCATCAAAATCGGGAGAACCAGTACACAGTTATGAGGTTACACACAAGAAAATAAAAACAATCGACTTGAGTAGCTCCTTCTTTTTTGGAAGTCGGTAAAAATCTCCGTAACATTGCCCTTGAGATTCTATATGTGATGGCATAGCAAAAAAAAAGACGACTAGCCTCAACTGACGGCGCCCGTTCAAGAACACAACGCGTGTATCGGCACCATTCAGCTCAACCATTTTCAAGGGAACTGAATGATCCAATACACGTGCCACTACTATATTCGTTCAAGTCAAAAAAGTAAACTATAACTTATTATCACGTATGCAAATGGCTCCATGCTTCTCACATTTACAAAATTTAGAAAAAAATGCATCTATATTATACAATACTATAGTTATTAATGACCAAGTAACAAAGAGATATTATGTATACTACAAGGCATAAAAGACAAAAATATAAAGGAAGTAATAAATTATACTTACAAGAGAACAAAAAAGGGTAAGCATCACTTCCAAATATAAAAGCCTAAGTTGTGGGACCCAAGTGGCTGAAGCTGCTCCATAGGCCCGGCATTTAGCCAAGCATTTTTTATCACGGATATAATCTTCCAGTTTATAATATGTTTACCTAAATAGTTTGCTTTTAATGCACGTTTTAAATTTACTCTCATTTAATTGGAGATTATCGAGTGGTATTTTGTTATAACACAATATCCCGTAAAAGAACTGTGCACCAAGGTTGGTCTAATTTGTTCCTATTTCTAGTTTAAAATGATGTCTGACACTTATTATACTAAAAAGATTTTTCCGAGCATACAAATATTGTTTTCATATACATACAAACATATGTATGTACATGTGTTGATAAGGTATCGTCATTGTATTAATTTCCGTAAACTATTGCCTTAGAGAATCGCGCCGGCGGAGATTGTAAATGGCTGTAATAGGTCTTTTCTTAAAATAAAATAGATTCTGTGTCTGCAGCCCCTCCCCATATCAAAATACCGTAAGACGTAATACTATGAAATTAACTAAAATAGAACAGTCTTGCGGTATCGATATCAGTAAATTGATGGATTTTTCTGACAGCATATGCTGCTGAACTTAACTACCCTGCTAGTGATGTTAAATGGGGACCCCGTTGTAGCCTTGAGTCGAACGTGATCAGGAAAACTGTTTAGAATTTTAGTTTCTCTTTTTTCAATACTATTATAACTTATAACTATTTCTCATTACTACTATTGACATTCGGTAAAGCAATTCTAACACACTTAGTTGTTTTCTTATCTAATACTAAATTATTAGCAGTTAACCGATTTTGGGATCGATAGTTAATATCTTATAGTTATTATTTTAAGCTAAATATTGATCGAAAACAACGACGGCAAATATACTGACTAAACGCCTAAATATTTATTCAAACATTTATGTGATAAGCATTGTGCATAACCATTGTTGGAGATCCTAAATAAATAAATAAAAAGTGAAGTGAGTGATGAAGTTAACAAAATAACAGTTCAAACCCCATTCGAGACAGGTTCAAGTCGATTTGGAGCACTTAGGTTTTATTATATAAAAAAACATACTTTACTCTTTTATTATTTTTTCCATCATTAGAAGTTATGGTCTAAGTACACGGTATCCTGTTTCACTGGCTTAGAAAAAAAGTTCCGCTGGCGCTGTTTCAGAACGGAAATTTAATAAATTCCTTTTTCCGTTGAATTATAATAGTATTAGTATTCCTTTATACGTATAGTCTAGCCTTAATTTCACATTGTTTCAAACCATTGCCGACTGGCGATGGCGTAACAGAGACCTTTCTATTAAAGTACTTAACGCGCCTTAGTAACTCCGCGTTCCGTTATTTAATATATTTAACGAAGCAGTACCTACTAACATAGGTATGTGCGTATCGCTGTCTTTCTCAATCCTCGTTATGTATCGTGTCCTCCGTACGCCGCGCCGTGCCCT
Organism: Hecatera dysodea; assembly: GCA_905332915.2. Classification (NCBI taxonomy): domain Eukaryota; kingdom Metazoa; phylum Arthropoda; class Insecta; order Lepidoptera; family Noctuidae; genus Hecatera; species Hecatera dysodea. The sequence continues at coordinate 7,281,111 of HG995295.1, forward strand.
CTGAAATGCGATTACGCGTAAATATTGCTTTTACGTATTGTTTGCTTCATAAGCTTCTTATTATATTTATTTTGTGCGTAATAACTACGTTTTGTTTATAAATATAATTTTAATAATACTTATGTTTATTAATAAAGGAGATGTTTCAAAATGTATGGAGCCCCGGCCAGGTCTTTGTACACTATACTAAAAATGGGGAACACAATTAAAACAGTTTTCAATCATCCAAATACTATAAATTGGCATTCTTTGGTAGTAAAGCACAAGAATGTACACTTGAAATTGCAACATACAACAAAATCCCTTCATGGCGGTAAGCTGTCTTGTTGATTGATGATTAACGTTTGACATGTTTATTTTTGTCTATTACATTGTCAAAGAGAATTACTACGTTACAGTACTTTTAGTCTTTTGTAATATTAGTTTAGATCTAATTGTAGTTTGTACACAAAGTATAAGTAGTTCAGTTAAGCAGTCGACCTAATTGAGTCATAGGTTGACCTGCGAGATGCCATAAAAAACGTTACAAAATCCAAAAAACGAAAGCGAGGTTGTTAATAATAACCCGAGAAATTCAAACAAACCGAACATCAAAACACGATCGACAACGAAAGCGACTGAAGTGTCGGTAGACAGTTCACGATCTATGATCAATGGTCAACCTATGGTAGGTATACTGTCATTGTTTTCTAACCACAGAGTACCTAAATTGGCGAGACACCATATTCAAAGTCGATACAAATATTTATAAATATCAAATAATTACAAAAAAAATATGCATTTATGCAATTCATATGTATTTTTCCTGAATTCCAGGGATTTTTCTGGATTTTTCGAGGTATTGTACATATACTGGGCCCGTTTGGAAACATGTTCTTTAGTACACATAAATATGTATAAACCAGTAGATTTAATTCCACCTCATAAAATTGAGAGTGAGAGAGAGCAAACTCAACGTATAGCTATGACAGCGTGTTGGGATGAATCGTAATAAATGATGGGCTAACTATCTGATTATCCAAATACTTTTCTTCTAGGTTTTATTTTGTATGTTAACTGTATCATGTTTAACATGAAGTTTGGTTACAACAGAATAGAATAGAATAAAATACTCTTTTATTATGTAGGTACACCATATAAGTTACAGAAAATATAGATTAAGAAAACATTACATAGGCTGACACAATGGGCGGCCTTATCACTAATAGCGATATTTTCAAGACAACCTTTGGATGGATTTTAAAGAGAAAAGGAAATACAGTACTAATTATGTAATATACAATAAATATATGAAAGATAAATATATAAAATCAGTTATGAAACAAAATGCAACAAAGTGATAATATTTTTTACCATTGTTGTAAAAATGGACAAAGATTGAGCACGCCTTACCGATATGGGCAAGGTATAACCGCACCGCTTGAACCGTAAAAGATTTGTCGTAAAAGTTGTTGGAATGTATCGGCATCTCTAATCTCAACAGAGAAATCTCCGAATAGTTGCATTTGTCTAATTATAGTAATGTTGAAGAATCAAAATAGACGTGACGTTTCAAAACGGCATTGACGGAACGTCATTGACGGAAACCAAGAAATCCGGCACTTAACTATGTTTTTTTAATTTTGCATGTCACCAATTTTGAAATAAAAGTCAAGACTTGCATTCAAATCCGTTTATTGACTAGTTGTTTATGACAGTTGCTGTCGTCGTCCAAACTTCGGCGTGACCATTCATCCCATGCAAAATCCCGGACAGTCCGGATGACTTATCCGCACGTCCGTGCGCGTTGGCCCGGGCACGGCTCCTTCGGCTGCCCGAACACGGACGTGTGTGAACGAGTTCATATAAAAATAATGCCAAGCTATTTTTTTATGTCCTGACGGGTCACGACCTTGACACGTCACGGGCACAGCCTTGATATGTGTGAGTTGACCTTTATCTTATCCTTACCCTAATATTGTTTGGAGCCGGCGCAACTTTTCTTCTTCAATACTTAAAAATCATGTTGGTTGATACTCATTCAAACTGTTACCTGAGTCACCATATCTCATCTCATGTCTCACCTGTTGAAACATCCTATTTTTCAGTACATCTGAACTTCTGTGGATCTAAATTATGCCAATGATGACGTGGCCACCGTCTGGGTGAAACTTATTTAGTTAAATATGTTATTCGCAATTATTTTCATCTTAATTAGAAAATGCCTGCAAATAACTAAATAAAAACAGCTTTAAGGTGTTTTTTCTCGTTGGGGAAAAAACACTAACTAAGGGAGGCAGGTAGGCGGTGAGCGAGGAAAAACCGCAAATGTCATTATTTCGTTTTCCTAGCCTGGTTTACCGCAGTTCTGGTAAAAATAAATAAAGAAAGAACTAAGTAAATAAGTTGCGAGAAATGTAAACAAGAGATGCGAGTCAGGAATGTATGTTTGGGATGTGCTTTGGTGAAACCGATGAAATATTTTTAGCGCCGCGACTCATTCAAAATATAATTATTATAATGTCCAAAAATTTAAGAACTTTCTGATTTACCGATTTTATTTTTATATCTGTATGATTTCGTGATAACTTTTTTGCCTTTAAACAAGTAAGTTTATTCTCTTTTTTCTATGTATATTGTTATAGCAAGAAATATACATCCATCGTTCCAGTTTCATACCCGGAAATAAAAATTCTAATATACTACGTCTATAAAACTCTGAGTATGTGGATTTATTAACTATTTCAGTTCACATTTGCGTGACAAAAACTATTTAAACTTAGTATGTATCACACACGCTTAAAGTGGGACAGTATCAACAGGGAAGAGCGTAGCTAGTAAAAAGTGAATCATGCAAATAGTTTTTATATTTACCTAAATGCTTTAAAGTCGATGCCTCCATGAGCAGCAGTGTTAAACGTGGAGATTGCAAGTCGTGATTTAGAACATTACTGGTCAACAAGCGTCCTATAATTTTAATAGGTTTATAGTAAATATATTTATCCTGGGAGTATGTTATTCTTATTTAAGACAATTTTCGACATTCTCGCGAGAGAAACCGTCGACACAATCTAAGAATTGATGACCCCTAAAATACTACTAATAAAACCAAACAAAGTAGATAATGATATCTACTTTGTTTAGTTGACTATTCAACGACCGAGTTTAACTTTTGACATCTCAGTTCATGTCAAACAACAAGGTTTATCGTGCTTAGGAACAGCGCTGAAATTTAAAAACAAGATTGATACCAATACTAGGCCAGCCACCGTAGATAGTTTAAACGTTAGGTCGCCATTAATTGCACTGTCCAGTAGTGTTCGCCCAATTTAAAACTCCGAAAGACCCGTGCTAACTGCGTGGGGCTCGGAAAACTTAATTTTTTTGTTTCCAGGGCCGCGGTAACTCTTTCAGAAAATTCCGCAACTTTGGCAGTCACCGGCCGTAGTGGGCCTCGTCTTCTATGCTGATATCTCTTTGAAGCGCGCGTGGAACACAACGCGCCGTCATCTCAGTCCTGGTTATTATCTGTATCAGTACTGTATTTCCTTTTCTTTTTAAAATCCATCCAAAGGTTGTCTTGAAAAGATCGCTTTTTGCGATAAGGCCGCCCATTGTGTCACCCTATGAAATGTTTCCTCATCTATATTTTCTGTAACTTATATGTTGTACATTCTATTCTATTCTATCGGAAGGCGAGCCACCCAACACTCACTGCCCGCAGTCCCGCGCCTAGGCTGACCAAGAATCGTCCTGCGACTCCCGACACCCAGGGCGTTTTCTTCTGTTGCAGTGGCTGGGGCGTGAGGTTTGCGATTCCCTCACGTGTTCCGCCTCCTTCTTCGCAAGCATAACTGCTTTACAGAAGGAGGTGACTGCCTCCCACGCCCTTCGCTCCGGGTGATTTACACAACGTTGATACCCGGCGTGTCCTCCCGCCGAATCCAAAACAGATAGCTATCGAAACAACCGCGGCCTATATTTTTCCTTGAACCGGAACTACAATATCCTACAGATGTGCCAACTTTGGACTTGCTCAAGGACATTCCCTGCTATTCGGTTTTCTATCATATTTTTAAATTTTTTGTTTTATAATGCACTGTTTTTGTGAATTTGATTTAATTCTGAAATATATAAAACGTCATCAGGGTTTTTTTTTCTGCAGCTAGGTAATTATTTCACCCGCTGTACGCTAAACTATTCGACTACAATGTAGCCTCATTTTTGCCTATATTGTCGGCGAGTAGTTGGTACCTCTCTAAAATATACAGGTATGATAATGTAGGTCTGTGTTAACAAAGCTGTACTAAACCAAACATGGAAAATACTGAATAGCTTTGAACAATAACACTTACTGATACCGTTATTAATTAATCACCCCATTGACTAATATTGTGATTCATCCATTAATTCATTGAGCCATTGATTAATGTGTTTTGATACACTCGAGATATTGAGAGTGTATTGTGAACTACCCTATATATTTGCTGCCCTATATGGTCAGATTCCATCGTGTTTCATAATCAGATTATTACAACTACACTAGCTTCTGTCCGCGCGAAAATTATTTTTATAGGTTTTATTTTTTTGCACGAAACCCTAGTTCTTTTCCCACAACTGAATTAGCCCAAGTTAATTTTTATTACATCAGCTATTTGTCAATCCTATCAAATTTGATCCAGCCGTTTCGATGATTAGCCGGACCAAATAGACAAACATTCAAACCCTATTTTATACGGTCTCACTGCAAGGCAAATGGTAAAAGGCTTCCTTTTTTCCACTGTCTTTGGCGATTTTCAACGTAGATAATTTAATACGTTTTCACGGATAATTTGCTACGAATAAATATGACACGATCCATAATGGCGATCTGTTCGTGCCAACGCTGCTTCCCATGATGGAAACCAAGTTCTTCTTGAGCACTCCATAATTCGTATCATTTTATTGAGTAAACTTTTTGCGATGAAATTAAACTAAATTTTACACAGAGAGAGACAAATTTCTTACGCATAAAACAATTCTATATTGCTTTTGTACTTTTTAGGTGATGCGTACAGGACTCGGTCAACCCGAAGTTTCGTTCAATATCTTTTGATTTTGTGGATCGATTTTGATGAAATAGCCACTAAATAAAACTCGAGATAAAACTTAATGTGAGGGAAACCTCACGCTTCAGCCGCCGCAACAGAATAAAACGCTCCGGGCATCGGGAGTCGCAGGGCGATTCCCGGCCACCGATCCATAACCAAAGTCCATACAATCCGTACTGGTGAAATCATATGAGAACCATGTAGGTTAATGTCTGAGGTGGCCTTTTGAGGAAAGTGCCACCTAGATTTGAGTGGACCTGTCCAGAATATAATACATGGTTCTCATATGAATTGATCAGTATGGATTGTATGGACTTTAAAAGTGACTTTGACCTCTGAGGCTGTTTCGGTGTTCCTTCTCAAGGTAGTCGCCTAGGAAACACCGGCCTCATCTAGCTTAAAATTACCCATAATTTTTCATTATTGTATTAAAATATTGCCTTCCCTACTTTAAACTCAAATTATTAATACATGTTTGCAATTATAATCCCGTTTTAAACGACTTACCAAAAAACTATTTACGGTTTGCGCTAGTGCTGCACTCTGGCGGCAGAACATTTCGGTAATACTCCCTATTCATATCTTTCAAGAACTAAAGATTTATCACCCATCAGATTATAACCACGATCGATGCCATTAGTTTTTCATTCCACCTCGCTTACGTGTTAGGGATTAAGGGTCCGTCGTTACAAAGGAGCTTATTTCGTTCGCAGTTGATGGCACGTCAGAACTATCCGATTTATCGTGTGACATGGGTATACCGCTCTCGCGTGATCTTTTTGAAGGGTTAAGAAGTAAATAATGAAGTTTTATTAGGACAGAGTTGTTTTTTTAAAGTACTGTTGTTATGAGAGATCGTAAAAGTTGGCGTTCTATAGTTTCTGCTTACTCCCATGGGGTAAACGTGTAACTAACATCTTTGAGATACGGAGTTTGGCCTCGTCTTAGGCTACCGATATACTATTAGCCGAAGGCGGATGCAATGACCATAAATCTCTGTTCACTTGTATAAAAAAAAGTTACTTGTCTACAAACGTTGGAGGTAAGGTATGATCTGATATAAGGTCCATGATCAAATAATTGAAAACTTATGAAATAAATCATATCGAAAGTCAGAAACCTCTTATCAAGGACCCGTGTTAGAGGGTTTTTATATCAGTCGTGATTGAAAATTGGCAGTACACACATAAACTGCCTATGAGGTTAGGCAGAAAGCACAAAACGCCACGTAGTACTATCCTTTCATACTTCAACTCTTTTTGCTTCGTATACGTTCATACATAGTAATTTAAATATGAGTAAATAAAAATCTCAAAACTAGTTATTCCGTCAGTCAAAAACTCATTCCATTGCTAAATAAGACGGTTAATCAAACTTCCTTCTTCTCTGAAACAAGAAACTGAATTGCTTCAACAATTTCAACAATAATCAGAAAATGTTGTTAGCAAATAACATTGTAAGCAAGTTGTTAGAGCAAAGATATTCTCAGCTGGTGGAGGTAATTATATTAAAAACACTATATTGTTTTATGTCCAATAACAAAACAAAATTACGGAATAAACGCTGACTCAGACAAAGACTTTAGGTTGTGGTACAAGAAGCAAGAACACTAGTTTTTATCATCTTTTTTTTATTTGGATCAATTTGCTAGGTTTATCTTGGTCACGGTAAGATCTTAATGAATTACCCTAAACCTGTCTTGTACGCATATAGCCCAAATTCAGATACAACATGGAATCCTATCTTGGATGAAAACGAGGTTTCGAAAGGCAAATTTCATGAACCGTCATCACTAATCCTTAATAAAGTCACAATCTAAAGGCCCTTTGAAAAACATTTCAACATTAGAATCTAAAGCCTAATCTAGGCATACAACACTGAGGAAACTCTAAAAGAGGAATTATATAACTGCAAAATGAATGTGTCAAAGACTCAAAGCTAGCTAATACCCCACATCAGAGACCAGACAAAGACAAAAATGGCTATACCACCATGCCCATTCCATATTCAAATTCCATAATTAAGAACTGGCCATACTCCACAGTCACTTTTAGGCCAGTTACATACAGCATGTTTCAATTTCGCTCCAAGTAAATGTATTAGGCGCTAGGACTTTGTAAAGGTGGGTACATAAGAGCGGACAACTAACGAGGGGCCATCTGCATATCGAGCGGGGAACCCAAACCCAATTGACGTCTCCGTCCGCTCGGTCGATTACATTCAGGGTTGGTGGGCGAAATATATTACTATTGTGGTGGTTGTATTTCTATTGTTGTTTGGCAGAGAGGCAGATTTTATTAGTCATCCTTTAACATATGTTTTGGTTTATGAGAAAAAATATTGGAAGTTATTTCGGTAGTGTTCTGGTTATATCTCAATAGTACCTCTCATCTATACTAATCTATATTACGCTGAAGAGTTTGTTTGTGTGCTAATCTCAGAAATTACTGGTCCGATTTGAAAAATTCTTTCAGTGCTGGATAGCCATTTACCGAGGAACGTTATAGGCTAGATATCATCGCTAATACCAATAGGAGCGGAGCAGTCATGAAAAATGTGACACAAACAACGTTGCGTAGGTCAGCCAGTCTTGAAATAAAATACTCTAGCTTTTTATTCCTTCAAAACAAAACCGTGATGTTAACGATCCCTATACCCTTAAAGTCTCTTTACAAGGATATTAACTGTCCAATTCGTATCCTTGTCAGGTGCTAAACTAAATTCAAATCCGTTACCTGTTTCCGGGACCTCTCAGTTAATAATTCGGTCACATGATAAAACAGTCTCCATATTCATAAGTCACAATGATTACGACTATCCATGCTGTCAAATGGTATAATAACTTGCCAATTACTGACGTTGGTCAACCCTGTCACCCACATATCGTCCGTGTGCACACATTAGGTTACTTTAAAATTTTGGTCCGGACAACTGCTGAGCATATGACAATTGAGTTACCCGCAACACTGACTTCTATCAGATTGCGCAATTTTCATGTGAAAAGAGTGGACCTCGGAGGTTACTTTGAAATGTAAAATATTTCAGGGGTTGGATTTGAACTAGGAAAGTTTTTAGTTTAGAAATGACAATCTGTAAGGAGAAGGCATCTTCTTCTTTGAAAAAAAGAGGTTCTAGCATTTGTTACAATCACACTTGTATCTAATTGACGCACAACGGAAGCTGGATATGATCACGCTAAATGCATCTATTATATTTTACACAGTTTAGTTACACAGTTACTGGAAATACCTTTTTTTTTTGACATGACCACTCGCATTTCAGCACATTAAGGCTGGTTACTGCTTAACTGGACAATCCTGTGGTTGCCTTAGGTTCTAAGGCCCCCAGCCAGGGCTTAAAACTAAATGACCGCTCGCTAAGGGCATCCCCTGTGGGACATGGGCCTCGGCTTAGCGGGGTCATTGAGGGGGGGGCAGCAAGGGACAGGCTGGGTCAGATTGATATTATTTGGGGGATTTAACGCTAATGGCTCAGCAGCGCGGGCTGGCTCGTTAGGCAAAAGTCGTCTTGGGTCAGGGTGATGGGGTCATCGGGCTCAACAAGGGTATGCCGCGGTCGGCGGATCTTGCTGATCTGGGAGGGCGTGTATCGGGTAGCCGATACGATAAGGGGGTTCTGGTGCTTTTCAGCGGACTCTATGAAACGCTTTGAAAAACGCTTCATGAACTGTTTGATGGTGGGGATACGGAGGTCGACATGGCTCATTTCTAACGTACCACGGGGCTCCCATAGCCTTTCGGAGAAACCGGGTTTGGATAACCTGCAACCTACGGATCTGGCGGGGCTTAGCGTGTGCGAAGGCTACACACGGATAAGTCATTATCGGGCGTATGCACGTGGTGAAAATGCGTAGTTTGCATTTCAGAGATAGCTTGCTGCGTGCGTTCAGCATGTAATGAAGCCTACCGAGAGCGAAAGTGGCACGATTGCGCACCGTCTTTATGTGCTCTCTCTGAAAGTAAGCTTGCGATCGAGGATCACACCTAGATATTTAGCTTGCTCTACCCAGGGGATCGGCTTGCCAAATAACGTGATCGGACTTGGACTGGAAATACCTCACTTTTTACACTATATTTATATTATACACATTCGTTTATGACACATTACTATTACTTTTTATGCTACATTTCTATTACAGTGCATATCATTACTATGATTCTTATATATTACTCTGTTACATACTGTTACATTACATTACTATGATTTTTATACCCTCAAGTCTACACTACACATAAAACTGATTTACGTCCGTGACATGTCACATCCTCAGGTCCAGTTGAAAATCAGCGTCAGACACTAGTTGTCTGACATATATGCTGAACTGGACCTATTTGGCACAGCCGTGGGGTGCACACCTCTTATTTATTTATTTTTTCATTTTGTTTAATCTTTTTAGTTGTGTACCTCAACTGTGGCAAATAAATAAATTTTCTTTCTTCTTTCTTTACTTGTCATCCGTATGGTTCTACGTAACTTATAGTTTATTTTATTTATTTATAAGTCTTGGTTATTTTATTATTATAACATAAGGGTTGTCGTCTTCCTTGTCATCAATGTCTATTTAATGGTACTAAATTACCACCGAGTTGGGTTACGAACGATGGGTTTCTTCAGGGATGTTGTGTGGTTTTCCACAGGGATCAGTCTTTGGGCCGCTCTTAATTGGTTACGATTTCTCATCATGTCATGTTATGTCTCATAAATAGTGATTTGTTCACCTTCAATTACTCAAAAGATAGCTTCTGGTTTACTAAATTTCTTTAAGGTTCAATAATTTCTTTGATATTGATAGATTTAATATTGACACTTATCTCGAGCGCTTTTCACTTGCATTTCAATCGAAAACAGAACCGAGAAAAAAATGGAAAATTGAATGTATTAAGTCTGTTGCACATTTTGATTGTGAAAGAGAAATTTTTCGCCGTGCAAGGTGTTCGTTATTGATCTGAAAGTTGTGTTCTATGAGTCACGTTGAAACTAACACTAAAAGCGGATCTAAATTTCGTACAGCCGTTATCTTCAGATTTTGTAATTTTGTCTTGCATAACATTTTCTGTCGCTTTTCATGTTATTATATACCACTTTTAAGCTATTGTATAGCTTCTATCGCGGGCCTTGAGCGTGGCAACCGAATCCAGAAATTCCGTAACGAAAATAACCTAACACCGCTACGTCATTCGATTAGGCCCCGCCTTTTTAAAATGGTCGCTTCGTTACTGAGCTATTATGTCGCCGTCACCGAGCCGACCCGAACGTCTGTGTTCGGAAACAACCGGTGGGACAAAGTTAAGTGAAACGTATGTGATTTACATTAGTACAGTAACCCAGGTGAACGAATCGAGACCATATCACAATGACGCAGAGTACTAAATATATAATTGCATAAGTTGATAAGAAATGCTATGCAATAGCTACCGCGGCAGTCCCCGAGTGCCACATGTATTTTTTTATCTTTTTTATTATTTTTATTAATTATCGCCATTCTTGGAGCATACGAGTGTTTCAATCATCGCGAGGCCTGAGAAGAAACACCGAAGCAAACTCAGACGTTGACCTCTGAGTTTTCGATATTTCTTCTCAAGGTAGTCAGTTAGGAACCACCTCGTTGGCTTTTTCTATATAGTTTAAAATTACCAAAAAAGAAAGACGTGTAAAAGTTTTATGTTTATCCTATATACAAAATATCATTCACTTCTACAAAACTCAATGTGGTAAACCACCCAAAGCAGTATGCATATTATTATCTAAGCTATATTATCTATACTAATATTATAAAGAGGAAAGATTTGTATTTTTGTATGTAACGAATAAACTCAAAAACGACTGGACCGATTTCAAAAATTCTTTCACCACTAGAAAGCTACATTCACCTTGAGTAACATATTTTATCCCCGTATTCCCACAGGAACGGGAACTATGCAGGTGAAACCGCGGGGCGCTGCTAGTTGTTAATATAAGTGAATACCTTATTTATATTTATTTGTTTTACCTCATATTTAAGGCGACGGTTCAAGACAACGCGAGACAATCCAGAAAATTAGATACATTACATTTTACTCACATGAATTAATTGGCACTCTCCGTAATGTATGGGCGTTTTCATTCTCTTTTCATTACGGTGGCGGGGAGGCCATGATGCGCAAATTGTTCGTTTATATCTTGTTGAAGAAAAAAGATGTCTTGGTTATTACGGAGATGAGTTATTCAATAGAAGATTTGTATGATTTCCCAAGTCATCAAAGTTTCAATGTTCCGCTATAAATGTATGGGTTGGGTTGTTGGTTGTGTTGGGTTGGTTGTTGGGTTTTTGTTGGGTTGGTTCACTAAACTCATCAAATTGACAGCTAGTTATATAGCTAGTTATTTATTGAAGTCGAGTCGAGATCGAGTCGAATGGAGTGGAGAACATTTCTAGAAAAAGTACTCTATGTGAATAACAATACTGTAGTTTAAGTGAAATCAATTTGCAGATTATTTCCTAGAAAAGATCTACTGGAGAAAACTATTTATTATTTCTAAATCATTTCTGAGAACATTCAATCAGAATTAGAACGTTTATTTTCTAATTTAATAGATATAAAAATCATAATTCTATTTAGTCCGTCCGATAGATTTTCAAAAAATATTGGACACATATTTTTTTGTCAATTCAAATCGTAGAAAAATATAAAAATAAATCGCATCACAGTTCTAGAGTTGGAGCTGGCGAAGTCACGACGCTAGCAAAAACTGCACGCCGCAGCACGTAGTGACGTCACGCAAGTTTTCAACGCAGTGTATCGAATCCGTCAGAAGCACAAAGTAATTGGAATTGAACTCGTGACATTTCAGAAGCGTATATCAAACCTATTTTTTATACTTGTCAGAATAGTTATTGATAATATCAAAACTTAGTTTAGGGCTTCGGGCCAGCGTACGATGAGCGTTTAGAGGCTCGCCGTCCGATAAGAACCAAGCCAGATCGATTTTAGTCAGTAAGAGCCATTCAAGTCATTGAATGATTTCCCAGCCTAAAAAAAGGTCATTTGATACTGCTGAAACTTATACTTACTTTTCTAGCAAAATTATACCATAAATCATGATAAGAAAAACTAAACTGCCTCAAACAATCTTAATTACAGCCCCCAAAATACCGATCACATCAAGTTCATTCAGTATAAATACAACACCGCACGCCCTGATCCTTAAGTAGCGAATACTGTAGATTAGTGCGACATAAGATAGGTGAACTTAGTCTGTAATTAGTCGCTCACAATGATAGCGGTAGATTGTGCTTTGTATCTGAACTTTCAGTTTAGTTACAGAACGTCTACTTGTAATGGAATTTGGATTTAGTTGAATGATGTCTGAGTAGTTAGAGAGAGATTTGAGAACAGACTAGTATTGATGGTTTAGTATGTCTGTAAGTACTAAATCTGATACTTAGTTAAAGTTCATGAAGTCTAGTAATATAGCATTATGACGAGGTTGATCACGATTAGTCTACTAAAAATAGTTTACAGAACAAGAACCGCACCATGTAAACGATCAAGTAAACAGTTTTTCCAGCAAAACTGAACAACACAACATTGCGCCATTGAAACAACAGCAAGGCTAAGTCGATAATCTGCACCAGTCTCAAGAAATAACAATTTGTTACCTCGCAAACAACACGGCTTTAAAACGAAACATCGTATCCGGGTGACGTGAAATCTTTTCGAAACATAATTAAGTTCGCCGACACAACCGACACGGGCGACACGACCGACTTGTTTAGAAACAGGCGCCGCTGTAAAAGAAGAGAATAATGAGAGACGAAAATTAATAAATGGGATAACAAAAGATCTTATTACGCCCATTTCCCGCTGTACCGCCTCTGTGGAGCAATAATTAGTAAAAGAAATGGCGAGGAAGAACTAAGGAACTTAAGGAATCGGCGTGAGGAATTTATCTAACAATGCAAAACGGCCAGGGAGCGTCGCGTCTCGGAAATCTATTTGAACTTTTTATGAACATTTCACAATGGAGTCGGACAATTAAAATTATCCGATAGTTGTGTTTTTACAGTGAAGAAAATGGAATTTACTTGGTCGATCGTAGTCGTTTAGTTATTTTGCGTTTCTTTTTTGTGACTTGATATCATTTAACTCTAGCTTCTGCCAACGGCTTTGCCAGCGAAATTATCCCAAAGAAAGATTTTCCTGGGTTAAAAAGTCCTATGTCCTAATCTAGTACATTGTCTACCCGTATGTTACGTTTAATCCAAATCCATCCAGCCTTTAAAAAGTGCGCAACAAACCGAAAAACTCATAGACAGCCAGAGTAACTTTCTTTATTATATTTCATTTATAATATTTAATCTATCTAAATATATATAACTCAAAAGGGACTGACATAGTGATCTATCAACGCACAGCCCAAACCACTGAACGGTTCGGGCTGAAATTTGGCATGCAGGTAGATATTATGACGTAGGCATACGCTAAGAAAGGATTTTTGAAAATTCGTCCCCGGGTGAAAAAGGGGTTAACACTTTGTATGGAACTCCACGCGAACGAAGTCGCGGGCATAAGCTAGTTAATTATAAAACTTTAATAATATTAGTACCTTGAGATAGACTGGATATTGATCGTCGATTAGTCGCTAGCTTAGCTAAACATGATGAGAATGTACCCATAGCATTATTATGCCTACCTCAACGAAAAATGCAGGCGTGATGTTTCATGCCCGATATCTAAAGAGTTTGTGGCTGCAAGTTCTCTCAAGCAAGATAAGTGCACACAATATGTTTAGAGAGCTTCTAGTTTATCCATAAGTAGACGCATTTGTATGGAATCACTGAACATCGAATATGCAACATGCATATCGCAAGCAGTGGATAGTCAGTTTCTGATGGAATAATGTAGCTACGTTATAAATACATACACAAACTTTATGGAATTAATGTTGTTGTTTAGTCAAAGCAAGTTTTTTATTTGCTGCTGGTTAAAAATACAGGTTTATTTTGTAAGACCAACCAATTTTTTATCAGTAATCAAAGACACATTTTTGCAAAAATTCATTCCTCAAAAACTAGGCAGATTTTTTTAACTATTGTTTGTTTTAAAGAAATGTGTGTGAAAAGCATGAAATAAATATTAGGTCATCTGCCTAGCCTTTCCCAACGATAGGTATTGGGGTCGGCTCTCAGTCGAGCCGGATTCAGCTGAATACAATAGAGTGCTAGAGTTAATTTTACATGAAGTGGCTGCATACCAGACCTCCAAAGATCACCAAATAATAGCCGGGACAAACAGCTTAGGCCCCTCGCCCACGGCGACTTTTTGTAGCGATGCAGTCGCGATGCTATCGCGCGTAGTCATCGATACAGACGCGAAGCTGTCGCTAGCTGTGTGCCCTCGCCCACGGGACTAGATTCAGTCGCGATGCAAACGCGATTCGGTCGCGATACAAACGCGATTCGGTCGCGATACAAACGCGATTCGGCCGCGATACAAACGCGATTCGGTCGGGATGCAGTTACGACACAAAAATACTGTGAATCAGTACAGTTGCAAGATGGACTCCGTTGAGGCAACATTTGTCACGTCCGACGCGGTCGCGCGTTTTCATCGATACAATCGCGATGCAGTAGCGGGTTAGTAGCGCGTTGCAAATGTGTATCGATATAATCGCGATGCAGTAGCGCGTTAGCAGCGCGTTGCAAATGCGACTAACAAGCGTTAGAAGAGATGCTGTCGCGCGTTTGCTAAACGCGCGACAGCATCGCTACAAAAAGTCGCCGTGGACGAGGGGCCTTAACGTGCTTTCCGATGCACGGAGAAGTCTCGTTATGTTAAGATGGTCACCCATCCACAGACCAACCTTGGCAAGCGTTGTTTAACCTTGAAGATCGACCCGTGCTGCTGTTATAATTTAGCCACGAGCTCCTCACGAAATAAATATTAGGTGTCTAAATAGAAATACATTTGTTTGTTAATTTGCCGTGGAGGTAATTTCTAGTTTTATTTACTGATCCGATTACAAAAACAATAAATTCACAAATATACTAAAATATAGCGGAGTCTGAGATAGGTACTAGTGTATCTACCAGTAGTAATAGGCTACTTTTTATTCCAGAAAAATGCAATGGTTCCTTTGGGATACCTCCCTTGCCTTGTCTATCGCACAGGAATCATGCATTTTTCTAGCAAGACGCGGGCAAAAACTTTAAAATATGTTGTTTATTTCTTCATCCGAATAATTCCTTGTTCTTTATTAATTTGCAGACGTGATGTGCAAGCACGAATCAGTAATACAAGGACGTGAGTTTGGTACCTAGGTCGTAACATTTTAATTGATAAATTAAAGCGTAATGTTTTAACAAGGCTTCTACTCCAAAGTAAAGTGGGGGGTCCGTTAATGGATTATTAATTGCCGTAATGGAACTCATGTATCTGGACGGCAAGACACACATCAAATTATATGTTAAGCCTTGTCTCTACTACGGGAGAATTCACTTCAGTTTTCATGATACTAAACTACTTGTTAGTACTTCGGTATACCCAGCACACCAGCATCAGTGTTGTTAATTACATACTAGAGCTGCCTCAATTTTGAAAGTGAATATAATAATCTGATACTTTTTTTTAAATTGCGGATGCTAGTGTGGATTTAATAATGCAATTCGGGCTGTGTCTTTTTGCGGCGGCGACCTCTCGCTTCCGGTCCTTGTTCAGAAGTCATGGGAAGCGGTCACCTTCTGCGAAGCAGTAATGCTAATACTAGCGAAAGAGGAAGCAGGACGCGGATAGAAGAAAGAAACCTCACGACCCAGCCACCCAGAGCAGGAGAAGTCATTTGATGATTTGCCATCCAGAAGAAAAAAGGGCTGTGTTTGCTTTACATGTGATGTAAGTGATTATTCTAAAATTTAAAAAAAATGCAAGCTAGTGGTATTAATTTATAGTGCAAGTACTTAATATGTGATTGCGGAATTTGTTCAAAACTGTCACCGCGGCCCTGAAACGCAAAAGGTATTTGGAGGAACACGGATGGTGGAAGTAAGTCAAAGTCAGACACTCCCTTTCGCTCCGTCCAGAATGAAACGAGTCACTTGACTATTTCCCAACCTAAACAAAAAATTACTAAATATGTATTTACTTATTCTATCCAGCGTGTCACGTTGACCTTATGGCCGTAAACACTACTGCTCAGTGTGAGGCCTCAGCCTTTTTTTTTTAACCGACTTCTAAAAAAGGAGGAGGTTCTCAATTCGGATGTTTTTGTAGAGAAAAATCAAATTACTTTCGCTCTGGGCGGAACAGTAGTGAGTGTCAGACTCTTACAAACTAAAACCCCCACTCGTGCTCGTCTTGCGTGCCCTTTGCGTGGCCACGGCGACTCTTTCGAAGGAATTCCGCAACCCTAGCAGGCACTGACCCTAGCGCGACTAGCCTTCTTTGCTGACATCTCGTTGAGGCGCGCTTGGAACACGACGCGAGTCCACCAGAGCCTGATTGTTTTTGAACAACGAGCAACCCATCGCTCGCCATCCACAGGCCCATGAGGCCCTGGCCTGGGTTCGATTTCTGGGTCAAGCAAAGTGTAATTAGCAAATTTTCTGCCTGGAAAACAGCAGCCTGAAGTTGAAACGTGTACAATTAAAATGACAGCATGAGATTATTTTATATAGAGAACTAGCTGACCCGCGCAATTTCATCTGCGTCAGATGAAAGACAGAGAAAAAACCCCGTCTTTGCAATATTTTTCATTGATGCTCTGCTTCTGTTTGATCTTAGCGTGATAATAGCTAGCCTATATTCTTCCTTGATAATTGAGACACTGATAGAATTTTGCAAATCGGGCCAGTACCTACTTCCGGAGATTAGCGCGTTCAGGCAAACAAACAAACAAACTCTTCAGCTTTATATATTAGTATAGATATACATAGATTACATATAAAGTTATGTCAATAATTGGAAAAACGTGGATCTCTAGGCACACTCTAACTAACTCTTTGAGTTATACAGCTGAGATATACGTACGTTTTTAATGCAAATAACATGTGCAATGTGCAATAATGTACTGCAGTGTGCTACTTGCGCCTCATGCCCAATTAACACACATGGGGACCGGGTCAGCAAATGGTGTTACCGTAGTAGAAGATTGGGCAAAACAATTTAGCTATGTAGATGAGTATATATCTCATCAATACGATACTAATATCCCTCACACAAAGGCTCCTATCGCGGCACATGCTGAGATGGAAGCTTTTATTGCCTGGCACCGGTACTGGTACTGGTACTTGCATATTGTTAAATTGTAATCACTGAATTATATTTTGTAGAATTTTTTGAGCCAGTCCCATATAAATGTAGGAATACTCTTTATACACCGTATAAGTTACAGAAAAAGTAGATGATGAAAACTAGGGTGACACAATAGGCGGCCTTATCGCAGACAAACTTTGGATGGATTTTAAAGAGAAAAGGAAATACAGTACTAAAGGTAGTCTTAGGTAAATAATGGAATAAATATATAATGGATATAACATAATACATACTAGATAGATATAATTAAATGTGTTTCTTTTCCTTGCTACTGTCTGTTTTCCAAGAAGGAAAATGCAAATAGCATAGTAATAACTGTAGCACTAGTGTTCCTGTTATCATGACTAATGCAAACACGTTAATCCTCGCCCCTCCTTAATTCATCCGTCGATATGACGTGCGCAGTGTGCCAGCTACCAGGCAACCAGAACCCGCAGGTAATAACATCTCATTTGGTACAACGCAGACATAAATTAGTGGCTCGCTGACTGCAAAAATTACAGCCGCTGTCATAATAAATCCCTCTACTCTGAGCTTTTCGCGATGGGTATATTTTTTTATAAGGATATTTTAAATATTTTGTTAAAACAACTAATAAACAAGGGCGGCTTTCTAAATTGAGTAATTTGAGTTCATAACGTGTTAAACTTTTCTTTAATGACAAATTTGACAGATTTTCAGGATAAAAAAGAGTTTGGTAAAACTGAACATCAAATGCAAATGTAGTATTTTCAATAAGTAACATACATAATTTATAAAATACTATTTGGTTTCCTTACTACTCACTCTCTCTCTCACTCTACTCAGAAGGAAAGAATTGAGATGAAATTTTGGAAAATTATTTTATTCCTAGGGCTTTGCTCACGTGGCCTGTCTTAAAAATAGCCTGTCAAAACAGCTACAGTGTAGTGTAATCGGATCAGTTTTTCCTTTTTAAGAGATTACTTTTAAGTACATAAATACCACTTAATAAGACACTGGCTAAGCCTAAGTTTCGGAAGTTTCTTTTATTAATTTTATAAACAACCTGTTATCTATTTACATGGTTAAAAAGCCAATTTTAATTTTTAAATGTTGTAATTAATTTGAATTGTCTGTGACTGTGCTGTTGGTGTACTTATTCTAAATAAATAATTACATCTGATACAAAAGCTTGAGATGGAATAAGAATCATAAGGTACGGTAAAAATATAGGAAACAATAAAAATTAAAGCTTAAACTTAAACTCATGTCCTGTGGTGCTTGAAAGTGTATGTCAGTGTAGACCACGGTCGGCTGGCAAAGCTGAACGAACGCCAGACAGGAAAGATACGCAACCGAGCTCTGAACACTGCACGTAATGAAAGATTTACACTGACAGCTCCGTATAGCGGATGAAAAATAATAAAAATTGTGCAAGTAGATTGGATAAGTTTGCAGCAAGGGCCAAAAGGTAGTTTTAACAATTTCCATGTGCTATTTTCTACTTCTATACTAGTCTATACTTCTATACTAATATTATAAAGATTAATGATTTGTATTTTATATTTTTTTATACGTAACGAATAAACTCAAAAACTACTGGACCAATTTCAAAAATTCTTTCACCATTAGAAAGCTACATTCATCCTGGCATAGGCTATATTTTATCCCCGTATTCCTACGGGAACGGGAACTACGCGGGTGAAACCGCGGGGCGCTGCTAGTATATTATAAAAGTAAAAGTCTGCATGTGTGTTTGTTAACCAAGCATGCCTTAATAGTTGAACGCACTTGGGCGAGATGTTGAACATTTATAGACATCTGGATAAGGGACATACTAATGATACTTTTTATCATATTAGTACCGCTACCGTAAACGCTACTGCTCAGTATGAGGCCCTGGACCTTTCTTTATCGATAGGAAATCATCAAATGACTTCTCCCGCTCTGGGCGGAGCGGAAGGGAGTGACAGACTCTTACTG
The DNA here is from genome assembly GCA_905332915.2 of Hecatera dysodea. Lineage (NCBI taxonomy): Eukaryota > Metazoa > Arthropoda > Insecta > Lepidoptera > Noctuidae > Hecatera > Hecatera dysodea. Next base: position 7,300,435 of record HG995295.1, read on the forward strand.
ACTAAAACCCACCCGTGATCCTTCTTGTGCCCTTTACGTTCCAGGGCCGCGGTGACTCTTTCGAACAAATTCCGCAAAACCAATGTTCTCCTAGGACAAATTTTTACACGCGCGTCGATCCGCTGGCGAAATCTAGTAAGTATGCACTATTATGAAATAGGCCGCGTAAGTGATACCTAAACAAAACGGTGCTAACTTTTTTGTTTAGATACTATTTCCGTGTCCACCCCCTGAGAGTAAGTTGTTAGTAGGTTCATCTACTCGTATTGTATTCGAATGAACCAAGACAGGCTTTCGTATTATGATTTATCTTGGAGTAAAATACAGTAAAACATGATATATCAATATTATCAGATAATAGTCATAGGTTCAGCTATAAGATAAGATAAGATCATATTTTATTTTTTAAACATGTGTCATATGTACAACATATGAAAATACATGCATGCAAGATGGTAACAAGAATAACATTATTAGGTACAGCATGTTTGCCACATGATGTGCCGTGCAAATGTCCAGAAACGTTATTATTTAAAACATTCTCATAAAGTAACAATAAATTAAGTAAATAAAGAATAATAATATTGCAACAACAAAAAAACTTTTTACAAAAAATAAAACCGACTTCTAAACAAAAAAACCAAAAAGTATAAAATAACTTTAATTTCGGAACTCGGTGTTTTTGGTTGCTTTTTTGTTGTTGAACACACCGACTTCCGAAATTAAAGTTATTTTATACTTTTTGGTTTTTTTGTTTAGAAGTCGGTTTTATTTTTTGTAAAAAGATTTTTTTATTTTTCACTTTTTAGTGGTACCTATACCCCCTCCCCTCCCCCACCTAAACGAACCAATCACATTGGTGTAAACAAAACGTACTGCTCCTTTGCAGAGTAAACTAAGAGGTCGTCAATGTAGAGGTAGATATTTTTTTTTTAGATTTTGTTGATTTTTCGAAAACCGCTTGGTTGATTTCGATAAAATTTTCATGGGACCATTTGGGAATTTTTGAAATCGGTTGACAAGCGACGGAGTTATGCGCGAACAAACAATAAAAAAAATAATAAAAAAAATAAAAAACATACAAACATCCGAATTGAGAACCTCCTCCTTTTTTAGAAGTCGGTTAAAAAAAAAACAAAAATCAAACAGAACATAATAAACAAAATTCAGTAAGACTGAAATACAACAATCATGTAAAATGAAAAAGGTTCCAAGCACTGCCAAACTTACTACTACTCTATCCACCGTCCAAACTCTATTTCTACTGCAGCTAAAAAAGTGTTACATAGTCAGTCACACAGTAATCCTAGTGCTATTAGTATACAACCAAACGTGTCACCGACCCGTATAGTAAACCCGTAAAGTGTAGAACCCGTGAGCTACCGTCCAACTGGATGTCGTCCAGAGCCGTATATCAGACTAACGGTACATTCCTAGCAGCCAGACCGCACTAACATACACGTATCTAGGAAGTAAGCAGACCTGGGCCTCAAGTCTGCAATTACAATAGTGTCAGAATGGTCTATTACTGATTTCATAATGGTTGATTTTTACAAGTTTGGTAATCTACTAATATAAAATTTCCAATGGTCAACCACTGACACTGCATTGAAAGAAATGGCAAAGACTGGTATTCTCGTATATAATGAAATGAATGACAGGCGCATGCAGAAATCTGTGAAAATTTTGACAGTGCCTTTGACCTACCATTAGAACGCCATTGTTTTTAATAGCTCGGTTATCAAGAAGTATTACGAGACCATTGACAGACCAATGATCGACCATTACGAATTTAGCAGATTACGAACTTTCAGCAAAATGACAATGGGATCGTGTTGGAATGACGAATTTATAAAAATAGCAGACTTGGGACCCAGTAGGCATGCACAACGTGGAGGAATTTTACGATTTGAATTCATTTATTTCTAAAAATTACAAATCATTTGTACAGAAATAATTACAAAAAATTACTTGATTTATTCATTTTGGTGTCCAAGAGTAGAGAGCTTATAGTATTAACATTATAAATATGTATAAAAATAAATAATGTAAGGTAATTGTTAAAAATTTTGTATTGTCTACCGCCGTGCATATTTTAATTTGAACGTGTCATTTTTAACCGAGTTCGTTTCTCAATTGTTATTGGCTGAATAAATTATTACTATTTATTATTTATTCAATGTTGTTATGGTAATTATGATTTAAGAAGCATCTTGGTGCTGTACCTATAGATTTCAGTACGTAATACTTAGTATATAAATTGTAAGACATTTATTAAAAAAAGAATAAGCTTGTGTATTAGTTCTATAAGCTGCGACACTAACATAAACTTCGTTTTTTCTCTACCGCACTTACCTACCATCATCCCAAAGAAGGAATAACCGATTTGTGACATGTACATGTTTGCACACGCTAAATGGATTAATTTACGAAGAGAATATGCTGTATCATATATTAAAATAAGATTTGATTATAATAAATATTCTGTATAAAACGTACAGGTATTAATATAATAGAATTCGGTTCGTTTTTCTTGCTCATTTCACTAAAGACCCAAAAATTACGTACGTCCATATTTTGTTCTCATAATAAAAGGAGCCTAAGTAAACATTTTCCTCTTTTGATTCAACACTCCAGGGCCCTCCACTAAATATTACTTAGCGTTTCTATTAAATGAGTTCCGTTAATTATTCTCTAAGATTTACCGCCAGCTCATGAGGGCTTTGTAATAAATTAATGTAATTAGTTGAAATATCAAGATTTTGCGGACTAGACTTATGAATTTTGGCACTAAGTCGCGGAGATGGGGTCATAAATCGAAGTTATAAAGTAGTTCCATCTACTCGTATTACATCCGAATGACCTAGGACATGCCGTTGTTATATGTTTTGTCTTGGTGTATAATTACAGTAATATTTGATATATCAATATTATCAGATACTAGTCATAGGTTCCGCTATGTGGTCTTTCAAGTCACTATCAAACTCACCACCGTATCTGTGGTCCAAACTCAATTTCCACAGCAGATAGAAAAGTGATTTATAGCCACACAGTAATCCGTGCTATTGGTATGTAACCAAACGTGTCACCGGCCTGTATAGTAATTCTGTAAAGTGTATAAACTTTTGCAAGTTTATTTAGCCATTTCCCAGTGACTCAGTGCCGTAAATAGGGCGGTGCCACCGGTAGGTACCCAGGCACACAGGGCGTAGACTCTGAGGGGCGCAAGAATGACCAGACTAGGCAGGACAATTACTTTTTCGTTTTGCTCCTGATGAGTTCCCGCTACGCCCCTAGTGTTCGACACCAAAACATACTTATGTACAATTGTACATGCCAGTATTATCAAAAACGTCTGTTCATTTAGACAAAGATTTAGAGCAGTGGTGGTTGAGTGGTAACGACCCCGACTTACGAATTGTTGGTCGCGGGTTCAAACCCAGCCAAGCGCATTACTTTGTGTAATTAACTTCATCACCATTGCTCTCAAAATGGTGAAGAAAAACATCGTGAGGAAACCGGCATGTCCTAGAACCAAAAATTCGAAATCATGTGACATTCACCAACCCGCACTGGGCCTGCGTGGTGGATTACGGCCCATTCCCTCTCCTAGAGAGGAGGCCTGTGTCCCAGCAGTGGGAACGTTAAAAGGCCGATTATAATTATTAGACAAAACATCGCGCTCATTTTTTTGGCAGCGCACGAGCGTATTTGTGTTTAGTATTTATCAGAGTCAAACGGCCGCTGGCTACACGGGCAGTCGGTCGGACGGAGACTAAGCTTAGCGACGGGCGGGTACCAAAGTGGCCCAAAAATTTAAAAGCGTCAGGGTGGACAATGCATTTGCACTAGTGAACTTGCGTTTGAGTTTTAGTGAGTGAGACGAATAGACGAGAGGTCCACTTAAATAGGGCGCAGTTATAGAAGCTTGCACAGGACGCAGAAAGGGCTATTACCGGCACTGCAACCTCTATACAGGGTGAAATTGAATAGATGCGACATATTTAAATATACAATAATACGTGTTGTCAAGAAAATTTAGAACATACCAAATGTAAAATTAATGAACTTTTATCACCGCTATGAATGGCAACGTTTAATAACGCGAGTACTCCACAACGATCATTGAGCACTGCGATTAGTTGGACGAGATTTTTTGATACTTTAATTTTTCTTATTTATTTTGCATATTAATTATTTTTCTGGAATACCGATAATTCGTACTTAAATAAAGATATTAACATCGATGGATCATTTTAAAACGCCAACCACGTAACTTTTTTTAACGATTTAGATTGTAGAAAAAACAGTTTATAATTACTATGTTACTGTAACTGAAGCTTCCATTTCATTTTGTCGCATCTATTCAAAGTCATCCTGTATATATGAGGTCATGTTCCAATACAACCGGACGCAGCTGAATGTCGCTTCAGTTCTGAACATGGTGTGACGACCAAGACTTCAAATGAATAATATTGTATCTCGGAAGTGTTGTCAAGTAATCACGAGTATGTTATAGTTAAATAGAAAGTGCCGGACAGTCTATATGGTTGGTTTATGTACCTACCGGTCATTAACTAAACTAAAACTAGAAGATTACATTCAGGATAAGAATCTTTGGAAACATGCTGGTCTTGCTCCATAGGGCAATCAAGGGTGTAGATAAAATCAAACTGGTTGATTTATGTATAGATTAACACTAACAGTTATGAATGTACTTTTTATTGTGTCTTACTTTTTGTTGTACGTTTTTTTCTTTTGACACATATTTGTAAATATTATGTGAGTACCATGTGCTTATTTAGAAAATTAATAAGTTTACCTCTGCTGGTAATATTGGGTTCTATAACTAGTAATCTTTGTACATCGTCCTCACATGTTTTTATTTGGTTTGTTATGTTTTTATTAGTATGTTTTTATTCACATGGTTTGTATACCAAACCATGTAAAAAAAATATTTTAAGTGTAACGATAGAGTTTCTTGTCCGTTTGCGAATGGACGGTAAAGTCACTTCATTATTTTAACTGTCAATGATGACGTCCAAATGTGCCGTTTAATGGCCTAACTGACATAAACGTTTTGACTTTGACGTTGACTTAACAGTCAAGCATAAAATATTTAATATTTCACGAGAAAAAAATCCCATCAAGCATCATTAAAACAGCGGCCATCTTTCCCTCACTATATTTCGTAGTATCTGCGAAACAGGCGACAAGACATTAGTGTTTTATAGGGCCAATGAAACTGCGTAATCTTCTTAAATAACTTGTTTCACGCCAGAAGGAAAGACCCTTACAACTCTTAAAAATTACTACGTTATTAAGGTCAAGTTACACTGGTTTTGTTAGGCCGCAGCTTCGGGGGCAGATAGGCAGTCCATTAAATTCTTATCTCATTATTATGATTAGCTGTCGCCAAAGACTGGTCCTTCGAGTAGCGTTTCGTTTCGCAACGAAATTGCTTTTTAATTTTTGAAGTCTTAACTGTACAGGGAATGTAGTTTTCGTGGTTGGTTAGTCATTTTAAATTTATGGCTAGATCGTGATTCTAAGTTTTTGGTTCCGAAATTTATAAATTTACGAAGAAATCTATTTTAACATAGGAAGAACAAGGTAGACAAGGAACTGGATAAACTGAAATATCAGAGAGAAAAGAGCACGCAGTAACTATTCACGACGTATTTGTGTTTTGATTGCAATACTGCAAACGGACCAAAATCAAGAGTGCTACGCATGAGCTCCGAGCGTAGCAAATACCTATGTATTGCTACGACGACTCGCTACGGCGTAGCGCTTTGCTATGATCTACAAATTGTGTAATAAATTAATAGGAACAAATGACAGAAATTGCCTAAGTTAGCAAATTTAATTCAATAAGTAAGATAAGTTTTGTAACACACACACACACACAAGTGAGGTTTTGTTTCTGAAAACAACATTTTTCTATTGTTATCGAGAACAACTGCTGACAGCAGCATACACACATTTTGCCACACTGCATGACAGAACGAAATATAAATTTTGGAAACAATTTGAATAAAAAATCCTTTTTCTACCATCACACATATCTATTTAGATCCTCTTTTTCTTTTAATCTTGCTTCCAATCTTCTAATGTTTTTCAAAAATGACAAACACCACCAACAAACCTCATCTATGTATAAATTCTCCTACGTGTTTTACAATACACGCCATCAAAGAAAATCCTTGACGCCTAGTGTTCGGGGCAGTGCAGTGTCGAGGACGCTTAGCGCAGTCAAGTGGACAGTTAACGTACGAGATGCATAGTATGTAAATAGAGCATTGTACAGAATAGTTTTGTGTATTGGCAAGCCTTGGAAAATAATTAGGTATGTAACATAATTTATTTGGATCGGTGCAGTATGTCTTTTGGGTCTAACATATCAAATCAAATCAATCTTTATTTGTGAACACACGTACAAAAAATATAGGTTTTTATTTAAAAATAGATACAGTCGAGCTCTGCGTCCTACCAAAAAAATTGGTGTACAAATATATTAGGCTTTTATAATTATAATTAATTTAATAGGTATCATGTTAAATTAAATTTATACAAAAGCTAAATTTAATCAATTATTATTTATTTTTATATGCATGTCGAAGTGATAAATTATATTATTAAGTTTTAAAGGGCTGGCAATGTCGTATTTTATCATTTAAAAATTCTTCTATAAAGTAATACGTCTTATCTATTAAAAATATGTATATATTTATGTTTAATTGCTGTCCTATCAATAATAACTTCATTTCTAGGCCCATAATCAATCCTTTACAAATACTAAGCTAATCTTAGATTCAATGTAAAATATCCAAGAAAAGTCCCAGCAGTGGGAACATGAAAAGGCTGATTATGCTTATGCTTATGCAGTATACAAAATAACTACTTGGATTTTAAAATATCTGTACAGCCGGTTCACTTAAGTCATAACTTGGATATTCTTATTGTTACATTACTAATATTTACTTGTATTTTCCTACTGCTGGGTAAAGGTTTCATCTATTATTTATTACTGTTCCCGGTTCGGAGCCATTTCTTGTCAATTCATAAGATTGAAACTTTAAGTCGTGCACCATAATTAAGAAAAGGGAGTTTCAAATGTCTATCAAAATTCGCTTAACTGAGCAATGAGCCCATAAATGGAACAACCAATTAAGAGCTATCATAGGGTATATACCTACCAACCATTTCATGGACGAACACCTTTTCCCAACTATATTGAGGTCGTCTTCCAGACATACCGGATTCAGCTGAATACCAGTATTTAACGTAGAGCGGCTGCCTACCAAACCTCCACAAACCAATAACTTGGGAACACGGTACTTCTTGGCAAGACTGGTGTCAGATTTTTCTGGCTTCTGACAATCCGTAACGTCTGCCAAAGATCTACAAATGACAACCGGGACCAACGGTGTAACGTACTTTCCGAGGCACGGAGGAAACTAGGTAGGTATGTTAAGATAGTCACCCATCCACAGCCCAACCTTGGCAAGCGTTGCTTAACCTTTAAGATCTACCTTTGCAGCTGTTATTCTTTAGCCACAAGCTCCGTCAAGGTAATATAAGAGACAAAACGCAACACAATTTGTAAATCAACCGCGTTAAAAAAGTCTCCTGCAAAAAAAAACACATTCAAGGTCAAGATTTCCATAAAGACCGGACATTTATAGCAGTCCCCGATTACGTGACAGCAATGTAACATACGTCTAAACTGGCTTTTAAAGAAATAGCAGGTGAGTTTGCGACAGTTGGCGTGCATGAATAAGTCATCGCGCGGCTCAACCCTACGAAAGGTGGCTTACTCGACGAACAACCCATTAGCTCAGACATTTCTATGAAACTTCATAGTATATGTTTGTGACAGGTGTACCCAGGTGTGGTGGCTCAGGTCTCTCAGGTGTGTCACTCGGCTATACATAGAAGAAAAAAATATGGCTGCAGCAGAGATGCAATATTGGTATTATTTATTTGTTTCTATTTTACAGTTTTAGTAAAATTTACAGCTAACATTTTCTTCAAGGCCAATTAACAGTTTTCACAGATAGAAGAGAGCATAAAAACAAAAACAAACATATTTGAGACGGTAGACAGATAAAAATGATGATGATGTATTATTAAGAAAAGAAAAAAAGTCATGAATGCAAGATAATCGCACCGTCAACACTTAGCTAAAAGGATAACAACACACTGAAACACGACCATTTCAGTAGTCAGCAAGAATAAAATCTACACTAATATCATAAAGCGAAAGAGTTTGTTTGTTTGTCTGAACGCGCTAATCTCTGGAACTACCAGTCGGATTTGGAAAATTCTCATTTCGTATATGATAGCCGCATTAATGAGAAAGGCTATAAAGCTATACGAGAAAGGGCGTGGACAAAAGCTAGTAACGCAATAAATTCTAAAGTCATCATCTGCCTAACCTTTTCCCAACTATATTGGGGCCGGCTCTCAGTCATACCGGATTCAGATGAATACCAGTATTTTATGTGGAACGGCTGCTTATCAGACCTCCAAAACCCATTAACTGGGGAACACGGTACTCTTCTTGGCAAGACTGGTGTCAGATTTTCTGGCTTCTGACAATCCGTAACGACTGCCAACGATCTCCAAATGACAGCCAGGACCAACAGTATAACGTGCTTTCCGAGGCACGGAGAAGTCTCGCTATGTTAAGATGGTCACCCATCTCCCCGTGCGGCAGTTAAATATTTTTTTATACTAAAATATCAAAGGCTATTTAACTAAATCTTCTTTCTTTAAATTTGAAATAGAATTTCATCTATCAGCTTAGCCCCTTTAAAACGCATCAGTACAATAATATTCAAGGATTCATATGGGAGTCACCTTGTATATAGGCAATCATCAAATGACTTCTTCCGCTCTGGGCGGAGCGGTTACCAGACTCTTACTGAGTAAGACCCATCCGAGATCCTCCTAATTTCGTTTGGTTTTGACTCTTTCCAAACAATTTCCGCAATCCTTGCAGATATGGTAGCCTAGTTACCTAGCCTACCACCTAGCCACCTAGCTCACTAAAGCCACCATTATTGTAATTCAATGCATGGGTGTCTTCCGGGTCAAACCTTGATAATTGTTTCAGCTCAGAGATACTATTAATCATATCGTCTTAATAATCGATTAATTATAGAGTATGCGGCATCTAATTGTTGCTTCAGGCTGACTGCGCACTGTTACATAATTATTTTGATCATTAAATCCTGTATTGACAAGCGGCGTTATCAACATATTAGGACACTGGCATTATGTTGTGTTTTGGTTGTTGTTTTACTGAATATCATTGGACTTAGATAATCTGGTACAAGCGTAAATTATATCAGCGGTTGACAGGCTACCTCTGTTATATGATATTGTTGAAGAAAAAAACAAGGTTATATGTATTTTGGGACACGGAGAAAAACAATTAAATAAAAGCTTTAACCAAATCCGCCTCGATTTTGCTTTATTTTTATTATCTTATCAGGGAAAACAAACAATTGCTCATTTTGTCTTTGATAAATCTAGGTATATGAACGTTGTATAAAGTAGGAAAATGTACAATCAACAACGTTTCCATATATTTCTAAAATTATTATTTCCTCAAACATCTTGTTACTAACAACCTTGGGTTGCCAGGGACTTTAATGTCTGAAATAAATGTTATTGGTTTTTTTATGAGCTCTCAAATATATTATGTAAAGATTTGTTTCTAATAAGATACTTCAAAAATAATAGATACTTCCCTATAATAACATCGCCTTAGTAATTGTATATTATATATAAAGCAGTAAGTCAAGTATTTCTAGGTAGTGCTATACCAGCTCAATTTCTCTATCTACAGATAGATTCGAGTAGTTCAGAGTACTTCTCACTTAAGACTGTCCTTAGTGATCGAGATTACTACGGTCAAAAGACAACCATGATTAAAAACCCACAAATTAGGCCAAGTACTTGAGAAAAATCCCACACTAACGTAGTCCAATGCCCTCATTTTAGTGACACTACCCAAACAAACACTTTGTTATCGCACACACATAATAAGGCTATTATGCAAACAGCCCATAAAACACTTCAGGCTCCTTTGTTTAGAGAATTCTTCTTAATAAATTATTCAGACGCATCCGGGTGTAGAAAAGGCCTTTTTGTGTTCGGTTATTTTTCTTTTCAAGCATAAAGGACCGGTAACTATTCACCACCAAAGAGATGGATACAGAAGGTCGTCTCCATGCAACGATTAAAAACAGGTACACGCAGGGTAGTTGCCTAAAAAATCTAATTAGTCCGTAAGATAGACTTCCCAAAAATATTGAACACGTATTTTTTATTTTTTCACGTTAATAAAAAACGAAGACGATATAGTGCGTTGAAAATCCGTGTGACGTCACTTTGTGCGACTTTGCACCACGCCGTGATGTCACAAGCCCCCACTCATGATCTTTGAAGCTTTTTATCTTCGTCAATTTTTATAGATTTGATAAAGCGAAAAATACGTGTCCAATATTTTTCGATAATCTAACTGACGGACTAAAAAGGATCATATTTTTATTTCTCAGGAAACATCCCTATTATAGATACGAACATTCGAAATTCTAAAACAAATGACAGTCGCACCAGCACTGGTTAATTTAATTTTAAATTTGCATGAGGTGAAAAAGGAGTATTTTTGGCTTCGCACAATTATTTTTGCTGTTACAATTTTACCACCTAGTTAATATTGTTAGTTATTAATAACTTTGTTGCTGGTCTTGTGCATTTCTCAAATAAACATTTGTCTTTCTTTCTTTCTGTGAGTGCATTGTTGGTTGTATGTAGCCAGCCTTCTGTACCGTTCTATTCTGTGTACTCACTGTGGGTACAATATAAAGGGTTCAGTACGGACCTAAGTGTGGATTGGACCTTGACAGATGATCCTGTCCATCCCCCCCCCCACAAAGTATTTTGTTTGCGAACTAAGTTGGCGAGCGAAAATGTGAAAATGAGTAAGAAAAATGGCGGCAGGTTTTTGCCGTTTTCTAGTTTCCTTGAGAATACGAATGTATCTTTTTCTACAGGGCAGGTGTGGAGTTGTTGTGGGGTATTTGTTTTTTGGTAAGTTTTCAATATGAAACTATCCGTCTAAGATTTTTTTTTCAATGAAGTAAAAACAGAAATATTTTCATTAAGTATACAACGAAACTGCTAAGAAAGTTATGGAAATCTACCACCAATCCTTTGGTCATCAAAGACGCCTTAGGGAAAATTAAGGGAAATTATAGCTATTGCATAATTAAGTTATGTTCAAAAATCTCATCACCTATTTCAAAAACTTGTTTTACGTATTAGTTTCTCATAATACGGATTACCGAATTGATTTATTTTACATCCCCAATTTCCATAATCAGATGCCTACAAATTGTCACCGAAAAATCACCTCTAATGAAAATAAAATAAGAATCAAACATTTCATTGTGCCTTGTATGCATGTCGATGAAAGCTTATATTACTTTAAAGGACCAATATAACTATACACGCGGAAAAAATTGTAACTAGATAAAAATGTATGGAATTTGACATGTCTTAGAGAGTTTTCTTGGCAAGGAGCGCCACCATGAGCTGTCAAAGTTTCTTGGTCGGTATGTGAGCATATATTTACGTTTTATCGAGTATGTATGGCGGTATATTTGTGTATGGGTGCCGTAATAAATCGTCAGATGTGTCTGTAAAACATGGAGTAATTTATCAGTGTCTTTTGGTGAATACTTTACAATTTTTTGCCGAGGAAACGCTCCCCGTCCCGACGTTGGCGTCTGACCGAAATAAGATACCGTAATTTGTTTTGTTAGCAATTTTTATGGACAAAAGATTATGGGGTTTTTTTCAAAGTTCTATTTGAACTAATTGGGAGGGTGTTTGTTAAAATGGCTTAAAGCATTTCCTACTGCTATCCAATGATTGAAAATACTTCTAACTGAGTTAACTAAATGAGAATGCTATAATTTAGAGGTAAAAGAGGTTTTCTGTTATCTTTACGAACAAAAAAAGGGACTGTATAAGAAGACAATAAAGTCCACATTTGTACAGTGCTTTTTAATAGTGCATACAATTTTAATAAATGAAATTCTTACTCTGCACGTTTTTCCGTCCGTCCTTAAGCTATAACTATTTTATTTTTATCTCGAAATCTAATAGGAGTAGAAAAAATACTGCTGTTACAGTTCCAAGCAGACTTTTTTGTCTATTTACCTCGGCATAATAAAGCGAAAGTTAAGATTTTCGCAGCAGCAGCGTTTTGTAGTACCTGCTTAGGGTCACTGAGAAACAACGTGAACGAGATGAGATGTGTCTTACGCTACCCACCTAAAATTAATGAAAGGTAAAATTTTCATAAAATTAATTATAAAAAACGAGACCAAGTTATTTATTTAAACTTTATGTACATTAGTGGTGAATGGGCGGACTTAATGCAACAAGACATTCTCTACCAGTTATTATTCCGTTCATATGCGATACATTTTTTGCCAGTTATTATTAAAAACAATACTGCAACGCTAAACAAGCTTAAAACTCACAGCAAACCAATCAACCAAACAAAATTAAACTGTAGTGTCAAATACACATCAAAACAGCAGAACGAACTAATTCAATTAACAATACGCTTAATTTCATTGCACACCGTTTGATTCAGTTTATGTAGCCGTATCAATCACAGCTGTGTGGTTGTGGTCTAATAAATAACTTGCCATCCAAGCTTGTGTGTGATTGATTTAACATATCATTAGTTGCGACATTCGCATGCCTGATCAATGGGGTGTGAAGCTATTTGTGCCATTTAAAACTATCAGGCTTATTCATTAAAATATTTGTTTCTAAGCCTCCCTTAGTTAAGATACTGTTTAAGAGATTCAAAATTCAAATTCTTCATAGAAAATTTTGAATAATCTCCTTATCAACACAAATAAATATCTATATAATAATAATAACGACATTTTCGATTTTATTTTACCTGTACTAAAAAAATATTCTAAATACACGGTCATAAGGGTTGATCTAAAAGGTTAAGCAACGCTGGCCAAGGTTTGTCGGTAGATGGGTGGCCATTCATTTTCATTGTATTCCACGACTCCTCTGTACCTCGGAAAGCTCAATAATATACATAATATGTAAGTCGTTGATCCCGGCTGTCATTTGAAGATCTTAGTTGTTACGGTCAGAAGCAAAAAACATCAGATACTTATCAATCTTGCTAGGGGTATTGTCTAAACCAGTTCGTAGATTCAGGAGGCAGACGTCTTGGTTGTATGTGGTAGGAAACCCACACATCATCTACAGTTTTTTATTTTCTGTTTTAAAGGGTTTTAGAATATGTAAATAAGAATAATGGCGCATGTAATTATTCAACAGCATCGGATCTTTAGAGAGAAAAAGTTCTTTTTTTTTTCTTGGCTTACATTTGAATCCCGCTGTTGGCCAAAGGCCTCCCCTTTCTCCTTCTAAATCTCACTGTCTATGGCGATCACTGACCACGTTTTCCCTGCAAACATGATGAGATCTTCACACCACCATCGTAGCCGTTGACCTTAATGACATCCTTCCTCAGTTCCTTAGACACTTCCAATAAAAAAACTAAAAATTGCATTTTCAAAAAAGTTTTTACTAAAATCGGTTAACTCATTTCCAATGCTATTGCCGTCCGTCCCATACGGTCTATTCTGTTTACGTCTCACCATGGTAACTGAGGTGGAGCGTAAATTGAGCTGTCATTCTATCTTGTCCGTATGGATTGACAGCTTCATATCCACTTCACCTAAGTTTATGCGGTGAGATAAATCAACAGAATTACAGCTGTATAAAATGCCACGTGAGCACTTTAGAGCGTTTACTACTCCCCAGAGAATTTCACCATACTTTGACAGTAACCAAATGACACCTTCCAATAAACTGTTAATCACTAAACTGACCCACTGACCCAAATAATCGAAAAACCGTGTCCATTAACACGTACATACGAAACTCAATCTCTTTGCTGTCCCCGACCAACCCACATAATACTTAAACAAAATATAAAATATTAATTTTGCTTCATCCTTCATCCCTCTATATATTATTCAAAGGCTTTCAAAAAGGATCGCTTATACCTTCGATAAATTATAAAATCTTGCTCAAGCGTTTTATGTTGATGAAATGCAAATCAACTGGCACTTAGCACTTGTTGTCTTTTACGAGTACTTGTTAATAATAATGCTATTCATGCGAATATTGGACCTGTTCTGACGGGTTTTCAACTGACTCCAAAACACGAGGCAAGTGAGAGTCGGCTTCTCGCGTGTAAGGTTCCGCACCATTGCAGTTATTATAATAGGGTATTTTACTGAAAAAATCTAATAAGTCCGTATAATAGGTTTCCAAAAAATTGGACACGTATTTTTTTCTTTTTTTCACGTAAACCAAAAACGAATATTATACAGTGCGTTGAAAACTCGCGTGACGTCACTACGTGCTACAATTTTTACCCGTGACGTGACGTCACCAGCCCCCACTCTTGAAGTTGGATGCGCTTTAACTTTATAATTTTTTTACGATTTTAAAAGACAAAAAATACATGCCCAATATTTTTTGAAAATCTAACGGACGGACAGAATAGAATTTGATTTTTACATCTAGTAAAATACCCAATTATAATATTGCGTGAAAATCGAGCAAAAAATATAATAATCATATTTAAATAATAATCAGGAGTGTTGTGATAAATAGGCTTGTGTTACTAACAAGAAAAGGAAAGAAGACAATAGAAACAACAAACACAAATGTCATCTAATTAATTAATAATTATATGGAAATAAATGTAAAACCCACGCATAAAAACGTTCGGCAACACAAACAGAAACCGGTTTCGTGCGACTCCCAACCCTGACGACAACACACCGCTATATGTTAGCGTAGTGCAGGTTATGTAACCATTATGCCATGAGCAGCCGAGATAGTGGATTTGCAACCAGCGCGGCAGCGTTTGATATTAATATGTAGTTTTTAAAGTCGAGCAATTTGACAAATATTGCGATCAGACTATGTACGTACGTGCATTTCAACATTGGTACAGAGGTGAAACAGGGTGAAAAATGTGTATATTGACAGACGGTAAGTTTCAATTATCAATCAAAATAACCATTAAAAAGAGTGTCTATGTAAGTGTCTAAGCAGATTTGACTTGGCCAGTTTTCACTACATCAGTCATTTTATAAAGTTATTCAACATTTGAATTCTGATAAAAACTGGCCAAGTCAAATCTAACCTACTTCAAGATTTCACATTTTTAAATATCAGCAATTGTTATAGGTATCCAATAAAGCGAAGAGATAGAGGTTAATAATTATTCATAATGTTATTTTGTTCCTATAAATACATAATTAGATTTTGCATAGAACTTGGCACTCATTTAGATCTCCATTATTCTTGCGGCGAAGCCCACAGCCAAGCATAATTTTTATATAGAACTTGGCTCTCCATTTTTGCATTTATGTTTTTGGTGGTTAGATTTTTCCATTATAGTTTTAGGTTTGTAATTTTATTATTTATGTTATGTTTATACTACGCTATTTTAATTTATATTTTATTAAATATACAAGGGGCTGGTGTAGTACTCGCATTTTAATTTTGACTTTGTCTTTCAGTAACCAGTCAGTGCATCGTCCCGTAAACGCATCATTAATTAAATTGTGTCAGTAATACAAGGATACGACTTTTCCTTTATCTATCACTTTAAATATCACTAGCGTCTATGTGTTACTCAAGGTGAATGTAGCTTTATAATGGTGAAAGAATTTTTGAAATCGGTCCAGTAGTTTTTGAGTTTATTCGTTACATACAAAAATACAAATCTTTCCTCTCTATAATATTAGTATAGATATAGATATCTTCACCGATGCATGTACAATGAACATGTAAATGATGTGCTGGTTAAAAAATGCACCATGTCATTTACATTTTCAAGCGTAAATGCTTTCAAGACAAAAAAGCAGTTCGACTTAGAAACTGTTAATTAATGCAAATGTTCTTAAGTGGCCTAAACACGATTTAAATTGGTCTCGCTTTATCTTAAATTCCCCTAATATGCTAAAGTATATATATCGTTGGATTTGTATAGTTTAGTTTAAGCGCAAATATTGACGAATTAGTTCCATTACAAAAGAGTCAGCGCGAGCACTAAACTCAGTGAATGTACGAACTGCATTATCTATACAAAACCATAGCTAAATTTATCACCAAAAATGCACGTTTTCTGTGAAAAAAGCCTCAAGAACGAAGTCACTGGAAAATAACTATAAAAGGGCTTTTCCTAACTATAGTGGGGTTGACTTCCAGTCAAACTGGATTCAGCTCAATACCAGTGTTTTACGTGGAGCGGCTTCCTACCAGACCTCTAAAACCTATTAACTGGGTAACACGGTACTTCTTGGCATGACTGGAGACAGAGTTCCTTGCATCTGACAATACGTAACGACTGCCAAAAATCCTCAAATTACAGGCGGGTCCAAAGGCTTAAAGTGCTTCCCGAGGCACGAAAGAGTCTTGGTATGTTAAGATGGTAAACCGCCCATCCACAGACCGACCTCGGCAAACTTTACTTAACCTTGAAGATCGACCCATGCGGCTGTTATCATTTAGCCACGAGCTGCTCTTTAAAGAAAACAACTATTCAAATTTTATATTTCGGCTAAAATACGATCATCAAACTTAAAGCCCTTCATAAATAAACTTTGCACACAAACATAGCAAGTAAAACAAAATTAACAAATTAGCATCATCTGTTCTCTACTTCTAAGCACAACTAAATTATAATATTGTTACTTGTTCGCATTGTTTACATTGTATTAGTTGGGTTGGTTTAATTTAGGCTGAAATATTGACAAATTAGTCAATTCAATGATAAAAAACTCAACGTGAGCACTAAACTTAATGAATGTATGGCCTTTTTTATTTTGGACGGGAAATCATCAACTCTCTACTTCTGTGCTGGGCGGATAGGAAGAGAGTGTCAGACACTTCAGAAAATTGGTTTTACTCAGTACTAAAACTAACCCGTTCTTTCAAATGCTCTTTGCGTTCCCAGGCCGCGGTAATTCTTCCGAAAAATTCCACAACGTAAATGTACGGCCTGCATCATTAATGTTGACCATAAATTGCACTGATCTGCTTTGATTTTACAAATATTTTTGAATAAATCGACCGAAACTGAATAATGATCGTAAGAATGACACATGATGTAGTTTTGTGGTGAACTCAATAATGAGTACAATCGTAACAAAAGCAATTGATATAAATTCACGTTAAACTTTATTTATTAATTGAAAAACTCCAGCAAAATGAAGCTCCTGAAAAAGTTTATGAAACTCCAGCGAGGGAAGAAAACTATTGATCCGCCTCGGTGCCACACATTATAATCTGATTCAACGGAATTTCTTTAAAAATATTTGGTATAATTAATTTTTTAGTATAATCTAGTATAAACAAAAAAAAAAATACAAAAAACTAGGTACCTTTAAGTAGAAATTAAAACCGCTTCCTGTTCAATTTTTTCATAAAATAAGCTTATTTTAAACAGGCAATGGAACACGCCATTAAACAAACCAGTATGAATATAATACCAGCAAAACAAAGTTTCAAGTAGCACCCTGGGAGCGATATTACAATTCACCCCCCGTCCTCGGTGCTGACGGCTCCTTGAGGCGCGCGTGGAACACAACGCGTCGTCGACTCAACCTGGTATCGGACGGCGAGCCACCCACGCTCACCGTCCCCAGGCATCAGCCACTGCGCGATAGCACAGCGGCCGACTTGTCTCTGGAGGGGGCCGAAATGGGACCATTACTGGCACTCCATCTCAGCACCCTCCCGAGCGTTGGGAGCCGCAGCACCCGCAGCAGAAGCGGCCGTGGCGGCGACAGAAGCCGCGGCGGCGGCAGAGGCGGCGGTGGCGGCGGACCTCTTGCCCCTGGTCGGGGCGGATGGCGCGCAGGCCCTTCCCCCAGCCCAGTGCTCGGCCGGCTTGCCAACAGCCGCACATGCACTGCAGTGCGGCGTGGCCTCGCACGAGCCAGCCTTATGACCGGGCTGACCACAGCGGAAACAGAGTCCGCTGCGGTCGACCTCCGAGGGGCACATAGCTCCCGTGTGGTTACCCACATGGCAGCGGTAGCACCTCAGAGGTCTGGGTTCCAGCAGTTTTACCCGCGCAGACACCCATCCCACCAAGAGCCTTCGGCCCTCCGACACAGTTCTGGCCGCCGTCACGGGGCAGCTCACCACAAGGGTTTGCATGCCCGTGTTGTCAGGCCGGAGGGTGCCCGCCTTGACGAGCTCGGCAGAGCACCCCCCAGTCCTGGCGACGGCGGCCACAACTTCCTCCTCCGTCACGGAGTCATCCAGGCCCACTATGCGCACGTCGATGCGCTTAGTCGGCCCGGACACCCGGACCTCGTCCGCGGGTAAGACCGCCCTCAGCCTTTCGGCCAAGGCGTCCGCGAACGGGCCACTCTCCGCTCCGGCGAGCTCGAGCTTCCGGGCACCGGTCAAGGTCCTCCTGACCCCGATGCCCCCGCTGATGCCCAGCTCTTGGAGGCTCACCGCCTCCTTCGCCCGCCTCAGTACGGCGAGATACGTCACGCCCCTCTGTTCCGCTTCCGGCTGCAGTGTGATCACCACAGCCGCGGATTTCGGGGCGCGAAGCCTCGCCGCAATGGCGTTGGCCTTCCGCCGCTGCCTCCTCGCCTTATTTTTGGCCGCTTTCGCGGCCTGCCGCTTCTTACCAGCAACCTGCCACTCGGCCTCGGCCGCAGGAGGGTCCGAGGGTGGGGGTGGGGGCGGCTGCGGCACCACTGGCGCCGCAGCCTTAGCCGCTCCTCCAGCCTTCCTCCCACCCCTCTTCGCCGGGGCCGACTTGGTCGTCGCCGGCGTCGTAGTCGCCGGCGTTACAGGCGCTGTCGCTGGCGCTGTCGCTGGCGCTGGCGCGGCTCCGCCCTTGGCCTTCGCCTTCGCCTGGCCAGACGTTCCCGGGCCGGCAGCCACAGCGGCCGCGTACGAAGCCGCCTTCTGCCGGCCCTGGGGCCTCTGTGTCGCCGCTAGTGGGGGACGCCGAATCATGTCCTCCAGAACGGAGAACTGCTTCTGGTAGGGAGCCAGCTCCTGCCGCACCAGGCTCCGCACCTGGCTCAGCACTAGGCTCCCCTCCAGCGTCGCCGGACTCGGCCCCCCCTGCGGCTCCTCCGAGGCCGCTCTGGCCATGCCAGCCAGGTCCCTCCGGAGCGACTCATTCTCCGCTATGAGTCTCTCCGTTACGGCCGCGAGGCGGGCGACCTCCGCCCGCAACTCTGTCGCCTCTTCGGACCTGCTGACGTTGGCCGCCGCCGCCGCCATAATGGAGGCTTTGGCCGCGCTAATGGCCTCCCGCTTAGAGGACTGCTTCCTCTTAAAGGCCACAGCGCGGATCGCGGCCTCCACCACCTCCTCCAGCTTGGCCCTCTTCTCCTCGGCAGTGGGAGGTACCTCTCCCGGGGTCTCCGAGTCGTCAGAGTCGAGAGGAGGCAGAGGAGTAGAGGGAGCCCTACGACCGCTCCCTCCAGGGCGACGCCCCTCCTCCACCAACCTCCCGGCCCGACGCTCCACCTCCCGGGTAGAGGGAGCCAGTCCCCTCCCTGCCTCACTGCCCCTGCCCCGCCTAGCGGTGGGGATTTTGCGGGCGGAGGCAAATTCGCCCTCGGAGGACGACCCCCCGGTATCCTCCCGTCTGGGCCGCTTGCGGAAGAACTTGCCGTTCTCCGCAGCAGCCCCCTCTCTTCCGGGTCCAGAGCCCGCCGAGCTGACCGTTACTAGGTCTGGGGCGGAGCCGGAATCCGACTCCGCACCACCCCGGCGCTCAGGCGAACCCTCCTCTCCAAACTCGTACGCCATCAGCTCCTTAAAGGAGTCAGATCCGGATGACGACGATGACTCGGAGCCTCCTCGGCTCTTGTTGCCACTGGCAAGCGGAAGACGTTTGGTGCCCACCCCAGAGTACGGAGGGCAGCCCGCCGAAGCGGGGTGGGATTCCCCGACCGCTGAGCAGTCGGGACCCACCTGGGGACTCATTTTGCAAGCGTCTTGTTGTTTCATGTTTTCCTTTTAAGGGTGCGGTCCCTGTTCGCTCCGCCCCTTCTCAGGGCCCTCTCTCCTAACTCACCTCTCCACCTGCTCGCTGCTCCCACAGTCACGTCTGATGATCAGACGCGTACCAGAGAGCAGCGAGCAGGCGTGTGTCTCTCTTGGTCTGATCCCTCACTTGCGACCTTCCGGCATGAGTGGCTCTACCGGGAAAGCTCGCAAGATCATTGGGACACTCAAGCCCCACCACGACGACAACGTGGAGACACATTCGGTGGGGGTCGGTGTTCCGCCTGCGCCTGAGGTTTTGACTGACGAAAACAAATTGTCCAAAATAGTTCGTAAGATGTAGTAGCGCTGGATGAGCTCACTTGAGCTATTTTATTGAAAAATAGTAATTTAGAAAATAAATTCATTCAAATTTGATTATTAGTCTTCCAAAATATAACGCCTCTGCTGGTATTACTTTGTTGTACCTATTAGTAGTAGAGTAGTATTATTTTGGTTGCATCTTCCTCACATATATAATCAATTGTTTAATGGATACAAAATATTGTAAAACCTATATTTAAAAAAGAGTAGCTATGGAGTTTCTTCTTCATAAGAACTTTCTTTCTGCGGATGGACAACCAGACGTATTGATGTATTGACTCTATTAAACGTTCAAAAGTGCAAAATTGATTGAGTCAGGCGTTACTTTGCGGAAATCCATTTTAAATTTGAAAATGAAAACAATATATCTAGTTTTAATTTCCGCGAATATTAGTGGGTTGCAGGTATGCACCTCCCTCCCGCCCGCTATATTATGCACATGCAAGATTATAGGGCAAATGCAAGGATTTTATGCACAGGCAGGAAGGCAAAGCAAAACCCAACACCATTACCGACACGTGTTTCGCCTCTCCACGAGGCATCCTCAGGGGACGTGTTGACTCGCTGACCGTTGAGTTCAACTCAACTGCCTGTGCATAAAATCCTTGCATTTGCCCTATAATCTTGCATGTGCATAATATAGCGGGCGGGAGGGAGGTGTATACCTGCAACCCACTAATATTCGCGGAAATTAAAACTAGATATATTGTTTTCATTTTCAAGTTCAAAAGTGACTTTAATGGTATCGTTCAAATAAATGAATTGATGAAAATTTTAACTGCAACGCTACTTAGCTTTTAGCTTTTCCATTTTTAATATTTCCTTGTAAAATTATTTCAGAAGTTAGCCGCGTAGTTTTCAATGTTTAATTAAATTGAAAGCGACTTGTGCCACATTAACCAACAAAGGATTAGGGATAAAATGCAATAAGTGAAAATTTTCTGCCGAAGTTGTCACATGCCTTTGCCTTGTGCGTAGAAATTTCGAACAAAATCAACTAACTTTAAACCAGGAATTTAACGAAAAAAGAGGTAACCGCTTGAGAAGCTTAACAGACATAATATTTATTTATAGAGAAGAGAAGTGATTATTTGATTCTTTGGAACAACATATATTTCCAACCACGGCGATTTTTAAAATAAAAGATACGTTTTAGAAGTTCATGCAGATGTTATGTTCTATATTTACTACCTACTCCATGGGAAAATGGTACAGCTCCACTTTTTTATAAACATATTATGTATGTTAAAATCTGTAAGATAATAAAATATGTTGAGAGGTTGTAAGCTCTCGATAAATTGTCAGCTGAATTTTGGAACACATTTATGCATCAAAATGTGATAGTCCATAATCTCTCGAGGTCATTCCGAGAAATTGTAGAATAGCAAGTACCGAAACTTCACAACAACAACACAATTACAATTTCACCGTTATTACAATTTCAACATTCTAACCGACGATGAAGCCCCGCTGCGGGGTGCTAATATTTCTGTCTGCAGAGTTAAAAAAAACAGCACTATCCCATTCTAACCTAATCTATCCATGTCAGGAAGTCCTAAGTTCCCTGTGCCCAATGTTCCACTACTTGCCTAGGCCAGAAAATCCGATAAATTGTAGAACAGCGGGCGTACCATGACGTCTTAAAACGTGAGTCTTCCGAGCGAGAAAAAGGGATGGAGCTATATAGGGTGTATAACTCTATCACTCTTTCTCGCTCGGAAGACTCACGTTTTAACACCTCATGGTACGCCCACAGTACACTGATAGGTCGCCAACATGCCGTCAGTGTGCGTCGGTTCACAATTTCTGAATGACTTCGGGAGATTATTAAAAATCAAATTCTGATGCGTAAAAAAGTATTCCAAATGTTCCGTTGACAATTTATCGAGAGTTTACAAATCTCAAGGTATTTTACAATTATCAGGTGGCATATATGTATTTCATCATCTGCCTAGCCTTTTCCCAACTACATTGGGGTCGGCTCCCAGCCAAGCCGGATTCAGCTGAATACCAGTATTTTACGTGAAGCGGCTGCCTACCAGACCTCCACAACCCATTAAATGAGGAACACGGTACTTCTCGGCAAGACTGGTGTCAGATTTTCTGGCTTCTGACAATCCGTAACGACTGCCAAAGATCTCCAAATGACAGCCAGGACCAACAGCTTAACGTGCTTTCCGAGGCACGGAGAAGTCTCGTTATGTTAAGATGGTCACCCATCCACAGACCAACCTCGGCAAGCGTTGCTTAACCTAGAAGATCGACCCGTGCAGCTGTCATAATTTAACCACGAGCTCCTAGCTCCTCGAGTGGCATATATGTATGTACCACAAGCAAATAACCACAACCGGAGCCAAAGTCCCTTTTGTTTATTAAAACGGAAGCATATTATTATAACGTAGGGACTTGTATAAGTTATGACTTCAAAGTTCCTGACCGCGTGTGTTTCTACGGTTGGTTTAATCTTGAAAACTATGCGGCAGATGGAATCTCCGGTGGCGTGACGTAAAGCCTGTTCTACACGAATATTAGTAGTATGAGTTTATAAGGCAAAGCGACTATAAGGGATGTCTCCTTAGGCTTTTACTAGAACATTCTATCAGCACACTATTTTTCTTCTTCTATCGTTTGTTCGCGGTCTTGTATCCGGTCACGTCGGCAAGATGACGCGATCGGAAGTGCCGATTTTTTTTTGCTTATTTTATAAATTTTAGGAAAACTTACACCTAATACACTACAATAGAAACTAAAGATTATGTTAAAAAAATATCGTGTCGATCGCGTATTCACACGATGATCGCTATTAGGACGGCGCATAAAGGTGGGTACTGACCGGTGTTACAGGGCGGACTGGTATTTGCGTCAAAAAATTCAAATGTAGGTTTTTAAAAAGTACCAGTTTTTGACATAGGACTAAAACATCAGTTTCAGTTCTCAAATCCGTCTCTAACTAATTAGACTTGACGTTCTGCTACTAAACTGTCAGTTCAAGTTCCCAAAATACCGATTACATCAAGTTCATTCAGAACACATACAACAACGCATGCCGTGATCCTTAAGAAGCGAAGAAAGCACATTTATTTTTCTTTTGTGCGATATAAGACTAGTAGAATGTAATTAGTCGCTACAGTGATAGCGGTAGATCGGCTTTGCTGTAATTAAGATTGCAGGGGGAGTTTTGTTTTCCTTATCATGATTTATGATATAATTTTACTTGCATTAGCAAGCAAAATTGTACCATAGCTAACATACAACAGAACATAGTAACAGAGACTCTTTTTTAGGCTGGGAAATCCACAAATGACTTCTTTCGCTCTGAGCGGACCGAAAGGGTGTGTCAAACACTTACTGACTAAAACCCTGCGTTCCAGGGCCGCGGTGACTCTTTGCCTTTATGTTGAACTCTTAGAGGCGCGCGTGAAACAGAACGCGCCGAGACCTGGCCAGGTTCTCATCGGACGGCGAGCACACAACGCTCGCCGTCCGCAGGCCCGGGAGGCCCTAAACTTAATTTTAAAATTCTATATCAAAAGTCAAAAATATGTATAGGGTTGCCACAAAATCTTATCTACATTCAGACCAAAGAATCTTTGTTTTATTTTTAATATGACAATAACTGTACAGCGTTGACAATCAATCCTTCTTTCTTCTTAGGTCACTTGAATGAAAACTTAAACTATCCTTATACTGACCTAGGCACAGTAACATGCTAGAATTCATAGGTCAGGAGTTCCGTCGAGAGTTTATCAATTCACTTCTCAAAAAACCTTGAGCACAGAGACAGAGTTAACCTTTGTACATAATATATTATTTCGTATGTGCATAATACGTGAAAACAGTTTAATTAAACTGTCACGCTGTCACAAAGTTTAATTTCCGCCGTGTATAGTCTGGGGACATTTATTTCAGTGGTTACGCACTCAGTTTGTTGTTATGACTTCTGTAAATAATTAAAAACTTGGGAACTGGGTGAAACACAAAGAAAAATAAAACCAGATTTACCTTATAGGGAAATGATACGATTCTTCGGGTTAACTGGGTTGTGAAATGCAAAAGTGATGTTGAAGTAAATGTTTTAAGTTTTTGTAACAACAACTGTTCAAGGCTGAATGAACCGGCTGGGAGTTTAAAACTTTACTCAATTTAATTTTTTTAATTCAATTTCTCAATTCAAATTTTACAAATTAATTTTCATTGCTTATCATATTCGTGCTTGGGGCCGACATACAAAAAGCTTTACTTTGTCTTATCATAAAAATCGACGAAGTTTGCATTACGACATGGCAACGATTTTTTTCTATCAACACTACTAACACACTAAATTAGTGTATCCGTTAGAAACTGTAGATTTTGAATAGAAATCTTCGCTGTTTTTCTCACATGCTTACTTTAGACTTGCCATATATAACATAATTAAAGCATGTTTAACCAAATAGTCATCCGTATTTCGTCTACTAGGTGAAAAAAATATGCTTAAAAAGATAACTCTATTGGGCTACCAGCTGTATTGGGAACAGTTTTCCTAGTTACAGCTGCGAACGAAATCAAATCTACTTCGCCACACGTTCGACCGCAAAATACCGATATGGGCGTTCTGCGAATTGGACATCGTGCGAATTGGGCATTCCACGGATTGACCGCTTTGCGACCGCTGAGCGTTTGCGGCCAGGCGACGCTACGATGCCATGCAATGAAAAGGAAAAAAAAACGAAACAAATTCAAAATGTTTGTCGATATCGGATTCCAAAATCTGCGTTGGTAATTTGCGACCAACGTTTGTACATGCATGCAAATATTCCAATATTTGCATGCATGTACAAACGTTGGTCCTTTTTTGGTAAACGTTGGTATTCTCCAGAATATCAGGTCATTTTCCTCTGTGGTCGGACAGTATGACATAATGATGCTTGCCGAGGTCATTCCGTAGATGGGTGAACATCCATTACGTACATTGAATCCATCGTGCGTAGGAAAGCACGTTAAACTTTCAACCCCGGCTTTCATTTGAAGATATTTGACAGTCTTTATTTTTTGACTTCGCACGGTTTGTGCATTTAGCCATTGTCACGTTTAGTTCAAAGAAAGTAAAGACAGAAGTTATAGATGGTCAGAACCCAGAAAATGTGACAGCAGTCTTGCCAAAGGGTACCCTGTTACCTACCGGGTTCTGGAGGCCAGATAGATAGTTGCTCCATGTAAAATACTGGCACTCAAATGCCTAAGGTTCCTGGTTCACGCCATGGTCCGGAGTGAGGAGGCATGGGAAGCGGACGCCTCCTTCTGCGAAGCAGTAATGCTAGCGAAGGAGGAGGCGGAACGCGTGCGAGAGAGGGAAACCTCACGCTCCAGCCACCGCAACAGAAGAAGACGCCCCGGGCGTCGGAAAACGCAGGGCGATTCCCGGCCACCGTAGGCGCGGGCCTGCGGATGGCGAGCTATAGGTGGCTCTCCGTCCGATAGCAACCAGGCCCGAGTCGACGGTACGTCGTGTTCCACGCGCGTCTCAAGGAGCCGTCAGCAACGTAGACGGGCCCCCATAGGGTTAGTGCCTGCTAGGGTTGCGGAATTTGTTCGAAAGAGTCACCGCGGCCCTGGAACGCAAAGGGCACAAGAAAGATCACTGTGCTATTTCTTTATAAATTCGTCATTCCGACACGATTCCATTGTCATTTTGCTAAAAGTTCGTAATCTGCTATATTCATAATCGTTGATCATTGGTCGGTATTAGATTGGCAGAATGACATTTTCGTATTACCATTATTATAAAACCTGTATATAGAAATGATTTTCGAAAAACTACTACTAAATTTGAAAATTAAGACATGCCAGATTTCTTTTATATATAAGATTACATATTTTTTATTAGTGTTCTATGCAATCTGAAGTTACGGCATACGTCTGTCATTCATTTGTCATTATGTACAAGATTACCATTCTTAGTCATTTCTTTCAATGGAGTGTCAGTGGTTGACCATTGGAAAGTTATAATGACACTTTTATATTAGTAGATTACCAAACTTGTCAAAATCAACAAATATGAAATCAATAATAGACCATTCTGACACTTTTGTAATACTTAGCAGACATGAGGCCCTCGAAGCCAACCCCAATATCTTTTTCTCAACGATGAGAAAAAGACTAGGCAGGTTTATTGGTAGGTAGATTGAAAGCATGAATGGAGAATGTCACTCATTTTACTTCATCAATATTTATAGATCTACGTATTAATAAAAAAGTAGGTACAAATAGTAAGAAAGTCTTCCATTCGGCTATTGGATATGGCCGGCAATGCAGAGGATGCTGTAGTGCATTAAATAAACTCACGCCTCCCATGACGGTGCGCAGAAACTATACCATACTACGATACACCTTTTTTTTTGGATGGGAAATCATCAGCCCTGGGCGGAGCGGTAGGGAGTGTCAGACTTTTACTGACTAAAACCCACCCGTGATTCTTCTTGTGCCCTTTGCGTTCCAGGGCCGCGGTCACTCTTTCGAACAAATTCCGCAACCATACTACGATACACCTAGTGTTTCATTTACGTTGATAAACAGACGACGTTTGTTTAGTGCACAATTGTGTGCGCAGGTGCATTTCTTTATACCCCCAGTATCGTAGTAAAACTCAAAACCATTTACAGGCATTTTTGAAGTCGATCAGTCAAAGAGGTGAAGCTATTCGCACGTTCCAAAGCGTAGATCTGTACAGAGTAGAACGTGCAATAAACTCCACGGATACTCTTTTAAATCAACTTTTTCTAAGTTGTGGATACATTGTTCTTGTTGAAACATACACCACTGCCTTTTGAGTGAGAATGACACTCCTAACCGCCAGGGTCCATTTTAATCAGACATACCCAAAAATTATAGTTTAACTATTAAGGTACAAAGTACTCAAACTTGTCTGTGAAAAAATGGGACAAAGCATAGTTGGTGGTGTCTATGCCTTCAACAGATCGGGTACAGGATCAACTGTTTTACGATGCATTTAAACTTTTAATAATATCGGTTTGTGTCTCAAAGCATTTTTGTAGTATTTCCAATACTCGTTCAAATTCCTCGTTTTATAGGGCAATGTCCTACGATGCATATTTAACCGCTTATCCACACAATGTGTGTCAATTTCAGCTGCAATATATGTAGATAGCCGCACATCACACAGCCTTAATTAAATGGGACGGCTCTCACGATGCAACAAGCTTTCATTATATAGTAAATATTATTTAGCGATGGTTGACGAGAGGTGTAGGAAACATAGTATACAGTTCATGTAGATTTTATTACGAATCCTTTCAATTATCGGCATTCCAGCCTCACCTCTAGTCTCGCCATGTCGACCAGTCATGTGCTATTTGCATTTTGACGTTACTCTCGCGACCCACACTGGGTCAAACACTACGGATGACACACTTTGGATGCGCAATCTCCACTCTAGAACATTTTGGCTCCATCTGATAAGAAATTCAAAGAAAAATGATTCTCATATTAAAAACAGATTATATAATACAAGCCTTTAAGCCTCTTCAATAAAATAACATAACATAAATAATTAGATCGCGGGAAATAATTTGTAAAAATAATTTAATCCCATTTCGCAACAAGATTATATAGTTAGGTACGCGCAGTTTCATCCTGCTATTATACATTCTGATTTATAACACGCGTAACGGTAGCTATTCAAGTATTAATCTGGGCACCGACCACAATGCTCGTATTCAGGGTTCACACAAACGAGTTCCTCCACGCACATAAACCACGAATGACTCAATAAACTAAATGTACACACCCTAGATTTATTACATTTCCGCTTCGTAGAATATTTTCGACAAAACCCTAAGTCAGGGCTTGCAAACCTGTGGCACACCAAATGGTTAGCACGCGAAATCTGGGCTTGTCTAAAACGAATATATCACTTTTACAATGTTCTTACTTTCTGATAATACAGTTTTATAATGCGTTTAATATTAAATCTTTGTATGTATTTGTAAGCTACCTTAATTAACAATGTCGATAAATCCATTCTTTTACCCGACTTCCAAAAAAAGGAGGAGGTTCTCAGGTCGACTCTATTTTTTTTGTGTGGGTTTCTTTACATCATAACTTTTTACTGGGTGTACCGATTTTGATAATTCTTTTCATATCTTAAAGCTAGTGTTTGTCATGTGATCCCATGTATTTGCAATCTGAGGACTATTTGAGCTATCTCTAATAATGCGTCGCTTCAACTGCATTAATCATGTTTCCATTCAAACTTTTCCATGTAAAATGAAAAAAGAAAACTGTTTACGATGATTTGGAAGAGCATCTTTCAAGATGGTCCAGATAGGGACCGGTTTAGTCGGTGTTCAAAAAACGAAGAAACACTGACTTTCGATATTAAATTTATTTTATGCTTTTTGTGGTTTTTGCATTTATTCAACCAATGAAATGTGGCGATAGTTATTTATTTTTTAATTCAACTTGAATTGAGAACATCAGGTTTTGTAAAAAGGTAAAACATCCCTGCCTAAACTTATACTAAAAGGGGATCCAATAAAATGAATAGGAATTCGGCTATTGCTGTGCTGTCAAAAAAGTTTGAGGACCCGTTGATATATCACCGTTAGAATGGCGTGGACATGAACTTTTTCAATATAACTGGACTGTCTGACAACTGTGAAATACCGACAAAAGCTGACAATGGTCCTGAAACGATGAGGTCTTGGGTTTCTAAAGTTTTCAGTTTTCTACCAAATGTTGTTTGATAGGTTATTTGGGAATAAATATCCTTTAACTATCCTATCCTATATATCTATCCTTTTATCCTATCCTAGGTATCTATCCTTTTGATCTTTGAATTTTTGCTAAGGGAATAAGCAACCTACATTGCTTTAGTCAATTATTTATTTCCGAGAACTCGTAAATGTTTCGCGACGAAAGCTTGACAGAATGGTCCAGGTAATAAAATTAAATTAAGCATTGGATTCTAGGTATCATTGACTCCTCAATTCCAGGAATTTTATACTAAGTATTCCAAATTTTAAAGACCAAAAATTAAAAGCTACTTTAGAAATATGAGATGGCGTTGATATTGCCTTTCAAATTCAAATAAAATACAAAATCGTATTTTTAATACAACAATAAAATGATGTTTACAATGAAAATCTTTTACTGAAACTTTTTAGTAAAGAAATTTTACCAGAAATGTTTCGAGTAAAATTGCTAATTATCTATTGTAAAAACTTTCCACTGTTAAATTCAGGTCAGGGGCGTTACATTACATTTATTTCTTTAATCTTTTATACTCATCTGTATCCTGGGTTGATCCGTTTTTCTCCATTTTCTCTCTCATACTCTCGTTAGCAAAGTCGTTAGACATGCTTTACGATCCATTTCCTGAAAACTAAAAAGGTGTTTGTGCTTAAATATCACAGTGAATTTGTGCCTTTAGAAAAGATTTAGAAGTTTTGTTAATACGTGGACTGTTAAACTATTTTTAATCGACTTAAAAAAGTGGATTATTGGATCTTTGTTATTTTGCTACAATCCAAAGATACTACTATTCGCTATTCGGCTAGGACCCGGCGACTTATAGCATAGATATTTCTCTACATAAAACAGTTGTAACAGAAGATTTGTATTGATATTTTCTTCCAGATTATTTACTGAAAGAAATGTGCCGAACGCGTTTCCATAACATTATCCAAACCTATATAAAGTAACATCCCAAATGAACGTACTACAATATTTAAAGTGGCAAACAATATCATCAAGAAATCTCCAAAATATTACCTAACGCTTTAACAAACTACAAACTTGGTACATATTTCGCGGTAGTTTCCACAAGTGAAATTTATTGTTGAACCCAAGCTTGCCGGCTACCTCCAAAGTCTTCCCTTCTTAGATAGCAGTCTCATTATTTATTGCAATAATGCAATCTTATAGTGTCATCTAATGTTGGTCTTATCTTATGCTAAATATACAGTGGGTTTGATTTATTTTGGTAATTTTGCTGGAGAAACTCACCATCGTGGTTGTGGTAGATTTATATGGCCTTTTGAGGGGACATTTTAATAGGAAGTGAATCTGGATGTTTGTAAAAAAAATTGTTTTAGGTATTTTTTATTTGGACCACTCGCAGTTCAGCACACACAGGCCAAAATAAAGAATACTGCCAGAAAAGCTTGAAGAAATTAAAAAAGAAAAAAAAACACGTGTAAAAAAGTCAGTTTCGCTTAAAAATAATAGTATATTGTGCGTGTTAGTCATAAATAATTATCAACGATAAATTTTTAATTTATTTACGAGAAAGTCGTTTTTTGATCTATTTTGTTTTATATTATAAAAATGCAAATTTAAAGGAATAGAAATTTCTAGTATCAAAAAACGACTATGAATCGCTCGATCGATAGCGATCGAGCGATTATTTCCATGAATTTTGAAACGTCATCGTTTCGTTTTGCCTATCAACCGAAATTGTAAACCTTTGGAAAACAAAGTCGTTAATTATAAAATTAAATGGAAAGCGACGAAAGATAAAGTACATTTATCTAACAATACGATTTCGTAAAGTCTGAACATCTTCTAGACAAGATGAAAATTTAATACGAAGGCAAAATCGTAAACAAAACGCTTTTATGCCAAGCGACGGACATCACTCAGGATTTGGGCGTTTAATAACGAAATAAGCCTAGTGTAAAAAGAAAATTTAAACGTTGATTTAATTTAATATAAAACAAGACGAACAGCTTATCTAATAACGGCTTTTAAGGTAAATGAAACAGGGCTACATTCCAAATAAAAGTTTAATCACTCTGCAATCATTTATGTACTTTGATCATTATCGAGAAGCGTAATAGTATGAGATATTAACTGCACATCATCGCAATTAAAGTTCAAAGAAGATTAGTAAAATTCATCCTGTCTTTTTCAACATGGAATGGAACATTCCAAATGACACCAAATGAGTAGTGTGTCTTTTAAAATATCCCCGATCACGTTAATATAAAAGCCGGGTAATACTGCTGAATCAGTGCTGTTTTGTGATAGTAACGGAAATCCCCTTTTTCCATACGATTTGAAGTAAACGAAAGTTTACTTTGCGGTAAGATCGAGTATCATTGTCGAGGCGATCGGAGGCAGCAACCTCAGGAAAGGCAGGGTGATGCCCGGTCACCGTAGGCGCGGGTCTGCATCCGTCCGATAACAACCAGGCCCGGGTCTACGGCGCGTCGTGTTCCACTCGCTTCTCAAAGAGATATCAACAAAGAAGACGGAGCCCCATAGGGTGAGTGCCTGCTAGGGTTGCGGAATTAGTTAGAAAGAGTTACCGCGTGGGTAGTCAGTCAGTAAGAGTAGGAGCCATATAATAAGCCTGCGGTAGAAGTCATTTGATGATTTCCCATCCAGAAAAAAAAGGGCGATCGATTAAGTATAAAAACTCACATTAACCCTTTAATTCGTAACGTTAGTTATACTTAACATTCACAATTCGAAAAATCCACTGACAATATTATCGGTTTATCTTACGATTTTTTCTAATTAGTAAGTAAAGGACATCACTATACGTCCCTAGCAAAATAAAATACGTCATTTTAATGTCAATTTTGACAGTATTGTGCAAAATGGCGTTCCGATCACGAGCTGCTCCCGCGCAAAAGGTAAGAAATATTAAAATTGATTGAGTCAGGCGTTACTTTGCGGAAATCCATTTTAAATTTGAAAATGAAAACAATATATCTAGTTTTAATTTCCGCGAATATTAGTGGGTTGCAGGTATGCACCTCCCTCCCGCCCGCTATATTATGCACATGCGAGATTACTGGGCAAATGCAAGGATTTTAAGCACATGCAGGAAGGCAATGCAAAACCCAACACCATTACCGACACGTGTTTCGCCTCTCCACGAGGCATCCTCAGGGGACGTGTTGACTCGCTGACCGTTGAGTTGCGACTGAGCATTTAGTACAAGGCACCCCCCTTTTATACACTGCCACCGTTGGTTATTTGTGTACAACTACCCACAAACATTCGCAGTAAAGGGGAAGAAACCAAATTCGTCTGGTCATTCAACAGTGCAAAATTATTATTATTACTATGTTTAAAAATCTCTAATTGTTCTAAAACACACAGCCGGAAACCCTTATCACAAATATGTAGTATATTAAAACTATTGTTGTCGCGCAAAGAATGGCCGGTATCAATTAGATGTTTCGCGAAATTCGATTTGTCCGAATGGCCATTTCTATACGCGGCAACATGTTCCCCATACCTTATGTCAAAGTTTCGGCCCGTCTGACCCACATACACCCCGTTGCATTCATCACAGACCAGCCTATACACCCCAGACTTTTTACTATTTTCTAAAATATCTTTTCCATTACAAATACGGCGTATATTCTGGTCCGTTCTGAACGCTACATAAACGTTGTTTTTTCTAAGTAAATTACTAATTCTATCTGAAATGGGGCCCATATAGGTCAGACTGGCCACATATCTATTAATATTAGTACGCGGACATGCATATAATAGTGAACGAACCCTTTCTTTCTGCTTTCTACTAATAAAACTGTCTACCATTGACTTTGAGTAACCGTTAGTAATTGCGATCTGGTAAATAATATTAAGTTCTTTTACATAATTCTCTGCTGAAAGGGGGAGGGCAAATAATCTATGAATATAGCTGCGGAAGGCGGCTAATTTATGTTGAAGAGGGTGACAAGAAGAGGCTGGTATTGTCGTGTCAGTGTGTGTCGGCTTTCGATAAATTTGGAAATCTAAGTCACTATTGTGTTTTGTGATAGTTAAATCCAAAAAGTTAAGGGAGTTTTGGGACTCTAATTCTAATTTAAATTTAATTTTTGGGTGAGTTTTATTTAGTTTTTTAACAAAAAGGTCTATTTGTCGAACGGTACCATTCCAGCAGATAATTATGTCATCTACATATCTATAATAAAACAGAATATTAGGTTCGTTCACTATATGTTTACATTCAAAGTTATCCATAAAAACCTCCGCCATTAGTGGACTTAAAGGCGACCCCATAGCCAACCCTTCCTTTTGAATATAATATTGGTTATTAAATCTAAAATAATTTTGTTTCATGCAAATACTAGTGAGGTTAAGTAAATCCGCAATTTCCCCAGGATGTAACCGTTGCTTCTCAAATTGGATACCCAGAATACGTAGACAATCATCGATTGGAACATTCGTGAATAAGCTGTCAACGTCTAAGGATAACAACTTTGCATTGGAAGGAATTTGGATATTTTTTACTTTTTCAATTAAATCTAAGCTGTTCTTCAAACTATATTTGGGATTAAAAGAAGTTCTACTTCTCAACAAAGTGTTGAGACGTTTAGCTAAATTGTACGCTGGGGCACCAATGTAAGAAACAACTGGTCGTACAGGCATGTTATCTTTATGGGTCTTGGGTAGACCATACAACAAAGGAGCCCTCGGATTCATAGGAACAAGGTTTTTTAATTGGTCTTTTGATATGTATGACGTGTTTTTAATGGCATCCTTTATCTCGAGGGCAAACTTCCTTGTAGGATCCGCACCAAGACGTTCGAAATCCTCCCCCAGGATGATGTCGTTAACTTTTTGAGTATAGGCAGTTTTTTCCAAAATGACGACAGAATTTCCCTTATCAGCCTTTGTTAATATTAAATCATTAAATTCACCTTTATCGGTCAGTTCAGCACCGTATTAGGCAGAATGATTTAATATTAACAAAGGCTGATAAGGGAAATTCTGTCGTCATTTTGGAAAAAACTGCCTATACTCAAAAAGTTAACGACATCATCCTGGGGGAGGATTTCGAACGTCTTGGTGCGGATCCTACAAGGAAGTTTGCCCTCGAGATAAAGGATGCCATTAAAAACACGTCATACATATCAAAAGACCAATTAAAAAACCTTGTTCCTATGAATCCGAGGGCTCCTTTGTTGTATGGTCTACCCAAGACCCATAAAGATAACATGCCTGTACGACCAGTTGTTTCTTACATTGGTGCCCCAGCGTACAATTTAGCTAAACGTCTCAACACTTTGTTGAGAAGTAGAACTTCTTTTAATCCCAAATATAGTTTGAAGAACAGCTTAGATTTAATTGAAAAAGTAAAAAATATCCAAATTCCTTCCAATGCAAAGTTGTTATCCTTAGACGTTGACAGCTTATTCACGAATGTTCCAATCGATGATTGTCTACGTATTCTGGGTATCCAATTTGAGAAGCAACGGTTACATCCTGGGGAAATTGCGGATTTACTTAACCTCACTAGTATTTGCATGAAACAAAATTATTTTAGATTTAATAACCAATATTATATTCAAAAGGAAGGGTAGGCTATGGGGTCGCCTTTAAGTCCACTAATGGCGGAGGTTTTTATGGATAACTTTGAATGTAAACATATAGTGAACGAACCTAATATTCTGTTTTATTATAGATATGTAGATGACATAATTATCTGCTGGAATGGTACCGTTCGACAAATAGACCTTTTTGTTAAAAAACTAAATAAAACTCACCCAAAAATTAAATTTGAATTAGAATTAGAGTCCCAAAACTCCCTTAACTTTTTGGATTTAACTATCACAAAACACAATAGTGACTTAGATTTCCAAATTTATCGAAAGCCGACACACACTGACACGACAATACCAGCCTCTTCTTGTCACCCTCTTCAACATAAATTAGCCGCCTTCCGCAGCTATATTCATAGATTATTTGCCCTCCCCCTTTCAG
Source organism: Hecatera dysodea (assembly GCA_905332915.2). Lineage (NCBI taxonomy): Eukaryota > Metazoa > Arthropoda > Insecta > Lepidoptera > Noctuidae > Hecatera > Hecatera dysodea. The sequence continues at coordinate 7,335,664 of HG995295.1, forward strand.
CAGAGAATTATGTAAAAGAACTTAATATTATTTACCAGATCGCAATTACTAACGGTTACTCAAAGTCAATGGTAGACAGTTTAATTAGTAGAAAGCAGAAAGAAAGGGTTCGTTCACTATTATATGCATGTCCGCGTACTAATATTAATAGATATGTGGCCAGTCTGACCTATATGGGCCCCATTTCAGATAGAATTAGTAATTTACTTAGAAAAAACAACGTTTATGTAGCGTTCAGAACGGACCAGAATATACGCCGTATTTGTAATGGAAAAGATATTTTAGAAAATAGTAAAAAGTCTGGGGTGTATAGGCTGGTCTGTGATGAATGCAACGGGGTGTATGTGGGTCAGACGGGCCGAAACTTTGACATAAGGTATGGGGAACATGTTGCCGCGTATAGAAATGGCCATTCGGACAAATCGAATTTCGCGAAACATCTAATTGATACCGGCCATTCTTTGCGCGACAACAATAGTTTTAATATACTACATATTTGTGATAAGGGTTTCCGGCTGTGTGTTTTAGAACAATTAGAGATTTTTAAACATAGTAATAATAATAATTTTGCACTGTTGAATGACCAGACGAATTTGGTTTCTTCCCCTTTACTGCGAATGTTTGTGGGTAGTTGTACACAAATAACCAACGGTGGCAGTGTATAAAAGGGGGGTGCCTTGTACTAAATGCTCAGTCGCAACTCAACGGTCAGCGAGTCAACACGTCCCCTGAGGATGCCTCGTGGAGAGGCGAAACACGTGTCGGTAATGGTGTTGGGTTTTGCATTGCCTTCCTGCATGTGCTTAAAATCCTTGCATTTGCCCAGTAATCTCGCATGTGCATAATATAGCGGGCGGGAGGGAGGTGCATACCTGCAACCCACTAATATTCGCGGAAATTAAAACTAGATATATTGTTTTCATTTTCAAATGTAAGAAATATTGTTTTTTTCTATTAAACTTCGTATTTCAAGTAAAAATAATATATTATTTATGTTTATAAGATTGCATGCTACGATTTTACAATAGCCTTGTTACAAATAATGCAAGTGAGTATGCGCAATAACTTGTTCAAGTTGAATGTTAGCTATGGTTAACATTGCGACCGGTGATTGTAATAAATTTAAGAGTGTAAAAAATAGCTAACATTGCGAAATGGTGGAGGATGTACATAATTGCTTTTATTGGTGTTTGAGGGTGTTCGCATGCATAAATTTGCTTTATTTATTTTTAGCGTAACCCGCGATTAGAACGTGTGAGGAAAATACTAGCACTTGTCCCAACACAAGATGCTTCTTCCAGCATAGTAGCACATTAGAAGATGATAATGAGGTTGATGTACTAGCTGACGATACCGAATACAGTTCCGAACCCCGCTCATTAGATTCCTCGTTTGAGCGACTTAATATATTAGAAAATGATGTTTTTTTGCCGGAAGATGTGATACCATCCACACCCGCTATAAGTGAAGTACTCGCCACACACAACCCACCACAACATTTGCCTGCACTGCAATCCATTTCTTCATTTTTATCCATATCGCCAAGCCCTGTTGCTTCAACAATAGCCAAACAAACTCGTTCAAAAAAAAATACTAATTTACCTCATCTACTGACAAAAAAAAAGAAAGCATTTGTAAGAAAGCCACTTGAATTTAAATGGGAAGGCGGTAAATTCAAACATGGTGCAACGTTGGAAGAAATAACCTTCACTCAATTTGGTTCGGAATCGAAGTCCCCATCAGATTATTTTGCCGATTTTTTTAGTGAAGATGTTATTGAAATAATTATTCAAAATACAAATTTATACGCAGTGCAACGAAATCTCAAATCTGTAAATGTTACTCATGACGAGTTGTTGGATTTTATTGCTATCAATCTGTTAATGGGTGTTGTTAAGATGCCGTCCTATCGCGACTACTGGAAGAAGGACCTTAGATATAATCTTATTGCCGATGTTATGAGCTTAAAGCGTTACGAACAAATACGCCAGTTTTTGCATTTCGTTGATAATTCTCAACAAAATAGTGATCGTTACTTCAAAGTCCGGCCGATTTTAGAAGCAGTACGTAAAAATTGCCTTAAAATAGAAGAGGAACATCGCTATAGTATCGACGAAATGATGGTGCCCTATAAGGGTACAAGAGCTGGCAACAGGCGCCAATATTTGGCAAAGAAAAGAAGTGGGGTTTTAAAATGTTTGTTAGGGCTGGGGTATCTGGCTGTGTCTACGATTTTGTTCCTTATGCTGGAGAAGATACATTTAGATACCATTCCTTCACGGAATATGAAAACTCATTAGGAGTTGGCGCCAAAGTTGTAATAGCTCTCTGCCAGAGTATAAAACATAGACCCGGCGATTGTGTACTTCGATAACTTCTTTTCATCTCTAGAATTGATTCATGTGTTACGCAATGAGTATGGTATCTTTTCTTTGGGCACGATCAGAGCTAATCGTTTAAGAGGGTGTCAGGAAAAACTGCCTAGCGATAAAGACTTGTTAAAAAAAGGGAGAGGTTCCAGTAAACAAGTAGTTTGCAATGAAAATAAACTAAGTGTTGTAAAATGGCATGATAACAAATCTGTTATATTAGCAAGCTCTTATGTAGATTCGTTTCCGATGGAGAACATAAAGCGATTTTCTAAAGAAACCAAGTCCAAGATTGATGTTTCATGTCCTCAAATAGTGAAACACTATAACTCCCATATGGGAGGTGTGGACTTATGTGACATGCTGATCTCCCTTTACCGCACTAATTATAAAACGAAGCGATGGTACATGGCGTTATTCTCTCAAATATTAGATATTTGCGTAAATAATGCATGGATTATGTATAGAAAAGATTGTGCACAGTATAATAAAGTTCCTAACTCACTAAAAATATTTAGAATTATGATTTACTATGAACTTCTCTCGAAACAACGAACGTCTGCTGGTACGAGTACGTCTTTAGAAAAAACTCAACAGGCTAAATTTGAAAAAATTCAAAAGCCCTCTGGGCCAAGGCCTACTGACGCTATCCGCCGTGATAACATAGGTCATATGCCTGACTACACAACAGCGCCGGGTAGATGTAAGTTTTGTAAGAAAGGGATGACTAACGTAATTTGTTGCAAGTGTAATTTAAGATTATGTTTTGTGAAAAAGCGTAATTGTTTTAAACAATTTCATGATCATTGAGTGTTGTGATGTCTTGTCTGTAATTTCCTTAAACACTTGTTTTTATTTTAATAAATTAATGTTATAATTAAACAGCATTAAGTTTTATTTTTAATTCCCTGTACATTTCGCAACGTTAAAAATACATAACATCTCTTTTGTACACTTGAACACTGTCTACTTCGCAATGTTACGTATTTTTAACATACGATTCCCAAAAATCTGTTTGTTACAGATTTTTTTTCTATTTTTTTTAAGTAAATAGCAATATTATTAATCCAAATTACAAAAAAAAAAAAAACATTTTGATCATAACTTTTTCTGCGAACTAAAGGGTTAAGGTCTCTGAGTATCTTATGCCACAACATACACTCAAAATAGCATCTTCCATAACCGTAACCAACACGGAAACCCCCAAACAAACAAATAAACAAACGAGCATTCCTTCAAAATAATAATTGTTGTTCTAAAGGAGACGCTGCAACACAAGTTATTACACATGAGGACACACATGTGTACACAACAACACACAGCAATACCCAGCAATTACAACACAGAGCACGAGTACACAAACAGCTCAATAAGAACGCCTTGTAGTCGTCACAAACACCCAAGACGAATCCAAGACGAATGCATTAGGAACAAAGGTTTTAGTAAATGCGTCTTGTCTCTGCCAAAGGGAGGGATGCAAAGACTTGCGTCTTATGCAAGTCTTTTGATAGCGTTTTATCCGCGTAGGAGGTTGTTGGAAACTAGTTTAATTGAAATTCTATTCATTCGTTTGGTTCTATTTTCAGCAAAAGACGGCTATGGACTGATTGATCGATGGATCCTGAAAAGGTCATTAGCTAACTTAGGCATATGTACATTGTATGGGTACAACGATTTTAGAATCATGAACCAAAAAAAAACAGGAATTGAGAACATACGGGACAATATTTCTACTACTTCGAAATTTTCGATTCGTATTTTCATTCCTATTATTATTCGATAGGCTGGCGTTTTACCACTATCCCAGCCAATGGTAAGCAATAATGTAGTCCACGCATAACGTAAAGAAGGAGGTTCTCAATTCGAAAGTTTTCTTTTTTTTTTGGTAATGTGTTTTCGCCAATTCACAACCGATTTGGATGATTATTTTTCAGTTTGGAAGAATATTTTTCCGGACTAGTACTATTTACAGCAAATCTTCCGCATTGCTGAAATCACATGTCTGTTTATTATTTACAACAGGTTATAATATAACATCACGCCGCGCCGGTGCGCTGTGAACGGGTACGCAAATGTGTACAAATCAAACATGTTTGCGCATAACTTTATTGTTTATGAACCGGTCTTGATGATTCGTTTTGCATTGGGTTTAGTAATATACATATGTATATTGAATTTGCATTGGACGTTGAACTTCAAAGATAAACTAGTATACTCCTCAACTTAAAATCAATAGAATGTAGTAAAGTGAGATATTGTTAGCTTTATTTCAAAAACAATATTACTATGTATATATTTATTTATTTATTCAACTTACACTCACTATATTTACACGATGACCCAATACAATAGAGATTTCCAAAAACACAGCAAAAAATATAGAAAAATTAACTCTCCATAGACTATATTTTTTGTAACTTATATGGTGTACATAATAAAGAGTATTCTATTCTATTCTATTCTTACAGCTAGCAAGCCGTAAGTTGATTTTCCTATTTTTTTTTATTAAAAATTTAAACTTTAAAAATAGAAAACAAAATTAAATCCATTAAAATCTTAATCTGAAGACGGATTAAACAAAGAGAATCACATGTAATAAATATATATTTTAGTATGAGTTGGTCTAGACTACGAAGGGACCTTAACGTTAAATAGCGCAAACACTCATTATGTTAATAATCCCAACTAAGCCAAGGGATATCACCACTAAAAAGTTAAAAGTAAAAAAGGTCTTTACAAAAATACAACCGAAGTCCAAATAATAACCACTATTAAGTATACAATAACTTTAATTTCGGAAATCGGTGTCATAAACGAGGAAACTACTTAAAAACACGACTTCCCGACCGAAGTAGGCTGTATTTTTTTTTCTTTTGTAAAAGAGTTTTTTTAACGTAACAAAACTGCTCAGGTTTTGCTGATGTGCACTAAAGTAAAACAGCACTGTCAGCTAAAAAAAGAATACAATTGTATCGCTGGGTATTTACTTTGCCATTTTCTTTTGATCGACTGCTGAAAAACGGACATAGATTTTTCAATAGTGATGAATGTTGACAGTCAGATTGGCAACCGTTACTTACAACTTCCAAATAGAAGAAATAGAAGAACGCACTCTTCTCTTGATTCAAATTTATCGATCCCACAGAGCCATTGCACGGACACATTCAACAATTTTGAAATATACATCTTGTTGCCGTTTTGGAGGGCATCCAATATAATTTATTAGCAATCTGGCAAAGCCTTGCATCTCCAAACTTTCCAGTTTCGTATGCTGTTTCAAATTATGGTTTTCCATATAAAGTTACTGTGTAAGCATTTGATCTTTCTGCGACGCTGTTTTTTGTCCTTACAACAATAAATCTAGTTGATTTGAATCGAATGTTGGATTCAAGACTCGGCTTTTTTTTTTTCAATGATAAAAATCTGTTATACCCATTTAACCTTAGTCAAGGTCCGGGCGCCTTACTGTAGACAAAGGTCAAGAGTACGCATCTCGATTTTTTAAAATTTTAAATACCAAATAACATTTTACTAGTCTTGAACTGAAGTGGGCGGGTGGGACTTGCATATCAACAGTGACATTTAGTATTAGTTTAAAAATACTTTCAGATTACCTACTTAGTAAGTAAAGGAACTGAATGCCGAACAACGGCCAATCAGAAGTTGAACTCGTTTTAGCTTCAACTCCGATCATTTTGAGTTGGTGAAATAAATAATGAAGTTTTATCTTAGATCAACTGAGTTAGGCCTGACATTCCGCAGTTTTTCAGAATTGGTAAAGTTCACCCTTATTGGTGGTCTGCGTACCCATAGGAAAACTTAAGATCTGATTTTTTATTTCGATCCCAACTTATTCAATCTGTATGAATAGCTGTCTTGAGCAATCGTTTAACACCTCCATTCACACGACTTTACTGACTGACTCACACTCACTGACACATCTCGATAAGAAGACACAAAATTACCAAAGAATTTCCCCACAATTCCATACTAAAAACAAACACAAAAAGCCCAGTATCTGCTTATAAGCGCAGAAAAATGTCTTCTAAATTGCGGAAGGCTCACAAAAGCCACGTAAATCAGCCACTGACGGTGGCTTGTTTTGAATAGCCCGACGATTTGTCACAACAAATTATTCAGCCATGCCGCATGAAAAGGGTGCCTTTTTGCGCCTTTTTATTTGCACAGCGCGAAATGATTCAGTAATTGGGACGCCGATGAAATTGACCTTATTAAGCGATGTATTCGAGTGAACGACGAGGATTTATTAGATACGTTGGGCTGAGCGGATTATGTTATGTTCCGTTTGTGCGCACCCGAGTGTAACTTTTTGAATCTGTTCGGTTGAAAAGGGGGTTGGGTTGTTTTTGTAATTGTTTTCTGTGCTTTTGACCCTAGCTTTTGTGCGAGGCCTAAATAAGAATTTCGTTCTTTCTTTTCTTTTCATTGACTTCAGGCCTGAAAATATCCCACATATTTTTAAATAAAGGTTTAGTCTGGGATTACATTAGTTACATAAACAAACACGTAATATTAAAGTTACTTCGACAATTTGGTTGGCAAAAACAAAATAATGGCGACCTGTCAGTCAGCCATTTCTCTCATATTTTTTGTCCAACTATTCATAAATAATGACTTGAAGCTGAACAGAAACTTTTGGACCCCTTTCGCAACTTGAGTGTGTTCCAAAACATTGTATAAACTTATAATAGGGTTTTTTCGCTCATATAAATACGGTAAAGTCCCATCTGTTGGGGATTTGGTGAATCGATTGTGTACTATTAGTTTAGAAAAAAAAAGTATTTTGTAGGGTAGACAGTGCCAAAGTGACAGCGAACTTCTTGTGCTTTTATCGTTGGACTTTAGTAAACATTTCTCTGAACGAGCGTGTGACATTAAATTTTAATTAAATAGGAAATAAATAAAAATCTAACAGCGCCCCGCGTTTTCACCCACGGGAATTTCCCGCGTCCCCGTTTCCGTCGGAATACGCGGATAAAATATAGCCTATGTGACTTGCTTTTCATAGGTGAATAATTGTTGGAATCTGTCCAGTCGTTTTTGAGCTCATTTGGTACATACAAACAAACTAAATAATATTTTACCCTTACAATATAATATAGTCTTGTAATGGATACTGTGTTCATCATCATCTACCTAACCTTTTCCCAACTATATTGAGGTCGGCTCAGAGACAAGTCGGATTCAGCTGAATACCAGTATTTACGTAGAGCGGCTGCCTACCAGACCTCCACAACCCATTAACTGGGGGTTATACTGTGTTGCAAAACAATTTTTTTTTTGTCATGTGTGAAAACTTCGTCTTTTCAGCCGAGGTGGACTAGATACATGAGCCGAAGCCGAGAACGTTCTGGAGCTGAAAGATTGCAGCGACAAATGCCAGTAATATGTACGTATATCAAACGACGGTTTAAGTGTAAAACCTGTTTATTTTAACAACTTCAAAAGATCATAATACAAAACATCCACAATCTAAAAAGTAGGTTTCTCACATGCCTGTAAACCGTGACGCTTTGTATAGTCAAAACTGATCTATCCGTAGAGCAATGTTAAAAAACAATTTCTGTGGTACATTATCTGAGGGAGTTTTAATCAGCATGAAAAAAAAAACATACTATCCCATCACCACATTGAATAAAATCCAACTACAGTTCCCCGTAAGAGTAATAAAACCCCCGTCAAGCCTCTGACGGATATTAGTTTTAAAAATCCAATTATAACATGAAAGACTTCTCGTCCTAATTTCAGGTCCCATATTGCACGATCGTTCCAGGCTTAAAAATATTACATACATACGTAATTTGGACTACGTCATATTTCAGGTTTTCAGGACAGAATTCTTTTTCACAAACTGACGCGAAACTAGACGTTTCGTGTTCAGTGGGTCGCGAGATATTAGTGTGATTGACTTCAGCCGGTCTAGAAATTACTATTACTAAGACTATGTCTGTGCGGTTTTTAAAAGAAATTTAAATTGAAATTGACATTAGCCCACTAATACTTACTTTAGCACGGATATCTGATAGTAACTACTTCGGTATGGAAACTCTCTGCACAATGTCAAAAATGACTAAAAAAAATCAGATTAGTCCGTCTGTCGGATAGATTTCTAAGAAAACATTGGACACGTATTTTTTTTCTTTTTTCTCGTAAACAAAAAATTAAGACGATACAGTGTGTAGAAAAGTCTGTGACGTCACTAATCGCTACAGTTTTTACCTCGCCGTGACGTCACTCTTGGATCTTTGATACTTTTTATCTTCGACAATTTTCATAGATGAGATTTTTGAGAGAGAGGAAAAAATACGTGTCCAATATTTTTCTATAATCTAACTGACGGACTAAACATAATTATATATGTTTTACTCAGGAAACATCCCTATTGCACTGGTTGTTATAATGTAATACTAGCAGCCCGTCCTGGCTTCACACGGGTGAACATTTAGTTACTTTAAAATAGTCTAGTCTATGTTATTCAGGGATAATGTAACATTTTAATGGTGAAAGAATTTCCGAACAAGGTCCAGTAGTTTTTGAGTTTATTCGTTACAAAAATATAAATCTTTCCTCTTTATGATATTAGTGTAGATTATCCTTTTCGTTCGCTCTGCTTTTGTTGCTACTGTGTTGAGTGTCGAATAAATGTTTTGTATTAGTTAGTAAACTATCAGCTAACAAACAGTTGTATATTTGGGGTGGCAACACTTTACCGCTTTCTATATAATAAAGTAAACCGTGCCCCCAGATTATAAAATAGATTGTAAATTGTTTTAAAAAAAGGACATTTTATTTTATACTATCCTATGTAAAAATATCCCAAGGAAACTCTGTGACATACTCCAGGGACAAACCTAGCAAATACTACCATATACATAACATGTGTTATTCCAGACATCTGTGGAAAATTTCATCCGGATCTATTCAGCCGTTCTGGCGCGATAGAGTAACAAACAACCATCCATGCAAACGTATAATAAGAAGTAAAATTATAATAAGCTTTTTCTAAAAATAAGAATGTTAGAACACTGTAGATTCCGATACCTATAATTTTCTTAATCGATTCATATCTTTGTCAGTTTAAAAAAACTATTATTTTTTCAAGAGTAGCCGGTGGCGTCTTGCCGGTTCTTCTCCATAGGAAACGGCCAATTCGAACTGTTCGCCAGATTTTGCCGTTTTATAAGAGCCTATGTAGATAAGTAAAATATTTACTAGTAAATTTTAAAATTATCAAAATACAGGGTGTTGTTTTTACAATTTTTCAAGTGCTAAAATTTGTTTTTAAACTATATTATTTTATAAAATTTCATTAAAATAATAACATTTTAACTACCCAGCAAGTTATAGCGACATAAGCCGACGCGAGTCGTGTTAACACAGGGGTTCTTCCAAATCCCCGAGCAAAAAGTTGCGCTTCAGATGCGACGTGACGGTGACAAATCGCTTTTTACGCTTACCGTGCTCTACACTTAGAAGCTTTACTTCTCTTGAATAAAATAACGTATTGGTTCAGGGTTATATAATTGATGCGGATTCGTTGATTCATATTCAGGTAGTCGTAGTGGTGTTGCTTACGTTGGAAGAAACATGTTTTTTTTCAACTTAAACTCAGTTGGTAAAATGAGAATCACAAAAATCTTCAAGAAAAATATCTTAAAAATCAATTTCTTTCTCACTCAACACAACACGAAAAAAATGCACAGTATTTACTACAGTCTGCGTAAAAATAAAGTTATCTGACGATAAATGATAAATGATTTTTATTTTGTAAGTAGGTTGTAATAAACACTTTTACACGTCAATCTTTTTTGGCCGTTATAGAAACGAGACGAGGCCGGTGTTTCCTAACTGACTACCCTGAGAAGAAACACCGAAACAAACTCAGAGGTCAAGGTCTCTTTTGAAGTCCATACAATTGTACTGGTCATATCATATGAGAACCATGTAGATTAGTGTCTGAAGTGGTCTTTTGAGGAAAGTACTACACAGATGTGTGTAGTGCAAGCATTTGTCAGTTATCATGTAGCTCAAACTTAGAACTTTAAGGAGCTCAACGATAAAAAACCGCATCTTAAAAAAGTTATTTTTTGAGGATTGGGTACCTATACGCTAAAATGTTGTAACATCACATAAAATAGGTAAGTTATTATGAGTATACTAAAAATCAATGCAAGATTTCTTTATTTTACTTTATTTTTTATGAATTGTATTATTACAAGACACGCATAATCTATTTCCAAAGTAGTAGTATCTGATTATCGGAGATAAGTTGCGTCGCTGATGAGCCCTGTCGGCAAAGAGTCCTGTCGGCGAAGTGTCCTGTCGGCGAAGAGTCCCGTCGTCGGAGTAAAGTCTTGTCGGTATTCAGTCTGTCGGCGTAGTGTCTGTCGGCGTACACTCACGACAAGTAGCGCAGCAGCCAATCGCTCAACCGTGTCGTCCTGTAATACCGTAGTAAAAGTGCCAGCCCGATACAAAGTAATTTTTGCTAAGGAACTAATATTTGACTTTCTAATTACCCCACTTATACTACTGAGATACTATCATCATTTTTCCATACCTACACTCCCTAAATCGTATATTGGGGGTAGTTCTGAAAAGCTAATAATGACAACCATTATACTTAATTCACTTAGGCCAATACTCGTGCCAAGTTTCAGGGTTATGAACCTAAGGAATAAGATTTATCAACTTCAACCCCTATTTCATCCTTTTACGGTGCGACTTTCCAAAAATCCTTTCTTAGTTGACGTTTCCTTCTCACAATCTACTTCCCTTCGAAGTTTTATCTATATGTGCCTAGCGGTTTTCGATATTTCGTGATTGGTGAGTGAGTGAGTGACGTTTCGCTTTTATATGTATGTATGTATTTAGATTGTTAGTATTAAACTTCTAGTACGGAACACTACTTCTACGATTTGCTCAATCTTTTTTAGTGCTCAGAATATATCGATATAAAACGTAGCCTTAGGGACCGGCTCATAAACGGAGCAACAACTAGTTAAAAGTTAACACCCTGTACTTGAGCTGGCTACTTTTAAAATAAATGTTACGAGTACGTACTCAATCTTCCTCCAAGATTGTAAAACACTGTTGTTACTAACAAGTTTATATTTATTCCGTGGTGCCTGGATTTTGAACTTTCTAATTTATCTGATACTACCAATAAACTGTGATGGGGTATATATGTTACCGGCCAAACCCGATTTCAGAATAAACTAGTATTGCCTAGGCTAAAGTAGTTCTTTCTTTACGCTTCAGAACAAACTACTTTTGTCTAGTCTAAACTAGTTCTTCCTATACGCGATAGGATTAATTGGTATAGCCTAATCCAAACTAATTTTTCATAAACCCGATAGGATAAACCAGTTTATACTAGGCCATACCAGTTTATCCTGGAGTGTGCGTATTTATATCAGGATCAACTAGTTTGGCCTAGCCTAAACTGATCCTGTCGGAAATTTATCCTATCGGGCTTAGGATGAACTTATTTGGACCAGGCTATACTGGTTTATTCTATCGGGCTTAGGATGAACTTATTTGGACCAGGCTATACTGGTTTATTCTATCGGGCTTAGGATGAACTTGTTTGAACTAGGCCATACTAGTTAATTTGAAAATGAAAATTATATATCTAGTTTTAATTTCCGCGAAAATGTGTGGGTTGCAGGTATGCACCTCCCTCCCACCCGCTATATTATGCACATGCAAGATTTACAAGGTAAAAGCACGGATAATATGCACATGCAGGAAGGCAAAGCAAAACCCAACACCAATACCGACACGTGTTTCGCCTCTCCACGAGGCATCCTCAGGGGACGTGTTGACTCGCCGACCGTTGAGGCGACTAAAAACGGATTTCCGCAAAGTAACGCCTGACTCAATCAATTTCATACTAGTTAATCCTGTCGCGTATAAAACTAGTTTAGCCTAGACAACAATCATTTGTCCTGAAATCGGGTTTAGCCGGTAACATAATTTATATACGAGTAATGAGAAACTCTAAGCATCCTGGTCCGACCGGGCCAGGAAGTCTAGAGTTTCAAACCCTAGACTTCCTGGTCCGGTCACAAGTATTTGTGGAAAGGCTAAGGAAATTGGCTAATCTCCTTAGTCTTTTCATAAATACATTGGGGTTGGCTTTCAGTCAAACCGAATGCAGCTGTTTACCCATATATTACATAAAGCGACTGTCCATCTGACCTCCACAACCCAGTAACTGGGCAACCCCTGTTGGCAAAACTGGTTTACTAGCTATTGACAATCTGTAACGACTGTCAAATATGTACGTATGTAACTGACAGCCGGGATAAACGGCTTCACAGAGAGTCACAGAGGAGTTACCCATCCATAGACTGACTTTGATATTGCTTATGGATTATTAAGCCACTAGCTCTTATAGCATCTTAGTTCCCAGGGCCAAAATTGTTAAACCACAATTAGCAAATTTACTTTTACTAGCTTCTGTCGCGACGTCGTCCGCGTGGAATAGATACTAAACCCTCGATTTTGAAACATTTTTCATTGGTGCTCCGCTCCTTTTGGTCTTAGCGTGATAATATATATCCCTCGATAAATGGGCTATCAAACACTGAAATATTTTTTCAAATCGGACCTGTAGTTCCTGAGATTAGCGCGTTCAAGCAAACAAACTCTTCAACTTAAATTTAGCATGTAAGACACGAACTATGTAAGTATAGCAGTATCGGCCGATTAACAAATGAGTTGCAGGCTTCATGTGACTAAGTATGCAATAGATTTAGGTATTTAAAGTGTTGTTAATAAGTGTGACTTTCTATAAGCAGAGCTAACAATTGCCATAATGTCCAAATTGTCACAACTCACAACCCGAACATATTGAACATAACACAATCGTTACCGCTAATATAATGTCACTTAGTCTTGATGGACCTGACATACTTGCAGCAAACTAGAGACTCAACAGAGGCTTAACATCAAAGCTAGGTGTTAGGTTTACCCATATAACATCGCCTGGGATAGTAGAAACAGTAATTAAATAGGTCCCAGACACGCCGCGTTCTACGCTCAGGGCAATGAACTCTAATGTCACACCTAAGTCACATGTGGCGGTACAAACTGAAATTAAAATAAATACTTAGCTGTAACTTGAACTACACAGTGGCCAGTTCATTGCCCGTCTTTTGGCTGAACTTAATTGCCTTTTTGTTGACTTTGTGACGTTCTACAATAAATATTATGAATAACAGTTCAATTCTCTAGTAAATATTGTGATAGTTGTAATCTGTAATTTTGGCCAAGTAAAATAAATAATAAATCTTTGGATAATTGAAATGGTCGAATATAAGAAATTTGGTTGATTGTGACTGATATACATTTTATTATAAGTGTATAATTTAAAAATCAATGATACAATAATAATAATTGTGCCGTATTAAAAGTATGTGCCCGAACCACTTCTCGAAAATGACCATCACTGATAGGACTATTATTGCCAATAAGCCTGACATAGTGGTGATTGACCGATTAGCGCGCTCAATGATTATTTAGTGATGTTACCATGGCACATGACGAGAACCCCGAGAAAGTTGAGAAAGAGAAATAAAATTAAGTATCTCGACTTAGCACACGAGGTTGTCGACATGTGGATACATGATGTAGATATGGCTATACTTGTGCCGATTGTCGTTACGGCCAGTGGCCTGATGGCCAGAAGCTACAACGACCACCTGTCGAAGCTGGCGTTACACGGTTGGATAAAGGGCCTGATGAAAGAGCACTACTTAGAATAGAATAGAATAGAATAGAAAAACTTTTATTCAGGACAGACACAGCACAACGGTTACAAACACAAATTAAAGGAGAAAAAAAGTACAAAATGCGCTGAGCGTGCCCGAACCGAAAGGGTTACCACCTCGGCATTTGCTGGGCGTCAGACACCCAGCGCTGGTTTTACTTCTTAATACGGTTCGTATTGTGAGGAGCACCCTTTCTCTGGAGCCCTAACCACCGGTAGCTTGGGCCCTTTTTTTCTTTTTTTTTCTGGATGGGAAATCATCAAATGACTTCTCCCGCTCTGGGCGGAGCGCAAGGGAGTATCAGACTTTTACTGACTAAAACCCACCCGTGACCCTTCTTGTGCCCTTTGCTTTCCAGGGCCGCGGTGACTATTTCGAACAAATTTCGCAAACCTAGTAGGGGTAGCTTGGACCCTGCTCCCAACACCGGCGGACTACTATTTTTTTATTGTTTTTTTTTAAGAAGTATTTTAAAATGTAATAGATATGTATATAAAAAGGAATAAACGACATAATTGTACCTCAAATATTTGCACGCTATGTGAAATTGTAGACATACATATAATAGTTCTGTATTCAAATTTGAGCAAATAACATTTCTTATTTCTCATATATAATAAACATATTTCAAAAATTAACTTTGCCTTTTGTCTCCGTTAATAGGTGCTACTATATCCCCACTGGATTATGCTGTTGCCTCGGTCTAGCAAAGTATACTAGTTGGAACCCCAGCAGACCCCAGCAGTCATTCAATAATGGTATATCAGAATCTAGAACAGACTAGTTTAATTAATGGAATGAATAGAAACTGTTCTATACGGTCTATCATCAAAGACAATTACGCCAATTTCTGAATTAAACATTTGAAGCTGAGCATTTTTCAAACTCAATTTTAGCCTAAAAAAATGTCAACACGCTCAATTAAGAACAGTCTGTTTTAAGACCAAACGAAGGTCATCATAATTATTAAATCAAGTTAATCAATCACAACGACCCTATTTGTCATAGGGCATTTTATACCAAAGTCAAAATCAAATTCACTCACCACTCGCTACAATAACAAAATATTAGTAAATGTAAATAATAATTCCAGTTGAAAATATTCAATATAATTATGATAAATTCAGGTTCCAAATCCCAGAGGAGAGGTGGGATAAAATTAACATACGCTTGCATCCCCCGGGTGCTAGGTGATTATAAATGTACCGTGTTTTATGCGTCCATCTCGTAAACTACAATTTATGTATAATGGTGAATTTAATAAGCTATGAATTGAAATGAACTACTGAGTTCATTTTGCTGTCGTGTTATTTCGTTTTATGTGTTTGTGAAATGGTTGTGACATTGGTAGTATGGAAATTAAGTTATTTTATCCCACTTCGAAAAAAATATATGTATAGGTTGATATTATAGGTTCGGCTCTTGGGTAATGTGTTATTTTTTATCTTGAACTTGCTCTCCATGGCAGCAGATTGAATTTATCGTAAAATGTGGGCTTACGGCACAACTTTGCCTAAACCTTAGAGGAATAGAAGCAAGATGTTATATTAAATATAAAATAAAATAAAAAACAAATCTCACAGTAGGTAGTCGCTTATGATGTGTAACTTTTTACATCTCTCCTTGATGATAAGCAACATTAAAATTATATACCTATTGGAATAAATTATTCAGGTATTATTTTAATTGATTTTTCATTCGAAGAACAGTTATAAATTAAAATTGCATTTGATAACACTTGAAGTAGTGCATTTATTATCAAAGACAGTTTTCTTTATTATAGACAAAACTAGTTTGTTGCTACCATTTAACGGCCAAATCTATCACCGCGCACGACGGTCAATCAAATAGCGCGCGCTTCCCCGGCTTCCTGTGACACACTTCCGTCCCATTTCACGAAATCACTCCCACAGATTGCAGGAAAACGAGAAGAAAGATATTACACATCAAAAAGTTTTTAGTATCCTAAGATCAATTTACAGAATTCTAAAACTAAAAGATTTGGTCTTGAAACAAAAAAAAAATACGTATTTGAATTAAGAATGAATCTGACAGATGTCAACTTGACCTTGCACCAAGTTCTAGGGTTCCCGTCAAAAAATGAAGACAACCTTGTCTGATCATTTGATCAATCATGAAAATGCTATTGAGGAATTGTGATTAACCTAGAATAAATACAACGTGAGTTGGTGGATTGTTCCTCATTTCCTATAATATGTAATTTGATCAGTTAATCTGTTTTCGTTCATAAAACTTTATTTGTTTTAAACTTGTCACCCGTGAAACCTACGCATTATGGCCTTTTCTGACAAAGATACCATGTGGTATCAGCTATCTCATCCTAACACTCACTCACAAAGAAAACATCCCACACTTCCTTTAAGTATTCAGTGCTAATGAGTAAGCTTACGAATACCTATGACATATGAGTGCTCTTCCGACACAAGTTTAACTCTAATTACTGGTATCTTTTGAATTCATTCCATTTCGGTTTGCAAGCTACCATTTGAACTAAAATTCAAGCAGTTTGCAAAGGTGTTTCAAATAGCGGTAGAAGTTACGCAAAGTTGTTACAACTTAGCGCAACTTCCTCAACGCTTAGTTAAAACATGAATATGTATTTACAAGTTTATGTTTCAAGAATGATCAATGATTCAAGTCCAAGAAAAATTTATCAGGTAGGTGCGTAATTTTCTTGAACGAATTAATTATTTAATCAAGTATCTCTATAGCATCAGAGGCAGTTTAAAAGTGGCGCCAGTGACGGAAAAGTTGAAAGGGAACCGCTTGTCTTGGTATGGTCATGTAAAAAGGAGGGATGAAACACATGTAACTAAAAGGGTTATGAATATGAATGTGGATGGATGGAAAGGGAGAGTTAGGCCAAAGAAACGATTGATGGATTGTGTGAGGAGTGATATGAAAGAAAAAGGAGTTAGTGATAGCGTGACGGCTGACAGGACGGAACGGAAGAAAAAAACATGTTGCGCCGACCCCAAGTAACATGGAATAAGGGCAGGAAGAAGAAGAGAAGACAAGTATGTCTATAGAGATCATCATAATTATCATTACAGCCGAAAGACTTGGTACCTGTCCACTGCTGGACAGATACCTCCGCCAAGCGTCTCCACATCGACCGATCCTGTTAATTTCCACGGCCTTCACAAGGATATAGTTCCACATTGTGTTCAACACTTGGTCTTCCGATAAGCGGTTGTGACTCCAGAACCTTTTGACATCATTGACTATCTGTCCATGGTCACTGTCACTTATGGTTAGCAATTCCTTGGGCTATATCGGTAACCTATAAAAACATTTCCAACCAACTATGATAAATATGCCAGTCCGACATAGGGCTCTCTGAAGAAGGGTGAAAACAAAACAAACTTCCAATTTGAATAATTAATTTAAATCTAAACAAAAAAGGTTTCCATAAATTAATATAAGCTTTAATTCTTTTGATAGAATTTGCCCTGAGAAATCTGACTGTGTAAAAATATAAATTCAAGTTTGTTCGTTAATATTTTTCCCGACAGAGTCGCTAGAATATCTGTTGCTGACACTTTAGACTTAGCTATCTTTTTATCCATTCTGAAAGCCGCATTAACTGCATTGCGGTAAATGTCGTGGTCACAAAAAGTAGAAAAATATGATTAGTACCATTACTTTAGTTTTCTAAACATTCAAAAATTTACGAATCGTTGTTGCAAAAAAGACTCTGTCCACGTTGCAACTTTATTTAATTTTTTGTTTAGCATGCCCTACACAACATCCTACATAATATAAGCATAATCTGCCTTTTAACGTTCCCACTGCTGGGACACAGGCCTCCTCTCTAGGAGAGGGAAAGGGCCGTAATCCAACACGGCAGACCCTGTGTGGGTTGATGAATGTCATGTCTTCGAATTTTTAGTACTAGGACATGCCGGTTTTCTCACGATGTTTTCCTTCACCGTTTTGAGAGCAGTGGTGATGAAATTAATTACACAAAGTAATGCGCCTGGCTGGGTTTGAACCCGCGACCTACAATTCGTAAAACGTAGCCATTACCACTTGGCCACCACTGCTCACTTGGCCACAACCTGATAATATTTATTATGAAAATCGTCATATTTATAGCCAAAAAAAAACTTTTTACAAAAAATAAAACCGACTTCTAAACAAAAAAAACCAAAAAGTATAAAATAACTTTAATTTCATATCTCGGTGTTTTTGGTTGCTTTTTTGTTGTTAAACACACCTTCCGAAATTAAAGTTATTTTATACTTTTTGGTTTTTTTGTTTAGAAGTCGGTTTTATTTTTTGTAAAAAGTTTATTTTTATTTTTCACTTCTTAGTGGTTCAGTCCCAGCTAAACATACCCATCACAGCGTACGTGGTATAAATTGGTGTAAACAATAAACAAACATGCGATTTCAGCTATCCCGACAGATTTGCTATCATTTATGGAAATTAACAAAAAAAAAGCGCGTGTTCGATTTCGATAAAATTTTCATGGGACCATTTGGGAAGTATACCCTTTCCAACAAAAAAATAATTTTTCAAATCGGTTGGCGCGAACAAACATTAAAAAAAATACAAACATCCGAATTGAGAACCTCCTCCTTTTTTAGAAGTCGGTTAAAAAACGACCATCCTAACGCAAAGAAGGATGCCCAGATATGGCCCACCTCAGACACGTTTAGAAATATAACACAAAAATATAAGTATTTTAAATAGGAATTATCCATCAAAGCTTTATCTCAAACTAAGACGCCGTGATCATAACAAATAAATAAGTCATTTTACTTATTATTACGCAACTTTTATTTTCACGTGAAGTTTGCGGTTGCCATTTTATGTTCAATTTAATTTAAATTCATATATTATTTAATAAATCTAATCGATTACGGAAAAACTAAACGTTAGTCAGGTTTCAGTTTTTTAATCTGAGAAAACAGGCAGCCATTTTAGTTTTTTTTAATGAAACCCACTCGACTTTTAGACCAATTATGTTCATAAATACCTCAGACCAGAGATACTATACTTATAATGATAAAATCACTGTTTGGCTTTGCCGTAGTTAGATATAAATTAAATTGATGAAGACCAAAATCCGATGCAACTAATCGATATTTCTTTTTAAATATGGCCATATTGGCCTTTGACAAATGATAGATTTGACATTAAACTACCTAATCAAGCTTGCTCCCAGTCTGTCAAAGTGTCAAACAAGTATATAGGGAGCTATAGCAGTTTACACTTAAAGAAGATTCCTATTATTCATAAGGTTAAAATGAGTTAATAACGTTGAAATCAATAATTATTGTGTTCAAATGATATACTTTCCATTCGAAAGTGGTTGAAAGTGTGTAGAATGAGTTTGTGACTGTGACAAAATTAATGTTTTGAAAAAATAAAAACTGTTTTATTTCCAAATGGCGACTTATTTTCTTAACTGGTATGTACTAGAAGGTGTTCATAATAACTTAAACTATAATTCCATAAACTATTTATCAGTGTTCACTGTAGGCCAAGGTTGTTCTAATATGTGGGCATTGTTCTTTCCTACCCCCATGACAATAATAGTCATAAATAATACAATGTGCATTTGGGCACTAACTAAAACCTATCAGTGTTCCTGCATGGGTCATAATAATTCATAATAATTAAGTCATAATAATTACCTATGTCCTACATTGGTTGCGTTCAAATGTACAAACATTCTAGGGGAATAGAAAGGGAATATAGACATCATACATTCGAGCCCCATCATCTGCAATGACTAGGCTACCATTGTTTTCAACAACCCTGGACAGTTAAAAAAAATTGAAATGAGGTATTTTACTAGATTCTTTTTTGTTTGTCCGTTGGAATTTCAAAAAATATTGAACACGTATTTTTTCGCATTTCAAATCGTAAAAAATATATAAAGAAAGATAAAGCGGATCAAAGTTCAAGAGTCGGGGATAGTGACGTTACGTCCCTGATAAAAATTGTAGCACATCACTAAGTGCTACAATTTTAACGTCACTACGTCACGCGAGATTTCAACGCACCGTATCGTCTTCATTTTTTGTTCTCGTGAAAAATGAAAAAAGTACTAGTCCAATAATTTTTGGAAATCTATCGGATGGACTAATTCGATTTGTTCCGTAAAATGGCCGATTGCCGATGCGACAATATCACCTCTGTAGGCAACAGTTCTGCAGAAACACCGCAATCTGCCGCCTGAATTGAAACCATCTTAACAGGTAAACAAACTAAGTTCCAGGTGAATTCAGTATCCACTGCACTGCGGTGAATTGTAGTCTGTTGCTTCCAAGAATTTCCGAATAAGATTCATCGAAGTCACGTCCAAGTTTCTACCGAACTTTGCGTTTGTGTTTTTTGAACAACTTTCTCAGGTTCTGTAGTGTTTTAGTTTAAGTTCGGTGTGGTTATGTAAAATGTATTTTAGGTTATAGAAGGCTTACAAAAAGAGTCTAGAAAAACCTTTGAAAAATCTAGGTTTAATTTCAAAAGATGAATAAAGTATCGTATTAGGCAAACTTCTTAAGTTAAAATAAACGTTGACTCTGGTTTATGCGAAGCTAAAATATACTGGTTTTATACGTTTTGTATTGTGTTAAGATATACCTTATAAAACAAATTTATTTTTGAAAGGTTTATTCACCGCGACTAACTCTTCTAACTAAACTATTAGAGAAATTGGTTAAATAATTGTGGTAATCGTTAGATACAAACATTATAAATGCAAAATCTGTTTATTATCTCTCTAGGTTTCATTCAAAACTATTCTGCCAGTAAGAGGCAGAACAGATTTGGATGAAACTTGACACATAAGTCTTGATTAGGACATAGAAAAAATAGAAAGAAAATGTTTATTTGGGATTCGTTGAAGACAAACAAAAACAAATAGTAAAAATAAATTAACAAAAACTATTTTTACAAAAAATACAACCGACTTCTAAAAAAAAACTTGGCGTTTTTGGTTGTTTCTTCGTTTTTTGAACACCAACTTCCAAAATTAAAGTTATTGAATTCTTTTGTGTGTTTTTTTTTTTTTTGTTTAGGAGTCGGTTGTATTTTTGGTTAAATTTTTGTTTTTACTTTTTAGTGTTGACGCCACACAGCTAAACGTATTATCACAGCGTATTATGTTATAAAATGGTGTAAACAATAAACAGAAACGCGATTTCAGCAATCCCGGAAGATTTGCTACCATTTATTCAAGAGTTCCGTTTCCTATCTCGGTTCTTCACCAGATCTTCAACAAACTAGAAAGGGCACACCTCGAAATACAAAGGTGCTCTTCAAACCATCGTATACAGTATTTTTTTATAATTTAAATTCGACAGCGAGAGAATGAAGAACATCATCAACGTAGTCGGAGCCACACATTATTAGGGATAACTCAAATAATAGTCGTCAGATCTCGCTCAAATTTAAATGGGACCACACGACAAGCAGCACCTGTCGAATATAAAGATTATCAAAATCGAGACACCCAGTACAAAGTGTTGACGTAAAATACACAAAAAAATACATTCGACTTGAGAACCTTCTCCTTTTTTGAAAGACGGTTAAAAATATATCAGTATTAGTAAAACTGCGATTAAGGATTTAGTGAAGTAAATGAACACATAAGTTTCGCATCACAATACGGATTAATTAACATATTTAAATAATTCATATTTATAAGTTTATTAGCCCGTAAACTGAGCACTAGTTCATTAAAGCCCACACATTCATCAATGTTTGAAAATAAACATAGGTACCCAACTTATCATAATTTTTGACTTGGTAAACAACCCGAAATGTCAAGTTCATCGTTAGCTCAACCTGAGGTGTAAAAGGCAGTCTAAGGTCAAGTCGAAAATTTGTGATAAGTTTTAGCTGTTCTTAGCCTGAAGCTGTTAATTTTACTACAACTGAGTAAATTTTGATTTATTGATGTTATTGTTATCTCAATGTTATTTGTAAAACACTAACTATATTTTGGGGAGTAAAAATACATATGATTATATTCAACTTTTGACTAACTCAATAAAAGGCAGTTATACATACGTTTTCATCGGCTAAATATTACATTTAGTACGAAACAACTGATATTTTCTTCAGAATTAGTCCTATAGTAAAACGTATAACCTGTGAGTGTGTGTACCTACTCTTTAAGAGGCTGTCAGGGTTTTACAAATAACCCTGTACAAACTTTTTAGGGGTGAAAGTCATCATGAATACACCTCTCGCTAAGGACCCAATGACCCAACCCTTTTTTTTCTGGATGGGAAATCATCAAATGACTTCTCCCGCTCTGGGCGGAGCGGAAGAGAGTGTCAGACTCTTACTGACTAAAACCCACCCGTGTTCCTTCTTGTGCCCTTTGCGTTCCAGGGCCGCGGTGACCACAACCCTGATATCAACAAAAAATATATTTTGTGGAGTTATTTATGCGAACATAAACCTAATGCGGGTTTTTATCTTATTTCAGATTTAATGCCAAATAAAAAGTTTCCAGTCAATTAAAAACCTGTTTGATTACAGGTTTTTTAATTCACTGGAAACTTTTGTTTTTATTCTTCATAAACAGCAATTTTTGGGTATTTTCGGAATAAAACCCATTAATTAGCTTTCTCAGCTACCCTTAAATCATCCAAAAAATTAACTTATTTTCAAAATAAATAAATACCAAACATTTGCGTTCGTGCATAGTACTCGCAACTAATACGGACTGTATTCCAAATAAATAAAGTGCAAATTGGACAGCAATATGTGAATATAAGGTAAGTAGTCGATTCAATTACGTAATGGTTGCCGTGCGGAACACACCTCTTGGTGCTATGCAACGCGAATGTCTGAATCGTGAACATAGACTAAGAGACCGACAATTTTTATTGGCTACAATATTAATTCATAAATTAGTTTAACGGGAGAAAGAGGTTTTATGTAATCTACGTAAATTATTCTAATGAGGACTTTTAATGTATATGACAAAGTATGAGTTGCGTTAAGATTTTGGTATACCTACAGTAAAGTACATCCTTTTTTTCCGCTCTGGGCGGAACGGAAGGGAGTGTTAGACTCTTACTGACTAAAACCCACCGTGATCCTTCTAGTGCCCTTTGCGTTCCAGGGCCGCGGTGACTCTTTCGAACAAATTCCGCAGCCCTAGCAGTTACTGACCCTATGGGGGCCCCTTCTTCGTATAAGTGTTAGTATAACTTAAATTATTTTACTAAATACGATTATTAAGAAAGCAGAAACCATTTTTTTTAAACGTGTAATCATCAAATGACTTCATCCGCTCTGGGCGGAGCGGAAGGGAGTGTCAGACTCTTACTGACTAAAACCTATCCGTGTTCCTGGAAATACACTTTGCGATTCAGTGCCGTGGTAACGCTCTCCCACAAATTCCACAATCCTGGCAGATTCTGAAGCCCTGACAGAAGCAGGAAGCATAAACTGGAAGATGAACTTCATACTTTAATTTAAAAGAAGAAAGTCATACTTTAGTGGCTAACGTGACATTGTCTAACACATTGGCTTCCTTCCTTCTGTTTATGGTGTTCACTATAAATTACAGCATTTTTTAATAACATGTTAAAAGCAGGTAGGTACAATTATCGTTTTTAAACAGGTGTTGAATAACTATCACTCCAAAAACCTTGGAATCAATATATTTGTTTTCTCAAAATATGCACATCTTTACATAAGAGAAAATTTACACTTCTTTGCGTCATTTACCTATCAAAAAATTAATGTTTCAATATTATTTATAAAAGTATCTTATTTAAAAATCTATACTAATATTATAAAGCTGAAGAGTTTGTTTGTTTGTTTGTTTGTTTGAACGCGCTAATCTCAGGAACTACTGGTCCGATTTGAAAAAATCTTTCAGTGTTAGATAGCCCATTTATCGAGGAAGGCTATAGGCTATATCATCACGCTAAGACCAATAGGAGCGGAGCAGTCAAGAAAAATGTGACACAAACGAAGTTGTGCGGACAGCTAGTATTCCATAAAACAATGCTATAACAGAATTAGTATTTATACAAATGGCAATTATATGGTCAACCTATTTTTTACATTTCTTTGTACGACACTTTTTGTTATTGTACTATCTTAAACTGTCTTTCTTCGATACAAATTAATATTTTCTTACCAACTGTAAGGAGAAACCCAAATACTTTCGATATTTTTTTGT
This sequence comes from Hecatera dysodea, assembly GCA_905332915.2. Classification (NCBI taxonomy): domain Eukaryota; kingdom Metazoa; phylum Arthropoda; class Insecta; order Lepidoptera; family Noctuidae; genus Hecatera; species Hecatera dysodea. Next base: position 7,360,017 of record HG995295.1, read on the forward strand.
ATTCAATTAGATCATGAATTTTAAGATAACGAGTTTTTTTTTTAAATAACAAAAATTTTGTTTCCCGCGGTTTCGCGTCCATGACGTTTTCCACAGGAGCGTTCTAAGTTTTCAGAGATAAAAAGTCACCTATCGCAATCAGCAATATTTTGTATACGGATATTCGGCTATTTTCAGATATAGCTCGAACAATCATACAAACAAAAATTTTCACTGAATTTTACTTTGTGTTATGGTAGAGAAAATTGGGATTTAAAAAACTAAAAGGATAATTCTATGAAGCCGTGATTTTATAGCTAGCGGTCTCCTAGCCTATAATGCAGCCACACCCCAACGTGTTTTCATGAACTACACTGTTTACGTTGCCTGAGTAAAGTCTAAGCTAGATTTTAACAGCGTTTAGACACGGAATGAACCCCGCCTATGAATATACTACTTTGTTGACTCCCGCTAAACGGTGAACGAACAAGCTAGTTCAAAAAATACGAAAAAGTTTTTAAAAGGCAACCTTTGAGATGGAACATATTTCTCCCGTAATATGAAGTCTTTTTATGAATTTTGAAAAGAGATTCGTTTTAGCTTCGCTTGCTTATTTGATGGAAAACGTAACAACGTAAGAATTATAACGGACACTATTTGCGTCAAACGTGGTTTTCTATTTTTTGGAAAGATTGCTTCCTCTATACTTTCAGCAACGCACTGGTCACTTGGCCCAGAAGCAATGAAATTGATTTCGAGTTAAAAATACGTAGGTACTTGCATACTCCACTAAAACATCGGCGGCCTATCCCTATAAAGGGTCAAGGAGTTACTTACATCTAACTTGGTTAAACCATACCCCCATAAAGTGATAGCGCTGTACAGTCTAAAATGACTTTAATAATTACCAACACCTTTGTATTGTACCTGTGGAACTAAGCAGTCATTATTTATAAGTAGGGAACCAGGAGTAGGAATAGAAGGAGTGCCACCCTATGGTATGTTTTTTTTTTATAATGCCAGGCTCACGCTCCCAACTTCCATACGTCTTTGTTAGTAGTGAACGAATTTTCACTTTCGTTACAATGCACCTGCCACGTTATCTCTTCACCAGCCTTTGATGTCTAGTAGTGAATGCCCTAGGACATTAAGTCCGCCTTTCTACGGAAAAAGTAAACAAGTTCTCGGCCACAACCATTAGGCTGTGTATATTTTAGTAGACACATACTAAACTGCCTATAATTTAGTTACATAGTCATAAGAAAAAATGTAGGTAGGTAAATGATAATTTCTTAAGGATAAAGCAGTGACGACTAGATACTAAACATGCTTCTCAAATCCTTCACCAAATTATCATCAACCAATAAGATATCACGAACTGAAACATGTTACACTATTGCTATAACATTTTCAGATCATTAGCTAACTCTTCTAAACGTGATTCGATTTCCAGTCAAGTAATATTTTCGTGAGCACTCCATTCCTTCATACTCCGTGGTACAAAGGTAGGCCGGGCTCGCATAATCATATTTACAGCTAGCCTACGTCGCCTTTGTTTCGTTCATTATTCAGCCTTTTGTCTTTCCTGTAATAACTTTTAAGCCCTTTATTATCCTTGCTATATGACCATAACAATTTTTCGTCCTCGATTTTCGGAGGATGAATTGATTGATGTGAAGGAATTAGGAAATGTAAGTAAGAATATTATTGAAATTGATTGAGTCAGGCGTTACTTTGCGGAAATCCATTTTAAATTTGAAAATGAAAATAAATAAATAAATAATAAATAAATACCGACACGTGTTTCGCTTCTCCACGAGGCATCCTCAGGGGACGTGTTGACTCGTGTGTCGGTATTGGTGTTGGGTTTTGCTTTGCCTTCCTGCATGTGCATATTATCCTTGCTTTTGCCTTGTAATCTTGCATGTGCATAATATAGCGGGCGGGAGGGAGGTGCATACCTGCAACCCACACATATTCGCGGAAATTAAAACTAGATATATTATTTTCATTTTCAAGAATATTATTTATATTACCTACTAGAGCAGTGGTGGCCGAGTGGTAACGGGCCCGACTTACGAATTGTAGGTCGCGGGTTCAAACCCAGCCCAGGCACATTACTTTGTGTAATTAATTTCATCACCACTGCTCTCAAAACGGTGAAGGAAAACATCGTGACGAAACCAGCATGTAATAGAACCAAAAAATCGAATACATGTGACATTCACCAACCCGCACTGGGCCCGCGTGGTGGATTACGGCCCATTCCCCGCTCCTAGAGAGGAGGCCTGTGTCCCAGCAGTGGGAACAGTAAAAGGCTGATTCTCCCTTAGAATGTAATAATCATGGTATTTATTTTATTTTCCTTCAAAGATATTTCCAAATAAAAGGGGAACCAATTAATTATCGTTGCCGTTTTATTTCTTTGTCGGTTTGGAAAATCGAGTTCTTTCAGTGACATTTATTCATCACGTTATTTCTGAGAGCTATTTTTGGTTTTCCTTATAGCCAAGTTGACTTTTTGGTGTCCTTAAAATAAATAATTACTTTCATGATTTCTTTATAATAGCCTCCCCGATGACGAAAAATATCCCTTGGGCAGTCAGCTCGAGCTGACTGGTTTATATTTTTCCACAGCTTGAGTTTTTTTTTTTTCATTGTGTCATGTGTTTTTGCAATAGGAATTTCTCCATGCTTTAGAACGCACGCCTTTTTTTAAGGATGGGAAATGATCAAATGACTTCTCTCGCTCTGGGTGGAGCGGAAGGGAGTGTCAAACCCACCCGAACAAATTCCGCAACCCTAGCAGGCACTGACCCTATGGGGCCGCGTCTTCTTTGCTGACGGCTCTTGGCGGCGCGCGTGGAACACGACGCGCCGTCTACTCGGGCCTGGTTGCTATCGGATGGCGAGCCACCCATAGCTCGCCATCCACAGGCCCAAGCTTTTGGTACTGCGCTTGATAATTTTGCATGCGTTCCAATCGGTTTATGACAAAAAAAAATAGAGCACGCACCTTTATTGTCACTTTGAATATATCCTTCGCACTTGACTGAATTCGGTTGATGCTAGCCACCATGTCCAAAATCCAGTCTAGACTAAAATATAGAACAGAGTATTTAGAGGTGAAGCCTGTCTTCTAGTCTAATTAAGTGAATAATTTATGACTGTGTGTTGTGGAACAAGTTTGTATGCAAGAACACCTGTTATTACAATTTTTTATTTTGTTATAAGAATATATATTTTTTATTATTTTATTATTCTCACGTGTTTCATGATTATTTTATGAAAACCTTGTACGACGATGTTTATTTAAGATACTTTGCTCACTGTAAGACTTACATTTAGCTACTATTTGAATCACAACCTTACCAAAGTAACTTCAGCAAGGCGTAGATCAATTCAAACTTAACGACGTTCGTGTATTTCGCTGCATAGTAACCCAAAACTCATCCCCGCTGGCACATGACCTGGCCACTGCGCAGCATTAATTCTACCTGTAACTCACAATGCCCACTACAGGTTTGTATGTTTTTCTCTTATCTTATGACTTCTTTGAAACCCATATTATTTTTCAAATTCAGGTAGGTATTTTTTTTTGGATTGGAAATCATCAAATGACTTCTCCCGGTCTGGGCGGAGCGGGAGGAAGTGTCAGACTCTTACTGACTAAAACCCACCCGTGATCCTTCTCGTGCCCTTTACGTTCCAGGGCCGCGGTAACTCTTTCGAACAAATTCCGCAACCCTAGCAGGCACTGACCCTATGGGGCCCGTCTTCTTTGCTGACGGCTCTGAGCGCGTGGAACACGACATGCCGTCGAGTCGGGCCTGGTTGCTATCGGACCGCTAGCCACCCATAGCTCGCCATCCGCAGGCTCGCGCCTACGGTGGCCGGGAATCGCCCTGCGTTTCCCGACGCCCGGCTCAGGTAGGTACTGCATGTAAGGTTTTGTTGAGTACCTATCGCCAAAGTTGTACAATCATCGACAAACTAACATCTTAAATATAACTACTCATCTTCATTTGCACGTTAAAGCATTAATCTCGGGATCCAAATTATCACGGACTAAATCCGTGATAACTTGGGTTCACGATTGCAATAATAATTTGTAAAATAACATAACACTCGTAACTTAAAACTCGTTTAGTACCGAAGGTCGGACAGTCACTTTGAATACAACAACAACAATCATTTTGCATCGAAAAAACACCAGTTTGGTGTTTACTAACTCGGGTAGCAGCACATTTATGCAGTTTTTAAATACTTTTTAATTAAAATTTAATTTAAAAAAAAAGGAATAATATATATTAAATTGGAAGATACTTCTAATATAGTGTAAAGGAGCGTTATTCATAAAACTGCAACCTAATTCAAGAGTGAATTGGTGACTTCTAGGCAACCTTCATCTTCGACCACATCATCGCTTACAGGTGAGATAGTGGTCAAATGCGTGCCTATCAATAGTAAAAAAAAGTCGTTTGGAAACTCTTTCAATATGCATAAGAAGTGAAATTCCCTGCCCGAGTCTATGTTACTTCTAGTGGTAAGGGTAGCAGTAGTTAGAGTAAATGCTTTTAGGCATGCGTTGATAATCAGGTGAGATAGGGATCATACGCAAAACAAACAATAATAGTAAAAATGGTTTTGCAAAACTAATTTTTAATTCAAATTCTTATCAGTTTAACTAATTACTTGCTTAAGTATTTTTCAGTTGAGAGAGTTTCATGAGTATCTAAATTATTTTCATAATGAAATTAATTTACTTTATTTAAAATAGTATGTGTGCGCCGTCTTTTATATTTATTATAAATTTATCAAACAATGTTTATTTTGAAATTAAACCGAGTCTTTTAAGGTGGCAATTAATTAATTGCGCTACATTCGTTCTTCGATCATCCTTCAAGTAGTCACCTGGCTGTTGACGTGATGAACATTTGTGAAATATGTTTAGGTGAGTAATATTTAAATTATATATATACTCGTAATACCTTACAAATATTATGACATTTTTAAGTCCCACTTGAGCAAATCAAAACTATCTTTAAACTGTGAGTTAGTTTTAACTCGGAGCCAATGTGTATGAATTATTTGTTATTAAACCTCGTGTTAGCTTTTGTATTTTTTATCTCTCCGAATTAAAATATAACTTTGATTTGTACAAGTGAGCCCAATGCGAGTATTGGTAAATTAAATATTCATTTTTTATTATTCAACTTTAGAACTTGTTTGTTCCTACAACACTGCAGCGATTTTTTATCGTTAATCCTTCGTTTGCCATTAAGATGCTGCTTTAGAGCTTTATCTCCATATCAATAAAAGGTATCTGATTTGAACATAATTATATATGTAAATATTGGTTGCAAAATATCTTGTCTAAAGTAGGTCGACATTTTTATTTGTCTGTTCAATCAATCTGAGTAGCATCTTTCCAGCTAAATTAGGGCTTACTAATTTTTTAATTATTTAATATTATATGAATCGTGTGTGTTGGTAATTTACAATTGTTTTTGCTTATTTTGATACAGGGATAGCAACTTCTATCGGTCGGCCAGTTAAAAATGTAATTTGTATGTTAATGTGTTTCAGCCTCAGTAATTCTTCATGTCTGATGCCCTCGACGGGGGCAGGTCCTCATCTATTCGCTGCCACACTACAGTACATCGCTGCAGCACAGTGCCTTCTCAACCATGGAACTGTGCCGGAGAGTAATGTTCCAAGTAAGTAGATATCTACAAATTTAATTTAACGTCCATAAAATATGTAAGTCTATATAATTATCTTTATTTTCTTCTGCCTAGCCTTTTCCGAACATATGTGGAGTCACCTGTTAATCTTAGCTATGTATATATGAATCCCTAATTCGAGATAACTATAAAATTTCAGAACAACAAACTTTATATCGTATAAGACAAAATTCAAATTCCATTGCGAACCTTTTTTTCCTTTTTAATACAAATGGTAACTTAAATACTCAACATTAAAGTTCATACTTTAGTGGATGATGATTGATAAAAATTATCTCTCATTAAAAATTTAAGCAGGCAACCTAATTACTGGGTAACGCAATATCCCATAATAGGACTGGTTAACATACATTCAAACTTACTGCCTTAGGAAACGCCGCCTCTTTTCTGGTATCAATAAATGAGAGCGACTTTTTATCTCTAAGATGTTGCAATGACCACTTTCAATGTCTCGAATCCTGTTTGACAACGGTCGATAAAATTTCATGTGCACCACATACAGAAACATGCAATGCAATCCTTGAATTTAAACGTTATTATTATACAGTAAAAGTTTAAACATACGAACATTTATTTTTCAGACTTCCAGAGTTTCGATTTCATAATAATCGGTGGTGGAACAGCAGGCAGCGTGGTCGCGAAACGACTTAGTGAAGTGAAAGGGTGGAAAATATTGCTCTTAGAGGCTGGGGGTGACCCGCCTGTTGAGTCTCATGTAAGTACCAAAGAGGACACAGGTCGTAGGGCATAGGCTCTGCTAAAATTATTGGTGTTAGATACTCATAAGAAATCTACTAACTAAAGATAATTTTATCAGTCAATAAACATATTTTACAATAAATAAAAATAGCATCCCTTAAGTTGGGATTAAATAAAGACTTAAAAATGTTTTAAGATTATGGAAATTTGACTAACTAAGAACAGTTAGTCAAATTTCCATAATCTTAAAACATTTTTACGATCAAATCAAGGTCAGTTGTGCGAAAGTGCTGATAAACCTATTACCTAAAATATTTTAAGACGAATATTTTAACTCTGTAAATTTCAGATACCAGGCCTAGTCAACACGATGTCTGACAGTGAATTCAACTGGAAATCTGTATCAACGAACAATGGAGTCATAGATCAGGCTATTGTTAACGGCTCCATAAAGCTGTCGAGAGGCAAAATGTTCGGAGGAAGCAGCAGTCTCAATGAAATGCACTATATTCGGGGACACGACCAGGATTTCCAAAAATGGTTCGATGCAGGCAACGTGGACTGGGGTTTTGAAGACGTACGTCGCTGTTTTAAGAAAGCCGAAAGCCTGCAAAACAAAAAACTACTTAAAGATGCTACTATTAACAAGTTTTATGGCAAGGACGGACCCATTGTTATAAATAGATTCAACAGCACTAACAGAGATATAACTAACGGAGTCTTAACGGCGTGGTATGAAATGGGAATCAAGTACGTTCCTGATTTGAACGTGGCAGGTCTTATTGGTGCTGGTATTGCGACTGCAACGGCAGCTGATGGAGTGAGACAAAGTACTAATACGGCATATTTAGAGCCAATCAAGAACAAATGGAATCTTAAAATACTTAAAAATGCTTACGCAAGGAAGATATTGATAACTGAAGATACTAAACTAGCTTTTGGTGTTGAAGTAGAAAAAGATGGCAGAATTCTGACTTTTTACTCGACACATGAAGTTATTTTGAGTGCTGGAGCAGTTAATACACCACAACTGCTAATGTTGTCGGGCATTGGTCCTGAAGAGCATCTTCGTTCGAAGAATATTTCGTGTTTAGTAAATTCTCCAATGGTAGGACAAAACCTGCAAGATCACCTTGTGGTCCCAATTACGGTATACGGTGAGTTACCAGAGAAAAAGACAACGAAGGAAAGCCATCGAGATGTGATCAATTACATTTTCGATCGTACGGGAAGTTTAGCGGAAAGTAGTCTGTTCACAGATATTACAGCATTCTACTCGGCCCAAAATAATTTATCTTATCCAGATTTTCAACTGTACCTCTCAATAATACCAAAGAACACATTTGCCTTGAAACAATTCTTAAAATCTCAGTATGGATACAAAGATTTAATTATAGACTCGATAGTAACAATGAACAAAAACAATTCCCTATATTTCTTTGCATTCAGCCTTTTGCACCCACGTTCAACAGGCAATGTCTCATTAAGCACAAACGACCCTGAAGATGCTCCGCTTATATTTACAAATTACTTCAAGGACCCAAGAGACCTGAAATCAGCAATTCAAGGAATCAAGATGGCGTCAAAAGTTGTGGAAACATCTTTTTTTAAGAGTATAGGAGGATTTTTGGGAAGAATAAACTGGCCTACTTGCGACAATACCGACTTAGATAGTGAAGATTACTGGAAATGTATTAGTACGAACATGGTAACATCAATGAGTCATTTGGCAGGTACATGTAAAATGGGACCTGATCCAAAGACATCAGTTGTCAGTAGCAGATTGAAGGTGCATGGAGTATCACACTTACGAATCGTCGATGCAAGTGTTATCCCAGACATTACCAGTGGCAGTATAAACGCACCAAGTATTATGATAGCAGAGAGAGCCGCAGAGTTCATAAAAGAAGAATTTAACCATTTTTGAAAATATATTCAAATATAATAATATATTTTTTTATAAGGGAACAACATAGGAACCATTTTTATTAGTACACACCACTGATACAACAACTTATACTCTAGGATTAGTAGCAAAATAATTATGAACAGTACAGTTAGTGAGTTATGTACTTGCGAGGCATTTGCGCGTCCCTTACCGAACAGTTGTTAGTTTAGTGTCTCCCTTTTTTAAAAAAGGAGAATATTTAACAGATATTTTGAAGATTATATAAATTTTGAAATAAAAGATTATTTTGTCAGTGAATTAAGTCATGCGACGAACATACGTTATTACTTATTAAGGCAGGTCGCACAGTCAAAATGAGTTCCTAAATTCAAATCGGCGAGTTATAATGAAATTCAGTACAATATTGCCCGGTGTTGGTCCGGGGGCATAGCTTCGGCCACGCGACCTGCTTCTTGCAGACGCGCACCGCTCATGTTTGCCAGCCAACTCTCAATCAATCAATCAATCAATCAATCAATATCTTTATTGTGGATCATAGGTAAGTACATAATATAGGTCTTAAATAATTAAATTGTGAACAGCTATGTCCCGCCCTTTGGGCATACAATGGTTAAACATACAAGTTTATAATCGAATTTAAATTTAAAATTACATTATAATTAGAAAAAATTAAGAATTCACACAGAAAGTAATAATATAATAAAATTAAAACGCAATGCATTCTATATAATAGGTACACATCAGTGGGCCACCGAACGCATCATGACTGAAGGGGATTATATTGTAGCAGTGATTTGTCTGATAAGAAGTCTTTGATAGAATAGTAGCACTTGTTTACTAGCAGATCATGGAGATACTTTTTAAATTTTTTCATTTCTGTAATTATTCTAATAGGTTCCGGAATATTATTAAAGATACGTGGAGCTGTACAGAAGATACTTTCATGCATGTGATGAGTCTTGCTAGCTACTGAACGCAATTTGTCCTTACGCCGTATACGCGTGTAATAATTGTACATGTGTAACGCGCGCTTTTTGAATTAAGTAGCGACACCGTGCGCGTCGCACGGTTAGCCGTCGTCGTACGACGGACTGCGCATGCGCGAACCCGCGCCGCCTGCGGCGGCCCCGCGCGCTCAAAAAACAGTCGCGTCGATGCAACAGCGAGCGTACGTCACGCAACCAATGCAACCATTATTCCGCGTCTCTCGCTTCCTCCCGCCAAAAGTATTTTATTGTGTTAAAAGTGTCACCATATTGTACAAACAGTGTTCACCGTTTTCTTTGTATCTATCAAAACATTATAAACTATCCTCGTGTCGTATTACGTCTTTTAATTTAACCCACGCGCACCCCATTATACATGTTAATATTATTTTTGACAAATACTGCAACCTCGAATATATACACACACGGCAGAGTTAATACATTCATCTTTTTAAAAAATGGCTTACATCTCTCTCCATAGCTTAAACACAATTTTCTTACAGTAGATGCAAACAGTAAACTATGTTCATCGGGGATAAAGGTGTCTTTGCCTTAGGCTGCCTTGAATAACTTCGCTGAATTAAGGATTCTTGTATCTTGGATCCTCGCTTCGCTCGTGAGTTAAATTTTCGAATCAACCATTGCGTTCGGAATTAAACATGACGCCCGTCACAAGACACTACTTTATCGCGTCGGTACATAATCTAACATTACTATTATTCATTCTATTACAGTGATATTCAACTTTACAAAAAAACTGAAAGAAATTGCGTAATATTTAACAAGGTTTCGCTTATTACAAACAGTTATGTACTTACTTCGGAAAAGGAAAACATTTTGGTACAAAAATAAATTTTGTAAAGATTGTTTAAGTTTTTTCTTTGAATTCCTGTAGCATTGTTACAGTAATAAAGTGCCTACAATGAATAATTTTGAACTTCCACCTTCTCAGCAAAAGGCTAATAATTACTTTTGTACTGTTGTATTATTGTTTGGGTTTTATTTTACGTAACAAAAGCATGAAGTACGTCCTACAAATTAAATAATTGAAACATGTAAAAACCGTTTTTATTTTGGGAATTATAAAGAAAGGTTATTCATATTTTTCAGTAACTTTGATGTAAAACTCGAAATGCTTATGCAACATATTGTTTTTACCCAATTTATTTACCTAATACAAACACGGTTGGCGCAGTAGTTGGGCGATTGGCTACTGCGTTGTGTTTCGCGAGTTCGATTCCCGCACGGAACAAAACATTTTTAAGCCTACGGGTAGTTGTTCACGCTCTGGCTATTTGTTAATGTGAGTTTATATGTTTATAAGCGCAACCACGACACAGGAGAGAATTCTAATGTGGATATTTTTTTTTACTTGGCTGTTGTTTGTTTTGTTGTTTTCATCAAATTTATAACAAGTGTAGTTAATTATACATACTCGTATGTTACTACTAAGCCTGAGTTTTTGTTTATTTACCTAAACTAATAGTATAAAGAGGAAAGAGGTAACAAAACGACTGGACCGATTTTAACATTGGTTTCATCAATGGAAAGCTACATTTATCAACGAATAACACAGGGTATATTTTATCCACGTATTTCCACAGGAACGGGAACTACGCAGGTGAAATCACGGGGAGCTGCGAATGTATTTTATACATAAATATAATATATAAACTACTTGACCGATTTGAAAAATTATTTCAATGTTGGGAAGCTATACTATTCCGGGGTGACATAGGCTATATTTTATCCTCATATTCCCACGGGAACGGGGACTACGCGGGTGAAACCGCGAGGTGCTGCTAGTTGCTTATAACATGAATTATACTTACTCCTTCTCCGAGACAGATTTACGTGTAGTAGCGCGTCATCGTGCCAGCGCAATCACAATTATTTCAAAGCTAAAAAAAAATAAAAGATAAAACTGTTCTCTCGTCGGGCAACCCTGTGTGGATATGTCATTACGTGTTTTTGTGCTTAGCGCTTTCACTACGTTCTCTCAACAAAATACAATTTATATTAAACTATTTCAGTTAATTATGTATAAGATCATTTTAAAAGCGATTATTGAAAATAGATTCGTGATATATGATGTGGGTAGACCATTAATTATAGGAACAACAACTGCAGTGAACTTATGTACCGGTAACAGTTATTTACATTTAGTTATGTTTACGAAGAAATCAGGTATGTTATTAAGTAAAATCGAGGAATTAACAGTCTATAGAAGCATTAATAAGGTAAGACTTAAATTTTATTAAGGATTTTACGAAGAATTCATAATTGTAAGGGTTATAACCTACAAACATTCTATTTTTTTTTTTTTCTTCGCCTCTATAAACGTCAAAATGACCATTTCCGGTCATAAACTAACTGACTAACTCACTAAAAATTCGGTAAAACACTATTCGTTCCAATTTCCGTTTTTCCGTTAACGGTCTTTTCTACTTCGTGAAATCGTGACTTGTGATCAGTCAACTTAATTTCTCGTGAGAGATTTACTATAAGTATCTACTTAATTAAATAAAACATGGGAAAAAGGAAGAATGAAGACCCAGCCTACATCAAGAAGAAGATCCGAAAATTGGAAAAGAAGTTGGTTCGGAAGATTTATCACCGCCATGTTCATCACGGACACGATCCCAATCCCCTTTTTCTTCTGCACCGCTGCCTCCGGTTGCCCAACCAAACGGAGCACCGTCGCCATCTGCTCAAAATGACTGTACCAGAGCTTAAAGGTCTGTAAAACATGAGATTCCCTATGTACTTATACAGATATGCCTTAACAATGTACTTTTACGATATCAGTTTTTATAAAACCTGAGTGATCCCAATAGAGGATATATGTTAATTACTCAAAAGCGCCACCACGTGCGGGTGGACACTGGGTAAAATCGCACAAAATGCATGGCAAGCGCTATCACACTGCGGGTAGACAACGCCAAAAATTCACTTCCATACTGGAACTCTATTTATTGACTTAGCGCTATCACTAAGCGGATAGACGTGTCTATATCTTTTATATGAAAATTTTCAGGCGCTATCACTAAGCGGATACACGTGTCTATATCTTTTATATGAAAATTTCAGAAGAAAAACTGCCGGAAGACCTCTTACAAGCACTGGGAGCTGAAGGGGAAGAAGAGACAGAAGTTGGAGAAGCCATCCGACCAGAATTGGTACTCCGCTGGACGAGGATAATGCAGGTGGGACTCGGAAAAGAATCTCGGGAGGCCATTATTAGGAAATATCCCTAGAGTAGTGGCTCCCATTATGAATACAGAAATATCTGCTTCACAGTCAGAAACAACCTTAAAAAGGGATAAAAGAATCTGACAAAGACAAAACTTAGTGGGAAAACTAATAACTTTTCTGGGAAAGTCCTTGAGCAAAGTACTGATAGGTAACTTAAACAGCAAAGTCCTTGTTGAAGAAATAAGCGATGCAGCAAAATTAGCTGCTTAAATACAGAAATTTTTTTGCTTTGGCTGGTGTTAATAAGGTGGTCTAAGATGCTATACGCACAGCAACACCAGATGAAACATTATTTGGGTCGGACTGTGCTTAAAAAATCAGGCCTGCACAAGCTATCCAAAAAGCAGGCTCCACAATTAAAACAGCAAACCAGGAAAAGAAGTCATCTAAACCTAGGGCTCAAAAGAAACAGGAAAACTGGAGAGGTCCGCCGCAGTATCAACAACAACAACGAGCTCGCGGAGGGCACCAGAATCAGCATCAGAGGCAATCTCGACCAGACCATGTGCACTGGAAAACTCGGAAGTCAGCCCCACCCAGTTCCAAGTCCAGATACCGCAGATAGACACTCAGGTACATGCAGGTAGACTTAAATATTTAAGAAACAACTGGTGTGAAATAACCAGCGATCCATTCATTTTAAAATGGATTGAATAATATGATAGATTAAGATAATAAACACATTCTTTTTTTTATTGAAGGCTATGAAATTCCATTCAGGAAAACTCCACCTTCTTACGAAGCTGTAACACAACATTGGTCAGAGAAAGAAAAAAGAATTACTTAAGTTTGAAAGTGATAAACTGACTATTTTAGGTACAGTCTCAGAATGTTCTTTCTGTCCAAATCAATTTATATCTCCCATATTTTTGGTTCCAAAACCCAATGGCTCATATAGATTTATATTAAATTTAAAACTCAATAGTTTTATAGAAACAGAACATTTCAAATTGGAAGATATTAGAACAGCTTGCAAACTTATATCAAAAGATTGTTGTATGATCTCTATAGATTTAAAAGAAGCCTGCTTCTCAGTACCTATAGCAGATAATTATAAGAAATATTTAAGGTTTACTTTTGATGGCCATTTATTTGAATTCAATGCTCTGTCTTATGGTTTATGTACAGCACCTTTTGTTTTCACAAAGTTACTAAAACCAGTTTGTTCTTACCTTAGAGTAAATAACATTATTATGACATGTTAATTAGATGACAGCCTATATTTCCATAAATCAAAAAGAAAATGTGAGAAAAATGTACAATTTGCAGTAAATCTTTTGCAAAAGTTAGAATTTGTCATCAATTTTGAAAAGAGACATCTTATACCTAGCCAATCATGTCAGTATTTGGGTTTTATTTTAGAATCATCAAACCTTACTTTATCAGTTCCCCAACAAAAAGAAATTACAATATTGGACATAATAAAAAGTTATAAAGTTAAAAGCCAGTGTCGAATAAGGGAATCCTCTCAATTGTTAGGAACATTAACTTCAATTTGCCCAGCAATTCCTTATGGCTGGGTATATACCAAGATCTTAGAAAGAGAGAAATACTTAAGTCTGCTACAATCAAATGACAACTGTGATGCAATAATGCCCATTAAAAATTTAGTCCACCCAGATTTAGATTGGTGGAGTAAAAATTTGTCCAAATGTAATCCAATAAAGCAACATAATTTTAAAACAGAAATACTAACAGATGCTTCAACTACTGGTTGGGGAGCTGTATCTGAACTGAATAAAGCTTCAGGTTCATAGTCAGATTTAGAAAAGAATTACCACATAAATTATTTAGAGTTAAAAGCAGCTTTTTTAGGGCTCCAATGTTTTGCAAAAGATTTACATAACTGTGAAGTGTTATTAAGAGTAGATAATACTACTGCTGTTGCATATATTAACAAAAAGGGGGTGTTCAGTTTCCACATTTAAATTACATTACTAGAGACATAATATGGCAATGGTGTGAGAAAAGAAATATTTGGATATATGCATCTTATATTAACACAAAAGATAACTATGAAGCTGACAGAGAATCTAGAAAAATCAATGTTGAATGTGAGCTCTCTCAAATGGCTTTCAGTAAAATACTGGAACAGTTGGGGTGCCGAATATAGATTGGTTCGCATCTAGAATTAACAGAAAATGCAGAAAGTTTGTATCCTGGAAATGTGATCCTGAAACCTTCCAGTCGATGCATTCACTCTTAACTGGTCAAAATACTATTTTTATGCATTTTCTCCGTTTTTACTAATATTAAAATGCCTTCAAAAAATCAAGACAGACAAGGCCACGGGTATCTTAGTTTTTCCATATTGGCCATCTCAACCCTGGTTTCCACTATTGGACTCATTATTAACTAAGGAATTATTAATCTTTAACCAAATCATGTTAAATTCACTCCCTAACAGTTCCACGAAACAGTATGACTGTTCCTTGAAATCGTGGTGGCTATTTTGCAAGAAATATAACATAGACACCTATGAAGCTTCTGTTCCCTACATTTTAAATTTTTTTAGTGAATGCTTTGATTCAGGAGTATCATATGGTACAATAAATACTACCAGATCAGCCCTTTCACTGTTAATTAGTTCTAAGATTGGATTTGACGAACGGATTAAACGATTTATGCGAAGCGTAAATTGTACGAAACCGCCTACCCCAAAGTATAATATAATCTTACCTGGGACCCCGCGGTAGTATTAATCTATCTTGCAAATCTTTACCCCAATGAAGACATAACTTTAGAAAAACTCACAAAGAAGTTGGTAACTATCCTTGCCCTTACTACAGGTCATAGAGTACAAACTTTGTCTTTAATTAATATAAAAAATATTAAAACTATGACCGATGGAATTCAAATATACATTCCAGACATAAAAACCTCAAAAACAGGCAACCTCCAGCCACTATTACATCTCAAAATTTTTGATAATAGAATTGAAATTTGTACAGTCTACTGTAAAATGTTATATAAATAGAACTAAACCATTACGAAATGATATTGAAAAGCTCATACTAACTTTTAAAAAACCACACCATAGTGCCTCATCCCAAACTATAAGCCGATGCATAAAAATGATCTTGCAGGATTCTGGAATTGATATAGATACTTCACAGCACACAGCACCAGACATGCTTCTACATCAGCTGCTAAAAGTTCTGATATAGCTAGTTCTGAGCTGTTCTTTGTATCAATCAAATACAAAGAACAGCTGGTTGGTCTCAGAACTCAGCCACCTTTGCTAGACATTATAACAGACCAGTTATTCAAGATCCAACTGCGTTCAGTGATGTGATATGTAACACATTAAATAATAATATGTGATTTTCTTAATCTCTAAGATTGTAAAAAATTTAATTATTGTTATGTTTCTGTGATTTTAATAAATAACTTTGTAATTTTACTACCAAGTATTTATCTACTTATAAACAACCCTGACTAACTTTAAACATCTACACGTAAATCTGTCTCGGAGAAGGAGTAAGTATAATTATGTGATTAAACGAACTTACCTTAAGTGAAGTTCTATCATAATTATACGAAGCTCCTTCTCCGAGACAGAGTCTCCCAACCCGTCCCTACTGAAGTTCTCCCCTTAATAGGGTTGTTTAAGAAGAGCTTTAAACGAAATGACATATCCACACAGGGTTGCCCGACGAGAGAACAGTTTTATCTTTTATTTTTTTTTAGCTTTGAAATAATTGTGATTGCGCTGGCACGATGACGCGCTACTACACGTAAATCTGTCTCGGAGAAGGAGCTTCGTATAATTATGATAGAACTTCACTTAAGGTAAGTTCGTTTAATCACATAATAATATTTACAAAGGAATTCTCCATCAGCTGTCACTGAAACCTATGAAACCGCAATCGCTAATCTCACTAGACATTTTACGGTTGTTGTTGTTTCATGCTACTTTATTCATAGACTGGAGATAACATACAGTCACGTACACACTTTATGATAATGGTCGGGTACTTTATATTTCTCGAAGCAATAATGGACCACTGCTTTCGAATTATAAAGTTCAATTTACAGTGTCAGACCTTTCAGATTTTGTTCATCACCCCACTATGAGGTGTGATTTATTTATTCACTAGCATCGCCCCGCGGTTTCACCCGCGAAGTTCCCGTTCCCGTGGAAATATGGTGATATAATTATAGCCTATGTTCACCGGAGATAGTGTAGCTTCCCAACAGTGAAAGAATTTTTCAAATCGGTCAAGTAGTTCCGAGGCTTTTCAATGCAAACAAAAAAACAATGAAATCTTTCCTCTTCATAATATTAGTGTAGATTATATACTTTATTGTACACCAAATGTAATACAAAAAGTAGACTTAAAACTAAAACACATACAATGGGCGGTATAGTAAGTTCAATAAACATTCTAAATATTATTTACACTTTATACTTATTACCTCTCTTTGTACACAGACAAGCGATCTCTTTTTGCTGAAAAATGATTAAAATATATAAGCATTATTATTGTAAGTGTGGGAAATCTACAGACTCTTACTGATTAAAACCCTAATGCCCTTTCCTTATGTGACTCCCGACACCCGGGGCGTCTTCTACTTATGCAGTGGCTGGGACGTAAGATTTGCCTATCCTTCACGTAGTCCGCCTCCTCATTTTCTAGCATTACTACGTCAAAGAAGGAGGTGACTGCTGCCCATGCATCATGCATCGCTCTGAAACGTGGATTGAACCAGGGCCAGAAGCGAGAGGTCGCCGCCGATCACCCCGACGAAGGCACAGCGGTGCTCCGCCTTAGCAGAGCAGACCTCTACCGTGTCCTCCGGGCGATACACAGTGGTGAAGTGATTCCGAAACAGGTAGTTCTTGAAACAAAAATATATAAGCATAAGCACTCTCCTAGACTTCCTTAGTTGCGGAACAAATCTATTATTTGATGGAAAGAAAACACGTACCTAATAATCCCAAGAAAGACCTTTCTACGTTAAAGTACCATCATCTATACTATGTAGAGCAAATACGTCTCCATCACTTTTTAAAGTAACTTACTACGAACCTACAAAAAGATGTAGCAATAACTGTCAAGCATGAAGAATAACATTTCCATTCGACCTGACTAGCGGGATTATTTACCTGCCGACCATTGCAAAGCTCTGCGGAAAATCCGCCATGTTTTTTCCGCTTTGACTTCGATCATCACGGCGCTAAGGGTAAAAGATAAATGATCAGATTTTTTTTCAAGTTTGCTCAGTGCCCTTTCTTTTATTTTTTTTTCTTTTTTCCCTCTATTTTTATCGGCTTCCTCTATGTGGTTCACTATGGTAATGATGAGTAATGTCATTCTATTATTTTTATGAATGACTTTATTATTGACTGTCCGTTTTTACGTGAAAAGGGGTTAGAGATGTGTTTATTGGGTTGAATGCGGTGTTTATATGACCTCAATGACTTACCAAGTGGTTATTTTTAGTACTGCATGGACTCTTCATATATTTTGATTCACGGTTATTCAAAAAGCTGACTACAGCTGACCCAAAATAAACAGAATGATAATATCAATATTTTGCACAACAGATTCGAGAAAAGATACTATACCTCGCCTAGATCGAAAAAATGAAGGTGACAAAATGCTCTTAGAAATATATTACAGTTGGCATTTAATGGCTTGGCATGGCTTGTATAGTCTGAAATTGACGTCAAACACTAAATATCGGTAGTGAAAAAAATACACCCAAGGGAGCTAACCCTTGCTTTAGTGCTAGCGAAGGAGGAGGTGAAATGCGTGCGGGAGAGGGAAACCTTACGCTCCAGCCGCCGCAACAGAAGAAGACACCCCGGGCGTCGGGAAACGCAGGGCGATTCCCGGCTACCGTAAGCGCGGGCATGCGGACGGCGAGCTATGGGTGGCTTGTCGTCCTATAGCAACCAGGCCCGGGTCGACGACGCGTCGTGTTCCACTCGCGCCTCGAAGAGCTGTCAGCAACGAAAACGGCGCCCTATATGGTCAGTGCCTGCTAGGTTTGCGGAATTTGTTCGAAAGAGTCACCGCGGCCCTGGAACGTAAAGGGCACAAGAAGAATCACGGATGAGTTTTAATCAGTAAGAGTCTGACACTCCATTCCGCCCAGAGTGGGAGAAGTCATTTGATGATTTCCCATCCAGAAAAAAGGGGGGGCTAATCCTGACTTGGCCTTGTGCTTCTTCATATTAGAATTTTACTTAAATCTTATCAAAAGATCATATCATTATCAACTGTTTCAGTATGCTAAAGATAATTCATGCGGCGTGGCGCTCGAATGAATTCACCGCAACAGACCTGAGTCAATATCGTAGCAAACGTTGCTGGAATACAAATCAGGCTGGAAGATCTTAGATGTCTTGATAAAGTGCACCTATAAATTAGTCGTTGACGTCTCATTGTCTTTCATGAAAAAATTTGTTATTTGTTGTTATAGAAGTAGTTTTTTGAAATGTATACAGGGTGTGCCGGAAGTGCGTGCGGTCATATTTAAGGGTGATGTTGGGTAGCAAAAAATAACTGAAATTCTCATTTGTTAAAAAATTACGACTACGAAAAACGACTAAAAAGTTCCAAACAAATGACTAGTCAGGTAGTTAATTACAGTTACTGGCATTTACTTTAGTTCAATCACAGATTGATGTCACGAAGCTTCAGGCTACGCTTTGTTTTGAACTTGTTAGTCTATTTTTGCGGTCGATTTTTTTTTAACTCTGTAATCTTTTGTTTCGATATTTTTAAGGTGCCATACCTTGAAAGGAAAAAACGGAACCCTTGTAGGATCACTTTGTTGTCCGTATGTCTGTATGTCAAGACCCTTTTTTTTTCAGGAACGCGTGGAGGTATCAAGCTGGTATTTATATTACATACTCAGGTCTACTATCCCTTTAGCTGTGAAAAAATCAAACTTGTAAAGATACACGGGTACTTCCCGTGAACTCTTGAAATTTGGTACGAAGCAACATCTTACAGCACACATAAAGGACAAATAGCGAAAAAAGTAAATTTTTACATGCACACGTTTCTAATTGTACTCGATTGTTGTGATGGGTGAACCTTTTCTTATATACCTACAAATTTGTACGGAACCCTTAGTGCGCGGGTCCGACTCGCGTTTTTCCATAATGTAAATCAGCTACCCAACAACATCTTTCTCTTGATCATCATTAAATAACTAGCAATCCATTCCAGTCCATTAACTCACACAATTATACCTTTGTTTATAAATTGTATTCTTATAAACATTGCTAATATTGTGATTGTTACCTTTTTGAATGATCTCAATAAGTGAGCATTTTTAGACAACTCTTACCTTAACACTGCTTATCGTGAACGTCTGGTTTTACAGATACCAGGCAACCAAATCAAATGACCAAATTCCACGCATTAAATAGCCGAAAGATATATATATGTCCAGTAGCGGCGGACATATGAAAGACATTTGATCAATCCTGAGCCCTCAACTCATGAATCAAGAGTATTTGAGACAACACTACACTCAGCTGACCTCAAATAAATAGAGTTTTCACACAACACACTACGTAACTAAAAAATGTTTGGCTGTCTCACAACAAACCGGGAATTGTTTGCTTAGTGCAGCCGCAGCGTGAATAGTAATTAAAAAATAAAGACCTGGGCCCCAAGTCTGCTATTTTTATAAATTCGTCATTCCAACACGATCCCTTGTAATTTTGCTAAATTCGTAATCTACTAAATTTATAATGGTCGATCATTGGTCGGTCAATGGTCTCGTAATACTTTCTGATAACCGAGTTATTTAAAGCAATGACTGCACAATGACGTTCTAATGGTAGGTCACTGATCAAAGGAACTGTCAAAATTTTAGCAGATTATCGCATACGTCTGTCATTTATTTGTCATTATGTACGAGATTACCATTCTATGCCAATTCTTTCAATGGAGTGTCAGTGTTGACATTTGGAAAGTCATAATGATGCTTTTATATTAGTAGATTACCAAACTTGTCAAAATCAATAATTATGAAATCAATGATAGACCATTCTGACACTATTGTAATAGCAGACTTGAGGCCCAGCCCGTTTTCCAGGTTAAAATAACAGACGTGCTACAGGGCAACAAGCCATGTATATTCTCACTGCGATACTTACAACAAGTTTGTGGACGACGTTCTTAAAAGATCGTGGAATGCCAAAGATTAATCCGGATTAGATAAATGAGGACACACGAACCTTGTCTCGGAATAAAGTTTGATTGTGTTGAAAGTTTCGTGCTGAGCCTTTTTAGGGAACGGTTATAGTCATATATTGTGTTAGTTGTGTTTTGGTGCTATCCTGGAAAAAATATCGCGTCCTTAATCAGCGGGGTTCGTGAAAGACATCTTAAGCATCATCTAGAGGAGCATTACTTCTAGCAGCATTTATATAATAACAACATATTATATTATCTATAATTCTATACTAATAAATAAAGCTGACGAGTTGGTTTGTTTGCTTGAACGCACTAATCTCAGCAACTACTGGTCCGGTTTGAAAAGATTATTATCGACCTTGTTTTTAATTTTTAGTTCATTTTTTGACATGGCAGGCGTGTTTTTTTTTTCTATATACTAAGCAAGCTTGAGACGATTATAGTATACCTACATATTCGTAATTTTTTCATGAAAACAAAATATTTTCGTTTTTATTTATGAACCGCCCTTTTTATTTTTTCATTTTTTAGCTAGCCTACGTTACCCGGGATAACTCAACGCTTCTAACGATATTATTAGATTCTAACGATAACACATCAGTTAAGCCGTTTAGAGGTTATGGTGGAATAAAGGAACTCACAAACATACATACTTACATACACACATACATGAACCCTGAAACATAACACTCCTTTTAAGCAGTTGTGTAAAAACGGACTTATTAAAAATAATTTGCTTACAAACTATTTTTATGAAATTCACTATCGTATATGTAGAACATAAAATAAGATTTTAATAATTAGAATTAAGATTTTAATACAGGATTATGTATAAAAACAAAAAGAAATTATAGTTTTCTTTTGTAGTCCAGTAGGACATGAAACTAAAAACTATTTAATATGATATTCACGCGAATGGATGTAAGCTTCAGAGATTTGCGGCACGGCGGCACCCCGCAAGGGTTTAGCCTACCACGTATCGCTTACGTTACGTGTGGTCGCGACTGACCGCGTTCGAGGTCTGAACTTTATTCAGCATATTCTGTGGGTCATGTTTTGTTGGAAATTACTTTGTTCGGAAGTTTCTCGAGTAGGGCAGTGCGTGCTCTAACTTATTTTGGGATCGACTTGAACACACATACAAACACGAGCTTACTAATTCCTGTTTGCGAATTAATCTTCTTATTCGTTCTCCAGGTAAAGCATCGCTTGCTGAAGTTGATCTGAGAATGGGTGTCTATTTTAACATACTCAGTATACCTCGTGCCCTTTTTTTCTGCATGGGAAATCATCAAATGACTTCTCTCGCTCTGAGTGGAGCGGAAGAGAGTGTCTGACTCTTACTGACTTTACCTACCCGTGATCCTGCTACCCTTAGTGTATTTTGCGTTCCAGGGCCGCGGTGAATCTTTCGAACAAATTCTGCAACCCTAGCAGGCACTGATCCTTTCGGGCCCCGTCTTCTTTGCTGACAACAATTTGAGGCATGCGTGGACCCGGGCCTGGTTGCTATCAAACGGCGAGCCACCTATAGCTCGCCGTCCACAGGCCCGCGCTTACGGTGGCCGTGAATCGCCCAGCGTTTCCCGACGCCCGGGGCGTCTTCTTTGTTGTTATCCTCCGTAGGCCTCGGGCCTGCAAGTTAAACTGTTGGTACTCGCTGTCATTTGAAGAATATTGACACTTGTTCCGCGTAGTCAGAAGGCAAAAAATATGACAATAGTTTTGTCAAGTGTTCTCGTGTTATTCAGCTACCAGGTAGTCAAAGTCAGATATTCCATGTAAAATACTGGTACAGAGCTACATTCCATTAGATTGTAAGCTGACTCTAACTTAGTAAGGAAAAGGCATCTCAGATTGCTTGATGTATAGATAACGTCATCAGCTCTAGCGCAGCTCAGCAGGAAACCTCTCACGCACTGAAATACTTACCTCATATAAGGCTGTATCCAGATGATGAAGCTGTTTTCTTGCTTTATTTCAGACATCACTGATATTTCATTCATCATCATCAGAAAAATCTCGTGATGGAACCGGAGGCTGGGATAAGCGTGGTGATTAATGCTTGTGCTATTTCTGCATGAAAAAAGGCTTTCTTCTACATTGAAGCAATTACAGTCTGTTGTTATTATGCGGGTTGGTAAGGTGTAGTGATGTTTTCAAAACAACTATTTTCGAGGGAATTATACCAGTCAACCACCAATAAAGTTTCCACCAATACAAATTTTGACTAGCTGATGATAACTTCATAATTATGGAATATTCATTTGTGTTTCTTACTTGTACACCCTGTATGAGTATATTGTAGAAAACATAAAAGTAAACCATCGTAATCCATATCACACTATACGATATACTATTTTTTTACAAGTACTACTTGTTTGGCAAGGCAACAGAAAACCGACCGACACTAACTCTCCTCGATGTTAAAAAAAATCACGTTTACTGGATGAATTACCAATAAATCCGCGAATTCGGGATTCACTTGATATAAAGACACCACATATACTCGTATGATCAGAACGCTGCTACGCCAAGCTAATTAGTAGGTAAGTGCTTTACTTGCACAACCATCATAGCAATTTTCCCAACCTTCTCCTTACCTACGTCCAACTAAAAAATAAAATAAAAATAAAATAATCTTTATTAAATCTTGTACACAATATAGTTACAGATTAATAGCCACAAGTAATGTTAAATAAAATAATTATGGTAGTCTCCAACAAATAACATATGTGTTTAACTAAATCTATACTTATAATAAATCTGTAGAGAGGTCAATTCTGTACAAGGAATATATTTTCAAAATAACTATCAGGGGGTGATTAGTGATCGATACTGGTGCCAAAAATGCAATCAGTTAAATTTTTGTCTGTCTGTCTGTCTGTCTTTCTGTCTGTCTGTCTGTCTGTATGTTCTTTATAGAAACAAAAACTACTCGACCGATTTTAACGAAACTTGGTGCAATTATTCTTCATACTCCTGGGCAGGTTATAGTATACTTTTCATCACGCTACAATCAATAGGAGCAGAGCAGTGAAGGAAAATGTTGGGAAAACGGAAGAAGTTACTCCATTTTTTAAGCTTCCGTCGCGTGTGTAGCCTTAATGGTAAAAGTTACATAGAAATCATGTATTACGGAAATGTTCTACATAAAATTATCTAAAAAATATCCCGAAACAGCATGTCTATCTTTTGTCAATTTTAAACCGATCGGGCTGAGAGTTTCAAAATCGGGGGTAAAGTAACTATTCCACGCGGACGAAGTCGCTGGCAGAAGCTAGTTATCAATATTTCTGGACTTATGATAAATTTATTTTAAACCTACAATTATGTATAATTAGCGACTTTCCTGAGCTAGGTTTATACAACCTGTGTTTCAGGTCATTTACAACTACAACTATATTTACAACTATATTTACTTGCTTAAGTATCCCGGGAAACTTCAGCCCAATCATAATAGAAAAATGATGCCGATATTTTCTAATAACAATAGAAACATTTCGTATTTCTAAATAATATTTTGCCACCACATATATTTATCTCCATCAATAACCCCATAGTTCCTTATGACGTAAAACTGAATAATATTTTCAACTTCTAGGCAGAGGCGGTTGCAAACACCGGTAGTTATTGGTAAAGCTCATAATTAATATACTAAAATAACACCACAAAACATACATTGCTCTATTAAATCCTAATTTATTATGCTTACCTGTTAGCAAAACAAAGCTTCGTCAACAACTAGCCCCGCAATAGATAATGGCCACTGTACCAAATCTGCGGACCGCATCGCAGAACAAACGAACCAAAAATTAACTTTTGCGCCAAACAAACGTTTGTCATTCAATGTTTGCAGGGATTTAGGCAACGTGGGCGCGATTCCCTATTGTTAAAATATTTACTGCTAGCCAACCCGTTTGCTTAGGACCTTGTAGTTCCTGACTCAGCTATGGACCCCGAAACATCGCCGTACATAATCTTCGGTACTGTAATCATGTGAAAATAGCCAAAGGTACCGCGAATTTGGGTCAGAGCTCTTGCGGGACCGATTAGAGGGGATTTACAACCAAACCGTACTGTTTTTGCATTATTTATATGTAATTCTCTGGATATTTTGTTTCGTGTCGGTAATTTGGAGATAAATTGGTTTGTTCTGTAGCATCAGGTCGTTTAGCTGAGATAAACTCGGAGCGAAATAAAAGATTTGGGGAAAGTTTTTAGTGTGTTTGTAAATACAACAGCTTTATTTTACGTTGCCGTTGGTATAATCAAGTATTTGAAGTGTATAACATTTGACCATTACTACCAACCCTAAATCCAATAAGTTCAGAAAACAGCGAAAATTTCTATAAAATTTATTAAAGTCTGTGAGAAGGAAAATTTCATTGCATAGTCGCTTATTTTACTGACTGCATTGGATTACTTTTTCCAGAATTTAAAGTTTGGACTGCATTTAAAAGTCCTAAGATTTCTGAATATGATATTTCTTACTGGCCAATGAACGGAAAATGATTTGGACAATGTTTTCAATTAACAACATATAAAATCAGGGAAATATTAGAAGGGACGACTGAACCAACTTTCAAATGGTCGTTTTCGGTTTATTTGAAAAATATGCCTTTTAAACAGCTTACGTGACTGAACGACTATCTTATTACCAACTAGCTTCTGCCAGCGACTTCGTCCGCGTGGAATAGTTACTTTACCCCCGATTTTGAAACTCTGAGCCCGATCGGTTTAAAATTGACAAAAGATAGACATATGCTGTTTCGGGATATTTTTTGTTGGCAACACCAACAAAGCACTATGCAATCAATACTTGCAACATTGTGCCCATATTGAATAAGTTAATTGTAAGTTCATTCGTTCTTTGAACGAGACTCAAAAATATGGATGTCTGACGAGTAGACGTGTTGCTCTTGTGTCCTAATAAATCTTCTAAAATAGTGTCAAAAAACTGTGTTTAAATCCGACAACAAGCCTCCACCCGCCGACTATCACCAGCAAATACAAAATACAGTCCACGAAGTAAACATTTTGGTCCCCGAGCCGGATAGTTTGGCAGCGTGGTTGGCTACGAGGTTGGCGGCAACGATCCAGTCTCTTCACGAAGAGGACTCAAGCGATTAAGCAGCCGTCTGCAGCATCCACGAAGTTCGAGGATCATTTCAAAAAACTGCAACGAAGCTGGAATATCCATTTGCAGTAATAATAAATCATACATATTTCTATAAAGACAAGGAAGCCGGAAGCGGTGAGCGAAGCAGCTAGAAAACTTCATTCGACCGTCCAGTTGGTGCTCTTACGTCATACGTCAAGTAGCCGATCCGCCAATCAACGGTCGTCTTGAAGAATCACTTCGCCGAATTCGCCAATCAGCGGTCTTCGCGGCGTGCATCTCCGTTTTCGTTCGTTCACTGGTATTCTATGCGTAAGCGATCCGTGGCGTCGTCCGACATTTTGCGCAGTTAAAAAAGTTTTACAAGTTTTTCAAAAGTTTACAGTTTGTTAACTAAATTTAGCTTAGTTTAAGAGTATTGTCTTAAGTTTCGTTCAAATATTGTTCACTAAGGTCGCGTTATCACAGGCACTATGGCAGAGTTAAAAAGGCTCACCTCGTCAAGAGGATACGTAAAGGGCAGTTTAACAAGAATGGCCCAGCAAAGTTTTCAAGACGACAGTTATCAAGCTCTAATTGCCAAAAAGGAGCGTGTGATAAAGGCATTTAACGAGTATGACGAGTACAATAAATCGATTTTAGCGTTGGATCCTTGTGATTCAGAGAATTACTCTGAAATCGAAGAAAAGTATTATAATATCATCTCTGTGTTAAATGTTGAAATAGATAAAAAACAATGTAATACTCTCATTGTAAAGGAGAATGTATCTAATATTAACAGTAAGATACGGTTACCTGCAATACAAATTGCACCCTTTACTGGTAAGTACAGTGAATACACACCATTTATAAACCTTTTCAAGTCAGTGATAAATAAGGATGTTAATTTAGATAATGTCTCAAAGCTTTACTATTTACGGTCATTTCTTAAAAATGAACCTTTTGACATAATAAAAAACCTTCCACTTAGCAGTGATAGTTATCCAGAAGCCCTAAGGTTACTCGATGAAAGATATAATAACAAGTATATCATAGTAAATGAACACATTTATTCGCTATTAGATATCAAGAGTTTGTGTAAGTCCTCCCCACAAAACATTCGTGATTTTGTTTCCCAAATAAAGCAAATTCTTAGTGCATTAAAAAACTTGGGCACCAAAGTTGATTCTTGGGATGAGATTGTGTTATGTGTTTTATTGCGTAAACTAGATAACTACACGTCGCGGGCCTACCAGTTGGAGCGAGATGGTGAGACATATCCTTCAGTCCAACAGTTTTTGGAGTTCCTTGAGAAAAGAGCTTTGGCTCTAGAGAATTCTGAACCGGTGATCCCACCTAAGAAGGCAGTAGTCAACTTAACATCCACCAACTCAGGTAACAAACCATGTTTTTATTGTAATGTTAGTGATCACAAACTGTATAACTGTAAAACTTTCAAATGCTTACCAGCTAAAGAGCGGCTTGAGTTTGTACAAAATAAAAGGCTATGTCAAGTATGTTTAAATCAACATGAAAAGAAATGTAGGTTCCATTTCAAGTGCGGTGAGTGCAAGAAATCCCATAACTCACTCGTGCATTATGAACCATTGCCATTGCCTGTTACATTAATGTCAGGCAACACATTTAATAATATTTTACTTCCCACAGCTATGGTCAAGCTTGTAGGCAAGGATAACCTTGAAGTTCATGTGAAGGCTATCCTAGATTCTGCTTCCCAAGTATCCATGATCACAAGTAGGGTTGTGGAGAAGTTAAAATTAGCTCCTATTCAAAATAGGTTGGATATAATAGGAGTCACAAATTCAAAACATACCTCCATGTTTTCTGTGCCTGTGGATTT
Organism: Hecatera dysodea; assembly: GCA_905332915.2. Taxonomy (NCBI): domain Eukaryota; kingdom Metazoa; phylum Arthropoda; class Insecta; order Lepidoptera; family Noctuidae; genus Hecatera; species Hecatera dysodea. Next base: position 7,387,719 of record HG995295.1, read on the forward strand.
GTGTTCATTGACATCAAATTATAAAACTTCATTAAATTGCCAGGTGGTTAAGAGAATAACATGTAAACTACCCCACAGTAGGATAAATATTTCTGATATCAAAATCCCTGCCAATACTGTGCTGGCGGATGAGAATTACCACACACCATCTGAAATAGATTTATTGCTTGGTGCTGATGTATTTTTCCAGATCCTGTTGCCGCCTGAGCAAGCAGATGTAACACAACCACAGTTAATAAACACAAGGTTTGGATATGTAGTAGGAGGGGGAATGCCTGCACAGCAGGCCTCTAATGCTAAGGTAACCTCTTTGCTTTGCTTAACATGTGACTCTGATATCAAGGAAACTGTATCATGCTTTTGGAAGGCTGAACAGGTCCCAGAAACATTTAATGAAAAATTAACTGAGCATGAGCTCGCTGAGAGTATTTTCCAAGATTCAGTTAAACTTGTAAACAAAACATTTTATGTTGATATGCCGTTAAAGGTGCCAATTGAGGAGGTAAATAATACACTTGGTAACTCATTTGATTCTGCATATCATAGATTTCTTAACTTAGAAAAAAAGTTACTAAAAAATCCAAGTTTACAATCTGAATATAACAAATTTATTAACGAGTTTGTAACATTGGGTCATGCTGAATATGTTGAACTTGGTTCTTATAATTTAAATAAGGATCCCATTTATTTTTTACCGCACCATGCTGTTCTTAACGAAAATAGTAAAACAACTAAAGTCAGGGCAGTATTTGATGCATCAATGCAAACAAAGAAGAAAGTTTCACTAAATGATTTAATGTTAAATGGGCCTCCAGTTCAAAAAGAGCTTTTCGATATTGCACTATTGTTTCGCTTTGGAGATTATACTTTTTCAACCGACATCCAAAAAATGTATAGATGTGTGATGCTTAACCCTGAATTTACATTGCTACAAAATATTCTTTTCCGCAATAACACTGATGAGGAAATAAAATGCATGCGGCTAAAAACTGTTACTTATGGCTTAAAAAGTTCAGCTTACCTAGCCACACGTTGTCTGAAGGAGCTTGCAATAAGGTTTGGAAAGGATTACCCATTAGGAGCTATTATATTGCTAAATAACTGTTATGTGGATGATGTGCTCTATGCAGACTCTAATCTAAACACTATGTTAGAGGCAAGGAAACAGTTACAAGAATTGCTTAGCTTGGGAAATTTCAACACACATAAATGGGCATCAAACTCACACTTATTGCTAGATGATATTCCAGATTCGCAAAGGCAGTTTGACGAGCTTGAATTACAAAAACAAGAGTGTAGCATGAAGGCTTTAGGCTTAACAATTAACATGAAACAAGATTGCTTTAAAATTAGCTGTCCTAATTTACCTAGTAATGATAGACCTACAAAAAGGGATATTTTAAGTTACATAGCACGTTTCTATGATCCCATGGGTTTTATTAGTCCTATAGTTATTAAAGCTAAAGCAATAATGCAACGACTTTGGTTTGAAAATATAGAATGGAATGATACTGCACCTGAAAACATAAGAGTGGAGTGGCTTAATTTTATTGATAGCTTAGCTAAAATGCATCCCATTGAATTACCTAGAAATGTTTCAGTTCCTGAGTCAGCTATCTCAGTGCAGTTAATTGGGTATGCTGATGCTTCCAGCACCGTTGGCTATGGGTGTTGTATATACCTACGTGTAGTCAATGCTTCAGGCGAGGTTACGGTATCATTACTTTGTTCCAAATCGCGTGTCAATCCTATAAGTAAAAAATTATCCGTACCAAGATTAGAATTAAATGCTGCTTATTTGCTTTCTATGTTAATTGACAGAGTCTATAATACTTTAAAATTAAAGGTGAAAATTGATAGTGTTATATTATATTCAGATTCTAAGGTTGTTCTAGCTTGGCTAAAAATCGAAATAACAAGATTATTACCTTATGTTGCAAATAGAGTAAAAATAATTAAAGAAAAAACATCAAATTATAGTTGGCATTATGTGAGGTCACAAGACAACCCTGCTGATCTAATCAGTAAAGGAGTAGATCCTTGCGAACTGTCCTCATGCGCCCTCTGGTGGCACGGGCCTTCATTTTTGCGCTCTCCTACTTATTCTTTGGAAGAAGTTAGTGTAGATGTAGCATTGCCTGTTGACTTACCTGAACTAAAAGTTGTTTCTGATTCAGCGGTTGCTTTGATTGCTCAAAGTGATCATGACTGTTTCCAAATTTTAACCAAATTTTCTAATCTTAATAAAGTTACTAGGATAATGGCTTACGTACTGAGATACATAATATCAGCCCAAGAAACAATAAAATATTAGATTCTTCACTTAATAGTTCTGAATTAGAAAAAGCATTAATGCTAATTATTAAAAACGAACAGAATAATCATTTTGCGGATGAAATAAAGGCTTTAAAAAATAATGAAAATGTCAAGGGTCCCTTAAAACCGTTACATCCCTTCTTAGATAGTCAGGGTTTAGTTAGAGTGGGGGGTCGCCTTCAAAATACGGACTTTTCATTTGCACAAAAGCATCCAGTTATATTACCAAAAGGTTCATTTATAACTAATCTTATAATTAGCCATGAGCACTCAAGATTATTACATGCAGCCCCAAAACTTATGCTGGCTCATTTAACCCAAAAATATTGGATTATAAATGGTGTGCGAGAAATAAAAAAGATAACACATAAATGTTTAACATGTTTCAGATTAAAGGCCAGCACTGCAAAGCAGCTGATGGGTTCTTTGCCTCAGCAGCGTATCACTGCCGCCCGACCATTTGAAAGGGTTGGAATAGACTTCGCTGGGCCCGTAGATGTGAAAAATTCTCGATTAAGACGCGCCATAATTTCTAAAGGTTACGTTAGCGTATTCGTTTGTTTTGTTACTAAAGCTGTTCATTTCGAACTTGCTTCTGATTTGTCAACTGATTCGTTTTTAGCTTGTTTTAAAAGATTTATCTCTCGTCGCGGGTTACCCAGTGAAGTCTTTTGCGACAACGGCGGGTGCTTTCGAGGGGCAAGCAACCAGTTGGCTGAATTGTACAAGCTGCACGCTTCTGCTAGTCATCAAACCCTGGTGAAAGAATATGCTTCTCAACAAGGCATAAAATTCCATTTTACACCAAGTTATTCACCAGTGTTTGCTGGGCTTGCAGAGGCAGCTGTAAAAAGCATGAAATTTCATTTAAAACGTATTGTGTTAAAATCGTTATTAACTTATGAACAATTAAACACTATCCTGGCTCAAATTGAAGCCGTATTAAACTCTAGGCCTTTGCTACCTATGTCTTCTGATAGTGCTGATTTCAGTTACCTCACGCCAGGGCATTTTTTAATAGGAACCTCTTTGGTCGCCTATCCTGAAACTAATGTTGCTGATGTACCTATGAATAGGCTTAAGTATTGGCAATTGTGTAATAAAATGACTCAACAATTTTGGAATGTATGGCACAAATATTATTTAAATACTTTGCAAAATAGGCCTAAGTGGCGTGATGATTTTCCCAACGTAACGGAGGGAATGTTAGTAATTTTAAAGGATCCAAATGCGCCGCCATTATTTTGGCCAATGGCAAGAATAGAAAAAGTTTTTCCTGGTAAGGATGGCAAGGTTAGAGTTGTGAATGTACAAATCCCAAATGGAAAAATCTATAAGCGATCATTGTCAAGCATTTGTATCTTACCTTTTAATTATAATAATAACGAATAAGTAAACAGTAATTGTTAAGTAGTTTAGCATAAATTATATTAAGCTGTTATTGCAAAGGCTGATAAAACCTTGCATAGTGAGATCTAAGTTTTTAGATAAGTGTTTATACCTATTACCTATATGGTTATAAAATTTCATTACAATTTTTTACTAGATATTAAGTTTGTTCAAAAGTTGTAACTAATTTTAGTTCATATTATTGATACTTAAATTCGACTTTATGTAATATTAGAAAGTAAGAAACTGTTTAAACTTCTATTATTTTGTCAAAAAAAAAATGGGATAGTAAGTTTTCTCCCGCTAAGTGGGCAGCATGTTGGCAACACCAACAAAGCACTATGCAATCAATACTTGCAACATTGTGCCCATATTGAATAAGTTAATTGTAAGTTCATTCGTTCTTTGAACGAGACTCAAAAATATGGATGTCTGACGAGTAGACGTGTTGCTCTTGTGTCCTAATAAATCTTCTAAAATAGTGTCAAAAAACTGTGTTTAAATCCGACAACAAGCCTCCACCCGCCGACTATCACCAGCAAATACAAAATACAGTCCACGAAGTAAACATTTTTTAGATAATTTTATGTAGAACATTTCCGTAATACATGATTTCTATGTAACTTTAACCATTAAGGCTACACACGCGACGGAAGCTTAAAAAATGGAGTAACTTCTCCCGTTTTCCCAACACTTTCCTTCACTGCTCTGCTCCTATTGATTGTAGCGTGATGAAAAGTATACTATAACCTGGCCAGGAGTATGAAGAATAATTGCACCAAGTTTCGTTAAAATCGGTCGAGTAGTTTTTGTTTCTATAAAGAACATACAGACAGACAGACAGACAGACAGACAGACAAAAAATTTACTGATTGCATTTTTGGCACCAGTATCGATCACTAATCACCCCCTGATAGTTATTTTGAAAATATATTCCTTGTACAGAATTGACCTCTCTACAGAGGGTCTACCCTTTATAGCAGAACTTTTAATGTCATAATATTATTTTGCATAACAACGGATGGCATAATCTTCACTTCGCAGAAAATTGTTTGGTATACCCTCATTTATCATACATTAAAAAGTCATAATTTTATAAGTCAGAATCATCTTTAGGCATAAATTTCATATCCATAATAATTAAAAAGTAGAACCATCGTATCGCAGAAAGTTCACAGTCAGAATCGTCTTTTGGCATACATTTCATATCGGTACTCATTAAAAGGCAGAACTGTCATATTTCAGAAAGTTAATAGTTAGAATCATCTTTTGGCATACATTTGACATCCATAAATTGAAAGACACATCTGTCATATTACAGAAAATTCATAGTTATAATAATTTTGCATTTCTTACCAGAATAATAAAATTTGTGCAGTGTAAAATGCTGCATGCAGCATGCAAGCAAGCATGCAGCAAGCAAGCATGCAGCATGCAAGCAAGCATGTAGCATGCAAGCAAGCATGCAGCATGCAAGCAAGCATGCAGCATGCAAGCAAGCATGCAGCATGCAAGCAAGCATGCAGCATGCAAGCAAGCATGCAGCACGCAAGCAAGCATGTAGCATGCAAGCAAGCATGCAGCATGCATCAAGCATGCAGCAAGCAACATGCAGCATGCATGGTTTCTGTCACGGCTACGGCGCTGCGGGGCTCCGGCGGTCCCACGCGAGTTTATCGTCGCAGATGGGTTTAACGCTCACCACCGCAGCTTCGGCTTGCTGCCCGGCTTCGCCGGCCAGCCTCAGCCGCGGCGGCGAGTGTTACAACCACCTGCTCCTCAACTCGCGGGCCGCCTCGCCCCTCCGCGCCTTCGCGGTTTTAAATTACACTCTAGGGGTAGGGCAGACAAGACTGCGTGGAGTCGGTTTTGCAGCGATTCGTTTCTGTCAGTAAATTTGTAGTAAAAAGCGTTTACTGTTAAGACACGGACATGTTTAAATTTTAATATACCTAAGATTAAATAAATGCTTTTTTATAGAAATGGTTAAATAGATTAATCCCAGATGAAATTCTGCCATCTTCATAGTATGCCAAGTGAAATTATACAAAATGATCGTTGTTCCAAGTAAACATTGTGCTAAACGAAATTATGCGAAATTTTAACTATGCAAAAGGTAATTATGCCAAATAAAATTCTGCCATCTTAATAGTATGCCATTGTAAATTCGGACATATAAACATTCGGCCAAACAATAGTTATACTAAATATTTTTTATGCCTTACAAATATTCGTTTAAAAAAGATTATGCCAAGTGTGTTATGCCAAGTAAAATTCGGAGCAACAAGATTCTGCCAGATAGAGGGAACCCCTCTACAGATTTATTATAAGTATAGATAAAATAATAAAAAACAAAAGAACACTGGCGAACTCCCAAACAAATTTTTGTTGACATTTTTTTTTTGCGTCTACCTATGAAAAATATCTAAAAGTATAGAGTTTGAATTTCTAAACAACTTTGTCTTCTGTTATACTTTTATAGGAAGTCAGGAATTAAAGATATTTCAGTTTGAATTTTTAGAGGTTATGTCTTGTCAACAAGACTAATCGAAAAATAAATACCTACTTATCACTTAAAATATCATTGATAGAAATGTATTTTCAATACAAAATAATCAACGGACTACGTATTTAGGATATTAAGTCTAACCGAATGTCCGTAGGTCTGCACATGGACATGGCCACATGAAACGTAGGTAGGTACATAAAACCTAATTAAATAAATACATATTTATTTAATAATCTTAGTCAACTATCTTTAGGGCTAACTGATTAGTTATAGATATATTATATGGTTAATTACATGGTAAGAGTAGGTCATTGGTAGGTAGGTAGTTACAAAAAAAACACTTTTATTTTAAATATTTATTCCTCATCTTCTCTAACCATAATGTCATCAAGAAAACCTGCGGGTGCTGTGATATTTGGTTGATTTCTGGCCCATCCTAAATACCATACTACAGTCATTGTATGAGCGCAACATCCAACAGGTTGACAATTGAAATGTCATGTTATTTTTTTTGCGATGTTGCCATACTCGAAATTCACTACGTAGTCATTTGTATGTACTGAAAAACTATGGCCGCTCTATAATCTTAGCATAAAAAATCGTGTTTATTTTAACAGTTGTATTCTGATGCAGACATGTATTTCCTAAGTATATTATGCATTTTGTAAACCCAAGCATTTTATGCAACTTGACTTAGATTTATATTACATAACAACATTAAAAGTATAGCTTATCCAAAAGTCATGAAGCCAAGTCAAAAAGAATAAAAAACTAAGCCATGATTATATATTATCATCAATAATCTAGTCAATGAAGCTCTCAATTATGAAGATTTTTTTTCCAGACTTTGATAGGCCTTATGATCGATTTGATAAAACTTAGTAAATTATTTCGTCAGTATCTATTACGGTACCATAAGTAGACGCTTAATAATTTCATCAACAATTTCCTCGCCAGTGTTCTTTAAAAGAGTCAGAAGTAAAGATTTTTTAATAATAAAAAATCTTATTATAACAAAATCTTTACTTTTAAAGAATTTACTATGTAAGTTATTAACATATCAAATATTTTTTCCATAATCTTGTTTAATCAGTTCTGATCCTCTTTCTCCAATCATGATGGTTGGTGCATTATTGTTACCACTGGTAGTGTTGGGCATAACGCTAGCATCAATGACACGTAGATTCGACACTCCGTGGACTTTTAACCGACTGTCTACTACGGAGGTACTTATACCAGAACCCATTTTACACGTTCCAACAGGGTGATAACCCGTCGTTACAAAATTTATACAAATACATTTCCAATACTCCTCACCATCTAATTCAAAATTATCACAAGCAGGAAAGCTGATTCTACCCAAAAACCCATTAATAGACTTAAAAAAAGTTGTGTTCACCACTTTTGTGTCCATCTTAATTCCTTTAACAGCAACTTGTAAATCTCTTGAATCGTGAAAATAGTTTGAATATATAAGAGGCGCATCGTAAGGATTGTTAGAACTCAAGGAAATATTTCCTCTTGAATAAGGGTGCAGAAGTGTGAAGAAGATAAAATAAAGTGCATGGTTTTTGTTGAGCTCAATAATAGATTTACGAGATACTTCATTGTAACGGAATATTGAGGTTAAGGAGTCGTTTAGGGTGGAGAAGTTTTTTGGTAATATTGAAATCTGATTTTCACAATTTGGAAACGTAGCATTATCAACTGTAGAGTAAAATGATAGAGCACCTGATGAAAAAGCGTTTTCTGTTAAATAGCCTTGACGCTTAGCTAGGTAGTCTATAGCACCATAATATTGATCCACTGCTGATTGTTGTTCAGGGACATCACCACAAATTGGTATGGGCACTATCGTATGCTCTTGAAGGTTTTGTCCTACCATTGGGGAATCAACAATACATGTGATATTTTTTGATAAAAGATGTTCTTTTGGACCCACACCCGACAGCATCAATACTTGCGGAGAGCCAATTGATCCAGCACTTAATATAACTTCTTTAGATACATAAATTGTCAGGTTTTGTCCGTCTTTTTCAATTTCAACACCATACGCTGTAGAATTTTCATTTATCAGAATCTTTGTGGCTAAAGCTCTTTTTAATATTTTCAGATTCTTTCTTTGTCTGATTGGCATTAAGTATGCTTCATTTGTGCTTTGTCTTATTCCGTCTGCAGCTGTTGCGGTGATGAACCCAGAGCCCATGACATTGGCCGCGTTTAAATCAGAAACTTTCTTGAAACCAATCTGATCCCATGATTCAATAACTTTTTGATACAAAGGATCGTAGGTTTGGTTAAATTTGTTTATTACAAGAGGACCATTGTGGCCATAGTGTTTATTAATCTTAGGATCATTCAACATATCTTGATTTTGAAGACTTTCAGCTTTCTTGAAACACCGTCTTACGTCCTCTAAGCTCCATTCTTTATTGCCTGCATCATACCAATTTCTGAAGTCTTCGTCATTCCCTTGTACGTAAAGCATTACATTAATACTGCTGCTACCGCCAAAAACTTTACCTCTGGGCCAACTTGCAGAACCATTGATTAGGCCTTGATCTGTTACTCCATCATTAACTGTTCGATACTGCCAGTCGTTTTTGGTGTTATATAAAGATCCTACCAATCCTGGAATCTGAAATTATTTAAGCACTATCAAAATATATTGCATACGAAAAAACATTGGGCATGTAGCATGAAACGTTTGCTTCAATCGGATAATTATTTATTATTAGAACACATCTATCAACTACAAAAAAATGTGGTTTTTAAGTTTTCGAGTAAGTCATCATCTGCCTAACCTTTTCCCAACTATATTGGGGTCGGCTCCCAGTCAAGCCGTATTCAGCTGAATACCAGTATTTTACGTGAAGCAGCTTCCTACTAGACCCATTAACTGGGGAAAACGGTACTTCTTGGTAGTTTTCGCGTAAGTGCAAAGAATAAATGACTACTGTCGCTTCAGATACATAATTACAATTAACTCACATAGGATTCTACTGGTGGGTCATCTCCTGCATCTATAAGTAATATATTCCAGTCTTCAACTTCTGTCAAACGGTTGGCAAGCACGCTTCCTGCTGATCCCGCGCCAATTATTATGAAGTCGAATTTCGCAAAATCTGAAAATGTTTAATGGAGCCAATTTATTAATTAATCACACGTATCAAACTACGGTGAGTGATATCCACATAACTGTTACATAAAGAAGGATGGGCTGCTTCTTGTAAAAAAATATTACAGTACATCTTTAATCTATGAAAAACACCCCAACAGGACCATTTATATATTGAATGTTAGTAGTTACAATTCACGACTTTCAATAAATAAACACATCAAAAGTATCTAGGGATCAACATATATTTTTGCAATAACTTTCCTCCTGATTGATATTAATTAAAATTTTCTTTAAGGATTCATCAAATAAAGTGTTTTCGTTTGTCACAGTAACGATAAACCAAGTCACCTTTGCATTAATAAAGAAATTTGCCATTTTCCTAATAAAGGGATTTTTGACATTTGAACCACTAACATTAAAGTTCGAAAAAAAGACTGAAATAACAGTTTTCTTTAAAATTTTATTGGGTAACTTAAACAATTAATAATCCGTGTTTCTACCGCGAACACTAACAACACAAGAACATCGGTTTGGCATACTCAAAATGAGTTCATCCAAATCACGCTGTGGAATGGCCGCCCATGTTCGTTGCAACAACAAAAAAAGGTCTTCTTGCGACTGGATACCCTCCATATTCGGCAGAGCTCTTCTCTGTAGCATATCCCATGCATGCTCAATCGGGTTCAAGTCTGGCGACTGAGCAGGCCAGGGCAGGACATTGATGTTAGCTGCGGCGAGAGTCTGTCTTACAACTCTTGCGGTGTGCGGTCGTGCATTATCATGCATTAACTGAAATAAGGGACCGATTTGCACTTGTAGAGGAACGATGACGTCTGATACAATCGTCTCAGCATAAATTTGAGCGTTGAGGTTGCCTCTGATCCAAATCAACTCAGTTCTTCCGCCGATCCAAATACCCGCCCATACTATGATGGTTCCACCACTATAAGGATGGACTTCCTGGCAGGATTTTAATCGCTGTTGGCGTCCAGGGGTTCTCCAGTGTCGTATACGTCTTGTATCCGGTCTCATACCAAAACGAGACTCATCAGAAAAGCACACGAAACGCCATTGTTCTTCTGCCCAATTTCTGTGTTCAAGAGCCCATTGATATCGAATCCTACGATTGTGCATTGCTATAGGTGGTACCCGTAGCGGTCTTCGGGAATGAAGGTTCACTTCATGCAAGCGGTTTCTGACTGTTTGGTCGCTAATTAAGTTCCCTGAAGAGTGATGAAGCCTCACGGCTAACATCATGGCGGTTATTGTTGGAGCTCTTCGAGTTAAGATTTGAATGTATCGGTCTTGTCTCCGTGTGGTGCAGCGATACCGTCCTCCATGGCGCTCAGCCAAGGTAAGCGAAGAGCTCTGCCGAATATGGAGGGTATCCAGTCGCAAGAAGACCTTTTTTTGTTGTTGCAACGAACATGGGCGGCCATTCCACAGCGTGATTTGGATGAACTCATTTTGAGTATGCCAAACCGATGTTCTTGTGTTGTTAGTGTTCGCGGTAGAAACACGGATTATTAATTGTTTAAGTTACCCAATAAAATTTTAAAGAAAACTGTTATTTCAGTCTTTTTTTCGAACTTTAATGTTAGTGGTTCAAATGTCAAAAATCCCTTTATTAGGAAAATGGCAAATTTCTTTATTAATGCAAAGGTGACTTGGTTTATCGTTACTGTGACAAACGAAAACACTTTATTTGATGAATCCTTAAAGAAAATTTTAATTAATATCAATCAGGAGGAAAGTTATTGCAAAAATATATGTTGATCCCTAGATACTTTTGATGTGTTTATATACAGAAGCCTAATGACTCTAGCCTGCTTTATTTGTAATACATATTAACTGGCAGTTATTTCATATTAAAATTCAGATTTTCAGTTACAATTGTAAACATTGGAAGCATTGGCTTATAATGTACGAGTAATAGTAACCAATTGTGACTGACCTATTTTTAGTTGAAAATGATATTATTATGCGCCCCTAAAATGAAAGGACTAATATCCATTGAGAGGCGTAAATCAAGAAATGCAGAAGGATATGCGGAGGAATGCATGTGTAACCTGCAGTAACTGGAGACGCTGCAAAAGAGAATGAAGACTTACTTGGAATGTCAGCTTCTGGCAGTGTGTCATGTTTGAGGATACATTGTGCCGCTGCGAAAAACTGCAGCGCAGCTGCAAAGGTTTCGGGAGCAGGTCCTGTCGATGGAGTCAGGCAGGACGAAGTGGAACTGTAAATTAAATAATTAATCATAAGATAATTTTCAAGGGCAAATGTGTTCCTAATTCTCCTAGCATTCATAAATTTACATGAAGAATATTCTGCTAAACATTACTTTTATCACAAAAAAAAACTTGTAGACTACATTTCCAATCTGTAAATCTATAAAATAAACAAAATAAAAAACAGAACTACTGATTTTCTTTCCGATTTTTTTTGGAAAAAAGCAACGAACTGATTTTTAAATCCTGCTCCTACCTCTGAATTAAAAACCTCTTTTCAAATATCCAAAGCAAAAGGATATTTGAAAAGAGGTTTTTAATTCCAAGTTTTTGACAGGAAAACTGCAAATTGAATCAAGATGATTGTATCGATTAGAATAAACGGACTTACCACGACATTCTCCAAAGCATGTGAACTTAACATTGTCTGAAAAATATCCAGTTTGTATGCATGAATAAGTAAAATTGTTTGATTAATCTTATTTGCACAATAGGTAAGACAATCGACCACTGTAAATATGATATACTTTTCAAGAGCAATATAGTTAATTTTCCAGTTTTCGATTTATTAAAACTGCGCATGCAGTTACCCACTTATTGTCAGGTCCTGAATCACTCGCTTTAATAATTTTTAATACATCTATTATAATGTATTGAATATACTAGTATCGCTATTATATAACATGTTTTACTTACGTCCTAACGTGTTCTTATGGCGCAATTATTCGCAGACTTCCATATATATTTCACCATCACGAAGTAAATTTGATTAAAACTAGAAATTGCGTTTTCTCAGGGTCTGTAATTCATACATCATTTGAAAGGCATATGTGAGGGTAAGAAAAAAAATATTCATGAAATTGCATTTATCATAAAAATTATAAAATGCAGGAACACGTTTAAAAAACAAAGCATCTGCAACATCTAAAATACTAATATGCCTCTAAATTATCTTGTTTCACTAATTCGGATCCCCTTTCTCCTATCATTATGGATGGACCGTTTGTGTTTCCGCTGATGGTTCCAGGCATCACTCCAGAGTCAATCACTCGCATATTCTTCACTCCGTGCACTCTCAGCCGGCTGTCTACTACAGACATACTTATATCACGTCCCATCTTGCAAGTGCTCACAGGGTGAAATATTGTAGTAACTAAATTAACACAAATACATTTCCAGTAATCTGTACTATCTAATTCAAATTCATTACAAGCTGGTACGTTCATTCTTCCCAAGAAAGCACCAATAGATTTGAAGTACTTGGTGTCCAGAATTTTTGTAGTCATTTTGATTCCTTTTGCAGCAGTTTCTAAATCTCGTGGATCCTCAAAGTAGTTTGGAAACACGAGAGGAGCATCTTTAGGATTGTTAGAACTCAATGAAATATTTCCTGTCGAAAATGGATGTAACAAATTGAAATGGAAAAAGAAAATGCCATGTTTTTGGTTCAGTTCAACTATGGAATCCATGATGGTCTCATTATAGCGGAATGCTGTCATAAAACTTTGTTTAAGTGAAGTGGTGTTTTTAGGAATTATTGACATGTGGTTCTGACAGTTGGCGTAAGTAGGTTGCTTTTCTGTGGAATATAATGCTATAGCATCTGTTAGTAAATTACTGAATGACAAGGAACCTTGACGGTTGGCAAGATAGTTTATAACACTAAGGTATGTGTCAACTTCGCTTGGTTGCTCTGGCACATCAGCAAACGTAAATATGGGTACCAAATTATGATCTTTGAGATTTTGCCCTACCATTGGTGAATCTACAATACATGGTATGCCATTTTCCTGAAGATGTTTTGCAGGACCAACACCAGACAACATCAGAAGTTGTGGAGAACTTATTGGACCGGCACTCAAAATAACTTCTCGAGATACATAAAATGTCTTCTTCACGCCATCTTTTTCAACTTCCACTCCATACGCTGTTAAATCCTCGTCTATCAAAACTTTTGTGACTAAAGTTTTTTTCAATATTTTCAAATTTGACCTACTCGCTATTGGCATTAAGTATGCTCTGTCTACACTTTGCCTTATTCCGTTAGCTGCTGTTACAGTCACAAATCCAGAAGCCATGACGTTTTCTGTATTTAAATCTAGAACCTTTTTAAAGCCCACTTCATCCCACGAGTCCACAACTTCCTCTAAATAGCTTTTGAAAGTGTTGTTGAATTTATTAATAAATAACGGTCCGTCGTGACCATAATTTTTACTAACTGTAGAATTGTTTAACATGCCTCTGTTTTGAAGACTTTCAGCTTTTTTAAAACATCTCCGTACCTCTTTAACACTCCATTCCTTGTTTCCCGCATCGTACCAGTTCTGGTAGTCTTTATCGTTTCCTTTAACATAGATCATACCGTTAATGCTACTACTACCACCAAACATTTTGCCCCGATGCCATCCTACGGATCCATTTATAAGTCCTTGATCAGTTTTTCTGTTATTTACTGTTAAATATTGCCAGTCATAAATAGTGTTTATTAATGCGCCTTCGGTACCGGGAATCTGGAACAATTTATAAAACATGAATTTATATTTTGAGTCCATTTGTAAATACTTAGATATTACAATGGACAAGCCTACATCAGCTTCTAGTGGTGCATCAAGTCCAGCTTCTATGAGCAATACATTCCAATCTTTTACTTCACTTAGACGGTTAGCAACTACACTTCCTGAAGAACCAGCCCCAACTATTATGAAGTCAAAACTATCGCCATCTGTAACAAAAGATATATTAAACACATTGCACGCAAAGCGCATATATTAGGTATATAGAATGGGCTAAAATGTGGCAAACGCATACCAGAAGGAACAACTGTGAAGGTCATGTCAATCACTGTTTAGCGTTGTTTGGGAAAGCCTATTCATCATCAGCCTATTCATTATCATACACCCGTGCCAGATGTATCATTCAAATAGAGATACAAAACCATTATCGAAAATGAGGTGGTAAATAGTAGTAGGTAATGTGAACTTATTACATAAAGTATAACAAAATGACAACCACGTGATGGTAAGAGGTAATTAGGCAAAGATAGATAGATGACATTAGAAATCTTGGTGAGGTTTCCTGTTCAAGGAAAGAATGGAAACAGTTGGAAGAGGCTTATGTGTCAGGAGACACGTTGACCAATAAACCGGGAAACTAGACGTGTTACTTACATACATACTTATTATTCATCATATTTTAGTTTCAGCAATAAAGACTTCCCTTTATTCATTGTATATACATACTAATTACATTTTTAAATATTAAAATACAAAGATATAAACAATATTTAAAAATATAAAAAATAGTAACCCACCGGTATCGGGAACAGGGTCCAAGCTGCCGATGTTATTAGCCCCTGAGAGAGGATCTTATAAAAATACCTGCCGAGTACTACTTTCTGGATCAAGCCTTTGATCCAGCTGCCCAACGAAAGCCTCTTTATATGTTGGTCGCGGCTCTTGGCAAGTATGCCAGTGGCCGTCACGACTATCGGCACTTAATATTATTACAATATAAACTTACCGCGTACATCAGCTTCCGGCAGTAAAGGGCGTGTTAGCAGACATTGCGCTGCTGCAAAAAACTGCAGAGCTGCTGCAAAGGTCTGAGGTATAGCACCCAACGTGGGAGACAAGCATGTTTCTGCGCTGAAACTAAGAACAAATAATTCCTCTTTATCTGTTTACTTTTAATGTATTTATTTCTTTAATGGGTATGCATAAATAAATTTTAATGGCTTCAATTATAATATCGATAATGGCGTGATGACACAGTGAAGATGTAAGATTCAATACCAAGTGATTAATTTGAAAATAAAATATTAAAAACCACGACTCACCACGACATTGTAGCTGTTTGATCACATGTAAAATGTTCGGCTATTTATATACTTAATTTGACACTTAATTAATATGCTTGGTCTCTGCAGAATGCACGATATTACACGAGGTTTATTCTGAGCCGATTATTATAATTCTATAGAATCTGAAAAAAAAACCTACTAAATATTGAAAAGATCCTTAGACAATACGATTGTTTGTCTTAACTAATATTATAAAGAAGAAATATTTGTTTAAATTGAATAGGCTCCGAAACTACTTGACCGATGTGAACATTTTTTTCATCATTAGAATCCTACATGAAAAAAAAACATCATCATGAAAAAAATGTTGCCCATAAAATTCATTATTTGGTGTGCGCTGAGAGAGAATATCAATTCTTATCCATTCAATGGTCAAATAACTATAGTTAATTATACATATACATGTAAATTACACATTAAATTATTCAAGTTGCCTATAGTTAGGTGGCTTCGTCATATTATCAAGTGCTCAAAATATCTTTTATATTGGGAATATATTAGCTACCCCACAGTTATTTCTGCTACCATGAATATGAGTTAAGAACCAGAAGATACCGGTACAAAAGAAAACATGACCCTACTTTTTCAAAGCTGTGTATTTAATGATTGTAAAATTATCAGAGTTATCCATAGATGTAATAAACAAGGAGATATGCCCCGTAGCCAAAAATGTACGGAAACCTGTGTCTCCTATTTTCCCCTACCACAGGGCAATCTGCGTATCTATTGCTTTTACTGAAATACATGCGTAGTAGACGCATGTATTTCAGTAAAAGCAATAGATACGCAGTCGCGCATACAATATTAATAAATCAATAAACAATCGCAATATTGATTGCTTTTATCTACGTATTGTTGTATTGTACCTGTACTTTGATATGGTAAATGATTCCATAATCACAAAATTTTGGTTTAAGCTTCGGTTTTTACAAAAAACCACGAAACAACACGGCATTCTTATATCTTGTCACGCTCGCGATCGGAAGCGCACTAGTTCGCGGAGTCGACCATTTGCGTATGACATGGTTGCTTAGACCACCTTGCCACTTCTCTTGTATTTTATATTTCTATGGTGTTATCACAACATTTTGACGAAATACAAAATGAGTGACAGCAGGAAAAATGAATAGAAACCGTCACTAGTAGCGACATGACCCCCAATAGGACAAAAGCTTCGAACACTACTCGTAAGCTCAACAGCTTTGCGAAGCTATGATTTTAACATTTATCTAATTGTACACGGCTACATGATAGATTCTGAAAAATTAAATCTGATGATGACTAGGTAAGTGCTAATCTCTATTCTCTTCTTTACTTCGTAACTTATTAATAAAACATTATGAGTTTTACTCACAATTATTATGAGTAGTGTATTCTATAAATAATTGCATAGGTACTTTGTTTACACATACACAAGATCAGGGATGTTGCGAATATTCGCATCCGCATCCGCAAATGCGGAACATCCGCATCGATTTAGACATCCGCATCCGCATAAAATCGTTGCGGAGCTGATGCGAATGTGTGAGTATGTAGGTCGCGACGAGAAAGAAAGGGGCGGGCCCGGCGAGTGGCGCGTGTCGAGTGTCGACGACCGGACGTGCTGATTGACCAATAGGAAAGCAATAATTTTGTTTTGGATTTCGGTGAATCGGTGACGGTGACGCACCTCGCTATTGTTTTGTCGTGACAAGATCTGACGCGCACGTTTTATTTTTATTGTCCTTAACTATTGCATACTCCTGTGGTAGGAACGAATTACAGGCGGAATTCATACTTAATAAGAGTGGGTCATACATATAATGCGATCTGCCGGAGCGTCGACATCGATGATTTCAATACGAGAATTTCAAAATTAAAAAGGACTCTTTGTTATTTATTTTTTGATAACGTAAACTAAATGGTTAAGTTTATGCTGTTTCAAACAAATTTTGACTTGTCTACCGCCTCAAATATTTCTGATTTTGTTTGTATGCTCTCTTCTATCTGTGAAAACTTTTAATTGGCCTTATTTTATTACCAACAAGCGTAAAAAATTGTTAGCGGCTAGATAAAATAAATAAATAAAAACATGTTAGAGCGTTTTTTGAAAGCAACAGATGCCTTAAGCCTCCACATAAATGACAGCGAAATTCTACCTCACCTATTTTACCAGAAGAGTGGACAATCATAGAAAGTTGCGTTGAGCTGTTGAAACCTTTTGAAGAAGCCACACGTGAACTTAGCAGCTCTGTCCGAGAGCTGCTAAGTTCACGTGTGGCTTCTCATTATTCTCATTTCATCAGTAATTCCAATAATTCGAATACTGTCATAAAAAGTTAGTGTGATAATTTAAATGAGTGTTAATCAAAGCGAGTTCAAACTGTTGTCCAAAATAGCACGTTAATTCTTATCAACTCCGCCAGCCAGTGTTCCAAGTGAACAGTTATTTAGTAGCGCAGGATTAATATACGAACCCTTGCGAAACAGAGTGGAGTCCAAAAAAGCGGCCATTCTACTTTTCATTAAATACAATGCTCCAATATTCAAATTTAATTATTAAAATAACTTACTACTTTATTATTAAATAAAGAAAGGATTAATATTACTGTTTTTTTACCCTACCAAACCAAAACTTAAGTTTTTTGTACAGATCCGCATCCACACCCGCATCCGCGGATGTGAGCCTCTAAAAATCCGCATCCGCGGATGTGAAATAAAATACATCCACAACATCCCTGCACAAGATCATATTAAATTAGCTGGCGAAACTGTGAAGTTTCGTATGTGAATACGAGATGAGTATCGCACGCTAATTTAATTTGACCATGTATTTTCCCTTTTTTTTCTTTTTTTTTCTGGATGGGAAATCATCAAATGACTTCTCCCGCTCTGGGTGGAGCGGAAGGTAGTGTCAGACTCTTACTGACTAAAACCCACCCGTGATCCTTCTTGTGCCCTTTGAGTTCCAGGGCTGCAGTGCAAGCCTAGCAGGTGCAGCAACCCTAGCAGGCACTGACCCTATGGGGCCCCATCTTCCTTGCTGACGGCTCTTTGAGGCGCGCGTGGAATACGACGCGCCGTCGACTCGGGCCTGGTTGCTATCGGATGGCGAGCCACCCATAGCTCGCCATCCGCAAGCCCGCGCCTACGGTGGCCGGAAATCGCCTTGCGTTTCCCGACGCCCGGGGCGCCTTCTTCTGTTGCGGTGGCTGGAGCGTGAGATTTTCCTCTCCCGCACGCGATCCGCCTCCTAGTTCGCTAGCATTACTGCTTTGCAACTAGAGGTGACTGCCTCCCATGCCCCTTTGCTCCGGGCCAGAAGCGAGAGGTCGCCGCCGCCGATCGCCTCGACGAGGATACGGCGTCGTTTGGCTCAAGCAGGGCAGACCTCCACTGTATGCTGCACCATGTCCTCTGGGCGATCCACACAGTTTTGACACCCGGACGTATCCTCCCGCTGTATCCCAAACAGGTACCTCCCGAAACAGCTATGTCCTGTGAGCACCTGCGTCAGGCGGAAGGTGAGAACGCCGTGGCGTCTCTCCAACCACTCCTCAAAGAGGGGACTTATCACCGCAATGGTGGCGTGCGCAGCGCTAGGTTGCGACAGTCGCTGTGGCCATGCCTCCGTGAGATCCCGCCGGAGCTCCGTCCGCTGCGCAGCAATTTGCCGCGACAGCAGAGTTTCACCCCGGCTTAGCGCTTCTACGCGCAACGCGTAAACGTGCGCGAATGACTATGTGGCCTCAGTTTCATCATTTAATTTTGATTTTAACTGTTCACTACTTTTGAAAAAGTTTACTTCTTAGTTCTGGTGCGAATTGTGTTTATAAGTTTTGGAGTCAAAACTGATCACGAATATATGGCAGCTGTACTAGCAGTAAATTTTTGGTATAATTTACAATCACATACTTTTGAATCACTCCGACGCCACATAGTTCTGACGCGAACTCCATTCATTAGTATTGAATTTCTGATTTTAATCATCTACTTTTGCTGTTGACTGTACCACAGTAAAAATATTCCATATTTCTACTGTGACTGTACTAAGCGCGTTAACAGAATGTAGTAAGTTTTTATACGACGTTTAACAGTATTTTTAATTATGATTATTATTAGAATGTTAGTAGATGTGTAGTATGGGTGTGTGATTGTGTGAATGTGCGGGTGTGTGATGGTGTGTTTAGGTTTTTATAAGCAAGTTTTCAGTATCATTATAGTTTAACTGTAGTAGCCAGTTAGTTAGCCTCTTTTTGCATTTATTCTTTGTTGACTATAGATTTGTAACACCTTATGGGTTTTATTATATATGTAAGTAGCCACCTAGGTAGCAAAAGAATTGCTTTGTAAAAATAGTTTTGTAACGTATATGATGGCGCTCCACTGGGTCATAATTATCGTCTTTTCCCCCTGGACAGTGTTGGGTAATAAACCAGACTAGTATGCTGTTTCAGCAAAGTGTGGAGTACAAATAGTTGACGTACTGTCAGGACTTTATATTCTTTGTATAATTGATCAGTGGGATAGCGATAAGGTCGAAAAGGCAACACTTTCAGAATAGCTCTTAGGGTTCTTTCAATTTCTATTAGGTTAGTTTTTGGAGCCCCACCCCAAGAGGTGATACAGTAGCATATTATAGATTGAGCAAGGGCGTAGTACACGGATTTCATAATTTTTTTATTGACTACAGGTCTTAGCGTTTTGAATACATATATGAGTTTCCGTAATCTGTTACTAAGCGTGGTTATGTGGTCTTGAAATCTTAAGTTTTTGTCGATTGTTATTCCGAGGTATTTAACATTCTCAGCCCTGGTGAGTGGTTCGCAGTTACAACTACGGGTGAGTGGGTTTGTGCAAGAGTGAGCTACAATAGTATTCGGTAATGTTTGACAGGTTCTATTGTTTTTCATGCAGAATTCCATATAATTAGTTTTGGTTGTATTGAGGGTCAAAAGATTGTCGCGTAACCACTGGGATACCGTATTAAAACCTCATTGTGTACGCTCACAAACATCTTCCCACGAGCTCGCGCTGAACAAGAGGGTAGTGTCATCAGCAAAGCTAATGATTTTGCCATTTGGGATAGTGAGCATACCTATATCGTTGATATAAATGAGGAATAGTGAAGGTCCGGGTACACTACCTTGAGGCGTGCCGTAATTAATTATTTGTTCGTTACTTATGAAATCGTCTATCTTTTCTCTCTGATTACGCCCACTCAAGTAATCTTTAAAGAGGTCCAAAGAAAGTCCTCTGATTCCCAAGCTTTCCATCTTACGTACAAGACTTGGGACAGAAACCGTGTCGAAAGCTTTGGCAAGATCCAGAAATATGGCCATAACTTTATTCCCATGTTTGTGGCTACATAGTCTGTTAATTCATGGACCGCGTCAGAAGTAGATTTGCCTGAGCGAAACCCAAATTGCGCTGGTGCGATAAGGTTATTGTTTTCTAAGTAGCTGACAAGTCTGCTGTTAATTACCTGTTCCAGTATTTTGGAAAAAGCTGTCAGCACAGATATAGGCTTGTAGTTATCAACACGGCTCCTGTCTGTGACTCTTGTAAATCGGATGAATTATAGCTTGTTTGAACACGTTTGGAAAGCCTGTGGAGAGAACAAGGTTACATATATGTACGTTAACGGAGGCACAATCACGGCCGCATGCTTTTTCAAGAGGTCAACGGATATCCCATCCCATCCCGCTGCGCAATTATTGCGAAGCGACATTACTATTCCGGTTACCGCTCCCTCATCTGTTGGTAGCATTACCACGGATTGTGATCCGTTATTTAGGTTTCCCTCTGTAGCTTTTGTTTGTGTACCCATTATATTTTTAGCTAGCTTTTCACCTATTTTGGCAAAAATATCATTAACATGGTTTACAGAATTTTGTGGTGTGCTTGATGAGGCTAATAATTGAGTTGATGTATTGGCTTTTCTTGTTAACCTTCCTGAGATATTATTTATAGCCGACCATAGCTGTTTAGTAGTTTTCTCCGCATTTTTAATCTCATTTTTTTAAATTATATTTATAACTTCCTTTACAATTTATTACAATAGTTTCTGTACCTAGTAAAAGTAATTTTTGTAATCTCGTTATTAGGCGCCTGTTTAAATTTTCTATGCAATGTGTCACGATGTCGCATATAGCGAAGTAAACCAGGAGTAATCCATGGCTTTAATATTTGTTTACGGTTCGGGGTCTTACCAGATTTGGAGTTTGAATCTATCACTTGTTTTATTATTTTAGTTATTGTTTCCCCTACCACATAAGGATCTTGGGTCTTGTATACTTCACCAAAGTCTTGTCTCTCTTGTTTTAGGTCTGTGTCTATTTTAACATGATCAAAACGAATACATTTTTTTGTAATTATTTTAGGCATTCATTTTGACAAGAGTAACATTACTGTCTCGTGATCAGTTAGAGCAGAGTATGCGACGGAGGTATAAGCAGGTAGTCGAGTTTTCAGTATAACGTGGTCAATGCATGCTTGCTGTCGCGTAGGTATTGTATGAGCTAGTAAGAGGCCATGGGTAGCCAGTAAGTATAGGTAGGAATGTTTAACGGAATCCTTGGAGTGTTCATGGATGTTTATATTTATGTCTCCCGTAATAATTGTAGTACTGTATTTGGCTACTCTACTTAGGGTTATATTTAGAGAATTTAAAAAAATATCTAAGTCTTTGTAATCTGGCAGCCGGTATATCGCTAACAGAACAGTATTTCTATCGATTTTTACTTGAAGACAATTAGCATCTAAAAATGACGCTCTTCCACAACAAGTTGCAGGTTTTTTGCACATAAAGGACTACACCTTCATTTTGTGTATGATTATTGTTGGTAAGGTAATTATTATAGTTCAATAACTCGGTCATATTATGAGTGTTATGGAGTCCACACTCTGTTAATGCGATTATATCCCAGTCAAGTTTTGTCCGAGCAAGTGTAGTCATAAAGACCGTTATATTTTATTTATACTTCTTATGTTCTGTGTAATGGTTTTAAGTGTTTGTTTAGGTATAAAATTTGGTGGAGTACAGTTTTCCAGATCACAAGTCGAGGAATCCGACACCGAGACAACATCTAGGTTGTTAAGGTTATTTTGTGTGTTATCGAATGATTATGTTAAAATTTCCATGGTGACGTTTATGTTTTGAGCGCTGCATAATAGTATAGTAATAGAGTTTAATATACTGGTACATAGCAGGGACGATAATACACTATAGTTGTTTTGTTTTTTTTTTTACTGTTTGTCGGCCGTTTACATTTGTGTGCGTTTTGGATGTGGAGTGTAGTAAACGTGATAGTATAAATAATTGCTTAATATATTGTGGATGTATAGTTAATGTTAGTAACAAGCTTATTTGTATAGAACAGTGTATATTTAATTGATTAATTTTAGAGTTAGTGCAAAATATTAATGAAATAGTATAAATTTGGACTAGGCTCAACAGAACTGTAATGGGATAGATAGAATGCTGTGGTAGGCAACGCTAGTCATTGTTTCTTACGCAGTTTCGCGAGTTCTTCGTCCGTTTTGATGAGGCGGCTTGACATTTCGTCTTTTTCACGAATGTAAACCTTGCCGTTTGCAACCCAACATTGGTGGTAGGTAACCGAATTCCTTCGTAAGTTCTCGGGCAAGATGATGTAGGCGTCTCGTCATAGCCGTGAGAACTTCATTTACGTATAGTGGTTGCCTAGGTCCGTTTTCTACTATGTGGGATGTATTCAGGCGATTTTCTTTATTGTGCTTGTGTCTTTAGTCGACTTCAGAATTTTTTCTTTGATGGCTGCCGACGTGAATTCTACTAAGACTGGACCCACCGTGTCAGACTTGCTCTTGTAGCGGAAGATGTTTTTTTATCTCTGTTGCACTAACGGGTAGACTGACGATTTGACCCAATTTTTGTACGGAATCCGTAAGGGAATCCCGAACTTCAATGGTTGACGACGGTAGATTTTTAATTTCAAGCGAAGCCGCCTTTTGTTGCCTTTCCAAGAAGTCTACCCTGATTTCAAGCGCTTTTATAACCTTTTGGTTACTGCTACATTCTGCCCGCCAGCGGTGTGTCCTTGTGCTCCAGTCAAGGACCTCGCCAATCGTCGTGGCTCCGCTCGTTCCTACGATGACTCAGTGCTGCTGGTGTTTATTTAAATATTTTTGGGGTAGCTGCTGATGACTCCAATGTTGCTATAACAATTTCTGGGGCACAAGGGTCACAGGGCTATCGGAACTCCCGTAAATTATTTGTTTGCTCACACAACTTCTTTGTTCAATTATATAAATACTACTAATATATAAACACTATTTCCTATCACATAAGCTCAGCTAGCTAGCTATTACATATTACTTGCATATAAGTACTTGTTTCATGAAGATATTTTAGCCTAGGATCATGGAAGAGGAGAAAAATTAGAACAATAAAACCGTTGCCCAAAGTAATATATTCTCGTAATAACAAAAAAAAAATTAATCTGATGTAGGCACTTTCATTTATTTTGTTTTAATAAATCTTCTAAAACCATCTCTGATCCCCTTTCTCCAATCATGATGGATGCAGCATTTGTATTACCACTGATTTGACTGGGCATTATTGAAGAGTCAATCACTCGCAATTGCCGCACTCCGTGTACATTCAGACTGCTGCCTACTACGGACATACTTTTATCACGCCCCATCTGACATGTGCCTATAGGGTGAAAGACTGTAGCTACAAGATTTAGAACAATGCACTTCCAATACTCTAAACTGTCAAGTTCTAAATCATTACATGCAGGAACGTTGATTCTAGGCAAAAAAGCGTTAATAGATTTGAAATACTTGGTGTTGAGAATTCTCGTAGCCATTTTTATTCCCACTGCAGCATTTTCCAAATCCTTTGGTTCTTCGAAATAGTTGTAGTGGATGCGAGGTATGTCATTAGGATCGTTAGATCTTAATGAAATGTTTCCTTTTGAAAGATGGTGTAGGTAATGGAAATGGAAAGCGAGAAGATCATGATATTTGTTCAGTTCAGCTAAAGGATCTATAACGGTCTCATTGAACCGGAATATTTTTACGAAATTTTGTTTGAAACCCGGTGTGTTTTTTGGAATGATAGTTATATGGTTTTGGCAGTTCGAATAAGTGGGGTTTTCTTCTGTAGAATAAAATGCCACAGCATGTGTAATAAAATCACTAGTGGATAGTGGACCTTGACGATTGGCAAGATAGTTAATGAAATTAAGATGTGAGTCAGCTTCGCTATGCTGTTCTTCCAGCATGTCAGCAAATGTAAATATTGTGAAACAACTGTGATCGTTGAGGTTTTGACCTACCATTGGTGAATCTAAAAGAACCGAAATGCCATGTTCCTTAAGATGTTCTGCGGGACCAACACCAGACAACATCAGAAGCTGTGGAGAACTTATTGGACCTGCACTCAAAATAACTTCCCGGCTCGCATAAAATGTCTTCTTCACGCCATCTTTTTCTACTTCAACTCCATATGCTGTTAAACTCTCGTCAATCAAAACTTTTGTCGCTAAAGTGCTTTTCAAGATTTTCAGATTCGGCCTACTTGATACTGGTATCAAGTATGCTCTGTCTGTACCTTGCCTTATTCCATTAGCTGCGTTACAGGTTATATATCCGGAAGTCATAATGTTTTCTATGTTTACATCTAGAACCCTTCTAAAACCAATTTCATCCCATGAATCTATAATATGTTCTAAATATTCATGATATGTATTGTTGAATTTATTTATAAATAACGGTCCACCATGGCCATAGTAGTCACTTATTGTAGAATTCTTCAACATTTCTTGATTTTGAAGACTTTCAGCTTTTTTGAAACATCTCCGTACCTCTTCAACGCTCCATTCCTCATTGCCTGCATCGTACCAAGCCCGATAGTCTTCATCACTTCCTTTAACGTAGATCATAGCATTAATGCCACTGCTGCCGCCAAACATTTTGCCTCTGGGCCAAAATACGGAACCATTAATGAGACCTTGACTAGATATTCCATTGTTTTCTGCTGCATATTTCCAATCATAAAATGTATCTATTAAAGTAGTTTCAGTACCAGGAATCTGAAAATTATAAAACAATTTAGATTACTTTTTGTGATGAAATTTTATGTATTATGTTGTAATGTTTTTTTTTCGGTCAATCTTTTCCCACTTGTCTCAACCAACACAACACAACACCTTCATATATAAACAATAATAGCGGTAACTAGGAATGCACCGATTAAATCAAGATCAGCGAGCCGAAACGATCAAAGTCTAAGGATCTCCCTAAAATAATTCAGACAAGAACAGCGAAGTAGTAAGGAATATCAAAACGACCACTTCTCTCCATACCAGGCCGGAGAGACGTTGCCAAACATCACGTATTAATATTAAAATCAATACATCTTTAATTGTGAGAACTAACATTATTAGTAGTTATCGGAAAAACGCTTGGTTGAATATATTTTTGTTCGAGATATTTGTTCTAATTTTATAAGCGAAAATCTCATAAACTGCATAGCGTCACTGAGAAAACCTACATCAGCTTCAAGTGGTGAATCAGGTCCAGCTTCAATGAGCAGTACGTTCAAATCCTCAACTTCACTCAGACGACTAGCAACCACACTCCCTGAGGAACCTGCTCCAACCACTATGATATCGAAACTTTCAAATCCTGAAACGAAAAGCAAATGATTGCTATTTGAGCCAATAGTTTAAAGAGAAAGAAAAATGTTTATCCTGCACATAACAACGCAAATTATATCAGTAACACTGCAATACTAAAAACAGTGTTTATTTTTTTGAGTAATGAAATGATTTAACGAAGACAATGTTAACAGGCATTCAATACTAAACATTTTTCCTACTACTACTAGGTATATTTAGTCGAGTAAAGTATCATGGGGAAAGTTTGAGTATATATTATATGGATATGTAAGACTTATTGAGATGAAATTTTTATTTGCTGCAAGTGGGCAATTTTTGCCATTGCAACGGAGGTGAAATAAATCCGAGCCTGTGGAGCAGAGAGATTAACAACAAATGTACCTACTCGTACTACTAATATATTCGCGCGAGTTATCAGGCCTATAAGTATGGAAGAAGAAGACATCTTCTGGCTACCTTAAACAAATTGCTTATCTGTATACAGTATGTTAAATAACAGAGGGCGTTCCCTTAAATTCGTTAATCTATATCATTAATAGATAAAAATAAAAATATCAGAATAGAAAAATAAGCATAAAATAATCCGAATTAAAAAAATAAAATTGACAATAAATTCGAAACATTCTGTTTAAAATCAAAATAGTAGCGCGGAATAGTACCTACTCGTAGTAGCAATGCCCAAACCGGCAAGTACGCGTGCGTATCAATTTAACATTTTTAGTGAATATTTTAATATTAAAAAAAAAACATTTTGTTTTTTATTGGTAATATTTTTTATCATATATGGACGCCCTCTGTTAGTTAACATACTGTATATATTAGGTTATACCAATATATTTGAGATAGCTAGGACATGCCTACAAGAGAATGAAGTTTTAACATTATGTAGACTTTTCCGCTTACCGTCTAATTTAGCTTCCGGCAGTTTGGGATGCGTGAGGACGCACTGTGCTGCCGCAAAGTATTGCACCGCTGCTGCAAAGCCCTCGGCAGCACCTAGAGACGATGACAAACATGTCGCTGCACTGAAAGTAAAATTAATATTTTTAAAACCATATTTTCTAATAGTGTTTGATGGACAGATCATCTAGAAATTTTAACTACAATAATTATCCCCATGGTATCTACTGAATATAGAAGCAACCGATCGCAGTGCAAAAAGGACTAATAAAAGTTAATGGTAAAAACTCACCTCGATGACATTGTTAACAGACCAATTAATTTTGCGTTTAATTTTCTGCGATATATAAAGAAACTTGTATTGACTTTCTGGTGTCATTTGCATAATGCGAGTCATCATGCATCGATGAATTTCAGTTTTCAATCGTCACGTGTAAGTGTCGATATCAACGGGAAGTCCATTGATCCATCACGTAGAGCGTAGATGATAGGCGTGCCTGTTTCTCCGTAAAATTGCAGGAGCTGCGTTTGCAATGGGAGTCTACATGAAGACCTCAATTTTCCCACCATTCAGCAGTTGCTTTCCAACCGTTTCTTTGACA
This sequence comes from Hecatera dysodea, assembly GCA_905332915.2. Lineage (NCBI taxonomy): Eukaryota > Metazoa > Arthropoda > Insecta > Lepidoptera > Noctuidae > Hecatera > Hecatera dysodea. The sequence goes on from HG995295.1 coordinate 7,415,295, forward strand.
CTGCTGCCAACTACCGCAACCCCCGAATCGCATCGGACACCCGGTATGATTCCTCACTCATTCAAGGTTCGCGGACTACAGCGCTCCCTAGACACTAACTATGACACTATCAGCCTCCTCCAAGAGAGGAGAGTAACAAATACCAGTGTATTTGTACTCTCCTCTCTTGGAGGAAAGTAAAAAAAAAATCACGAACTCCTTTCGTATTTTCGTGTCAATAACCATCTCGATCCTTACTCGAGCTGTAGTTTTAAATTTGCCCCTAAATAATAAATATCCTTGTTCAATCCAGTCCGTCCCTTGCTAACGTCCCCCCAGCGTTGTGCAAAGCCTAAGTCTATTCCACAGAATGCCCTTGATGTGTAGTCGCCTAGTTTATATGTTTATTAATAAACCCTGGCTGGAGGCTAAGTCCGGTTAAACAGACAAAAACTTTTTTTTGGTTTGGAAAATCCTAATTTATGTCCGGGACGGAAGAATGATCACGTCCTTCCTCTCCCTATCCGCAGCATCCTTCGGTGAAATTACATCTGCACAGACGGAGATCCGCATCCCACGACGAACGAGCAGCGACAGGTCCTACTTCGAATACGAGGGCACAGCGTTACTCATCCCATGCGATACACTTTGTCCCTCTCCCTATCCCCTATAGAGAGCACCTGCGCCGCCCGAAACTACAGGGCGCCGTGCTTGCTCCCGTGCCATTCGTCGAGCACTAGGCGGACTGCGTTGACGGTAGCGAGGCCGTAGAGCGCAGAAGCCTGTCCCGCCATTCTGCCACCAAGACCTTGCGGAGCAGTGACAGACGCAGTTCGATCTCTCGCTGCATCGGTTCACCGCCCCGCGTCCGCACCTCCTCCCACCACCGGTACAGTGCGGCGAGGTCCCCCACCAAGTCCCAGGGTGGAGATCCGTTTCGTGCACAAGCCGCCTTGTTAAAGATCGTACAATGTCCCCAGATAGCCCTGACGGCCATCGCCCTCTGCGGAAGAAGACGGCAACCTAGGTTGACCCGCGAGATGTATTCAATAAAAAGGTACCGTGGGGCTATGATGGGATGTCTTGGTAGTTCATAGCGAGCATGATCCCTATTAAGTATATACATATTTTATGCCTACAAGATACAGATTGAAATTTCATTGCAGTTGGGCCGTGATATGGTGCTGAGAGTGCAATGAGTATCGCATAACGATTTGCAACAAACAAAAGTTGCTAATAAACAATGCATACTTTTCAAATTTCATAATCGTAATACTCGTATTTTGTTGAAAACTTTTGTGGGTTTATTTTTCATTTAATCGATATGATATCTGGTAAATTCACATCCCTATAAAATATACTGGTATTTACTGGTATACTACTTGCTAACAAGTGCAATTAACCAGTCATACTAATTATAATATTGAAAAGAATTTTAATTAGTATAAAAATGATTATTCATTTAATTACTTTTGAAACTTTGCACAGTTGGCCGAATATAATCAGCATATCTTTCCGTATCTCTAGGTATGTACTCATTACAAGACACGGACCCAATTCTACAATTTTTTATGGTCGGTTCGCACTCGCATCACAGTCGAAATTTGACAAAAATCGAAGGACATGCGAATCTAGATATTATTTATAGTAGAATTAGCCACCTGGTGTGCACGTGCCACGTGGCAGTTGTTTTATGAGTGTAATTCGCTAGTTTCACACTTTGACTGTTATACATGATTATATCATTTTCTTACCCTTATCCCAATTAATTATTAGTCTACAGTAAGTTCGCCTCAGTAATTTCGTGTGCATAAAGTTATAATATGTCTAGAAATTTCATCATTCACACTGTTCATAATTTCTTAGGTCTTTTTCTAGTCTTCTAGCTTAACTTTCCTTCAGTAAGACATTCGGCTGATCTAATGTTTAGGTACCAATGGAGTACAGTTTATTTCAAAAATTTACAACATGAATCTCAAGAAGTAAATATAGTCAATCCTGTAATGCGCTGTACACCCAAATCAACAATAATAATATTATTAAGGTTGTCGTTACCAATGGAAGTCAAAGTTGGTTAACCTTGAACCATAACCCATTATAAAACTTGTCAATTTAACAGGATACCCTAATAGTCCTCTATTATAGAAAGTCCTCGCTAAATTGGGGTTAAGTTAATTATAGTTTAATTGTTATTTGTCGTACGATCCCAACTAAGACTAAAGCACTTTGTCACCTGACGTGGGCTTTCTAAGGTTAGCTACAGAATTATAAATTGGACTGATCGATATCTTTCTCATTACGTCACGACTATCGATATAATTAATACACATGATTACTTCGCAGATATTTCCTCAAATTTTACGTATAGCAAGATCACATTAACTCTAAATTATAAAGAAGAAATATTTATTTGTTTGTTACGATTCGGCTCAAAAACTAATTAACTGTTTTTAGAAATTCTTTCGTCAATATAAAGCTACATTATTATCTTAAAATACTGGCTATATTAATTTTAGATACAAATAGAGATCCCTACGACAATTGCAATAATGTAACCCAAATAACAAAATGTTGCCTAGTTAATCATTATTGGGCGTGCGCTGAGAAAACTATTTATGATAGATAAAAATAACGTAGGTAATCTTCTACATAATTAAAGTAGGTACTCATTATCTACACTGATATTATAAAGATACAACAATTTTTTGTTTGTTTGTGTCTACCAAATAAACACCGAAATTTCTGGACGGATTTTAATCATGTTTTCACTAATGGAAAGCTACATTAATTATGAATTCATCATTATTTAGATACATACATTATTTGTAATTATAAGGAGTGGGCGTAATGGGAAAACAGCCAAATACATGATCACTTGGATGTAAGATAAACTTATCACACGTCTTGAAAAGATCTGTTAGTTTTTACATAGACGTTTTTAAATAAACACATCAAAAGTATCTAGGGATCAACATATATTTTTGCAATAACTTTCCTCCTGATTGATATTAATTAAAATTTTCTTTAAGGATTCATCAAATAAAGTGTTTTCGTTTGTCACAGTAACGATAAACCAAGTCACCTTTGCATTAATAAAGAAATTTGCCATTTTCCTAATAAAGGGATTTTTGACATTTGAACCACTAACATTAAAGTTCGAAAAAAAGACTGAAATAACAGTTTTCTTTAAAATTTTATTGGGTAACTTAAACAATTAATAATCCGTGTTTCTACCGCGAACACTAACAACACAAGAACATCGGTTTGGCATACTCAAAATGAGTTCATCCAAATCACGCTGTGGAATGGCCGCCCATGTTCGTTGCAACAACAAAAAAAGGTCTTCTTGCGACTGGATACCCTCCATATTCGGCAGAGCTCTACGCTTACCTTGGCTGAGCGCCATGGAGGACGGTATCGCTGCACCACACGGAGACAAGACCGATACATTCAAATCTTAACTCGAAGAGCTCCAACAATAACCGCCATGATGTTAGCCGTGAGGCTTCATCACTCTTCAGGGAACTTAATTAGCGACCAAACAGTCAGAAACCGCTTGCATGAAGTGAACCTTCATTCCCGAAGACCGCTACGGGTACCACCTATAGCAATGCACAATCGTAGGATTCGATATCAATGGGCTCTTGAACACAGAAATTGGGCAGAAGAACAATGGCGTTTCGTGTGCTTTTCTGATGAGTCTCGTTTTGGTATGAGACCGGATACAAGACGTATACGACACTGGAGAACCCCTGGACGCCAACAGCGATTAAAATCCTGCCAGGAAGTCCATCCTTATAGTGGTGGAACCATCATAGTATGGGCGGGTATTTGGATCGGCGGAAGAACTGAGTTGATTTGGATCAGAGGCAACCTCAACGCTCAAATTTATGCTGAGACGATTGTATCAGACGTCATCGTTCCTCTACAAGTGCAAATCGGTCCCTTATTTCAGTTAATGCATGATAATGCACGACCGCACACCGCAAGAGTTGTAAGACAGACTCTCGCCGCAGCTAACATCAATGTCCTGCCCTGGCCTGCTCAGTCGCCAGACTTGAACCCGATTGAGCATGCATGGGATATGCTACAGAGAAGAGCTCTGCCGAATATGGAGGGTATCCAGTCGCAAGAAGACCTTTTTTTGTTGTTGCAACGAACATGGGCGGCCATTCCACAGCGTGATTTGGATGAACTCATTTTGAGTATGCCAAACCGATGTTCTTGTGTTGTTAGTGTTCGCGGTAGAAACACGGATTATTAATTGTTTAAGTTACCCAATAAAATTTTAAAGAAAACTGTTATTTCAGTCTTTTTTTCGAACTTTAATGTTAGTGGTTCAAATGTCAAAAATCCCTTTATTAGGAAAATGGCAAATTTCTTTATTAATGCAAAGGTGACTTGGTTTATCGTTACTGTGACAAACGAAAACACTTTATTTGATGAATCCTTAAAGAAAATTTTAATTAATATCAATCAGGAGAAAAGTTATTGCAAAAATATATGTTGATCCCTAGATACTTTTGATGTGTTTAGATAAAATAATATAGGGATTAAAACATCTACCGCTATATTAAGTCTACGACCAATTTCTCTAATTCCACCATTCTGCTCATGTAAAAATATTAGTTATATGTTTTGTATGGTCATTAAGTTGCGACACGGTATAGCATAATCAGCCTTTTAACGTTCCCACAGCTGGGACACAGGCCTCATCTCTAGGAGAGGGAATGGGCCGTAATCCACCACGCGGACCCAGTACGGGTTGGTGAATGTCACATGTCTTCGAGTTTTTGGTTCTAGGACATGCCGGTTTCCTCACGATGTTTTCCTTCACCGTTTTGAGAGCAGTGGTGATGAAATTAATTACACAAAGTAGTGCGCCCGGCTGGGTTTGAACCCGCGACTAACAATTTGTAAGTCGGGGCCGTTACCACTCGGCCACCACCACTCTCGCGACACGGTATGATTACACCAAATTAATTAAAAAGACTTTTCACGATTTACGTCAAAGGTTTTAGAAATGTTTACACGCAGTCTGTGACTTTTGCCCCTTAGATACTTTAACACCAACAAGATAGTGATTAAAATAGCTTAACAAGATAATTATGCCTTGCCGATGCCGGTGGGTCAGAATTTTTAACCAACTTCTAAAAAAGGAGGAGGTTCTCAATTCGGATGTTTGTATTTTTTTTTTTTATGTTTGTTCGCGCATAACTCCGTCGTTTGTCAACCGATTTGAAAAATTCTTTTTTTGTTGGAAAGGGTATACTTCCCAAATGGTTCCATGAAAATTTTATCGAAATCTACCAAGCGGTTTTCGAAAAATCTAAAAAAAATATCTACATTATCTACATTGACGACCTCCTAGTTTACTCTGCAAAGGAGCAGTACGTTTTTTTACACCAATGTGATTGGTTCGTTTAGGTGGGGTGAGGAGAGAGGATGTAGGTACCACTAAAAAGTGAAAAATAAAAAACTTTTTACAAAAAAATACAACCGACTTTTACACAAAAAATCAAAAAAGTGCAAAAATAACTTTAATTTCGGAAGTCGGTGTTCAAAAAACGAAAAAGCAACCACAAACAACGAGTTCCGAAATTAAAGTTATTTTGCACTTTTTTGATTTTTTGTGTAAAAGTCGGTTGTATTTTTTTGTAAAAAGTTTTTTACAAAAAAATACAACGTCGTTTTCTGTTTTTTCAATAATGCTGTCATTTGTCTTTTTCCTAGTACTGGCCGGAGACAACGTTAGTTCTCATTTTCGGTAACCTTATCAACTATTAGTGTCCTCACACTATGAAGACATCTCAAAAAGACAGTTAATTTAAATACAAATATTATTTTCTGCATGATGGTCCAGATACACTATTCTTTTGTTTACCAATTTCGCGATTAAAACTATCTCGGAGACTTTTCCACTTTCGTTGCATTGTGGCATCTGTATCTATGAAATACATTGCAAAGTGAAAAAAAAATAATTAAATGCACCTCTTTTTATGTTGTTGGTTAAGGATTCATTAATTACTACTAAATCCCCACGGACGAAGTCGCGGGTAAGTGCTACTTTGTTATACATTCCGATTGATCCCAATCAGCCTCTTACGTACCTTTGGCTAAATCGGATTTCTAAACTCCACGATTAACTAAATCAGTATGCAAAACACAATACAAAATGTAGGGACACATTGTAATTTAATGGTGAAACATTGGGCCACTCATTGTTCGAAAGAGCCGTCCCCAAAAAGAGCATTACCCAACATAACGCTGAGAATCAATTAATGCTCAACCAACAACATAAAAAGAGGTACATTTTCTATTGAATTAACAAACGAATTGTCATTAAACCAATACTGTGTGCGTTATTGGCGACGGTACATGTTTGCTTAGGATGGTCCCCTATGTAATGGCACCGCTTGGTATTCATGAAACCCTGGTCCAATGGTTACGATTTATTAATATTGAACGCTGATACTCGTGTCGTTTAAACTGGTTTAGCTTTGTTTGGTTTATGCGTACTGGAAAATCATGTGGCTGTTTTTTGCTGGATGAAATTGCAACTTTTATGTAAAATTTTATTTCTGTTGTTACGCTGTGTTTATTCCACTATATTTACGAATGAAGACTTCGGTCAAAAACGTCTTACGGTGGATATTCGCTATGTTCGCGAACCTCTTGCGATCCATGCTTCTGAATGTGCTTGAATGGGTAAAGGATGCGCTTTATGCAACACGCCCGCCCCGCGTGTGCTCCACAGTTTTCCATGAACCTTTCAACGAGCTTGTTAAGATCGTACCAGATACATTTTGGTACGATCTTCTATTGAAGACTATTAAAACCCTCCCCGATTTTGGGAATCTAATCTCTTCAATACACTTGCATCTTGCTTTGCTCGCGTCCACAAACACACTGCACAGTGCGCTTCGGTTTTTGTTCGCGCTAAAGATGGGTATAAGTGCGTATAGACTGGTGAAACATAACATGAAATGCATCATTCAACCTTTCATTGCATGTTCGCTGCAAGTGTGGACGCAATAGCGCGCTCTTACCGCGCATTCACTACGAACGAACACGGCAGTCACGCATGGAGTCAAAAAACTTTATTCTTGCTATGACGATTATCAATACTTCAATATTAATAACGCATCAATTAATGAAAACACGCCGAAGACCCCGACTTTGGTGGCGGACAGAATTGTATAAGCAAAGAGCAGGTAGAGAACTGCTTACATATATGAGTTTTCAGGGGTGATGAGTGTCAATGCCTGCTAGGGTATTATTTCAGGCAGAATTTGTTCGAAAGAGTCAGAAGAGAGAAAAGGGCACCAGAAGGATCACGGGTGGGTTTTAGTCAGTAAGAGTCTGACACTCCCTTCCGCTCCACCCAGAGCTGGAGAAGTCATTTGATGATTTCCCATCCAAATAAAATAGCGGCGATGAGTGTCTTGTGTATATGAGTTTAGAGGTTTGTAAACGCGCCCACGATATAGGAGCAAAACCTAGTGTGGGGCAAAGTTTAAAACAAAAGAAAAAAAAAAACAATTTTTGGTTCGCGAATATAATGGATACCCTTAGAAATTGAATAAGCTCGGATCGACCCAACATAATTATAGCGTGGTTTTATTCCCACTAGATGCAACGTTCTTAAGGAACTAAGATTTCCGCAGAATAACCTCCTACAGATTCCAAGTTAAGTTTAATAAACTTTAAGAGAAGTAGAATTGCAAAAACAGCTTACGGATTATTTTTGTATCTTCTTAGGCGTAACATAACACATCCTACCAATAATATTTAGACGTGAAAGTTTGTATGTTTGTATGTGTGTGTTTCTATGAACAAAAATCGCTGAATTAATATGCAGTGGCGGATTTAGGGGGTGGCGAGCAGGGCAACCGCCCGGGTCCGACCCGATTTCAGACACCTTACAATTTTAAAAGTTTTATATTTTTATAAAATACAGTTTTTTAATATAAAACCAATATCATCCTATTCCAACATAACAAAAGCACTCGGTAAGTAAATATGACAGTCCCTTTTAGCATTTCATATATTCCGTGATGTACACGCGAGATTTTCAATAGTGAAGCCGTTTTAAACCTTATACCCATAACTTTATGTGTTATATTTACAAAACAAATGTTCAGTTAACAAATGTTTTTTTTGGTCATAATTAGTGTTTATTTAAGAGTGTAGGGTAAAACCAGGATAGATGCCCCAGTAGTATATTATAGTTGCCCCGATTGTAATTACTCTAGTTTCGCGGACGAATCGCATGCTATCTTATTTATCTATCGGGAGTCTTTTCAGCTACCACTAAGTGGACCGTGTTTCAATTTTTTTTCGTTTTCCGGGATAGTTGCTCTGTTTTTTCGGTGAGTCGTCTATCCTAAACCTAATTTATATGGATTAACCAACTATCTCATATATGGGATAGATGTCCCAAAACGTAGAGATCCGCGCAAAACCCTAATACTCTGGAAATATCAAAGGTTTTTAATTTTCATAAATTTGTGGTTAAACAACCTTACCAAATTTAAAATTTTGGTTTGATTTTTGTACTGGGATATATAAAATGATTTCAACAAGCGTGGCGTCTATCCCGGTTTTACCCTATGTATTAATTTCTGAAAATTCTAAAGGCGTGGCTTAGCATCTAGCTCCCGGAGAATTAAACCAGGTAGCGATTGTAAGCATTATATTGGTGCAGACGGCTGGCAGAAACTGGATGCGAGAAGCCGAAAATATCTAAGGTCTATGTCCAGCAGTGGACTGCAACAGGCTGTTGATTGATTAATTGAAATCTGACAACTGGGATCAGCAAAAAGTGACAGAGGAGTTCCGTTACAAAATGCATTGACCATCTGAATGAACAGTGATACAAATACTTTTAAAAGGCAAAAGAAGAGATGGCGCGCGATCTAGCGCCATCTCTTCTTTTGCCTTTTAAAAGGGTGGCTCGAAAAATGACGTAAGTGGCAATTTTTTTTAAAGCACTTTTCATAAAATCAGTCTAATTTAATGAAAATGGTAAAACGACAAATCGAACTCAGCACTTTTTCTATAATAATAAATTCCTCGCAACGTGTATTTCTTTGGAATTTATGTATAGAAGTCACAAAACATAAACCAAAATTCCAAATCCCTATTATGTACTTTATGAGAAAAATAAATTCTTTAAGAGGCCTTATTACTCGCCTGTCACCTTCAGTAAATTTTATGCAAATAGATTAATAAACTTTTGTTTCTTAATAATTAGGTAGGCAAAGGGGCCGGCGGGCGTAAATGTAACTGTGCTCCTTTAAATTATTATTGTGAATCGAATAAATTACCTCGATATAGGTACTCTATATTTGCGGCATTAGGAATGTTTCCTGGATAAAAATTGTAATTCTATTTGGTCTATTAATTAAATTAGAAAGAATATCTATTGTAAACGTTTTTTTTAACTTTATTAAATCAATAGAAAATCACAGAAATGAAACGCATCAAGGTTCAGGTACAGTATTTTTCTAGAAGTAACGTCACAAGTCATGGGGTTTGTAGCGACACTGCTAGGTCAAACTAGCGAAGCTTGACGTCACGCAAAATTTCAACCCGAAAACAAAGGAGTCCAATATTATGTCAACCTTAACTGACGGCCCAAACAGATTGCTTTATTTTAGGTTAGAGGATAGAGGTAGATTTTTTTTTTTCTTTGATCAACATTCATGATCTCGAATTTACATGATAGCCATCCAGTCACTGAAAGCTTCACCTACACACCATTATATTTATTAAATGAATAAAGAGACTTGCTTCAATCTTGTAACAATTAGGTTAATTGTTTTTGCATAATCCGAACTGAACTAAATTTGAATAAAGAGAATTCCGAGTATTTTAATACAAAAATGCTACTTAATATTTAGGTCCTTACATGTAAAATTGGCGTTTTGTCGCACTGGCCACTATGATCTCAAATAACTCCTCTTTATTTAGGAATTCCAAATTCAAGTTTATATAGCATTTTTGTTTCGAAAATCATAATTCATTTGTTTTTTTTTCCACTTTTGTATTTTTCTTTGCGTCACTCAGTTAACAAAATGGAAATCTTGAAATATCGCGTTATTTACGAGAACGAGTTCCACCGTGGCACCAGAGCTGCAGAAACGGCTCAAAGGATTAATGGTGTATATGGGGGCGATGTCGCTAAAGAAAATGCAGTGAGTTTTTGGTTCCAACGCTTTCGTTCTGGAAATTTCGACCTGCAGAACAAGCTCCGTGGACAGCTGGAGACCAAAGTTGATAATGAAGAATTGTAAGAAGCGGATCTATCGCAATCCAAGTCCGAGTTAGCTGCAGGCTGCGGTGTTAGTGATAAAACTGTTTTAATCCACTTGCAGCAAATTGGGAAGGTGAAAAAGCTTGAAAGGTGGGTTAGAAACCTCATATTTTGTCACCGAGACGAATTTCGCATCAGATCATAGGAAGCGGCAGTACAAACATAAAGTTACGAAATTAAGTTTTACTTATTTATTATGATATTCAACCATAATATTAAACAGAACTTTTTTAAGTCTTATTTTAAAGTCGGATAAAAAGTGAGCCGCTACGGGACGTCTGGCAGATGTGAAACATCGAAATGATTAAGTTCATGAAAAGAGTGCTGATTGTTTATTTAATAAACATTTATATCAATTTAAAACAAAAATTCAAAAAAATCATCTGAGAGGGCAGTCACTTGCACATGGCGACGAGTTTCCACGCCAAAAATAGGTCCGTCGCGATTTGATGTCATATAAAAAATTAAAACACATACATAGGATGGGCACTAATGGGCAGCCTCATCGCCGTTTGATATAACTTCCAGGCAAACTGGAATTCGCTGGCTTTGGTCTATCGACTGAAATTATCATAATAGAGAAACAGATACATAGGTACATATTTATGTACATATTCTATACAAGTACATGTAGTATGTAATGATGTCACACACCAAACCTATATAATGTTGTGTAATTCTAAAATATAGAGAGTATTATTCGAGCAGCCAGTGGTATCATTTCTCTCCCGAATACCTTCGTCCTTGCATGGCGACCCTGCCTACGGGCGCTGGTGCGCGCATGTGATCGCGTTACCTAGACCGTATAAGCTCGTATCTCTAAGCAATCGTAAAAAATGATTGACTTACAGACTGTAATTGCGATCGCTATTGCGATACGTCGCGTTTGGTTCTCTGTCATAAAGTACTACGGTTTTAAAGTTAACCATGGGTGGTTCGCAAACTAAAGAGGAGACCTTGGTTATGCAAAACGCAGATGGCGGCGGTGTCAATAACACACATCACACACACCACACACATCACACACACACACATCTACACACACACACATCACACACATCACACACACACACACACACATCACACGCACCACACACACATCACACACATCACACACACCACACACACACACATCTACACTAAAATCACCACACATCACATACATCTATACTAAAATTCCTGTTTCAAATTATTTGCTCAAGTCAAAATAACATCCAAAACCCGTCCAGTCGGCATACAAGTATCCACCGAATCTATTTTGCATAGAATAGACAGCTCGGCCGAGCCCAACTTCAACAAACAGATAAAACCAAGAATTCCACTTGGCTAAGCAGGATTCCTGAGCCAACTAGTTCCTCACTTGTTATCGTGAGACTTCGCGAGTTATATCTTTGAACGCGGCAGTAAACATCAACAGAACTGCTGAAATGGAAGAAAGGAATCAAAAAGCATTAACAACCTGGATAAATTGGTATTGCAGCGGTTTTAAGCTATCAAGAGTAAGGTTCTCTTCCTATGAGATATTAGAATTTTTACGAAAGCATCTAAGGCTTGATTACACAAACTAAAGTCATCATATTTTTATCTCCGAGATACGAGTAGGTCCATTATAATTATGTAGGTTTATGAATGATTTAACCTTGTGTTTGCAACTATTCCAATAATTCCTAGTTTTTGGCCCTATTGGTCTTAACAAAAAAGATGTAACCAAAACCATGGAAGTCGAGGATATAAAGGAGCTAATAAATAAATAAATAAGCCATTTATTTCTTGCTTTTACATATTAAATATTACAAGTTTAAATGCATTGTGAAAGTATCTATATCTATACATATAAGAAAAAGTAAAATAAGGAGCTAATAGCAATCAGTAATAGAGTGACTTTCCATCAGTGTGTCAACTTTTCGTAATGGAGTCATTAATTCCAAGGATTAAAGATACCACCAAACACACTATTTGGTCTTCTTGTCTATAATATAATTATTAGAAATGACTATTTCATGAATAGATTGTGCTGTCTACTGCAATCTGCTTAATTTCCACCGTATATCAAAGTTCGTCTCGACAACGAAGTAAATTGACATTGTCGGGTTGCACCAATCAATGTTCTCAAACTCCACCACCTAGTTAACACTTAAACACATACGCTAACGATGATAAGGTAACTGTCTCTTTGTCTCCAGTTTAACTACGGTTAAACAGAATAGACTGGCGTCATGATATTCATAGTTGACCGAGTACGTAAGGGTCATCCCATATTGAGAAGCGACGCGACCTTGTGGAAACTTTTAAAATTAGAATCCAATATAGAATATTAATAATCCTCCCGACCGGATTTCAATCACGGTGGTCTACCTCAGCAGAGATTACTACTCAACGTGCTTTCTGAGGCATGGGGCCGTCACAACACCAACTTCCGAACTCTGGGCTGTTACTTCTGAAACTTCTGTTGCCTTGCAGATAAAAGAGTGGACTGTATTTAAATAGAATATTATTTAGTACACATCTCAGAGCAATAAATTGAATACGCTCCGCGACGGCGGTGTAGCGCGACGCATAATATTTCACCAGACGCGTAGTTGAGTCCACTTAGTTCCGTTCTACGCTCAGCGGCTTCATGATGTGACTCGTGGCGTTCGAGGCGATGCACATTGTGCAGCGTGAAACAACTGGCCGCTTTAAGCATCGCGCCGCCGTTTGGTGTGAACTGACCCTTACTTCCTTTGTGAAGTTTTGCCGCTCTAGGTTAACATTTGTAGTGACAGTTCGTATGTGAAACGCTAAACTTTGTTTAGAGAGTAAACGAGCTGCGTCTATTAAATTCCTTTTTACAAAGTTAGTAGTGTTTGAGGGCTTCCGTATCAAATCGTTCTATTAGCATAACGTGCTATTTGCAAATCGGCTTATTAGCAGAACGTCCTGTTCAGTCAAAGTACAGTTAAGCTGAAAAATTACTATCGGTATTTTCCATCCCATCCGCTTGTTTTTAGGACGTTCTGCTAATAGGACGATTTGTGAATAGGACGTTCTGCTAATAGGACGATTTGTGAATAGGACGTTCTCCTAATAGGACGATTTGTGAATAGGACGTTCTGCTAATAGGACGATTAGCGAATAAGACGTTCTTCTCATAGGATTGTTTGCGAATGGGCGTTATGCCAATAGGGCGTTTTGAGAATATGACGTCATGATACGGAGCCATTTGAGGTACAGTCTATAATCAGTTCTCTCTGGACTTTATACAAATACTGTTGTGCAGGACATTCGCACTCATAGTCTTAGGTTTAAATAGGCACGTGTTCTTTTTAAGCAACGAATACCGTTTAGTTAGAAATATATATTTAGAAAATAGCCAGATATTTGGTACTCTACGAGACTCGGGAACTTGCAGGTTGCTATTTTCAATATTATTATTAGGTACTTTAGTTATTGCCGAGGCCCATAGTTGAGATCCCTTATTTTGTATCATTTCTGTGTAAGTTTTATGTCTGCACCCATTAAAAAAATGTGTATAAAAAATAATCCCGTCAGTTACTCAACGAGGATTATCTACAAGCGACTCAAAGAATATACCGAGTCTAATCCCCGACGAGTAGTTTGGTTTTCGAACCGAACACACGTGTATCCCACAAGTCTACAGTATCATCAAGCACCTAAGCGCTGGCTTCCAGCGTGGCTCGATGACGGGAGCCTTATTCTTCGACATAGCGAAAGCATTCGACAAAATTTGGCACAACGGCTTAATTTTTAAGCTATATCAAATTGGCATACCGGGCCATCACGTGTTCATTTTGCGAGACTTTTTGTCGTACTGCACCTTTCGCTATCGCATCGTATTTCACTCGCGTCTCCTTACCCCATCCCAGCAAGAGTCTCCCAGGGCTCAATACTATTCCCCCTACTATTTACGCTGTTAACCCCAAAAGTATTTAGCACTTTTCGCCAACGACACGGCCATTTACTACTCCAGTCGAGACCCTGACTCTATCACTCGCATTCTCCAAACTTCTTGAGTAGATGGTTCAGGAAGAGAAGGAGAATCGAGGATAACCCCGATAAGGGTCAGGAGGTTCTATTCCCGAGACCGACGCTTAAACCCGATCCCTTACGAGCAGCTAGCCAAATACCTGGGGGACAACCTCCTCACCTTCGCTTAGCGCATAAGGCAGCACCACCGCGCACCACCTTCGCTCTACGAAGGCTTCACTTCCTCTTGACCGCCAGCAGCAAATTGTCACTCAGGTGCAAATTACCGCCGCGGTCATCCGTCCCATCGTGTTGTCCGCTTGCGCTGTCTTTGCACACGCAAAGCCTCGTTACCTCCACAGGATACAAAACTGTTTCCTAAAAAGATAAAATCATCTTCTATGTTCGCAATGAGGCTCTATATGTAGACCTCAAATTGCCCACCATACAGCAACGATAAATAAAACGAAACATTGCCTTTCCAAAAATTATCATCACTCGCAAAAACATGACTGAATCCTTGAGTTTAAATTTAATTAACGATTGTTCGAACTTAAAGTCACAAAGAATCATTTGAATTGCAAACGAACTTAATGATTTCGTTTTTGATTCGTTACAAGACGAACACTGAGAGAAGTAATTATGGATTAATTATACGAATATACATTTTGAGCAACTGGTGTTCCTTGGTTCATATTTCATCACTTCACAAACACACACTGCACTATTACACTGCACAGCTTTGCTTTAGCCTATAAAATTGTCCAGTAACAGTTTTAAACCTGACAATTTTTGGGTTTTCATAAAGATTCCTTTCTCTCGCTATGGATATCCCTGACATCCAGCCAGTGGTACGTCTTTAGAGTCAAAATATATTTTCGATAGGTCTCAGGGAGTACATGAAGAGGGTAGGTAAAAGTGATCTTCGATGAAAGCACTGACAATGGAATGTAATGAAGGAAGGAAATCCACTTACATTATACGTTCTTAATGCCATTTACGCCTACACATCAGCTCAGGGGCTATTCTCGTATTTTTAAGGAGCATTCGCGTTCATATCGCTGTCGCAATCAGCAAGCAAACCATCAAAAGCACCTCTAATTTCCCTAAATTTTGCCTAGCTTTCATAATTTCTAATCTAATCATTAAATATTCTCACCGAGATAATAATTATTGCAACTTGAAATTGAACGATTTTTAAGTACGAGATTTGCTTTTAGAATTCTCTGTAAAACTATCGACTTCACTTAAGATAACCTAGATTAGAATCAAATGATATATTTACAAGTTCACAAAAATGGAAAGCTGCCCAGCGACTTACTAAATATTTGAAAGAGGCGTAATTAGGAAGAGACACTTTCTTAGTGAATTTTCGCTAATCCAATGAGCTCAAGTCCCAAGCTGCAGGATTAAATTGGGATGTAGTCACAAACTCGGGCCAGAACGACCATCTAAATTAATAAGGTGACTTATGCGCGGCGAATTTCCCCTAAAGTTATAATTTAAGAGCCCTAATAATTCTATAGTCTATAATTTTCTGGTGAGCTCAGTATAACGTTTTGGCAAAAGCCTATTGTTTCGGTAATTTGAACACTGGAATTAACTTTAATTTCACGCAAGTTCAGATACCTAACTCATTAGTCAAACGCATAGATGGCAGTTGATTAGTTGTTAAATCGCTGCGACGCTTCAAAAGTGAGTTTACTTTTTCCTCCCGAAGTTTTCTTTTTTTTTTGTTTCCCTTTATTTGATATACAATAAAAAAAATATTGGACCAAGCTCCAAAGCAAAAGAACCTGAATCTGACATGCAGGTGAAAACTATGGATTACATCCGAGATCAGATTATTTGCAGTCGATTTCGGTACACCAAACACTTTTTGTACATTATAATGAGTTCTTTTTTTGTGTGTGTTGTCATTAAGTCATAATAATCACAACCAGTTTACGGAAATTTCCTCTTAGGCCACACTTCGGCGCCATCTTGTCGCCGAATGCAGACGTCAAAGCGCGCACGCTGTCAAATAGTGAAAACCGACATGACGCGTGAGTAAGTAACTGGAGCATTAGAATTAATTTCCTGCTGTCGTGGCGACCTGCGACGCTTCCGAACTTATACATTGGCATACATTTAGTTTTCGTGGTTAAAATCAATCTAGTAACAGTATACATAAGTTAGTAAGTACTGCTTATTTCGGGCTTCAAATAATTATATTATCGAGACACAGTCTCATGGATAAAACCAGTTTTTTGGATCGCGCCTGGTACCAGAGCCTTTAATAAGGTACTCTGCGTTAAGTTTAAAGAAAAATTGATTTACAAAACCGAAGATAGAGTCAACCAAACAATCACATAATAAAAACTTGACACATACATGGAACCCGAAAACGTGCCACCTTATCACACAATTCATACCGTTTGCAAAGCCTTCCCAAACACACAACATGTATACTTCACTGCGGCCTCAATAACAAAACACGGCTCGTTGTCGTCGTTGGCGGCATTTCCTCAGTTATGCACACTTGATTGTTAGTTTAGGACGTACATTACACCCACAAAATGTTGGCTTACAATAAGAGCGACGCCACACGGGCTTTGCCGGGCCGTTTCGCCGTCGCAACGCTATGATAGACAGGATGCGATGACGCAGCGTCGCTCTCCGACGTATAAAGGGTGTGTCAGTCTTTAATACATTGTTGTCGGTGGCAGATAAAATCAGTAATAAAATACAGCTCAGAAAGTAGCATTTAAAATATTATTATACAAAAAAAAATACAAATTTACATTATTGATTGACTGTAATTGACCACAATCTCATCTATACTTCTATACTAATATTATAAAGAGGAAAGATTTGTATTTTTATATATTTGTATGTAACGAATAAACTCAAAAACTACTGGACCGATTTCAAAAATTCTTTCACCATTAGAAAGCTACATTCACCCTGAGTAACATAGGCTATATTTTATTCCCATATTCCCACGGGAAAAGGGAACTACGCGGGAAAACCGCGGGGCACTGCACGCAACGCTACGTTTGGCACCCCTCTAACTCGACCAAGTCTCCACGCAGATATTGTATGGTCCTATGTACACCGGTGTTGGAATCACAATGTTGCTTATAATTAGCTGGCAAAACGAGGAATTGCTTAACAGGCTTGATTTCAGGTGGTGTCATTGTTTGTGCGTTTAATTATGACCCTTCTTTTGATCCTTTGGGAGATCACGGTCCTTACATAAATGTTTGGCGACTAAAACTGTGATCTAGAAAGAGAGCCAGCTACATTTGAAATATTTTATTCTAACATTGAGCTGCTTGAATATAGAAAAAAAATAGTACTTACGTCTAAGCAAAACCTCATGGACAGATAACTATATATATATATACATTAACCTCACAGTACTTTATATTGTCCGGTTGAGCAGTAACCAGCCTTAGTGTGCTGAACTGCGAGTGGTCCATTCCAAAAAAAAAAAAAAAAAAAAACAAAAAAAAAAAACTCACAGTACTTTGTTATAAAGCGCTAAAATTTAAAAAGTGTGTCTCGTGGTGTAGAAATACACAAATGCTTCCTAAGCATCACTTGACAACTTATTATATAAATGACTAATCAAATCAGACGATAATGTTATTCATTCATAACCTATTGATGTACGGTAAAGTTTCTATAGGAAAGCGTATTTCCCAACCACATCTCAACCATTCACATTTCAATAAACATTATTTAAACCCGTAACCATTATTATTCTCAATATGACACGCAAACTAAACCTCCTTAATATTTTATTAATAATCCATACAGGATTACTGAAACACCTTCATTTGAATTGAAAATCTCCCTATACCACGGAATATGCGCAACAAAGCGATTAAAGGGTAAACATGCATATCTACTATTACATTGTTGTGTTCATCGCCGCTTCGAAGATAATTCTTTCGGATTAGAGAAAATAATATAATTTTGATAAGTAGGTATTATAACACAACAACCGTTTTTGCAACATTTTCATTAATGCTCCGCTCCTATTAGTCGTAGCATTATATTTATTTACCTATAAACTTCCTCTATAAATAACGGGAACAAGTAGTTCCTGAGATTAGGGCGTTCAACAAAACCAACTTCTTAGGTTCATAATATTCGCGAGCAGACAGAGCTAAGGAAGGATCCCACGGAGGTATGAAAAATAGCATAAATTTGCACTTAATCTTAAATTAAAATTTAAACGCTGTCTTAAAAGTAAACATTTTGTACTACAAAAGTTAGTAACAGAAACGAATCGCTCCAAAACCGACTCCGAGTCGGTTTTGGCCTGCTGCATGTTGCACTTTGCATGCCTGCTGCATGTTGCACGTTGCATGCCTGCTGCATGTTGCACGTTGTATGCTTCCTAGCATGCTGGATTCTTGCTGGCATACTGCTTGCTTGCACGTGTGATGCATGCTGCAAGCTTGCTTACATGCTTGCTTGTATTCTGCATACTTGCTTGCATGCATGCTGCATGCTTACTTGCATCAATTTTATTATTATGGTTAGAAATACAAAATTATTGTAACTATGAATTTTCTGTAATACGATAGATGTCTTTCAATTGATGGATGACAAAAGATGACTCTAACTGTTAACTTTCTAAAATATGACATATTACCTTTTAATGACTACCGATATTAAATGTATGCCAAAAGACGATTCTGGCTGTGAATATTCCGCGATATAATGGTTCTACAAAATTAGAACCATCATCAGTAATTTGGCATAAAATTTCAAAACAAGGCTTTGAAATTTATGCCTAAAGATGATTCTGACTTACAAAATTATGAGTTTTTAATGTATGTTATATGAGGGTATACCAAACAATTTGAACCAAAAAAGTGAAGATTATGCTATCCGTTGTAATGCAAAATAATAAAATTCTGCTATAAAGGGTAGACCCCTGCATTCCAGGAAGTGTTGGGCGGAGATGAACCTATTGTAGATTCACATTTCACGAATTAAGTTTAGGTCTCATTTAATGGATGGCGATGGTCTATTACCATCTTCTTACCATACACAAATCCAAACTCCGGGCTGTTACTGAGAAATTCTAGATGGAAAACTTAATAAGACTACTAACCCGATAATCTAGCCAACACCTCAGAAGTAGCGCTTGTACCAGATCATCCTCGATTATGATAAATCTCGGTTGTTACTTCTTCATATTGCTAAATAGACACCAACCTTCTGTAAACCAAACAACACATTTCAGTCTAAAAACTCAATCATCTATACTAATATTATAAAGCTGAAGAGTTTGTTTGTTTGTTTGTTTGAACGCGCTAATCTCAGGTTTGTTTGAACTACTGGTTCGAATTGAAAAATTATTTTTGGGTTGAATAGACCATTTATCGAGGAAGGCTTTATATAACATCACGCTGCGAGTAATAGGAGCGAAGAAAAAATGGAAAATGTGGAAAAAACGGGGAAAATTATTCATCTTTGAGGGCTTCCGTTGCGTGCGCTGCGAAAACGGTTCAAGATACCAAAAAAATATGTAGTAAAGAATTATTCCTCTTAAAATGATCTAAAAAAAAATCCGCGACAGTATATGTCTATCTTTTAAGATTAACTCACTAGAACCGTTTTTATGGTAATCAAATTTGGTCGAAAGGGATCAAAGTTTGTATTAAACTTTGTCAATTTTAAACCGATCGGGCTGAGAGTTTCAAAATCGGGGTTAAAGTAACTATTCCATGCAGACGAAGTCGCGGACAGAAGCTAGTCTAATATAAGTTCACTCAACTAGGGTAAGAGCTCCAATAGCTAGCAGAGTAGAGATATAAAAAATGCCCACTCATTACCCTTTAGACTGACGTAAGCGTCGAGCTGTCAGATAAAGAGTGCGCTTCGACGCGACGTCGAGCACTCTCCATTTGTTTGGACGCGATCGAGTAGCGCTCGTGAGTCGTGAGTCGTGACGGACGTCAACTGGGATCATTACCCACAATTTGAATCGTCCGTCTGATGTGTAGGAAATTAAATACTGTAGGTTGACGACTGAAACAGCTGCCTTAGTGCGAGTTTTAAATCGTAAACAAATTATAGTCTAAATTTATAGCCAGGAACTCGTCGTATCGTTTCTGAAGGAGCATACTTTGAAGGTAAAAAAAAAAACTAATAAATAAATATTAAAAACAAGAAAGATAATATCTTCTCAGTACAGTCGGGGGACCTGTAAAGAACTATTCAAAGGAACCGTTCCAAGCTTTAGACGATGACGGTATATATAGTCTAATTTTCATGAAAACAAAATATTTTGGTTTTTTTATTTGTGAATCATATTTTTAAGTCGTTAAGAAGTTATGCTGGAATAAAGAAACTCACAAACATACATACATGAGCCTGAAAACATAACACTCCTTTTTTTGGGCAGTCGTGTAAAAAGTAAAGTTGGATGAATAATTAACTTTTTGTGTATTATTGACCTTTTCCCGGTACTTTTCGGACAGAGTAATAGGTATATGTATGTACGTAACACTGCCCGTAGTAAAAAAAAAACTCAGTGAAAAGTCAAGCTGAACTCTATTAGAGTAGTTACAGTATTAGCAGAGGGTTCTGCTAATACTGTAACGAATATCTAGGCGATATAGTGCGCCACTATTCCTACTTTATTCCCTGCTGGCTGCGCCCGGAACACATAACTTAGACTTGTAACTTTTAACTTGAGACAATATTTAATATCTGCCTCTAATATATGATGGTAATATTACCATCAAGTTTCTCGGTAAGTCTTAGATTAGGAAAGAAATGTTCTTTAGAGTTTCCTTGTACGCAGTTTCTTGGAAAATTATTGTTCTGTGAAATGTCTTACATTTTTTTTTTCATTATACCAAGCGCCTATAAGGTATTTTGCGTTTTTGTGTATGTTATTGTATGTATGCTTTTTATTATTTAGGTAACGGTTCTCTTTCAAAGCCTATTTGCCATTATATTTCATTATTGTGTGTGGTGTTGTGGTGACTCTTCTAAATCAGTGTCAATCATACTTCAATTGACAAACTATTTGATAACTTCAACAGTGTTCTGAAGGTGAATCACAATGTTCAATTGTAAATTTCACGTACAAAGGTATAGATAGGTTCTTGAAAAATTTACATTCTATAAGCCATCACGATTGTGGAAAAGACAAACGGATAGATTCACAAAAAAAAATAACCATATAGATATTAACTAATTACTTAGCAGATTCTTAATTGAAATTGTCATCCAACGATAATAAATAGAAGGCAAGTAAAAACGATGAAGCCCTAAACCATAGATATAATAAACAAATATATAGTTATATGACCTAAACTAACCTTAATATTTTCACACTCTAGCAGCGCCCCGCGGTTTCATACGCGTAGATATTGATGTCTTCTATAAAACTCTAGCATATCACTTTGCTTTTTTCACAATAGTTTCCGCAGCGTACGCGATAAAACGATTTTTTCACACCCTGGGTGAAAGTTACGGATCCAAAGGAAAACTTCGATAGTAGGTATATTATCGAAGTTTTCATAAGGATCCCTAACTGTTTTGAAAATATTTATTTAAACTTTATGTACAATAGTGGTACATGGGCGGACTTAATGCAACAAGGCATTCTCTACCAGTCAACCTTTGGGTTAAAAAGACAGCACTGTGGTAGGTGTACAACAAATAAATAAAATACAAAATATATTGAGTGGCAAAGAAATTACTAAATAATAAAATACTAATAATGCTAAAATAATAAACTAAAAAATATGATATTTAAAATAAAAAATAGAAAAAAAAAAAAAAATATTCTATCGCCTATGTTCATTGGGTAGTTATAATGTAGGGATCTAATTCAGTAGGTGTAATTTCGCAGCCTATTCAATTCAAACAAACAAACAAAACTGTCCTCTTTATAATATTAGTATATATTAAATGTAAATTCTCTTTTCCCATGGGAAGTTTACTAAGTGAATAGTGCAGTTAACAATTACATCTCCGCTTTGAGTCGCTCGTATCGTGAGCCACGCATGGAAGGTTTTCTGTGTAAGCGTTAACGGGGGTGACACTTTAAACTCTGCACCCCTGTTCTGGCCGATACGGTAGGGATGGCCAGCGGGTGTTCTTATTTTTGTGTCGCGTTTTAAAAATGCTTTTCAATGGATTTTTATAAAGAAGACAATATTCTGCTTGTGTCCTACCTCTAACCTCCTCATTTAATCAATATTTTATTTACTCATCGACATTTAAACGCCTCGTTTGTTTAGTCGTTTCAAGCGCTACTGCTACCCATGAGAGCTTGGGTTAAATTCCCTGATTGAGTAATGGACTAATAGGTTTTATATCTGATTTTAGTCAGTAGCAGCCTGATTTGTGTCCGATTAGTAAGTGGACTTAAACATAACTCGTAACCCAGTTGCTAATCTTTATATACTTCATCATCATCTGCCTAGCCTTTTCCTAACTACATTGGGGTCGGCTCCCAGTCAAGCCGGATTCAGCTGAATACCAGTATTTTACGTGAAGTGGCTGCCTACCAGACCGCCACAACCCATTAACTGGGGAACACCGTACTTCTTGGCAAGACTGGTGTCAGATTTTCTGGCTTCTGACAATCCGTAACGACTTTATATACTTAAACAACAATATAATAGTTTTGTTACCTAGCCTTTTCCCAACTATGTAGGGGTCAGTTTCTGTCTAAGCGGGTCCAGCTGAGTTCCATCATATCACATAGAGCGCCTATCCCACCTCCAAAATCCTTTAACTGAGCGACGTGATACTCCCTGCCAAGACTGGTATCAGATTTTTCTGGCTTCTGACTACCCTAAACTACTATCAAAGTCGTAGAACTCCCAACTCAGACCAAGAGCCAGACATTCCATGAATCAGTCCGACCTCAGCAAACGTTAAAAATTGCAACGCATCAACTGAAATTCATGAAACATTTGCCATCCCTAGTCCCCGCATGACCTGATCCGCAGACCATGAAATAGCTGCAACTAACTTGACAATCCGATTGTGTCGCAGGTGCGCTGAACAAATAATACATCCGTACATCTTCCTCGGCTTACAGGCGAGCCAACATGTTTTAAAGTTACGCTCCCATTTCAGACTGAGCTCACTTTGATGTACACGTATGTTTAAGCCGCTTTGATTGTTCATGTTGTCTTTGTCATCCTTAGATACCATGTGAGGCAAACAGCGTCTCGTTGTCTGTGTGTTGGTATATGTACCTACATGCAAATTAGTGCGCATAAAAAAAAAGAAGTATTGAGTAACTAGCTTCTGCCAGCGACTTCGTCCGCGTGGAATAGTTACTTTACCCCCGATTTTGAAACTCTCAGCCCGATCGGTTTAAAATTGACAAAGTTTCATACAAACGTTCATCCCCTATTTTATCCCCTTGGGGGTAGAATTAATCAAAATCCTTTCTTAGCGGATGCCTACGTCGTAACATCTACCTGCATGCCAAATTTCAGCCCGATCCGTTCAGTGGTTTGGGCCGTGCATTGATAGATCACTATGTGTGTGTGAAATATGTACAACTTACAACAAAAAAAGAAATGAAAGTAAAGCTGAAATGCCTGTGCAAAATTATAATTATTATAATAACCTATACCTACTTCACTTAAAAATAAATACCTATAACTACGTATAACTAATTAATAAAATAACTACTAACTAATAAAAGTATCTACGCTTTTACCTACTTAATACTAAAAAAACAGAACATAAATTAGCCAAAACTAACCTATCGGTATCTAAAAATCTATGCTCCTACTTCTACTACTACTACTTCACCTAAAAAGAAATAAAATTGAAACTATTAATAATTTGTAATTTGAACGAATATTTAAACATTACCAAAATAACTAATAAGTACCTATTTTATAAAATAGCAACAAAAGTTACACAAAAATAATCATAATAACATCTTACAGCATGATTCAGTATTAAAACAATGGAAAAATGTTGGTTTGGCTTTTCAAGAATAAAAGTGGTATATTACTAAAATAAACTTCTTTGAATCTACAGGCGTCATTTTTGTATTTAAGTGTTATTGATAAAACACGATATTTACAAAAAATACACATTAATGAAATGATTTCGCGTCTCATTCAATAATTTACCATATTCACAACATAAGTACCTATTATAGCTGATTGTTATAGTGATAGAGGAACAGACAGAAAGTAGAGATTTCGTTACAACATTTTTTTCTGGGACAGGTAGTTGTCCCGGGTTTTAGGTCATCCCTTAAGTAGGTACAAAAATAATTATATCAAAGCAATAAAATAATTGGATTCAATAAGTAGCGTGCATTCGGGTGGTTACGAAAGGATTTGTGATCCGTTCGGAGGCATGTTTATATTTTAACCAACACTCATAATTGAACTAATACTGCAAATTTATGTCGCTTTCTTTACTTGAATATACTACTTGAAGTTCTATTGCAAAGACTTTCATGAATTTCCTTGATAATTGTAGATAAAAATGTTTAAAAATCTTAATAATTTTACTTTGTTCACGTCAAATTCTGAAGCATTGTTGATAATTCTGAATGACAGTTGAAAGTGGGTATATTTCGTTTGAGCATAAAAAAACATATTTCTTTTTACTTTTATTTCTTCAAACATTGTTCAGTTTTACCCTAAAAATAAATATTTCTCGAATTTGGCCTCTCAGTAGCTTACATAATTATGTGATATTTGTTTTTCGGAATTACCCTACAAGTTGTCTAAGGTAGCCATATTTTAAAAGTAAACATTCAAGTCAAAAGTAAATGAAAATGAAATTATAAAAACCAATGTCAAATTGTATAAATATCAACAAAAAGCAGACAAAAGAGAGAACTAAAAACATTAAAACATTGGTTTTTTTATGCTCAAACGAAATATACCCACTTTCAACTGTCATTCAGAATTATCAACAATGCTTTTTTAAACATTTTTATCTACAATTATCAAGGAAATTCATGAAAGTCTTTGCAATAGAACTTCAAGTAGTATATTCAAGTAAAGAAAGCGACATAAATTTGCAGTATTAGTTCAATTATGAGTGTTGGTTAAAATATAAACATGCCTCCGAACGGATCACAAATCCTTTCGTAACCACCCGAATGCACGCTACTTATTGAATCCAATTATTTTATTGCTTTGATATAATTATTTTTGTACCTACTTAAGGGATGACCTAAAACCCGGGACAACTACCTGTCCCAGAAAAAAATGTTGTAACGAAATCTCTACTTTCTGTCTGTTCCTCTATCACTATAACAATCAGCTATAATAGGTACTTATGTTGTGAATATGGTAAATTATTGAATGAGACGCGAAATCATTTCATTAATGTGTATTTTTTGTAAATATCGTGTTTTATCAATAACACTTAAATACAAAAATGACGCCTGTAGATTCAAAGAAGTTTATTTTAGTAATATATCACTTTTATTCTTGAAAAGCCAAACCAACATTTTTCCATTGTTTTAATTGCATCGCCAATCGATTTACTACGCAATAGTTAGGTCAAACGTACTCCTTGTTTTTGTTGATTAAAAAAAAAAACAGTTAAATAAAATTACAGTTTACAGTTTAAAACACGTTAGTGCACAATGAAAAGTTTTTTTTTTACAATTTCAATTGGGAGCAAAAATTGAGAACTGCCGACTTATTTCTTTGTAAAATAAATATTTGGGCAAAACCGAATGGTTTATAATTCAGAATTACCCGAGTAGACTAATTCCAATAAAAACAAAAAAAAAAAACTTGAGCTAGAGTGTCCTAATCTTACTCAACAGTACACTTGAACGAAAATCTATCGAATTAAAAAACAACCAGTTGAATAATGTACTTACATCATTCTTCTTATAAATCGTCGGTTAAATCCAATAAAACAAAAAAGCGCGTGAAATATCGCACACGATACTCTATTCACAATAAGATTAGACATTGAAATAAATCTTTTTTACAGTCCGTTCAACCGATTTTGACTTCTATTACGTTGGTGGCATGACAAATGGCAGCTGCAGTAAATAATTGGTATTATAATCACGATTTTGCTTTTAATGCCATCTTTATGCTTACGGAATAGAAATACAAATCGGTTGAACGGACTTTTAAAAAGTTTTGTTTAAATGTCTAATCTTATTTGTAAATGAAAAAAGCACAGCTCCTTTGGGTGCATTAGTGACTAATTTACAATTACACTTGCTAGCATGGTGGCCATCACTCTGTTGTTAGTATCTACTGCTCTGAAGCGTTACGTACCGAACATGTAGGTACTTTGGCAATTAAAAGCGGTCAGTATGCGGCGATAGAGACATCCCCGATCGGAGCGGGCGGGCGAGTTGTTGCTACTCAGCAGCGATCGCACGCGCCGTACCTACTTACGCGGCTCGTTATCGAAAATAGTTATTCGCAATTTAAACAAAAGCCATAGTATGCATTTGTTGAAACTTTTGTGTGGTAGCAGAGTTTATTATTACGAATATACAAGTGCAAATTTATAAACTTAAATTCAATATGTCGCTTATCATAAAGAAAAAATACAATTACTCGTGCAGCCATATACTTAGTTGTTAGAACTTTTGTTGTAAGGTATAACTAATCTCTTTAAGTATATAAGAAATGATTTGAAAAACTTAAAAAAATTTTTGAATTAGTTACGGGACATTTTTGGATTTCTATTGTTCCATAGTACCTATCTGTTAGCATTTTCACTAATATATCCTTTAGATAGTACTTACAAAGAACCCGTATACTGTTTTAATTTAAATTTTGTAATATTTGTATAACACGAAATAATAAGAAATACCTACTTAATACCTATTGCATCACTCTAAACTGTTAGCATTTTTGTAAATAGCAATGAATTTACGAAACTTATCCACTCAGCGAAAATTAAAAACTTTAGAATTATCGAAGGTTTTATGTGAAAAATATTGTATCCCTACTGGACTAACAAGTGATAACTTCGAGAGCGATCTTCGACTGCGAACCCAAGTGATTAATAGTGCGATTGTGTTTTGTGATTAGTGAGTTTATTGTGTAATTAGTGTGGTGTAAATTAAAGTGTCATTTTTGGTTTTATTTAATCGGCTGATTTTATTGTAACGAACCCGAAGCTCGTAACACTATTATAATTAAATTACTGCTGACCACACAACGTCCAATTGAGCGTCAAATATTTACAAAGCAAACATAACGTTCCATATATTGTTTTAGCTTCCATGAACTTGTAATTTACCGGTCATTGTCACTTTGTATTACTCATTACGCTATTTGTTTTTCTCACAGAAGATACATACATTTAGACAATCAGTTTGCATGTTTGTTTGTCCATCATGGCTCAACGTTGAATGGATTTGGAAGGGAACACAGCCACAAGAATTGCGGATTGTTCGAAAAAGAGAGACAGTAAGTTCATTTGTTCGAAACGGAAAGAACAATTAAAAGAACACGGTTGGGTTTTAATCCGTAAAAGTCTGACACTGCTTCTTATCTGATGATATCCCATCCTTACTTAAAAAAAGGTAAACCTCGGCCTTAAGATTAGGACATTTATTTATTTAGTAAAAGGTTCATCCACAGCACATACATACGGTTATATTCTAATATATCTATACGCCAATAGAGATGTTTCCTGAGTAAAAAATATGGTTCTATTTAGTCCGTAATTGACGGACTAAATAGAACCATATTTTTTTTACCACACCACATTACCAAAAAATATTGGTCTCGTATTTTTTACTTCATCAAATCTATAAAAATTGCCGCGGTAAAAATCTCAAAGATCAGAAGTGGGGGCTTGTGACGTCACTTCTTGATAAAAAATGTAGCCAATAGTGACGTCACACGAGTATTCAACGCACTGTGTCGTCTACGTTTTTTACTTACGTGAAAAAAAGGAAAAATACGTGAATCTATGTGACGGGCTAATTAGATTTTTTTAATTAACTTCCCTATTACCCAAGGTCCTACGGTCCAAGGGAAGGGAATATAAAAATATATGAAGTGCTGAATGTGAGGGCTCTGGGCAAATAACAATCCGGATGGTTCTGTGTCGACATAAATTATGAGTTAGTGATTTTTGATAAACAACTAATTCATATGACCACAATTTTTGGATTCTCATGCCTATGGACATCCTATTCCAAATTCGTTCCTGATTTGTTACTTTAAAAAGAATTATTGTAGGTATTAACATGTTTAACATGGAAATATTGATTGTTTACTTTCGAATAAATGACTGATTAGGATTACTATCGAACGTTTCTGATTTAGGATTATTTTTTAATATACCTACATAAAACGAAATGGTATTCCATATTTGGTTGATACATACATATGTATATGCTACCTTAAATGATAATTTAACTAAGGGCTGACTATTAAAAGTCAAACAATTTTGTATCTCAATAACAAATAATGCACTTTACTTACATGTTTCTCTACTAATGCTGTCAAACCTATTGAAAAATTGACACATAATAGAAAAATCTGTAAACTTAAAGGAGATAGTACTGATAGTAAGTGTTATTATTCGATTTTAGTTTCGTAATCTAAATGAAACGTAAATAAAATTTTATCAAAAATAGACCCAGCAAAAAATAAAATTATGAATTTGCAAAATAAAAATCCGTGCTAGTGTAATTTTCCAACAAATTTGATATTTAAAAAAATCACAGAACACATTACAGTAATTATATGTTAACACAATTTATTTTCCTAGAATGGAATTTCCCAACATTAATTATAATAGACTATCAAATTTTGATGCATAAAAAAGTGTTCCAAATGTTCAGTTGACAATTCATCGAAAATTTAAAATCTCTCAAGATATTTTATAATCTTATGCATTTTACAAATTATCCGGTGACTTAAATATAACAATAAGAGATTAATATATTCACTTTACCTTTGCTTTCTATTAAAAGTTTCTCAAATAACTCATCAGTATACATTTATGCTGGTGTTATTTTCTTGCATTCTAAATAAAATACTCGTAGTAATGGTTCTAAACTATTACTATTATATTTCAATAGATGGCGCTAGGTGTATGTACTTCACGTAATGAAAAGTAATTAGTTCTTAAAAACTTTAAATTCAAATATCATTTGATGGAGTAAAGCGATTGCAATTAAACAAAAACTTAGTTATACTCACAGTTATACACAATTTTAATGCATAAAAGTTTTCTATATGTATTACTTTTGTACTAACTATGTAATGCCTGCACATCTAAACAGACAAACACATTTTCTTTATTGAAAAAAAAATCTGTAAATTGGTTCGGTTAGTTATTCCTTTTTGTAATGTACAAAAACCAATCTTCTACAGCTTTATTATTATTATACTACTATTTACTTTATTATTATTATTGTACTACACTCGGAGGGGTACACCTGTGTATGCATGTTTCCTCGACTTGTCAAAAGCATTTGACCTAGTGTCTTATGACCTGCTGTGGGAAAAGCTCAAGAAAACGGAAGTGCATACGCAGGTGCAACGTCTCTTTCACTATTGGTATGCTAATCAGACAAATAATGTTAGATGGGCAGGCAGCCTCTCTGACATGTACAGGTTGGAGTGCGGAACGAGACAAGGTGGGTTGACGTCTCCAAAGCTCTTTAACCTGTATATAAACGAGCTGATGGTTGAGCTCAGCAGCACGCGCATTGGCTGCTCGATCGACAATGTCAGTATAAATAATATCAGTTATGCTGACGACATGGCGCTGCTGAGCCCAGCCGTCAGTGCGTTGAGGCAGCTCATAAGTATTTGTGAAAATTATGCACAAAAACATGGTCTCTTGTACAACTGCACGAAAAGTGAGTATTTGGTTTTTAAGTCTTCGGGTAAATGCCCAGCTAGCGTGCCTAAAATAAAGCTAAATGGCGTTGAACTTAAGCGAGTGAATCATTTTAAATACTTGGGGCACTATGTTACCGAAGATCTTGATGACCAAATGGACATTGAAAGAGAACGCAGGGCACTGGCGATTAAGAACAATATGCTGGCTCGCAGGTTTGCTCGTTGCAGCGAGCATGTTAAGATCTCACTTTTTAAGGCATACTGCCAAACCTTCTACACGAGCAGCCTGTGGGTTAGTTATACACAGAGATCCCTCAGTGCCCTGCGCGTTCAATATAATAATGGCTTCAGGATGTTGCTGGGGCTGCCCCGTTTCTGTAGTGCATCTGGAATGTTTGCGGAGGCTCGCGTTGATGGTTTTCATGCCATCATACGCAAGAGGACCGCCTCCTTGTTGCGCAGAGTGCGGGGCAGCACTAATAGCATCCTGAAGGTAGTCGCTGACAAAGTCGACTCGATAATAATGCAAGCTTTCATGCGGTTTCTAGTTGGACAGTATAAATTGTATAACTGAACCTGCATATAAGCAACCTATTTTGTTAATTTCAATGATGCTACTAACATAGTTTTTTAAGAATTTGTACTACTAACTAAATATGGACTTTGTCCGAAATAAACGTTATTATTATTATATGTAAGTATCTATACTTAGATGTCATTAAGAAAGATCGGCTTCAATATCACACCAAAACGAATAATTTGCAGACCTGTGCCCTCACTTTATGTCAGTTCACAATTTCTCGGCACGACATGACTTGATAAAAACTATCGTATTTGATGAAGATATTTTATATATACTAATTTAGCAATTACCTTTTGAGAATTAATAAACGATCAATATCCAGGGATATAAAACATTCTTATTGAATAAAAAGCTTAAGAGAATATAACATAAAAGCGAAGGTTTCCGGAGTCTTGCTACGAGGCGGCATTCGGCATCAGCATTGAGAATTAAACACGAAGATAACAATAACATTTATTTCTAAAATATTCAAATGAGGCAGGGACGTGGCTTCTCTGAAACATCCCTTAGGTACCTACTTAACTTTTATCTGCTTTGTAAAAATGGTTTGTCCAATGTTTAGGTGTTATTGTACTCAGTTTACATAGTAATTTTAAAGTGCGGTACATGCTATCTATGCCTCATACAAAGCACATTTCTATTCCCCTGGAAGGATACTCAGTATTTAGTTGAGTATTTGTCATTTTCTTGATTGTCGAGCTGGCATGACAGAATTATGTGGCCTTAAACATTGCTGGTTTTACGGCATCGTTGGGAGGAGCGCATGGGCCACTTTGGCTGCATGTTTTGGGGCACTGAGGGCAGGCTAGAGTGTTGCATAGTTTGTGACTTGTTGTATTTGCCTAAAGCCTAAAGCCTATTCAACTTTGGTAGCCAAAGTAGGTGGTTAGTAGAATTAAGAACGTGTCAAACTTGAAACAATTTGACACGTCCTCAACTATAAGTAGGTACTCCATTCAGATACCGGCTCAAAGTTAAACTTTATCAACATCTAGCAGCCCGTCCCGGCTACGCACGGGTAGATATTTATTTATTTTAATTTAATATATATGTATACGGGCGAAACCATTGCCAGAAGCTAGTTGAGAAATAAAAGCTTTGTCTAAGCCGTATTTCCACCGTATATCAAGAATTACGTCCGGCGTATCCTACACTTGTGGACAGTAGTATAATCGGAATTAAGCAATTAGTCTGTGGGAATGACAATACACTAATTGGACGTCAAAGGTGACTAATGATAAGAGTTTACTGAGACATATTATGGTACAACCCACTGTACGAAGGAGAAAGAACCCGGGAACATAACATCACGCTTGTAAGCCCGAAGGAGCAGGCGCCAGGCAGATAAACAAATGTGCACGAAAAAGACAGGAAGTGAAACAAAATAACAAATTGATACGATAATTTATGTACGAGCATGATTAACGTGTGTCTTTAACATGCTAAAAATGTAAAAAGCGCAGAGTCTGTTAAAGATTATCCTCTCGACGTCATATAAAAGTAAAAAAATGCTTTGTTCCCTCGAGGTATCTAAACCATACAAAGAAAATAACCATTAGCACTCCACCGAGACTTCGCACGATAACCCATAATGACCCACCTCGACGGCACCAAAAGAATTCAAATACCACTATTTTACTTTCAAAGACAGATAGGTATTGATAAAAATTCGGCCCCGGCGGAATATTTCCGACATTCCCACAAGATCGTCCGCAATTACTGGCTTATCTTCTATGCGAATTTTCTGAGCGACTTTAAATAGCCATCATTTTCCCTTGTGGCTTGACTTAATTCTCAAAACTTTAGAGGCAGGTCAGACGATTCGTTGCGGGTGGCGACGCATTTCAAACATTTACAGACTTTTTACTCAATTATCTTTTATTTATTGACATACATACACACAGGTCATCCATCATAAATTCTCCCAGTCTCAACGAATTTGGAAGCTGACGGTGTTAAATGCTTTGGTTTGCGTGGAAATTTAAGCACGTTTAGTTCGAGCTTGGCCGTCTTAACTGAAATTCGGTGAGGAACAAATTATAAAATATAGCAAAAGATGGTTTTCAGGCGCTGCAATTGCGACACGACACAGAAACGACAACAGTTCAAGTAAGACGCTTAGTTACCTAGTTTTTGGTCTGCACGCGAATATGAAAATTAACTTGAGCTAAACTTAAGAATGTTTACTCCTCACGCTGTTACAAGAGTTTAGAAAAACAGAGAGGGAGCTATTTTAAGTTTTCTATTTATTGTTTTCGTTACCCAATACTGCTCACTGGTGGGCAAAAACCTCCCCCAAGTTTTACAAGAATTCTCTTGCAAAGTATATGATGTGAATTATTAATAATAAAAAAAAAAACAATTGGCATAACAACTAACCAAATACATCACAACACTAGATTCAAGTGAACTTATCTACGTATAGTCCAAGGACATTCTGTAAATCGGTCTCCTTTGGTATGAATTCAGCCTTATCACCGGGCCCCACCGTAGCAGGCCCCTCCATCTTTTTCAAATTATATATTTATATTAAGTTTCATTAAAATCTTATCATTTATTTCCAAAATGAAGGACTTCAAAGGTTTTATAAACCCTTTGAAGAGTAAACGCTGTTTAGGCTTAGCTGAGCTGCGGGACCGCAACACACCGTCTGAAGCAACACTAACAGTAACAAAACGCGTTACATTTCAGTATGTATGTACGTATGAATGTTTGCCTGTTATTGTTACATACCGTTACCTCCGTCGAGTGCTGCAATGTAAGTGTACTGTTTATACATATTGTTCGTGTTAACGTTGCCGTGTTGGCCCGAAGGTTGCCGTTATTAAAAATTGTATGTAAATGAGAAAAGGAAGAAGTAACTAGGTAAGGAGTATCGCTGTATGTGCTGGAAAATGGGTCCTTATCTGTTCCTCGGAAAACCACGTTTCAGAAAATTACAATTAAGTTACATTCATATTTTTATGATATGAGAGTGTATAATGTACCCTACTGCCCAACCCCTGGGGAATATCGACGTGGAATGATGTTATTTTATGTATTACATTTCAAATATGATATTTTGTGCATAAAGAATAGCATATACGTGTTATTATATATGTGTTACTTAATTTTGATGTACAGTAATGTACATCAAAATTAATTTACACATCGATCTTCTAGATCAACTTAAAAGTGTGGGTACAATGACTAACTTATCGATATTATACTAGATAACTTTTGATTGCGATTATTGAATAAGGACTAAGCTTTAAAAAACTTGTGAAAAAGGTAGGTATTCATAGATAGCCCAGACTTAGTAAGAAAATGTAATTATTTCTACAACTTGCATTCCATAGCTCTCTTTAAGGATTAGCGGATTTTTTCTTCCACTCGCGTTACTCTGAAATATTTAAATTCTCATTAGTGGCGCCCTCTAGACGTTAATAAGATAGAACTTGATATAAAATTCTGTTTACTTTATTATTTTTGTATCATGGTACGAAATTACAAGATTGATTAAGGACTTATAGTTGAGTTGAGAAATTATTGAAGTATCGTAATCGAAGATTTAAGGATTAAGTGGTTTACTAGGTACGAACAACTCTTATAAAGGTTATGAAAGAAAAATATGCTGAAGGACTTATTAAACTGAATGTCAAGCTCAAGACATCCGTTTACAATAGATTGTGTGAGAAAGAAAAGGAGTTGGTAGATAGGACATAATAAAAAATAAAAAAATACATGTGTGCAATTCACACGTAGTAGAATTCACTTCTACCACGTGTGAAAACCTTCAAAAACGTTGGCTTCAAAATAATGAGACGAAGCGACAGTAAAAAGAGACAGACACATGAATTTATGTGTCTGTCTCTTTTTACTGTCGCTTTTTCGTTTCATAAACTTTCAAATCACAACGATGCTAAAGAAATTTTCACTTCAAAAATGTGATGAAGAAGGAAACGCTACAGACAGATATGTTGCTGGGGAGTTTGTTGCGCCACTTCTTCTTCCCAGCTAAAACACTGGGATGTGGTGACGGGTGGGCGTTTTGGGGGAATGGCTTTATGTAAAATTTGACGTTCAAAAACTGCTGTCGCTCAACCTATTTTCAACGAACCCATCACTGAAAACCGCATGAAAATCGGACTAGTAGTACTGGAGATAAATGGGAACATTGGTTTGCACAAACAAACAAACAAACAAACATCCTCTCACCCCAAACGCATACACTGTCTCCGTTCCGTCGTGGGAATAAATGACATTTGATTTAACTACCCCAAGTGACATGTTTCACACATATACATACGTTTGGGGTTGGCGCTTTCATTCATCATTTTCCTATCCTTGTTTAATGATGATTTGATAGTTTTTATGCAACTCGTATCCTATCTGTATCTATCACCACAAAAGCCAAAATTCTCTTATACCTAATCCACAACCAACTGCATTAAAACTCTCAATGGAAAATATAAAGTAGGTACCTAATGGGCCAGGTGACTTCCAGAAGCTGCCACCGTAATTGCTTCTTAAATGTCGCAGCGGTTTTTAGAACAAGTTCTGTTATGCGAGCGTCTTTTGTTCCGAACTTATGTTGAACCAGGAAGATGCTTAAATCTTACTAATGTTAGTGCGCGTTTAGAGAACTTTTGTAGCAGTTATGAGTGTCGTTTTTAAGTGACAGTATACAGGGTGTTCCAGAAATGCATAGTGGTATTTAAAGGTGATGTTGGGTAGTTAGTACACATTAAGGAAAATATTGCAAAAAATAATAAAAAAGAGTTAGCTTATCACTTAAATACAGTCTCATGTGTTTGACATCAGAACTGTGATTGAACTAAAGTAATTGCCAACAACTGTAACAATCTGCTTGAAAACTCATTTCTTGGGAACTGTTAAACGTTGTTGTGGTCGATTTTTTTTTAAGTTACCCTTCGATATACGATACAGGAGTAAATCCTAGTGTGGGGCAAGTTCTTAAAAAAAAAAAAAAAAAATAACACGCATTTCTGGAAAATCCTGTAGTTACATGTATTAACAAACAGATATCAAACACTGTAGACAAATGTCATGTTATCCTAACTTGGAAATTGGAGTGGTTTTTAAATTTTGGAATGGAATTTAGACTCATGTCCTTAATTGAGTCTAAATTGTACACCTGACTAAACCAGTCAGATCATTCGATCTCAAATCTGCCCTAGACTGCTGGACTATTTGGGTTTTTGGAGCGTTTTTTGAATTAGTGGAGCGTTTAGATTCAAGGAATTACGGTTCGGTTATTAGTAAACGCCGTTTACTAATAACCGAACCGTAATTCCTTGAATCTCTGAATAGACAGTCCAGACTTATTTTTAAGGCTCCAATTCCTTAGCACCGTCCTGGGCAAAAATGTCAATGTTCTAGGATAAATGTAACGTGATAAACAAGTTTATGGCTCGTAAATCTAGAGCTCTCTATTTGGAAACCTTACTCTTGTTAGGCATATGTAACCAAGCGAGAAACGATATTTGTACCAATGTTTTATACAGGCTGTAATTTTTATTCGAAAAAAAATAAAGTTATTTTCAAACAAACAACAAAAGATATTTGAGCAGTTATTATGTAAGTAGATTATTAAATTACCTCATCTCATCTGCCTAGCCTTTTCCCAACGATATTGGGCCGGCTTCCAGTTAAACCGTATTAAGCTGAATATCAGTATTTTACGTGGAGCGGCTGCTACCATACCTGCACAACCCAGTAACTGGGTAACACGGAACTTCTTGGCACGACTGGAGTCAATTTTTTTAATTACAGCTGGGACCAACGGCTTAACGTGGTTTCCGAGGAACTGAGGAGTCTCGGTATGTTAAGATGGTCACCCATCCACAGACCGACCTTGGCAAGCGTTGCTCAACCTTGGAGACCGAGCCGTGTGGCTATTTTTGTTTAACCATGAGCTCCTCAGGATTATTTACATACCGATGCTTAAAAACAATAAACACTACGTAAAGAATCAACTGAACGTACGAAAGAACTCTATGTGATACTAGCAGCGCCCCGCGGTTCCACCCGCATTTTTCCCGTTCCCGTGGCAATACGGGGATAAAGTATAGCCTATGACACTCCACAATAACGTAGCTTTCTATTGGTGAAATAATTTTGAAAATCGGTTCAGTAGATCCAGAGATTACCCCTTACAATGTCACAAACTCGCAAACGTTACCTTTATTATATTAGTATAGATTACTATTGCTGTCAGACCAATAATTATAACCTATAGGTTACCCAGTGACTTACTGGGTTCCAGATCACAGAATGTCCGACAGGCAGTCACTCAAATTCAGGTGTTTGGGATAAACTAAAAGCTTGAAAGGATAAAGAAAGAAAAACTCTTTACTTAGTGATCGTTAGGAAAAGGCTAGCCAGATTTTTTGGTTATTTATTTGAGTCTCTGGTTGACCATTGAGTTCTAATAAACTAAAATATATGGTATTTTTTCGATTATTTCGAGTTACATCACAGGCTTGTATAAAAAAAACTTCGAAAAACGCATACAAAATCAATAGCCCAGCGCTGAAGTATAACTTCCAACTAAACAAACACCCTGTACACCGATATATATAAATATGTATACATCACGAATATTATTATTATATCCATATATTATTTACACATTCGGCTCGGTACAGCTGGCACATCATTTTGATTGAATATATTTCGATATCCTGGAACTAATACACACATTTCTACGAAAACTCGCCGACATTAAGGACAGGGAAACTGTAACCGTTTATAATAAATATCTACATATTACTATTTTGTTAAGGGATAGGCAGAGACTTTTCACTGACTAAATATAAGTACATACATAAGTAGGACATATAACCGATCGACGAAACTCGTAAAAAATGGTTTCTTTTTCAACCCGGTCAACATTGATATCGCTTTACTATTTTGACTGTTTGCTTTGCAGTGATTATGGTTTCGATGGTCGCCATTTTTCAATGTACGAGTATGTCACATAAGACAAATCTAACGATACCTCATTTCGTCGGCTTGCTGCAAGAACTCATTAAGTGACAATACAAAACTTTGAGAAATCATCTTATTACCTATTTATTTATTATTATCATTTATCAGATAACAAAGATCCTTATGATTCTATTAGATGCCTTATAAAATCATAATTGTGGTAGTTTTGTTGTTTAGTTTTTTTTTTAAGTTTTGTGTACTCACTTAATGAGTTCTTACAGTAAGCCGACGATTTGTTCAAATCTATCCAGACGTGTAAGCTACTGAGTATGCCAAAGAAATAGACATACAAAAACTAAACAAAAATCTTATCCTATACTACTGGGGTTGAGAAAAATCTGCCATCCTTATTAGAAAACTAGTTCTCTAATGCTTAATTGTAATATCAATAATACACCTACGGACATTTGACCTTTTCCCGAATATAACTACTAATTCCAACTGACTGAGACTCTTTCCACACCTGACCGTCATATCCGCTCAGACTTGAGACCCAGTTTCAGTAAACGAAAACGTTTGTACAATTTATGGGAAAATTGTTAAACTCGCGAATACTGCCCCCCCCCCCCCCCCTATTATATGCATACTATCATGATTCCCTTGTGAGAGAACGATGGAACTGTACAACACGAATAGCACTACATATTCCTACATCAGAACGGAACACATCCTAGTAAGGTGGCAGGTGTGATTGGTTGAGAGACTTTTCAACATACAATTGCATCATCTGACTTGCATTTAATTAGTGACTTTTCAGTTTTCGAGGATAAGTAAGGTGACTCTCTGACCAATCCATTTGAAGTCTCTTTTGCCGCAAGTCTCCTCAATCAGTCCTCATCAAGTAACATATCGCACAACACATCATTCCCTCCAATATGTACATAATTACATAGTTTGCAGTGTCTTTAATTGACATCCGAACTAATTGAAGATTAGACACGCTCAACGGACAATGTTCCAGCTTAGCCATAGTGTTTATTGAATGCCTGGATTAACGCTGTGTGCTAAATGACATGCGAATATTGACCTGGTTCGGATAAAATGGCGGCGGTGTAAACCTGGCCTGTTTTATTTAGGTTATACATTAGGCGTGGTAATTCATGCAATAAATACAATGTTTTGAAATGTTTTGAGGAGCTCGTGGCTAAAATATAACAGCCGCACAGGTCGATCTTCGAGGATAAGCAACGCTTGCCGAGGTTGGTCTGTGGATGGGTGACCATCTTAACGCAACGAGACTTCTCCGTGTCTCGGAAAACACGTTAAACCGTTGGTCCCGGCTGTCATTTGAAAATGTTTGGCAGTCGTTACGGATTGTCAGAAGCCAGAAAATCTGACACCAGTCTTGCCAAGAAGTACCGTGTTACCCAGTTAATGGGTTGTGGAGGTCTGGTAGGCAGCCACTCCACGTAAAATACTAGTATTCAGCTGAATCCGGCTTGTCTGGGAGCCGACCCCAATATAGTTGGGAAAAGGCTGGGCAGATGAAATACAATGTTTTGAAAAGAATAAGGGACTTTTTCAGGGTTTGAAATATTTTCCATTTTACAGGCTATTTCCTAAGTCTAGGAAATCAAGGTTAGAGAACAACGGCATCTCATGATAATTTAAACAAAGTATATAGAGGAACTCGTGTCATAATAATGCCAGACGCACGGGTTGATCATCAAGTTTTTTCAACGCTTAGGTCGGTCCGGGGATGGGTGACCTACATTACATAGCGTTAAGAATCCTACAGGCTTCGAACAGCACAATACTTGTTGGCTTATTATTTGGAGATAATTGACAGTCGTTACAGTCAGAAGTAAAAAAATCTGAAACCAGTCTTGCCAAGGTGTATGGAGTCACCTAGTTACTAAAATAGTTGTGAAGTTCAAATAGGCAATCACTCTTTAGCAAAATATTGATATCAACTGTAGCAGTCTAACATCACTTACGCTAGAAGATGTCGCCAACATAGTTGTGAATAGGGCTAGTTATAATTAAGCATGACACCTTACAGCAATCATGCTTGGCAAGTTCCTTAGAAATTTGACTATCGCAGTTTAGATATTTTCATATCACGACAAAACATATAAAATGAAACAAAATTCTGAGTATTTTAATTTGGCATAGGCTTGCAGCCTTCGAAGCGGTCGTTTCCTATTGAGAAGAATTGGTAAAAAACCATTTACATTTTAAAAGTTTTGTTTGTTACGGTACCAAATTCAACGTTATTATACCCTTTAAATACGTTCCTAACGCAAGTTATGAGTAAATACGTATGTACATATATGTTTAGCACTTCTATGAAATCGTCGATCAAATAGTTCCGGTGTTAAGTTTCGTTTATTGGAACATTTTATATAGACAGAAAATCATATCTATCAAAAATATGTACCTACATATGTACATATGCATATTGTGATAAATATATCCTTAGTCTAACTTGTCATGGACTATTTGGTTTTCATCAGTTAAGTGCTGCATTTTGACAGAAAATCTACGAACTTGTTTCTAATTTAGGTATTAAATTTTGACAATTTATTAGACATAAGTTGAGTTTGAGAAATACTCAACTTCACATCGGAAATGCATACGTTTATAAGCGTACGGGGTACGTTTAATAGGTTTTTTTTTTCTTATAATAATAGTTAGTTAAGTATTCACTAAGTTTAACACCTTGTTGAGTTTTATGGATTATAATAAATACTACGCCACAATTCTCCGTTTTCTAATTAATATGATTAATTTCAGACAATCCTCGCAACTATCATCATCGTCGATACAGGTTTAAAAACGAATAAAAGCATGCTTATTCACCAAAAAAACAAAACAACTATCAACAGACACAAATCTAAAAATGATCGACTGATCACAAATATTTATTCATAAACAGAACAGGCACGTATGTGTATTTGATCACGACATCGATTAGTGCGAAGGCTCAATAAGGAAAAATCAAAGCGCTTCTTCTATATTCGGTAGGTCGCCTGTTTGCTTATTCTAAACGAGCACCCCCGGAAATAAGTCTGGATACAGTTCCATTCGCTTTGATGAAAATGACGAGACAGATGAGATATTGTCCTGCGGACACGTTTTATGCCTAAAAGGCTGGTTTCAAGAATAAAATGTTATGGATCGCACCAGCTGTGGTACATTCTGAAAACTTGTTTTGATTTGCTGCAATAAGCATGCTTCGGATTTGCCGGAGAGTTACGTGGTTTTCGAAATTCGTTCTGTGAGTTAATCTTGTAGTTTATGTGGAATCGGTTTAACGTTACTCTTAAAAGATACGATACGCAAATCAAAACTTAAATGCTTGATACTTGAGACACTAATTCTAAATAAATAAACACGAGTATACAATGGGTAGCTATATTTTTGGGAATAAGACGAATTGAAGACTAAGAGCTAGCTCAAGACGATAATAAATGCAAGGCGTGGGTAATTAAATCGATAGGTGTCACGGTGACAGCTTTCTAGTGTCAGGTGACAATTTTCTTTCATTCCTTTCATGCAACTATACTATTAAAGACCAACTTTCACAAATATGTGACAGTAGAAGTATTCACTAGAAAGCTATGTATAATATTACTTTTTGAAAGGCATCAAGTGTGGGGTGTCGTACCGCAAAAGGAAACTGTACTCTTATTGGATCACTGAAATTAAAACCACATACTAAGGTCTGCAATCCCTTGAAGCTGTGAAAAAATCAATCTTCCAAGTTATCGTAAAAAATGATACGGCCGCTGTACCACAAAAAAAAGCCTATATTTCGACATTCAGGGGAATCAAAATTTAAAGAGTACTTTCCGTTGACTTGGTTTTTAAATAGAGATAATAAAAAATAATAAAATTGTTTATTGATCAAGAGGGTACAGATGGTAAGCAAATAAAATTTTAGATCTGGCTGTAATAAACACTGACTTACTGTAATAAAAGTTAACTGGTAGAAAATGCCTAAAGCGTTAAATCCACTTCTGTACATTTTGTGTGCGTATATAATAAATAAAAAAGACCAAACATGCACAAAACTTGTCCTCATCCTTTCTGCGCATTACAAACTCTATGACCCAAAGCGCGTCGGCAAAGATTACTGTTTACCGAGCTTCCCAAGCCCAAGATTAAGCCGAGAGACGCCAGTTAGATACATTAACTGAGCCAACCAATCTAATTTTTAATGTTGTCGACCGATTTACGTTAAATAAAAAACGTTTTAATGGGAATAGCGTATCTACATTTTTGATGAGATCTTTCTGTTTGGTTTGTATGTTCTGTCATTACAAGCTCTACGCGCAAGCAGTCTACCTACATACATATATATGGGCATATCGCTGTTCATAAAAGTCTTTGAAGCATGAAGCACCTATTAACAAACTTAGAGCATAGTTCTCAAAAGAAAGAATATAAACATTTTTGTTACAGTTATTTTTAGATTATTATGAATATGACTAGATATGCTATCCGAACCCATAAGTGTTTCAATCATTTTAAAACGGCACTAGCAAATTCTTTCATCAGGAATTGCTTCATGTTATTTATCTAGCATTAAAGAATATGTGCCTAGCTTAATTCAATACACTATCACTTCGTTATCTTTCATACATATACAGATTAGCCGCGTTAATCGAATCAAATTTCGTAACGCAGATGGCACCACTAAAACATGAGAAAATAGTCTTTAAACACATAGTGCGGAAGGTATAATTTTGCAATTGAATCTTCTGCTTTTCAGTGCGTTAGTCACTAGATCGACTGTACGTTTTTATAGGGAGCGAAGAAACTTCTCGAGGGAAAATCGAGGTATACCAGATACCTATAGAAGACCGAATTATACATAGATATCTAGTATCGTCCATTAACCTGTTATCTTAACTTACTACTTATTATTACTGGGAGTACGTTAGGATAATTACCGACGTTCACTGGTGTGTGTTTGTTCTTAACTTAATCTCTAAGCTGCGAAGTCCCGAAGTGATGCTTCGGATACATAGTACCTACTTACCACATTGCATATTGGTCGAAGAACAGATTTGGAGCCAAAAAGTTCTGGAGTGGCGACCGTGTACCGGAAGATGCAGCGTTAGAAGGCCTGCAACGAGGTGGACCGATGACCTGGTGAGGGTCGCGGGTAGCCGATAGATGCGAGACGCACAGGACCACTTGTTGTGGCACTTGGAGGAGGCCTATATCCGTCGGGACGACACGGCGCGTGAAACGCTGGCAAAGTGTGCGGCTTGGGAGGACCGTACTGTGCCCTCATCCCTGTGGTAAGCAGTGATGTCCCACTATCGAACGCGATGATCTCCTTCTGCGAACCAGTCATCCCGCAGAAGGAGGCTAGGAAAAGGGTCAGAATAGGTGTCAGTGAACTATGTATGGATGTTTCATGCTGTCTAGACAAAGTGCCATTCTATGTGTTCAAAGTGTCAAATGATTAATCAAGCGACGTTTGTCAGTGCGATGCAATTTAGACGTCTTGATAATCGCCTTTATTTTGGATGGGAAATCATCAAATGACTTCTCCCACTCGGGATGGAGCTGAAAAGAGTGTCAGACTCTTACTGACTAAAACCCACCCGTGATCCTTCGAGGGCCCTTTGCGTTCCAGGGCCGCGGTGACTCTTTTGAACAAATTACGCAACCCTAGCAAGCACTGACCCTATGGAGCCCCGTCTTCTTTGCTTATAGATAATGCAGTCACGCGTGAGAAACGATGCACCGTCGACCCGGGCCTGGTTTCTATCAGGAACAGCTCGACGTCAGCAGGCCCAAGCCTATGGTGGCCGAGAATCGCTCTGCGTTTCCCGACGCGCGAGGCGTCTTCTGGCGGCTAGGCCGTATTTTCCCTCTCCCACACGCGGTCTGCCTCTCGCTTTCCATGCCACCTCACTTTGGACCATGGATTGAGCGATCGGCGGCAGCGATCTTTCGCGTTTGGCCCTGCCAGACGCGAAAGATCGCTGCCGCCGATCGCTTCGATGAGGACACGGCGTTACTCCGCCCAAGCAGGGCAGGCCTCGAACGTATGCTCCACCATGTAGTCCGGCAGATCCACACAGTGCTGACACCCGGACGTGTCCTCCCGCTGAATCTGAAACAGCCGTGTCCGGTGAGCATCAGCGTCAGGCGGAAGGTGAAGACACTTTGGCGTCTCTCCAACCACTCCTCAAAGAGAGGATTTATCGCCGCAATAATGCCGCGCCCAACGCTGGATTGCAACAGTCGCTGTCTCCATACCTCCGTGAGATCCTGCCGGAGCTCCATCCGTTGCGCAGCAATTTGCCGCAGCAGCAGAGTTTTTTGAAAATCGCCTTCGCTTAACAATAGCCTATGCCCCGCTACGACTGACAGAGTGTCACGTGTCTTAAGCCTCTCGTTATTAATTAACAAATATCCAGATTTTAACATACTTATATATAATTATAATAGCTTTTGCCCGCGGCTTCACTTGCGTTCAAGTAGCCCCTTGATTCCATCTATGTCTCCCTCTCATAATCAAAATTGATTAAAATCGGGTCAATGATTTAGGCACGGCAGGTAGGAAAGCGTTAGAAACAAATTCACTTTCGCATATAATAACAGTATATAGTTAGGATTACGATATAAGATTCAATTGATTTATAAAAAATAAGAAGGTATCTCTAGTCTATCTGTAGTAACTAAGCGCAAGACCACACCCAAATAACTACAACCGAATTTTACAATTCGCCACAAAAATGAGTTCTAATAT
Organism: Hecatera dysodea; assembly: GCA_905332915.2. Lineage (NCBI taxonomy): Eukaryota > Metazoa > Arthropoda > Insecta > Lepidoptera > Noctuidae > Hecatera > Hecatera dysodea. The sequence goes on from HG995295.1 coordinate 7,459,658, forward strand.
TCTGCCAGAACAATCCTCTTTGGATTTACATATGCGAAACATTTTATTGCCTTTGCGTCACAATCGTCTTTACTTTTGCGAGTCGAAGCGCAGCGAACATCACTCACTCTTTACCACAGACTTATTCTGAGTGACGTGACGGATTGGAACTCGAAGACAATGGCGTTCCTATTACGTATTCTATGTTGGGCTATGGGTGCCACTTTCGTAGTTTGATGTAGATTTTCGTTTTAGCGTAGTTTTTGTGAGTTCGTTATCTAAATAGTATTGTGAATAAGGTGAATAAGGCCTGGGTTGAGAATTAACATTGTTGTTTTGCTTTAACCAACTGCTGAGTGATGGCCGTTTTCGTTACTTTTCATGTAGGTATTTTTTTCGTCAGAAAGAGAAACCACATTGGTCAGGAAACCTTTTGTATTTAGTCAGTTAGAGGAATCGCAATGGTGAAATTTCACCGTTCTGATTTATCTAAAAGTAGCAAAAACGACCATCACTCAGCAGTTGGTTAATTATTTATTGCTTCAGATTATTTATTGTATAGGTAGCTTGTAATCAATACTTCGTTAAAACAAAATATAAGTAAAAAACTTCTTAAACGAGACCCCAAATATACCTAATGGTGCTATCTAGATTCATTGTGGAGTTTCTAAAGCCACTTTCCAGCTGCATCATCAGGAAAACTGCCCGATGATACCAATTATTGCATCGAATAAAATTCGAGGAAGTAAGTTATTAAAATGCTTGTTAACATTATCTGCCCAGCCTTTTCCAAACCATATTGGGGTCGGCTCCCAGGCGAACTGGATTCAACTGAATACCAGTATTTTACGTAAAAAGCTGTCAGTTTTTCTGGCATCTGACAATTTGCAACAACAGCCAAAAATTTTCAAATCTTTAATCTTAAAAAGCTTATAATGAAAAAAAAATACTAGCGAATAACCGGAAGGCAGAAAAATAATGATCTAATCTAATAAACAACCCTCTACAATCGCTGTCCCAAATACAAAATCGTTCACAAAAATATCGGTCCCCATCCGAAAATAGAACTACGAATAAAATATACTAAATTCAAAACAGACAACCTCGAGCACTGAGTCATCGCATGTACTCGGAAAAGTATCGCATATGAGTGAATTCTCTTTGAGCTCTCCCCAACGCAAGTAATGCTATTTTCCCAATCACTCTCTGAAAGGCATCGTTATTACATTCGTCCGTTCGCGTACAGCTTAACTGCGTTTTTTCCAACAAAATATAGCATCTAGTTTAAAATTTACGCTTGTGTTCCAGTGTCCTTAAAACTTTATTCGGATGGCTTTGTACACCGCTTTTGGTTATCTCCTGTGAAGTACGGACTACGGTTTTTGCACGGTAAATTATTACAACCTGCTTTGAATATAGGATATGCCGATATGGCATACAATGATAAAACCGGTAGGTATCACAATACACATCTACATATTGAATAAAATAAATGATTTAAAGATAGTCTATTCGCATTATAAAAACATGTAACGCATTAAACTAATGAGATAAAATGCATTATTACTGCTCAAATTTGTACCTAACATCCGTGTCCATGAAAAAACTTGATCAACAAGAAAATCGAAGTAAAACACTTGTATAAAGTTACCAACATTTTTGAAACATTCAACACTCTCGAAGCGGTCCAACATCATAATTATCTTCAATAGGGATGTTTCCTGAGTAAAAAATATATGATTATGTTTAGTCCGTCAGTTAGATTATAGAAAAATATTGGACACGTATTTTTTCCTTTATCAAATCTTTAAAAACTGACGAAGTGTATCTTCGTCAGTTATTAAAGATTTGATCATCAAAAATCAGGAGTGGAGGCTAAAGACGTCACGGCTCGTTAAAAATTGTAGCGAGTAGTGACGTCACACGACTTTTCAACGCACTGTATAGTCTTCATTTTTTGTTTACGTGAAAAAAGAAAAAATACGTGTCCAATATTTTTTGGAAATCTATCAGACGGACTAATTAGATTTTTTTAGTCAACTACCCTATTCTTTTGGGTTTTTATTTTGTATTACCAGTCGCTGTATGAAACAATTAGTCTATGCAACTCCTTTACGAGAAAGATCGCATCTTTTGTGAGAGAAATTAATGACATTTAAGCCAGAGCATTTCACCGCAGAGTGGGGGATTGTTATTATGACAATAACAAATAGATGAAAACCAAAGACCCACGTACAGAACTGGATTGAGCGTTCTCTGTCCGGCTGTAAAGTGAATACGGTCAGAAATGGTGAGAGAGACAAAGCGACCGCACGGCAAGTTGTTTTCTTTTGCTAGAATTTTGATTGGTTCACATCACGGACCTGCGGGCGTACCATGAGGTGTTAAAACGTGAGTCTTCCGAGCGAGAAAGAGGGATAGAGTTATACAGCCTATATAGCTCCATCCCTTTTTCTCGCTCGGAAGACTCACGTTTTAAGACGTCATGGTACGCCCGCTGAAGTGAGCTATCAATTCATAGATTCTGGTGAAATGACAGGTCAATTCACGCTCACTTCGCGTTTTTCACGGTGACATTATAAAAGACTAGCTGTCCGCACAACTTCGTTTGTGTCACATTTTTCATGACTGCTCCGCTCCTATTGGTCTTAGCGTGATGTATGGTGATATATATAGCCTATATCCTTCCTCGATAAATGGGCTATCTAACACTGAATTTTTTTTTCAAATCGGACCAGTTGTTCCTGAGATTAGCGCGTTCAAACAAACAAACAAACAAACTCTTCAGCTTTATAATATTAGTATAGATAAGACGGCATATGCTTTTTCTACAGAATAGTCACTTTTCAGTGATAATTCTCAGTCCAGTTCTCTATTTCTATGATGAAAACTTTGTTCCCTACTGCCAGGAAGTGCATTTACGAGGTAATTCATTCGTACTGAAACATGAATGCAGATGTTGGTCGTGAAACTATGTGTACTTGATAGCTAGACATTAAGTTATTTTGTAAGTGAAGTATATTTTGGGATTCAACCCTCCTGCATCCGATTTACGGCACTGTGTGCACAGTTTTTTTTAAGCCGGTTGAGCGGAAGTTTGTGTCAGACTCTTACTGGCTTAAACCCATCCGTGTTCCTCCAAATGTCCTTTGCGTTCCAGGGCCGCGGTGCAATTGCAATTTTGAACAATTTCCGCAATCCTGACAGACAAAAGCTCCGCTGCTGATGGTATCCGATTTATCCGACGTAGCTTGTGGCGCTGCTGGTGTACCTATCAAAATTATGAATTAAACAATGGGTTCCCTCTATCTGGCAGAATCTTGTTGCTCCGAATTTTACTTGGCATAACACACTTGGCATATTTTTTTTTAAACGAATATTTGTAATGCATAAAAAATATTTAGTATAACTATTGTTTGGCAGAATGTTTATATGTCCGAATTTACAATGGCATACTATTAAGATGGCAGAATTTTATTTGGCATAATTACCTTAAGCATAGTTAACATGTCGCATATTTTCGTTTAGCACAATGTTTACTTGGAACAACAATCATTTTGTATAATTTCACTTGGCATACTATGAAGATGGCAGAATTTCATCTGGGATGAATCTATTTAGCCATTTCCAAAAAAAATCATTTATCTAATCTTAGGTAGGTATATTAAAATTTAAACATTGTTTTAACAGTAAACGCTTTTTACTACAAATTTACTGACAGAAACGAACCGCTGCAAAACCGACTCCACGTAGTCTTGTCTGCCCTACCCCTAGAGTGTAATTTAAAACCGCGAAGGCGCGGAGGGGCGAGGCGGCCCGCGAGTTGAGGAGCAGGTGGTTGTAACACTCGCCGCCGCGGCTGAGCCGAAGCTGCGGTGGTGAGCGTTAAACCCATCTGCGACGATAAACTCGCGTGGGACCGCCGGAGCCCCGCAGCGCCGTAGCCGTGACAGAAACCATGCATGCTGCATGCTTGCTTGCTTGCATGCTGCTTGCTTGCTTGCATGCTTGCTTGCTTGCATGCTGCTTGCTTGCTTGCATGCTGCATGCTTGCTTGCTTGCATGCTGCATGCTTGCTTGCTTGCATGCTGCATGCTTGCTTGCTTGCCTGCATGCTGCATGCTTGCTTGCAAAATTTTATTATTCTGGTAAGAAATGCAAAATTATTGTAACTGTGATTTTTTTGTAATATAACAGATGTGTCTTTCAATTTATGGATGTCAAATGTATGCCAAAAGATGATTCTAACTGTTAACTTTCTGAAATATGACAGTTCTGCCTTTTAATGACTACCGATATGAAATGTATGCCAAAAGACGATTCTGAGTGTGAACTTTCTGCGATATGATGGTTCTACTTTTTAATTATTATGGATATGAAATTTATGTGTAAAGATGATTCTGACATACAAAATTATGACTTTTTAATGTATGATAAATGAGGGTATACCAAACAATTTTCTGCGAAGTGAAGATTATGCTATCCGTTGTTATGCAAAATAATATTATGACATTAAAAGTTCTGCTATAAAGGGTAGACCCTTAAACAATACATTACATGTCTCTGTAAAAATTCTTATTTCTCTTTGGTATTTGTAACTTGACTAACTTTATTTTTCAGGAATCCGAAGGCCCTGTTGAACATGAGGGCCCGTATACGATCAAACGTGTGTCGAACTATACATGTCTGTCACAGCCAATTTACTCCGAACCGACAGAACAGATTTAGTTGAAATTTGGCGCACTTATGAAGTTCTGTGACCCAAACATTATGAGTAACACTTCGGGGTCACTTTTGGACGATAATTTTCAACTTCCATGCATACGGGCCGTATTAAGAAAACACTTCAATATACATATGTATAGCTACACTAATATTATAAAGAGGAAAAATTCAATTGTTTGAAAAATTCTTTCAATATGGAAAGCTACACTATCCCCGGGTGACATAAGCTGTATTTTATCTCCATATTCGCACGGGAACGGGAACTATGCGGGTGAAACCACGGGGTGATACTAGTCATAATATAAAATTATTTCATAATGTTGATTTTAGATTTGAAAGAGAAATTGATCTTTAATCATGGCGAGGTCACAATACAGCGACTGCGCCAAATAACCCTAAAAACGAATAAAATACAGCAAACGTTTCACTCGTTTTAAGTTTTGATGTCTAAATCCCGTCGTCAGTGTCCCAGCTATCCAGAACTTCATACGAACACAATAAAAACAGAATAAGTCCGCACAGGACAAGTTTCTGAATGCTTGAATAGGCAATTGCACAGTCCTAGCAAAGCTTTGCCGACTACACTTTCCGTCATTCCTTTTATTTTTATTATAAATCCGATTTTGTTCATGTTTTATTCTTTACCTGGTTTCGTATTTATTTTGTCGTGACGATGGTAACGTTTTATAGGTTTATTTCTTTCTCCTAATAGCAATTCCTTGCTTAAAAGGAGATCTCCAAAAATATGTAGCATAGCATAATCAGCCTTCTGCTGGGACACAGGCCTCCTCTCTAGGAGAGGGAATGGGCCGTAATCTACCACGCGGGCCCAGTGCGGGTTAGCAAATGTCATATGTCAACATTACGGACTTTTAGAAAAATGACAGTGGTTTCGTGTTAGAATGACAAATTTATAAAAATAGGAGACTTGGGGCCCTGTGGTCAGGACATAAGTGACAAAACCTCCCAACAATACAAGTCGGCTGCAGAAGTACCTAACGCTCTGACTCAAGCCCTTGATCCAGCAGCCTATCGCGAGCCTCTACATGGCGAATTAATTCTCGTGGGCATACACGACGGAAATACACTATGACCGTATTTATAATAAATCTCGTACGGTATTATTAAAAACATGGACTGAAATCGAAGCACCGTCTTACGAGTCAGAAGACAAATGCCTACCAAAAATAAGCCATCCTTATTATTTATGAGATTTCATACATTTCGACTATGTACTTATGTCAAGAGTGGGCAGGCCTAACTCTCTGCTTTATTGCTGCTCAATAAAAGAAGCAAGAACGTAATCTTTAAATTAAATAACACCTTGTACATTCTCGTACAAGAACATTAATTCAATTACTTTTCTAATTACTCTCTCTAAGAGCATACGAAATTAAATAAGAGCCATTTATAAATTAATTATTCACGTATATTTCTACATACTTCGGTAGGTAACTAATTACAAAAAAAGCTTAAATATATGTTCATTACCTACTTATGTTTATAAATTATGAAAACACTCTCATTCCTCTATTGAAACAATAATATAACAAACCAAACATTATATGTAGTTGAAAAAATGTACTCCTATACATTGGTGTACATCACTGTCATCAACTGTTAATAAAAGTTATTTTATCGCAAAAAAGGGTATTTTATGTATTAAAACTACAATTTATTTTGCTGTAAGACCTTGCTTCATGCCAAATTTTATGATTCTAGAATATTCTAGATCAACGCAAAATACTCTATAGGTTTTGATTTACTTGCCAACCAAAATATGTCGCAAAATGCTGCATAAATATCTGTAACTTTTTATTTCGTTGACGTAGAAAAATGATATACATTAAACTCCAAGGTGCCATCGAACTTTTTTTATAACTTCTTCCGACTACTGGTCGGGATCTTTCGGGAAGATGCCAACACTGCCTCAGAGGACGACCCCTGGTCCTTCTCTGGTCTGGGACGTTTGCGAAAGAACTTAAGAGTTCTCCGCAGGCCCCACACAATCGCATCTAATACTCCGCACGATCATAGAGCCAAATACGGGTTCAGAATCTGACCCCGCACCTATTCGACACTCAGAAGACCTCTTCTTCCATAGCTTGGAGCTACCACCCGACACCTCCTCGGTCCTCAAAGGACGCTGATCTAATAAATTTCAACATGATACGTCCACGAATTCCTAAGAAAAAGGGTCGTGACAGACCGACACACGGACAACGAACTGATCGTATAAAAAACAAGTGATCCTATAAATACTTCAAATAAACTGGCACCTAATTAATTTTCTATAAACTAATTCTTATTTCGTAGCAAAATAGCTTAAATATCATTTCCACCTCATTATGGAAAAATTCGAATAATCCCTTGATGCCAAATTGTACATTTTTCTCTTCGGTGTTGAGGAATGGAAGATTTTTCTCAAAGGATCCGATTTACGCAAATTGATTACGGTCCGCATTTAAAACTTCTCAGATTTGTATCATTTGCATCTCTGGGATACTGGCAGGAAAGTCTGTAGAAGTGACGTAAAAGATTTTCTCAATTTTTACTTCATCGTGTTTTTGTTTCTTTTGCCTGGGTAAGTGCGCATGGAATTCGTTTATCTTTTGTTTTCTTTGTTCTGATCCGCTTTCCAGATTTTTTTCGGTAATTGCAAGAACTTGTTAAGATGGATAAGTTATTCATTTGTTGACAAGAAAATCTAAATAAAGTTGGCTGAACATAGGCAAAATCTAAATGGTATCCACAAAATCTATTTGAATTATTCAAAATCACCAAGATTCAAATTTCGATCATTATAACAGCCAATTTATAGGTAAATTAGAAGGTAATCTAATTATTTTGACAGTCCCAGCGCGACGCGGATTGAATCCAATTAGGCGAGATATTGCGTTTACTTAGTCTCAGCCATCGCTGAATCTACATACTACAACCTATATGGCTGAATTTCAGGCTAATTAGATTTAGTCTCACTAAAACTGGATCGAATATAAAACAATAAATTGGTCAACAATTAAATTGTATGTTATTGCAATTCAGACATGATTATTTCAAAAAAGCAGGAGGTTCTCAATTCGACTCGTTTTTTTTTGTGTTTGTTCAGTGATGTTTTCGCCAACTGTCAACCGTCCTGACCCAGAGATTACCCCTTTTTTTCTATATGGGAAATCATCAAATGACTTCTCCCGCTCTGGGTGGAGCGGAAGAGAGTGTCAGACTCTTACTGACTAAAACCCACCCCTGACCTTCTTCAGTGCCCTTTCTGGTCCAGGGTCGCGGTGACTCTTTCGAACAAATTCCGCAATCCTAGCAGGCACTGACCTTATGAGGCCCCGTCTTCTTTGCTGTCATATCTTCGAGGCGCGCGTTGAACACGACGCGACGTCAACCTGGTCCTGGTTGCTATCGGGCACCGAACAACCCATAGCTCGCCATCCGCAGAAGTGCGCCTACGGTGGCCGGGAATCGCGCTGCGTTTCCCGACGCCCGGGGTGTCTTCTTCTGTTGCAGCGACTGGGGCGTGAGGTTTCCCTCTCCCGCACGCGGTCTGCCTCCTCCTTCGCTAGCATTACGTCGCAGAAGAAGGTGACCACTTCCCATGCCTCCTCGCTCCGGACCATGGATTGAGCCAGGGCCGGACGCGAGAGGTCACCGCCGCCGATCGCCTCGACGAGGACACGATATTGCTCCGCCCAAGCAGGGCAGACCTCCACCGTATGCTCAACCGTGTCCTCCGGGCGATCCCCACAGTTTTGAACAAAATGAATAAAATCTAGTAAAGTGAAATATTGTTAGGTTTATGTCAAGCCTAAAGCAGTAGATATTTAACTATGAGCTGGTCTGGACTTGATCTACGAAGGCACACAGAGTAACTCCTTAACGGTAAATAGCGCAACCACTCTGGGAATAATTCGTCAATTTAGTAGTAGTAGTTCCGACTACTAGTCGATCCCCAATCGTTGCAGTAACCAAAGCCCACTTCTAGACAATCACTTCGATGTTGGGTTTTACAAAAATACCACGCCTTCAAGATTAAAGACTGTTTTGATAAAACAGTATTCAATCTTAAAGGCGTGGTTTTTGAAAGAGCAGCTGGGACTAACGGCTTGACGTGCTTTCCGAAGCGCACGGAGGAGTCTCCCGCAGTCTGAGGATGTAGCCCATGCTCAGACCGGCCTGGGCCAATTTATCTTACCTAGGAGCGACTGTTATTAAAAAATCACGACCTCCTACTATATAAATACGATTCTTGCCTTCAAAATACAAATCAATTGCATTGCCTTCTCTAAATATCACAGCTCGTCTCAACTTGGTTGCCAACTTCCCAACAGCCCTAAGCACTATTGATTTCCTCGGGTTTGCTTGCACACTCCTCCAAAGGCGACTAAGCACCAAAACGTATGTTAGCTCACGATGATTGAGTTTGCGACAAATAATAATAATATGGAAGAAAAATATGACTTTCCGCCTTATGTTAGGCAAAATGTGATGGATATTCCTGAGAGGAATCGGGAATGTGATAGTCAACATGACTATCACATTCCCGATTCCTAGGCTAGAGGCTATCTTTTAGCTCAGAATTAGTTGCTAACAAGAGGTTAAATCACAAATAGTTTACACACGCCTAAAGTTAACAACTAACTCGGAATTAAAAAATAACCGTTATTTAGTTATTTACAATGTTAACGTTAAAAGTTATGTAATATCTTAGTTACTTCTTAGTCTCTCGTCGTTGTTTGTGATTGTGTCTTGGATCACAGCAAAACAATGTCGAAAAAATCACCAAAAAACCTAGCATGACGAACTACAAAATAGACCCGATGAAAACAAATGAAAAATCCAACATCGCCATATTGAAAGTGCTCCGTGAAATTTAATTGAATATAATTATGTATATGTCGTGGCCATCGTCGTAGAATTGGCCATTGTTGATATGGCCGATCATTTCATGAAATGGTTGCCCGTGGCCCGTGGGCACAACAACAAAAGATTTGTTCGGAAGATAGTCCCTTTTCAATTGGAATGCGAGCAAGTAAACGTTAGTTATTTTGAAGTAGTACCTAATAACGGATAGAAAAAAAAACTGCAATAAAACCAAAACAAGACTAATTCTTGAAGATAATTTAGTTTTGATCGATTAACAGGTTTATCTGTGAGTTATAGTAATTGAAATCATCTGATAGAGCTTAATGTCAGCTATTAACTTTTTTGTGCCGAAATCAATTCGGATTTTTTAAATGCTAAAACACGTTTAATCTGTTCAAGAAGTAATTCGTTTAATTTGATTTACATATAACTAACTTTTGCCTGCGGCTTCGCTTGCTTAAAGTAACCTTTAGCCGTCTCCAGGATCACATTATGTATCAAAATTCATAAATAAAAACGGTTCTTTGATTTAAACCTGACTGCGTAATTAACAAAAAAAACTCAGGACTAGGATAGATAATTTACATGCTTAGATATTAATTACCCGCCCTCGTCCATCAGGGTGGGCTGGCTCGTGACTGGAACCACCGTCTCCTGCATTCCGCTCTACTCCGTCTACAAGTTCACGATCACGCCAGAATAATAAACATTTAATACGGAATATTAAGAGCATAACAATTATAATGATAGCTTTTCAAATAAATTGTATGACTAGATCTATGTTATGAGCAGTGGTCGGAATAGGTGGATTGACTTGGGGTCAATAACCTGAAACGTAGATGTTAATATTGACATGCCTCCGAGATTCTGGAATCTTAAAATTGTTAAGAACATGTAGAATATGTAGGATGATGACATAATAAACCTCGCTATTTCACGTGGCTACCGCGTGCATTTCGAAAAAGTAGAGTTATAGTTATTCCCGCCATATTAATAAAATGTTTTATTAGCTTGTTAAAAAAGACATTTATTTCATACGAGTATATAGTGGTTTAAAAATCCATACAGTCAAAAATATTTATTAAATCCCGTAAATATTGAAATGAAATCCCGAGAAAAAGGCTTATCATATTATGATTTCTATAACAGTTCGTGATACAAGTACATAAAATCAATCTACCTATTCCGACCACTGGTTATGAGATACAAGAGGCTACGGAAGTACAGACAGAATCCAACGACATAAAGATAGAGAAAAATTATAGCAATTATGATATGACATAAGAATGATGAGTTACTAGTTCGATCCTTTTTTTATTGTGAAACCTATTAAGTGACTTCTCCCGCTCCAAACGGAGCGAGAGGTGTCAAACTTGTATTGACTAAAAAAATCAGCACGTTCCTTCATGACCTTTGTGCTCCAGGGCCAAAGGTAACTCTTTCGAACCGCTGAATACCGCAACTCTGGCAAGGCTCAATACTTAGCAGCTCAATATCGGGTTAGACAGGTGCAATTAGAAAGGTGTACATTAGGAACAAACTGCTGTATAATAATTACCTACAGTTTAATCTATACTAATATTATAAAGCTTATTATTTTCCGAGTGACTAATAACTTAAAAGTCGACTAAATGTTTGCAACAAATAAAATAACTTGCCAGCGATTAAATATTTTCGGGACTATTATATTATGTAAGGTTCAAACTTAAGGGTTTTATAAAAACTAAAAACTAGCAGCTGCGTTTAGGTAGCAAATAAACTATACCAGTCAATTGAAATATTAGGTGAGGAGCTATATATAATGACTTGGCGACTAATAATGTTAGTAGGGTGGCAAAGATAATATATTACCAACTATTTCATACCGTCTAAAAACCCACTTTCAGGCTTCGCTTTGCGGGCAGCTCTAAATGTTAAAACGATTACAATAAAAAGGAATAAGAGTTAATTATTAATATTTTTTTATCATAATTTCATGAAAACGGCGGAAGGTGCGATGGTTGGATACGAGTGTATTGCGGGGTGGCGGGGTGCGTGCGGGTGCACTGCCTAGCTGACCCAGCAAACGTTGTCTTGCCATATAAAATAAAAACAATATTTAGGGGTATGAATGAAGTTCTATATAATATAAAAGAAAGTCGCAGGTGAAATGTAGCTTTCTATTGGTGAAATATTTTTTAAAATAGAAAACTTAAAGCTAAAAATACTTCTTAGCTGTATCCCGCGGTTTCACCTGCCTGCGCCATTTATTCATTCTGGCTCAGTGTTCTTTCTTTCGTCTCCTAAGGGTGATAGCTTGATGTTAAATAATTATGGTTCTGATATCCTGGTACTTTGTAAGTCTTCACTCACAATTCCAGCCCCAGAAATGCTTTGACATGTTTATGGTCTGCTGGTACACGTGAATCCTTACTTACAAATGTTTGACAGGTACGAAACAAAGGAACATTTAGGGAAAATGATTCGTCTTTCATAATTATGTATTCGTTGAGTTTTCATTGTTTTTAAGATAATTTTGAAAAATAAAAGCCGCAAAATATTTTTTCTTCGTGTCATTTTAGAGTTTATTTAAAGCTATTAAAAGTCACACAATATATGTATAATATAAGCTAGTTTATATTTATTCTTCATACAAACAATTTTAAATAGAATCTGATTTGTATTATTTATGAATGCCCATTTTCTATTTTATTTTCCTCATTAAGTTTTCGCTTAGATATTAATTCAGTTCCCAAAAGAAAAACTTGATGCTAGTTTAAATTAAAACGGAGCTTATAACTGATATATTAATATGCTACCTTTTACTTATTAAGGTACTCCTTATTAGCTGCCAACCCATTATATATGGTACCCACTCTATTTCTTTTTAAAACCTATATTCATTTTACTTAGTTGCTGCATTAAATACATGCCATATTATAAAGCTGAAGAGTTTGTTTGTTTGTTTGAACGCGCTAATCTCAAGAACTACTGGTTCGAATTGAAAAATTCTTTTTGGGTTGAATAGACCATTTATCGAGGAAGGCTTTAGGCTATATATCATCACGCTTAAGCCAATAGGAGCGGAGCAGCAATAAAGAATGTTTTAAAATCGGGGGTTCCACGGGGACGAAGTCGCGGGCAGCAGCTAGTAATAAAATATAGGTATATGATATGATGATAGGTTTCTACTAAAATAACTTCTGTAACCATCACACACTACACAGACATGGAAAAATTCTTTATTGGAGGGTGGGCGTCCATCTAGTGAATACATATCATTTTTTTCCTGCTAAAGATGGATTTATCTAATACTCACGACAATACAGCTTTCTGTACCCGTTCTTACTATTCTAATACCATATAATATTCATTCAAACAATTTATTCTTAAAAACTGAGATTCCATAAGGCAATAGGGACTCACAAAGTCTAATAAAGACTCTTACATAAAGACGTGATGAAACCTTGCGACAACGCGATTTCATAAATTGTTTTATCTGTAGAGCAATTTAACAACTATAAGAACAAAAATTGAAAATACGCTGTAGCATTGTTTTCTCACTGTCGTGTCGCTTATATCTGCGGGGGCCTCAATGTAGTACATGATTTCGATGATCACACACATTTTCGGTCGCCGGCGGCTCAGAGTGATTTGTCAAAGCCTGTCAGGATACCTATCGAGTATTTATTCTCAAAACAACAAAAGGAAAAAAATATTCTCCATCGTTGCGAAAAAACAGATCAGTGGGCACGAGGGAAATAGGGTAGGGGAAGGTGTCCAGCTTCATTCGTTTTATCTTAAATTGCTAGATGTTTGATAAGGTTCTTGTGTGATTTGAATTTTTTTTTCCGCACTGAACTAGTAAGTAGTATAGAAGTTACAGAAGAAAATCTGGATCGCAATTGCACTTCGTCCGCGACTTATCATTCGTGTAGATTTTGTACATTCCTCTACGAACTTCAACTATGCCTTTTAACTATAATTTTCTAAAGCCCTTATCTTTAGAAAGTTATTATCTTTTTGATTGATTGATTTCTGTCTGAAATATTTTCTTGTTTCGCACTTTTTACATCAATTTTATTTTTCTGTAGTCAGTAAAACTTGTGTTACAGTTTTTAAACTTATTTTTATTATAATATTACGTATTTAGCTTAACTAAAATTTAATAACTATATTCATGCTTATTTTGAAAACCAAAGAAATTTATGTAATAACGAGAGTGTAATAAAGAGAAGGAAAAAAGGATGATGATGAAAGGCAAGTTCAAAACCCCTGTTTAAAAAGTTTGATAAATATTAGCTAAGTTTAAAAAAGCCTTTGTAAGTAAACCAACGCTTCGTTTAGGCTGTGCATTGTCTGTTAGTTAGTCATTTGGAGAAGACTTTGCCTCAAAGAGATATCTGCGTGCAAGACGGGGCCGCTAGGGCCAGTGCAGTAAAGAGTTACCGCGGCCCTGGAACGCAAAGGGCGTTTAGAGGAACACGGATGTGTTTTAGTCAGTAAAGTCTGACACTCCCTTCCGCTCCGACCAGAGCGTCAGCGCCAGCCGAAGTCATTTGATGATTTACCATCCTTATAAAAAAGGAAAAGACTTTAATTTTAAAAGTATTAGAAAAATAAGAGAAAATAGATATCAATTGCCACGTGTCGTCCAAATATATTTCAATTCATCCTCCCCATTACACAATTCTGGGTACAGTAGCATTGTTTTGCACAATATAGCATTGCCGATGCGACGGGACGTGACAATAATGCTAAGCGCTGCATGTCCGTGGTTAAACTATCGATAAATATTTGTGCGACACGGCACACCACTAGTGCTTTGGGGACAGAGAGCTAGCATTATTTGTGAGTGTGTTTAAAGATTATAGTGCAATTGAAAATTGTATATTGTGTAGTGTTATTATGAATTGTAAGTAACTAACTGCCATGTTACAGACATCACTACATAATCAATGCTTATACCAAAAATGGGTTAAATAAAGTAAAATATTGATTATGTAGTAACAGTACCTAGTGATGTCTTTCTTTAAGCTTAAAACAAAACGATTTTTAGAGTTTCGAACTTTCGTATGGTAAAACGGAGCCGTTATAGGACTCGGTTGTCTGTGTGTCCGTTAATTACAACCGATTTTCTCTGAATCTACTGGACCGATTCAGTTTAAATTTAGTGCATATAACACTTTGTGACTCTGAAAATGAAAACAAAATATCTAGTTTTAATTTCCGCGAATATTAGTGGGTTGCAGGTATGCACCTCCCTCCCGCCCGCTATATTATGCACATGCAAGATTACTAGGCAAATGCAAGGATTTTAAGCACATGCAGGAAGGCAATGCACAACCCAACACCATTACCGACACGTGTTTCGCCTCTCCACGAGGCATCCTCAGGGGACGTGTTGACTCGCTGACCGTTGAGTTGCGACTGAGCATTTAGTACAAGGCACCCCCCTTTTATACACTGCCACCGTTGGTTATTTGTGTACAACTACCCACAAACATTCGCAGTAAAGGGGAAGAAACCAAATTCGTCTGGTCATTCAACAGTGCAAAATTATTATTATTACTATGTTTAAAAATCTCTAATTGTTCCAAAACACACAGCCGGAAACCCTTATCACAAATATGTAGTATATTAAAACTATTGTTGTCGCGCAAAGAATGGCCGGTATCAATTAAATGTTTCGCGAAATTCGATTTGTCCGAATGGCCATTTCTATACGCGGCAACATGTTCCCCATACCTTATGTCAAAGTTTCGGCCCGTCTGACCCACATACACCCCGTTGCATTCATCACAGACCAGCCTATACACCCCAGACTTTTTACTATTTTCTAAAATATCTTTTCCGTTACAAATACGGCGTATATTCTGGTCCGTTCTGAACGCTACATAAACGTTGTTTTTTCTAAGTAAATTACTAATTCTATCTGAAATGGGGCCCATATAGGTCAGACTGGTCACATATCTATTAATATTAGTACGCGGACATGCATATAATAGTGAACGAACCCTTTCTTTCTGCTTTTTACTAATTAAACTGTCTACCATTGACTTTGAGTAACCGTTAGAAATTGCGATCTGGTAAATAATATTAAGTTCTTTTACATAATTTTCTGCTGAAAGGGGGAGGGCAAATAATCTATGAATATAGCTGCGGAAGGCGGCTAATTTATGTTGAAGAGGGTGACAAGAAGAGGCTGGTATTGTCGTGTCAGTGTGTGTCGGCTTTCGATAAATTTGGAATTCTAAGTCACTATTGTGTTTTGTGATAGTCAAATCCAAAAAGTTAAGGGAGTTTTGGGACTCTAATTCTAATTTAAATTTAATTTTTGGGTGAGTTTTATTTAGTTTTTTAACAAAAAGGTCTATTTGTCGAACGGTACCATTCCAGCAGATAATTATGTCATCTACGTATCTATAATAAAACAGAATATTAGGTTCGTTCACTATATGTTTACATTCAAAGTTATCCATAAAAACCTCCGCCATTAGTGGACTCAAAGGCGACCCCATAGCCAACCCTTCCTTTTGAATATAATATTGGTTATTAAATCTAAAATAATTTTGTTTCATGCAAATACTAGTAAGGTTAAGTAAATCCGCAATTTCCCCAGGATGTAACCGTTGCTTCTCAAATTGGATACCCAGAATACGTAGACAATCATCGATTGGAACATTCGTGAATAAGCTGTCAACGTCTAAGGATAACAACTTTGCATTGGAAGGAATTTGGATATTTTTTACTTTTTCAATTAAATCTAAACTGTTCTTCAAACTATATTTGGGATTAAAAGAAGTTCTACTTCTCAACAAAGTGTTGAGACGTTTAGCTAAATTGTACGCTGGGGCACCAATGTAAGAAACAACTGGACGTACAGGCATGTTATCTTTATGGGTCTTGGGTAGACCATACAACAAAGGAGCCCTCGGATTCATAGGAACAAGGTTTTTTAATTGGTCTTTTGATATGTATGACGTGTTTTTAATGGCATCCTTTATCTCGAGGGCAAACCTCCTTGTAGGATCCGCACCAAGACGTTCAAAATCCTCCCCCAGGATGATGTCGTTAACTTTTTGAGTATAGGCAGTTTTTTCCAAAATAACGACAGAATTTCCCTTATCAGCCTTTGTTAATATTAAATCATTCTGCCTAATACGGTGCTGAATTGACCGATAAAGGTGAATTTCGGTTAAATTTTGATTGGGAGGGGATGTGAAAACTCTCTTAATGTGAGTTGCCACTTGATGTTTAACGACATCATCCTGTTTCCCTTTGAAACAAGCTATCTCGGTGTCCACCACCAAAGTTTGAAGAGATTCCTGGGAAAGTCGGGGTTTAATATTATATTTTAAACCTTTCTCTTTTTTTTTTTTTTTTTTTTTTTTTTTAAATATAATATTAAACCCCGACTTTCCCAGGAATCTCTTCAAACTTTGGTGGTGGACACCGAGATAGCTTGTTTCAAAGGGAAACAGGATGATGTCGTTAAACATCAAGTGGCAACTCACATTAAGAGAGTTTTCACATCCCCTCCCAATCAAAATTTAACCGAAATTCACCTTTATCGGTCAATTCAGCACCGTATTAGGCAGAATGATTTAATATTAACAAAGGCTGATAAAGGAAATTCTGTCGTTATTTTGGAAAAAACTGCCTATACTCAAAAAGTTAACGACATCATCCTGGGGGAGGATTTTGAACGTCTTGGTGCGGATCCTACAAGGAGGTTTGCCCTCGAGATAAAGGATGCCATTAAAAACACGTCATACATATCAAAAGACCAATTAAAAAACCTTGTTTCTATGAATCCGAGGGCTCCTTTGTTGTATGGTCTACCCAAGACCCATAAAGATAACATGCCTGTACGTCCAGTTGTTTCTTACATTGGTGCCCCAGCGTACAATTTAGCTAAACGTCTCAACACTTTGTTGAGAAGTAGAACTTCTTTTAATCCCAAATATAGTTTGAAGAACAGTTTAGATTTAATTGAAAAAGTAAAAAATATCCAAATTCCTTCCAATGCAAAGTTGTTATCCTTAGACGTTGACAGCTTATTCACGAATGTTCCAATCGATGATTGTCTACGTATTCTGGGTATCCAATTTGAGAAGCAACGGTTACATCCTGGGGAAATTGCGGATTTACTTAACCTTACTAGTATTTGCATGAAACAAAATTATTTTAGATTTAATAACCAATATTATATTCAAAAGGAAGGGTTGGCTATGGGGTCGCCTTTAAGTCCACTAATGGCGGAGGTTTTTATGGATAACTTTGAATGTAAACATATAGTGAACGAACCTAATATTCTGTTTTATTATAGATACGTAGATGACATAATTATCTGCTGGAATGGTACCGTTCGACAAATAGACCTTTTTGTTAAAAAACTAAATAAAACTCACCCAAAAATTAAATTTAAATTAGAATTAGAGTCCCAAAACTCCCTTAACTTTTTGGATTTGACTATCACAAAACACAATAGTGACTTAGAATTCCAAATTTATCGAAAGCCGACACACACTGACACGACAATTACCAGCCTCTTCTTGTCACCCTCTTCAACATAAATTAGCCGCCTTCCGCAGCTATATTCATAGATTATTTGCCCTCCCCCTTTCAGCAGAAAATTATGTAAAAGAACTTAATATTATTTACCAGATCGCAATTTCTAACGGTTACTCAAAGTCAATGGTAGACAGTTTAATTAGTAAAAAGCAGAAAGAAAGGGTTCGTTCACTATTATATGCATGTCCGCGTACTAATATTAATAGATATGTGACCAGTCTGACCTATATGGGCCCCATTTCAGATAGAATTAGTAATTTACTTAGAAAAAACAACGTTTATGTAGCGTTCAGAACGGACCAGAATATACGCCGTATTTGTAACGGAAAAGATATTTTAGAAAATAGTAAAAAGTCTGGGGTGTATAGGCTGGTCTGTGATGAATGCAACGGGGTGTATGTGGGTCAGACGGGCCGAAACTTTGACATAAGGTATGGGGAACATGTTGCCGCGTATAGAAATGGCCATTCGGACAAATCGAATTTCGCGAAACATTTAATTGATACCGGCCATTCTTTGCGCGACAACAATAGTTTTAATATACTACATATTTGTGATAAGGGTTTCCGGCTGTGTGTTTTGGAACAATTAGAGATTTTTAAACATAGTAATAATAATAATTTTGCACTGTTGAATGACCAGACGAATTTGGTTTCTTCCCCTTTACTGCGAATGTTTGTGGGTAGTTGTACACAAATAACCAACGGTGGCAGTGTATAAAAGGGGGGTGCCTTGTACTAAATGCTCAGTCGCAACTCAACGGTCAGCGAGTCAACACGTCCCCTGAGGATGCCTCGTGGAGAGGCGAAACACGTGTCGGTAATGGTGTTGGGTTATGCATTGCCTTCCTGCATGTGCTTAAAATCCTTGCATTTGCCTAGTAATCTTGCATGTGCATAATATAGCGGGCGGGAGGGAGGTGCATACCTGCAACCCACTAATATTCGCGGAAATTAAAACTAGATATTTTGTTTTCATTTTCAAAGTTAAAATGGATTTCCGCAAAGTAACGCCTGACTCAATCAATTTTTTTACTTTGTGACTCAAACATGGACGCGTAACGAAAATAAATAAATTTCGAAAATGGGGTTACTTTTTTGGAGGTAAATTAAAAAAAGTAAGATTTCTCCAACTATACCATGTGACATATCAAATCTCTCAAAGTAATGGGCTCAAAATATATTTTAAATAGTAAAAATAAATTGCATTCCGAAGTTTTCAAACAAAGTAGATGAAAATGGACCATTTCCCCCTCCCTTTTTCTCCGAAAATACCGAGACTAAAATTTTGAAAAAAGAATATGCTTTGTAGCCTCCTTATAGGGTTTCCTGTAACATGTTAAAATAATATTATAATATTATTCGTTCGGAACCCACGTGTGTCCGACTCGGCCGGTTTTTAATCAATAGACATAAAATTCTTCCGTTACTGAGTGACCGATAGACAACGCACAGACGAAACTACAGGTAATAAATAGAAAGCTGAAATTGGTATGTAGCTTCCTTGGGGAGTGTAGGGGAGCACTCAGAGAGGACTTGCCGGAATAGGGTATTTTACTGTAAAAATCTAATTAGTCCGTCTGATAGATTTACAAAAAATATTGGACACGTATTTTTTCTTTTTTCACGTAAACAAAAAATGAAGACGATACAGTGCGTTCAAAACTCACGTGACGTCACTACGTTGCTACAATTTTTACCAGCGACGTGACGTCACGTGAGTGAAAAAATACGTGTCCAATATTTTTTGTAAATCTATCAGACGGACTAATTAGATTTTTACAGTAAAATACCCTATTCCAATGGAAACAAAAAACAAGATATGCGCGTACGAATTCGCGGGCAATAGCTAGTAATTAATCAAATTGGTAGTACACAGGTTCTTTTCCAATTTATTTAAACTCATAATTTACTTACTCCTGTCTAAGATTCAAGTTCATATAAATTAAAAACAGTAAACTTTATATCATAAATATTTTTTACGATATAATTATATCTGATGGCTTATTACATGGGCGTACCCAGGGGGGCAGAGGAAGGAGCATGACAAAAATGTATGAACTCACCTAACCACTAATCAAAGTGAATTAGGTTCTTTAAGTGCTAACTTTTGAATAAAACGTGCAGTAGACATTGGCAAAATACAGTTACCAGTAAAAAACCAAAATGCATAGTCAAACATATTTTTATTTATTTAACTACATATATAAAGCAGGATCATTTGCGGCTGTTTGCCCTACACCCTATACTACATACATTAATGTTTCATGTGGGTGTCTTTGTGTAGTGTGTATACATATGAAATAAACATCTATTACAAAACTCTTTCAAACAATTTACATTGCAACTTGTACACACTCAAAAAAAACTTAATTCAATTTTAATCCTATCAACATACGTCCTCAAATACGATTTAAACCTCAAACACAAATACTAATGTCAAGCCGCTGTTAATATCTTCACATGCTGAATAAACATACATATATAAAGCACACATCGGCGATTTCACATTCAAAATAGCAATTAACAGGCCGTCGATCAAGTGTGGAAGACTGTCAACCCTTCCTTGCCTCATCATCAATATCCTTTACATCAAACTCGATCCCATGCGCATTAATCGAATCTGTCTCCCAACAAAACCTAATCCGATAAATGGGTTCGTAAAAATTACTCGGCGACTCGCCATCCTAACTAATACGTATAATAGGGATGTTGCCTGAGTAAAAAATATATGATTATGTTTAGTCCGTCAGTTAGATTATAGAAAAATATTGGACACGAATTTTTTCCTTTATCAAATCTATAAAAACTGGCGAAGATAAAAAGCCTCAAAGATCAGGAGTGGGTGCGTGTGACGTCACGGCCCGGTAAAAATTGTAGTGAGTAGTGACGTCACACGAGTTTTAAAAATACATGTCCAATACTTTTTGGAAATCTATCAGACGGACTAATCAGATTTTTTTAATCAACTACCCTATTATATGAATATTTATAATATTTAAATTTGTTTGTTTTCGTCTCACAATCAGTCTTAACGGCTGAACGGATTTGAATAGAACACACAACCAGGCCATTTCCTGGAATAAGACATTGGACACTTTTCATTCCGGTAATAAGTATGCTCCTTTTTTTTCTGGATGGGAAATCATCAAATGCTTCTCCCACTCTGGGCGGAGTGGAAGGGAGTATCAGACTCTTACTAATTAAAACCTACCCGTGATACTTCTAGTGCCCTTTGCGTTCTAGGGCCGCGGTGACTCTTTCGAACGAATTCCGCAATCAGAATAGTTATGTTGCCTTGAGATAATTTTCAACTTCACGCGAGCATAGCCACTGCCGAAAGCAAGTAAATTTTATAAACGGATCGTAATCGAAATATTCGAAAAGGTAATTTGGTCATCAGTTCTGGTCCGTGTGAGGGTTATGCACTTACAGGATGATTCATTTTGGTTCAAACAAATGAGGATGCAGGATGGTAAGTATCAGTCCAAATTATTGTTAGCACTGCTTTTAGGCTGGCAATGCAGTTTATTTCACACGCAGTTCGTTCCTTTTGAAATGCAGTCTTGGCTCCTAAAAGCCAATTCCACCTCGGCTGCAATTAACAGAATTGACCGGCTGGATATCAGTCATTAGTATTTTGTAGATTTTTTATGGTTCTAAACCTGAATGGTTGCAACTCCTGACCTAAAAAAATGCATGTGTGTGAATTGCATGCATTTACATGCAGGTATTATAAATTATAAAATACTTTTCGTTTTTAATCAATATTTAATTCCTCATTTACTACGTATTTAGATACAGAAATGTTTATCGTGAATTTGAGATCCTGTGGTCACGACCTTCTATAAACTATTTAGACTATTGAAGTAACTGTTTCTAAGGCTGCATTATCATAATTATGTGATTATTGTATAGGGTACTGTTATGTATTCAACTGTTTTAGAATACAACAATTCATCTCTTTGACTTAATTTACCAACTCCCTTAGTAGCACCCATCGTTGCCTTTGAACTCAAGTATAATCACGTTTTAGTTCTTTAAGCTCTGTCACTTCATTGTCCATCTTCACGACGACGTCAATCTTTATCTTATCATCAGTTTTATCATACAAAGCTCCTTGTAACACAACCTGTATCTCCCTCAAACTCTTGCCTTTTGTTTCTGGTACCATACAGTATGAGAAAACAGCACCAAGTACTGATACACCAGCGTAGAACCAAAACACTCCAGCGAGCCCTGCAGCATCCTTCACTTCTTGGTACCCCAAGACTGAGAGGAAGTTAAGGAACCCTCCCATAATATTCTGGAGAGTCATGGCCACTGATTTGACATTAAGGGGGAATATTTCTGCAATTATAAGAAACACTATTGTTTCGTAGCCAAGAATGGATAACATATTCGTGAGAATGATGCCAATGAAAGGGATGTAACTGTAGTATGGGGAAGACGTCGGTTGTATAAAGAAATAAGTTCCAACTATGGCAAGAGAAATGCCTGAGCTGAAGAAAGACCAGACGAGCAGGGGACGACGCCCAATCTTGTCCACCATCGCTGATGCAAATATACCTGCAAAGAATGTGAGTTTTATACTATTGAATCATGCGAGATGTCATAATTTTTATTTCAAATGGAGAGATTGTGTAGAAAACCTATGATTTATCAGGGCTTTGGATATATATTAATTGCGTATTATAAATACATGTTTTTTTCCAATTTTTAATGTCAATTTAGACACTATTGTTTGAACATTTGCAATCATCTTACATTGACCCAACTAATAGTTTTCTTATAAACGAATAATGTATTATTTATACAAAATTTGTTTTAATAATAACCGTGTCACAAATATAAATTGGTAAAACACTTTATTTCTTACCAGCAAATAATCTGACAGCTCCATATATTATCAAGACAGTCGACACATCGATGTTCGCCTCGCTCTCTTGAACGATTCGGCCCAAATATTGTTGTATAGCAATCGATCCAGACATTATGTGAGAAATCTTTAATCCTGTCGAAAAATATTCAAATCTATAAAATATCGCATTAATAGGTAGTTCAATAAGGTATAATATTAAATTACAGATAACACCTTATTTATATTATTAGTTTAGTAATATCTAGGATTTAACTTTGGAGTTGAGGAGTTAACTTAACGTTAACTGACTGAACACTGTATGTATGTACGTATACTGGTCCCTAAAGCCAAGATATTTGTCAGCTGTTGTGGTTCAAATAGCTGCCCAACCTAAATGTAACGGGGAAGGACATGTTTACAGCATGCCGTAAAGACTTTGGACCAGAGTAATACAATGCTGGTATCCTGAGGCTTTAGACAAAAGACATTCTGTCAACGGTAGCGTGTCGACAGCGACTGTCAAAATGTATGGGATTGACAAATGTATGGGATTGACAAATGTATGGGATTGACAAATGTATGGGATTGACAAATGTATGGGATTGACAAATGTATGGGATTGACAAATGTATTGGATTGACAAATGTATGGGATTGACAAATGTTGTCAAAATATCATGTGAGAAAACCCTTATACTTTGGTTTCGACAATCGCTATCGCTAATAGAATAGTTCTTTAACTAACCTTTAGCGAAGCAGAAAGCTAAAATTGGGAGGAGTGGATGCAGGCCCTTGCCCAGGTCGCCACAGAACAGACTAGCAGCAAAAATACAAAATTACACAAGTATCAGTTACATACCTATGCAAATCATCAGTGCTTTGCGGTATTGCTTTCCAGTAAACAGCTCTTTGACTGAACCCGAGTGGACAGTCTCCTTTTTCACGTCAACCCCCATCGCTGATAACCGGCTATCTATAACCTGCAATCAGTTTTTCTCTCACTCATTCCCTCGTTCCAAAAGCTTTTTGGGAAAATTTAGCCGCATGGACAATCATTTAAAATTACTATTTAATTTAACCATTTAAGCCAGATACCTATCAGTGATTCAAATATTAATCAAAACTTACACACTTTGTTAGTAACTAATTTAATTACACATATTTAATTATACAATACAAATAAATACAATCACTCAATAAATAGGACCTGTTTTATTGCACCTGTTTTTTTTTTCTAAGGATTGGAATCATCACATGACCTCTTCCGCTCTGGGCGGAGCGGATGGAAGTGTCAGACTCTAACTGACTAAACCCATCCGTGTTTCTCCAAATTTTAATGCCTTTTGCTTTCCAGGGCCGCGGTGACTCTTGCGAACAAATTCGACAACCCTGTCAGTTTGCACCATGCAATATCCGTACAGATTGGAAGCGGACCAAAACTTGACTAAGGATAGGTATGTTGATTGTTGTATAATGTCCTCTTCTTCTTGCTTCTCAACTTACGAAGATGTCTTTCAACTCATCACCAGAGGAAAGAGAAAGGATATCTCCGAGGTCAACAAAGCCAATAATACCGTATTGTATTCCACTGTGACTGTTTAGAGATAGATTTCTAATTTAAGTTTTGTTCTTTTTCTCAAATATAATTAGATCTTTGACAGAAACGAGAAAGTATATTAAATCATCATGATTATTTAGGTATGCGCTTACCTTTTCATCCTTATTTCCACTCAACCTAATGAGGGAAGCTCTCGCAGCATGAACTTTCCCTTCTTTCAAGAGGTAATACGGACTTTCTGGTATAAAACAGCAGGCGATGAAGTAACAAGCGGGCACCACCAGCAACAAGTAACTGATGGCATGGTACGACACGAAGGGGCCGACCGACATGATGAGGAAACTGCCAAAACTTTGCATGTACCGAATTGTTGATGTGACTCTACCTCTAACCTCTTTATCTGATACCTCTGCTAAGTACATGGCTGATACCTGATAAAAAGACAACAATCGTTAAGAAGAATAAAAGTTCTATTAAAAAGTTAACATTTTCAATTTAGGTATGGTTACTGATTCATCAAAAGGTCTCAAAGTTAGAAAGTTCTGGATAAGGCTGAAAATTGCTCATAATTAGTAGGTACTTACAGTAGCTATCATGCCAGCACCGACACCCCAAAGGAATCGCGTAATGTAAAGACACCATGCTGTCGAAGTGCTTAAATTAATAATCTGAAAAAAAAGTTCAAAGGATAAAAAAAAAAACAAATACAGCGTGTGTCAGAATTAACTCAATACCTTAAAATAGGTCATTGTACTAATAATTTTGAACAACTTTTACTATGGTACCAACACTGAAATCGCGAAATGTAAAGACACAACGCTGTCGAACTGCTTACATAAATAATCTAAAAACAAACGTTCAAACGATAAGAAAAAAATACAACGTGCAACAGAATAAACACAATACCTGAAAAGGGTTCATTCTACTCATAATTATGAACAACTTTTACTATTCCACTCAGGCAAGTAATTCAAGAATACACGTACAAAAATAGAAATAATAATACAACATTACACTCTTAAAGCGATACAAGTATTTTGCTAAATAACAGAGGGCGTTCCTTAAACTCGTTAATCTATATCATTAATAGATTAAAATAAAAATATCAGCATAGAAAAATAAGCATAAAATAACGCAAATTAAAAAAAGACAATAAATTCGAAACATCCTGTTTAAAATTAAAATAGTAGCGCGGAATAGTACTCGTAGCAGCAATGCCCAAACCGGCAAGTACGCGTGTACAAAGTGTTTCTTTAACGTATCAATTTAACAGTTTTAGTGAATATTCAAATATTTAAAAAAAAGCATTTTGTTTTCGAATGGTAATTTTTTTTTATCATATATGGATGCTATACTATTGCGGGTTAACGGGAACGCCCTCTGTTACTTAACATACTGTATGTATGAATCTTTATATATTTAGAACACCTTGTAATAATATGAAAATCATTTGTATTGAACAAATTACCGTTCCAATGACGATGGGCAAAGCGCTGCCTAGGATAACAGCTCGTCTCCCGAACCCGTCTGAGATGAACCTCGTCACCAGGCTACCGGCCATGAAGCCAGGAGACGATATAGCAGCCACCCATGATATTTCTTTCTGTAATAATTTTGTTCTCTATATTCTTCCTAATGGTTGCTTATTTTTCATAATGATTAAAGAAACCTATGCCAAAATTATACTTGGCGATTAAACGAACCTTGGCCAAAATTACACTTGATGATTAAACGAACCTTGGCCACTAATTTACTTAATTACACTTGGCGATTAACTAAACCCAGTTCTTAATTCAAATAGTTGTCACAGGGCCTCAGTACATTAGTTTGAATAAATTGATCAGATTTTTTGCTCTAGTATTAAGTTAGTCAAAATGACTTGAGTAGTGTTGTTTGCTAAGGGTCGATATGCATAATCAGCCCATATACATACATATGTATGTATGTACATACATATATTTGGGACACAGGCCTCCTCTCTGTTAGCTCAAAGGGCGTGAGCTATAATCTAAGACGCGGGCCCTGTCCATACTGGTAGATGTTTACGTACATGTATCCTTCGGAGTATTATTCTAGGACGTGCCAGTTTCCTCAAGATGTTTTCATTCACCGCACTGTTTTAAGAGCAGTGCTGATAAAAAAAACTGCACGAAATGAAGCGCCTGCTTGAATGCTGTAAGTATTTCATAACCTTACGTCTGTAATATTGATTCCAGTCTCATTGTTGTGGAACTTTGGTATGACAGGAGTGCTCCAAGCGAGACTAAATCCTGCAACCATAGTAGCCAGCGACACTGAAACGATAGAAATAGTCTCGGAATAATGACATCACTAAAAACTGTCAATTTTGGACATAGGCCTTCCCTTAACATCGCCATAACATTAGCTCGCTCCAGCGTTGCCCACATATTGTATACCCCATGGTTTCCCATGGCCTTCACTCAGGTCGTCAATCCACCTTTTGGGGGCCTTCTCAAGGTGGTACGAAAAAACACCATTGAATATTAATAAGCATAAGTACAGTGATTTGTACTAGCAAGTAAAAAATGCCTGCACAAAAAATGTGTTTGCACAGTTTCACACACTAAACTAAGATGATGTATAGTTTTTAACTAATGTTAATGTAACAATTTTATCGACGATGAGTAGAGGCCAGATGACATGACCATAATGCCCTAGAAGTTGGGTAGGCCTCTGGTGTGGGACAACAACATGTGTCGACACCCTTTTGCCAACCCACCTTCGCAGCACGGTGGGCCATTTTGTGGGGCGGTTGCTGCAATTGCAGAAAACCTCAAACTAAACAAACACAACCACCTTATTGGGAAATATATGGGGGCCATGGGGTCCGAGTGCTCACCGAGGTTTTTGTGAAGTCTGTTAGTCAACTCTTAACGTGACTAAAGGCCTGAGCTTTTCTACGTCCAAATATTGCAATTCAACTGATAATGCTGACTGTATTTAGGGCACTAGTCTACTTGACACTGACGAGTTCTTCCTTTCCTCTCATACATATATTATTATGTATTCATTTTATTAGCTACCATATTATTATACTTTGTTATTGCCTATACTTGGTAAGCAAATAAAACAATACCAATATGCTAAGAAAAACTCACCGGCTGCTGCCACCAAATATTGAGCATGTCTTACTTCCGCCATCACACAATTTCACATGCACATCAGTTCTAAATAACTATCAATGTAAACGAGCAACTCTTCACCACGCGCTGGTTATACCAGGCACAAAAATCAACGACATAACATAATATCTGAACACTAGAACAGTTCTGTTGTGATACCTGGTCGTATAAGAAATTTCTATATTATTTCATCAAATTCATAAAATAGTAACGGTAAAAAGTTGTACCGCTGTAACCTCTTCCGAGTTTCGACTGCTAGTGATTCATGTTATCATGATGTTGCTGTGATAAAGGGGCCAATAAAATAATAAAAATGCTAGACATCTTAAACGTCAGAATCACATGGTGAAATAATAACAGCCGCATGGGTTGATCTTCAAGGTTAAGTAAAGCTTGCCGAATGCTCTGTGGATGAGTGACCAACTCGAAAAGCCTGTTAAGCCGTTGGTCCCGGCTATCATTTGTAGATCATTGGCAGTCGTTACGGATTGTCAGAAGCCAGAAAATCTGACACCAGTCTTGCCAAGTACCATGTTACCCGGTTGATGGGTTGGTAAAAGAGAAAGAGTGTTATGTTTACAGGGTTCACGTATGTAAGTATGTTTGTATGTATGTTTGTATGTATGTGAGTTTCTTTATTCCACCATAACTTCTAAACGTCTTAACCGATATCAATGTTTGTGGTATCGTAAGAAGCGTTGACTTATCCCGGGTAATATAGGATTGTGAACATTAAAACAGAATAAAAAGGGGGATCCGTGATTTAAAACGAAAATAAACTATTTCGCGATTTTTATATATGAATATAGCTGTGTATAAAAATGGACAAACTATCCTCCGCTCTACCTGTTAAAATTTTAGAGGTTACAATGAAAATATGTGCCATCAAATTTCATGAAAAAATGAAGGGCATGCTCAGTTAAAACACTAATTAGCGTATTCTTGATTATTTCCTATAGAATTAGTATATTTTTATTTAGAATCGGTTAATCAGGTAATTCCTTAGCTGATAACCGAATGAAGATAATGAGTATGAATTATAAAACGTAAAGTTTTCTTAGCAAGCAGACGTGTTGTGATCGTTTATTAGAGGTGACGTCGTTAGAATCTTTTATCTATACAATAAAAAAATGTAAGAACGAAAATATACTCAAGTTTAATCAAGAATGATTGAAGAAGTTTTTTTATAAGTGACGTATGATACATAAATTGTGGGTCGTTTATTTTGCTAAAAGTGTATAAAAATGGGCCAGAATAATAGGATGCAGTATTTGGCCGCGTTTGCCGGTAAGTTCTGTGGATTCTATGTACTATATAATTATACGCTTGACGTGTGCTTTGAGGTAAGCAGATGTGATTATACTGAACCAAGAAAATACTCAATATCTGAAGAGAAAACACTCAATCCCCTTTTTTATAACATTGAGAAAACACTTGAGATAACGCAGTGATATCTACTCGGAACTTGACCTTAAAAGAGATGTTTGTCGTCGCAAAACGAGGCAAAATTATTTTATGATATTATTTTATTTTTTACAAAGTATTTTTAGGATACTTTACGCTTTGTAGGGCTCCGTAATCGAAGGGTAACCAACGGAACCCTATTACTATTCCTTTGCCGTCCGTCCATCCGTCAGTCTATCTCTCAGCGGGCTGTATATATCAGAAACCGTAATAGGTAGACAGTTCAAATGTTCATATCTATTTTTTGAAGTATAAAAGGATACAGTATATGTACGTTCTTAATTTCAAATAGATTTGATAAATTAGTGCGTCACATATTGATTTGACTAGTCGAGTTGATTGATTAAAAAAACTTTTTATAAAAAAAACAACCGATTTCTAAACAAAAAAATATAAAATAACTTTGATTTCGGAAGTCGGTTTTCAAAATACGAGGAAATAACCAAAAACACTGAGTTCCGAAATTAAAGTTATTTTACACCTACTTTTTTGTTTAGGAGTCGGTGTTTGTTTTTTTTTTGTAAAAAGTTTTTTTGGTCGACCATCGTCTTGTATGGTAGCAAATTACGGATGTCTCGAATGTTAACTTCATCATTGGAACGATTTTAATTCAATAATTGTATACAAGCCAGATCAAAAGGGGAGGCGGGAAAGTGCCCACCTGATTCACTGGTACTTTAAATGGTAATGCTGATTCTTTGGCTGAAGAAAATCCGGCCGTGTGAAGAGTCGACTGCTTGCTGAATTAACGTAGATACACAAATTTTACTGTTTCCTATGTTGCAGTGGCATTAGCAACAATGGCGACCAGCATCGCCGCCTTCTGGTCGGCTCCCATCTTGCCAAAGATTCACAATAACGAGGCCGGAATCAGTCTCACAAGTGTGAGTATTTTACTTATTTTAAAATAGCAACGCCCCGCGGTTTCACCTGCATACCTACTTCCGGTTCCCGTGGGTATTTGGGGATAAAATATAGCCTATGTCACTCGGGGATAGTGTAACTTCCCAAAAGTGAAAGAATTTTTCAAATCGGTTCAGTAGTTTCGGAGCCTATTCAATACAAACAAACAATCAAATATATAGCTTATGTTACTCAAGGTTAATGTAGCTTTCTAATGGTAAAAGAATTTTTGAAATCGGTCCAGTAGATTTTGAGTTTATTCGTTACATACAAAAATACAAATCTTTCCTCTTTATAATATTAGTATAGATTATAATATTAGTGTAGATATATAAGTATAGACTAGCTTTTGGCAACGGCTTCGCCCGCGTGATTAAAGGAAGTCACCTCAAGGGAACATGCTCTCGAGATAATCAGAAACCATTGTGCTGCCAGGCTAAGCCCAGTTTCATCCAGATCCTTTAAGCCGTTTTGGCATGGTTGAGCAACACACAACCATACAACAACTTTCGCGTTTATAATGGTAGTAAGATGTTCTTCCTATCGTATTTATTAATAACCACTTATTATTTAACGACCTTTTTGATCTCACTGTGACAAGCGCAAATATTGAGCGCGATGAGCGGATTTTTTCAGACTTTCAGGCTGGCAGGGCGCTGCCAGAAGCTATTAGACTTATGTATATGAGGAAGAAATCACCTCAGGTAAGGTCAGGCCACGGCAGGGTCATCACCCTTATACATTTCAGTTTCTTCTATGGGATAACAATGCACCTGAGATTGCCCTAACATACATAATTTTTAATAAATTTAACGACTTCATAACAACTTCACATAATTTACTAGCGAAATCTTAAACATAGCAACAATACTTACTAGGTTTTTTAAATTTTTGAAATTTGAAATTGTACTTGATCTCATTTTGGAGTCGATTCTATTAGATAATTAACATACCCCGTTGGTCACGTGGTCGCAAGCCCGACTGTCGAGCATCCTCATGGTTCGATTGGTCGGGAAAATATTGGTATTGAATTTTTCTACTAGGAATTTCCACTTTAATAATAATGTCAAGTGGCGTTCATTACATACCTGTTATGTGTTCAAGTGCGAGCGTTTACAGACCCCCTTATTTAAATCTCTTTATGTATTTCAATTAGTGTTCATGAAATCACCCCGAACAACGACAACGAAAAGAAAGAAAACTCGTTTATTCCACCCGAAATGACGCACATAAAATAAAAATAAATAAATAAACAAACTTAAAATAAAACAACTTATCGTTATCAACTAAAACTAAAGACTATGCCAGGACCGGACAACGATTGCTACATGCAATGATAATGATATTGGTGCTGCAACTACTTAAAAATTGTCTTCTTTCTTAACATCACAGTGGGCTAACTGTAAGTTTTGAATCCAAGATATCAATACAAAATATCAATACAACAAGTGTAGAAGCAATCCAGGTAGCTGTGTGAACTTGGCCCTGCAATCCAGGCAGCAGACTTGGCCCCGTGTTTTTTTTTTTGTTTGTGAGATTTCTATGGTTAGTAGTAGTAATTTAGTAACAATGTCAACAAACGTAAACAAATGTCATCCACCGACATTACAAAAAAATACTTTTCCAGTCGTTTCTTATAGAAAAACGTTAATTGTGGATTATAAGACATTGTTTTTCCGATTTTAGAATTACTTATATCATTATTTCAAACGCTGAAAGTTACTACGAGACGGTCATGGAGGTTAATAATGTACCAATTTTCGTTTGAAGTAGAACATAAATTGATTAGAAGCAATCCAGTTGAGTGAAACTTTTTTTAACAGTTTGACTGAATTTCTCTCGGTTTGTCAGAATTGGTCCGGGAGAGATTGAGTCGTTTTCAATCCACAACAAGTTTTATTTACCTTGATCGCTGCTAAACTTGATTAATTTAAAAGAGTGTCGTGGCTTTTCTTGCACGGTCTTCTTTATAGAGATCTACGCTTTGGAACTTGCAAATGGCTTCATCTCTTGGACTTGGACTGACCGAACTTGACAGTTTAGTAGTCGGCGCGTAAATGGTTTAATTTAATGGTAAATCATCAAATGATTCCTTCGGCTCTAGGCTGAGTGAAATAGAGTAGGTATCCTAAAATATATATGCAATACAACATTATCAAGATATTCTATATTATAATGCTGATGATTAGAAGTCATCGTACTATCATGTTATATCAAGACTTTTATCATTATAAAACGAATAATAGAGGTATGGATAACCGGTGCGGTAGTAAGTTAGATCAAGATAAAGGATAAAGTTATCAGCAAGGCGCTTCCCGTAATTAAATATCAATGCCAAAAATCGGCCCACGCGAGTCGGTCTCACGCTTTTAAAACCAGACTCTCTTTTCTTTTACTGAAGTCTAATTTGCTTCTAAAAAGTGGCGCCTTACTCGAAATTTATATATGTACGATCACAGAAGGTGGTATACGTGTACCTTTCTACTAATTCGTACTAAGTCCGGCAGACTGATGATGATGAATAAATACTCTAGTCAAACGAGGCTGTTACTCATAGGCTCACGGTAGAAAATCTATGTAGATGAGCCAAGTAAGCAGGAGATATTATAATGCACAAAGTGTATGTGCAAATAGCGGTGAATCTGTTCCTTTGCAACCCGACACGACCGAGAGGAGATCAAGTGCAGCATCAAAGGTACATTCTGGACCTGCTTTCCAGGACCCCATAACATTAACATACTCATTAACCATCGGGCCAACAAGAATAAGGCCTTGAATATTTGGAAGCTCCTATCACTCTGGCCCGGAACTTAAATCGTCTTTTGTTTTCAGAGTGAAATTTCATGGATGGTGGCGATGCTCTCTCCAGGCATGGTCGTTGGCAGCCTGGTCGCTAGCTTTGTGTCTGACAAGTTTGGTAGGCGAGTCACTCTTCTAACAAGTGCTGTTCCATACGTTTTTGGCACGGTAAGTACTAAATTGGGGCTGGGATAACTGTTCATGAAAAAAAGAGATACATTTCACTATAAATAATAGGGATGTTGCCTGAGTAAAAAATATAGGTATGATTATGTTTATTCCGTCAGTTAGATTATAGAAAAATATTAATTATATACATATATATAAATCTATAAAAACTGACGAAGATAAAAAGCATCAAAGATCAGGAGTGGGAGCGTGTGACGTCACACCGTGGAAAAAATTGTCGCACGTAGTGACGTCACATGAGTTTTTTACGCACGTCTTCATTTTTTATTTATGTGAAAAAAGAAAAAATACGTGTCCAATATTTTTTGGAAATCTATCAGACGGACTAATCAGAGTTGTTTAGTTAACTACCCTATTCTACTTTTACATTCTATTCTCTCTTTTTTAAGTTTAATAGTAGACCTGAATAAATCCCCTGACTTGATCTCTAGTGGGGTCCGCCCTTCTGATCCTTTTACGCCACTCGGGGCGATTTCTCGTCATTTTTGGCGTGCAGCCCATCGTTAACATGACATTATGGATTGTCCTTATCCAGGTAGTTGATGCTTTTTTTTCCTACCTTTTCCCTTTTTTAGCCTTTTTTAATGGTGAAAACATGTTTGGTGGTTTTACAGTAGAACTAGCCAAGTTTTACATCGCTTGTTTAAGTAACTTTTCCCGATAAATCTCCATTATTTTCGACTATGTTTTAAACAGCATGTTTCTCTGTTTAGTTGTTCAACTAATTCATAAACCCTGATCATCTTCTCACGGAGCCACTTATCCCGAAATATCATACTTTCAGGTGTTCGTGCTGTACGCTACAAGACCCTGGGTGCTATACATAGGCAGGTTCTTGTGGGGAGTAGGGTCTGGCACGATAACAACGGTTGGTAATTAAGTTATTAGTACATAAGTTTTATGATCTTTATTACTAGCCGCAACTGCCCGCGGCTTCGCCCGCTTGAATTGTATTTTATGGGTCTTAATTTTTTTTGGGCCCTAATATTTTTTCTAATATCAAAGTAGCCTTTTTTTTTGGATGGGAAACCATCAAATGACCCCTCCCGCCCTAGGTGGAGCGGTAGGGAGTGTCAGACTTTTACTGACTAAAACCCACCCGTGATCCTTCTTGTGCCCTATGCGTTCCAGGGCCGCGGTAACTCTTTCGGACAAATTCCGCAACCCTAGCAGGTACCGACCCTATGAGGCCCCGTCCTCGGTGCTGACGGCTCCTTGCGGCGCGCGTGGAACACAACGCGTCGTCGACTCAACCTGGTATCGGACGGTGAGCCACCCACGCTCACCGTCCCCAGGCATCAGCCACTGCGCAATAGCACAGCGGCCGACTTGTCTCTGGAATATCAAAGTAGCCTAAGTTACTCCTTATAACATCAGCCATCTTTCAGTGTATCCTGGAAAAATACTGGATCGTTTTTTCCGGAACAAACAGACAGACAGACAAGAAAATAAAATTGGTGCTTTTGGTATTGTAAATTATAGGCAATAGCTAATCCGCCCAGCTTCATCTGTGTCAGATAAAAGAAAAAAATACCCCATTTTTGCACCACTTTTCATGTTCCGCTCCTATTGGCCGTAGCGTGATGTCATACAGGGTTATTTGTAAAACACCAACAACCTCTTAAGAGGTCATTGTACTCATCATTATGAACAACTTTTACTATGGGACCAAACCTGAAATCGCGAAAAAGAAATTAGCTTAGAATTTAGAAAGTTTTTTTTTCGCGATTTCAGTATTGGTGCCATAGTAAAAGTTGTTCATAATGATGAGTACAATGACCTCATCTATCTATTCGTTTTATCAATTAAGTACTTTTTTAAATTGCTCTTCATGTTGCGTTTTTGTGATTTCAGGTAACAAGTGTGTATTTATCAGAAATAGCTGATAAAGAAATAAGAGGGACATTGACAGCTGTTACCAGATTCATGTTCAGCTTTGGAGCTCTACTAGTGCTGGCTATCGGTTCCTTCGTTACTTATCAAATGTTGAGCTGCTTGCTGGTCGCGCTACCAGTATGCTACTTCTTGGCCTGCTGGAAAATCCCCGAAACACCTTACTATTTGCTTAAAGAAGGAAAGGTGGACGCAGCAAGGAAAGTGCTTTTAAGTCTTTCTGGAAAAAAGAATGAAAAGGTACTTTTGATGTACTAGAATGTAACATCTAAATTTGATATCTTACTTTGGGTGCAACACGAAATCGAAAAAAAGTTATTCTTCTGAACATTTGTCGAGTTATGCGCATAAAAATCTATGGTGCAGTCGATTTATTTTTTCATCGATTGATGGGACAGGGATGGTAAAGTTGTTCATACTCGTAATTATAAAACTACCGCTTTTCAGGTAGGTACCTATTGTGTTCATTCTCTTACGTTATGTATAAACTGATCTAAATTTTTAATTCAAATCTTGCAGATGGTGGAAGAGAAGTTGTCATTAATGAGGACAGATGTGAGGAAGGAAATGCTTCGATCTAGTTCAGCGAAAGAGTTATTGACAGGCGAACAATATAGGAAGGCAGTTATTATAACTACTGGTAGGTTTGATTTAAAAGTTACTTGAGTTTGAATGAATATAATTCAATGAATGAAAAATATAAAGCGGATCGAACTTGGAGTAAATCATTTACTCAGGCCCGCCGTAAGCGGGCGTGCAAGGCGTGCACTGCACAAGGGCGGCACGTCCAAGGGGGCGGCAAATCGAGCGACTCATTACGTACCTGATATTCAAAGTCATAGTCATAATATAATAGCCACCCCACCTAAAGCATAAGAAATATCATCGCATTGAAAAAAAACCGAAGGCGCTATCTTATCCGTCAGCAGGTACCGCAGGAACCGCCCGCCACCGTTTGGACTCAAATTCAATACAAGTATCCATAGTCGTGTTCTATGAAAACTCTGAGCTTATTTCTCAGTTGGTAGGTTAGGTGGGTACTTGTTGAGCATGCCACCATTGTGGCGATAAGTCCCCTCTTTGAGGAGTAGTTGGAGAGGAGCCACGGCGTTCCTAGCACCGGACACGGGTGTTTCGGGAGGTACCTGTTTTGGAATCCACGGGAGGACACGTCCGCGGCCAAGTCCGGGGTGGACTTGGCCGCGTGATCGCCTGGAAGACATGAGGGAACATACGGTGGAGGTCTGCCCTGCTTGGACGGAGCAACGCTGTGTCCTCGTCAAGGCGATCGGCGACCTCTCGCCTCCGGCTCAGTTTCAATACATGGTCCAAAGCGAGGAGGCATGGGAAGCGGTCACCTCTTTCTGCGAAGCAGTAATGCTAGCGAAGAAGAAGGCGGACCGCGTGAGGGAGAGGGAAACCTTACGCCGCAACAGAAGAAAACGCCTCGAGCGTCGGGAGTCGCAGAGCGATTCCTGGCCACCGTAGGCGTAGGGCACCTGTGGATGATGGCTCGCCTTCCGATAACAACCAGGCTTATATATACTGAACACAGTCAGAGAATCAAATAATTTTTCACACCAGATGTACATAAGTCACACGAAACAAATTACAGTTGTAACCAAGCATGTCCTTTTCACAATCCTTATTACAGTATTATAAATATTTTTACCACTGACTTAATTTCAACATTTCCGAACACAGCGATAGCTCTAAGAATATTTTCCTGCCGGTTTCAGTTGCATCAGGCGAAAGATTCTTTTCAAAATAAAAAAATATCAAAAACATATCAACAATGCTTTAGCTGTTTTAAACTTAAGTAAACCAAAATAACTAAGCTACCTAATCAAAATAAATGTTTTTTTTTGCGTTAGGGTTTCCCCACCATAATGAAAAAATCATGAAATAGCCTTTTTTTAGCAAAACTCAGCATATGTAGTCGTAGGGTGGTTCCTTCTGCGAAGCAGTAATGCTAGCGAAGGAGGAAGCGGAACGCGTGCGAGAGAGCGTGGAGCTGGAGCGTGAGGTTTCCTCACGCTCCAGCCGCCGAAACAGAAGAAGACGCCCCGGGCGTCGGGAAACGCAGGGCGATTCCCAGCCACCTACTGCGCGGGCCTGCGGATGGCGAGCTATGGGTGGCTCGCCGTCCGATAGTAACCAGGCCCGAGTCGACGGCGCGTCGTGTTCCACGCGCGCCTCAAAGAGCCGTCAGCAAAGAAGACGGGGCCCCATAGGGTCATTGCCTGCTAGGGTTGCGGAATTTGTTCGAAAGAGTCACCGCGGCCCTGGAACGCAAAGGGCACAAGAAGGATCACATGTGGGTTTTAGTCAGTAAGAGTCTGACACTCCCTTCCACTCATGATTTCCCATCCAAAAAAAAAGGGCGGTATAATCGGTATTGCACGCGGGCGATCAAACAACTAGCAGCGGCCCTGCATTTACTCATGTTTTCACTTGCAGGACTACGAATTACTCAGATATTTGCAGGCAGTATACCTATTCAGCAGTACTTAGGTCGTATCATCCAACAAAGCAACTGCGGCTTGCAAGTGTCCACAGCGCTCATTATTTTTGGAGCAATACGATTTGTAGTTGGTGAGTACGAACTTTCTAATTAAGTAGGTATAGGTACACTGGACTTTAACTTTATGAAATCACGAAACTAATGCTAACTCCTTAGGCTTAAACTCCCGTCTCAATGTTGAATAACTTACATTCGTGAATGCAAATGAGATTACAATAGTTCTGGATTAGAGCTTATAGGAGAGGCTTAGGTACATCAATTGAACTCTGAATTTACTTTCAGGTTTGTCATCACCGGTTATAGTGGACAAGGTGGGGCGCCGTCCATTGCTCATATACTCCTACTTAGGCTCCTGTTTGATGCTAGCCACCACAGGAGCCTACTTCTTCCTCCAAAGAGTTGTTGGAATCGACGATGAATCCTCAAATCCATTCCGTTTCGTTGTGTTTATTGCAATTATGTGTTCTATAATCATATCTAGCACAGGTTTCGACACCTTAATCTTCATTATTCCTTCAGAAATTTTCCCTTTGAATGTTAGATCTGTTGCCATGACTGTGTTCAGTATTTTTACGGCGTTCATAACTTTTATAATAGTGAAGGGATATCAGATAATGGAGGATTGGACGGGATTGTACGGCGTTTTCTGGTTTTATGCCAGTATGGCTTTTAGTGGGGCAGTATTCACATATTTTGTTGTGCCAGAAACTAAAGGGAAAAGTTTGAGAGAAATTCAAATCATATTGCAAGGTAATATTTACGACGATGCTGAAAACAGTTTGAAGAAAGATGAAACTATTGATGATTTTAAGGAAAATACAGAACTGAAAGAACTGACATGACTGACTAACATGAGACAGTTTTTATCTTTGATTCTGCGACAACGTAAACTGCCTCGTAAGTTTTAAAAAGTGAGAGGAATAAAAAGATTTTTGGAGCACTTGCAATGACTTTTAGCTATCTCTTTTATCTCCCCTTGATGAAGCTTCATTATGAAGCAACACACAAGCTGTCTTGTAAAATGCAGTGTCGAAAATATATTATTGAACAACACATGCTGGCTTTTATTAATTCCTGTGTTTGTGTAATGTGACGTAGATTCTTCCGTTTTAATAAACCTCTTCATTTCCTATGTTGTACAAGTAAAGAAAAAAAATATTCAAAGACAGATCTATATTTTATTCAAAATTGTACAATTACATTAAACAGTCAAAAAGATTTTTATAAAATATCCACCGTCACGGGGTACTTTGAGTAGAACCTGTTGACAAGATAACCCGGCAAAAAGCCAAAAAATAACTAGACAAAATCTACGAATAACATTCTTTGCCCACGAGGCTTTTTACACCCGCGTTCCATGTAACATGCTAGTTTACCGGCTACCGCTTAGACGGCGGACTTGCGGTTTTCTACCGAGTTTTTCCTTAAATATGCAACATTTGATGCGTTACGCGTATACCACTCGTGTCAAAAGCGTCGCGTAAAAGTAAACCAAGTGCATTATGGGCATGGTTTATTTTACAAAGGCACAAGGAACGAACATGTTAAGCAATTTCCGTACCTATTCCTTGCCCACAATAGTAGGCGTATGTCACTGTACCACTCGCTGAAATATCACAGGAAATCAAAACATTTCCATTCCTTGATCAAATAAAATAAAATATTTCTATCTTATAAACAAATTTTCACGAGTTACCTAGCGAAGTTATTACATTCATATAAAATTCTTAAGTACCTGTAGTATATACGTAGTAAATAACGAAATAGAAAATATAATTGTTGACAACTTTGGAGAACAGTTCCTAGTAAACTCAAAATTCTTATTTAGTTTTTTTAACTTTATTTATAATTAAAAAATATATATATTAGCAGATTCTACATTCAGTTTTTATAGGGAATTTGAATTTAAACTAGAAATATTTAAAAATAAGTTTTTCTGAACGTATTGAATATTTATTTTTAAAATCTAATAATCTCTCAAATGGTTTTGAAGTTATGCAAAAAAAGAGATCTCCATAACTATTAAGTCTAAAATTTTTAAAAGAAATAGAAATTGAGATTAATTCGGAGCCCTTTCCAAACGAGTACGACTCAGTTGGCCGGTTTTTTACTTATAAATAAGGCTGCTGAAGATATTTCTCTTAAGAAATCTGTCCACTAACCGCGGTATGAGGAAGCGGGGTACTACATTTATATGTTCCTTTATTCACATTCTTCGCTAAGATGGTCAACAATTAATTGTCCTGACATTACAACAATCAAAGCCCATTTAGGTTACGCTTACCATACATCGAGAAAATAAACATTCATCAGATGACACTTATTTACTAATAAAAATGTAAGTACTTACAGAAAACATACCTACTAACCATACATTTTTCAAACAAAAAAAATCTTTCGCAAACTCGAGTAGAGTGGATTCATGCGCATAATAAAATGTGTATACCGTATCATAATTTTGTTCAACTTTTGTATTATGTACTTATATCAAAGGATTACCTTTTATGTCGAAAGATTAGAATAAAGATATAGTTTTAGAAAAAAACCGAACGAAACATCCTATTATTTATTAATCCTCGGCAGATCGGCACGCTCGGCCTAAGCGTTCGGCTTGTGACGTATACAATTTATCATCAATGTTTCATTATGTTGTTATCACGTAAAAATATCGTCCGTAAACGGACTTTATATCAACCATTTTATTCTGTTCCTTCTCTTCTTAGTAGAAATTAAAGCCTCTTACAATAAAACTCCGTACGCTACATCGCCATCTCATCATCATCAGCAGCCTGTTGCAGTCCACTGCTGGACATAGGCCTCTCCAATTGCACGCCACTTAGATCTATTTTCGGCTTCTCGCATCCAGTTTCTGCCAGCCGTCCTGCGCAAATCGTCACTCCACCGTGCCTGAGGACGTCCTACACTACGTTTGCCGAGACGCGGTCTCCACTCTAGAACTCGTTTACCCCAACGGTTGTCGGTTCTACGACTAATATGGCCAGCCCACTGCCACTTCAGCTTATTAATCCGGTGGGCTATATCAATTACCTTGCTTCTCTGACGGATCACCTCATTTCTGATGCGATCCCTCAGAGACACACCGAGCATAGCCCTTTCCATAGCCCGCTGAGCGACTTTGAGCTTATGGACCATACGAGCCGTCAGTGTCCACGTTTCGGCTCCGTATGCCATGACGGGTAGGACGCACTGATTGAAGACTTTCGTCTTTAGGCACTGTGGGATCGACGATGTAAAGACTTGACGTAGCTTCCCAAATGCTGCCCAACCCAACTGAATTCTTCTGTTCACCTCGCCCTCAAAATTGTTTCTACCTAACTGCAATGACTGCCCGAGGTACACATATTTTTGAACAACTTCGAGAACGGCACCGTGAATCGCAATCGGTTCCGGTAGAACATGTTCGTTGAACATGACCTTGGTTTTATCCAAGTTCATCCGTAGGCCGATGCGTACAG
Source organism: Hecatera dysodea (assembly GCA_905332915.2). Taxonomy (NCBI): domain Eukaryota; kingdom Metazoa; phylum Arthropoda; class Insecta; order Lepidoptera; family Noctuidae; genus Hecatera; species Hecatera dysodea. The sequence goes on from HG995295.1 coordinate 7,500,598, forward strand.
AAGAGTCAGCCAGGTCATTCAGCATCTGTTGTAGTTCCTGCAGCGTTTCTGCCATAATGACGATGTCGTCTGCAAATCGCAAGTGAGAGATGTACTCGCCATTGATGTTAATGCCACGTTCTTTCCAGTTCAGCGTCTTGAACATATCCTCCATTGCATTAGTGAACAATTTCGGGGAAATAACATCCCCTTGTCTCACTCCTCGATGCAACGGTATGGGACTTGTTTGCTGATTCTGTACTTGAACGGACATGGTGGCGGCCTCGTAGAGACATCTCATCACTTGGATGTATCGCCAGTCTACTTGGCAGCGCTGCAGGGACTCCAGAACAGACCAGATTTCAACCGAGTCAAAGGCCTTTTCATAGTCCACAAATGCTAGACACAGGGGCTGATTATACTCTTCGGTCTTCTGTATAATCTGCCGCACTGTGTGGATGTGGTCTATGGTGCCGTATCCGCTCCGAAATCCAGCCTGCTCCGGTGGTTGGAATTCGTCGAGTCTTCGCGCAAGACGGTTCGTGATCACTCTTGAGAACAGCTTATAGACGTGGCTTAGAAGGGATATGGGTCGATAGTTCTTCAACAGGGTCTTGTCTCCTTTTTTGAAGAACAAGACGACCACACTTCTACTCCACGCCTCTGGAGTTCTCCCTTCAAAAAGGACAGCGTTGAACAGCTTCTGGAGCTCCCTCAGTACGGGGTTACCCCCAGCTTTCAGCAGCTCTGTGGTAACGCCGTCTTCTCCAGGGGCTTTTCCATTTTTCAGCTGCCCAAGAGCGATCTCGATTTCGCCAGTACTGACTTCTGGCAGGTCTTCGGTGAAATGGCGTGTCAATGTGGCTCTAGAACCCTCATTTTCGGGATCAGGACGAGATGCATGCGATGCGTATAACCGGCTATAGAAGTCCTCCACTTCCGAAAGGACTGCTGGCTTCGAAGAGACGACTTCTCCACTTGCTGTGGTCAACTTCGTCAGGTGGCTTCTTCCAAGAGATTGTACGAACACCTTTGACCCCCGGTTCTGCTCGATTGCTCTTTCAACCGAAAGAGCATTGAAGCGCCGGAGGTCGCGTCGTACGTGCTTGTTGATCTCTCGGTTTAGAAACCGCTTTGCCGACGAAGTGACGGGTGGGTTTTCACGTCGTTCCTTCATTAGCCCTAAAGTCCCTTCTGAAAGCTTAGACTTCTTGCCCTTACGCTGCATATCACAGAATCTTGTACCTTCTTCCCTGAGGATCCGAGTCACATTTTCGAGGTTCTGGTTTACGTCTGTTGTGGTTTCCACGGCAGCATCGCCATCATCGCCGGCATCGCCATCTAGCGCTTGGAAATCGACACATCTATACATTTTCTTATAAACCCTTTGGGAATAAAATGGCAGCAGATAAAGGTAATATAGAATAGATTCTAGCACCACAGTCGCTTTTCTATGTATATCACATTATCAAAATATAAAAAGAAAATAAAAGGCTTCATACAAAAATGCTTCGCCTATGAGATAATATATCTTAATGCTAATGCCAGGAATCTAAAACTCTTTAGAGGTCAACTAACATTTGTTTACAAGGCTACGTAATTTGGTTTAATCTAAAGTAAGGTAAATAATTACTTTGGAATTTGATAAACTCTCAATGTTATCGTTGTTTCACTTCCAGTGACATTTGTAAACTAATATTAAAAATCAAAGTTAATTTGTACTAAACAAAAAATATAGCTGACAACATTTCGAAAAATAAATGTCAAAGTCACGTAAACATATGTATGTATGTATGTGACACTTGAAACCACTTGAGATGTTGATGTTTATGATTTTTTCTGTGAAAGGTTAGACAAGTGTGGTTATTAGTGGATATTTTACTTTATTCTTAGAGTTTTTATGACAAAAAAGTTAGTTCTCTCTCTTAACAAGTAAGTTCCCACATATCAACAGTAAATGTTTATATTTCTAGCTAACTATTACTATTTCATAGCCACATCATTGAACTACCCGAGACCGTTTCAAGTGTGTAAATAGACGCTATACATCCGGAACGATAACGTAATTGTGTGCGTCGGCACGATGACTCATCGGTAATTTGATATGCGGGGCTTTACCGACTAATTGGCAGGTTTATAATTGTATTCTGTATTAACGCAAACGCAATGACAGTGTGTAAATGCAATCGAGATTTCTGGGTTTGAGATTACTTCAGTACAAAAATTTAGACAGTCTTAGTTTATACTTATTTTTAAACTTTACCGGTTCTTAGAGTTTGCCATAAAAAGTCACTAACATTTATATAACAGATAGCTTACGGACATTTCAGTAAACATACTCGTTACTTAAGATATCTCTAAAACTAAAAAAACCAAAATGAATAATCGATTTCAAGTTTCCTTAGGAATATCTTTCTTGTTAAGTTCCTCCATTTCAGTGCCTACTTTATTTTCATCATTACTGGTTACGTTTCCTAATTTATCATGGAGAGGTACAGCATCATAAGCGGTCCCTTGTAACTCTGCCTGAATGTCTCTCAGATCTTTACCTTTCGTTTCTGGGACCAGGAAGTAACTTAATGCACTGCCAAGGAATCCGAAAGCAGCAAAACTCCAAAATACCGTTGTATAACCACAGTAATATTTGATTCGGAACGCTTGACTATTACCGAAACCTAAAGCAGCGCCGAAGATACCTAGACAAGTCATAGCAATCGCTTTAACGTTGATAGGAAATATTTCAGCGGGTATGATGGTAATGAGAGAACTGAAACCCAAAATGGAAATGACATTGGCGAGAATTATACCGACGAATGGTATGAAGCTGATCGTTTTTAAAGTATCAATGCTGACGTGGATGACATCTTGGAGGAAGAAGTAGAAACCGACGGCAGCAAGCGAGGCGGCCGTGCCGAGGTACGAGAATACCAAGAGAGGCCGCCGGCCCACTCGGTCAACCAACACCGAAGACACCATACCTGCAAAACAACATCAATAGATCTGAATAACAAAAATCTTAAAATTAATGATTGACTGAAAAAATATTAATTAACGAAATAATCCACTGAGTCAACAATAACCGTGCCAGATTTATTCATCTCGTCTTAACCGGTTCACAGTCCTATGAGTATTAACCACATGTGGTATTCGCTGATTATTTAACTATTGTATCTGTTGTCCCTGTTAAAAGAACTATGGAAGAGCACAACTCTTTTTAAGACATCTGTACAAATTCACGAACGAAACCAAATTTGTAGCCACATTTGTCGTTCGATCATCGATCACAAATAATCACAATAGATTCGAAAACCTTTACAATTATTATAGTATTATACGCAATAACTGATTTGAAATCTGGGTTACTTACTAACAACGAAGGTAATTGCAGCATATATGATGGTCACGAGGGATTCCTTAATTTGCAGTTTGGTCTCATCAATGATCAATACCAGATAGTGCCTTATCAGCACAGCTCCTGTCATCAGCGCCGTTAGTTTCAGTCCTGGAATCATGAGGGATTTTGCCTCATTATTTTGTTTTAAGAATCAGTTTCGTATCATTTATAAGAGTCTTCTTAATAGCCACAGCAGTTATTCAGGAATTTCCACGCAAGAGATGTGTTAAGCTTTTATGAGCGATTTGAATTAAAATAAAATAAAGGAATCCTTTCCATTTCAAAACATTTATAGTCTATGGCTATGTAATATCCATAGAAATGTAAAATACAGTGTATATTATATGTATGGTAATATCCGATGAAAGAATCCGGATTCTTGTGAAGTCTGTGTAAACTAAGACAGAACGTTTTACTGTCATACGTTGCTGTAGTGTATGTACGTACATATATCGACTTACCTGCAGCTATTATAATGGCTTTCCTGTACTGCACTCCGCAAAACAATTCTTTGACCGAGCTGGAGTGTTTCATTTCATTTTTGACATTCGCCTGCAAAGCCAGAAGTTCCTCCTCCAAAACCTATAGAAAACTGACGTATTAATATAGTCAGACCTCAGGTACACAAGGTGCATGCTCATTGAGGATGTCTGCTGGAAGAAAGATGATATGCTGAGGATCCGATGATGGATATTGGAGAAGAGCAGTCAAACTTTTTAGTTTGTAGTGACTGCAAATAGGATAATAGTTTGTCTGTTTTGATTCGGAAGTCCTTATTTTTTTATAAAAGGTTTATACTACTTTTTGAGAAAATTAACCGACATAAATAGCATGAATCGACGAATTACTGAAAAAACACCTTTTTGGTCCCGCCCTGAGACGCTCAGAGAAAACAAGATTCAGATCCCCTGCTAACTAAACACAAATACTGTATCAATATAATATATATCTTAACTTCTTAAGTAACCCGACTTAATTTTATAAATGCGAAAGTTTGAATATTTGTTACTCAATCTCGTTAAACAGCTGTACGGATCTTATTGCAACTTCGTACAAAAGCAGATCATTGTCAGGAATAACGCATAGGATTCTTTATCCTTTATCCCGGGAGCATGTTCCCTTGGGATAATTTTCGCCATTCACATATACGTAAATCTTCGTTGTTTATCACTCTTTCTGTACTGTAAACCGTATCAGTATCCGCTGCGTGTTTTAGAAGAAATAAGCAGAGAAACAGAGGCACACAGCACTTCATTTTATGCTCGTACTATTTAGACATCAAAGGCATAAATGCAATGCAAATCTTAACTACTATCATACCTACTAATATTTCTCATATTTACTAATATCATGGTGACATATACTTTTAGGTACATATCCCATGTCCAAGACAAATTACCGTCTCATCCTTATATCCTCTTAACACCCGAAGTGATTTTCTAGCCTCAGCCACGTTGCCTTTTCTCAGGAAAAAATACGGCGTCTCTGGTATCCACCAGCAGATGAGACCGTAGGACACAGGCAGGACAAGCATGATGTAGTTCAGGCCTTCGTAAGACAGGAAGGGCCCCACTGTCATAACTGCAAGGAGCCCGAATTTGAACATAAATCCCGAGATGAGTGAGAGTGTACCCCTCACGTCTTTGTCTGCTATTTCCGAGAAGTAGTAGTTGACGACCTAAGGATAAAAAAAAATATATTGAGTATGCAAAAGTGTGCAACGGGCAAACAATATTGTTATCATCGCGGGTAGAACCTACAGGAAGCTAGCACAGGAACGCAGGGATTGGCGAAAGTCGGGCTGTGTCAAGGATGATGATGAAGAAATAGCATTGAAGTTCTGATGCATTTGTAACATTTTTCATACAGTTCGTAGGTCCAAATACACGATAATCCGCACCTCAGCTGCAACACTGTCACTTTTACAATATTTTGAAAAATGAACTAAATATAAAATAAGTGAGCTGAAGTACTTCTGCACTTAATGCCGGAATATCACTGATGTAGTACTTATAATGTCAACGTGAGGGAGTAAGTATCATTTAGGTTTGTAGGTCTTAAGCGACACCAAATCTTTAAATGCTTAAAAAAAAATTGTTACTGATATAAAAGTCATGTTGTCGACTTATGTACAAAACCTCAACACCTTAAAATAGAGCGAACGAAGCGAGCTCGAAAATGTTTAGTTACCCGTTCAAATATTTGTGTTGTGTTTTTTTTGAAGATTTGCCAATTTGACGCATACGGTTTCAGGGGGCCATGACCCCCACGACCCCCTTCGAACCGCGCCTGTCTATAACTGCTATTAAATACAAACTCTCAAATATGTGAGTAAATTTGAGTATCAAAATTGTTCGATTTACTTGGTGCTGACAAGAAGATTAGCTCATCAAATCCACACCAATACAACGAGGGAAACTTACCGTGCTAACCATGCCTATTCCGCAGTACCATAAAAACGCCGTAATCCACACTTGCCACGTTTTCACAGCAAACGTTAAAATTATCTGAAATAGATACAAATTGATTAATATTTACCGACTTGTATGAACAGATAAAGAAAGAAAAATAGTTTATTCCCCTCATTTACACGCACATACATATGACAAACAATTCACATCAAACATTAGGTCTACCTATGTCAGGGACGGACATCATGCATGAAGTCACCTTTACACGCCGCGATCGCACCATAATCAAAACAAGTTTGACACTGACGTTACGATACAGATACAGATATGTTTTACACATATGTTTTACCTAACGGAAACATGCAGGAAAGATGAAAATACAGATTTGCGCGCAGCTCACGCGCCTCCCACCAATGAATCAATATCACAAAGAATTGGGGGGTTAGTAACTATTCCACGCGGACGAAGTCGCGGGCAGAATCTAGTGTTTATATATTAAGACGTTACGTACGTACTTTACCAAGCAAAAATTAGTCAGAGTTCTGTCTATAATTTAGCCCGTAGTTCTACATACCGATCCAATCATGTGAGGCAGTGCGCTCGCCAGTATTGTAACTCGCCTCCCGAATCTGTCCGCGATGTAGCCGGTCGAGAGAGAACCTACTGCGAACCCGACTGGGTTGAGAGACACCATCGTTAACGTCGCGCCCTGGAAAACAAAAGAAAGTTTTTCAAACATGGAAGTTCCCAGAAATATGTTTAATACATTATGAATTGGCTCCTGAGGGTCACGGTCACAGCGTAATCTACATATACTAATACTAGCTGCTGCCCGCAACTTCGTCCCCGTGGAATCCCCGATTTTAAAACATTCTTTATCGCTGCTCCGCTCCTATTCGTCTTAGCGTGATGATATATACAAACAAACAAACAAACAAACTCTTCAGCTTTATAATATTAGTATATTAGTATATAGATTATAAAGCTGAAGAGTTTGTTTGTTTGAACGCGTTAATCTCAGGAACTACTGGTCCGATTTGAAAAAATCTTTAAGTGTGAGATAGCCCATTTATCGAGGAAGGCTATAGGCTATACATATATCATCACGCTAAGACCAATAGAAGCGGAGCAGTCATGAAAAATGTGACACAAACGAAGTTGTGCGGACAGCTAGTGTAAAATATCTATTCTAGCCCCGAAAATGCTTCGACATTTTTCTGGATTCCTCGTACCTACTATCTGAATCCTGGCAGCTCACAATTCCAGCTCCGGAAATACGCATTTTTCGGTAACTGATACAAATAAGTATAATATTATAATAATAGACAAGTCGTGGAGATTTTTTGCTTGCAAGTCTACGTTCAGTGCTGATCTTTTTCCACAGCTCAATGTAAGCTCACTCGTACCAACATGTTCGTAAAAATTGCTTCAATTAGTATAAAACACCTACAATTTGTAGGTTTCCGTATTTTCAACCAACCAGCGCAGTCTTAACTAAACCTCCGGTGTGTGCCCGTCTGTCTATCTGTCATTGGCCATATCACATCAACTAAAATAGGTAGACAGTCGACATTATCACAAATAGTATATTTCAAGTATGGCTATAGCAATAAAAAAATGAAACGAAACGTAATATGAAAGATTTTTTCTGCTTTATACCGATGGATCAAAAGTATTCATCCACTTATATGTTTCCACTATCAGTAGCTTGCCTATCGCCACGTGTTTACAAATGGAATTACTAGTACTAGTACAATAGATGTGTAATGTCTGAGATATGGCATGACCGGATGATACACCACTAACCGATAACTAGTGTTTATATAAAAAAAACTGTCAGGGGGCTGTTTCAAGAACCGTTATATGTATGACATTTTCACAGAGTGTGTATTTCTTTTATCGCTATAACAATAAATAAGTTTAATTAAAAAAGGTCTCCCACACAACAAACGTGTTTGCTGTCGGTATGTGGTACGGAACCCTACGTGGGACAGTCTGACTCGAACTTTGAGTGCGAGCAAATTGAGAGATCCCATTTCAATTTTGTGTAGATCTGATGAAGAATTTCGGAGATCAGCAACGGAACTCTTAAATAAAGAATAGCAAATGGACCGGGATTGCTGGAATCGCGTGTCTGTTTATTGTTAACAGCACCGGCCCGTGGTTTCAACCATGTAGTTCCCGTTCCCGTGGAAATACGGTGATAAAATAAACCCTATGTTAAAAAAAACTTTCCACTTATGTATTAGTATAGACACTAGTTCATAATGTAATATCACACCACCGCGCCGCTACGCTGTGTAAGGGTAGGCACATATGTTTGGGTCACCCTTTTTTTTTTTTCTGGAGCGGACGGGAGTGTCAGACTCTTACTGACTAAAACCCACCCGTGCTCCCTGCCCTGCTTTTAGAGTTAGCTGAGTGTTTTTATTTGCGTTAGGTTAATCATAGCTATATTGCTTCCAATGGACGTTGCAATTCAAAAAAATAACTCCTCTAATTAAACACATTTAAATCTAGGAAATGTAAAGTGAGTGACGTCTATATCAATTCCAAAGCAAAATTGTACTAACTATGAGCTGGTCTGGACATGAACTGCGAAGGCACATGACGTGTAGAAATGTGTAGACTGGCTCATTATGTGTGTAATGTGAACTTTTGTGAAGAAAATACTTTGGAAGTAAGTAATAAAAAAACGAAGAAACAAAACTAAAAACACAGACTTCCGAAATTAAAGTGTGGTAGGTAGTGTTTTATTTGAAATCGGTTGTATTTTTATTTTAAAAGTTTCTTTATGTTCGAAAGAGTTACCGCGGCCCTGGAACGCACAGAGCATTTGAAAAAACGCAAAAAAACGGTTTAATAAATTTAAATCAAAATCTTTGCACGACTGTCACGTAGGTAATGTAGTACGTAGTTATATCGTCATCCGTCTTCGAAGAAATATAATTGTCTAGTTTTTACGACCACTGAATAAGGTAAGTACTACGTCCCGTATATGTAAACTATCCCTTTAGCATACAAAACGGCAGTATAACTCAAGTATAAACGCGATACATTAGAATAGAATAGAATAGAATACTCTTTATTGTGTGTGTGAGTGTGTTATGTGTTTTGTTGTGTGTGTGTGTTGTGTGTGTGTGTGTGTGTGTGTTTGTCTGTGTGAGACAATACAGTCGATAACGACTGAAAAAAGTTCAAAATGTTATTTTTACGGATTCTCTACCGGAATGCCACGTGTCCATTCCCAAACATTGTTCAGTTTTGAACTAAACACTAAACACTCAAGTTAATAAAAAAGGTTATAAACAATACTACCCCACTGCCGTATCTCACTCTGACATTGACGCCAAGATGGGGCTTGCGTGTTCCACAATGATCCTTGAGACTTGCCGTTAGAGTTTACTTTGCCAATACAGGTCAGAGGAACCTAGTGCGATTCAAACCATATAGGGCAGCTTGTGGCGAGCTGTTGAGACGTTTAAGCCCCAAGGATCTCCCAACTTCCGGTAGAAATCTTGTTTCTAAACAAAGAAATATGCTCTCACATCTTGCATGCTTGACTGAAAACGCAAGAGCACCGTGCTCTAAGGAAAGAAGTATACCAGGAAGATGCTGGTCGATCTTGATTGTACTTAGTGATTGTCTTGTTCACCGTGGAATGCCTGTTCCCTTGCACCTCATGAGCTCAGGATATGTTGCAAACCTGCAACGTCACTTAAGTGCTAGCGATGTTTGTCAGAGGCCCGTCAATAAATTCGCATGACATGTTTAGCCATTTTACCTACATTCGTCGAAGTAGAGATCGACTTTATCTTGTCGAATATTCTTGAAGAATATTAACTTAGAATAGAACCTTAATTCAAGATTCAAAGCATTTATTTCAATTAAACCCTTTACAGGCACTTTTGAATTGTCAAGTCGAAAGAGGTGAAGCTATCTGCACGTTCCAAAGCGTAGATCTCTATGGAGAAGAACATGCAAGAAACTCCACGGACCCTCTTTTAAATTATGTTCTGTATTACATAACCTTGGTTACATCCTTGGTCGCTTCTATATGTGAGGACAATGCAAAAAAAGGAAACTATAAAAACAATTCAAAGTATAAAGATTAATTAAGAAAAATTAATAATAGTACCTTTGTACTCTTGATTTTGTACAAAATTGTCTTTATTTTTTAAATATCTTGTGTGTAGGTACCTCATTAATGTCGACTTGAGTCTCGCGGCGCGTGTACTTGGGCACCGCCACTGAAGACCAGCCCGTTGTGAAACCCAGCGTGACCATTGCCATCGACACTGCAACCAATATTACCACGATTTAAAAAAATACACTTGGGCCTAGATTACTTTGGGGCTAGCTTTCAATATAGTTGGTGCAAAGATACGTTCTGATGATGTGACATGAACGGCCCAATGATGGCACAAAAAAAAATTTTGCATAGGTAAATGTACTTACGATAGACGTACATTAAGTACATTCTACCCAATAATAAGATGTGATAAGTAACCAGGACAACCACGAAACTAAAATTCTACCTAAAAAACAACAGCGTCACTGTTGAGCAAGAAACGCGGTGTTACTAATTAGCTTAATAACGCGCGTTTGAAAATTTGTCACAATTTCATGAATGTTTAAGCTCGAGAAACTAGGCCTGAGTCGATGAAATAAAGCAAATCTTACCGGATAGAGTCACCAAATAAAGATTTCTTCTATTTCCGTTCTCCATTGCCTAAGGAAAATAAAAATACATTATAAATTAAGTTATCAACAAACGATTATATAATGTCAACCAAAAATGATCAATTTTAGATAACCAATAAAATATTGCATTGCATCATAAGGATAAATGTAGCTGTGTAATCTGGCGATATTTTCATAAACTTCGGTACCGCATATAAGAGATTATATTTCAGCGATGTCGTTTTCATAGTTTTCAGATCAACGATGATACAAAATTCTCTGTGGGCGAACCCCACGACAGGATTTTTTTTATCTTATAGCGGCTTCGCCCGCATGGTTCGGAAATTATCCCAAGGGATCCTCCCGGGAAAAAGGCTAGGCAAATGATAATGATCTTACTCCCGGGATAATCAGTAGGTAGCCTATGAGCTAATATTCAAGCTATAATGTATCTCTATAACAATACGCTTAATTAATGAAGTAAGATAATAGAAATGAGATTATTCTTAATGTTGCCTAACATAGTTGTCCTCAGCTCTGGCAGAATAAATAGATTTTTTTTTCTCAAGATACATCATACCAACTATAAGAAGACACTTGATTGCTTGACTTACAGATCTAACGATTTTGAATTCTCGCGCTCAAACTGCGTTGAACCATATTGACATACTGGAACGCGCTGTTCTTAGATACTTTGAATTTCAGCACCAAAAAATCCAGCTTACCAAAAAATTGTTAAAAAAAAATTATCACAGAAATCTTTTTATCAAGTCTGTAGTAAAATTCGAAGATCATAATTAATTTGATCGTGCATGACAAAAAGAGAACAACATAAAAACCTGGAACGCGAAGGAAGTGCTTTTGATGTTCCAAATCCAAATAATGATTCTAAGACTAAATTATTTTGTGTGTGACGCGGACGGAAGATTATTTCCATGTGTTCCTATGTAAACATATTTTTCTAGATAGTGCTTTTTTTACAAATTCCAAGCAGATAATACAGGGTCAAATGTATGGTTCAAATGCTAGGTTAAGTATGGAATTGATTTTTGTAAATACGTATTTTCTGTAACCGAAAATGAAGGGTCAAATAGACTCCACTATCTATTTGACCTTTTATTTGGTCATCAAGTAAAGTGCACTATTAGTTTGGAAAAATTAAATTTTAGCAATTATTTTATAGTTTGTTTATAATAAGTTAGTAGGGTTTTCCCGTTAGCCAAAGCTTTTATCTTACTGCTATTATTGTTACTAATAATAACTCACCAATTAGGTACTCGCCTTATCAGTGTAATTCGTCAAAATAAGCTCAACAAATAGGAACACTGTTTACAATACTAATAGGTATTATTTTTTACTAAGTACAGAATTAAGTAGAAGTTCACTCATTTACAGGCACTTTATTTAATCACAACCGTTTTCAAATTAAATATACTACGTTTCTTTAATGAATTTATAATTCATTAACAATAAAGATTGCTATTTCTTTTTACAAAAATCATTTTGCACTTTAATTATGCACGTCCATACACGCCAGCCGTGGATTTGCTACTGAAGAGTCTTTGCAAGTCTTTGTACTGAAGCATACAGAAGAGAAGAATTCGCGTTGGGGACAGACTCCACGCTGATTATGGCAATAAGAATCGGCTAGTACCTATTCAAACTGTGTGAAACAAAGATTTACTCGCACGTACATACTTAACGGGAGAAATTTTATTTTATTTAGCGAGTCTATATACCTATATTTACTTATAAAAACATCACGTGATTAATGCACGACCCCTATATGCACTGACTGAGCGTACGTAAGTCATACCGAGCTTCGGTATCATTCGGGATTCACTGCGATTAATCAAAACTTCCGATTGACATTATTTTTATCGACAGTTTTAATCGGAGCTCGAATAATTTGCTACTTTTGAAGTCAATTCATTTCATTTAATATTATTAAGTGTCGTTGAAGACTTGAATGTTTTTATTTTAGACTAGCTGCTGCCCGCGACTTCGTCCCCGTGGAATCCCCGATTTTAAAACATTCTTTATCGCTGCTCCGCTCCTATTGGCTTAAGCGCGATGATATATAGCCTAAAGCCTTCCTCGATAAATGGTCTATTCAACCCAAAAAGAATTTTTCAATTCGAACCAGTAGTTCCTGAGATTAGCGCGTTCAAACAAACAAACAAACAAACAAACAAACAAACAAACAAACAAACTCTTCAGCTTTATAATATTAGTATAGATAAATGAATGAAAATTAAAGAGGCTAACTGAACAACGCTTGAACTATTTTATTTTATTAACCCTGCCCTATCTCTTTTAATACCTACGGTTCCTCCGAAAAACCAAATTTAAAAACAGAAACTTGACTTCGGCTCCGATAAAACCACCTCGGTAACCTCTCTGAACTAGCCACTTCAAATCGAACCCGCTAATCCGCTATTCCGCTACCTACCCATCACGTAGAAATCGCATGCACCACAACTGCACCGAACCTGTGACCCTTAAATACAAAAAATGTCAAAACACTACAACTCCACTTGAGAATCGACTATAACATAACATATTACTGGGAAGAAGTTTTTTAACACTTAAAATTCCGCGCTGAAGTCCCACTTAAACCATTAAAAAAAATAGGTAGGTACCTGTATATACTTGAATATGTCTTCGATGTGTTCAAATCGAAGGGCTACGAAAGACTAATCATATATTAAATTTAGGTTCACTTTTGTATGCAACGGCAATGATATGTCGGGACTTTTGTTTTATGGTAGAGAAAGACCTATGAAAAGTCCCTAGCAACTTCGAATACAAAATCGTGGGATTCACCGGTGTCTAGTGCAGCGATGCACGCACCCATAATGAGTACCTAAACTTAAATAGGTAAGTATGTGGGTATATAAATTAATATCTAATAATAATTTGCCTCGTTAATAACTTACAACATTTATTTCATTGTGTTTAACAAATGAGATAGATAAAATGAGTTAGCTTTTTCCTGTGAAATGTTTGTTTCAACAAGACTTGAACTATGGTTTCAGACTTGAACTATCTGGAATCCAGCGATATGATAAGAAATTTTGTTGTTTAAAAAGGTACCAAAAGGTAGCCAAACAAAGCGCGAATATACATATATACAAGCGCGCATATATGTATATTCGCGCTTTTTTTATTTATCAACTAGCTGTACTCGCGACTTTGCCCGCGTGGAATGTAGCATGGCACCACGTCTGCGCGTGGTGTCTTGTACCACTTATAAAATCTAAAAATTGTAAGCCAACAGTAGAGGCAGACAGATTCTCATGTAGTTTTTTTTTTTCTGGTAGATATAGTATAGGTAACTGGGAGCAGAATCTTTGTTCAATTAAAGTCGGATTTTAAGTAAAATTGCAAATATTGAATGTCGATAAAAAATTTCCGACATGAAAAAAGCTTATTGACGATATAACTATAATTTGTTCACCTGTGAAAACTGCAAGTAAAATCTATAAAATAATTCTAAAAATCGCTGACTGAAACCATGAATTACAAGGAATTTTTTACCAAAACGTACCTACAAACTAGCTAAATAAAAATGCAGATGCATCAGTACCTTAATAACTCGAAATGTAGCGGGTGTGGCCTTCCCAGAATGTTGGCCATATTACCTACTTTGTTGATAGATACATTAGGTAGGTAGCTAAATAAATGTAATAGTATAACAAAGACCCCAGTGTTCATTCTTGTAAGGTAAAGCCCCCGCAGTACCTTATTCCGGTGCCATTGTTTATTCATGCAGATGAATAAACAATGGCACCCGAATAAACTCAATATCATGTTGTATAAAATGTTTCTTACTGACCAAAGCAAGCGATTGAAGGAAGGGCTACTATCATACATGGAAAATAGGCCATTATTTTATAATTATAATTTCATCATCATCTGCATTTTCCTATTAAATCGGGATCGGGACGCAGTCTAATCGGATGCAGGTCATACAGCTCTATAATCAGTCTATAATGTTCCAAACTTCCAAATGCTTACCCACGCGACGGCCCAATGCCGATTGTTAGATGCTTCGGGTAAATGTCAGATTTCTTTGATTTTTCAGTTCTAGTTCAGGCCGGTTTCCTCGTTATCTTTCGCTATTTTGCGAGCAGTGCTGATGAAAAGCATAATATTATGTAATAACACTTGAGTGTTGTCAGTGGCGGCCCTAGGACGGTTTATAAAACTGGGGGTTTAACACGTTGTTAATTCTTTTATCTTTTTAGATATTTCGAAATTCAAGTACATTTATTTTATAAACCGTTGCAGTCGTCAGTGCTGTAAAACAGATTTCTATCACGTCTAGATGAAACCCAAACCAGGGACTTCAGTTTACGTATCGGGGCGCGCACCACTCATTTACTATCGCTGATTTCAAAACGAAATATGAAATGCATTGTGGTACATTTTGATTTTTATTAAATGTATAATTTGTGATTTTGGACCCCCTTTCGATAGGCGAAGGATTCAACGACTGAATCACGAGCTTAACGAGTGATTGTAAAGTTGAATCCTGAGTGTGGCAAGGGATTCAAAAGCACGAGATACAAAAAACTTTGCTCTCGTGTAACACACATAACTTTTCACTTCAGCAGCGAGAACACTACGAGATAAAATAATAAACAGGAATTGATTGAAATAATTATTTATTGTGAATCAAAATAATTAACATAGTTGGTAGAGGTACCAATTCAATAAAATAACATTTTAAAAGTTAAAAGTAAAATTACTGCAATTCTGCAAATTAAAAGTAATAGATTTATTTGACAACGTTGCATTGAGTTGAGTTTGATTATCTGGGGTTAAGGTGTCTGTTTCGGTGGCGGATTGAGAAGGAACAACGGTGAACGTTGGTGACTCTGATCGGCTTTCTGTATAAGTACACTGTGCGTCGTTGGAAGTGGATGAGCGTGGGTGAGACCAAGGATCCGAGGTCGAATTCAGACTTATTGTTTGCCGAAGTTCTCTGAAAGCAGTGTATAGCTAAGGCTCTTCCAGTTTTAAGAAAGTGGCAATTTCTCGTACTGTAGCACCTATTTTATTTACTTCCATAGGCTGTCTTGAGCATTTATTATTATGGTATTGTATGAAAAATCGATCGATTTTTCTACAAGAGTTACATATTCTTTGCGGACGACAAAATACCTGTCAAGGATCGTCTTCGTATTTTTCAATATTACTAACAGTATTTTATCTGAATGCTTTGTTTTAACAGTTAGTTGTAATAGCTCGTTATTGCGACGCGCTCCACAAATTCCTATGATCAGTATAATTTGTACTGAAAATATTACATAATTATTATGCATAGTTTAACATTTACAGCATCTTTTACATATCGTAATAAATATTTTAACAGTACTGCTAAGCCAGTCTAAGATTCAATGCGCCTCCAAAAATTAGTAGCAGGCAGCAAGTAAATTTATGTTTAACAGTGTACACACAAATATAACTAACAACATATATTTTCATAAGCACAAACTGTTACATAATAAACAGTTTGGTTTTACACGGGGTCGTTCAACAACCGAACCCGGTGTTGCATGGGAGGATAAATGCGATGCTTTGGGCATTTTTTGTGATTTACCCAAGGTATTCAATTGCGTTCTTCATGAGACATTAATCAGGAAGCTACACTATTACAGAATCCGGGACGTCTCTCTGGAACTTCTTACTAAAGTAATAGGATTCAGAGAGTAGACGTCAACGGTAAAAGATCTCCTGGATCTGTAGTGGGGATGGAGGTCTCACAGGGCTCGATATTAGGTCCCTTTTTGTTTCTCATTTATATTAGTGACTTTCGTACCATAAAGGATAATCATGATATAGTGTTGTTTGCAGACGACACGTCGCTTTTATTAAAACTCAAACGCCAGCAGAAAAATAAGAGAACAAGGCCAAGAAACAGCGGCGGAAGGCCAACGCCATGGCGGCGAGGCTTCGCGCCCCGAAATCCGCGGCTGTGGTGCTCACACTGCAGCTGGAAGCGGAACAGAGGGGCGTGACGTATCTCGCCGTACTGAAGCGGGCGAAGGAGGCGGTGAGCCTCCAAGAGCTGGACATCAGCGGGGGCATCGGGGTCAGGAGGACATTGACCGGTGCCCGTAAGCTCGAGCTCGCCGGAGCGGAGAGTGGCCCGTTCGCGGACGCCCTGGCCGAAAGGCTGAGGGTGGTCTTACCCGCGGACGAGGTCCGGGTGTCCAGGCCGACTAAGCGCATCGACATGCGCATAGTGGGCCTGGATGACTCCGTGACGGAGGAGCAGGGCCGCTGCTAGCTGTTTGATCGCCCGCGTGCAATACCGATTATACCGCCCTTTTTTCTTTTTGGATGGGAAATCATGAGTGGACGGGAGTGTCAGACTCTTACTGAGTAAAACCCGTGATCCTTCTTGTGCCCTTTGCGTTCCAGGGCCGCGGTGACTCCTTCGAACAAATTCCGCAACCCTAGCAGGCACTGACCCTATGGAGCCCCGTCTGCGTTGCTGACGGCTCTTTGAGGCGCGCGTGGAACACGACGCGCCGTCGACTCGGGCCTGGTTGCTACCGGACGGCGAGCCACCCATAGCTCGCCATCCGCAGGCCCGCGCCTACGGTGGCTGTGAGAATCGCCCTGCGTTTCCCGACCGCGACGCCCGGGGCGTCTTCTTCGGTTTCGGCGGCTACAGCGTGAGGTTTCCCTCTCTCGCACGCGTTCCGCTTCCTCCTTCGCTAGCATTACTGCTTCACAGAAGGAACCACCCTACGACTACATATGCTGAGTTTTGCTAAAGAAAGGGTATTTCATGATTTTTTCATTATGGTGGGGAAACGCAAAAAAAACATTTATTTTGATTAGGTAACTTAGTTATTTTGGTTTACTAAAGTTTAAAACTGCTGAAGCATTGTTGATAAGTTTTTGATATTTTTTTATTAACCGACTTCTAAAAAAGGAGGAGGTTCTCAATTCGGATGTTTGTGTTTTTTTTATTGTTTGTTCGCGCATAACTCGGAAGTTAGTTCTATCGGAAGGCGACCCGTCATCCACAGGTGCCCTACGCCTACGGTGGCCAGGAATCGCTCTGCGACTCCCGACGCTCGAGGCGTCTTCTTCTATTGCGGCGTAAGGTTTCCCTCTCCCTCACGCGGTCCGCCTCCTTCTTCGCTAGCATTACTGCTTCGCAGAAAGAGGTGACTGCTTCCCATGCCTCCTCGCTTTGGGCCATGTATTGAAACTGAGCCGGAGGCGAGACGTCGCCGATAGCCTTGACGAGGACACAGCGTTGCTCCGTCCAAGCAGGGCAGACCTCCACCGTATGTTCCCTCATATCCTCCAGGCGATCACGCGGCACACCCGACTTGACACCCGGACTTGGCCGAGGACGTGTCCTCCCGTGGATTCCAAACAGGTACCTCCCGAAACACACATCGCCACAATGGTGGCATGCTCAACAAGTACCTACCTAACCTACCAACTGAGAAATAAACTCAGAGTTTTCATAGAACACGACTATGGATAATTGTATTGAATTTCAGTCCAAATGGTGGCGGGCGGTTCCTACGGTACCTGCTGACGAATAAGATAGCGCCTTCGGTTTTTTTCCAATGCGACGATATTTCTTATGTATGCTGTAGGTGGGGTGGCTATTATATTATGACTATGACTTTGAATATTACGTAATGAGTCGCTCGATTTGCCGCCCCCTTGGACGTGCCGCCCTTGTGCAGTGCACGCCTTGCACGCCCGCTTACGGCGGGCCTGCGGAGGAGGAGGTGGTGGCCGCCGTCGCCAGGACTGGGGGGTGCTCTGCCGAGCTTGTCAAGGCGGGCACCATCCGTCCTGATAACACGGGCATGCAAACCCTTGTGGTGAGCTGCCCCGTGGCGGCGGCCAGAACTCTGTCGGAGGGACGAAGGCTCTTGGTGGGGTGGGTGTCTGCGCGGGTAAAACTGCTGGAACCCAGGCCTCCGAGGTGCTACCGCTGCCGTATGGGCAACCACACGGGAGCTATGTGCCCCTCGGAGGTGGACCGCAGCGGACTCTGTTTCCGCTGTGGTCAGCCCGGTCATAGGGCCGGCTCGTGCGAGGCCACGCCGCACTGCGTTGCATGTGCGGCTGTTCGAAAGAGTTACGCGGCCCTGGAACGCAAAGGGCACAAGAGGAACACGGGTGGGTTTTAGTCAGTAAGAGTCTGACACTCCCTACCGTTCCACCCAGGGCGGGAGGGGTCATTTGATGATTTCCCATCCAAAAAAAAAAGAAGGGATTTACGCTCTTATCATAATACATATATTTGGCTGAATCAGAGTAATAGATAGATATTTTGATTGTTTTATATTACAAGGGTTGCCATCATCGAAATTACCGACGCCGGGCAATATCTTTAAAACCCCGGACATTTGAGTGAAATTGATATTTTTTCCCAGACAGACCCGAAAAAAAGCCTTATAAACAAAGAAAATGGATAAACGTTTATTTTTTTAATAATCTGTTACAGCGTGTTTGCAATATAAACTAGAGTGCCAGTTATTTTGCTGATTTACGAGTAGATCGTATCCCGCTTACGATTACGAATGAATGATTACATTGTTTTAATTTGTTGCTTATCTTCCAAATTTTCAATCAATGGAGGATTCCTAGACACAAAAAATGTCCGAGTAATACCAGGACACCTTTGAAAAGCCCGCCCGGACGCTCCCCGGACGCCCTCCAAACTAGGACAAATCCGGGGAAACACGGACGGATGGCAACCCTATATATTACCAATAACCAGATTCGGCAATCTGTGTGAGAATTGTTATCCCATTAGATGCGTTTTGCAAGTCTCTGTTATATCAGTACGCATTCTAATAATGAAAAACGCATTCTAAATATGTAAATATCCCGTAGTTGAATATTACATCTTCTAAAAAAAAAACTAAAATAATGCTAAAAGACTCGTGTCTAGTTTACGTCAATAATTGTCATCTAATAAAATAAAAAAAGTCATTTCGAAAGTGTCGTGTGGCATCGATGTATCTTTATGTTGAATTATCGCCAAAATAAAGAATTCTATTGAATAGTTTCAATGTCGGAGCATGTGCTACCGGCCGAAGAGCCGATACGATTTGTAGCTCCAATAATTCAAGATAATCCTACAGGATGGGGCCCAGCCGAAATGCCGGAGCAGTTTCGAGACATGCCTTACCAACCTTTTAGTAAAGGCGATCGCTTAGGAAAAATAAGTGATTGGACTGTCGTACAGGACAAGAAATATCAAAGTAAGATTATTCCGTAACCCTGTTATGATCTTATGTCACAATATTTCTCTCAACATGACTGTTCTTTGAGGTTATGATGACGTTTTTTGCACCAGCTTCGTCCCCATGTACCACAATGAATAGGAGATTACTGCAAATTAAGTAATACAGATATTTTAATTTTTGTATCTTTGCTAAACAAAACAAACGCTATAAACACTGTTTCCATTAACTTATAAACTATGTTATTCATGTTTTTGCTAAAAAAATAATTACAGACTTGTAAGGCAGCTTCAACTCTTTTCCAGACAAGTATGCGTCTCAATTCGGCGCTGGTTCGTCGTACGCGTACTTCCATGATGAAGACGAGAGCACTTTCCACCTGGTGGACACAACGAGGGTGCAGAAGCCCCCGTACCAGCGCGGCCGTGCTCGCGGGCAGAGAGGCCGCGGTGCTCGAGGCGCGCGCACTCCTGGTGGCATGACTACCCTCAACAAGGGTAGCAACTACATGAGAAATGTAACTTATTTTCTTATAGAAAAGCAGCTTATCTATACTAGTATTATAAAGCTGAAGAGTTTGTTTGTTTGTTTGAACGTGCTAATCTCAGGAAGTACTGGTTCGAATTGAAAAATTCTTTTTGGGTTGAATAGACCATTTATTGAGGAAGCCTTTAGGCTATATATCATCACGTTTAAGCCAATAGGAGCGGAGCAGCGATAAAGAATGTTTTAAAATCGGGGATTCCACGGGGACGAACTCGCGGACAGAAGCTAGTCAATCATAATATGCTCATTCTAACACTCAATACACAATTTGTTTATCCACTGATATCACAAAAGCTTTCAGAATCTCAGAGTGCCAACTTATTTAATCTTGGTCTGGTCCTGTTTTAGCTTAATAACTATCAAGAATATTACTCATATAATTAGACCAAATATAATGTTTGTGTTTTTAGCAACGGGATCGTAAGCTTGGCAAGAGATGGGGCCAGAGAGGTGCTCCTATGAAGATCCGTGATGCATCTGTCACTGTGCGACCCACATGGGTCACTATTGAGGACATGGACTTTCCTCGTCTTGCTAAGCTGTCTTTGCCTGGTATTAAAGAAGGTATGTAACTAAATCTAAAAACAGACTGATGTTGTTCATATAAACAAAACTTTCTGAAGTTAATAAAATTACATTAGATAATTGCTCATAATTCACCACTTTCTAGTGGTTGATAATTTAGAGGAACTCAGTTGTGATGTAAGCAATTTTAGTCAAGTTAAGAGTGTATATGCCATATGGCATTTCATACAAACTTATTTTCCGAAATAACTAAACCGATTTTAATGAATCTTTCACACACATATGTAGGTCTAAAAAGTTAGTTAAAAACATTTACACACTCTTAAAGGCTTAGATTGTTGTGGACTCCAAATAATAAAAAAAGTCAAAAGTCATTTATTCAAACTAAGCTGAGAGACAGCACTTTTTTGAACATCAAATTTTACATAAAGACAGTCCCCCAAAGCGCCCACCCGTCACTATTATACCAGCATAATAAAGCAATCCTATTCTTCTTGGGACTGTCCAAATACTTTTACTTCTGAAATCTACAAAACAACATTTCTACAAAGCATGTGAGTATCACATAATAAACTGTTTTTTTTTTTAAACAGGTGAAGACATTGTTTGCTGCGGTACATTGGAGTACTATGACAAAGGCTACGATCGTGTCAATGTGAAACATGAAAAAGCTTTGCAACGTATTGACCGTATCTTCCATACGGTAAGTACTTTCATTTGCCACCTACATACAGATGATTTCATTGTTAGGTTATGGTGTACCAACTTAGTTTTCTGGATATATGTAGATTTTATCCATAGCATTTGAAGGTATAGACCAAAGAAACATTCAACTTGCTCATTTCTTTGTATTTCTGTATAAAAATTCAAATGCAGCTTAATTGGTGTTTACTTCTTTTGTAAAATTACTCCAACAAAGCTCATTTAGCCCTTTTGCAATAGAGTATCATTGTAGGAACTGATCATAAAAATTCCTCATTGTTAGATATTGGTGGAGACTTGGTTCTATTATTATAATTGTGAGAAATATGACAACCATCTATTTGCCTTAAATAAATAATACACTGAAGGAGTCTTTCTAAGGGTCTGAGTTTCCAATACCGGCAATTCATAGTTTATTAAAAACTATAGTTTACCTAATAAATACATTTATATCAACCAGCTCTAGGTTCATCATATCCGTTTCCCCAATGCTGGGGGTGTTGCTCCTATTGGACAATAAGGTTTGGATTTGTTAGAACCAGCATATAAGACTTCTTTCTGTGCTCAAATTTGTCAGTGACCTTCAGTATGTTATCAGTTTGGGGTGATATGACCATAGAAGTCATAAATCATGCCAAGGAACACATTCAATAACCTAGCCCTTTTTCATTTTAAGCTTCTGGCGTATGTTTGTTCTTCATGAGTAGGCATCCAAAGCCTGCCCATATTGATAGAAGGTTCTATCAAAAGCTATAATATCAATGGTACTAATTACCACTCCTCAGGTGACAACCACTGACGACCCTGTGATCCGGCGGCTAAGTAAGACTGTGGGCACGGTGTATGCCACCGACGCTATCTTGGCGACCATCATGTGCTGCACCCGCTCCAACTACTCCTGGGATATTGTTATTGAGAAGATTGGTATCTACTTTTTAAAAATATAATAGCTTTTTTTTGTCTATGCTATAAATTGCACTTACCAAGGTTGACTGGTAAAAAATGCCCAAAGCATTAAATCCGAAAAATGTGCATAAAGTTTTAATAAAATAAGCAACTTGTTTCTTGATATATATAATATATAACAAAGAGATCGGAATTAGTAAGTTATTAAAATTGTCGCCTGAATGAACAGTATACTGCTGTTGTCTTTTGCTTTATTATTGTTTTGACAGTAAACCTCATCTTTTGCTGGTTTTGCAAAGATATAAACAAAATATCTTTACTTTGATATGGCAACATTCAACAAATTACTTCTTAAATCATATGGCCACCTAACAGACCAATTTTTAGGAGTAAAATCCATAGTAGTAGTGTCTTTATAAAAACCTGTTTTTTTTTTTGGGGTATCTTATCGAATAAAAAAATACACCCGAGATAGAAATCTATCTACCAGGATTGGTTTCCCTAAACACACAGCACTTTCTGGAATGGTGTACATGGGCCATGGCGGGTATCATAGGGAACGTACATGATCTTATAGGTGGTAGAAAGTATTTAGATAAAAGTTCCAAATTTGAAACTCTAGATGGCGCAGTCGACGCCGATGGAAGTTCCCTATATAATATTGGATTATTTTATTCAGGCGACAAGTTGTTCTTCGACAAGCGCGACAACACGGAGTTCGACTTGCTGACCGTGAACGAGACGTCGGTGGAGCCCCCTACGGACGACGGCAACTCCATCAACTCGCCGCGCAACCTCGCGCTCGAGGCTACCTTCATCAACCATAACTTTAGCCAGCAGGTGAGATCACGTAAACAGTAAATATCCAACAATATATCGCCAACCAAGGATTTTTCTTAACTCTATTTTTGCTAAAATTTCAGTTTTCTAAAGCACTATAGCCCTTATCTGTACATGTGAGTTTGTAAGGCTGTTTACTCCTCACGACGTTTCCTACAATTCGTAATTCATGGAAATTTGAAAGAATTTAAATTTTTGTTTATATAAAAAGTTCTCAAATAATTTTGTAGATCTTGGTTAATGTTGGTTTATTCATTTCCAAATTAAGGACTTTGAAATTTTAAACGAAGACTACAGTGTTTACTCCAAGCATACTCCTTACTTAGTAAGCTAAAGGTGAAAGGGTAAGCAGTCCAGCCTAAGATTTGTTAATCTGTATCTCGGCATTTTTCTCTTTGACGAACTCCAAAAAGAACTTTAAAAAAATATCGAGTAGGTCATTAATTAATATTCGAGACATGCCAAAGACGAGAATACTTACCCAAACGACAGCGCAGTCGAGACATCTTGACACACTTATTTCCAACTATGTGATGTCTGTATAGAAAGTATTCAATTTCACTGGAAAACTTACAGCTATGAAAAAATAGCCATCACCTCTTATAACCTTGATGTACCTACACAATCAAGTACGATTAAAACCTATAAGTACGTACAAATATACAATTTGAAATATATGTAGGTATACAAATTAATGTGAAATGTACTAAAACTAGTTATTATTATGTTCCTCATAATCCAGGTATTGAAGAACGGCAGCAACGAAACCAAGTACAAGTTCCCCGAACAGAACCCGTTCGTGTCGGAGGAGGAGGAAGGCGAGGTGGCGTCCGTGGGCTACCGCTACCGCAAGTGGAACCTCAACAATGGTGTGGTGAGTTATACTTGTTTATATACTTTTAGTTTTTTTATGTATCAGTCTTGGATCCTCGGAAGAGAACAGTAGTGGAGTAAGGCTGATGGCGCAGCTTTATTCGGGATTATTACAAATTAACATCATGCCTTTATTGCTCAAATCAGTCCCATGTAATAGGGGAAAGACTATTGCTATCGAGTGGGCACGAATCCAGATTGCTATCGATTAGGAATCACCATAATATTAGAATATATGATCGTCGGATTCTAAAGACTTCCTAGGGACATTGCTTCTAAAGGATTGACAATTTTTTACCCTTAATTTGTGGAGCAAAAAACGGAAGTAATGAGTAGGGGAAAAATTCGAATAAAACTAACCTTCAAGACCATTGTAAATTAATATCATCGCTCTACTGTTATATTCCAGACGCTAGTCGCCCGTTGCGAGCATGACGCCGTAATGCAAGGTCCTCAGAACGAGACCCAGTTCCTGAGCATCAAGGCCCTGAACGAATGGGACTCGAAGCTGGCCAACGGTGTGGAATGGCGCCAGAAACTCGACACCCAGCGCGGTGCGGTGCTCGCCAATGAACTTAGGAACAACTCCTGCAAGCTTGCTAAGTGGACCGTACAGGTAAGACTTGAAACCTTACCTACCTACGTTACGTTTCTGTAAGTTATAGACTTAGTTCGTGGACTGGTGACCAGCAAATAGTTAAAGTTTTTCAGGTCCAATGGTGGACTTAAGATGATAATCATCCTCTACTAGTCAACCAACACTGATAAAAAGATAACATAAGTCATAACATGTATTGTTTTAAGAAATGCACATACCAGAGCTGAAATACACAAAAACTTATTATTGGCATTTGGTGTCTATGTATCTAATTTTAAGGTTAATCATTTACGAAAATTGATTTCGTCACATATAAAGCCTTGTGTGCCGAAGGTCTATGTCTTGGGCTGCCTGCAATCTTGAGCAAGCTGCACATTTGTCACTTACTAATACATTTTAAATTTAAAAAGTATACCTATTCCATTGGGGGTTTGGTTCTCACATTCCTCCAGAAACAGATTAGGTCTTCCAGTTTAATGTTTGTAAGAAAATCGCGTGTTCTATTTCGACGAACGGAATATACCTACATCATCATATAATATTCCCCGTGCTGTACTGTATTACCGTTTCGATCCCTAGGCGCTGCTAGCCGGCTCCGATCAGATCAAGTTCGGCTACGTGTCCCGCGCACAAGTGCGCGACAACTCGCGCCACGTCATCCTGGGCACGCAGCAGTTCAAGCCGCACGAGTTCGCCGCACAAATCAACCTGTCTATGGACAACGCGTGGGGTATTCTACGGTGCATCATCGATATCTGCATGAAGCAGAAGGATGGTAAGTACTTACTCAATGGTAATGTTGAAATAGTAGAACTTTTCTTGGATCTCATAATAACAAGCGCGCGGGTCTATCTCCAAGGTTAAGCAAGGGGTACTGAGGCCAGTCCGTGGATGGATGACCATCTTAACATACCGAGATTACTCCTTGCCTCGTAAAGCACGTTAAGCTAGTAGTTTCGGCTTTCATTTGGAGGTCTTCGTCGAGCACTTCCTTCGATGTTTCGTTACAGACAGAGAAGACGTAACACGAAATTTGAGATCAGTCTTGCGAACCTCAACATTTAAGAGGTCAGATAGGCAGTTGTTCCTTGTTAAGTACTGGTTGTCAGCTGCATCTGGTTAAATTGGAAGCCAACCCCAACATAGTTGGTGAAAGGCTAGGCTAGAATGATTGAACTACCACCGCAAGCATAGAGGGTGGACTCATATTTGCGGAAAGATTCTTAGCCTATGTCGCCTATTCGAACTGCTGTTTTATAACTAAACTCTTCAAATTCCAGGTAAATACCTAATCATGAAGGACCCCAACAAGCCTCTGATCCGCCTATACGACATCCCGGACAACACGTTCGAGTCAGACGCATCAGAGGAAAGCGGCGACGAACAAGCCGACACTCCATTCGCCCCACTCTACTCCTACGGGAATACCAAGAGGATTTAGAAAGAAATACAGCAAACGTATTTTAAAGACATTACTCGTACTTCAAGGTCATTTCTTTAACTCCCAAGGTCCTCCCAAGGTCATACTAATTATTGTATAGCTGATATTCTGCAGTAGCCTTTTACCTACATCTTCCGATTGCGTGGCAATCTGTATAAGGTTGCCATAATAATATAAGGTTTCAGGTAATCAGTATGTATTTCTTATTTTTATTCAGCCGAATACAATTTTATAGTCACATTTGGTTTTTTTTTGGTCCACAGTTTTTCTTATTATTAAAATGTTTAAACTAAGCTTTCCCTGAACATAGCTTTGGAAGATTAAGATTTGAATGGTAGTTAATTTTGATTCATAGAATAAATATGCTTGTTTAACATAATTATCTACATATTTAAAGGCTGTAAAACGACTACATTTTCTTATGCAGAAGAAAATCTGACTGATGAAAAATCAACCGTTAAAATATTAACTAAATACAAGGTTTAAAACCTGTTTCAACAATAAGTAAAAATAATTTTGTATTTTGTGCTTATTCATAACTAATACCAACATTATAAATCTTTAAAAAACAATATTCGTATAAGTGCTAACTTTATAGTAAAACTACAGTAAATATTTACGAAATGCCACTTAGAGTGTAAACTTTTCTAAATACTAAAATAGCCGGCAATATATTAAATCTAGGATTTTTCCACTTTCCGAGTGTTTAGCGCCTCTTCCTCTGGCCGTTGGTCTTGTATATTATTCTGTACCTCTTCTAATGTTTTGCCTTTAGTTTCTGGGACGAAAAAGTAGATAAAGAACAGTCCC
Organism: Hecatera dysodea; assembly: GCA_905332915.2. Classification (NCBI taxonomy): domain Eukaryota; kingdom Metazoa; phylum Arthropoda; class Insecta; order Lepidoptera; family Noctuidae; genus Hecatera; species Hecatera dysodea. The sequence continues at coordinate 7,527,548 of HG995295.1, forward strand.
ACATAGCCAACCACCGCGAAAGACCAAAAGACCATGTAATGGCCGCAAGCATCCTTCACTTGTTGGTAGCATTTCGTAACTAAGAAACTTAAAATGCAGGCAAGCATAGTCGCTGAACTTGAAGCTACTCCTTTCACATTTACCGGGAACAATTCTGCTTGAAGTACATAAGGAAGGTTCCCCACACCGATGGCGTATAGAACGTTAAATCCCAAGATGCCAACTAGAGGCATCCATGAAATTGCTCGCGAAACTTCGGTGCTGACTTGCATAGCATCTTGTAGGAAGAAATACAGACCAACTAGAGTCATAGCTAGCGATACCCCAAGACAGGATAAGAACAGCAAAATTCTTCTTCCAAACCATCTGGATAGGAATGTTGCGCCGATTCCTAGATTAAAAAAAAACACAAGTCGTTATAACATTCGCATTAAAAACTCCGTTTCATTCAATTCAAATTGGTGGGTACCTGCTCCTAACTGCACGAATCCATAGACAATGCTAGCGATCGGGCCCGATACAAAGTTGCTTTGTCTGAATATCGGTTCCAAGTAAGACTGAATCACAAGAATACCAGTCATATACTGCAGCAACTTCAACCCTGGAAACAAAACGCTTTGTTGGATGTTTTTTTCAAAATAGATATTACAAAATTTTTCGCTCCCAAATGTTTTTAAATGAGACCAGCGGGCATACCATGACGTCTTAAAACGTGAGTCTTCCGAGCGAGAAAAAGAGATGGAGCTATATAGGGTGTATAACTCTTATCCCTCTTTCTTGCTCGGAAGACTCACGTTTTAACACCTCATGGTACGCCCGCTGGGGCCGTACCACGAAGTGCCAATGCTATCATGATTCAGTGTGAGCGAAAGGGATAGTGCTATTCGTCTTGAACTCCGTCTCTCTCTGACACAGAAATCTTGATGGATTTAAAACGCAGACGTCATGGTTCATGGTGGGGCTGCAGAGTGCTTCGTGTCTGCTGCTTTCGCGCGCATTTCTTGTAATTCGAACATTAGGCTGACACTGGCCGAAAAAATGACTAATAAACAAGCTGGGAACATGAAAGGATAGAAAATTGAATAGCAGTCTCAGACTCTGCTAACAGATATCCATCAGTTTTTGTTAATAGACTTTGTCTACGTTATTAAGATAAAACTGATAAAATTCGTATCTTGATACTCACATATGTATCTATCGCCGTCTGTATTCGAAACTGCCTGTGTCAACTGAGATAAGTTGGGTAAATATAGACAACAAGGCTGGGAGTTTGCATTGACAATGTGTACGTTATAGCAATTATAATTAGCAGAATCATATAAACCTTAACATAAATTAAACAGCAGTAGATAATTTGCCTATTGATTTTATCATACCTACGCTTAATCAGGCTGGTGGTGCAAGCAGAATTTCTATGAAATGAACTATTTTGGTGTATCACTTGAAAGGTAATTTTGTCAGCTATCAAATGATACCAAAATGATTTAAACTTAATTTAATTTTCTACTTTTAGGGAATTATTGCAAAAAGTACGTTACGACGTGTTCACAAAGTACACCAGTACCTACCGAGGAATTCATCAATATTATAGATCAATTACTCCTGTATTGGCGCTGATATCATCCGCACCTACCTATCAAACAGCTGATCGGGTGATAGGCTGATAAGCCTTCATTTATCACCCGGTGCGAAACATGAATGTCGGGTTAGTGACAAGGTTAATTATTTATTAAGCATGCCTCAGCTGACAACCTGACCCACTTACCATCTTGATTAGATAGCTTTTTTTTATAATTGAAATATATTTTCTTTACGTAATCGGAACAGCTGCATATCTTTATTAATATGCAGCTGTTATAAATATGAGCATTATTAATTGGCATGATTCGTACTTTTTTCAAATATGATCTATTGCACCAGCAGAAAAGATTAGGTTGAGGAATTACACCTAGGTACATATTTTAATTTTACGACACAAAGCGGCTGTCCAGCGTACGTTTCGCGGGTTCGAGTCCCACCCAAAGAAATGCATTATCTGACTTGTTTACAACACAGAAACAAAGTGATACGATGTGTTTAACCTTTAGAACGCCAGTGTCACATATCGCACTCTGAGAATGAAAGAGGCTTAACTCAAAATTCATGTTGCTTATAATTTTGCTATAAACTGAACGTAAAACACATACTTTATAGGTCTCGGGAGATACTTGTTTTTTACCCAACGCTTTTTAAAGATTTTAATTCTTCCTCATTTGCCAAAAATTGAAATTTTTGAGTTAGGTCTCTTTCATTCTAAGGGTGCGATATTTATGTGACAATCGAAAGCTTCCCTGTACGCAAAAAGTGACAAATATGTGACAAACGATACGGTGAACTTGAGGCTTGGTGTAGGGGATGCGTTTATGCCCTGGCGTGCTAAAGGTAAATAAATAATGTATTTGATAAGGTTCTTCATACCTGTTTCCTATTTATCTCCTCTTGAAACCGAGGTTGGTGGTAGGTGCAAAACCTTACTCTAACAGTATGTACGGTAGATAGCTAACATTACGACCCAGTTATTTATTCACCTCGATGAAAAAGTAGATATCGACGATTGAAATTTCAAACGTCGTAAGACAGACAGTTCACTTTTGGATTTTCAGCGCTCCATTCAGTGCCGCCAGTTGAAAATCCAACAGTGCATTGTGTGTCACTTGCGACATTTGAAACATCAACCGTTACTCTGTTTTTTTTTAAAGGACCTACTTCAAATATTGAATATTCAGAAATTGTCCACTCTCCGGATTCTCAGCCAATTTTAAATGTAGTTTTCAGAATTATTTGCTCCATAAAAGTCTTGCGATATTAAACTAGGGTCAGTACTTATATTAATACACAGGAATAGTTAGGTACTTAGGTACCCAATTAGATCAATAAGTGGCATGACATAAAATTTAAAACTCAGTAGACGCAAGGAGGTCAAAGATAAAGTATCATTGTAGACTGTAGTTGTGTACTTAATGGGTACTTACATATTTACCTGTCACTATGTAAACAGCCTTTCTATATCTCATGTTCGTCAGCAGTTCCCTGAGAGTCGACTTGTTCTCCATACTTTCTCTTACATGATCGCGCATAATCTTCATCTGATCATCTATCACCTGTAATAAAAACATCAAAGATTATGAATTTTGATGCAAGATGAATACGTGGGTGTAACGTGTGTCAAACGACGTTTTTCAACACAATACCTACTCGAAAAATAAAACTTCATCTACATGCGAGTAGAATTATGTGCAGTAATATGTTCAACAGCTGGTACAGGTAATCTCTCACACTAATGACGCAAGATTAAAAATAAACTGAATGTTGATGGAATGTGATTAAAAGACTGCGCTTTATTGTTAAATATTCTTAATCTGGTGATTACGCCACCTCTAGCCGGCTTTTCAATGCTGATTTTCGGTTTTTCTACAAGCCATTTATGTGTCATTCAGATGGTACCTATTAGTAAAATAATAAGTGCTAGCTGTCTTCCCCCAATAAAACGTAGAAGCAGAAGAGTAGGTATTTTGTCTATTTACTATTATTTAGAACGTTTGCACACTGACAGCCTTAAATCTATCTCCTTTCGTTCGGCCCATCCAAAGGTTGTCTGTAAAAGATTGCCTTGTAAGATAAGACGACCTTGTACCATTGTTTTTATAAATGTTTGTCCTGTTCTTATTTTGATATAAAACAATTAAATAATGGTATGTAATAATGGTACGTACCCCGATCTTTTAAAGATAGGGGTAATACGTCCAATCCACAAAAAGGGTCCACGTGATGACGTCAATAACTACCGTCCAATCACCATATTGTCTTGTATTGATAAGATCATAGAACGTTATATTGGTAAAGAAATAAATAACGTTTTACAAACATACGGAGTAATAAACAATATGGATTTCAGAAAGATAGGAGTACGACTCAATTATTACGAGAGTTTACTGATGAAGTTAATAAACACCTTAATGAAAAAAAACATGTATTGACACTTTTTATAGACTTTAGCAAAGCGTTTGATATGCTCCGTTTTGATATACTTTATGATAAGCTGTCACGAAACGGAATACAAGGACCTTTATTGGAATTACTAAAAAGTTATCATACAAACAGATATACCACTGTTAAAATAGAAAATGAGCTTAGTACAAAGGTTCCATCCACGCAAGGAACAGCCCAGGGATCAATAATAGGACCAACAGAGTATTTGCTTTATGTTAACGATATGAGTAACGCTATAAACTCGGGATCCGTATACCAGTTTGCAGATGACACATGTATCTTAGTCGCCAATCACAACATCTCCGATGCTCAAAAATCCCTACAAGTTAACTTCGATCAAATGTGTAAATGGGCTCATGACGTAGGATTAGTAATTAACGCATCTAAAACCAAAGTTGTTCACATACGCTCATCACACAACAAATGTACCACCATACCGACAATTATAGCACATGAACATTCTTGCCTCCATACCTCGTCAAAGGCATGCGAATGCCCACTGCTCAAAGTAGTCGATAAACACATGTACATCGGTCTAATAGTTGACAGCCGATTCTGTTGGGGTCCCCACAAAGAATACGTTTGCAACAAGTGAGGTCTATTATAGGTAAACTTAGCATCTTAAAGTATAAATTGCCTTATAAAACACTAAGAATGTTATACATGGCCCTGGCAGACTCGGTTATCAACTACGGTCTCAGCAGCTACGGGAGAACTTACCATACATACCTATCAGATATTTATAAATTACAATTAAGAATATTAAAAGTCATTACACCTAAACATATAAAAAATAAATTTAAAAACAATGATGATGATCTATTTAAATACTGTAATGTTATGAATGTGTTCAATAAAGTTGAATTTTTCACCCTTGTTGAAGTAAATAGCCGAAAAAACAAGACCTGGTCTGATATTTTTATAAATGTGTCATTCCAACACGATCCCACTGTCATTTTGCAAAAAGTTCGTAATCTGCTTAATTCATAATGGTCGATCATTGGTCGGTCAATGGTCTCGTAATACTTTTTGATAACCGAGAAACTAAAAGCAATGACTGCACAATGACGTTCTAATGGTAGGTCACTGAACAAACAAAGTGTCAAAATTTTAGCATAGCATTTCATTCATTTGTCATTATGTACGAGATTACCATTCTATGTCATTTCTTTCAACGGAGTGTCAGTGGTTGACCATTGAAGTCATAGTGACGCTTTTATATTAGTAGATTACCAAACTTGTAAAAATCAACCATTATGAGATCAATGATAGACCATTCTGAGACTATTGTAATAGCAGACTTGAGGCCCTGACTTCTTGAGGTCCATTACACTAAAAAATAAATACATTCTACCAAAAACCAACAATGTGTACGGAATGAGGATTGCAGAATATTTAGTACCTTACATTCTTAATAAACTTCCAGAAGATTTACAAACCTTATACAAAACGAGTTCGAAAAGCTACAAGTGTAAGTCAAAGTATTTCTTTACACATAAAGTCTATGTATAATTATTCTACTATCATGCAAGTTCGACTGTGTCAACATCAATTTGTAATAATTAAATAAACGGCTCGCCAGCACACAGATAAACCCTGAGAGGTTTTCGTTGTGTGGCAAAAATCATTGTTAAAATAGATTTAAGTTTTTTGGAAATAAATAAAAAAATAATAAAATATTGCCCCTTGTATGTAGCTTGGAGATTCGAATAGTTTTTGTTCAACTTTCATTACTCACTCTTTCGTCTTGATTCCTCTGAAGTCTTTTGTACTCTCTCTTAGCAGCGTCGAACCTCCCATCTTTCAGGTGATAGTAAGGAGACTCCGGGATCCACAGACACAACAAGACGTAACAAATAGGTATGATCATAATTATGCAGTTCAGGGTTGTGTAAGAGACGAAAGGTCCAATACTGTAGACCGTCAGGCTGCCGAAGTTGTTCATAACTTGGACTGTCATGCCTAACGCACCTCGGATCTCTTTGTCTGCTATTTCTGTTACGTATATCATCGTGACCTGTAAGATAGGGGAAAAATAACCTGAGGATTTTAAACAGGGTCAGGGAAAAGACGAGCCTTTGAATAGAAATGCAGGCCCCTGTTTTTCTTTAAAATCGTTATCGCTTAACAAGTTTAGTTTTCCTATTATAAAATTTGAACTAGGTATAACAAATTCTATAAATAAAGCCAGCTGAAGACCGGACTGCTCAGCATAGACTTTTACACAATAAATTACAATCTCACCACGGCTATGATTCCTGTCGCTAGCCCCATCAGGAACCTGGCTATATACATCAGCTCAGGCAAGCTCGTATTGAGAAGTATAACCTGGAAAGTATGAACATAATAAGATTCATCAATAGATGGTGGTTTACTTAGCTGTCGTAATCGTTACCTACTTTACGAGAGTAGTGTATTCATCCAAACTGTTTAAAAACTAAATACCTATAGGAGAAAGGTCGGATATAATATACGAGGTAATAACTAAATAAAAAAAAAAACAAAATACTATCTTGTTTAAATGAGGGTAGTAAGATACTAGGTTATAGTCCTTGGCATTAAGGGGCCTTAACATGGGCGTATAACGGAGGTGTTTAGGGGGTCTGGACCCCCTAAACACCTCCGTTATACGCACAGGGTCCCTTAGCGTACAACGACAATAAAAATCGGTGATAAATAGTGCACAGATGTGACGGATAAATCGGTGCCCCAAAATATGTGTCTAAATACTAGCACCTCGAATTAGATTGGCGTTCAGAATTGTGCGTGAAGGCAAAAACTAGTAATCTATGAACATTTTTCGGCACTCTGAACCCAACCCAAGCCCCCTTAGGGGAAAGCTACGATGGATTTCGGTGGGTAGTTCTACCTACTACCCTAACAATTACGCCCTGTTGCACTAAGCCCGGTCATACAATACTGGTACCTACATAAAGTTTCAATTCAAAATAAATTATGGCCACATGGCAATTTGGCCGTATATCTAAGTCGTGTAGGTATGATAGCACGTACCGCACCTAAGAGTGCCGGGACGGCTGAGCCGAAGAAAGTGCGACGCCGTCCAACCTTCTCGTTCAGCACCTGCCCGAAGTAGCACCCCAGGAGCGCGCCCGCTGAGTGTAACGACACCACCCACGATGTTTGCGTCTGTACATATAGGGTAGCAGCGACAAATATTGTTACTAGTCAATATAAAAAAGTTTATTTACGTTTAAAAATATTATAATACTGGTGACATAAGACTTTTAGGTATACATTAAACCATTTATAAGGTTTTAGACAAGGAGTCCGGTCAAATTAGGCCAAAAAATAGGGGTGAGGTTACAAAAAATCACAATCGACTGAAAATTGGTAGGTTTATTCAAATCACTATTATCCATGAAATGTGAAAAGTCCTCATCGATACGACACCTGGTAAACATGAAAAGGTTCAAAGGTCACAAAAACAACCGAGACAAAAAATGTAGATCAGATAATTATCAGTCGTATTTGATGGGTACAATGACTACGATAAATATTTAAGCTGCAGAACAACGCCGTAGAACTACAACAACATTTTCATCTTCTGATATTTTATTTGATCAATATGACAGTTTCTACGAGTCAACAGAAATTTCTTGCAAATCTCTCTCTCGGTTCATTTCAATGTTGAAAGAAAAGTTTACCTTTTTTGGATGGGAAATCATCAAATGATTTCTCCCGTTCTGGGCGGAGCGGAAGGGAGTGTCAGACTTTTACTGACTAAAACCCACCCGTGATCCTTCCTGTGCCCTTTGCGTTCCAGGGCCGCGGTGACTCTTTCGAACAAATTCCGCAACCCTAGCAGGCACTAGCTGACGCTATGGGGCCCCGTCTTCGTTGCTGACGGCTCTTTGAGGCGCGCGTGGAACACTACGCGCCGTCGACTCGGGCCTGGTTGCTATCGGGCGGCGAGCCACCCATAGCTCGCCATCCGCAGGCCCGCGCCCTGCGTTTCCCGACGCCCGGGCGTCTTCTTCTGTTGCGGTGGCTGGGGCGTGAGGTTTCCCTCTCTCACACGCGTTCCGCCTCCTCGTTCGCTAGCATTACTGCTTCGCAGAAGGAGGCGACCGCTTCCCATGCCTTCTCACTCTGGACCATGGTTTGAACCAGGGCCGGTCGCGAGAGGTCGCCTCCGCCGATCGCCTCGACGAGTACACGGTGTTGCTCCGCCCAAGCAGGGCAGAGCTCCACCGTGTCCTCCGGGCGTCCTACACAGTGTTGACACCCGGACGTATCCTCCCACTGGATCCGACACAGGTACCTCCCGAAACAGCCGTGTCCGGTGATCAATATTATTTTGACGATTAGGTACAACACTTTTTGAATCGTTATATCTCTAAAACAGTGGTTCTTAGGAAAAAACCACCTATCTGATTTAAAGAAGAAAGAAAGAAAGAAGAAATTTTATGATAAAACTTACCGTTTTGCTGAAAATGGCGAATAAAAAAATTCCAGGATTTCCAGGTATCGGATCGATGAGGACTTTTCACATTTCATTTATAAAAGTGTTTTGAACAATATTACCTACCTATTTTCATACGAGTATGAATTTTTGTAAACTTCTGTCTAAATTGACTTGAAATTGACCGAATACAATAACTACCTACCTATTGAAAATATAGTTCAGAAAAAAAGCTACTTATTACCTTATCAATTAGGTACCTCCTCAGCATATTCATGCGACACAAATACCTACTACACCAGTTTTTCATCTCTTAGGTACCTAAATAAAGCCACTCCGGCTTTAATTATTAGTGACCTATGTACCTACCTAAACATTGCTCGTTTCGTTATATTTTCTCTTCACTACAGTGCAAGAAAATTTTCCAAGGCCAACGCCAGTGATCATGGCAAGAGTTTCTCATGAGATACCATGTTGTAAAGATCTTTCATCTTTCGAGCGTGTGAAATACCCAGTTTTTCTTTCCTTGTTGGATTGTATAGGTACATCGCGGTACTTGACATAACAGAAATACCTACAAAGAACTACATTGTAAGCTTCCTTCACAAATACAGAAATGAAAAATATCAATTCAACTTCGATGTCAGTGTCGATTACTATGTTCTTGGGTACATTAACCTTTACTATAAATATTTATGATTAATTAGGTACCTACCTATTTAATACAGAGTGTTTACCAAATCAACGAATTGAATGGTTTCAATGAATCTTACAATCTTTTTGTAACGGCTGATTGATTGATAATGTGTAACTGTAACTGCTACTAAGGAATTATTATCTACTAGCAGCGCATCGCGGTTTCACCCGCGTAGTTCCTGTTCCCGTGGGAATATGGGGATAAAATATAGCCTATAGCCTTCCTCGATAAATGGGCTATCTAACACTGAAAGATTTTTTCAAATCGGACCAGTAGTTCCTGAGATTAGCGCGTTCAAACAAACAAACAAACAAACAAACTCTTCAGCTTTATAATATTAGTATAGATTGGGTTACGTTTTAATTTCTATGGAAAACCATTGATTAACGTGATGGTGTCCTACTTTCTGACCATTGTTTATTTTCTGACATAAATTGAGCCGCAAGCCCGCAATAGGATGATTAGGCATTAGAGCACCGCCCTTTATTACTATGAAACTGTTTATCTATCCATTATCCGTTCTATTGCTAATATTACTTACATCAGTGATAATAACATTCGTTTCGCCATTTTTGAACTTTGGAATTGCCGGCGACGACCATGCCAGCGTTGCTCCAGTGAATGTAAACGCGAAGGCAGCTGAAGTTGGAAATTTAAATGGAGAACACTTGTTTTATTTCAAAATTTCGCGCTATTTAATGTTGTTTACTCACCGCATACACCCGCTAAATATTGCAGTTTTCTGTCTGGTATTTTGGTCATTTCGTGTTTTTTTATAAACTTGGAATAGCTAAAGGAATTTATTTCTAAATGCCGCTATTGCGAGAATAGTATAGTAAAACAATTTCTTATCTGAATTGAATACGAAGCACTACAACGGCCGCCTATCTCGACAATCAACTGTCAGGGTTGCGCCGACGACGGCCGGTTCGGTAGTAGGTAAATATGACATGAGTGTGCGAGTAGGCGGGAATACTGTTCGACCGAGACTAAAATACTGAATCAAACAAAATAGAATATCTAAACGCGCTCGATCTAGCACATTTTGCTGACACAACTTTATATGACGGGTAGTGTATCTATGATAACTATCGTAGATACTCAAGGGAAAGCAAAATAATATATCAATGTTTAAAAATATAGGTCGAATGTCTTAAATATGCCTAGCACTGAAAACATGCAATAGCACTGAAAAAAAAAACCTGACCTCTTTACTGCAGTCTACTTATCTGTCTACCCTCATATTCTGTAATGTTATGTCAAACTAACTATATAAGTGGGAGTTTTTCACATGGAAGCAGGCAAGCAAGCCAAGCGGATTTTTATTTTTTAATACCCACTGGATCTGTATTTTTTAATGGAAGATTGACTATATAGGAATTCCACCATTCAAACATCTATCATTCAAAAACCACAATAAAACAAAAAAAAAATAACCTTAAATACTATAATTACATTAACAAATAAATAAAAAAATCATTTTGGTTCAAAATCTTTTGGCATTTTTTCTATGACATTTTTTATCCGCATAGCAACAATAGGATTATCTGTACATATATCAGAAATCTTATACGGCTGTAATAAAGTAACATTCCCGATTACTATCCTATCATCCAATTCTATTACGGGCAGCAAATTTGTCTTAAACCAAGACATTAGTCTTGATTTTCTTTTGAATATATCCTGTTTTGACTCTGTTGGGGTTTCTTTTCTCTGTGGTGGTACAATATTGGCAGGTCTTTCTTCAAATGAAATACCAACTATTGTGTGACCGGGAATGATTACTGTTTTGTAAGCGTCTCCTTGTGGCACTTGCAGGATTATACTGTAACAGATATCAATGAATTATTATTATAAATGATAAATAAATATAAAATAATGGATAGTTTTTGGTTACAGATAGACATATAGTTACATGCTAGTAGGAATCATTAGAATTTTAAAATGTTTGCATCTCTCGTGTAGCAGGACTGAATCTTCATTAAAAACAATGAAAATTCTGTTTTGACAGTGAGTTTTGTTTTGTAACTATATAAGAATATTATTCTTTTATAGTTACAAAAAAAAAAAGAAAAGTAATGATTGTTGTTGACATAGTTATAAGTTAAACGAATGCTATGACGAATAGTTAAGTAATGCTACCGAAACCAAGGCCGGTGTAAAGAATTTTAGTAAATAATTCTAATTTACCTGATAGTGACTGGGTCAAATGAGTGCATAAACCCAACATAGGAACAATTCTTAATAAGATCAACTATAACGTAGTTATGATTATTAACATTTTCTAATACGGTAGCCAAGCTATTTCTCATGTGTGACACGGTAAATTTGTTATTTTCGGATTCTTCCTTTGCTTCGCTCATTTTTAAGCCGGTGTTACAATTAGAAAGTTACAGAACAAGTTGAAAGTTGGAATTGAATTGTGTTTTTTTTAATAATCCTGTTTGGTTTCAGCATCCAATATAAGCTGATTTCTGCTGATCAACTAGTGAACTTGAGAAGAAACAAATTGAACCGACACAAACAAAATAGAACATCTGCGGCGAATGAATGTTACCTATCATTATCAGTGCTGTCACGTTTATGAATCTGTCACTGTCATATTTCACTGCAGTCTAAAATACAGGTGTTGCTAGTATAGAAATATTACTGCTCATACAGAGATAGGTATATACATACAATAGACAACTAACAGAACCAAAACACTACGTAATAACCATAATCATTTCATCTATATAACAGTACTCTATGATAATAACATAATTATTTAACAAAAAAGTAATTACATTTTTTCATCACTGTTAAGCACGAAAAGAAGTGTAAGCTAATGAAGAAAAGTGCTCCGAGCAGCTTCCCCCTAATTTTACTATATTTATAATATCCGACTAGTCGCTGAGCTGCCACTGGTCGCTGGCGGCACACGAAAAAAACAATTATTCGCAATAATTTGTTGCTATAAACTATGTTTATGATTTTTTTTTTTTTTTTTTTGTGTAAGTGTCTTTCGTCTTTTAATAAATCTTCTGCAATTCTTATTTGCAGTCTCTCGACTTGATAACAGTCTCGCCTTCGGCTCGAAAGTATTGAATGAAGAAGTTTGCCCACTTGCTTTAACTTTAAGTAAATCTCTTCATCTCTCTGAGTTGATCAAAGAGTATAGTAATTATATAGAATAGAGTGCCCGCTCCCGCAAGGTTATTGTGTTCCGTGGCCCGCTCTCGGTCGGTAATGTTTGACACGTATATTGACCGGTGTCGCCATCTGATACTATATCTGCTGAACTAATTCCTAAAACTATAGGTGTAGGTACCTAAGTATACATCTTTGTATATCTATGTACAGTCTGTCAAGAAAGTCGTAAAAGAAGGGAGGGCGCCACCATCAATTTATATGGAATCGCTATACTTAAAGTTTTTTTTTCAATAAAATAAGATAATGATTAATTAATATGGTCTCTTTCGGGCTGATTTCACTTTTTTTATTTTGTTAAGAGTTAGGTAGCTGATTATTAATAAAGCCCTCATTTTCATGTGGATTATTTGACATAGATACCCATCTGACGATTGTCTATGTAACTCACAGACTCGGATAGTTACATCAGTCTGTGAGTTACATATACAATCGTCAGATGGGTATCTATGTCAGATAATGATTAATAGCTGCATTTTATTAACAAAGACATGCTTTGATCAAATAGAGGCATTGGTGGTGAACTAATGGTACAACTATTACAGTTGGACGTGGAGACTGTTCTCTTTTCATTTGCATAAAAGAGAAACTTTATTTAAAATCAATCAACCAATTATTATCAGTAAACAGCACGTTAACGGGCTGTAGTCCCACTGGATAGCTCAAAAATGTCACGACTGCATCCACAATAGCTGCCACCTAAACCATTTTACACATGCATTTCATTTAGTAAATCTAATGCTAGATTCACACGTCTAGTGACTTTAGACGGTTTCGAAATCAGCTTGAAGATGTTACATTAGGCTAGTTTACTTATGGCTATTATTATTATGTTATTATTAAATATGGCTGCAAAAGTTGATTATTGTTCTCTCAGACCATTAAAACATAGATTGTATTTTTTTGTGACACTACGTTTCGTGAACTGATCTAAAACAAGCAATGATGACCTATAGATTACTATCGTTGCTATGACAGTAACATCAACTTGGCAGACTGACAGTAAGCAAAACTTCTCTTCTTAAAACCAATAGCAACGTTTGAACGCTAATCGTTTTTCTACAGCCACATCTACTTTTCGTTTAGAGTATGTACTAATATTATAAATAATAAACTACTTAAAAAAACTGTTAATGTGTATAATCGTGAAATGACATCAAACCTTCATCAAACATAGTTTTGATAACAACGTTTATCTTACGTCTTCATTCCAATGTTGAGAGGCCGATTTATATTAGAGATGACAAAATAACTGTCAAAAAATCGTAGCATGCGTACCCAGCATTACAGTTCAAAAAAAGACAACAAAATGAAAATGGCGTCTACGTGGTTGTTACAATCCAAAGGCAGCGGATCCAGATGAATTTTTGATGCTTCATACCTACTTAATTAAACCAAAGGCCAGACAGATCACTCAGTAAATGTTTATTCGTCTATTTATTTATTTAACAGTTAGTGCAACATTAATTCGTAAATATTTCTATATTTATATATATTTATCTATACCTGGGTAAGTTACTGTAAAAAACAGTAAGGGGCTTATTACACTATCCAATTTTTAGGAAACCTAAATCGGATACAAAGAAATTCGAACTAAATCGGTCCCTAATAACTGCAATTACACTATCCTGTTTCCTAAATTGGCTTCCTAGAAATTGTTTATTGTAATAAGCCCTTAAAACTCGTAAGATACTCAATTCTTTATTTTATCTTTCTCTATGGATGAAACCAAAAACAACACCAAGGACTTAACATGGCAACATCACCCAGAAATGTTAGGATTACCCGACATTAAGAACTAGCATAAGTAGAAATCCACTTTATTTCCTAGGGGATAAGGTCTAAACAATAAACTTTGTTACATGATATGCAGAGACAGAATGTGACTCCACGTCACTGAGTGCATGAGTGTGAGTGCATTGATATACGGCGGTCGAGTGTGGTAGACGCTTATTTTGAGATTGACAATTGCATCGTGCACAATCCTAAAGCTCTTCGGATTCCAGAAATCTTTTCATCCAACATCCAAGGTAAGACTTTCATCCTATTATTGAATAATTATTGATGTACTTATAATGCAAAATATGTTTTCTGACTAGTGAAATCGCGTGTATAATAGTGCACAATTTGTCAAAATGGCGTGCCGATGATTTTCTCAGTACCTAATTGTTATTGTCCTTCAAAAGTCTGATATACAATAGTATCGCTTGTATCTATACGATATGTATCCGTTTTTACCACTTCAATGACGAACGGAGATAAATAATTAGATAAGTAACCTAAGTTATTTAGGTAGGTATGTTTGCTCGCCATTTTATTTTTACGCTTATTTTGTTAAAACTGTTGTGTGTTGTGTTTCAATTATCATTTTGTTAAAGTATTTCCTATCGTTTCGTTACCTTCTTATCAGCTATTGCCTCGAAAATAAATGTAAGTAGGTATTGTTGGTTGAAAAAGATAATAAAATTGTAGGAAAGCTGACCAATGCAAAATTGTCCAACTTGGATGCTTCAATGTAAAACAAGTTAAATAAAAGCTCGTTTGTTTCTATTTAAAACTAAAGTAGGTACAGATCACTTTCTAGAGCTCTCTGTAGTTTTTTTATATTAAAAAATCTAGTTTCAATTCGATGGATGAAGTATATTACTAGAAAATAGGCGTTTGAAAAAGAAAACTAGTTTTTCTTTGGGGCCATCCATAAATTAGTACGTCACACGAATTTCATGATTTTTGACCCGCCCCCTTCTGTCCTTGTCAAAGCTGGTCACATTTGTGAGACCCTCCCTAGTGTGACACACACATATTTTACAATTTTATTCGTGTATTTTTCGTGTTTTACTTAACTTTTCGATTACAATAGATTTTGAAATGTGAAGTCACGAAATTTAGGACCCCTCCCACCCCCTTGTCGCACATGTCACACTTTGTCAACCCCCCCCCCCCCCCCTTAACGTGTGACGTAATTTCTGGATGACCCTTTCTGATATTTCATGGAGTAGCCTATTAGTAGGAATTAAATAAAACCCCAGGGATCTGCTAACCTGCTCCTCGTCACTTCATAAGGTCAGAAGATTAAAAAAAAATACCTAATTAATTTAAAATCAAGCTTTTTGTTTTATTAGTCAGACTTTTTGTAGTGTGAGATGTTGAACAGAGTTTAGTAGTAGGTACCTATACCTACCTAGTGTACTAGGTAGTGTTAGTGACCGACACGGCCGCGGGGCGGCGGGCGGCGACACGTAGGTACTTATGTTGCTAAAAGATTTTTGTAGTGGAGGAATATCGCGGCTTCGCGCATTTTGAAATTGGGTAATTTACTAGTTAAAAAATCATATTCTATTTTGTCCGTCCGTTGGGTTTTCAAAAAATATTGGATAGGTACTTATTTTTTGTCATTCTAAATAAAAAAAGCTATAACATAAAGCACATCACATGATCACAGTACAAAGGCTGGTGACGTCACGTCGCTGCGCGCTGGTAAAAATTGTAAGACGTAGTGACGTCACGCGAGTTTTCAACGCGCTGTATCGTCTTTATTTTTTGTTTACGTGAAAAAAAGAAAAAATGCGTATTCCAATTTTTGTTTGAAATCTATCAGACGGACTAATTAGGTAACGGAATAATCTATAAGTAGGTATATCAAGCGTTGGTACCTAAACTATCTGTAATTAGTACCTAGGTACAAAACAAAGTCGCAGTCTGCCTCGGTCTGTTTCTCTCAACGACCATTATATTATATACTAGCTGCTGCCCGCGACTTCGTCCCCGTGGAATCCCCGATTTTAAAACATTCTTCATCGCTGCTCTGCTCCTATTGTCTTAAGCGTGATGATATAGCCTAAAGCCTTCCTCGATAAATGGTCTATTCAACCCAAAAAGAATTTTTCAATTCGAACCAGTAGTTCCTGAGATTAGCGCGTTCAAACAAACAAACAAACTCTTCAGCTTTATAATATTAGTATAGACTAGCAGCGCCAAGCGGTTTTACCCGCGTAGTTCCCGTTCCCGCGGGAATATGGGGATAAAATATAGCCTATGTTACTCAGGGTCAATGTAGCTTTCTAATGGTGACAGAATTTTTGAAATCAGTCCAGCAGTTTTTGAGTTTATTCGTTACAAAAATATAAAAATACAAATCTTTCCTCTTTATAATATTAGTATAGATAGGTAACATAATGGTTATTGGTTTCTCTGCTAACTTCTAATGGATATTGATATGATTTTCACTAATAGATAAACGATAAACGGGGAAGTTGGTTTGTATAGAGTAGCACCCGAGTGAAGCTGGGTACGGGTAGGTCACTAATATAAATAGCTAGAATATGCTTCGCCAAAGCGCCAAATAGTTAAACAAGCTCTATATGTATATACCTAGTCAGTAGGAGACCACGCCATATTGTTCTGAAGCAAGCTAAAGGTTTACATTCCTAACATAAAATAACCATCACGAACTCACTTTACAGTAATAACGTTTTGTTCCAACTACGATAGTACTCTTATAACAAAGGATTTCAAAGGAACTAATTGAAAGTGAATAGGTGATAAATATGTAGGTACCTATTATTAAGTTGGTATTTGCGTCGTTTTATCTGATCTACAATTCAATACCTAATATTTATATTAGTACCTGTACCTGTATATTAGTTAGTTAGTACCTGTCTATCTACTTTACTTATAGGTAGGTACAATTGCCTATAAATTATAAATCAAGCTGTTTATTGTAATCAAACCAACTTACTACCTATATGTATATTGTTTTCCACAATTTAGGTGTCGTCGGTTAGATTCATTTGGGATGACGATAATAGGGGACAATGAACGGAGATTTTTGTAATGTAAATTCACGTCATATAATTATGTATACATATGTATATTGAGGACCTACTTAACAAAAGAAAGAAAAAACCTTATTAGAAAATTTATCAATTTTCAAAGCTCTAATGAGATGAATTAGTTGAGAAATAAATTTTAAAATGTTCAACGCGCAAACGCGGGATGCCGCAACATTTTCTTTTGAGTTACATATTTAAGTGCCAACACCTAGGTAGGTAAATTAGACATGGGTCGGATTAGGTAGAAACGATACCTAATCCACCTAATGCTAGTATTTAAAAATACCTAATCCATTTACCTAATCCGAATATTTTTTATTCATTACATCCGCTGGCCTGTTACGACATTATGTATCGTATTTGGATTGGGTGAGAAATATTCGGTATGGAGTATGGACGTTCCGTTTCTAATATATTGTGGAACGGTGGATTATATTTCATTTTTTATGGGAAAACGGTACTTAAAGTCAAAGTGAATATAAAATGATCAAAATTACCCTTCATATTTTAAAGATTGCGGCTGCACTGTTAATGATGGTGCAGCGCAGAATCTTAAAATGTCGTCTATTAGACATTCTCATAGGCTTAGCACTATCTTGTGTAGATTCACACAAAAAGCGTATGTAATCATTTTCATTAACTTTGTACAATGATTGAGATTGGTAGGTACTGCTATATTGAATTTTATATTTTTCAGGTTTTTCTTTTTTTTATTGTATTTTTTTTTTGTTTTTATCACTAAATAGTCCAATGGTAATCTACATAGATGGCGCTGGTGGCAGTGCTTATTAAACTTGAAATTTAAAACACCACATTTTTATGAGGTCTCTTCTGTTTAGACTGTGTACGAATATTTTGTGCCATACCTAATCCTCGACGCTTTGGATTAGGTACGGACTCGCATCGAAAAATACCTAATCAAAATACCTAATCCAATATTTATGCCTCACCTCTAAGGTAAATTAGATATACTTAGATAACTAGTTCGTCGACGTCTAATCATACATTCGTATGAAAGTACACCTAATCACTTAGATTTATCAAAAGTCCCGGAACAGGGTGATTAAATGGTATTAAGACGGGATTCCCCACGAATGTACGTTTCTATAATATTCGAACTATTCGTGGGGAATCCCTGGGAGGTTTATATAATCAAGAGCGAAATTTCATTCGTTATTCTTATCATTCAAAGAGACGGCTTATACAACAGCAAAAAAAATTGAAAGAAAGTCGGTCGAGCTATGGGAAGATAAATAACTTAAACCGATTATCCCTTTTTTTGAGATTCTAAAGTCCCATTGTTTAGGAATGAATTATATTATCTGTGGCAAGGGTCTATTTGAAGAGGCGGCAATTAGGTAGGTACCTACAATTAAGTTCTAAAATACATTAATGAATCATTAATTTAACGAGCATTAGGTAATTAAACTTTACACCAGATAAAATGGATAACAAGTAGTCATTAAAATCTGTGTTAATAATATAAGTATTATTTTATAATACATATATAACCACAGAACAGTCACGTCCTTAGATTACAGCAGTGCCTACATTCTACTTACAGTGTACAGAGTACCAACATGGAACACATAATACTTAGAAACTTGTTATAATTCAATTTAATAACTTGTATTTCTTTTTTTACAGTTTTATACCGCTAACCAAAAATGGCTAAGGCGAATAAAAAGTGAGTTCCCAAATTAGCTATAAATCCCCGAAAATCTATGTATAATTTTGATGTGTGTTAAACCATAAACTACGCAGTAGTATCGAGCTTATCTCAACAAGCTAACTTATATCGCTGAGAGTTCCATTCTTGTCTGTCATGATTTTTTAAAGTGGCGGCATTGTACCTACCTACTATATTGATTACTAGCTGCTGCCCGCAGCTTCGCCCACGTGAATGTCGGAAATTATCCCAAGGGAACATAATCCCGGGATAAAAAGTATCCTATGTTACTTCTAGTACCTCCCAGAATATGTGTACAAAGTTTCATGATGATTCGTCAAGTAGTTTTTGCGTGAAAGCGTAACAAACATCCACGCTTTCACATTTATAATATTAGTAAGGATTCACTGATTTCAACTAGAAAATGTTTATTAACAGGCCCGGCTCAGTGGCGATTGATCTGCCAGAATGTCCAGCCTGTTTGGAGATTATGTGCGCACCGATATACCAGTGCCAGACAGGTCACAGTCTGTGCAACTCGTGCACTACGAAGATACAGCCGCCGTTATGCCCCATCTGCCGCCAGAACCTCACGCAAATGAGGAACTGGCAGTTGGAAGAAATTGTTGCTAAGGTAACTGGATTTGAAGGTGCCACTTATTGGCTACGCTACAGGCTAGCCTGGGCGTACAGTAAACTTCGTCTGGTAGAATCTGGATCACCCTGGGTGTCTTATACTGCTCTGTTTTCCTGAGGAGGAAGGCAGCCGTGCTCTATCATCGGATAATCGGTTTAGGGCTTTTAAACGTGGCTTTGTTTTCCCTTATTTCAACTACATATCATAAAACGTATGTACCTATACTCGTTATTGTTGGGCATTCGGCATTAATCGGCACTTTTTTGGTATTTGTAGATTACTTAATAGTATTGCCTATTATTCTACATTTTCGGCGAATGCAATTCCAAATAAAAATAAACTAAAAAAACTACATTTAAACTTATTATTAATATTATCATCATTAATCTAAAAAGATCAGTCGTGTGGAAGTTAGTTTAACTTTACCTAAGCTTTTTAATTCATGTTTGTTATTTATGTCCAAAAAGAATATAATGCAGAAAAACGATATACCTAGTTTTTCTTTATTGGACAAGTAGTAAGGTCAGATGCAGCTGATCTCTAATCAACCACAGTCCTATCCCACCATGAAATTGTATCTCAATATTTTCCAGGCCAAAGTGCCGTGTCCCAATAAGTCTTCGGGATGCGTCTACACCATGATGGCAGTCGATTTGGAGGAACATCTCAAGGAATGCATCTTCCGAGAAATGGACTGCCCGCTCGGGGTTGTGTTCGGAAAATGTTCCTGGACAGGTAATTTAAATTAAATCCAAAGGTTGACCAAATAAAAATAATAATATATTATCCACTGAAGATAACAAATCGAAGTAGGTAAAGCCCTTACAATGATTATTATTGTTTCATACAGGAAAGCTTAAGGACATGATGGAACACTTCAAGGATCGTCATGCCGACCATTGCAACATCACCACAGACGAAGAAGTGGAACTTACCAACGTTGACATAAAAAATGATGATCGCCACTTTTACTTAGTGGCCCAAACCAAGTTCCTCTTCATCATTACTGTGAAGATGGACACTCTTCAAAAAATGGTGTACTGGACTATTCAGCACATTGGCAGCAAGAAAGCAGCACATGACCATATTTATGAGATTCACGTCATAAGCAAGCAGAATCCTAGAAGGAAAGTCGTGTTCACTGAGCACTGCTTCAATGATGCCACAAAGCCTGAAGAAATCTTCCGTGAAGGAAAATGTGCCGTTCTGCCTTTAGAAGTGTTGGTGCACTACATCAAAGACAAGAAATTGTCGTTCAGATTCTTCATCAAGAGGATTCCGCCCCCGCCTGCCAAGAACAAAAATGACAAGGGTGATGGCAAAAATGATAACAAGCCAAACCAAGGGCCAGGCCCGAAAGGTCCCGGGCCTAAGGGGGCCAAAAATGCAGAGGGCAAAAATAAGCAGAATGGAGGTGGGCCCCAACCAAAGGCAAAAAATAAAGCACAGTCGTAATTCCCACAAACTGTGTAACTATTCCATTAATTCGCATGTCGTCGAAAAATGGATTTTTATATTCTAGATTTTATGTAACTAGTCTGACTTGTTATATTGAGGTTAACATTGGAGTTCAATTCTCGTGATTACGTACATCACACAGGGCTTCGTAATATGCTACATTATTTGAAGTACGTAACTTGTGTATGAATAAGGCTGCCTCTAACGTTTGTTCTCATAGAGGTTACGTTACAGTAGGTAGGCGCGAGGATCACACGGCTCGCGCGTCGCGCGCAACTTACTTTGATGGGCTAGTCATTAAATAATCAGGGTTGTAATCGAATGATAGTAAAGCAATGCGTTCTTGGATCAGTGCCAGAAAGGTATCAGATCGCCAAATAACGATTATAAATTTATGTAGAATGTCCGATATACATTCAACTGATCGTGAGCTCACAACTTTACAATCTTGTCGTTAATTTCTTAGTAGGTCCATGACAAAACTTTTTGCCTCGCTGATACCATGCAACAAATACCATGGTCCCAACGTGTAACCTGACATGTTAAAGAACCCTGAGTATTTAAATAACCAGTCTATTGTTTCCGAGAACAGCGATAGGCAGTCTGTGATCACGTCGCTCATAAAATAAAGAGGTCTTTGTTTAAAGGGTGAACGTGGTTCGGTTTAACGAAATGCTCATACACACGTATGTATTTGATTAATGTAATAAATCTATTATGAAGGCCGTGTAGTGCACGAAAAATAAGTTTTGGGCTCTTATCGAGACCAATAATTAATGATCAGGGTAGTTACTTATAAATGCGTTTCATTTTTATTAGTCTATAAGCAATCTAAATACGTAAGTCATGTTCATTTATTATTTAGTTGCCTAATAGTTTTGTTCCGCATGTGAATACACGTTGTATGCCCATATTATTGTTTCTCGTGGCGACTGTGATATTCAAATGACTATTATGGCATTAGAATTCATAATAAGAGCTTCTGTGCCCGTACTACTAAGTACTAATGCTATCGTGATTCAGTGTGAAAAAGAAATAGTGCTATTCGTCTTGTACACAGAAATCAGATCAGATTTCTGTGCTCTTGTATAATTCCGTCTCTCTCTGACACAGGGAGCATGATGGATGCTGGACTCCAAAATTCGGGTCTTGAAGCCAAATATACCTAATTACAGTTCATCAAACATTGTCTAAATATTGTCCATGTTGGACTGTAAAATTTTCAGTGTTTGGGAATCCTTGTTTGGAAATCATATGTGATTCTCTTTGGCTGATTCCAATTTATAAGGAAGTAAAATTTTGATTGGCAGAAACAAAAACTTTGAGCACCTAAAGCTAATGATTATTTTTAGTAAATGTATCACAATTAATATAGTGGATGTAGTTTGTAAGCACATTTGTTTAATTCAATTAATGTAAATGTTGTTTAAAAAAAATATTTTAGTGTAGAAATAAAAGTAATATACGTAAATGGTAACCTGATTTCTTGAACCCAACGGCATTTGGAAAGTATTTTAGTCCAGCAGGAAAGGGGCTCCTAGAGTGATATTAGTGGAACGTACCTATAATTAGTGTGTAATCTGCTTTGAATGTCCACCACGAAAATTGACCTTTTGGAAAAAAACAACTTCTAAACGAGTGGTTGGAGAGGAATATTGTGCATGGGCAGAAAGCTTATATTTTTGCAAAAATGTACTCAGGGAATATAACTTGTGCGTCTTAAGGTTTTCGAGGAGCCTTATTATGCTGAACTGCGAGTGGTCCATTCCAAAAAAAAGAAGGTTTTCGAGGTATTGCATTTCCTGCTGGAGAAATGGTTTGCATAATCGTGTACAGGTATCTAATACATTCCATTCGTATCACTCTAGGAGCCACTTTGCTGCTGGAGTAATGTAGGTTATTATGAGACTGCGTCGAATCCTATGCTAAGGCATCTATAGATATAGCATTTATGATAGAGAAGACATTCTAGAGAAGAAAGTTTTATTGTGAACAAAGGTAAAGGTACCTACTCCTATATAGCAATCTCTGAGGTTTGTCCAATCGTGGGTTGGCCGACTCATTGCCACCATCATTTTCATGCATTCTTTAGCCAGGCCCTGAACGTTGGACGAGGACACGCCAGGCGCGTAAGTTGGTATTTGGTAAGCGACTTATTTTTATCAGGTGTTGTAAACCTTGTGGTAGGTATTTGTTTGGCTCGATTGATTGATCAAAATATATCTA
Source organism: Hecatera dysodea (assembly GCA_905332915.2). Classification (NCBI taxonomy): domain Eukaryota; kingdom Metazoa; phylum Arthropoda; class Insecta; order Lepidoptera; family Noctuidae; genus Hecatera; species Hecatera dysodea. The sequence continues at coordinate 7,550,708 of HG995295.1, forward strand.
TACTCTAATATTATAAAGCTGAAGAGTTTCTTTGTTTGAACGCGCTAATCTCAGGAACTACTGGTCCGATTTGAAAAAATCTTTCAGTGTTAGATAGCCCATTTATCGGGGAAGGCTATAGACTATATATCATCACGCTAAGACCATTAGGAGCGGAGCCGTCATGAAAAATGTGACACAAACGAAGTTGTGCGGACAGCTAGTATAGTAATAAAATTGCAGTTCTTGTTTAGATTAGTACAACAGTGTCGTATAAAAGCAAAATATCATTCTTCTCTAAATTGAACAAAATAGCTACTTATAAAATAATTCAGTGTCCGTATTAATCATAATGAGTGATCAATTGAAAATGTTTACAACTCTTGAAGTGTGCATTTTCATGCAATATCCTAAAACGAACATAGTAATCGTAAAATGCGTGACAAATAACGACTTTAATTACGGGAAACCTCAGAAAAATGTCATTTTATCATAGTTTTACAGGTAAACATTGGGTCCTCTCGGCGCCACACGCCATTCAGAAAAGACGCCTATGGCGCCATCCGCACGGAATCGGTTAAGTCGTATCCATTGAGGTAGGAATAATAAGGAGACGCTGCGTTATTCTATACATACATTTGCTTATACAAATATGAGTGAAATATGATTCAGAACTTGAAATATCGTTATGTCTCATTCTTTCTTGTGAGATAATCCTATTTGATAAAAGAGACAACTATATTTAAGTTGTTGCTAATTATGGCAACATTTTGTCGTGATGTAGAGACAGTTGTAGGTAAGTGCCGTTGCAGCCATATTATATTCCAAATTCATGGTAGTTACGCTGTCAAATGGTTGTTTACTTTTTTTATTATTGTGATTTGCGAGAAAACTACGAGTAATTTTACTTTTAAAACTGAATGTAAATGTTGGAAAACATAAATCCAACATGCCTGTGTGTTGTGTTGTGAAGTGTGGTGCAAGAAACAGTCAAAATCAACCTCAATTGTGTTTGCACAGGTTAGTAGCCGGTTTTCATGCATTATTACACACAATAATACACATTCGGTGATACAATTGTAACGCAATCATGAATTTATGGCTAAAGTATTGATATTTGGATTCATTTCCACATAACAGGCCTTTTTATTATATTTGTTTATTCATTCGTTTGTTTACAAAATGAAATAGTGTTGTACCGTTGCCGACTTGCGGTAATACGAAACTAAACACATCAAAAGTATCTAGGGATCAACATATATTTTTGCAATAACTTTTCTCCTGATTGATATTAATTAAAATTTTCTTTAAGGATTCATCAAATAAAGTGTTTTCGTTTGTCACAGTAACGATAAACCAAGTCACCTTTGCATTAATAAAGAAATTTGCCATTTTCCTAATAAAGGGATTTTTGACATTTGAACCACTAACATTAAAGTTCGAAAAAAAGACTGAAATAACAGTTTTCTTTAAAATTTTATTGGGTAACTTAAACAATTAATAATCCGTGTTTCTACCGCGAACACTAACAACACAAGAACATCGGTTTGGCATACTCAAAATGAGTTCATCCAAATCACGCTGTGGAATGGCCGCCCATGTTCGTTGCAACAACAAAAAAAGGTCTTCTTGCGACTGGATACCCTCCATATTCGGCAGAGCTCTTCTCTGTAGCATATCCCATGCATGCTCAATCGGGTTCAAGTCTGGCGACTGAGCAGGCCAGGGCAGGACATTGATGTTAGCTGCGGCGAGAGTCTGTCTTACAACTCTTGCGGTGTGCGGTCGTGCATTATCATGCATTAACTGAAATAAGGGACCGATTTGCACTTGTAGAGGAACGATGACGTCTGATACAATCGTCTCAGCATAAATTTGAGCGTTGAGGTTGCCTCTGATCCAAATCAACTCAGTTCTTCCGCCGATCCAAATACCCGCCCATACTATGATGGTTCCACCACTATAAGGATGGACTTCCTGGCAGGATTTTAATCGCTGTTGGCGTCCAGGGGTTCTCCAGTGTCGTATACGTCTTGTATCCGGTCTCATACCAAAACGAGACTCATCAGAAAAGCACACGAAACGCCATTGTTCTTCTGCCCAATTTCTGTGTTCAAGAGCCCATTGATATCGAATCCTACGATTGTGCATTGCTATAGGTGGTACCCGTAGCGGTCTTCGGGAATGAAGGTTCACTTCATGCAAGCGGTTTCTGACTGTTTGGTCGCTAATTAAGTTCCCTGAAGAGTGATGAAGCCTCACGGCTAACATCATGGCGGTTATTGTTGGAGCTCTTCGAGTTAAGATTTGAATGTATCGGTCTTGTCTCCGTGTGGTGCAGCGATACCGTCCTCCATGGCGCTCAGCCAAGGTAAGCGAAGAGCTCTGCCGAATATGGAGGGTATCCAGTCGCAAGAAGACCTTTTTTTGTTGTTGCAACGAACATGGGCGGCCATTCCACAGCGTGATTTGGATGAACTCATTTTGAGTATGCCAAACCGATGTTCTTGTGTTGTTAGTGTTCGCGGTAGAAACACGGATTATTAATTGTTTAAGTTACCCAATAAAATTTTAAAGAAAACTGTTATTTCAGTCTTTTTTTCGAACTTTAATGTTAGTGGTTCAAATGTCAAAAATCCCTTTATTAGGAAAATGGCAAATTTCTTTATTAATGCAAAGGTGACTTGGTTTATCGTTACTGTGACAAACGAAAACACTTTATTTGATGAATCCTTAAAGAAAATTTTAATTAATATCAATCAGGAGAAAAGTTATTGCAAAAATATATGTTGATCCCTAGATACTTTTGATGTGTTTAGTTCCTCCGCTGAAACGATATCGGTATATTCTGTGATGTTAACATAAATAATCCTGCGTCTTATTCGGTCCGAGTGACCTAGCTAGGTCCGGCCTGTGATTCACACTTCACACCAGAATCAAAATATTTTACGTAAATCTGAAGAAAACATTGAAAAAGCTAATTATCTCTAAAAGAGTAATCATGGAGTTTCTTGCCGGCACTTCTCCATAGGAAACAGCTAATTGGAACCGTGCACCTAGCTTATAATGTTTTATGTTTGTTTTAGTTACATTTTAGCATCTCTAACCAAAATGATTTAAAAATACTTTAATTTTTATAGGTTTCCTAAAAATGAAGGCTTACAGAAAAAATGGTTAGAGGCTAAGGGTCGTGGGGTGATGTTAAATAGCCTATAGCCATACTGGCTACCAAAAGCAAAAATAATTTTAATGCTTTTTTTGCGCGGTACTCTAATTATTTCTCTAAAATAAAAGTAGCCTTAGTTACTCCTTGTAACATATTTGCCTGTAAAAATCCCGTCAGTATTTGTACAGCTATTTCAGAGATTAGCCGCGACAAACACTTCAATTTCATTTATTTGTATAGATAGCAGAAGGTAAGATAACCTACTCATCTTTTTCTGTTACTATTACAACGGATTTTAATGTTCATAATATGAGGTATGATCCAAACGTGATAAATTAGTGGAACTCGTAACTAGTATCGATACTCGTTGTAGTAACACCTTGATTGACTCAACCCTAGCAATGGCAGCCATTTTATGTTTTGTAGGTATGCACCCTTTTTTCGTAGGTATTTCTCGTCCATACTTTTATAGGTCAATGGTCGTATCCGGTACGCTAGCGACATCTAGTGGCGCTCGATGGAGTTGATAGGGCGCACGCTATCGAACGACTCTTTTCTGTTGGCGGCCCCGTGTATGGACATAACCATCGCGCGTTCTGCGAGACGTACCTAGGTACATAATTTATGTGCCTACCTATCTACTAAGATTGTGATACAGTTTCCAATAAAATTATATTCTTATTGAGCATACGAATCTGTTTTCTTTATCCAATACTACCCGACGACGCCCACATTACGAGGACCAACGATGAGTGCTAATGATGGCGCAGTGGGTCCTCGTCCGTCATATACAATGTGGATCTGGACTTACGACATTAAATTAAAACGAGCACAGTACTAGTCCATTGAAACATTTTAAAACACGAAAATTAGTAGTTAATGGAAAATTATCAATTGCAATATTTTCAAACAAAACATATCAAAATCAACTGCATAAAAAGTAAACATGCTTTATCTACGAAAAGTCACTGACATATTACGCGGCGTGGTGCGGGGTGCTGCGGGCAGTTGCGGTGCGGCCTGCGGGACGTAGGTGGGTACTTTAGTCGGAGAACAACAAATCACCAAGTTGCGCGTTCGCAACAAATCGTACCTACTGTAGCGAAATAAAAAAATAATTCTTCTCTACATAACCACGTATAATTTGACAAACTGTAAAAAAAAAAAATAATATAATGTAAAATATGTGAATAATCTGCAAACAACACAATCACATTACGCTGACTTAAAATCTAATATAATCAAGCCACGTGGGCGTAACGTGCACGTTATTTTAACATAAATTTAACTAGGCAAGTCCTTAACATAAAAAACACAATCTTGGTAGTTAAAAAATAGTAAAAAAATATATATATATATATATATATATATTAAGTAAGGGTTTCAGAGATATCAGCGGTAACACCACGAACTCAGCAAATCCAGCAAACTCGATACAAATTACAGATATAACGGCTTCCCTATCTGGCTTAGCAACGTTTTACTTTCGTTTGCTTCCGAGGTTCTTCTTTTCAAAAAAACTTATTTAATTCTTCCAAAATTATTAGTCTACTAAATTTGTTGCATACCTTTCTGTTTGGTGAGGTTTTATAAAGGATTACTCCTGATCATCGCAATCTGCAGACACTAATTCAATCGGATTTCACTTCAATTGAATCTGTCAGAGTAACTACAGCCGAGTGCTGCATCCCATGTTCTAGAAGTTGTTCGAAGCCAAAAGAAACGTAACAGATCTGGATGCCGACGGCCAAAAACATTAATCGGGCTAAAATCTCAATATCTCCGCCTTTTCTTCATCCGACTTTTCTTGTCAATCCAACTTGACAACCAAAAAATCTCTTCTTTTCCAGTCCGAAAAAATCTATGCGGCCAGAACTTAATAAAAAAAGTCTTGTAGCAAATTATGCTACAATATTCCTTTTCCAGAAAAAAAAAAAAAAAAAAAAAAAAAAAACTTGAGTAGTAACTCTGGAAAGGTGACATCTTTGTGTTAAAATTAAATCATAAGTACAACTTACTTCTATTCTAACAACTAACTAAATACTACGACATTAAATAAGTGAAAATCTTAACATAATAGAGAACATTGGCCAACAAGGTGACGACAAAGAGTCAATTCAACACAAAAATAAGATATAGGACAACAAAATTAATCCCAGTAAAATGAGCATACAACAGCATCGGCAAAGAAATGCCTTGGCTAGAAAGCTTGACTGAAACCATGTTCTATAAAGAAAACAAAAGAACATTGAATGCGAGAAAAAAAAAACTTTGGGATTTAATTAAGGAATTAACTCGATAAAAATAGTATCAGTAGATAGAATAAACTGTAAAAAATATCATTTCGATAGGAAATTATGTAAATTGGAAAACTCTTTTGAATATAAATAAGGAAATTTGTAAAAGTAGAGAGAAAAACGGAGTTTATTTTTTATATTTTTTTATAAAACGTTTTAATTCTCAAGCTATATTATTATTATTTTTTTTTTGTTTGATGTCTAAGGTGCATTATTTAAGAATATCTTTTATATGATACATGCCAGAATGTATAGAATCGCAGTCTTGCAGAACATACATAGTCCTAGAGACGATACTCATAACACGACATTTAATGAAACGAGGAGCTAGTTTTCCAGAAAAATGTTCTGCCCCTGAGGACCTAGAGAAATTACGTCTCCATACAGTGTCACCAACGTTTAAAACGATCTCTCGCCGATTTGCATTATACATTCTAGAGTTTCGGAGGAAAGCCATTGACAGATTGTCAGCAACCATCGCATAAACTTCGGCAAGGGAAGACAGATTGGACGCGTGTTGAACCCGACTTTCAGCTAAATTATTACTTAGAGTCTGGCTATTTTCACGTGATGAATCCATACACACTTCTCTACCAAACATAAGGAAATTTGGAGTAAAACCTGTAGCTAGGTTAATACACGAATTAAGATAGAGTTTAACCTTGGGTAGCATTTTTGCCCAGTTTCTTTGGTTTTCACCAACTAATATGCTTAAGCATGTAGTAACACTTTGGTTATAGCGTTCTACCGTGTTGGCTTGAGGGGAATAATAGGGAGTGTATATCGGTGAGTCGATATGAAAAGATCTGAGAAAATTTAAAAAACAATTGCTACGAAATACGGTAGCGTTGTCGCAAAGTACTCCATAATTTAAAAATATGTCGGATTCCAAAGCTTTAACAACAGAATTGGCGTCAACCTTCTTAAGGGGTATAAGCCAAACATATTTGGAAAAAACATCAACCATAGATAAAATATATTTATATCCATAATATGCAATTGGTAATGGACCTACAAAATCTATAGAAATTAATTGTAAAGGTAATGTAACGTCTTTGGGATACAACATTTGACCTCGAGGTTGGGTATTAGCGATTTTATAAGCCTTGCAAACTTCACAATGCCTCAAAGTTTCAGTAACATCCCGGAACATATTTGGCCAATAAAATATCTCTTTTATCTTGAGATATGACTTAGTGACACCAGGATGTACTGAAGGAAAATTGTTATGTACTTCCCAAATCGCGGAAGGCACTTTCTCGGCTGGTAATACAACACGCCATGGATCTGAAGACAAGGGGGAAGTGATAGGCATGCGTCTTAAAAGAACGCCATTCTGAATGGAATAAGCGGGGAACACCTGCGGTGTATCGCGAGCACCTAAATAGATTTTTCTGTACCATCTATCGTTAGTATGCTCTGGACCTTGATTGAAAGTGACTGGGCTAGCATAAAATCTTGACAAGGCGTCTGGTACGACGTGCTGTATCCCCTTGCGATGGACGATATCAAAGGTATATTGCGAAATTACAGTTGCCCAGCGCGCTAAACGGCCAGAAGGGTTGTTTAAAGTAAGAAGCCACTTTAACGCCATATGATCGGTGATGACAGAAAACTTCATTCCATCTAGGTAACAGCGGAAATGTTTTATGGAATCTAAAACCGACAAGAGCTCACGTTCAGTAGTACTGTAATTACGTTCAGCTTTGGTAAAGAGACGGGAATAATAGGCTATAGGATGTTCGACGTTATCGATTGTCTGTGAAAGAACTGAACCGAGACCAACTGTTGACGCGTCGCATTGTAGAACGAATGGTTTGGAAAAATCTGGACATGCCATTACAGGGGTATTGATTAATGCCTGTTTTAAGCTAATAAAAGCTTGATCTGCTGTCTCATCCCAATTAATCGGATCTCGTCCCTTCCTCTTACCAATGAGAACAGTGAGAGGTGCTATAATTGAAGAGAAACTATCAACAAAACGTCGATAATAGGAGCACATTCCGATAAAACCGCGTAGCGACTTAGCAGTAGTAGGAGTTGGAAAATCCCTAATAGCGTCGAGTTTACTAGGATCAGTTTGTAAACCCTTTTCATTTACCATGTAACCCAGATATTTCAATTCGCTCTTACAAAATTCACATTTTTTTAAATTAACAGAAAGACCAGCTTCTTTAAGACGGTTCAAAACCTTTCTAAGAAGTGCGAGATGACTATGAAAATCTTTAGAAATCAAAATTAAATCGTCCACGTAACCAAAAACACAATCATCACTAGTTGAGGTGTATTCAAAATTCACAATCATATCGGTAAGCCGTTGCATTTCAGACGCTGCGTTTGTGAGTCCAAACGGCATTCTGACAAACTCAAATAAACCACGCTGTGGAACTATAAAAGCCGTTTTCTCACAGCTATGCTTATCAGCTAGAGGAATCTGCCAAAATGCACTTCGAAAATCAAGAGAACTTATATACCTAGCGCCACGAAGATTATCTAAAATATCATGGATACGCGGGAGAGGATATGAATCCCTGATAGTTACGCTATTTAACTTCCTGCTATCAACACAGAAACGGACAGAACCATCTTTCTTAGTGACCATAACTACGGGACTTGCCCAGGGTGAACGAGAAGGACGGATAACACCCATTTCCAGCATCTTATCTATTTCTTCATTAAGTATTTTTAATTTAACTGGAGAAAGTGGATAAAACCTTTGCCTTATTGGCGGACCAGTAGTATTTATCTTGTGGGAAAGCCAGGTAGTTTTACCAAGGCCGATTTTGTCTGACGAAATTACCTCATATTCATTAATGACCTGCTGTAAACACAACTCTTGCTCAGGTAATAATGTATTACGGGGATGAATGTAACGGGTATCACATACACTAGATACTTGGGGGGGTAAACGACTAACAGACGGAAGGTACATGTTACCTTTTATATTTTTATTAAAAGCTTTACTAAAAACTGAAGTTAAACCGAATTTGTTCCAGAATTCAATCCCTAAGATGACGGAAGATGTCATACACCGGGCTACCAAAAACTCATGGACAAAAGTTGTACCATTAAATTGAACCGGGAGATAAACGGTTCCTAAAACATCAATAGGCGAGTTATTAGCTGAAATAGCACGTGGACATAAATTATTAGATTCCAAGGAAATACCTAGCTCGTGGGTTAAACATTCATTAATAAGGGACATTTGAGCACCTGAGTCAAGAAGAGCCTTAATTAAACGACCACATAATAATATTTCTATAAAAGGTCTGTTATCGAACGAATCGGATGCTATCACCGGTGACACTGTACGAGAAGGATCGTGACGCCGGTGTATTAAAAGTTTTTTTTTGGATTACAGTTTGGACAATCACGCGTAATAACTCCAGGTGTACGACACCTAAAACATAGCGCACCAGGAATAACGGGACAAGAACGATATAGGTGTCCGGTTTTGTTGCATTTCATGCATACCTCAGTTTCAAGACTCACACCTGACACCTTATTGGAAGGACTAGGCAAAAAAGACTCAAAGTGTGAGGCGATATCCAGAAGCGTGTCGATATCTGAAAATTTACGTGTAGATAAACATGGAAAGTATCTTGAATGCATATTGTGAGTTATAATTTCAACTAATTTGTCGTCCGAAATCGGGTTGGCTAACATATTATTCAAATAGGTAATCTGAATTACAAAATCCCGTATTGATTGGTCAGGCTTCTGCTTTAAGCTCCTTACTTCTTGTTCAGTTTTGAACTCGAAATCTGACGGTCCAAATGTTTTCATAAAAGCATCTTTCAATTGGGAATATAAAAGATCGGGGCGGCGAATTGATCTGTAATATTTTAAAGCAGCCCCAGACAAAACCTCGTGGAAGCGCTTCATAACATAAAGGTCCGACAAACCGTCAGCGTCTTTACGTTCATCTATACATGCGAAGAATTCACGAACGCACGTATGACCTGAAAAATCTACCTTCCATTTTGTCAGAGAAATCTGTCTAAACAAATAAGGAGGAACTTCATCAGATTTCATAGGAGAGGGAATATTTGAAGGAGTAAAGGCCTGAGATCGTCTAGGCGGGATCGGTGGTGGTCTGGAAATAATGGGACTCTCACGTCGAGGAGTATCACAAATAGAAGATTGCTCCGCCATTATTTACAAATGATTAACAGAAGAAACGAGACTAACCAACTAACGAGATAACTTTTTATAGTTCGGGCGCCATTTTGTAGCGAAATAAAAAAATAATTCTTCTCTACATAACCACGTATAATTTGACAAACTGTAAAAAAAAAAAAAAATATAATGTAAAATATGTGAATAATCTGCAAACAACACAATCACATTACGCTGACTTAAAATCTAATATAATCAAGCCACGTGGGCGTAACGTGCACGTTATTTTAACATAAATTTAACTAGGCAAGTCCTTAACATAAAAAACACAATCTTGGTAGTTAAAAAATAGTAAAAAAATATATATATATATATATATATTAAGTAAGGGTTTCAGAGATATCAGCGGTAACACCACGAACTCAGCAAATCCAGCAAACTCGATACAAATTACAGATATAACGGCTTCCCTATCTGGCTTAGCAACGTTTTACTTTCGTTTGCTTCCGAGGTTCTTCTTTTCAAAAAAACTTATTTAATTCTTCCAAAATTATTAGTCTATTAAATTTGTTGCATACCTTTCTGTTTGGTGAGGTTTTATAAAGGATTACTCCTGATCATCGCAATCTGCAGACACTAATTCAATCGGATTTCACTTCAATTGAATCTGTCAGAGTAACTACAGCCGAGTGCTGCATCCCATGTTCTAGAAGTTGTTCGAAGCCAAAAGAAACGTAACAGATCTGGATGCCGACGGCCAAAAACATTAATCGGGCTAAAATCTCAATATCTCCGCCTTTTCTTCATCCGACTTTTCTTGTCAATCCAACTTGACAACCAAAAAATCTCTTCTTTTCCAGTCCGAAAAAATCTATGCGGCCAGAACTTAATAAAAAAAGTCTTGTAGCAAATTATGCTACACTACCTACCGTTTTGCACAGGTCCTTGACCTTACAATGTTGTGTACGTTACCCCAACAAGAAAGTATCTCCTAGAGTTATATGAGTAGAACGTATAGTTGGTGCCTTATCTGCTGTAAATGTGCCCCCACATAAAAAATGTGTGCCCCCTGTCGTTTTGAAAAAAAACCGGAAAAACGATTCTTGCTAGGGTAACGTTTTTCTAGCAGGAAAATTCTAAACGAATGATCGGAGAGACAAAAATTGTGCATGGCCAGAGAGCACACATGTGTGCCAAAATGTGCCCCAAAAAATAAAATCTGTGCCCCTTCAGATTTTCGAGATATTGCATTTCCTGCTGGAGTAACGTTTTGATGAATCGTATAATGTTTAAACCATTGCATGTGCCCCTGTAGAATAAACATACACGAGTAGCTCTTAATATGTGCCCCTTGTGCCCCCAATTAGATTTAAGAAAATATTTATAGTTTTCAAGTTATCGCGGTTTTATGAAAACCCGAAAAAACATCGCAGCGCCTAAATGAGACAAGGCATAAGTTTGCTGAAAACTGTATTTGGTCCTTCTTGACGCTAATAATAACCACACAAAGTTTCAAAACTGTTCATGCATGCGTTTTTGAAAAAAGTCAAAACGATGGTGTCGTAACTTTGGCGGCAAAATACAAGGAACTGGCTCAATGCCAGATGTGTAGGTGTAAACCAAAATCGTGTGCCTTTAGTCAAAAATATATGGTGAAAATATTGAGCTTGGAATGTTTCGCATTAAGTAAATATAAACAAAAAACCAAAACATGTAAATAACGGCTGGTAACCGACCAAATTCCAATGACTACTAAAAAGCGACTGATTCATACATGTCGATGACCTTCTTTATTGGACGTATTATACCTATGTTTTACGTACAGTCGCATTCAAAAGTTTTGGGGGCTAATTAAAAAATATATTAAATGCACCTTTAGACTATATTAATGAAACAGCTTGTTGATGTGGAAATTATTTTTTGGCGTAGGAACAAAAAACCAAAACAGAAAAAGTCATTCCTACACCTTTATGAACTTGAAATATTATTAAGAAGTATAATCATCAAAATCATCAATACAAATTTTGATAATTATACTTCTTAATAATATTTTAATCAACATACAACCTAGCAATGGCGTGCAAAAAACGTAAGAAAATTTGAATTTCGCGGGCGGGTTGGATCATTCACCTTAACCAAATAAATGTTGCTAACTACAGTTTTGAGAGTTGTATTTAGTGTATACCTATAGTCAACCGCACAATGATCTGTGTTGCAACAACGTGTTTCCATTTTGTATGTCGTATTACGTACCTATGAGGTATTTTTATAATTATTAACCAACAACTATATTAAAGCTGATTATGTAGTGTCACATAATTTTGATTTGATGGCGTTTTAGATATATAAGTGTCATTCCACAGTCAGGTGATAATGTTGTTACGTATATGGGATAAATATGTTTATTTAGAGCAGTGGTGGCCGAGTGGTAACGGCCCCGAATTACGAATTGTGGGTGCGGGTTCAAACCCAGCCAGGCGCATTACTTTGTGTGATTAAATTCATCACCACTGCTCTCAAAACAGTGAAGGAAAACATCGTGAGGAAACCGGCATGTCCTAAAACCTAAAACTCGAAGACATGTGACATTCACAAATCCGCACTGGGCCCGCGTGGTGGATTACGGCCCATTCCCTCTCCTAGAGAGGAGGCCTGTGTCCCAGCAGTAGGAACGTTAAAAGGCTGATTGTGCTTACTTTTATTTATAGCCAAATACCATCAGATAATTTTTGCACATTCGATGTTTACAGTTACATCTTTATGCGGTTTACTATACTAACACAATTTATCTGAATCTATGTATAAGCAAATTACTCGTAGGAAAATTATTTATCTGTGATTTCAAATTTAATATTTTTTTACACAATATTATACTTATGCTTGCTTATGCTTGATTAAGCCTAGTTGATGCCCTAAGCAATACACGGCTGTGGGCCCCCCTATCCGTTTATCAACTAGAATTGGTCTTTAACCTTTACTGCCGAAAAACATTAGATTTAACTTGCAATTTTAAGTTGTTTTAGATTTAACTTGCAATTTTAACTTATTTTTTTCCTTTTCAGTTCATTAATTTTAAGCAGTCGGGTTTTTTGTTTTAATAATAATAATAAGTATATGCAACTAAAGTAGATGCAACTCTACGCACCTTCCTTGAGTCATGTATGAGGCAATGGAAAACGGTCCTTCGCTATCCAGGATGCCGACCGATTCAAGGGAGTGAGGAGCCTGTATGGATTAAACGGGGAATATTTCAGGGCGACAGTTTGAGTCCACTTTGGTTATGCTTAGCTCTGAATCCTCTAAGCACACTGCTGGAGGATTCAGGTCTAGGCTATCGGTTGAGAAGAGGCGGTCAGACCATATCTCACCTTCTTTACATGGATGATCTGAAACTCTTTGCCCCCAACAATTTGCGACTAATGGAGCTACTGAAGGTAACTGAAACCTTCAGTAGTGCCATCAGGATGGAATGTGGTGTGGACAAATGTGCAGTCATGCATGTAAAGAAAGGGGAGATTATGGAATCTGAGGGAATTCAACTCTCGGATTCCATACAGGTTAGATCCCTTAGCTCGACCGAAACCTACAAGTATTTGGGTATGGTAAGCGTTAGGCATTAACGGTGCTGACATGAAACAATCGCTGAAAGAGCGCTTCTTTGGCCGCCTGAAAAAGGTTTTAAATAGCCTTTTGTCAGGCGGAAATAAGGTGCGCGCTTTCAACGGTTGGGTCATGCCGGTATTAATGTACTCTTTCGGCATACTCAAATGGACTCAAACCGAACTCGACGCCCTGGATAGGAGAGTCCGTACACTGTTGACCGCAAATCGGATGCATCACCCACGATCGTCGGTGATGAGACTGTACATCCCGCGGAAGTGCGGAGGTCGAGGCTTTTTAAATGCTAAGACTCTCCACAACCGCGAGATGTGCAGTCTCAGAGAATATTTTCTCAAAGCCGATGTGGGTATGCACCGAGATGTGGTCGCAGTGGACAAAGGACTCACCCCGTTGTCCTGGCTAAAGAGAACTGGCGCAAACCTGTGATACCTACTACAGATGACCGTAGGGAGGTATGGAGAGGCAAGGAGCTTCACGGACGCTTTTATCGGGCTCTTTATGGGTCCGATGTTGATTTCTCAGCGTCCGTGGCCTGGCTACGTTTCGGTGATCTTTTCGGAGAAACTGAAGGTTTTGTTTGTGCAATTATGGACGAAGTTATCTTAACGAACAACTACCGGAGGCATATTATGAAGGACGGGACGGTTGACGTGTGTTGGGCATGCCACCGTCCGGGTGAGTCCATCAGACATATTATCTCTGGTTGTTCTCGTCTGGCTAACGGCGAGTACTTGCACAGGCACAATCAAGTAGCCAGGATTATCCATCAGCAACTTGCTTTGAAATACAAACTTGTGGATTCTGAGGTACCGTATTACAAGTATGTGCCCGACCCAGTTCTCGAAAATGACCATGTCACGTTGTACTGGGATCGGTCTATCATCACTGATAGGACTATTATTGCCAACAAGCCGGATATAGTGGTGATAGACCGATTAGCGCGCCGCACAATGATAATCGATGTTACCATCCCACATGACGAGAACCTCGTGAAAGCTGAGAAAGAGAAACAAATCAAGTATCTCGACTTAGCACACGAGGTTGTCGACATGTGGAATGTGGACTCGGCTGTCATTGTGCCGATTGTCGTTACGGCCAATGGTCTGATGGCCAAAAGCTTCGACGAACATCTGTCAAAGCTGGCGTTACACGGTTGGTTAAAGGGCCTGATACAGAAGGCAGTACTCCTCGATACGGCTCGTATTGTGAGGAGGTTCCTTTCTCTGGAGCCCTAACCACCGGTAGCTTGGACCCTGCTCCCGACACCGGCGGACTACTGCGTTTTATATTTTTAAATGTTTTTTTTATTTTTTATTTCTTGTCTTTTTTTAAGAAATATTTAAAAATATAAAAATGTATGTATAATTAAATAAATAAAGAGGGAATAATAAGTATTTTTTTTACAACTTTTTAGTTAGTAGCAAAATGATATGAATATAAGGGAGAACCCCAATTAAAAAACTTTAAATCGCTTTATATCCTATAATATTATTTCAACTGAAAAATGGTTGAAGAAACTCGGTGAAACTTCAAAAAGCGAAAAAAAAAACTTTTTACAAAAAAATACAACTGACTTTAATTTCGGAAGTCGGTATCCAAAAAACGAAAAAGCAACCCAAAATACCGAGTTCCGTAACTAAAGTTATTTTTCTTTACTTTTTTAACGCCCGACGTAAAAAGAGGGGTCATATAAGTTTGACGTGTCTGTCTGTCTGTCTGTGGGTCCGTGGCTCGCGAACGGATGAAGCGATTTGAATTTAGTTTTTTTTTGTATGAAAGGTGAGTTACGGGCGAGTGTTATTAGATATTTTTGATAAAAATTGTGTGTGATAAAAAGTGGGTGAAAGCGGGGAAGAATAACTGAATGTCTGCAAATATACACGAGTGGGGTTTCAAATGAAAGCGCACTGAAAGAGAATATTGAAGATGACTTAATCGAGAGTGTTCTTATAAGTATGTAAATATAAAATAAAAATAAAAATTAAACATTTAAAAAACCACCAACCCCTTTAAAAGGTAAAAAATAATAAAAAAGCTCAATCTTAAAGTAACCTTAATATGTATTAATAATTCTAAAAAAAACCGTCGCGTTGGGGGACCGCGCTGCTTAGTGAGGTTATAGACTATTTGTAATTAAATTGTTAGGTTTGGAACGGTCTCCTATTCCTTTTTTGGAAGTCGGTTAAAAACAAAACATTTGTTTGACACAGATTTGTGCGGGCGCCAAGCGGGGGGCCCGCGGGGTAGTAGTGGTTTGTGATTCTTTCTATATTTCAATTTCGTTGCATTCGAATTGCCGAATGCACTATCGGGCAGCGAGTGGGCAAGTGGGAGCGGAGTGGGTGTATGACTCTTGGTCGGACTCTATGTCAACTAAAACACACGTATTTTAAAATTAGGCCTAGAAACTGTTTTTGATGACGTGAGAGTGAGAATTAATGCCCTGAAGACGGATTTATTTTATACTGGTGCCCCCCCCAGACCTGATGCCCTAGGCAATTGCTTAATTTGATTAAGGGTTAATCCGTCACTGCGAATTTACTAATTATATGTTAGACTTAGATGAAAAACTGATCTGTGATTTAAATAATAATAACTACACAACATACAAATAATTTCTAATATTTATAGGTAGGAAATTTGATCTGTGATTTGATTCAATAATTATTAAGTAATTTTTAAGAATTAAAATTAACGGAATAAAAATAATAATTTCCAAATCACCAAGCTGTTTCATTTATATAGTCACAGGGTGCATTTAATATATTTTTAATTAGCCCCCAAAACTTTTGATGGCGACTGTACGGACAACAGCTTAGGTATAATACGTCCAATAAAGAAGGTCATCGATATGTATGAATCAGTCGCTTTTTATTAGTCATTGGAATTTGGTCGGATAAGCAGCCGTTACTTACATATTTTGGTTTTTTGTTTATATTTACTTAATGCGAAACATTCCAAGCTCAATATTTTCACCATATATTTCTGACTAAAGGCACACGATTTTGGTTTACACCTACACATCTGGAATTGAGCCAGCTCCTTGTATTTTGCCGTCAAAGTTACGACACCATCGTTTTGACTTTTTTCAAAAACGCATGCATGAACAGCTTTGAAACTTTGTGTGGTTATTATTAGCGTCAAGAAGGACCAAATACAGTTTTCAGCAAACTTATGCCTTGTCTCATTTAGGCGCTGCGATGTTTTTTCGGGTTTTCATAAAACCGCGATAACTTGAAAACTATAAATATTTTCTTAAATCTAATTGGGGGCACAAGGGGCACATATTAAGAGCTACTCGTGTATGTTTATTCTACAGGGGCACATGCAATGGTTTAAACATTATACGATTCATCAAAACGTTACTCCAGCAGGAAATGCAATATCTCGAAAATCTGAAGGGGCACAGATTTTATTTTTTGGGGCACATTTTGGCACACATGTGTGCTCTCTGGCCATGCACAATTTTTGTCTCTCCGATCATTCGTTTAGAATTTTCCTGCTAGAAAAACGTTACCCTAGCAAGAATCGTTTTTCCGGTTTTTTTTCAAAACGACAGGGGGCACACATTTTTTATGTGGGGGCACATTTACAGCAGATAAGGCACCAACTATACGTTCTACTCATATAACTCTAGGAGATACTTTCTTGTTGGGGTAACGTACACTACAATGTTTACCTATTATTACGGACTAAGATCTACAGCATGTTGAAAAATAAGAAAATGAAAAATAATTTCCTGTAGCTAAAATATTCGTTGGATTTGATTGTTTTTTTTGTATACGGGTAAAGAACATGATACTCTTTAGGTGGCTTAAAGGAATGTCAATCGTCCTGCTCCACTTTGCATATATAGTAGGGTGATGTGTAGGCAGTTTTATTAAAATTCAAACCACAGAATATTTTTTTTGGTATTTATTTTTCCTTATGCTAGATGTTCATTTCTTGGCCTTGGACTCCCGTGTGGCTTTCCTTTCTGCGGCGCGGGCAAGCTGCTTTGCAGGTTTCAGATTACCTTTTTTGCAGAACCTTTGGTTCCTCAGGAACTTGGGGTCCATCTGAAAAGAAAAAGTTTTTGCCTCGTGACAAATTCTCTGAAAAGACTTTCATCAGAGTTGTTGCTACACAAAATAATGAGTTGTGGGCACTCAAACAAATTATTTTTCGACCTATATACATCCGAATTCTGAGCACCGAAAGACTTAAGAGGCCCACTTTAGAATTAAAAGCAGACACAGCATAGGGTATTCAAGGTTTTAATCGTAAGTTGTCACTAGTTTCTGTAAGTATTAGACTGTGTTTCACAAACATGAAATTTTCTGTAATGCAAGAAGGAAATCTAATCTTTTTTCCTCTTATTTTACTAAAGTAGGCTTAAGTAGGTAACAGATTTTCCAGTAGCTAGCTACATACGTGTACAATATTTGGTTTATTGTATTTGTTATGGTAATACAAACCATGTATTACTGTAACAAGTACGATAAACTACCTTTTGCTAGTGTGTATTACCATTCGTCCCACCGACTTCGTCCCCCTCGAGGACCTACCATTAAAACAACCAGTCTGAAATTATTGGGTGGGACCAATAGGACTAAAAATATAATTAATAAATTATACACGTTCTTCCCATCAAAAAAATTAGTGGGACGATGGGGAAAAAAATAAGGAATTCCCATTCGTCACCCCAGGGGGATGAACGGGAATACACGTTTGCTAGTGGCTTCCCCTGTACGACAGTCGAAAATAAACCCCCCCTGATGGAATTTACTACTTGGATAATAAGTATCCTATCACATTTTTAATATAAATGAGTAGGTTTAAGGATTTGGTCCTAGTCCAAAGTTCATTTGGGGTTCTGGAGCTAAGAGGACCAATTTTTATTAAGTGGATCATACATAAACATAGGACTAATCAAAATTTGATAATTATCATTATAAACAGTAATTGATAGTATATGTACAGTAACTGACACTTAGAAACATGTGTACACATATGTACCAAACAACAGTAAAGTAGAAAACTATGGTTCTTTCATTCAACATAAGTGTGAAACAGTAAAAAGTTACTGTACTGTTTGTTCTTGGACAGTTTGAAGTTTAGATAAATAAACAATAATAATTTAACTTACGCCAAGGGTGGATTCGTGCCTCTGGTTCCTAGGCTTTTTGATGCCATTCCTATGCGCTTTGCGGTCTGAAATAAAATAAATATTGTATTTACTCATGAAAGCTGAAATATCGCTTCAGTATTTTATAGGTACTAGCCGAATCCAAAGACGGTCAAATTTGCGTGGTTACTACTCTTGTTGATATCCTGAATTATGGTTTGTTTAGTTTTATCAATTATTAACTGTCAGTTATAATATATACCTTAATTAAATGTTCTTTCCATCCATGTATATTCGTGTGAACTTCATGTCATCCTAATTCCACAAGGATTAGCACTCTCATGATTTATAAGATTTACAACACAAACTTAACCACAAAATCAAATTTCATCATGGATGTTGCTATGGCATGTTTGTAATTTGTTTAATTACACGGTGATTCTCATAAAAACAGTAGTTAAAAGTACTCACTTTGGTTATGATTTGTATGATTCTTTGACTTTGCCATTTTATCGAATTATGCGTTCTGTAAAGGAAATATGTTATCAATTATAACAGTCAACACTCAGTTTCCTAAGGAGACAGTCAAAACTCATCAAATTCTGTAAGATTTCTCTGATATTTTGCGAATAATTTCCAAATTCCAAAATACTAACCTAGAACAGCAAGAGAAAAAGACAAGAGGAAAACAACTCAGTTGACGGCTTAAATGTTCTTTTTAATATAGACTGTTACTTAGCATTAGTCTATTGGTATCTCTGTCACACTTGGAAAAATATGCTTTGTTATCCTGCTGTCAGACTATCACAACTCTTTGAATCATGTTTGAATCACAGTAAATCTTGTAACCTGAAACGTTTCAATGTTCCGTTTCACTCAAAAAGTGGTTTAAAAAAAAAACACCGGTTTGAGTGGTGGTATATATGTTCTGTGAGCAAGATTGTCTTAATTTAACTTGTGAGGAAATCAATAATCCCACTGAAAACAAATGCTGAGTTCGTGAAAGATACAGGCATTGCATTCATTTCCTGTATGACCTTCATTCTGGGCAGGAGGTGGCCCAGGTGGCCTGTATTCTGATCTGACCTCACAGAATGATTTGATTATACATACATATTAGTCAGTGGGTCATCTAACGGCCGAACCCAATAACCGATCTATCACATACTGGAGATAGAAAAACAAATGAAACAACAGAAAAATCAAGAAAAATGATATAGGTTTTCTGTTGTTTCATTTGTTTTTCTATCTCCAGTATGTGATAGATCGGTTATTGGGTTCGGCCGTTAGGGCTCTATGATGCTATCCTGATAATCCTATCTGATTGATACAGATTTAAACGTTACCTACACAAACTAGAATCAATATGTATATTTCTGGTGAAATAGCATTAGCATTCCATTTTCCAATAATCGTGTTTCATGACACTATTTTCAAGCCTCCTCGTACTTATTTGTTTCACCTTAATAAAAATCTTCGAGATAGAAACATATTTTTTTTTTGTAGAATTGAGAACCTCCTCCTTTTTAGGTGTTTTTCTGAAGCACAGACATATACTGAAGATACTGCCTACATCAAGCAAAAAGGCGTGAGTTTAATTATAATAAACCTCTTTTGGGCTGGCAAGTGTCTACTGACAAGTGACGAATCACGGACATGGAACGTTTCATTTCTTAAAACATTGTATTTTAAGCCTTAATGTCGATGAAAAACATTCTCTAGTACATTACATTCTTGTAGAATTTGAGAGATGAAACTCTGTATTTCATGCTTTTCATGTTTAATTTTATATACCCCTATATTTAAAACATGTGTCGTGTTGTCTGATAGCTGTCTTGTACTGTCAAGTATTCAATAAAACTAAGTCGAAAAGAAATACTAGTTTATTAATTTAACATAAACTAATTAATTAATTTCCTAGAAAATTACAATGGTGGTACTGGAGGGTGATTCCGGAGATGCCAAACCCGTATCTTCCGAAGAAACCGAAAAAGAAGAAGTCAAATCTCCGAGACTTTTAACATTAGAAAGTATCCTTTGAATTGGAAATAAGAATTTATTTGTGAATATACAATTAAGCCTAATACATCCTACTCTGTGTTTATAACTATAGCATAAGGTTTTATTCATAATCATCATTATCCTCTTATCTTTTACGTCAAAAATGGAACAATCTTCTCGTCAACATATTATAACTTCTCAGCATCTCAAATATTCCTTCAATGTGTGTTCATTTATGTATATGATTCAATGTGTGTTCATTTATGTATATGAATAACGTGTTGTAGTGAATGAACCGCCTAATTTTATCAATACCCAGTGTTTGGGCCGCATACCCCAAAGAGTTATGTGGACTGGTCATGCAATATGTTAGTGAACTAATCTGCTTAATATGTGTATGTATATGAAGCCCAGTTTTTCAGCCCAGCATAGCAATTTTTTCCATTTATTTTATCTTTTTCATCCAGAATACAAAGCTCAAACTTCAATGTTGGTTAGAACATAAACATTTTTGTTCTGGGCCATAAGATCTAAGGTAAAACTATCAAACTAAATAAATGTTATTCAGTGCTATAATGTTCCATATTACAGTATGCTTCGAGACTCCAAAACAATATTTCTTAACTAGAGAATCAGTTTTCCGTATCACAAAGGATGCTCAACAACAACATGGTCTTCGCCATGGTGACTATCAGCGCTACCGAGGGTACTGTTCTAGGCGCCTCAGGAGACTGCGCAAAGTGCTCAAAATACCACAGGTATGAATTATTTGGGATTAACAATATGCTGTTTAACTGTACAGTAGGTGTGCTTTACTTTGTAACCTGAATGGGGTGCATTGGGAGCATTTTGCCACCTATATTAAAATGCATTTATTTAAGCTCAGGTGATTGAACAAACTAACTAATATTTATAAAACATTAAAATAATATATAATTGTTTCCCTAAAGCTATTTTTATGGCTCATCAATTATCTCTGCCGTTACAATTGTTTAATGTTAGCTTGCATGGAATAAAAAATAAGTGTTTTCATTCCCTGAGATATATTCCAGCGAAATTTACACATGTAGAGTACATACAGTTTCTGTTGCACAGTAACTTAGTACATACATAACACTCTATTTTGGTTACTTGCATTTTTTTGGGCGGCAAAATGCTCATTGCCGACCCCTTCTAGGCAGTGGCGTGCAGTGGTTTGAGTTAGGGTAGGCCAGAGAAAATCTATACTATCTATACTAATATTATAAAGCTGAAGAGTTTGTTTGTTTGTTTGAACGCGCTAATCTCAGGAACTACTGGTCCGATTTGAAAAAATCTTTCAGTGTTAGATAGCCCATTTATCGAGGAAGGCTATAGGCATATATCATCACGCTAAGACCAATAGGAGCGGAGCAGCGATAAAGTATGTTTTAAAATCGGGGATTCCACGGGGACGAAGTCGCGGACAGAAGCTAGTAATATTATAAAGCTGAAGAGTTTGTTTGGTTTAACACGCTAATCTCAGGAACTACTGGTTCGAATTGAAAAATTATTTTTGGGTTCAATAGACCATTTATCGAGGAAGGCTTTAGGCTATATATCATCACGCTTAAGCCAATAGGAGCGGAGCAGCGATAAAGAATGTTTTAAAATCGGGGATTCCACGGGGACGAAGTCGCGGGCAGCAGCTAGCGACCAAATAAATTTTAAAAAATAGCCACATTATTCAGGGTTGATTTTTAATGAAATGAGTTTTTTTTTTTTAAATAACCTACATATTTAAAAAATAAAAAAAAACACATTTCAACCCTGAATAATGTGGTGTTTTTTTTGGACATTTTCTCTGGCCTACACTAACTTGAACCACTGCATGCCACTGCCTCTAGGGTTAGCAAAAAGTCCTTCCACTGGTACTTAGGGGACTTAAAAACACCAATGAACCAGTTATATGTGTGCAAGTACATACTTACTAGGTCTAACTCTTAAAATAAAATATTACATGCATGATGCATAATACTCATACATACATTAAAATCTGTTTGAAAACAATCCCAGCTCAGAAAAAATCAGCAGATGAGGCAAAGAATATTTATTTTGTATATTAAAATGTGTAAGTGGTGTCACTTACACATTTTAGTATGCAAAATACATATTGTGTAAGCATTTTGAGCAGCTAAATGCTTTATTTTATTAGAGGTCAATAATATTTTTCCAGAAATCTGTGCTAAATAAATGTATTTTTTTGTTTTCTGTATAACCAACTGCGTCTGACGGTCTATAATATTTTACAAGAATATTGCAATTTGATTTTTTGCCTTTTATTTTTGTATGGTGCCCTATAAAGAGTGATTCAATTCTATAATACTCATCCAGGGCGACAGACGCCACTACCGTCGTCGTGACGTCACCACCGTGCACCTGACTGCGACGTCTGCCGAGAGCCGGCTGCTGTGCGTGCCGCTGCTGCAGTCTGAGCGCGCTTGGGCGCACGCCATGCAGCTGCGCCAAGAGGCCAACACTGAGCCCAGGAAGAAGTTCCATCTGGTCGCGCGCTTGAAGAAGGCGTATGCTCATGCGCAGACGCTGTTGCAGTTGTGTGAGGTGAATAAAGGTTTTAGTAGA
This sequence comes from Hecatera dysodea, assembly GCA_905332915.2. Taxonomy (NCBI): domain Eukaryota; kingdom Metazoa; phylum Arthropoda; class Insecta; order Lepidoptera; family Noctuidae; genus Hecatera; species Hecatera dysodea. Next base: position 7,573,599 of record HG995295.1, read on the forward strand.
TATAATGTTGGGGTAATAGGGCAAGATTGTAGACACGTGACAGGACATTATATGATGGGCCAGAACAGAACAGCACACTAACCTTTGTATTTATTGGTCAGTATCTGAATTTATGTTATTTCTGAGCAATATTATTTAATTTGTGTGTTTAATTATGCATTTGCGAAAAGCCATTATCAATAAACCCACATCTATTACTAACATCGCCATCCCAATTTATTTGCGGTCAGCATGTCTTCTTCTTGCATACATCTCTATTTGCTATCATCTCAATAGTTACCATTTTTCTAGCCATATCTTCTTCGATCGTTGGTCTTCCTCGACCTGTTAAACATCTATCTTCTTACTCAAAGCTTGCTTTGCGGCAATTGGTCCTCGTTCCTCCACATCCCATGTAACCTTTATTGAATGTGTAGCAAAGCGGCGTGTGCGATGCGCGCACGCAGCTGGAGGCGGGCGCATACGCGGCGTGGCTGAGCGGCGCGCTGCTGGTGGAGCTGCAGCAGTGGCGCCCCGCCGCCGAGGCGCTGCATCGCGCGCAGCTCGTGCTGGAGAAGCTCTGCGCCGCGCTGCCCGAGGACGAGCGCATGGTTTATAAGCAGAAGGTATACAGCTCAGAACATTTCAATATCATCAATATAAAAAACAGAAGAGAGAAATTATCTTAAACAGCTTCACTTGTGATAAAATTATAGCTCCTTCAATTAAAGAATGCTTTAAAACAAATTTGTTCTTGCAGCGTATAATAGTAGTCGCACCAAGTGTATCGCCCATTTCCTTCGCGAACTTAGCTGAAAGAATCTACTTATGAGTATTGAAATTAAACATGTGGTTATAATTTTTGAATAGCTTTGATAGAGTTTCTATATACCTACAGCTACAGCTCAGTCTTAATTACATTCGGATTATGGACTCTAAAAGCTAAAAAAACTATGTTGCGAATAACAGAAGAATGAGGTTATTCTATTCGTTGTGGAGACTACCCCGTCATTTTCTCCCATCTATGTATCTGGAGCGAAGACGTCTTTTTTTTTTTTAATACAAATCTTTGCTAAATCTCAAATAAATAAAAACTAGAATAAATAAAAGATTACAATTTAGGCACCATCTCAACGTGCGAGTAAAGCGCCTCGAGTTTATGTTTTGCTCGTCAATGTCACTGGTCAAAACACCGTGAAAATATCGACGTTCATAGAATTGTTATAGAACGAAGTAGCAGAACGATAAGACCGCCGCGCCGTGAGGAACGATATAGGTGGTGGAGTTGGCACCTAAAGACATTTGAGTTTTGAAATTCTACATAATATGTTTTACTGCCCCCGAAAAATATTTCATATCAATTTTTAATATATTATCATAGATTAAGGATGGCGCTCGAAAGTAATCCAACTTTTTATAGGTACTTATGTTTATATTTTCTTTTTGTATATAGATACTTTTCTTTGTTCGTGGGTAATTCTGAACCTTCCTGGGTTAGAAAACAGGATTGCGATCTTTTCGTAAAACATTCAAACAAGACGTTTATAACTTGATCTGTATACAGGCTGAAGAGCTGAAGCCCAGTCTCCGGTACTGCGCGTACAACATCGGCGACGAGTCGGCGGCAGGTGACCTGATGGCCATGCGCGGTCAAGGGCTCATCGACAACCTGGACACACTCATGGCCCAAGCTAAGTCAGTCTCAATTTTGATAATTATTGAAAGGAACTCGTGGCAAAATAATAACAGCAGTACCGTTCGATCATCAAGGTTCAGCTGCATTTCCGTGGTTGATTCGTGTTTGGATGACCATCTTAACATACCGAGACTCCTCCGTGCCTCGGAACGCACGTAAAGCCGTTGGTCTTGGCTATCATTTGTAAATTTTGTGAGTCGTTACGGGTAGTCTGAAATCTGATAAAATCTAAAAGATATTTTTTTACCAAGTTACTGGTTTGTTGAGGTCAGATGGGCTCTTGATGTAAAATAATGGTACTCGGCTGCATCCGGTTTGACTGGAAGCCGATCTAATTCGTTTTGGAAAAGGCTCGACAGATTGCACCGCTAAAATGTTTATGTTGTTAAATAACACTGCGTTACACGATTTTGGTACCCTCTTAACTGATAGCTGGAATGAATAGGTAATGAGTCACAGATGAAATGTTCCAAACATATGTGGTATCCATCACGTCTAGTTTTCGAGGTACAGTCAATTATTTTTTCTACTACCCTCACTTTAGGCGTAAACCCCGCTTTCGATGTATTGTACTTTTTAAATATTTTGTTTTGTTTAGTAATCGTTTCCATTCGATAACGTCGACATCTTTGTGCATATTTTACTTGAAAATACAAAATGAATACTGGACTAAGTGGTCGTCGCAACTGCTCAAATGCACCAAATAAGTTTTGTTACGTTTGCGGACAGTATATTGTAAAATCACAAACGAAAAATGTTTCCGAAAAAGTGAGAAGTGCATATTTACTATATTTTGGACGTGCTATTAATCAAGATAAACCATGGATACCAAAGTTTTTTTGTGTTTCGTGCTATGCTACTCTCATATCTTGGTTCAATGGGAACAAGACATCAATGCCATTTGCCATACCAGCTTTATGGCGGGAACCTAGTAATCATTTTAATGATTGCTACTTTTGCATGACTGACATACGTGGTTTTACAAAGAAAATCAAGCACAACATCAAGTATCCTGACGTTCCTTCAATGTCGAAACCAGTACCTCACAGTGAAGAAATGCCTCCTCCTTTACCTCCCTCCAAAAATGAAATTGAGGTTCCAGAAGAACCAGATTTGCCAAATGTTGTAGAATAAAGTGAAGAAAGCAGCGAAGACCCCGAGTTTTTACCTTCAACAAGTTCTCTTGGCCGTCCACATCTGATAAATCAAAATGAATTGAATGATTTGATACGAGACTTAGATTTATCAATTAGGCAAGCTGAATTACTAGGATCTAGATTAAAAGAGTGGAATTTGTTGGCTCCTAACACAAATGTATCTGTGCAACGAAAACGTAATAAGGAACTGGCTTCATTTTATTCAAATTTTGAAAACATATGTTACTGTAACGATATCGAAACTTTGATGAGTGAGTTGAACATTCCTTACCAAACACAAGACTGGCGTTTATTTATTGATGGTTCAAAAACAAGTCTGAAAGCGGTATTGCTTCACAATGGCAACAAGTATGCATCAGTACCAATAGCATATTCAACTGTTTTAAAAGAAACATATGAAAATATGAAATCAATATTAAATTTAATAAAATACAAAGATTACGGCTGGAAAATATGCGCTGATCTCAAAGTTATAGCTATTTTGCTCGGATTACAGGGTGGATTTACTAAATACTGTTGTTTTCTTTGTATGTGGGACAGCAGAGCCACAGAAAAGCACTATACTACAAAAGTATGGCCAGAAAGGTCAGAGTTTGTTTGCGGAAAATCTAATGTGAAACATATACCATTGATAGATCCTAAAAATGTCATTTTACCTCCCCTCCACATAAAACTTGGTTTGATGAAAAATTTTGTGAAGGCTATGAATAAAGAGGGAGATGGATTTTTATATTTAAAGACAGTATTTTCAAAATTAAGTGATGCAAAACTCAAGGAAGGGATATTTGTGGGACCGCAAATACGCACATTGATGAAAGACCCAAATTTCGACAAAAAGCTTACTAATAAGGAACTTGACGCCTGGTTATCACTTAAAGCAGTTATAAAAGGGTTTTTAGGGAACCACAGAGCCGAAAATGCGGAACAGCTGGTTAACGACATGTTAAAGGCATACGAAAAGTTGGGTTCCAGAATGTCATTAAAAATTCACTTTCTTCATTCTCATTTTTCTTTCTTTCCATCTAATCTTGGTGCGGTCAGTGATGAGCAGGGTGAGAGGTTCCACCAGGATGTAAAGAAGCTTGAGGAACGATTTCAAGGTCGTTGGGACACAACCATGCTAGGTGATTACTGTTGGCATTTAAAACGAGAAGATCATTCAGAGCACAAAAGAAAAAGTTAAATTTTCATCATATTTTGTATTAAAATTTTATAAAATGGCTTTTTTTGAGTTTTTTTTTACCTAAATGATAAAATTAAACTTGATGAATGTAAAAAATTCTGGTTGATTTTATTAGATTTCTTTAAAATATGTTTTTGCCTTTTAATTTTTAATATAAATTGGCACATTCTTACAGAAGAAAAATGAGACGTGATGAAAAGAAAATTTGTATGTATGTTTAATAAGCGATAGGTATAAATAAGAAAACATGACATTTCAAAGCGGGTACTCAAAATTTTTTTTAATTTGTAACGCAGTGTAATCTACAACCTATCAAATTATTGAGGTGTAGTTCATCAGATGGTCAAACTTTTTTTTCTGGATGGGAAATCAACGGCTTCCCCCGCTCTGGGCGGAGCGGAAGGTAGTGTCAGACTTTTACTGACTAAAACCCACCCGTGATCCTTCTAGCGTCCTTTGAGTTCCAGGGCCGCGGTGACTCTTTCGAACAAATTCCGCAACCCTATCAGGCACTGACTCCTTCGCTAGCCTCCTGTCTCTGGACCATGGATTGAAATCAGATGGTCAACAACAGGTCATTATTAATTTTGGAATTAGTAAAGCTGGCAATAAAGGCACGTTTTCGAAATCATGGGCGTGCGGTTGACTGAGAACAAGAAAGACATAGCCCATGTCTCTCTCTCTCTCTCTCACATGCCCCATGTGACCATGGGGCATGTGTTCGCAGACATCTTTTGTGTCTATTCTACATCATACATTTGTCACACATCACATTTTTGTATAATTTCAGGGAGTCCCGCTCTGGCGTTATGCATGAAGTGGAATGGCGCGGTCGCAAGGTATCCGTGAGGCCCGAGAAAGTGCGGCTGTTCCTCATCGCTTTGCAAGATTTAGAAAAGTCCGTTGCCAAGGCAGAGACCATTCAGGCCAAGATCGATATCCTCGAGAACATTCTCATGGACTGCAAGGATGCTATTTCAGCGATCAAGGATGAGATCAAAACCGATCCGAAGTTGAAATCAGCTTCTGAAACGCAGATGTCTGGTATCAACTACTTGCTGTCGTACTTGATGTATGTGCGGCTGATGCGCACGGTCGACCGGAACAACTTGCTCGTACAACAGGCGGAGGAGGCTCGCAAGAACAACATACAGATCGACGGCAAGAAGGTCCGTCCACAAGACCTCACTAGGCTTTACGAGATCATCCTGCAGAATTTCACTGAACTACAGCAACTGCCCGGATTTGAAACCGACGCCGCTTACCAGCAAGAAATTGAGACACTGACGAAGGCATACCGCGCCTTCCGTTGCTACTATATCGCTCAAGTGCTAACCGGATTGCGCCGCTTCAGGGAGGCTCTCGCCATGTTAGAACGATGCAGCAACTACTCGACCGAGTCACTTGGCAAGAAGCTTGACGACAAACAACTGGTAGCGAAGTTGCAAGCCTTGAAAAAGGACATCGAGAGCTGCAAATTCGAAGTTCATGCTGACTCTGTTCTTGAAGACGATGAAGACCAGGACGAAGACACTAAGTATACTTCTGGCAAGTATAAAGACAAGAAGCCCCTAGTGGATCGCTTGGACGAATACCGCGAGGATACACAGGTCCTGACTAAGAACCCTAATATCTATAAGATGCCTCCATCTATGGAAGCCATTCCTTGCAAGCCGTTGTTTTTCGACTTAGCTTGCAATTTCGTGGAGTTTCCGAATTTGGACGATAAGACCGGCGCAGCTGACAATAAGAAGCAAGGCGCAGGTCTTACCGGACTGGTCAAAGGATTCTTGGGATGGGGCAAAAGTGACAAGTAAATTAGGTATTTGTACATACACATTGTCATGGGTTTTATTATATACCAGGATTTGTTTTTAAAGGTTCAAATTATATACATCTATAAATTAGTCAGTTTTTTATTTTCCATAAGTTTCAATGTCACTCATCTATAGTCATGACATTGCTCTCTGGTTCGTATTCATGGTTAATCATCCGCGTCTTAATAATTTGTTTGTAGTTAAAAGCTGATTTCCTCAGGGTAGCGAGTTCGTTCGAGGTCGAAGTTGATTTCGTATAAGCCGAAAAATTCCTTGTAAATAAAGTCGAATTTAGTTTAGATTGACGCCATTCCGTTCGAACTCCAATTTATTTGGTGTTCCTAAATTTAGCTACCTTGTCACATGCTTCTTAAAACATACAGAGAAAAAGCTGCACTTACGTATATCCAGCTAGCCATTCAAAGTTGTCTATCAAACAAACACATGTCATGTGTGTGTGTGTTGTGTGTCATGTGTGTGTGTTGTGTCATGTGTGTGTGTTGTGTGTCATGTGTGTGTGTTGTGTCATGTGTGTGTGTTGTGTGTCATGTGTGTGTGTTGTGTGTCATGTGTGTGTGTTGTGTGTCATGTGTGTCATGTGTGTGTGTTGTGTGTCATGTGTGTGTGTTGTGTGTCATGTGTGTGTGTTGTGTGTCGTGTGTGTGTGTGTGTGTTGTCGTGTCATGTGTGTGTCTCATGTTGTTGTGTGTTGTGTTGTTCTCCATGCGAAGTATCCTTTGAGATTGATTCCTTTGTCCATGGTATCTAGAGCGCTTTCTAAGGCTGCCCTGCAGTAGGCGACTCGCCCTTCATCATCGATGCCGTGCCGTCGCGGGTAGACCAACTTTTCTCTGTGATATATGTAGATTGGCATATCCCCGTATCTTTTTTGTATGCTTTTTAGTACGATGTAAACGCTGTTTGGCATTTGCTGTGGACAATAAGAATTCATAATAATATAAATTCTAAAGTAGCTTTGTCGGTTTGTTTCGTTTTTATTCGTTAACAACTGCAGCAATTTTGTCGAGTTTTGGTAGGTATATGGATTGGCGAAGAACAAATTGCTTTTCATCTCGGGAGAATGTTCCTTTTAGATACTCGTAATTATCGAGTTCCACATGGTACTGATTAAAATTTCGCTTTTATTTTACTGATTAATACTGTAAAATAAATAGGCATTTATAAATCACAATTCAATAACTTTTAACAGAGGAGGAGGAGGAGGTTTCGTCTGAGTGACCATAGAGGTCACTCACTATCATCCATAGAGGATGACACAGCAAATCGTGACGTGAAAAGCGAGGCATATGTAAGGGCACCGTATAAGGACTGACGCTGAAGTAGCCGCTCGTGCCACGAATGTACGCTTTCCCTTCTTCAGTAAAGTCCGACAGCCTAGACCTGGGTTAACCCTGAGCTGCACTCTTTTTCGCAACAAGCTCTAAAAGTTCTTTCGGAAATCCACCGTCTTTTGAGAAGATTGGATCTGTGTATAATGCCCACTGAAAATAAGTAGGTAAACAATTGAATGATACAATCATGAAGAAATGAATGAATGAATCATGCAAGTACTTAACATGGATTCTTAAATATGCAGAGAGATCCTGTGTCAGAGAGAGACGGAGTTACACAAGTTACAAGACGAATAGCACTATCCCTTTCCCTCACACTGAATCATGATAGCATTGGCACTTCGTAGTACGGCCACAGATGGGATTATTTACAATGTTTATCAATTTTTTGTAATACGCTATTCCTTCTACGTTTACATGGTCTGCGAGGCCGTTGGGCAGTATCCTGGACCAGGACAGGGAGAAGCGATAGGCGTCCATACCGAGTTCCCTCATCATCTACACGTCTCGCTCATACTTATGGTATGAGTCGCACGCTATGTCACCAGTGCTTGGTCGTCAATAGCTGCTGGGTTGTTATGGGTCAAATAATCCCAGATATTCTCACTTTTACCTAAAACACATCAACAAATAATGAATGATGTGTACTATTGATAAAGTTCAGTTTTAATATGCGAATAAGTATATTCCATGCTTCTTCAACTTGATACGATGCCGTGCTTGTTCCAAAGACGAAATCATGCGGAAACTTTCTGCTCTGCTTTACCTCGACTCATGTTAATATTGCTGCAGAACTAAGTAAAAGCAAACACAAGTTAGGTAACATAATTATGTGTGGCAAGTATGACAGATGTATGTAGATTGCATTATTGCAACTATAAGATCATCATGATTAGATTTAGGCTCTGTGATTGATTTTTAAGTCTTTATTAACATGAAAATTGCACCCTGCAGACAATTAGATCTAATTATGTACAATTGTATACAGTTCTTACAATTAGTCTCAACTTTCTTAAACATTTAGCAGATTTTTAAATTAAACTATTTACACATCATCAGTTCGTAGTACTCGATATCATTTGAAGGTAAGTCGTACCACTGACGTCAAACTCACATCAGTTTACCTAGGGGATTATTTTGCCTATTTGGGCAAAATATTTTCAAGACCCAATTTATTACTAACAACCCGCCCCGTCATAGCAATTTTGTACAAAATATATACCTACACAAACCTCGTTTATCGCTATTTCTATTTGTGAAAACCATAACAAATTCTGTTGCGTGGTTTAGAAGAAGCAAGCGGAGGAACAGACAGAGATAGTCAACTTTTGTTTTGCAGGATTTAGAGAAAATTATTTATTCTGTTTGGGCTTTAGATTTCTTCGAAGGAATAGAATAGATGTATACACTGGAAACATTAGTTTCTTCCGTTCAGTCGGGTAAAATCATTGAATCATAAATAAAACCTAACAAAAAATTAACACACGTAACTTCATATTGTTGTTCTTTTGCACTAAAGGATGGTGGTATTTTAGTGCATCGAACATAATGCTATAATCTTAGACATGGCAACTCGTCTTGAAACTGTAAAGATTATTGTGTTTAGATGTCGACTTTAATCGTTTTCAGTGACCTTGAACTTGTAGTCATGAAATTGTATGGCTGTTTTACGATATGGTGGTGTGGTGGTTGTATGGGTAATATTATTTTCCCTTGGATTCAATTCGATATTTTTTCGTCCGATAATTCCAGTTAAGGCCAAAATTAAGTGTTTGTTAGGAAAATAATTGCGATTGTTTGAAACAAAGTGTTAAACTCGAATATATTATTATGCATAAGAGTATGTACAACTATCATTATATGTTTTATTCATTGTATCTATAGGATGTACAAAAATGTATTACATACACAAATGTATTTAAAGTTAAGACGATGGACTGTTACTTTATCAAATATAATTTAGTTATTTAGCACAAAGGGTCGCAATAAAACTACTAACAATATTCAACAAAAATATTTTACACAAAACTAAAGAAATCGTTCTGTTTTGGAAGTACAAAAATATAATATAACTTTGAAACAATATATTTTACATCATAACATTTACATTTTATAAAATCACATTAATTGAGTGTAGTAATTGCGCTACTGTGGATTTAATATGATCACATACAATGTACAGTCAAAGGAATATCCAGGCTAGCGAGATACGTGGCCATACAGTGAACACCGAAGCGTCGACGTGTTTAAATTCATCTACAATACATGGAACAATATCTATGAAATAACTATGTATTTACAAAACATAGGTACAATAAATCCAAATGTCAATATCTGCAGCTAACAGTGATGTAAAAAAACATTACCCAAAAATCTAGTCGTCAATCATATGTCGTAGACACTGGCTGATAGTAAACAATTCCGTATTCCGTATGGCATTAACAATAAAAATATTCACACTTACTGTCAGTTTTTCTAAAGCTATTCTTCAGCACAATAGTGTCGTATTTGAGATGTATGAACACAGGCAGTCGAGCGGCGGCGAGCGGCCAGCGCCTAGCGCGGCGCCAGCGGCGGCCAGTGCTGCGTGTTGTGCGGCGCGCGGTCCGCCGGCGCCAGCAGCTGGCCGCACGTGGCGCACATGTGCAGCTCCTCGCTCCTCCCCACCATCAGCTCCTGCTGTTTCGCGATGTCGGGCAACAGAGCCACCAGCTCCGGGAACACCGCGTCAAACTGCGACCCCAGCGCTGATCGACAGTGCTGGTGGAACTGCTCCGCACTGATAGAACTGTCACGGAACGCTCGTGACGCGACCTTGAACTCCTCAACAGCGTCGGCACCGCCCAAAGCGACTGCAAACTGCTTGACTAAGGCTCGGTTTCTATGCTCGAAGTTCGGCGGCGGCATGTAGTTGTGCAAGGGCGCGGGGAACGTCTGGCCGGCCGAGTTCGTGAATGTCATGCCGTCGCAGGCCGGGCGCGGCTTGAACCCCGGCGGCACGCTACCGTTCGCCATCTTCTTGTTCGGCAAACTGTTCTCACTACGCGAGTTTAGTGGAGGATAGTCTTTAGCAGCAAGACTGAAGTCCCCGTTGCCACCGTTCCTATTCTTTTCAGTGTTGACCGTTGTGTCTACGGTTTTAACTTTTTTGTCTTCGACAGTTTGGTTATTATTATTAGCGTTGACAGAAGCGTACGACTCCTTCAGTAACTTCTTGTCGTTGGTCCCGTTCACGTTGTACGTGTCGAGTAAGTTTTCCTTTTTACTGTTTTGTTTTTTCTTTTCCTTTTTGCTTAGTTTTGTGTTTTCGATATTCTGGGGTGGTGGTGGGGTTGGTTGAGGTTGAGTTTGCTTTTTGGACTTTGATTTGGTTAAGTTGATGGGTAAAGTGGGGAAGTCTGATACAGCATTGAAGGCCGGTTCCCTGGGCGTCGGAGGAGGCTCGGGCTTGGTCGGCTTCTGCTTCTCTTTGGACTTGGACACGGTGATCCACTGTGGCGGAGCCACCGGTGCGGATGTGGATGACAGAGCGGGGAACGCTTCCGAACTTAGAGGAGCCTTCTTATGGTGAGTCTGGACGTGGTTGCTCTTTAGAGCTTGCATCTCTTGGCTGTTGATTAGAGACACCTGGAAAAGAACAATTAACATTGTATTATATTGCTAAAACTATGGTTTGGTGGACTGCCGTCAATGATACCTATGCCAATATTTTTCTAAACCTTAATGTACCTCACCAATACTATATTTAAATACTACACTTAAAAACTATAAAAGCTACCTTAGGCGCCTGCACAGTCCCAGCCCCGATGCTCGGATGGTCGTCCCGGGCGAGCCCGAGCGACGGGAAGTCGTCGTCGTTGCTGATGGGCGGCGGCTTCTTATGCGTCGGCGGCACGGAGATGCGGTGCCCGCTGGTCTGTGTGAGCCGGAAGTTGCTGGCGCTGGCCGGCTGGCTGTGCAGCTGGATCGACACGCTGGGCTTGGCTGGAACGACGGATTGTTCAATGTAGAGGGTTCGGTGAGACGATGATATTTGAGAGAGTTTTGAAAACGGATGCTAAGGAACTCCGTAACCGTAACCGAAGCTATCGGATACCTGAAATAAAAATCTATCTGAACCCGTTTCCGATATAAAAGTTTCGGATAATTTTGGATAGGGGCCAGTGGCGAAGGGTGATATGTTAAGAAAGGTAAGCCGAAGCAAAAAAAAACTTGAGTGGTGTAAAGGGACATCCAGACGGAACGAAGTTCTTGTCTTGAAAAATCATACTTACGCATCTAAATGATGATTTAAAGTTTTAGGTAATTGATCAGTCTCACTACATTCATCTGATCTCTCTGCAGTTATGTTTTGTACGATTGTATTTTGTAATTTCTTTCTCTCACGATATTTACTACATCTTTGTGCATTTGTCTTTTTTCTTGATGTTATAGTTTGTACCTAAGTAGTCGATGCTTTAGTATGAAATAAAGAATTGTACATGTACATACACACACACACATAATATATATCAAACATAACTGTTTAACACACCCATCCAAATCGTGACCTCACTAACAGCTGCTTAACTCAACCCATCCTTTTCGCAACTTTGTCAACAGTTGCTTAAAACACCCATCCAAATCGTGACCTCACTAACAGCTGCTTAACTCCACCCATCCTTTTCGCAACCTTGCCAACAGTTGCTTAACACACCCATCCAAATCGTAACCTCATTCACAGCTGCTTAACCCCTCCGATCCAAATCACAACCACAATAACAGCTGCTTAACCCCACCCATCCAAATCGCGACCTCACCAATAGTTGCTTAACACACCCATCCAAGTCGTAACCTCATTCACAGCTGCTTAACCTCTCCGATCCAAATCACAACCTCAATAACAGCTAGGTACTTAACCCCACCCATCCAAGTCGTGACCTCACTAACAGTTGCTTAACCCCTCCCATCCAAATCGTGACCTCACTCACAGCTGCTTAACCTCACCCATCCAAAACCGCAACCTCACTATTAGTTGCTTAACTCCACCCATCCTTTTCGCAACCTTGCCAACAATTGCTTAACACACCCATCCAAATCGTGACCTCAATAACAGCTGCTTAACCCCTTCCATCCAAATCGTGACACAAAAAGTGTCGGTACAACTTCGTTCCAAAAAAAAACATTAGGTATATGCTTACTTCCATCTCGCTCACGCGCACACATTTTGTATTACTGTCTCTTAGCATAACTCGGCGGATACCGGCTTACCTCGCGGCCTAGAATCGCGGTGATCATAGTGACGTCATGACGACTATTTTGCCTTATAAATTGAACTGTCAATAAGCCGAAAGCGCCTGCGAGTTAAATAATGTTGTTGAAGAGCAAATTTTGTAGGAATTGAATATCCATCTGTGTATGCGTTTTGTGATGTTTCTCTACTTTTAACAGTACCTACTGATTGTGCGATTTTTCAATTACGATAGAGTATTTGTGTTCCAAACTTCTGAAAGGAAGCCGGCGGGAATCGGCTTATGACCACGCTTCGCCACTGATAGGGGCGAGAGTCTAAATGAGACACGTTTTTCTAACCAGCCGCAGCCGCAGCTACAATAGTCGCGCGTGTCACTTGCAACCGATTGAACCGACGAATTGATAATCCGGAATAATATCATATCTATAACTATCCAGATCGGCATATATCCAGATCTGAAATTTCATATCCATTACATCTCTGGTTTTGAATTAGTGTAGTTGAGGATCGCCGTTTATCCCGTCATGAATCGCCAGAAGCCAGAAAATCTGACTGCAGTGTTGCGAAGAAGTACCATGTGACCCATTTGATGGGTTGTGGAGATCTGGTAGACAGCCGCTTCACGTGAAAACATTTTTTTTACAGAAAATACAACCGACTTCTGAAATTATTAGAAGTAAGTGATGGTAATTTTTTGTAAAAAAGTTTTTTATTTTGCAATTTTAAGTGGTGATATCCCACATCTAAATGCACCCATACTGGCGACTATAAACTGGTGTAAGCAATAAACAGACATGCGATTTAAGCAATCCCTGAAGGTTTGCTATCATTTAAATTGAAGAGTTCCGTTTCCTACATTTCCGCATAACTATGATGAAACTAAGATCAAAGCTGGTACATACAATTCCTGAGGATGGTGGCGGCGACGGTAGCGGGCGCGGGCGCGGCGGCGCGGGGCGCGCGCGACGGGCCCGCCGCGCCCTCCAGCGCGGGGAAGTTCTTGTCGTTGCGCAGCAGCCCGTCCGCTCCTGGACGCGCATACACACTATGTTCATACTTTGTGAAGCAGTCAATCTTTTGTCATAATACTGATCGGATATCGGACTCGCAAAATGCTAAGTAACAGTTGTACGGAAATATTAATTACTTTGTGTGTATATGTATAATTATAGTTCTGACAGTATCTGTAAGTACGGTGGTGACAGTAACCTAGTATGTATAGTACCGACAGTACCTTTGTAAGCACGATGCGGCCCAGACATCATCAGCCCGGGCGCGGCGGGCGTGGCCGACAGTCGCGGGAACTGTTCCACGCTGCCGGTGTCGATGTTAGCTTGCGTCATCGTTGGAGGAGGCACTGGAGCAACGACCGGCTCTTCACGAACTTGATCCCGGTGATTCCTGTCTCTGGAATAACAGAAAATAGTATATATTATTAGTTCTACATTTTACAAAAATCGTGTATTTAGTTTTTCAAGTATCAAGAATAATGGGCACGACACCATTGCGGTGATAAGTCCCTTCTTTGAGGAGTGGTTGCGGAGACGCCGTGGCGTCCTCACCTTCCGCCTGACGCAGGCGCTGACCGGACACGGCTGCTTGGGTGGAGCAACGCCGTGTCCTCGTCGAGGCGGTCGGCGACGGCGACTTCTCCCTCCGGCTATGGTTCAATCCATGGTCCGCAGCGAGGAGGCATGGGAAGCGGACACCTTCTTCTGCGAAGCAGTAATGCTAGCGAAGGAGAAGGAGGACCGCGTGTAGGAGAGGGGAACCTCACGCTCCAGCCGTGGCAATAGAAGACGCCCCGGGCGTCGGGAAACGCAGGGCGATTCCTGGCCACCATAAGCGCGGACCTGCGTATGGCGAGCTATGGGTGGCTCGCCGTCCGATAGGAACCAGGCCCGGGTCGACAGCGCGTCGTGTTCCACGCGCGCCTCAAAGAGCTGTCAGCAAAGAAGACGGGACCCCATAGGGTCAGTGCCTGCTAGGGTTGCGGAATTTGTTCGAAAGCGTCACCGCGGCCTTGAACGCAAAGAGCACTAGAAGGATGACAGATGGGTTTAAGTTAGTGAGAGTCTGACACTCCCTTGCGCTCCGCCCAGAGCGGGAGAAGTCATTTGATGATTTCCCATACAGAAAAAAAAAGTGGTAAGAATAATGTCGTAATCCTCACAATCCTCTTCACTAGTACATGAGGGCAGCTACGTCATCAGTGTGAAGTACTGGTCTTAAAGGTGATCATCAGTGCATTCGCTCTCCGATAGGTCAGTAGCGCTTGTGAGGCGCATGGGAGTGCCCCCATTTTGAGAGTGTTGTTCTTCCCGTTGTTTTCTGCGATTGTCTGTGGTTTGCTGTCGATGATAATTATGACGATGACGTACACCAAATACACTGGCGCCGCTTGTTATACCTAATCTAATTGACTCTTTTATCATTATTAAGTTACTTAACCTGTATAATGAATTACATACCATAGGCAAAATGCAGAATTTACATCATGTAACACTAGCTTTTCAATTCGTATTTGATTTTTTTTTCTTATTTACGTAGTTACAATTGCAGTTATTTTAAAAGGTACATATGTACCACGAAAGAGTTGGGCATACAGACAAGGATTGATCTTGATTTAACACAGTGCAACCCCAAAAGGGGACGTAACTAGAAGACACATATATGTAGATAATATTTTATGTTATCTATACTAATATTATAAAGAGGAAGGATTTGTATTTTTGTGTGTAACGAATAAACTCAAAAACTACTTACTGGACCGATTTCAAAAATTCTTTCTCCATTAGAAAGCTTTTAAGCATTCACCCTGAATAACCTAGGCTATACTTTATCCCCGTATTTCCACGGGAACGGGAACTACGCGGGTGAAACCGCGGGGCGCTGCTAGTTCTAAATAAATCGACTCGCTACTTTCAATGAACTCGATTTATTAGAACAGATTCAAAGGCACACTTGAAGCAATTTGGGTTTTTTTGGAAGAGTATTTTTTCTGAGTGGTCCCATTTCAATTTGTTGAAGATCTGAGAAGAACGGAGATATGCAAAGGAGCTCTTCAAAAAATGATAGCAAATCTTCCGGGATTGTTGAAATCGCGTGTCTGTTTATTGTTAACACCAGTTCGTAACATAACATCACGCCGGTACGCTGTGGAGGCGTACGCTCATGTGTACAGGTAACTCTGGTACACGCTTACCAATTATATTCTATTTTTATGTCTTTAGGGTTATCTGTTTGTGTGTGATTATGTTTGGGTTAGGTTTAGTTATAGCTATATTGTATTTTCATTGGACGTTGAACTTCGAAGATACACCATTGACTCAAATTAAAATTAATAAAAATCTCGAAAATGAAGTAGCATATTGTTGGGTTTATGTCAACCCCAAAGCAAAGTAGATGGGTTGGTCTGGATTTGGTCTGAGAAGGCACATTATGGAACTTCTTAACGGCAAATAACGTAAATGTATAGACTAATGTATAGACTGACTCATGATGTGTCTAACTTCAATTTAGTTGTGGATCACCACTAAAAAAACACTAGAAATTATAAAACTTTCACTTCGGAAATTGTTATCAATAAATGAAGAAACCAAGTCAAAGACACCGACTTCCGAAATTAAAGTTTCGTTTCGTTTTTTTTTTAAAAAAAAACTTTGCTCCACACTAAGATTTACTCCTGTATCGTGGGTGCGTTCACAAACATGTAAACTCACATACACGAGTTTAAGGTTCTGTCGATATTATTTTATGTAGTTTCGCCTCTTTCGGGGTTGCACTATATCAAGGGACATACTGTACAAAGTCAGTGTCAGCGCACGTGTAGACAGGCGTGTCGTGAGCCACAATACCTGGGCGTCCTCTGCACGGCATGCGGCGTGATGTTGAACTGCAGCTCCAGCGTGCGCGCCTGCCGCGCCGCCCCGCGCGCCAGCCCGCGACCGTGCACCGTCGCCTTGTGGGCTGGTGGCGACAACCATCGATAAGTACTAGTAACTAGTAGATTTACTATGCAGTAGTAGATAAATGAAAGACAACTAACTAAAGGACTGATTGACTATGCACTGATTTACAAGTGTCCATGTTTCTAGCACGTTTGGAACGTGCAACTCTGCCACGCTGGCGATGGAGGCAGTGAGTGCTTTTGCTGCCGACCATACTCAGTTCCCTTGTGGCGTAGCTAACATCATATTTTTGACTGTAAAACTTTTCTTTACAGTTAAAAAGTGCTTGTGAATGTCTATTAATCTATTTGAAATAAATGTATTTGATTTGGACAAGGACTCCCTAGAAAGAGCTCATTGACCATGTTCTTCAAAAAGGCTAAGTTGCAGTACTCGTAACTGGCGTACGAGTTGGACCAGATATATGACGGTAAACGAAGCAAAGTAGTATGTCAGGATCGTAGCAGACGGCGTTCTATAGTTTCTACGTCCCGCATGGGAAGAAGTTTTGACTTTATATATTTTTGTTTCAACTTAGTAGTGGTTACAATACTGGAGAGAACTCTCTCAATATCTAAAAGACGTAGTACACAAAACAACGTTTGAAATAATGGTAAAGGTATTTCTAAAATTATAATGATATTTAAAAACCAGATTTCATGCTTCCATCACGACAAATCAGGTAGAACCATTCACAACTTATGTAGTGCATCAGAAAAGCATGGAGCTTTAAAAGATTTTGCCAGTGAAAAATGTTTTACTATCCTAAGGAACCTGCCACTACCGGGGAAAAATAAATTATATGCCCTAAAAAAAATATATTCCAGTCCCTTTATTCGAAATCCTTTCAGCCGCTTTGGTGTGATTGGTTAACAGAACATTCGGAGGTCATAACGACTAATACCAACATAATGCAACTCAACCCACCTTTAAGATCAATTTCGCTCCTAAACACGGCAGTCAAGTGCTGTCCAGCGCACTCCCCCTCCTCACAAAGATAGTGGTCGGTCCGGAAGTGATGTGCGAGCGCCGAGTGCGACGCGTAGTACAGGTTGCGTCCGTCCGCGTCGCACAGGTGGCAGTACAGATGTTCTTTGCGCAAGTGCCGGTACAACTCGTCCGCATCCATGAAGCGCTCTTCGCAAAACTCGCAAAGAGGATGCCCCCTGTTAGACAAGATAATACGAATAAAATCAGGCCTGTAATTCCCCGGTTGAGTAAGCACAGTAGTTCTATAGATTCAACGTGTAACAGAATAAGCTACAATTACTGAGGTCATTTTATTGATAATTATGAACAACTTTTACTATGGAAACCCCAAAATCCGTTCTCTGCCTCCCATAGCATGAGGACTCTGGCCCATCAGTCCTTATGCATCCTACATAATATGTATGTGACCCGCCCAATCCCACTTCAGCCTGGCAGATTTGTAGCCCAATTATGCCAGATCCCTGTTTTTGAGCGAATTGCCGAATTATGGTAGGTATTACATATTCGATCGCTGAGCCTAATACCCAAAATACTTCGCTCCATCGCCTTTTGCAAACCTCGAGGAAGTGACGACTTTTAGGCGTTCATGACGGAATAATCAAAGAGGACAACACACCGGGAAGAGTGTAAGGCTATGGGGGAGACCTTTGCCCAGTAGTGGGACAATAAAGGCTGTGCATACATTTATGTATATCAGGGTGACTAGTCGCCTAACAAATTAAGGAAATAACATTTTTATGTTACAATAGGAGATAATTTTAACTAGAATATTATTATAGTTTCATGTTCGGCACCGTATAATTTGTAAACAGAATATTGTATGGCAGAAAAACATGAACATTTAATAAGACATTCATACCGGCTTCCGTTGTAACAGATCTTAAAACAAAACACGGTGTTCGCATATTTTCCGATATCGCTAAGCGCTTATCAGTATGTATTTCGTCGCTCGCGTGTTACAGGAATTCTAAAGCAACTCTAAACATAAAAACCCACAGCTTCATTCCTCCTACTAGTTTAGAGGTTAGGATTATATGTATTTCGAAGTGACTGACTGGGCAAACATAAGACTTCAGAAAACTGCTACTAAGAAAAGTCCGAATAGAGAAACCAATCAAGTAAACCCCAAACTTAGTATTCGCGGCCGTTAACAATACGACGCTGTCAAATATATTACTGGAGCCATAGGATCAGCGCCCTAGGGCACATATCGATGAATGCTGGTTCATACGTAATATTTATTAGGGACATGACATAACAGTAATTAGTTATAATTATAAATACAGCTGATAGCTAAGCATGATTGTGGAAACTGCACTTAACAAAGCTTTTATCATTTATTGCTATGATAAGAAACGCGTGTCACGTTTTACGCAAAATACGTATTTATTTGATAGATATAAAATACTCGTAAGGCCATATTATGCGATGATAAAATTAAGATGCCGTAGATTGTGATCGATCGATATCGACTGTTCGGAAGTGTGGCATACGCCGCGGTCGCGGTCGGCTTGATTACGTTTATGGATCGACTTCGTATTAAGTTTTGAGCCATCAATGCCAATTCTTGAGCATTTTGAGCAAATAAACACTTTGACTGTCGGCGTCAATTACATTTTTTCCAATTTCTATGCAATTAACTATGGATTGTGGTATATCATTTGCCAGGTAATTTTGTTAGCTTTCAAATGATATAAAAAAGGTGTATTTTTTTAGTTTTTTACTTAAACTTAGGAAATTATTGCAATAGGTCGAAATAGGGTATTTTACTGTAAAAATCTAATTAGTCCGTCTGATAGATTTACAAAAAATATTGGACACGTATTTTTTCTTTTTTCACGTAAACAAAAAATGAAGACGATAGAGTGCGTTGAAAACTCACGTGACGTCACTACGTTGCTACAATTTTTACCAGCGACGTGACGTCACGTGAGTTTTCAACGCACTGTATCGTCTTCATTTTTTGTTTACGTGAAAAAAGAAAAAGTACGTGTCCAATATTTTTTGTAAATCTATCAGACGGACTAATTAGATTTTTACAGTAAAATACCCTATTGTGGACGTCTAAACGCCCACAACTGAACGAATGAGGAATGAATATGAAAAGATAAAAAAATAAGTTTCCTGAGGGCTTCCTGCGGGACGTCCGGCCACTCTTCGACTAAAGCAGTTTTCAGGGTCTTCTATCGACGCCGGAGCTATACATCTTCCGTACCGGTCTTTTCAGCTAGCCCCGTTTTTAAAAATTGGATTCATGTCAGGACTAGACTGGCCAGTCTCGACATTTTGGGAATCGGGATTCCCACAATAGACTAAAAATGTAAGTCTTCTGTTTTTACGTTCCTTGGCATAAGGTGAAATAACCTTTGGTTTTGAAATTGAATTATTATAAATAAAATTGTTTTGAGCAACGCGCGATGAAGCGATTCCAGTTTTTAGTTCGCGAGTGTATTTGGACCTTAAGGTGTAAGGTCTGTGAATCATATATATAAAACAGGACTTTCGATAGATTGCCCAAGATAGGTACATAAATAAGTGTCGCAATACTCTCTACTGGCGATGCTCCAATTATAGAGTTTGTACCTTACTCCATTCCCTGAGTACTAATCACACCTATATATATAATAGCCTAAGTTACCATAAAATTAAAAACTTAAAGTTACAATCTTAGGTACCTCGGTCTTACAAAATTTAATCGTATTTGCATTTTATTTTCTTTTATTACGTTCCGGGCATTCCGGTAGTAAATAAGTTTTAATATAGCGCGAAATAATCTGTAATGGATTTAGTTTTATAATCCTATTTGTGTGGTTATGACACAGGATAGATCTGTGTGGAAAAGAGAGAAGGATAGGTTTGCCCAACAGTGGGATATTACACGCTCAATTAAGGATAGAAGTTTACCTGTGTGATGTGTCATCCACATCACCTCTCCGTCGATGATGAGCCAGTTCTTGACGAGTATAGCACTTTCTCTCCATAGTGAATATCTACAAATTGCATAACATTATGTTAGTGACGACATTATAGAGTTGCACTTCATTGCTCCCGTTCAAGTAATTAACTATTGTTTACGTTATACTTGATAACATTTACTAATGATTGTTACAAAAAATTATAAATAATTTGTCGAGTACATTGTCTAGCTAGTTTATTAGTTTGATATTTTTTTATCGGTGAACGGAGTTTTTGCGTGAATGTATATTACGTCACTGATTCGCTAAAAATGTAGGTAGACCTACATTTAGGTACTACTACATTTACTTAGACAGCACACTGCATTGCGTAAGTTATGTTAAGATGATGCATGATGGCAAAACCACATTTTTATAAAGTCTCAAATTTGTTACATTTTGTAACAAGAAATATTATAACTTATGTATAAATATTTTAGTATGGGAAAGATGAGATTTCAATTTAAATGAGGTCAACAATTTTTCTATGCAATGCACGTTTTGGACTTGTTTATATTAGTCGTCGTCGTCATTTAGTTTTTATTGCTTGTGAGCAATAAAAACTAAATGACGAAAGAGCAACATTAATTTCATTATATTTATTTATTAATTTCATTAATTTCGTTATAATATTTTATTTATAAACCTATGAGGCTATTTATTAATTTAGTTAAGTATTTACAATAGAAAAACACAAACCAGAAACTGAGTAGTAGAACAAAAGAAAATATAAGTATTTCTTACCCTTAAATGCTTAACGCAGAGATCACAAAAGTATCTCTCATGGACTTTTCTCATGTGATCACTCAGCATAGTGAAAGTACGAAATGGTGGAATCTTGTCACAGATCTTGCAGCGGTTCTCTAGAAGCAGTTCGTAAGCCTGTTTTATCTCTTCACTGCAGAACCCGATCTTGAATTGTCTCTCAAAGAGACGGTCCGTAAACGCCCTGTTGCGGAGCTCCTTGTAAGGTTGTACAGTGTCCGTAAATACAACCTGTGCAATGTGATTTGGATTAGTGTTGCCATATTAATAGGTTTTAAAAGGAAATGAAAATTAATAAATCCTATGCATATTAAGGCTGGTCTTTTCTTAAAGGGTAGTAATTTAAGTTCAAAATCAACTGTTACAAATATGTATTATTTTTACTACTGTAAAAGTCTCTACTATATACTGTTTTTATACGCAGACTAGCAGCGCCCCGCGGTCCCAACCACATAGTTAGCGTTCATTCGGTACAAATAAACAAAACAATCTAATTTGAAAATGAAAGATTTTTTTTTGTTTTGTTGAATCAGAGATGATTTTTTTTTTGGAAAGGAAAAAAAAAGACCTTCAGTATCTTAGACTAAAGGGTGACTTTCCCTCTTACAAACAACTCAAACAAATCAACAACAACAACTCAATCTATAACTTAACAAGGAGATAATTGTGTAAAGTTAATTTAGGGTAAACCACCCAATTATTATTGGCACTTTAAGACACTGGACGACACGGTTGGCGCAGTGGTTGAGCGTTAGGCTGCTGCGCTACGTGTTGCGGGTTCGATCCCCACACGGAACAAATGTATGTATGGCCTACAAATAATTGTTCCGAGTCTGGGTGTCTTCTGTATGTGAGTATTCATGTTTGTGAATGCACTCACGTTACAGGAGTAAATTCTAGTGTGGGGAAACGTTTTTTATCAAAAAGAGTGAGATTTGTGTCTTTCAGTCTGAAATTAAATTATCATCAAATCTCAATTAGAAGACTAGCTAAACTTGTGTAGTAGTAGTAGTATGTATTTTGTTATCTACCATAAATATTTAAAGTTTTAATTATTATTATTTTTTTTAATCCACTATATAAAACACTATTCAAAAGTATGGCTAACATTTAACCAATTCCTTAATTTATTATCTGCATCAGTATTCATTAAATGCTGGACACTGATCAGGCTGTGGTTTATGATCTGGTTTCTTATAGGGAAATTGTAACATAGCTCGAGGCACCTGATCTGATATGATCTAGCTGCTATCAAATGAAAAATCCCATTATTAGCACTCAATATTCTGTAATAGGCACTACCAAAAATTTGCTTTTGCTATTGGCAGAGGGGCCAATAAAGGAAATTTGATGAAGTTTGTTGTTAAATATGCACATGTAATAAATAAAATGAATAATCATTGAGTAGGTATAGTAAAGTACATCAAATTATTTTGAAAGCATCAATTAGTTGAATAGCAGAAATATATTATGATTTATAAAACATCATGACCACAAAATGTCAGCTGTTCTTCTAAATTATAATACTGTTTTATGCATCAACTAAAACTAAACTAAAACTAAAATCTATGGCTTTCAGCTTTTATTCTTTTTCAAAATTAACTCTAAATTGCCAATAATTGGAGGAGTGTCAATGATTGGGTGGTCTACCCATTATACATGTTTTTAATTATGAAATATCTTTGGTTCCTCTCCTTGCTTTTTATCCTATTTGAATATGTCAAGCTTAACTTGTGTACAAAATAATTTGCCTAGCCTTTAACCAATTACATTGGGATCGGCTTCCGGTCCAACCGGATTCAGAATATTTTGAATGCCAGAATATTTTGAGGAGCGCTGCCTACCAGACCAATTGGATCTTGGACTCAGATTAACATGCTTTCCAAGGCATGGAGGAAACACGCTATGTTAAGATGGTCCCATCCCCATATCAAATTAGGTAAGCATTGTTTAGCAAATTACAGCTGCACTGGTCAATCTCCAAGGTTAACCTTTAGATTGCCCAGTGCAGCTGTAATTGTTTAGCCTTGAGCTTGTGGGATATAGAGAACACTTGTTGTGAGTATACATATAATGGGTGAATAGCTAAGAGTCTTTGTCCTCAGCCTAATTTATTGTTCTAATATTTAGGGAATATTTAATGTTTTAATATTAAGGGACATTGTTTTCACAATGACATCGCCCCCCCTCCGAAAAAATCTAGCTAGTGTAAACTAACATAATAAAGGGTAAAGTATAATTTATGTTATTTTAATACAGTTTGTTTTCTACAGCAGCTAATAAACTGTGTCATCAAACTTCATGATGCCCAATCATGAAGTTTGATGACACAGTTTATGTCAGACGTCTCCGATGACTCTGATGTATGGATATTTTAGAATAGGACAATATTATAATTATACATTACCATAAGATAAATACATTGACCATTGACCATTGATTGATTGGAAATGAAATTCATTCATACAATTTAAAAACTATTGTGTAATATTATGATTGATGATGAGACTTTTAAGATTTTAGATTAGTTGTGTAATTACAATTTAATTACTTGACCATCCAGTTGTATATTATAGTTTTGTTTTCTAAGTATGTTATGAGTGTCAGTTTATAATTCAATGCTGATAATAACAATATTTATTACAAGAAACATCACTAAAATAAATCAAAACATAGCAATCAACAAAATACAATGAGACCAGTGAGAAAATCATACTTTATAATAATAAATAATAATAATAATAAATATCTTGGGACAACTCACACACGGCTATCTGATCCCAAGCTAAGCAGAGCTTGTGTTATGGTAACCAGACAACTGATATACATACTTATATAATTTATAAATACATACATATTATAGATAAATCACACCCAGACACAGAACAAACAATCATGCTCATCACACAAAGTTTATCCTGGGTGGGAATCGAACCCACGACCTCCGGCTTTATAAATGTTCCACATAATTATCTCATTGTGCTATGTATGAAAAGTTTTTCAATATAGGAATATGCTATTGTTGAAGTACACAGAATAGTGGAAACATTCGCCTATTATGAAATAATGCAGAAGATTCGCTGAATGTGTATATAATACACAATGTTGCACAATGAGAGCCTGTGCTCTGAGGATATAAGAAACATAACATTCACCATTTAAACATAACTCTAACTTACCCTTGAAAGGTCTTGCCTGCAGATAGGACACTCATTCTGCAGGCAGAGCACCCGCATTCGGGTGGAACACTCGAAACATACGGGATGGTCACATTCGCCAACCGAATAGTATAAAACGTTCTTGAAACACACTACGCAAGTATTCTCGTTTGAATTCGAGTCAGCCATTGTTTCGAGCTGGGTTCTGAAAAATTATACACGGAACTACTATAGGAACACGATGTGTGGCCAATAATGGTAAAATTTGAAGGATAAATACTGTATATACCTACGTAAGATTGAGAAAAGGAAGGACGAAAATTTCGTAGTGCTGAAATGACAACTAGACTAAATAGTTGCCATATAAAAACAATTCCGACAAATAAAGACGTCTATCCATTACACGTTTTTATTTATGGTCACCAGGAAGGTGTTTCATTGACAGACTTTTACCGTCATTGGAAAACCGTAAAATTGACTATGTTCAATTATTTGGTCGCTCTCTAATACCGAAACGGTGAACGGGGTGAACGCCGAACGGTTTGAAGTTTGAAATTGAAAATTGTTTGAATTTCAATTCAAAGTTCGTTTGTTATTTAAGTTCAAAAGTTATTCAGTAAAATGTGTTGTAAAATGAAGTGAATCTGATAAATAACATAGTGAAGAGTGAAACAGACATTCTAATAATGTATTTCCAAGTGTGTATCAGTTCATAATGCTAAATAACAGAAATGTTTGCATTGCCTACTGTAATATGGATTGTGTCGCATTTGAGACTTGATTGTATTTTTATTATTTTAGATTGAAAATACACCAGAGCACATACGAAGGGCTCGTCGTACGGAATCTGTAGTAAAAGAGTCACCTAAAGAAGAATGTCCTCGTCTTGTTTTGGCTCCATTTTCTAGGCCTCCGCAAGTGGTTTTCGACAATGTTCTTATCGGCGCATCCTGTGAGAGGAACCTCGAGGTGTTCAACCCATCAAAACAAGTGCAACAGGTAAATGAAGCCACTAACGCTTGACCTAGTAATGATGAAAGGTTGTGAAGGAACACGAACTTTTTTCTGAAATAATTATTAATACTTATTTTACAAGTTACAATAATTAGCTTCTGACCTTTTTTTCTTCTATTTCCAGTGTTTAAGCTGTATTTATTATTTTGAATTAAATCACATTCATATTTTTATATTTGCTATGACAAAATTCATGAGCTATTCAACCCATTGGTGGTGTTCACAAGTATGGTTGGCAACTTTTTTTGGGAACAATAACGTATTAATTATTTGGTCAGTGTGTCATCTTAGGGGCGGATTTTATTTGGACAGGAAAAAAAAGAGTATGTTTCAGCATATTTGTGTATTTGTGTGCGCCACACGGAAAAAGGCTTTGATTGCAAGGTGTATATATGCCAGCCAATTTTTTTTATTGCTATCTAAAGCAATTTTAATTTTACAAGACTGGCCTTTGGTTAAGTACAATTTCAAAATGTGTAAATTCAACTTAACTTTTCAAAGATATGTTAGGAATTTCAGTTTGTTCACTATATTATTAATTGATATATAATCATTAATCATTTTCTAGTGTGTATGTTCACCTTAAACTGATAAATAGTTCATCATTACCCATATGACTGTTTCGTTTTGCGCATTGGCAATAAAGTATTTTCCCATACTTTATTTTTATCCAAAAGTATCTATACTAATATTATAAAGCTGAAGAGTTTGTTTGTTTGTTTGTTTGAACGCGCTAATCTCAGGAACTACTGGTTCGAATTGAAAAATTCTTTTTGGGTTGAATAGACCATTTATCGAGGAAGGCTTTAGGCTATATATCATCACGCTTAAGCGAATAGGAGCAAAGCAGCGATAAAGAATGTTTTAAAATCGGGGATTCCACGGGGACGAAGTTGCGGGCAGCAGCTAGTAAAGTATATGTAGCCAAAAAAAAAGCAGGATACGTTTTTATAATGTATGGTTGGCAACCCTAGTTGCAAGTGTGACTGCCAAAGGCGGGATCGCAGGTTCGATTCCCAGAAGTGTGAGAGTTTTCTATTAGAAATTTTTCAGTAGTCGCTGGGAGTTTTAGAAGTTTGTCTCCCTCAAGCATCAGTAAACATGTAAAATTGGCTAGTCCCTACCCATTTGTGTTGGATTGCCGAGCTACTTGACTGTAACAGAACAGAAGGTGCACTTGTGTTTGGGCACACTATTTGCAACATACTGCATACTTGGCTACTCTGAAATATTATTTTTACTATGACTGAAATTTGCTCAAGATGATTAATTATAATTGCTATAACATAATTTTTTATAAAAATAGTAGTTATCTTAAGGTGCTGATCATCCTTCCCTGCATTTTGGAAGAATACCTCATAACTGTTTCCTTTCTATTTTAAAAATAGAAACTGACACCATAAAAATATACATTAGTTATCTTTCCTTTTCATCAGATAACTCTAGGCAAATCACTGCCCCCTGGCTTGGTGATACATTTGCCGGGAGAATGGCTGGTTGTGGAACCGGAGACATGCTACTGCCTGACCATGATGTGGACGCCGACGCAGCCAACTGGTGTCAGGGAGACAATACGTTTCACAAACGAGAACAGGGGCAGATATGATGTCATTGTTGTCCTCAAATCTGTTATGGTAATTCTATTTAATTTAAAATTAAAATAGCCTTTATCCAGTGACTTGTTTACAATACAAAATATTTCAATTTAAATATAACAATTATTATACTATGATGTACCTAGTATTTATATATTATTATTATTATTGTGGTCTTTTTTAGGCTGTCCTTGGACATAGGCCTCGTCCAGATTTTTCCAGGTGTTGCTGTCTTTGGATGTTCTACTCCAGTTCTTTGGTAGATCATCATCCAATCTTTTAATCTGTCTTCCTCACATTTACAATCTCTTGTGTACCACTCGGTGATTGTCTTTGTCTACTTGTTTATTTGGGACCTCAACATATGGCCTGTCTATTGATATTTTCTATTTTTCGTGTCACATCATCTTCTTTTTTTTAATCGCTGTTGCCTCCATTTATCTCTTAACTTTATAATAATAAAATATCCTTTTTTTCTGGTTGGGAAATCATCAAAGGACTTCCCACTCTGGGCGGAGCGGAAGGGAGTGTCAGACTCTTACTGACTAAATCCCACCCATGATCTTTCTAGTGCCCTTTGAGTTCCAGGGCTGTGGTGATATTTCGAACAAATTCCGCAACCCTAGCAGGCACTGACCCTATAGGTCACCGTCTTCATAACATATACCTTAAAGACTATCACACATATTACTATAAACACAAAAATATTGCTCTTAACCATTCCTAACTGGCATACCTTAAGTTTCTGTATAACATTGTAAGTACAGGTAGGATGCATGTGTCACTTTCTTTTCAAAGATAGTATTTATCCTTGTCTTTGGGGACATCCTTAAGTGACTAATATATTATTCAGCTATTTTTAATCATTCTTTGGGTTTCATTTTGAGTTTATTGTTAGAAGGATATAAGTTCGTGTTAGTAAAGTAACCTGCACTGGTCCTGCATGATGGATTACAGCCCTCTCCTAGAGAGGAGGCCTGTGTCCCAGCAGTGGGAACGTTAAAAGGCTGATTATGCTATGTTATGTAAAGTAAATATATTCGTCTTATTATTGTAACTATTCTTTTGAATGTATTACTTTTGTTTTGATAGGCCTCTTTAATCTCTCTTGCAAGGCCTTGTACCATTCTCTGTATGGTCAGTCAGTCTGCTGAAAATATGTTTAGATCAAATCGGCAAATTTAGGTGGTTTATATTGTGGCCATTGATGTTTTAGCCATGATTTCAATCAATGTTTCTAAAAAAATCCTCTAAGACTGATGTGAATTTTTTTAGCAATAATGGGTCACTTTGTCTTACCCCTTTTTGTACTCTAAATTCTCTGCTTACTTTCTCTACATGTATGTAGTTTGGACGTATTATTTTAATATATATATGTTCTTTATGGCGTATAGATTTAGTACCTAGAGACTCCTTGGTTTTTAATTGCTGTGTATACAACGTTATGTTCTAAAGAGTCAAACGCCTTATTGTAGTTGCCAAAGGAGATGTAGTACTTCTTTCCATATTCATATGGTCAATAGTTTAGAAATAGCTATAATTATCTATTTTATCCTTATCTCCTTTTTTATGTATCAGGTCTATTGTTGATGTATTCAATTGTTTCGGTCATTGTTCTTTTGCCCAAATTTCATTAAATAGCAGTGCCAATGGTTGGTCTATTATAAATTGATGGTCTCTTTCAATAGCTTGTTTCTTATTTGGTCACTTTTTTTTGTGATGGTATAGCTCTCCCTTTTTCTCGGCACTGTGCCTGATATCTCTTATTGTAACAGTTTTTTGTTTTCTTAGCATATTTTATTGGTTACATTTTCTTTATACGTGCTTGTATAGTTTCGGGAAGAAGTCATTAGCAAGAATCCCAATTTGTAATCTATTTTGCGGTAGTTTTTTTTAGTTCTCTTATTTTCAGTGCTTTTTAGATTAGGTAACCATATTTTGTGATCGATTAGATCTTTAATTTATATATTTTTATTTATAGAGCTTGTGTCAGCTCAGTAGACTTAAGAATGCCAAATAAGCATATGTAAGTCACTAGGTTCTTAGACTGGTTAAGTGGTTATTTTTTAGTATCTTCAATAGCCTTGGGTTTTTTTCAACATCCCTTTTTACTAGAATGTTAATGACAGTGTAATATTGTACCAAATAGCCATTTTTAGCAGTATGTATTTGTTGGCTAAATGGGAAAAGACTACCTTAATCACCTTCAACATAATTGTAGGTGGTAAGTGTTAGAATTAGGTTGCGTAAGTAAAATTAATTGAAATATTTTAAATTTCTACAACTTAAAGTAGAAAAAGTAACCCATGATCTAATGGAAATATTCAAACTTATTTCAGAACATAAAAGGAAAAGGTGGCCAAGCTAAGGGTTTCAAAGTATCACCAGGTAAAATAAAGAAAAAACCAACTAAGAAATCTCCTGTATCTCTTTACAAGAAGAAATCTGAGATCATTTACAACACAACACAAATTAAAAAGACATACAATGTTATCCAGTCCCAACAGAAGATAACTCAAGGGTACAACAAAGAAAATATGTCCATGAATAATTATTCCATGGACTCCCGGCAAGATAGGTGTCCATTTGATTCGCCGGGTAGTGTCGATTTTAACTTTGACACTTCTGAGGTTTTCTCTAACATGCGCAAACCTGATTTCTTACAACAAACATATGACAAGTCTTACGCAAGCAGCACCAGACTTAATGTGCCCAATAATGTACTGAAGCCTTCTAACAAGCAGCAAACTTATGACGTATCAGGCATTGAACTGTTTGATAATCTCACATTTACTCCATTAAAAACAGCTAAAGCAGATAGACTCGAAAAGGGACCCAAAATTATCCTGAGTATGAACTCCGAAAGTGACTTAGATGACAGTTTAGAGAATAAAAATTATAATAAAGAAAATCAGACACATTCCATAATTAGTGTTACGTCTGCTCAACCCCCTAACAAGTGGTTGACAGTCAACCAACACACGCAAGTCGACACCTACGTGGAAACGCCCACTATTCTAAATAAGAAACATCCAAACACATCATCACCTAAAGAACTAAACAGTCCTAACTTCTCTATAAACACAGAATTTTCTCGCATTAGTGATCTATCATTCTTCCCACAAAGGTTTTCGACTGAAAGAAAAACTTTTCCTAAATTGAACAACGACACGCATGAAATATTAGATGAACATCTAAAACTGTGCTCTGATACATACACCAAGGATTCCCCAAACACGACAATGGAGCCTAATTTCAATCAACTATGTGAAATGAAACCACCTCACTTCTTTTTGAAGGACCAACCGAAAATGTGTAGGCAGGCCTTGTTCAGAGAGTACCAACAGCAAAAAGAAGCGTATGATCAAAGAAATTTCGTAAATGCCTATGAAAATAACGTATGGCAGAATGATTTGCGAGTAGATTCGCGGTCGCCGCCTCCGAGATCTATAACACCTCCTCTTCAATCTATTCCTGAAGAGAGTATGCAGTTCTCTGATACGCAAATTTTTGATAGAACTGATAAGCAAATGTCTACATTCACCATGAATCGCACTTTTGACAAGGCTAATGATAGATTTTCCAGTATCTCTTCAACTAGTCAACTGCAAACATGGTCTAAAAAGGCAGTTAGGGCGGAACCAGATCTTTGGAAAATACCTGTTTCTCACGTAAAAAAGACTATGAAGAACAGAGCATCAATGAAAGGCAAAGATTCAATTTGTAGTAAAGTATCTAACACGACGTTCGAGACGAACAAAAGTATTTTGCAGAATATGTCGGTTAACCAAATAGGAAATGTGTATTCACAATCTGCGACAGTCGATCCATTTCTTTCATCTACTTATTTTTATGATGAAGAAGCTGTAGAAAAGTTTGAAACGGAATTCAAACGATGGCTCAATTGTATCCTGACTCCGCCCGCTGATCTTGACAGTAACATAGAACAGAAAATAGATGTCGGCAAGGTGTGGATTGATAACAGAAATAAAGAAGTTCCGCTGGCGCCTACGAAGGAGCAAGTATCGAGTGCCTATCACAATAGTCACAGACTGGAAAGTCTCCGAAGGTCCGCAAGAGCTTTACTGATGAGCCCTGAAGTTTGCATAGTTTTCCAAAAGTTGACAGCTCAAATCGATAAGAAGCTGATTGCTATAAGAACTGATCGAAATCTTCATCTCGACGTTGGTCTACAAAAGATAATCATGGAGATACTCTTGTCATACAATCCGCTGTGGCTGCGAATCGGCCTTGAAGCCATATATGGCATTGTATTGCCTCTCCATTCTAATAGTGACATAGAGGGACTAACTACGTTCATAATTCATAGGATGTTCAAGAACCCTTTCCTCAAGAATAAACACTCGAAGTCCAATGCGCCGAACGTGTTGCTTCCAGCTTACATGGAAGCAATTAAAAAGTTCACCCTAAAGAAGTTCTTCATGCTCGTTTTCTTCTTGGATCAAGCTAAGCAACGGAAACTTATTTCGCACGACCCCTGTCTTTTCTGCAGGAACGCAGTCTGCAAAGAGAGCCGAGAAATTATCATAAGATTTACGAGGGAACTTATCGCAGGCATTGGTGACATTACGAAACACCTTCGGCCGCTTGGGTATGTCGTGAGCCACAAACAATCGTATTTAGACGAATATAAGTATGCTGTGCATAACATAGCCTTAGATATTAGAGACGGCGTTCGATTGACAAAGGTAATGGAGATTATTTTGATGAAGGATGGCTTATTGAAACAACTTCGGACGCCCGCTATCTCTCGCCTTCAAAAGATCCATAACGTGCAAGTCGCTTTGAACGCCTTGAAGGAGGCTAATTATACGATTGTTGGTGAGATCACGTCTAACGATATTGCTGATGGTCATAGGGAGAAGACACTGTCTCTTCTCTGGCAGATCATCCACGTATTCCGTGCTCCGTTGTTCGAGAAAGCCGCTATTGTTATTCAGATATGGTGGAGGAAGAAGTTCGAAGTTATCATGGAGAAAAGGAGGGAAGAAGAGAGGAAACTTCAGGAAAAAATTAACGCTGCGAGTGTGATCCAATTTTGGTGGCGCCGTATCCAATACAACCGCCTAGTAGAATGGAAGATGCAACAAATAACGACTGCTACTATAATAGTTCAAAAGTACTGTAGAATGTGGATACACAGGAGTCGCCTTATAAGGTGGAAGAGGAGTGTTCTGAAGATCGAAACCTGGTATAGATCTGTTAGGATGATGAGGGAAGCAAAAGCAACTCTCGAGAAATTAAGATTAGAAAGAGAAGAGTTGAGACGCAACGCAGCTATTCATTTACAATGCCAAATCAGACGGTGGTTGTGTATCAGGCGATACACTATACAATTAAAGAGGATTGTTACTGTCCAAAGTTTAGTTCGCCGATATATCGTTAGAAAAGAATATATTCGTTACAAGCAAGCTGTCACATGTATCCAACAGAGATATAGATACAAATTATTGATGAAAAAGGAAATGCAGGATTTCGCCACGAAGCGCCGAAGCGCTGTTTTAATACAAAGTTACTACCGTATGCTTCAACAGAGAAGATACTTCTTGAAGCTCAAGAATGCTGTCAAAACAGTTGAAGAACGCTATAAAGCGCTTCTTCAAATGAGGGTCGCTCGTAAGGAATACTTAGCGCTCAAGCAAGGCGTTATCAAAATGCAAGCGTTGTATAGACGTAAGAAATGCTATCAGGAATACATGAGACAGAGGGATCTTATTATTTCCCTTCAAAAAAGGATCAGAGCTCATGGACTAATGAAGAAAGAGAAAGAAAGCTTTCTGCGAGTCAAAAATGCTACGATTTTACTCCAAACTTATATCAAGTCGTATTTGATAATGAAGAAGGTGAGACAAGATTATATAAAGCTACGCCAATCGACGACCCTGATTCAAAAATACTTCCGATCCTTTTTATTGGCTAAGTCTCAAAGAAACGCCTACATGCGTTTAAGAAATGCCACAATAGTTATACAGAAATCCTACAGGAACCTAGTAAAGATGCGTAAAGAGAGATCCGAATATCTAGAACTTAGGAAGTCTATTATTATCACACAAAGGAGATATAAAGCACAAATCCTGATGAGGAAACATAGAGAAGAATACACGCATCTTCGTCAAGCAACTGTGGTCATTCAGCGTAGATTTATTGCCATTATGAAAATGCGTTTGCAAAGAGCTACGTATTTAAAATTGAAATCATCTTGTACCACTATTCAGAATGCCTATAGAGCTTTCGTGTTAGGCAGAAACCAAAGAAATGAATATCTTCAACAAAAACAGGCTGCTGTCAAAATCCAGAACTGGTTTAGGAGTTGTAAGAAAGGTGAAGAGGTGCAACAACAATATCAGCAGACGAAGCAAGCTTGTGTGACTATTCAAAAAATCTATAGAGCGTATATTATTGGTAAGAAGCAGCGACAGCAGTATATCCAAATTAGAACAGCAACTATCTGCATTCAGAAGTATTTCAGATCTTACATCGAAATGAAAATTGTTAGACAACAATACATCACTATTAGAACTTCAACAATAACTATTCAGAGGTACTACAAATCGCATTTAGAAACTAAGAAACAAAGGGCAACATATCTACAAATGAAAAACGCAGCAGTACTCATTGGGGATCATTATAAACGTTATAAACAAATTCAGAAGGCCAGGCGAGACTATTGCCGGCTCCGGCAAGCGGTTTTGTGTGTACAGAAAAGATACAGAAGTCTTTGTGGTATGAGAGCGGAAAGAGAAAAGTATTTAAGGACCAGACAGCTAATTATTCTCTTACAACAAAAATACAAAGCTTTACTCGCAATGCGAAAGGATAAACAAACATATTTGCAGTTGCGAACAGCCACTGTGACCATTCAACATAGATTCAGAGCACAAAAACTAATGTTATCAGAAATAACAAGATATACAACAATATTGAAACGCTGCATATCAATTCAGAGGTTCTATAGAGCTTATTTAGAAGGTAAAAAGCAAAGGAAAGAGTATCTTGAATTGAAACGATCATCTACCATTTTACAGAGACGGTACAGAGCCTTGATTGCCATGAGAAAAGATAGAAAATCGTATTTAGATATGAGGTCTGCAGCTATTGCCGTTCAAAGGAAATATAGAGCACATTGTCTCATGCTGAAAGAGAGGCAAGCATACAGTAATATACTAAAATCTTGCATCACCATACAAAGGAGATTTAGGGCTTACTCATGCGGTAAACATCAAAGAAAAGAATACAATAGGATCAAATCAGCTGCAATCCTAATTCAAAGACGCTTCAGACTTGTGAAAGAGACCAGGAGAATTCAAAACGAATATCAGACACTAAGGAAGGTAGTACTGCTAGTACAAAGTAGGTTTCGAACAAATAAAATATCTCGCCTTATAAGAGAAAATGAAGCGGCGAGCAAAATACAGAACTGGTATACTGCAACGAAAAAGCGTGATGTATGTCGCCAAGAATTTTTGACGCTGAAGAAGAGTGTTATATTTACACAATCAGTAATCAGAATGCTGCTTGTTCGCAAGAGATTTGAAGCTATCAGAAATGCTACATTGTGCATACAGAGATTCTATCGCTCGTACAAATTATCTGTAACACAAAGGCAAAGGTACATTCAGACCAGAATGTCTGTAGTTAAAATACAAAGCTATGTTAGGACCTTTATTGCAAGAAGGCGTTTCTTCAGGTTACGGTCGGCTGTAGTAACAATTCAAGCTGCTTATAGGCTGAAAAAGCAGAGGGACCTTTCGAAGACTCAAAAAATCGAAGCAGCAGTCTGTCTGCAAAAATACGTAAGGAGATACCTTGTACGATCATGGTACGTAAAATTCATGGAGCGAGTAAAATTTATACAAAAAATATGGAGAGGAAAATTACTAACGAGACTGATTCATTGCGAGTTTGAACAAAAAAGAAGGATTATTATCAAGTTCCAGGCTATCATTAGAGGATACTTAGTGAGAAAACAAATACTGATAAAAAGGGAGCAGATCCTGAAGACCAGGGAAGAGCAAAGAATTTACTGGGCTGCTTCCAAAATTCAGGTAAATGTTATTTTTTCACAAGAGATTGTTTTGTTGATAAGCTAAAATTTTCTTACAGCAGGTAAATTCATATTTCGTTACATTTTCAGGCGCTTTTCCGCGGACACATAGCCCGAGTGAACATTGCGTACGACAAACGTGTTGCGGCAATCAGGCGCAGATGGCGAGACGGTGGCCTCCAGTCCAGCCAGGAATCCATGAAGGAACGTAACGAGGAAGCTATGGAGGTCCTCCGCAATATCAGCGGTATCGAGACTGTTATCAAGGCTTTTCGGTCCCTGGGTAAGTCAAAATTTAAAGTTGTAATTTATTTTGAGAGGGTGTCCAAAGCAAGGACCTTACTTCCTACGTAATCGATGATTCATGATTTGCCAAGTCATACAAGTGTCGCCAGATTTCGTCAAAATCGTTTTGGGAATCGCATCGCTTCGCCGTTAAGATTTTATTACTCTTGTATACTGCTGTTGTAATAACTGCCTTGGTTAATCAAATATAACATTAATTACATATAGGAGGATGAAACCCTTATCCCATATATATGAAGATGGCTGAACATGGCAGACTACATTATCCAGCACTAAGCGTTTGACTTTCAGCAAACGCTGAGATGGGTAACCCTTTCAGTATGGGCA
The DNA here is from genome assembly GCA_905332915.2 of Hecatera dysodea. NCBI lineage: Eukaryota > Metazoa > Arthropoda > Insecta > Lepidoptera > Noctuidae > Hecatera > Hecatera dysodea. Next base: position 7,609,140 of record HG995295.1, read on the forward strand.
TGCTCGGCGCAATTTTACTGTATCGTTGTTATAGTAATATTATTCTATTTTCTGTTGTATTGTGTCTGTTTCAAATAAATGTTTGATCCACAGAAATCTTAATAATAAGGCAATAGAAGTGCTATCTACTATCTTCTGTACTGGGACGCGTATCGCCGGTTCGCAGCTACCACCACATAAACAAACAATAGATACACACTAACGCCTACACATGCATTTTGCAAAGCTGCAACAAAACTAAGCTTTTTGCGATGTCATTACGCAATATTTTCCAAAAACGCATAATCTCTGGGGGCACAGCTCCTGCAACCAATAATGAATGTGTGCGGAAAGCAGAAAATTATATCGCGCGCTCACTCTCACTTAGGAATAGTGCAGTGCAAAGCATTACGAGCTCATATCGATGATTACCGAAACTTTTTATGATTACAGAATTTTCCGTTGAGCGTTAATCGCCAAGGGGTCTCGAAAGAATAGATAACTAATTTGTTGAAAGTGTTTCATTCCTCGTCTTTTTGTTGACGAGTTAAATTAATCATTTGTGAAATAAACAGAACAAATTCTGCTATACTTTGTCGGGAACCAATTTCTTTTTCCAGTAGCAGATATCCATTTATATTTAATATCCGGATCTTTTGGAAACCTATAAAAAATGGATAAAGTAAACCGATACATAAATAATGTAAAAAAACGTATCGCTTCGACTTCGATCCAAGTTAATCCATTATTCTTACAATATAATAATATGTATACTTAGTTATTAAGTAAATATTGAACACGTCAATGATACAAGGATACTCAAAACTGACTATTAATTTTCTGAATGAAAAAGCAGTTTAATTAAGAGTACGGATTAACAAACAGGTAATCGTTGAAAAAATCGGTTCGAAACATAATTAAGTATATAGTGAAAATATATCTCATATTGTAATATTTAACCAATAATTATATTAAAATCCCATTTCGGTAAAACTAGGTATTAAGCTAAACGTAATAAATTATCGATACAAAATAGTAGTGGCACGTCACTAATTCGCGGCCAACTCATGCGGCGTGTTCCTGGAATTTACGTAAACTGAAATATTGTTTATTGCGCATGAATATAATTTCATTGCTGCTTTTAGCAGTTGTAATAGTAGACATGAACAAGCTTAAGTATTAATGGTTATTGAATTGTCAGAAAAATCGTTTTACTGTGATAATCGTAGTAGTGGTGGTGAAAATATTTGATTTGACTATATTTATTAAGAACGACATTATTTCAAAAATTAAGTATTTACAAATGAACTGTTATTCCTTTATTTGTAAAGTTACAAATTTTGGAAGAGTTTCCGCAGTTGAATATCAAACAACACAAGTCACCGCAACAACACTCCACGCGCACTTTGTGTTCTACAAGACACATACGCGGCGACAAGGTCACGCGTCTTTGCGACTTCTATTGCCTTATTATTAAGATTTCTGTGGTTTGATCTTTATTTTGTTTATTCCAGAACTACTAACGGAGGTATTCCCGATGTTGTACAACGACAATGCGTCAGCCATTGTCCACCGTGTGTACACCTACATGTCGGTGACAAACAGATCTATTTCTAGCATAGAAGTGCTCAAATCTGCTGCCGCCGTGCTTGTCAACCTGACTCGGTACAGGATCACTGGACCGAAGATTTACTTGGTAAGACATTGGAAAACACGGATATTTTCTAAAAATCTAGAGAAGGCACCGATTAGTGCTCATCTACTTGCTATTTCAAATATAGGTTGGTCAAGAAAGAAGAAAATAAGTTTATGTGGCACAAACAGATTACGGCGCCATTCAGTTTTAATCTAATTGTATTTTGTTTGCAGAGGGATCGTATACCGCCTATCCTAAAATTCATGTGGAGATTCAGCAACAGCGAAACTCAGTTGTTCTGTATCATGGCTACATATCTGTGGCTGTTCTCTAAATATGAATCTGTGAAAAAGGTAAACATGTATACCACCTATCTGTCTATTTAATGGGAATTTTATCAGTTTGTTGTAAAATGTATTTTTTACTGACATATATTTTTTCGCAGGACCTAACTGAGCTGCTCAAGCAGCCAGAAAACCACAGGATGCTAGTAACAATAAAAGGAAATGTCGACAGAACAAAGCGAATGACAACAAACATTATGAGGAGCAAGTTCCATACACCACAGCCATCCAAATTTATCTCTCATACAAACAACCAATCATTGAATATGAGCAGCAGTAGTGGACACAACATTGTGCTACCAGCTTTAGAACCAGATTACGGTATTGCCAGAGTTGATAAACCTCGGTACTTCGAAGACGCCCAACAAGCCATTAGTTGCCTATTCCTTACATATAAGTTGTGATTATTACTTTTTTTTTGCGTTTTAGTTTTAAATTGGTTAGATTTTAATAATTATTAATATATTTTAGTACTGATATGATATTACTGTATTTAGTTTGAACGTCATTATACAATGGGGTAGTTGACTTAAAAAATGTTATTAGTCCGTCAGATAGAAAAAATATTGTTTTTACATTTGATAAAGCAAAAATACGTGTCCAAATATTTCGATAAACTAAAGACGGAAACATCCCTATTGGTAATTTTATACATGTATAGCACAGGTGTTGGTTTGGTCTATGAAATCATGTTACTATTAATACGTTCATGTTTTAACCGACTTCAAAAAAGGAGGAAGCTCTCCTTATTCTGTTTTATTCAAAATTTTGGTGTATGATGTTTATGATCGTACTTACCAAAATTTTGAAAAAAAGAGCATATTATTTTTTCTCTATTTGCATAGGTTTTTATCAATGTCATCATTACAAATTTAACTATAACTTTATAATATGAGTTTTCTTTTATTCATTAGAATAAATAAATTCTACATGATTGTTAACAATTATGCTTCCAGTTGCTTTATGTTTAATGGTTATAAAATATGGATGGATGAATGTGTGACGATGTTATTTTTACTGAATAAAGCATTGTTTACTGCGTCTTGTGTGATTTGAATTGTTAATGTAATCGACTTCCATGTTAAATACTAATATTTATTAAAGAACATAAATGTTAGCACATTTTTTATTTGCAAAATGACCATAACTAATTACATACACATAGTACAAGATCCCAAAAACCCTAGAACCCAGATATTACTTTAATAAATCTCACACATTTTGTTACTAAAAAAATAGGTAACGTATCCGAGAGGTTCACGAATAAAGTCACCGTCTGGGGGCTGTAACAAATCCTCGAAGTACTTTTCAGTGAACTGAAATTAGGACACGCCACCATTGCAGCGATAACTCGCCTCTTTGAGGAGTGGTTGGAAAGACGCCACGGCGTCCTCACCTTCCGCCTGACGCAGGTGCTGATTGGACACGGCTATTTCGGATTCAGCGGGAGGATACGTCCGGGTGTCAAAACTGTGTGGATCGCCCGGAGGACATGGTGTCTGCCCAGCTTGGGCGGAGCAACACCGTGTCCTCGTCGGGGTGGTCGACGGTGGCGACCTCTTGCGTCCGGCCCTGGTGGGAAGCGGTCACCGTCTTCTTTGAAGCAGTAATGATAACGAAGGAGGAGGCAGACCGCGTGCGGGAGAGGGAAACGTCACGATCCAGCCGCTGCAACTGAAGAAGACGCTCCGGGTGTCGGAAAATGTAGGGCGATTCCCGGCCACCGTATGTGCGGGCCTGCGGTCGACGAGCTATGGGTGGCTCGCCGTCCGGTAGCATCCAATCCACGGGCGCCTCAAAGAGCTGTCAGCAAAGAAGACGGGGTGCATAGGGTCAGTCCCTACTTGCGTTGTGGAATTTGTTTGAAAGAGTCACCGTGGCCCTGGAATACAAAGGGCACTAGAAGAATCACGGATGGGTTTTAGTCAGTAAGAGTCTGACACTCCCTTCCGCTCCGCCCGGGGCGGGAGAAGTCAAGTGATGTTTTCCTATCAAGAAAAAATGAAGTGAAATTAGTAGTGCCTTACAAAAGTTCTTTAGGTCAACTAACTGGTCGTTTTTTTACGGAGCAAGTGTCTATGGTTACGAGCTCAACGACTACTCATTTTCCTCTATTTTTAACCATCTGTTAGTGATGGTCGTGAATGGTTTTTCCGTTAACGAAACGTTAACGTTGATTTGCGTTTTTCAACTGGTTAATCAACTAGTTAAATTCGTCAACGAGTTAACTTACTACAAATGTCAACTTGCAACGTAAACCGTTTATTCGTTGAACGGTCCTTAAAACTATCCTTAAGTATTTCTAAAATCAACTCTGCAACACGTTATTTAGAGTTCAAATTGAATTAAATGTCCGTCGCTCGCAATCTATAACGTTATTTTCAACTTTAGTTTTTTAATTCGCTTAGTTAGTTGCGTTTGCGTTAACGATTATTGAACGAGACGCACGAGTTGAATTTATAAACGTCGTTGACGAATTCAACTAGTTGATTCATAAACGTTGACGATTATTGAACGAGACGCACGAGTTAAATTTATAAACGTCGTTGACGAATTCAACTAGTTGATTCATAAACGTTGACGATTATTGAACGAGACGCACGAGTTAAATTTATAAACGTCGTTGACGAATTCAACTATTTGATTCATAAACGTTGACGATTATTGAACGAGACGCACGAGTTAAATTTATAAACGTCGTTGACGAATTCAACTAGTTGATTCATAAACGTTGACGATTATTGAACGAGACGCACGAGTTAAATTTATAAACGTCGTTGACGAATTCAACTAGTTGATTCATAAACGGTTAACGTTTAATACGTTGACGGAGATTAACGGTTGATTCAACTAGTTCGTTGATTCAACGCTCATCCGTACCATCTGTCACCTTGCTGTCAACTAGCTATATAGGTTATGTTGTTAATCATACTGAGACGGAAGCCTGATCAAATATTGAATTAATAATTTCAATACAAGCTCTGTAAAAAGTAACTACAATGGATGAGTTCGTCAACTATTTACTGATACTTTTGGTCATACTGCCAGTGATTCTATTCTTCAATTTGTGGTCCGGTATTGGCTGGGAGTTGTTTGAAAACAACTAGTGAACGCTATAAGAAGAGTAAATGCTTTTTTGTATTATTTTGTGGTGTGCATCACGATAAGGGCAAGGGCGTCGTCACTTTGAATAAAGACTCTAGTTCTATAATACTCATTCAGTTGTTTCAATGTTAATAAGTTAATAATGCTAAGGAATACATTTTATGAAATAAAATAATGTTTTTCCTTATAAACATTTTATTGATAACACACTTAAAAGATCTTAGCTCTAGAATTATCACAATAGTGTCCTAGTTGATAAATCATAACAATTTTCATAGTGATTGCATCATATTTCATTATTCCAAGTACAAGCCTAGAATATCTTAACAAAAATATCACATTGATTAGTAGAAAATATAAACATTCAATCATCTCTTCCATAATCATAAGAATAATATCTAATCTTCATTCACATTAAAAAACAAGACATACAACATAAGATTCTTCATAATTAAAATTTATTTGATTTTACTTTTAATACTTTTACTACTATCCATCTATCGAGACTACAACAATAATAGTCACACTGATAAAGTGATACCACACTATTATTATGCAACAATTCAGACACAACTACACATACATACTTCAAGTTAAAATTCTACATGGTTAGGTACTTCATATTACTTGATTAGACACTAAAAATCCATCTGTAATCACTTTTTCATTGTCCTGAAATATATTTGGCTTCTAAAACAAAAATAAGACTGTAAACATGTACGTACTAATTATACCTACGCTTCTAAGCAAAAATAAAAATCATAAAAAATAGTAACATTAAATTGTCATATTGATTGAATTTTGCTAAAGTGCTATATTGAAAGTTCGAATACCTATCCACTCTTCCACTCTGTGCATCATTTGGCCAAAGACATCTTTATTATTATCTGAAGGAAATCTAAGTATTTAAGACCTACAACCACCTCTGTGCCTGAAAAAAGAAATCTGAAATGCCCATTTCTTAAGCAATTTGGCAGAATAAATATAGGTCTTTGCATTTCAGTCTGCCCTTCATATAGTCTTTGGTTCATATGGGCTTTTTCACTGCCTTATATCTGCAGGCTTATGTTTGCTGAATAGTGTCTTCATCAAAAGTGTTTCTTCAGTTGGACACTCAGTACTAATTTGCTAAATTTCACTAGACAGAATTAGCTCCTCCATTCCCATGTGGCCTCGATGTCGCCAGACTCTGTATCTTGCAATGTCTTTGCGTGTTACCATGCCAACCACCTGTGCAATAAAAATATGTGTAAACATATCACACGAAATCAGGAGACGTGCGTTGGTTGGATGTGAAATTTAATATTTGGTACAAGTTTCGTTACAGCTAGGGCAAAGGTAACTTAAGGCCCGGCCTACTAGCCTGTCCGCTTGTAGACCTTTGAAATCACCCTTCAAGCCGTAACCAGCTTATGAAGAATAATAAGTTTATTACTTTAGCAAAACAAAGGGGTAGAAGTAGGGGGCAACTTTTTATGGAAGTAGGCCCAGTCATTTTAATTAACCTACAAAATTGTGACACATGATGAATCTTGTACCTATTGGTCGGTCCGTCTGCGAATCGGTGACCTTAGAAAATCTGTCACCAGGCTTGCAATGAAGTACCCAGCAGTGGCGAAGGGTGATATGTTGAGAGAGGTAAGCCGAAGCAAAAAAAAAACTTGAGTGGTGTAAAGGGACACCCGGACGGAACGAAGTTCTTGTCTTGTCTTGTCTTGAAAAATCATACTTACGCATCTAAGGGTCAACTCACACCGAAAGAGCGGCGAAGGGCAGCGAAGCGGAGCGCAGTTTCAGTGTCATATAAATTTTAACTTTATATTCATTACTATAATACTTATTATCGCATGAAAAACTCGAAAGAGTCGCGCGGATGCCCTCGGCGCCGCAGGAATTCCGGCGAGTTCCATAAACGGAGCCGTGCGACTGCGCGAGAAGTCGCGGGAAGTCCCGAGAACGCTCGAGCAGTCGCGAGCGGCCAGTACTCGCGTCCGCTCCCCCCACACGCGTCTGTTGCGCGCGAGCATTCGCAGTGCAACGAATACAGAAGTAAATCGAAAATACCCATGTCCACTGCTTAAACACAAGTTTCCTCGACTTTCGTTGCAAGTGAACTGCGCATAGGAGAGCGACCCGTGAATTCATCGCGGGCGGGCTCGAGAAGCGGAGCGGAGTCCCGCGAATTCTCAAGCATTCCAGCGACTTCTCGAGCAGTCGCGGGAATCCGCGCGCCTTCTTTACCGAGCGGGTCGCTGCGCTTCGCTGCCCTTCGCCGCTCTTTCGGTGTGAGTTGACCCTAAATGTTGATTTAAAGTTTTAGGTAATTTCAGTCTCACTACATTCATCTGATCTCTCTGCAGTTATGTTTTGTACGATTGTATTTTGTAATTTCTTTCTCTACATTCTCTTTTTCTTTCTCTACATTTCATATTTACTACATCTTTGTGCATTTGTCTTTTTTCTTGATGTTATAGTTTGTACCTAAAAGTAGTCGATGCTTTAGTATGAAATAAAGAATTATACATGTACATACACACACACATACGAGTATATATATATATCAAACATAACTGTTTAACACACCCATCCAAATCGTGACCTCACTAACAGCTGCTTAACTCAACCCATCCTTTTCGCAACTTTGTCAACAGTTGCTTAAAACACCCATCCAAATCGTGACCTCGCTAACAGCTGCTTAACTCCACCCATCCTTTTCGCAACCTTGCCAACAGTTGCTTAACACACCCATTCAAATCGTGACCTCACTAACAGCTGTTTAACCCCACCCATCCAAATCGTAACCTCATTCACAGCTGCTTAACCCCTCCGATCCAAATCACAACCTCAATAACAGCTACTTAACCCCACCCATCCAAATCGCGACCTGACCAATAGTTGCTTAACACACCCATCCAAGTCGTGACCTCACTAACAGTTGCTTAACCCCCCATCCAAATCGTGACCTCACTCACAGCTGCTTAACCCCACCCATCCAAAACCGCGACCTCACTATTAGTTGCTTAACTCCACCCATCCTTTTCGCAACCTTGCCAACAATTGCTTAACACACCCATCCAAATCGTGACCTCACTAACAGCTGCTTAACCCCTTCCATCCAAATCGTGACACAAAAAGTGTCGTTAAGATAAGATAAGATAAGAAGTTTTTATTTGTATAGAATGTAGGTATTACAATAAGATTTTAACAAAAGTTCAAGAGTCCTTGTACATTCTGCCTTTCGGCATACAAACATTTATGGGTAGACACCGGTACATACATATGACATTGCAGGTTATAAGCGCAGAAATAAACGAAAATATGTTCCTATATACTATCACAAATCATCATTCAAAAAAACGGACACAGAATAGTAACATTTTTGTAACAATAAGTCAGTTAGTCGTTTTTTGAATATTCTAAATGGTTGTTCTTTTATAACTTCAGGTAACTTATTGTATATCTTTGGCGCCATACACATAACGCTTTTCTTTAACAGTGTGGTGTTATAGCTACCTGTGTGCAATAAATTTTGATACTGAGATCTCATACAATTTGTCCTCTTTCGTATCTCACATAACGATGGAAACAGATGCGGGTTGCTTTTTACAAAACGTTACAACTTCGTTCCAAAAAAAAACATTATATGCTTACTTCCATCTCGCTCACGCGCACGCATTTTGTATTACTGTCTCTTAGCATAACTCGGCGGATACCGGCTTACCTTGCGGCCTAGAATCGCGGTGATCATTGTGACGCCATGACGACTATTTTGCCTTATAAATTTAACTGTCAATAAACCGATAGCGCCTGCGAGTTGTTGAAGAGCAAATTTTGTTGGAATTGAATATCCATCTGTGTATGCGTTTTGTGATGTTTCTCTACTTTTAACAGTACTGATTGTGCGATTTTTCAATTACGATAGAGTAGTTGTGTTCCAAACTTCTGAAGGGAAGCCGGCGGGAATCGGCTTATTACCACGCTTCGCCACTGGTACCCAGTATACGGGTTGTGGAGTCTGGTAGGCAGTCACTCCGCGTAAAACACTGGTATTCAGCTGAATCTGGTTTGACTGGGATTCGACTCCAATAGAGTTGGAAACAGGCTAGTTAGATGATGATGGTGACGATTGCTCTTTTGATGTCATTCGATGTTTTCTTACTGGAGCCAGTTCTAAAGTTCACTTTGATGAAGTTGCAGACAAAAGTTTATTAGAAAATGAGTTCACAGGTATAAAAATAGTCTGGTATTACCTAAAAATTCTAAACCAATCTAGTGAATGTGCCCATGAAAAGGCGCCGTTTAATACCGCCTGAAAATGTATTACCATTACCTACAGAGATCTCTGCGACGAAAAAATATTTTTCTGTGCTCTGAGTTAGGACAGCGCTATAAAATGCCAGGTCTAATAAAAATCGCTGGCTCAGGCTATTGTGCCAGTAAAAAGTACCGTATATCTAAATGTGGATACAACATTTTTAAAGCTAATTCTTGCATTCATTGAGCGACAACATCACTTCTTTCGATTAGGGAAAGTTCATTTCAGTTGAAGGACGTCTACTACTGAACTTAGCCCACCCCAAGCGTCTCCACACTGGCCAGTCATGTGCGTCTCGCATTCAGCAGATTTCAGCGGCCTTCACCAAGTCATCGGTCCACTAGAACTTTTCGTCCGGTCAAATAAAACAGTTACCGTGACAGTGTACTAAGTTTATAACACAGAATAGTTACCTCATTAACATCGTTTACGATAGGCAGATGCCGTAATCCAAGTGCTCGGAACAGTCTGAACAAGCGCGGCAGTGACGCTCGATGCGGTAGGGTATAAGGCGAGGGATTCATGAACGGACGCAGGTCTATCGTGCATGTCTTCTCCCATTCTGCTATGTCTAACTATAAACAGGAAAAAAAAGTTCAGGTCGTACATAACTTCACAGTTAACATTCTATTTATAATACATATTTGCATTTTTAATTAGGTATAAAGAAATAAAGTGTTTGGGTTTTTTATAGGCTTTGCGGTTGTCATAAAAATGTAAACCCTCACAAGAGAACTCTTGACACTTTACTTGAACCTTCACATAGTGGTTCGCCTTTGAAATAGTGGTTGAGGGAAATATAAAAGTTTCATTTTAAAAATGGAAAACTTTCCTTAGTTTCTTTTTTCCTTACTCATTCTGACCCACAGAACAGAAAAAAACAGTAGAAGTCGCAAGTAGGCGGGGCACGCGTAGCCCTAGTATTGCGTAGCTCCGCAATTGTAGGCGCCCAAGCGCTGTCGCGCATATCAGTCTAGTTCCGACTGCGTTCACGTCACTTACTCTCGAAAATCCGAAATAAAATCAAATATGCCGTATTGTGCTGTTTTAGATTATAAAAACGATAGCCGTACCAAAAATGTATCCCATAGTGGTATATCGTATCATAATTAAGGTCTATTTTATTTTATTTTAATTAATATATGATAAAACATTGCTTACATTTTTATTCAAAAACGCTAAACAAAAGTAGAATCTATGATTTAAACCATAAGGTCTACTTTCTTTCACATCAAACCTGTTATTCTAGATGATTCCATCTTATGTCATGTGACAGTTTGCTACTCAATTAGAGAAAGACGTTATCGATAACGAGTTGTCGATGTAACCTTATCAAATAAAAATTCAAAATTAATTAATAGTAACATTATTTGATGTTAAACAGATAGTAATTTATTTATATCCGTTGAAAATGAAATATCGTGAGAGTATGCATAAGCATGTATTCGCCAGAACTTCGCAGCTTCGCCCTTACTCTACATCATTACTCACCGAAAGCCTATAAATACGTGCGTAGTACGTTTGATTGCTCTTTGCCTCATCCACAAACCTTATCAAAATGGTATGCTAATATCGGTGGAGATCCTGGTTTCACAAAAGAGTCATTTACAGCTTTAAAACTTAAAGCGGATTCATCAAGTCGTCCAATATTAGCTTCACTAGTACTTAATTGATGAAATGGCTATACGTAGAAGAATTGAATGGGATGGTTTCATGGATATATTGACATGGGTACAGGATTAATAGGTGACCATCTAGCAGAAGCTAAAGAAGTAAAGCTAACAAAAAAATATTCATTAAGCAGTCGATCGGGCGTAACACGCGTATAAAGGTACATTTCGGTAATTCGTTTAGATTTTAATTTTGTTTTGTCATTTTTTACTTATGTAAAACATGTGAAAAAATCTGATTTAGTAAAATTAAATTGATTTTATTAAACTTTTGTTCCATTTAAAGATAATTTTGTTTTGTATAAGTGGGTTGGAAAATTCGGTAATAGTACCTGACTAATTGAGTTTAATCTGTGTTTTAGCATCAGCGTATTCAGCTATCAGTGTATAGTTTTCGCCAAATACGAAGAATGTTATGCTTATTGAATACGAATATAAATATAAACGGAATGCACGTATACAATTAAATATCGATAAGTAAGGTTACGATGTTGTACATCACTAGCGAATATCATAATAGCGATCAACTCTTTAAACAAATATCTATCTTATGTTCAATGCCATACTGCATACAATCGAATATATTACAATTTAGTGACATCTAGCGTCGAATAGCGGAACTTGCTAGTAAAACTATGCCTACGAGCTTTCACGGAAATATAAGATTTAATACCTACAAAAGATTGACAATAATGAACTCTATTTATATGATGTAGTTGCACTTTTTTTTAAAATAGGGACTGACTATAGAGACTTTTTGGCATGGACCAATCACAAAACGAATTTGCTAGTGTGACATAATATGATTATCTTGAAGATGTGTTTGTTAGGGCACGCTGGTTCTGATAGTAATTTATGCGTTATGCGATTTCTACTGTTTTTTTCTGTTCTGTGTTCTGACCTCAATTCCAACTAGTGTAGCTCGCGCGATGAATTGATTGTGGAAGTTTTTGGATAATTCCGTTACGAGTCCGAAACTGGACGCCACTGGATGGTCAGTCACAGAATAAACATTTCAGAATACTAGTCACTGAAAAATTATAATGTATTTTCTGCACAAACCTAGACCATAGGCCTGCTACTGAGGAATTCCTCATAGAAGAAAAATTACACTTCGTCTACCTTATGGATTGAACCTAGGACTCTCTGTAGTCGCCTTTTCGTTCTAATGATAAACGAGTCAAGCTCGTGGCTAAATAATAACAGCCCCACTGATCGATCTTCAAGGTTAAGCAAAGCTTGCCGAGGTCGGTCTGTGGATGGGTCACCATCTTAACATACCAAGTTTCCTCCGTGTCTCGGAAAGGACGTTAAGCCGTGGGACCTGGCTATCATTTGTAGATCTTTGGCAGTCATTACATTACGGATTGTTTGAAGCCAGAAAATCAAATTCCAGTTTTGTTAACAAGAACCGTGTTACCCAGTTAATGGGTTGTGGAGGTCTGGTAGGCAGCCGCTCCACCTAAAATACTGGTATTCAGCTGAATCCGGTTTGACTGGAAGCCGACCCCCAATATAATTTGGATAAGGCTAGGCAGATGTTGATGATGAACGAGGTAATGTAAGAATATAAGCATGCAAATTAATTCCTTACCTCATCAATAGAAGGGTATCGTGGATACTCCTTTCTGAACATATTCATGTCCACATTGAAGTTAGACCATGTAGTATTTGCGTTTTCATTGTAAATCTTGTTCTGTATTAATACTATTAATTGCGAACGAAGAATCAAGCCTCGTAGACGCTTGTAAGTTGTCACTTCCACCTAAAACAAAGAAGAAATTGAGTATTATACATTTAATTTTGCTCAGTAGCAATTTGTCCTGTTCTTATTATAAGGTATGCAATAAAGTATATAATAAATAAATGAATCACTTGGACATACATCATAAGAATACAAAAATAAAAACTGTTGCATCAAACGGATAATGTGAATGGCTTTATTTTTTTTGTTACAAATTATGTGCCTGTTACTGTTTTTTGATCTTCCAAATTGGCCTTTATCTTATCTAAATGGCAGATTGCAAATTTATTCAGATGCCACGAAAACCACAAAATTCTTTGTTGCAAACAAAGGTTGTATATTGATAACAATAAAGTACTTACATCATCAGCCAACGGCGGATCAACAACAGGGAATCCATTGTATGACACAAGTTTGAGCAGTTCCACAATATGGCCCACGTTCTCGACGGTGCGCAGAGTGAAGACTGGATGCGACATCACCTCCGAAGCATAGATGTTATGCGCTAGTGGCGGGGGCTCCCACGGCAGCAGCGGCACTGCTGCCAACTGGATGTGGATGTCGTAGATACCCTGGGAAGACAGATGACTGGTAAATATACTAACATATTGGTGAGGTATTTCTCCCTAACCTTTCCCAACTATGTTGGGGTCGGCTTCCTGTGTAGCAGGACAGCCAAGTTTCTACAAACGGTAGCCGCAATCACTACTGCTACTGCTTTCCTAGACACGGAGGTACCTAGCCATGTCCATGTCTAGGAAAGCAGTAGGATGTGACAGAGATCGATCGTCCCGTGCGGCTGTTATTATTTAATTTAAGCCACGAGCTCCTCTCAAAGAGTTCCGTTTGGAGTCACTTTAGACACTTGCATCATCAAGCATTCGTACTATTATGACTCTTTCTGTCAATACACCAGTTGAGCGAGGACGTCTTGCGATATAAGCGATGCGAAATTCGATATATTTGACGGCTACTGCGTGCAATTAAATCAGCTGAGAGATGTAAATTCAGGATATAATTATACTTGGTCCTCGCTTCATCCGGTCGTGGGTCCATTTTGTGGTCCCCCCACAATTCGCCTTTACCTTTATACGCCATTGTCATAAATATCTGACAAACGAAAGCTTGGCCGTTGAAACGTTGGCATACAGCCAACGTCAGAAATATATAAAAAGTAATACAGTGGATTTGTGGTTTGGCGTGGGTACGCTGATGCGTTTATGCTATGGCGTTCAATATGTTAAACGCAACAGATTTTTTTACAGTGCTCATTATTATTCGCTTTTCGCACTATTATATCGCTTTTCCGTAATACCTGCAGATAGCTTCAATTTAGCAAAGCATCGACAACTGCGACATATAAACCAATGTATAAATGCTAACTGCCTTACCTCATTAAAGAAGTCTCCAGTCCACTTGGCGACGACCAACGTTATGATGATAGGCAGCGCGTTGGAGATCTGTCCCGTAGTCTCTATGATGATAACCGTCAGTGATATGGTCATGCGCACCACACCGCCTAGTTGTGCTGCTGCGCCTACTAGAGCGTATTTGGCTGGGTTTATCGTCTGTTGAGAAGTGTTAGTATTATTTATTATAAAATAATCACTTGGTAAACGACCGACAATCGAAAAGACCGGCCAAGTTTAAGGGACACAGATAACAGAATGTCATGTGTGCCAAACTTCAACAATAGCAAATTGGCTGTGACGGATGGACTGACAGACAAACACACGAGTGATCCCAAAAAAGGATCCTTTTTGGTATAAGGACGTTCAAAACCCTAAAAATAGCTGATTTATGAAGCAACTGAGCAGAAGATCCTTTCATTATAGAGGTTAAAAAGGTCAGTTAGTATCTTAACATGTAGGAGTCCATTCAAATAATGTTTATAGGGACAAAGTCGATATTTATACCTTGTCAAGATAAGCACACATAAAGTATACTCAGTTGAAAACTGGATAAAAGGTTTTAAGAATAATACATACATACATATATAATACTAGCTTTTTCCCGCGTCATTGTTCGCGCATATCGCGGTTGTTCGCGTTCCCGTTGGAACTTTGGGATATCCTCTCTAAGTACTCCATATACTTCAAAGAACCTACATGAGAAATTCTTATCTCATTATTCAGCTATCTTTTTTTTTTTTTTTTGGATGGGAAATCATCAAATGACCCCTCCCGCCCTGGGTGGAGCGGTAGGGAGTGTCAGACTTTTACTGACTAAAACCCATCCGTGCTCCTCCATGTGCCCTTTGCGTTCCAGGGCCGCGGTAACTCTTTCGAACAAATTCCGCAACCCTAGCAGGCACCGACCCTATGGGGCCCCGTCCCTGGTGCTGACGGCTCCTTGCGGCGCGCGTGAAGCACAACGCGTCGTCGAGTCAGCCTGGTATCGGACGGCGAGCCACCCACGCTCACCGCCCACAGGCATCAGCCACTGCGCGATAGCACAGCGGCCGACTTGTCTCTGGAGGAGGCCGCAATGGGACCATTACTGGCACTCCATTTCAGCCCCCTCCCGAAAATTTCAGCTATCTACGACCAGCAGTATCGACTGTGCATTGTCTGTCAGTCACGCAACAACGGAAGTGTTTTCATCGATTTTCATTTTGGTGCTTACAATGATTAAAATAAAACTTCTTTACTGCTGCCTCAAACAAAAAACAAACCTTACTTATATTGATCAAAGCGAAACCGAGTTTGTTTGATAAGCTTTCACAGCTGGCACGGCACGCTGGAGGTTATACCCGAAATCTATATAAGCACGCGAGCGAATACCAAATGAACACTTACATTAGAAGGCAGCATATACTGTATAGCTATAGCTAACAGTCTTCCCCAGGCGGCGCCCGTCAACAGATTCGGTATGAACAGTCCACTGGACACTGAGAGGCCAAACGTCCACGTCGACAGGAGGAAGTAGCACACCACGAACGTGAAGATGGACCACGGCTTGTAGGAGCCGATGGGGTCGTGGAGGAACGAACGGACCGACGCTTCGGGTGTTTGGAACCAGATCGCTGCGAGAGCATTGTATTCACCGTCTGCGCAAAATAGCTGAGAAAATCATAGTTTAGTTAATTAATTCTTAATTTTATAGAATAAAAAAACAACTTATCTTTTGAAGTGATAATGAAATTCATGTACAGTCGGTGATAGCAATTAACTGACCCCCTAAAAATTAAACGAATTTGAACCTTTTGCTTATTACGAACGATCGAACTAGAACAACGTTGGAACTGGTTCAACGTCTACGATCAATAAAATAGTTATTCGAATTTGATCTTTAATACGCAGTGTTAAGGTAGGTATGTTCTTGAATATTATTTTAACTTGTAATATAATACGTAATTTCGATCACGTTGAATATGTTTCGAGTGGTCTAGTGGTGACTGTAGTGAGCTGACTAATCGTGGTTGCGAGTTCGTAACCAGCGTAATTGACGCGTTTGTTTCTGTTTTGTATATTTATTTTAAGTTATAAATAATAAATTATAACTTTAGTAACAACAACAAAAAAAAATGAACAGAAATAAAAAACCAAAATGGTGGTAAAAACGACTTTATTTTATAAAAAAAAATATTATAAGAATAACATAAATGATATTGATGACGACACGAAGATGATAATATTTACCTGCTTACTAATAACGTTGTTAACTGCACTGAGTTTAATGTAGTGAATCAGCATGTTATAATATTTAGAAATATAGGTATGTATTTCTATTTCATAACAATAACATCACTACATTAAATAAGTATCACTGAACTAAATAAAACGGCATTATACGTTGAAGTTCTACCTGGTCTACTATATATCAATTTGTTTTATGAATAGTTATTTTAGTTATAAAATAAGGTTTTGACAAAAAACTAGGTATTCGAAATACTTCGTTACAAATTATAACAATAGTTAATTTAACACACACACTGACATAATGTTAGTATTGTTTGTGACCAACACTGGTTACTCAAGTTATTCATGCTTTTAATAGCGAAGTGGAGCACCATTTTTTCTATTGCTTGTTGCAAGCGGTCCCGCATACCGCGCACCATATTCCAACAACGATCACTTCCACTTGCAGTTGAATGAGTAGGCAAAAATGGCTGTTCAGTATGCCTTCTAACAATTGCTTGCTGACGTTCTGACACTGGAGTATGTAACATAGTAGGTTTTGGTCCAGGACGATCTTTTTGAATATTCCCTGCCTCTTCAAAACGTCTTAGCGACAATCTGACTGTATTTCTCTGAAACAACACAATAAGCATAATTTTAGTAACGAATAGGTAAACATAATTTATCGATTAAGTTTGAAAAAATACGTTTATCAAATTAGATTATAAAAATCAAATTAGACCTATAAATGATCTCAAATTAGACTCATAATGAAACACAGTTAATTGTCTATTATTCTACATTCACCGGCTTTTAAGCAGACTAACGAATTAAGGAAAAAGTATAATTATAAATGAAGCATAAAAATAATACACTTACCGCTATATTAAGTTTCCTAGCAATCGCTTTAATACCAACATTCTCCTCATGCAAATAGATTATTTTGTATTTTAAATAATCACTCAACTGAGACATGACGATTAATCTATCAAAACTGATAACAATTAATAAAAAGGAAAAAAGCCAATTTAGTAAGGCAAGGTAAAAATGTTCGCGCGTATTCACTGCTATTTGTGCATAGAATATCTTGTTCAATTTATTCTTCTACCCCATAGTCCTTATGTCATATTTATAGCAGTTTTTGTTGAATACGCATATTGACGTCTAACTACCCACTTATTAAAAAAGGTAAAAAGTTATTAAATAAATGACCTAATACCAACCTCTTAAAGCTCAAGTTTGCGTATCAAAATTATTTATTGTTTCTGTTCATCGAGTAGTGTTAGTCTGATAAACTCATACCATATTGAATAACGTTTAATGTTATGAGCATAGGGTGTAAAATCGAGTAATTTTTAGGGGGGTCAGTTAATTGCTATCACCGACTGTACAAGGGCGAGCATAACTGAAAGTTAAGTTTCCTACCAGCAAAATTTTGAGTAATAGTGACTTTTAGTTATTCATCTATGGCGTTTTCAATAATAACAGTTCTACGGCTAAGTATTGGCTTCCTGTCTGTGAAGTGAATTATTCCTCTACATGAAATAGCCTCAAGTTTTTGTGTTAAGGACATTCGGGTTTCGCTCTGATGGTAGGTACCCTAGCTGTGTTTTTGAAATTTTGACAAAGGAAGATGAGATAAAAATGCATGATATTTAAATTAACTGTTAGTCCAGCACCTATATAGCCAATAATATTTTTAAGACATTATTTTTTAAAAGAAAAAGAAAGAAAATTATTTAGGACTTGCATAAAAGGGGGTTTATTATTTATATTCCACCATAACTTCTTAACGGCTTAACCGAAATAAATGTATGTGGTATCGTTAAAAGCGTTGAGTTATCCCGGGTAACATAGGCTAGAAAAAATATATTTAGTTTTCATGAAAATTAGACTACATATACTGTCATTGTCTGAAGCTTGCATAAAAGGTATGAAATAAAAATTAAAAAAAAAACACGTCAAAAAGTGAAATAAAAATTAACCTGTTAAGAACTATTCAAAGGCAACGCGCTTCGCGCGTCGCTTTTTTGCGACTGCAATGAAAAGAGATATTATCTATCTTGTTTTTAATTTTAAGTTCACTTTTTGACAAGGCAGGCGTGTTTTTTAATTATTTTTTCCAAAAATGTAACCGTAACAAAGTACCGAAATGTTACCTGGAAATATCTGAAATAGCTGTGGTAAACTCGACATCATCGGTTTCGAACAAAAGTCTGTGCGTGCGCACTGTTCTTTGTCTGTGGCATGGACTGTAGTCTGTAGTCGTCTATTTTTTTTTGGAGGTGTTTCGACTACACGGTTTTCTTATGCATGCCTACTCATTAATTCGAGGTGAGATACTCTCGTCGAGGGAGACTCAGAACGCGCACTTTAGAGAGGCGTGAATTCTCAATAATTCATTCATTTTCATTCAAGTTATGAACGAACAGATGAACATACATAATTATGTATGTATATATACCGGTCATAATCATAACCCTCCTTTTGTTCCGCCGTACTCGAGTAAAAAGCAGAGAAACCAACTTACCTGTAGAGGTACTTTAGTAGGATCTTCACCGAGTGGTCGACAGTCGTTTAGTAAGAACATCATAAGAAAGCCACAGGTTGCGCTCGCGGCTGCCACTAAACAAGCCTCAACTACTCGCAGCCAAGGAGTTCCAATGTACCTGGTAAACAAATAACACTGAAAATGGGGCGTTTTCCGAGGCACTCCAGAAATACGGTATGTAAGGGATGGTCACCCATCCGCAGACCGACCTCTACAAACGTAGCTCGAAGTATGAACGGTGCGGCTGTTATTGTTTGGCTGATTCACCAAGTACAGTTCCGTATTTAAGTTGAGCATGCAGTGGCTATTCAGACAATTATGCTGAACCGAACCCTTAGGCTTTTGTTTTTTAATAGCCTGATAACCTCTAATGGCAATAAAATCTTAGGTAACTATTCAGAAGCAGAGTTTTAGTAATCGATTTCCTTTTTAAATGACAAGGAAATTTTTTTAATAAGGAATAAAACCAATTCGTGTTCCTCCAAATGCCCTTTGCGTTCCAGGGCCGCTGTGACTCTTTCGAAAAAAATCCGCAATAAACGACATGGAAATCAACCAAGCTTATTATTATTGACTACCTCTGAACAAAAGCAAATTGAATCGCACTTTATCTAGGGCGTTATCTCTTCACAATCGTATTTATCTACACGAATGTAATAAATGTGAAAAATTAATAATAAGCGAACACCAACACGTATATTGTAATCAATAGGATAATAGCAGAAATAAACGTTTCATGTGATTTCCAGTTCAGTTCAGTAGCTCGATTAAATTGCTACATTTATGTATAAACAGGTTTTCTTTAGCACTTAAATAATCGTCCTTTAAGAAACATAATAATATAGACATTCCTTACCTTATCCTAAAAACTGCCAGCCTATAGTTTATGTGGTTCCAAAGAGCGCCGAGTAGTCCACCCACACAGCCGAAGAACATGAATACTGGCAGCTCATAGAATTGAAACGGGAATGGCTCCATCTTGCCCAAGTTCAGGAGACCTAAAACATATTTCAAGCAATAAACACTTTCTTTGTTGGCCAAATGTCACTTTTTAAGAGATTGTTTTCTGGTACAGATCTGGAAGAATCGACAGAGGCGGCAACAAACATTTTTTACCTCATATTCAATTTTAGAAGAATAGAATAGAATAGAAAAACTTTTATTCAGGACAGACACAGCACAACGGTTACAAACACAAATTAAAGGAGAAGAAAAGTACAGAATGCGCCGAGCGTGTCCGAACCGAAAGGGTATTTTGAACTGTGAACTGTGTCTACTACAAACACAGCTATAAGATTGTCAACCTATTGGTAAAATTCAAAAGAAAACCACCGATGTTGCTTGGCGGCAGCAATAAGCACAGCACAGAAAGAAGAATCTTAATACAGAATACTACCGTTCCATTGCCGAATATAAACTTTTTTGTGTTGCACCTACCTGGAAAACTCAGTTCTCCAGCCCGTCCGTGATACGCTGACAGAGCACAGTTCAACGTGAACGTAGACACAACAGTACCGAAGAACGTCCGCCATGTCAGCGCTTGGTTCCAGAAACTGGTGCCTTCTTCTAGAGAGAATAATACTCCACCTGTAAGAAGACGAAAAGCTAGGAAACGGCAAGAACAAACACCAGCATTATAACAAAAAAAAAGTGCCTGCCTAGATCAGCTGGAAATGGCAGTCGTAATCGAACAATTTGATTTGTTTTGTCCAATCCACTCAAAACGAAGTTATACCTACATTAGATTCAGCTGTCTTGTAGCAACTTAAACAATCGGTGCCATTAAATCAGTACATTTTGCGTATGTTCGCAGCGTTCTCGAATATGTATGTACAATCTGGTCACACCAATATATTTTATACAAAAATCAGAATAGAACGGTTACAAAGAAAATTTATAAACCAACTATCGCCTCTGCAAACCCTCTTTGACCTACGAAAGTAGCTGTGGCGCATATGGTCTGCTTACACTCAATGAGCGACGTAAAGTGTTGGATATGTGTTTCCCCCTACGACGCACTCGTCACACACCATTGTAACAAGTGCCTCGGCATGGAACTAACTACGCTAAAAATTGTGTACTAACTCGCTCGAATCTACAACAATTATTTCTCTCAGGTTGATTTTTTTAATATAATATATTATTTATTTGTTGTACTACCACACTGTTGTCTTTTTAACCCAAAGGTTAACTGGTAGAGAATGCCTTGTTGCATTAAGTCCGCCCATGTACCACTATTTTACATAAAGTTTAAATAAATAAATACAAAACCTAGTTTTAAAGCTCAGGTTAAAAATATCATTCTGAAAGAGGAGCAAGCTACGCAAACTACAACTACGCTCTGTTCATCATCTTCAAGCATTAATTGCGATCAATTATGTGATTTATTAGCACATTTCTACATGGGCATTCCTTAAATTACTATCCACATACTGTCTGAAATCCGTTCGCATAGTTTACACGCATTATGTTAAACAGGGAAACCTATTATTAGCCTTACAAAATTGGTTTATATTTCATAACTATCGCTGTTGGTTTTCTGAATAAAGAAAATAAAAATAAATAAATTCATTTATTTCAGGCGACACATGCTATAAGCTAACGTTTGTCAAATCACGGGCACAAAATGAAGGAGTGAGACTACACGTATCCATTATATTATAAATATGAATTTGTGTCTGTCTGTTTGTTACCTCTTCAAATCTTAAACAGCTGAACGGATTTCGATGAAACTTGGCACGCGGGTAAATACGTCCCGGAATAGTATTTAGGGCACGGTTTTTATCCCGAGAGTACGTATAATATTCGGCTTTCATGCCGGCGAAGCCGCTGGCACAAGCTAGTGTTTTATAACCGCAAGTTTAGTGCTTTGTATCGAAATTGGTAACATGTGTTGTGTTCTTTATTCTCACCAATAGGAGCCCCAAAAGCAGCGGACACACCGGCGGCTGCGCCGGCCGAGACAAAGTCACGTTTCTCATGGTCTTCACGAAAGTACTGGAATATCTTGAAGTCTTTGTTGAATGTTGTGCTCTTGCCCTGGGATATGCCGGCCGCGACCACTGCCCCGCTGTGGATCATAGGTCCTTCCTAAACAAGTAAAGTTACATATGGCTTTAACTGAAGTAGATGCTAAGACATTAAATTGAGTTACGGTGCAAAAGCAAAAGCTTAGCATAATCAGCCTTTTAATGTTCCCACTGCTGGAACAAAGGCCTCCTCTCTAGGTGAGGGAATAGGCCGTAATCCACCACGCGGGCCCAGTGCGGGTTGGTGAATGTCACATGTCTTCGAATCGAACTTTTGGTTCTAGGACATGCCGGTTTCCTCACGATGTTTTCCTTCACCGTTTTGAGAGCAGTGGTGAATAAATTAATTACACAAAGTAATGCGCCTGGCTGGGTTTGAATCCGCGACCTACAATTCGTAAGTCGGGGCCGTTGCCACTCGGCCACCACTGCTCTCACTCGGCCACCACTGCTCTCGAGTTACGGTGCATGTATGTTATACCTAAACAGGTAAATATACTCGTAGGTGTATTATTCTCGTGCAACGAAACGTTTAGACTATGCAACTAATAGGGCATCAATTCAGACCAGCTACTAGACAAACAGGTGAGCCGAAAGAATAAGCATCGCCATTCAACGTGGGAATGCTGCCAGTCTTCTGAAACTTGAGCACTATGGGATTAAGAATACAGCCCTTGATTTACTTAGATCGTACTTGATAGACAGACAGGTTAAAGTTCAGGCGACCGGTCTACACCACCTGCCCCCTAGCCAAGTTACAAACGTTTCGTGTCGAATTCTGTTCTCCTATCGGTAATGCCTTGGTGTCAGCAACTGTAGAAAACGATAAGTTGGTAGCCATGTTGACGCGCTTTGCGCGCTCCACCGCTCGTTCTACAATGACTTTAGAAAATGGCGATTGATCCTACAAATGTCAAACAGGTTAAAATTTAAACTCTGTTTAAATGCTTTAAACATTAAGTTTAAACATTTTAACAAAGGATGTAGCGTTGAATATTGTAGAAACGATAGATAACAATTCATTCTATCATTTTGAACGATGTGAACTTGACTACGGATGATTTTCTATTCGTTTGCTCTAACCACGTGACTTATCGTTGAGACGATTTCATTCTTATACATTTGATTCGTTTTCGACTAGCGTTAACGATTGCAGATTATCATCTTGGCTAGGGGGGCTGAACTTTAACCTGTCTGTCCAAGACAAGAAGTGGAAGGCCCATTGTTATTTCAGACCCAGTAAGTGTAGACTTACTGGGTCTGAAATAATAATGGGCCTTCCTCAAGGTTCAATATTGGGTCCATTCCTTGACTTTGACTTATAAATAGAGCGACGCGACTGTCACAAAATCTTAACATTTCAACAAGACCATTAAAAGGCACTTTTGGACGTCAAAACCGTTTGAAAATAAAAATATTATAGTGACTCTAGTTGTCCATTCGCAAAAAGTAGATTCTTATGGAGAAGAACGTACAAGAAACTCTATAATTACTCTTTTCAAACATAAGTTTCACAATATACTGGTTTATGTTACAAAAAATACCTTGAGACATATTAGAATTAAATGAAAGAAAATTTATACTAACTTTAAACACACACTTTAAACAAGCATGATATTTAAAATTAGAAGATAACATTCAGGATAAGAATGCTTGGTAACTATATAATACTAGTACTTCGCCCGCGACTTCGTCTGCGTAGTTTTAGTACAAACAATTGCCGCCCCCGTTGGGAGTTGTGTTTCTTAAAATCCGTTTTTAGCGGATGTATATATTCATAAGGAACCTACCTGCCAAATTGTAAGTTTGTAGGTGTTATACAAGGTTTGAGATTTCGTGATTAATCAGCGACTGGTATTTCGCTTTTATATAGATAATTAAATATAATATATTAATCGTCTATTTAAATAAGTAACTCTCACAGTGATAAACCCATGTTTGCAATATTTGTAAATATGTGAGTAGGTACCATGTCCCTATTAACAATGCGGGTATTACCTTATTCCAACTAGTACATAGCCGGAGCCACTAGCTACTACTAGCTTTTTTTCGCGACTTCCTACGCCCATATTCCGGTTATCCCCTTTCCCATAGGAATTTCGGTAAATAAATAATTATATTCTGTTAACTGTAAATGATGACGTTCAAAAGTGCCTTTTAATGGTCTAATTAAAATAAACTGTTTGACTTAGAAACTTATAAGGTAAGAATTCAAAAGAAGGGGTTCCCCTTCTTTTGAATTCTATACATAAAGAAAATACGAGTTTATCTCGTTTTAAGAATAAATAAACGTAATTACAAATGTATCAAACGGACTCGGTAAAACGAAGAAAACATTCTAGGCATCTTAATAATTAACCTTCATAGAAGTGTACAAAGTCTTTTATCGTTTGACTACGGCACCTTCAAGCCATCCAAGTTTTGAAATTTCACTTGGAGAAAATCACCGCTAAAGTCTAATGTATGTACCTTAATATCAGTAGGTACATAAAGTCGTTAATCGTTTCACTGGAGTACCTTCCTCCCCTGCAAGCCCGCCGACTACTGCGTTGATAATACGCCAATACTTTCACTACTAACGTCTTGACTCTACAACGCACATCACAGCACCTTCGAGCCAATCAGGCAATATTTCACTTGGGAAATACCGCCACAGGAGTTTAATAATCGAATTAAATTACCAGCACGTAAAGTCGTTAATCGTTTGACAAGCTCACCTTGCCTCCAGCTAGACCGCCGACGACTGCGGTGATAACGCCAATAGCCTTCACGATAAGAGTCTTGATCCTTACAACACGCGGCACTTTCACGCCGTTCAAGTAACATTTTACTTGTGGAATACCACTGCCGGCTGCTACAGGCTGAAATGTGCTATGGGATTAGAAACCTTAACATTCATTACTTTAAAATCAGTTTCCATTGATAACAGCTGAACTTTCCAACTTTCAGAACAAACTTCATCCATTCACTAAATTATAGTAATATTTTTTACACCTGGTGATAAATGATATTGATACCTTTTTATAAAACCACAATGGTGGTTGGACTCTTGCCTGACATATGTTACTGTCTTATAAAAATTACCCTGAAAAGTGTTTTGGGATTGTATTAGATAGATTGCTTGAATTTGAATCAAGTTCAGTTTCCTAATATTAGTTTAGGAGCTAATATTGTCTTAAGGTACTCTTACAACTTCTGAGATAGAATGATTTCTGTAAATTTGATTTCTGTATCTTTGAATGTTGCTACTCCATAAAATGTGAGCCTTTTGAGTACTCAGGCTAGCATTGTGGAATAAACACAACTTAACTAAATTGCACAAAGTTCAAATTCCATTGACAACCAAGATAACAGAAAGTCATAGGTGATACTGCCACCCTTTCGTCAGATATTGAATTTTGTACTCATTTTGGTACTAGGACTAAAATTACCCGATCCATAGAAGTTTAATAATAAATTATTTATTTTCTACTCACCTCAACATATGCAACCAGCATGGACCCAATGAACACGATACAAATGTTTGATAACACCCACAGCAAGTAAGGAATGTATAATTTGTCTTGTACCACATATTTATCCACAGCTGTTTATGAATTAGTCATGGAAATCATATTTTGCACATATATTAATGAGGCATAAAAAAAATATTAATTTATTATAACGTTCCAGTTCAGTATTACTAATATCATGAACAATATAGTTTCATAAGGAAAACAATGCATTAAAAAATTACCTACTTAGCTAGTGGGAACATTTACTGTTATCAAATATGGATGAATTAGTCACTCTGTCAGTTATTGATAGTGATACTTTTCTTATGGATGGGAAATCATCAAATGACTTCTTACGCTTTGGGAGGAGCGGAAGTTATGACACTTGACTAAAACACATCCATGTTCCTCCAAATGCCCTTTGTGTTGCAGGGCCGAGGTGACTCTTTCAAACAAAATCCGCAACCCAGGCAGAAGTCCACTACTGTCATGGAAAATATAGTATTTGTTTTTAAATATCAGAGTAAAACTCCTCATCTGTTCATATAAGTGTAAAGTTTAAAAAATAAACTTAATTGTGTAGTGATGTTTTAATTTTTAAGTTCTAAAAGTATAAGAAACACTTATTCAGTGCACCCACTCTTATTTCAGAGTCAAAAGTGCATTTAAGTATGAATTATTGACAAATTTATATGTGGGCAAGTTTTCATGCCACTGAGTGTAGTTGGGAAAAGGCTAGGCAGATGATGGTTGTTTCATGCGAAATTTTTGTCTGCGATTTGTGCCCAGTTACTTTCAATAGGTTTATAAATGGAAAAATGTGGTGAAGATATTATAAGTACACCCCTATCTAATGCTTAGGGAAATACAGGAATGTTACGAGCAAAACTCTTTAAAAAGGATACATTTCTTCAGCTCCCTGTATTTGATTTCTGAGAATTCTTCAATACATATGTCTATAAAAAATGCTATGAGGGCTGTTATTATTCCGATCAGCAGTATTATGAACCACCGCGCTATGTCTTTCCATACTACAAAAGCATATCCTCTTTTCCGTTCTTCATCTAGGAGCAAGTGGTTTTCACATGTGTCATAATCTAAGCTCTGAAATAGAGTAGGTAAACAAAGCTGTTTATCTAGGCAAGAAAGCTTAGTAGACAAAACAGTAGTTTTAGGAAAAGCACTGCACTGTACAATATTCTATAATCAGAAACTTACTTCATACTTAGCTGAGAGAACATTCATCGAGCCTGGTTCAATCTTTTGTTGTGGCTGCCTCCTTCTGATTCCATGACTACCATGGAATTCATCATCGTCTGAATCCTGTACAAACAAAATTAATTAATCATAGCCCTCTTTCCCTCTGTTTCATTATTGTACCTGGTAGCAACCAGTCATCAAATTCCTGTACGTCTCGGAAGTTTTTATTGTGGAATACAATTAATATTCAGTCACGTGACTAATTAGTTATTTTAAACTAATAATTGATTACACACAAAGAGGTCATAAGCCAATGAGTAATATCAACAAATGAGTGACACCTAATATTCATATTATTATAGCCGCAGATATAAAACCAATATTAATAGTAGGTGTAGTGTAGATGTTATCTACTCATTATGAAATAGTCTACATACCTCAAAATTCACAGATTTGTTGAGTTGTGTGTAATTTGAAGTGCTGGGATCTTCATGGCTTAACAATTGAGCTGTGTCGGATGCAGTTTCTATATTACTTATAGAACTAACTGTTCCATCACCAATCGAGGCTGACGAATGGCTCTGGTGGCTCATTTTTTCATAATTATGAACTTGACTAAATCTAGAGAGTAGGTGTTATGTTCCAGATAAAAAGCAGGCTGCAGTGGCCGATTCACATTAGAGCCGTATCAATTTATCGTTTCAGCAAACCCGTAAATATTCAACGTTTACCACGTATACCACGTTTACACGTTTCGGGATTATTATTTTATTATTATGTTATCAGTTTCACAACAGAAGTTCAATGGAATTTGAAATGAATGAGATTTGATAATTGCTCCCGTCATTCGGTGACAGTGACAGATCACAGTCAATGACGTTGACGTTAAGTGTCGCAGACTTATTCATTCAATCAATTTCAAACGGAGTGATATTCTCGATGAAGCTACTTATGACGGGTTTTTTTCAGAAAAACAGCTAGAAACAGATTAATTTTTTCTGAGTACCCTATTATTTTCTACAAATATTTTTTTATTTGCGATCATTGAATTAAGTCTAAGTTCAATATATTTCATACTATTAATTGATTCAAATACCTAGGTTACGTTTTCCACGTTCATAAAAATCTTCTAGCGACTTTCTCAAATTCGTTACATTTTTTTAATATTTCTACGGTCGTAAATATCATAATAACTGTTCATTGATAAATTGTGATCAATAACACTATCTTTTATAGTAAAAATGATAATACAAATCATTTTGATAATGTTATCATTTTATCAGTGCGTAAACTAGAACAAACTTTCGTGGCTCACACAAACGAAGCGTTCCACGCTTCGTAAACAATAGAGTGTTTCCATGTGTGTGTAGCTTGTTCGTTCGTTTGGTTGACAATCGCGATGTGATGTATTCTACATCATCGCATGCTGAGTTATATTTTCAACAAAACCTTTTAATTTTTAATTAAGTTACTTGATTAATTTCTAAATGTTTTCTTTCGTTGTGAATACCTTTCTCTGTTTTAATTTCTAAATATGTGTAATTTGCCGCCGAAGTTCCATTCAGTGTGTCGCCTTTGTTTATCATTCTGTGGCGATAATTGCAGTGATGTTAAACTTCCAATTTTCGACCGTGATAAGGATAAATCACGTCTTTCCGAGATGATAATGGCAAATTTGTCAATAATGGTAATAATTTTAGACTATTTCTCGCAATGATTACTAAGAAGGAGGAGTTTTCTCGTGTGAAAGTTTAGCGTAAGCGTATGAGATTGTGGATGCTGATAAGCGCCATTAACTTTCTCGCGGGTGTTGGGTATTTTCGCATTGTGATATCATATTACGGCCCACGCGTCGATTGCTCGGCCGTATGACTAATGTCATTCGTGGAAGTGATATGCGAGCGTGTGGCTGGCGCGCTGTATCAGTGGCCGCGTCGCTGATAACAAAGGAGCGCGGCGGAGACCACCTCGCGTTCGCCTCACACCCGCCCCGCTCCTGCGCTGGCCCTCGCGCCCTCGCACCCTCCTCCACAAATACACTACTCAAACCAATGCTCTCCTTACAGTGCTTATCCACATTATGCTATGCCCTGCTATTTTCAGATTTCAATATTATCTAAATTTAGATTTGTATTTTAAGGCAATCAATCTGCAGGGGGACTGCATCTCCCCATTTTTGTCACAGTGTGCATCCTCCTTCAACAACTTGTGGGTTTCTTTAATGTGTTTGTTATCAGATTGCTACCAATGACTCATCATCTATGATTACACTTGCAAAAGGTCACTGGCCACATCAACTCTCTTAATGACTGTGGTGTTGTGAAACTAACACAGGTACATGTCTAATGTTATGAATAATATTTTTAGGTGTCCCCTGAAGACTTGCTGCCACAAGTTGTGTGTGGGGGCTGTGCACATAAACTTGATGAATTTCACACCTTCAGAGAACTATCACACAAGTCTGAACGACTTTTGGAACAGTTTGTGCAATATGCAAATTCACTATCTGGTCCAGAAGAGGTGAGTTTTAAATTAGTACTTTTACCTTTTTCTATTTACAGAAGGAAACTAGTAAACAAGGTTTTATAATTTAATCATTTCCAAAAAAAATAATACATTTTCTATTTACATGTTTTTGTTACTATATAAAAGTATGCTGACAGTTTAATTCTATTGAAATATAATACAAATGAAGGAACAGTAAGTATTTATGTAGTCTTCATGCATAACTTGTATCTGAGTTAATATTGATGTAGCGAATAGGCTGCTTTCTGATCTTGTTATTGTAGCAAGACTTCATAGCATTGACAAGCAGGCCTAGCAGAATTCCTAGACAAGCCACTAAAGCTACTGCTAGGATGCTGTAGAGGACATGCTTTGGCTTTAGATTAGATAGGGTAAAGCCCCTAGAGTTGTTTGGGGCAGATGCGCTATCCAAGGATGGGCAGTAGGACAGTGTGATGTTTGTTATGTATGCTCCACTGAGCCTCATGGGGGCTGCACAGCTGCAATTAAAAACATATTATTAAAACATACAGATGGATTACTCAGAAGTCAGAATGCCTGATATAATAAAACTTTAAAATAGTTTATGTCATCAGTTTATTAGATATCAATTTATGAGGCAATACTTATTAATCAATACCTAGTGATATTTCTGGTTCTATTATTAGACTATTGAATGATCATAAGATGGCATGATCTAAGTAATCACTTTATGAGTTGACACATCACCAATTAAGAAACTACACATCAGAGCAATACAATACATATATGTTCTGATTGAATTTGAACTTCCCCATTGCTCACCAAAATTAATGATAGTGAGGATGATCCAATTATGGCATATACTGGCTTCTAACTTGAGCAGGATTATCTCAAAATTCTTGGTAGGATCTGTTGCATTTCACAAATCCCTTGTCTTTCTGTGTGAATACTTACAAAGGAACCTCTCCTATCTGGAACTTAGTGCCAGCTTCCTGTTTAGTAACAATATTGGCTAGGTCACAGTTGCACAGCCAGTTGTTGCCAGTCATTCCTAGAATTTCTAGTTTGTTCCATGGCATCAGGTCTGTTGATAGTTCACTGAGGTAGTTGTCATCAAGGTATACCTGTTTAGGAAAAGACTATGTTTTAATACAAGCAAAAATGTAGCATGAAAGAGCTTTTTCATGATAAGGAGGGACTACTTATGGATGAAATCTTCATCTGGCAATTTGCACTGAGTTTAATTTTAGTGGAAATGTTACATTAAGTCTATGTAGGTTTTTTGATTTTTATCTACTGATAATATTAGTAATGTCATAAAAAGGAAAGATTTGTATGTTTGTAACAAATAAAAAATTACTGGACCAATTTCAAAAATTCTTTCACCATTAGTATGCTACATTATATCTGAGTGCTGAGCTGGAAGGGGCCACTAGTCTACATTGAAATAGGAAAACCGCTTGAATAAAATGTTAATGATGATAAAGTATCTTAGATGTACAGACCTTGTTAAGCATATAAGAATACTTAAACAAAAAGCATACTAGTGTCAATCTTATCAAAGTTACAAAACAACTCGGGAATTCCCATAGTAGGTTATCTCTCTGCCTTCTTGGCAAGTAGGTACATACATACATATGTAGTTATGTTTATGTTATTTATTTTCATGTAAGAAGTTAATCTAATTAGTGTAATTAAGATTGCAATCGTGACAATCAATTCCGCTGTAATTTTAGGATTAATGTGGCGACGTACTGATTGATTGTGAACGAAAACATAACACTAAAATGATTAGTAAGCTGACCCCGATCCGCAACTGTCATGTAAGCACTCAAAAACTGGGGCAAATTGGATTGCATGAAGTCTAATCTGATGATTATATGCTTACCAAAATCTGTATAATAATTATATTTATTTCTGATAAACTGTGTTACCATGAGCTTATAATAGAACACCAGTCACAATAATAGACGGGTGTCGTCATCCTGAGTAACATTAATCATTGTGAGAAATTACTTAGAGATATGACTACTCAAAACCTGATTTTGTTCGTTAAAAAGGTATCAAAATAAATGATTTCCGCTTTGATAATAGTTTAAACGCGCCGAATTCGCATTACGCACTAAACTATAGAAGGGTTTTTCCGTGTTGATGCTACTATCTAAAGGTGGTCGAGGCGTGCGTTACTCACTTCCTTCAAGGTCCATTTGTCTTTCAATCCGCGGAACGCATTATGGCTGATGTATCTCAGATTTCGGTTGTGACAAAGGTGAAGTATCCTCAAGTTTTTGAGTGGGGAGAACGTGCTGCGTTTCACTTCGTCCAAATAATCGTTTTTGCCGACTTCCAATTGGATCAAGTTCGTTAAGCCTGCAAAAAAACTGATTCTATTATTATTATGTACTTCCGTATTTTACAAGTGGGTATATATACGTATAATACTATTTCACATATAGATAACATCTATAGCAGTTTTTTTTTGCTAGGTGCGTCTTTTTTACCACAACGCAAAAGAGTATTGGAATTTAAAAGAGTAGTATGGAGTAAATAGTTATTCTTGAAATAAATAGTTAGAAACTTTATAATATGCTCCAGATTAAGATCGTTGCCAAACATCGGTCCAATTTGTGCTAAATTAATAGACTAGTGTTATAAAAGCACTTGAGTGCGAGATTGGAGTGAAATCATAGCGATTGATTTGGCAGTAGTAAAGATGTTTATCTTTACGTCGTGAAATCTACTTTGATTTTTATATTTCCCGTGAATGATAACAACAGGTTCTACTAGAATGTTATTCTGTGTGGTAGATTGTAGATGACTCATCAGTGATCTTCACAATGTCCAGTAGATTTATATTATTTGTGTTCCTATTTCTACACATAGGTAAATTGGACAAATATACCTTTTATTAAGTAACGCAACGAACTACGATTAAACATGTTTTCTAAATTGGTTCCGCACCAATTATTCGGAACAATATAAAACGGATACATTGTAAATACTAATCTAATATAATTTGAAAATAATGTTAATGTGTGTATGAAACTATTTACCTACGAAACTGTCATCGTTGAGCTCCACAATAGGATTGTTGTTGAACGTGAGAGACTTCAGGGACTGGCCGACGAGGCTCAGACTTTCCGGCACGGTCACGAACCGGTTGTCCGATAAATCGATCTGCTGTAACTTAGTCAATCCTTTGAACGCGTCTAGGGGTATGTTGTCGATGTCGGTCTTGGCTAAGTCCAGCACCTGTAATTGAAAATGAATGACTTACTTATTTATAGGTGAAGCATAACGCAGCGGGAGACCCCGACTAACTATAGAAGATGCTCCTCTCAGGGACAGTACTTGAAGGGACGCGGGACGGGGACAATACTTGTAATGCAAGTTACTAAAGATATCCGAGGTTTAGTTCATTTGGCATAATTTTGTCTTATGTAATCTCGGGCATTCATCTTTCATAATTAAATTTAAATGAAATCTTGCATAACGTGACTAATACTTATTGTTCTAGACTTTGCAAAGTCCCTTCTAGTAATAGTCTTTTTAATATTCTCATGACGTTTTCGCTGAGGTTGACACAATACCTGCAGAACTTGTCCCATCGTAAATCAGAATTTTATTGAAGCAATAAAAAAGTCAGAGTTTGATAACCTCGTTTTTTATCAGGTAACTTGTGTATCAAGACATTAAATCATTATCAAAAGTCGGCTTAGGTTTTCTATCTCCTAATGATTATTCCGCATGTGTGGGTTACTATATACAATATGTTTTGCCAGATGCGTTCGTGAACTTTGTTTTTTTAAATCGTAGCGATCAATGTTAGTGATAGTGATCCCTAAATAGATGTAGGTCACCCCATTTTTTGGGTTTCGTAAGTGGCGATTAAAGAATTATGTCAGTTAGATGAACAGCAGCGCATTTATCACTTTACGCAACATTGGTTTTCCCTGAAAATGTATATAAAAAAAAACTACGATTCGAATCCTTCCTCTGTCATGTCATATGTTATAGCGAAAAGTGCACGGAAATAAAGAAGAAATCCGAAATCTCTCTTACCTGTAAATTAGTAGCACTAGCCAATGCAAGTATAGTCACGTGATCGAGGATCTCAATGGGGTTGTTGTTGAGGTACAGTCTCGTCAAGTTCGGCGTGTACTTGAACAGATACCGGTCCAAGGAGTGGATGTCATTGTGGCCTAGGTTCAGCGTCTCCAAAGCAATGTTGCCGTATGTTCCTTCAGTGTAGCGTCCTTGGAAAATCTCGCTCCTCAGCACTTCGCCTGGAAACAGAGATTATGTTTACAGTAGTAATACAACTAGTGCTTATTTCTGTTTATGTTTTAGAGAAGTGTTGTCTAAACGCAAAGCACTTGTAATTTTTGCGTTAGTATTACTTCCTGCTTTGTATTCATTCTGAACATAGATATTCTGAAGTTGCATACGGCTTATTCTGTCCGCCCACTTTCCTAGTGATTCATAGTTTTCACTGTGCCAGAACGGTGGTTGCATTTTATTCACTATTTATTAGTTTAGATAAATAATTCATCTCTGTGCATATTAGAATGAATAATCGAGAAAACTTTGCCCCGCAACTCACCCTTGATCAATGTCACGAAATACATTTTAAGCTGGAAATAATAATGATCACCATACATTTGCGCAATCTGCATATTTGTTCTTAGTAGAATGTCGTACGTATTAATACTTTCATCTCGAGATTCAGACTCTGTGGCCTTTGTTTGGTTAAGTATTGACTAATGTGCATTAATTGTGAGACATCGTACTTCTGATATTAATAGTGTATCATGCGCTCGTAATTATTTGAGTACCTATACTTTCCAACGAGCTAACAAATCGGCAGAATATTTTCAGCTGAGATCACCTCTGTAAGTCTGTACGTACACACACTTTCTTCATGTTTATGTATTTATGTTGATTAGATAGGTCTATTTTGCGGCAAAGTATTTGCGGCTTCTTATTGTACACACGACTGTTGAGATAAGAGATAAAATGCTTTATCATACGTATATTTCCTATACATCTATGGTATGATAGTAACACTATAAGAAACTGGTTTGTGTTATCCTCTAAGCGTGTCCTAATTTAAAATTCCATTTGTCGGTTCAATACAAGGAAATCTTAAATTAGAAAATTGTCTCACAAAACTATAATTACGGATCATTGAACCGGGCCTTTGATTGAACTGTCGCTTGCTCGAGGATTAGTTCTGTTGTTCTTGTATTGCTAATGAATTTTTTGTCGGTCGTGTATGCACGTTATACATTATGTATAGGTATGTTCCGTTTAGACTTTGTTGTTAATTACTTGTGGATCTGAATGCGATAGGTGTGTATGTATAATCTAGATCCTTAACAATAGATGAGAATTTGCTTTATTCTCTTAGTAATCTAGTAGGTATTGCTTCATTTATACCATAAAGATCCAATCTGAGTTAGTCATCATTATAATTATTGTAATTATGATCGAGAAATATTCAAGATTAAATAAAACCATGACTAAAAGCAATAAGGGTCCTGTGGGGAATATATCTACTTGATGTTAGAAACTGGGAATAATAGAACAACGTGTCATCAATTTTAGTTTAGTTTACTTTTAAATTACTACTACAATCTTGCCCGAATACGATTGCTTGGCAAAAACTATTTTTAACCGATTTCAAAAAAGGAGGTTATCAATTCGACCCGTATGTATAATGTAATATTTACAGAACTGCCCAGTTTTCGTATATGTTAGTCTATATCAGCGTCTGGACAAATGTGCCAAATTTCAAAAGTGTTTGTACATATGTTTTTTATGGTTGTGTTCGCATATCTCCGGAACTACAAGTTTGATTTAAGTCATTCTTTTTTTGTTGTACTAGATATTGTTCAACTTAGGGAATACTTCAAGTTTCATCAAAATCGGTTCAGTAGTTTTTGAGATAGGGATTTTTTTCTATGTATGTACAGCGATTACGCCGAGATTTCTGTTTTTTATTCGATGAAGAATGTTTGCCATTAAAATTTAGTTCAGTTTGGTCGAGTAGTTTTTATTTTATGAGCATTTTTGTTAATTTCAATAAATGATAGCAAATCCGTCGGGATAGCTGAAATCGCATGTTTGTTTATTGTTGACATATCTATGGTTGACACCAATTCATACCACGTACGCTGTGATGGGTATGTTTAGTTGGGAGTGAACCACTAAAAAGTGAAAAATAAAAAACTTTTTACAAAAAAAAATACAACCGACTTCTAAACAAAAAAAAAAAAACAAAATGTACAAAATAACTTTAATTTCGGAAGTCGGTATGTTCAAAAAACAAAAATGCAACCAAAAACACCGACTTCCGAAATTAAAGTTATTTTGTACATTTTGGTTTTTTTGTTTAGAAGTCGGTTGTATTTTTTTGTAAAAAGGTTTTTTCTTGTTTTTCAGTTGTGTATTTATATCATTCGGAACTGACAACTTAATATGCACTTAGAAATACAGTGAAACAAAATTCCTGTATCCATGCAAGTCTTAGTCAAGGCTATTGTTAGATGGTGTTAACGACATTTTTGTGAATCAAAGTGTTGCAACGTAAGCGTTCTTCGGCGAAACCATATAAATAAATGTACCGCTGACGGTGACTAATATTATGAAAGATGTTGTGTGAACGCTCATATCTGTGTAGAACGTATAAGATAATAAATTGTTTACTACATTAGCAAAATTATTGCGCTAACTGATTTCATACAAATGTTCATTGCATTGTAGAATATGCCAGTATGCCAAGCTGTTTCAAATACGAATAGATCAAAAACGCAAAAAAAATGTAATTCATGAATGGGTTTCCAATCTAGATGTATTATGTATATCACGCCACGTTTGAAGGTACATTTAGCAGAATTCATTCACCTTTAGAATGGAAAGTTTAAAATCATAGACGTAATGGAAACTTCTATACTTTACTGATGTTGTTTATGGATTTGTTCGAATTATATGTTTGGGATTTAGATAATCTTTATTCAGTGTTCGTCTGTTTTGTTTACTTATTTTTGTATAATAAGAAGACCTGGGGTATATCAGGGAATTTCCAAAAAAAAATCTCATTTTTTGTGGATATTATTCATGCACATTACCTTATACGATAAAAATTTAAATACCTACATAATGTTTGTTTCTTATTTGAGATGGGTGGATATGTGCTTTTCAAAACAAATCCTATGATACAGTATATTTGTTAATAGGTACAATTAGATTTTGCCAAGGTGTTGAACTATAACTGAATAAGATATGCTGAGCACCTTGTCTCCAATCCATATCGTCATGTTACCTAACTGATTGCAGTAATCTTTGTCAACTTAAACGCCTATTAGCGTTTATGTTGAATAGTGTATGTAGAACATCACGTCTGTCTTGTGATACTTGTGTTTGCTTTTCTTGTGAACATAAATATTTGACCCAGATAAGTCTTTTCTGATCAATACTCACGTATTACGTCTCTCACGTCCATACGTTGGCGTTGATAGCTTAACGCTTAGGGTGGTCAGCTGGGCAATGTTCACGGCTAGTAGTATTATAAATGACTAGCTTCTGTCCGCGTGGAATAGTTACTTTAACCCCGATTTTGAAACTCTCAGCCCGATCGGTTTAAAATTGACAAAGTTTAATACAAACTTTCATCCCTTTCGACCAAATTTGATTACCATAAAAACGGTTCTAGTGAGTTAATCTTAAAATATAGACATATTATATAGACATATGATAGATATATATATTACGCGGACATTTTTTTTAGATCATTTTAAGAGGAATAATTCTTTCCTACATATTTTTTTGATATCTTGAACCGTTTTCGCAGCGCACGCAACGGAAGCCCTCAAAGATGAATAATTTTCCCCGTTTTTTCCACATTTTCCATTTTTTCTTCGCCCCTATTACTCGCAGCGTGATGTTATATAGCCTAAAGCCTTCCTCGATAAATGGTCTATTCAACCCAAAAAGATGTTTTCAATTCGAACCAGTAGTTCCTGAGATTAGCGCGTTCAAACAAACAAACAAACTCTTTAGCTTTATAATATTAGTATAGATATATCTGCTGACTAAAAGTACTAGATAAGCGTACAGTGATCAATCTTCGCTATAAATAACAATAAGCAGAATTAGTAATTTATTGTTTTTACGGGATCGATGTTAGAAATATGTTAACTGAAAAATTATGCTGTGACCTGTTCGTGAACCAACAAGAGCGGTCCCTCAAATTTTTTGTTGACTAAACAGGCCACTTATCTGTCATTTGGCTTTATTGTGTGTGCCTACCTGTCCCTCACTACCTGTGTGAAGTCAAATGATATCGATGTCAAACAAACATACCTGAAATGTAATTGTTGCTCAAATCCAAGTACACCAGTCCCTCGATGTTGCAGAAAGCATCATCCTGTATTTCGACGATCTCGTTTGACTTGAAGCTGATTGCTACCTTACCCGGCACCATGGGCAGTTGCGAAACGTTCGAAATGGTATTGTTGAAAAACGTTATCAAAACATTCGCATCTGGAATGTTCAAAAATACTACACTTACTACAAACAAAAAATATTCCAAAATGTAGTAGAAGCACTTTGCATATATCACGTTAATAACGGTTTATAGTCCTGTTAACACTTCATCAATAATCATAAAACTAAGTATTTATCATAAAACCTAATCCATTCCACCCACGGTAAACTTCACTGCATCCATAAACGTACGTACATACGTAACGTATGCACGACTCTCCAAATTTATTATGAATAATTTACTATCACACTAAAACTTGATCAGATGATCATCAAGTGGTAAATATTTTTAGATAACGTTGAATATATTGTTTTGTTTCGACATACGTTTTCTTTGTACAATAAAATGCGCCCTCTCTACTTCGTGTCGCTGATGTTACCTTGGTTTACTTTGTTTATCCTCTCCGGCCATTTTTCGGGAATCTCATCAATGTTGCGGCGGGAACAGTTTAATGTAAGATTGGAAGAATCTTGTAAGGTAATATCACATGGAACATTTTCCGCGTCGGCCTCTTGTGCGTGGCTCGACGAAACTAGGACGCATAATATCATTAACACCTACAACAAAGAAACACCATTACTTATATAATCTTTTAGGTACACAAAAAACGATCGTCTCTGTTTTCGATCTCGGTCACTACGGTCACTCACTTTGCATATCGTTGGGAAATACATTTTCATCAAAATTAGAAAGGGTACTGGAGAACACCTTCTGATCACAATACGTTTTATCTTATCAGTTAGGAGCCGCCTGATATCACGAGTGACATGAAATGAGCGAGCCTCTCATTGGTCGATGTTTGTTTGTGCTATCGTCCTACTAATAAGTATGAAGCGCCGCTTGATGATCAAACATTGTCTTTTGTTTTTAGGAAATCCTGAACATAACGGCGGCAAAATTGGAAGAAATTATCAAACCACTAAGCTATACCGAATACGAGCACGATTTGAAAAATAAATATGCCGAGATCGGCTCTCCGGACTCGACTGAGGAGATGAAGAACTTGGAGAGCCGGCAGGCGGCGGTCACACTACTACAGATAAAAAATTACGACCCAAGTAAATATGCGGTCAAACAGGAAGACGAGCCTCATATAATGTTCAACAGTGTGCAAAGTTTACCGCCCTCGGACAGAGCGAGAGAGGTGATGCACTGCAATACCGTCATCGATATTATAAGCAAGGCTGTGGCGGTCGCTCAGCGGGAAAACGAAGAATCTCAGAAGTATCCACCGAACTACACGGGTGTCATTGACAGGACGCACGCGCCCAGCGCCGGCGACAGCTACCCGCACGAGTACGCCGACGAGCAGTACGCGTACCAGCCGCAGAACGCCGCAAGCCCCGCCAGCAACGACGACCATGACAACAAGGAAATGGACCTCTCTCTATACAGCCAAGTCAAGAACGAGCCCCACGACCAGGCCGACCAGCAGGAGCACACCAACACGTACTTCCACGGCGCACTCGCACACAAGACAAACTTTGTTGATGAGTACAAGCAACATGTTTTTGGGCGAGCCAAAATGAAGACGTCGAAGGAAAATTCATCGGTGTATGAAGATTGTAGTAGGAGCAGTAGTGGGTCAGACCCGGACAGGCTACAGATGGATATATCTCAGATGTCGCAGGTGAGGCCCTTACACAATTTAATAAGGATTAATTTCAGTAGCATGTTTAACAGAGGAAGGTCAACTAGGTATTCTGCCGTCCACAATAGAAAACTAGAGATAACGAACAAGGTTGGGATGACGTCATTGCATCCAGCGACATTGAGTGATCTTTTTGCAACCTGTGTGACCTCCAAACATTATACTGATATCATCAACCCGTTTGTTGTTTTATGGGTTCAGTCCCTGTGTTACATAGAATTCGGTTTATAATCTGATGACACCTAATTTTAAATGGTGACCGTGTGCGTTTACTCGGTTTGATTCCCAGGCCAGGCAATGCTTTATTTATGACTAGCAGCGCCCCGTGGTTTCACCCGCGTTGTTCCCGTTCCCGTGGCAATACGGGGATAAAATCCCCGTAATATACTCCACAATAACGTAGCTTTCTATTGGCGAAATAATTTTGAAAATCGGTTCAGTAGATCCAGAGATTATTACCCCTTACAATTTCACAAACTCACAAACGTTACCTCTTTATAATATTAGTATAGATATAGATTCCATTAGGAATTTCTCAAAAGCAGCTTGTAGTCTGGGTTTTTACACAGGTAAAAGTTTGCCCCCAACACATAAGAGTGGTAGTAAAATGTAGGTGTACAACCTGTGCTTAGG
Source organism: Hecatera dysodea (assembly GCA_905332915.2). Lineage (NCBI taxonomy): Eukaryota > Metazoa > Arthropoda > Insecta > Lepidoptera > Noctuidae > Hecatera > Hecatera dysodea. The sequence goes on from HG995295.1 coordinate 7,649,146, forward strand.
TCACATATCCGGGCATATAATTCTACCCACCCCAGGACAAATAGTCATCACCGCGGCCCTGGAACGCAAAGGGCACAAGTAGGAACACGGGTGGGTTTGAGTCAGTAAGAGTCTGACACACTCTTCCGCTCCGCCCAGAGCGGGAGAAGTCATCTGATGATGACAAATAGTCATGCGTAACAAACGTTGTTTACATTACAGGACGACCCAGAAGAGACTCAGTCGGCTCGATCGACCCAGTCTTCGCCACAGCCGCCCATGGAACACGAACAGGACAAAGAATCGCTGTGGCAGGCTCTACACAGACAAAACGGTGAGTACACACATAGTGTATGTAGATAGAGATAACGATGATTGACAGCCTGCAGGTTTTGCGATAGCGAGCTTTTGTTATCACGTCGTAAGAGGCTGTTCATTATAAATATCAAAGAAAATTGAAACAAAACTGCTTTGATTTGAGTATATAATTGATTACTAGATTAGTAACGCCTTAATAGCAACTCGTATCGGCCTACTCGTATGAATAGGCGATTGTGTCTTGTAAAAATGACCGGGCTATAATCTTCGTAAGATCTGACATTTGCAAAAACACAATTTGAGATTTTTGCACTGCCATTACAGCCCAAAATCTCACACTGTAACATGTCTATGAATCGTTAATAGTTTTCACAGAGTTTGATTATAAGCAGACTCCAAATGTACGTGAAATGTTCAATAATGCTTTTCGCTTTGGTATTTGACAGTGAACTTTGTTTTTTTTTTACTTTACTATTAACTTAACAATATTATGCATAATATAATATAATGAAGAACCAAAATCATTGCAAATTGGGCACAAAAACTACAGTGAAAGGGTTAAATTTCGCATGTGTCAATTCTCAGCTGCTAAGGATCAATTACATACCTACTTGCAATTCATGATTTCGTACGACTATATATAGAGATAGATCTCACTCAAATTTCAATGGGACAAGCACGAGGTTTCGAATTATATAAAAAAGATCATCAAAATCGGGACACCCAGTACAAAATTATGTGGTACCACACACAAAAAAAATACGGTCGTCTTAGAACTTCCTCCTTTTTTGGAAGTCGGTTAAAAAGGTCTTGCACTTTCTAACTGACATTTTTGGTCAAACTGTTTTTTTGCTGGTTCTGTATTAAATCGGCCTATTTTTTCGTAAATTCGTTTCAATCATCTCTGCACTGAAACAAAATATAATATTATGCTTTTTGGACGAGGTCTTGGCTTTTAACCGTCCATACGTACCTTTTTGTGTAAGCAATAAAGTTCTGTATCTAAAAACTGCGTACAGCGTCGTGCCGCGTCACGGTGTGCGCTGGCCTTTAAAGAAATATTCTCAAAAAATGATTATTTAATTTGTCCAGGTCGCAGCGGCGAAGCAACACAGTTACTACGGCGTCTGATCAACAGCAAGCAGCTCGGCATGACAGTGTCACCCCTGAGGACGCCTGCGTCGCCACTCTCCAGCACCATGCAGCAACCGAACAACGGAGCTGTATCACCGGTCAGTAGCCTCAGTAGCTAGGCTAGCCACAGGGCACGGAACAGGCAGCGAAAAGAAACGCCTTTATTAATAACTAGCGCCCCGCGGTTTTACCCGCGTAGTTCCCGTTCCCGTGGGAATATGGGGATAAAATATAGCCTATGTTACTCAGGGTAAATGTAGCTTTCTAATGGTGAAAGAATTTTTTAAATCGGTCCAGTAGTTTTTGAGTTTATTCGTTACATACAAAAATATAAAAATACAAATCTTTCCTCTTTATAATATTAGTATAGATATTTGGAACCGTATTCCTGAATTGTTCATGGGACCTGAGTTGCTATGAGTAAACGGTGGCGCTCACTGTCATGATTAAGGTATTGTCAATATTGTATCTGGCACCGTGCAGCAACACGAAGCATGGAACAAGTTTTGAGTAAGTCAGGTAGTGGCTTTAAGAGCGTTTACACGATGGTATATGTCGTTGGATGTGATTGTTATTGCCAGATTATCAGCCCCTTCGGACAAATGGATATGAAATGTGTATATTCCTCAGCTTTCACGGTGATATTATATGGGCGAGGCAATTTCTTTTTATACGTTGTGTGTCACGTTCAGATTGTCAGAGCTCTAAGCCCGTAGTTGGAAGACGCGGATAAAATCTCTAGTTTACCGGTTCGATTGTTAATTAAAATTAAGACACACAGCCAAAAGAGCTATTGTCCATATGCAATGGTTTTTCTGATAAACCTCTTAATTGCAACACTGTGATACAGACAGGAACTTCTACAAAAAAGACTCCTTTCGAGTTTCGTTGTGGAAGTACTCAACTTCTCATATATCAAAGGTAGATAACGGAACGACCAACTAGCCCGGTATATAGCCGCTTTTTATATTAATCATTTCTGCGAATCAGCGATATGAAAGTAAAAATAAACCATAGAAAGATAAAATTATTATCTTGCGCATTTTGTATGAAGAAGACTTAGATAAACGGTAGATAAACGGTAGTGGGCGTTACTCGTAAACACTCATAAATACGTGAGTACGTAAATATTTATGTTAACTGCAATATAGAAATTCACGATTCCACATGATACGGTCCTTTTAAACTGACTTCCAAAAAAGGAGGAGGGTCTCAATTCGACTGTATTTTTTTTTGTGTGTTACCCCTTATACCTATTTGTACTGGGTGTACCGATTTTGATGATTCTTTTTATAATCGAAAGCTAGTGCTTGTCGTGTGGTTCCATTTAAATTTTATTTAGATCTGACGACTAGTATTTGAGTTATTCCTGCTAATGCGTGGCTTAGTTTACGTTGATGACGTTCTCATTCCCTCTTGTCATGTAAAATGAAAAAATTAAATTGTGTACGATGGTTTGGAAGAGCATCTTAGTATTTCAACGTGGTCCCTTTCTAGTTTGGTAAAAATCTGATTAAGAACAGAGATGATAGGAAACGGAACTCTTCAATAAATGATAGCAAATCTCTTAGTGAAAAAAAAAACCTTTTACAAAAAATTACAACCGAGTTCTACACAAAAAAAAGTACAAAATAACTTTAATTTCGGAAGTTGGTATTCGAAAAAGCTACCAAAAGCACCGAGTTCCGAAATTCAAAGTTATTTTGTAGGTACTTTTTGTTGTTTTTTGTTTTTGTGATTACTTTTTATAGGATTCCGAACACCCGTGAGAAACGGAACTTTTAACATTTGGGTGTCTGTCTGTCTATCTCTTACCATCTGTGGTAGACAATTGTCTCCGACTCTCTCTGCATCTGACTGATTCTGTTGAAATTTGGTCCTCATATGAACTGCTGTAACCCAAACACGGACGCGTTACGTAAATAAATAAATTTTTAGTATGGGATCACGTTTGGGGGACAAACTAATAATTTAAAAATAAAAGTTTTTCAAACTGCACGGTGTGATATATATCAAATGTAAGGGCTTAATGAATACAATAGTTTTGTAATGATTCATGAAATTAGACAAAATATTAACCCTTAAATTCAAGTTGTTTTATGTTTATTTATCCTAACAATGTTTTTAAAACAAATTTGTGTTAAAAGGCTTTTTATTTTCCTGTAAAAAGCATGAAAACAAGCATACACCATACATGCAGCATACAAGCAAGCATGTAACATGCAAGCGAGCATGAAACATGCAGCAGGCATGGTTTCTGTTATGGCTCCGCCGAATTAAAAAAAAAAAGGTGGTTAACTGCCCACAAACCCCGCCAAAGTGTTTTTAAATTACACTCTAGGGATAGTGCAGACAAAATTACATAGAGTTGGATTAACTGCGATTCGTTTCTGTCACTAAAACCTATTTTTTGCAAATATTTTAGGGCTATTTGGTTATAAATTAACATTCGGAATAATACACATTATATAATACAATACTTAGGACATATGACTTTATTTCAGGCAAGCAAAATTCTAAATTATGAATGACAAAATAGTTTTAGAACTAAATGTAATTATGTAAAACAAAATTTGTGAACATTATGGTTGCTGAATATCATAGCAAATGTGATATGGATAGTGATTTTAGGAAAAGAGAGTACCCAGTTTGTTATGTATACTTTACGTTTTACTTTCAACATTGTATGGCTGAAGACTTACTACTACTATAAAACTATTGTGCTAAGCGAATAAGGAAATAATGCCCGCATACGTGTTCCGCATTTGAGTGTAATTTTATTATCACCAGTCATGCACGGAACGTAATGAAACAATATCCATTTTGTATCAGTTCTGTCTTCGAATTTGTGACGCGGTCCAAATGTTATACGCGTACTAGTATGTTGTTTAATTTGTTTCAGGAGCACGCATGATACTTTAGTTTGATGGTATCAGATATATAAATTAACATGAGTAATCCTATGGGCCGGTTTAGTGCCAAACCCTCCTTATTGTCAATATTTATCAGGTTTTCAGGTAAAGTTTGAATTAAAGACTCAACTTGAAGTGCTTCAATCAGAATTAAGGGTTATTTTACCACCGTAATGTGTTAATTAGTTCAATATTTCATAAAACTGATATGGAAACTATTCTTAAGATGTTTCTAAAATAAAGTTGTAGGAAATCTTTACAAAAATAAAGAACCAACAGCGGTAGTCAAAGATTCAAAGCATTTATTTCAATTAAACCCTTTAAAGGCACTTTTGAATTGTCAAGTCGAAAGAGGTGAAGCTATCTGCACGTTCCAAAGCGTAGATCTCTATGGAGAAGAACGTGCAAGAAACTCCACGGACACTCTTTTAAATCATGTTCTGTATTACATAACCTTGGTTACATCCTTGGTTGCTTCTATATGTAAGGACAATGCAAAGAAAAAAAAATAGAAAACTATAAAAACAATTCAAAGTATAAAGATTAAAACAAGTCAGTGGCAGTTAAGAGGTGACCAGTCTCAACCGACGGCGCCCGTTCACGAACATGACGCGTGTATTGGCACCATTTAGCTCAACCATTTTGAAGGGAACCGAATGATCCAACACACACGCCACCATCAGCGAAACATTTGAGCGAGCATGACATGCTCTCAACTGCCATTTTAGTTCAAGTCACAAGGTAAACTATAACTTATAACATGTAAATGGCTCCATGGTACTCACATTTACAATATTTGAAAATAAAATGCTTCTACATTATACAAAACTATGGTTTACAAAAACCAAGCAACTACAAGTAAAAAAAAGAGAAATTATTTATCATCAAACTAATATTATATAAAAAAAAGAATCAATAAATGAGATAAAAAAAAGGCGAGCATCTCTTCCAAATATAAAATCCTAACTTGTTTATCCAAGTGGTTGAGGCTGTGGAGCAGGACCGGCATTTAGCCAAGCATTATTATCTTCAATGTAATCCCCCAACTTATAATATGCTTGCCTGCATAATGTGCGTTTAATACAAGTTTTAAATTTCGTTTCATTCAGTTCTAATATATGGGGAGGAATTTTATTATAACATTTTAAACAATACCCCATGAAAGATGTGGCTACTTTAGCTAGTCTGAAACCTGGTTGAACTAATTGATCCCTATTTCTAGTAGCATAATTATGTCTGTCGCCTCGCTTACTAAAGAGATGTAGATTTTTTCTAACGTACATAATGTTTTCATAGATATATTGACAAGGTACCGTCATGATGTTAATTTCCTTAAACAGTTCCCATAGAGAATCACGCCGGCGGAGATTGTAAATGGCTTTGATGGCTCTTTTCTGCAGAATAAAAATTGACTCGATGTCTGCAGCCCGTCCCCATAACAAGATACCGTAAGACATTATACTATGAAAGTAACTGAAATAGACTAGTCTCGCGGTATCAACATCAGTAAATTGGCGGATTTTCCTAACAGCATATGCTGCTGAGCTTAGTCGTCCTGCAAGAGATGCTAAATGAGGACCCCATTGTAGCCTTGAGTCAAGCGTAATCCCCAGGAAAACCGTTTTATCGACGAATTCTAGTTTTTCCCTGTTCAACACTATATCACAATCACTACTTTTGACATTTGGTAAAGCAAATCTTATGCACTTCGTTTTTTTTCTCATTTAAAACCAAATTATTAGCAGTGAACCAATTTTGGACCTGCAAAAGGGCGTTATTTACGATGTCAAGATTATTACTACGTCTATTTATTTAAAAAATCAAAGAAGTGTCGTCAGCAAAAGTAGTATAGTGTAGTTCAAAAGTTCCCTCCAATATTTGAGTTGTATTATCTATCCTAGCGCTTTCTTGGCCTATTGCCAAATGCCAAGGTCCGCTTGAAGGAACTATCAGGCCATGCGCATGTTATCTGTAACCATATGATCCGCTACGGCGTCGGCTCTATGACTAATATCCAGTTTTAGACAGGACGACTGTTGTTTTCATTTGTCATGCAACTCTTATGGCATTTTTCCACAACAATTAGAACCCAACTATTTTGTCTATACGCGACGACATTATGGCGAAGTTTTTCAATATGTTGTTGGAACTCTTGGAATGATCGATTTTTTTATTATACTTTGTTGTAACTAGTATAATATTGTTGTAAATAGAATAAAATTATTGCTTATTAGTGGAGAAGTTCCACATGCCATCGGTGATAATCGGGTTAAATTAATTAAAACGACGATAAGCGCACTGTTTTAAGGCTAGCTATGAAGACGATAAGTGTTTCGTCACTGTTAGATGAGCGTCGCTCTCGGGCCCTCCTTGACAGCAAACAACACCTGCATAATGCAGCTGTATACTAAATACAAAAAACACCACACAGTTTCGATCAAATTAATACACCTGTATTATTTAATTATTCTTGTAACACTAATATACGTTTGATAACCATGGTGTTTGAACAATGAAAATATTTTTTTAAACGATTACCTTATACCATATAAGTTGTGATGCGGTAATAAAATATAATTAATAATTCAATCAAATAATGGGCGATCAAAACTTGTAGAAGCAATCAATACACAACAGTAAACTATTGTTATTTTTAAATAGGTGATGCGAATGTAGGTAAATGGTGTATAAGACAGTCTTTGGCATAGAAAACTTTCCTTAATTGTAGTCATGTAGTGTGTCATAATCATACATACTTACTATCATATTATTGTAATATGTAATCCGCATCATAAAGATTTAGCATTGAATGTCATTTTTAGCTACAGTAAAGTTAGGTTGCTCTGGCCCTGGGGTATAACTTTGGACCAACCTTTTAACTAATACAGTAAACACAGTGCGATGTGTTCCTATGGGTTAAAGAGTAATGGAAAAAAAGTTATATTACAGCCCCAAAAAAAGCCCCCCAGGCGTCGGGAAACGCAGGGCAATAAGTAACCGGCCACCGTACGCGCGGGCCTACGTATGGCGAGCTAAGGGTAGCTTGCCGTCCGATAGCAACCAGGCCCGGGTTGACGGTGCTTCGTGTTGCACGCGCGCCTCAAAGATATGTCAGCAAAGAAGACGGGGCCTTAAGGGTCAGTGCCTGCTAGGGTTACGGAATTTGTTCGAAAGAGTCACCGCGGCACTGAAACGCAATGGGCACTAGGAGAAACACTGATCGTGATCTCACGGAGGTTTGGAGACAGCGACTATCGCAACCCAGTGCTGGGCACGCCACTATTGTGGCGATAAGTCCCCTCTTTGAGGCGTGGCTGGTGAGACGTCACGGCGTTCTCACCTTCCGCCTGACGCAGGTGCTCACCGGACACGGCTGTTTCGGGAGGTACCTGTGTCGGATCCAGCGGGAGGACACGTCCGGGTGTCATCACTGTGTGGATCGTCCGGAGGACACGGTGGAGCATACGGTGGAGGTCTGCCCTGCTTGGACGGAGCACCGCCGTGTCCTCGTCGAGGCGATCGGCGGCGGCCACCTCTCGCGTCCGGCCCTGGTTCGGGCCATGGTCCGGAGCGAGGAGGCATGGGAAGCGGTCGCCTCCTTCTGCGAAGCAGTAATGCTAGCGAAGGAGGAGGCGGAGCGCGTGCGAGAGAGGGAAGCCCCTCGCTCCAGCCGCCGCAACCGAAGAAGACGCCCTGGGCGTCGGGAAACGCAGGGCGATTCCCGGCCACCGTAGGCGCGGGCCTGCGGATGGCGAGCTATGGGTGGCTCGCCGTCCGATAGCAACCAGGCCCGAGTCGACGGCGCGTCGTGTTCCACGCGCGCCTCAAAGAGCCGTCAGCAAAGAAGACGGGGCCCCATAGGGCCGGTGCCTGCTAGGGTTGCGGAATTTGTTCGAAAGAGTCACCGCAGCCCTGGAACGCAAAGGGCACAAGAAGGATCACGGGTGGGTTTTAGTCAGTAAGAAAGAGTCTGACACTCCCTTGCGCTCCGCCCAGAGCGCGAGAAGTCATTTGATGATTTCCCATCCAGAAAAAAAAAAAGGAGAAACACTGATGGGTTTTATTCACTAAGAATCTGACACTCCCTTCCGCTGCGCCCAGAGCGGGAGAAGCCATTTGATGATTTACATCCAGAAAAAAAGGTCCAAAAAAACCAATCTCACGGTTCCTTTAAAGTGAATGGAAATGAATCGCGACCTGCACAAATCGCCTTATGTTAATGTTTACTTAATGAAACAATATTTCAAAGTGAAGTAAAATGTATGAAACAGTAAAAATATCACTAACCTTCATGCTATCCTCTTGTGGCTGGGCAGGATTCCAACAAGCTACTGTACAAATTCCAGCAGTTTAATGTTGTATAGCAAGACCACAAATGTGTTTTAATTATTATATGTAATAGCAATAACAACTGATTTCGATACGCATCTGTGTCTATTTTATAATTGCAAACGGTCAATAATCAATATACATATGTAAATATCTGGTTTTTTAAGTAATTCAATTCCTGTATTACCACTTTCATAATAGCTAAATTAATCAATGGAGCTTGAAACATAGAATCTTAGAAACAAGTTATATAATGTATCTTATTATTCTTTCAGTTTATAGATTGTCATTTTAAGGCAATGACTTTTGAATTGGCATTAGTATGCCAATTCAAAACGAACCAATTGGCGTTTGCTCGATACAATAGAGATTAATGAAAAATCACAGGTTTTTTTTTATTTAAAAGTAGTTCCTTAACAAAAAATCTTCGAACAGGAATTTTCTCCAGAAATAAAATTTAACCTTTTTTACAAATGAACTGTTTTATGAATGCGACTCGTCTGCTGTTCACTAACAAACTAAAAATATTCTACGCTAATATACATAAGTTAAAAGTAGTACTAACTAACACATGACAGCATGAATTAACTTCTTTATAGTCCACTTTAATGCTATGTTAATATTCGTTTTCTATACATTTTCCTTGTCTTGTCAAAGATATTATGTGCTTATTGTTATATCTACTCTCATACCTATGTATGTCCTATCCATGCTAGATCTTTAAAACGAAGATAAAATGTTCGGCTGTGAGAAATACATTTATCTATCATATGTTTTGCTAGAACAATGTAGCGATTGCATGATGGATTGTTTTGTCTTTGTGAAGAATTGGCCATTTTAACGTGTAGCAAAAAACTAAATTCTTCTTTACATTCGTATATTTACTCGGTTTGGAGGATTATCTTACACCCCATGTGACAAAAGCTTATACATATTATAAATCCCGAAGTCAATCATTTCTGACAACAATGGCAGAACTTTATTTTGTAGACATAACTTTCTAATAGTGTGTCTACACGCTGCAGACTTTAACTGCAGGCTCTGAATTTAGAAAAATATATCACTACTACATTTGTCTGCAGAGGCAAATGTTTTAATGTTTTCTTGTTCGGAGTTCAAAGTATGCGCAGACCATCGTGTGGACGGTCCATAACGCGGGTTTCCAATTTTGGCTCCTAAGGGCTCGTTAAACTACGAGTATGTTCACAACTCTATAACATTCTTTCCTAAATAGCCTATTAAAAATGCAAACAAAAAACATACAGTTATTCATATAATTTAATTATTAGGTTTAAACCTATGAAATGGCCGAATTAAGGAATTTAAAAGTCACACTGAAGTTATCATAGTTCAAGGTGGCCCGTTTAATGAAACGGAAATTTAATTGATGAATACCCCATAAGTACGGTCAGTCAACATCAACAATTTTTTATTTATCGTCCGCAGAACGGTGAATGGCAAAGTTCGGGGCGCGGGTCGAGCGTGGCGGGCACGGCGCGAAGAAAACAAAGCTTCCCTGCACGAGCACAGCCCCTCATGGCCGTCGACCCGCCCGCCACCAACACGCAATGGCCACAAACAGCTTGCGAAAATGTAAGTCATCATTTTATTACAAATAGATGTTATAATGGATAAGTAAGATTTTTTTCCAATAGTCTCAACTGATGGAAAGTTATTATCTGGTCGGCGATGTGCGAGGTACAAGCTTGCCTAGAACGAACTTAACCTGAACTTCCAAATCATTTTTATAGGTCTCGACTTTTCTTGCTAGGAAAAGTCAGTCTTTTGTCTTCATCGCTTTTGTGGAATGACTCTGCCTAGCTTTTATCCAACTATGCCTACATTACAATAGACTGTAAGTACCGGAACACCAGTATTTTACATGCCACGTCTGCTTCTCTCTCTACAACTCAGTAAATGGCTAACACGATGTCCTGAAATCGTATCTGACAGTATTAGACTAGAATGCAACAACAAGCAGTTCGAGTGAGATTTAATGAGTCGGGAATGTGCATTACACATCCGTTCAACCTGAGGCTTACACCTTATCTAAAGTTGTTAATGTAGTATGAGATAGTGAAAAAAATGTTTTATGTAGTAATAGGAGATCATATTTGGAAGCACTGGTCCGATTACGAAAAATCTTTCACTGATACAAAGCTACAGTATCGCTCAGTGCCAGGCTTCTTTTTATACCAGAAAAGGTACTGTTCCTGTCGGATGAACCACAGGACTGTACGAAAAAGCTCGTCATATTCACCAACAACAACGCGAGCTGAAATGTCACATTTAATAAAATTCGCTGGCTTTTTACATCTTATCATCGCTGTATGCAGCAGGAACCACCCGAAGGCTCATCAACGCCGGGCGGCACAGGCTCCGCCCGCTCGGTGCCGCGCGTGGAGCTATCTTGCAGCAACTGCGGCACACATACCACCACAATATGGCGGCGAGACGCCCGCGGGGAGATGGTCTGCAACGCCTGCGGACTGTACTTCAAGCTGCACGGCGTGCCGCGGCCCACGGCCATGCGGCGGGACACTATACACACGCGCCGTCGCAGACCTAGGCATGATGGAAAACACACTAAGAGCAGTGAGTCACTTCGAACTGTACTCTATTCAAATCTTTGTTGCCAATTGATAACTAAATGTCAAGTTTATCTTAGTGGAAATTAAGTATATTTCAGAATGATCTATTTTATCGTCTCCTTAGCCGCGCTAGTCGCGAAAGCTGTTTTAATAGTAAGACTTACTGAGGGCCTAGAGTCGTAGCTTTAAACAAACAAAGTGAAATTCAACGACTGACAACTAATTGCTTGTCTTTCGAAAAACTATTTGACAATTCTTCAATTCACGTCAATACCATACATTTTGGAGTTTTCGACGTACGTTATATATTCGCTGATAAGACGGGTATTCTTCTCGTTCGTATTTTTGATGAGCGTTGTTGGCAGTCGCAGATTGTTACAAACATATTTTATTTGCTTGTCAAAATGTAGGGCATTTTGATAAGTTTGTGACGTTCATTGTCGCGTCGTGATGCCATTGCGACTTGAATTTTTACGATTATTATTATTATTTGCGATCTAGGCCAGAGAGTAACCCCCACCGACTGTGTCCCCACGTTGTCGTCGTGGTGGGGCTTGTGCGTCTCAATGATCTTGCGAGCTTTCCCGGTAGAGCTACTCATGCCGGAAGGTCGCAAGTGAGGGATCAGACCAAGAGGGACACGGGAAGGGCACACCGTTCGGAGACCTGAGCAGTGTTCGGGTTTGCGGACGGTGTACGATTCATTTGGAGGAAACTTGCTCGCTGCTCTCTGGTACGCGTCTGATCATCAGACGTGACTGTGAGGGCAGCGAGTAAGTAGAGAGGCGAGGAGAGGGGCCCTGAGAAGGGGCGGAGAAACAGGGACCGCACCCTTTAAAAGGAACAAAAAAAAAAAAATATGGATACAGGCTTTTGCAAAATAAGTCCCCAGGTGGGTCCCGACTGCTCAGCGGTCGGGGAATCCCACCCCGCTTCGGCGGGCTGCCCTCCGTACTCTGGGGTGGGCAACAAACGCCTTCCGATTGCCAGTGGCAACCTGAGCCGAGGAGGCTCCAGCGGGTCAGCGTCCTTCGAGGACCTGATCCGCTACGATTACAAAGCGCCCGACGAAGTGTCGGGTGACAGTTGCGTGGATGCTCGAGCGAAGGCTCCTTCCAAACTCTGGAGGAGGCCATCACTCGAACGTCAAAAGGGTCCGGGGTCGGATTCCGACTCCGGTTCCAGCGCCATGAGCGCGGAGCACGCCGAAGAGGAGATTGTTGGGGCCGCGGGGAATGCTAAGTTCCTCCGCAAACGCCCCCGACCGGAGGATGACCAGGGGTCGTCCTCCGAGGGAGAACTGGCCCGGAAGGTCCCCACGAGCAAGCGGGGTAAGGGGAGAGGAGGTACGAGCAGGAGGCTCGCCTCCCAGGAGGCTACTCAGCGGGCTGCAAAGCTCGCTGAGGAGGGGCAACACCCCGGAGGGAGCAATCCCAAACCGGTGTCTCGGTGCCTTCTGGCAATGGGCCCGGAGCCGCTGACGGCTCCAGCGAGAAGGCCAAGTTTGTGGAGGTTGTGGAGGCCGTGGTCCGCAGCGTGGCCCTGAAGAGGACGCAAGCGTCCAAAAACAGGGCCATTAGCGAGGCGGCGGCCTCCATTTTGGCGGCAGCGGAGGCGAACTTTCGCCGGCCTCCGTCGGACGCAGCGTCTGAGCTGCGGGCGGAGGTCGCACGCTTGGCAGCTGCCATGGAGCTTCTCCAAAAGGAGAATGAGAGGCTCCGAGCAGACCTGGCTGGGCTCCGCGGAGGCAGCGCTCTGGGGACGTCTCAAGGGGGGCGCAAGCATGAGCAAAGCCAGCCCTTGCCTGCGCCGGGTCCGGCACCTGAGAACCAGGTGCTGGACCTGGTGCGGCAGGAGCTGGCCGCCTTCCGGGAACGGTTTTCCGTCCTGGAGGGCATCGTCCTGCGCCCCCCGCTAGCGGCAAGCCAAAAGACCTCGGGCCAGAAGGCGGCCTCGTATGCGGCCGCCGTGGCTGCCAAGTCGAAGACGCCCGGCCAGGCCCAGCAAGGGGCCGGGCCGGCGAAATCGGCAACTGCAAAGCCTGCACCGGGAAAACCGGTGCAGGCCAAGCAAAAGAAGGGCGGAGCAGCTGCACAGGCGGCGCAGGCTCCAGCGTCGGCGGTGCAGCCTCCACCTTCCCAACCGCCTTCTAACTCCCCTGCCGAAGCCGGATGGCAAGTGGCCGGGGAGAAAAAGAAGGCGGGCAAGGCAGCCAGGGCGGCCAAAAGGAGGGCAAGAAGGCGGCGACAGAAGGAGCGACGCGTCGCTAACATGCTCCGCGCCCCGAAGACCGCAGCTGTAGTGCTCACGCTGCAGCCTGACGCGGTCAAGAGGGGCGTGACATATGGCGACGTGCTCGCGAAGGCCAAGGAGACGGTTAACCTCCGGGAGCTCGGCATCGTCGTGGGCCTCAGGCTAAGGGTCACCATGACTGGTGCCCGGATGCTGGAGGTCCCTGGGGCAGCCAGCGGCCCGACCGCTGACGCTCTGGCCGAAAGGCTCAGGGCGTCCTTGAATGCGGACGATGCCCGAGTGTCCAGGCCCATCAAGTGCGTCGACATGCGCATTTTGGGCTTGGACGACTCCGTCACGGAGGAGGAGGTTGTGGCCGCCGTGGTCAGGACGGGAGGGTGCTCTGCCGAGCAAGTCAAGGCAGGCACCATACGTCCTGACTTCACGGGCATGCGAACCGTAGTGGTGAGCTGCCCAGTGACGGCGGCCAAAAAGATTTCGGAGGGCCGAAGGCTCCTGGTGGGCTGGGTGTCGGCGCAGGTCAAGCTGCTGGAGCCCAGGCCTCTGAGGTGCTACCGCTGCCAAGTGGGAAACCACACGGGAGCGTGCTGCACCTCGGAGGTTGACCGCAGCGAGCTTTGCTTCCGCTGTGGTCAGCCCGGTCACAAGGCTGGCTCCTGCAACGCCGCGCCGCACTGCGTTGCATGTGCGGCAGCTGGCAAGCCAGCCGAGCACTGGGCTGGGGGCAAAGCCTGCCCTCCACCCACAAAAGCCGGGGGTAAGAAGCCCTCCTCCGCCGTCTCCGTGCCAGCCGCCGCCTCTGTCACCACCGCTGCCACTAGCGCAGCTGTCGCCGCCGATGCTGCGACTACAGCGCCAGAGCCCACACAAGGGGCCCGAGAGGAGGCCGAAATGGAATGCCAATAACGGCTCCATTACGCCTCCTCCAGGCGAACATCAACCACTGCGCCGCCGCTCAGGACCTGTTGCTCCAGAGCATGGCGCAGTGGTTGATTAATGTCGCCGTGGTCGCTGAGCCGTACTACGTCCCGCCCAGGGATGACTGGGTGAAGGACCTGGACGGCTCAGTGGCCCTAATTTCGTCGGCCGCCGCCGGTACCCCGTCCCTCGAGAGTGTTAGGAGAGGACAGGGGTGCGTAGCAGCACGGTTCGGGGAGATTGTAGTGGTGGGAGTCTACTTCTCCCCGAATCGAACTCTCGCCGAGTTCCACAACTCCCTTGGAGAGTTGCGTAACGTCGTCGTCGGGTACCGTCCCCTCCCCGTGTTTGTTCTCGGGGACTTCAATGCCAAGAATTTGGCTTGGGGTTCCCGTTACACGAACGTACGGGGTAGGATGGTGGAGGACTGGGCCCTGGAGACAGGCCTGGTCGTCCTTAATCGGGGTTCTGTCCCCACGTGTGTGCGGATGCGGGGTGACTCCGTGGTGGACATCTCGTTCGCCAGCCCCGCTCTGTCGCCGCGTGTCGTCGACTGGCGTGTTGTGGAGGAGGTGGAGACCTATTCCGACCACCGGTATATCCGGTTCGACGTCTCCGCCCAGACCTCAAGCGCGCCAGTCCGACAGACCCCGAGTGGTCCGCGGTGGGCGCTGAAGCAGCTGGACCGGGAGCTTTTCCTGGAAGCCTCGATCGTGCAGGCCTGGGTGTCACCACCGGACAGGCCTGCTGACATCAACGATGAGGCGGAGTGGTTCCGGGAGACCATGTCGGATATATGCGACGTGGCAATGCCCCGGGTCCGGCCAGGACGCGCCCGCCGTCAGGTGTACTGGTGGTCGCGCGAGCTGACGACGCTGAGAGAAGCGTGCGTTGCTGCGCGTCGCCCGTACACCAGGCATCGCCGGCTCCGCATTCGCCCTCCGAATGCGCAGGCCAGGGAGGCGGAGCTGTACGAGGAGTACAGAGCGGCGAAGACCGCCCTCCAAGCGGGGATCTTGCGGGCCAGGGATCTGGCTCGCAGAGATTTGCTGGAGTCTCTGGACGGGGACCCGTGGGGAAGGCCCTACAAAATGGTGCGGAACAAACTCCGCACCTGGGCCCCCCCGTTGACGCAGAGTCTCCGGCCCCAGCTAGTGGAGGACGTGGTGAGCGCTCTGTTCCCGTTGCGAGGGGACCATGCTCCCCCGCCCATGGCTCCGCCACCCGCGGTAGCCGATTCGGACCACACCGACGACGACGATACTCCGGAGGTGACCGAGGTAGACCTGAGAGCGGCGGTTAATAGGCTCAAGGCCAGAAACACCGCCCCGGGACCCGATGGCTTACCTGGGAAAGCATGGGTCCTGGCCTCGGAGGCTCTCGGGCCTCGACTACGTGGGCTCCTAAGCGCGTGCATGGAGAGGGGCCAGTTCCCACGTCGCTGGAAGACGGGGAAACTGGTCCTCATTGGGAAGCCAGGGCGCCCTGCGGACTCTCCGTCCGCATACCGGCCCATCGTGCTGCTTGACGAGGTGGGCAAGCTCTTTGAAAGAGTAATTGCAAACCGCCTCGTCAAGCACTTGGTGAGAGTTGGGCCGGACCTGGCGGAGAACCAGTTTGGTTTCCGCACAGGGCGCTCGACGGTGGACGCCATCATGCGCGTAAGAGCCCTCACGACGGGGGAGGCGATTTCCCGGGGTGGGGTGGTCGTGGCGGTGTCCCTTGACATCGCCAACGCCTTTAATTCCCTGCCCTGGAGTTGCATCAGGGAGGCACTCCGGTATCACCGGGTGCCAACCTACCTCCGTCGCGTGGTTGAGGACTACCTGACGGACAGAGCCGTCATCTACCCCGGTCACCGGGGAGAGTGGAACCGGCGAGAGATGTCGTGCGGTGTTCCACAGGGTTCGGTTCTGGGGCCGCCCCTGTGGAACATCGGCTACGACTGGGTGCTGCGCGCCGACCTCCCTCGCGGCGTCAGCGTAGTCTGCTACGCTGACGACACGCTGGTTCTGGCGCAAGGGGGGTCGCACCAGGCGGCGGCTGAGTTGATGACACGCGGGGTTGCGGTAGTCGTTGACAGAATCCGGCAACTGGGTCTCGAGGTGGCCCTGCACAAGTCCGAGGCCATGTGCTTTCATGGCTCTCGGAACCGGCCACCACCGGGACCCCAGGTAACGGTAGGAGGGGTTCACATCGGCGTCGGGTCAACGATGAGGTACCTGGGCCTCGTCCTCGATAGCCGGTGGAACTTCGCGGAGCATTTCCGACGTTTGGCCCCCAAACTGGGGCGGGCCGGGGCTGCCTTCAAGCGGCTCTTGCCCAATCTAGGGGGTCCAAACGCCTCCTGCCGGAGGCTGTACGCGGGGATCGTGCGGTCCATGGCCCTTTACGGGGCCCCAGTGTGGGCGCTGTCGCTAAGGCGACTGCCAGCGCGCCACCTGGTCTCGGCCCAGAGGGTCATGGCCATTCGGCTAGTCCGTGGATACCGCACGGTCTCTGGCGAGTCGGCGAATCTCCTTGCCGGATTGCTGCCGTGGGATCTGGAGGCGAGAGCCCTCGCGCACGTCTACGCGTTGCGCGTGGAGGCGCTAAGCCGGGGTGAAAATCTGCTGCCGCGGCAAATTGCTGCGCAGCGGACGGAGCTCCGGCGGGATCTCACGGAGGTTTGGAGACAGCGACTATCGCAACCCAGTGCTGGGCACGCCACTATTGCGGCGATAAGTCCCCTCTTTGAGGCGTGGCTGGAGAGACGTCACGGCGTCCTCACCTTCCGCCTGACGCAGGTGCTTACCGGACACGGCTGTTTCGGTAGGTACCTGTGTCGGATCCAGCGGGAGGACGCGTCCGGGTGTCATCACTGTGTGGATCGCCCGGAGGACACGGTGGAGCATACGGTGGAGGTCTGCCCTGCTTGGGCGGAGCACCGCCGTGTCCTCGTCGAGGCGATCGGCGGCGGCAACCTCTCGCGTCCGGCCCTGGTTCAAGCCATGGTCCGGAGCGAGGAGGCATGGGAAGCGGTCGCCTCCTTCTGCGAAGCAGTAATGCTAGCAAAGGAGGAGGCGGAACGCGTGCGTGAGAGGGAAACCTCACGCCCCAGCCGCCGCAACAGAAGAAGACGCCCCGGGCGTCGGGAAACGCAGGGCGATTCCCGGCCACCGTAGGCGCGGGCCTGCGGATGGCGAGCTATGGGTGGCTCGCCGTCCGATAGTAACCAGGCCCGAGTCGACGGCGCGTCGTGTTCCACGCGCGCCTCAAAGAGCCGTCAGCAACGTAGACGGGGCCGCATAGGGTCAGTGCCTGCTAGGGTTGCGGATTTTGTTCGAAAGAGTCACCGCAGCCCTGGAACGCAAAGGGCACAAGAAGGATCACGGGTGGGTTTTAGTCAGTAAGAGTCTGACACTCCCTTCCGCTCCGCCCAGAGCGGGAGAAGTCATTTGATGATTTCCCATCCAGAAAAAAAAAAAAAAAAAAGGCCAGAGAGTAACAAAGCATATTATATATTGTTGTAGAATCTCGGCGGAGCGCCGGCGGCGGCGGCGGCGGAGGCGGCGGCGACGCGCGGTCGCCGGGCGAGGGCGCGGGCAGCGGCGGCGAGGGCGCGGAGGAGGCCGTGCTGGCGGCGCTGCGGCGCCAGCTGCAGCCGCACCTGCTGGCCGCGCTGCACGCGCACAACACGCGCGCCGTGCGCCCCGTGCGCGACCAGGTACCGCACGCACTCCTTTATTTATTGTTGATAGGCTCGCGTTTGTCCACAATCGCACGTGATGTAAAGCGACTATGGAGCCACTAATCAATCTGTCTAGCCTTTTCACAACTACCATCGTCATCATCTTAGCCGAAAATCGTCCACTACGAGACATAGGACTCTCCCAAATATCGCCGCATCTAGCGGTCCTGTGCGTCGCATATTCAGCGGATCTCCGCGGCCTTCACCAGGTCATCGGTGCACCTTGACGGCTTCTACCTTCAAACTCTGCGTCTTCCAGTAACAATGGCAGGCGCCGAACAAATTTGCAATAGCGGTTATTGACCCAGCTACATTTATTGTCAAACCGTGTTGATTACATGGTAAAAGTTATTTACATTCTGTAAATATACATATACATATATATATAAATAACATTGTATCGACACACCTCCTGTAAGAGAGAAAAAAATGCGAATGAATTTAAAATAACCCTGAATAATATGTATACATATGTACTGTATTCACTTGAAACTAGCATGTTAACGTAGGAACGAATGGATAAAGTTTCCAAGACATCTTCCTTCCCATCGATGAGAGACAACGAAACTCTTTTCCCAGCTGTAGGAAAGTGGCTATACACGAGTTGCCTTCCTGCTTTTGTTGGTCACGAGTCTACTTTACTTTACAGGCATACTTATGCAAATAGAATTATTGAGAACATAAAATGTTAGAAATTCGGACGCTGCAAAAACAAGATACAGACTTGTTGTTATATTGGAGGCAAATAGAGCACTTACAGCGGAGACTCTAAAATCTAGTCTCTAACCTCTGAAATGTGAAATGTATTTTTTATTATATATATTTTACCTTACGTACAAGTAACATTTTTTTAATTCGTTTTTTATTATTTTTTATTGGCTGTACATAGGCGGACTTTGGAAGTCCGCCTTTGTACAGCGAATAAAAATATTGAGAAGAGATTACGCCAAAGAAAGATGAGGACTATCCTAATTGTAAGTATACCACTAAACAGCAGTTACTGTCGCAGGTGGGTATCACCGCCCCCGAGTACGACGAGGCGCCACTGAACCTAGTGGCCAGTCACGTCGCCGCCGCCGAAGAGTCGCACTGACTGCCTGTGATAGCCACGCCATGGCGCAACCCTCCACCCACGTCGCGCACGTGCACTGTCCCCGCAGGGCCCTGTGGATAGCTTCACCTCCTACCTAGACATACCGAGTGGCGACGAATGTTTCACAAAAGCTGAACAAAATTACTACACTTTTGTAAAACAGTCGGTAACACTCAGTCGAAAAGCAATATAAAACTAATAGAGTTAAGTATACATTTATGCAATAACATTCTTGGTATTATATAGTACTAAATATCTATTTAGTGATAGTTCAGGCCAGTGTATGATGACAATAGAGGGGACATATATATTTTAAAATTGTTCATTCCTTTCGTCCGGTCGTCATAGTATAATGAAATGTGAATTATTTTTATAGGAGATCATACATTTTTCATAAACGATTCTCACTTAGCACTTTATTGATGGTTTGGCTTTCCAAATAGTACATCAAACGGCCGGTTGAATTTCGGAATGACAGTGCGACTGGGGGTTTACAATTGGGCAGAAGATTTTCGACAACGTTATAGATTTTTACATGGATTATTACTAGAACTTAGTCATAACATCTAGACATGTCTCTAGTTTTAACCATGTCACTGATTCACTTGTTCGACAGTATTCTGTCCGATATCCAAAGCAGATCGCCTGCAGACGGTTTATAATATACAAAACAATAACTCCGTTATTTGTTCGCGGGAAACAATATGCATTCATTGTATTAGTGCCTATTTAATGTATAGGAAAGAAGATAGTACCACAGTGAACGCTATGCGAAAGAATACTTTCCGTGTGTACATATTTTCTTAACATGTGATATGTATGATTGTTGGTCATGCATGTGGAAGCATCGTGCAATTTGTGATATGGCAGCTCGATATAATCCAATAGGAGATTAGTTCTTGCAGCCGTATGGAAACTATTCGGGTTTGTTCGTTCAATTATCGCACATGCGCGGATTTTGGTCTGTAATCATAAATCTCAAAAAGATAATGACACTATGAATCGGGTTTTATTATAGTAAGCCTTGCCTTAGAATGCTCTCTTTGATATTATTGAAATTATATTTACGGTTACCTAATGCAGGACGCAAGTATTCTTTTAGTTATACGTCATATTGTAAATTGTATTGTTTACGTAGTAGTTATAATGCTTAAATTCAGTAAATTATAAGTGTCTAATTTATTTCCCATTTCGGTCAGTATTTACAATGTAAGTATTTTTTTTTCTGTCGAGTATTTTTTTTTAGTTAAGGTTAAGAAATGAGAAGAAGCAATAATGACAAGCAAATGTGATTCTGGAAATATTGGAAGTCCAGAATACATAGATACCGTAGGGTTGGTAAATTAAATGATAAGTAATAGAAGTTACTTTTGGAATTATTAGAAATAAATATTTGGTTTACCATGCTTTTTGCATTATCTACTTAAAAATTAGAAAATCCCTAAACTAAAGAAACTTTTCGAACATAACTAGTTCACAATTCTGTGACAAATAGGATACTTATTATCTCATTAACATTATATTTATATGATGTTGCCTTTATACATTACTAATAAAAACCTGTAACTTTGGCATTATTAAAATAGATATAATATGTACATCATAGGTAAAAGATTTATTTTAAGAATTAACTTTTCAATTCATTTATAATATTGGGCATTTTTGGTCGTTAAGCGTTAGAACAAACCATTTAACAGAAACGTTGTGGCATTATATTGAGTTAAAATCTACCGGATTCACCTCATGATGGTCAGTGTTACGTGTATATTTATAGCAGAAAGCATTTACGTTATCTGTACCTTGAACTGGGCTGTTTAGTTATTGCTTCCATTCGACTTATTTAGCTGTGAACTCTGTCACCGTCCTTTACTTGACGTCTCTACTTAATTTAGTGTTAGTTCGTTTAATTATCGAAACCCCACGGGCCAGTAAAATACAGCAGTCTATGAGACATTGTGATAATACTTAGCTAGACAAACTCAGCTGTAACGAAGCTGAGGCATCTGAGCGTGTGATTCTGTTACAGCTAACCTTCAACGTTACGTCAAGCTTATCGTATTTAAAAAGCTTTAAAAATTGAGATTATTTATTCATTCTTATTGGGATCACTGTACGAGTATAGTTGTCGGTGTCGTGTGTACCGTTTAGTATTGCTTACGTTTATTTCGGAGTAGCAGTCTACCTTGACAATAATGTTTCATTAGCTTTTATGATGAAACTGTAATGTACGTACATTCTAAAACGTTTCGCTCTCTAATTAACTCTAGCTCTCTTTATGATGATATTAAACTGAAACTCAAAAGATTTATCCATAATAATTTTGAAATTGATATAGGGCGTGTTTATTTTTCTAAGAGTGTATCTTTGATCGATTTTTTTTTATTTAAATTGGAGGTAATGGCGATGATTGATAGTTGATTATTTTTTCGAATTTGATTGTAATTGTGAGTATATCATTTTGATTCGTTCTTACATAGGAAAATATACACGGAATCCTAGCGACGCTATTGAATGAAGAGCAAGTGGTTGTTGCTCGAATGCAAGCCAGCTGTTTATGGAATACGTCGTAGTATAGGGGATTTGTGGTATTATAATTAGCGTGCGTAGGATGTTAAGTAATCCGCGTACATAAACGTATGACAGTTCTAAATCTCCACTAATATTGCTGATTGCAGTAGTGATACAGTATTATTTTATTGAACTCTACTATGTACATTTGTCTTAGGTTTATTATTTTTGTATTTTTATAGTTTTATCTAGATTGACTTCCGAATTTAAATTCTTAATTGTAGTTGTTGGTGGAGTGTTTGGTTAGATATTCTCGCTGGAACATCTTTGTCTCCTTGCTGCTAGACCAACTCGTTTCGTATTACTGTGTCTCGCTCGACACATACAGTAAAATACAGCTATGATAGATCTTCCAATTTGGTTATTTATTATGTTAGGTTAATTTATGGATATATCGGTATTAAGAGTTGATGAACAATGTATATCGTCGTTTAGTTACTAACCAACCGGTTGTGTTGTGTGTGCTTATGCTCTAACAAGCATGTGTTTGTGATTTTGTTTTTATTATCACGTCTGACAGCGATGCAGACAGTACCAATACTGTTGTGTATTATTATAATTTATGCTGGAATATGGGCTTCGTATTCATATCCTAGGAATTCCATTCGACATTGTATGTAACATCATTTTTGGAAGACTAAAGACTGACAAGAACTCTCATACTGTCTTCTGTTTTTGTATTCTCTCTCACGTACTATTTTACTCGAATTATTCGAAAAATGATGATGTAAAAGTACTTTAATTCATTGTGATATAATTTGTTGGAGATTGTAATGTGTGTATCCGAAAAGCAATAATATTGTGATAAGTGGTGATGAACATTGTATGTTAAACTGAACAGTAAATTCTGAATAATATAGAATGAATATTGTCAATTATATATTATGTGCTGGACGAGCGAGCTCGCAGTCTATTGTGATATACTTCGAACTAGTTTCGAAAATGTTATGATAGCAATCAATTTGACGAAAGCAATAGACCAGGATGGTCCCGTAGCCTTATATTATAATCCAAATTAAATTATAAATAAATAGCTGTAGTATTAATAATTAAGAAAATATGTTGTACTTGTATTTACCTAGTTGCTGCGAACTCACTCGTCCGGCAGTAAACCTTTGAAACGATAAGCTCGTCTTTAATGTCAAATTTCAACTCGGCGAACTATAAGCAGGTATTAGTTAGTCTGCAAACAATTTTCTTCGTAAAGACGTATTATATATAATAATGTAAAGCAATAATTTCCAATATAGAAAGCTTGAAGGACCATTTGTTATTGTTGTTGTCAAATTACATAACTGTACGTATTTATAGTAAGTTTCAGCATAAATTATCCGTTTGAGATTGTTTAGTATGAACACGTGGCCGGAATACTCATTGTGAAACATTAGTTATTGTTGTATAGATGATAAATAATGTGACTTACGCAGGGATGGATACTTAAATTATTAAAGTTTTAACTGATATATTGGCTATGTAGTGAGTAGAATATTTTTTTACAAATAAATTATAGCAGCTATTGTCTTTTTTTTCTTTTGTTAAACTACTTTCCCTTACTCCTCTTATCATAATAAACCACTAGCTGACACGCCTAATATGCTACCACACGATCTACACACAAAGAATAATACGGAAAGATAACTATTCTGTTGGCGAAGAGTTTGAACGAAATTCGTTCAGCATTTCTTGAGATGTTCGTTAACAAACACACATAATTCATACTACATGTCATGTGCCCGATGGCATAAGCTGTTTGCAAAAAATACGAATAGCTGCTGGCAAAAAAACCAAAATCAATACAAACTTTCGAGGCCTATTTAACCCTATGACGGGAAAGTTTGTACACTTATAATGTTAAGGCAGTTATCTGTCAGTGTAAGTACTTGGTAGTTGATACAATAGATAAAACATATAAAACTTTACAGCAAAAATTGTTACACATTACAAATGCATGATCTACGAGGAAAGTGTGTTCCAAATAAAACAACATCATAGCTTAATGTACCTACATTTATTATAACTAATTTTAAACTCCTAAGTAACAGTGACAATGGGTCGTTTGACAGCTTGTCTAGCGCGTCTCCGCTTGTCTCTCTTGCGGTTCTCAGTGAAAGCTTCTTTGAACAACTGCTCGCTGTCGGCGGCTTCGGCATCGCGGCGCAACCACTGCAGGGCGTGCACGTTGTAGCCTACCATGTCCTGGTAATACAATAAAATATTTTATTAAATCTATTTTAAAATAATAGGCTTATTCATAAAAAAATACATTGCTAGTTTAAATATTGTTTAAGAAATTCTAAATTCAAATTGTCTGTAGAAAATGTGGCTACTGAGAAATCCCAGATGGAAAAACCCATTTCACTTTTGACCAGGGGGTCAAGCCCAAGACCTCGTAAAACCACATTCGGGTGTTACGCTTGCTACCACTAAACCAACCAGCCATTGTAAAAGAAACTACTGTGTCAGAGAAAAATGATCAAAATAAACTATTTGATAACTTACTCGTAACTCATTGAGGCGCATACTCGCTTTGGCCTGTATCTGTATCATGTGCTTCAACAGCGCCTGGTTGGCTACCAATGGAGCGTGGTGTATCTTCAATAAGAATATCGCGAGGCGACAGAATAGTTCCGTGTTGTCGCCGCGGTCTAGCAGCTTCGGCAACATTTTCACTACGTCGCAGGCTACGCTGAATGGAATGAGCAGGAGGGCTTCTTCTAGGTCACTGGAATATAAAAAAGTTACTTGAGTAGTTGAAAAAAAAAGTACTATTTGACAAGAGTAGCTAGCTCATACTGGAACCAAAATACCCAGTTATTCCGTGAGAAAAGAAGCGATCATTTCAGCAGTTCACACAATAGCGTTGTTAACTAAAAAAATCTGATTAGTCCGTCAGATACATTTCTAAAAAATATTGGAGACGTATTTTTTCTTTTTTCACATAAACAAAAAATGAAGACGATACAGTGCGTTGAAAACTCGTGTGACGTCACTACTCGCTACAATTTTTACCGGGCAGTGACGTCACACGCTCCCACTGATCTTTGATGCTTTTTATCTTCCGTCAGTTTTTATAGATTTGATAAAGGAAAAAATACGTGTCAAATATTTTTCTATAATCTAACTGATGGACTAAACATAATCATATATTTTTGACTTAGGCAACATCCCTATTGCTGCTCGCATTTTTGTTGTCTTGTGTGAATCCTAAGCATTTTTCTTTCTTTCTTGCATCAATAACACCAATCGATCAAATATCGTCATAATCTGCTAGTCCATCAATCCTTTCCATAAATATTAAATGGTGGTTGGCCACGCACGCTCGCTTACGCCACGTCAGGCCACCGCTCCTCCAGTATTCCGCATTATGATTAATACCTGGATCGTATCCTCTTGACAGTTTCTACAAGGAAGTGTTCGGGCGTGGTGCAGTTGTAGGCAGCCATCAGCAGAGGCGGCTGAACAAACTGGCCTCTAGCTTCTGCTAGCTCGCGTTTGTACTCCGCGCCCACGGACAGACATTCCATTATGGAGTCGGCCTGGAAAAGTTTACTTTGTTATATCATCATCATGCACCTTATGCACTATGACTTTAGGTGTAAATTACATAATAATATTTTATGTACCCGTAACTTTTATAAATTATAGTGTTGTACTTACAGCTTTTTCTGCTCCAATCGTTTTCTTAGTTGGCATAGTCAAACCTGGCAAACCTGGGACTGGAGCCTGTGAATAAATTAAAATTACACTAAAAATCTTATTGCTAACGTCGCTATTGAAGGCAGTTAGACCCGCTACCAAGTTTGCTAAAAGTAAATCGACCTGGTATTTGCAATACCAATACAAAAACAATCTGCTAAGCCTCTTCCCAACTATATTTGGATCGGCTTCCAGTATAATCAGAGCAGTAGTGTTCCAGTTAATTTTTCATGGAAATTTACATGGGACTGTTTAAGATCTTCAAGTGACAACCGGGACCGAAGGCTTAACATGCTTGTATGTTTGGAATGGTCGACCGTCTACAGGTCGAATTCGGCAAGCGTTGCTTAACCTCAAAGCTCGCGGCTTAGTGATAAGAGCCGTTCGGCTGTTATTACTAAGCCGCGAGCTCCTCATTGGTATCTGCATAACAGTTATGTTCAATTTGAACTTTATTTAGAAAGAAGTTCGCTTTCCCAGTCCATGATAATTATATTTAAATTCGAATACAGGTAGAACAGGTCGACGTACATGTTGGTCCCCAGTGGCAAGCCCCTCGTCCAGCTCGTCGGTGTCGCCGAGCACGAGCGGCTCGTCGGTACGCGAGTAGAGGCGCAGCGCGCGGTCGGCGCCGCACGACGCCGCGTGCAGCCCGCCCGCGCCCACCGCCACGTCCCAGCACTCGCCTGCGTGCCCCTGAACACATTATGTTGTTACTCATTCAATCAAAAAATGTTCTGAGCCTTTGTTTAGAAGTTCGTTGTATTTTTATTTTTTTTTGCAAAAATGTTTTTTTTTATTTCTCACTTTTTGTGGTGACACACCACCAGCTAAACGTACCCATCACAGCGTACGTGTTATAAACTGGTGTAAACAATAAACAGACATGCGATTTTAGCAATCCTGGATTTGCTATCATTTGTTGAAGACTTCCGTTTATTATCTCCATTCGTAATCAGATCTTCACCAAACTAAACCAAACCATCGTAAACAGCTTTTTTTTCATTTTACATTGACAAAGTGAGAATGAGAACATCATCAATGTAGTCGAAGCCACGTATTATTAGGCATAACTCAAGTACTAGTCGTCACATCTCCCTCAAATTTAAATGGCGCCACATGACAAGCACCGACTTTCGAATATATAAAGACTCATCAAAAGCGGTACACCCAGTAAAAAGTAGCATAAAAAAAATACAGTAGACTTGAGAACCTCCTTCTTTTTTGGAAGTCGGTTAAAAAAAGAAAGTTTTAAGCCTTTATTTTAGTTCAATAACATGCTGCCAACTGCATTAGACTGATGACAGATATGGCATAAAAATACAAACAATTTGGAAAATGGAATACTCACATTTAATGTAATAATATTATCATAACTATCCGCATCCCACTGCTTCACCTTCCCATCCTTGGACGCCGTAAAGAAGTAATGCGTGGAGGGCACGAACTGGAGTGACGTCACAGAGTCGTTGTGGGCGAAGATGGACTTGTGGCAGTCCCCGAAGTCCATGCCCCAGATTTTAACGTTGCGGTCAGCTGAGCCGGTGGCGATGATATTGGAGTCGTAGCTGATGTCCAGGCAGAGGACTGGCAGCTTGTGGCCGTACAGAGATAGGTAGAACTGTGGATGAATGGAGAGATGAGAATTTATCTTAGGGCCGAGATCACGTGATCAGTTCAAAATCAAAATCAAAAGTCATTTATTCAAACTAGGCTGAGCGACAGCACTTTTTGAACGTCAAATTTAACATAAAGACAGTCCCCCAAAATGCCCACCCGTCACTTTTTTAATACATATGTCTTTAGTAAACATCATTTCTTCAAAAGTATCCTTTATGCTTTGGGCTTTAATGGTCTTCACTGCCTATCAACTTTTGGGTGATTGAGGGACAGATTAGCCTACAACCACTTTATTTATACTACCGCCTTCAGCAGCCACGGCTTCAACACCAAATTGTTGATGTTGAGTGATGAAGATGCTACACGGTTCTGTGTATTTTTGGAAAAACATGGTTACTTATACAACATGTAACGAAATAAACGCAATACCTTTAAGAGTCATTATACTCATATAACGTTTACTATAAGACCAAAATTAAATCGTGAAAAAATAGAACGATCACCCATACATTTCTGTGCGCATAAGTCGACAAAATGTCTACTAATGTGTATTTGTGACAAAAAAAAAACAGATATTTTTTCGTCATTTCGAGTACGCGAGCTAGGAGAGCTAGGGCTCCCCGGCCCCCCACCGAATGTGTCTCCACGTTGTCGTCGTGGTGGGGCTTGAGCGTCCCAATGATCTTGCGAGCTTTCCCGGTAGAGCCACTCATGCCGGAAGGTCGCAAGTGAGGGATCAGACCAAGAGAGACACACGCTTGCTCGCTGCTCTCTGGTACGCGTCTGATCATCAGACGTGACTGTGGGAGCAGCGAGCAGGTGGAGAGGTGAGGTGAGGAGAGTGGGCCCCGAGAAGGGGCGGAGCAAACAGGGACCGCACCCTTAAAAGGCACAAAAAATGTCAAGATCTTTGCAAAATGAGTCCCCAGGTGGGTCCCGACTGCTCAGCGGTCGGGGAATCCCACCCCGCTTCGGCGGGCTGCCCTCCGTACTCTGGGGTGGGCAACAAAGACCTTCCGCTTGCCAGTGGCAACAAGAGCCGAGGAGGCTCCGAATCATCGTCGTCATCCGGATCCGCTTCGTTTAAGGAGCTGATGGCGCACGAGTTTGAAGAGGAGGGTTCGCCTGAGCGCCGGGGTGGTGCGGAGTCGGATTCCGGCTCCGCGCCAGACCTAGTAACGGTCAGCTCGGCGGGCTCTGGAGACAGAGGAGGGGGGGCTGCTGTGGAGGGCGTCAAGCTCTTCCGCAAGCGGCCCAGACGGGAGGATGACAGCGGGTCGTCCTCTGAGGGCGAGTTTGCCTCCGCCCGCAAGATCCCCACCGCCAGGCGGGGCAGGGGCTGTGAGGCGGGGAGGGGGCTGGCTCCCTCTACCCGGGAGGTGGAGAGTCGGGCCGGGAGGTTGGTGGAGGAGGGGCGTCGCCCTGGAGGGAGCGGTCGTAGGGCTCCCTCTACTCTTCCGCCTGCTCTCGACTCCGACGACTCGGAGGCCCCGGGAGAGGTGCGTCCCACTGTCGAAGACAAGAAGGCCCAGTTTGCGGAGGTCGTGGAGGCCGCGATCCGCGCTGTGGCCTTCAAGCGAAAGCAGTCCTCCAAGCGGGAGGCCATTACGGCGGCCAAAGCCTCCATTATGGCGGCGGCGGCGGCCAACGTCGGCGGGTCCGGAGAGGCGACAGAGTTGCGGGCGGAGGTCGCCCGCCTCGCGGCCGTAACGGAGCGACTCATTGCAGAGAATGAGTCGCTCCGGAGGGACCTGGCTGGCATGGCCAGAGCGGCCTCGGAGGAGCCGCAGGGGGGGCCGAGTCCGGCGACGCTGGAGGGGAGCCTAGTGCTGAGCCAGGTGCGGAGCCTGGTGCGGCAGGAGCTGGCTCCCTACCAGAAGCAGTTCTCCGTTTTGGAGGACATGATTCGGCGTCCCCCACTAGCGGCGACACAGAGGCCCCAGGGCCGGCAGAAGGCGGCTTCGTACGCGGCCGCCGTGGCTGCCGGCCCAGGAACGTCTGGCCAGGCGAAGGCGAAGGCCAAGGGCGGAGCCGCGCCGGCGCCAGCGACAGCGCCTGTGACGCCGGCGACTACGACGCCGGCGACGACCAAGTCGGCCCCGGCGAAGAGGGGTGGGAGGAAGGCTGGAGGAGCGGCTAAGGCTGCGGCGCCAGTGGTGCCGCAGCCGCCCCCACCACCACTCTCGGACCCTCCTGCGGCCGAGGCCGAGTGGCAGGTTGCTGGCCAGAAACGGCGGGCCGCGAAAGCGGCCAAAAACAAGGCGAGGAGGCAGCGGCGGAAGGCCAACGCCATTGCGGCGAGGCTTCGCGCCCCGAAATCCGTGGCTGTAGTGCTCACACTGCAGCCGGAAGCGGAACAGAGGGGCGTGACGTATCTCGCCGTACTGAAGCGGGCGAAGGAGGCGGTGAGCCTCCAAGAGCTGGGCATCAGCGGGGGCATCGGGGTCAGGAGGACCTTAACCGGTGCCCGCAAGCTCGAGCTCGCCGGAGCGGAGAGTGGCCCGTTCGCAGACGCCCTGGCCGAAAGGCTGAGGGCGGTCTTACCCGCGGACGAGGTCCGTGTGTCCAGGCCGACTAAGCGCATCGACATGCGCATAGTGGGCCTGGATGACTCCGTGACGGAGGAGGAGGTTGTGGCCGCCGTCGCCAGGACTAGGGGGTGCTCTGC
The DNA here is from genome assembly GCA_905332915.2 of Hecatera dysodea. NCBI lineage: Eukaryota > Metazoa > Arthropoda > Insecta > Lepidoptera > Noctuidae > Hecatera > Hecatera dysodea. The sequence goes on from HG995295.1 coordinate 7,678,955, forward strand.
CGAGCTCGTCAAGGCGGGCACCCTCCGGCCTGACAACACGGGCATGCAAACCCTTGTGGTGAGCTGCCCCGTGACGGCGGCCAGAACTGTGTCGGAGGGCCGAAGGCTCTTGGTGGGATGGGTGTCTGCGCGGGTAAAACTGCTGGAACCCAGACCTCTGAGGTGCTACCGCTGCCATGTGGGTAACCACACGGGAGCTATGTGCCCCTCGGAGGTCGACCGCAGCGGACTCTGTTTCCGCTGTGGTCAGCCCGGTCATAAGGCTGGCTCGTGCGAGGCCACGCCGCATTGCAGTGCATGTGCGGCTGTTGGCAAGCCGGCCGAGCACTGGGCTGGGGGAAGGGCCTGCGCGCCATCCGCCCCGACCAGGGGCAAGAGGTCCGCCGCCACCGCCGCCTCTGCCGCCGCCGCGGCTTCTGTCGCCGCCACTGCCGCTTCTGCTGCGGGTGCTGCGGCTCCCAACACTCGGGAGGGTGCTGAGATGGAGTGCCAGTAATGGTCCCATTTCGGCCCCCTCCAGAGACAAGTCGGCCGCTGTGCTATCGCGCAGTGGCTGATGCCTGGGGACGGTGAGCGTGGGTGGCTCGCCGTCCGATACCAGGTTGAGTCGACGACGCGTTGTGTTCCACGCGCGCCTCAAGGAGCCGTCAGCACCGAGGACGGGGCCCCATAGGGTCGGTGCCTGCTAGGGTTGCGGAATTTGTTCGAAAGAGTTGCCGCGGCCCTGGAACGCATAGGGCACAAGAAGGATCACGGGTGGGTTTTAGTCAGTAAAAGTCTGACACTCCCTACCGCTCCACCCAGGGCGGGAGGGGTCATTTGATGATTTCCCATCCAGAAAAAAAAAAAAAAAAAAAAAAAAAGGAATCCCCGGCCGGTCACTCAGCCGCTGCGGGCGTAGCGGTACGGAATGATGATGCGGCTACACTGATACCAATATCCAATATATAACTGTTTATTTAAGCACTTGTTGCAACATTACTTATCACAATCCATTTTACACAAAACCGTTTTACCAACCTTAAAAGTGTCAAGGAAGAATATCTTGACAGTAGAATCTAAAAGAGCTACTGCAATAAACTTGTTGTTCGGACTTATTTTAACAGCACACACCGACTCTTCCAGTTCGAGCGTCCTTGTATGTAGGAGCGAGAGGACCTGAAATATGAGCAGAGTTTTTATTAATAAGTGTTGTTGTTAGATACATGTAAGTTTCAGTTTCTCGTTTAGGTTCGGGCTGAAAAATATATGAGTATTCCTTCCCATGCGACAGCGAAAACATTATTTATACTACTAATATTGTAAAGCTGAAGAGTTTGTTTGGTTGAACGCGCTGTTGTTGTTCTAAAAAATCATGCTATGGCGAGCAGTGTCGGAGTACCAATGTAAAAGGATTACTTTTTCCTCTCTCTTATGTGACGCAAACGACATAGCGCCGGCCAGCTAGTGAATTATTCAGAGTTATTTATATGTATACCAATAACCTTTCGGTGGGTGAGAGTATGAATGATCCTGCTGTTTCAAACATTTTTGTCGGTTAAATATTTCATTTTTGTTTTAGGAAATGGCTGTTTTTATTTTTTGATATTTCAGAGTTGGTCTGGTTGGGGTGATAGTAAAAATTGTTTATAAACACGGATACTTTCACCCACTGGAAGGTTGTTAGCGTTTTACAACTAACCCTGTATATAGTATAGGAGGTAGCAACGTTTTCGAGAAAGAATTTTAGGTCAGCTGATTTTGTGATATGACGTCCTTCTTGCACTTTCGGTTAGAGTCTGGGCTATCTGGCTGGCGGTAGCGGTTGCGTTCATTAGTGCGCATCCTATCTGTCCAGGTAATAATCCTGGATTTTAAAAACATTTTAGAAGTCGTAATTTTTAATATTTTGTTTTTAAATAAGTCTACCTGACATACTTTTTTTATTGCCAGACATTTTTGACAATGCTAACTATGTGCCATACGCAATTATTTTTTATTTTTTTATAAAAATTTCAAAGTATTTTATAATGTCTGTAATTTTAATATTATGTTATTTAAAGATAAGAAAAACTTAAAATAAATTTGCCAGACATTAATTCGATTGTTAAACCTTGAATTAAAATGAAAAAGTCATGAAAAGTATTGCAGTATTATGCTAGTAGTCCGAGAGAGACAGTTGCAAAATAAGTCGAGAATGAGACAGGGAATCATTACAAAAGTAAATAACATGTCACTGTACAGTCGGTGATAGCAATTAACTGACCCCCTAAAAATTAAACGAATTTGAACCTTTTGCTCGTTAGCAGTAAGACAACTGGTTCAACGTCTACGATCAATAAAATAGTTATTCGAATTTGATCTTTAATACGCAGTGTTAAGGTAGGTATGATCTTGAATATTATAATATTCTTGTAATATAATACGTAACTTCGATCACGTTAAATATGTTTCGAGTGGTCTAGTGGTGACTGTAGTGAGCTGACAAATCGAGGCTGTGAGTTCGTAACCAGCGTGATTGACGCGTTTGTTTCTGTTTTGTAAATTTAAGTTTTAAATAATAAATTATAATCTAGTTTAGGTTATAAATAATAAATTATAACTTTAGCAACAAAAAAAAAACGAACAGAAATAAAAAACCAAAATGATGGTAAAAACGATTATATTTTATTAAAAAAATATTATAAGAATAACATAAATGATATTGATGACGACACGAAGATGATAATATTTACCTACTTACTAATAACGTTGTTAACTGCACTGAGTTTAATGTAGTGAATAAGCATGTTATAATATTTAGAAATATAGGTATGTATTTCTATTTCATAACAATAACATCACCACATTAAATATCATTTAACTAAATAAAACGGCATTATACGTTGAAGTTCTACCTACTATAATATATCAATTTGTTTTGTGAGTAGTTATTTTAGTTATAAGGTTTTGACAAAAAACTAGGTATTCGAAATACTTCGTTAGAAATTATAACAATAGTTAATTTAACACACACACTGACATACGTTAGTATTGTTTGTGACCAACACTGGTTACTCAAGTCATTTATAATTATGCTTTTAATAGCGAAGTGGCCACCATTTTTTTCTATTACTTGTTGCAAGCGGTCCCGCATACCGCGCACCATATTCAACAACAATTACTTCCTCTCATGAATGGTTTTGGTTCAGGACGATCTTTTTGAATATTAAAACCACACGTCAAACGTTTTAGCCACAATCTGACTGTATTTCTCTGAAACAACACAATAAGCATAATTTTAGTAACGAATAGGTAAACATAATTTTATTTATCGATTAAGTTTGCAAATTACGTTTATCAATTTAGATAATATAAATCAAATTACCTATAAATGATCTCAAATTAGACTCATAATGAAACATAGTTAATTGTCTATTATTCTACATTCACCGGCTTTTAAGCCAACTAACGAATTAAGGAATAACTATAATTATAAATGAAGAATAAAAAAGAATACACTTACCGCTATATTAAGTTTCGTAGCAATCGCTTTAATACCAACATTCTCCTCATGAAAATAGATTATTTTGTATTTTAAATAATCACTCAACTCAACTTGGACATGACGATTAAACTATCAAAACTGATAACAATTAATAAAAAGGAAAAAAGCGTGGATTTTTACAATTTAGTAAGGCAAGGTAAAAATGTTCACGCGTATTCACTGCTATTTGTGCATAGAATATCTTGTTCAATTTATTCTTCTACCCCATATTCCTAATGTCATATCTATAGCAGTTTTGGTTGAATACGCATATTGACGTCTAACTACCCACTTATTAAAATAGGTGAACAGTTATAAATAAATGACCTAATACCAACCTATTAAAGCTCAAGTTTGCGTATCAAAATTATTTATTGTTTCTGTTCAACGAGTAGTGTTAGTCTGATAAACTCAAACATATTGAATAACATTTAATGTTATGAGCATAGGGTGTAAACTCGAGTAATTTTTAGGGGGGTCAGCTAATTGCTATCACCGACTGTACATATAATAATAATAATAAGTATTTGGGTATGTCGTAAGCGCTGGGCATCAATGCTACTGACGCGATGACGTGATACAATCGTTGAAGCGGCGCTTCTTTGGCCGCCTGAACAAAGTACTAAATAGTCTTTTATCGGGCGGGTATTGATGTACTTTTTCGGCATACTCAAATGGACTCAGACAGAACTAGACGCCCTCGATAGAAGGGTCCGTTCACTGTTGACTGCAAATCGGATGCATCACCCACAATCATCGGTAGTGAGGCTATATATTCCGCGGAAGTGTGGGGGTCGAGGCTTCTTAAATGCTAACCGCGAGGTATGCAGTCTTAGGGAATACTTCCTAGAAGCCGACGCAGGTATGCACCGGGATGTCGTCGCAGTGGACAAGGGCTTCACCCTACTCTCCTTGACTAACAAGAACTGGCGCAAACCTGTAGTACTTACAACAGATGATCGCAGGGAGGTATGGCAGAGCAAGGAGCTTCACGGGTGCTTTTATCGGATCCTACATGGGCCCGAAGTAGACTTTTTAGCGTCTGTAGCCTGGCTACATTTTGGTGACCTCTTCGGGGAAACCGAAGGTTTTATCTGTGCGATTATGGACGAAATTATGAGGACGAACAACTACTGGAAATATATTGTAAATGACGGTACCGCTGACATGTGTCGGGCATGTCACCGGCCGAGGAATCCATCCGCCACATTATTTCCGGTTGTTCTAGTCTGGCTAACGGAGACTATTTGCAAAGGCACAACCTTTTAGCCAGGATTATTCATCAGCAACTTGCTCTTAAATACAATCTTGTCGAATCGGAAGTACCGTACTATAGGTATGTGGCCGACCCTCTTCTCGAAAATGGCAATTGCACATTGTATTGGGATCGGTCTATCATCACTGACAGGACTTTGGTTGCCACTAAGCCTGACATAGTGGTGATAGACTGACTAGAGCGTCGCGCAATGATTGTTGATATAACAAACGAAGTATCTTGACTTAGCTCGCGAGGTTGTCGACTTGTGTGATTTGAACACAGCAGTCATTGTGCCAATAGTCGTGACGACCATGGCATAATTGCCAAGCGCCTCGACCAAGATCTTAAGATGCTCTCGTTGGACAGCTGGATCAAGGGCTTAATCCAGCTGCTGTTACCCAGACGAGAACAACTAGAGATAGTATGTCTGATGGACTCACCCGGACGGTGGCATGCCCAACACACGTCCCATTCTTCATAATATGCCTCTGACAGTTGTTCGTTAAGATAACTTCGTCCATAATTGCACAAACAAAACCTTCAGTTTCTCCGAAAAGATCACCGAAACGTAGCCAGGCCACGGACGCTGAGGAATCTACATCGGACCCATAAAGAGCCCGACAGAAGTGTCCGTGAAGCTCGTTGCCTCTCCATACCTCCTTACGGTCATCTGTAGTAGGTATCACAGGTTTGTACCAGTTCTCTTTAGCCATGGATAACGGGGTGAGTCCCTTGTCCACTGCGACCACATCTCGGTGCATACCCACATCGGCTTTGAGAAAATATTCTCTGAGACTGCACATCTCGCGGTTGTAGAGAGTCTTAGCATTTAAAAAGCCTCGACCTCCACACTTCCGCGGGATGTACAGTCTAATCACCGCGATCGTGGGTGATGCATCCGGTTTGCAGTCAGCAGTATGCGGACTCTCCTATCCAGGGCGTCGAGTTCGGTTTGAGTCCATTTATTATTATTATTATATGTACAGTGACAAGTAATTTACATTTGTAATGGTTCTATTTTTCATTCTCGACTTATTCTGCAACTGTCTCTCTCGGACTACTAGCATCATACTGCATTAGTTTTCATGACTTTTTAATTTAATTCAAGGTTTAACAATCGAATTAATGTCTGGCAAATTTATTTTAAGTTTTTCTTATCTTTAAATAACATAATATTAAAATTACAGACATTATAAAATACTTTGAAATTTTTATAAAAAAATAAAAAATAATCGCGTATGGCACATAGTTAGCATTGTCAAAAATGTCTGGCAATAAAAAAAGTATGTCAGGTAGACTTATTTAAAAACAAAATATTAAAAATTACGACTTCTAAAATGTTTTTAAAATCCAGGATTATTACCTGGACAGGTAGGATGCGCACTAATGAACGCAACCGCTACCGCCAGCCAGATAGCCCAGACTCTAACCGAAAGTGCAAGAAGGACGACATATCACAAAATCAGCTGACCTAAAATTCTTACTTTTGAAACGTTGCTAGCTCCCGTACCAATAGTATAGTAGTTACCTTTGCTTTGGATTCTCCCGTCGGGTCTTCTATGAGCTCAAACTGCCATAATTTCACAGTCTTATCGCCACCGCCGGAAAAGCAACCTCGCTGCAAAAAAATAAAGATTTTTTAAAACGCCCATGATTTTTTTATTGATTTATCGTGGTATCCCTATTCAAGCTGTGGAGTCATCGATACCCTACACAACTTACCATATCAGGAGTAAGTTCGGCAGTAGAGCATTAAGCAGTATGTGCAGGTACTTGCTCCAGTACTCGCCTAGGAATTTCTCTTGTGTCGTGGGTGCGTTTACAAACATACAATCTCACATACAAAACAGCCAGACCCGGAACAACTATCTGTAGGCCATACAAATATTTGTTCCGTGCGGGAATCGAACCCATGACACGTAGCGCAGCAGCCAATCGCTCAACCACTGCACCAACTACTGATACTTTACTTACCATATCCGGAGTAAGTCCGACGGTGGAGCATTCGGCAGTATGCGCAGGCACTTGCTCCAGCACGCGGCCGGCGCCTACATCTATCAGTAGCAGCGAGCCGTCGGCACAGCCCACCAGCGCGTGCCTGTCGCCCGGCGCGAAGCTAATGCTGCATGGCCGACCGGACGGCACCGGGATTGTGCGGAGGCATGTTTGTGTTGATCTGGATACAACATCAATGTTGAAAGAGTATTCCAATTCAATTCACTTACCTAGCACTTTAAGCGTTAGCATCTGGCAATGCGCGGCAAATGCACAGCATAGACAAAAGCGACACTAGCGGGTACTGTATATTTCTATTATTTAATGTTTAGAGAACAGCGGGCGTACCATGAGGTGTTAAAACGTGAGTCTTCCGAGCGAGAAAGAGGGATAGAGTTATACACCTTATATAGCTCCATCCCTTTTTCTCGCTTGGAAGACTCACGTTTTAAGACGTCATGGTACGCCGGCAGGTAGATGTAATAGATAATACGCAAAACTAGTAAAGTGACATACTTCCAAATATTTTCGAAGATAGGTTTCATAGGAATTTGAACGTTATATCATACTACTAATAATCTTTTTTTAGTTGCAGTAAATTACCTGCTCCAAAGTTTGACAGAATCAGCAGAAGCCGAAATTACAGCCAAATTGTCTGAGCTGATAGCCACACATCTTGGCTCCTTTTGGTGGCCTGGTTGCGTTATTTGTTTCAGACATTGCACTGCAAAGCAACAAAATATACATTAGTAAAGACAAGCCAGCAAGATATAAGCAGATCGCGGAGATCACAGTTGGGATCAGTCTGGGGAGCACAACTTTTTATTACGGTACGGGTATATCTTTGTTTGTATTACTTTTGTACCCAAACAATTAAATAGTCTTGTGTGCTGCGGATCTTGCAAACCATCGTTATCGCGAGATGCCAGTGCGGCCGATTGCGCACAACCTGTGACCGCTGCACCATAAAAACAATTTTCGTAAACAACAGTGCCGCAAAACACAGCTGTTGTGAAATTATTACAAAAGATCCGAAAGTCAATTGTGTAGGGACTAGACATCACTGCCAGGGTTGCGGAATCTGTTTGAAGAGTCACCGCGGAGGAGGAACACGGATGGATTTTAGTCAGTTACAGTCTGAAACTCACTTTAGTTCGCTCTGCCTAGAGCGGAAAAAGTCATTTGATGATTTCCCATCCGTAAAAAGAGACTCGACATCCGCACTGTTGTCGTTTCGTTTCGTTTTTATACTATGCACTTAGATACTAGGTATCCACATAGGATCCCAACCTAGCTAGCTATTTTTAGGTTTTAGGTTGTTTAAACAATAGGGTTACCTATTGTCTAAAAATAGCTGTAAAGCGCGGGAACTTACCTTCGTGTCCCTCTGCAATTCTCAAGCTATGCAGTTCCACAGTATTATTGGCCAACGTCACGCCAACACGCAACTCCCCCGTGGTACCCAGCAGTAGTGTGGTGGACTTTAACTTGGCGTCCAACTTGATCGATGACAGGCGCTTCACTTCGTCAGTCAAGGTTAGTAGCTCGGGTACTTCCGTTGTTTCCGCGTCTGCTTCACCGGTTTCTTTTAGTTTTCTGTAATTTAAATGAGGGCCTAATTTCTGAAACTGAATTTCTGAACTAAGCTGCTTTTAAGACCATAACTTGGTTACTTTCGACCTTGTTCGTATTTTAACAATTTCAAATGTGTTGGATAAATCAGGACTCTATTTTTCGTTCTAATAGCCTTTAGAATGTCAAGCAATCCAATAATTGGGAGATATTTTACTGTACACCAAAGTTGTCACACAAACATAAATCTATCGGTACAAAAGTGGCCTTATCACTGACAGCAATATCTACCAGAAAAACTTTGAATGGTCCTGAAGAAGGAACTAAAAATAAAAAAAGAGGATGCCTGCGGGGAGTGGTGCTAGATTAGCCAGTCATCAGTCTCTAGTATAAGAACTGCTGCTCTGCTGGTTTTATTCGATTTATTTTGTTATCATGGCTCGTTAATGAACTACTCACGCCAATTTCTTCCTTTGTTTCCTGATCCGTTTGTCCATCCTCATTTTGGCTTCATCGTCAGAGCAGAAAGCGAAAAGTTCCAACAGAGCATCAGTTCCGTGGCACGCCAACACACTCTGTCCCGGGTCAGTGGAGAGGCCCACCACGCGACCGCGACCTCCTCTCACTAGTGTGCCTACCTGGTGACATTGTAATACCTGCAAAAATTTTAAGGTATTAGGCGTCGTCTTAAAAACATTACCATTAGACGGCAACCAACACGCATATAGGTAACTCGGGTAAGTCGACAGTCTGCTCTTCATCTGGTGATTAACCAGATAGAAGAAGCGATACACCAGAAAGGTTCCTGCCTGGGCACTTTCATAGACATCGAAGGAGCATTCGACAAAAAAAACTTCTCCAGCATAAGTACCGCTCTCTCCAACCACGATGTAGAACGCGTTTGCTTAATATAATAATAATAATAATCCAGTCGTTAAGTACCTACTTCATGACTAGATTACTAATATGTAATGCAAACGATTGGTACGTCTTGAGGAGTAGCAGCAGATGGCCTTGATAGCTAGAGGCTGCCCACGATCATACGCCCCTGATCATACGGGGCCGTGATGTGGTGGACCCGCACAAAGCTAGTTACGGCTGTAGACAAACTACAACACATGCAAAGGCTAGCCTGCAGGGCGACGATAGTAAGTTGCGGATCTTCACTGACGGATCAAAAACAGCACGGGTGCGGGAATCTTCTCAGAGGATCTCAACATTCACATAGCCACACTATTGGGGGTCCATAAAACAGTTTTTCAAGCTGTCACCAACATCTCTACCAGGTTGGTAGATACAATAAAGTTACCATTCAGTCGATCAAGGGACACAGCGAATCCCGAGGCAACGATGCAGCGGCGGGCGGTCACACTCGCCAGGAGGGGTTCGATTATGGCAGCGATGGGTCCCGAACCCATCGTGCCACTTCTTTTCGGTTACTTACACAGCCTGGTAAGGAAACGCATCAGAGACAAACATCACAACTCGCCAGAAGGGGTTCGATTATGGCAGCAATGGGTCCCGAACCCATCGTGCCACTCCTTTTCGGTTACTTACGCAGCCTGGTAAGGAAACGCACCAGAGACAAACATCACAATCTATGGGCTAACCATGGTGAGTGTAGACAGACCAAAAAGGCACTTCCCTCTATTGATGGCCGTTTCACGAAACAAACCCTAATACTGTCTAAGCGACAGCCGTCACAACTAGCCACGGATGTAATAAACACCTCTATGTCATAGGAGTCACTGACAGGCCCCTTTGCAGAGCCTGCATGTAGGAGGATAAGACAGCAACACATCTGCTTTTAAGCTGCCCCGTAGTCGCCTATTACAGGGCCAAGTACTTCGGAAACCCAGGTACCCTCTGTGAGATAGTAACACGAAGGCGTTGCTGGACTTTCTTGGGGAGCGGGCGAACACATTTGTCCCACCTGCACGCGAAATACGTACTTATTCGTGGAGTTGCGGAAACCAGCCCGATCTACTAATACTAATACATATGTAGGTACTAGGCGTTGTCTTAATACAAAGTGATCACCCCGCGAATAAGCGAACATTTGTTTTGAAGAACCCGAAAGAGACGGTGCGGTGACAGACGGGCGAGTTCATATATCAACTGTAGATTATATGAAATTAAATTATAACTAATTATTGAATGAATATAATAAATGATTATACCAATTGAAAAAAATAACAAACAAAATTATATTGTACACTAGCTTTTGCCAGCGACTTCGTCCGCGTGGAAAAGTTACTTTACCCCCGATTTTGAAACTCTCAGCCCGATCGGTTTGAAATTGACAAAAGATAGACATGCTGTTTCGGGATATTTTTTAGATAATTTTATGTAGAACATTTCCGTAATACATGATTTCTATGTAACTTTAACCATTAAGGCTACACACGCGACGGAAGCTTAAAAAATGGAGTAACTTCTTCCGTTTTCCCAACATTTTCCTTCATTGCTCTGCTCCTATTGATTGCAGCGTGATGAAAAGTATACTATAACCTGCCCAGGAGTATGAAGAATAATTGCACCAAGTTTCGTTAAAATCGGTCGAGTAGTTTTTGTTTCTATAAAGAACATACAGACAGACAGACAGACAGACAAAAATTTTACTGATTGCATTTTTGGCACCAGTATCGATCACTAATCACCCCCTGATAGTTATTTTGAAAATATATTCCTTGTACAGAATTGACCTCTCTACAGATTTATTATAAGTATAGATAGATTATTATACTAAAAATAATTATGCCTAATATTACACACCCTAACATAAGTGTTTTCTTTAATCTATAGTAATATTTGTAAAGAGGGAAGTTTTGTTTGTTCTGAATAAGCTCTGAAAATACTCGACCAATTTTATAAATTTTTTCACCAACGGAGAGCAACATAGGCTATCTTTTATCCCCTTATTCCTACAGAAACAGGAACTACGCAAGTGAAACCGTGGGGCACTGCTAGTGCAAAGTACTTTGATTACTGGAAACATGGGTTGGAACAACATACTGAGCAGGATGTTCTGACCGTGTATGTAGTGTGAAAAATTATTAAACAATCAAATCAACTTACAGAAGAGTCCTCAATGTTGTCAGTCTCTTCAAGTTTAACTATTTCGAGTTGTCTGGATAGTTTCTCCTCATCTTTAACATCAGCTGTCCAGTTCAATTTCCATACTCTCAACTCTGAATCCATGCTACCAGTCACTAGGTATCTCTCCTCTTTAAGAAGTACTGCTGACCATACCTAAGAAATATTTGATTGTTATTTATGTGTGATAAACAGTTTTAGAGTTAATAGCAGAATAACCAAAATTACAACCCATACGGAGACTATGGAAGTGACCTTTCCGAATCTCAGACAAATTTAAATACATTTCCACACACTTAACTATCAACTTTAGCATCATGTAGACTAAGTTACATTTTGCTTACAATGGAATTCGAACTTGGTTATGACATTGCAAAAGTCTGAGTTGACGTCTCTATCTGTCTTAAGAAGAAGAAAAATCTATTCATTGTTTTCAATTTTATTATTTTATACTTACTTCCATTTGATGCCCTCCTAAAGTCTTAAAGCAATGCTTAGTCTCAATGTCCCAGAATTTGACAAATGTGTCTTTAGATGAGCTTATGACACAGTTCTTGCCATTGACAAATAGCACACTGGTTATAACCCCCTTGTGGCCACTGAAGCGAGCTTTACCAGTTTCCGCAACAACATCCCACAGAATTACTTCTGTATCCTACAAGGAAAAATAATTATTTAATGTTAATGTTTTAGAGACAAAAATGTTTTCAAAAAGAAGAGACAAAAAATCACACCAGCTATAATAGGCTTATTATAAAATGCAGCATCTTAATTATTCATAATTATGTATCACCTTAGCACCTGACACCAACCGGTGTCCCTGTTCATCATACTGCAAGCATGTGACAGCAGATTTGTGTCCAGCAAACACACAAACAATTTCATTGTTAACCAACTCAAATACATTGATATTTCCGTCCACATAGCCAACCGCAATATGATTGCCGCTAGGACTGGCTGCTATCTGTGATACTACCACGTTTTCTCCGGGAAGCACTTGAGCCTGGGAAAGGGAAAAAATACCATAAAATAGTATGATATCAACATACATTTCAGAGGTTCTAATTGATGTTACAGGAATAAATCCTATCCAAGAAATGTTGGGTCTAAAACTAAATGTCTGAACGATTGTTGGTCAGTGTGTTTATAATGTTTTCAAGGTTTACCTTCTCGCCAAGCCTCATATCCCAAATCACAACATGTTCGCATCCTCCAACAGCCATGTATCGGCCGCTTACGCCATTTAAAGAGACATGAGCGCTATTACAGTCAGCACTCGCTATCACATTAAAGGTCCCGCTTGGTGCGTAACGCAAATACTGTTTCGTAAGACCCATTTTCTTATTATTTATGTTTATTAAGCTAACATAACCTCAAATCAAAAACACTGCACATTTATTTGTTATGACAGTCCATAAATGGGGTTGCCAACCAATCAACCAATATTTTGCTAACATATTTTGTGACGTTTGACAGTTTGAAACACCAGGATTTGGGGATCTCATTGTAAAAAACTTTTTAACAAAAAAATACAACCGACTTTTACACAAAAAATCAAAAAAGTGCAAAATAACTTTAATTTCGGAACTCGGTGTTTGTTGCTTTTTCGTTTTTTGAACACCGACTTCCGAAATTAAAGTTATTTTGCACTTTTTTGATTTTTTGTGTAAAAGTCGGTTGTATTTTTTTGTTAAAAAGTTTTTTATTTTTCACTTTTTAGTGGTACCTACACCCCCTCCCCTCCCCCACCTAAACGAACCAATCACATTGGTGTAAAAAAAAAGTACTGCTCCTTGCAGAGTACACTAAGAGGTCGTCAATGTAGACAATGTAGATATTTTTTTTAGATTTTTCGAAAACCGCTTGGTTGATTTCGATAAAAAAATTATTTTTCACTTTTTAGTGGTACCTACACCCCCTCCCCTCCCCCACCTAAACGAACCAATCACATTGGTGTAAAAAAAAAGTACTGCTCCTTTGCAGAGTACACTAAGATGTCATCAACGTAGGCAAAGTAGATATTTTTTTTTAGATTTTTCGAAAACCGCTTGGTTGATTTCGATAAAATTTTCATGGGACCATTTGGGAAGTATACCCTTTCCAACAAAAAAAGAATTTTTCAAATCGGTTCACAAGCGACGGAGTTATGCGCGAACAAACATAAAAAAAAAAAAAAAAATACAAACATCCGAATTGAGAACCTCCTCCTTTTTTAGAAGTCGGTTAAAAAAGGACTCTTCGCCTAACTGTCTGTGTCATACCACGTGCAGTGAAAAAATTGTAAATCAACTATTTTTCGAGACACAAATCAAGAATTATAGTACATTTTACAAAGTAAAAGGCAAACGAAGTGTTCAGAAGTGAAATTAAGTTCAAAAATTCAACCTATTAACAAAAGGTCAAGGAGTGATATGAAAAAAACGTAAACAATCAATTCTTTCATTCCATCATTTTGACAGTCTTTTGAGTACATTCATAGGTCAATGGTACATTCATTCTTTATTTCCATGTTACTAATTTTTATCTGTGGCGACTCCTAATCGGTGATTCCGTATTCCGTAATTATAACTATTTTTATTCGTAGTAGCACATATAATATCCCCCACAGGCCCACATATGTTTTAAAAGTGTACATAACGGAAGGAGTTCTTGTTTATTTAGTTGAAGTTTTGTTTTTCGTTCTGCGATAAAACATACAAATCTGCCTTCAGGTTATTATGTTACTCAACAAAACCAGGTTTATTGTTTTTCTTGTTGATCCAAAGTGCCGTCCCTTTCCTTTAATCTTATATATTTACATGTGGCGGTCGGTTGGCCGACGATTAAGAAAACGTGCATGATTTTTTTACAGGCTGGTGGGTTTCACTAATAGATCTCGCAAGAGCAATATGGACGGTACTAACACGTCAGACATAGTGATCATTAGCGGCAACTCGCACCCCGAACTAGCTGAATTAATTGCTCAGTAAGTATGTGCTCCTCACCCCCCACATAAATAATGTTTCATGGTTTCATAAATTGACCTAGTGTTTGACACTTGCAGAGGTTAAGTAGTTTGACCTCATTCAAAATTTATTATGTATAGGATTATATTTCAATTTAATTAGAGCTAGATTGCTATAGTATCTTTGCTACAGTACCCACTAAAAAACAATGTTTTCTTGCAGTCGTCTGGGTGTGAGAAAGGGAGGATGTTCAGTTTACCACAAAACCAACAGGGAGACTATTGTTGAGATTGCAGATTCCATTCGTGGAAAGAATATTTACATAGTTCAGACTGGAACTAAGTAAGTATAGCAGATTAAAAGCAAAATATCATTCATTTGTAACTATTAAATCAACTTTTGATTATGTGAGCTACTAAGAATACCTTAAAAACTATCAATAAATGTGGATGTTGAATAAAAATGTAGTGAGTAGTCAATCAGCTTGAATGTTCTAGAATTAAAATGATTGGCATGTAAATACATATTATGCACATACTCATAGGCTAATAAAAGTGTGGTTACATATCAGGCCGATTCTCAGTAATCAGCTTGATGGCACCCTTATTGTGCATTGTTAAGTTCTGTCCATTACAGTACCATTGTTTTACTTTCATACAATGTTATTTCAACAAGGAGCAGTACTGTGGTGCATATTATGATAACAATATTTGTGTTTATTTTTTTATGCTTTATAAAAACAACAAACCATGCAGAACTCTCCTTGAGAAGTGTTATGATAACTTTTATGTCCACCCTGCATAATTTATGCTACACACAATTAGTTTATTTACTATTACTGGAAGGACTATCCTGCAATAGCAGAGGATAGATGTCAGTGGAAAAGGGAGAGCCTCCCTCTCCCTTTTCCACAGACATCTATTCTTTGCCCAGCAGTAAGACATAATGAGTTAATTTAGATTAGATCGGCTGCACTCTTTGTGTGTCCCATAAATCATTAAATTGACTTTTGCGTTTTTGGATACAGCAGTACAATCAATTTTTTGACACCAGAATTCGTAACAATCCTTTTTTTTACAGAGATGTGAACAACAATATAATGGAGCTACTGATAATGGCTTACGCTTGTAAGACTTCCTCGGCAAGGTCTATCGTAGGAGTGATTCCATACCTTCCATACAGCAAACAATGCAAAATGAGGAAGCGTGGCTGCATTGTAACAAAACTCCTTGCTAAAATGATGTGCAAATCTGGCTTGACACATATCATCACAATGGATTTACATCAGAAAGAAATTCAGGGTTTCTATGAGTGTCCTGTTGATAATTTAAGGGCGTCTCCTTTTTTGCTGCAGTATATTCAAGAAAGTGTAAGTCTCTTTTTTGATATTATTTTAAAATCTGAAGCTCTACAAGTGTAACCATTTGTTTTTCTAACAACTTAGGCATTTGTAGACTTGATCTGAATTCTTATAGCCTTGTAAATTCAGTCTCAAATTTTTGGCAAAGCAAACACAGTATTTAAAATAAATTACAGTCATAACAATAAAATTTTCCACCACAACTCCTTTTAATGTACCTCTTGGCTAATGGCCAAATTTACCTAAAAAGTAAGAAAGGTGCCGGTTTCCATACAAGTTAAGTCAGCTTGAAATGGCACTATCCCACCTGTTTCCTTCATAGATGATAAAATATATCATTAATTGATAATGTCAATTAAGATTCCAGACTATCGTAACTCGGTGATAGTGGCTCGTAACCCAGGGTCTGCCAAGAAAGCTACTTCGTATGCTGAGCGTTTGCGGTTGGCCATTGCTGTGATTCATGGAGAACAGAAAGAAGCAGAAAGTGATGAGGTTGATGGCCGATACTCGCCACCATGCTTACCAAAGTAAGTATCATTATATTGATCTTTATTATAACATCATAGGAATGAACAGTAACTATGACATGGATAAAAGATAAAGAGTGCTCAGATAAAAATGATACATATATTTATTGGTGTTTGCAAATTTTGATTTAGGTCTGATAATAAATAGTATTTATGTTGCTCATCTTCTAAGTGTTGTTCTCATTGTGACAGCAAATGGTAGGTTTATGATACAACATGCAACAACACCAACTGCACATACCAGCAAATGATTTATGTATATATTATATTTACAACTAGCTCCTAACCCCTCGATTTATGTATATATTATATTTACAACTAGCTCCTAACCCCTCGATTCTTTGTGATATTGATTCGTTGGTGGGAGACGCCCGACTTGATGGCACAGTGGTGGAATGCGCGTGAGCTGCGCACGGTACTGGACAGTACTTGGTCATTGCAACATTACTTTTCTAAAATAAAAGATTTTTTCTAAAATAATAGTAGCCTAAGTCACTCCTTATTACATCAGATACCTGCCAATAAAAGGCTCGTCAAAATCGGTCCAGCCATTTCAGAGATTAGCCGGAACAAACAGACAGAAAAAAAATGTAAAAATGTTTTTTTGGTGTATGTACCGTGTATATATATCACCAGTCCTCTGTGTTTGTTAGCATTATTGTAAAAAAAATATTCGGGGGAATGGCACTGTTAACCGAAATACAGGTATAACCTAGTTCGGCTACAGAAGCTAAATCCATTTATTTGTAAATAACTACTGCTAAACAGTTTTTGTAACATAGAACTAAGTTTTTTGGGAAATAAATTTTATTATTATTTATTATTATTATATATTCATATGCTTATACTAAAGGCGGTTATTTCAATATTACAGCTGACCCGCGCAACTTTATGTGTCACATTGTTCATGACTGCTTCGCTCCTATTGGTCTTAGCGTAATGATATTTATAGCCTAGATATTTATAGCTCCTCGATAAATGGGCTATCTAACACTGAAATCATTTTTCAAATCGGACCAGTAGTTCTTGAGATTAGCTTGTTCAAGCACACACCCAAACTTAACTTTATACTATATTAGTATAGATAATTATGTAGAAAGAAAGAAAACTTTCAATTAAAACTATAATAAACTAAAATGTACTCTTTTAGTCGATCACGCACCATGGATGTGTCGGTGGGAGTTCCTGTCCACCCGGCAAAAGAAAAGCCGCCAATTAATGTGGTTGGAGATGTTGGTGGCAGAATAGCTATTATGGTGGTTAGTATCCTAGAAGTAGCCATGCAATGAAAACCTATTTGCGCACTTTTTAATACTGTACACATGATATTCCAGTATCAAAACTTTAATTCATTTTCAATGAGACTAAAGTCTAGCTAATTCTTTCCAAGTTCAAAAATTTTACAGTGACTCCTTGGACGTTATATTGATGATTATAGTGTGACCAAGTTGTCATACTGTAATCAATCAATCAATATGACCCACATCTCCATCCGTGAGCGGTTATATACCACTTATCTTTTTACAGGACGACATGATAGACGATGTCCAATCATTCGTCGCAGCAGCAGAAGTGCTAAAGGAATGCGGAGCTTACAAAATTTACGTGCTAGCAACCCACGGTCTGCTATCATCTGACGCGCCCCGGCTTATCGAAGATTCTCCGATCGATGAGGTCGTGGTCACGAACACGGTGCCTCACGAACTACAGAAGATGCAATGCAACAAGATCAAGACCATAGACATATCAGTCCTCCTTAGTGAGGCAATCAGACGCATTCATAACAAAGAGTCCATGTCGTATCTGTTCAAAAACGTCACCCTCGAAGATTAGTCATACCTGATGTTGCTTTCCATGTTTTAATGTTAAGTATTAATTAAGTATTATGTTCCTGTTTGAGTTTTATAATCATTGTTTTTTTTGCTGTGACCAAAACTGCCATAAAAAAAAACTTAAGTATTCTTTTAAATTCAGTCAAATGTATTCTATAAAGTATATGGAACCTGTATTGATCGGTGATTATAAAACTCATATGAGGAATAGTTATATAATTCCTTGTTTTGTGTATTATTTTCTATATTTTATTTCCGTAAGTTGCTTGTAATAGTATGTTTAATTTTAATCAAAATCATATGTTTACTTGAGAAAACATAACAATAGATTATAATAGGTAATGTATCATCCGTATATAAAACTGCAAATTCGAAAGATGTTCTGTTATATAGCCTCTTTTTGCATTTTGTTTCTATTATATATGTTGCATTTCATATCCTTATTTTGTGAACTATTAACATGGTGATCCGTACCAAAAATAAAAGGACTCATAAGGGCACATTTTAAAAAGAAAAGTTTGAAACTGTATTATAGTAATAGGAAGATTTTGTTGTACTATGTGGAGGTAATTATTTTTAGGCGTGTTAAGTATTAAATGTATATTAATTAATGATGACTTGAAGTGTAAACATTTTTTTTTTTTCATTACATCTTCCATCTTTAACTACTAATCCATCATTAATACTATGTACAAACATCTTTAATACTATGTACTGCCTATTAACCTGGCAATCGAAAACGAAAAAAAAACTCGTTACACCGGTATAAAACGGACATAATCTGTAATTAATCTCAGTTACACCTTCCCTTTAAAAAATAATAAATATTTTTGTCATATAACGATAATACTTGTTTGAATTGGAGATTTTGACCCACTAAACTAAAGGGTTATGCCACATTAGTGTTAATCTTCAATCCGAAACGTATCTAAGTATGATTGGTATCGGCGTATCAATCACTTTTTAGTTATTCGTGCCAACGCGTCACGAATAGAGATAACAATAAAAAATATGTCCTTTCCAAGTTTTAAATTTGAAAAAAAAAATCTGTTGGTAAAAAATATAAGGTACCTATATTTTCTACCGACTGACATAGATAAAGAGATGATTTGTTCCAAAAGATATACGAAATGTCGAACTTTTTATAATAATAATTGCCTAAAAGCAGCGCTTATTGAATCTGCAATATTGATTGTATTAGAAGAAACTCCCTTCTGATCTTTATATTTTATAGAAAGAGTGTTATGAGTATATTTTTTCAGAATATGTTTATTGATAGGTAATTATAGCTTTTGAGGATGACTATTAGATGAATGTATGTAGCAATTTATCCAACTCGACAATGAAGCTATAGAGGAAAATATTCACACGTGATTTTTTTCTAGTTACTCCGTAAGATGATATGGACAAGCAAAAGTCAGGAAGAAGTAATGCTCATTCAAGACGCTTGACAGAAAACTTGCTCTTCTATTGTTGGTATTAAGGACGAGTATCAGCAGTGCAAATATAATTTATTTTGAACTCGCTGCGATTACACCTATTGGTTACCAGCGGGCGCACCATGACGTCTTAAAACGTGAGTCTTCCGAGCGAGAAAAAGGGATGGAGCTATATAGGGTGTATAACTCTATCCCTCTTTCTCGTTTGGAAGACTCACGTTTTAACACCTCATGGTACGCCCGCTGACGCCCGTAAGCGGACGCGCCCTACACGTCCGGATAAATTGTTACGTTCATGATTTATTGTGAGAATTATAATAGCAAAACATAAATTAATTGTATAGATAAGAAAACGCCGTAACATGTGTACTACTAAATATAGTCTCTATAAATAAACAAAACTGGCATATTTTAATTTGTTTATCTTTTTGCAAACATCCTACGAAGTTCTTTTTATGATGATTCAGAGTAGAGAGAAAAGATGAATGTTTTTCTTATTTCAGCCTAAGCTTCATAAAATCATGATCTAATTCGAGGGTTAAACGCGCCAACTACCCAGGATACAGCGGAAAAAAACAATGACGCCTTTATTCATATTAAAAACTACTTACAACTTCCAAACTTAGCGACTACACTCTCTCGGACTAAGGCGTCGCTGGGGGAGGACAGTTAGGGACGGGTTGGATCGAACAAAGATTACTATTTAGCGGTGAATTTAAATATACAGGCTAAGTGGCACGAGCTGTCTCGAGGAAAGGTTGGGGCCCAAGGAGATACAAAGTTGTTGAAGAATAGAAACGATCACACCTTTGAAAGGTGTGGCTCCTGTCTAGCAGTCGACAGATTTCAGGTAAAATAATTTTATCATCTTTCCAGCCGCAAGCTTTACTTCCTTATATTTTGTTTCTTTATATCAATCCAAGTAAAGAACCTGCAAGCTTTGATGGAAAGGTGAAAATTTAGTTTTCATGCTACATTTATAATGGTTCCTGAACGAAACTTGGCATGTCAATTTGAGTGCTAATCAAATATGCGTTTTATTACTGTGGTGGTTAGCTTTATTTTACTCGCACAGTCGCACTCGCTTCTATTCTATACTTCTCAAAATACAGAAATTAGTCAATTCTCAACAGAGAACTTACATTTTGCAGTTATGCTACAAAAATAAAATAAACGCTATTATGTAACGTTTGTAAGAAGATCTATTTCATGAGAGCAATAATTTACAGCGTAAGAAAACACATCCTGAACAGTTTTTATAGATATTCCTAAGATTGAGGTTAGATTCCTCAAGTAAGAATTAATCCAAATACTAACCATGAAGTTCCTAAAACAAATAATGTGTGTGTCCAAGACTACTCTGCTACAATCGTACAAGCGGTCTTATGCCAGTGCAGGCAGAAATATTTTAAAGCTCAGTGAACGAGGGATGTATCAAGATATGTTTCCTAATACAGCCGGGTAAGTGTTGAATAGAACTTGATACCTTCTTATATCTTCCTTTTTTAAATTATCAAACCCTGAACACCTACATGACTGTTAATATCTTCTCTCCTCTATCACACCTTCTGCCTGTAGTCTAATCAGCCTGTTTGTAGTTTTCTATCTGTGTATAAGCAAAATTGGTCATCAGATATAATTATATATCATCATATTTTCCGTATTCAATGTTGTTGTCAATTCTGTTCCAGATCTGAAATATTAGACTTACTGAACAAAGCCCCACAGTGTGTTTACGCTGGCTTTGACCCCACAGCCAACAGCCTTCATGTTGGGAACCTACTTGTTATAATAAACCTGCTGCACTGGCAGCGAGGGGGTCATTATGTTATTGCTTTGGTAAAGTATCCTTGCAATTTAATTTCTTAGTAGAACCTTAAAAGACAAGATAACAACAGCTTAATTCAACCGTAAAATTACTTCTACAAAAGCTATCAATAACTACATATGTATAATACTGCTCTCCTACTTTTTCTACTAGCAACCACTACAATCCTGGCTGGTTAAATTGCCTAAGATTTAGTACAACACAAAAATTTTAGTTTTACTCCATAACATCTATCAACAAGCTTTATCTTTCAATAATTCCTCTATGAAACATCTCCATTTTTTTAGTTAGGTGGTGCCACAGGCTACATTGGTGATCCAAGTGGGAGGAGCACAGATCGCATTGCATTACACAGTGAAATTATACAAGAAAACATTAAATGTATACAAAGCAATCTTGAAACAGTATTTGAAAACCATAAAAATTATATATGGACGAATGATGAAAGTAAACTTAAACCTATCAGGTAATTACAGACTTCTACCTAAGGAAACTTGTGTATTGTAATTAAGCCTTAAATTCAATTCTATAAGAGTCTCCTCATAATAAATCTATAACAGAAAATAATGTTCACTTTCAGGGTAGTCAATAATGAGACATGGTACAGAAATATAGACTCCATACAATTTGTGAGTGATATAGGAAGAAACTTCCGAATGGGCACAATGTTACTGAAACAGAGTGTGCAATCTAGAATAAATTCAGAAATAGGAATGAGTTTCACTGAATTTGCGTACCAGATATTCCAGTCTTATGACTGGCAGCATTTACTGAAGGAATATAATTGTAGATTTCAGGTAAAACCTCCATGAAGGCTATAATATTCATGTAAGTACATACCTAAATATAGTTGAGATGGTTGTCATAATATCCAAATGTTACTGTTTCAGATAGGTGGAAGTGATCAAATGGGCAACATAAGTGCAGGGCATGAATTAATTAGTAGATCTACAAAGAAAAGTGTTTATGGTTAGCCTTAATTACTCTATTAGAACAGAAACATAATAATAATATTTAGATCCACAAAATGTAGGCAAACCGCCACCCAAGTTCAATGAAACTAACTTTCCGAAAAAAGGGTGATTGTATTTAAATTTTACCAAAATCTAAGATATAGATATTTTTTTTCTTTGATTTTCAGGTTTAACACTGCCTTTAGTCACGACTGAAGAAGGCGATAAATTCGGCAAATCAGCAGGGAATGCTGTATGGCTAGATCCAAAGAAAACTAGCCCTTATGCCCTATATCAGTTCTTTATAAGAACAAAAGACTCTGAAGTAGAGAAACTACTAAAGTTGTTCACATTCTACAGTTTAGGAGAAATACAGGACATCATGTTTAAACATAAAGAGCATCCAGAGCAAAGATATCCACAGACATGTTTGGCTGACCAGCTTACAACTTTAGTACATGGAAGTAGGTTCTTGACTACTCTGGGTATAAACATGGACTCGATTTATAAAATTTAGAAAAATTAGATTTAAATTTGCGCACACTTGTGAAAGTACGAATATTTCAGTGGAGGTCGTTGACTTTTTTTTACGCTCTCACTGAAATTTTTTTATTAAACACATTCCAGTTCTTAGCTATTGTTGCCGCTCAGTTCGCGTAGTCGTGTAACCTTTAATCATGCTCTATTCTTAAAAAATACAATAGATTATTCCCCAATTTCCAGAGGAGGGGTTAGAGCGAGCAATGAAAGCAACAGAGGCGATATACAGCAAAGACGTGAAATCTCTTGTCACCCTCAGCAGTACAGAGTTAGAACAAATATTTGAGAATGCCACTGTCACAAACTTGCTGCTATCACCTGGTATCACCGTCTTAGAACTTGGAATGAAGGCAAAATGTTTCCCTACTGAGAGTAAGTTGTAAAAATATTAAGAGTATTATCCAATGGAACTGTCCGTTAGATAATCCACTGAATTGATGGAAGTATTAAGAGTAAAATCATAGTAGCCGTAGTCGTATGATCATTGCCTTAGACTATCTCGTTTGCATTTTATGACTGAAAGTAAACTTTTATAATTCAATACCATTGCTATTATCAGAACAGCGACAAGTATGACAACCATGCTAACATCGCTTTGCAGCTGTTCTTCGTCTTTGCCTATTCGTGTAAATTATGTACTTACTTTGTATCTAGCTAGACTTGTAACTATGCCGTTACATGCATAAATATTCTGCAATACATTTTCATTATTATACCAATTCTTATTTACGTTTGTTAACCCATCATTTTTCCTTGCCAGATGACGCGATGAGGATCATTGAAGCTGGCGGCTTCTACATCAATCACCAGAAAATCAAGAAGATCGACGAAGTGATCACACAGTCTGCACACATACTGCCCAACTTACTATCTTTGCTCAGGGTCGGGAAACGTAACTACTACATTGTCAAATGGCAGACGTAAATATAGAGATATATTGATTGAATCTAGTTTTATTTAAAACTCCAAAATACATATAAATATCTGGTTGGGAGTCTGAACTATCCACATTGTTATTATGGATCAAAGCAATAAAGGGTTCTTTAAACAATATTGGGTCAAAACCAAAAGGCTTGCAAAAAAAATAAAAACCGTGTATAATGTTTGGGCTATTTTATTAATACTTACAACAGAAGCTGATATACTTGAAGTATATAATAATAAAATGCATATCACATAAGATTGTAAACACTACATAACATACTTACAGCTAAAATAATAGTCATTGAAACAGCATTGCGTCGATTACTAACTCTAATGCATTGACAAGTCTCGACGGTACACTGCCATTAGACGCATTCAGTTGGCCAACGCCGGAGCTTTATAAATATAATTAATTTACTCTGAATACAAAAAATAAAGTCATGTTAGCAGCCAATTAGTCGAAAGTGCGTCTCAATGGCTAGCAAATAAAATGACTTGCCGGTGCTGGCCAAATGTCTGCTGGTCAATGGAAACACATCGTCACAATATCGTAAAATATGGCTGTTCGTTACAATAACATTTGTGCATGCTCCCGCCTGTCTCATCACCGGGAGTGGTGATTATAATTTTCTAATATCACAAGTATTAATTGCAACATTCACTCATTGTACAATCTAGCTTACAACGTTCCATTATTTTAATAAAATTAGATTGCATAAAAAAGCTACATAGACAATCTAACCGATATGTCTTTTCGGAATAACATTCCAGGGGTCAATCATTAATCGTCAGACCTACGTATTACGCAAAAGCAGTAATTTATATTTTGGTAATAGATAATATTATTCAAATTATCACGTGTTATCTTATTATTATTGCTACACTTTTACAAAAATAAATACATAATACTCATTTGATGCAAAGAAAAACGATTCTCAAATATTTTTTCTACGCGACCGAGACTCGGTTTTAGCAGAAAATAAGAGCGAACATCAGTCTCGTTGCGCCTTCATAATTCACGACAGCAGAACTAGAATTAGTGTGATAGTACTATCGGGGCAAACCGATGGCGTGCCCTGCCGAGGTGGATGTGCCGAGCTAGCCTCAACGTCTGCGCTTCAACCTCGGCATGGGCACGGGGCTGAAGGGCGGCTGCTAAAGATCAGTACTCTCCCTTAGTGGCTGCACCGCCTGGGCGGACTGGAGCACGGTTGGACCGGCCTGTGCAGGTGGGGCCACGGGGGTCACCGGTGCTGCGGCAGGCTGAACTGTCTGCCCCACCCCGGGCGCAGCAGAAGCAGGCGCCGACACGGGCGGCGGCGGCGCGGGCACCAGCGGGCGCGGCGGTCGTGCCGGCTGTGGCCGCGGAGACGGGCACTCCGTGATGTCGCCCTCGGACTGCGACAGCTGCCGGCTGGCCACGCACAGGCTCCGCGGCTCCTCCAGGTCACCATCTCGACCTCCAGAACTGTGTGTACGCTGCACGGTCGCGCGCGGTACTTCCTCTGCCTCTTTCTCAATTGCGTTTACTCCCACTTGAATGACGGTAGGGTGCTGTTTATCGACGGTATAAATGTGGGTGCGTTCTAAAACCGTTGGCGAGCCATCGGGCGCATCGGTTAGAGAGGATCGAGGCGCTCGGAAGCTCTGCGGGCGCAGCGTGGCGGGGCGCTCGGGCACGGCGGGCTTGTGGCGCAGCGTTACGTCGGCGTCGTCCGGCAGCGCGGGCACGATGGTGCGCGGCGCCGCCACCGGCCGGGGCGGGGGCTGGCCCGCCGGCTTGGGCGCCGGCTGCAGGCGTACAGGCGTCGACTTGTCAGCAGCGAATGTTCGCTCAGCCCCCAGTGACGCGGGGCCGCTGTACGCGTCTCCGACCACCTTCATCCGGCCCACGACGCCCGTCTGCGCGGTGACGTTCTTAACGACTAGTGTGGTCTCCTTGCCGTCGGGTGCCTTCAGTATGTCGAGCTTGTCCTTGTCGAGCTCGAGGCTCTGGCGCCTGGTGTCGGCGAGGTTCTCGCGCGAGCCGCAGCGCGCCGCCTCCTCCTTCATGGCTCGGCTCTGTCGGTACGTGGAGCGGTTGATGGTCTGCACGCCGCTGATCACTTTGCCGGTGTCTGCAGATATCACAGGTCTGGGTGGCTTGGCAGGCTTGTCGATGTCGGCCTTCGCTGCATTTGCTACTACTTCTGGTGCCGGCTGTGGCTGTGGCTCTACTTTCTTATTTTTATCCGGAGTAAAGTTAGGCGGCACAGGGGCTAAAGGCTTGTTTTTTCGTCTCATTATCGGCTTTGGACTTCCGTGTGGGGGACTAGATTGATCAGACAATGAGCTGTTGGACTGAGCCTTCTTGATATCGTTCTCAAGCAATATTAAACTAGTGTCGTGACTGTTGCTCCGGGAGTGTCGGCCGCCGTCCGTCAGTTTGCTCAGACTTTGGTGGTTGTAGTCGAACATGGACTTGCTCATGCTGCTGTAGTCGCCGTTCGTCGGATCCTGACTCAGTGCTGCGGTTTGATTGTAGCCGTGGACAAAGTTGGGCGAAAAGCCGTACTCACATTGGTCCGGAAGTAGATCTTCTTTGGTGAATGAAATGAAGAAGTTGACGTCATCCTTGTAGAACCAGTCGGCGTGCTTGATGAGCAGCTCTACGATGCAGTTAACGGCGGTGGTGATGTTCATGTCGAAGGTGCTGTCGTCGGCCGCCCACAGAAGGTTGGGCGCGATCACGATGGCGAGGTTCGAGGGCGTCATTTTGTTTGTACTTTGGTTCTGTGTCAAAGTAGACAAAAATTTGATGAGATACCTAAGATTTTGGAAGTTAGCCTCGGGCAGTAAGTGTATGGCTTCCCAGAGAGCGTTCAATCGTGTTTGTTCCGAGGGCTGCCGGGACGCGTTCACGAAGTTTTCGTAGAGGCGGTACGTCAGGAGGGGCTCGGGCAGTTCTCGGAGGTAGCACTTGAGCACGGAGGCCACGACGTGCATGTCCCTGTAGTCCCGGGGCAGCGGCACGGTGAACAGGCCCGCGTCGAGGGACAGCTTCATTCTGCGTACTTTCGAGGTGCCTGGAAGAGACGAACACCAGCCATTAGCGACGTTGTTATGGTAAACATCATTGAAGTAATACGAGTTCCAATAACGCACATCTGTTATGTTATGAGAGCGTGAGAGATATTTTGCAACCAATGTTACAGAATCAATGAACTACACAGCATCGATCACGTTTGACTGGCGGAAATGCGAGGTACTGATGTTTTCTACGCGAGGATTAAACGATGAACTATGAGAATCTTAACTAGCTATTTCATTGGTAGATAACTAGTAGCAAATTAAATGATCATGTTTAAAATTTGCCTGATACATTTGTCGGGTTTGTCTAAAAAACGCAAATCGAAATAATATATGTATAATCATCGAAGTATTGTTACAACAACTTATGATATACATCCAAGATATATAATTTAATTTCATATAAGCTTCAGTGGATATAAAATATATTTAAACTAATAATTAAAAGTTATCATGTTCATATTGTTTAAGACTTCTATGATTTAATGCTCACTATACATAATTTTACTGAATGGAAATGTATATGATTTGATCACGACCATAATTTAAGAGCGCATACGCCGTAAGGTATTTCATACAAATTTTTAAATCACTATTTTGCGAAAATGTTTTCAACTAACTTTTAGACCAATTTTCCTGCTTATGTGTGTAAAGTTACATTAAAATGGGTATAGTCATTTCGGAAAATAATTACTTGAAAATTTGTATGAAATGCCGTACGGCGTATGCGCTCTTAAATTATGGTCGCGATCAAGAGAAGCCAACGAAGCTCCGCTGCGCGTATTTCTGTCAGCAGGGTGTAATAGGACCGAGATGTAACGCATCGGATCAACGCAGGGTGGATGAAATGGCGACAGGTCACTGGAACAACTTGCGATCCACGGATGTCCCTCAAGTTAAAGGGAAAAATCTACAAGTCCGTGATAAGACCTGTCGTACTGTTTGGATCAGAATGTTGGGCTGTGAAAAAGATGGATGAAAATAAATTACATGTAGCGGAGATGAGAATGTCGAGATGGATGTGTGGAGTAACGAGGATGGATAAAGTGAGAAGTGAGTACATTAGAGGTAGTTTAAAAGTGGCGCACGTGACGGAAAAGTTGAAAGAGAATCGCTTGTCTTGGTATGGTCATGTGAAAAGGTGGGATGAAACACATGTAACTAAAAAGGTTATTAATATAAATGTGGATGGATGGAAAGGGAGAGGTAGGCCAAAGAAACGATGGATGGATTGTGCGAGGAGTGATATGAAAGAAAAGGGAGTTAGTGATAGCGTGACGGCTGACAGGACAGGATGGAAGAAAAAAACGTGTTGCGCCGACCCTCAGTAACATGGGATAAGGGCAGGACGATGATGATGAGGGTGTAATAGGAACCTAACATGAATTATATCAAGGGGGCTAAGTTCGATCGTTCGCTACCCGTGTCGGGGTGCTCAAGTTCTCGAGCTGGAGGGCAATCGCGCTAATTTCAAACGTCTGCGAACGTTTACAATAACGTTACAGTCCAATTGCGACAACGGTTAGGTTTCGATTCAGCTGTTCCGATTTTGGTATTGCTTTAAAGTTGAAAGTCTAATAGAAGTTGGAACGTTGCGTTACGTCAATCGTTAGTGATGTTCTTTTAGTTTGTGTATATCCGAGCGTTTAGTAATAAATTTTTGACGTGTGCACCTCTAGTTTTGACAGCTGAAAGCGCGGTATGTACTTGAACATTTGAAAAGGTAAGAAAGTTTTAAACGTAAATAAACATTCAAAGTTATATTATTCACTTTGGACGGCCGCATTCATTAGTTGTTATCATTTCATAAAGAGTCGTGATTGTTTCATAAACCACTCACACACTTCCTGGAAACACTTCACTTCTTTTTTTACATTTCTTGGTGTACTGCTCATTTTACTTGGTGGAAATGGATGAGCGTCGCAGATGCACGACGGTCCGACAAATGGAGCTAATGGTGCAATTCTTAGAGCAGCATCGAGATCTTGCTCTTGGACGAGTTAGGTCTAAAGAGGCTCGTCAAGTCGCGGCACGCTTATGGAATGAGTGTGCCACAAATCTAAATGTTGAAGGGCCTGCCCGAACAGGGAAAGAATGGTCCAAGGTGAGAATCATCGAGGCTGATAAAAGTGGATGTTATACGGCGAGTGTTCCTTACTAAAATAATACTATATTGTTTTATTCTTTTGTTAGGTGTGGAATGACTACAAGTGCCGGGTTAGGTCAAAGTTGGTCAGTATAAATGCGAACCAACGAGCTACTGGTGGTGGACCCAGTAATGCTCCCATGTTATCACCATTGGAGGAGAGGACAGCCAATATTTTAGGCAGGGATGTTGGCCCGCTAGCCGATGTTAGGCAGGACCAATTTGCCTCAAATGACGTAAGTGTATCTTATATAATATTTTATAATATTTTTCAGTGTCAAGTGTATCTTAAGGTACTTTTAAATCTGCTTTTGTAAACCATTGTTTCATCATGCTTAATAATAGGTACTAACAATGCTATTAAATAATATTATACATTATTGTATAGGGTGATGGTGCAGTGATAGTGGAAGTGGTTGATGAACCATCACACCAATTACAAGAGACTGAAGCTTCATCAGCAATGTGAGTTGTATCTCTTGTGAAAACATAACGTTTATGCTGCTTAATATTAGCAATATATACCTACAAGTTTTATTTATATTATTGTGACTTTATTACAGTTTGATTGACCACCCTCAGTACGTGCTATCTGCAACATCACCAGTGCATGTGCAGTCACTGTTCCAAGTCTAGTGGGACAGACAGACTCTTTACAAAACTCCCCAAGGCAAAGTGCAGGTTTGTTCAACACGATAGCTTGAGCTAATTAAAGATAGTAGGTATCACCATATAAAACAATTTTTAAATTGCTACTTCCAGAAAGAGTCCGAAGGGTGCGAGAGCCCCCGCGGCGGCGAGGTGTAGAGCGTGTCTCACGCCAGCTCTCTACACAAATAACAAGACAATGTAAGTTGAGTTCTAAACTTATTTATGAAGTCTTAATGCCATTCTTTATTAACCAACATTTATTTATCATATTTCAGCAGCTAGAAGTGCCCTAGACGAATCTAGAGCCGCAATACTGCGTATTGAGGAGATGCGGGCAGAGGCCGCACTAAAATATTCACAGGCATTCTGCAATTTTTCGGAATCAGTCAGACTAATTGCAGAAAGCATTGAAAGATTTAGCCAAAGGGTAATACAAATACTTTTTTAAATAAAATGTGATAAAATAATTATTAGTATTAAGCACAAAAATATAGAGATATACTTTTTTATACTTTTCTATAAGCACTATTACTAAACATTATTTGTCAGCAACATCATAATCATAACAGTTATGTTTTGTTTCAGTATGGCCAACAACATAACCACCCAGTCTAAGATTTCTCTGTTAGTTAATAGTATTATGTTGAGTCCGTCTTTAGATTAAGTTTTTTAATGTTATTTCCTATTTTTAAAGTTAAGATTATTATTAAGTATTAGCATTAAGTTTTTGAAATCGCTATTGTATTGGAGTCAACCTGTAAAGATAGTGTGCGTTAGTGGAATAAATAAATAAATAATAGTACCTACTTTAATAAATAGAATTATCTTATAAATTAACTTTGTTTGTTTCTCCTTAATTTGAAATTAGGCACTAACCCTTAACCCCCTTTTGCCTAGTGTAAGTTGATTTTGCCTTCCCATCATCATTTGCACCTTAATAAAACTACATTATGTGATAATCTACATTTTAACATACTTTGCTAGATTAATTAAAATAACAATGCGTTAAAAATACAAATAGCCTTTATTCATAAACAGTTTTAAAGAAAGAAACTAAAACAAAATATTATACTTTTTTTCTGGTCAGGTTCAAATCAGCAGATTTTGACATAGGCCTAGTGATAGTTGTGTTAGTATTTGACTGAATCTAGTTAGTATTGTTAGTTTTTATTGAAGGTTGGAGATGTAACATCTTTACCGCTAAAGGCCTCCTCCATCTTCAACAATAAAGAAATACACTACACTAAAATTGATTACTCCTATTTGTTCATAAACGTTGAATGAGTGCCCGTTGTCGTGCGCGGCCAAGCTCCAGCTCACTAAGAGCACGTGCGCCGCCTCGCCGCTCTTGCCTGGAGCCATGACCGGCGCCCGCTGTCAACTGGCGTTCACGAGCTGCTTCCTCTGCTATTAGCGGAGTATAGGGGATGCGAGCCCTGTGTGCTATATTATGCAGAACACAGCATGCATTCACTATTCTCGCAGCAGTTACTGGAGTGTAATGCAGCTTTCTATCAACCAATAAGCACCTGCAAAGACAATTTTTTTATTATGTCACATTATTTATCATATCAACCAGTATAACAATGGTATGATATTCAAGGTATACCTAAAGCGAGCTTTTAAAACACCTATACAGCGTTCAACAACATTTCTGGCGGTCAAGTGCAGGTCTTGGTAATATTGCTCTGGAGTGCCTGGCCTTGCATCTGAGATGGGTGTCATCATTGTCGGTCTCAAAGGGTACCCTGAGTCTCCTGCAATAACCAAAAAAGTATTAAAACCACTAACATTTAATTACACAATGTTTTAGAAGAACATAAATTATACTCAATTTCAACATACCCAAAAGATGCAAATCTTCTCCATGATTAATGTGGAGTCTCTCTATATAACCATTCAACGGATGGTTGGCCCAAACAACACTATCATGTGTGGACCCAGGGTAACTTGCATCCACACACAATATATTTAAATTAGAATCACATATCTGAAAAAAAAAAACAAAATTGTTATGAGCTAGCACTGACAGGAAATAATACAATTATAACAATAGAAATACTCACTATCATAACATTTAACGAATGGTATCCTTTTCTATTAAAAAAACGTTCTTCATGTTTAGCAGGACATACAATTGCCACATGGGTCCCATCAATACAACCCAAAGCTGGTATTTTGAACTTATGGTAGAAACTGAAAATAGTTACAATAAATATTATATACAATTATGTACTTAAAAACTTGAACATGGGTTCATTCTTGAATATTTAAAAAGAAGACTATATGCTACTTAGTTTGAATGGAAAAGCTATATATTCATTTATGACTGCCGGATTGTTCAAGGCTGTAGTCACTTGCCGGATAGCTTTTGAAACGCTGGCCTGGGAAATGATATGGTTCCTGCTGTCTCCAACAATGGTCTGATAGGACCCAGAAGCATAAAAGGCCAATGCAACCAAAATCTAAAACAAATTCAGGTTATCTATTGATTGACCTATGCACACATGGTTTTAACATTATTAGTTGACTGATTCGTGGTTATTTTTATACAATGAAAAAGTAGTAAAGGCGTTAATGCTGTTGATCACTTTACAGAGGAATCGTCACATCTGCCCTTACGCTTCTTACCTTTGTTTCAACATCCAAAGCATCTGAACGGAGAACGGGTGGCATGTGAGGAGTCAACTTGCAAATTAATTCACGGGTTAATTCTTTCGTGAGTCTATATCTCTTCACAAACTGACGATCACTGTAAGACTCACACTTAAGTCTGGCTTTTAAGTTTTTCCTTTTGGTTTCGGCTCGAGCCACCGCTACATCGTATTCATGAGATATCTCCAATAAATCTATGTAACCGTACATGATAATGTTGTATTTTTCAAGATTTTCACTCGGAAGCACTTTACAACTAAGACAAAACAATCTAACGATTCACCAACGATCCAAAAAAAGTAGCGTCCCATGAACTTTTCATTTGACAGCGGTAACGTTCCAGTTACGATCGCGTTGCGTCTTAACACGCTGTCAAATTTTTAGCGCGATACGAAACGGTCAAAAAGTTGTGATATGGTAGCGGTTCAGTTGCGATTACGTTGAAAAAATAATAGCGCGATTGGGCTCCTGACCGCTCTATTTATTTTTTCAGCGGTTAGATCAAATGATAGCTATACAGAATGAATTAGATCAAAAGAATACTAAATTAAATTTAGAGAAAGATAAGATATATAATGAAGCTTTAGTAGATTTTGAAATAAATGATAGACCATTCTGACAATATTGTACTTAATAGTATACAATAGTGTCTTTCCAATGTTCAACCACTGACACTCTATTGAAAGAAATGGCATAGAATGGTAATCTCGTACATAATGACAAATGAATGGCAGACGTATGCGGTAATCTGCTAAAACTTTGACAGTGCCTTTGATCATAGTCCAGTAGGGATATAATATTTTTCACATAAAACCTTCGATAATTCTAAAGTTTTTAATTTTCGCTGAGTGGATAAGTTTCGTAAATTCATTGCTATTTACAAAAATGCTAACAGTTTAGAGTGATGCAATAGATATTAAGTAGGTATTTCTTATTATTTCGTGTTATACAAATATTAGAAAATTTAAATTAAAACAGTATACGGGTTCTTTGTAAGTACTATCTAAAGGATATATTAGTGAAAATGCTAACAGATAGGTACTATGGAACAATAGAAATCTAAAAATGTCCCGTAACTCATTCAAAAAAAAATTTAAGTTTTTCAATTCATTTCTTATATACTTAAAGAGATTAGTTATACCTTACAACAAAAGTTCTAACAACTAAGTATATGGCTGCACGAGTAATTGTATTTTTTCTTTATGATTAGCGACATATTGAATTTAAGTTTATAAGTTTGCACTTGTATATTCGTAATAATAAACTCTGCTACCACACAAAAGTTTCAACAAATGCATAATATGGCTTTTGTTTAAATTGCGAATAACTATTTTCGATAACGAGCCGCGTAAGTACGGCGCGTGCGATTGCTGCTGAGTAGCAACACTCCCCCGCCCGCTCCGATCGGGGATGTCTCTATCGCCGCATACCTACTGACCGCTTTTAGTTGCCAAAGTACCTACATGTTCGGTACGTAACGCTTCAGAGCAGTAGATTCTAACAACAGAGTGATGGCCTAGCAAGTGGCCACTAGCAAGTGTAATTGTAAATTAGTCACTAATGCACCCAAAGGAGCTGTGCTTTTTAACCGACTTCTAAAAAAGGAGGAGGTTCTCAATTCGGATGTTTGTATGTTTTTTTTCTTTTATTGTTTGTTCGCGCATAACTCCGTCGCTTGCCAACCGATTTGAAAAATTCTGAAATAATTCATGTAAATTTTATCGAAATCGAACAAGCGGTTTTTGAAAAATCTAAAAAAATATCTACATTGTCTACATTGACGACCTTTTAGTTTACTCTGCATTGGAGCAGTGCGTTTTTTTACACTAATGTAATTGGTTCGTTTAGGTGGGGGGAGGGGAGGGGGTTTAGGTACCACTAAAAAGTGAAAAATAAAAAACTTTTTACAAAAAAATACAACCGAATTTTCCACAAAAAATCAATAAAGTACAAAATAACTTTAATTTCGGAAGTCGGTGTTCAAAAAATGAAAAAGGAACCACAAACACCGAGTTCCGAAATTAAAGTTATTTTGTACTTTTTTGATTTTTTGTGGAAAAGTCGGTTGTATTTTTTGTAAAAAGTTTTTTTTTTCATTTACAAATAACATTAGTACACATTTAAACAAAACTTTTTAAAAGTCCGTTCAACCGATTTGTATTTCTATTCCGTAAGCATAAAGATGGCATTAAAAGCAAAATCGTGATTATATAATACCTACCAACTATTTACTGCAGCTGCCATTTGTCATGCCACCAACGTAATAGAAGTCAAAATCGGTTGAATGAACTGTAAAAAAGATTTATTTCAATGTCTAATCTTATTGTGAATAGGGTATCGCGTGCGATGAAAATTTAAAAGCACCATTTGTTTCACGGGTCCGAATAGGTAGACAGCATTTGTTATAGTATCAGAGACAAAAAGTGACTTTGATTTTTCGGGTAATTGTTTCGGGTTTCGGAATAGGTATCACTAAATGTACATTAAAAATAATGAAACAAAAACAGGTAAGGTGCATTCGGCTAACTCCGAAAATCGGGATATTCTAATAATATCAAATATCTAGAAATCTCAGCATAATTTTTTGCTCTAACAACATTCGAATCCAACCACGCGTTTCAACTGGTCAAGACTAGAGATGGGCAATGTGTTTCTGCCCGGCAGGAAAATATGGTAAAAATCCGGCATTTTGGGCATAAATTTATTATTGCCCGATATATGCCCAATCGTAAGGCATAAAAATATGGGGTCGTAAAACGTAATTTAATATAGTTCTTCAAGTAAAATAGTATCGTTAATGAAATAAAAAATAATGAATGTCAATAATTGAACACATTTTTATTTAAAAATAATAACATTTATATACTTTTCATGTGAAAATAGAGATACAAGAATTAACAACATAATTTTTATAATTCTTTTCGCAAAAAGAGCACTTCACGGAATTGTCTGGTAATTGATTATAGTGCCGCCGTATAGTTTGATTTTTTGATCAACAAATATTTTTCTTAAAATAAGCACACTTAATTATGTATATGTATGTACGTAAGTTTATTTGTTGCTTATTTAACAATATTTCTTTGGTATTTTTTTTACAAGAACGTTTCTTAGGAACTGTTTATCTTATTGTAGGTGTTTCAAAAATATGCAGAAGTTATTAAAAATGTATTACCTATATTTATTTGAAATTATTATTGGTTCGTCTATAAAAGAAACACTTACCCAAGCAGCGGTAAAATAGCACAGATTTTAAAACTAATATTTGCATAAATTGGGTAAACGGAAGTCTCGAATGGAATAAAATATGCGGACGGTATCTGCAACTGACACAGGATGACTATCAACAAAATGGCGGCGCGGCGAGTGCGTGTGCACATCCCTCACCCCGCATCCCTTACCCCGCAACCGTCACTTGGTACAAGTCTTTTTTACCGGCGCACGGTGGGCTGAAAATCGGCTTTCATAGACTTAGGGATTCCAATTTGCAAGTGCTTGTTTTTATGTCGGATATCGCTTCTATTAGTCATTACTATGTACAAAAATGACACCCGAGTTAATTCTGCCCAAAAACGAAGGAAATATAATTTTTTTACGAAAAATTTGTATGAAGCTAGTATGAAAAATCGAATTATCTCCTAAACGGCATGTTTAACCGTAATATCCTTGGAGGTGGTCATAGTGCTAATTATTTATGATTTTTTGGTTGGCGATCGGACGAAACATTTAATGCCGTTTTTTTTTTAAAAAATCGTCAAAATATTTTTATTTATTTTTACATGTAAAACGATCCCTTTTAGTGTCCAAGTTAAAAAGTTCGATATGTTATTAACCCAAATATTAAGAACACACGAATCAAGAAAAATGAAATAAAAAAACTGCTGTTTTTGACACATTTATATTATTTAAATAAAAAAAGATTATCAAATTATTATTAAAGTAACATATAAAGTAATATATTATATTATATACAAAATAATTTAATTTAAGGAATTAACACTACGCATTTGTAATTTCCTGAAATTGAATTAAGTCGAGAGTTTCAGCAAAAAAGCTCTGCTTTTTCTTGGCATCTAACTTAGGCCTTTGTGCACTTAGCAAAGGATCCGAAGAAACAACAAGCATATTTAAAATGTCTTGATTAGAATCCTGCCTGCTTCTTTTCCGCGAATGATGTTCTCGAAACCTCCTAAAATCTTTGTTTCGAGACTCTGAGGCTTCTTCCGAGAGAGTCCCAATCGGCACAATATTATTTTTCTCGATTATGTCAGCCCCATGGATTAATAACTTATGAACGGTTGACGACATGTAGTACCAGTCGTATAATAATACGTACTTTTCTGCTGTTTTGCGAGCATAATCTCTAAATTTTATTATATCGACCTGCTCTCCAGATGTAATTGCTTGTAAAATTACAGCAAATCTTTTGATGAGGTCTTCATCCAAACCGGTTATAGCTGCGGTTTTATTAGGAAACTCAAAGAATTTTCTTGCAGTATTCCCGTCATTGGTGGTTCCCGAGCCTTGTTTTACTATATCAATCAACAGATTGAGCTCATCTTTGAATTTATTTTGAATTATTTTCTTCCTTGTCTGTAGCATTTCTTTGTGCTCATCACTTCTCGCTGCCCACCGTTTGAAGTCGAGCCTGTATGCAATGTGTAACAGACATTCCATACAATTTATACGGGCGTGTAGGGATGACAAGCCAAACTCATACAGGTCCGAACACACAATTTTTGATGTTACAGCATCTAACCGGTTCATTTCTGTAGGCTTTGCTAAGCACAGGTAGCACGATGCATTTGATCTAGCTTCAGAAAGGTAAGTGCAGACTTTAGCGTCGATCATCGTCATCATTAGTTGATGAGTCACCTTATTATTATTATTGCACTCTGTGGGGATAAGGGCCTCAATTTCTTCATCAATTTGTTTTTTCAGCTCAAGGACAACTGCTTCACTCTCCTTTACAAAAGTAAACTGAACTGGACGACAATACAAAACTGAGCATGGTTTTGGGTTCGTCCATAAAATGTTGTCTCCATCTATGAGTTTTAGTGGCACCAAGGAGGTCATGAAAATGCTCGAGTCATCTTCCTCACCCTCAATTTTCTGCTTGTATCGGCTTTGGTTAGAAGCACCATCAAATCCCCACTTGGATATCAGCTTCAACTGCTTGTTATGCTCTTCGTTAGAAAGGCTTTGAAGGATTCTTGTAACCGTGATATCAAGTAAAGCTTGAAGTGTAATCCTAGCCGATGAATCAGTAACTGTCACTGATTGCTTCGGAGGGTAGCAATCAAGCTTAGTTTGTTGCACTTTATAGTAAGATGGATAAATATCCTTAGCACCTTCCCGAATGGCAGCCTCACGCAACGTAATATATTGCCACTTTGAGAGTTTTAGCGAAAGAAGCAATCCAAGTGCCTTTTCTGGCGTAAATATGATTGTTTTCGCTGGTTTCTTAAGCGTTTCATTTAATTTAGCGGCTACTTCAGGATTTTTCATCATGTATTCGATGACAGAGGCGATATCTCCATGCCCTTCTGCAGCTGCATATGCCAATTCACTGGAATCTTCGCCTGTGTGTTCATCAGATCTTCTCTTTTTTTGTTTACTTCCCAGATCTTCGAATGGTTTACGGGATCTTTTCGTCATTGTTCCAATGGACGTTGATGTCGACGGTTCTGGAGAGACTGAGGGCGCTCTTGGTGCCTTATCAACACTTGGTTCTTGATTAACTAAAGTTTGCACAAAACTCGGCCAATCAATATTTGCTCCCAACCAATTCTCGTACTTTCTCCTGAAATTATCAAGGAATCGGTTGGATTTCTGCCACCTTTGTAAAGCGGCTCGCGTAAATCTCCGACAAAATTCTTTGAGAACAACACGATCTTCGTCAGACAGGCAATCGCCTATGCGGGATACAACTGCACTGAACAATACTTCATGATCAAATGAAGTACTCTCACTTCGTAGAAGAACAAACAAGTCTAAATTGGTGATTAAACTTTCCATTCTAAGATTTTATAGTCG
Organism: Hecatera dysodea; assembly: GCA_905332915.2. Classification (NCBI taxonomy): domain Eukaryota; kingdom Metazoa; phylum Arthropoda; class Insecta; order Lepidoptera; family Noctuidae; genus Hecatera; species Hecatera dysodea. Next base: position 7,717,286 of record HG995295.1, read on the forward strand.
CTGATTTAGTGTTAGCAGTTACACAGTTGTGAACAAATTAAACTATAAAACAAAACTTTAGCCCTTTTATTGCAAAACGCCAATAATTATTTAACTACCCTCATTAGTTATCTCCTCATTAGCTAATGAAAATCTATAATTGTCACTAACTATTCTTAGAACTCATAGCACTGCTAATTAACAAATTAGCTTACTTATCAGGAAATGTTGAATGTAATCCATAGTTGGCAGTGTCGTGAGATATTGAAAATCATTAAATCACCTATTAAGACTCATTAGAAGACCTAATCAGTGTAGTTACTTAATTACTTCTTTTTGGACTCATTAGAAGAGTAAACAATTGGTCATTTGGTTGTATGAAAAGTTTTAAAACTCATTTTGTGTTGATAATTATTTAGCTCAAACATAGTTGTCTACGTGTGGGTGTACTATAAACCTCTGCCAACTCTTTCGAAAATATAGGAGTGATGCTATTTTATGTTATGTGTAGTTAAAAGTCCGTGTTCTTCAACATAAACACCAAAAGGAATCGTTTCATACGTAAAAACAAATAAAAATATTTTGACGATTTTTAAAAAAAAAACGGCATTAAATTTTTCGTCCGATCGCCAACCAAAAAATCATAAATAATTAGCACTATGACCACCTCCAAGGATATTACGGTTAAACATGCCGTTTAGGAGATAATTCTATTTTTCATACTAGCTTCATACAAATTTTTCGTAAAAAAATTATATTTCCTTCGTTTTTGGGCAGAATTAACTCGGGTGTCATTTTTGTACATAGTAATGACTAATAGAAGCGATATCCGACATAAAAACAAGCACTTGCAAATTGAAATCCCTAAGTCTATGAAAGCCGATTTTCAGCCCACCGTGCGGCGCAGCGTACTTTGAAACATTTATATAATTCTTATGATATATTTTATATATAAATATGTATTTTAATAATTAAATAAAATGTAACTTAATTCATAAAATTATAATGTACCAAGTAATCTTAACAGTATACGCATCCCTCGCCCTAGACTCTTCTCACGATGCAAGTATTTTCACGCCGCCGCCGGGTAATTTGTAACATTTATGTTCGTAAACATGGTTTTGCAAAACATAGATTTAAATAAAATGTACAAATTCATAAAAATACACCTTTAAAGAATTAACTCTAGGTAAACTCAACAAGTTAGACCAGTTTTCTAAGCGAACATCATTTTCTTAAATTAATTTTGAAACAAAAAATATATGCCCAGATAAATGCCCAGGGACAGAAATTTATGGGCACTTATTAGGAAGTTACCCAATTTGCCAAAAATGCCCGGGCATTTGCCCATCTCTAGTCAAGACGCTTTGAGCGTGTATTGGTCTGTTAACAACACTTTTGTGAGCGCGTGATTTTTCGCGCGCTTTTTTGTTTTATTGGATTTACCCGACGATCTATAAGAAGAATCATGTACATTATTCAACTGGTTGTTTTTTAATTCGATAGATTTTCGTTTAAGTGTACTGTTGAGTAAGATTAGGACACTCTAGCTCAAGCTTTTTTTGTTTTTATTGGAATTAGTCTACTCGGGTAATTCTGAATTATAAACCATTCGGTTTTGCCCGAATATTTATTTTACAAAGAAATAAGTCGGCAGTTCTCAATTTTTGCTCCTAATTGAAATTGTAAAAAAAAAACTTTTCAATGTGCACTAACGTGTTTTAAACTGATTGAGTCAGGCGTTACTTTGCGGAAATCCATTTTAACTTTGAAAATGAAAACAAAATATCTAGTTTTAATTTCCGCGAATATTAGTGGGTTGCAGGTATGCACCTCCCTCCCGCCCGCTATATTATGCACATGCAAGATTACTAGGCAAATGCAAGGATTTTAAGCACATGCAGGAAGGCAATGCAAAACCCAACACCATTACCGACACGTGTTTCGCCTCTCCACGAGGCATCCTCAGGGGACGTGTTGACTCGCTGACCGCTGAGTTGCGCAACTCAGCGGTCAGCGAGTCAACACGTCCTTGCCTTCCTGCATGTGCTTAAAATCCTTGCATTTGCCTAGTAATCTTGCATGTGCATAATATAGCGGGCGGGAGGGAGGTGCATACCTGCAACCCACTAATATTCGCGGAAATTAAAACTAGATATTTTGTTTTCATTTTCAAAGTGTTTTAAACTGTCAACTGTCATTTTATTTAACTGTTTTTTTTAATCAACAAACACAAGGAGTACGTTTTACCTAACTATTGCGTAGTAAATCGATTGGCGATGCAATTTAAACAATGGAAAAATATTAAAGGATAACTGATGAATGATTTTTATTTTGTAAGTAGGTTGTAAAAGCACTTTTACACGTCAATCTGGTTTGGCTGTTATAAAAACTAAATAAGGCTGGTGTTTCCTAGCTGACTACCCTGAGAAGAAACACCGAAACAAATTCAGAGGCCAAGGTCTCTTTTGAAGTCCATGCAATTGTACTGGTCAAGTCATATGAAAACCATGTAGTTTATATCTGAAGTGGTCTTTTGAGGAAAGTAACACACAGATTTGAGTGGGCCTGTCCAAACAGTGCAAGCATTTGTCAGATATCGTGTAGCTCAAACTTAGAACTTTAAGGAGCTCAACGATTTGACGAGTAATACTAAAGTAAGGAAATTTGGGTAGGCCACATAAAGAACTCAAACCGCCAGACTAACATGAAATAAACCCCTGACAGCGATCTACATGGTCCTCATGTTCACAATACGTTATACGAGGACCATTCAGAACTGTGTCTGAAATGGTCTTTTTAAGGAGGAACCACACAGTTTTGAGTGGACCTATCCAGTCAGTGCAAACCTTGGACCACCAAACCAATAAGGAGCTCAACAACCCGACGAACAATGCCAATGAAAGGACATTTGGGTAGGCTACAAAAATATTCAAACAGCCAGACATCGTTAAAAAATACTTGAAGAAGAAAAAGCACATAACCCATATAGTCCTCATATTCACAATAGGGAAATAAAAAAATATAACACTTTACAAAGTAAGTATTCATGTCAAAATAAGAAATTGTAATAAAAATAATACTTTAAAAGTAAACATTCAAGTCAAAAGTAAATGAAAATATAAAAACCAATGTCAAATTGTATAAATATCAACAAAAAGCAGACAAAAGAGAGAAATAAAAAAAATAAAACATTGGGCGGTGTACAAAACTAAAGCAGCTCAATCCCAAGCCTACTTGTCCTCAAGATAATCTTTAACTGTATAAAAAGCTTTCTGGCACAGCTTACGTTTTACAAATAATTTGAATTTATTTCTGCTAAGTTCTTGAATGAGGCTAGGAAGTTTATTATAAAAATGTATACATTGGCATCGAAACGAACCACTTATTTTTTTAACCTGGTTTTAGGATCGACATAATTGTGGTTGTTGTATTTATGCTATGGATTCACTGTATTTTTTAAATTTGGTTTGGCCTTTCAATAAAACCAGTGCTATTTAACTAAAATGGCTATATAATAAAACTAACTTCTTATTGGAATCTACAGGCGTCATTTTTGTATCTGAGTGTTATTGATAAAACATGATATTTACAAAAAAAAAACTTAACGAAAGCAAATATTTATTCAAAGCGCAATATTATATAAAGTATTATCTTTCATTGTATACATCTTTATAAATGTACAAATGCTGCATTTACTTTTTAAAAGTATACCTTAGACAACTTGTAGGGTAATTCCGAAAAACAAATATCGCATAATTATGTTAGCTACTGAGAAGTCAAATTCGAGAAATATTTATTTAGGGTAAAGCTGAACAATGTTTGAAGAAACAAAAGTAAAAAGAAATATGTTTTTTTTTATGCTCATTGCTCAAACGAAATAAACCTACTTTCAAGTGTCATTCAGAATTATCAACAATGCTTCAGAATTTGACGTGAACAAAGTAAAATTATTAAGATTTTTAAACAACAATCAACAATTATCAAAGAAATTCATGAAAGTCTTTGCAATAGAACTTTAAGTAGTATATTCAAGTAAAGAGAGCGACATAAATTAGCAGTATTAGTTCAATTATGAGTGTTGGTTAAAATATAAATATGCCTCCGAACGGATCACAAATCCTTTCGTAACCACCCGAATGCACGCTACTTACTGAATCCAATTATTTTATTGCTTTGGTATAATTATTTTTGTACCTACTTAAGGGATGACCTAAAACCCGGGACAACTACCTGTTCCAGAAAAAAATGTTGTAACGGAATCTCTACTTTCTGTTTCTCTATCACTATAACAAGTAGCTATAATAGGTACATTTGTAGTGAATGTGGTAAATTATTGAATGAGACACGAAATCATTTCATTACTGTGTATTTTTTGTAAATATCGTGTTTTATCAATAAAACTCAAATACAAAAAGAACGCCTTTTTTTTCTTTTTTTTTTCTTAAAAATCCAAACCAACATTTTTCCATTGTTTTAATTGCATCGCCAATCGATTTACTACGCAATAGTTAGGTAAAACGTACTCCTTGTTTTTGTTGATTAAAAAAAAACAGTTAAATAAAATGACAGTTGACAGTTTAAAACACGTTAGTGCACATTAAAAAGTTTTTTTTTTACAATTTCAATTAGGAGCAAAAATTGAGAACTGCCGACTTATTTCTTTGTAAAATAAATATTTGGGCAAAACCGAATGGTTTATAATTCAGAATTACCCGAGTAGACTAATTCCAATAAAAACAAAAAAAGCTTGAGCTAGAGTGTCCTAATCTTACTCAACAGTACACTTAAACGAAAATCTATCGAATTAAAAAACAACCAGTTGAATAATGTACATGATTCTTCTTATAGATCGTCGGGTAAATCCAATAAAACAAAAAAGCGCGCGAAAAATCACGCGCTCACAAAAGTGTTGTTAACAGACCAACACACGCTCAAAGCGTCTTGACCAGTTGAAACGCGTGGTTGGATTCGAATGTTGTTAGAGCAAAAAATTATGCTGAGATTTCTAGATATTTGATATTATTAGAATATCCCGATTTTCGGAGTTAGCCGAATGCACCTTACCTGTTTTTGTTTCATTATTTTTAATGTACATTTAGTGATACCTATTCCGAAACCCGAAACAATTACCCGAAAAATCAAAGTCACTTTTTGTCTCTGATACTATAACAAATGCTGTCTACCTATTCGGACCCGTGAAACAAATGGTGCTTTTAAATTTTCATCGCACACGATACCCTATTCACAATAAGATTAGACATTGAAATAAATCTTTTTTACAGTCCATTCCACCGATTTTGACTTCTATTACGTTGGTGGCATGACAAATGGCAGCTGCAGTAAATAGTTGGTAGGTATTATAATCACGATTTTGCTTTTAATGCCATCTTTATGCTTACGGAATAGAAATACAAATCGGTTGAACGGTCTTTTAAAAAGTTTTGTTTAAATGTCTAATCTTATTTGTAAACTAGCTGTGCCCGCGACTTCGTTCGCGTGGTTGTCGAGAACAAAACAACGTCGTTTAGATAAGAGTATATCACCTTTTTGATGATTTAGATAAGAGTCCTGACTTTGGTATAGTTGATTACGTTAATGCTTCTCTATATACTATGTTAGCGGTGGAATTACCCGGAGCATATACAAAAAGGTTGTTTGGGTTGCTAACACGTGATAGAGAAACATAGAGTTGGAAGCTCAGCATTGAGCTGGGGAAAATTGTGATTTCTAACATTGAGCTGTTGTGTGTAATCGGATACAAAATAAATTTGGAGAAATTTGGGTTCATTTTCTGGCAGCAAAGATCCAATAAGATGATAAACTTGACCTTGTACTTTGAAGGTTGGCATGAACGGTCCTTCCGTTATTTGTTTTGCCCCAAAGGAAGTCATTTGGAAAGCACTGTTATATAAACGAATATTATCCAAAAAATGTTTCGACTGGGGATGATCGCCATTCAGGAGACTTTTAAGTAAGTGTGGTGGATCTTGGAAATTTGGAAGAACAATTTTTCCATTTGAGCAGCACATTCCGTCTGTCTTTTTCCTCCATTTCAAAGCATGACAAAAATTACAAATTTCTCTCACGTCACCCACGGAAGTAAAGCCAGCATAATTAATTCTAGACGAATATGTGAACCCTGATTTTTCCCTATTGTCCCAAGGTAATAAAATATTTGCATCGTCATTTTCCATGGACTCATCAGCTCCGCTATTTGTTTCTCTATTCATATGGTATCGAGCTCGTTCTATTTCTAGGCGAGATTGACGTTGTTCTGCTGTTTCTGCTCGTTTTAGTTCATCTATTCTTTCCCTTTCAGATGCAAGATAACTTTCATTGTTTCTTTGTACACCTACATAGTTATGTCTAGCTATTTGTAATCGTTCTTCTCTTTGGGAGAGAGATTCAGACTCGCGCGAGAGAGCGTGTCGCTCTCGGTGAGATGACAGACGTGCTTGGCGTTCCTCGATACTCTCTTGAGAACGCAAAGTCGCGGTCCGAGTTCTTTGCGAACTTAAGCGCGACTCCCTTTCTGTGAATGTCTCTGACTCGCGTGAGAGAGACTGGCGCTCCCGATCAGCAGACAGCCGGACTTCGCGTTCCTGGATACTCTCTTGAGAACGCAAAGTCGCGGTCCGAGTTCTTTGCGAACTTAAGCGCGACTCCCTTTCTGTGAAAGTCTCTGACTCGCGTGAGAGAGACTGGCGCTCCCGATCAGCAGACAGCCGAACTTCGCGTTTCTGGATACTCTCTTGAGACCGCAAAGTCGCGGTCCGTGTTCCTTGTGAACTTAAACGTGACTCCCTTTCGGTGAACGTTTCCGATTCACGTGAAAGAGCGATGTGCTCTCGGTTAGCAGATAACCGTGCTTCACGATCTTCTTCCAATTCCTGAGACCTACAAAGTCTCATCCTTTTCGCATTTCGGGTACGCAGCGAAAGGTTATTTTTTTTTCTTTGAGGCATTTTCAAGGAAAATTAAAGCAATAAACAAAACCAACAACACTTATGACTGAATAGCCTACAAACTTAAAAGAACTACAGTCTAGTGTGACAACGTATCGTCTGTTCGTGGTCCTGACTCAACGAATTGGCAACACTAACTTACTGTATAACGATTGGCACTATTGGATTCAAACTACGAAGTAAATAAAATACAATCTTTACTTCGTACCTCAAACCAATGACCAAAGTTGACCAAACGAAACCAATAAGATAAGCCAATACTTTTTTTTCGACCAATTTAGAAAATCGATAAACCAAGCAACCAAAGAACTTTTACGACACACGCAAGAACTTTTAAGACACCTAACGAAACCCACACAGAGTACTTTTTATTATGAAACCCAATTTGCCTATTTTTTGTTTTTTTTTTTTTTCTTTTTTTTTTTTGATATGGACCACTCGCAGTTCAGCACACTAAGGCTGGTTACTGCTTAACCGGACAATCCTGTGGTGGCCTCAAATGAATTTAAGGCCCCCAGCTAGGGCCCCAATTTGCCTAGTAAACACGGTGGACGTCATTCTCGCGCGGAAAATCTTAACACCGCGATTCAGAAAATGACGTCATTTGCACAACGCTATCTATCGGATTTGGATTTCAACTATCAACATTAGTTCTATTTTTAGTCTTAAGATGTCGTTGCAAGTACTATACTGAATTGCGTAATCTATACTTAATATTATAAAGCTGAAGAGTTTGTTTGTTTGTTTGTTTGTTTCAACGCGCTAATCTCAGGAACTACTGGTTCGAACTGAAAAATTCTTTTTGGGTTGAATAGACCAATTATCGAGGAAGGCTTTAGGCTATATATCATCACGCTTAAGCCAATAAGAGCGGAGCAGCGATAAATAATGTTTTAAAATCGGGGATTCCACGGGGACGAAGTCGCGGGCAGCAGCTAGTAACGTAATATTTTACTTCTTGAACTCACTAAATTAATCATATCTTTTGATAGAGTGAACCGATTTCGATGAAACAAAAACTAAGTTAAACCTCAAGTTGCGTATAATTTTTGTATATAAACATTGTCAGCATTGAATTCGTAGATTTTACGTGATGCGCGCACAAACAAACAGACAAACAGATAAACAGACAAACAGACAAACAGACAAAAATTTCAAAAGTGATGGAAATGGGTTCTGTTACTTATCTTTTCACACGCTGGCTATTTTTTGTTTCAATTTCTTCAATGTACAAAAATGACTTTTCTACAGATTTATTATATGTATAGATGAAAAAAAGCACGGCTCCTTTGGGTGCATTAGTGACTAATTTACAATTACACTTGCTAGTGGCCACTTGCTAGGCCATCACTGTTGTTAGAATCTACTGCTCTGAAGCGTTACGTACCGAACATGTAGGTACTTTGGCAACTAAAAGCGGTCAGTAGGTATGCGGCGATAGAGACATCCCCGATCGGAGCGGGCGGGGGAGTGTTGCTACTCAGCAGCAATCGCACGCGCCGTACTTACGCGGCTCGTTATCGAAAATAGTTATTCGCAATTTAAACAAAAGTCATATTATGCATTTGTTGAAACTTTTGTGTGGTAGCAGAGTTTATTATTACGAATATACAAGTGCAAACTTATAAACTTAAATTCAATATGTCGCTAATCATAAAGAAAAAATACAATTACTCGTGCAGCCATATACTTAGTTGTTAGAACTTTTGTTGTAAGGTATAAGTAACTAATCTCTTTAAGTATATAAGAAATGAATTGAAAAACTTAAATTTTTTTTTGAATGAGTTACGGGACATTTTTAGATTTCTATTGTTCCATAGTACCTATCTGTTAGCATTTTCACTAATATATCCTTTAGATAGTACTTACAAAGAACCCGTATACTGTTTTAATTTAAATTTTCTAATATTTGTATAACACGAAATAATAAGAAATACCTACTTAATACCTATTGCATCACTCTAAACTGTTAGCATTTTTGTAAATAGCAATGAATTTACGAAACTTATCCACTCAGCGAAAATTAAAAACTTTTGAATTATCGAAGGGCATAGACTTCTGGCTACTGGACTATCAGTGACCTACCATTAGAACGTCATTGTGCAGTCATTGCTTTTAAAAGCTCGGTTATCAAAACTTATTACGAGACCATTGACCGATCGTTATGAATTTACAGATTACGAACTTTAGCAAAATGACAATGGGATCGTGTTGGAATGACAATAAAAATAGCAGACTTGGGGCTCTGGTCGGTGTGTGTGTATGACAAAATGAGTGAAAGTAAACGAGCATAAGATCTACCGATGTAAGGATCGCAGCAGGTAAGGGTCCGCAATGGAAACAGGCGTAAGTTCATATGAATGAAAAAAAAAAAGATAATATTCTTTGTTTTTTTTTTTAAATTGAGGTAAAACTCGAATTTACTTCTTCATCTACAGATTTTTTTAATAAACTCAAAACTTTGGACAGGATAACGTCCGTTGGGTCAGCAAGTTCTAAATAGTGTATGCGTCATCTAGTAATTCGCCAAATAGATAAATGTACAGTCACGTAAATATATCATATCCATGCTAAATTATTAGACAAAAAAAAAACATACAATATGGATTGATAAGAATGTTTTACGAATTTGTACGTGTTTACAGTCAATTTTAGTGTAAATGATATCATTCCAAAGTACATGTACTGTCACAGGAAAATATCAAAGCGTAACTACCAATATTATTTTTGACATTGATCACACTCGATCCCATCAAAAATTGAAATAATATGGATCAAATCCTTTTAATCCTTTATAAGACTTTACATAACAAAGTGTATAGGTACCAGTAAATTGGACAGTCACACCCAACTTCGTTATCTATCTCATTTAATGAAATAATTTTCCTATTACTCACCACCAGCGATCCTGAACAGTCCCTCCTCATTTAGCGCTAGTTCGTGCAGCGTACACACACACAGCTCTATCGGGAAGGCGACGGTGCGCGCCGTTACCCTCAGGTGCTCTTCTAGAGGATACCCAAACACCGGCTTCACGGAACTGTCATCTGAAACAAAAGGTTTAAACATTATTTTATAATTATTTAATTGAGATAACTGGGTTGATGGGCCACATTTGTCGGGCAGTGGACGCTATAAGTTGGTTATCGCCGCCGAAAGAAATTTGGGTAACCTTAGCGTTATACTTGGGTGTGTTTACGCAAGAAAACATTTTAGTTAAGGTTCATATCGTATGCATGTCAGTTCTAAGACAATCAATAGTTTTTCTTGCTTACTTCTTCTTCATGAGGGGCTGGTTTGAAAGTGAAACACATAAATTTATTTTATTTATTTTTGTTAATTCGGTTTGTGGACCAATTACATTAACACGTACAGTAAACATATCATAATCATAAAAAGACAACAAAAAGATTATAAATTTATGTGCTCTCACAAAAGTGAAGACAAGCGCACAAAACAGTTTTGAGATCATCTGCAAATAGGTCACAGTTCGGGTTGGCTTCCATGACGTCATTAAGCGCAGTCAGGGCGCGAGGAACAGGTGATGAGGCGCCGGCCACTGTTCGAGTTGTGGGCACGGCTAGTAGACGGTGTTTTCTACCACGGAGATAGTTGCTTGGAACGTAAAGGCGAATCAGCTCATTATGGAGATCAGGAGCATCTGTTATCCCACGACATATTTTAAGCATGATGTACAACTGAGGCTCTCCTAGTTTGTAACATATGAAATCCTAGGGATCCTACGAGAAATTTTGTTGGATATAAAAATGGATAATATCCGTAACGGAATTTATAGAGAGATCATAAAGAAGGTTAAAATACTAGTTCACTTCTAGTTATGGCCTTAATTTGTTGTAAACTTGCATATAATCAATTCAAATAATCAATTTCAATAAAACGGTCCACCGTAGCAGGCTCTATTGACCTAAAAATATATTTTAATCTACATTTAATTTTCATTCATTAGCATCTTTAAAAGCCTTTCTATAGGCTCCGAATATACGGAAGCATGGTGTTCGTTTAATGATTTATGGGGGAGGGGCTAAACCAACAGGAAATATTTTTAGCATTTTAATTGGAGGAAAATAAAACACGAAATATACTACCATATTTCTTTATAAACAAGCAGTAACCTAGTCATTTATTATAATTCTGTTTCAGGCACTAAACTACATAATGATGAGGAAAATATTTTAAGGTGTAATAACTTTTCGATGTCTGATTTTAATTTAAATAAATACCTACTGTTTAAACAATGTTGTTCTGTCTTTTCTTTCTTGCCCTTTTATTATAAATTCGGCATCAAAACACATTCGATCTGAAGACCTATTGTCTTGATAATGATAATAAAAACAGAGATCATTGTACTCGCAGATTAAAACTTTTAAGAAACAAACAGTACATCTTGCGTTTCTGTTAAATAAAACTCAATTCAAAAATACCGCTACACCTGCTTGAGTAGGTAGATTGCTAAATTGGTATAGTCCAGTCCATCGGCGGAAGTATTATGTCGAAGTATGTTTGTACGTACCTACGTGTCGACGACGGATGTGAATATTAGTTTACTGATGCAAAGGAAGCATACATAATTTATTGAATGAAGATTCGGAGACATTCAAATGTATGTGTGATGTACTTTGAATGTTTGATTTGATGTCGAGGCCAGTCGAGGCTCATTTTCTTGACGAGCCTTTGAATTTTTTGATTATCTACTGGATAAATGAGTGTACCTAGTCGAATATCGAGCGATATGATGGACGATTTAAGAGGCCCAACTCCAGCAGTGTGATGTTCTAGAGTTGTTCATGGTGAAAACCCACTTCATCACAATCAAATATAGATTTATTAAATTTTTAAAATATTGTTAAGAGCCATTTCACAAAATTTGAACGCTCGAGTTTAGGTAAAAATGCTAGCATATTGTATGTGTGCGTAAGTTACCCACACAAAAACCGAGCCGACAGTGTAGCGCGAGTGTCGAGACGGACTAAACAATCTTGAGCTGCTAACATCGTAATGCACATTTGTTCGCGAGTTATTAAAAAGTGATTTCATTTATGCAGTAGAATTAAGGATTTCAAGGCCCCAAGTGCTATTACAATAGTGTCAGAATGGTCTATCATTGGTCTCATAATGGTCCATTTTGACAAGTTTCGTAATCTACTAATATAAAAGCGTCATTATGACTTTCCAATGGTCAACCACTGAACACTCATTGAAAGAATGGTAATCTCGTACATAATGACAAATGAATTACAGACGTATGCGGTAAGTAAATCTTTTACGGGCACTTTTGCATAATTAAGGGGTCGGTAAGTCGCACCCTCGGACCCTCCTGCGGCCGGGGCCGAGTGGCAGGTTGCTGGCCAGAAACGGCAGGCGAAGAAGGCGGCCAAGAATAAGGCAAAGAGGCAGCGGCGGAAGGCCAACGCCATTGCGGCGAGACTTCGCGCCCCGAAATCCGCGGCTGTAGTGCTCATACTGCAGCCGGAAGCGGAACAGAGGGGCGTGACTTATCTCGCCGTATTGAAGCGGGCGAAGGAGGCGGTGAGCCTCCAAGAGCTGGGCATCAGCGGGGGCATCGGGGTCAAGAGGACCTTGACCGGTGCCCGGAAGCTCGAGCTCGCCGGAGCGGAGAGTGGCCCGTTCGCGGACGCCCTGGCCGAAAGACTGAGGGCGGTCTTACCCGCGGACGAGGTCCGGGTGTCCAGGCCGACTAAGCGCATTGACATGCGCATAGTGGGCCTGGATGACTCCGTGACGGAGGAGGAAGTTGTGGCCGCCGTCGCCAGGACTGGGGGGTGCTCTGCCGAGCTCGTCAAGGCGGGCACCCTCCGGCCTGACAACACGGGCATGCAAACCCTTGTGGTGAGCTGCCCCGTGACGGCGGCCAGAACTGTGTCGGAGGGCCGAAGGCTCTTGGTGGGATGGGTGTCTGCGCGGGTAAAACTGCTAGAACCCAGACCTCTGAGGTGCTACCGCTGCCATGTGGGTAACCACACGGGAGCTATGTGCCCCTCGGAGGTCGACCGCAGCGGACTCTGTTTCCGCTGTGGTCAGCCCGGTCATAAGGCCGGCTCGTGCGAGGCCACGCCGCACTGCAGTGCATGTGCGGCTGTTGGCAAGCCGGCCGAGCACTGGGCTGGGGGAAGGGCCTGCGCGCCATCCGCCCCGACCAGGGGGAAGAGGTCCGCCGCCACCGCGGCTTCTGTCGCCGCCACTGCCGCTTCTGCTGCGGGTGCTGCGGCTCCCAACACTCGGGAGGATGCTGAGATGGAGTGCCAGTAATGGTCCCATTTCGGCCCCCTCCAGAGACAAGTCGGCCGCTGTGCTATCGCGCAGTGGCTGATGCCTGGGGACGGTGAGCGTGGGTGGCTCGCCGTCCGATACCAGGTTGAGTCGACGACGCGCTATGTTCCACGCGCGTCATAAGGAGCCGTCAGCACCGAGGACGGGGCCTCATAGGGTCGGTGCCTGCTAGGGTTGCGGAATTTGTTCGAAAGAGTTACCGCGGCCCTGGAACGCATAGGGCACAAGAAGGATCACGGGTGGGTTTTAGTCAGTAAAAGTCTGACACTCCCTACCGCTCCACCCAGGGCGGGAGGGGTCATTTGATGATTTCGGTAAGTCAGAGAACTAGTGAGATTGTAGTTTTCAAAACGAAAATTTACATAAGGAGAAAAACCTGCAAGAAGCTCTTAGTTACTTTATTCAATCATGTTAAATATTTCAAATATGTTAGTTTCAACATTCGGCTTTGTTTTGTATTGTTATCTATACTTCTATACTAATATATAAAGCTGAAGAGCTTGTTTGTTTGCTTGAACTCGCTATAAACTCAGGAACTACTGGACCGATTTGAAAATTTCTTTCAGTCTGAGACGATAAGGCCAATAGGAGCGCTACACCAATGAAGAATGTTTCAAAATCAAATTAGTAATTATTCCACGCGGGCAGAGTCATCAATAATTTTGCGCCCTCACTTTAAAAATAAAGTGAAATAGCGATATCAATTCGGTAGAATCCCCAAATTGATTGAGTCTGAAAGTTCATCAAGTTCGTTAATTGATTCATTAAGTCCGTGGTCTAACGCTACAGGTCCGTTCTTCTATAAATTGTATCATTTACTGCTAAATAAACTATGATATATAAATTTGTAAAAATCCCCTAAACCCAAATTGAAAATTAAGGAAAAAACTGGATAAAGCGAGTCAGACTCGTGTTATTTCGATCGAGTTTTGATTTTTTCCGGGTTCTACGGAAGTTTATAAACTATTAAAGCACTCTCATTACTCTGGCAAAAATAAGCAAATTAAAATGAAGGGCAAACTTGTTGAAATAAATTGTAATTGCAAAAAATATTTTATATCATTTAATAAGAGAAAACTACAAATTCCCAATTTTCTAACTTTTTTTCTGTAAGTACAGAAAAAGTCAGAAAATTGTAGTACTACAGTAATGTAAAATCTATCTTCATGCCAAATTTCATGACTCTAGGTCACCGGAATGTTCCCTATTGGTTTTGATTCCTTTGCGGGCGTCAAAATATGCACCATAACCGGCCATATCTCTAGATTGCATTATCTTAGAACTTGATTTTTTTCACAGCTCCAAGTTAGTCTCAACATATTTGAGGAATTCATATTAATTTTAGCTTTATTCCTCCATAAGTTCCTGAGAAAAAGGATCGTGACAGACGGACAGACTGGCGGACAATAAAATGATCCTATAAGGGTTCCGTTATCTGGGTGTCAACACTGTGTGGATCGCCCGGAGGACACGGTGGAGCATACGGTGGATGTCTGCCCTGCGTGGGCGGAGCAACGCTATGTCCTCATCGAGGCGATCGGCGGCGGCGACCTCTTGTGACTTGCCCTGGTACAATCCATGGTCCGGAGCGAGGAGACATGGGAAGCGATGAACTCCTTCTGCGAAGCAGTAATGCTAGCGAAGGAGGAGGTAGACCGCGTGAGGGAGAGCGAAACCTCACGCTCCAGCCGCAACAGAATAAGAGTGTCGGGAAAGGCTCCGTAAAAAAATAAAATATTTACGATTGATTCCGAATGGTTCACTCAATCGTCCAACACTCAACATTCTTTCTCCTACAATATTAAAATAGTAATGTTATTTGCTGCTCAATAACCGTATGCTTTAAATCCAGAGTTGTTTCTTAAAGATACAATTTCTATTACCGGATCTAACTTTTTATATGTACCCAGCACAGCGTCTCTTCTATACTAAACTAATATTATAAAGCTGAAGAGTTTGTTTGTTTGTTTGTTTGAACGCGCTAATCTCAGGAACTACTGGTTCGAATTGAAAAAATCTTTTTGGGTTGAATAGACCATTTATCGAGGAAGGCTTTAGGCTATATATCATCACGCTTAAGCTAATAGGAGCCGAGCAGCGATAAAGAATGTTTTAAAATCGGGTATTCCACGGGGACGAAGTCGCGGGCAGCAGCTAGTCTAATGATAAAACCAAAATTTCTAATTAAAAAATAAAACATGGCTATTAAATTTCGATACCTACAAATAAATTGAAATAGTAAACCGTGGCTTTCAAACTCAAACCTAAACCATTTATTTTAATTAACCTTGTACAGGCAATTTTGAATTGTCAAGGTCAATCAGTCGAAAGAGGTGAAGCTATCTGCACGTTCCAAAGCGTAATTCTCTATAAAGAAGAACGTGCAAGACACTCCAGTGACACTCTCTTAAATCAATAAATTATTACAAAGTTTGTTATAAATTGTTTCTCTATAAGGCAGCTAAATAATTACGTTTCCATTTATGATACAATGGTGTACAGAACTTTTGCTCCCCATTGCTTAAACTAATAAACCAAATAACATCATTATTCTACAGAATACGATAATCGTATTCTACTTTAAAAATCATTTTACTAAAAATAATAGCGAGTATCAAAACGTAGTAGTCGTAATATAATAATGGGTTTACAACACGCGCGCTTGAAGATCGGCCGGCGGAAAAAAGTGACACAGGTCCTACCTCGACGGGCGTTTACGCCGTACTGATCGGTGACCTTGTTTTTTTTTTTTTTTTTGGAATGGACCACTCGCAGTTCAGCACACTAAGGCTGGTTACTGCTCAACCGGACAATCCTGTGGTGGCCTCAAATGAATTTAAGGCCCCCAGCCAGGGCACTGATCGGTGACCGCTTGCGCATCGTAATTTATTGCAATTTAGAGTAGTTTTAAAAACGATGTTATTTCTAATTGAATAAAGCAATTGTTATGAAAACATAGAAACATATTCTTCAAAGAACATAGTTTACGGTAATATGTATATTTTCTTTTAAATTATATTTATTATGTTAAAAAAATAGCGATAAAGTTTAGATTAAAGTCGTGAAAATTGGACTCGGTTTTAATTTTTTTACTAATTAAGGTAATCAAGAATCGAGAAAATAGTACGCAATGTAACGACAAAAAGATATGTCTGATGCTTACCATTTTTTTTTTACCCAAATTTATAAATGTTTTTGATAGATTTTGGAATCCAAAATTGTATCTGCGACGATTTTTCAGTAATCGAGTTGTGGGAAATTGATCACTACATAGAAACGAAGTTGGTTTTTTAAAATATGGTACTTTAAATAACAATACTAAGGACTGATCTATCTTATACGTGTATTTTAGATTTTCAGACTATTACCTAAGATCGTAAAAAAGACGACTAAAATCTTAAAAAACTGCGCGAAAATGTGAAATGGCTCTTAATTCCACTAAAATAACTTTTATTAACCCATTTGACATTACTCTAAATTATTTCAGTAATATATTACTGAAATAATTTAGCCAACATCCTGTTGTAGCATAAAAATAAAATTATAATAATATTCCTATCAGCTAATCACCGAGCTTAACATTAGGTATGACAGGATAATTTTTGATATTTCCTTTAGGCTATGTCGAACAGCGCGCCAATGTCCGTATCATTGTATGGAAATGATTATTGAATAACTATAAAAGGATGTTGATAAAGCAATTTGCACACTCATCTAATTATAGAACCAACTAACAAACAGAGTTAAACTAACTAACGATAGACAATTACTTATCACTGTCTAATATATAGGCAAATAAACAATTATGGATATAAAATCGATTAATTAACTTTGAAAGAATGTATTTAGCTTTTTAAACACTAAACTTTTCTATTTTATAAGCATATTATTAACTCATACAGTGAAGATAAATTAAATTATTCAAGATGTCATTTAAATTATTGTTAATATAAAATAATTTCATAATATTTGGTCATGTTAAACATCGAAGCTTGGGAGTCTGGACCCATTACGCAAATTCAGAGTGACAGTTGTGCTAAATAGAATTAAACAGAAGTGTGTCTTGTAGCCAATTCAAAATACTTACTAATGAATCGCTCTAGCTCTGGGACTGTGTCTTGTAGGGAATGTAGTGCGGATTCATGGTACGCTCTCTGCAGCTTGACATACTGTAGCAGCGTGTGAGCAAGTTGGGCTTCTTTCGCAACAAGCGCAAACATGTCTGCAGCTAAGGCATCTCTGGCCGCCTCCACCCGTATCCCAACATCTTCTAATTCTTCTCGTGCAGCATTTAATTTAGTTGGATTCTCTTCTTTTTGCCGCTCTAAATGCTACAAAAAAAATGTTGAAGTTTCATGTGCATCTTATCTAGTGGATCCACATTGATATTGGATAATCTTCAAGTTATATCTTATCAAAATAAATAACTAAACCTATGTAGGTTCAAACCAATTTGACATGCAAATAGTACCTTTTTTTAGGAAAAGTTATTACAAAATTAATTTATTCTGGAGAGACCTTTGCCCAGCAGTGGGATGATGCTGGGTAGTAACCAGTATTTCTAAGGGAGGATTAGAATTATTGAATGTATAGCAACAACATCAAAAAACACTACAAAGCTTTGCAAGTTTTGTATTAAGTTTGATTTAGAGTGAAAAGAGAAAGCTAGCCTTAAAGTGTCACTGGATAATAGTAAAATGCGTAAAAATATAAAATATCATGAGATATTGTATACTCTCGATAAATTGTCAACTGAACATTTGGAACATTTTTTTACATATTATCTACATTTGACAGTCTATAATCTCTCTAAGTAATTCTGAGAAATTATGATGCAACAAGATATTTTATAATCTTACGCATTTTACAATTATCTGGTGACAGAGATATGCACAAGGTCCTAAACAATAAGAAAGTGCAGCTAGACCCTCACTCCATTTCATAATACATAAATGTGTACATGAGGCATATTATTTGCAAGTAATCATTGACAACATCAGTTATTTTACTAAAATCTGTAACTGTGTGCTTGTTTCTGTGATACTTTGTTGTCTATATAGAATCTCTAAATATTCTTAATGGATAAATACATAGTAATCTTAAATGATCAGATTAGTTTGACATTGAAAAGCTCTCAATATCATAACATGGTGTAAAGGTTTTGTTTATGTGACACACATATCTGTTGGTGCCAGATAAGGTAAACAGAAATAGTTGATCTCAATGTATAGATAATTCTTGATAAGTTAGATCACAAAAAGATATATAACTCACATGATATCTGCTGGCTGCACTGTCCTTCTCGCTCATAAGCCTGCTCAGCTGTTTCTTAGCTTTCATTATGGCTGGAAGGTCTTGGTCACTAATTGTAGTTAACGGAGCACATACTAACTGTTCCACCTTAAGTTCATGCTCAGCTATCTCATTCGCTAGAAACTTTTCAGTTTTACCTATAGAGAAACAATTAAAATTATTTTTCAACACAACACACTTTGATTAGATGGGGGCTGCCAGCACCAGTGCCTGCCAGAGTCACAGATTTTTTTTAAAGAGTCAATTCTGCCCTTGAAAAGAAAGGCCATTAGGAGGAACATGGATGGGTTTTAGTTAGCAAGAGTCTGACACTCATGTAATATTTTCTGATCCATAAAAGAAACACTTTAATTAAAATTAGATTTTTCCTAATCTATACCAATATTATACAGTGTGAAATTTTAATGGTTGTTTTCCCGAAGCAAAATGAGTTTGTATCGGTAATACAATCGATTTATATATATAAAAAATATTAGACTCCATAAATGGCAGATTAACAATTGTGATAAACAAAACTCGAAAGCGACTTGAACCAACAGTAGTGCATCCCGCGATATGTAGGTACGCGGCGGTACGTGCGTCTCATGTAGGTATCTACCTACTTTATGTCTAGTGCACTACTATTGATTCTCGCTCTTTCGAGTTTATGAACACTTTTTTAATGATTTGAAAAAAAAAAACATTTTTTTTTTTAGTTTAACTTTGTGTTTCGATAGTACTACTGATGGGTAATCGTCCTGCCGCGGGAAAACAACCATTAAGATTTCACACTGTATAAAGAGGAAAGATTTGTATTTTTGTATGTAAAGAATAAACTCAAAAACTACTGGACCAATTTCAAAAATTCTTTCACCACTAGAAAGCTACATTCACCCTGAGTAACATAGGCTATATTTTATCCCCATATTCCCACGGGAACGGGAACTACGCGGGTGAAACCACGAGCGCTGCTAGTGTTAGATAAGATAAATTTTACACTTACCACATTCAAATAAAATATATTTCAAAATACTATCATCGTCATCAAAGTTGCTGGCTTCACACATAGACAATCCAAGGAGGTATTCAGGCAGTTTCTTTAGTCTTTTCTCTCTAGCTGCAGGGTCCTGGCCCTGTGTACTGCCAGCTCCTGTTGACAGCCGCTTGCTGACCAGCTGTAAAGCATTTCTAAGGTGCTCAACCTTCCTGTCAGCTGTTTGTAACTCATCTGTTAACCCTTCCGCTTTTCCTGACCTGCTAATATCAATATTAATCACCAAATGTGGATATAACGAAGACCTTATATATATAAATAACATCAAAGCAAACTCAAAAGAGTAATATTACTTTTTTCTCATGATACTAGTTGCCACCTGCTAGAACCTATGTGGTTCTAATGTTACTGATACTGGTAAGACAATTACAATAACAACGAACCAAACCCACAAAGAAGTGAATCTTATCTGATAGCTGAGATAATGTAAAGTACTTGGTATACCTTGAAAACGTTTGGTCGGCGAGTTGCTTAACCCTATAGAACTGTTTCTTCATTGTCACCAATCAATTTCGATGAAATTATTTTTAAGTTACAAGGTCATTGGACCCGAATAGCAAAATAATAAAACGATTAAGATTTCGCTAAAACGAACGTAATGTCAGAACGTCAATGAGATCATCCTCATCAAATGTTTCAGTCGATTTATACGAAAATTAACTACACCAAATTTCCATTAAGGCACTACATTTCCATTATTCACTTAAAACCTCAAATTTCGCTTATTTATTTGTAATTTTACTTAAAAAGATTCAGCACTAAAATACACTCGATGAATCAGAAAAATAAAATATGCACAGATAACTCAATAAAAGTTTCATTGTTTATGTAATCTGTACGAGCTAACAAAACGCAACGCAATGATGTCAATGAAATCAAATAAAACGTAACATAGAGTCGGGTCTGATAACCTCTGGTCAGGTCCAGAACTCCAGACGCAGCGACTTCAATCGTTATTTGCCCTTTTATAATCAGTCATTCCCGTCTAAACGGACGCTAACGATATCGCTGGCTGCCAGTGACCCAGCATAGCAAGTTACGACTATCTAAGTCGCATCCAGTCAAGTTCCGTTTTTCTAAATGGGACTGTACTGTAACTTGCTAACGACACAGGGCCCTTGGCTGGAGGCCAAAATTAAAGCCTCCAGCTTTAATTTTTCTATTAAGGCATCCACTGGCAAGTCCGGTTAAGCATTCATCAAGCAACCTTTAAGTTGAAGTGCGAAAGGCAACTCATAAAAAAGCGTTGTTTTTGAAAATAAAAATTAAAGACTAACTTCCATTTTTTTTTATCTAATCTAAAATGTGCTAAAGTTTGTATGTAATCTCATTAGTTGTCATTGAGTTTTTTAAAATTAAGAAGCATCTTCTCCTACTCTCTTGTTGTTGTAGTTGTAGATTTGACGGATGTCAACGTGAAAATAAATTATTTACAATGTGAAATTATAATTCGTGTATAATTTCTTCAAGCCCTATTATTATTAACGAAATTCCCTCAATTAAAATAAATTCAGTATATTGAGATTTTTAATAAAATAGTTGGCCCAATATTCTCAAATCTATAAATTACTGCCTAATATTTTAGGAAATTTTGCTTACACACTTTTGGGGCCCCAGTAGCCAGGGGACCCCATATTATTAATATATTATACTCTTTGCAGGGGACCCCGTATCAGTGATACGGCTGATACGGTGGTAGCTATTCTCTATTTATAATGTATAGTCTATGGTAGCTATATCCCTGGGTTTCAATAGAAGACACTTTATCGGGGCTATCGTCTTCAAATTCACCGCTAGAGGCGCTAGTGAAATGTCATACACCTCGGACCAAGTTTCGATTCTTCACTGATGACTGAGTTTTGATTCTTGTTTCTTCACTGTTTGTTGCCACCAAAGACCTTACAATATACTCTAAGGTTGCCACAAACAGTGAAATTTGACGTTTCCCCATTTGAAAATCTAGTTCTAAGTTAGTTTGCTGCCTTTTACATATATTCACGTGTCTGAAATTTTTTGAAACGAAGGAAAGTCGTTTGTACTTACAACAAAGTTATTCGGGGTTTTGATAAAACTTGCGTTGTATCATGTAGTGGCGTTGACTCGATTGAACTGATGCTACAATAATAATTATATTCTGAAATGTGGATGAGGAAAAAAAATATAAAGACAAAGTCCTAGGTACCATGGATATAAAACAATTAAACAACTAATCTATGTGAAAAAAAAACGAATGTCACTGGAATTTTGACATTGACACTTGACAGATAAAACAGGCTTCGTGTCGTGTATTTATTTACATGTAAGAAAACAATTTCTTTGCTTTTATTGCGCGCTTAGTTTGTTGGTGGAGGGAGTTCGGAGTTGCGTGTAATATCATTGAAAAACTACGTTAGCAACTCAGTTCTCTTTTACATGTTGGGCTGTTAAGTCCCGTGTTGTCTCACATACTTATCGCTTTTAGTTAGTAAATAACATAATTTTAGTTTAGTTTCGTAGCTATAAAAACCAGCAAAATGAATCGAAAATTTTTAAACGTTATAATCCTTGGATTTGGATTTATGTTTGTCTTCACTGCATTTCAAACCATGGGTAACATAGAGGTAAGTTAACATTTTAATTAATTACTTGCATGGTCAATTTTAATCAGTTGATTGAATTTTTCCTTTTTGTTCATTCCTATTTCATTTTATCACTCACACTAACATGACATACAAATACATGTTAATCTTGATTTACTCTGTTTTATTTTGATGTAAGTTAGTACCAATAAAATTGAGTAAAACTATTTTTTTTTAAAACTGAAATAGTAAAAATATAAAAAAAACTATAGCTACTATACTAGATAAAACAAGGAAAATTTCCATTAGCATAAAAAACTACAGAATGTATTATTAAAAAGGTAGTTTTATCATATGTCTGATGTGATAATAGCTCGGCATTGTCAAAACATTGCTCATTGTTTCCTGGACCATACAAAACTATGTTGTCGTAGAAAGGATCACATTCCGCAGGTGGCAGCATCAATACAAATGTCAAGCAATGGCCTTGAAATGACTATCAGCAAGCTATTGACCTGTGTAAAGCAACACAAATATAAAGTATTATTATTTTGTTTTTCTAACACTATTATTTACAGTGAGAGGATAGATTGTTTTCAAACATGTGCCATCAACTTGATAACATTGAATAAATTAAACAGTTATCAATAATTTGTCTCTTTTGTACTTGTTCATTTGTTCACATACTAACAGATATTCTTCCGTGTTTGATAAGAAATAAATTACATGTGGAACATAACTATTATTAAATCATTTCATATAATATGCTCAAAGTCTATAACTCTGCTAGGATCATATGTATCTTATTTGTTTAATCACATTTATTGATCTTAATTCTACTATAATATCTGTGGGTAAGTATAACTTTCACCTGGATCAAATTATTTAATATTAATACACTAATTATTATTATTAATAAGCATGAAGGCGAATAGGCTGTAAAAATAACTGACTACAAACTAAAAATTTCATTCTTCACACTATTTTCAAGAACTTAAAGACAAT
Organism: Hecatera dysodea; assembly: GCA_905332915.2. Classification (NCBI taxonomy): domain Eukaryota; kingdom Metazoa; phylum Arthropoda; class Insecta; order Lepidoptera; family Noctuidae; genus Hecatera; species Hecatera dysodea. Next base: position 7,740,451 of record HG995295.1, read on the forward strand.
AGCAGTGTCTCATAGTTTGGGTAGAAGTGGTTCTTTTTCATGTTGTTTATGTGTGTTCCATTACTAAATGAGACTGGTTAATTGGCATCATGCACCATACAGCCTAGGGTCTGGCCAGTAGATTTATAATTCCCAAAATGACTAGCCTTAAAACAGCAGACTATATGATTTTCCTAAAGAAAGGCCAAATATTCAGAGAAGAATACATTATTTACATGAAAGTATCATTTCATGCTGATGTCTATTTGGTATGGTCTAATGAACGCAAGTAATTTTAAAAGTGTGAAGTTGCGTAAATTGTGGATGTCTGTCTTTGAGACCTCAAAGTCATCGAAAAGAAACTTATCCACAGAAATATTTAGATTTAGGAACTCAGTAAAAATATTTAAAATCTTTACAGGGCTCAAAATAACTTTTACGAGTGCTTAGCGTGGCACAATATTACCAAATTAGTAATATTGTGCTAGTGCCACGCTGTCCATGTGCAACTACGGAATATTAGTAATACTAATATTCCGTAGTTCTGTATTATATGATGTGTATTATTGTTTATATTATGTAGTAATTAAATCCTACACCCAGTTGCATTTATCACAATGTTATGAATAAGAGTGTGGATGAAAAAAAATAAAGATGTAGATTTTATTTGCGAAAATAGCTCTTATTTTTACTAAACTCGGCGTCACAAAAATCGCACCTCTTCGAAAATAAGTTTCAAGCATGTCCCGCCATTTAACAATACATTAAATCCAATAAATATTGGTATCAATTGAAAGTATGTTTAACGACCTTTAAATTAACAACAGTTACAATTCATAAACACAACGGATCTCAAGAGCACGTAACGTTAAAAAAAATGTTGTCAAAATACGCATTACAACGGCCACTAATTGCAACTCCCTATAAGGGTATAAAACTGACAATTTGGATTAAATGTGGGTAATTCGCTATCCAACATTGGTTCCAAGTCCCAAGTTAACACTCGCGAACAGCTCCAACAAGAAAAATAACCCAGAAGATGGATACCACTGTAGATGAAGCCGTTCAAGTCATTGCACTACTGCAATCAGGGATGCGGCAATGTGATGTTGCTCGGCAACTGAACTTGTGTCGTTTTTCCGTTCGACGAGTGTTCCAACGCATCCAAGAGACTGGTGGCTATATCCGAAGACATGTATCTGGAAGACGACGGTGCACATCCGAAAGAGACGATCGCTTTATTGTTTCGATGTCTTTACGTAATTGGTTCTCGAATGCTGTTGAGCTGCAACAACAACTGCGATCAGCTTGCAGAACATCTGTAAGCATCTCCAGGGTTAAAAGAAGAATGCGAGAGAAGAAAATTGCAGCTCACAAGGCTGCTACATGGCCAAAATTGACTGCACAGCATAGGAGAGACCGGTTACAATTTGCCCCTAAACATGTGGATTGGACAACAGAGCAATAGAGGGCTGTGCTCTTCTCGGATAAGACGAGGGTGTGTCTTTTCTGCAACGACAGGCGTAGAAGAGTGTACAGGAGGCAAGGGGAACGATTCGCACAAGCCTGTATTCAAGAGACAGTGGAATACGGGGGTTGCTCGTGTATGTTCTGGTGCGGCATGTCAATCTACGGCAAAACGAACCTTGTGTGTGTTTCTCGGACTGGAAGTGCTCGCGGGCAAGGGTTGCTGACTGTTCCTCGGTACATAACAGAGATCTTAGCGGAGCAGGTTGTACCTTATGCGGGTTTTGTTGGCAGTGGGTTCACGTTAATGCACGATAACGCCCGCTGTCACACCGCATTAATTGTGAGAGACTGCCTGCAAGAGGTTGGGATTCCTGCTATGCGCTGGCTGGCGCGAGGTCCAAACCTGAACTCTATTGAGCACCTTTGGGATGAACTGAAACGGCGAGTACTGGCACGTGATCCTGCCCCTACTACTCTCCAAGACCTCCAAGATGCCGTCGTTGCAGAATGGGACAACATTCTTCAAGAGACTGTTGTAACATTAATTAGGTCCATGAGAGAACGCATGGAAGCGGTCATCAGGGCTAGGGGGGGTAACACTAGGTTTTAAGTTGTTTTTAAGGACTTTATTGTAACTTTTGCTGATAAAATAATATTTAACTTTTTAATCATTTACATTAGCTTGCTTTTTTTAATTCCCGGGTAAACAAAAAATCAAATCTATTGATTTATTCTGAAATTTAAATAAATTGCCTTTCCAATGATACCATAAAGTCATATAATATATCTACCATTGATTAATAGCGTTAAAATGACTTTGAAGAGAATTCTTAAATAGGTGCGATTTTTGTGACGCCGAGTGTACATAGAGGCGCTTCTAATGTTACCTCTACGTGCGGTTATAGACGCAAGCTGACAGCCAACGGAGTGCCAAAACAATAGCATGATGAATATAAATGCGTTTGGTGAACTTGACGTAGGTTGGAGGCGTGGCGGCCGGATTGATTACAGCTTTGTGTTGGCCGTTATTGAGCTACAAACTCAATAACGGCGGCAATGACTGGGTACCTACTAATGTTTTTGTCGCTGCATTAAACATTGGTTTGGAAAAACCTTATGCGGGCTCTGCCAGATACTCCTACGGAAAACTATTATACCTAGTTTGACCCAGATCAAGACAGATGAAAATTAGCATAGTAAAGGGAAGTTTCTTTCTAAATAGCTGCCTGTCAATTGCTTGCTATTAATGGTCGGTCATGGTGTGTTGGAATAGTCATTTGTCACATTTATAACATACCACAATAATTTGTCCATTGAAACTTGAAACTTAACTTGTAAATCTTATCGCGCTTGGCGCTTATGAAGATAGCCATAACGTCAAAATCTGCAATTACCACCGCTAGTTGAAAATCAATAAAATCATTATTCCACTCGACCTTAATTATACCTACATTGTAATAAACATATGCAAACGGATGCCATGCTCTCTGTGACACTATCATACATAGCTGCTATTTCATAACACGTTGAGTAACAGATAAAAGTACATTATTTAATTTTATTTACGGCTCGTAGTAGAGGCACAACATTGATATCTTTGACGTTAATAAGGAACGCCGTGACATTAACCACTTTATAAGCAAGTTCGTAAGGTACCTTTTATGTTTGGATTATGCAACTTTGTAAGTTGAGATCATCGTCCGCAATGATTCGCAATGGTATTGTGCAAGTGCCTCTCGGTTCGGATGTCCTGCAAATGTCATAGAGGTGTTTGCTGATTAGCATGTGCTTGGTGTGGATGTACAGCAATCCAGGAAATAAGGTCTATATCTACTTTACCTTATACAGGATGTCTCATAAGGACCCAACTACTTTAGTTGGATAATAAAAATGATTAAACTTATTTTTGTATGCATTTATTGGTATGAATTAAAAGATAAGGAACAAAATTTTACTTTTTATACACGACGTTATTTAAATGACGGCCATCATGTTGATGGCACTCCTCAAACCGTTTGCGTACACTTTCAAAAACTTTTGAAGAAGTGGTCGAGGAATACTCCTGATTTTTTCTTCAATAATCTGTCAAATTTTGTGGAGTATTCTCGTAGACTACGCTCTTAAGATAACCACCACCCACAAGAAAAAATCAGGTGAGGTCAAGTCAGGGCTCCGGGTTGGCCATTCAATATCACTTCTTGTACGATGTGGCCCCATGTCAGCCGGTTATAATGCTCACATTGTTGCAGTTGAGGCCCGCAAAAATTGTGTATCATGTCGACATAGCGTGCAGAAGTTACAGTCACTGCATGTCCTCTGTTATCTTCATAAAAGTACAGCCCAATAATGCAGTTCGCTGACATAGCGACCCACACGGTCACTTTGGGGCTATGCAACGGGCGTTTATGTAATGTTTGTGGATTCGTTTCTCATGTGTCTGTTCAATGTGCCTCATCGCTAAAGAACATTTTGTAATTGTTAAATCTCTCTAACATTACATTCACAAAATTCAATCTTGTAGCGTAATCATTTTCATGAAGAGCTTGCACAATCTGAATTTTATAGGCCTTTAGGTGTAAATTAAATCGCATTATGCGGTGAATTGTCGCTCTTGATAATCCCAGCTGAGACTCACGCCTTGTTTGGTTCTCGCTCAATCTTGAAATAGTTGTATCGTTTTGAGACACCCTGTATTTTGTTTCACATCCTGCGAATATGTTTCATAAGAAGTAGGTAAATACATAACATCCTACAAGAAATTCTACCGCCGACAGCGCTGTAAAATGCATTAACGGATATACCAGTAGCTATAAGAAGGTACTGCTTGCTTAAATATAATTAAAATCAGTAATAAATATTTTTTATTTCTCCTCCGTTGTTCATTTGTAAGTTGCGAGACCAAGGAGGGTGGAATCGTTTCTCTGGGATCCTTCGAGCGTTGGCCCTTTTCTAGTGGTTGCAAATGATGATTCTGGCTTTCCCGACTTGGTTGGAAATAGCCAAGCGGGCTTGCCCAAGTGGCCTATCTAGTTTCTTTATGCTCCTCATACCTGGACCCCAGGATACCTTGACTCCAGCCTCCCTCTGGCCTAGCAAACATGGTTAAAAAACAGATACATATAGGTATTTCGTAGCATTGAGAGTACTAGTAATCTCTGGAATTTCGAATACGTCGACGATATCTGTGAAGTGATGATAAACATTAGATATCGATCTTGGACAACCTAAGACGGCCCATTGACCCAACTTCCTTTTATTTACAATATTAATGCAACGAATTGTCACAAGAAACATGTTTTTTTTTTTCGTAAAAGGAAATAAGAACTGCGAACAGTATTTAATGTAGTGCCACGCGACCGATTAGATACTAGATTCTATGAAACTGAAAATTGACTGTCATTTGCGCTGCACGTGATTTATTTAGGGACTATTCAACGGTCATTATTCATGTGTGTTCTTGTTCCTAGTATCTCAGTACTCTTCGTACCCATCAATTCATCAAATCCATTCTCAGCATAATACCGTAGAAAGTAAGCAATTTGTAAATAATTACGTAAATACTTGTTACGGATATTGCACCGTTGCACCGAACCAATTATTTTCAAAGTTACGCTTCACTGCAACTAACAACTAGTGAGCTGATTAATTCGACTCAACAACACTTTATTTTAATCAGCATACTGAAGAGCTTTTAAAGTGGGATGTTGGCCTAAGTAGACTCATTCATTGTTATGTCACTTAAGTATATTTTTATCAATCAATCATGAAACTGGGTCGATCGACGATCGTCGCTTGCGCAGTTCTGACGGGAGAAAGGCAGAGTTGAATGCATTCGCTGCATATTGTAATGCTATGCTCTATATCTCTACCGATGTACTCTATATCATTACTTTCCCTTCTTATCGCCTATTGATTTGCATCTATATACCTACTTATTACGAATGCAAGCATACTTTCAATAAAACTGGCTATGCCAATCCGCAAAACTATTTAATGATTGACGAAATAAGACAAGCAATATAATTCACAATGCTTAAGAAAGAATATCGGTGCACTGGCCGCACATTTCAGTCTGGATTAGCTACAAAACCTTCAGGCTCCAGTTGTTGATGAATAATAAAACCCCTTAAACGTGAAGTCATACCCTGATGCATTTTGGCATTGATTTTCCGTTAGAAAATTAAAACCAAATGAGTAATGACTTAGAAATGATGATGTCATTTCAGTTCAAAGTGAAGATGCTTGCTAAAATGATTGACGCCATAAAAATAATAAAACTACCTAAATATTGGTGATCGTCATGACGCAATATTTATAACTAGCTGACCTGCGCAACTTCGCCTGCGTCACATAAGAGAGAAAAAAAGAACCGTTTTTGTAACATTTTTCATTGATGCTCCGCTCCTATGTATCGTAGCGTGATGTTATATAGCCTATCCCAACCTTCCTCAATAAAAGATCTATCCAACACTAAAATAATTTTAAAACTCAACCGGGCAATCCAGGGGAAGTCGGCGCGTGAGCGCCTTCGCCTTTTTATAGATGCAGCGGATGGCCTTTTCGCCCGTTAAACAAAAATAAACCGTATAGCCATACTGGCGCGGCGAGATTAGGAACTTTTATTTCATCTATATCTTGTGTGTTTATAAACCGATTTCAACAAAAAAAAAAAAAACAAAATAAAATTTAGCCTATGTTACTCGTGGATAATCACATACTCGTGGATATAACATAGTCGCGTACGCAAGCGCTAGCGAGCGAACGTATCCTATCTAGTGCCGCGTCGGTGTCGGTGACTCATCGCACGAAGATGATGTCTAATAATATTGTAAAATGCAATCAGTGCAATTTAGTAGTTAGTGAGTTATTAGCTTTTATTCAAAATAAAGTAGACATTATGAACGAAGAAAGTTTGGTGAATCTGTGTGTGTCGAGCTTCTCTTCGGAGGAGATCGAAAGTGCAAAGAGCTTGCTATTCGAATCAGTGCCTACCTCGAAGAAAAGGATAAATAGGAGGAAGGATGGACGCTCGAAGAGAGATTTATTTGACGTTGTAAGCCTTATTAAAGAAACGGATCCGGATTTAATTCCAGTTTTTGTTGCAAGAGACTTACAGAAACTACCTCCAATTCATTTTGACCATGTTGATCCGACAAAGCTTTTAAAGGATATATTGGTCATTCAAAATGAATTAAGAACGATTAAGGAGTCGTACGTTACTGAACAAAAGTTTAACGAAGTCAAAAATGAACTTACTAATTTGAAAAATGCATCTTTAGTGAACAATAACTTTGATTGTTATATTAGTAAAAAGAGAGGTGGAAGTAAAAACTTATCAAATAGTTACTTTTTGGATAGCGGACCGGTCGGCCTACCCCCCGTTTCGGACGTGGAACAAAATACAACACAAAGTACTGCTGAGCGATGTGAGTCATCGCCGAGATTTACGTGTGTCGCTGAGGCGCGAGCGGCCGCGCCGCCGCCGGCGCCGGTGGTGTCGAGATCCCTAACACCCGCGCCCGGGCCCGCGCGCCCCCCTGCAACGCCCAACCGGCAAGCTCCAGCGCTATTGAAGGACTGCGCGCGTATCGTGACTTCGATTGGGAATGCGCCTCCACAGCCGTCGTCGCCTGAGTCATTAGCAACTATGTATGGGGTGAAGTGTGATACGAATGTGAAGACGTGTTTAGATAATTCTTTTGCGAATGTTATTAATACAGAAAAGCAATGGAAGGTCGAGAAACCGAATGAGCAGTGGGTTTTAGTACAGCAAAAGAGATTAAAAAATCGTTTTAGAACATTGGAAGGCAAAGCACGAAGGTCAGGCAGTGAAAAGTTCAAAGCTGCAGATATACAAGTACCTTTGTTTATCAATAATGTCGACAGTAGTACTTCGGAGACCGACATTGTTGAGTATATATTAGAACAAACCCGAGTTCATGTCACTCTGCAGAAGATAAAAGCGAGGGTGCAGAGGCAGTACAGTTCGTATAAAATGCAGGTCCCTAGTGCAAAGCTCTCACTGTTTCTAGATGACACTTTATGGCCTGAAGGCATAACTGTTAGAAAATTTATTGAATTTAAAAATAAGGATAATGGACCACAATACAGGCAAGAGAGTAAACAGAACTAAGTTCGTGAGTTTTAACTGCTATTCTGTTAAGAACTCCGTTGAATACGTCAGGACGTTGTGTCATACGGCAGACTTTTTAGCTTTACAAGAGACATGGCTATTACCGAACGACATTCCATACCTAGGAGAAATTGATCAAGATTTTGCGTACACCGGAAAATCTTCAGTGGACACTTCGTCGGGTATGCTGAAGGGCAGGCCATACGGCGGAGTGGCTCTTCTATGGCGTAAAAGTATGTTTCAATCGGTTTCAGTCGTAGACTGTGCTAGTGAGCGTATAGTGGCCGTTAAGGTAGTGTTTGATGAACGCGAGTTATTGGTGATGTCGGTATATATGCCAACGGATAGTCTTGACAATTTTGAAATTTTTGTGAATTGTCTCGGCGAAATTAGTGCGATTATAGAGACCAGTGGTATTGACACAGTGTATATACTAGGGGATTTCAATGCTAACCCAGGAAGCTTGTTTGGCAATGAGCTTTTCAAGTTCTGTGCTGAGCAACAGTGAACGTGTGCAGACATAGAATGGTTGGGACTAGATTCAGGTACATATACTTTCCTTAGTAATGCCTACGGGACTACGTCTTGGTTGGACCACGTCATCATTACCGAGGTTGCAAAAGAAACCGTTCTGGCCACAAGTATCCGATATGAGGTGTCATGTTCCGATCATTTCGCTGTCGAATTTTTATGTGACCTTAATATTTTGGTACCAAAAGTGCAGATGAGAGGCTCATTGCCGGATAAAGCTGTTTGGGGAGAGAGAGATAAAGAGCAGAATAAATATTTGTACAGTTGCTCAACTAGGCTGCGTGATATCAACTTTCCTTGTGAATTCCATAACTGCGCAGATGTGATGTGTTATAACATAGACCACAGACAAATAATAGATAAATTGTATCATAATGTAGTGAATGTGCTTAGGGATGCAGCGGTGGCGTGCTCTAAGAGTAAATTAATTAAAATTAAAAAGAAAAGGCATGTTGCAGGCTGGAATAAACATTGCAAAAAGGCATATGAGGAGGCTAGGCTTCGGTTTCATGAGTGGGTCGACCAGGGTAAAAATACGTCAGGTCAAACTTATGACCGGATGCGTGAATCACGAAGTTTGTTTAAGCAGAAGCTCAAGTGGTGTAGGGATAACGAAACTCAGATTAAGATGGACATTCTTGCATCACAACATGCCACAAAAAATTTTAGTAAGTTTTGGAAGGAGACCAACAAATTGAATCCGAGGCTGAGTCTTCCAGTCAGTGTAGAAGGGGTTAGTGACGCCGAACTAGTTGCCAACTTATTCAGGGAGCATTTTGAGGTACATTCTCCATTGTCACCCGGGACGATGGCTTCAGAGGTGGGCGGTACTAGTATGGTGAAACCACCTGTTCGGATCACTGCAAAACAAGTTGCCAAAGTGATCAGAGACATGAAGCGAGGAAAATCCCCGGGCCATGACTCACTCAGTATAGAACACTTGCAGCATGCAGGTGGGCATCTGTCGAGGGTGCTCGCTATGTTATTTACATTCTGCATAAGGCATTCATACCTCCCTGAGCCAATGATGAGAACTATAGTTGTCCCAATAATAAAGAGTAAGACAGGAGACGCCTCTAAATTATGTAACTACAGGCCTATATCACTTGCGACAGTCATTGCTAAGGTGTTGGACGGTGTAATTGATATTCAGTTAAGAAAACACCTACAGTTTCATGATGCGCAATTTGGCTTTCGCCCTGGTTTGTCAACAGAAATGGCTATACTGAATCTCAAGCATACCGTCCAATACTACACTGACAGAAGCACACCTGTCTATGCCTGCTTCTTAGATTTATCCAAAGCATTTGATCTTGTGGCATATGACAGGTTGTGGCAAAAGTTGTCGGATGATACGGATCTTCCTGCTGGTTACATTCGTCTCCTTGAGTATTGGTATGGCAATCAGAGCAATTATGTGCGGTGGTCGGGGTCACTTTCGGTTGCGTACCGGTTGGAATGTGGGGTGAGGCAAGGCGGGTTAACCTCACCGACTCTTTTCAACCTGTATATTGATCGTCTGATCCGTGAGCTCAGTAGTGCCGGTGTCGGATGTTCGATTGATGGTGTTGTTGTCAACAACATCAGTTATGCGGACGACATGGTGCTGCTGAGTCCTTCGATCAGTGCCCTTCGAAAGCTGATTTCTATATGCGAGCGGTACGCGGTGGCCCACGGGCTCAGATATAACGCTACTAAAAGCGAGTTCATGGTGTTTAAGGCGGGCTCTAAAACTTATGATACTGTACCTCAGATCATGCTGAATGGCAGTATCCTCAAAAGAGTATCGCAGTTCAAGTATCTGGGTCACTGGGTCACCGAGTCGCTTGTAGATGATATGGATATAGATAGGGAACGTAGGGCTTTGTCTGTTAGAGCTAACATGCTGGCTCGTAGGTTCACACGGTGTACTGCGGAAGTAAAAGCTACGCTGTTTAGGGCCTTCTGCCAATCGTTTTACACGTGCAGCCTATGGGTCAAGCATACGAAAAAATCGTATGACACCCTGCGTATCCTGTATAATAATGCCTTTAGGGCGCTGATGAAGCTGCCTCGCTACTGTAGTGCGTCGGGTATGTTTGCAGACGCAAACATAGATAGTTTTGCGGCGATTATTCGCAAGAGGGTTGTGTCCCTAATGCGCCGCATACGAGGCAGTTCCAACAGCTACCTTCAGTTATTCGCCTGGAGGATGGATTTGGATCTGGATTGCCCGATAATGCGGTACTGGACCAGGCTGCACGTTGAGCACTCCGGATCCAAACCCAAATTTAGGCTAAGATAAAATATGTATGTTTTATTTCATTTAATAATTTTGGGTAATTTATTTAATTTAATTGTATATGGACTAATTGTAATTTACTGTGTTTTTATTAATGCGATTTAATTTGATTGAATTTAATTTAATATTATAAGTACAAATTTTATAGTTAAGTAGGTATATGGACTGGTTTCCGAAATAAATGAATTTTAATTTTTAATTTTAATAATGTAGCTTTCGAATGGTGAAAGAATTTTTAAAATCGGTCCAGTAGTTTTTGAGCCTATTATTACAAACAAACAAAGTTTTCCTCTTTATAATATTAGTGTAGATAATAGGGATGTTTCCTGAGTAAAAAATATATGATTATGTTTAGTCCGTCAGTTAGACTATAGAAAAATATTGGACACGTATTTTTTCCTTTATCAAATCTATAAAAACTGACGAAGATACAAAGCATCAAAGATCAGGAGTGGGGGCTTGTGACGTTACGGCTCGCTAAAAATTGTAGCGAGTAGTGACGTCACACGAGCACAGTAGAAATATGGAACAGTACAGAAACTACGAACAAACGGTCGAAACGGCACACTCACACAGACGCGCACATCTACGAGGCCCCTAAGGGACTTTCGCGGTGCACTCAGTGGCGGGTGCCGTGTTCATAGATAATACCTACGCTATTATAATGGCTATAGGTGGACCACTCAGGTTTTCGTTTTGCAAAAACTGTGTACCCAAGCACAGATTTTTAATACTAGTATTAAATCCTTATACCGAAGACTAATTTTAATTTTTATTGTATTATAATTTATATAACATATGGAATAAATTAATCCTTATGAGTATGAAAAAATAAATGACCATAATTTTACGACAACATTATATTCTAGTCGTTTTAATGTTTGTTCGGGCATAACTCCGTCGCTTGCCAACCGATTTGAAAAATTCTTTTTTTGTTGGAAAGGGTATAACTTCCCAAATGGTCCCATGAAAATTTTTTTTTTATCGAAATCGAACAAGCGGGTTTTTTTTAATTTCAATAAATGATAGCAAATCTGTCGGGATAGCTGAAATCGCATGTTTGTTTATTGTTTACACTAATTTATACCACGTATGTACGCTGTGATGGGTATGTTTAGCTGGGAGTGAACCACTAAAAAGTGAAAAATAAAAACACTTTTTACAAAAAATACAACCGACTTCTAAACAAAAAAAACCAAAAAGTACAAAATAACTTAAATTTCGGAACTCGGTGTTTTTTATTGCTTTTTTGTTTTAAAAAATACAACCGACTTCTAAACAAAAAAACCAAAAAACTTACAAAATAACTTTAATTTCGGAAGTCGGTGTGTTCAAAACAAAAAAGCAATCAAAAACACCGAGTTCCGAAATTAAAGTTATTTTGTACTTTTTGCTTTTTTTGTTTAGAAGTCGGTTGTATTTTTTGTAAAAAGTTTTTTTATTCAACATACAGAAAAACTTCATCAAAATTTTAGGGCAGATATTAGGTATAATTGAAATGGAATAAAATGGCATAGAAATGATAAACAATATTCAGTTTGTATTTTTTTTTTACAATGGCATTATTTACATTTTGACCAAAGAAGAAAGTCGCATGGAATAACATGCACTAACGCATTTTCGCGTGACTATTTCTCCCAGTCAACTCCTACCGCAAGTCGTGTTAAAGAACTTCGTTCCAATAAAACACTTATTGCAAACATTAAAAGTGACAACCCTAACTCTCTACTAGAGCGTAGGTAATTATTTCAACAAATGGGCTTAGTTTCCATACTGTTCCATATTTTTACTGTGACACGAGTTTTCCACGCTCTGTATCGGCTTCATTTTTTGTTTACGTGAAAAAAGAAAAAATACGTATCCAATATTTTTTGGAAATCTATCTGACGGACTAATTAGATTTTTTTAGTCAACTACCCTATTGTTCCATTAGCTAATTGAATACCATAATCTGCTTAGGCTTTTAAGGTTTTCTGAGATATGGCGAACCTGTAGTGCTATTCTGTAAAAAGACTCTCCGTGTAAGCTTAGGTAAAAGTGAACATGAAATGAGCTGAGTCACTATACTTGGGTAATCCATGCAAATAACATGGAATGACGGTTCACTTGCTTACTCCACCTGACTTAACCTTGGTGATATGTTCAAAGAATAGACCAGCTATAATGCTATTCTCTAAAAAAACTCAGTGAAAACTACGGTGAACTGCTGCCCTACCATGACATCTTAAATCCATCATGATTCCTGTGTCAGAGAGAGACGGAGTTACACAAGACGAATAGCACTATCCCTTTCCCTCACACACATCATGATGGATTTAAGACGTCATGGTAGGGCTGCTGAGCACTCAACCTCTAGCTTTAGGAGGAAAGTCAGTTCCCTTCAGGCTCACTTCACCTAAACTTTCACGGTGAGATGTTAACAGAATAAACAGGCTGTAGCTGTAACTATGCGTCGACGCAGGCCTGTCTAGTTAGGTTCGAACGTGGTGTTAATTAATAAGTCTTATTTGCCATACAAGCGGCTAACACAAGTGGATATTTATCATTGTTTTGTGTCTACACTCGATAAATTCAAGGATTTGTTTGTACTTGATTTAGGTCAGATAGATTTACTGGTAAGATATTTGTTTTCAAGGGTCTTTTCAATGATGTGTCGTTTTCAGATAATTTGGGAGGTCGAAAGTGACGCACTGAGATTGTGTCAGATAAGTTGTGTTGTTTCGGAAAATGTAGATTTTGAGTTTTCATCACTAAAGCTTTTGACGTTGAGATTTTGCTCCCAGGAGCGAAATCTCAGCCCCCAGAGTCTATCATGCAGGACCCGTGCATTTGGGGGGGGGGGGGGGAGCAGCCTGAGTCATTCAGGGATGGGAGTAACCATATCAGTACTTCCATAGATATAAACAAACATACAAAACAAACAAGTTATACATATATGCGTTTTCTTTTGCACCAAAGGAAAGTACTGCAAAACAGTCCCCCACAAGTAGGTAAATTAAAATCGTGGCGAGTGAAATGCGCAGGTTGTGGTTATCCACGCAGAAATAAGCAATGTAACCTATTTAATGTAGTCAGTGGGTGTGTCGTTGTGTCTGTTAAACTGTTTTGTATTTGTCGCGCAATTATTTGTGTACTTCTTAACATAGGCGGTGTACAACGACCTCCTTATATAGATAACAAGTTTTGGGTACGATACTGTACAAATAGTACCTATCCAAAATCAGTGTCCCAATATCCTGTTACTTGACTTATCTGGTGGATCGAATACTTTTCTTTTCAGGCACCTTATTACTGCTCTTTGTTACTCAGATTTCGATTTAACTAAGTGCATCCTTTCGGTAACCTGGGATAATGTCATTATTATCTTCTTGTTGAACGTACAAGCTGCGTTCTACATTGAACTCAACATTTTGCAATCAACATAAATATCGCAAAAATGCTCAGTGGACTTTTCCACTCAGTGATCTTCCAAGTAGTGTAATATTTATTGTTTTCGAAAATGTGAACAAAATTGCTGTCTCTCCTTATAAAGACATGTTTTGGTAATATTTTGTCGAAATCCTTGTACATCCAAATGCAGATGAATATTGGATTTGGTTTATTGATACCTAAAAATGAAAATTTCGAAATTGAAAGTATTGTCGCCTCGATGCGTTACGACACTTTCGACATTTAAGTGTTTTATCGCATTGATATGCGCTTATAAATAAATTAATGGACTGGACCTGAAGATACTTCAAAGTTGCATCGATAATAATAATACGATAGGTACTGTTTTAGCGGACAACCCACGCACTCTGTTTCGAAAGCTTATCCTACTTAGGAATTTTGGGAGCAACAAGGTTATAAACCTAAAATACCAAAATTATGTGCATTGCATTGCAACATTGAAAGAAGAGAAAGCATTGGATGACTTCAGATAAGATTGATAAAAACATAATACTGAATGACTTCATTTTCACATAAATAATATGATGTGTTTTATCAGCATTGCAGGATAAGTAACCGACATCTTACATTGTCAAGTACTGGGATCGTTCTTGATCTTTTGACTATGCGAAACTGTTTCAAGGTCCAGTCTAAGATAAATCATCGTAAAGAACAGATTAATTTCAGTCAATACGCAATTAATTAGAATAAGAAGATGCAATGAATTAAAATAATATTTATTGGTCTAGTTGATGAGTGAACTTAAAAATTATTGGCATACTTAGAGCCTTTTTTTGGATGGGAAATCATCAAATGGCTTCTCCCGCTCTGGGCGGAGCGGAAGGGAGTTTCAGACTCTTACTGACTTATAGGTACCCACCCGTGATCCATCTTGTGCCCTTTACCTTGCCTTCGTTGCTGACAGCTTTACTCTTGGAATAAACTTTTCTGTTTCTTATTTAATTTGATCGAACACCTAACCTCAGCATTTTTACGGGATACCCAGTTTCGTGTATTATACCTTTATAAATTAATCTTAGGACATGGACAGCTTTAAGAGCACCATACTGTGGCAGCATTTTTATGATTTTGGTATCATGTTATTTTTTTATTAAGAGACTTAGGTACATAACAAAACACTTGCAATTCAATCATATTTCTTGTCCACAGAAAACAGTTTTGGACAGCATATCACACGATGACCCGGAATTCACTGGCGACGGCTACACGTCCCTGGCTATCATCTACGCCACGCTGGCCATTTGCAATTGGATGGCCCCGTCCATCATCACCATCACTGGCCCGAGGGGGGCCATGTTTATTGGAGGACTTACTTACTTGTGAGTACTGTGTCCTATCTTTTTCTGTTACCTACTATGTAGTTTATGTAGTTATTAGCAATACTGGCTTTTTTATAATTAATAGACTCGCGTGTGACCACCATCTCACCTGAAGTTAAGCGATGCTGTGTTCGAGATTGGACCACGCTTTCCTAGAAGTAACCTACGAGTATTCATTCTTGACTTAAAAAACCCTACCCGGTTGTAGCTATCAGGAAACACTATCCTCCAGGGAACTTAGCTGTGTGCTCAATGAAAGATCCGAATTTTTTTACTGTACGTGTATGGGATGGGATTAGAATGTATCAGTGACTTTATTACAGGATCGAATGTATTTTTATAGTCAATCTAGCATCTAAATGTTGGTGTAGTATATCAGCAACATTTTATCGTATCGTTAACTAGTGTAGCTGTTAATTACAGGAAGTGCACCTAATTTCGTAGGTATACTTTGTTGATTACATTCTAAATAATAACTAATCATCGTGCGCTGTAAAACGTTTACTAATAAAGAAAACGGTTGGTAAATAACAAAGACAGGTTACATTATGTATGGTAAATAACGACGAATAGTCACAGGGACTTCTACTAGAAAGTGTGACTACACTGACTACCGACGAAAACTTTTTCCGATTTAGGTAATAGGGTTTGAGCCTCCCAGAAAAATTACAATCAAGAAACTGCAATGTAAATTAAATGGTAAAGTAGGCACATAGCTCCGTTGATAAAAATGTACATACCTACATAATTATGTAACTAAGATAACTGAAGAATTACATGACATAGGCACAGATAATATAATACTACAGTAATAGGTAAAGACGTTGTGCGAATGTAACATTATACAACCTTTTTCTACCTAGAGCGAAATGTTAATGGCGTGATGTCCATCATCTGTCAATTTGTAGGCCTTCGACCGGCTATTGAGGTTTGTAGACCATACATACGTAACTCGTAATGAATATGATGTAGTCTTTCGTTGTTATAATCAACTAGTATGAAAGTTGAACTTTATTTGTTTACTAGTGGGTTTGTTTGTTCATTGTGAGTTTTTCTAAATCAATAGCGGGATCATTTGAAAGTTTGTGCGGGGTAGGCGTAGAATTTTTTTATATTTTTTTTTGTTATGTTATGGAATATTAGATAATTTGACATTTTGATATTTTTTTTGGTCTCGATGCTGATACAATTATTATTTTTGGATAAGACAAGCAGACGAGTGCGATTTTTAGCAGTCCATTAAGTAACAAAATAATTGTAAACAATAGACCGTACTTATTTGATAAATGTCTATTTTTCTGCTGATGTCAAGGGTTAACTGGCGATATAATTATAATTTCTCAAAGTACCATGTTTTGAACCTACTAATTGACATTTTGCTGAATATTTATTCATATAGGTAATTAATTTAATAAAAGTCAAAATTCGCATAAAATTCAAACAAACCTTCGCCGTCCATTTTTTTGTGCCATCTTTCGTGTAGCATACATTATTAGCACACTTGTTTGAACATCTTGCACCCGCGCCTACATTTACAATTTCACTGAGAAATTGCGTGGTTTTCAGTAGTTTGAGACAAGCATTGAAGATGTATGGATAATCAAAGGTAATAAAACAAATGCGAATCATGTTAACAAAACTTTTTCAAAGAATCTAGCTGGTGAATTACCTCTTGCAGAGAATTCTGTACATCTAACTTTTGGGGTTTCAATTAGAATTGGTCTACATTTAATATCAATCAAACCAGCTGATCGTAGTCTACGGCAAGTTATTCCACCGGTTCTCAGCCTTCCGGATCCAGTCTATCGCTGTTTTTTAAGTATTCATCTGACTACTTATGTACTAACTGAAAGTACAAAAGCCTCTTTATTTTTTTATTATTTATTTGTCTTATTCAAACTATGATTTACACTTATAAACTTTGCCCCACTAAACTGTAGTACTGGTTTGACTGTGGGGTATAATGAGTCTTTATATATTTTTTATACTTAGAAATGCGTTGTTTCATCACATCTTTTGAAGCAGAAGGCTTCAGTGCCAACCATAAAGCTATCAAAAGCCGTTAAATCTCAACAGAAAGTCGTTTTCCAAATAGGTAAAAGATATGTTTACTTTTCAATGGTAAAAGTAGCGTCTATTGGCGTGGAAGTCTCGCAACGTGGAACTAACATAACTGCTTGTAGAATGCCGTACGATGCTGTACGTTTGCGTCCACGCAGTGTTGTGCATATTAAGTAATAACTCTTTGTTTTGCTTTGGTGCTCGCGATCTAATTTACCTAACCATTTTTGACACTGCTACTTTTGATAGTATGTATGTAGGTGATTGTATCTTGTAAGTTGTTAATGCCATTGCCATCATTGAGTTGTTCGAACTTAAAACGTCCCCCAAAACATTCTTAAAAGGTTGCTTCAGCATCAGCAGTGTTCAAAACGAGGTCCTCAAATTTCACATTCTACAACATACTGTTTGACATATTACTCCCTGGATTATAAATCCCTGGATACAAAACAGTCTCTATTGCCGCCAACCTTTGTATTTTGTATAATAACGTGAAAGCTTTCAAGTTTGAGTCGAACATACTTGCACGTTTAAAATGTATGATGGGATTCAAATAGTAAAGGAGACGTATGTGAGGGAATCACAGTTCAATAATACATTCCTAAGGTGTGCCTCGGGGACGAGGTAACATAGTATCTGTCACAAGGGACAATCAACTCTCGAGTACAAAATAAAATACTTTGTTTGTCTGTGATACATGCTAAACATTTGCTATTGCAATGTCCAGAGTTTGATAAACCATATGTCCTACAAATAACTAAACAATTACGCATTATGTAGTAATGCAGTAGGTGTAGAAACAATAGCCATTTTCAAGTGTGTTATGATGTACGGTATTTTCGGTTCGAAAGAAGGAATGCTTTGTTTAAACGATGAATTTTTGGAAAAAAAAATCTTAAACTAAAGTTAGTTGATATCGGTCGACCCTTTTGTCGTTTGAATGTTGTCTTCAAGCTTAGTGTAATGTTTTGTTTATATGATCAAGGCAGTCCAATGAAGGTCAATGCGTCAAGTTGTAATTAGTGAAGAAGCTTTGTCTTGAAACTATTTAAAAGAAAGTAGTTTTGGACATGATCTTCCACAATGAGTGAGAGGAGAGAATTTTGGAATCAACATCCTTGACTTTGTATTGGCAGATTATTCTCCATTTATCGATGTATTATTGTCTATCGAGTTAACAGATAGTTTCCAATCGTTTACTGCATATACATTCCTCGGTTGGTATATCAAAATATTTTCGCTTACAAACCTTCACTAGACTAGATCACGCCCCCTCAAGGTTGCCTGCCGGCTTTGTTGCATAGTTCCTTTCATTTATTTTAACAATATATTATTTATAGTGTAATGCAACGCTAGACGATATTATAGTATTGTTTTACTATTATAAGTCACGTTATGGCTTATCTACATATGTATATCTTTCTAACAATTTGTGTTTGGGTTCTGCGTTGGACGTTTTGTTTCTAGATTTTCTGTTTTTTTCAGGCTTGCGGGCCTTGTGTTTACAAACATTAGGTAGACTAATTAACGTTTTAAGCTTAAAAAACTGAACGTTTTATTAACAAGCGCTTAAATTGTCTGAAACTAGATCAGAATGTTTTGTTGCAGAGCTGTCAACTAAATTAGGCGTGTAATTATTAAACAAGTTGTTAGAAAATACTGTAGTGGCTATTTGTATTGCGTCACGACATACCGTACCAGTAAGTGACCTTGTCTTGATTTGAACTGAACTAATTTTGAACTGGTTTTTCCTAAACTGTCTAGTAGATACTCGTAGCTTAGTTTTGTAACTTGAGAAATCCTAGCGCAGAATTCAGATGGCAGTTTTCTGCTCACCAATTTTAAATGCAACCGTAGAGTGTTACTTGATGTCTTCTTTTCGAGTGGCTGGGTAACTCTTTAGACTGTGCGAATCAAGTAGGTGGCTAATTAATTGCGGTCGTATTAATGAAATCTTCCAAAGTATGGGCACTTGGGGCAGTCTAACATCTCATGTTCTGAATAGGAGCACTCACATTGGGTATCCTGTCGGGTCTATAAAACCCATTCCACAAAGTTATGTTTGCAGCAGTCTACCTGGGTGCGCAAACGATTCAGTGATTTCCAAATAGGCCACTGCAACCTGTGGGCCGCATGCTGTGTGGGTAGCTGCAGTATTTAACGTTGTGAAGAGAGAAAAAAAAAACTTTTTACAAAAAATACAACCGACTTCTAAACAAAAAATCAAAAAGTACAAATATAACTTTAATTTCGGAAGTCGGTGTTCAAAAAACAAAAAAGTAACCAAAAACACCGAGTTACACTTTTTAATGGTCCACTCCCAGCTAAAAATAGCCATCATAGCGTACGTGGTATAAATTGGTGTAAACAATAAACAAACATGCGATTTCAGCTATCCCGAAAGATTTTCTATCATTTATTGAAAAGTTCCGTTTCCTATCTCTGTTCTTCATCATATCTTCACCAAACTAGAAAGGGTTGAAATCCTAAAATGCTCTTCCGAACCATGCATCGTACACATTTTTATTTTTTCATTTTACATCGACAGGAAGGATTTATATGATTATTAGGGATAACTCAAATACTAGTCATCAGATCTCAATCAAATTTAAATGGGAATACACGACAAGCATCAGCTATCGAATATAAAACGAATCATCAAAATCGGTACACCCAGTACAAAGTTAAGAGGCAACAAAAAAAATACAGTCGAATTGATACCTCCTCCTTTTTTGGAAGTCGGTTAAAAATGGCGAAGACAAAGTATGTCGATGGTAGCTTGTTAGGTAAAACTCATAATAATTATACCAGCAGCGTAAATACTGCTATTGCACCAAGAATCTAATAGATAATTAGTTAATTACCCGTATGAAATGTCTCTAGGTACATACACATTTAGGTGACATTTTCAACGATAGAAACGCTGTGCAAAATGCGGTATTATCAGCGATAGTCATTAAATTTTACGGGCTGTACAGAGTGTACGAAAGGTAAGAGATGTGTAACTATAATCCTAACCTATGAAATATAACTAGGCTTTGTTGTAACGTTAAAATACGCGAGTCAACCGCTTATCGGTGTTAAGGCCGCTATCCCACTGGCGTTTTACGAGCGTTGACGCTTCTCCAACGTTTGCGCAGCGCCATCGTTGCGCAGGCGCGACGTTAACGTCGCAAGTTTCTAGTGGCAAGCGTTACATCCGCTAACGTCGGACAGATGCTGCGATTTGAGGTGTATAATCAGAGACAAAATGGATTCCGACGAGGAAACACTACTATTGGCTTTACTACTTCGACGACAATTACGTAACAGAAAACGAAAGTATCATTGTCAATTTTGGGAACATTCTTTATGGTCCAATCATTACAAGAAAGTGAACATTTCGCAAAGGAACTTAATAATATTTAAAATAATGAATCGGGAAATTATAAATATTTGCGAATTTCGGAACCTACATTTAACGAACTTTTAGAAGTGATTCAAAATGACACAGTATTTAGATCATAGAAATATGTATAATTTAGATACCCACTAATCTCAGAGATTCACACACAGACAGAGCGGGACGGCGTGGTTGTACCTTTTGCCAAAAAGCAAGAAACTTGCGACGTTAACGTCGTGTCTGCGCTACGTTGGCGTTTTACCAATAGAAACTCACGACGCGCGACGTTAACGTCGCGTCTGCGCATCGATGGCGCTGCACAGACGTTGAAGATGCGCCAACGCTTGTAAAACGCCAGTGGGATAGCGGCCTAATATGTACCTATGAGCAGAAAGGTTCATACTGTCATAACAATAAAATAAGTATGCCTACATTACACGTGCATGTGAAATGTGTTCGTGAGTAAATCACATGGTCATTTGAACAACTAGATAAACGAGATTAATTTTATCTGTTAGCGGGTCAAAACGGGTAATGATAATAACAATATTACTAGCTAACAATTTAGCTAGGCTGCCACATAAAACAGTTGCAACATAAAAAATGCTTTTGACTCGTAACACGGTGTGAATTGTCATACATTTCATGTCGTAATATCCTTTCCATTTTCCTCAGCGATTTGCGACATGCGCAAGATTACAAGATAACTGTTTTTATTTTTCTTCCGGTTTTAGATTGGCACCCACCACGTGGACTAATTCTTTGCTTAGACGTGAAAACGTAACAAATAAACAGAGTTACTTTCGCATTTATAATATTAGTAAGAAATCTCTTTGGCAAGTAGACGTCTTGATCTAGGTTTGTATGCAAATCGTCTTAGGCAGTAACCTTGACCACCCATCACACTGAAATTATGAATGCGAAAGTTTGGAGGTGTGTCTCAATCAGACCGTAACAGCTGAACGGACAAATGTTGTGCAGAGGTGTTTAGTATCCTACATTCGTTGAAAATAGTAGTTACATGGTAACTACATATTATATCGCACAAGTTTGGGGTTGTCATAAATGTCAAATAACAAATAGAATGAAGTGTAGATAAGATATTTGTTACACTGCAGCGAAAGGGCATTTGCTTGTAGGTACTGTAAATTATGTCTTGAGACTCTTGATAATTATTTCCTGATGGATCTTATCTGTACTGAATATCTTTATCATCAGGCTGTTACGAATACTATAAACGGAAATAACATTCTGATTCTCGGGGTAGCTTTGTTATATAATGGTACTGAACAGTCCCTGGTAATGCTAGGTTTTCCTTTTCACTCTTATTTGAATTATGACAGTGGTATGTTACTTACGTAGCAGTCGTTCAGTTTGTTACGGATTCCCAGTATCACCCTAGGCATAATTTCAGTCTGCATCATTCAATAGTTATCCCCAAAGTAAACGGCCATTATTATTCAAACATTTACAAAGAAACCCGATTTATCTTAGCCCGACTAGGTCCGAGGCTAGCATGCTAGCGGTCATCCGCACTAAGTAATTCAGCGGGTTGCATAACCGATACTTGTTTTATGCTATAGTGAACTTGGACATAATGTACGGCAGTTTTGTAACCCGTAAACACTGCTATTGCGCAACAAACAGCATTGCATTTACTTGATAGTGTGTTAGTGGCCCACTGTACATCAGTTTTAAAGTTCACAGTCGTAGTTGGATGGCATCGTGCCAGAGTTCAACTTTGGTACCAAAAAAAGAAAGCCTTTTTCGTCTCGTTTCACTTTTTTTGTTCCATTATTTCGTAATGCTCGTGAAATTGGATTAGCAAAGCTTACGTCTACGGTGAACAACGATATGGAGCTGTTCTCAGAATTTGTTTTCAATTTGCAGAATTATTCTAGGTAGTTATTACATCATTTGAAATCTAGCTCATGACTTGAGTGCATTTCTCACGATCTAATCTTGGCGGTACAGAGTTTGAGGAGTCTGTTGCTGTTGGTGCTCTTAATTACGTAGACTCGCTGCTGATATATTGCTTCTCCTTGTAACAATGAGCTTATAGGATTACGGACCGTTGTTCTAATATGTTAGTCACCTGAAAGTGAAGTCCACTACCACCTTGCTGATGCGGTATTTGACTAAAAAATCTAATAAGACCGTCAGATAGGTTTCCAAAAAAGATTGGAAAATATTTTTTATATTTCTCGTAAACAAAAATGACGACGACAGTACGTTGAACACTTATGTGAAAACATCACATTGCAGGCCCTACACTTGTTACCACGACGTGACATCACAAGCCCCCACTCCTGATCTTTGACGCTTTTTATCTTCGTTATTTTTTATTGATTTAGCATAGCATAATCAGCCTTTTAACGTTCCCACTGCTGGGACACAGCAAAAAATACGTGTCCAATATTTATCGATAATCTAACTGACGGACTAAATACGAGTAGTATCTCTAGTAATCATCCCTTTTAGCCGACATAATTTGCTTACGGCAAATTGTCTTAAATGAATGTCCGTATTAAAACAAAAAAAACGAACGCTTATCCACAAAGCTAGGCATTGACGACCATCAAAATGCTCATTGTTCCTCCTACGGAGGTAGTCCGGTGAGGTCCCATATGCCGTAGACTAGACAGCGAAAGTACCAGACACATCACTAACTAGTTGTACCATTGCAGGTTTTTCATCGTGACTTTCTTGTTCCCTCGCACGTGGTTGCTGTACGTGGCGAGCGTGTTGATCGGCGCGGGCGCAGCGGCGATATGGACCGGCCAGGGCAACTACTTGACGCTCAACAGCGATGCGGATACCATATCCAGGAACTCTGGAGTCTTTTGGGCTATGTTGCAGTGCAGGTATATCACTACTTTGTTAGATACAAAACCGCGTAACTAAACACATCAAAAGTATCTAGGGATCAACATATATTTTTGCAATAACTTTTCTCCTGATTGATATTAATTAAAATTTTCTTTAAGGATTCATCAAATAAAGTGTTTTCGTTTGTCACAGTAACGATAAACCAAGTCACCTTTGCATTAATAAAGAAATTTGCCATTTTCCTAATAAAGGGATTTTTGACATTTGAACCACTAACATTAAAGTTCGAAAAAAAGACTGAAATAACAGTTTTCTTTAAAATTTTATTGGGTAACTTAAACAATTAATAATCCGTGTTTCTACCGCGAACACTAACAACACAAGAACATCGGTTTGGCATACTCAAAATGAGTTCATCCAAATCACGCTGTGGAATGGCCGCCCATGTTCGTTGCAACAACAAAAAAAGGTCTTCTTGCGACTGGATACCCTCCATATTCGGCAGAGCTCTTCTCTGTAGCATATCCCATGCATGCTCAATCGGGTTCAAGTCTGGCGACTGAGCAGGCCAGGGCAGGACATTGATGTTAGCTGCGGCGAGAGTCTGTCTTACAACTCTTGCGGTGTGCGGTCGTGCATTATCATGCATTAACTGAAATAAGGGACCGATTTGCACTTGTAGAGGAACGATGACGTCTGATACAATCGTCTCAGCATAAATTTGAGCGTTGAGGTTGCCTCTGATCCAAATCAACTCAGTTCTTCCGCCGATCCAAATACCCGCCCATACTATGATGGTTCCACCACTATAAGGATGGACTTCCTGGCAGGATTTTAATCGCTGTTGGCGTCCAGGGGTTCTCCAGTGTCGTATACGTCTTGTATCCGGTCTCATACCAAAACGAGACTCATCAGAAAAGCACACGAAACGCCATTGTTCTTCTGCCCAATTTCTGTGTTCAAGAGCCCATTGATATCGAATCCTACGATTGTGCATTGCTATAGGTGGTACCCGTAGCGGTCTTCGGGAATGAAGGTTCACTTCATGCAAGCGGTTTCTGACTGTTTGGTCGCTAATTAAGTTCCC
This sequence comes from Hecatera dysodea, assembly GCA_905332915.2. NCBI lineage: Eukaryota > Metazoa > Arthropoda > Insecta > Lepidoptera > Noctuidae > Hecatera > Hecatera dysodea. Next base: position 7,764,973 of record HG995295.1, read on the forward strand.
TGAAGAGTGATGAAGCCTCACGGCTAACATCATGGCGGTTATTGTTGGAGCTCTTCGAGTTAAGATTTGAATGTATCGGTCTTGTCTCCGTGTGGTGCAGCGATACCGTCCTCCATGGCGCTCAGCCAAGGTAAGCGAAGAGCTCTGCCGAATATGGAGGGTATCCAGTCGCAAGAAGACCTTTTTTTGTTGTTGCAACGAACATGGGCGGCCATTCCACAGCGTGATTTGGATGAACTCATTTTGAGTATGCCAAACCGATGTTCTTGTGTTGTTAGTGTTCGCGGTAGAAACACGGATTATTAATTGTTTAAGTTACCCAATAAAATTTTAAAGAAAACTGTTATTTCAGTCTTTTTTTCGAACTTTAATGTTAGTGGTTCAAATGTCAAAAATCCCTTTATTAGGAAAATGGCAAATTTCTTTATTAATGCAAAGGTGACTTGGTTTATCGTTACTGTGACAAACGAAAACACTTTATTTGATGAATCCTTAAAGAAAATTTTAATTAATATCAATCAGGAGAAAAGTTATTGCAAAAATATATGTTGATCCTTAGATACTTTTGATGTGTTTATTATAGTTTTTCCCATAAGGCCTAACTTGGAATGAAATCTATTCTTATATTATAAAGCTGAAGAGTTTGTTTGTATGGTTGAAAGCGCTAATCTCAGGACTTACTGGTTTGACTTCAGAAATTATTTTAGTGTTGTTTAGCCCATTTCTCGAAGAAGGCTGTATAACGCAGTGTTCTTTTTTCCGACAGCCAAGAGAAATAAGTCGCGGGCACAGCTACTAACGCAGTATTGTATGGTCATTATGCAAATTATTGTGCTCGAACCAAATTAGCTTGTGTTGCGTTGGAATCTCAGAGATAGAATCTTCCAATTATTTCTGCTACAATATTCTAGTAAGAATTAGAAAACCTATCATAAAATATGAATAAAAATCTTGTTAGCATCTAAATTGCTCAATTAGCTTATAGATTTTATTTGAAGTCAATGACTAAGATTTTAGAACGTTTCAGCACGCAAATCTTAATCGATTGCTTTCTCTTTGCAGCATGTTTTTCGGCAATCTTTTCGTATTTATCAAGTTCCAAGGCAAGACCCAAATTGACGTTGAGACAAGGAATGTGGTGTTCGGTGCGTTGACGGGAGTCTGTGCCGTCGGCTTAGTTTTCCTCATGCTCCTTCGACCAGCTAAGCGCATGCCTAATATCGAAGATGCCAAGGTAAACCGCACCCTGCCCCATTGACATAATGCATATTTTACAACTAAACCACGGCCGACTAGCTCTTAAATAAGATTTTATTGATCCACCTTGGTGATGTTTTTGGTATTATCCGATAATTCAAATACAAATTATTATGAACGCAAGGAGAAATCGAGAACAGCAAGTTTCAATTCCCTTGATCGCGTTTTCTTTACTTTAGCGTGGGATTTTTATGAGGCAGTTGTATTGAGGGCTAACGGGAAGTTAAATGGCAGGTGGGGCAATGGTCACTGAGGGCCTTAAATTGTAATCAATCGGCGTCCCATACCAACATCGTTTTTATCGAGTCAAGGTAAAGCCCAGATTTTGAAAGAACATTGCCCTTACTTGATGCCTGACGGTTGCCAACTTACAAATGCGGAAGCACAAGAATAAGGGCCTACAACTTAAAATCAACGTCCATAAGTTGTTTTAACACATGGTTTATATGTTGTTGATGTTTTCAGGGAGAAATAGTGACACATGAAGTTCAGGAAAGCCCCATGGATGCATTCAAAGGTGCCCTGAAGTTGTTCTGTACCCGTGATATGTTGCTACTGAGTGTTACCTTCATATATACTGGTAAGTCACATCATTATACATTATGTAAATAGAATATCTCTCATATGATTTTCGAATTGACTCTGTAGAACTATCACTACCTAGATCAGTGGCCGTACTACGAAGTGCCAATGCTATCAAGATTCAGTGTGAGGGAAAGGGATGGTGCTATTCGTCTTGTGTAACTCCGTCTCTCTCTGACACAGGAATCATGATGGATTTAAGAAGAGCAGCAGCAATTGTAGGACACAGTAGTCATTGGAAAAATTTCACCACACCTATGTCAGGAACTGAAAAAAAAAACAAAAAAAGAAAAACATTGTAGTTTATTTCCTTATAAAACCTATAGTGAAATGGCTTCTTGGTTGATTATTCCAAGAATCTGGGATCATTGACTGCCAGTCACATGGCCCCACATGAATACTAATGAAATTGTCGAAGCCAGATATTTATTGTTCACGTTATACAATAAAATAGAGAAAGAATTCAAGGTCCTCACGACTTACTAATAATATTCCGATTCTATTTTAGACTGTCTTATTTTAAAAATATTCGATAATGGTTTATTCGCCCTCCAAAAGTTAGTTATATACATATACTAGCTGACCCGGCAAACGTCGTTTCCCACATAAAATAATAAAAAAATTATTAGGGTGATGAAAAATAGATTTTTTTGCGATTCGCCACCCTAGCCGATATGCACGCTAAGATTCACGAAAATCGGTCGAGCCGTTTCGGAGGAGTTCAACCACAAACAACGTGACACGAGAATTTTATATATAAGGCGAGAATTTTATATACATACAAAGATATATTATTGGCCCGGTCAGGTAAACAGATCAGATCGATGTCAGTCAACCGGTTTAGCAACGAATCTGCACGTTAATTAGCTTTGCTGTGGGTATGCAGTTTACCTATAAGAAATGTGAATGTCAACGTATTCCAATTGGGCGGCATTTTTGTTGTTTTATTGTTTAGAAAAAATCCAAAACCTGATGAAAGACTAATAAACTTGCTGTTTTAAGAAAATCACCGAAATTAATGAAAACGAGCCAACTGCTAGGCTATTGTTACAGAGCATGTAATAAATAGAAGTACCAAATTAATGTCAGTTCCTTAACCGCATAATAACATAAAAATAATGCATAAAATAATGTCAAGGCAATTATGGATTATTATATGTTAGTTTAAAAAAAAAAACAACTTAAATTTACCTGCCTAGCGTTTTTCCAACTAAGTAATCGTATGTTTGGATCGGCTTCAGTTAAAATGTAACCACTTACTAACCTTGAATTCAGTATCCTTAATTATAATAATTAATTGAGGGGAGTTATGAACGATAGACAGCTTACTTGAGTTTTTACGTTTGCTAAATTGTACAAAAACAAGACCTTTTTAGAAGATTATTTAGATCTCCTCTTGGTCCAACCGCAATGCAAGTACAAAACTTCCGTCACCTCCTTTGTTGCCTGTCGTGCACGTTCACATGCACCTTCCAGATTTAAACAAGGCCAATCATAACTATACAGGTTGCTAAATAAAGGTAGGACAACATTTAATTTGAGCCAATAGACAAGAAAAGGTTAACACTGTCCCACAGTAGGCAAAGAGAGGCGAAATAGAAACAAGAATTGATCAACTGACTTCGTTTTTGTAACCGTTAATTTTCCTTATTTCGTAGTTTTCCCTAACAGAACCCAGTGGTCTCTTAGATTATCTAAGTACGACATGACAATGCATACAAAAAAAAGGAAACCATTATGGTCGGATAACCTTCAGGCTATCGTGTTACCTATATGTTAAATGTTTAATGATGACGTTCAAAAGTGCCGTTTAATGGCCTAATTGAAATAAACGTTTTGACTTTGTGTTAGTTTTCACTAACACTGGATTACATGGATGTATGGCCTCGGATTAGCCCTTTGTCTAGAAGTTGGAGTATCCTGTTATTAGTTTTCCTGAAGAGTTAGGCTGAGGTGTGACCTACAGACCGCCCTGATTTCGCCGGTTATATTGGTTTCCGAAAAGGAATAACATACCTCAAATAGAATATAGTTTGTTTTAATGAAACATTCCAATCCAATCGAACTATCGTATTTCAAAGTGACCAGAAATAAAACTAGGCAACTTCATAGGTAAAGTCTTCTGAAATATTTGACAGTGGGGATGAATCAATCATACTTCTAGAGTAGAGCTTTCTTCACTTTGTTCAACGTTATTTTCATAATTTTCAGGTGTGGAGCTGTCATTCTTCAGCGGTGTATATAGCTCTAGCATCGGCTTCACACTGTCCATGGGCGAGAATGCTAAACAACTGGTTGGCTTGTCCGGAGTCTTCATTGGTATGGGGGAAGTGCTCGGTGAGTTGACTCAATGCCAATTTGAATTTTGTGTCTTGATTCGATATATTTTAAATTACAATGATTTATCGCTCTCGAATGGTGCAAATAATGTCGTTGTGAATTTTATGAACATTGAAATTGTGTGAAATTATGCGACTAGCTTGAAAGCATTGTTTTTTTGTATTGAAGTAGCAAATATTGATGCATATCTGTTATTATTTGATACTTATTACAGAATAGGTACGGACTAATTTATATCTTTCAATTTTATTATTACTTCACATTCCAAGTAGATATTCCACGTTCAAAATCAGTATCAATAAATAAAATAAAAATGCGTTTAAAATTTCTAAGGTAGCTCATTCCGTAAAATGTCAATTCGTTGTAAATCTTTGTCCAATTGTCCATTTCGTAACAGTAATTTATAATTAGCCAACGCCAAGCCTGTTACTTATTAACAGTTTACCTTTGTATTGATTTGTTATCGGTTTAATGCAATACATACTTGATAATGTTAAAGAAATCCTTTTAAAATTAATCTTGAGATTAATTTTAAAGCAATAGTTTGGGTAAACATGTTTATATTGAGTAATCAAAACCGTTAAATACCAAATAGATAATACTCAAGAGGATATCTAGATTTTACCTACTTATTCATTAGTTCTTGGATTGTGTAATTAACTTTAAAGTCACATATGAGCCAATAACAGATAAATGTTTATGTGACACCAATATGCAATATAATTTACGCTTTATGTCATACGTCATAATATGTATTATACCTAATTACACAATGTTTGCATAGACATGAATAATTTTATGGTCTGCGCTAAGTATATTATTAATTGCTCCGTGCAAATGACAGTTCAAGTATTATTATGTTGAACTTAAAAAAGAAGTAGGTATGTATAAGATACGATAATTAAAATTAATATTTCCCAGTAGCTATTATTATGTGTACACTTGTGATTCCCCAGCTTAGAGCTCATTACCCACATACAAAAACAACCTCATAACTAGTGACACGGACATTTTTTTTCTGGATGGGAAATCATCAAATGACTTCTCCCGCTCTGGGTGGAGCGGAAGGGAGTGTCAGACTCTTACTGACTAAAACAAACCCGTGATCCTTCTAATGCCCTTTGCGTTCCAGGGCCGCGGTGACTCTTTCGAACAAATTTCGCAACCCTAGCAAGCACTGAAGTGAGACCGTGGCACGGACGTATTCTGTTGTTCTTTACACACACAAAGAATGATTTGTTTTTATTAAGTTACAAAGTTTAATAAGTATATTATTTAAATTTTTGGTACACTATTACATGTACATAGATTGAAAAATAACCCCGCGTAATAGTTTTATATACACTAATATTATAAAGAAGAAAGATTTGATTGTTTTTTTGTTTGTTTGTTTGCATTGAATAGGCTATGAAGCCGATTTGAAAAATTCTTTTATTGTCGGGATGCTACACTGTCTCCGGTGAACATAACATAGGCTTTATTATATCCCCATATTCCCACGGGAACGGGAACTACGCGGGTGAAACCGCGGGGCAATGCTAGTACCTAAATCAATAAATAAAAGACAATATCATCGAACTGAATTTAAACTACCGACTTTTCTTTCCAGGAGGTGCTCTGTTCGGTATCCTGGGCTCAAAAACGACTCGCTGGGGCCGCGACCCGATCGTGATCATGGGCTACTTCATCCACCTGGGCAGCTTCTTCCTCATCTTCATCAACCTGCCCACCGTGGCGCCGTTCGGGGACACCAACGAGGTCTCGTACATCACCCCGTCTCCTGAACTGGCCATGTTCTGCAGTTTCCTTCTAGGATTCGGAGATGCCTGCTTCAATACTCAGATTTACTCGATACTTGGAGGCAATTACTCGGATAACAGTACTTCTGCGTTTGCGCTGTTCAAATTTACTCAGGTGAGTTTGTTTTGAATGTTATTTTTTACTTCAGTTTAACTGTATAAAGGACAAAACGGTTTTAACTTTAAGAGCAGATTTGTTTTTGAGAGCTGAAATATGTGTGATTAAATATTTAGGTACCTACCAAACAAAAAGCGAGTCACTAAAACAGTTGATGCAATTAGTATTTATCTACAAATACATAATTATAACAATGTTCTATCCGTCGTGATTTCTTGGAATAAATCTTGATATAGGTAGGTACGATTGACGATACAAAAGGTCATGTATCAGAATGAATTATAGAGGAAAAAATTACGTTGCTTTGTTGTCAGTGCATAGAGATAACCTTCTTTTTGCGGAAGTAGGTTAAATGAGGATATTCAATACTAAACTATGCAAATAAGGTATACTTCTAAACTATTATTATTCGAATCGCGTAAACTGGGTAAAAGGCTTTATCGAGAAAATTGATTGTTTTGTTGCCATGATATCGATCGTTAGTAGTTTTGTGGTAAAAACATGTAATTAGCGCATAATGAGTATGCGATCATTAATATTAAATTGTTTCTCATATTGTGTGACGAATTAAAACATTTACCGGAGCTTAGCTGATGATTGCATTCATTTAAACAATTGTTTATCTTTTTTGTTCCACTGTTGTTGTGATTGTAATTCTATCAAGTTGTAAACACATGCGTCATCTAGTCAGTTTTGCCGAACAATCACTTGGCTAGTGCAACTTACATATTACTTTATTCTTTTGTTCAGCGTGCATTGCAATATAACAATGAAATTCCTTATATTACCGTGGTTGTAAATCGCTAAGATCACAATTACCAAGGCTAAATCTCATCTAAATTAGCCCGTTGTGTCCCCGTGCTCAGCAAACGCCACTATACGCCAGTGTATTTTGCAAAGCGTTCTAATTAAACACTGGTCAAGAACTGACACTATTGAACATATCCTCTTTGGGCTCCACATGGGCAGACATATAATACATAGGTGCAGGTCCAACTTAAGACATTTGAGACAGTTTCTAAATACACAAATTTCTCTTTCCAGTCACTAGCAGCAGCAGCCTGTTTCTTCTACTCATCGAAGGCCTTCCTGTCAGTCCAGCTGACGATCCTCGGCATCCTGGCGTCACTGGGCACCGCTAGCTTCGTGCGCGTGGAGTGGGCCGCACGAGCCCGCGCGCGCGCGCTGGCGCTCGACGCCGATGACAAGGGCTCGCCCACCACGCACGCGCTCGCGGACAACGCGCTACACTATGACTGAGAGGTGGAACTGGCTGAGTATTAGTGGTTCTAGTCGAAGGATTTACTCTATGTAATGGTTAACGGTAAAGTAAGATTTGAAAAACTGGGCAGTTCTGGAAATATTACATACATATGGGTCGAATTGATAACCTCCTTTTTTGAAGTCGGTTAAAAAGGAATGCCGCATAGCGGCTAAGAAATAAAGGCGTTGTCTATGTCAATGTTACGATGGGCGCCTCACGGAGTTATATGCATTTTTAAATCGTTATGAGTGTAACTCGAATAAAAATTGTCCGTTTAAAAATTCTTAACAGCGTTCTAAAAAACTCTTAAAATTGAGTAAATCCTCCACGTTTCTAAAACCATTGATATTTCAGTGTGTCTTAGGTGACGGCAAATTCGGGCAGCCCTAGGCAGCCTTAGTAAAGATGTGTAAATAAGAGTAAACTTACTGTAGGGACATATTTAAAAAAAACTTTAACAACTCTAAATTATGATAACGCGTAGTGGTTCGTTGTCAAAAACTATTGTCGATGCGCCTGTTTTAAACTTTTTTGAAAAAATCCTTTATGTTTTGAGTAAGTATCGAATTGTGCAAGCGCAGTGACGATTTTTGTGTCGTATATACATACGTAGTTTTAACTTTTAACGGATTTTAAATATTTGGTAAGTATTGAAATTGACTTCTCTTGAAAAGTAATCAAATCGCATTCGTTTCTATGAATCTATGGAAGTATTATTACTATATTTGTTTTAGAAAACGAAATTACTGACGACTTTATTGATAAAGAAAGCTTTTACTAGGTGCTAATTTTCTTTGTAGTGTCAATTAAAATAATAATGAGAATTACGATATACTCCTAATGCTGGCTGTGTCGCAGTGAACTCCAGTGCGCATACGCAATTTTTGTTGTACTTGCGAGGCGATCTAGCATAGATGAAGCTTTATCGCAGTGCGCGAATATTACCGATTTAAAATCGGGAAAAAATACACTTCTTAAACGGTACCTACTGCCTGTCTATTCTGTCAAATTCTCACCGTGAACACTTAGGTGAATTGCAAGCTGTAAATTATTTGTGAAGGAGTGAGAGGATAGCACAATCGCACTGCAGATGATAAACTATCGGTCGACTAAATCTCGTGTGCGCACTGACCCTTTTTAATTAAATAAATGTTTCACCATTCATGGACCATGGCGCATCAGTAGTATAGTTTGTAATCAAAATACAACAAGCTTTAAAGTGATAAATGATAATGATTTATCAAATTTTTGATAAAAGTTACACATTGAACGAAACAGGGAATAATTTATTGTTTTGTGTCCACATTTAAACTTCAAATGATTGGTTTCTGTAATATGAAAATGCATATTTATATTCATGTATGGACGGCAAAGTGTGGTGCTCTATTCATTCTACTGTGAGTGTAAAAAGTGTAAAAATATTTTTGTATAGAAAGTAATATATATGAAGATATGTAAAATATTGTATAAGGACCTAGTCACGAAACTCGAGGTTATCTAAATGAAATTACAGAATTTATAAAATCAACTAATGTACTTCTATAGTAAAACATTCCTTGTGTATTTTCTCCATTTTAATTTAATTTGTAAGATAGTATTAAGTATTTTGATATCAGTTAAATATATTATTTTCATGCTTTTAATTTAACATTCCTGAATGTCTGGATGCCTATCGGAGTTAATAGTATTTCGATGCTGATGTTACATACTATCTAGTCTTATTTTCCTATTCTAAAATAACAGTTCACTGTACTAGTAAGCAATTTGTGGAATACTATTGAAAATAAAATATTTTAATAACAAATGTATAGTTTCCATACAAAAATATCTTTATATTTCCTGTTACAAGGTTTTTTTTAATTCAATTTGTAATGTTTTAAATAGATGGTAAGATTCAGTAGCTTTGATGGGAGTCAGCATAGACATTTATTATTTATACATATTGTTTTTTTTTCAAAATGTTGAATTTGGAAAATACTCTCAAAAAAATAAAAACAACAAACAAAAATAATTTCAATACAGATTCAGAGACTCAGTTTCTACCCATTTGCAAAACTTCGTTTGTTTTATTCTTGTGCTTATTCCTTACAGATTTTGAAAGTTTGATCATTTTTAACTAAAAATAATCAGGATAACAAAACAAAAACAATCAGTGTACTCCATAACTATTTATTATACATTAAGTAATATGCTACATAACAAATATTAAATACCTAATACTATTTACTGGTACTGTCACTGTCTTCCCCACCAAGTTTAAAGTCCATGGGTTTGTCGTAGCCCATCATTTTGGCATAATGCAGTGGGTCAGAGAAGTGCCTTGCTTCCACGAAGAGAGGTGTTCCTTTGGCTTTCAAGGTAGTAAATGCACCAGGAATATCAGGGACCTCAACATCATCCACTTTGAATTCAAGCTGAAATTAAAAAAGTTTGTTAAATATTGTTTAATTTTTTTATTTTTTTTTATTCTATTAATAGTAATGCAGCTTGGTATTATCTGCAAAGTCCTTAATCTTGGAAATGAATAAATCAATTCTAATTTAACTTTTCAGCCTTAAGCTCACACAAGTTTAGCGAATTAAGTGTAAAAAGTTGAGAACTTATTCAAAATAATAAGACATTTAAGACAAATAAAGACTTTTCTATACTGAATAATGACTCTTACTTTCTCTGTGAAGCTAACACTCTCTGTAACTTTAAAGTGAAAACCTATTTTCGGAATGATGTTGTTACTAAAATAGATGTAACATATTAAATTCCACATTCACTTGTGACTCATTAAAAATTGTAAAGACCAGATATAAATCAATGATATCTTCAAAATCAACAATAAACTTTGGTCAGTAACAATCTATATAATTAAAAGGTATGGGTAGGTACTGCAGCAGCTATTTAGCCTCATTTGGAAAGGGGTCTGTTTATTTTTAATAGATATTGTCATCTGATAAACCATTTACTACATTATTATTAGTATTTTGGTTGTTTAAAATAAACATCAAAACACTGTTCACAATATTTTCTTTTAAGAAAACCCTGAAAATATTTTCACCTAGCTAGGACACCACATTCAGCAATAAAGACATCTTACTAATATTTGGTTGATCTAATAAATATTTTGATTAAAACAAAACTATACACACCTTTTTCTTTGCTAGGAAGAAATTGATGGTGGTAGCAGTATAAGTTGATGTGTCAGGGTCATAATGTATTTCTGTTACATATTTCTTAGTTATCACATGAAGGAGTATAGGCGTGACGAATGTGAAGAAGCCAACCACCGAGCACAGCGCGACGATCAGTGAAGTACTGCCTATTGTTGACGCCTCTCTGATGATTATAGGTTGTGCCAGCAATCCTGCCGCACTAGAACTCAGTGAGAACACTTTTACACCCTTTATCTGAGGCGTAAGTGGACCGTAATATATACACTCCAGCTTGTTATCTTCATCTTTCAGTTTTATTGAATAATCCCTGCTTAATGCACTGGTAAGGCTGCTGATAGATTTTAATTTTGAGGTTATTTGTGTGTGAGTGAGAGGTTGGACTAAACGTCTACTGTAGTTGAATGAACTTTGTGCACACAAACGCAACATTTTACCTTAACTTTAACTTTATTAGTTAGTAAATGATACAGCCACAAGATCCATTGAGAATTTACAATCGATGAGAAATTGACATAATTATAGAAAAATAGTGACAGTGACAGGACAAACAATAACAGTGCAACTGTCAGTGTCTGATTGACATTTGACAGTTAGTTTTAGGTTCAGAAACTACAATACTACAACTACAAGAAATTATGTAGATAAATATTTATACATTTCATTCATTCCCTGGTGGCTTAACAACGTCCATTTCGGTTAATTTTCTTCACGGAAAAGAGCTGGTTCTTAGGAAATCAGTAGTAGAAACACGTCCTAAACAAAACGCATCTGGCTGGCAGCTGACGTTTCAATTATCTGAGTCTGAATGAGCACTATCTATCAGAGGAATCGAAAGTAAGGTACAATTTCCAGTTCTCTGGATTTTTTCCAAAGGCGGTGAAAAAGACAATAAGAAACAATTGAGTACGTTTCTTGAGATAGCAACTTTATTTCTATTAAAAATAAAATAATGTGTCTCCCTCTATCTTCATTTTCTCATTTGCAGGTCACATTCACACTTTATCGTTAGAGTTGTTTCACTATATATGATGTTTTGTCGGGCAGTTATCAACATCATAGCAAATACCAGTTTCCGTGTCCAGAACCATAGAATCAGGGCAGTCACACCTCGAGAATCCACAGACAGTTCCGACTAGCGTTTCTTCAGGATGTTCACAAGTTTTTTGAGCTGGCCAGTATGTTTGGGAGCAGTTGCTTTCTCTTTGAATCATCCATTCCGGACAACTCTCTACACCTAGAAGTCAAAATTAATAATATAATCATACGATTTGATTAGACAAAATAGAAACCTGTATATTTTATATTAATACTCAGGATCATAAGATTCACTACCCCATCATGGCCATCCCATATAGATTATGACTGATTGGTACTAAGGGCTTCACTATTGAAATATGATTTTATTTATTGCACATTGCAGTAAAGACAGATTCCGACGGGTATAAAATAAAAATGTTCCAAAGCGAGAGTAGGTATTCTAATGATCGCCTAATGCTAATCGTTCGTCAAAGCATTAATCTTACAGACATGGACAAATACGGGGCTTATTGAAAGTACTGTTTAGATAGTTAAGTGTCTCAACTCTGGGGCATGGATAGGTGAATAAATATTAACTAATCGGTGATAACTTGTTGTTATAAAGTAACCATAGAGTTAATATGCTCCTTCCTCTACATACAACTCTACGCTTTGGATCAGGGTACTAGCTCTTGAACTTCCTTGGTCAATCGATCAATAGTCAACGCATTGTGGGTGTTTGAATAGATACTCACATGAATTATTGTGCCACAAGCAATGTCCCAACGTCGACTGATTATAAGACGAAACGAAACTCACGCTAATCATGAAGAAAGTCCACTTGATCATTATGATTAGACCTGTTGACTGGACTAGATGCATCGCAGTACTAATTGCTTTTATACTAATATAACAGAAGCCGCTGCTAACATTGCCTCTGAAACCACTGTTTACACCACTGACCAATCGAACAATGCTATTCGATGGTTCTACAATAGACCTTTGTCTATTCAGCGTCTTTTAAAACAATGAATGAGGTCAACGGTAACAAAAATTTTATTAGAGTGGCATTATATTACGGGATCGAGCAAGCCAGGGGTGATAACGAGTAGGTATGTGCGTGTTATTTTATTTTAAATTAGTGCTTGTCTAATGACCGCACCTCATCACTTTATTATTTTACTCATTTTGCGTCAGAGTAAGATAAAGGGTCGATTCATCGGCCTAAACAAGCATAAATGAATGGCGACAATGCTGCTATCTACCAGCCGAACAAACACCGCCTATTGATTTAAGTTTATCTGTTCGCAAACAACGCGCGCGCGTCCTCGAGCACGGACGACGTGCCGTGAGCCAGATATACCATAAAGGCTATAAAAGGAACCACATGACCAAACCCCTAGATAAATCTTTAACTTAAATATCATATTGCTCGCTTATCTTCCGCCAAACACCAGCAAAAAGCGCGATTCTGGGTATCTACCTACCGATAAGGATCGGCGTATAATATCTTCATTTTATTTCTCTCCATCAAAAAAATAAAACGCAGCCAAAATACAGAGTGGGGCATTAGCATTAGTCGCAAAAACTAAGTATTATTTAGCCGTGGCTATTAATTGCTATTCGATGTGCAGAATATACACCGCAAGCTTAGGCCCGCTTAAAAAAATTAAAGGATGCGCCAACTCATAGCCATCAAAGGACAGGTAATTATAACTTTCAAAATACCTATGATCTATATCTCATAAAAGTATTTTAAGTTTTAACTCAAAAGTTTTAAATGAATGAATAGTAGCTTTAACAATGATTTTGGAACTACCTGTGATGATAAGGTAGGTAGAATTTGAAGTTTTGCAGTTTATGATTAATAGCCCTTAATTAAGTACCCACGACTGATACATTTTTAACCGACTTCAAAAAGGAGGAGGTTCGCATTTCGGCAGGTATGTTTTCTTCTTCTATGTATGTACAGCGATTACGCCGAGATACCTATCTGATCCGATTTACGTGGTTGTTTTTTTATTCGATGATGAATAGTTGCCATTTGGTCCCATAAGAATTTAGTTCAGTTTCTTCGAGTAGGTACTTAGTTTTTATTTTATGAGCATTTTTGTTAATTTCAATAAATTATAGCATATCTGTTGGGTTAGCTGAAATCGCATGTTTGTTTATTGTTTACACCAATTTATATCACTGACGCTGTGATGGGTATGTTTAGCTGGGAGTGAACCACTGTGTCAATTATATCCGTATTGAAACTAGGTATTTAAAATCTATAAAACTTTACCTACCTACTTCACACATAGGTAGTTTGTCAATCAATAGTTTGTCGATCAATATTACTCTGCCTTGTCGGTATACGCATTTGTACAATAGACAGTGCTTATAATGTGTAAAAAATATGTCCACCACCATAACGACATTTTAAATTAAAAGTTTCTCGGCCACTCCTAAGTTAACCTCGTAGATAATACGGTAAACCTTTCCCGCCAACTCAAAAGCCCTGTAAAAGCTTTTAGTTACATTCGATGCTGATTACTAACTTATAATTAAAGGCATAAAGTTTAAATTGGAGTAACGGATGTTGTTGTTTCAGAGAAAGAAATAACATGTTTTAGTCTCTGTCTACTAAAGTGTTATTATACCCATCTCTTTTACTCGCTGTAAGAAATGAGCGACAAAGAGATTTTGTCTCTGTCGTTGGTTTAGTCGAGTTTCTGAGTTGAAGGAGTATTGTCGTTTGTTGCATTCGCGGCGCAAGTTTGTTTACTTTTGTAAAATAACCGAATAACTATGGAACTGACGTAAAAGGATTGTTTGAAAGTGATGTGACTGGAACAGTGATACTTCTCGCTGTTATTGTAATATAATTTTCGTTAAAATGGAGACCAGGCGATTATTTTGGACTGTATTTTTGGGAGTTTTATGCAGAGTGGAGGCGGGCATGATGGGCGATCAGTGCGACTGGACTGGCAGGTATGTTGATGTTGAAAGCTCTATTGTTTGGCATACTTTTTATTCACTAATTTGAATATGTAGAATCAATCTAGTAGGTAATTAGACATAATTGTTCCTATTGTCCATAGTGTTCTTTGAATTATGTTGCTATTTTTATCACGATAGTTTACGTGGTTCTAATTAGTTAGAATATTGACTGTTTACTTAAAAAAGGTATTTGTAGGAATTACGTAAGCCACCGAAGGTACCTATGTTAACCTTATAAGAAAACTACATTATGTGAATGCGTTGGTACAATATCTAGGTAGGTACAATTAATTTAAAGCAACTATTCGACTAAATACATAGTTCAATGTTTGTTAGTAACTCCAATATGGACAATTTGACATATGGGTACCAACTAACTGGGAACTTAATTAAAGTAATTTTGCACCTCGTCATTCACATAGTACTGCAACTATGAACCTATGAGTGCTTACATCTTTATTACAGGTACTCGTTTTACAGTTTTTTAAAACGGCATAATATGTAATATCTACGAAAAAATCTAAACTGATAATATCCAAAGTCCACCCTATGATGTCAGCCTACCGCAGTCCTCTCGTCAAAACGCCTCCAACATCTACCTCTTTATTAATATATAATATACCTACATAGGTACCATTGATATTGATATAAAGCAATTTTATAAAAAGTACACGTGACTTGATAAATCCTACTAATATTATAAACTCGAAAGTTTGTAAGTATGGATCGATGTTTGTTACTCTTTCACGTAAAAACTACTGAATGGATCTTTATGAAATTTGGCACAGTGAAAGATTATAGTCTGGAATAACACATTGGATTTTTATCCCGAGGCAGGTATGTTCCCTTGGGATACTTTTCGACATTCACCCGGGCGGAGCTGCGGGCGACAGCTAGTACATAATATACATACTACAAAAACGGCTCATCATTAAATTCAAATCCAGAAAAAAAGAAGGAATCCAATAAGTATGGCGAATTCGCGCGGAATCCATCCCAATAAGAGAATTAACAATCCCGCCCCGGGGCAAAACATCTTGTCTGGGGGCAATTTGTTTAATAAAGCCAAACTTATTTCCATAGCATTTGCGATTGCGTGTCCTGTATTATTAACAGCTTGATGTTATTCAAATGAATCATTCATCGAATACCACGAAAGCACGACATTTTTATCATAACTACCCACATTATTGGTGCCGCCTCGAGGTACTGACTTCTTATAATTTGACCGTATATTTTGATGTTATCTCCAAAGACAATATTTTATAGAGCTGCTGCAGGGGACTGACAATTAGTCAAAAAAGTAATTATGCAGAAGAACCTCTAAATATTAGTCATTGGCTCACTTTTCAAACTAGCAGATTTTATAATCTTATCAAAGCAACTACATATATTTGCGTTCGATCAAAACTACTTTGTTTCTAGACACTCTTTGACAATCTTGTTATAACCATAATTACAATACACTGTACAGTGAAGGTAAAGTATAGATAAAAGTTCGTCTTAATTTTTAAGTAATGATTGATCGCGTTACAATCGGGTGAGCAGCACGAGCTCATTAACTCCCCCCACTCATAATCGATGTTCCGATGTCAACACGTTACAGCATAAAAATAAAATAATTGTTATTGTTAATGGGGCCCGGAAACGATGTCAAATGGGGGCTCGATTACGGAACAAAAATCAACAAGTGGGGTTTCCCTGCAGGGGCGGCGTGGGAAACCGATGTGGAAACTGTTCTCGTCAACCCTAACTTGTTTTGTACATGACCCTTCCGGCTAAAGGGTGGATCGCCCTTGACGTATCATGTACTTTATTGATTTAGGAAGATAGATAGAATTTCCTATATGTAGATATTATCGCGGGAATTTTGTGCAAAAGGACAATATATATAATAAAAAAAATGCTTGAACGATGGCCCACGATAAATTACATAACACAATGTATTACATTGTTGCCTATTAAAGAAAATACGTGCCTACACCACATACCACATAAATATTTTGTTAAAAGTTACTTATTATGAGAAAGTTCCACTATAACCTCGTTAGTAGGCAAAGTTCCCATCAGATAGTGTTTATTTTTCTAATAAACAAACGATCTGCTAACGACACGTTACCCCAGATGAATGAATCTCCAGCCCAGCGCTTTAGGAGTAACATGTCGCTATAAACATTTACATTACTATTAAAACTGTTCTTTACGACTCGACGCGGACAAAGCGTTAACATAGGTATCAATACAAGTAAAAAGAGAAATACGCGATAATATCTACGTCCATGAAAGTAAGCACAAAGATTAGCCGCGGAGAAGCTATCAATGCAGAGACTGCAATAAGCAAATTGTGTGTCAATGTACCAGCATCACTGTGAACATTGAGGAGCATTCAAGTTCATACATTAATATTTATTAGGGAGGGAGGAGTGAACGGAGGGGCCCGGGATCTGTTTATTATAATATCCTCCTATTAGGTATAACGCGTTCGCACGATATGCTCCAATCCGGCTGATTGATAAATGCTCAACGCCGATTGTACGAACCCTCTGAATCAATCTGTAGGGACTATTTATATCTATGGAAATTAAACTTTGACAATGGGGATGAATATTGAATTTCCTGTAACGTAGCTAACGCTATCCGGTTTTCTGAATGAAGAATCAGAACAAACTTGAATGGTTATCAGAACTTTAACTGGATGTAAACGGATTGACCCTCGCACTGACGTCAAAATGTGCACTGAATTATAATTGGCTAATTAAATTGCCCCACGCAAGTGCATCTTAACAACGGATGTGCGTAATGACTGTGACAACTGAATGTCACGAAAAACAAAACTTGGAATGATATTACAAGTCCAAATGTACACTCGAACATCTAAATGTAGCACTATTTGTCATAGTCATGTCTAATAAATGAGTTACATAAAACTTTAGCCAAAGTGTTTCAAACATATTTACAAAACACTTTTACCAGCTCTTCTGAAGAGCGAAAAAAAAGCTTCAACAATGAGACGAAGATAAGGCTTAAATGGTCGTATGAAGTTTTTATCTGACTGGCGCCTTTCAACACAATGTCTGACTGACTTGACTTCCAACAATGTTCATTGCAACTAAATAGATAAGTGCCCACATAAAAAAACTGGCATACAAATATTGCTTTAAAATTCCTATAATCTGTTAATATCCTCAAGCTACTCAACCGTTGATCGTCAATATAACATTCAAGCTTCGTTAAACCTACGATTTAGTATTTATATAATATAAATGGACCATTAAGAATGAAGTTTCAATATAATTCAAACCTAAAACTATATTATTACTATTAGACACATCTGAATTGTAGAACTAAGGGTCCTAGCCAGCAAATGTGCGATGAAGTGTGAGAACTTTTAATTAATGACACAGGGAAAACCCAGATATTAATAATAAGCTGTTTGAGATTTTTTTGGGGATAAAGAATCAAGAGTATAATGACTAGAGTCTTGAGAAGATTGGGACGTAATATTTTACCAGTAGGTAACTATGGCATATCTGAGTGAATCATCTAGTTATGTTTTGCAGAGAGGAAAGGAAGTTTTTGTTTAAATATCATTAGTTACCTACATCATAAATAGTGAGAATATCAAAATAGCATTACAGTTATAGATCATTACAGTTCTTGTTGTGCCATTAGTAACAAAAATACACTTTGTTATTTATGGGAAAATAATGTTTGCGGTTTTACTTCCTGAATTTGACCCATTTATTGAACGTAGCTAACCGCTACGGATGTCACTATCTCAATATTTGCGCAATGGTCAGCCACGATAAAAACATCAGATGGTGTATGTTGGATCGCGGAGCCGCGAGCTCTCACGCTCTCCACATGTTGAAGAACGTACGTTACGCTGTTTTACGATTCCGCCTGTTCCTGGAAGAAGTTCCCGTTCCATATTCCACAGAGGTTCATTATCATTAGTGATTCACAGCCCGGTGCCACGGCTGGGAGCTGGGACCGCCCAACTAGGACATTTCACATGGCACGGCCATGGGAACTTGTTGGAATATGTTCGTTACACCGAAAGAAAACAAGCATCACATGTTACTGGATGAAATCACGGTTATTTTTAAGCGACGATTGTTTTTATTCGCTCGCCAATTGAGGGCAATCAGTGACACGTGTTCCGCTCGAGACGCTCGCCTTAAGCATCTAGAGCTCGTTGATACTGCGTCTAGTCATATAAATGATCGTAAAACTAGACTACCTACTCAGATTAGGAGCACCAAATCATTGGTAGTCAGAATTCGTACCTGCGACGAACGATATCCTGGAGAAAGAGTTCTGACTATCCTTCAAGTGAACACCTACGGTTACTCGATATTCTAATTCGTTCCCAGATACTTGGACGATTCCCATTACTACTATCATCTTTAGCCCCATAACATATCTGCATGTAACTCTACTTATAGAGAATTTTTATTACGCTCTCAAGCTCCAATCACAGAGATAATGGGTGCACGTTAGCTGGTCGCTGAAGGGTAATCCAATGCTTGTACCATGTGCCCACTTATCTTTTTGTCGTGAAGTTCGAGAACATTCTGAGAATTGAATAATATCTGATGTTCACTAGTTTTTTGGCGTTGATTGTTGTAATGATTGTGACCTACTTCGATTGGTCTTAGTCACACTAAAGTACAAACTTGACTTCTTTATTTGAAAGAGTAGACTTGTCTAAATTGTCTTATTTCGAGAAGCATCTCTATCGAACAAGAACCCTCGCTGTTTCTAATAAGATGGTAATTCCTCAGTATAAAGCTAATTGTTTCGTTTCCATCGAACACGGCTTCTTTGAAACAGAACTAATTAACGGCGAATTGTAGGTCGGCATTGTGTCGATGGGTCAATGAAGCCTCTCTTTGTGTCGCTTCTGTTTACTCTTTCAATTCGTTCCCGGAGTTGTTCTGTTTCTACGATCATTATACAGGCGATAACTGTAATGTAAGCGGAGATATGTATCGCGGGGACGTTTGATCAATATTGATTTTCTGACCCTAAGGCCCAAGCTAATACACACCTACGTGCCACTTAACTCATGAATAAAATTTATCCAATAGTAAACTTTACCTCAATATTATGGTTGATTGGAAACTTCGCACTGGTTTCTAATCAATAAACGAAAAATATAAACATTGCCGTGCTCCAAACGGCACTTTCGAAGAACTATCAATACTAAAACACGTTAGATTTGCTAAAAATATTAGTTCGGGATCACCAGGACCTTTTGAATAATGCATTAGACGCGTCTGGTCCATTATTAGTGACGGTGCGCGGGCGCAGTCCCTTGCCGCACGAGCTGCATATTAATGCGCTACAATTTCGTCGGCCGCTGTCAAATTATAATATTTCATTTGAGCGTATTTCCGAAAGATATTCCAATGATAAACGCCTTTTCATATAAACACCACGCTAAGAATAAATTATGTTTGTCCACCTCTACCTTTCATCTCTCATGATTTTGTTACTTATATACTTGCATATTGTATGTGTATTTAGAGGAATGTTGTAATCTGATGCTTTTGGTGAGTTACATTTATGCAAAATAATTGACGTTAATGCCTCGTTACACAGCACGGGCTGGTTTTGACGTAATTCGAGTCTGATCATGCGAGATGATTGGTCCAGCCAAGCAAGCTCCGAACGAGATTCGAGAGTCCGGTCATATGTCACCTCAATGTGTCGCGCACGGACGGCTTAGAACACACCACCCACAGGAAGGAAGCTAACACCAATGATGCGTTATGAAAATTTTCCTTAACCAGAAAAATACTCTTTTTGCCTCAGACAACATACTGGCAGATTTTGGCGTCGAATAATATCATGTTTACTTGATTTTTGCATCCACGGCCATTTAGGTCCATCATCGGTTCGGAGCAAAAAACAAGTGAGCGGGGACCAGCCGATTATAATGTAAAAAGAGGTTCGCGGTCGTTCCATAACCGATTGCAAATGGCAACTGCCGCAGGGCTTGCTGCGCCATTTATAGCTCTTCGCAATCTCGACTCCTAAAAAACCTTGCAAAAATTTTCTTCGGTGGATCGCTCCCTATCTATTGACCGTTCCGAGCTTATAATTAAATGAGATAACTTGCCGAAACACAATGAAAATTCGGTGTCACAAAAACTGCCAAACGCCGCGCGCCGCGGTCCCTCTTCAAAATGCCTCTGCGTATCATGCGATTGTGTCTCTTGTTTTTACTTTATCATTTGTAAGGTGGAAAGGTTTTTTATATGGAATGGCCGGGTATTCAAAATGT
The DNA here is from genome assembly GCA_905332915.2 of Hecatera dysodea. NCBI lineage: Eukaryota > Metazoa > Arthropoda > Insecta > Lepidoptera > Noctuidae > Hecatera > Hecatera dysodea. The sequence goes on from HG995295.1 coordinate 7,785,791, forward strand.
GTGCTCGTTTTACTATCACTTCTGTTTATTATAGTTCTGAGGACATAACGAAGGGCATTGAAGAGTTAAGAGCTGGCATACGAAGCCGCGTTTTAAATTGAGACTGGAATGCCATAAAGTGAGGCTCAGGTCTCATATAATAACTCGTTTTGTTTACACAACGACTGGAGGTCCATAGCCGAGGCGACACAACAATGGCCGACCACTGAGCTTATGCCGACGTCCGTTAAGATTTTGTCCGATAATGGACTAAATTGGCTTTAGTTCGCTTAATAAGGTGTATTAACTTTGTATCGGTGACAATCGTGTTTCACGTTTGCGGCGTCATGAAAAGATTTTCTTGGTATATTCTTACATTCAAAGTCGGTATTGTATGGGCTATACGAACCGTTTTATTAGTTTTCTTGCATCCGCAGAGTTGCCTTCACTTCCTTTTATGAATTCATGTTAACTTAACTCGCTTAATTCCAGCCGAATGCGCTTAGGCCACGCTTGAAAAGTAGGTGTAACTTAATACCAGCACACGCAAAACGACACACGATACCATGAACGGGACGGAGCGATGCGACGGATTTTGACACGTTCTTTTATAAAATGAAAGATGAAGTGAAGTATTCATGAAGTGAGAGAAATAACTAACGTTGTCTGCATATTATAACTGGTGCTTATAATACACATACTGAATACATTACCATGCGCATTGAAATACGCTTAGTCAGATATTACTTTATGAATGCAACGCGACATTGGCTTAGGTGCTTATCAAATCGAGCACGACAGCGGCGATTGCACCTACCAGTAAGATTGTATAGTCAGGGACTGGTCCGGTAAGCGGCTTAGCAGCTACCACAATAAGAACGCCACGATCACCGGGGCTTTTCACACCTCCTTGTTTGGGCTGCGCGTTAGCGTTCACGCCTTGTGTGTATCTACCCCTAAAGTTCGCGCCTTACCTTTACATATCATGTATTCATTATGTAAAAGCATTCTTTCATTTTTATTTGTGGTGGTCATCGCTGCGCTTTTACACCTCTTGGATCCTGCGGCGGCATAATTTAGTGAGCTCTGTACAAAAAACGGTTAACTTCTTGGAATGGTATTTAGACGTGAGTGAGATATGTCTCGCTAATGTTACTGAGTCGTTAACGCCATGCCATCTAGAGCAGTGGCAATAGCAGCGAAAGTAGATCATGACCTTAAACAGGAGCTAATTAATTAACTTTTACTGTGTTTTGATGGACTCTTCGAGATTCCACTACTTTAATGTGGTTTAGTGGTATGTATTTATGTAGTCTACACTAGATCTAGTATAGTGGATTTGGCTAAAAAGGGACAGAGTAGGTCTAGGACGAAGAAGACCCTATGTGAAAAGTAGACAACAAACAGTTCGGCCAGATGAGCTGACGTTGGAACATGCATTTTATGGTGGCGCAACACACTTCATCATGCAAATGTGGGTTAAATAGAGAGTTCGACGTTGAGACTGACCTTTCATCAGCCATCAATCAGCGATAATGTGTTCTGGTATCATAATAAATACTTGCGATTACGGACTTTTAACAATTGGTCGTTTTTGTTCTTCAAATGTACTGGCGGTACACACATGAACGTTCTCCACATATCTCCATTAGAGAGATCGATGTGTACGAAAGCGACCTTTCGACGAATCATCAATCAGTTGTTGGCATCACAAAGAGTGTCGATGCTGCGTCCTGCGCCTGCGTGACTCGGGGTCGTGATAATCGTGCGCAGCCGCTATTGTTCAAGTGAAAGTTTACGTTGTGCTTGCGACGACGCGGCCTTTTGCGTGTTACCAAAACATCATTATACGAAATGACAATAATTTCTACATTTCCATTCAAATTAACGGCTAACAAATCGGATACTGCTGTTTGTAAAATATGAAGCGTCATAATTTATAATCAAGTCACTGCAATGCATCTATGTCTGGTTTTAGCCTATATTTCGAATCACTTTGAAGACCATGTATGAATTAAATTGTCAACAGATCCAGAATAATTCCATCTCGTTAGCGAGACTTTTGAGAAAATAAATGATGAACCTTTTATCTCCAAGATCATGTAGCAGAGTCTACTTGACGACACAGTTATTATCGTAATGGCCCTTTATAATATCAGCGATAAGTAATGTCTCCATCATTGTGTTGGATGTAATTGCTAGAGGTTTTGTTGTCAAGTTAATCAAAATTGCATTACGTGTCGTTTCGTCACGGGCCCTCGCCGACAATCGACGGCAAAAAAGGCGCATTCATTTGACACACCCGAGTATCGCTATTGCAATTCTTGATGATTGATGGGACAATTTATCGAGACTGAAGCGATGATGAGGTTCACGTATACGCTTTCTTGTCGCCTGTCGTACTTAGTACGTATAAGCGTGCAGTTGTCTGATTCTAAAAGGACAGATAAACATTTTTAATCCGTCTAGTCGGAATCGCAGTGCCTTTGTGTGCCTAATAGTGTTTCAAAACTAAGGCAGTTTCATCATGAAATAGATACTGCTACGAGTGCTCCAGCTGCTGCGCTGATAATTCTCTTGTAGAACTATAAAATTAAGACCTAGCGAGCAAGTAAGACGTCCAAGTCGGAATCGCAGTGCCTTTGTGTGCCTAATAGTGTTTCAAAACTAAGGCAGTTTCATTATGAAATAGATACTGCTACGAGTGCTCCAGCTGCTGCGCTGATAATTCTCTTGTAGAACTATAAAATTAAGACCTAGCGAGCAAGTAAGACGTCCAAGCCCTGCTGTCATTATTATAATGATGGCAGCGCGATAGTGCACCTGCGTGACATCACAATAGAACATTATCGAGTGTTTACAGTTAGTATTTAGATATATCCAATAGCTGGTCGAGCGTGGGCGGTGCGGGCTGGCGTCTAACGAGTTATGTAAACATGCCGCGAGAGGTGACCACTGAGCCACCAGCCACATAGCTCATGTAGCTATATGAGCGGTCAGCGGGCACGCGCACTCGCCGACAAAACGACTCCAAGTAGCCATATACTGTTGTCAAGGGTGAGGTGTCACTTCTAAGATGTTTAGAAAGCGAACACATTGTGTGTGTCACTATGTACTGGGCATTGTTGGAATCATCGGGTGAACATCCTGTTCAATTTTGGAAATATCCACGAAATGCGCTAAGATGCAGTGGAAATTTTACTGAAATCGAACCGGATATTTTAGAGTCGGCAAATAAGTTGAAATAAGGTGACAATATTTGCACAAGAATAACAGTATTTTTGGACAATAGATAAGAAAATAAAGCAGTCCAAGGAATGTTTGCGTAGGACGTGGACGAGCGAGGTGGCGCGCGGTCAAAATATTTTATTTGCTCGAGGACCCCGGACAAAGGCACAAAGCCCTGTTTGTGGTCCACCATTGTGTTGGGGTTTAGTGGCTTCTAAACAACTCCACGTTCGTACGTGCCAACGCACAGAACATTATGTTCCACCACGCAAGAAATATGCGGCCAATACTATTCGTTTAACCACGACTATCTCTTCATAATTATTATTGGAAACTTCTAAATTATAATTATTAAATTGTACAATTTCTACAGCTATTAAATAACTATTTAAAACCGCTAGCAATTTAGATATAATCTAAGTTATAGAGCGAGATAAAATCATTATTTGTGATCGAATCATCGGAGGTTTCTAATTTGATTCGCGGTGCAATATTCAATTTTATCTTCTCTCTTTAAATAGTAATCTAGTAAAACGTTTTATTATTGGAGTTCATTAAACCTGGCTCGAGGCATTGTTGAATCAAGACTGTATGAAATAAGATATTGTTTGCCGAACACTCTGAGGCCACCGCTACTCACTACTCGGCGTTATGTCTAAATCATAATATTTTCCTTTCCGAACCGATTCCAGTAAAATAACCATCGGAACTGTACCGTCGGAGTAGCACGGACAAGGTACCGTATTTTATGATAAGTATACCATGAGCGCAAGCTTCGATGCTCTTATAAAAATAAATTCGTTTCAATTTCAAAAGGGATCAAAAGCTCTTATTCGGTTGCCTATAAAATCAATAAGGATGATATGGATTCGGGTGGCTCTTTATGTAAATGAGGTCTTATGAGACAGCAAAATGTTTTTAACCAATAAGATGCAGACATTGCTGGCATACTTGGTATCATCAAATCAGAACCGCCTAGGGACATAAATCACAATTAATAAGACATTGTGTTGTTGCAAGAAAAGGATGCGAATATCTGTGTTGGCAGGCGAGCGGCCGTCGTCGTCGTCGTCTTGCTTAATTTACGAAGTCGGCCTTTGGTACCGCACTAATTGGCTCCTAGTTCTGACTACTTCTGACTAAGCGGACACTCTGTTTCAATGTAACTCATTTGCATACCGACGGCTATACATACCCGCATATAACACTCCTCATATATTCATATTTATATTATTCAAAAGCTTTAAATTCTATAGACCAGTGTTTTTCAATCTTTTTGATTTCGCGACCCCTTTTTAGGTTGAAATATTCTGGCGACCCCCTTGTGTCATAGAAAGCCAAAGAAATAATTTAATTAAAAGACTACATACGTTAGTTAGGTAATGATTTTTTCCTATTTGGTACATTTATCTATTATTCTCGCGGGCCAAACTGCGTCGGCGACGGCAACGTTGCCACACCGCATTGTCGTTGCGGCGACAGTAAGCGCCCCGCGCGCGCCACCCGCTGCCACCCGCAATGTTCTTTTGTTTCAACTCTCATCTCACTCAGTTAAGCGCAGTCACCGATGAGTACGGACGTCATTCTTTTGTTTTTTCGCTTGCTCCGCGCGTTTGTAAAATGGATAAATTTCTCAAAAGGTCGCAGCCTTCAACATCTGGTACGAGTGTCAATAGCGGTGGTGGTGAATCAAACCCGAAAAAAAATAGACATTACGATGACAGTTATTTGAAATACGGGTTCACAGTCATAAATAATAATACTCAATGTGTAATTTGCGGCGATGTTTTATCACGTGAGAGTATGAAACCGTCAAAGCTCATGCGGCATCTCACAACCAAGCATCAAAAAGAAGCTGATAAGCCGTTGGATTTCTTTGAACGAAAGTTGAAAGCTCTTAGTCAGCAGCAAAATACTATAATTCAGGTAAGTAATAAAATAATGTTTTCCTAGTCTCCACGAAGTGTTGTTAAGACCCTTAATGCACTTAAGCGATAAGCTTAAGGCGAGTCTATTCTAATTGTTGCTATTTTTACTGTTGATGTTTTATGATGTTTATTTCTTTGTTGTTTGCATACAACTTTTAATTATACTTAATTTCGATATGCAAAGGTTCCGCGTCTTTAATTTTTATTGACTATTCACTTTTATATTGTTTGATTTATTTTCAGGCATCCAGTGTCAACGAGTCAGCATTATTAGCTAGCTACAAAGTCGCATATCGAGTTGCTAAAGCAGGGAAACCACATACAATTGCCGAAAATCTTATTTTGCCAGCAGCACTTGATATGGTTGAAATTATGGTCAGTAAGCAGGAAGCAAACAAATTAAAAAACATACCACTTTCTGACAATACTATTTCACGAAGAATAAACGATATGGCCAAGGATATTCAAGAACAAGTAGTCGAAAAATTAAAGAACAGCCAACATTTTGCTTTGCAGTTTGACGAATCTACAGATGTTTCCGCCTGTGCACAGTTTGTCGTATTTGTGCGCTTTGCGGCAGATGACAGTATCACGGAAGAAATCTTATTTTGCAAAGCACTTCCTGCCAACACTACTGGCCAGTGTTTGTACGATATGTTTTTAGAAAGCACTTGCGACTACGATATTGATTGGAAAAAATGTATCGCTATTTGTAGCGATGGCGCTAAAGCTATGACTGGCAAAAATAGCGGACTCATTGCAAAATTAAAAACGATAATGCCAAACATATCCTGGACACACTGTTTTCTTCATCGACAGGCTCTAGCTGCTAAGGTAGTACCTTCCGATTTAAATGACGTGCTCAAGGAGGCTATAAAAATTGTGAATTCTATCAAAGGTAAAGCTTTGCAAACCCGGCTATTCAGAATCGTTTGTGAAGATATAGGCTCGCTTCATCAAAATCTCCTTTATCACACAGAGGTCAGGTGGCTATCCAAAGGAAAGGTATTGACAAGAGTTCTGGAAATGAGAGCTGAATTGTTAATGTTCTTACAAGATGCAAAATCTGAACATGCTTATCGTTTTTCTGACCCTATTTGGCTCTTTAAATTAGCATTTTTGGCAGATCTTTTTAGCCACCTTAACAATTTGAACAAGAACCTTCAAGGAAGAGAAGAAAATATTTTAACAGCTAAAGATAAAGTAAAAGCATTTCACGCAAAACTTCGTTTGTGGTCAAACCTCTCTACAAAACAAAATGTTTGAGTCTTTTCCATGTGTTCAGAAGATTATTGAAGATAATGCAACAGACCAAAGTTTTGCAGTATCGGCTCACATTCCTTGCATGATACAGAGCTTGCATAATTTACAAGAGAAACTTTTGACATACTTTCCAGACTTGCACTCTGAAGCTGACAATGGGCGTAGATGGATTTTAAACCCTTTTTTGGACAAATCAATAGACCTGGCTGATATCACCACAAAAATGAAAGAATGTCTTCTAGATTTAGCTGCTGATGGCATGCTTAAAATGGAATTTTATTCGCAAAGTGTCGACGTGTTTTGGATGAAAAGAAAACACGAATATCCAGAGCTGGCAAGGGAAGCTCTTAAATTATTAGTGCCATTCGCCACTTCATACTTGTGTGAACTAACATTTTCTTCAATGGTAGACATTAAAACTAAAAAGAGAAATAGGCTGCAATTAGAAAATGATTTGATTATTAACGTTTCAAAAATAGCACCACAATTTGATAAACTTTTGAAAAATAAACAAGCACATCCTTCTCACTAAAATTGTGTTTTAGTTGTGTAAGAACCTCGACTTTTTCTTTCAGCTGGCGACCCCCCGATTAAGGCTTCGCGACCCCCCTAGGGGTCGCGACCCACAGATTGAAAAACACTGCTATAGACGAACGATTTTCGACTAATCAACCTTTTATAGCTTTATAACCGTTTAGTGTTACCTGCGCTTCGGGTTTATTGGACGTGAACTCTTAGGTCCGATTCGAAGCATTTGTTAAACAAATTAAGAAAATGAAAATGTTGGGTCAGATATATTCGGATAGATGTCCAAATTATCGCCTTATTTATAGCTATCAATTAATTCTGAGTGAGGCGGCGGCGCACAGTGGACCCATATTGAAAATTAGTGGACTTAGGCAACAAAGTTCCAATATCGACGCGATTTTTTTTTATATGACGTGTTATAATATTCCTGACAACTTTTACTCTTATAATTTTTTTTCTAAAGTTGATAGTTTGTCTGAAAAAAAAAATTAGATTTTTTTGTATGGAGAGAATCACGTTTAATTTTTTTTCTTCAATTGTACAAATATGCTGGGTGTGTGGCGTGAGTATATGATAGTTAGGGTCATTATCGATCCATGAAAAATAAAATCAGCGCCGGCCATCCGCGGCGGCGCGAGTAATCATTCGGTAAAAATATATATATTTGTATAAATTTTTTTGCCAATTAAAATAATTTCTAAGTGTATTTTGTGTCTAATATGGCTGTTTTCACCTTCTTTTTAATTAAATATATAGTTTTAATAGCACATAGGTACTTACAACTAGTAATTCTGGTAGAGATTTAGTTATTATTGCATGTTATCGGTAGCACCTGCATTGTGATGAATGACTCATTTGTTTGTGCGCTCGGCTAAGCGCATAACAAACGAGTCACCGAAAAATGCTTGTCTCTGATTGGCTATTATTTTTTTAACTACCTGCACGTTATCTATTGTTGAATAAATGTAATAATTTTCAGGTTATACTAATTTCGTTAATGATAGGTGAAATAATTTAAATTTATATGGGCAAGTCGTTGATAATTAATTACATAATCAAGCGTATGGTATAAGTAATCGTTGGTATGATAAATATGAAACTTTGAAGTAATTGTAGCCATGAAAAGGGCTGTTTGTCATGTTCCTAGCCCTGATAGGCTATTGTGGGAATAATATAGAGCCAGATCACATTATTTCTTGTTCCAGAAGTGTAGGATCGGCAAACTTTCGGACTCTGCTATGAGGTATTTTTCTTTCTGTCACAGGGAGGCTCAGTAGTCTGTAACAACTGAATTGCTTCAGGCAACAACTCATAATGAATCTGTTTCGTTATTTTATGCCTTATGTAGGATATGTGGGGATCAGAGCTTATTAGAAGTCATGTCCGTTTTCCGAGTGTTCCTCTTCCTGCCGTTTCTAAAATCCTTATTTTGAGCTCCCTGTGACAGAAAAAAAAATACCTCATAGCAGAGTCCGAAAGTTTGCCGATCCCACACTTCTGGAACAAGAAATAATGTGATCTGACTCTATATTATTCCCACAATAGCCTATCAGGGCTAGGAATATGACAAATAGCCCTTTTCATGGCTACAATTACTTCAAAGTTTCATATTTATCATACCAACGATAACTTATACCATACGCTTGATTATGTAATTAATTATCAAAGACTTGCCCGTACAAATTTAAATTATTTCACCTATCATTAACGAAATTAGTATAACCTGAAAATTATTACGACATTTATTCAACAATAGATAACGTGCAGGTAGTTAAAAAAATAATAGCCAATCAGAGACAAGTATTTTTCGGTGACTCGTTTGTTATGCGCTTAGCCGAGCGCACAAACAAATGAGTCATTCATCACAATGCAGGTGCTACCGATAACATGCAATAATAACTAAATCTCTACCAGAATTACTAGTTGTAAGTACCTATGTGCTATTAAAACTATATATTTAATTAAAAAGAAGGTGAAAACAGCCATATGAGACACAAAATACACTTAGAAATTATTTCAATTGGCAAAAAATTTCATACAAATATATATATTTTTACCGAATGATTACTCGCCCCGCCGCGGATGGCCGGCGCTGATTTTATTTTTCATGGATCGATAATGACCCTAAATATCATATACTCACGCCACACACCCAGCATATTTGTACAATTGAAGAAAAAAAATTAAACGTGATTCTCTCCATACAAAAAAATCTAATTTATTTTTTTTCAGACAAACTATCAACTTTAGAAGAAATTTTATAGGAGTAAAAGTTGTCAGGAATATCATAACACGTCATATAAAAAAAAATCACATCGATATTGGAACTTTGTTGCCTAAGTCCACTAATTTTCAATATGGGCCCACTGTGCGGCGTGAGGGTCATTAGTGGTAATTACATAGGCAAATAACAGAAATATGACACCAAACGAACCACTACATCTTACAAAGTACTTTTTAGATAGTGCGCCAGCGCCAGTAAGTAATTTATGTTCTCGGTTTCTAGACACAGTAAAACTTTGTAGTGTAGCCGTTGCGACAATACCGTAACTTAAAATAAACGGTCCAATCCATTTTCGGTTACGACATTGTCCCTTTCCCTTCTCCTTGTTCCGACTGGCTGTCGATATAATCTCAGGTCTGATTTTGTAGATATTGGATACCCTATAAAATGGTTTGTACTTAGAATATTTAGAAATGTAGACGTATTTTAATGAGGTCAGTAAATCAAATGGAATAAATACTAGTGGCTCGGCGGCGCGTGCCACAAGGCCGGTCAACTGAAGGAGTCAGATATCCTGGCGGCTCTCGCTCGCGCACGCGCAGCGCCGCCGCGCGCTCTATAAGGCCTGCCAAGTATTATGATTACTCTTTAATGGAGATTTGACCCGTTTGGCAAGCTGTACGCGTTCGTCATTGCTGTCGTTACACCATATCCAAGCACGTGGCTCTCTAAGGCATTGCATACGATACCGGACACCGCTATGACTTTATTCAAATCGCCGCCTGATAAAAAATATACGCTCCTTATAAAGATAGATGGTGGCGGCGCAATTTGAATGACGTATTTGGTGAGATGTCAGAATTTGGTGTTCATTTACCTACTTACATATAAAGTACTACACATCTTGATGTTATTTGGCGCAATTAAAATGTAGTGATCTGTATGCAGGAGTCTGTAATTGCAGTCGTCCTTTTTAATTTGATTTTGTTGAAATACGTGGGTGCATAAAGCAGTTCTGGCGGTTAGCAGTACTGAAGTGTGCCGGCGCGGCGCATTCGTATTCTTAGTCATAAAATAATACTTACAAGTTTAGCAGGATCGCATTGGCAATAGCCGGGGGCGTTCTGTCTTGGCTCGGGTCCACCGTTAAATAATAACAAGCATGTACGTAGTTCCACTGGCTATAAATTGCTTGCTGCCGCCGGGCACGGGGCACGCAATACCAATGCGGAAAATATGATGGTGTTCTGTGTAGCTAGAGCGGTCGTACGGGTTTGCCAGCGGCTATGTAAAGCCTACTATTGTTGGTGCTCTGTAGTTGTCAAGCCAGTCGGTTGGACGGTTACGTGGTGGAATACTTAGCTTGAGCTCAGCTATTGTGCCTTTGTTTATGTGATGGACCTATTCTATGAAATGTTCAGCGTGTTTTGTTAGTCTATCAAGATTATGTGATTTTCTTATATATTTCAGCAACTGTGTTTTCGATTACTTATACGCTTTCATCGGTCAACTTATTGTTTCAACGTATTGAAATCCCTCCCTCTACTTAATCGAGGGGTGACGATGACAAAAAGGTATACATAGAAAAAGTGTAAGCATTAATGAAGCCGAAGCGTGCGGCTTCCTTCCAGGCGGTCGAGCACTGTGTCTCGGCGCATTCCAGCGCATTGTGCCGACCACGGAACGCGACCACACCACAACACCGCATTACATAGCACTTATTGAAAACGAAACACTTTGGACACGGGACAACGTTTTTGTTCACCACAACTTGGGGATTGGTGATCTATGAAACGAGTCAGCTAATCAACTAACTGAGAAGTGTCCAGTGTCCACTTTTCTTTTTATTACTTGTAATGTAAGTGCTTGCGTGTCTTCGCGTCTAGTTTTTGTCGCGGCCAAGTTTAGATTAGAAACTTTCTTTACGCACGTCATCTTAATTTTTTATATCATTTTCTTCGGAGATGAAACTGTTCTGTTATAATGATTGTACTTAAACGACATTGTAATATTAGATAATGACTAATTTCCCGCATTTCAATGACCGTCAGAAACAATTGACTCGTTGATGTCTTTTGTTAGGCGCTGAAAGTTTTTATCACATTCGCTATCTTTCATTATAATTTTTGGATTTATTTTTTTTAGTTTGGTAGTACTAGTTTTCTGTTACCTACGGTATGGCACCAAGTGACTTGCAATAAAGTATATTGACCTCTCCTTAACTTTTCTTCGTAGGATACCCAAAAAATAAGAACCATTTTGCATGACTAAATAAAGGATCACAATAGATATGGAATCAGGACACTGTAGTTCAATGACCGCTATTGCAAGTTCTCAAGCTGTAATGACTATAATAAGCTTGCAGCAATTAAACATTTTACCTTTACGCAAATTAAGTGCGCCGGTGAAAGCATAAAAGGAAGTTCAATTATGCAACTAATCCTTAGATCCTTCACTCAAACCTCAAAGAGAATATTAAAATGTTAGAAAGTGCAACTAACAAAATAAATAGGGCAATGAAATTGTAAGTGAGTTTGTTAGTATTCAGTGGGCAAACCGCACGAATGTTTCACACGACTTGCTTATTCCACTGGCGTGCGCGCGTGAGAACCCTGCCCCAAACCATGCGGGCTTGTGAACTCCCTAAACTATTAAAATAGTATCGCGAATATGCGCTTTGATATCATTGGACAAACGATATCTTTTATGAGAAAGCAATTCGTGTCATAGTGAGTTTGTTTTTGGGCGGATTTTGATACTAAAGTAAATGCCTCTATCAAAGACGCGTTGATCTTCCTGCTCTTTTGGTTGGAGAAGTTATATACATAAAAGTAAAAAAGTTTTAGAAGGTTCTTCAAGTCCCTCTAATCGTAATTTATATTGATTTATATTCGTTGTTTATTTTAGGGGTTTGAAGCTTAGAGAGCTTTTTCTCTTTCTTATCCTTTTCAGCAAGCTTCCTCCCACCATCCATCCATTGGTTTCCTTTTACCATTTCTCAAGTTCTATTGAATTTCCTAGTATAGTAACTTCCACCTTAATTATAAGATTTACATTTAAACTAGCTGATTAAGAAACTGCCTTCATAAGACCGTCAGGCGGCTATTAAGGGTAAACACAAAGATAAAACAGCTTACTATATAGGTCTACAATCGGAACCGTTAGCAGTTTCTAGATTTGCAACGATATGCAATAACTGGACTAGTTTAAGTGTTCGCCCATAAATATGGAGCTTTCCAACATTTACATAAGAACTAGTCTACAATCATATCGAATTATTTCGTAACTAGAGTTCCGTTTTCTCGATACATGTTTTATTACTCGATAAATCTCGTCTTGTTAACACCATTCGATACCTACTTCAATACATCGAAAGTTGTTTAAAAATTGTAGTTATCGCTGCAGTAATGATACTGTGATGTAAGTAATTATGGGTAATATATTAATCTAGTAGAACGTTTACAGTCTTGTATGTCAATTGGTTATTTAAATGTAAGTGGTCAAGGGCGAGAGAACAGGCTTGCGAAGTTATTAGAACAACTTTTAGTTTTGTGATATTAAAATAATTAAGATTTGATTGAGTATTCAAATTTATGCTGTGTGACCCATCGATTTATTCCTAAAATAAGCTATGAGCGTTTAATACTAAACCTTTTACTGTTTACTTACTATTACAAGTACATACTTACAATTAAAGGGATTCATAAAACGATAGGCACATAAAAAGCAAAAGTTATTAAAATTAAAAGTACGATGTTTATTTATAGGCGTGTAAAAAATACATATACTTGGGCGTAACGTAACACATAACACTATAAGTTATGGCCGCTTAAAGTAATCGGATGAGACAAACATGTGGACAGCACACGAAAGCTTTGTTGTACGGTGTACCCTTTGCTTTGAACTCGACATAAATCTCTGACCAAATTTTAAATTCTTGTAATAAAACATCTGGAGATTTATGTAACTTCGACAATGCGGTCATTTCACATTTGTACATTACATTATAGTTCCGTCGCCAAGGCTGTAATCCTGAAATATATTTATATTTACGTTGCTACTGGCAATCATCACTATAATCAGTCTTTATTAATAGTACTTCTGGATAAAAACGACAAAAAATATCTGGATTTTTACGCGAAGGATTTGAAATCCGATCTTTGCATCCCAATTACTGAGGCCTGCAGGGTTACCAAAGCCATACAAATTAGTTACGAAGTTTGGTGATATAGCTTTTTTTCTATCGTATTACGTATATTATAAATAACTTTATGGTAAGAGATTTAAGGCAATTTTTTGATCAAGGTCATTGATAAAAAATGCCTTAATTCCATGAGAAACAAATATTCGTAGAATATGCTTTCTCCGTTGTCATGATATTTGGCGTCACATAATTGACAGACTGACAGCCAGACGTGTTGACTGGCCGTCCGAAACGTTACGGTGACAACTGTCACACGCACACGTCAGATAAAGTCGTGTGAACTGCGCTTATCTGCGCAGGCGACTGATCACGCGCGAGATACAAATTGATAGAATCCCACCTTGTGGGATTTTTTTATTTCAGGTGATACTGGTTCTTTTCAACGATATCCCAACTTTTGGAAATTACGGTATCTATAAGCTGAGTGTAGGTACCCATGGGAGTATTTTTTTAATTAGTCAAAATTCAGTCATGAACTGATGAATTCACGACACCAAACACCTTACGTTTCATTCCAGGAAAACAAAATCTTTCTACATAGAACAAAGTTCGATTTTATTCTAATCCTTAAAGAATATTAATTCGGCTATCACCTATACTTGTGTGATCCCAGCACTATTTACAATTCACAGGTAATCAATCCTTATCAGAACTTTTATGACGAGCTGGCCATAATGTCGGGATAGTTTACTTTATATAGATCATCGCTAATCAATTCCCACGATTCGCACGCTCATGTGAAAGTTTGGGTATCGCGTTGAAAATCCGTATCTTTTATTGATAAGTTTTCCCATGTCAACTATTCATCCAACGCCTTTTTGATGTTTATTTGCATACAATGTTATCTGGCTATTGATTTGATCTTGTGTTATATTTCTATTCGTATATGGAACTGTTTGAAGATCTAAGATATTGTAGATTGTGACAGGTGTATTTTAAAGCAAAGAAGTCTAATGATTAATTATATTACGTTCTTAGTCGAACTTAAATTTATTCGGTAAATAATACATATATCAATTTCTGAATTATATGTAGGTACCTAAATTCTATTTGCTGCATAATTCTGTAATATTCAATAAGTGATGTCTCAATAAAGTTTGAAAGTCTATCAATTTTAGACTTCCATTAAAACGTCAAAACACCAATAGTAGTTGCCACACGATCTTTATTTGAAATGCCAAAAAATATTCATGAAACGCAGATACAATATACAATCGTGCCCAATCAAATATGATAAAGTGTCCCTTCGACACGAAACACTGAATATTTAATATTATATTATTTAAATGAGCGCTAGCCGCTAGGACTGCATGACTACATCTAGAGACACGCACAAAGAATGAGATATGTCGCCCCTCAGGGTCCGCATAATTGCGTGCTTTCCAAATTACATGTAATTGGAGCTGTGTTTTACTGGGCTCGCGTGTTTTTGTCTTTTAAATTACATTTTTGTTCCTTTTATTTGCCTAGTTATAAAATTATACAGCATTTTTGTAAAATTAATGTCGACGAAGGTTATTGCGATTTAATTTCATGTTTAGAACAGCAGATATGTAAGTCGAGTAGGTACCTATGTTCATGAATAGTAGCGAGTATTTATGTTGAACAGAGCAGAGGTCAGCATGTTTTGAATAAAACAGATTATTTACAATGTTTGTCAGCATGTGTTCACATGTGCTGCGCGGGCGCCGGCGACGGCAACGGTGACGTCGTTGGCGCCGCGCATATGCGCACTCAGCCTAATTCATGGCCAAACCTCAACTGACACTCAAGTATCATAGGCAAAAAGTGATTTCATACCGCCCTAGACGATTTATAGGCGACGCTTGTCTTAATATAATTTGGAAAGGACAGAAATAAGTCCAGTTTATTGCAAATGTTCCTTAATCGGATTGTGCTATACCTACCTACAAATTGTCATAAATTGGTATAAACATAGATGTGAAGCAATTTAACATGAGCAGTTTTTGTACCACGCTGGTTTGCACCATGCAAGCCCTTTTTTCCTGTATTCGACAACCTGCTTAGTTATAACCTACTAAGGTATCTACCTAATGCTAATGCTCACAATCTTTAAGCAAACACCACAGTCAGAAAAACAGTCGCTGCCCTAACATAAACATTAACTTATCAACTAACGTTCAGTAGCAAAATATTGACATCATCAAAAATGCATGACTCCAAATATTTTATGATGATGCTAACTGCGCATAATTTATGCTTGCGCTTATGTCGCAAATAAGACAGTAGAACACCAGTTGCTACTTCAAGTCAAACATGCAGTAATAAGTGGTTACGCTTCAATGTAACATCATGTACCTGCTATTTACTTTGTATGGAGCACGCTGTATGTCGTGTCGTGCTGTTTATAGAGCCAGTTAGAGCCACTGATTGGGCGAGATGACTGTACACCCAGTATGGCGGCAGAATGTTTGCTAATCGTATGTAACGACGTGCAGGTAAATGAGGTGGGTACTTAACGGTGCATAATTTGGCGGTCCGGTTGCGATGATTTTTTCATTTACACGTCCTGTGTCGCTAACATGACGTTCTTAAGACTAAAAATTACATACAACTTGAAAATATAACTTCTGCTAAACCTTCTCTAAAGACAAGTATAAATTTCCGGTTTTCTGAATACCATCAACAACACTTCGCTAGAACATTGTAATGCGAAGCCACGACAAATCTAATTCAATTTTGTTTATCGCCATCAATTGATTTACAAGGTGCAGAATAGCAATTACGTCCGTATTTCTTAGCAGCTGACAGAGGGGCGCCCACGCGCCCCGCACGAGTTCTGCTCTATTATACAATCAGGACGAATCAGCACATGGGGCACACGACCACTCACCACGCAGCGGCCGCGGAGGTCAACTCACTAAACGACTGTGCCATCCAAGGCTGGCTCAATACCAACTAATGATACTATTATTATAATACTCAACCAACAATCTAAAGGGTACAAATCTTTTTGATCAACGTATAATGCTAGCAGATTCGACATTGCGCATCAAACAATTTCCTAGCTCTGCCCACGTCAATTACACTATTTTACACTAGATCGTGGCTGGCACGTCATTGTTGTGATCGTTTCCTGGCATTGGCAAATCTCCTTGTCTATAGATGCAAGTAGTAATTTAGTGAATAGCAATTGAAAAAATTTGCTGCGCAAAAGTTTCACGTAGCGAAATAACGATAACTTATAATACAATTTCAGAATTGATTCGATGAGATTGTAAGCGATTGTCGCGGCCGTACAAAAATGTTGCGTTCTCATTTTAATCGTGCGTAGCCGAAGGCGAGGCGAGTTTCTCTCGATGATCAATAGAGCTGGTCGCTGGGCTCTGTGGGCATTGTATCGACTGTAGCGCTGTGTCGATATGAATACAATAGCACGCACGTGCCATCGCCCGCGGCGTCCGCTCTACCATTGTCCAGCCAGCCATTGTTTCACGGAAATCCTCCGTACATGTCTTGACACTCACAGTAATATCCTATTTTGATAATATTACCATGTGTGACTGATTAGTCATCATCACAGATAATAAAATACGGTGGCACAGGATAACATGTTGAAGAAGCTATGCCCATAAAATGTAGTGTTTCAACACCTTCAACAGGTGGGCATTGTGACAAAGATAAGAATTATAATGATTGAGATTCCGATCGTAAACACATTTTTCGATGATCAATATTATAATAATTACTTGCGTAAGGCCTTTTGTTCTTTATGAGTTAAAGAACTCTGCGCGTTTCTCCTCCATGTTTAAGCTCGGTAAAAGTTACATTTTTCTTACACATCGTCATTAACTTCTATTTCATCTTCATTAGCATTAGCAAACATAAGCAATTTAGAACGGTAAGCATTTGCATTATGATTGATTTTTGAGAGAGTGTTTCTATTTTTCTAGTTTTGTCCAATCTACAAATACGTATGTGAGCATAGGCAAAAAAAAGACCATAAATAAATAGTAGGTACATGTTAATACAGTAACGAGCTAATACTCACTATCAGTTAGAAAAGACAATGCGGAAAGTCAATGAAAGTTAGAACTAACTTAACTACATAGATCACGGAACTGCTCACTTAGCTGTTCCTACAATCGCCGCACGCTCGACTATGACCTACAAACTAAAAAACCTTCCAACTACTGCCTCCTGCCTTTGTGCGCGAGAGCATTCAATTCTTATAAGATTTGGTCTGCGTTTGCGAGTGTGAGCTTAAAAGCTTATAATAAATCTTTGTCGCTGTGTATGTGTGAGGGCGGACTTGACAAGCGCGACTCGATAGCGACACAATGCCTGCCATATTACCATATTGTAAGAGCCGGCAGTAAAACTTGTTTTATGTTAGTGCAAGGAATATAGAGCTTTAGATACAGCCTTTATAATCTCGTTGTAATTTATTGCAAATATTTTTATAGTGAGCTAAAAAATGAATCAAAGCTTTCTTGAAGCTTTTCAATTTTCTACTTCATTTCAATTGCGGTGGACCGCAGTACTTACTACTACCTAATGAAACATTTAAGTACGTATATAATAGTACAATAACGGAATTTACGGTTTCCTATAAAATTTGTATATATACGGCTAACAATAGTTGGCGCGTGGGCAGGCACAAGCAGGCTGCGCGCGCGCAGGCGCAGTCCAGGGCTGCTAGCGCTAACTGTAACACTTTCATATTATCTACTTACTATAAATAATGATCATGCTTTCCTGTTCCGGTATTATTGTAGCAAATATTCCAATTAGATTATAAAAGGAAACCTTGTATTGTATCTGTACAACTGTACTTAGTTTAATATAAACTTAAATTCTCTCACCACTCAACTCACCAACAAATATGTCATGTCCATATCGTTACTGACGTGCTTTTATACTTTATCCGAAACTCTTCAACACAGAGAAAGCTATTAGAACAGCCAGCCCTACAAGAAACGGAGGTTGAACGCACGCGACATTGTTATCTCATGCCAGGTTTGGGCGAGAATAAATAAAACTATTCGTAGAAAACACACATTTATTTTATTATTCTGGCGAGGCTCTTGTAATGTCGCGATAACGCTTTATGGGGCCTGTTATCGTACACTAACGAACTTTCACAAACACATAAGACTTACAACCAAAGTTATAGCAGACCATTAAAAATGTATAGAAAACTTAAATTGGGCCTCGCACCGTTACAAAAATTAACTGCCAATTTCGATTATATTTGGAAAAAGACAATATGTCTTGCAACTTTATATACCTCGTCATAAACTTTGGATTTACATAACCAGTCAGATTGTTTTTTCGAATATCCAATCCTAATGGAATGGTCATTTCTAACGTATTTCTACTTCATTTGGCACATTAACAGGAATGCGTTAAATTTGAAATTTATTACTTGGCAATAATCTTTTATGTAGAATGCTTTCAACATAACTTTTATTAAAAGTTGTAAAACATTGCTAATATAGCATCTATGGAAAGCCTCTTCATATGCCGAAAACGGAGACATAAAATACGGGATACCGGTTCTTCGTCGATCAAATTACTGTACATACCTATAATTATCAATAATTGTAATTGATATACAAATCAAACTTAATTGATCTCGAATCACTTCAACTATTTCTAAATTTGATTAAATTTTCATATTACAATGTTCATATCAGTCGTATCTTGTGCCAGAGAATAAAATAATATAAACACTAATTGGACAGCGCGCGTGACTCCATTTTCGCTGTAATTCTTTAGACTTTTTATGAATGAGATAGAGAGATATAAAATTATATATTGAGTGACGGAGAAGGGTAGTGTGGTAGGGTGACGTTAAGGTGCATTAGCAGCTTTTAGGCCGGTATCAGCGCCCGCGTCGTTTGCGTCGTAATGGCCCGGGATTGCCTCAATTTGAATCTGCCGGCCGTCATCTTTTTGTACACTTTGGTGGCTAATGGATCACGGTTACTGTGCCCTCTTTGCTGTTGTTTCGTGCACTCTAAGTACTGCACTTTATGAATATGAATTATGTTTGAATATTAATCTGCAATATGGAATGGAATCTATTGGGCCTGCATAGCACACATATCTAAGTCGTTGTTTTATAACTTTTATGTTCACTGCCTTCTACATTAAAGTAGGTTTGTTTATTTGTTTCAAATATTCGTGTCATAATAAACATTTGATTATGTTCGAATAGTTTCAAAATTAAAAACTGCTGCAGTCCGCTTGTTGCAGTTAACACCCCTCGGCACAGATTTTTTATTTTTCTGTTTGGAAATAAGAAAAAATCCTATGCGGTTTTTATAAGGATTGTTTTTGTATGTTTGTCTTAGCGCGCGCCGATAACCGAGGCCACAGGACTCCAACATTCGGTAGTTTTTAGCTATTCATTATTTAACAAGATTTTAGCCGGAGCAATTCTGGTCCAATTAACACTGCCCACCCGGTAACACGGTTTAGAATGTACCTTCCATTAGCTGAAACTATTCCGTGGATAAACAAGGCAAAGTCATAAAACACCCAAATGTCTGCATAAATCACTGCCAGGCCGACTTTAATTGTAACTTCTAAGTAAAATAACGTTCAATTTAAATACTGCCATAAATACACCTACACCGCTTCATGATTCGGTTTTTAATTACAGTTAGCCATTTAAATCTATTGACACAAATTGCTTGGCAAATCAAATAAAACTAATCAAGTACGACGAAGTAATCACATCAAAACTTGAAGTTTAAAGTTCAGGTAGTAAACCCTTTTTGTGTTAAAAGGTTGTTAACCCCCGTAGACAGGGGTGCACTACCTTCCACGTGTTCGTCGCGCCGGGCACCGGCAGGGGAGGCACATGAGTCGCACACTTGTTGCTATTAGTTAGTCATTTACAACGCATATTTTTCAACATTGGCCCATTAGCGGGGATTAGGGAAGTCTCCCGATGACGTGAAAGTAGGATATGACGCGACAGAATTCTCTCTGCCGTCACTCCTTGAGTAATAAAAGAAAATCGATGCGTTGTGAGACGAGATCGAGCACCGCCTGATTAATGTACGCGTTGGGACACACGGGAAACATTTATATTGTGCGTAGGAGTGGGATGTATACTGAGCAATGACCCTTTAACACGGCAGTTTTAGCAGCAAAAAGGTTGAAAATTTAAAAAAAGAACAGCAACGGCGGCGGCGGTAGAAAATAACTTGCTAAGCATTAGGCAAAAGCTGCTCAGTCCCGGTACCTATAGGTTTCAAACATATAACTGATACATATGGGAGAGGAGAGTATCACATCCAAGTGGTACTTCCATGGCCAACTCATAAGAGAACTGATTACAGTGAGATCTCATTCAAACTCGATGAGACACGGCTGGAAGTGTCGACAAGTAGACAGACGTACAACGCGCGGGCCACACAGACAATGCACTCTAACATAAAAGGGACGCCATGCTTTTATTGGTCGGCCATGTAAAATCTTTACGTGGTATCTTTTATAGTGTGGTGTGTCGTATAACTCGTATATTTTAGCTTTATGGCGTGCGGCTGAGCCGTGGGCCGGCGGCGTGGGCGCTACTCCAGAATCGAGCACACGTGCCTGATCGCAGATACCATTGTCCGCTCGGGGCTTGTTTATGGGAGCACTCCGAGATACCGACGAGAAATGACACCTTGATCGCATGCCTTAATCTACCACTCCCTACTAAGAACTTTCATCTAGATTTCGCGTTGATTTAATTTAATAGAGCGGACTCTTTTCGGTCCGGTTTTTGGCGTTGCAGTTTATAAGAATAAGTTCGAGTGCAGTTTTATACAACTTTGCCTGCTTAATACAAACCATATATTATTTAGTCATTCCATTATCACATAAAACTGAGTAAAACACGAGTGCATAATAACAGAGATGAAATGAAGATTTGGTCGATGACACTATAAACGACTGTTATAAGTAGCATGTAGCGTGTAATCTTGGAACAATAACCAACGGTTGATATAGAACTGGCTCATAAAAGCGTAGTGGCTCGACGCGGTAGCAATTTGAGTGTGTTTTAATAATTTTTATTGCTGGAATAAATGGGGCCTGTCGGCAGTGTCGCGTCGGACATGCATACTTAATGAGCTCTGTTCAATTAATGACCGCGGTAGACGCGTTCCAATCAAATCTTCCAAATATGATTAAGACAACTTTCTGACCGTGCTGTAAAGAAACGTACTCGACTGTTAATTTTGCGGCTACTATTTGCGCCGATAGGTCCGCAGCTCTGATATACATAATTTTTTTGCGACAGGTATTCCCAAATTAAACCCATAAACACACAACCAAAATTGTTTTAGGACTTTACGAAACCGCATCAGCAGCAGTGTTTTTTTTATTTCAATTTCCAATTCCTCCATAAAATATTTTTTTAAAATTTAAAACTAAATTTCTAAAGACTATAAACTCACCTTCCTTTGTTTCCAGTGGCCTGACATCAACCACGGAGCGAGGCGTAACTCCGGTCTACCTTCGCTGTCGAGAAGGCAGCATCTCCTGGGTATACCCTCGCGGGGCCTTACGGCTGCTGTTCCGACCAACTCTGCCTGCTGATGAGCGGGACTTCAAGGTCTGCGTGAGGGTTATACGGAGACCAGACCCGCCCGATCTATTCCACTCCCTGCGGCTAAATGATACAGGTAATGTTTCGTGTTAATGTGAGCAATTTATCAGGACACTGCAAATAGAATACCATAAGAATTATACTTTTAAAATATCTTCTTAGTCTTAAGAGGCTTAAAAACAGAAAAAAAATCATACATAAATAAATTATAAACGAAATGAAATAAAAATGTACACATAATTAATGGAGTTAGGGGTGATCATGATCACAGATGGCAAGCGCTCTGAGTAAATTGTCGGTTGTGTGGACCCTTTTTGAATACCAGAGTCAACATAATGATTTAATTGTGGTCGCCTACTAAGTAATGCATTCTTTCCAGAAGTCGCCGAGCGGTTTCCAGCGCGGCTCTTTGTGGAGGGCGCTCGTCGCTTAGTTCCTCTGTATGCGCCGAATGACGGAGATCCAAAGGAACTGCGATGCTTCCGAAGCAGGCATGGTCGAGCAGCGCTCTACGTCGAAGCTGAGCCAGAAGACGGCCCCAAGAAGAGAAAAGCGACCTTCAAATACGAAGCAAGGCCCCTGGTCCGGAGACACTACGACCCGTCCACGGCAGACTGCAGACCCTGCACCGAATCAGAACTAGAGCTCGCCTTCTGCACCAGCGACCTCGGTAAGACCTCACGCGATAACCTCATTACTCTTCTAGTTGTCCCTCACCGCAATAATGAGTTATCACAAGCCCAAGAGCCTTCGCCCCGCTGAATGTTAATAAACCCGCGCCGACGACCGCACAGTAATTTGTCGCCATCATCGGGATTCCTCGCGCCTCAAATTATATTAAACGTTGTTATACTTGAAAATAATTTTATCATTTTTCTCCGCTTAACTACCACGAAGTAAATTACTCAGCGAGACCATATATCTAAAAGCCTCGTTATTTTTAAATTTCAAACAATGTTGAATTTTTACGCAAATGGATGCAACCAAAAAAGGTTTACGCATTGTTTGTCCAGCCTTTTGTATCGCCGCTAAGTGCTAGTAGGATCTCTGTTTCGATTAGATTACATTTCATACCGGTCATGACTCATGGAAGCTTTTGCATGTGTAGTGGCTTGTGAGCGAGCCGGGATGAGCTGCTTAGATTCAATTTACGTCCGTAACGACGGTGCTTGACAAGTGTATACCGGATAGACTAGTATGGGCGTACGGCACGCGACGCGGCGGGGAGTTCATGTTAATAGTTTTTTCTGGTTTGATAAATTATAATAGTTGAGGAGTTATGTCACTGCAGCGCATGCGTCCCGCCGCGTCGCCCGCGCACCCTCGTTATTAGCCGCCTCCAACACGTATCATTGATTTTTTGTTTGTCATTCCACACAAAAAAAGTTAGATATTTTTGGATCAAGGCAACGTACGTGTTAAGGTTCTTTGTCAAATAAAAATGACAAGCTATTGTTAAATTGTCAAGAAATGGGAAATTATTATCCGATTGTTTCTGTTTGTATTTGAATAAATAAATTATGAATCATTAGTTATCAGAGAATGGAGGATTGTTTATTGGAAACAAGAAATTAATGATCCCCGCCACGTCCCAATACACGAAGGAACAACTAACTTTTGTGCTTCGGGCGCATATTTGGGATATTAACACTAGCTTACAATTAAATGAACAGTCTGTTGTCTTGCCAGCACACCACGGTACTGCGATAGTCATAATGGCTCGTTACTCGTTAGTGAACCTTCTATGTAATTACCGGCTGTCGGGCTGGGTTGATGACCGTTTACCAAAGACTTGGACTATTCACTTATCTTGCTCAAACAAAAGCTGTCGTAAAAAAATCCGGCTACATTTTGCGCTTACTCACGGAGCGGACAAAAAAACACGGACAATGGGGACACAGTGATTAATATCTGGACAATAAATCTGGTGTCGCGACTGTACCTAGTCGCTGAGCGAGCTACATTGTGCTACAGTTGTAACACTGCTCTTCCCTCAGCGAGATAAGTAGGGGACATTTACCGGCTTATTGTTTCGTGCTAAGATCTTGCAAGCAAGCTTTTGAAAAAAATGACATTAGAATTTTAATTTTAAGTCAGCTCAAGTCATTCAAACTAAATCTTTCTTCCTGATGCTGAAGCATACAGTATAAAATAAAAGGATGAAATGCTTAAATTAACTTGCTATCACAATTAAATTATATGGTCTTCAAAACGTGAAGGAATGGCGCCGTGACAACAGTTGAACATTAAAATCCTCGCTTTAGTTTGAAGGAAAACTCGTCGCTGACTCAATTGTGTTCTCGAAACACGCTCTAGAGATAGCTCCGTCATTAAACTTTATAACTTCTAATTTGTTTGTGCCGTAGTAATTACCAGATATAATTAACAAAAACGCGGCTTTCAAACAAAACAATCTGTGTAAATGCAAGGCTTGATAATAATTTGGCTTTGAGATAAAAGGAATGCACATTTACATATTTTATTAATATGGATTGACGCCATTGACGCAAAATATTATTATTGTGGGATGTTTTCCGCGAAGAGCTTTATTTTAGGTGTTTATTAATGCGAAACCTGTATTTCTTTTGGATAAAATATGGTCTAACGAATTTTAGCATGAACATAGTAAAATAGAAATATTAATTTCTGTGGTCTAAATTTATGGCCTCTATTTACTAGAAATATTTGAATAACTAGATGGCTAGTGACGTAACGATATAACAAAAGGTCAGTATTCAATTAAGTCGTCCTAAGAAGGTATGCCCTCTTTTTGAAGTAGGTTAAATTGAGTTTGTAAATCAAGTTAGTTTGCAAAGGAATAGGCAGACTGATTGACTTATTTTAATTAAAAATGAATTGTTTCAAAGTACCTACGTTAGCTACAACTCACCTTCTTTATTTCAGTATCTCGAGGCGTTATCGTGATGAGTGAGTCTCGCAAGGACCTGGACACAACGCAGCTGACCCTTCGGCTGACCAAGCTGATCCGCGCCACCTCAGGGGACGAGCCCAAAGACAAACCTGATGACTTTGCTGAAGATGACGATTATTATAGGTAAGGATACTAAAAATGTACATATATATTATAATGTGTGTGTATGTTATGGGCCAAGTAATAAATTGGGGCATTTCGAAAAGATAACATTGGTTATTTATTATAGAAAAGATTTTGTTCCCGTAAACGCAAACGTTCACTTGTGTCAATTTGTATTAAAACCAGACGATGTTTATACCAATTCAATACAAATTTCTCGCAATAAAGCCACAGCGTTTCACATCCTTGTATTCTGTTATCAAGCCATAAAAAATGGATGCTAGAACAGGCAGTCACTAAGTAGATTTAGCTAAACCTGCTTAGACAAAATAAACGTGAGCCATTTAGAAGTTCGTATTCGTACACGCCACATCGTTATGAGTGAAGCATTTAAAAAGTAGATAGCATGTAATTGCAGTCCCCCGCGTAGATAATTGCGAATGACCGCTTGCATAATCCATTGGTAGTGATTATGGAATCGTGTATGATCCACGAAATAAGAGCTGGTTCACATTAGGTCGGACCGACAGTTTTACCGGGCCGACACACGTGTCGGTGTCCATATTGGGGTATGTATTTCAATAGCGCCGTTCACATATGGGCGACCCGGCCAAACTATTGGAGCCGACACTTTTACCGGACGTTCAGCCACGATTTCTGTCGGGT
Organism: Hecatera dysodea; assembly: GCA_905332915.2. Classification (NCBI taxonomy): domain Eukaryota; kingdom Metazoa; phylum Arthropoda; class Insecta; order Lepidoptera; family Noctuidae; genus Hecatera; species Hecatera dysodea. The sequence continues at coordinate 7,811,417 of HG995295.1, forward strand.
CGGCGTAATATTGGCGTTCTGGCAAGTATAGCGCCGTTCACATTTGTCGGCGCGAAGCGGGAGCCAGCCACCCGCCACCCTTCCACCTACTTCGAAAAGTTTCGTCGACGTGTACCTATGCAGAGAAAACACGTTTAAATATGGATGGCGAAATAAATACGAAACTTTTCGTCGTCCATCGTATACAAAAGTCAACTTTTGTGACGATCCGGGCAGTGAAACGACTGTACCGTCAGTGGTGTTCACATTAGGTCGGGTCGGCAGCGTCTAGTGTGAACAGCTACAACCGACAGTCGGTCGACAGTAAACTGTCGGTCTGACCTAATGTGAACCAGCTCTAAGAACTGCTTAAGAACTTGGAAGACCGAGTTAGGGATTTTTATAGAAAAAAAAAACTGGCCAAGTGCGAGTCGGACTTCATTTTTCTTATACGTTGTTATAACACTATAGATTTCTTATAGTACCTGTAATCTTAAATAACCAATATCTGCATTTTTTTTTTCAAAATTTTAAGCTCAGTATTTTCAGTGGTAAGGAGGGGATGGTTATTTAACGTCTAATTTTTTGAATAAATTAAAGATTATTTATTTTAAAATTATGAAAAATATAAATTTAACGCTCACACGCCTTTATAACGGTGCCGTTTGTTACTAATGTTCGGAACCCTAAAAAGATTTTTTCAAATGTGAAGGAGTTGAGATTTTGAAGTTAGCCGGAATTTGAAAGAATACATAGTAGTTACGTACATACTCTAGGTACACAACAAAATTGATCAGATAGCGCATACTTTTATGAAAGCCAAGTAAAACCTTGTTGGTTGATAGTATCTAGAACCCGTTGTCCACCTACATGTTACATACGCACAGAAACTGCTGGCTGCAGTAAAAACTTATAAGGTTTATCTTTGTTTCATCTCTTCAACATGTAAATTGGGGTTTGAGGTGTGCCTTTCCAGTGTATTAAGAACTATTTTAGAGTGCCATAAGGCGTAGGAGGGCTTAACTGCCAGTACCTATTTAAAAAAACCGTTTGTTGTGTAATTTCACAGTAAAAAGAAAGGTGATTTTGACTAAAATTCCTTAGTAGCTGTTCGAAACAATCCATGAGATTTGACAGCATAACGACTGAATATAAATAAAGACTACTGAAAACTCGCACTCTTTAAAGTATGAAACAAGAAAATACTCATAGTTATGTTCAGAGGAAGTGGTCGTGGTCGTATACCAATTTGCTCTAAATCAGGAGAACTTGCTACTAGCAGACTAACCGAGTCTGATCTTTCCAGGTATGAGGTGGACAACACGCTAGAGCGCAGCACACACCGTAACCACAAGCGGCGGAAAACGCGCAGCCTCCACGCGCACGTGCACGTGCCGGCGGAGTGCGGCGCGGGCGGCGGCGCGGGCGAGTTCGTGGTGATGGCGCGGCGCCGCCTGGGCCGCCACTGGCTCGTGTGCGCGCCGCGCCTGCGCGACTGGGCCGCGCTCGTGCGCACCCGCCGCGCCGACGGCACGGCGCACTGCACGCTGCAGCACTAGCCCGACACGTTGCAGCCTGCAGCTGGGCTGGACCTAGCGCTGGCGAAGGCTGCGCCTTGATTGGTTGAAATCAGTGGTGTTCAATAAACTTGTGCTGGGTTGGACAGTTATGAACTTTCTCTCTGTGTATTTGTGTATGTCAAGAGTGGTTTCGGGGAAACGTTTTGAATTCAACAATGAAACATTGTTGCTTCATATCCTGTTTCAAAAGTTTTATCTATAAGTTATGTTTTTGCTTGCCATAAAATCAGCTTGCGTGTTAATGCAATATTGTACAAAAGTTATGTATCAAATGTCTATATTTACTGTAAATGATATATTTGTAGATGTTTAAAGAAAATGTGGTCCAGAGTGCCAAAATATGTAAGATCTTCATTTAGATGTAAGGTTGATCTCAACTCTGTACATATTATGAATAAGTGGGATAAAGAAAGCCATATTAGTTAAGCACCATAATTACATATATCGTAATATATTGCAGTTTAAGTGTGATTTAGAACAGATTATTATTTTTATTTTATATTATGCCTATTTGGTGCCACTGTTATAGGAAACCTTATATTGATTTTCATTACAAAAAAATCATATATCAGAAGTAAATCAAATAGAAATACATTAAATTATTGTAAGAAGCTGGAATAGGGTAGTTTCCAAAAAATATTGGAGACGTAGTTTTTCTTTTTTCACATAAACAAAAAATGAAGACGATACAGTGCGTTGAAAACTCGTGTGACGTCACTACTCGCTACAATTTTTACCGGGCGTCACACGCTCCCACTCCTGATCTTTGATGCTTTTTATCTTCGTCAGTTTTTATAGATTTGATAAAGGAAAAAATATGTGTCAAATATTTTTCTATAATGTAACTGACGGAAAACATATATTTTTTAGTCAGGCAACATCCCTATTGTATAGTAACAATTGAATTTTACACAGTTCAATACTTGAAGTAATAGTCTTCTATGTCAACTTTCTATTTCGATATCAAAAATAAAATGATGGAAGATTCAAGTTTTGGACTGTTTGTTCTAATGATATATTTGTAATCAAAGTAAGGTGACCTAATCAGATATTATGGTGCTACCATATCAATGTCTTCTTTAGAGCTTCCATAAACAGATCCTTTATTTTTTAAATAATAATATTTTTAATTTTTCGCCTGAACCTACCATGTAGCCTTTGTGAATACTTTAGTAATATATTTTGTACAAAATTTTAAATATAGTTGTCGATATGTGATATAGTTTACAACGAGAATGTTATGAAGTGCCTAATGTATATACGAGAATATAGCTATTGACAATAAATAGTGTTTATAAATATTATATACATATTATGTAAAAAGAAAAACTGTTTAATAAAATAGTTTAAAATATATTTACTTTGTTTTAATTTTGTTACTGTTCCCGGTTAGTGTATACGCTTTTTTCTCAGACATATAATGCGCATGACCACTAACTGCATTCTGTATCATCTTAAAGTATGTAGTCGATATGCTTGTTCCAGAAAAAAAAATGCTATCAAGATCCACTCCTATATAACCCACTTGTTCTTAACCGTTACTTCTGTTTTGCACACAAACTTCAATTTCAATCAACAATCAAACAAACAAACAAACAAACAAACAAAAACAAACTTTCAATTTTCTTTCTTTCTTTCTTTTCTTTCTTTCTCACGACTATTTTGAAAGTTATTCTAACGGATACACATACAGGCAAATACATGGGAAGGATTACGGTGGAAGAGAACGTGTTGTAAGTATAAGAAAAATAAACATGAAATATAGCAATTCGTTTATTGAAAAAATCACAACTGATACCACATAGAAAAACTACTCGGCACGGTTTAACTCTTAACTATATATAATATCACATAAACACTTTATAATTTGATAGACTATATACATAGACATTTAATCGTATTTGGTACACTTTGTGAAAATACCAACCACTAGGTGATCGCAGCTTTAAATAAAACAAAACAAAATAATTCCTTTACATTCAAGTTTTAAATAAAAAATTGTTAACTAGAAAAGAAACAACGAAATAATATACATATTGAAATAAATAAAAAAATATGGATCGGATCGACTTTGTGTAACGAATTTATATAAATAAATACTATTTTAGAGTCACCGAGTCGAACCGGTTAAGCTTTTGCATACAAATTCCTTGTATTCAGTAAATTATGAACACATCGGTGTTTACAAGCGATCTTTCAGAAAAACATCTCCAGACCGGAGCCGATCCACACCTCAAAAAATCTCAACGACCAAAAATGTTCTAAACTAAAATAATATGAAGATTTTTTTTACTAGAACCCGTTGGCCGTAACTACTGAATACTATTTCCATGTGAATATAATTGCAAGTTTATTTGACTGCTTACAAAACGGAAACAACAACAGGTACGTAGTTTACAAATGTCATAACTGATATGTCTTTTCAAAATGTAAGTCTTTCGTGTACTACATACGTCGCAGAAAGTGAGTATCAACAAGTTGTGGTACAGTAACTTAAACTTACACCAACATTTAAGAAAACTATGTGTCAGGAGAACATCAATAAAGTTAAAGTTTAGAATTTATACCACTAACGGCCGAACCCAATAACCGATCTATCACATACTGGAGATAGAAAAACAAATGAAACAACAGAAAAATTATATAGGTTTTCTGTTGTTTCATTTGTTTTTCTATCTCCAGTATGTGATAGATCGGTTATTGGGTTCGGACGTAAAACAGTCAATATTGATCCAAACATTCATAAGATATTTACGTAATACATTATGTAATTATGTATGCAAAAAAAGTTGTAGAAAACAACAAGTGTATATATTACAACGGCTTTTTTGGCATTTATGTGAATATATTATTCATAATAGTAGCAATATAAAAGTGAATTAATGCTAAGCAGTACTAAATGAATTAAATTACAGAGTAATATTATATAGTAGGCTATGCATAATTTTAGTTATAGGTATACAATTATTTTATCATTTACTCAGTAATTTAATCCAGAAGCTCAATCACACATCCGCATCTTCAAGCCGCACAAGTCAGCACACACACCACCGGTACTGACATTCGCCATCATAATGAGCAAAGTACTATCAGCCTTCATAGTTCGGAGCCATCTCTCTATGTATCGCGCACTCTTCTATAGTAATTCCATTCATATAAGCACGAGTAATTAAATTTTATAGATACCTGTCCACCGAAAACATAAAGAGGGAAACACGGAAAATTGAGTTAATTCTGTAAAGTATTTTTTCTTCTTTGCTCAATTTTGGTGGACAGATTTCTCTAAGCAGGAACTATAAACTTTCAAAGAAGTGAAAATTATATTTATCCGCCTATAAATACAGAAACACAAAAGAAAGATCATGCGATGAGCAAGCCATTAACAATTTAGTTGTGCGACCAATTTAGAAGAAAAAAATGACAAGACTGCCACAAGATGTAGATTACGTATCAAGATAGAGCCGAAAAACAAATACATTAGAAAGTTAGATGACTACTAAAAAAATATCAATTATCGTTAAACTACTACATTATACCGTTCAGGTCAATATTCTTCAAAATATTAATTTAATTTTCATACATTTACAATTCTTTATAATTTTTCTTATTTATAAAATTTGATATTGCGATTACGAATAACAGGTTAAGACGGAATTATTGTCGAAAACATTTATTTGTAACGCGAGGAAGCTCTTTCTAGTTATGATGGGTGATAAGAAACTCATTTCCTGCTCAAACTAATCGAGAAACAATCAAATATTTAGTTCACGAAGTGATACAAAGTAATAAAATATAAAAATAAAAAATCTAAAATTCTAAGACAAGCTACGGTCTAACTAAGCGTTACATCACAGTTAATAAATAAATAATACAATTAAATACAAGCGTGATGAACAGAAACATTTAAATCAACATAATATACATAAATATTCTTAAACATAAGTGGTATATTTGTGTTAGATGAGAAACGTAGCAATTACCGGAGCACGTTACTAGCTGTACGAACTTTATAACCACATTCAGAATATTCATGGCCCTCAATTTTGTTGAGTAAACGGCGACACTCACTGATGCCCTTGGTTTATATGGATAGTTTTGACAAGGCAGCCTATCGCAGTAGCTGATGATTCTTTACATAAATCAGCGAACTTGTGTCAATATAAATTGAGTACGATGCAATAGGGTAGTTGACTAAAAAAATCTGATTAGTCCGTCTGATAGATTTCCAAAAAATATTGGACACGTATTTTTTCTTTTTTCACATAAAAAATAAAGACGATACAGTGCGTAAAAAACTCGTGTGACGTCACTACTCGCTACAATTTTTACCGGGCCGTGACGTCACACGCTCCCACTCCTGATCTTTGATGCTTTTTATCTTCGTCAGTTTTTATAGATTTGATAAAGGAAAAAATACGTGTCCAATATTTTTCTATAATCTAACTGACGGACTAAACATAATCATATATTTTTTACTCAGGCAACATCCCTATTATGGTGTTTCACACTTATAGTGACATGAAACCAAATAATCAGGTTAGGACGACATGCAGGAAGTGCTAATCTTGTACAAAAAACCTCAATTTTAGGCAATTTTCTATAATCATTTAAACGTTTAACGTGTATGTAATACAAAAGAGAAAAGATCTCAACATTTGAAAGATAATAGTTTATTTTTACCATAAAACTATATTTTTATATGCTAACTCTAATTTAGTGTTAAACTTTTACAACTTACACTATTCGTAGTGTTATTTTTAATTTTATATTTTTTTATATCTAATCATTGCACATACGTAATTGCTATAAGTTTTATACATTACGTATGTTTTAGCTCTTCAATGTTGTTTGATTTGACTTCGTCAATTATCAAGTGCTCTTAAATGCATTATATTTAACATTTTCATGTTCGTAAGGCATGAACTTTAGTCAACATTTACTTATGAAACTCATAAGACGGAAGGGCGCGTGATGTCTTTGGCGCTTTTTCCCATACCTAAACCGATATACTTTTTTAAAATTCGTTCATGGATAAATACAGTGGCACATTACATTTTGTAAGGAGAAATACAAAAAAATACTATTAACCAACAACAGTTTCCACGAAATACGCACAAATAAAATCTAAAAACGGACTGTTTTTAAAATAAAAGAACCAGTCCATTATTTAAAATCGGACTTTAACGTCCAAAGCTGTTTTTTATACTACAATATTGAATAATACAGACAAAATAAAATGTTATATGACTGTTAATATCTACAGATTCAAGGAATATTCTATAAAAAATATAATGTTTTCGGACTAATTCAAGTAACTTCGAAACTTAACAGGTTTGAAAAAGACGAAACATTTTATTTATATTTATGGAATGGAGACAAAAACGACGACTGATTTAAATTAATGTGTTATTTAAGTTAACGTAATACATAATTTACAATTTTAGACCGTAACAATAATAATATAAATAGCCTTTATAGCATTTTACATACAGGTGTAAAAATATAAACTCTAATAAATAATAAATAGTTAATTCGCATAAGAACTGTATTTGGGGCGACATCCATCATCATAGTTTTTATTTGCCTATACCCTAAACATCGTTGGCAAAACGATTTAACAATTCATTAAAATAAATATGTATGTTTCAAAACTAGGTACGCATAGTTTTTCTGTCAAACCAAAAATAACATACAGACATCAAAATAATATTGAACCTGTTTACTTGCAACAACTAAATGTCATTTAAAATCACATTCAGTATCAAAACGGTCGTGCAAAATGCAATCTCACACTGTGTCATCTCAAAACACACTTTAAATCTCAGACATAAGAGTCCAATTTGTAGGTACAATTTCAGGGGTACTGTACCGGGGTGGGCGTCATGATGTCTATGACGAAGTCCTCCATGTTGGGCAGCACGAGCACCTTCTCGAACTCCTTGCTGAGCTTCTGCTCGATCCAGTTGGTGATGTGCGCGAACCGCAGCGTGCGCGCGCCCACCGCCGGCCGCGCCTTCAGCACCAGCTGCGGGTTCGTGCGGAACCTGCCGGCAGCCGGTACGGTGAGCTTGCCTACACTCTTATCAATGAAGGCATCACGCCTGTAATCTTTCTCAGACCAGGGCCAGACGACACGGTTGGCGCAGTGGTTGAGCAATTGGCTGCTGCGCTACGTGTCGTGGGTTCGATTCCCGCACGGAACAAATATTTGTATGGCCTACAGATAGTTGTTCCGGGTCTGGCTGTTTGTGTATGTGACATTGTATGTTTGTAAACGCACCCACGACACAGGAGAAATTCCTAGTGTGGTACAAAGTTTAAAAAAAAAAAAAAAATAGCAGAGCTGCTTATAGAACTTCTAGATTGCAAAATCCTGTAACGCTTTGCCAGACCTGGGAATCGAATCCAGGTGTTGTGTTAGTATAATGTGGTTGGAGAAAGGAGAGTAAATGAAATGTTCAAGTCAGTATGTAAATAAAGTCAATCAATCAAGCACTTGGTGTTTTTTACGTTAGCTAAGTAAGCCACGGTGCCACAAGCGACTGGCCGCCAAACCATATGTGCGGCCAACATTACAACCCGCATCGCCAGCATTATTATTGGTTGCAGTCCCTACACCAGACTATCATGGCCAGTGCTGGCTGGTTCCACAAAACCAACGATGTGACAACTGGAATTGAATTTTGCTTGGTGCTGTTGTCGGTTCCGTCTTTGCTGCTTTTTCGCAGCTACGTAAAACACTCTACACTACGCTTACTCTACTCTACGCTTTCTGTTTTTAAGCCACCTTTTTTTTTGGATGGGAAATCATCAAATGATTTCTCCCGCTCTGGGTGAAGCGGAAGGGAGTATCAGACTCTTACTGACTAAAACCTACCCGTGATCCTTCTAGTGCCCTTTGCGTTCCAGGGCCGCGGTGACTCTTTCGAACAAATTCCGCAACTCGTTTTTAAAAGCTACCTACGATTACATTTCAGTAAAGGTTTATTATTTTTCACAGTCAATTATACATTTTCCGTCAACTGAAAAGTTATAATTGACTGTGAAAAATAATCGTAGGTAACCTAAAATCTATTTTGTTAATTTGTGTCTAACATTTTGATTATATTTTTAAACTGAAGAGGCAAAACAGACAAAACGTTCAGTGAAAATTGATTTTGTAGAGTCGCCATTACACAGTCTAAATATTGAATTAATTAATTTTATTTTTTATTTATTTATTTCCTAACATACAATTATCTTTACATGTTTATCATCTACTGCGATAATGTAGACAACTAATATAATACCAAACTATATCTAAAACAGTGACAAACTAATAGTTTTCAATCCTCGTACTTAAACGCTACTGCGCAGTGAACATCATATCTATGTCACAGTAGGACCATAAGTAGTATTTCCAAGAGAGCATAATCAGCCTTTTTAATTGTTGGGACACACGCCTCCTCTCTAGGAGAGGGAATGGGCCGTAAACCACACGCGGGCCCAGTGCAGGTTGATGAATGTCACATGTCTTCAAATTTTTGGTTCTATGTTTTGTTTATGTTTTCCTTCACCGTTTTTGAGAGCAGTAGTGATGAAATGAATTACACAAAGTAATGCGCCTGGCTGGGTTTGAACCCGCGACCTACAATTCTTCAAGTCGGGGCCGTTACCACTCGGCCGCCACTGCTCCTTCCAATAGAGCTGTCACTATGAACCCACCCGGAGTACAACAAAATATTGAATGGAACGACATACCCGAGCCATATCCTGTCGTGCGGCGGCGGAGGCAAGTTGAATGTTAGCCTCCCCTCTAGAGCCTGCACTTCGAGGTGAAGCTTGATATCCGTGTTCGATAGACCTTCCATTGCGCGCTTCACGTACTTGTAGTCTGTCACCTTAACGAAACAAACAAATGGAAATATTTGTAGGTCTTCTTCTGTCTTTTAGAGTCGATAGTTGAACTTCTAAATGTCCAGTGTGTAACAACTTTTACCATGGGACCAAAGCCTCAAAAATAAACGGCCCCATATGTTTGGATAACTCGGCAAAACGTACTGAACAGCAGTTTTTTTTCGACATTTAGGTATAGTACATAATATAAGATTTCGCTTTTTCCTGTTACAGCTTGAATAATTTGGATCCAAAAAGTTTACATATTTTTAGTAGCACCAGTGGCGTTCATTAGGGCTTCAAAAGTGCAAGTGTATGGGCATTTGGGCCTCTCCAGCAAGTGGGTCATATTTGGTACATTTTTAAAGTATTTTTTATGCAAGGTTTATTATATGTTAAGATGTTCCACTCATTTTATAATATTATTCCACCTTAGTACCTATTTACACAACTAAATAAATTATAATTTATTATAATAATAGGGATAAATATACATGATTTTTAAAAGAGTATACTCACTTGCTGGAAGTATTTGTTAGTAGCTATCTTGTCAACCATTCGTAAGAACTTTTTCTTAGAAGAAGTACTTTCGGTAGCGACCGCAGTTGTTGATCTGAAATGGAAAGTCAATATTGTAGTGTCAAAATAGGAAAGATACAGAATCTGCTAAACTGCTTCAGTATAGTTATAAATACCAATGTCACAGAATACCTATGTTGATGATTGAAAAAGTAACAAGTAAAAAGTAAAAGTAACAGACAATAGGGTAGTTGACAAAAATATCAAATTATATAGTCAGTTAGATAAATTTCCAAAAAATATTGGTAGTATGACCTTTTTTCACGTAAACGAAGACGATACAGTGCGTTGAAAACTCGTGTGACGTCACTACGTGCTACATTTTTACCACGACGTGTCGTCACAAGGCCCCACTCCTGATATTTGATGATTTTTATCTTCGTCAATTTTTATAGATTGGATAAAGCAAAAAATACCGTGTCCAATATTTTTCGATAATGTTACTGACGGACTAAATATAATCATATTTTTTTTACTCAGGAAAATTTCCCCGGCATGAAGGTCAGAATATATCCCACGGAAATACCGCCAGAAAAAAAAGATCCTAATATCTTGTATGTCAATTCCGTTTACATACTGACATCCAGCCTTTCATAATATTAGTTACGTGAGATTATTTCAGAGTTATGTGTGCCGGATATGGACCCATAACCTGAGCAAACCGTGGAAAAAATACTCGAAATGTTAAAATGACTTGGGCATAGAATTTTATACACATTTTTTTTTCTTTTTGTCCCACACTAGGATTTACTCCTGTATCGTGGGTGCGTTCACAAACATGTAAACTCACATACACAAGACACCCAGACCCGGAACAACTATCTACAGGCCATACAAACATTTGTTCCGTGCGGGGATCGAACCCGCGACACGTAGCGCAGCAGCTGAACGCTGTCGTCGACATGCAGGAAGGTAATCTTAAGAACCATTACACCTATATGATAAAATCTTTCACCATTTGGCAGGCACATCATTCGAGATGTACTAGGTTATGAATAAAATTGTTCAGCCATTGACAAAGCGAGAGAGAGCAGTGGTGGCCGAGTGGTAACGGCCCCGACTTACGAATCGTAGGTCGCGGGTTCAAACCCAGCCAGGCGCATTACTTTGTGTAATTCATTTCTTCACCACTGCTCTCAAAACGGTGAAGGAAAACATCGTGAGGAAACCGGCATGTCCTAGAACCAAAAAATCGAAGACATGTGACATTCACCAACCCGCACTGGGCCCGCGTGGTGGATTACGGCCCATTCCCTCTCCTAGAGAGGAGGCCTGTGTCCCAACAGTGGGAACGTTAAAAGGCTGATTATGATTGACAAAGCGAACGCGGGCAGCTGGTGTCGGGTACTCACGGCGAATCGGAGCTAACGGTCTCTGTGCTGTCGACGGGCTGCACGGGCGGGCTCTCGTCGTCGTCGCTGGATTCCGCGGAGTCTTCCACCTCCGAGTCGTATATGGCTGGCTTTCTCCTCTGAAAACGGATAGTATCACTGAGTTTTAATCCTTTTTTCAAAGTCACAAGGTCCAATTTTGAAACTACGTTACATTTTACATACTGTAGTTACGTATTTTGTCTGGAAAAACGTTGGTGTCACAGACTTGACTGATGAAGATGGTAAACACCACGTATTTTTTATTACAACAGATGAAAAATTAATAGAAGAATCAGGATTGATTTTAGTTAGGTAAAGATTCTATTTTCTCTTTTTATTCATAAGAAGAATGAATTATTGAAACAAACTTTAACACACAAGATTGGAGTAGGTAATATACAGGGATAATTTTAAAGTTTGTGTGGAAGGCCAAATCAGAAACTATGAGGCATGGGTAAAAGCCCGATTTTAATGAAAACTAAAACTGCATCGTTGTATTTTTGAAGACCCTGTATTTCTATCCAGGAATCTAACCGGTAACTTTTTAAATAAAATAAAATACACCCTGTATTATTTACACCATCCGAAACTGTCTCTTTTAAAGATCAAATTCTGGGAAATAATAAAACAGATGATTAAAGTAAAGCGCTCATTTTTAACCGACTTCTAAAAAAGGAGGAGGTTCTCAATTCGGATGTTTGTATTTTTTTTTTTTTTATGTTTGTTCGCGCATAACTCCGTCGCTTGCCAACCGATTTGAAAAATTCTTCCCCATGTCCCATGAAAATTTTATCGAAATCGAACAAGCAGTTTTGGAAAAATCAACAAAAATCTAAAAAAAATATAAAAATATCTACATTGTCTACATTGACGACCTTTTAGTTTACTCTGCATTGGAGCAGTGCATTTTTTTACACCAATGTAATTGGTTCGTTTAGGTGGGGGAGGGGAGGGGGTGTAGGTACCACTAAAAAGTGAAAAATAAAAAAACTTTTTACAAAAAAATACAACCGACTTCCACAAAAAATCAAAAAAGTACAAAATAACTTTAATTCGGAAGTCGGTGTTCAAAAAACGAAAAAGGAACCACAAACACCGAGTTCCGAATTAAAGTTATTTTGGACTTTTTTGATTTTTTGTGGAAGTCGGTTGTATTTTTTTGTAAAAGTTTTTATTATCGATTTCGGGATTGGTCCCATAACAAATTCTGCATAATGAATTAATGATTACAATGACCCCTTTAATATGCCTTTATTATGTTACACGTAGTACTTTCCAAAACTTAAAATCTTTTAGGCTAAAAAAAAAACCAACAGACATCGAACTTCCGGTAATTGTGGCAACTCAATGTTTTAGCTTAATCAATCACCCGCCATCCGTTCTATGAACATGGACCTCCCCAGTCATAAGTCAGCCCGAATATAGGGATCGTGCACAGCGTAGACTATGCCATCTAGTGTTGCAAATCTGAAACTTTTACGTTGTAAATATTTGACCTGTGCTGCCACCTATACTTCCTGCACCCTCCGTTTAGGGGAACGTGCACGAAGTAGACTGTGCCATCTAGCGATGCAAATTTGAAACTTACTTGACATTGCGCGTCTGTTTCTACACGTTCCCTTTAGGCAGACACTACAGAATTCTATTTACTACACACTGCGTCACATGAATAGGACCACCATATTTTCCTTTAATATCTAAGATATGAGACCAAATAAATGTATAATAATAGTACGCATAAACATCTATATGCATGTAAATTTTAACTATAAACAATCGAGCTTTTTAAGACTCTGTGAGGCTTTGTGACAATGCTCGTAGGTAATTAAGGCGCGTCACTTGAATAAGACCATTAAATAAAACACAACATATTTATTTATTGAATGATTATTATTTGAAAAAATATTGATCAATAATTCAGGCTTTTTCCCTTCTTTTGAATTAAATCAAAAATCCGAGATGGCATTGAATTATAAAGACTCCTTATGTATTTAATAGGCAGTTTGCTCCAGCACTTTTTTATACCCTTCTCGAGTTCTAGCTTGTTGTTGTATTGTTTGCCGTTCTTATAAATTTCACGAGACAACCACCCCCATACATTTTCTAGTATCCCCCGCCATCACTCTCCCCCGACCTAAATATCGGGGGAGAGTGATGGCCAGTCGAGAACATCGACATTATTTTGTTGAAGCCATTGACGTACTTCATGTGCTCTATGAATGCTGGCGTTATCGTGTTGCAAAATGAAACTTTCATCATCTCAGATACTGCTAAACTTACACATTTCAGTTTTTAGAAGGTTAATGTAGCTTTTGGAATTTTGTCTGCCTTGTATAACCACTAAATCAATTGGTCCGTTGTATGATATCGCAGCCCAGACCATTACTGAGCCTGCATCATTTCGCCGACGCGATAAAATTATTTCATTTTTTCGTAAATCATGAAAATAGTAAGAATACCCGTCGGGGCCATCCAAATTATTTTTTTTTCATCACTAAATATAACTTTATGCCACTCTTTGGTCCAATGCATTTTGTCTCGAGCAAACCGAAGACGTTCCGTATAGTGATGCTGTTTTAAAGATGGCTTTCTTTTTATTTTTAAACGTTTTAAATATGAACAATTGCATATAACCCTTTGAACAGTCCTCACAGATGCTTCAGTTCCAACATTATGGGCTATTTGTCCGGCTGTTAGCGTAGAATTCGACGCTTCGCGTAATATTTCTCGGCGCTCTCTTTCAGTTGTAGCAAATTTGGTACGGCCTTTGAACTTCTTGCCATAATTTTCAGGATCGTCAAGAAAATTACTTATCACCTGGTGTGAACGCCCTATTCTTTTTGCTATTTTTCTTAAAGAATAGCCCTCTTCATAAAAAAAAATTATTTTTCCTATTTCCTCTTGACTCAAACACTTTTTCCTACCCATATTAAATAAAATAATATTATATATCGCCACTACTACTTTAGATACGCGTAATACGTCCTCACTGTGCTGTTGTTGTTTCGCAACTGGGGCCGCGCGGGGTCCCCGCGGAGTCGAAATTCATTGGTCGTATTCAAGTGACGCGTCACATTACCTACGTAAGCGTCGCTCAAGGTCACGCAAGGCGTTTAAGAATTTAAATTGTTAATAATTTAAATACTCGCCCTTATAGATGTTTATACATACCATTCTTATATATTTATTTTATCTCATAGCTTAAATAATAAAGAAAAATATGGTGGTATGGTCCTATTCATGTGACGCGGTGTGTATGATCCTTGCATTCTCCATTTGCTTCGTTTACGTTTATAAATCTGTTGTGTTCATAGTAAAATATTAAAAGTCAATGTTACCCGTAGCTTTTGTTCTATAGAGTCGGCGGTGCCTGACGTCGTCTGTATATCGATGTCCAGCCGATGATTGCTGGGCATCAATTGTTCCTCAAGCGTCAAGTCTGAAAAATATTATGTATTTCTAAAAGTGTACGTTCATCAAAATAACTCGAGATGAATTTTCCAAATCAGTTGAGTTGATCAATAACACATTAGTGATACAGAGTCTAACAACATTTTATATTATTTTTATTTGGGTATACACAGCAGCACACAAACACAGGAGGTGCCAAATGAATGTAAATCATTCTTCTATTTCGGTCAATCCTTTAAAAATGTCCGAGACAGAATTTACAAAACACAGAACGCCGCCTGCTCCGATCCTTACATACTCTATAACTTCGTTTATGTTCATACATCATGCCCGCACAACGGCTGAGTACTACACGTTTATATAAACCACTAGCAGCGCCCCGCGATTTCACCCGCGTAGTTCCCGTTTCCGTGGGAACACGAAGATAATATATTGGTGAAAAAAATGTTAAAATCGCTACCGCAGTTTCGGGTCTTATTTGGTACAAACAAATAAAAAAGTCTTTCCAGTTTATAATATTACTATAGATAAGATTTGCCAATGTCCTTATAAGGCGTTACAGCCATATAAGGACATTCTGCCTTCCACTCACGTCTGCTAATAAAACTGTCCTGACCTGTTATTCGCCTTCCATTCATCCTCTCGACTGATCAAACCATCTATAAGTACATACAATTTCTAAATTTTGACTTTCACTTGAGCATGAGCGTTAAAAGCATAAAGTGATTTAAAGGTGTAAACGGGCCTTAATATAATGAATAAATTATGTTCGTTACAATATTTGCAACCGAACAGCTCAGCACTTATGCCTCCGTGCATTTTCATAAATACATGTATTGCAAGTATTGCCGAGTTAGTGCGTGTGTTCGGATACCAATCGTGTAACTCAAACAAATAATATCAAACCTTATTGCTAATTTAGCTTAGATTTCCAACCAGTCTCAATATACACTTTAAACCATATAATTTCGTATAATTTAACCAGTGGTCACAAATTAACAACCAACCCAGGATTTAGAGCTAAACCAAGCAATTGCTAAATTGTACAAATGCCACTTACTCTTTTCCTTGAGCTTCATGAGGTTGATTTGCGTAAGTATGGCGATGAAGGCGCCGCCGTCGTAGCGGATGTCGGCGTCGAGCCACACGCCGCGCGCGTCCCACGTGGGCGCCTGCACGCGCTCCACCAGCGGGCACGCGCCCACCAGCGACAGCTCCGTCACCACCAGCGGCGACATGAAGGCTGGCAGCTGCGCCCGACCCAACACGTTACAAACATCCTCAATAAAGCTGCTAAACCTTTTCTCGACTCAGTACAGTTGGACTTGCATTCTAACTGGATGACGCTAAATAGCAGTATTATACATGATTTTTTAGTGACAAACCTTCTAACCCAGTAAGAGTCACCGTTGTCCGAGCGGACAGTCCATTGCGTCAGCGCAAAGCAATAATTTTGGACGAATAGGTGACACGAGCAAAGCTGTGACGCAATGCAACACTTGTCTTCGAAGTTACGTAGCATTGCTTTCTTGAAAATGAGAAAGGATATAGGCTAGGAGCAGGCTAGGCAGGCGATAAGAGGATGAACGTCTGTTTCCAAATTTATAATATACTAGCAGCGCCTCGCGGTTTCACCCGCGTAGTTCCCGTTCCCGTGGGAATATGGGAATACAATATAGCCTTCCTCGATAAATGGGCTATCTAACACTGAAAGATTTTTTCAAATCGGACCAGTAGTTCCTGAGATTAGCGCGTTCAAACAAACAAACAAACAAATAAACAAACTCTTCAGCTTTATAATATTAGTATAGATTACGTTGGATGTTTTTTTTTTGTCTTAAATAATAAACGTAAAATAACGCAAAAGTAAAATTGTAATTCGTGTGACATGTAGTGTATGTAACACGAAAGGATTGAAAGTAATATTCTGGTAACACTTTGAACGACAATGGAGATTGACGACGCTGCGTTGTCGCTCCAACTTCACAGCGCCGCTCCCCCCACTTCGTCTCTCATCCCCCTGACCGTTGCGCGCGCGATCCGTCGACACACGGATGTGTCGGATGTCGTTTTGATTTTGATGTTTTTTTATTGTCATCGCTCCGTCGTCGCAGCGCCGTACGACGTAACGCAACGCAGCGTGTGGCATTCCTCTGACTGGGTAACCCCTTGGTAAGAAGAGTGGCTGATTTTCTTGTTGTAAAAAACGGCTTTTAAATTGAAAAATAAAACATATCCTTACGAGATAAGAGTCACTTTACCTTGAGCGTGTTGAGTTTCCTCTCTATCATGTTTTACTGGGGGTTTGTCATGACGGGGTCCCGCATCTTGTCGAACATGATTCACGCCATCATCGTGTTTACCCACGTCAATGTAAAATAAATCTTGTCATAAAAGTATAAGAGTCACTTTACCTTGAGCGTGTTGAGTTTCCTTTGTATCCTGTTCTGCAGACGGTTGATCATGATAGGGTCCCGCATCATGTCGAACATAATTCACGCCATCATCGCGTTTACCCACGTCAACGTAAAATAAACCTTGTCATAAAAGTATAAGAGTCACTTTACTTTGTTTTTAAGTTTTGTTTGTATCCTGTTCTGCAGGTGGTTGATCATGATTGGGTCCCGCATCATGTCGAACATGATTCACGCCATCATCGCGTTTACCCACGTCAACGTAAAATAAACCTTGTCAAAAAGTATAAGAGTCACTTTACCTTGTTTTTAAGTTTTGTTTGTATCCTGTTCTGCAGGTGGTTGATCATGATTGGGTCCCGCATCATGTCGAACATGATTCACGCCATCATCTCGTTTACCCACGTCAACGTAAAATAAACCTTGTCATAAAAGTATAAGAGTCACTTTACCTTGTTTTTAAGTTTTGTTTGTATCCTGTTCTGCAGCTGGTTGAACATGATTGGGTCCTGCATCATGTCGAACATGATTCACGCCATCATCGTGTTTGCCCATGTCAATGTAAAATAAATCTTGTCATAAAAGTATAAAAGTCACTTTACCTTGAGCGTGTTGAGTTTCCTTTGTATCCTGTTCTGCAGGCGGTTAATCATGATTGGATCCCGCATCATGTCGAACATAATTCGCGCCATCATTGTGTTCACCCACGTCACTTCAGATGGAAGCAACCGGCAATTACAATCCGGTGGGGAGTTTTTGTTCTGTAGTGGGAGGAAATTAATACGAATCAGTTTTTAGGTTAAAAAAATGACGTAGGTACAAACCATATAAGTTTTGTAAGTTAGGTAACGGCGGTACTCTTTGATGCCTACATAGTTATGGAATTAATCAGAACGTTGGAAATAGTTGCCTTTTAAAACGTAGAAATAGTAATAAAATTACTATTTCTACGTTAAATTACGATATAGTAATAACATAACTATTTCATTATTATTTTTTATAATATAATATAGTATTATATTGAAAAAAGAAATAAATTAATTGAATATAAAATAAACAAACGCGCTAACTAAGTTTGCTGATACGAGTAAACTTTGCTATCTATGATGCGCGTACACAATTCTACAAATTAATACTTCTGTTACATATAACTACGGTAACAAATTGACTTTGACTGTGTTTCTATTTGTATGCAACGTCCGCTACCACAGCACTGTACTGTGTGATATATTACACCCTATTTTTGGCATCACAAGTTAAGATTCCTACGTAGAGAGTGCGAATTTAGATGGTGTGTATACACGTGGTGGAGGTTATATCCGGAACCACTGCACATATATATTTGTAGAACGATTTCAGAATTTAAAAGGTATCAATGTTCCAGATGAACAGATCCGATTATGAAAATTTTAGAAAAATAGAAGCCACTATCACCGAGTGCTTTTTATCTCGGAAAAATGTATGTGGGACAAACCAGGACGAACCGGAAGCGAAGCAGAGGGATAAAGTTAGTCCTTTATTAAAATACCGTGTGATCCCAACATCATCACATCGCAATATATCTTACGGATCAAAGCCGTATGACCCACCGCATAGGGCGAGTTTGTATAGTTCAAATGTTAGTTCTGACTACACCGACAATAACTAAACACAAACTAAATAAAACAAGTAAAAATAAAACGAACTTCTTTGTCTTTTCTCTTCTTTTTGTTCTTGGACCGGTCGCGCGGCGTCGGCTCTATTTGACACATCACGGCCTTTTCCGAAGTCGAGTTTAACGCCGTATCGTGACTCTGTTTCACGTAGCATTACTATAAAGGCTAGTTCAGATGTATGCGGAATTACCCAAAGCCGTAGCGAAAGTCGAGTGGGTATGCTGTAATCCCACTGTTCAAGCCTAAGCGAATATTGCTAACGCTTTGAGTAGCGAAGCTTACCTGGGTAGTGAATACCGTTTAGGTCTAAACAGGTCTTTAGCCTGAATTGAAAGTGTATTTGCTACTGCTCGTGGCATATTAAGCCTATAAGGTGCCCACTGCTGGAACACAGGCGTCCAAAAGGGACCGTGTTTTCTGCTGACTTTTTTAATTATATTGGAAGAAATCGGTCGTTATAAGTATACGAAATATAAGTAATTTTTCAGTGCCAGTCTCGTTAAATTCCCAAAAAAAAAATCTGTAGCCTATCTATGTCAAATAAAATTAAGTCTTGCGTCTTACAAAATATGGCACAATATTCACCTCTATGATTTTGAGAAGGTAAGGCCAGAAGATTTTCTCGTAGTCCGTTTCAGGCGGTATGGGCTGCGATATCGACGTAATTGTGACACCGCCGCTATCGTTTAGCGAGTCTAAAGTTTTGTTCTGAAATGAAGAAAAAAAAATCAATTTTAATACTTAGTTACGTATTTCAATAAGCCTGCCCGGTCAGTTTAATTGTCAATAACGAGTCTTCCAAAAGGGAATATGCTTGAGAAAAATATAATCTTAACAATTTATCTAGAAACTAGCTTCTGTCCGCGACTTCGTCCCCGTGGAATCCCCGATTTTAAAACATTCTTTATCGCTGCTCCGCTCCTATTGCCTTAAGCGTGATGATATATAGCCTAAAGCCTTCCTCGATACATGGTCTATTCAACCCAAAAATAATTTTTCAATTCGAACCAGTAGTTCCTGAGATTAGCGCGTTCAAACAAACAAACTCTTCAGCTTTATAATATTAGTATAGATATACAAAAATGTAATGTTTAGAGTGAAAATATAATAAAAATTGGCTGAAAAACAAACGAAGTTAACTATTTTAAACAAAATGTTAAACAAATATATCTGTCCCTCTCGCGACACCGTTGTTTTCTCTATGGCAGCTGTATAAGTGTCATGGAATGTAACGTCGTATCGGACTTCTCTTTCTAATTGTCTTGAAGTTTTATAACTTCATCACTGTGGAAGGTATTTAAAATTATTTCATAATTGTTTACTACTACTAACAATTATTTTATTTTGCAAATAAAAAATTGCATGGCCATTCCCTATTGGATCTTATAAGCGTTTATTCCATAAGAAGTTTCACACCAAGTGCGAAAAAGAGGAGCTCGTGGCTAAATTATAACAGCCGCACGGGTCGATCTTCTAGGTTAAGCAACGCTTGCCGAGGTTGGTCTGTGGATGGGTGACCATCACGTTAAGCCGTTGGTCCCGGCTGTCATTTGTAGGTCTTTGGCAGTCGTTACGGATTGTCAGAAGCCAGAAAATCTGACACCAGTCTAGCCAAGAAGTACCGTGTTCCCCAGTTAATGGGTTGTGGAGGTCTGGTAGGCAGCCGCTTCACGTAAATTACTGGTATTCAGCTGAATCCGGCTTGACTGGGAGCCGACCCCAATGTAGTTGGGAAAAGGCTAGGCAGATGATGAAGTTTCACACCAAGATTTAGGTCCTTATTTTGGGAAATGAATTAATCGATGTAAATAAAACTTGTTACGCATACGTAAGGCACCTAGGTTTAAAAAGTTAATTAATAACTTTTCTTAAAAGAGTTTAGAAGGAAGAGAGGCCCATACTTAGTTAACTTTACAAGTTTAAAAGTCGCTCTCTTTCCCTCTAAACTCTTTTAACGTCAAAGTTAACAACTTGTCAAACCCTAAATTCAGGCTAAAGTTTAGTTTGCCATATACTCAACTTCTAACTCTTAGTTCGGAAATTGGGGGTAAGTTTAAAAGGAGAGATTTATACAGCACTAGCAGCGCCCCGCGGTTTCACCCGCATAGTACCCGTTCCTGTGGGAATACGGTGATAAAAAATAGCCTATGTTACGCTGATAATGTTGCATTCCATTGGTGAAAAAATGATGAAATCGGTCTAGTTGTTTATATTAGTAAAGAACTAAAGATAGATTAGTAGTTTTGCTAAGCCTCCTCGCACATTCGTCACTCAGCTTTCCACATATCTCTAGTGGAATCTCATCATTACGCAGTTCTTCTGTTTCTATACTCACAGCTGACTTATTGAAGGCAACAGCTTCTTTCTCGGTGACCTTGTATATCGCCATTTCGACGTTATCCTTGTTCTCGGTAGCAGGCTCGCTACCAGACTTTTCATCCGCTGCAGAATTCTCCGGCGAGGCTGCATTTGCATCTGTTATTGCTATCACTAGGCGACGGTACCTGCGAAGGCAAACATAGGTTGTGGTTTGAACTTTTTCTCTGCAGAACCTATTGTATGCTATGTTCACATTGCTGGAAGACAAGCCACCGTTATGCGAGACAGTGGGCTAATAATTTTACGGCACAGGACATGAAGTCGGTAAGCTCTTTTGAATGGCATATAATAAGAACATTGGTAAATGGAAATTAATTTGTTACACGTTATTTTACTTAATAAACAAATAAGGTTGGGGAAGAAACTCTGTTAAAACCTGCGAGGTCTAAATTATCAATCACAAATTGCTTTGTTATGGTCAGATTATATTAACCATGTAGTTAATGTGTAAGCTTCGGGGGCCGTACCACGAAGTGCCAATTATATCATGATATCTGTGTGAAAAAGGGATAGTGCTATTCTTCTTGTATAACTCCGTCTCTCTCTGATACAGGAAGCATGATGGATTTAAGACGTCATGGTAGGGCTACAGGTCATCTGGTTTTGTTCACGTTTTCCGTTTACCGTTTGGACAGCAGGGATGATGAAATACATAAATTGCACAATCAAGTTCATGCCACACTAGTAGACAAGATAAATCCAAATACTCATAACTTTGCGCATGTTGTAGTCGAGTGCAAATTCAGTACAGAATAGGGTAAAGCGGTACAATTATTAATTAGAAGATGACTCAACTGTTGTATGCGCACGTTATCTAATTAATTATATCAAATCATAATAAATGTAAACAGCACTGTTTGTACAGCACAGTAAAGTATTTTCCGATCATTGTCTTCTGTAAATGTAGTGGCCGATTAAATGATAAGGGTTATTTATCGGTTGTCTAATAGGTACCTGGGGCTGATAGTACTTTTTTTTAAAAACAATAGGTAAAACTATAAATAAATAATAACTAAAAATATTTGGACGGGACAGCACAGGAAACAGCGATAAATTGAGTACGAAATAGGACAAGATTACTTATAAAATCAGCCTAGTTACAGAGTATAATATAAAAAAAAAACTCGGACAAGTGCGAGTCTGACTCGCACACCGAGGGTTCCGTCTTAATTTTTTCCGAGTATACCATTATCTTCGGAAGTTTTAAAATTATGAAACCACTTTCATTACTTTGACAAAAAAAATATAACAGGTAATATTGAAGGACAAACTTAAATCTGTCGTCGAAAAAATGTTCTTCCATGCATCAATGTATGTATGTAACGGTCAATTTTTCAACTGAAAAAAAAAAGTATATGTTTATACTACAAATCCCCAATTTTGACACGGTGGAGCATACGGTGGAGGTCTACCCTACTTGGGCGGAGCAACGCCATGTCCTCGTCGAGGCGATTGGCGGCGGCGACCTCTCGCGTCCGGCCCTGGTTCAATTAATGGTTTTGACCAGGATTGGCATGCATGAAAAGCGGTCGCCTCAAAATTATATAAAATGTGACGAGTTCTAAAATTTCGTTACAAGTGTCAATTCATTGAGGCGGAGCGGATGAACATGTATTAGGAGATCGACTAACAATAAAATAGAGGGTTTTCAACATTATTAGGCAATCAATTTTTCAGCCTCCAACAAGGTGGACCGATGAACAGTTGGATGCGAGATGTACCGTATCTGTGGAGGTAACAATACTTGAGGAGGTCTATGACCAGCAGTGGACATCTTAAGGCTGAATTAATGCTGATGAAATGCAAAAAAGAAATAATATACCGTTACAAATGCGATCATTCACAAAATCCTTGCTCGTTACTTAGGAGCCAGTCCTGATATATAGAGCAATACTCGGAAATGGTGTCAACGTAAATGGATATTAGAAAAGGATCTCTATTGGTTAATGTCCTCAGTGCCGTATCAATGGAGTGTCACTTTAAGCGGCTGTTATGTGTGTCAGCCTATAGTCCTATGTAGTTTAGGGCAAAGGTTCTCGAAGATAGTAACTAAACGAAGGTTGGTCAAGAAGGAATTTAGTAGAGAAAAAAATGTATTGATAAGGTGAAGGGTATTATGAAAATTACTTTTTATGTTGTTTCATAAGAGTGAATTGAATATGTCATCGTGTTTATGTGTTACTGAGAGTTCCGCCCGCTTGCATTAGTCAGAGTTTTCTAATTAACATTGAGTTAGTTGCCCAGACGTGCCCAGTATGTATGACATATTTGTTTTTTTTTATCTCATTTTTTTATTGTAAAGCGGATTTGCTCTTGACTCTAGTCTAGGTGACAGAGACAAAGTCGAAGATAGAATGAGCTTACCCAGAAGAAGCCTGTTCACTCTAACTTTGAATAGATTAGGGTAGAATGCGTTTGCGAAACACAGACGTAGGCAGAGAGTTCCATTCCTTTGCTGTGCGCATTACAAAAGACGATTGAAAACGCTTGGTGCGAATTGGTGGAATAGCAACAAGGTAAGTATGGTAACCTACAGTCCGTCTAGATGTACTATGGTAGAAGGGGGCCGGTGGGATGAGGACGTGGAGTTCATGGGCACACTCGCCGAAGTACAATCTGTAGAAGACTAACAAGCAGGCGACCTTGCGGCGATGATCCAGGCTGTGAAGCATTTACCAGTGTTTCGTTATCAATGAGCCTTTTAGCTCTGCGTTTCACAGAGTCAAGTGCGGCAAGTTGGTATTTAGCTGAGCCATCCCAAAGGTGGCTGCAATACTCCATGCAGGACCGGACTTGTGCTTTTTAAAGCGATAAAAGCTGTCTCGGCGTAAAGTATCGCTTCACTCTATTTAAGACGCCCAGCTTTTTGGCCGCAGTTTGGCTCAATGGTGGCGCCGTTAAGACTAGATGCCAACTCCATGCCTAGGAGCTCGAGCCGATCAGTTACAGGAACCGATGCACCCCGAAAAGTAGGAGTTAGGTCGAAACGGATCCTTTTGGCGGTAAAAAGACAAGCTTGCGTTTTGGAGGCGTTAAAAGAGACCAGATTGTCATCACCTCAATGTGAGAAAAAACTTAAGGTCAAATTTGTCCGCTCTACCATGGCCTCTCTCATGGAACGAACTTTATCCCCGCTGGTTTTTGTGCTCATATTTGCAACTATATCCGAGTTAAGTTTTTAGTGTCAAATGCTCAATGCTCAACTCAAAGTTCTGGGTCTATATTAACCTGTTCCTATGGTGCTACAAGGATAATTTTTAGAGTATAAATGACATTGTCAGAGGGGTGCTGTTGTGCACATTTGTTAAGGGTACTAAAAAAATAATTATATCTTATACTTGAGTAGAGGTTTGTTACTAACATAAAAAAGTCTTACCACTCGTGTTTGTCCCTGCCAGTCCGCGCGAAAAGGTACAGGTATGAGTGTCTGTCTTTGGAGAACTTGATGTGTAAATTCCACTCTCCTTCACTCGTACCGTCCGCAGCTATCTCCCTTTCCTAAAACAACAGTTTAATTTAGCCCATATATGTCGAGTAGAGAAGGGTGAAATTGCTGTGAGATTTAGTATAGTAATTGCAAAAAGTCGCGAGATAAGATTATATTGTGTCCTGGTGATACTCCAAAGTTCTAAAGCACTAAACGTTGTATCGTGGATTTCTACATCGAACTCAAAAGAATCGAATCAAGATAGGCCTAAGATATTGAATTTTAGACAAAGACTGTAAATGCTCAACAATCTAACAAAGCCCCAATCGAAACCAATCTGTTGCGAGTGGTTTTAGGCATTAAGAGTTTGACCATCTCTTCGATTCCGCCCAGAAAAAAAAAAAACAGTCTAGAAGTCATTCACACAAGATTAACTATGCAAATTGCTTCCATGCATTTCTAGTCTCACGATTAAATTGGGTTAAAAATGCATAGTAAGCAATCTCCCGATTAGCTTCAGCTATTGTTTATTTTTACAGAGTTCGTTACATTATTTTTATTACCGTTCTGATAGGAGTCAAGGTTACACGGTGAGGACACGTCAAAGGAAAAGAGGAAGTTACGAATAAAAGATACAATTACATCGAACTGTGTTTTTTTGTTCCAAGTTAGTGTAAAAAGCAAAGGCATACAAACAAGATTTTATGCTTATACGAATGTAACTTAATAATCAGTATGTACTTCTAAGAATACTTAAACCGAACGCGTACTACTTAAGATAGTTAAAAAAACTCGTATTTTGATTTAATTCACGTTTGTTTTGTAGTTCAACGATTTGCTCTTCACTGCGAAAAGGATTAAACAAATTATTCAATTTACATAAATCAAATCACATCCACCGCTTCATTTTTAGGAAGATGCCATAACGAAAGGTCGCTAATATTTAAGAATCTAGAGCAGCTATACGAGACCCATTAAGCTTTTCTGTTTAGCCTGTAGCCTTTTGGCATAGCCCATTATTCGTGCCCAATTCACTCAGTGCCTCAGTAACAGTATTATTGAGTAACTATAGGGAACGTGAACGGCGTAGACTATGCCATCTAGTGTTGCAAATCTGAAACTTTTACTTTGTAAATATTTGACCTGTGCTGCCACCTATACTAGGAAGTATAGGTGGCAGCACAGGTCAAATACCTCTCCCCGCACCCTCCGTTTAGGGGAACGTGCACGAAGTAGACTGTGCCATTTAGCGATGCAAATTTGAAACTTATAAGTAAAATATACTTGACATTGACGCGTCTGTGCTGCCACCTATAGTTTCTGCACGTTCCCTATACTGTACAGATATCGGCTTGCTGATTCACTCCTTGAAGATATGCTGAGACTATTCACCCGATATCAAAATGAAACGTTGGCCTATGACACATAAGATTGCAAAAACTAGCCAACTGTCACAAATTCAAAACTCCCATTTATATACTGTTTTATTTTACCATAACTTATTGACCCAGCAAATTAGGTATACTATGGCTTCTCTAGAGTCGACATTCAAATATTGTGGAGAGTTGTAAGTTTGGATTAAGGAGATTATGTCCGAAACTTCTTAATGAACTTCAGATAGAAAGCTATGCTACCGTGTGCGTAGGCAACTTTTTATTCCGAAAAATCGCACAGTTTTTGTGGGATAAGCCACGACAGAGCTAGTAATATATAAATACGGAAAAGCTAGTAACTACGAGTCCAATATAATAACGCGTTCCGGGTAATGCTGGGGTTGCCGCGTTTCTGTAGCGCGTCGGGGATGTTCGCGGACGCGCGCGTACCGGATTTCGGCTCACTACTGCGGCTGCGAATCGCATCACTGATGCGTCGGATGCGCGACAGCCCCAATAGCCTAGTGGCAACTGTAGCCGGCAGTGTGGATGGCCTAATGGTGTCGCACTGGATGGCGGTACACAGACCGTCTTTCAGGTATATGAAGTAGGCATAGTGTGTATCTTTTTGTTGTTAGTGTATCTTTGTGTTTTAGTTACTATGGATCTCTGGTCTGATAATAAAGTTGTTATTATTATTATAAACTTACCGTTTCCTCTAAAAGATCTTTAATTTTAGACATTTCAGTATCATCGAAGTCTTCGTCATCATCTTTAGTGCTGGTAGCAGATTTGGAGCCCAGGTCGCTCTCACGATCTTGATATGACTCGTCGAATAACACTGCTTTCTCTGACTGCACTGCACTCTGGCTTTGAGTCTCCGCTGGTTCCGTTGCTGTGGACACCATGTCTGTCTTCTTGTCTGAAGAAGTTGGATGTGATGAATTCATGATACACAACACGTAACAGAATTCCGTGTAACCTATTTCCTGGTTGGTCCCATAGTAAATGTTGTTCAATAAAACCTTTATAGGTTTTGCGTTTATTCTGTTATACGTTGTAGATACGAGATAGCTATGTTTGATATTGCAGGACACACGACCTTTTCATTTCACTTCAAATAGATATGGGACTGAATAAAGGAGGTTTGATTATTGAATTTGATAATTTCAGTGGAGTAAATTGTGAAGTAAGCGATCAGGCTTTCATTTTTATGATTTCGAACCAAAATGGTTCCAATGAGATCTTATGCAAAGGGAACCAATGGGATTGCTGTGCCTGCGGCGAATGTTTGTGACCGGGCTAATCGAAGCTGAAATATGTAGTACTATGGCCTCAGCAAATGATAAAAACATGTCATTAAGATGTTGATGAGATAACGTTCTTATGATGACTATCGAGCACCAAGCAGCGCTGCTAAGTTCAGGTTCAAAGTGTACGGATGCCACCCAGTGTTATTGATAGATTTTTGAGACATGCTTTATTCAGGATTGGTAGCACGGTTTCTCTAATAAAACATACAGTTGCCTTAGTACGAGCTGTTAACGTTCTCGGTCACGTTAGCGTAAACGATAATTTGTATTGGAACTGAATAAGCGCTGTCTGTTGACAGTAAAGGAAAGCCTTTTTTCCATACAATTTGACTTAGGCCAAAGTTTACGTTACTGTGATGGAGTAAGTTAAAAAAAACTCGCACTAAGCCTTCAGTCCATAGGATGATCACTTACCACCATCAACTGGATCGTGCGCATAAACATAAAAAATCCCATTATTATATATATTTAACTCGTTCCGGTATACTGATCACTTATAGACGTGGTAACAATAAAACCTGTATTATGCCTCATCGTATTTCTCATAAAATTTTCATATTTATATCTACATTGTGTTGCCTAGGGTAATATTATTTAACTTAGAGTTCACCTGTATAAATGTGGACATTTGACCAGATGTATGAACGTCAATACGGATATGTACGGAAATACATAATATATGTATCTAGACAGGCAACATTACCTCGGTTCTGCATTTACCGTGAAAAATAAGGCAGAAGTTAACAACATTTAAAAAAAAAAAACAAGAGTTTTGTTTACTGGATACTTTTGAGGATTGAGAGTAAACAACTTTTAATATGGGGTTACCTATGAAATATGAAAATTAAAATCATCTGTTCAGTACACACAAGTTAGCCTAACTCGACAAAATGTAGGAAAGATATTAGTGCTTTTTTTCGCGATTTCAGGTTTGCTCCCATAGTTAAAGCTTTTCGTAGTTACACCACTTAATGAAATGCAATTGAATTTAAGCTCACTGTAGTATTCACATTCCATATTTTTTTTCAATATTTCACGCAGTAAGAGTATCCAACGTGCGTATGACTCACAGTTCAAATAATACTTAAATTAATAATCAGCTTTTTAACTTTGATGATGTAATTGTGTATTTTTTGTTGATGTAATTGTGTGAAACATCAAAATACCAACTCACCTCTGTGCATTTTCCTAACGAGTCGATGTCTAAGACCTTCCCTCCCTGTTTCTCCATCAGAATGTGATGTACTGCAACAAACAATAATAAAAATGGCGACTACTTTTGTGACGAGAAAATTATCTGATTTAAAAAAAATGGTAATACCATTCGCACTTTATTCTTTTGCGAGTATCTTAAGATTCGAAGAATATCTATGAAATAAATAAATGATTAATTTGGAATAATTCTATGGAAAAGAAGTTCTTTTTGATCTTGTGAACTAACCTCTTTTCCCGTCTTCTCCACACAAACTTCCTTCTCTTCTCGGGACTGGTATTGGTAATAATATTGGTCTCAGTCTCCATTTCATGTTGTTGCTGTTCCTTCTTTTTTTCTAACGGAATCTCCGCCTTCTTCTCTGCCGTAAACGTTTCTTTCTCCAATACTTGAATCTTTTCATTGTCGCTTAATATTATGCATATTGGATATTTCTTGCTCCATTGTCTACAAACGAAGGAATATTGTCACGTTTAGTTACTGTACTCCACGTTTATGTGGCAAATAATATGATAAATAACATAATCCGACATATTGAGAACGTATGTATAAATACGCACTGCATGTACATAATATGTCACCGGAAAATTGCAAACGCTGTAAGATTGTAAAATATCGTGTGAAATTGTAAAACATTTCAGATATATTGGAAACTACTGAATTTGGATGGGATTTATTCTATATTCCCGTTTATGTGGGAATAAAAAATCCAATCCGAGTAAAAAATATAGCCTTTCTTACTCGCTGATAACTTTCCATTGGTGAAAAAATGGTTAAAATCGGTTCAGTATTTTTGGAGCATATTCAATACAAACAAACAATCAAATCTTTCCTCTTTATAATATTAGTATAGACAAAATGTTTTTTTCATAATATATCGAGAAATTATAATTTATGATAATCTATCAATTGCACAACACCCAGTGTATTGGGTTGAGGGCTTTCTCAGGGGGATTGGCGTTGAGGGCTGAAATACAGGTTATGCCTAGTTCGGCTCCAAATGCTAATACTGTTGTGTACACTAAACGTATATTAAACACTCTATTGTGAAAAAAATATGTACAACTTTCTGTGAATAAAGATTATTATTGTATAAAGTGGTACTACGACTATTTCGTACTGACATTTCTTGGTGTCAAATCGGATTAGGTAAGTGTAAAAACTTTAACCGGGAACAAATATACATATGTAGAGCAAGGACTGTTACCAATAAATCACCTAATTTTATACCCTATAACACTGCCTGTAAAGCCTGTAATCCATCCCAGAACCACACGTTCTATAGTCGAACGTGTAACCACTAGACCGAAATCTACTTTCAAACTCGCTAAGACATATTTTGTGTTAAGAAATGGCCGTCTCGAAACGTTAACGAATTCTTTAGATATCTGTATGCATCGGAGCATGGAAATGAATAAGTCTCTCAATATTATAAAGAGGTATTGTTTATTGGAGTGAAAAGTCCTGCAAATTTCTGCTGAAAAGGGATGACCCTCCGACCAGATGGTTGTTCTGTCTGGTTGGCTAGGCTGGCTTGTTTGTTTTTAGTACTCTTAAACAACGTTTTAAAGCATGTGGCCATCATCTCAGCGATTAATAATGTTAAAAATAATGTCGAAATGTCTGGAAATTAGAGGATGTCATGAAAACGCACCTTAAAATACGAAAATTGCCCCTCTGAACTAATTCCAAATAACAAACTATCACTGATAGAGAACTGCAATATTGATGAGTATCGTAGAATATTTAATGGGGACGAAGTCAAGGTATCCAATAGTAAATTTATAATAACATAATCCAACACGTGGAATGCATACTCAATGCAACACGCGTTAGCAATGGACGCACTGTACTGTCAAGAACTCAAGACCTTGATGGTTGTATCAAGATTGGTATTAAGTTCGAAACATATACATTCCTATGTCTATTATCAAATTTCCATACTGGTTTAGATATAAAAGCATGTATGTAGGTAGTTATAATACTGAGCTTATCAGTTGGCTATAATCAATATTAGGTTACTACGATTCTTATCATAATGTTAAAGATCGTTACGAGATCGTGTTTTGTAAGTTTTTTTTAATGATGGTTTTATGCTGCCCACAGAACGAGAAACTTTATTAACTTATAGCACAGGCATGATAACTGAACTATAGCTATATGGCCGCAATAGCCATGCTAAAACGAACCAACTACAAATTTTGAAGAAAAAAAAAAACACTACGTATAAAATAAGTTTGAATTCGGAAATAGGCGTTTTTTATTTGTTTTTCGCCTTTAAAAAAGGAGAGTTTCAACTGTCTTTTTAACCGACTTCTAAAAAAGGAGGAGGTTCTCAATTCGGATGTTTGTATGTTTTTTTTTATTGTTTGTTCGTTCGACGGAGTTATTCCGTCGCTTGTCAACCGATTTGAAAAATTCTTTTTTTGTTGGAAAGGGTATACTTCCCAAATGGTCCCATGAAAATTTTATCGAAATCAACTAAGCGGTTTTCGAAAAATCAACAAAAATCTAAAAAAAACTTTTTACAAAAAAAAATACAACCGACTTTTACACAAAAAATCAAAAAAGTGCAAAATAACTTTAATTTCGGAATTCGGTGTTTGTGGTTGCTTTTTCGTTTTTTGAACACCGACTTCCGAAATTAAAGTTATTTTGCACTTTTTTGATTTTTTGTGTAAAAGTCGGTTGTATTTTTTTTTGTAAAAAGTTTTTTATTGTATGTATGTTCAGCTATATTTTCGCTAAATTGTCAACTGATTTGGATGTTTTTTTTGGAAGAGTATGTTACCGGATTGGTCCCATTTCAATTTGGTGAAGATCTGATAAGAACTTTGGATATAGGCAGCGGATCTCTTCAATAAATGATAGCATCTTCCGGAATTGCTGAAATCGCATGTCTGTTTATTGTTTACACTATTTATAACATAACGTCACGCCAGTACGCTGTGAAGGGATGCGCAGAAGTGTACAAGTCAACCATTTTTTATGTTTATCTATTCGGCCATAACTTTATTGTAATTATGAACCGGTCTTGATGATTCTTTTTGCGTTGGGTTTGGTTAAATGTATTGAATAGCACTGGATGTTAAACTTCAAAGATAAGCTTTCTCAACTTAAAAACAATAAAACCTAGTAAAGTCAGATATTATTAGGTTTTTTGTAAATCCCAAAGCAAAGTAGTCATTTAATAATTATGAGCTGGTTTGGACTTAAACTACGAAGGCACACAAAGTAACCATTTCCGGTTAATAGCGCAACCAGTCATTATGCGAATAATGTCAATGGAGAAAAAATAATTCTCAAAACGGCCTTATTACTCACTTATCACCTTAATATATTCGTTTAGTCAAACTGGGCTTTATAACATGGCCCAAGTTCTCCCGAAGGTTTATACAGAAAACTTGTATTTCACTTTAGGCAATAGTTCTTTTTATACATATTTATATGTATAACAGAGTCCCCTTGAAATTAAGTTTTGGACTTTTGGAAGCCATATACATGTATGTAGAACAATAAGGTTGGCTTGCAGTGGTGAAATTTACGCAATTGTAGGAAGGAGGGCTTAGGTCTTTCTTTACGTATTTAGCGCTTCTTGATAATACCTGTTCCTGTTGTATTCCTTCAAAAGAACACGCAGTCAGAAATATTTTTAACATTCGTGTAAAGGGCCAACGCTAACTGTATGAAGTTAACTTTACCAAATAGGCAGGTATTATTGCGGTCGTATCAGCTTGTGTCGCACTTTAAAGGATAGCATGTCTATTGTTTAACAATACTAACACTTTATAATAGTCGTAATTACAAAGGTGACATGATGTGAGTAGGTATGACGGACTATGACTCAGAATGAAACGGTCTGGTCCCCTCGAGTATTTTTTTTTTAATATTACGTCGAACGCCAGATGTCAATTTTTGAAAATACCTACTTAATCTATAGGTTTATTTATTATAAATGCGTTGATGATAACATGCTATAGTAACTTGTTTTAATTGTGTGTTTCAGGAGCTTTCCGTCAATGGGGCTAGAAGGTACAACACTTGTGTATCCTATATATACCCAATACTAGCAGCACCCCTCGGTTTCACCCGCATAAGTTTCGATCCCGTGGAAATATCGGTGTAAAAATTCCTATCCTATATGTTAATCCTGGTTATAAACCATTTGTGTGCCAAATTTCATTCAAATCCGTTCATTCATTTTTGCGTGAAAGAGTAAAAAGCATCAATCCATCCATACTTACAAACTTTCGCGTTTATAATAGGTATTAGTAGGATACCTATGTATATAGGGCAATCAGCATCAGCTGCCAACGTACTCAACGACGTAATTTCCCTAAGCAAGAATGAGCTGAC
The DNA here is from genome assembly GCA_905332915.2 of Hecatera dysodea. Lineage (NCBI taxonomy): Eukaryota > Metazoa > Arthropoda > Insecta > Lepidoptera > Noctuidae > Hecatera > Hecatera dysodea. Next base: position 7,844,344 of record HG995295.1, read on the forward strand.
AAAGTTCGTTAATCTATTTATGTACTTATCGATATAAACATTGATATCAAAATTGCTAGTCGCGAAAATTATCTTAAGTAAATAACGACAGCGACTGTTAATCATAATTCCTTTACCGTAGTCGGCTAAAAAGATGTTAAATTGGTAACTAGAATAGATTAAGAATATTCATTAGTCGAGAAAAAAACCGCAACAGAAGAAGACACCCCGGGCGTCGGGAAGCCACCTGCTGCGCGTTGGGTGGCTCGCCATCCGATAACAACCAGGCCTGAGTCGAAGGCGCGTTGTGTTCCACGCGCGCCTCATAACATGTCAGTATAGAAGGCAGGGCCCCCTAGGACCACTACGTTCCGGGACCCTGCCAGGTCCCGGAACTCAAAGGGCATTAGGAGGAACACGGATGGGTTTTACTCAGTCAAAAACTGACTCACCCATCCATAAAAAATGGGAGCGAACCTACGGGATTAACCTCATTAAAATATAAAGAGGTACTAAAACGCAATCTAAGAATTTAAAGAGGTACAAAAAATATCCCAAACATACACCAGTACATCATTCAGTATTATCTCTTACACCATACCGCATAACAACAGGATCTTGTGGCCAATATTTTTATTAAATAATTTTATCACCAAAGAGGAAGTTTGTACGGTAACATTGAACAACTGTGCACTCTTTTAAATAATATTTTATTTTGTATATGTAATCTTTTCGGTGAAACCGAACAACTGAAGCTTGGTTAATTTTTAATTATGCGGATGGTTTAATTATGTCAATTTGTGATATTATGGGGTAAAACAGTCAACATTATGCATAACATAACATCATTTTATGAGAACAGAGAAACACTTTTTCTACTTGTATTTTAAAGATTTCCGCAGCTTTTTTATAATCCTATCACAAATGCATAATCTCGAATAAGCGTGAATATTTATTGATATCTTGGTTATAAATAATCCGGTTTACTGTTGAATTCCGAAATAAAACCTTGTTGGTGATGGTGACATTCGACAGTATTGTCCTTGGGTCTATTAATTAAACAAACCTTCAGCTTGGTAAGAAATATACCTACATCTCGCTTTATGATCGAATTAATCAAAGAACAGATATCAATCAAGTATATTAATTGACATATTAAGTGCTAAACGTCATAATATTATTGTCTTGGAGATAGACAAGTCAATTAACATAACTGACGAAACAATATTATTTATGCCATTTAAAGTAAACATCAACTAGCTTTATACTCAAACACAACGATCGATCTTTCTATTTTTAATTATACCACTCGCAGTTCAGCACACTAAGGCTGGTTACTGCTCAACTGGACAATCCTGTGGTGCCAGGCTGGGCAGTGGCGTGCAGTGGTTCGAGTTAGGGTAGGCCAGAGAAAATGTCCAAAAAAAACGCACCACATTATTCAGGGTTGAAATGTGGTGTTATTTTTTTTGTTTTTTTTTTTATAGGCTATTTAAAAAGAAAACTCGTTTCATTAAAAATCAACCCTGAATAATGTGGTTATTTTTTTAAATTTATTTGGACATTATCTCTGGCCTACCCTAACTCGAACCACTGCACGCCACTGAGGCTGGGTCTGGTTATTATTATTTGGGGGGTTTAACACTAATCTCTCAGCGGTGTGGGCTGGCTTGTTAGGCAAAAGTCGGGGAGAGATATTACGGCGGCGTCGCGCTGAGCCTCGTCGGCGAGGCCGGAATACGGAAAGCGGTCTGTTTCTGTATTTGCGAAACGTGCTGGTTTCTCTATGGCTTTCCTGGATCAGGGTGGTGGGGTCATCGGGTTCAAGGAGTCGGCGAATCTTGCCGATTTTGGAGGGAGCGTATCGGGCAGACGATGCGATAAGAGGATTCTGGTGCGGAATCAATGAAACGCTTGTTAAGGCGCTTCATGAATTGTTTGATAGTTGGGATAAGGAGGTCGACATGGAGTCGGTTGTTTCTAACAAACCACGGAGCACCGGTGGCCTTGCGGAGAAATCAGTTTTAGATCACTTGCAATCTATGGATCTGGTATGGTTATGATCGGATGTATGCACATTGTATAAATGCGCAACTTGCATTTAAGGAATAGCTTGCTGCTTCACACAACGACCGACAAAATCTCAAAACAATTTGAATAAAAGGGAAGCAGTGGGATAGAATAGGCTAAAAAAAGTTAATATAACTGGAATTGCTTATACCTATGGTATTTACGATATTTTGTTGAAAATGTAGCAGAAAAACCTATAAAATGGTAAGCAAAGGTGGAACACTCCTATTTCTTCAAGTTTTGTTAAAGCCTTATTTCGAAGCAGCACGAGAAGAGTAGCCGGAAAGACTTGATTGATGTTTTGCCAAGAAGTGACAAAGCAAACGCTCCATGAAAAAACCCAGACGATAAGGAGCGGGCGTATTGTTCTTGATCGGGCAGTTATCCTGAATCCAGCGTTCCAAATGGGAAAGTCAGTAAACCAAGATCAAATAGACGTCAAAGCAAATGCTCAATTTGCATTTCAGCGTAAGACCTTAATTTCATCTACATATTAATTTAATATGATATTATGAGCTTACGACCAGCGCAAGCGCCTCGCTTCGCGTTCATTAACCCAATTGCTTGTCAACTGCACTCACGCGTATAACGAAGGTCGGCCCTTCTATCATAATCATAAACAGCATTTTAATGTTCTTACTGCTGGGACACAGGCCTCCTCTCTAGGAGGAATGGGCCGTAATCCACCGCGCGGGCCTAGTTCAGGTTGGCGCTTCTATGCCAACAGCTTATCAGCACTTTGTAAATGACCTTTATAAATGTAAATTACTTTATATTAGAACACGTCACTACTACATCGTTTAGAATCGTATTTTCAATAGAGCCATTAAATATGGGCTATACAGATACACGTGACCACTTAAGTCTTTTTTTAATTAAGGCTATCGTACTAATTGGTTTTGGCCTACCTCCAAATGGAAATTATAAAAAAGGTAGAAGTAGCTACGAACTTATCTGAATTTATATTATACAGGTAAAATTATTTGTTTGTAGCCTTGTAGGAGAAAATATATGGAAGTACTGACTGATCTGATTACGAACATTCTGATGGATAGAATGTTACACTGCATTGAGTGCAAGATTCCCGTGAAATAGGCAACGAAAGTGCAACTGGGGGAATCATAGTTATTAATCGAAGAGGCGGAAGCTTAAAACGAGTAAGACGTAAAAAATTACCCAGATATTTAAATTTCAAGATAAAGATGGAAAGGGTGCACTTTGCCTTGCAGTGGGACTCAATAGGCTATAAATAAAACAGAAGTGCGTCTTGTGATAAAGCTCGCCGAGAACCTACCACCGCGACTCTTGTCAACCTTATGCCCCTAACAATAAGGTAGAAAAGTAGTCGGCCGAGAACTTTCGAAGGTTTACTGCCACACCCATTCCTGTCGTCAGGCACCACTCAGAAGTAAAACTAAACAGACATTTATAATATTTAGCGTTCCGGACGTCATTATGAAGAAAGGGTATCTACAGACCTACATACATAATTGTATACTTACCTACTTAATCACTTATTTTACTATTTTGAAAATAATTTGCTATGTTGTATCAGCAAATGTATTTGTATATATTATTATGAGACACCGGCCTCTTTGCTGAATTGTTAACTATTTTATTATTTCTTGTTCAAAACAAGTTCGCACTAAAAAGGGTAGAATAACTTCAGCACCAGTTCTCTGCGTGTTGGTAACGAGTGAATCAACAATAGAACAGCAGACTCTGTTTTTAATGTGTTTGAGCATACTCATTTAAGAGAAACTGACCTAGATATTAGCATATTTCCTGCGCAACAATTATAATAACGGCTGATCAAAGGCGACATTAGAAATAATGAAAACAAAAATCGTTACGTAATAAAGTACAAGGCGACTAACGCAAGGTAAATAACACTTTAAATGAAGTGTTTATGCTTTCCACGTTATAAAAAAGCTACTACATACTGTAACAAGACATATAGGTACAGAAGTTTGGCTAAATACAGTGAGAAGATAATGCACGTACACATATACCGAGTAAACACGTTTGTACTCAGAAGTGCAAGCGCACTCGGCTGGCAATTGTTTGGGTGACGCCGCATGTGTATCTGTGTGCGTGCGCCGGTTTTCTGTAGTTCTATGGAGTCGGCATTCTGTTCCTAACTATCTTGTGGCTTTCTAAACGATAGTCGTTAATTTAAAAGAACTTAATCGTTAACAAAAATTAACGTAAAATAAGGTTTATCGAAATGCAGGGGTGAGTAAAACCTAAACTTTTATTGGGATTTTCAGTCGAATACCACGAATATTAATTGATTGAAAAGTAGGAGTTCTTCATTGCTGCAAACAATATTGAAATAACGTGAAAATTTAAATCTAAGTTTCGGTTTTATTCACCCCTGCATTTCTATCCACCCCGTTTTACCAGTACGTCACACACTGATCAAGAAAAATCACCCAAACAGATTATAAGCATTTTATAATTTTGCAGTGGCACTTACCTCCTTTTAACTAATCCTACGGGCATCAATAAGACTTTGGCTCCAGTCAAATTATACAGCCTATGTTGGTAGAACGCCACCTTTTCTAATTTCTCGTCCCATAGCGCTCTCTTTGGTATCTTCGTTGACGTATATGATATCCTTAGATTGCATCCTACAACAATAAACATGGATTAATGACTATGTTAACGAAGTAATGAGATAATAGGATAGTTGACTAAAAAAATCTAATTAGTCCGTCAGATAGATTTCCAAAAAATATTGGACACGTATTTTTTCTTTTTTCACGTAAACAAAAAATGAAGACGGTACAGAGCGTTGAAAACTCGTGTGACGTCACTACTCGCTACAATTTTTACCGAGCCGTAACGTCACAAGCCCCCACTCCTGATCTTTGATGCTTTGTATCTTCGTCAGTTTTTATAGATTTGATAAAGAAAAAAATACGTGTCCAATATTTTTCTATAATCTAGCTGACGGACTAATTATAATCATATATTTTTTACTCAGGAAACATCCCTATTAGTGAAAGATAACAGGATTGCAAACTTCTGAATCACGTACAAACATGCATTATAAAGTTTACTTGTTTCTAAAAATTTACCAAAAATTTATTGCTATTTGCGAACTATCGAAGTGACTAGTGAATGTGTGTGATAACGTGACTCACCTTCGAGCTTCATAAATGCTGTTGTTGTCTTATTAATGTGATACGTGTGTGGATCGTAATCCGGAAACCTGTAGTGGTTTATCCAGCCCTAAAATTATAAAAAAAGATTTTAATACTGCATCGATATCCAGATGTTGTTAGCCGCTTGAGTGATACTCACCTCATATTTTTTGATAGGCGTATGTTCTTTGACAGACGGTATTGTATAAGAAGGCGGCATTGCGCTACTTCGCTTTACTTGTATCAAACCTGTGCTTTTCGGCTCAAACTCACTGAAGTATGTATCTAACACCCAGCTCTTCAAACTGCTCGTAAAACAGAAGAACCATAGGCCCAGCACGAAACCGTTCCAGATATTTGAATTTGGAAACAGAGTGAAACTTATGAGGATGAGGAATGTGAGGAAGTACATCGAAAAGCTGCAGAAATGGTTCGGTTTCTTTGGCGGTAATTTATGGTCCTTATTGTTGTTCTTGCTTGGGGGTGGGCCAAAGGTCACGCACGTCGGTGGTGGGGGTGCAGGATCCGTGTCTAAACTCTGTGGTTTTCCGCTAGAGAGCAAAGGGTCCACATTGTGGATATCGCCGAAATTGTCTATGGTATCTTCTAAAGCTTCAACCCCTGATTCTACCTCCATCTGGGCATCGTTCAGTACGTCTTTTCTCACCTCGGCAGCCTCATTGTAGCACGCTAAAAATATCATAACGTTCAAAATGTATAGTGAAAATTTATCACACCCTTAAAATACGCCCAATAACTTGTAAATATTATGTGAATTAAAGATTCCTTCTTTTATAATAATAATAATAACTTTTTTCTATTTTTAAATGTTTTTTTTATGTGGTTTTAAGAAATGTTTAAAAATGTAATTTGTAGGTAAGTATATATATGAATAAACGAAATAATAATAAAACGTTTATTTCGGAAACTTGCTCCATAGTTTGTTAGTTTTTTTTAATTAATAAATAAACTAACAAAATAAAACCTACAATTATTCAATTCATGTATTTTCCTGCAGTATCAGACCCGTAGCTATGCATTCGGGTCCAATACTCCAGGAAAACGCCGCCCAGCCTATCCCCAATCACCTTCCGGATGCCATTGGCACTCCCACGAATCCTGCGTAACAATGATGCCGTTCTTTTCCTCATGATTGCTGAAAAACTATCGGTAGTAGATTCAGCAAACATGGCTGACGCGCTACAGAGTCGCGGTAGCCCCAACAACACCCGGAAGGCGTTGTTGTACTGGACACGAAGAGCGTTGTAGGCCCTCTGCGTATACTTGACCCACAGGCTGCATGTGTAAAAGACAATAAGCCTTGCAAAGGGAAATCTTGACCGGTCTCGTACATCTTGCAAACCTACGTGCCAACATATTGCATCGGACCGACAACGCTCTCCGTTCCCGTTCTATGTCCTGATCTGATGATCAGGACATAGAACGGGAACGGAGAGCGTTGTTAGGATCCTCGACAAGTATGTGTCCAAGGTATTTAAAACAAAGTATTTATGCTCTGTGGCTTTTATTATTAAGATAATTTTAATACCAGAGTGCCATTTAAAATGTCTGTAAGTGACTTATTTGATTTACAAAACAAACATGGGACATGTGCTGTTTGTTAACGAAGAAAAGGAGACGTATTGTCACTTGTCGCATGTCGGTTTTATTAAATGGGTCTGTACGATTCTGGCATAAGTGCTTAGTAACAAGTCTAACCGCCCAATTCTCACTCACCTAAATTCTTATGTGTATCGTCACTGGAATCTGAATAGTTCTTGTTATCTGCAGGAATACTTGGATCTCGCTCGGTGGCCTTAGCCGTCAACGGTTGCGTCATATCCGATAAGTTCTGTAAACTGCTGTCTAGGGAAGATACCTAGTAGAAAAAAGAATGTTTTAGCAAATAAACACGTCATAAGTTGAATCATTTCACGATAACCGGTTGTAGCTTTTATATCTCTAGCTTAAGGTTCAAATTAAAATGAGAGATTATCGTGAAATGCAGCTGTTGTAGGCAATGCGAGGATTTGAATTTAGCCATACTTTAGACAAACAGACGGACGGAAGCAGACAGTACGTAAGACGAATTGATGTAAAGAGTATGCATAGGTGTTACAAGTGTGAGCTTTGTTTACACATCTTGAGCAATGAGGGGCATAGCAAGGCGGACATTTCTTATTAGGTAAATAGTATGCAATTCATAAATATATTGAGTTCATTATTGTATAGAATTAATTGGTCATAGCATCACACAAAATATCATAAATGTTAAATAGTCAGGCTTTATTCTATAAGCACCAAATGATAAGCCAACCATAGGCCATAAACGGACATTCTTAGCGCAAATATTATTTATTAGCAATAGCATTCATATTATAAAAATGCGCCGGATGCAGTACACACTTAGGGCCGACGGATACCTGGCAAAGTGCAGAAAAGCGCTGTTTTATATATAATTATCAACCTTTAAAAATTAAGTTTAAAATAAATTAAACTTCATTACGCATTTCAAGCATCAACGCGGACAGAAAAGGAAGAATGGAAGAATATTTTCAACTTTATTTCAATCCATACAAGGTTGATGTTTATTTGGCAAGGAAAACAGCTCCTCTCTATGCATCGTCAGGTCTGCATCGGTCCTCAGGGAAAAATGTATTTATTCATAATAGATACCTAAACAATACATAGACACTGACAATGCTTGAATGCAGGTAACTTCTGTATCACTTACATGTTCTTCAGCGTCGATCGAGGTGGGCTATGGCGGTGTCATGAATATTATACTTTAGTAAGTACTTGTGTTTGAATGTGAACGTAAACTGTGTTTTTTTTTGTGTCTTATTTTGTAAACAAATATGGCGGACGAGGATTTAGATTTCAGCTTTTTTCTCCTAAGAGTGGCAGGGAACAGGCACCACACCTTGTGGAATTTAATCAGCGCCACCTCAACTATCTAAACTTTTTGAAGATGACTGAATACTTTGTTTTAATGTTTAATTCAACGTGATTTTCGTTTTTTGTTTACAAAACAAGACACAAGAAAAAGAGTACACTATAGTAAATTAAATACTTTACACGTCAGTCGGCAAACAGCTACGAATACACAATAACAGTCGTATGATAAGTTCTTTGTATTCCAATTAAGATTATATGCGATTCCTTACAAGTTGGTCGATGTTGGCCGACCAATGTGTGTAGAGGGCGTTCGGACAACTGACCTGGTTGTCTGTATCGCCAACACTCTCCTTGTCTAAGTCCCTGATTGCTGAATTTTCTTCTGAATCTGATGCTGAATTTTCTCTCAGGATTGATTTCTCCTTTGTATCTGTTGTAAGATTAGGAACATAACTGTTTTACAGATTCTTATACGACGTTCTAATTAGCAGTTTTTTAAAGGCAGTTTATGATTTTTTTGTGAATGAAGATTGTAAGAAGCAAACATTGAATAGACTTCAAACAAAGCATGGTATGAAAGAAACCTCTTCAGTTAAACAAGGCATGTTTAACTGAAGAGCAAGGTACAGGGTTCGAAATTCTTATTTCATCATCATCGCCCATGCTTTTAAATAAAATAAATAATATATATATTGTATTTTTTTTATCCCAGTACAGTCGGCACTTCTTTCTCTCTTTTTAAATAACCTTTTAAAACTCACATACACGAGACACCCAGACCCAGAACAACTATCTGTAGGCTATACAAACATGCAAGGATCGAACCTGCGACACGTAGCGCAGCAGCCGAACCAACTGCGCAAACCGTGTCGTCAGCGTCAACCGTGTGGCTACTGTATGGATTTTGTAGGTACTTACTTCTATACTAATATGTATTATAAAAACGAAAGATTTTCTTTCTTTGTTTGTACCGGATAGGCTCCGAAGCAACAGGACCGATTTTAAGCAGTTTTTTAACCGACTTCTAAAAAAGGAGGAGGTTCTCAATTCGGATGTTTGTATTTTTTTTTTTTTATGTTTGTTCGCGCATAACTCCGTGGCTTGCCAACCGATTTGAAAAATTCTTTTTTTGTTGGAAAGGGTATACTTCCCAAATGGTCCCATGAAAATTTTATCAAAATCGAACAAGCGGTTTTCGAAAAATCAACAAAAATCTAAAAAAAATATCTACATTGTCTACATTGACGACATTTTAGTTTACTCTGCATAGGAGCAGTGCATTTTTGTTTACACCAATGTAATTGGTTCGTTTAGGTGGGGGAGGGGAGGGGGTGTAGGTACCACTAAAAAGTGAAAAACAAAAAAACTTTTTACAAAAAAATACAACCGACTTCCACAAAAAATCAAAAAGTACAAAATAACTTTAATTCGGAAGTCGGTGTTCAAAAAACGAAAAAGGAACCACAAACACCGAGTTCCGAATTAAAGTTATTTTGTACTTTTTGATTTTTTGTGGAAGTCGGTTGTATTTTTTTGTAAAAAGTTTTTTTCACCAATAGAAAGCTACATCATAGGCTATATTTTATGCCCGTATTCCCACGGGAACGGGAAATAGGGGTTTAAAACTGCGGGGCGCTGCTGGTCCATAATAATATGATCAAGTTGTTACGGTCGTCTGTCTGTGAGCTTGTTACATGCTCACACCTATATTCGTGACAATCTGCTGCTATATTTTATCCCCGTATTCCCACGGGAACGGGTACTACGCGGGTGAAACCGCGGGGCGCTGCTATCATAAATATAAGGAAATAAATAAATGTAAAAAAGATAACCAAGGACCAGGTCCTTGACTATCTCAGTATCAGAAGTACATAGAATAAATAATCTTAATCAACATACGGAAAGAATTGGTGGGCAGAAGTTAGTACATAATTCATTAACAATAATTATTTAGTCCAGTACACAATGAGTAATGATTGTGGTCTGCAGATAAAGCATGTTTAGGTAAACTACATTGTGAAATAGAAATACTTAGATTCTATTGTGACCTTGCACCTACTTTGAAATAATAGATTGTTATAAAATTGATGCTACTTAATGCTTGGAATTAGGAACTTTAATTGCATGACAAAGAGGTCAAAATTCTTTGTAAGATTTTTTTTAAATTCTGAAATTAAAATGACCTTTTCTTCATATTGCCATTTGCATAATGCACAACCAAATAGCCTAATGGAATTTAGTGATTTATATTGCAAAATAATATGCTTATTAAGCTTGCCTACCCTATTGTGTGCAATTTTGTCTTATATATTTATGAAACTTAAGGTATATTTATGGTCATATAGTGTTGTCAAGACACCAATAACCATTTAGGCCCATATTCCAAAACGTAAGCTCCAACCACAACTCCAACAAGAGCTTTAAAATGTCAATGAAAGCTTGCATGATTCACTTATAAGTCAAAGTTTTCGTGCTGGAATGATGAGTTTTAGCAGAGCAAGCGTGTAACTCACACATTTGCTTATTCATCTCTCAAGTGAAAAGTTCAGTTTATGAGAAGTTTGATTGACTGTTTGTTGCTCTGATGGAGTTGTTAGTTTATATTTTGGAATATGAGGCATAATATGTAAGAACACCTATTACTTGGTATGGCAATACCAAGTAAGTAATATGATACTTGATTGGTTTTGTTGCTTAGAAGGCAGATCAGCAATAAATTTTAATGATGAATATCTAAACTAGTATTTTAAAGAGGTAAAATTGTTTGTCTGTTTGTTGGAAGTAATATCTACTTTTTACCCCAGGAAAATACACTATCTGTATTTAATCATGTCTACACAAAGAATTTAAAATCAACATTGTTAGTATAAAATAGTCTCTTACCTTCAACTGAACGAGTTTTCATATCTTCAACTGCTTGAGCAATTTTGAATTTGAAATCATGGAATAACTTCCATGTTTCATTGCTGCCTTCCTTCACATCAGGGGTCACGTCAGGCGTGCTCCGCTTACCCAAGCGGTTCAAGTACTCCTTCATTGGTGAAGATGTCACTTCCTTAGGTAAAGGAGCTTTTGTTTCTTCTTGTTTACTTTCACTTGGTTTGGCATCATCAAGCTTTTCCAAAACCTTTTCGGAACGAATTGATTTAAAATATTTGTCTATGATGGAGGATGACCTCTCTCCTCGTTTAGGGCTTGCATTCTCAGTAGGTGTGCCAGGAGGAGGGTCACACTGTGGGGTAGGAGGGTCATCTTCACACACATGAAATAACTCCTCTAACTCTTCATTATTAGCATTGTACCTAAAGGATAATGATGAATTTGGTGATTTACCTGAAAATACAAACAGTTTTACACCACTGGCACTTTACAAAACAACTCAATTTTTATATTTTAATTTACCCATTCTATATTCAGGCGAACTAAATAAACATTGTATGAAACACACTCTAAAAATTAAATACAAAGACAAGAACGCAGAAAGCTAGGAGAAAGAGATCTATACTGAAACACGATTGGTTCGGTGGAGTGGCGATCAATTTGTGGCTGATTGTTTGTGTTATCGTCTTTGTTGTCAGAGGAACAAAATCCAATACCGAAACCTGCACATTAATCTCTAAGCCGATAAACAGCCGGTTCTCGCGAACACTGACGTATGCTGTTTATTTAAGTAAACAAGTTTCCCATTCTGCGAAAGCAACCGTATGCTAAAATTATTTAATTAAAGCTGTTGGCAAATATAATTCGACACATACCCACTCCTGAGATCTCCATTTTATCAAATTAAAGGTAACAATTATGAATAAAGAACCATTATTTTATTCACATTAGTCATAACTAACACCTATTATAAATGTCATAAATCAACTTCGGAGTCTATTCCCTTAATTAATTTTAATAAAAGTTGCTCCACTCGCTGAATCAAAAATAATAAGATTTTCTTGTCAGTCAACAACTGTCAACTCAAGAACTCACGTCAAGATGTCAAATTTTAAATGTCATTACTTTTTTTTTTAACTCTGTTTAGTCGATTTCTAGAGATTTCAATACAAAGTTATGTTCAGTCACAGTACATAGTGAATTGATGCCGATTATAATATGTCTGGACATATAATCGGCATCAATTCACAGATGATATTAAGCAGATTTGTGTGCGATTTGAAATCAAAGTGGCCAGTTTCTCCAATAAAAAATACCTCTTGAAGAAGTTGCTGGAAAAACAACGAGACTAACTTACTTTTTGTCTGATGCAAGCAAGGGCTTTCAGAATATGGTAGCTTCGGAAAGGACCTTGTAGAGTAAACCATCTCAACAACTTGAAGAAATTTGGCACAGCAGCACTATGAATGAACTTGGGCAACGTAAAGTCGATTACAATTCTACAGATTTCACGAGCATAACGTGGTTGTGCTCGCAAGTACAAGTGTAGATATACAGAAATGAGGAGAGAGAAACAGAACTGCGTAACGTGTCGATTGCAGAATGAGCGTCTACGGTTTCCCTTAGGCCTATTGCAGCTTTCCATGATGGACCAACCAAACCATGGAAGGTTGTCTGAATTAATCGACTAAGGTCAACTCTAAAATGATTCAGTATAATCTGTACAGAACTGACACCAGTCGACCTCCTGTCAAAAATAACATTCGCAAGGGTTCTTTTGTAGTGTTTTGGTTATTGTGTTAATTACATCGAAAGTCATGGAAATTACACATATTATGATTAAATATAAAGTGCAATAAGTTTAGTGAGAAACATGAAGTACTTATGTGTGATATTGTTCTTGTTTGGTTCGTACGGCGGAGGTTCTGTTGTGGACAGTGTTGGAAAGGTGAGATTGCACCGATTACGCTGCATTTACTATTGATAGAGCTATGAAATGTGTGAATACAAGGTTATAAGTTGTATGTTGAGCGGCGTCATTGTTGTTGTAGGAAAGTACGGAGTTGTCTCGTGCTTTCGATGACCGGCCTCTGTTGTTTGCCACGTTAGGAGGCGGCATGGTGGCAGTCGAGCCTCTGGCGGGCAATATTATATGGAAACTAAAAGATGGTGAGCAATAATTACTATTATTATTGAAAGAACAGTTTTAATTTAATGTATAGCTAATGATAAAGAATTTTTATACTTGATGTATATCACTGTAGTACTTACTTATTCACTGTTTATTTCCTTTTATAAGTCATTTAAAGCTAAGTATTTGTGGGTTAACATAATGATAATAATTACTTAGGTGGTTGGTTGAACCTACAGTCTGATTAATAAATAGTATGATATATATGATAGATACAGCAACCACCATTTAATTAAATTGCATGGTTTCATTCATCATATTTTCTGTAATCAGCAGTCATTGCATCAGATCTTTTAAAGTATTAATCATCAATATTGAGCATAAGTAAAGAGTCAAAAATATTAATCTTTTTTAATATTGTTTTGGTTAATTCCACATATTCTAGCTATCTAAAAATAAAACTAAGTTGATAAAAGATAAGACAAAATCATATCACAGTAAATCATTAAATCTTCTAAATAATTCTATGTTTTCCAAAATCTAATTTCTGGGGCTTTGATAAAAAGATAAAGATAAAAGACAAGATAGTCATTATTTATTAGTTGGTCTTTCTTCTAGATTGAACCATTCATTGTTTCCATAGGGTCAAAAATAATAATTTTGCACCTTTTCTAATAAAATAAAAGTACAATATTAAAGAATTTTAAAATAATAATGCTTAGATTCTTTAAACTTTTTTTTACTAGTGACAGTGCATAAGCAATATTTCTAATAATATAAATTCAAAGTACTGTTCACTTTTAAAATGTTTATTTTCAAATCAATGTGTTATCATTATTGATTATATCAGTTGAAGTAATAATCACTCAGTGGTCATGGGTTTTCCAACAGTTTTTAATTCACTAAGTAGCTGCTATGATAAGAATGGTATTATAGTCTACTAAATTAATCATTTTATTTTTGTGTACTGATACCTCAGTACACAAAAATAAAATGATTAATTAACTCACAAGCTTCAAGCAATTAATGAAATGTAGGGACTTTTATTTAGTAGGATAAAATATGGACTGCACAAATGCCAGCAGTAATGTCCTTCCATAAATCTTCATCAACCCATTTCACCCTTTTAGGGGTTTATTTCGCATAAAAAACATGTGATTCTTATTTGCTTATATTAAAAAATACAGTGCCTAGTTTCAACTTCATCATACCAAGGTTACATTTTTTATTTCTTATTTCGTGAAGAGTGATTGTGTGAGTGATTAATCTTTCACTTTTTAGATGCTTAGTTGACAATTTATTGAGTGTTTAGTGTGTGTAAACTATCAAGATATTTCATAATTTTACTGAGTTTGCAATTATGTACTGAAAGATATATATTTTAGGAATGCACTGGAGTAAGATGGTAATACGATTTTGATTGTAAAGTAACTAAATTACGAGTCTTATATAAAAATATAGACAAAAACAATAAATAAAAAAATATTGTGCATGTCATATAAGATATTGGATCATTGCCACTTCCAAACTTCTCTGTTCTGTTACTGCAAACATTTATTTAGGTATTTCACAGTGCATATCATCAATAACAAATTTTAAAATAATTAAATATGTCTTGAATGACGTTTAGCAATTGATTTTAATAAGCAAATACATTGTTTCCATCTATCATACATATTTATAACTTCAGATTTTGTCAATGGCTTCACCTGCGTGAATGTGGGAAATTATTCTAAGGTAACATCCTGTCCTGGATAAAAAGTAGCCAATGTGCTGTTCCAGACTAGTATCCGTAGCTGTCCCAAATTTCATTGAGGTCTGTTCAACCATTCTAATGTGATTGAGTAAATATCCAAACATAAGATTTAATCTACAGTTATGGATTATTATAATCTGTTTTTAACTGTAAGTGTGTGAAAAGTATTGGTTGGATTGTGATTAAGTAAATTATAAAGTTCGAATATGTATTAATGGGTCACAGATAAGAAATATAATCACATTTTATGTGCCAGACATGCATAGATTAAAAACGTTATCAGTAAATATTTGTGGATAGTAATAGTAATTATCTCCTTTATAAGCAAGCCATATGTTGGTTTGCATACTTGTGTGAGAAGTATCTATCTAGAATATGTTGATTCTACATATTTTCATGCTTTTATATTTTATCTACTTTGAACTTTCTTGGTGAGGTGTTAACTGGTGTGATATTTTACATGTCTGTACAGGAGCTTATTTATTAATTGTGTATTTATTTGCCTTTTTGTAGCATATTAAATTTTGAATTGTGTCTGAGACAGATTTATTCTTTGGAATTAAATTAACCTTTTATATGTCAATGATTTTAAAATGAGGCGTCATTTCCAAATGTAGAAAAAATAATAATTTTTAACTCCTGTTAAACATTTTATTGGGATGCTAATGAATCTAGCATTACAATAAAATGTGTAACAGATGTTAAAAACGCATGTTTATTAAATACTAGCAGCGCTCCGCGGTTTTACCCGCGTAGTTCCCGTTCCCATGGGAATATGGAGATATAATATAGCCTATGTTACTCAGGGTGAATTTAGCTTTCTAATGGTGAAAGAAATCGGTCCAGTAGTTTTTGAGTTTATTCGGTACAAACAAAAATACAATTCTTTCCTCTTTATAATATTAGTATAGATACTAATTGCTTAAAAATGTTGCGAATGTTTTTACCGGCGGCATTCGCGGCCTTAATAAGTGATTTGGTTTTGGTTTTTACTTAGTGAAAAAATTATTAACTGGCACTTGCGTGTGTGTTTCTGATTATATATGGAAAAGTAGATACCCATAAAGACCTCATATTGCAACGATGGCTGTTCATTGTTCATCTCATAGTGAAGACTTCTCATCTCAATATAATCTTACCTCGAACTTGTTTACTTGGCCCAACTAGTCTCTTTTGCTCCTATCCATTAATTATTGTACCTATCTATTTACAGTGTATCACGAATGCAAAAGGTTACTAATAATAATAAACCTTTGAATGTCGATTCTAAGTTACGAGATATACTAGCTTCTGTCCACGACTTCGTCCCTGTGGAATCCCCGATTTTAAAACATTCTTAATCGCTGCTCCGCTCCTATTGGCTTAAGCGTGATGATATATAGCCTAAAGCCTTCCTCGATAAATGGTCTATTCAACCCAAAAATAATTTTTCAATTCGAACCAGTAGTTCCTGAGATTAACGCGTTCAAACAAACAAACAAACAACCTCTTCAGGTTTATAATATTACTATACTATAGATTACGTGCTGGTCTGGTGCAATGTGTATTGACTCAAGGAAACACTCAAAAGTTGTTGTTATGTTGATGACAATTATTGTGAATCATCTGTTCCTCGATAGTTACGGTTATAGACTTTCTCCTCTTAAATCATTGAACCAGAATCACATGAGTAATGATGACTCATCCTCGCTCCAGTAGCGCAACCGCATCTGCTAATTGTGAAGTACCAAGTTTTATGCTCGGGGTTGTCTAAAGCTGTGAAGAGAATAAAAATATTGTGTTTTCAGATTGAAAGAATATCAATGTTTGCCTCATAGATAGCCAATCGATTTCAGCGACTCATTAATATTATGAACTGAAACCCAACTACGCTTTTCACATAACCCCCTCCATTTATGATCTTTAGCCCGTTTTAGTTCGTTGGAGATTTATGTGTCGCTTCGCTTAGTCAGACTATTGTATAGGGATATGTTCCCTGGATCGGTTTCCCTCCATCTTAATAATAATAATATTTGTTATATGAATTTATTTTTATACAAACTTCTTTCTTCCGTAGAACCGGTAGTAAAAGTCCCGAACCAGCATGCAGATCTGATGCCCCAGTTCCTGCCAGACCCTCGGCATGGCACCCTCTACATGTACGGGCCCAGAGACGACCAGCAGATGCTGAAGAAGTTACCCTTCACCATTCCGGAGCTAGTTGCAAACGCGCCGTGTCGATCGACTGATGGTATCCTTTATACCGGGAAGAAGAGTGATACGTGGTTCATGCTGGATCCTTTGACTGGGTCGAGAGAGCATGTTTCAGGTATGTATGTTTTAAATATGTAAATTGTTGTAATGGATACTGGAACAGGTTTAAGGCGCATTGGCGCTGTGCAAACTGCACGCTGCAAACAAATATGCTGGCAACGCAAGCACAACGCAGCTACGACAATACTGGGTGAAAACTGGCGGTTTAAGCTCATGATGGCCAGATAAGATAGATAAGGTAAGTCAGCTTAATCATTAGCAGTTAGTTGCGCCGTTTACTTTGACACTCCGTCATTTAAATTAAATGAAATATTTTAGATACTTAAAAATAGACTCTTTTGACTTGTCAATATTTCCGCAATAAACAAACATAGTCCAGTTTGGAACAACATAATTACATACAGGCTTATCGATGTATGGTAATTACGTGCGGGCACGGACATATGGCCCCAGAGTCAGACGTGACGTATGTTTCTATAAAAATGTAGATAAAACTGCTGTAATTTGATAGGGTTTCGGAAACTGTAATACATGTGGCCAGAGATGACCAGCGTCTACTAAATCGTCGTACGCGAGTGGCTTTGTCCGCGTAAAAACTAAATACATATGAACCCCAAGGGAACATAAAAATGAAATAAATAAAATAGCTATATTTTCCCTTGTACATTGGTTTTTAACTTGTCTAATGTTACTAATTTAACTTATATTGTATGTTATATTATGTTTCTTAATTCTATGATCTAACTGTTACTTGATTAATATGTACAAGGATCACTAATAGCGGCAAAAGCCTCCTCCAGTAGTTTCCATGCTATTCTGTCTGTGGCTACTATATTCCATGTTACCTGCTACCTTTACTATCGCTCCATCTCATTTGTGGTCGACCTTGTCTGCGTTTTGTATCTGTGGTAATTTTCGTCCACCTTTCGTCTAGTGCTCGTTAGAAATGCCCAGCTTATTTCCATTTTCATTTCAAGCCAAGCACTCTTTTGGCCACGTACTTTGCCTTGGTTTCATTTCTGCTTCTGTTACGGGAACACACTACTGGTGTAAAAATTTAGCTGAACTAATTGAGATCACGGTATTTATTAATCGACTTCAAAATATGTAGTTATTTTGATGTCCATTAATAAATACCCTTTGTCCTAATCCATGCCATGGTTTACCCGAATTTCCTTTTCATTCGGCTGTTTAGGTGTGATTAATCAACAAATAACCAAGCCTTTAATTATCCTAAAGTACAGACTTTCACTTTTTTTTTGCTATGGGACGTAGATTATGATTATTTATTCTGGCCGAAAAGGGCCTATCTAACTTACTTCCAAGCGCGTTGATCTGTAAAAACATTGTGTTCAGAGTTAACCAACTGTAAAAATAGTAGTCATGAACAATTAACGGATGGTTCGAAATTCAATCGTTTGAAAGTAACAGCCAGTGACATGGTAAAATGGAACATAAGTTTTTGCTGAAACGCAACGAGCACTTTCGAATATTTGCAATTCAGGCAGTCAGATTTACCGTGTTTAGTTGTTTCGCTACCCTACCTACCCTAAAAGCTTTTTTTCTGATAGTTTCTAGGAACTCTACACGACACGCACTTGTTGGTTTTTATTAGTACCAGCTGTTGAGGAACACGATAACCATTAATTCAGGAAAGATTTATTTTTTATTTGAAATAATAAATGACAATACTTGCATGTGGGTCACTGACCTCTATTGTCGCACTAAAACACATCAGTAGTGTTAAATACATTTCGGGTAAAAACAAAAGTGTTTTGAAAAACGACAATACGTTTCAAACTCTGTTATGCTAAACTCTTTTAAACATTATTACTGTTTAATTTTCTTTATGGCTGGTAAATGTATTATGTTCGTAGGTCAATGAGGTAGGTATCATGAACTTATGACACAGTACAGTGTTAATAATTTCAGTCAACTTTAACTTATGTGAATGTATAACAGTGGCGGCCTTGGGGGTCGCGAGCTGGGCAACTCCCCGGCCTTTCGTTATTGCAGGTTCCTCTCGCATCCTGAGTTCAAAAAACCATAATTTAAAAACTTTATCTATATTTTAACAATTAAATGAAGTATTTTTATTATAAATTACATGTGATACGAGTAGGAACAGAGACAAGTGCTGATTTTGTGAAATTCGATCATACTGGATCGGTTTTCTCCTTTGCAATTTTTTCACTTGAAAATTTCTTAGGTCATAGTGATTTTATTTAAAATTTTGTTCGTAGTTTAGTCGAAAACATAATCAGAAATACGTTACGGTAAAGGCCGCCGCGGTGTATGAATCACCACAATTTGCTACGGATACCTATTAATATAATTATAAACAAATATTAATATAATTCTAACGATATTTGAAAAAAAAAAGTAAAACTGTTTCACAAAAAGATACAACCGACTTCTAAATAAAAAAGTAATAAATAACTTTAATTTCGGAACTAGGTGTGTATTATTTTATTATTCACAAATAAATGTTTTACAAGCGGTTCTATGTAAGTTTATCTCATCAGAGAAAATAACAAGCACAGATTAAATTAAGAACCACTTTTTACCTCTGACGAAAAAAAATTGCATTTTTGTGTATTTCAAGGTATTCTCCACAATCATGACTGTATTCTTGTAAAATGACAAATTGTGTTGCTTGATATGCATGATATTGATCACGCAAGCCTGTTGAATTCGAGAAATACCGCTAACCATTTTTCTAAACATCATTGCTCGTAGAGTTTTGAAATTTGACTAATTTTATCTACTCTGTTACCGAGCGACTGGGTTGTAGAGATCATGTTATAGGCAGTTGCTCTATGTAAAATACTGTTATTTTACATGAAGCTTCCGGATAGATTGGAAACCGATCCCAAAAAAGTTAAGAAAAGGCTAGGCAGGTTTGTGATGTCTGTTTACAGACATCATACAATTTTGAGCCGAGAAACCACTCGAATGCAAATCTTTTCTGAAAACAATTCTTCGCATTGCAATACCCCAGTTGTTTACATTCCATCTTCTGTTGTAGGTTTCGAAAAGTCAAAGATTTTCAAGAACTCCGATGACAATACGTGTACGCCGGACAAAAAGAGAGGCATCTACGTAGCGCGAACTGAGTACAATATATTGATGCATGATTCTAAGAACCAGAACCATAAGTGGAATGTAACGTTCTTTGATTATACGTCGCTTGCTATGGGGAAGGAGATGCTGAATGATTATGGTAAGTAATTTTTTAATTAGTATTGGGCACGTGTTGCGTCGACCCCAAGAAATATGGGGTACGAGCAGGAAGATGATGATGATGTTGAGACACTGTTAAATGGACTGAAGCTACAGTACTAAAGCCAAATACATAATAATACTGAAAGACATAAAATGAGAATGTTGTCCTGCTGACAGAGGGGCAATATCTTTATTAAGTCCCTGAACTTTTGGTTGGGAACCAAGAGCCATTTCTGGAAATACATGTATGTATGTTTGTGAAGGATATGACGCTTATAACCCGTCAGCCTATAAAGCTAGAGTGAACTGGCATCTTCTGGGTTCGTGCCATCGCGATCTTAGCATCTTATCCATCGCTTTCGATCAAGCGGAATAAAAATACTCTTGGCAATAAATGCGCACATGCCACTTTTGCTAACCTCTGTAAAAGTTTTAATAATACCCTCACACAATACAACGATGACATGATAACAATCAATCGTCCAAGGTGTCAATTTGTTTGATTCGTACTTTCCATTATAAACGCCAAAATATTTTCCGCAGGCATTATCCATTTCACTTCGACATCAAACGGCCGTGTGATGTCTTTCGATCGCAAGACCGGAGACCTCGTGTGGTCTCACAATTTTGAGACCCCAGTTGTAGCAGCCTATTTGTTAGACAGAGACGGACTTATCACTGTCCCTTTCAATTCCATTGGAGATGACACGCTGGACCATATTATGGAGGATGCTACGACTTTAAGCAACGGACAGGGAATCAAGAATTCGAATATTGAGTTGTAGTAAGTATACAACATGGTTTATTTTTTTGTAACTGTCATCTGTCGGTGGGTAATCTTTAGACGTGCTAACCAAAGAGCCAAAGGACCCTTTTTTAGTGTGGGGAAATCATCATGAATATGCTCTGTCTGGGGAAGACTTAGTGTTATGTCGGACTCTTGCCGACTAAAACCCCACAGTTCCTACAGTTACCATGAGTTAGGGGCCCGGGATAATATTCAATTCACGCGTATCTACCACGACTGGTATCAGCTCGCCATTGCAAGCGGGCTCCATCTCTTAGTGTGGCCGATCCAACGACCGTACTTAACGCCGTGTTAGGCCTAGCTGGTCACGCGACAACACAGCCCCACGGGCCATAGGATCTAAAACTAAAGACAGACTTAAATAGAATCTTAAAACTTATATTTATTTAAAACTTCATGCACATGGCTTAGGCATTCACATAAAACGAGGTATGCGAAAGAAAATAATTATAATAATTACATTTCGATGAGCAAACACAATATAAGTGTCAGGACAATCCATACTAATATTAAAAAGCGGTTAGTAACTCTGTCGGTCTGTTACTTTTCATACGACGTGAATCACAGACAGCTAAACGCCCATATTTAGGATAACATCGAAATCCGAGGGGGGATTTCAAATCCACATCACATGAATTAACATCAATAGATTAGACCTTTGGGAAACACACTGGCTTTGTTATTTTCGATTTCTACATCCACGCGGGAAAAGCCGCTGGCAGAAGCTTCTGAGTAGAATAAACGAACGTTCATTTATGTAATTTAAACCAATGCATTTTTTTATAATTTATGATGAAGTGTCACGTGTAAAGTTCCCCTGGGATTTCGATGTTACCCTAAATATGGGCGTTTAGCTGTCTGTGAATATAACATAACTGACAAAAACTGGGAATACTATAAATCTGCTCAGCCCCGCAGGACCACCCCTGTACTTATTTCATGAAGGGTAACTTTACGAATATGAAACCTACCTATATGTTCACAGGAATTTTTGTTTAGTGTTTTTCTAACTATCACACATGTTGGAAAGTATAATTTGTGGGTGTCCTATGTCTGTATATCTGCATTACCCTAAGGGACTTGCAGGCTTGATGATATAAGATGGCGCCCGCTAAGGGGTAGTGTTTACCAGGGTTGCGGAATTTGTTCCAAAGAATCACCGCGGCCCTGGAACGCAAAGGGCATTAGAAGGAACATGGGTGGGTTTTATTCAGTAAAAGCCTGAGTGCCTGACACTACTTTCCGCTCCGCACAGAGCGAAAGAAGTAATTTGATGATTTCCCATCCATAAAAAACATGACATGTTTGATTGATGTTATGGAAATTATAAAAGCATTGTAGTATCATCGCGTGCCAGACATTCGACCAGCCGCGCGGCGACATTGAAAGTGACTGAATGACACTTGTGGCTTATTTCATATTCCCCATACTTATGTCGAATCGATAAAACTTCACTATGTATTGATAAAGTTAACGTTCTAGAGAATAGATATATACAAATAACGATATTAGTATGGTTTTATCTGATAGAGGAAGGAACTTTGTAAATTACGGTTCATGAGATTAGCCCGCCGACAGATTGAAGATAGTTATGGGACCCTAAAAAACATTAACATCACACCCTGTTTTCCCCGAATTCAAGGGTGGTTGTACGTTGTACCTACTACCTACAGGAACAGTCACATGTCGCTAGTTTTGTGGGCTTAAGTCGAAACTAATGACATCTATTGTACAGATTGTATCTATTAAAACTCATTTACACAGACACAAAGAAACTGTTGGAAGTTCTAGTATGATTGTAAGCTTTAATTAGTAAGTTGTTGTTCTATAATTTTGTATACATGCACCCTTAATGATTAGTCTTGTTAAATGATGACCTGAAACACAGGTTTTATAAACCTAGCTTAGGAAAGTCGCTAATTATACATAATTGTAGGTTTAAAATAAATTTTCCATAAGTCCTGAAATATTTATAATTTAGTTATACACAGTTATTTGTTTGATACTTGCATATGAAAATGAAAACAATATATCTAGTTTTAATTTCCGCGAATATTAGTGGGTTGTAGGTATTAGTGGGTCGCGGAAATTAAAACTAGATATATTGTTTTCATTTTCAAATTTAAAATGGATTTCCGCAAAGTAACGCCTGACTCAATCAATTTTTGATACTTGCATAATTATTTATTTAAGACTGTACAGTCTGTTACTGAGAAATTCTATATGGGAAAATCTAATGTTGAAAGAAAAGAGAAAATAAATTGAGAATAAACCTACTTATCTCATAAAAATATGTGTAATTTAAGGATAATCTGAACATTTTTGGTTATTTACCCGCCGCGCCGCGCCGCTGGTATGACCTCTTTCTATAAATAAACGTTAGTTGCATCTATTTCGTTATTTCAAGTACCATGTGCTTGAGGTAAAACGTGTAACCATGATATTAATAATACCATAAATATTGATAGCAAATATATTGAATACTAGCAGCGCCCCGCGGTTTCCCCCGCGTAGTTCGCGTTCTCGTGGGAATACGAGGATAAAATGTTGCCTAGTGCCTACATTACTCGCTGATATTTAGCTTTCCATTGGTGAAAAACTGATTAAAATCGGTCTGGTAGTTTTGGAGCTTATTCGGTAAAAACAAAAAAATATTGCTCTTTAAAATATTAGTATAGACTTCATATCGTGTTGTACTGAATGATGCACTAACTGAAGGTCTGATCATCTGGTTAATATAAGTATTTACATTGTCACAAACATAATATGAACAGTATTCTCGATACAGTAAAGTACATAATTACACCTGCAACACAACTGTCATGTAATTTTGAACTCTATTCATGCTGCTCGGAAGATTCATAAGTCAACATAACTTTCATTGGAAGGCTTCACCACATTCTCATTGAAACTTATGTAATTCTACGCATCAGAGATTGAATTTCCGCATTCAAAATGCATTTAAAGTTTTGTTGATTTGATTCAGTAGTTTTTTGTAATGGTCTTATTTATATATTCTTGTTGTTAGCTGTTCAATTATTGATATTAATTATATTAAACATGGTATCTACAACCTTTGATACCAATAAAAAATAAGTTGTTCGTGGGTAACAGAACAATAAACAGTGAATTGAAAATGTGATTAGGTACACATATTTCCCATGGTTTGCTAATAATTAACGGTGCATTCAATAGAGTATCATCATTGTTTAATTAATTACATTTCATTCGCCATGCAGCTTGCATTGTAAACATTACCAGGTGGCACGCAAAAGACGATATTATTTATGTGACATGAGTGCTACTAATAGTTAAACCACGATTGTAAACCCAAACGGGTCTTCAGAGCTATTTCAATGGTCTTTATGAGGTCCAAATATTGAAAACAGCGACTCTAAGGGCCGCCATCATCATTCCCAACCCAGCTCCCAACTGTCACAATACATGCGCTTTTGGAAATCGAATTAACGCCACTGACGCTGTTATTTAACATAGCCATCCCACTGGCCCCATATCATCTAAAAAGTTGACTAGAAGTAGAAAAAAACGATATAAAGTAATATTTCTTTTCAGCCCCACTTTATACGTCGGCGAACACAACCACGGCCTGTATGCGTTATCATCGCTCGTAGACAAGAACACAATCACAATATCGACAGGTCACACGCAGCCTTTACTCCTAGAAGGCCCCTCAGAAACCGAGCCCAAGTCAGAAACCCCTCATTACGAGCCTTTCAAGAACGTGCATTACAAACTCAAAGATCTGAACCTCCATGTATCAGCGCCGTACTTATTACTGGGACATTACAAAGTCCCTGAACTAACCACGACATGGATGCCACAATTACCGAATTCGAACTTCTTAAACATTCACAATTCGCATAATAGTGCAATTAAACTTATTAATGGGGAAGTCCACTCCGAAGGAGACAATGATGTCGAAAATGAGACCAATTTGAAGTCCTCAAACCCGAATTCGATTTCGGTATCAGTGCAAACCGAAGACTTGTTTGAAGGTTTTGACTTCAGACCTGACCTATGGTACAAAAAGGCATACTTGTGGTTCCATCAGCAAGAGAATCAAGTTTTAAAAGTGGCACTGATAATTTTGGTGGGATTGGTGATCACCATGTTCTGGTATCTCCGTTATCAGGTAAGCATTATTAGATTACTATGTAAAACTGTAACGTTATATCTGGTGCAGGGACCAATTTCGTTTAGACATATTGAACTTTATTGCTAACAGAATAGGGTATACTTTGTATTCTTCAAGCAACGCGAATATTGGAACTAAGTGCTAGCATGGATATGCCAGCTTGGTGTTATCGCCCGCGGTCGGCTTATTGATGCCAACACGCCGTGATTAATATTTACGTATTGCATTTATTTTCCTTATCATACATAGCTGTATGCGATTGTAATTGACATTGAAGTTTTGATGACGTTTCATGTAAGAATGCCGGTTACTTCTAACTTGAAGTAACTGAACTTATATAAAATTTTGATGGGTTTTTTGATGGGACTTTAAAAATGCTTTACTCGCCTTAATTTTCTGAAATAATGGCATTTACTTTGTGATATGTTCATAGAAACATGCCATTTTATGGGATTTTTTTAGAATGTTTGTTGATTAATGATGAGACATTCATAAATTAATTTCTTTCTATGAAAATTTAACGGCAAAACGATTACAAGTAATTGACATATGCATATTCACAGACTTGATATTATACCTATTTAAAAAAAAATACTATGATGTTGTTCTATATACATAATTCGGTAGAGCTGTAATGTAGTCCATACTGCTATATATTGTTGCGCGCCAGAATTAAGTTAGGATTATAGCGGCATTCGGTACCACTAGCGCCATCTAGTATCGAGTAGCAGAACTATTGAAGTCAAGGACCTTCGAGATTTTTCTATGCTAGAATACTCGGACCTTAGTCGGTCGCGACCGATATGTACGCGAACTTTCTGGAGTTCTACTCGGCGCTCTATATAAGGCCGGCGCATGTGCCGACCGAGTCAGTATTGGAATTGCGATACAAGTGATAACTTCGAGAGCGATCTTCGACTGCGAACTCAAGTGATTAATAGTGCGATTGTGTTTTGTGATTAGTGAGTTTATAGTGTAATTAGTGTGGTGTAAATTAAAGTGTAATTTTTGTTTATTGAATCGGCTGATTTTAATTGTAACGAACCCGAAGCTCGTAACAATTGGTGTCAGAAGAGTGGATTTAAAAGATGCCGATTCTACCAAAGGACGACACTGAGGGTATCCGTACCCGTAGTCAACGCCAGCAAGAGACGGACCAGAGGCGTTTTGGAGGTGCAACACCCCAGACGACGGAGAGACAGAAGCCGACCATGGAGGCCGGCTCGTCCGCAGTAGCTCCAGCGTCATCATCAGCACCAGACTTTGCTGCTCTGATGATGATGCTGCAGGAGCAGACTCGCCGCCAGGAGGAACAGGCCCGCCGCCAGGAAGAGCTGGCCCGTCGTTTAGAAGAGCAGCTGCAGCGTGACAAGGAGGAGCAGGCCCGCCGCCAGGAGGAACGGGTCCGTCGTCAGGAGGAACAGGCTCGTCGGTTGGAAGAACAGCTGCAGTATGACAAGGAGGAACAGGCCCGCCGACAGGAGGAACAGGCGCGTCGCCAGGAAGAACAGATGTTCCTCATCAAGGATCTGCACGCCACTTTCGGCAAGGAAATGAAGGTTGTAAAAGATAAGGTGATTCAACATGAAAACCGCCTGATAGAAGCTGAAACCCAGATTGTGGAAATAAAGAAAGCAATGGACAACCTTAAAGTAGGAGATGGAATTGTAACCTCTGTAGCTACTACACCTTCTCTACGGGGATTCAAAGTGCCACCGTTCGATGGAACATCTTCCTGGTCGGCATACAAAAAGCAATTTGACGCTGTTATGAAGGCGAACGGGTGGAGTAAGGACCAGGCCATGACTGCTCTCACCCTAGGCCTCCGCGACCAGGCCCTCACTATCCTGGAAGCCCTCGGTAACGAGGTAACTTACGAACAGCTGGTTGAGGCACTGGAAGCTAGGTATGGCGACGCTCATCTAGAACACGTGTTTCGGGCGCAGCTAAAGGATCGCGTGCAACGCAGCGGTGAAAACCTACAGCAGTGGGCCCTCGAAGTAGAGAAGCTTGTTAGAAAAGCATACCAGTCTGTACCTGCGCTCATTCAAGGGAACCTGGTGCAGGCTTTCATTGACGGCATCCGCGACCTTGAAGTTAGAGCTGCCGTGAGGCTCGGGCACCACGAGAAGCTTAAAGACGCCTTGGCGCATGCATTGGAGGTGGAAGCTGCGCGGCACGATTATCGTTCCCATTGCGTCAGGGAGGTTGCAGCGGCTACAGTTCGCGACCGTTTTAAAGGATACAGCCCTCGATGCTATGGTTGTGGGGAAAGGGGCCACCTACGGTCCAGTTGCCCTGGGCGAACTTCAGAAGGAGAAGCTGTGCGGCAGAACCATCGTTCCCACTATGGCAGGGAGGTTGCAGCAGCTGCAGTTCGTGACCATTATAAAGGGCGCAGCCCTAGATGCTACGGCTGTGGTGAAAGGGGCCACTTGAGGCCCAGTTGCCCTAAACGAACGGCTCAAAGGGCAGACAGCCGACCTCTAGCAGGTAGAGCGGCTGACAATCGCGGACAGCGATTGGAAGAATACGACTATGTGATTGAACATCGCAGCGGGAAAACTCATGGCAACGCAGATGCATTATCAAGAAGACCTTGCCCTGAAGACTGCAAGCATTGTACTCGGCAAGAGGGTAAAGAAGTCGTACCTGTGAGGATGATCAAGACAGATCTTAGTAACGAGTGGAAGGAAAACTTGGAACGTGCACAGCAGGATGATTTAGACATCAAGCCGATCTTGGAGTGGATGAAGGCCAGTGTTCCGAAGCCTACGTGGAGTGATGTCTCAGCGATGAGTTCAATCACAAAAAGCTATTGGGCCCAATGGGACAGCTTAGTGATTCAGGATGGAGTCCTGTGCCGTAAATGGGAAAATGCTCGAGGAGACAGCTGTCATTTGCAAATGGTTGTCCCTAAAGCTAAAGTACCGGATGTTCTACAGCTGTACCATAATGGTTGTTCAGGAGGCCATATGGGAGTTAAACGGACTCTACTGAAGATACGGGAACGGTTTTACTGGGTCCACTGTCGTGACGATGTTGAGGACTGGTGTCGCAAGTGTACAAGTTGTGCGGCTGTAAAAGGACCTCAGACTCGTAGCAGAGGTGCATTGAAATTGTACAATGTTGGTGCACCATGGGAAAGGATAGCGCTAGACGTCGCGGGACCGTTTCCGGAAAGTGAAAGTGGTAACAAGTATTTCATGGTGGTTATGGATTATTTCACTAAGTGGCCGGAAGTCTTCGCCATTCCAAACCAAGAAGCTTCAACAGTTGCGGATAAACTAGTTCATGAAGTCTTCTGTCGTTTTGGAGTACCCTTGGAGATTCACAGTGATCAAGGAAGGAATTTTGAGTCCCAAATATTCCAGGAAACTTGCCGAGTTATGGGTACTCATAAAACGAGGACAACTTCTTACCACCCACAATCGGATGGAATGGTGGAACGATTTAATCAGACATTGGAGAGATATCTGGCCAAAGTTGTGGAAAACCGGCAACTAGATTGGGACAAGCACATACAACCGTTTTTGCTGTCATACCGAAGTGCTGTTCATGAAAGCACGTCAGTGACACCAGCTTTCGCAAACTTTGGAAGAGAATTGCGGCTGCCTGCAGACCTGATTACCGGAATACCACCTGATGCTCCACGCTGTATAACCGATTATGCGAATGACTTGCGGAACAAAATGAACGACATTCATGAGCACGTCAGACAATCGGGCCAGCAAATGTCTGAAAAGATGAAAACCCGCTATGACCGCAAAATGAACAATAAAGGGTTCGAGGAGGGTTCACTAGTGTGGTTGCATAATCCAGTTCGCAGCAAAGGGAAATCTCCTAAGCTTCAAGCTAAATGGGACGGACCGTACCGGATTGTGACGAAGATCAATGACGTAACCTACCGTATACAGAAAGGTACAAGAAGCGCTCCTAAGATCGTTCATGTTGATCGACTGGCGCGTTATTATGGCGCTGATAATGCTCGGGACGAGCATGTCTTAGGAGGGGGCAGTGTTGCGCGCCAGAATTAAGTTAGGATTATAGCGGCATTCGGTACCACTAGCGCCATCTAGTATCGAGTAGCAGAACTATTGAAGTCAAGGACCTTCGAGATTTTTCTATGCTAGAATACTCGGACCTTAGTCGGTCGCGACCGATATGTACGCGAACTTTCTGGAGTTCTACTCGGCGCTCTATATAAGGCCGGCGCATGTGCCGACCGAGTCAGTATTGGAATTGCGATACAAGTGATAACTTCGAGAGCGATCTTCGACTGCGAACTCAAGTGATTAATAGTGCGATTGTGTTTTGTGATTAGTGAGTTTATAGTGTAATTAGTGTGGTGTAAATTAAAGTGTAATTTTTGTTTATTGAATCGGCTGATTTTAATTGTAACGAACCCGAAGCTCGTAACAATATCAATATACATTATTGATATATTATGATACCTATAGGACAATTGCCTATATGTACCTATTAGAAGTTTTGTTTGAAATTCTTATCATACCAATGATGTTGAGAAAACGCAAATTTCTGCAGCTTGTTTGTACAATTGGGATGTATTGAATTAAACTAGAGCATGAAAGCGGTTCTCAAGTTTGTTTGGTTAGTTAAAAAATTATAAGTAACAAGAATGGCATGACAACTGTCATTGATATTTATGTCCTAAAAATCCCACAAGGTCAATTTTTGGGGCCAAATGTTCTGTTTTTTCCAATTGCGATATAATTTATTGATAAAGTTTTATCAATCAATTATATCGCAATAGGAAATGTTAATAAAATCGAAGTCATACTGTTTAGAATGTACTAGAAAGATGGGATAAAGCAAAAGTGAAACGAAACAGTAGGTGCCGTACTTAAGTTTTTGCCTACCACCTACCCCCAAGGGAAAGAGGCGTGAACTTATGTAGGTATGCATGAATGCATGAAAACTCCAAGCTTGTTTTGAGTCAAATGACATGTATTCGAAATGAAATTGATTGTTTTCTTTAATTAAAAACACGAAGAAAAACATTAAATCCTATTTTATAGCTACTTTGTAACTCCTTATCGCAGTTGCCGGCTTAACCATTATGTCATAAGGTTAAGTTTGATAAATTCAGGAGAAATGTGTTTCGACCTTTTGCGGTATCTCTGATTTATTGTTTACTAGCTGCCACCCGCGTAAATGTCGAAAATTATCCCAAGGGAAAATACTAACCAGATAAAAGTGTTATTCCAGAATATAATCTACCTCCGTGCCAAATTTCATCACGATCCATTCAATAGTTATAGCTGGAAAGAGTAACAAACATCCAGAATTTCATACACACGAGTACAAGCTTTCGCGTTTATTATATTAGTAAGGATGTTACAGTTTTATGTTGTATCAGTAGGTTAGCTTTTTCAATTTGACTATAGTTTAAAAACTGCATAAATATGCAGTTTTTAACCGGGATTGCCTAAAAAACAATGAGTCGAGATACATGCTATTTACAACTCGAATGTTTTATTTTGGGAATCCCGAAGGTTGTAAAAGTATAATTATGCGGAGTTTCCATGTAAGATTAGTAGGAATGTTATATAATTCACAGTAGCACTACGCGTGATTGTGCTTATGAGAGAGGTGTGGTGTGATCGATAAAGGAGAAATTGAGAGTCAGGTATTCCCGAGAATGTGGTAACAGATGGCAACAAAACGAAATTGGAGATTTGTACACATTACATTTCTGCGTACGCGAGGAGGGAATACAAGCGCGATGTTTGTATATTTTCCGAATGTTAGTAATTCTCAAATTTCGTTTGTGTAACTTTACCTCTTCTGCCCAAAATTGACTGACCGTGAACTGTGATCTTATTCCAAAAAAATAACGAAAAATATCAAAAATCCTAGTCCCCTAAAATCTTCTTTCCAGGCTCGGGAGTTCCAGCAGCTATCTCAAGGCGGTTCTCGTACTTCGAACGCTTCTACGTCGTCCAACGGTGAAGTGACGGGTCAGTTGGTGGAGGTCGGAGGGGGTGAAGTACGTATCGGACGGATCACGTTCAACACTGACGAGGTGCTCGGGAAAGGATGTGAAGGGACTTTTGTTTATAGGTAAGTGACAAGAGCTAATATGAGTGATATATCGACAAGTTTTCTTAACTGTAGTTATTTTTTGTATAAAAATGCTTGGTTTTACAACAATATTTTTCGTCTTTGATTAGTATGGAAATTTATTAGTCTGGAGTCTGAAGCTTGCTTAGTAACTCGTACATTGATTGAATTCAAATATACAGGGTGAAATTGAATAGATGCGACATATTTAAATATACAATATAATATATAGTCGTTTATGTCGTGAACGTCAAAAATAGTATTTATTTTGCATTGAAATAATAATAGCTTGTCGTTGCAGTATTTATATCTCACCTATTGTGCAGCGTAAGGCCATTGTCATCAATCGAAATTAAACAAAACGTGTCTCCATTTTATAGGGTGATATTCACTGAATCGATTTATTTAGTTCTAAATAACATAATCTGACTAGCCTTTTCCCATGTACACTACAGGCCAAAAGTTTAAGACCACCTTAATTTAAGTAGGAAAATAAAGTAAAACACCAATAAAATATTAAATGTTTAATTAACCAGTTTAATTATCTAATCAGTTAGTGTTTATGGACAAATTGTAATGTAAAGCATAAAGAAATATTAACAATACATGCTAAAAAAGGCTATAGTTAGCTAAACTGATGTTTCATCAAAAAATCCTCCTTTACTTTGTATGACTTTTTTCACAAGTCTCGGCATACGAGCTATCAATTTGTTGATGGTGTCTTGTGATATATTGCTCCAACTTTCGCATAAAGCATTCCACATTTCTTCTTGCGAGGATGGGCCACGATTACGGACGTTCCTGTCAAGCTCTTCCCACAAAAGTTCAATAGGATTGAGATCCGGGCTCTGAGGTGGCCAAACTTGGTTTTTTAACACCCCTTGGGCCTCTTTCTCTTCTAAATATCCTCTGCATAATTTGGAGCTATGCTTTGGATCATTATCTTGTTGGAAAATGAATCCGTGTCCAATTAATCGCAACCCGGAAGGAACGGCGTTTTGTTCTAAAATGTTTTTGTACTGTTCCTTTTTCATAATTCCTTCAATTTTGATCAAATCGCCAGTTCCTTGGCTAGAGAAGCAACCCCAGACCATAATTGAGCCACCGCCATGCTTGACTGTTGGGACTACACAGTCTGGCATCATCTTTTCTTGAGCATTTCGTCTCACGTAAATTCTTCGTTTTGAACCGAATAGTTCAAACTTGGATTCATCGGTCCAAAGAACTTTTTTAAAATCTTTTTCAGTCCAATCTCGATGGGCAAGAGCCCACTGCATCCGCTTTTTCTTATTTTGTGGCCTTAGCAGAGGTTTTCGAACGGCGACGCGACCATACAACTTTGCATCTCTTAGTCGCCGTTTCACTGTAGTCAATGATAAAGGTTTAACTCGGGTTTTGTTTACTTCAACGCGGATTTCTGGTGCTGTTAAGCGTCTATTTCGCTTACTAGTAACAACAATGAAATTATCTTCACTAGACGTGGTAGCTCTCGGCCTTCCCGAGCGTGGACGATCTTGAAAACTGCCTGTCTCCCTGTATCGAGTAATTGTGCTATGAACACCTGTCTTCGATAACTTCAGTTGTGAAGCAATCTCACGTTCGGATTTGCCTTCATTATGTAAAACAACGATGGCAGAACGCACTTCACTACTAATTTCGCGTGCTTTTCCCATTTTAAGACGTCTTTACTGTAGAAACCACAAGTTTTATACTAACTGAGATTGTTTGTGAACAAACCCAAGTAAACTCAGGTAAAAATAAATTGAAACTACGTGTTTTCAGAAGCTAAATAATCCTTAATATTGACCAATGCGAAACAAAAGCAAAGTAATAAATAATGAGCACACAATAAACACATTATTACGACTCTACCACCTGACCCTAGAGCAGCGTTTGTCGGTGAATGAAAACAATAGATGTTTATTGTCCAATAACTGGAAAGTAAACAAAAGAATGAATTCTTTAAATATTCTATATTAACAATAGAATATGCAGGTGTGCATTTCTTTTATATATCTTAAGGGATTTTATTACAATTGATAGATAATTATACTGCTTAAGTGCGGTCTTAAACTTTTGGCCGGCAGTGTATATTGGATAAAGCTGGATACCAGTATTTTATGTGGAGCGAGTGCCTATCTGATCTCCACAACCCAGTAACTGGGTAAAACGGTACTTCTTAGCAAGACTTGTGCCAGATTCTCTGGTTTCTGACAGTCCGTAACTACTGTCAAATATCTTTATGACGTGAATATCAAAAATAGTATTGATTCAGAATAGTTCTTTTGGAAATAACATCACTCACCTATTGTGCTGAAAAACGCGTAATAAAAATATCTAAATTTTTTCCAGAGGCACATTTGACAAACGCGCAGTGGCAGTGAAGCGTTTGCTACCAGAATGCTTTACGTTCGCCGACCGCGAGGTGGCGCTGCTCCGTGAGTCAGACGCGCATGCACATGTCGTTCGATACTACTGCACTGAGAGGGACAAGCAGTTCCGGTACGTATTCTATAAGATGGAGAGATCATTATCGCATTATCACATAACTAAAGCTATCCCATACACGGCAATGGCTCATCGGGGCACCTTATTACCACTCGAGAGGTTGTTCGTTCGAAATTTGAACTCCACTTGTTGTGCTATTACTGTGATCTACTCTTACGGCATCAAATTGTGCTGATTATGAGAGGATTACAGGTGTACTAGTACAACATTGCGTTTTAGCCATATTTTTAGCCATTTAGGGCCCCAAGTCTGCTATTTTTATAATTTTTTCAAGTCACTCCAACACGATCCCATTGTCATTTTGCTAAAAGTTCGTAATCTGTTAAATTCATAATGGACGATCATTGGTCGGTCAATGGTCTCGTAATACTTTTTGATAACCGAGCTATTCAAAGCAATGACTGCACGATGACGTTCTAATGGTAGGGCACTGATCAAAGGAAGTGTCAAAATTTTAGCAGATTACTGTATAAGTCTGTCATTCATTTGTCATTTTTGTCATTATGTACGAGATTACCATTCTGTGCAATTTCTTTCAATGGAGTGTCAGTGGTTGACCATTGGAAAGTCATAGTGACGCTTTTATATTAGTAGATTATCAAACTTGTCAAAATCAACCATTATGAAATCAATGATATACCATTCTGACACTATTTTAATAGTAGACTTGAGGCCCTGATTGCCCACCGCAGCGGACTCTGTTTCCGCTGTGGTCAGCCCGGTCATAAGGCCGGCTCGTGCGAGGCCACGCCGCACTGCAGTGCATGTGCGGCTGTTGGCAAGTCGGCCGAGCACTGGGCTGGGGGAGGGCCTGCGCGCCATCCGCCCCGACCAGGGTCAAGAGGTCCTCCGCTACCGCCGCCTCTGCCGCCGCCGCGGCTTCTGTCGCCGCCACTGCCGCTTCTGCTGCGGGTGCTGCGGCTCCCAACACTCGGGAGGGTGCAGAGATGGAGTGCCAGTAATGGTCCCATTTCGGCCCCCTCCAGAGACAAGTCGGCCGCTGTGCTATCGCGCAGTGGCTGATGCCTGGGGACGGTGAGCGTGGGTGGCTCGCCGTCCGATACCAGGTTGAGTCGACGACGCGCTGTGTTCCACGCGCGTCACAAGGAGCCGTCAGCACCGAGGACGGGGCCCCATAGGGTCGGTGCCTGCTAGGGTTGCGGAATTTGTTCGAAAGAGTTACCGCGGCCCTGGATCGCATAGGGCACAAGAAGGATCACGGGTGGGTTTTAGTCAGTAAAAGTCTGACACTCCCTACCGCTCCACCCAGGGCGGGAGGGGTCATTTGATGATTTCCCATCCAGAAAAAAACAAAGGCCCTGATTGCCCTGGCTATTCACTCCTAGTACTTGTGCCTATGACATAAATAACTATTTCGACTATTTCTGTCCTCAGGTACATAGCACTGGAACTATGCTCGGCGACATTACAAGACTACGTGGAAAAGAAACTGAATTTCGAGTGCACGATAGACGCCGTGGAAGTGCTGAGACAGGCGACTTTGGGACTCTCACACTTACATTCCATGGATATTGGTAAGGAATTTGACTTTTTTTGTTCTTAAAAGATATGGAGTGCTTAGTTATTATTTACATTCTTTTTTTTTATTGAGAATTTGTATAATATTTGCACAGCCTTATTTATAGTTTGTATTTTTATTTTCTAAAGCGATTAGGTTAGACTGGTAATTTTTTGAGCTTGGAATAGTTTTATTGATGACAGTCATCAATTTCCATATGAATACTGAGAGAGGTCCAAAGCACTGAGAGATCTCGAATTCTCGATGTCAACGAAATTGTCAAGTTGCTACGCAAAGTTCGTGGTAAGCGATATTGATTTGTGGTTGTTATCGTGTCAGTTCCCGAGATTCAAGATTCAAAGCATTTATTTCAAATAAACCATTTACAGGCAATTTTGAATTGTCAAGTTCAGTCAGTTACAAACATGAAGCTATTTGCTAACTGCGAACTAAAGTTTGAATAGTAACTAATAATTTATGCTTTGTTTTTAACAGCATACGGTATTTAGTCACTAGCTGCTTTTATGACTTCCTTGTCTGGGTTTAAACGTACACCGGTTGGTATGTAAGATAAACATTTTGGATTACGGTATTCACACCTAATGAATGTATCTGCCAATTTAAATGTCATCAAATAACTGTTAAGCCAAGATCTACTGACATATAATAAAGTTGCCATTGCATAAATACGCTTTTTATATGCACATGACACCCTTGTCATGTAATCTGTAAAATTTCGTGTGTATATTAGGTTTATCCTCATAAATCCAGGCCGTGCCCGCGGCATTGTCGGACCGCGGCGTGTTAGTATGTGTGTGAACCAAGTCACATAAAATGTACGCACAGAGGTTTTTTTGTGTTCCTGAAGGCCCTTGGTCCGTTCACATCCCGGGCACAGCTCGGTACATACATATGTGTGGAAAACTTTTTTCATCTTCATATAAATTAAGTGGGAATAAGACGCTCTTTTCTTTAAAAGACGGTTGCTGCATTTTCACACGGCTTCTAGCTAGCCGTCACCCAGCACACGTTGGTGGTAGGTAAGTATTCAGCGTGTGAAAAGGCATCTTAAGGGGTTAATCCTGCAGCTCCCTGAAACAACACTAAGATCCATTGTATCTTCAGTTCACAGAGACATAAAGCCTCACAACGTGCTGCTGTCGATGCCGACGGGTGCGGGCGAGGTGCGCGCCATGATCTCGGACTTCGGGCTGTCGAAGAAGTTGAACCTGGGCCGCATGAGCTTCTCGAGGCGCTCGGGCGTCACCGGGACTGACGGCTGGATCGCGCCCGAGATGATTAATGGAGAGCGGACGGTATGGCTACGAGAAAATACACTTATTTTAGTAATCATTTTCACTGTCATTTTTAACCGACTTCATAAAAGGAATAGCTTATCTATTCAGATGTTTATATATGTCACAGGATAATTGTAAAATGAGTAAGATTATAAAATATCTTTAAAGATTGCAAATTCTCAATATAATTGCTCTACAGCAACCGTCTGCACGCTGCTTTGGCTATTGCCATAGGCTGTGTGCATCTGGTCGCTGCGTTTCCTCTCCCCTTCTAAGCTTTTTCCGCGCTTATGCATGCGTACTTCGCCCGCCGAGGTCGGGATAGAACCACCTGAACCGGCAGCCTGCCCCGCGTCTTTCTGGTCAGAGTCAGGGTTGTTTTTGGCGCTCGTGGAAAGTTTCGTCTATGTTAATTATGGCGCGTGTATCGCAGCCGAGTCTGTATAACTGTTTTGTGACGCTGTGATAGCAGCCTGTCGCGCTGAAGGCGCGGCATCAATAGGCAGTTGGTTGCCCCCTCCTAGAATACGATGGGGGCTAACCGACGAGTCGGCTTGGTATTCCCCGGCCTGGCCGGGACCCACCTGGGTCGTTTTTTTGACTTCCTGCTTCATGATGGTGGTTTGGTTGTTGGGTTTTTTTGGAACCGAGTTTGCCCCTCCTCTGGACCGGTGGGAGTGGAGGAGAAACGAGGGAGTGACGTTTGGAGCGGGTAGATTAAGGGAAATAGGATGCTGGGATAGCACTAGGCCTAGGATTTAGGCTTTCGGGAAACTTCTCTTGTCCGGAGTCTCAATCGAGACACTTCGACCGGGGGATCCCGAGTAGTCAAGTGGCGGTCTTCCAGCCGGAGCTGGGCTATCCGCTACCCGCCCACCCGCTCGAGTGATGAGAAGACCTGCCTGGCAGTCTGTACTATCGCCCCGTTGGGACAACTCAGCCGAGCCAGAGAATAAAGTAAATACGCATTAGTGTTTGACTCGTTTATACAATTCAGAAACTGGACCTTGATTTCATCCTGCTGATACGTTTGACATTCTTGGTGATTACACTTTTCAGCCAATGTGAAATTGCAGCCATGAACTAACATTCTATGTTACTTTTGTTTCAGACGACATCAGTAGACATATTCTCGCTTGGCTGTGTGTTCTACTACGTGTTGTCGAAGGGTCAGCATCCGTTCGGAGACATGTTGCGGAGACAGGCCAATATACTCACTGGGGACTACAACCTGGATCAACTCGAGTAAGTTGCGCTGAATGTTCCTTACTCACGTTATAGTTTTGATTCGATCTCGTACCTGATGCAGTGGCTATCACGGCGTTTGGGTTTTGGTACTAAGAGACCGCTGGATGTCCTGCGTGTACAATATAACAGTGCTTTCAGGATGTTGTTGAGACTGCCTCGATACCGTAGCGTGTCGGAAATGTTTGCACAGGCCTGCACCGATGGCTTCTTTGCAATTAGAATATGAATTGCAATAAGAATGCAGAATAACTGCGTCGCTACTGAGGAGAATAAGGGGCAGTCGGAACAGCATCCTGAAAAGTAGCCGAGAGCTTCGGCTCTCCGATTGTTCTCTTTGTTCAATTATATATTTATATAGAATCCATTTTTTAACAATTTTCATTATAATCTATCACATCAAAATATAAATAATAAGAAGCATGACATCTACTCCCCGTCTCCAAAAAATATTTATTTTCAGAATTGAATAATACGTGTTTGTTTTGGCCACAGCAAAGTGCTGCCCGAAGAAGAAGTGCTAGTAACGAAGGTCCTCATCCGCGCGATGGTGTCTGCGCGCGCGGCCGCGCGGCCCCCGTGCGCCGCCGTGCTCAAGTTCCCCATGTTCTGGGGCAAGCAGTGCATACTCAACTTCTTGCAGGTAATGTCACACACACTAAGAACGTTCAATAGGCTTGTTTCCACTAAAAATAAATCGGATGGCTTTGAGTTTCTAATGATTAACCATGATAATTAGTAAACAAAAAAACAACTTTTCTATTAATATAACAAAAGATTAAAAATATTTTTGCAAAATAAAATCGTCAAAATGAGGCGTTTAATCACGTGACATTAAACACCAATCAGAGAAGAGCATGGAAGCGTGACGTCACACCTCGCGAAACGCTATGTTGTTGCTGTCATTTTCGTATAAAGTGAACAGGTTATTTCGCAAGCTTTCAGCAATTGTTTTTAAATTAATACAGTTCGTTTTGAAAAACAGATAAACTTGGGGTACTACTTTCCTTCGGCTCATTCAAACACTCTGCGATTATTGACATCCTTCGTTTTTTCAACTATGGTAGTTACTTATTGAATTGCAATGCATTGAATTATTACATTTTATAAAACGAAAATAATATTTTCACTTCAGTAGCTCAAACATGATTTTAGGTTTAGCTGCCTGAATTAGGGAGCAAAATTTTGCTCACAGAATAACTTTTAAATTATTTTATTTTCACAAAGCCGCGAATATCTCATTCAGTCTTGGGTTAATCATACCTACTATTCGAAACATTTACACTCTCTCTTTCCCGCCATTAGAAAGAGAGAGAGACAAAGACCAGGGGCCGTATTATGACCTCTTAAAACCATCATGTTTTCGGTGTGAAAAAGAGACGGAGCTATACAGGACGAATAGCACTATCCTTTTCTCACACAGAAAACATGATGGTTTTAAGAGGTCATAATACGGCCCCTGGCCTTTCGAAGTTCCGATTTTGAATTCGACCTCAGAGACAAACACGTTCGGAATTTAAGTACTAACTAAAAAAATATGCAAAAAGATAATTATGTCTTTTAATGCAATTTATTGAATTTTTAACTTATTGTTGTATTAAAACGAAAATAAGTATTTACTGCAAATAAAACTGATATTTAACCTCTAAATATTTATTTCTAGTTTCAATAATGTTACATACTTAATATATTTTGAATAATAAAATATCATGGGTGCAATTTCCGAATACACCTCAATTTAAACAAAGGAGCTCCAGAATCGAACGTGGCTGGCGTAGAGTTGAAAAGTTAAAAAATATTAAAATAATCGTAAAATATGAGTGAAACTAGCTACGTGAACAGTATTTTAACACCGGAAGAGTAAAAACAACAAGTTATTAATGCAGAATTAAGTATAAAGGTACTACTATTCCTGTTTATTATTTTAACTCGTAAAGTGTTCTCGCTGCTGAAGTGAAAAGTTATGTGCGTTACACTAGAGCAAAGATTTTTGCATCTCGTGCCTTTGAATCCCTCGCCACACTCAGGATTCAAAATCAGCACTCGCAGCAAAAAACGACTTTACACAAATAACTATTTAACTCAAATAAATCATAAAACCCTATTCAAGTCATAAAATTTTATAGGTTTTGTGTGGTATATTATGGTAGATTTTGTAAAATTCATTTCTTTTACTATACTTACATTTATAAATAGATATATCGAGTTGTGTTTAATACTTACATCAAAATGATCTTCACAGAAATAAATTGTAGAATCAGTTGATAAAGTAAGAGAATCTTCCCACCTTGCCATTTTTAACCACTTTCTTCGTATTTGTTTATTGTTTGGAACATATATGACTAATTTGTTTTGCGTTTTTACCGTTGTACTTGTACATTGGGGCACTATACAGTATTTATAATATGAGGAATTCATTATTTATTTAAAAAACACAGCTGACTGTTATAAACAAATACGACTGTTTCGCGAGATGTGACGTCATTAAAGACGCCATGACAGTCTTGGCCTTTTTCACGATCAGTTTCAAATTCATTTCAAAAGTCTCAAAATACTAATGTAAAAGACCTATTTTTCTTAAAATAATATATTTTTGGGGTGAAATAGATGCTAAGATATAGTTTTAAACTAATTTCCAAATTTTGTCAACTAGCCTATTGTATCAGGTGAAACATTTCTTGTCTCATCATTTTTCATAATCAAGATCAATGACATTTTCAATTTATCATTATTTTCTTGGATAGTTTGACTAGTAGGAAATGCCTTAGGCATTAAGTCCGCTTCTGTGCATGAAGTATTACAAAAATAAATAACATTTATTATTTTTGTCGTGTTGCTTTTACGGTCGAATGCAAAATGCATCGTAAATATTCGGAACAGAACATCTAAACAAAAAAGCCCCTCCCGGATTAAATGTTGCCAGCGCCCCTAACTTGGTTACTTTTTATTTCGATACTCGCTTCCGTTCGCGCGTCTATTCACTACATTTGTAGTGTGGTAAAACCTGATTCGCAAAGTAATCGAGAAGATGCCGACTACCTTGGCAGTATAGAGAAACTGGCGTCGTTTGCTCGCTCTATCAGAGGAATATCTCTCCTACCATGATAAACTAGACTGTTACAAAATGAGTAACCTGGAAGCTCGAAGGGAGCTCTTGGATTTGAGATACGCGTATCAACTGCTCAATAACATCATTGACTGCCCACAATTGGTATGTAGGTTCAATTTCAGAGTACCCCGTAGACAACCTCGCAAACCTGTAACACCCTTCGCTCCACCCCTCCGCCGTACAGTGTTTGGTGCTAATTCGCCGATATCCCGCATGTGACCTGGTTGACGTCCACTCAGACTCGAAATCCACGTTTGTCAGACGTAATTAGTATCAGTAGTTAGTGGATATAATTATCTAGAATTTAAGTACATTTAAAACACAAGTCTTTTAAATTAAACTGTGTTTGCCTCATGCCTGTATATGGTTGTGCAGTTAGATTTAAGACACTATTACTTATATGTTCCTATCTGTATAATATCTGTAACAACTGTTCGTGAACCTTAATTAAATAAATAAATAAACACCATAAAAAACCTGTTGGGATACCGCGTGACTATGAAATATCGCGTATTTCTGAGCAGGTTTAAATTTGACCCATTGACTACATATTGGAGAATAGAGGCGTATATTTTGACAACCTGTGTCGGTACACGAGTACTGAATACTGTTCATTAAGGGGTCATTAACCTCTCCTATCAGTACGACGTAGTTATCGTTGACGATTTTTATTGCGCTGTTAATATTTAATTGATCTCATTGTGTAGTTGAATGATAGCATTTGTATGGAAATATCCAAGGACTTGGCGCCATGTGAATAAGAATGATTTAGTTCCTATTTGCCGTTAGTTGAAGAAGATATTATGTTCAAGTTAATTAGTTTGTTTAGTTAACCTGTTTTTATAAAAAAATACATTTTATTTCGGAAGACGGTATTCAAAAAACGAAGAAACAATGAAAAACACGAATTTCCGAAATTAAAGTTATTTCTCTGTAAACGTCTGTCTTTTGTAAAAAAAAATCAATTTTTATTTTTCACTTTTTAGTGGTGACACCCCACACCTAAATGTATCCATCATAGCGTACGTGTTATGAACGTGGTGTAAACAATAAACAGACATGCGATTTCAGCAATCCCGGAAGATTTGCTATCATTTATTGAAGAGCTCCGTTTCCTATCTCGGTTCTTCATCAGATCTTCACCAGACTAGAAAGGAACCACCTTGAATTACTATCTCTTCCAAACCATCGTATACAATTTTATTTTTCATTTTATATCGACAATGAGAGAATGAGAACAACACCAACGAGTCAAAGCCTAACTCAAATACGTCAGAAACATCAAAATCGGAACACCCAGTACAAAATTATGAGGTAACACACAAAAAAGAAGTCGACTTGAGAACCTCCTCCTTTTTTGAAAGTCGATTTCTAAGGGGTTCATAAATTCCCCACCGAATGTGTCTCCACGTTGTCGTCGTGGTGGGGCTTGAGCGTCCCAATGATCTTGCGAGCTTTCCCGGTAGAGCCACTCATGCCGGAAGGTCGCAAGTGAGGGATCAGACCAAGAGAGACACACGCTTGCTCGCTGCTCTCTGGTACGCGTCTGATCATCAGACGTGACTGTGGGAGCAGCGAGCAGGTGGAGAGGTGAGGTGAGGAGAGTGGGCCCCGAGAAGGGGCGGAGCAAACAGGGACCGCACCCTTAAAAGTCACAAAAATGAGTCAAGATCTTTGCAAAATGAGTCCCCAGGTGGGTCCCGACTGCTCAGCGGTCGGGGAA
This sequence comes from Hecatera dysodea, assembly GCA_905332915.2. Lineage (NCBI taxonomy): Eukaryota > Metazoa > Arthropoda > Insecta > Lepidoptera > Noctuidae > Hecatera > Hecatera dysodea. The sequence continues at coordinate 7,887,135 of HG995295.1, forward strand.
TCCCACCCCGCTTCGGCGGGCTGCCCTCCGTACTCTGGGGTGGGCAACAAAGACCTTCCGCTTGCCAGTGGCAACAAGAGCCGAGGAGGCTCCGAATCATCGTCGTCATCCGGATCCGCTTCGTTTAAGGAGCTGATGGCGCACGAGTTTGAAGAGGAGGGTTCGCCTGAGTGCCGGGGTGGTGCGGAGTCGGATTCCGGCTCCGCGCCAGACCTAGTAACTGTCAGCTCGGCGGGCTCTGGAGACAGAGGAGGGGGGGCTGCTGTGGAGGGCGTCAAGCTCTTCCGCAAGCGGCCCAGACGGGAGGATGACAGCGGGTCGTCCTCTGAGGGCGAGTTTGCCTCCGCCCGCAAGATCCCCACCGCCAGGCGGGGCAGGGGCTGTGAGGCGGGGAGGGGGCTGGCTCCCTCTACCCGGGAGGTGGAGAGTCGGGCCGGGAGGTTGGTGGAGGAGGGGCGTCGCCCTGGAGGGAGCGGTCGTAGGGCTCCCTCTACTCTTCCGCCTGCTCTCGACTCCGACGACTCGGAGGCCCCGGGAGAGGTGCGTCCCACTGTCGAAGACAAGAAGGCCCAGTTTGCGGAGGTCGTGGAGGCCGCGATCCGCGCTGTGGCCTTCAAGCGAAAGCAGTCCTCCAAGCGGGAGGCCATTACGGCGGCCAAAGCCTCCATTATGGCGGCGGCGGCGGCCAACGTCGGCGGGTCCGGAGAGGTGACAGAGTTGCGGGCGGAGGTCGCCCGCCTCGCGGCCGTAACGGAGCGACTCATTGCAGAGAATGAGTCGCTCCGGAGGGACCTGGCTGGCATGGCCAGAGCGGCCTCGGAGGAGCCGCAGGGGGGGCCGAGTCCGGCGACGCTGGAGGGGAGCCTAGTGCTGAGCCAGGTGCGGAGCCTGGTGCGGCAGGAGCTGGCTCCCTACCAGAAGCAGTTCTCCGTTTTGGAGGACATGATTCGGCGTCCCCCACTAGCAGCGACACAGAGGCCCCAGGGCCGGCAGAAGGCGGCTTCGTACGCGGCCGCCGTGGCTGCCGGCCCAGGAACGTCTGGCCAGGCGAAGGCGAAGGCCAAGGGCGGAGCCGCGCCGGCGCCAGCGACAGCGCCTGTGACGCCGGCGACTACGACGCTGGCGACGACCAAGTCGGCCCCGGCGAAGAGGGGTAGGAGGAAGGCTGGAGGAGCGGCTAAGGCTGCGGCGCCAGTGGTGCCGCAGCCGCCCCCACCCCCACCCTCGGACCCTCCTGCGGCCGAGGCCGAGTGGCAGGTTGCTGGCCAGAAACGGCGGGCCGCGAAAGCGGCCAAAAACAAGGCGAGGAGGCAGCGGCGGAAGGCCAACGCCATTGCGGCGAGGCTTCGCGCCCCGAAATCCGCGGCTGTAGTGCTCACACTGCAGCCGGAAGCGGAACAGAGGGGCGTGACGTATCTCGCCGTACTGAAGCGGGCGAAGGAGGCGGTGAGCCTCCAAGAGCTGGGCATCAGCGGGGGCATCGGGGTCAGGAGGACCTTAACCGGTGCCCGCAAGCTCGAGCTCGCCGGAGCGGAGAGTGGCCCGTTCGCGGACGCCCTGGCCGAAAGGCTGAGGGCGGTCTTACCCGCGGACGAGGTCCGGGTGTCCAGGCCGACTAAGCGCATCGACATGCGCATAGTGGGCCTGGATGACTCCGTGACGGAGGAGGAAGTTGTGGCCGCCGTCGCCAGGACTGGGGGGTGCTCTGCCGAGCTCGTCAAGGCGGGCACCCTCCGGCCTGACAACACGGGCATGCAAACCCTTGCGGTGAGCTGCCCCGTGACGGCGGCCAGAACTGTGTCGGAGGGCCGAAGGCTCTTGGTGGGATGGGTGTCTGCGCGGGTAAAACTGCTGGAACCCAGACCTCTGAGGTGCTACCGCTGCCATGTGGGTAACCACACGGGAGCTATGTGCCCCTCGGAGGTCGACCGCAGCGGACTCTGTTTCCGCTGTGGTCAGCCCGGGCATAAGGCTGGCTCGTGCGAGGCCACGCCGCACTGCAGTGCATGTGCGGCTGTTGGCAAGCCGGCCGAGCACTGGGCTGGGGCTTCCCCCAGCCCAGTGGATGGCCTGCGCGCCATCCGCCCCGACCAGGGGCAAGAGGTCCGCCGCCACCGCCGCCTCTGCCGCCGCCGCGGCTTCTGTCGCCGCCACTGCCGCTTCTGCTGCGGGTGCTGCGGCTCCCAACACTCGGGAGGGTGCTGAGATGGAGTGCCAGTAATGGTCCCATTTCGGCCCCCTCCAGAGACAAGTCGGCCGCTGTGCTATCGCGCAGTGGCTGATGCCTGGGGACGGTGAGCGTGGGTGGCTCGCCGTCCGATACCAGGTTGAGTCGACGACGCGTTGTGTTCCACGCGCGCCTCAAGGAGCCGTCAGCACCGAGGACGGGGCCCCATAGGGTCGGTGCCTGCTAGGGTTGCGGAATTTGTTCGAAAGAGTTGCCGCGGCCCTGGAACGCATAGGGCACAAGAAGGATCACGGGTGGGTTTTAGTCAGTAAAAGTCTGACACTCCCTACCGCTCCACCCAGGGCGGGAGGGGTCATTTGATGATTTCCCATCCAGAAAAAAAAAAAAAAAAAAGGGGTTCATAAATTAAGCCAGCTGAACTAAATAATTGTTCACTTGGTACTAAACTTGGCGGCCAATCACTGTTCAATTAGAATCACATTACATCAATAAAACTTCGTGCGTTAAATCCAACTCGTCCAAGCAGTTTGACAGTTTGATTTCTGTCGTGTATCATTTGACAAATGACATACCCGCCTCCACCATAACCGCGTTCCCGCCGCGCACTCGTTGATTCTTGACCGTTTCGCGCGCAACACGCGGCTGGATGGCTGACTGTCGTTGAGGGTCGCTGAACGCGCGTTATTGTTCTATGATTCGTAAATAAACCTCCGTTAAAACTCCGCAAAAATTTTACGGAGGAGGCGAAGTGAAGATACGATTTCATGCGAAACTTCCGCAGTAAGGGAGGCGGAGGAGAAGTTCCGTTACAACCCTGGTTGAGATGTCTGTTAGCCTGCATCATCCCACTCTCTATGACTTGCAGCTCTTTCGGTTTATGGTCTATTGCCGTTTATTGACACTTAACAGCTATCATTGTTCCATTTGAGATGTGCAGCAGCGAGGACGAATAACACTATCTCTATTTAACAATTGAATTTTGGTTGTATTAACACGTCGAAGTGTGGCCCTGGTCGTTAGTTTGGTCCATCTCGTCCCGCCGCAATCCCTAGCTGGGATTTGCCACGGCAAATCTTCTTTCTTAATCTCAAATAGATTTTTCCCAGCCTAAAATCTCCATATCTCCCACAGGATGTAAGTGATCAAGTGGAAAGCGGTGGCGGTGGGTCCGAAGCCGCCTTAGAGCGCGGCGCAAGACGCGTAGTGCGGGGAGACTGGCGGGCTCGCGTCTGTAGCGCTGTAGCGAGCGACCTGCGCGCGCGCCGCACCTACCGGGGCGACCGCGCCGCGCATCTGCTTCGAGCCATACGGAATAAGGTATGCGGACTGGTCATTGATGAGGATTGGCAGGTTGTAGAACTATAGAGCTTATACTTTGCGGCTACAATTTTATTATGTCAGCAAATATTTTTTTTTTGAAAAATAACCTTCAGACTTGTACACATAGTTCAGTTTCCACTGCAACATCGATTTAATAAATATGACTTTACCAATGTTTGTTATTTGTCAAGTAAAAATGTATATCAATTAGAAACAAGGGCTTAGAATGTGGAATATAATGATGAAGATGAATGGTAGATGCTATGATTTGGTGTTGTTTGTGTATTAGTAAGGTGAATTACCAAAAATATCGTCTAAATTGTTTTACAAAGGTCTCATGTCCAGTTAAGTTCTTAACGCTAACTATAACCACATCAGTAAAACTGGTTAGGCATACTTATCTATATAAAATGGTTATGTATTGCAGGGAAGTATTAAAAAACCAAATCATTTTTTCAACAGAAACATCACTACAGAGAACTAGAACCGGAAGTCCGAGACAGCTTAGGTAAGTTACCTGACGGGTTCATAACGTACTGGCTGCGGAGGTTCCCGCTCCTGTTGCCACACGTCTGGCTGCAAATGCAGGCCTACCGCCACGAAGACATCCTGCAAGCTTACTACCATTACTCCTTCACCTTCAACCGTGATGACGTCCCGGAACTAGACGAAGAAGGAGATATAGAAGACGAAATATGCGATGAAATGTGCGATCCCGACAAAAACGTACTCTTCGTCAAAAGTCGTGTTTTCTATGACGAAAATCAAGACCAGCCCAGGTATAGAAAAGAAGGGTCCCCAAGAAAACGTAACGATTGGAGGAGCGACGCGCAAGAGCGAACGAGACAGGACGATGTTAGACTGAGAGATAGGCACCATTACAAAAAGAAGGAAAAGAAACGGGAGGAAATCCCGGTTTGGACACTGCCCCAACAGTGAAGTGTAGTTTTAAGAAGAGAAACAGTTTTACTTGGCCAGAAGTCACTGGGAGTAGACGAGTAGGTATGTAGCAGTCTATCGGTATTGAACTTTATACAATCGGTAAACGATAGCGTTTTCATACGAAACGGGTGGCGTCCCGAGCTGACGAAGTACAGCTCGGCCACCGCTGTTTGTACTGGCGCGTTCTGTTTTTAAATTGAGTCAAGTACTTGATTTGCCAGTAAGTTATATTCTTTTCTACAATTTTATGGAGAGTTTAGTGATAAGTTATAAAATGACATGTGTCAATTCCCAGCAGCGGAAATGTTAAAGTATTACTTAAAATTATAACGTTTTTTTATGGTTTTTATTATTTGACAAGTTTATTAACTATTTTATAGTCCTACTTCGTTATCTAGAAATCACTTAAGATTAAATGTTGATAGTTGCTTTTTGATAATTTTAGAAAAATGTTGTTTTTCTGGTCAGGTTGTAATGATAAGAGTCTAATTTAAAATGCACAAAAATATCGGTTTTGTGATGATTATTTATTTAAAATGAATTTATTAATATATAATAATGAATTTAAATCGAGTAATATAGTTAATTAATATATTCTACAACATGAAATTATAGTACTTTGTAAGAGATCTCTAATGATTTAGTTAATATTTGGCATTTTTTGTAATAGTTTATACTAATAGTGCGAAAGAATATAGAGTTTGGGACCAAAAGGAAAGATACACACTGTACTTTTCAATAAATATCTATTTTTAAAACAAAATCTGGAAAATACTAGTTTTCATGATCAGAAGGTCAATGTAGAAACATTAGATGGTCAAAACGCTTTTCGTTTTGATCCAGTTGAGTTTGTGAAGTTATTTTACTAATGTAATTGTAGGCCAAAGCTGTGATGTATGCCCATAGGATTCTACAAGTTATTTGATGCCTAAATTTGATGAAAATAATAATATTGTGCGCGTGTTTTTGAATGCTCTATGTAACTCGAAAAACTATTAATAAATAATTATGTATTCCTATACCAAACTTAATCACTTCCAAAGTCACACGGATATTGCCAGTATCAAGTATAATTTCAATCAAACGTCAATGCAGAGAATACATAATGATTATTATGAATGAGAATCAAATTATAATGCATAATTATATAAATTTTAATATATTTATGCATTTTATGATAATCGAGTGTTGTGTCCTTTCTTGATGAATGTCACATTCCTGATATACTTAGTAGGTCGTCTAAAAGCGCAGACATTTTATGGTTTCATTGTCAAGTATAAAAAGGTTTAGGACCCTATTCCACAAACAATTGCACAAACAAAATGTATCTTTTCATCGGTGATACTGCAATACCGCGAAACTACACTTTGCTGTAAGGTCTAATTTTCGATGATATTTTATTCAAAGTTAGGCCTTATAGCCAAGTGTAGTTTTGAGTTACTTCAATATCATCGATGATTTGCAAAAAAAAAAAAACATTTTGTAAACTAGGAGTCTTACTTTACCAGCTTATTAAAAAAAAAAGAAACCGGCATTTTAATGGTTTTAATAACGACTTTTATTAAAACCATTAAAATGCCGGTTTCTTTTTTAATAAAAAAACAATCTAATATTAGACTGACTTTTAAACGGTCCAGTTAAATATTAGAACATGACACAAAATTAAGTAGAATTGTTTGAAATTTAGATATTAGTTTCCTCAAGGATAAATAACTTTTCTTTGAATGGGAAATCATCAAATGTTTTAGGCAGAGCGGAATGGAGTTTCAGACTCTTACTGACTAAAACCCATCCGTGTTCCTCCAAATGCCCTTTGCGTTCCCGGGCCGCGGTCATAAATGTCCGGTGACAAATGGTCGGTGTATCAAATGCCGCAACTAAGGATCAAATTAAATAACCTACCCAATCATTCAGCATTATCATTTTGATATTGAATAAAACATCTATGTACACATATTTTTTTATCACTTTTTATGCCCAGAACTCAGATATAGGGTCGAACAATAATTTTCTTGGTGTACTCACAATTTGCCATCCGAGTCGTCGCTACACATAACGAAGAGATGTGAGCACACAAATAAATTATTGTACGAACAAAACTCAGAGTTCTAGGCACAAAAAGTGTTATAATTCCTACTGCATTCGTGTTGTCTATCAAATTATCACAATATTGAAATTTTCTACAAACGAAATTCGTTTCTGGTGCTATGATTGTTATGTAAATATCAAGTGTAAATGTGTGAAACGTGCAAATATTAATAGATAATTGTAGACAGAATCACAATATAATTAGGAACCATTATACGTCGTAATTGGTTCATTATGCGAGCGATAAGCAGAGATACGCGCACAGACGAGACAAGTGCAATATACTGCATCCCTAGTATCTAACTAGGGATGCAGTAAATAGCGAACCGTTGTAATTTCAACTGTAGGTGTAAAACCGAAGGTTGTAAATCCAGCGGAAATTATAAAAACGCTAGCTTCTGCCAGAGAATCCGCCCGCGTGAATATCGAAAATTGCCAAGGGAAACATACTCCAATCTATCTCTTTGCCAAATTTAATCCGTATGCGTTCAGCCGTTCTGGCGTGATTGAGAAACAAACATCCATCCATCCAAATTTTCGCATTTATAATAGAATGTAGTAGGTAAGATATGTGCGAACGTGAGCTTAAAATCGCTGGATATACACCCGACCGAGCTTTTACGTAGGGTTTTCGCCGAGATAATATGGCCCTGTGTTGTAGTAAATATTTTTTAAAATGGGATTCTGGATTAAATCCCCAGGACTTGCAGTGTTATTCAGCTTGTACAATGGATTAAAATTTCATGTAGGTACTGAAAATCAAAAGAAAATTGGGAACCTTTCGATAGCGTGATTGGTTCATTATGCGGCAGACAAACATTCATTAGAACCACAGTTGTGTTATCAAGTGTTCGATCGTAATTCTATACTCGTGTGTGTTGACATTCAGTGTAATGCGCGGTCAAGGTCGTTTAGGAAACCGATTTAATTTGTTAATAATACTTTTCGAGTGTTTTCAGTATTTGTCACACACAAAATAATATTATTTTATCGATTTTGCCCCAGTAACACCTGCTTCCAAATTTCCTCAAGTGCCGATGCTTTCATTAGCACCATTTTCGCAAATACCAAGACTAAAAACAACTATCTACGTATCCGCGATAAATATTCGCTCACGGAAATAAAGTGGGAGCCAGACGGCTCAATAGGTAACACATAATTGCCTAGGAACTATGTCTTTACTCCTTGAACAAAATAAATGAGTTATTGAAACTCAATCTTATCTAAGATCTATCTTCAAGAACACATTTGTTCTTCAAATAAATAACTAGATTGAGTTTAAGAAATTTAAGTTTCAAAACCTGTTTAGAATGCTAATTATCAAGGTCTGTGAGTCTGGTTAAAAATTGTTTATGGGTGTTGGAAATCGTAATAAAAAAATATTACAGTATCAATAAAATGTCTGAGACATTTTATTATACATATATACTGGACAGACTGAATGTAAAAATTCGTACGTTTTAAATGTGATATTTCGAAATACGCACTGCTACAGATTATAGATTTATTAATAGGTAACTAGTTTCGTTGCGCATGCTCATGTAGCTGCTCACGCAAAGGTCAATAAACTTATGTTAACTTGCTAGCCTTGAGACGCATGTTCAAAGGTTAAGAATATGAGGTTCCATATAGGTGGTATTTCTATCTTTCAAAATCATTGAGTTTATGAGGAATAGTTTTTATTTTAGCACGGAAATGTCCGGGAATTGCTAGGAACCTAACCAGTGCGCGCATTCCTGTTACGGTTTGTAAGGAAAGAGTAATTAACCATTCATAATCAGTTAATGACGCATAATGAATCATCGACGGAATGTATGAATAATGTTCCTGTAAATTGTAAATATTAGGTACTTAATTTTTAGTTAGTTAATGAGTTAATTTAGCGTTGATCGCAACAAATAACTATAAGTTAATTTATAAGTGGAACTAATGACCTAACTATATATTGAGATTGGCATTTTATATTTGTAATAGAAAGAATTTTACCAAGTGATATTTAAATGTTTTTTAAATGTATTATTCAAAATTGATCCTGTTTGTATAGATCATTGAAATAGATGCTCAAATTGTTCAATATTTATTAAAATTTCAAATAAAGATGAACTGTAAATATACATGACATGATTTGTTGTTTTATTGAGTACCTAAAGAAAAAAAGGTATATGCTTACTATAAAGGTTTATTGTCAGTCAAAACTTAATAGTAAAATAACAATGATATTTAGTAACAAAACTTAAAAAATAATATTTTTAATAAAATCAGTCTTAGAGGAGTCCTGTAAAATGTAATTGTGGATAGATTGAGTAGAAAATGGCACAGATAGTTCAGACCTTAGTAATTGTGCAAATGGCAACATGAGAATTAGAGTAAGAATAAAAGAGTCATATACTGGTGACCATTGAGCCCTAGTAACATAGCAATAAGTAGCTTCAAACAAAATCTTTACATAGCATATGGCAATGCTCTAAAACGAAATAATATAAAATAATAGAAAACTGGTACAGTTTACAGATAAAACAATACAATGCCTCAACATAAATGTTAACAGTTTTAAAATTGGTAGTTATTAAAATAATGAACACAAAATTATAATAAATGTGACTTACAGAAAACCATTACTTACAATATACACTTGTATTTGAAATGTCAAAAATGCAAAATTGGATATAGCAGTGATATAACACAAAAATATTACAAAATTAAAGCTATTAAATACATATTCTCCTTATATGTTAAATATTTTAGACATAACCTACTTAAAAATACCTTTCTTAGTATGTTTTTACATTTCATTTGTATACTTATCTATTAAATCTATGATTGTCAGGTGAACCTTTTCCTTTGCTACTGCCAGAGCAGTCTTCTCTGCTCCATTTAGCATGGATAGGTCAGGGTTGTAACTGAGCAACATTTTTGCGGCTCCTATGTTGCCCATGGCACAGACATCGTGCAAGGGCGTGTTCCCTGCCATATCAATAGCATTTATATTCGCGCCACTGTCTATCAGTAACCGAATAACATAAGTCTTATTATTCAAAGCAGCTAAATGAAGAGGAGTTTGATTTTTCTTATTAACACAATTCACATTTGCTTTCTTATGTATCAATATTTTACATAACTCATCTGAACCATATCTTGCTGCATAATGTAAAGCAGTGAAACCATTTGTGTCTGAGAAATTGATGTCAAAGTCTGATGAATATGATTCAGTATTCTTCTTACAGACTGAACATTCACATAAAGGGTGACAGGGAGTGCTCTGTTGTGAAGTTTCAGGCTTATCCTTCATGTCCACATAAGCAGAATAGTTGATGTTCATGTAGAAGCATGCCAGCTTCACATCTCCATATGATATAGCTTTTAATATCCTGTCAATTAGTTTTAGGTTCTCAACTGCTTTTGATACATTATTATTATCATTGATTTTCAGTTTTTGTAACTTATTAGCAACAAGACTGTCAGGCTTGCAGTTCAAGGTTTTGACATCTTTACTTGTGATGTGTATGTATTCATACAAGTTGGGAGTGCAAGATTTAAGTACTTGCAATATCTTCAAGTTGTGTGCATAATCAAATGCTGTTTTATTGTAACGATTCTGCAAAGATGGCTCAGCGCCATTTTCTATTAACAATCTAGCAATTCCTTCATAGCCCCACTTAGATGCAAGATGTAGTGGTGTGTTACCACTCTCATTCACGCAATTTATTCTAATCTTCCTTCTACTGTGCTCTGCAAAGTATATAAGTGCTTTGACACAGTTCAAATGGCCATTATTTACAGCCATATGGAGTGGTGTGTTCTTGTCAATGTTGGCTTTATTTATGTTGGCACCTGTGTGTAGAAGCAGCAGTAAGGCATTCTGGTGACCTCTTGAAGATGCATAGTGTAGTGGAGTGCATTCATTGAGGTCTGTTGCATTCACCTCTGCACCCATTTCAATGAGACATTCTACTATGTTAGCCTTCCCATGGATGCTAGCCACATGCAATGCTGTCAGACCATGGCTGTCTCTCGAAGTAACTGTTGGGGAAGTTTTCAAAAGATTCTTAGATATTTTACAGCAACATTTCTTGCAATTACACAGAGGATGACAGAGTTTATGATATATTTCTGTATCACTATCATCTTCCTCATCATCATCAGTCAGATTATTCTCCATAGTTATTTTGAGCACATTATTTTCATTCAGGTGCATAGTTTGTAGGTGTTTTTGATTTTTCTGTAATATAGCCTGCACTTGTTCACAGTGATTTGCCTTGATCAGTTCAAAAACATATTCCAGTGTTTCTTCCTTGCTATTGGTATCGCTAGTGGAAATGGACTCGGTCAAACTGTTCTTTCGTTCTCTACTGCCATTTAAGTTTTCTTCTGTGAGGTTGCTTTCATAATAATAAGACTCAGGGTCTGGTGATCCAGTGAGTGCACCAGACTGTATGTGTTCTATGACAGCTTCTAGAGTAGTAATGAGAAAGGCACTTTCATCACCATCACCCCTACCCACACTGCTGAAGCGGAACTCCTTCATGTATGTTAGTTGACTGTACCAGTTTGGGAGGCCGGACTTGATGACCAGGAAGACAAATACTGGTAAGAGATCATCAGCAGTTAACAAAACAATATTGTTACTGTCATCTTTCTTGTTGATAGCATTTAAGGCTTGTTTTACACATATAACCTTTTCTAACACCGTGTTGTATGTATCTATTTTAGAAAGTATTTGTTTAGCTTTAGGCACTGCATGGTATAGTTCCTTTTTAATATCCAGGTCTCTAAGTTGGATGTCACACATGTTCCTTATTTTTTTATTGAGGTGTGAGTCTTCATATGCACAGCAGGTGCATATCGGCTTGAACAAGGCATCAAACAGTAAGTGCTGCATGTAACACTCTACTGCCAACTTGATGTTTTCCAACACTTGTTTGCAAGATTTTGACTTGTCTCTAAGTCTTCTGTTTTGTAAGGCAATTTGAAGGCATTGTGTGTATAGTTCACTTACTGTGTCTCTCAGAGGTCCCACAGCAACAGGTAGTGTAGGATGACTTTTTAAAAAAGATTGCACACTGTGTTCAATTTGATCCAACACTTGACGGCCAGCAGCTTGAGTCCAGAGCAAGTCAATGCAGTCATTGATAGATGTGAGATATTCTTTAGATATTGTGTTATCACTGAAATTGGCAGTAGGTTCAAGAGGAGTTTCTATGCACCATACTTTGTATTTGATGAAGTCTTCTGTGTAGAATGTTTCTTCAAACAGGATATGGCTCTGTAGGGGCAGGCCTTTGGTGACTTCCAGCGTGATCACTTTATTGGTGACTGTGACTTGTTTCTCTGTAAGCGTACTGTAGTGAGTCTCCGGCAGCTCGTCACTTGGCACTAGTAAATGAGCACAAAAGTCTTCGACGGTGAACACGCGTGTACTTAAACTTCCGATGCGAGGCACACATATTACCCAAGATTGTGTGATACAATGTTGAAATAAATTAACATATTCAGTTTTTAATTCAACGAAGAATGGGTTATCTGAGATGATCTCGTCGTAAGTACCATCCATTGTGACGTTACAATTAGAAACCTACGATAAACGTGGTATAATAAAATGCACACGAGCACACCAGAAGTAGTTCTATTATGGCTTCGCGATTTGGTCGTGTCGGACCGAATATTAATTAAGTTTAAGCACAAAAACTTGCTACTCCCGACCTTGTGTCGCTAAACACTGCTTTACTGACAGATGATTTTGGTTGACATCTAAACTGTCAATGTTAGTAACATAATAAACAAAACGTAACCACAGATAGATAATTCCCAGAAGGAATACTTTGGAGTGAAAATGTGTATCCGTTTGTTCATTTATTTTATAGTTACGTGGCTAATTAATAAATTATGCTTTATGACGAGCTGTTCAAGATTACGAGTAAATCTATTACTATAATTGATTGTTATTTCTGATAGCTTGTGTGTTTTTGAAATAGTATCAAGGAGACAAGATTACAGTACCTAATACTAATAAGACTAGAGCCTTGTTAAGAAAAACGTCAAAAAGATTTTGGTAAAATAATTTACTTTATAAAATCCATTAAAAAATCTTAAAAATTACATCAATAAGCGTAGCCAAACATGTTTATCCTCTACCTCCTCGACCACCAAACCCACCGAAACCTCCTCGGCCTCCGCCAAATCCTCGACCTCCGAAGCCCCGGCCTCCAAACCCTCTTCCTCCAAACCCTCTGCCTCCGAATCCTCGGCCTCCGAAGCCCCGGCCTCCAAATCCGCGGCCGAAGCCACCACCAAATACACCAAATCCACCTCCACCAATTATTATTGGCACTGGTATTGGGACTGAAAAATTAAAATAAAATTAGTAAGTAATAAAAAGAATAGTTATATGATTGGTAAGGAGCGCCGTCTAAAAGAGAATTATTATGACCCATTTATTTGCTTGTAGGTTTCTCATCATCATAATGTATCATCACAATATCTATTGAATATTGTGATGATGCATTCTTTTAATACATTATTTTATTAAGTTAATAATTTAATTAGTAAAATATACCTACTATTACTAAATTGGTGTCATGAATGTTAAATGATTGAAATGTCGAGCTACTTGCCTCGTCTGCGATAGTATGGATAGTATGGATCATAATAGAAATGTCGTTTCACTCTCGATGAAGTCTCCTTTGTGTGGTTTCCAGTCCTGTTGACATCTCCAATTTCATTTTCGTTTAGTATTAGATTCGCTAATGGATTCGATTTTTCGTCCAGCTGTTGTTTTGTTTGTCCATCTTTTGTGGAACAAATTTCTTGTATTCCTATCAAAAATACGACGAGAATAGTGAATCCGAAATTCTGAAAGCAAATATAGTAAAACGAGTGATGAGTGATGATCCCATTAGGTACCTCGATGCGGCTGTGACAATCAATCTTAATTTCATGAGTTGATCGATTATTGCATAACGTTGTTCATACGTTGATTTGATTTGGATTTCATTCATTGAAAATATTATTAATAATGTTGGGCAAAAGCAAATGATCTATTTTACGCATCAAATCTATTGCACAGACAAAATATTTTCGATCGCTCAGTCACCATACATACCTAGGTACCTATCAAAATGTTTTAACTTTTAAACAAATGACTAAAATAAAATCTTTAAAATACTTACATTGATACCCATGTTATTGTGTTTTTCCTAAACGACTGATAGAAAATTTATGGGCGACCATTTAATATAGGTACCTCGAGAATGTGCTAATTGATGGCATCTTGAGTCATGTAGTCTGCAGCATAAATATGTCTTTGTTATTCCTCTGGCAGGTAAAAGTAATTTCTCATAAAGGCACTAAGTGCTTTAATTTGTGGTTGATCTAAGTCAACGTAGTTCACAGACAAAATCATATGTATAGGTATTTCGTATTTCTTCCTTTTTATGTCATATTAAGCTAGTTATCTATCCCTATGGACGAAGGGAAGACTGTTTAGGCCGTTTAGGCCTAGACCTCAAGTTCCAGGTTTAGGCCAAATCCAAAAAAGTATCCTCCAAAATAACCCTCACCAACGGAAATAATTCGACTCAAATAATGTTTGTGTATCTGTAGGTAGGTGACTAAACTTGTTCCATTTGATTCACACCTTGATGCTTATGACAATATTACAAATATCAATATTATTTGCTCGTGCATTAACCATTACCTTACTCCGTTGAATTGCGTCACCCAACCGCTGCATTTCCTCCTAATCTAGCTCTCGTTTCTTAAGTTTACGTGCTGTTCGTCTGTCTATCAACACGCTGTATCTATATCATGAAATTATTATAAATTAAAGGTTTACCTATGGCACAGAAATCTTCGTGGGGAAGTCTGACTAGCACTTGGCTGAAGTTTTTTCTTTGCATGTGTAAATTGCCTCATTAACTTTTCCTTCGCCTTGTGGTGAGTCAGGGGATCTGCCTGCTAATCTACCGACAAAAGTAAGACAAACTAGTTGGTATTTCTCTAACTACCGTCCGGGGCGTGAGATGCACAAGCGTAGGTACATATAGGCACTCCTACTTCTTATTTATTCTCATCTCCGCTAGAACCAGAAGGTGTAACCATAGGTATTATCATTATCATCATCCACGATTTCGCCCACTGCTGAGCATAGGCTTCTCTTTTCTTGTGTCAATCTCCTGTGCCTATACTTCCTTCTTTTTATCTTGGCTTGACGTTTCCGCAATCAGCATAAGTACATGATGATGCTGTGTCTTTAAAATTGCTTCTATCGTGGGTGGCAGTTAAAAAACTAACGATAACAAAATTAGGCGATACAGTTTGGTGTTGTAGCTACATATCTATCATCTCCGTTCAAAATGTAATTATACCACGGGATAGCTAAAGGATCAAAGAATTCGGTACGTTAAGCGAGGACTGTGACGCCTCGCGTGTGGTGGAAGGAGACGCGCCGCCATTTTGAGATAGTTTTGCTGCGTTTCGAGATTTCACGTACGTTTCCGCGACGTAGCCACACCCTTTTTTTTATTCGGATACAATATTTATTTATCCAATAAAAGTATGTTAATTTATTGCAAATGCGTCAAACCTTTTTATTACCTATAAAAAGTCTTGCTCTATTGGTTCCATAATGGCCTTGGTTCGGCTCTAGCATCTGTTCCGCCTTGGCTGAAATGACAAAGTTTTTCCACTTGCATCAAAATAATAATACAGTAAAACTTGGATAACTGGGGCCTTAAGGGACCTGCAAGTTTGTCTCACTTAAAGAGGTGTTCCACTTAGCCAGTGTCTCAGATATCCAGGTATAAATAGATATCTGTCTCATTTACGGAGAGTTCCATCCACATAATGTAGGTACACAAAATATAGTCCCAATAAAAGAGGTAAATTACACTCGCTGTCGCAATTATAGAGGTGCTTGTGAATATAAAAATCGAAAGAACTAATCCCTAAAATATAGTCTCAGTAAAATAGGTAAAATATACTCACTGTTTCAATAATAGAGGTAATTATGACGATAAAATGGAAAGAACCAATCCCAGATGTAGAGGTTTGTGTTGCCCCACTAACAGAGGTAATTCAGTGCTAAAGTGTCGGGACCTGAGCATGAGTTCCAGCTATGGAGGTTTCTCACTTATCCAGGTCCCACTTAACCAAGTTTTACTGTAATACCTATTACAAGGGACTTTACATGGGTCACAAAATAAATAATTGCATAGATGGGTTTACCATGTTTATCGTTCTGACGTGATTGGATACGAGTATTATGGAATTTTTTGCAGTAAAAAGTACCTAACATAATAGCCACGGATTCATAATATTTGCACAAACGATTCTGACGAAGCGATCGCATTTACCAGTAGGTATTTCTATTCATAGTGAGCTATTAAAGTTAACGTGGTTGTACTAATTTTAGCCAAATATTGTCTAAGACCGTGTTATTGTCCTTGTTGGTTCTGTTGTGTTTTTTCCAAATCGTACTCAGTGTTGGCATTTACGACCGATTAGTCAGGAAAGGCAACACATCGGAAGAGTGGAAAACAATGGTAGGTATATAAATAAATATTATAGATATATGATTATATGATAAATGTTGCAAAATGCTACCTACAGTCTAAATATTATATTCCTATTCTCTTCAAATATTAGTAGAAACCAATGTAGAAAAGAGGATTCGACAGAGCGTCCGAAGAAACAGGCGTCAAACTAAAACAATATCAATCTAATCCAGGAAAAAGGTAGGTTCATTCATTGTCAGACGTTGCGTTGTTATTTTAATATGGCCAGGTGATGTGTGTGCCGTGCGCCGTATAAATATTTCATCGCATACAGACCGGAATATGAAGTGGTTAATTTAAATTCTGGCTCGTCTGCGCTCGGTCGAACACTCCCCGGTTATGCCACTTTTTATTTTTCACTTTCCACCTCCCCATCCCCACTTCCTTTCTGAATGCAAGTGGACCGTCGCTTTTATTACTGAAGTTTGTGGGAAACACGAACGATTTTTCGGAGCAATCCATTGGAGCTCGTAAAAATGCAGCTCGTGAGTAAGTGCCTACCTATCTACTTATTACTCTTACTCAAAGTAACTTCATGAAATAGAATACAGGAAAATTGGCAATGATTCACGGCACAAAAGAAAAAGTCCACGTCATATTTCATTCAAATTGATTCGAATACGATGCATTTTCAGTTGTTAATAAGTAAGTTAAAAGTTGTTAATGCTTAAATACGAGTATGTCGCCAGAAAATGACAAACTCCGTAAGATATTTAAATATCTAAAGATATTGTAAGCTCTCAGTAAATTGTCAACTGAACATTTGGAATACTTTTTTACGCATTAAAATTTTATACTCTATAATCTTATCATACGGCTTTGCATAAGAACTATTAGCGTCAATAGTATTGGTGTCGGTAATTAAAGCTTCACGGGCTTCTGTAGTATTCTACACACGGTCCACCGCATTAAATTCTCGTTTAATACATTTTCAACGCCAACAATTCGACTTGCTTTTGGCTTTTTGTTACTGAAATGTCAGTTTAATTAGAAAGATAACTTTGAATGAAATAAAATCTTAAATCATAATTACTTGTAGCATCAAAAGAAATTACCATAAAATTATGTCTAAGGCATCAATTTCTAATTTTCTTTACCTGCTTTAACACTGCAGCAAAAGTTTTACTGCCTTCCACACTACATAATCAAGAGAAAGCTACAAGTAGTACGAAACAGATTTAAAAAAACGCTCACTTGATATCAGAGAAGGTAATAATATACTTGGCTCTTCATCTAAAACCAGGCTTGAAAATGTAGGTATAGCTACGAGTATGAACTTCCAAAGGTTACCGCGAACAGTAGTAAAAAGAGCCAGCCTCCCTTTTATGTTCCCACGAGGGTTTCGGTGAGTGCCGGGTGAAAATATTCAAGAATTCTGCGCTTTTTTGAAGTAGTATTACACGAAATAAGTAGGCATTGTATTAAAGAAATTGTATGGAACGGAACGAGGGCAATCTTTTCGAAAATCTTTCCCAAAGTCCACGTAATGATTTTCGTATTGAAATCGGTTAGTTCTGAGGCACTTAGCGTGATTATACCTGAGTGTTATTGTTAAATATACGTGGTCGCGGTAATCTGTTTATGGTTTTTACCAGAGACTAACTTTTTGCTTTTAGCTAGTCTAGGTATTCATTGTTGATATATTTCTGACCGAAATCGACAAAGTAAACACTAGCAAACTATGTATTAAAATTTGTTGATACAGAACTATTACTGTGCGAGTCTGACTCGAATTTTACCGGGTTTTTAGACTGATTATGAATCAAATCCTTACTTTAATCCTATTAATATTATAAACGCGAAAGTTTGTAAGTATGGATGTATGGATGTTTGTTACTCTTTCACGCAAAAACTACTGAATGGATCTTGACGAAATTTGGCACAGATATAGATCATAGTCTGGAATAACACATAGGATACTTTATATCCCGGGATTATGTTCCCTTGGGACAATTTCCGACATCTACGCGGACGAAGTCGCTGGCAGAAGCTAGTAATATTATAAATGTGAAAGCGTGGATGTTTGTTACGCTTTCACGCAAAAACTACTTGACGAATCATCATGAAACTTTGTACACATATTCTGGGAGGTACTAGAAGTAACATAGGATACTTTTTATCCCGGGATTATGTTCCCTTGGGATGATTTGCAACATTCACGCGGGTGAAGCCGCGGGCAGCAGCTAGTAGACAAATAAATAAAAACTTCAAAAAACGGCTGTTTCAATAATTTTTAGTAGATATGTAGCTAACATGTTGAAGTTGAAAAAAAGCGTTAACGAAAGAGACACAGCTGTCAAGATTTTCATCAGAAATTCTGCTTTATTGAACAGAAAAAAAATGACCAATTGAATGTATGTCGGTAGTGTCGGTACTTACCTTCTTCTTTGCGTATTCGCCGTCCATTAGATAGTTCTATTGCTCTAAGACCCCTTTGGGCATCCTTTTATTACGAGTAGATACTAGACGTTATTGCGTTCCGTTATTAGGAACTTATATAAATGACTTTTCAGTCAGTAGCTTTACCGTGATCCCCGATGCCAAAGCAGGTACCTACATAATTTACCAATTTCTCCCGCGAACTTGCCAATTTCTCGTAATATTTCAGGCACGAACGAATCCAATTGTTTCAATTTGTATGTACGTTCTGAATACATTATTATCGTAAGTTTTAGACTGACACAGCTATGTAGTGCTGGAGGGTGTTGGCTTAGCGTTGGCACCTGTATGTTTCTTTAGAAGGAGCTTAACTATAGTTGTTTACTGTAGGCATTTGTTATGGTAGGGGCGGGTTTGTTTCCTTACCAATATTTGCTCCCGCCCGTAAAATATCGTGTCTGTTAAATTCTGCAGCTTCCGTATAAGTCTGTGTACTATATCATACTAAAACGTAGTGAAAAGTTGTAATACATATATTTTTAAATCCAATTCGCATACAAAGAGTAAATTTTTCGCCATTTTTGTAGTTCAAATTTCCTCAATCTCCGCCAAGGAAGAACAGAGAACCGGCAAAACCTACATTTTTGTGTCTAAAAAAGAAATCTATAACAACACCGTGTTTGTTTACTGTCGCGCATTTAGCCGTTGAGTGGTTCTATGGCAACAGTAAGTGCGTAGGACCGACCCCAGTCGGCAACAATACGCGTTGCCCCCAAGTGTCACTTGTCGGTGGGTGAATAGAGGCCATTAGGCCCGCCTCAGCCGCGCAGGGCGTTTCCGCAGTACCAGGGCACCAGGGGAAATACTCCGGAAAACACCGACTTCAAATATGTATGGCAGGTATTTAGATTAATATTTATGAGATGAGCGATTAAGTGACGAGGATGGAGTTTCTGAGCTTGAGAAAGGTCTCGTGGATTTAAATTACTTTTTTTCAACGAAAATGCCATGTATTTGTATAAGCTGTAAACGGTGTGATGAGAATTACGGGATTTCTAGTTTTTACAGTAATCTAGGTCTCAGAGACTAGAAGGTGTCTAACAACTCACGTAGTTACGTTGAAAAAAGAGTTTGTCAGTTTTTACGAAAATGTCACCGGGGCACAGACACTTTTTCCCACGCGACATTGGGGACAACATTTTTCTCTCACACCCAGATGAACATGAAAGTTAATTGCAAGCGAGTACGAAACATTCTTTTTTCAAACACAAACATAATCGCGGGAATCGTACAGCGTTGCAGCTAAAATACCGACCCTTCACAAAATGGCTGCCGCTGTTACTGCCTTTGTCACAAAGCGCGGGAAACTGACGCCTGAAGAATTGCTTGCCAGTTCGCCGCAAACGAACTGCTTTGTTCACTGTTGAATTCTTACAACTATTCAATAGCTTTTAGATATTTATTTTACAATACCGGGACGTAAATATTAAATTATCTTTTGTATGGAAAGCGTTGAGTGCGGTGAGAGAAGTTATTACTTCCAATTTGAAATGAAACACGGAAGCAAGAAATAAGGAAGGGCTTTCTTTTTTATCTATTTTCTTTTAAGTTTGAGTAGTGGATATATATCTACCTACCTTATATCTTTAACTTGCATTGAACAAAGAAGAAATCATCGATTATAAAACTAACTAGAAAGTCGAAAAAGGTCCCAAGGGATCCGGATTCCCGGGGTGAAAAGTATCCTATTTTAGAACGTCGATCTGAAACTAGAGAGTTTTACCCATAGATTTTCCCAACATTTCCACCTTACTAAGATTAACCTCAAACGACGTATCCAACAGGAAAATCAATATTTTAAGTCCCATTATTTACTCAAAGTCGGCGTTAAAAGTTGAAAAGTAAACCGTGGCATGTACCGTATTCCAGCCACATCGGTCGGATGCAGTGGAGCAGCTATTGGCCCTAAAAGCGTATTCGTGTCCGTCGAGTTTCTCGTTAAAGTTTTTCAGCGTCACACTGGCACAGAGAGGCGGTACAAAGGTTTGCTGTGTTTCGATAGAGCTTGAGTCTCCTAATAGTCATCGGGGTGTTACTTAAATAAGAATCATTCAAAGCCATAGAGACGTTTAGGTGAAAGGTTTTAAGCGCCAGGTGTTGAGGTGTAGTCGGTCTTATTAATGCACTCTTGGGAACCGGTGTGAACTGACTCTTTAAGTCTGAATCTTATTTAATAAGTGTTGTGTTTTTTGCCTAGTTTGTAGCACAGACGCAAATTAGATTAGGTAATTAGAAATTGGGGGGGAATTCATTAGAAAATCTTAAAGCCGATTTTCTTGAATGTGTAACAGAATAAACACAAAATCTCAAAAGGAGTGCCTAATTGTGCTCATAATTATGAAACCCTTTCACTTTGGGACTAACTACGAAGCCGCAAAAAACTACTGTTCAAGTATTACTGTTCAATTAAGTATAAAAATTTAACGGGCAGTCGATTCTTTTTCGCGATTTTGGGTTGTATCGTTCGGTTGTTTATCAACTGTATAATTGTTATTGGTACAAGCGTTTCACTTTTACTGGTTAAAACTATGTTGTTCTAAATCCTATTGCACTACATTCGATTCAACTAAGTTCTGCAAAATGATAAGAGCCTCATATCAGTCAAACCTTATCTTTAATTGCTGGATCAACAGGGTATACTATACTGCAATTGTTTTCCCTTATCATTACACCTACTAAGAGTTATTTACCAGCCGTTTATGTAATTTACTCAACGTTGTTATTATACGTACCTACTTATCTATAGATATGCTGCGACCTTATTTTAAGTATGGGAAATCATCAAATGACTTCTTCCGCTCTGGGCGTGGCGAAAGAGTGTGTCAGAAGATTCTGACACACTCTTTCTATTCTGACTATTCTTTTTTTATTCTGACTAAAACCCACCCGTGTCTCGACAGACACTGGTCCTGGCGTGCCTCGTCTGCTATGCTGACATCTCTTTGAGGAGGAGTAGGTGGAAACATTGCGGAGAGCAAGTTAGGTAGAAAGGGAAGTGATTCAATGATGGCATGATGGCATGATCGGCATGCGATGAATGAAGGCATGACAAGAATTTAGGAAGAAAACATGTCTGACAGACTTGGGGTCTGTATAACATGCGATAAGGTCAGGACGATGATGATGAAGTTAGGTGGAAATAAAGACAGAGACAGAAAATTGGGAAAATGCGTTATGCTCGCTAAGTGGGATTTTTTTAGACAGATTTTTGCATACATACTATCATGCATAACTGGAACAACGGAAAATCTTTTTTTTACCAGAAATATGTACATTTTTCGTAGTTCTAAAACGTTTAAACAAAAATCACAATATAATTTGAGTGACAATTAATATAAAAACCTAGTCAAATTTTAAGGAAAGGGGTCATTTGTGCCACAGTTTTTTTTCGATATGGCCGCCCGCTATAAACTAGTTATGGTTAGACTTAAACAAAAAAAGAAAACAAAAATTGCAAAATGGTGCTCTAAAGTATTATGTTGTAGAGATATTAAGTCACCATGTGAGAGCAATGACTAATTTAAAATGATTGAAGACGTGTTTATAATCATTATCGAGTAGTTAGTTTCCAACTTGGTAACAATGAAATTATAAAGTTACAAAAAAAAGTTAATATGAATCACAGCTTTTGTAGGTATGCTATGTATGTATGTAATAATTACTCATAGTTCGATGTTTAGTATGTCTAACAAGAAAATGGGTCTAACACACCACAGATTAAACAAAATACACAAATCTACTAGGTACAAACCTGGAACAAACCACCCATTGCCTAATTAAGTGCAAGGTTAATTATTAATCAGTTGATTGGTGCCGTTATCAAATATCGCTACACGATCCAGGTCAGCCTATTGTGGCGCTGCGGCCGCCAATCTAATCATGGCGATTGTTCGCTGAACACGGCGCACTTAAATCAATGATGCGGATTACTTCTATGAATTTGGTACCTTGGTATTAATGTTCCGTTAAGGGCGATTTAGTGAGGAGGCATGGGAAGCGGTCACCTCCTTCATTGAAGCAGTAACCCTAGCGAAGGAGGATGTACAATGCGGGCGGGAGAGGGAAATCTCACGCCGCACAAGGCCGGTCGATGTGGCGACTCTTGGAGCAAGCGTATGTAGCAGTGGACGTATTTTGGCTGAAATGATGATGATAACTTGACGTAACATCTGAAAGAGATCACCTTTCGGGGAGCATAGGTGCGGGGTATAATAGTAGACCGAAGTGGCGCTACACGCACGCAAACCTAGAGACTAGACAGCTTCAGAGTAATTTAAAAAAAAAAGAACATTTTGTCCGATTTGGGAATTTGAACCAAGAACCCCATGTCCATTAGTCTTAGAATTCTTAGATCTTGCGACCATTTGAACAACTTATCAGGCTAATCGTTATCGATCGTATAGTGACTGCTAGGAGTAGGTACCATACGGGTTTGAACAACAAGAATTTATAAAGCATTTTCGCAACGAATTTTTGTACTCAAAAAAATATGAGATACTCCAATACTGAAAGAAAAAGCCAAAAAATACACAAAGTTTAGATGGTAGCTGGTGTTTAAATTATTACACCTGAGACTGTGATACTAAAAGCATTTTCTACTCCGTCTGAATAGGTATCTAAAATTCAATGCATTTGACAACCAAAAAAGATCTAAAAGGAATATTCGATGCACAGAGAAAGTAGATGTTTCATGCGCTTTGGTGTCCATCCTTTATTGAGGCATTACTTAAAAGTGTAGAAATGTTAATACATAAGTAGAGGCGAATCCGCGAATAGTGGTACCGGAACCCAGTTATATGTGTGATCCATGTAACCATTATAGTGTGTGATGGATGGAAAATTTATGACGGAATATCAATTAAGTTTTGTCTACCTACCTACTTCTAGCGCTCATTGGCCAAGTATGCTGATTACGGGAATGGTCATTACACAGTGTTACTGAAGCAACATACTGGAAAACCATAGATTAATATAATTACTGTGTAAGAAGAATGACCCACCGAATGGGAAACACACAAATTTGAAGACAGCAAGTATACATTCCACACATCATCCAATATCATACCATACAGGATACATGGATAATTCAGCGCCAGTGGAGGGTGGCGTGACCATAGATAATGCGCCGGAAGTAGAGGAAGGTGTCGCTCGCGAGCCGGAAGTGCTACGAACCGTTGCGTTATCGCCGTTGCGTCCGGGATGAACTGGCAGCATTACTATGAAATAAATGTTATGTTTGTAGTTTATCTTCAGGATGATGGAGATGAAAGAAAAATAGTGGGTTATCCCTTTACTGTGTCGTGAACATGAATCAAGTCTCCGTCCGGTGTTGCCCGGATTTGTCCTAGTTTTGTCCAGGGAGACTCCTATCTTTTTACAAAAGAGTCTAAAACAAAAAATCTGTACTGTTAGTTCTACGTTGCTCTTTCCGCTAGCGGGTTAAAAATTGCACTTGTGTAGATACGGTGAAAAGAGTCGAGAATAGGTTTTTCGACTTATTGAGCTGACTTTATGATTTTACAAATTATTGTAGCCTGTGTAGCGGGGCGTCACATGGAGACCCTGCTTCTTTCATGATAGTGTTCATGTTGGTAGAATAGAATAGAATACTCTTTATTATGTATACCATGTAACTTAATCACAAAATAGGTTGAAACAACATGTTACATCTACTATATAAACAAAAACATAATTTTTATGTACCGCAAAATATTATCTTTATTTATTAAAAACGTTCATTTAAAAATAAAAATCAGTGAAGTTACCAGACCGATTTTAATGAATTCAGCGTGCATAGTAGTTAGTATGTTAATATTCGCCGTGAATTTCGGAGGTAACAATTATACCGGCGAATGATGCTGCACAGGATGCAAGCATGCATACCGGCAAATTGGTGGTGGGTCAGAGGCGCTCGCGACTCGTGGAGCTACGAACAACACAGAGTAGGTAGAGAGAACAGAGTTTACTGATTTATTTCAGAAGACCCGTCGACGAGGTTTGGGGTTGGCTTTATCCAGTATACGGGGTCACGGTAATCGGTAATCTCAGGAAATACGTGGGTGGTTGCGGAATTTGTTCGAAAGAGTCACCGCGGCCCTGGAACGCAATTGGCACAAGAGGGAACACGGGTGGGTTTTAGTCAGTAAAAGTCTGACACTCCCTTCCGCTCCGCCCAGAGCGGGAGAAGTCATTTGATGATTTCCCATCCAAAAAAAAAAAGGAAATACGTGGGTACGTAGTGATCACGTGCGATCTTGCACATCGAAACTCAGGGTAGACTGCGTTACAATCTCCTGCGTGGTCTTTTAAGAGGTTGTCATCGCGGTGGTATAAGTGAGAATCACACATTCCCTGGTGAATTTTGAAGGTTTACTCGATTTACCCGGTATTGGTCGATTTTCGTAGATTTTGTACGTGTTGTCTTTTCGTCATGAATGGTTGTTTTACAGGTTTTAGGTTCGATTTTTTGGGTTGTAGGGAAGTTCATAGAAACGTAAAGCATATCATGCTTCAACTGGGCGTCTCACATAATACTAAATTTCGAAAGGTTTTGTTTCGAAAAACACTTAAAGTTCAAAATGGTTAAAAAGCTTTTACTATATCAAAAAAGTTAAAATAAAATGCACACTGTGAGTTACAAAACATATTTTGTAGCTCGCAGTTCCGTGTCGCGCCTGCCTCGCTCGCTGTATTTACGCACCAGAATTATTGAGGTTCATTAAAATTTACCTCTTTGCTTAATATTCAGTTCTGTTTCAGATTTATATTCACATAATATACATTATGCCCGACTCTAATTATAGGTTAATGCGGCTTACAGGGCCTGGAACGAGTTGCATTATCATTATAATTGGTGCACAGAATGCAATATTATTGTATAATAAGTAATATTTACTGGGAATAATAAAAGCCGATGATAACACGAAATATTTAGTTTCCTCAGTGATACTCATAAATTCAACGAATGTAATACACACAGAGTTCGCACAGCAGAGTCTGAATTTCAGTTCGGAAAAGAACCATGATCGAAAAAGTGTGTCTTTCATAAAAATGCAAAAACCGTTTCGAGGAATGGAAGGTAAATTTATGAAAAAAGGAAAATATAAGACTGGAAAAAGCTCTGATTCAAGGCACTAGCTGCTGGAATTTGCTTCAATTTATATTTGAACACTACCGGGAAATTGATTGGGTTTTGAAGAGTTTTACAGGATTACACTTCTATTTGCATAAATATAGTCATAATATTTGTTGGTGTTTTATGTAGCTCAATAGACATAAATAGTGACTTAAGATATTCATAAATAAACAACGAAAACCATCACCTGCGCAATTTGTTAAAACTTTAAAACCGTGTCAAAAACATCTTTCATATCCGGTCCGATGCGATCGCAATATTTGGTTTGCGTAAATATTTTAAATTTTGCCGTTGAACGCATGTGCAAATATAAAATTTTAAAATAAATGGCATCAATTTTCAGCGTAAAATTTAAGCAGTGTAGTGGGCGCCGGATCGCAGCGGCGTGGTGGTGGGTGGTGGTAACAGTGATAGTCGAGTGACCGGAAGTGCTCGTGCGGATAACGCTCCGGAACGTGTCCGATTCCGGCCGAAGCGCTGCATCGCACGCTTCCGTTTCCGGCGCTGCGCCACTGCCAGCCAGTTTGTTTAATAACCTCCAATAATGAACAATTATTGCGTTTCCCGATGCTGTAACTAATAGACTAGCGACCTACCTGATTCAATTGAAAGGCAGCACTTAGAGTACCGTTGTACTTTAGCTCGCCTTTGTTCTCTGACTGAAGAGGCCATTTAAAATACTTCACAGTAGTTCTACTTATAGAACAAGGAAGATGTTATCACAATAACGATAGTTGTTCTTGCCTTACTTATAACTTTGAGTTTAGGTTGGTCCAATTTCTTGGCGAGAAGTTTAATTGGATGGATGCTGCAAAACAGAAGAGGTGGTCCTTCGACGAAGGATCTACAGTTATCGAATCTAAGGAAACTGAAGAAAAGAGGTAAGCATATAAAAAGATAGATTTTGAATAATTTTACAGATCATTTTTTTTTTACTCAGGGGCGGATTACGATTAACTCGGTTAAATGAATGGTGAAAAGAGATAATTAACCGTAGGTCAGTGTATAGGATTCCCACTGTTGTGATGCGGCCTCTTCTCTGTGAGAGGGAGTGGGCCATAATCCTCCACGCGGGTGCGATGTCAGTTAGTGGATATCAAATATCTTGGAAATTTCGTTTCTAGGAGACAATGGCTCTCACGATGTTTTTTAGCAAAGGTGGTTAAAAAGATAAATACGAGTTGTAGGTAACTCGATTATATAACAGGGTTGTGGAATTTGTTCGAAAGAGTCACCGTGGCCCTTGGAACGAAAAGGACATTAGGAGGAATACCAATGGGTTTTAGCCAGTAAGATTCTGAAACTCCCTTCTTTTCCACCCAGAGCGGAAGAAGTTATTTAATGATTTCACATCCACAATAAAAGTAATTGTATTATATTCATTACATTATTTCCCAATTCCATAATATTCATAAGCTTCGTAGGAGCATCTGAATACTCGGACAATTCATATGCAAGAATCTTTCGACAAGCAAAAACAGTTTACCCTTAAATCGAGGCAACAAAACTCGTATATAAAGTTGTTTAAATAATTGTCGTCGGCTTCCATTTTAGCTGATTGCTGGCGCAGTCTCTGTGACCTGCCTTTTGTAGTGCCTCGCTTTGTGCCGACGCCTCGCTGAGGCGTGAGCGTCTCGTGTGTGCCTCGAATTATCATAATAACTCTTTCATAGTATATCTAGGCAGGTACAATAATCTGGCTGAGTACTTAAATTATGGAAGATTTGCTGCTAAACATTAGGCGATGGGAAGTGAAGTTAATGCGTGTGAAGCAGCTCAGCTTTAAATCAAAACAAGCTTGTATTTTCTGAATAATTAATCGAATTTTGTGAAAATGTTTCGTGTGCTGAACGTTATAACTTTATGCTGAAATATGGTTCCTCACAAAAATGAGCTATAAAGAGGGATCGTCCCGTCAAATTCAGATAACTCATACATATTCATCAATTCAGTAGGTTTTTTGTAAACCGTAAAACTGGTAACCGACATGGTACATATTTTATAAAAACATCGGGAGTGCGGCTTATATCGTGTCAACCTCATTACTGGTCATACACCGTGAAAACACTGAGCACCAAAATTTAAAATTGCTTGCAAAATATTTTTGCGATTTTGCTCTTTACATTGCGCTGCGGCTGGAATGATTTGTCACAAAAATGAACGTAGCGCTCAAAGGATTTACGTTTCAGTGACAACGCAATAGTAAATAAAAAATATACGGGAAATCAAATAAAGCAAAAAGAATAAAAATACAACGTGAATTTTTAACAGCTGAAAGCGGATTATTTTATTTGTTAAAGTTTCGGATATTATTCACATAATTGCGGAAACAGCTCACTAAAACATTGTGTAATTATAGGTAATGGAATCAGCGTGTCGGAGAGACAAATTGCAGAATCGATCGGTTTCCGCGAGTGGCCATTAGTAAGACTGTTCGAGCCCCCTCACGGTCTCACGCGTCGAGCGTGCTCGAATCAAGTGCTTTGTCTCGCCCTCTCAGCTCTCGACTAACTCACTACATGTCACAATACTCAATTGTTAGCAGCGTATTAAATTCTGTTTAGACATCCCTTGACAGCTTGTTGGGCAACAAAAGATCCCAAGTGGGAGGAACAGTGTTATAATTTTTTATACGTACGCTTATGCAGTCTCCCCTAAGTTTGGTATTAAATGATGCACCAGTTGGAAACTTTGGAACGTGTTCCCCCATATTGATCAGGGTGGCGATTTGCATCAGCTTCTGTAAACAGCACACGGATCAGAATTTTGCCTGCATAATTGGTTTAAATAGCTTTAATAATAAACTGAAAAATAACTGGAAATACGGATAAGTGCTTACTACTTGATGATGGAGCAGTGAATTTTACTCAGAAGCTAAGTGCGTCATTTTCATTGTAGAGCATTTTACAGCCATTCAGCATTTCCGCGATTCTTTGAAGCTCATAACTAATGCACATAAATTACTATACAAGGGTACTTAACCGCAAAAATATGCAAAATTACGTGTAACGTGCAGTGCGAGCCACATGTGGGGTTATTAGGAAAAGTGGAAATTGCAATAAGGGCGCTTTTAGAGTTCATACATGTTCACGCGCCCGTGAGCCACGAGTGACTCCTGTATTGCGCGGTCTTTAGTATTTAAATAACTCACTATTTGTTTTAATCCTGTAAATAAATTTGCTTGAGGAAGCTTCTTGATAGGCTAGGCAAATTAGCTTTAAACCTTGCAAACATCCGTATGTGTGTTGTTGACTTTTTTGTTGTTGTAAAAATAAAACATTTTCCATAACCAGATTCATTCAGGAAAAAAAAAAAAAAACAAATGCGTTATTTCAATATAAGCCAGTAAAATCGAGTTACGTCTAAAAAAATACGAAATAAAAAACAAGTGGATATCTTTAATTATTATTTGATAATTAAGTCAGACATGGCCTATAAGTAACAAATAACTGATATTAATAACTTCTACTTCTTCAACTTCCCTGCCTATACTCTTCACGTTAATGGCAAAGAATCAGAGTTTAGAAAAATTAGCCTAATTTTCAGCGTAATTTGCTTGGAATATAGAGCAAAGAGTTAGTTTTGTTTATTACCTTTCCTCAAGTAGGTTGTATCGAAATAGTCGTGGTGGCGCGACGAGACCGTTTGATGAGATAAGGCACGCCGCACTCCACGGTAAAAGGAGATGCACAAAGCAAGGTTCCAGGAAAATGCACCCACTTCCAGTAATGGTTATTTGATTAGTTCCAGAGCCGTTGTAATAAAATAGAGTGACTGATAATCCGTTCGATAGTGAAGAGTTGAGCATTATTAATGATGTTGTTCATAATCTCCACTTTACCTTTGAAAATGAAAACAAAATATCTAGTTTTAATTTCCGCGAATATTAGTGGGTTGCAGGTATGCACCTCCCTCCCGCCCGCTATATTATGCACATGCAAGATTACTGGGCAAATGCAAGGATTTTAAGCACATGCAGGAAGGCAATGCAAAACCCAACACCATTACCGACACGTGTTTCGCCTCTCCACGAGGCATCCTCAGGGGACGTGTTGACTCGCTGACCGTTGAGTTGCGACTGAGCATTTAGTACAAGGCACCCCCCTTTTATACACTGCCACCGTTGGTTATTTGTGTACAACTACCCACAAACATTCGCAGTAAAGGGGAAGAAACCAAATTCGTCTGGTCATTCAACAGTGCAAAATTATTATTATTACTATGTTTAAAAATCTCTAATTGTTCCAAAACACACAGCCGGAAACCCTTATCACAAATATGTAGTATATTAAAACTATTGTTGTCGCGCAAAGAATGGCCGGTATCAATTAAATGTTTCGCGAAATTCGATTTGTCCGAATGGCCATTTCTATACGCGGCAACATGTTCCCCATACCTTATGTCAAAGTTTCGTTTTGTGTTTATAAGGTATGGGGAACATGTTGCCGCGTATAGAAATGGCCATTCGGACAAATCGAATTTCGCGAAACATTTAATTGATACCGGCCATTCTTTGCGCGACAACAATAGTTTTAATATACTACATATTTGTGATAAGGGTTTCCGGCTGTGTGTTTTGGAACAATTAGAGATTTTTAAACATAGTAATAATAATAATTTTGCACTGTTGAATGACCAGACGAATTTGGTTTCTTCCCCTTTACTGCGAATGTTTGTGGGTAGTTGTACAAAAATAACCAACGGTGGCAGTGTATAAAAGGGGGGTGCCTTGTACTAAATGCTCAGTCGCAACTCAACGGTCAGCGAGTCAACACGTCCCCTGAGGATGCCTCGTGGAGAGGCGAAACACGTGTCGGTAATGGTGTTGGGTTTTGCATTGCCTTCCTGCATGTGCTTAAAATCCTTGCATTTGCCCAGTAATCTTGCATGTGCATAATATAGCGGGCGGGAGGGAGGTGCATACCTGCAACCCACTAATATTCGCGGAAATTAAAACTAGATATTTTGTTTTCATTTTCAAAGTTAAAATGGATTTCCGCAAAGTAACGCCTGACTCAATCAATTTTATCTCCACTTTAACTTAATTGGAATACAATTAATGAAACATAAAGTATACCTATTATAGATTGCTCTTATTGGAATGAAGCGACATACCTAGTTGTACCTAAGTGTATGTTCATTAACAGGCTATCAGTGTTTTATTTTGATGTCCGCCCATCATTTAATTATTTCCTGACATAATATTATGCAGTAATTTAATAGTAAACCATTTGGTGACAAAATGTGATCATTACCTACTCCGACCGCTCATTTAGCTCAGATAATTGCGCTCAACGGTCCTTTTAAGCGAAATGCAACTCATTTATTTATGTTTTAATTGTAGTGGAATAAAACAAACAGACTGACAGATCAGCGGCTCGTTAATTGCCACTCGATATTACAAGAATCGTGACACGGCCACTCGAGCCACCGCTGCATTCGAATGTATAATTATTGTGTGCTGTGCGCCACTGTACCACTTCAGTGCAGAGCTTTTGAAATCGTATATACGCGATATATTCGCGGTACAACAATGCAATCAGATATTGTTTGTAAGCAATCCATAGTACTGTTCGTATTCGATGGAGGATCAACTGCAGCTCATCCAATTTATTTTTTATTCTAAAAGCTTGAGTGCTGTTGATGGCTTTTTGAAAAGCTTGCTTTTAATTGGATAAATAATAAAAAAAAAACGATTTTTCACTGTGTGTTAGCTACAACAATCAATATAGTTGTATATTGCTCCGTTACATTAAGTATAGCCTTCCGCCAGATTCGTCAAAGTAAAAACTGGAGTGAAAAATTAGTCCTTTAAGAAACGGTTCCCTTTACCGTACACCTCTGGAGATTGTGGCAAATTGCGGCGCATGTAGTACAAGGGTTGTACAAAGGACATGAGAGCCCTCGGTGGCAGCCCTGTTGCCAGCGGCAAAGCGAGCGAGCCCCTACCACGATTTATGCACACTCCGTAATCGATGTATTAATGTCGCGCAGTACCGGCAATTATGCGTGACACTTTATTTATTTACTAGTGCCCGCCCGTGGCGTGGGCTGGTCGTTTTTATTGTGTTTACGTTTTAAACGATATACTTAAATGATGATCCAGTTTAAGTAATGCATTTTTGCATAACAAATTTGAAACATCGTGCATCATTGAGCATGAGTTACCTTTTGTGCTACATCAGAAAAATGTTGACTCTATACCGACGAAAAACCGCCCCATTCCCGTTGATAAGTTGATCTTGTAAATTATTGTGTCTTAGTTAAGTTATGGTCAAACTATACATTCTACTCGAGATGTTGCATATTTCGTCGTTTTCAGGAGGCAAAGGGAACCCAGTAGACAGCAGCGCAGCCAGCGAGCGATGCATTCGAATCATTCGGACGATTGAATCGATTAATCCGGCGCGTTGTTCGCAAACAGGCTGGTCGGGCGAGAGCCCTGGCGATACGACACGCATGGCCACCTTCCATGGAGCTTTGTCGCTTACTGCATGATTTACTGTTCGTATTGCGGATAGCTTACCGTTTTGCTCTTAATTTTCAGGCTGTATACTGCATCTCGGCCGGAAGTCTTTAGTTTTATTATGTCTTTATTTATCTGTCCTTCGAGATTAGTTGGTACTCTGAAGTACCTATCCGGGATCGAACTCTGCAATAAATGTTAGTGTGTTTGTGAAATAAAATGACAAAAAAAAAAAAAAACAAAACGGAGGAGCATGGCTAAAATAATAACAGCTACACGAATTGATGTTCATTAGTTACGAGGGCTACTTCCCGTTATGTCACATTCCCGATTGGACAACATGTCAAAAGTTTTGAAAACAACTGAACGCTAGTGGCGTTTGGTCAAGATTTTGATCTTCATACATTCATTCCCGATTCGTCAACATTTGAAAATGCCTATATTCTTTCCCGTTTGGTCAACCTTTTGTTTGGAAAGTACAACCAGGAGCAAACAGAAATGCCTCCGTTCATGTTCTATTTACTTACTAGCTTCCGCCTGCGGCTTCGCTCACGTTAAAAGTGTTTTGATATCACTTTTAGTTTCCTCTGGATCAGTATTGAGTTCGTGATACTAGCATATTAATATGCGGGGTGAGCTCTTTGTATTTTGTTAATAAATTAGCTTCTATCTGCGACTTCGTTTGCGTGAACTTTAGAAGTGGCTTCAGGAAGGCATAAAATTATGAAAGTCCCCGGTTTCGCAATTCAGTACTTTCGGGTATTTGAGGCTGGAGCGTCATATCTTCTTTTTGGCTTATTCTTTCTGGCTATTTTGCTTTTTCCTCGAATCCAAAGGGTTTCCAAAATTGATATTAAAAAATTTATCCCGGCCCTAAGAAAAAACAAGTAAAGTATCCTGGTAGTTTTTGAGTTTGTAACACTCGTACTTCTAGCCCCGGAAATATATCTTCATGATTCTGGTATCCTGGTAGTTTGTGAGTCTTTGCCGCTTACAATTCCAGCCCCGAAAATACTTCGACATATTTCTAGTCTCCTGGTAGTTGTATTGTAAATCTTGACCACTTGGATTTTTTGCACTTCCGCAGTCTGATTCAATCTTAGTAAGGTTAGGACTATCGGTTTTCAAAGTTAAATAGATGAAAGCTGCACATGGCAATCGAACCTATTGCCATGGTACATACCTATGCATGTAACGTACGATTATATAATTTAGGATTTTACATATGCTAAGAAAAAAATATACCCACCTCTGGGAAAGTCAGGTGATAAAAAGAGCGTCAAAAAGGACTTGGTAACTTTTGTAGTTGACTGTACCGGACAAAGAACTAGTTTAAAAAAAGGGTGACAAAACGAGAATGGATGTATGAAGATCAAAATCTTGACCAAACGCCACTAGCGTTCAGTTGTTTTTAAAACTTTTGACATGTTGTCCAATCGGGAATGTGACATAACGGGAAGTAGCCGTTACGAGTATCTTGAAATTTCGAGACTCCTCCATGCTTCGGCAATCACATTAAACCATTGATCCCGGCTGTCATTTGTAGATCCTTGGCAGTCGTTACGGATTTCCAGAAGCCAGAAAATCTAACACCAGTTTTGCCAAGAAATACCGTGTTACCCAGTTACCGGTTTTGGTAATCGCTCCACGTAAAACACTGGTACATAGCTGATTCCGGTTTGACTGGAGCCGACCCCAATATAGTTGGGAAAAGGCTAGGTAGGTGATCAGATGTATTAGTGTTAAAATAGCTAATAGGTACTTCATTTTGCCGTATATTCTTATATCCCGATTTCATTAATAAATAAATGACCTCTTCAAAAACTCTTTATTTTTGTTATTATTGCTGTAAGGTTCTTCAGACAAGCTTGTCTACCTAACTGTTATGCTAAAGGTATACTTACAGGTATAGGTAGGATTGGAAGAGGACTTCTGTTCTTTTTATTGTGCAATTCTTCCATTGCAAAGTAAGTACGAGTTAATCGAGTGTTGGTAATCTAGAGTAATGGTCGACACTCAATGTAGTTTACTGTAGTCATACTGTTCGTTTTATGTAGCTGTGGCGGCACTTCGTTACTTGCCTTTAGTTTTAGTCTAAACCGTTACAAAAGTTCGGTTGAAGTTCTTTTCTGTATTGTATAACATTATTGCAAAAATGTGTTGTAAACTTTTCAGTTGTCTTGCCTACACGTCTAGTACCTACCTACGACTCGTAGCACCAGCCAAACATAAAGACTTTCGATTTTATATTATTAGAAAGCTCATGATAAACGTAATTATTATATTATATATAATTAAATAACCACTCACTGATTGACTGATTGACATAATTGTTCTCCCACTTGCCGTGCTATGAGGGGAAAACTTTTTATGGGGTTCTATAGAAGGTGTCGGGGTGAGTATGGGAAAAATCTGAAACTACCCCTTTTCAACCCCCATCTTTCCACCCCATTGCTTATCTCAGAAACCTGACGTCAAAGAGAAAAATGGTTTCTGGGGTTGTATAGAAAGTGTCTGGATGAGTAGAAAACGAAAAAAAAACTACCCCTTTTCAACCCCCTTCTTTCAACCCCTTTGCGTATCTCAGAAATCTGACATTTTAGAGAAAAATGGTTTTCGGGGTTGTATAGAGGGTATTTGGGTGAGTATATGGCCAATAAAAAATTCAACCCTTTTCAACCCCCTTGTTTCAACCCCTTGGCATATCTCAGAAACCTGACATTGTAGCGAAAAATGGTTTGCGGGGTTGTATAGAGGGTATTTGGGTGAGTAAAAGGCCAATAAAAATTCAACCCTTTTCAACCCCCTACTTTCAACCACTTTGTTGTAAGTCAAAAAATACTAAAAAGACACCGCGAGTTGCTCGCAACTCGCGCCCCCAAGCGAAATACTAGTTATTATATTATATACAATTAAAAAACCACTGACTGATTGATTGACTGACTGATTGACATAATTGTTCTCCCACTTGCCGTGCTAGGAGGGGAAAACTTTTTATGGGGTTGTATAGAAGGTGTCGGGATGAGTATGGGAAAAATCTGAAACTACCCCTTTTCAACCCCCTTCTTTCAACCCCATCGCTTATCTCAGAAACCTGACGTCGAAGAGAAAAATAGTTTTCGGGGTTGTATAGAGGGTGTTTGGATGAGTAGAAAACGAAAAAAAAAACTACCCCTTTTCAACCCCCTTTTTACAACCCCTTTGCGTATCTCAGAAATCTGACATTTTAGAGAAAAATGGTTTTCGGGGTTGTATAGAGGGTGTTTGGATGAGTATATGGCCTATAAAAAATTCAACCCTATTCAACACTTTTCAACCCCCTACTTTCAACCACTTTGCGTATCTCAGAAACTTGACGTCGAAGAGAAAAATGGTTTTCGGGGTTGTATAGAGGGTGTCTGGGTGAGTATGAAACGAAAAAAAAAATTACCCCTTTTCAACCCCCTTTTTACAACCCCTTGGCATATCTCAGAAACCTGACATTGTAGAGAAAAATGGTTTTCGGGGTTGTATAGAGGGTGTTTGGATGAGAAAAAATACTAAAAAGACACCGCGGGTTGCTTGCAACTCGCGCCCCCAAGCGAAATACTAGTTATATTATATATAATTAAATAACCACTCACTCACTCACTGATTGACATAATTGTTCTCCCACTTGCCGTGCTAGGAGGGGAAAACTTTTTATGGGGTTGTATAGAAGGTGTCGGGGTGAGTATGGGAAAAATCTGAAACTACCCCTTTTCAACCCCCTTCTTTCAACCCCATTGCTTATCTCAGAAACCTGACGTCGAAGAGAAAAATGGTTTTCGGGGTTGTATAGAGGGTATCTGGGTGAGTATAAAACGAAAAAAAAAATTACCCCTTTTCAACCCCCTTTTTACAACCCCTTTGCGTATCTCAGAAATTTGACATTTTAGAGAAAAATGGTCTTCGGCGTTGTGTAGAGGGTATCTGGATGAGTATATGGCCAATAAAAAATTCAACCCTTTTCAACCCCCTACTTTCAACCCCTTTGCGTATCTCAGAAACTTGACATTGTAGAGAAAAATGGTCTTCGGGGTTGTATAGAGGGTATCTGGATGAGTATATGGCCAATAAAAAATTCAACCCTATTCAACCCTTTTCAACCCCCTTCTTTCAACCCCTTTGCGTAACTCAGAAACCTGACATTGTAGAGAAAAATGGTCTTCGGGGTTGTATAGAGGACATCTGGATGAATATATGGCCAAAAAAAATTCAACCCTTTTCAACCCCCTTCTTACAACCCCTTTGCGTATCTCAGAAATTTGACATTGTAGAGATAATAATTGTTACTAAAAATACTAAAAAGACACCGCGGGTTGCTTGCAACTCGCGCCCCCAAGCGAAATACTAGTTATATTATATATAATTAAATAACCACTCACTCACTCACTGATTGACATAATTGTTCTCCCACTTGCCGTGCTAGGAGGGGAAAACTTTATATGGGGTTGTATAGAAGGTGTCGGGGTGAGTATGGGAAAAATCTGAAACTACCCCCTTTCAACCCCCTTCTTTCAACCCCATTGCTTATCTCAGAAACCTGACGGTGAAGAGAAATATGGTTTTCGGGGTTGTATAGAGGGTGTCTGGATGAGTATAAAACGAAAAAAAAAATTACCCCTTTTCAACCCCTTTTTACAACCCCTTTGCGTATCTCAGAAATCTGACATTTTAGAGAAAAATGGTTTTCGGGGTTGTATAGAGGGTATTTGGGTGAGTATATGGCCAATAAAAAATTCAACCCTTTTCAACCCCCTTGTTTCAACCCCTTGGCATATCTCAGAAACCTGACATTGTAGAGAAAAATGGTTTTCGGGGTTGTATAGAGGGTATTTAGGTGAGTATATGGCCGATAAAAAATCAACCCTTTTCAACCCCCTTCTTTCAACCCCTTGGTATATCTCAGAAACCTAACATTGTAGAGAAAAATGGTTTTCGGGGTTGTATAAAGGGCATCTGAATGAGTATATGACGAATAAAAAATTCAACCCTATTCAACCCTTTTCAACCCCCTTCTTTCAACCCCTTTGCGTAACTCAGAAACCTGACATTGTAGAGAAAAATGGTTTTCAGGGTTGTATAGAGGACATCTGGATGAATATATGGCCAAAAAAAATGCAACCCTATTCAACCCTTTTCAACCCCCTACTTTCAACCCCTATGCGTATCTCAGAAACCTGACACAAATTATTATTTTCACAGGGAAATAATAATTGTTAGTCAAAAAATACTAAAAAGACACCGCGGGTTGCTTGCAACTCGCGCCCCCAAGCGAAATACTAGTTATATTATATACAATTAAATAACCACTGACTGATTGACATAATTGTTCTCCCACTTGCCGTACTAGGAGGGGAAAACTTTTTATGGGGTTGTATAGAAGGTGTCGGGGTGAGTATGGGAAAAATCTGAAACTACCCCTTTTCAACCCCCTTCTTTCAACCCCATTGCTTATCTCGGAAACCTGACGTCGAAGAGAAAAATGGTTTTCGGGGTTGTAAAGAGGGTATCTGGATGAGTATAAAACGAAAAAAAAATTACCCCTTTTCAACCCCCTTTTTACAACCCCTTTGCGTATCTCGGAAATCTGACATTTTAGAGAAAAATGGTTTTCGGGGCTGTATAGAGGGTATTTGGGTGAGTATATGGCCAATAAAAAATTCAACCCTTTTCAACCCCCTACTTTCAACCCCTTTGCGTATCTCAGAAACTTGACATTGTAGAGAAAAATGGTCTTCGGGGTTGTATAGAGGGTATCTGGGTGAGTATATGGCCAATAAAAAAATCAACCCTATTCAACCCTTTTCAACCCCCTACTTTCAACCCCTTTGCGTATCTCAGAAACCTGACGTTGTAGAGAAAAATGGTCTTCGGGGTTGTATAGAGGGTATTTGAATGAATATATGGCGAATAAAAAATTCAACCCTTTTCAACCCCCTTGTTTCAACCCCTTTGCGTAACTCAGAAATCTGACATAGTGAGAAAAATGGTTTTCGGGGTTGTATAGAGGGTGTCTGGATGAGTATATGGCCAATAAAAAATTCAACCCTTTTCAACCCCTACTTTCAACCCCTTTGCGTATCTCAGAAATCTGACATAGTAGAGAAAAATAGTTTTCGAGGTTGTATAAAGGGTATTTAGATGAGTATATGGCCAATAAAAATTCAACCCTTTTTCAACCCCCTACTTTCAACCCCTTTGTTGTTAGTCAAAAAATACTAAAAAGACACCGCGAGTTGCTCGCAACTCGCGCCCCCAAGCGAAATACTAGTTATATTATATACAATTAAATAACCACTGACTGATTGACATAATTGTTCTCCCACTTGCCGTGCTAGGAGGGGAAAACTTTTTATGGGGTTGTATAGAAGGTGTCGGGGTGAGTATGGGAAAAATCTGAAACTACCCCTTTTCAACCCCCTTCTTTCAACCCCATTGCTTATCTCGGCAACCTGACGTCGAAGAGAAAAATGGTTTTTGGGGTTGTATAGAGGGTGTTTGGATGAGTAGAAAACGAAAAAAAAAACTACCCCTTTTCAACCCCCTTTTTACAACCCCTTTGCGTATCTCAGAAATCTGACATTTTAGAGAAAAATGGTTTTCGGGTTTGTATAGAGGGTATCTGGATGAGTATATGGCCACTAAAAAATTCAACCCTATTCAACCCTTTTCAACCCCCTACTTTCAACCCCTTTGCGTATCTCAGAAACCTGACATTCTAGAGAAAAATGGTTTTCGGGGTTGTATAGAGGGTGTTTGGATGAGAAAATGATGATTAAAAAATTCAACCCTTTTCAACCCCCTTCTTTCAACCCCTTTGCGTAACTAAGAAACCTGACATTGTAGAGATAAATGGTTTTCGGGGTTGTATAGAGGGCACCTGGATGAATATATGGCCAAAAAAAATTCAACCCTTTTCAACCCCCTTCTTTCAACCCCTTTGCGTAACTCAGAAATCTGACATTGTAGAGATAATAATTGTTACTAAAAATACCAAAAAGACACCGCGGGTTGCTTGCAACTCGCGCCCCCAAGCGAAATACTAGTTATTATATTATATACAATTAAAAATTAAAAAACCACTGACTGATTGATTGACTGACTGATTGACACAATTGTTCTCCCACTTCCCGTGCTAGGAGGGAAAAACTTTTTATGGGGTTGTATAGAAGGTGTCGGGGTGAGTATGGGAAAAATCTGAAACTACCCCTTTTCAACCCCCTTCTTTCAACCCCATTGCTTATCTCGGAAACCTGACGTCGAAGAGAAAAATGGTTTTCGGGTTTGTATAGAGGGTGTCTGGGTGAGAATAAAACGAAAAAAAAAATTACCCCTTTTCAACCCCCTTTTTACAACCCCTTTGCGTATCTCGGAAATCTGACATTTTAGAGAAAAATGGTTTTCGGGGTTGTATAGAGGGTATCTGGGTGAGTATATGGCCAATAAAAAAATCAACCCTATTCAACCCTTTTCAACCCCCTCGTTTCAACCCCTTTGCGTATCTCAGAAACCTGACATTCTAGAGAAAAATGGTTTTCGGGGTTGTTTAGAGGGTGTCTGGATGAGTATATAGCCAGTAAAAAATTCAACCCTATTCAACGCTTTTCAACCCCCTTCTTTCAACCCCATTGCTTATCTCGGAAACCTGAGGTCGAAGAGAAAAATGGTTTTCGGGGTTGTATAGAGGGTGTTTGGATGAGTATAAAACGAAAAAAAAAATTACCCCTTTTCAACCCCCTTTTTACAACCCCTTTGCGTATTTCAGAAATCTGACATTTTAGAGAAAAATGGTTTTCGGGGTTGTATAGAAGGTATCTGGGTGAGTATATGGCCAATAAAAAAATCAACCCTATTCAACCCCCTTGTTTCAACCCCTTTGCGTATCTCAGAAACCTGTCATTCTAGAGAAAAATGGTTTTCGGGGTTGTATAGAGGGTGTCTGGATGAGTATATAGCCAGTAAAAAATTCAACCCTATTCAACCT
The DNA here is from genome assembly GCA_905332915.2 of Hecatera dysodea. Taxonomy (NCBI): domain Eukaryota; kingdom Metazoa; phylum Arthropoda; class Insecta; order Lepidoptera; family Noctuidae; genus Hecatera; species Hecatera dysodea. The sequence continues at coordinate 7,927,272 of HG995295.1, forward strand.
TTTTCAACCCCCTTGTTTCAACCCCTTTGCGTATCTCAGAAATCTGACATTGTAGAGATAATAATTGTTACTAAAAATACTAAAAAGACACCGCGGGTTGCTTGCAACTCGCGCCCCCAAGCGAAATACTAGTTATATTATATACAATTAAATAACCACTGACTGATTGACATAATTGTTCTCCCACTTGCCGTGCTAGGAGGGGAAAACTTTTTATGGGGTTGTATAGAAGGTGTCGGGGTGAGTATGGGAAAAATCTGAAATTACCCCTTTTCAACCCCCTTCTTTCAACCCCATTGCTTATCTCGGAAACCTGACGTCGAAGAGAAAAATGGTTTTCGGGGTTGTATAGAGGGTGTTTGGATGAGTATAAAACGAAAAAAAAAATTACCCCTTTTCAACCCCTTTTTACAACCCCTTTGCGTATCTCAGAAATCTGACATTTTAGAGAAAAATGGTTTTCGGGGTTTTACAGAGGGTGTCTGGATGAGCGTAAAACGAAAAAAGAATTACCCCTTTTCAACCCCCTTTTTACAACCCCTTTGCGTAACTCAGAAATCTGACATTTTAGAGAAAAACGGTTTTCGGTGTTGTATAGAGGGTGTCTGGATGAGTATATGGCCACTAAAAAATTCAACCCTATTCAACCCTTTTCAACCCCCTACTTTCAACCCCTTTGCGTATCTCAGAAACCTGACATTCTAGAGAAAAATGGTTTTCGGGGTTGTATAGAGGGTGTTTGGATGAGAAAATGATGATTAAAAAATTCAACCCTTTTCAACCCCCTTCTTTCAACCCCTTTGCGTAACTAAGAAACCTGACATTGTAGAGATAAATGGTTTTCGGGGTTGTATAGAGGGCACCTGGATGAATATATGGCCAAAAAAAATTCAACCCTTTTCAACCCCCTTCTTTCAACCCCTTTGCGTAACTCAGAAATCTGACATTGTAGAGATAATAATTGTTACTAAAAATACCAAAAAGACACCGCGGGTTGCTTGCAACTCGCGCCCCCAAGCGAAATACTAGTTATATTATATACAATTAAATAACCACTGACTGATTGACATAATTGTTCTCCCACTTGCCGTGCTAGGAGGGGAAAACTTTTTATGGGGTTGTATAGAAGGTGTCGGGGTGAGTATGGGAAAAATCTGAAATTACCCCTTTTCAACCCCCTTCTTTCAACCCCATTGCTTATCTCGGAAACCTGACGTCGAAGAGAAAAATGGTTTTCGGGGTTGTATAGAGGGTGTTTGGATGAGTATAAAACGAAAAAAAAAATTACCCCTTTTCAACCCCTTTTTACAACCCCTTTGCGTATCTCAGAAATCTGACATTTTAGAGAAAAATGGTTTTCGGGGTTTTACAGAGGGTGTCTGGATGAGCGTAAAACGAAAAAAGAATTACCCCTTTTCAACCCCCTTTTTACAACCCCTTTGCGTAACTCAGAAATCTGACATTTTAGAGAAAAACGGTTTTCGGTGTTGTATAGAGGGTGTCTGGATGAGTATATGGCCAATAAAAAATTCAACCCTATTCAACCCTTTTCAACCCCCTTGTTTCAACACCTTGGCATATCTCGGAAACCTGACATTGTAGAGAAAAATGGTTTTCGGGGTTGTATATAAGGTGTTTGGATGAGTATAAAACGATAAAAAAAATTACCCCTTTTCAACCCCCTTTTTACAACCCCTTTGCGTATCTCAGAAATCTGACATTGTAGAGAAAAATGGTCTTCGGGGTTGTATAGAGGGTGTCTTGGTGAAAATATGGCCAAAAAAAATTCAACCCTTTTCAACCCCCTTCTTTCAACCCCTTTGCGTATCTCAGAAACCTGACATTCTAGAGAAAAATTGTTTTCGGGGTTGTATAGAGGGTGTTTGGATGAGTATATAGCCAGTAAAAAATTCAACCCTATTCAACCCTTTTCAACCCCCTTGTTTCAACACCTTGGCATATCTCGGAAACCTGACATTGTAGAGAAAAATGGTTTTCGGGGTTGTATATAAGGCGTCTGGATGAGTATATGGCCACGAAAAAATTCAACCCTATTCAATCCTTTTCAACCCCCTACTTTCAACCCCTTTACGTATCTCAGAAACTTGACATTGTAGAAAAAAATAGACTTCGGGGTTGTATAGAGGGTATCTGGATGAGTATATGACGAATAAAATATTCACCCTATTCAACCCTTTTCATCCCCCTTGTTTCAACCCCTTGGCATATTTCAGAAACCTGATATTGTAGAGATAAATGGTTTTCGGGGTTGTATAGAGGGCATCTGGATGAATATATGGCCAAAAAAAATTCAACCCTTTTCAACCCCCTTCTTTCAACCCCTTTGCGTATCTCAGAAACCTGACATTCTAGAGGAAAATGGTCTTCGGGGTTGTATAGAAGGTGTCTGGATGAGTATATGGTCAAAAAAATCAACCCTATTCAACCCTTTTCAACCCCCTTGTTTCAACCCCTTTGCGTATCTCAGAAAGCTGACATTGTAGAGAAAAATGGTTTTCGGGGTTGTATAGAGGGTATCTGGATGAGTATATGGCCAAAAAAATCAACCCTATTCAACCCTTTTCAACCCCCCTGTTTCAACCCCTTTGCGTATCTCAGAAACCTGACATTTTAGAGAAAAATGGTCTTCGGGGTTGTATAGAGGGTATCTGGATAATTATACGACCAATAAAAAATTCAACCCTATTCAACCCTTATCGACCCCCTTCTTTCAACCCCTTTGCGTAGTCGGTTTACCTCTCCCACATTCACCCAGAAAGAGGAGGCGAAGGCAAATTCAACGGCGTAAGAATCTTGGAAATCGGAGGGAAACCAATAAAGACATAAAGGTACCAAGATCGCCAAAAAGCACGAGGTTATTACCAAAAAACAACCTCAAACCGCGTGGTATAACCACACTTTTTGTCACCACGTGCTTTTCTTTAATGTATCAGCCTTGTCCGAAGAATTATTCTACCACACCAGCCATCACGCGGACCGACGTGAAGAATCCGCTCCAGCTCCGCACCAGCGCATACGTAAGTCCTGAGGGAACTCCTGAACCCTTCACCCTACCCCGCCTATCGTTTCCCCACGAAACCTCCCCCCCCCCCCCCCCCCCCCTCGGGACTACCTCACCCCCCCGCAAGTTATCTTCGTAACCCCTGGTGCTAGAAGACCGAGATTGGTGTCGTCTGAAAGGGCATAAAGAGCCCTAAAATCTGGCTCCTAGCGAATCCCGGAATTCAGCACCGTTCGCGAGCTTTACCCCCCCCCTTACTTTTCATTACCACCCCCTCCCAACCTGGGGATACCCCCTCCAACTTAAACCTCCAAACCACCACACGAGTGACGATCCCCCAAGACCCCCACTCCCAAGACCCCACCACCCCTCACCTCCCTACGAGACCCCCCATGACCCCCCACCAAGACCCCACCCTCTCTTACCTCCGCACGAGACCCCCCAAGACCCCCACCCAAGACCCCACCGCCTATCGTCTCCCCACGAACCCCCCCCCTCCCCCCTCCCCCTTCGGGACTACCTCACCCCCCCGCAAGTTATCTTCGTAACCCCTGGTGCTAGAAGACCGAGATTGGTGTCGTCTGAAAGGGCATAAAGAGCCCTAAAATCTGGCCCCTAGCGAATCCCGGAATTCAGCACCGTTCGCGAGCTTTACCCCCCCCCCCTTACTTTTCTCAACCACCTCCTCCCAACCTGGGGATACCCCCTCCAAGTTAAACCTCCAAACCACCACACGAGTGACGATCCCCCAAGACCCCTACTCCCAAGACCCCACCACCCCTCACCTCCCCACGAGACCCCCCAAGACCCCCACTCTCAAGACCCCACCACCCATCAACTCCCCACGAGACCCCCCCATGACCCCCCACCAAGACCCCAGCCCATCTTACCTCCGCACGAGACCCCCCAAGACCCCCACCCAAGACCCCACCACCTATCGTCTCCCCACGAAACCTCCCCCTCCCCCCTCCCCTCTCGGGACTACCTCACCCCCCGCAAGTTATCTTCGTAACCCCTGGTGCTAGAAGACCGAGATTGGTGTCGTTTGAAAGGGCATAAAGAGCCCTAAAATCTGGCCCCTAGCGAATCCCGGAATTCAGCACCGTTTGCGAGCAACATCAGCGAGAACGCGCGTTACTGCCCATCCATCGGGTTGCGATGTGTGCAGAGGAGTTCCTGGGTGACCCCATATATGGACGGGTATACCTTAACTCGAATAGGTTCACTCTGTCCAAAAATGGTCCGATAAGGACAATTTCGCTTGCTCCAGACAACTTTACTGCGATGACTATGGCCCCAAAGTGGTTCATAAGAGCCTCGTCTACCGTGAGGCGGTAGCATTTCTCTTGTTTCCTGAACCCGTTTACTAAGATTGAGGCCATAGTGCGCACCTTTGTCTTTACTCGGTCTCCTAAGCGGTGCGCAAGCTTCTCCCTGAGATCTTTGGCAGCTTCAGTTGTCGTGGTTGCCACAACGTCCTTTTCCTCGTCGAAGTGTTTCACCACCTGATACTGGGTACCGCCCAATGCTCCTGGATGTCTGAAGTCCCCAGAATGGACTGAGCCATTTCAAGAATCTTGTCATCCAGCATGATTTTGGTACACTTGGCGGTAATCAGTATCGGGTCGGTGTTCGGTGCTCTGAATTTTATTTTGCCTGAGCGCTCCGTTTACTCCTCGTACAGGGTCACAAAGCCACTCTCCGCGCTGAAAGCTGCCATATACGACCCCGTCATTTCTCCTATGATGACTTGAGATTTGACGTTGTCGTATACGGCCACCTCGGCCTCCTCGAGCAGTAATTACCCTTAGCAGTCCTTCAGTGTTTCTCTGGAAGGTCTGCAGGATCTTCTTGCATGTCATGAGATTAACCTCTCTGGTCGTTCTCACGATTGCTATGTACTCGAGGAAAGCGCTCTTCACGTGGTCCGTAGTGCCTGAATTGGCTGCGAGGGTCGGTGGGATAACATGCCCTTTGTCGGCTCTTGTTGGTGTGGGCTTCTTCGGTGATGGTTCTCTTGGTGTTTTTCTGAAGAACCTCTCCACTGCTTCCCCCTGCTTATCAGTTTGTGATTTGCGGCTGGTGCTAGGGAGTAGAGAACTGAGGAAAGTGCCGATTGCTTTCAGGCGACTCCTCGAGCGGGCTTGGTCCTCTGGGCTGGTAGTTTTGCTCTGCTCCTTTGCAGCTTTTTCGGCGGCTGCCTTCTCCTGGGCCCTCTCGGATCCACTTTGAGTGGTCGGACTCGTTCTGGAGCTCGTCGCGCTGGCTGTTGGGTCTCTTGGGGCTCTGAGAAAGCTCAAACTTTCCCCTCTATCCTCATAGACGACTAACTCATGCTGTTCTGAGGCTTTTAAACAGCCGAAGCGGTCTGCGACGTCTCCTCTTTCCCCTCTGACCACCACCGCGTCAACACTTATAGTGCGGGCTGTGACCGTGTGTTCTCCTGCCTCTCTGATTTGTTGGAGCAGTGAGCTCGCCTGGGCAAATGGAGTCTCCTCTCTCCACTCGAATAATGCGATCGTCTTCCCTTTGGTTCGCATTATACAGCATCGGTGAGTGGCAACTACCATTTGGGGTGTGCAGCATACTTGCTACCTTTTATGGTCGTTTTGCTGGTGCTTCCGTTGATCAGAGCTGCAAGGCCAGGTGAGATAGGTATTTGGGCTCTAGGTCGGCTTGAGCCTATGCAGAAGCTTATACCCAGCTTTTCTCCTTCCCTGCGAAGAAAGAAGAAACTAGCGAAGTCCCTGGTCATTAGGCCCACCTAAACTAATCCCTGTCCCCAATAATAAACTCCACCCAAACTCTGTATTCTCCATAATGTTAAATAAAATACCATTATGTAAAGCTGCATGGCAGAGTGAGTCTGTCATACTCACGTTCCCGCAAGGTCGAGGTTGGCCGGCTGAAACTGCCATGCATCACCCCTTTATGTATATCCATTTGTTTTAAGTGTGTCAAAACATCCGTGTTTTAACTAATATAGAAACATATATAAAAAAAAAAAACAAAAAACAAAAAGAAACATTAAAAAAAAAAACAAAATAAAAACACAAAGAAAAAAAAGAAAAAAAAATGATGGACTCACATAGACCATAAGCTACGAAATGCTTTTATTGTATGCTCACAGGAATAACTTGTGCGTAGATTAAGGAAAAGTGTCCTATGTGGAAGCACATACTATATGTAATGTAAAAAAAAAAACTAAACAAGTTTAACCTGTAAAAAAGGCGCGGACCACCAAGTCCGCGGTAATGAACTGTAAATAAAAAAAAACCCTTTTGCGTATCTCAGAAGGGTTATCTGGCAGAATCTTGTTGCTCCGAATTTTACTTGGCATAACACACTTGGCATAATCTTTTTTAAACGAGTATTTATAAGGTATAGGTATATAAAGGTATTTATATTTAGTATAACTATTGTTTGGCCGAATATTTATATGCCCGATTTTACAATAGCATACTATTAGGATGGCAGAATTTTATTTGGCATAATTACCTTTAGCATTGTTAAAACATCGCATAATTTCGTTTAGCACAATGTTTACTTGGAACAACGATCATTTTGCATAATAAATTTCACTTGGCATACTATGAAGATGGCAGAATTTCACCTGGGATGAATCTATTTAACCATTTCCATAAAACAAGCAATTGTATCTAATCTTAGGTATATTAAAATTTAAACATTGTCTTAACAGTAAACGCTTTTTACTAAAAATTTAGTGACAGAAGCGAATCGCTGCAAAACCGACTCCACGTAGTCTTGTCTGCCCTACCCCTAGAGTGTAATTTAAAACCACGAAGGCGCGGAGGCGGTGAGGCGGCCCGCGATTTGAGGAGCAGGTGGTTGTAACACTCGCCGCCGCGGCTGAGGCTGGCCGGCGAAGCCGGGCAGCAAGCCGAAGCTGCGGTGGTGAGCGTTAAACCCATCTGCAACGATAAACTCGCGTGAGACCGCCGGAACCCCGCAGCGCCGTAGCCGTGACAGAAACCATGCATGCTGCATGTTGCTTGCTTGCTTGCATGCTGCTTGCTTGCTTGCATGCTGCGTGCTTGCTTGCATGCTGCATGCTTGCTTGTACAAATTTTATTGTTCTGGTAAGAAATGCAAAATTATTGTAACTGAATTTTCTGTAATATAACAGATGTGTCTTTCTATTTATGGATGTCAAAATGCATGGCAAAAGATGATTCTGTTAACTTTCGGAAATATGCCAGTTCTGCCTTTTAATGACTACCGATATGAAATGTTTGCCAAAAGACAATTCTGACTGTGAACTTTCTGCGATAAGATGGTTCTACTTTTTAATCATTATGGATATGAAATTTATGCCTAAAGATGATTCTGACTTACAAAATTATGACTTTTTAATGTATGATAAATGAGGGTACACCAAACAATTTTCTGCGAAGTGAAGATCATGCTATCCGTTGTTATGCAAAATAATATTATGACATTAAAAGTTCTGCTATAAAGGGTAGACCCATCTCAAAAAGCTGACATCGTAGAGAAAAATGGTTTTCGGGGTTGTATAGAGGGTATCTAGGTGAGTATATGGCCTATAAAAAAATCAACCCTTTTCAACCCCCTTCTTTCAACCCCATTGCGTATCTCAGAAATCTGACATTTTAGAGAAAAATGTTATTCGGGGTTGTATAAAAGGTGTCTGTATGAGTATATGGCCAATAAAAAATTCAACCCTATTCAACCCTTTTCAACCCCCTACTTTCAACCCCTTTGCGTATCTCAGAAACTTGACATTGTAGAGAAAAATGGTCTTCGGGATTACATAATAACAATAATAAGTATTGAGAGTATTTGCATAGGCACAACCTCGTAGCCAGGATTATCCACCAGCAACTTGCTCTAAAATACTCACTTGTGGAATCGGAGGTGCCGTACTACAGGTATGTGTCCGACCCAGTTCTCGATACTGGCAATATCACATTGTACTGGGATCGGTCCATCATCACTGACAGGACTATTGTTGCCAATAAGCCTGATATAGTGGTGGTGGACCGAATCGTGAGGCGTGCAATGATTGTAGACATAAATGTTCCACATGACGAGAACCTCGTGAAAGCCGAGAGAGATAAGCAAATTAAATATCTTGACATGGCTCGCGAGGTTGTCGACATGTGGGATGTGGATTCAGCAATCATTGTACCGATAGTCGTTTCCGTCAATGGCTTAATAGCCAAGAGCCTCGACCAACACCTTAAGAGGCTCTCTTTAGGCAGCTGGATCAAGGGCTTGATCCAGAAAGCGGTACTTCTGGACACGGCTCGCATTGTTAGGAGGTTCCTCTCTCTGGGGCCCTGACCGCCGGTAGCTTGGACCCTGTTCCCGATACCGGTGGGCTACTATTTTTTATATTTTTAAATATTTTTTGTATTTTAATATTTAAAAATGTAATTTTTGTGTATTTATGTAATGAATAAAGGAAATAATAATAATAATAACAGATCATTAACACAATGTTTTTTACAGAAAATATATAATTAAAGACCCTACAGTAACAAACGATAAATGTCGCAAATGTCACACCCAACCTGAAACCATTCAGCATATTACTGGCGTCTGCACAACACTCATGCAGACCGATTACACTCATAGGCATAACCAAGTAGCAAACGTCATCCATCAAAAACTAGCTCTCAAACACGCACTCATTCAAAACACTAAAACCCCTTACTACAACTATACACCACAAACCATTTTAGAAAGTACTACACATAAGCTCTACTACGGCCGTGCCATTCTCACCGACAGAACCATACATTATAATAGACCGAATATAACATTACAGGATAAAATAAATAAAATAACTTATTTCAATACACATAACATTCAGAAGACGATCACTGAAAAAATAAGTAAATACGCAGAACTCAAAGATGAAGTTATGAGAATCTGGCGTCAAGAAAAAGTATATGTAGTGCCAATAGTACTTTCCACCACGGTTGTTATCCCAAATTATCTCCTCCATAGTTTAAAATTATTAGATCTTACAGAAACCCTCTACAAAACATTGTAAAAGGCTGCGATTCTAAATACATGCAGAATTGTCAGAAAATGTATGCAGATAGATGACAACGAAGTACTTAGGACCTCATCACACAATCCATTAAACGCACACACGCTACATTTACTTGGCTTGGCCCGTAAATGTGGTAAAAACCAGCCAAAATAGAGCTGAGAAAAAAAAGATAACTGATAATAATAATAATGTTTATTTTATTTTGCATGCAAAAATACATCTTAGTTTCTAGGATACACACACTTTGAGATACAGTTTATGAACAAATACAGTTCTGTGAACATCTGTGTCACACAGAGCATGTATGGATTGTTTTATTCAACCCCTTTGCGTATCTCAGAAACCTGACATAGTAGAGCAAAACGGTTTTCAGGTTTGTATGGAGGGTATTTGGACAAGTATTTATGTATTAAAAAATACAACCCTTTTCAACCCCTTTGCGTATCTCAGAAACCTGACATAGTAGAGAAAAATAGTTTTCGAGGTTGTATAGTGTGTGTTAGGAAGTGGACGTGGCAAAGCCCCGACACTATGACCAAAAATGAGATCGACTTCATCATAACGGACAAGAGGCATATATTCAGAGACGTCTCCGTGATCAATAGGTTCAATACCGGTAGCGATCACCGACTTGTACGAGGCTCTCTGAATATTAACTTCAAGGCCGAACGTGTCTAGCTGATGAAACCATGGCAGGATCTGAAACGTTCCAGGCAAACCTGGTAAACCGATTCGCTGCCGTGGAAACCACAACAGACGTAAACCAGAACCTCGAAAATGTGACTCGGATCCTCAGGGAAGAAGGTATGAGATTCTGTGATATGCAGCGTAAGGGCAAGAAGTCCAAGCTTTCAGAAGGAACTTTAGGGCTAATGAAGGAACGACGTGAAAACCCACCCACCACTTCGTCGGCAAAGCGGTTTCTAAACCGAGAGATCAACAAACACGTACGACGCGACAATGCTCTTTCGGTTGAAAGAGCAATCGAGCAGAATCGGGGGTCAAAGGTGTTCGTACAATCTCTCGGAAGAAGCCACCTGACGAAGTTGACCACAGCAAGTGGAGAATTCGTTTCTTCGAAGCCAGCAGTCCTTTCGGAAGTGGAGGACTTCTATAGCCGGTTATACGCATCACATGCATCTCGTCCTGATCCCGAAAATGAGGGTCTTAGAGCCACATTGACACGCCATTTCACCGAAGACCTGCCAGAAGTCAGTATTGGCGAAATCGAGATCGCTCTTGGGCAGCTTAAAAATGGAAAAGCCCCTGGAGAAGACGGCGTTACCACAGAGCTGCTGAAAGCTGGAGGTAACCCCGTACTTAGGGAGCTCCAGAAGCTTTTTATCGCTGTCCTATTTGAAGGGAGAACTCCAGAGGCGTGGAGTAGAAGTGTGGTCGTTTTGTTCTTCAAAAAGGGAAACAAGACCCTGTTGAAGAACTATCGACCCATATCCCTTTTAAGCCACGTCTATAAGCTGTTTTCAAGAGTGATCACGAACCGTAGCAGGCTGGGTTTCGGAGCGGATATGGCACCATAGACCACATCCACACAGTGCGGCAGATTATACAGAAGACCGAAGAGTACAATCAGCCCCTGTGTCTAGCATTTGTGGACTATGAAAAGGCCTTTGACTCTGTTGAAATCTGGTCTGTTCTGGAGTCCCTGCAGCGCTGCCAAGTAAACTGGCGATACATCCAAGTGATGAGATGTCTCTACGAGGCCGCCACCATGTCCGTTCAAGTACAGAATCAGCAAACAAGTACCATACCGTTGCATCGAGGAGTGAGACAACGGGATGTTATTTCCCCGAAATTGTTCACTAATGCAATGGAGGATATGTTCAAGACGCTGAACTGGAAAGAACGTGGCATTAACATCAATGGCGAGTACATCTCTCACTTGCGATTTGCAGACGATATCGTCATTATAGCAGAAACAGGCAGCAGGGTATCTGGGTGAGTATATGGCCAATAAAAAAATCAACCCTATTAAACCCTTTTCAACCCCCTTGTTTCAACCCCTTTGCGTAACCCAGAAGCTTGACATTTTAGAGAAAAATGGTCTTCGGGGTTGTATAGAGGGCATCTGGGTGAGTATATGGCGAATCAAAATTCAACCCTATTTAACCGTTTTCAACCCCCTTCTTTTAACCCCTTTGCGTATTTTCACAGAGAAATAATAATTGTTAGTAAAAAAATACTAAAAAAGACACCGCGAGTTGCTTGCAACTCGCGCCCCCAAGCGAAATACTAGTTATTATATTATATACAATTAAAAAACCACTCACTGATTGACTGATTGATTGATTGATTGACATAATTGTTCTCCCACTTCCCGTGCTAGGAGGGAAAAACTTTTTATGGGGTTGTATAGAAGGTGTCGGGGTGAGTATGGGAAAAATCTGAAACTACCCCTTTTCAACCCCCTTCTTTCAACCCCATTGCTTATCTCGGAAACCTGACGTCGAAGAGAAAAATGGTTTTCGGGGTTGTATAGAGGGTGTCTGGTCGAGTATAAAACGAAAAAAAAAATTACCCCTTTTCAACCCCCTTTTTACAACCCCTTTGCGTATCTCAGAAATCTGACATTTTAGAGAAAAATGGTCTTCGGGGTTGTAGAGAGGGGTATCTGGGTGAGTATATGGCCAATAAAAAAATCAAACCTATTCAACCCTTTTCAACCCCCTTGTTTCAACCCCTTTGCGTATCTCAGAAACCTGACATTCTAGAGAAAAATGGTTTTCGGGGTTGTATAGAGGGTGTCTGGATGAGTATATAGCCAGTAAAAAATTCAACCCTATTCAACCCTTTTCAACCCCCTTGTTTCAACCCCTTGGCATATCTCGGAAACCTGACATTGTAGAGAAAAATGGTTTTCGGGGTTGTATAGAGGGTATCTGGGTGAGTATATGGCCAATAAAAAAATCAACCCTATTCAACCCTTTTCAACCCCCTTGTTTCAACCCCTTTGCGTATCTCAGAAACTTGACATTCTAGAGAAAAATGGTTTTCGGGGTTGTATAGAGGGTGTTTGGATGAGAAAAAATACTAAAAAGACACCGCGGGTTGCTTGCAACTCGCGCCCCCAAGCGAAATACTAGTTATATTATATACAATTAAATAACCACTGATTGACTGATTGACATAATTGTTCTCCCACTTGCCGTGCTAGGAGGGGAAAACTTTTTATGGGGTTGTATAGAAGGTGTCGGGGTGAGTATGGGAAAAATCTGAAACTACCCCTTTTCAACCCCCTTCTTTCAACCCCATTGCTTATCTCGGAAACCTGACGTCGAAGAGAAAAATGGTTTTCGGGGTTGTATAGAGGGTATCTGGGTGAGTATAAAACGAAAAAAAAATTTCCCCTTTTCAACCCCCTTTTTACAACCCCTTTGCGTATCTCAGAAATCTGACAATTTAGAGAAAAATGGTTTTCGGGGTTGTGTAGAGGGTATCTGGGTGAGTATATGGCCAATAAAAAAATCAACCCTATTCAACCCTTTTCAACCCCCTTGTTTCAACCCCTTTGCGTATCTCAGAAACCTGACATTCTAGAGAAAAATGGTTTTCGGAGTTGTATAGAGGGTGTCTGGATGAGTATATAGCCAGTAAAAAATTCAACCCTTTTCAACCCCCTTGTTTCAACCCCTTGGCATATCTCAGAAACCTGACATTGTAGAGAAAAATGGTCTTCGGGGTTGTACAGAGGGTATCTGGGTGAGTATATGGCCAATAAAAAATCAACACTTTTCAACCTCCTTCTTTCAACCCCTTTGCGTATCTCAGAAATCTGACATAGTAGAGAAAAATAGTTTTCGAGGTTGTATAAGGGTATTTAGATGAGTATATGGCCAATAAAAATTCAACCCTTTTCAACCCCTTTGTTAGTAAAAAAATACTAAAAAGACACCGCGGGTTGCTTGCAACTCGCGCCCCCAAGCGAAATACTAGTTATTATTATATTATATATAATTAAAAAACCACTCACTCACTGACTGATTGACATAATTGTTCTCCCACTTGCCGTGCTAGGAGGGGAAAACTTTTTATGGGGTTGTATAGAAGGTGTCGGGGTGAGTATGGGAAAAATCTGAAACTACCCCTTTTCAACCCCCTTCTTTCAACCCCTTTGCGTATCTCAGAAACCTGACATAGTAGAGAAAAATGGTTTTCGGGGTTGTATAGAGGGTGTTTGAATGAGTAGAAAACGAAAAAAAAACTACCCCTTTTCAACCCCCTTTTTACAACCCCTTTGCGTATCTCAGAAATCTGACATTTTAGAGAAAAATGGTTTTCGGGTTTGTATAGAGGGTATCTGGATGAGTATATGGCCAATAAAAAATTCAACCCTTTTCAACCCCCTCGTTTCAACCCCTTGGCGTATCTCAGAAACCTGACATTCTAGAGACAAATGGTCTTCGGGGTTGTATAGAGGGTGTCTGGATGAGTAAACGGCCAATAAAAAATTCAACCTTATTCAACCCTTTTCAACCCTCTACTTTCAACCCCTTTGCGTATCTCAGAAACTTGACATTGTAGAGAAAAATGGTCTTCGGGGTTATATATAGAGGGCATCTGGATGAAAATATGGCCAAAAAAAATTCAACCCTTTTCAACCCCCTTCTTTCAACCCCTTTGCGTAACTCAGAAATCTGACATTGTAGAGATAATAGTTGTTAGTCAAAAAATACTGAAAAGACACCGCGGGTTGCTTGCAACTCGCGCCCCCAAGCGAAGTACTAGTTATATTATATATAATTAAAAAACCACTGACTGACTGACTGATTGACATAATTGTTCTCCCACTTGCCGTGCTAGGAGGGGAAAACTTTTTATGGGGTTGTATAGAAGGTGTCCGGGTGAGTATGGGAAAAATCTGAAACTACCCCTTTTCAACCCCCTTCTTTCAACCCCATTGCTTATCTCGGAAACCTGACGTCGAAGAGAAAAATGGTTTTCGGGGTTGTATAGAGGGTGTTTGGATGAGTGTAAAACGGAAAAAAAATTACCCCTTTTCAACCCCCTTTTTACAACCCCTTTGCGTATCTCAGAAATCTGAAATTTTAGGGCAAAATGGTTTTCGGGGTTGTATAGAGGGTATCTGGATGAGTATATGGCCAATAAAAAATTCAACCCTTTTCAACCTCCTACTTTCAACCCCTTTGCGTATCTCAGAAACTTGACATTGTAGAGAAAAATGGTCTTCGGGGTTGTATAGAGGGTGTCTGGATGAAAATATGGCCAAAAAAAATTCAACCCTTTTCAACCCCCTTCTTTCAACCCCTTTGCGTAACTCAGAAACCTGACATTGTAGAGAAAAATGGTTTTCGGGGTTGTATAGAGGACATCTGGATGAATATATGGCCAAAAAAAATTCAACCCTTTTCAACCCCCTTCTTTCAACCCCTTTGCGTAACTCAGAAATCTGACATTGTAGAGATAATAATTGTTACTAAAAATACCAAAAAGACACCGCGGGTTGCTTGCAACTCGCGCCCCCAAGCGAAATACTAGTTATATTATATACAATTAAAAAACCACTGACTGATTTACTGATTGATTGACTGACTGATTGACACAATTGTTCTCCCACTTCCCGTGCTAGGAGGGAAAAACTTTTTATGGGGTTGTATAGAAGGTGTCGGGGTGAGTATGGGAAAAATCTGAAACTACCCCTTTTCAACCCCCTTCTTTCAACCCCATTGCTTATCTCGGAAACCTGACGTCGAAGAGAAAAATGGTTTTCGGGGTTGTATAGAGGGTGTCTGGGTGAGAATAAAACGAAAAAAAAATTACCCCTTTTCAACCCCCTTTTTACAACCCCTTTGCGTATCTCGGAAATCTGACATTTTAGAGAAAAATGGTTTTCGGGGTTGTATAGAGGGTATCTGGGTGAGTATATGGCCAATAAAAAAATCAACCCTATTCAACCCTTTTCAACCCCCTTGTTTCAACCCCTTTGCGTATCTCAGAAACCTGACATTCTAGAGAAAAATGGTTTTCGGGGTTGTATAGAGGGTGTCTGGATGAGTATATAGCCAGTAAAAAATTCAACCCTATTCAACCCCCTTGTTTCAACCCCTTGGCATATCTCGGAAACCTGACATTGTAGAGAAAAATGGTTTTCGGGGTTGTATAGAAGGTGTCTGGATGAGTATATGGCCACTAAAAAATTCAACCCTATTCAATCCTTTTCAACCCCCTTCTTTCAACCCCTTTGCGTAACTCAGAAATCTGACATTGTAGAGATAATAAATGTTACTAAAAATACTAAAAAGACACCGCGGGTTGCTTGCAACTCGCGCCCCCAAGCGAAATACTAGTCTATATCTATACTTATAATAAATCTGTAGAGAGGTCAATTCTGTACAAGGAATATATTTTCAAAATAACTATCAGGGGGTGATTAGTGATCGATACTGGTGCCAAAAATGCAATCAGTAAAATTTTTGTCTGTCTGTCTGTCTTTCTGTCTGTCTGTCTGTCTGTCTGTCTGTCTGTCTGTCTGTATGTTCTTTATAGAAACAAAAACTACTCAACCGATTTTAACGAAACTTGGTGCAATTATTCTTCATACTCCTGGGCAGGTTATAGTATACTTTTCATCACGCTACAATCAATAGGAGAAGAGCAGTGAAGGAAAATTTTGGGAAAACGGAAGAAGTCATCTACATAAAATTATCTAAAAAACATCCCGAAACAGCATGTCTATCTTTTGTCAATTTTAAACCGATCGGGCTGAGAGTTTCAAAATCGGGGGTAAAGTAACTATTCCACGCGGACGAAGTCGCTGGCAGAAGCTAGTTACAAAATAAATATGTAAAATATAATAAACAAAGTTGCAGTATAATAAAAAAGAAAACGATGAAAAATGTGTGTGTGGAAGAACAATGAAATTCCGCCATTGCAGAAACTCACATAAGCGTGATTAATCAAGAAAATGGTTAATGTCTAGGTCCTGTTGTATGCTGGCAATTACTGGCTCCAATTAGTTATCTTTTTACAGTTTGTGACTCGGAAATGCTTTATGAGACATGTTTTATAAGTTTTACTAGCAGCGCCCCGCGGTTTTACCCGCGTAGTTCCCGTTTCCGTGGGAATATGGAGATAAAATATAGCCTATGTTACTCGTGGATAACGTAGCTTTCGAATGGTGAAAGAATTTTTAAAATCGGTCCAGTAGTTTTTGAGCCTATTCATTACAACCAAACAAACAAACAAAGTTTTCCTCTTTATAATATTAGTATCTATAGATTAGTGATATTTGATTATATACTTTTCTAGATGCCACATTGTCCGTACTGAATGGCCCAAATAAAGTTTACTATAATTGGTAGACTCGCTTCTCTCTTACGTCACACTGTGTCCGCCGTAGAACAAGCCAGGTGGAAAAAAGTCATGATCAAATTTCCGGAAATAGATACTTCCTTCCTGTAAACAACACCTCTAAACCCCTGATTTCAAAAACTGTTTACGTCTAACATAATCATAATCATTTTTTTATTTGTGTAACACAGGTAGAAAATAAAGTTCTTAAATTAAATTAATAGTTCGCTATGTTATGCCAAGAGGCGTATTAATATGGTTGCATGCGGAACTCAATAACATTCCATACTGATGAGTCATCGTCTATCAAAGTAAGCTAATGAGGTAAATGGAATTAAACACATAGGTCAGCTGCACATTCACGACAAAAAAAAAAACATTGAGATGTTAGTGCAAGTGTCGCGAAAGTGCTGTTTGTGGTAGTTCTAATATTTGTGGAAAGTTCCGTAATGGATTTTACTTATGAAGGTACCTATATATAATATTTTTCCTTATTACTTCCAAACAAAAAAGGATCAGCCAAATTGGTTGACAATTGACGAAAATATCGCAGAAGTGGGTTAATAATATTGCCTATTGCGTTTTTTTGAGCAGAATGTTACGTGAAAGCTACCTTAAGGTATCCTTAGTCATAAGTACTGATAGTTAATTTACATCAGAATTATTCTATTACAAACATATGTACATACATATGCCTACTGTTTTTCTTTGAGCACATTGTCACCTAAACAAAAGAGTTTTTAAAATTGATTGAGTCAGGCGTTACTTTGTGGAAATCCATTTTAAATTAGAAAATGAAAACAAAATATCTAGTTTTAATTTCCGCGAATATTAGTGGGTTGCAGGTATGCACCTCCCTCCCGCCCGCTATATTATGCACATGCAAGATTACAAGGCAAATGCAAGGATTTTATGCACATGCAGGAAGGCAAAGCAAAACCATTCACACTCCACGAGGCACACACTCCACGAGGCATCCTCAGGGGGCGTGTCGGTAATGGTGTTGGGTTTTGCTTTGCCTTCCTGCATGTGCATAAAATCCTTGCATTTGCCTTGTAATCTTGCATGTGCATAATATAGCGGGCGGGAGGGAGGTGCATACCTGCAACCCACTAATATTCGCGGAAATTAAAACTAGATATATTGTTTTCATTTTCAAAAGAGTTTTTTTTTTAAACCTTGTCCCTCACTAGGAATTTCTCCTGTGGGTGCGTTTACAAACATACAATGCTACATACACAAACAGCCAGACCCGGAACAACTATCTGTAGGCCATACAAATATTTGTTCCGTGCGGGAATCGAACCCACGACACGTAGCGCAGCAGCCAATCGCTCAATCACTGCGCTAACCGTGTCGTCAAATATATATTGTCTAAGTACTGTGCTTCTTCGATCAAATCACTCACACAGGTATAATATCCAAACCAACCAAACGCTTGTACAGTCTAAACAGAACTAAACGTTTGCCAACAGTTGTGGAACATGAAGTTTTGATGAAACGTTACGCTGTATTCAGTAGTTAATCGCGACACTTTGCTGGTGGAGTCATAAGTACTGATAGTTAATTTACCAGGAATGCATGAATAGCTGAGCGTGTGATTCTGAAGCGGCTGCAGTTGGCTCAAGGGGTTCATTTGAAATTCATATAGTAGACGTTGCGGACGTAGAGATGTCTACTAGATGGGATGAGGTTTTTGTGCGGAGTTTAAAGGTTGTCATGTACATATTGTTAATTTTGTTGATTAATAGGTACACACGGTTTATGATGTTGTTCGGTTGCTAATCACTTTATGGGATGTGTGCTAGAGAAAAAAAATCCAATACATCAAATAACATGTCAGATTGTTTTTTTAACTTTTTTTGCTCAAATGTCAATAGGTGTAGGTACTATGTTGCGAATTTTATATTATACTAGCAGCCCCCCGCGGTTTCACCCGCGTAGTTCCCGTCCCCGTGGGAATACGGGGATAAAATATAGCCTATGTTATTCAGGGTGAATGTAGCTTTCTAATGGTGAAAGAATTTTTTAAATGGGTCCGGTAGTTTAGAGTTCAGTTGTTACGTACAAAAATATAAATCTTTCCTTTTTATAATACCTATTAGTTTTATAATACATAAAAAAAAAACATTTAAATATAAATTATGAGATAAAGAATACAATTTGGACTGCCTAGCAAAAGAAATAACTCTCTTAACGATAAAAACAAAAAAAATATATATATTTTTTCATGTTAATCCGTGAAAATGAGAAGCAGAATAATTAACGCTTTAAAACTGCACCACCAATAATTATCCGAACATCGAATATTGATCGGAGGATGTGAATTGTATAGACCCCAGAGAAGTAATGTGGCGAATATATTGCCACCACTTTGTTTCAATTAATTAATGGGATTTGTAGGATATACGCGAATATTAAAAATAAATCATGCGTCTATCCATGTATGAGCCGGGAAAATTGGAAAAGCTTGGATCCCTGGTAACAGCCGGGATTAACGACGGTACGCAAAAAATATTAGGAGTTTAAGCGATTCATTTTGTTTTAATAAAATCGATGTTATTACGATTTTTCAATAGAAATTGGATCAGTCAACAGAAGCTCCATGATCATCAGTAATAATATCCCACATAAACTTCTTAACCAATGAGATACCAGAAAGAGAGAACATAGAGTATTCTATCGAAAATGGCTCCTGAAAAAATCGCATAAGTGTAAGCAAAAACTTACATCACACGACACAAAAATATCGTCTCGGAAATACAAAATATCAATAAAATCCCTCATGTCATTTATCCAAGACATTGTCGCTTCCTCGGAGGTTGACTCAGTGGGCCACCCATAGCGGCTTAGCGCGGATTCTTCCCTCGCTTCGACGTAAATAAAGCGTTGCCAACACTATACAGTTTTTCAACATAACAGCCTGCGATAAATAATAACTGTTCAGTAAATATTCACATGACATTCGCGTTTAATATTCTACGCGTTAGCTTTTAGCCTGAAAGTTTTAATAGTGTATCGCAGTATGAACTCTGTTATTTACAGGTTGAATGTATCCTTTATAACGTTTTGAGCGATAGAACAAAGAACAATGAGTAGAGAGGTCCCTGTCTAAGTAATTATGAGCGATTTCTCGGTCGGACTATTATTTGTTATAATTGTACAAAATGTCAACTGAAAGAAACTTGAATTTGTTCTCTGTTTAGAACTTTTCGAAAACTGTTCAATATAAATGTAGAACTGTTTACTTGAATACATAACTAACTTAATCTTGATTATCTATTTGCCATAAAATTATTAGGGTGAAAAATGTAAATATGCAGTATGCAATCGTCAAGTCCCAGTCGATATCTGAATATAACCTAGTATTTCTGATCTTCCGCTGAGCACTGGAAATAGCTCCATTTTTCAGCATTTTCGTTTACCCCACCATTAGCGAGATACCCGCAAACCGCTCGCCCCGAAAGCAAATAAAGATTTGGAATACCTTGAAACTTTCCACGGATTTAAAACCAATCACAAAGACATATTGGACCGAGATTCTGATTGTTTATTTAGGATTAAATCTTCGGAACGCATGATTTGTTTTTAATACTGAAATTTGAATTGGATTCATTCGATGAATATGAATCGAGGCAACGTAGTTTAAAATTTTGGCCACAGTTTTGTGGCTTTGAAAAATTTTCATGTTACCGTTCTCTACCGACCGATCTTCTTACCGATCTTGAATACAAAAAGTGATTAACCTTTTTTGACAAAGTTGGACATATATATCGCGGCAACATGACTTTTATACCCACGATAAGGGATTAATATTGGCACTGTATCGGCAGGCTATGTGAAGTATCTACCGTTATGTATTGCACAATGCACGGCCCGTTACAGGCCGCAACCGTCGGCTTGGCTAATACAGCTGGATACTAATGCCTGCTTAAATCCACTCTACCTAGGTGGTAGGTATGTCCGACTATATACAAACGTCGTACACTTAAGTGTAAGCGTCTTCAAATATTTATAACCAGTGTCTACAGACAGACATACGAAAGCTTATGTATGATGCTTATTTACATTGTAAATTACAAATGCGACATTCACAGATGCTTGGAAGGCGCACAGAATCCTCAGGCTTCTTCCAGAGCAGTAGAGGTGACATTTTCATTTAAAATATCGCCGCGTCGGTGATCCGGCGTTACTATATTTACATAAAACACTCGTATTCAGCAAATTATGCGGGTATTCGAATGTTTTGATCGCGGCATCCAGATGGAACCGGCATAAATCTCGCTTTGAGCTCGGCCGGCATTCCTGGCAAGTTACCGAACAACAGTAATGAAGGTTTAATCTGCTAAATTCCTGCATAATCCGCCGGGATCTCGGAGACTCGGCTTTGCTCTCTACCTATAATTATAACTTTAGTTGTACGTGTCTTTATTAATTCCTAAGCAGCTGAAAACAGCGAGGATTGTGCGTTAGGTATCGGTTAATTGTAGTGAGAACATACATTTACAGTGTTGTGACCTTTAAGCAGAAATCAACGATCACGCAACAATTAACGTGGTTTAATTACTAAGTGACAATGAACCAAATACTGCCAGACAATGAAAATAATTCCGTCTTTATTCGACATTAATTTCAAGATAAAACTCTCAGAAAAGTAGGTAAGGAACAAAACGGAATCCATAAAACATCAGATCTAAATACTTAATCGCATAAATTATTTCTATTTCACGAGCAGACAATAAGTCCATAATTTCGCATCTCATTAGCGGCTTTCCCGAATTCACAAAGATGTCGTAATAAATTTTAATACTTTTCGTAGCGACCATTACAAATTGTGCAAACGACATCGCATTACACGAGGTGGCTAAAAGCACATTTTAAAAGGGCGGTTGAATAATTCCAGTCGAGCTTGTGCCGGGACTACCGAGCTCGTAGTTAGGACACTTCTTTCCTAATGACTACGTATTGTCCTAAAGAACACAGAGATGTAGAATAAATAATTAAGTTTTTGCTTTGTTTTAAGAGACAGTTTCGTATTCAATTCTTTGGGGAGTCTAAATGTTCCTCGCGTCTTGGAATTTTGTTAATTTTGCAACACCATAGTTTTAATAGGTCCTTTTATTTTATATTTTTTTAGGGGACTTATTAAAATCTATTAATAATAATACTCATTTATAACACTGTAAAAAATTGAACTAAAGAATGAGAAATCTATTACTTAGGTAGTAATACTCGAGGTAAATAGGGTGTGTTTATATTTGAAAAGCCTGTAAAGCTTGAATTTGTTATAAACAAACAAAATTCGTTGTTTGTGTAACATTAAATATTCAGTGGAACCATCAAATTAATTATTTACATGAATTGTATTATTAAACATTGATATTTATAACTCGCATGAACTATGTGTTTGATTATGTATAAAAATTATTAATTTAATATGTTATATCACGAATAAATGGGGACCTAGTGGTAAGCCCTGGGGCACGCCTGCAGATATAGATCTCGGTTTAGATGCATATGTTATATTAATACCCATTACGGACATAAAGGTGTTCAGATCTGGTCGCTCACCGAGTCGCAAAAGTTCTGACTTGGAGTTTACCAAGAGCGATGCATCGCAGCATTCTGGACGTAAAAAGACAGGACAGAATTCGAAATACTACGCTGTGTTACAAAACGGGGATAATAGATGTGGTAAAGAAGGTTGCGAAGCTGAAATGGGATTGGGCGGAATAGTCGCATGCACGGTGACCGTTGGATAAGAGTCTCCACGCAATGGGTGCTCGAAGATGGACGGCGACCCACGGACGGTCATACAGTGGAGGCTTAGTAATAGGCTTCTGTTGGTTAAACTTCTGATATGAATCCTTAAACAGCCAACTATATTGCGAACGAGAAGTGAGTGTAAAAATCAACTTACCGTGAACTGAATTTTTTATGAAGAGTTCCACTCTCACTCATATTTTTAACAATGACGAAAACTTACCACTTATACTGTATTGCGATTGTATAATCATCGCACCATGTATACTTAGGTGAAGTTAACATGAAGTTAACAATCCAAATAAACAAGATCGAATGGTAGACGTAAAACAGAGATGGATGGGAAATCACAAAATGATTCCTTCTGCTCTGGTCGGAGCGGAAGAGAGTGTCACACTATTATTGACTAAAACCCATCCGTGTCCCTTCTAACGCCCTTTGCGTTCCAGGGCCGCGGTATCTTTTTCGAACAAATTCCGAAACTCCATGGCGTGTCTGCGCCCTTGTCTATGGCAACACCTTTGGAGAGAGCATTTAGATAATTGCGGGGTAGGCGCGATACTTTGTTGGTCGGCGCTTTTGCAGCGCTGTGTGCGCTTTCGAGCGCTTTGTGCTGCATAACAACTGGCGTTACATTGTTCGATGACAGCTGTGACACGCCTGTGGTCGATCTGCGCCGACGCGCGGCGTGCGTTGCGAGTTCATTAAAGTAATGAGGTGGCTTCGCTACGTGTGCGATGTTGCAGTTTTGGTTTTGATTGGTCCACTTGATTGCGTTTTTACTATGTCATGCAATTAATTTTGTATGCTTAACGGAATTGACCGGTGCTCCTTGTAACACCAGCTAATACAAACAAGTTAATTTAAGAAGTATCACAGTCTATATTTCACTTTCTCTGATTAACCTTTACTAGAAATAGGTTTCCACAATAAATCCTCACCTTCATACACACTATACAGGATTTTGTTGTTTGTTTAATTTGCATAGCATGTTTTTAACCAATAAGTTAATTAATGTTTTAAGATGACATCTTATTAGTGGGACCACTAAAAATTTACATTCTGGTTACATTTACTACATTTCTTTATGAAGTAAACAACAAATTACTGAATTATAATAATAATAACCCAACCCGCTGAATAGCACTCAATGATATCTCTGCTGACTATACAAGGGAAATGAGCGTAATATTCTATTTTGCAGCCGGCTTTATGTGGCAGTTAATCAGGCGGGAGTAACGACAGCAGACATCAAAGGTTTCATAACTTCTTCACTCGCTCGACGCTTCCAGGATTATAAATAATAATCTTCTAGGATATCGCATACTCTTTTGTGCGCTGTGTCAAAACGTAGGCTCGGGTTCGAAAGGTGTATTTTTTAAACAACCACTTTAAAACGACCAACAAAAGATTGACGCGTAAAAGTGTTATTTTCAAGCTACTTATAAAATTGTTAGTAAAAATAACTCAGGTTTGTGCAAGAGTGGGTCTAAAAGATAAACCAAGACGTCACGACGTAGCTATATAACAAAAGCCGCGCAGGTCAACGGGTCAATTTTCAATGTGAAACAACGCTTGCCGAGATCGAATACAAGACTCCTCCTCCTCCAAAAAGCCTCAGAAAGCCTCGTTAAGTCCATGGCCCCGGCTGTCATTTATAATTTGGATTGTCAGAAGCCAGTGTATCTGAAATCACGTTTTCTAAGAGGTACCGTGTCCGAAATTTAAACCATTTATTTCAATGAAACCACTTTTGAATTGAAGCTATTTGCACGTTCCAAAGCGTAGATCTCTATAGAGAAGAATGTGCAAGAAATTCCACGGACACTCTGTTAAATCAATAAATTGTTACAAAGGTGTGGTTACAATCGTACTTATCGAAATTATTCATATTTGATAATGATATCGCAAAATGTGCACGATAAAAGTATTCGGAGTAAACCAATAATTAAATAAACCGTGGCACTTGAGAGGTAACCAGTCCCAGCTGATGAAATACATTATGTGCCACCGTCAGAGAGACGTGTTATGAGCATGACACTCTTAACAACCAGCACAAGTAAAGTCAAAGCCATGCCCAAAAATGCAAGTTTTAGTTTAACGAAACATAGTAGGTACTCACACCGTTAATGAATGAGATTATACAATGTTAAATGAATTGAGTCTATGCAGTGAAAGATTTATGTTCTTACAATCTTCAGCGGGTCCAACAATGTTTCCAAATGCTAATAGAAAACATTAGCTAGTGATTGTTAGTAACTATTCAGGCAGCTTCTACGACCCATCTCACTTGACCTGTGTGCTGGTTACCTGTGTCTGTTTGTATTCTGCCATTGCAGCCAGTATTCACTACAAACAACAGTGCCGAATACCAGGACTCTTTTTTACAAAAAAATATAACCCTTCACTGGCTTTGCCGTATTCGAGTAAAAATAATGCGGCAGTCATCTACTTGTTTTATATGTGTTCGAAGCTCTGGCTGCCTCTAAAGTTTTAATTTTCCGGCATGAAAAGCTCCCCATGCAAAGTTTTTCTGTAGGTACCAATATAGTCACCTTTAACCAAACGAAAAAGATAAGTCAACGTTTGTCCACCGATACCATTAAAGGTTTTCGTATGTATGTACAAATATCTTGATTGTTATATGTGTGTTGTGTGACCGAAAAGGAAGTCTTTACTCTACTTAGTGGAACAAATTCCTAACTTTATACTAAAGAATGAAATAGAAGCTTCTGTTCAACGAATATTATAATTTTTTAATGTTATATAACGGCAAAAGTTAGCATTTGACCCCTATTAATTTCTACTAGAGGCCGATTATAGCTGTCAAAATACACTTCAATGCATACATTACGCATTCAATTCGCCCGAATACAGGCAGGTGGGAATCCTACATTAATCATTACATTGTTAAATGTAATTGAACTCAACATCGATAAGTTCAAAATGAAAATCTCTTTCATTGATGAGATATCAACAACAGCACAGTTTACGGCTTCAGATACCAATAAACTGTAAATGGATCGTAAATATTGGAAAGCGTAAAATTTTTAATCTTCGTTGAAGAGAAGCTTCAATTCCTACCTAGCTCTGTTTGCTTGTTACGATTCGATTACATTAGCGCATATTGCTATTTTAATTTAGAAATCGGGTTCCTGTTTCAGTTTAATTTGAAGCGTTTAAATAGAGATTTCATTTGTTATTGTGAAAAATATATCGATGTATAATAAAATAAGATTTATAATGGATCTTTTTACGTGACATAAGATTTAGATACTATTTGTATCACAACCTCTTTAGAGGTTTAGGAATTGAATAGCACGTTATATAATATATAAATAAATAAACGTGGATTTTAAAAGAGAGAAAGTATATATTGGTAAAAAATGGTGGGTATAAGGCCGCAGGCATGAGGGATAAAATATGGAATACTAGGATCTGCCAGGCTTCGTGCGCATAAAAGTCGGAAATTATACCGAGGGAACATTCTCTTTCAATAAAAAGTGCTATACAGGGTAATTTTTATTATGATATAGTGTGCTAAGCTTCGTCCAAATCTGCTCAGCCATTAAGACGTGAAAAAGTACAAGAACAGAGACACTAACAGACAAATACACTATCTCAATTATAACATTAGCATAGAAGTATGGAAGATTATTAAATCTTCCATACTTCTATGCTAATGTTATAATAATAGAGCGATTTATTCCTATGAATATTAATTCATAGGAATAAATCGCTCTATTATTGTCCCCAACACCTAACACTACCTATAGTGCACCCGAATTTAAGTAAGCCATTTTGCTTTTAGAGTGCAATGGTGAGCACATTGCCAATAACTATATATTACGTAGACAGAACCGTATACAGAACCAAACATTCCCTGAAAGCCCCGAAACCGGATCAGTAAGGCAGTATGCATCTGGATTTGTAAGTGTAAATAGAACAATACGTATACGCTGCGGGCCATTGGGCACGATCGATGAGCGAGACACCATCTGATTCCCTTCCATTGAGCCCGCTGCCCGACTCGTTTCACTGTCCACAGGCCGTCGTAAATAAAATGCGTTGTTATGTACTGCTGGCATTATTTATGCGCGTTGATGTAATGTGTTGGGGTTGATCGTGTATGTGAGAGTGAAGGGGTGATGTGAACAAAGTGTTTTGTTGTCAATTGGTGGTTTGTTTGTACAAATCACAGTTTTGTTTTTCAGCTCATATCCGAAACATTTACTCCGTACATATTTTTTATTATCATTTAAGTTGAAATTCGATCTCTGCTGAAAATAGGCCTACCCCAAACGACATTCTGTTATCACCCTTTTATAAGCTTCTGTTTTCTGGATGGCTATTAACGACTATTGTCGTTCACTCATCGACGTTGACTACTAAGTATGAAATAAGACATATTACGCCAACTTCAAATAAATTGAGATACGGGCAAGAGAATTCTGATAATCTTCTGCTTGTCTTTCTAACATGATAAAGTAATTACACTACCTAAAGCTGTTTTCTCAGATACAGATATCACCATAATTTGTATCGGCGGAAACCTCACGCATCTTAGTTGCTACGCTTCTATACTTTGTAGATCTGTACATGCATGTATCGCCTATCCAATATGTCCGTCAGGGGGCGCCTCGTTTGTATAATAATAATTGGAAATCGGATTATGTCGCTTGGCGCGTCGGAATGTTTGCTTTCATCAAGTGTTCACAGCCAATTCTGCTGAGCTAACAACACGTTTTTAAATAAAAACAGTGCAACAATGTTGTAGAATGCAGCTTTGTCCTTTTTTGTTACTGAATGAGCTAGTTTAATTGATAAAATGTGAGCGGCTGAAATGCCTGAAGTTTACTCCAGCGTGTTTCGTTCCGCCTTCAAAAATTGTCACTTTTGTGAAATTATCGTTTGGGACGGTTCGTGAAATCATTTTTTGATGGTTCCACGAAATTTCTCTTTGCCGAGAATACGTAAATTGACACAAGCTGACTGTTATTCTATCATCAATCAATATAAACAGGGCGATACAAAAAATACTGATTAAAGAGTTAATTTTTATAATAAACATGAGCTGCATTCAAAGAATTTTAAATAATCACTTGCTTGAACCGGAAATTGAATCCACTGAATGTAAAAAAATAACCAGTAATTTTACAGTACTGATCGAAAGGCCCAATCATATGTATATGTTTGTATAATATAAATTAAATATGTATGTATAATATAATTATAAATTATTTGATTTAAAATAAATCAAATAATTTGATTTAATAAAGTATGCTTAACTACAACATAAAATAAAAAAATAATTTATTAAATGCTCAAAATGTCTCCCTTTTTTGTTCGATACAAATTGTAACTCTTTTAATAATTTCGCTACCTTGACTGTACGGAGCACTAGGAGACGATTTCCCGAATTTTTAGCAACGGGTAAAAACAGGATATGTGCTTACGATGTCACCGTAGTAAGTTAGTCGTATCATATTTATATTAACCTATACTGTTATTGTGCTGGGCAATAGCCTCCCACAGACATATATATATGTATATATATTACTACATACATGAATTTTTAATCATACTGTATTTATTTTATTATTATTTTCACATATGCACACAGTAGATTTGGTTTCCGTACGTCATGTCCTAGGCGCCCACTGTAAATGAGCGCCGTGACGAGGTTCCTTCACGGCACGGCATTATAATAATAATATAATAATAATAATAATAATAATTCATTTATTTGCCTGAAACATGGTGGTACAGATCTTAAAATACAACAGGTACAAGGTTCTTCATGCTCCGCCTTATATTCAGCATGCAAATTTTAATTTAACTAAATTTTGTTTCCTTTCAAAAATAAAAACAATCATTTAACTTATACAAGCAATCCTATTATAATATGCCAATTAGATAAATGCCAATAATTTAAATTAAATAACAAAATGATTAAATTAAAATAAAATGTCAATAAAATAAGTCACAAATCAAAATTAAACATTTCAGACCCAATAAAAATTCACAATAAATTAAATTAAAAATGTCAAACAAGAAAATTTAAAATAAAATGTCAATAAATTAAATTATAAATGTAAAACAAGAAAATTTAAAATAAAATGTCAATAAATTAAATTATAAATGTAAAACAACAAAAATAAAGTCAATAAATTAAATTACAAATGTCAAACAAAAAAATAAAATAATATGTCAATAAGTTAAATTAAAAATGCAAAAAAAAACTAAAAATTAAATAATTCATTTGATAATTAATTATTAAGTCCGGCAAAGTTTCTTATTCATATTATAATTAAAAAAATCCTTTACGGTGTAAAAACAATTTTCAATGAGCCATGTTTTGAGCTCTTTTTGAAAAAAATTCGCTGGCAATTCTCTAATTTGTTTAGGCAACTTATTGAATATTTTAATTGCCATACGACTCGTGTTTTTGTGGCAAAATGCTGTTCCACAGCTAGGTATCGCTAATTTTGTTGGATCCCTGGACTTTTTACCAATCTTGTATGCATTTTCGCTATCTGCTTTACTGAAAAGAGTAGGATGTTTTTTTACAAATACCCCCATTTCCAATATATACAAACAAGCTAGCATTAATAATTTATGCTCTTTTAAAATGGGTCTGCACGATTCCAATGGACCAATACCAAAAACAGCTCTCAAGCACTTTTTTTGAACAATAAAGGCCCTGTCACTGTCTGTAGAATTGCCCCATATTATTAATCCGTATCTTAACACGGATGAGACATATCCATGATAAGCCATCAGAGCGGCATTTCTTCCTACGGTTTTCCTAAGATTTTTTAGTGCAAATGCAAAGCTGTTCAGCCTGTTATATATATTCTCAATGTGTTTTTTCCAATTACAATTTTTATCAATTAATATGCCCAAAAATTTTGTACAGTCAACTTCTTCAATTGTATTACCACGACCATGATCTGAGATCAAAATATGCTGAGTGGAAGCCTTTTTGCCACAACCACGACATGCATTTCCTTTATATATATATACTCACATAGTCACTTTTGTTATTAAATTGTAACTTGTCTTTACTAACATAATTTAAGTACTACTAATACTATCGTTTAGGTTTTACTGGAAAACCTATGAATGTATGTCGTTTGGTAGCAATTAAATACGTTTTCTTTCTTTCTATATTATACATTCACACTGTTTGTTACCTTTTTAGGCCAACTTCTTTCATCCGAGGGTCTCCTGCCAGTCAGAGTCTCCAGTATGAACCAAAACACAATTAACAAGAAAATCTCCGTCCATTGACATCGTTCACAGTATCAGTTAGACTATAACGTTTAATAGCTGTACTGCGAACTAACTAGTCACTTTCACAGCAGCGGAGTACTTTGGGTAAAGAGTATACTCTCCGGCATGCGGTTTTGAACTTGACGCTGCAGCGCCGTATTACCGAATATATTGCAGTGGTAATTTACAGACTGTAATACAAGCTGTATTTTAATGTTTAATTATGACTTTTAATGTATTTAGTACTATCGAACTTCCAATGTAGAATACGGACCTCTTAATGAAACATCAGAGTAGACCATGATTAAAATCGTTGCCATATTTTTTTTTTTACAAAAGGAGACAACCAACTTCTAAACAAATTAAGTATAAAATAACTTTAATTTCGGAAGTTTCCATCGACCAATTGCAGTACTGTCCCCTAACTACTAGCAGCTTCACCATTAGCACAGCAGCATCAGATGTTGACACCCTGAAGCATATACCTGAGTAAGACATGATTATCTATACTTATAATAAATCTGTAGAGAGGTCAATTCTGTACAAGGAATATATTTTCAAAATAACTATCAGGGGTGATTAGTGATCGATACTGGTGCCAAAAATGCAATCAGTAAAATTTTTGTCTGTCTGTCTGTCTGTCTGTCTGTATGTTCGTTATAGAAACAAAAACTACTCGACCGATTTAACGAAACTTGGTGCAATTATTCTTCATACTCCTGGGCAGGTTATAGTATACTTTTCATCACGCTACAATCAATAGGAGCAGAGCAGTGAAGGAAAATGTTGGGAAAACGGGAGAAGTTACTCCATTTTTTAAGCTTCCGTCGCGTGTGTAGCCTTAATGGTTAAAGTTACATAGAAATCATGTATTACGGAAATGTTCTACATAAAATTATCTAAAAAATATCCCGGAATAGCATATGTCTATCTTTTGTCAATTTTAAACCGATCGGGCTGAGAGTTTCAAAATCGGGGGTAAAGTAACTATTCCACGCGGACGAAGTCGCTGGCAGAAGCTAGTTATGTAATAAAATCCCCATATGAGCATACAATTTTCGGTGGTTGCCCTCGATTTCTCCTGGATCCCATCATCAGATCCTGACCTGGTGAAAATGGGACGTGAACTCTATCCAACAAAAAAAAAAATTGAGATCGATCTATAATTGACGGAAATATCGATGAACATACATAAAAAAATATTTATACATATATTTAAAATATATATACATATAGTTAAGAATAGTTTTAAGCGCTTAGATAAATAGGATCAGTAGTTGTTGATATTAATCTAGTGGCGATAGTTTGTGGACCGAAGTATATACATAGTATTCTGCGTTCTACTGCCGCTCTGCTCTGAGAGGACGTAATTTATTAACTCTCTCAATAATTTTTAAAGCTTGGAACAACGTTAAATAACTCATCAACAACTTAAAATCATAAGTTCATCAAAGTCAAAAGTCGAAACGTTTATTTCAATTTGTCATCATCATTAAAAGTTATCATAAATAAGTGACTCTAGCGTCCATTCGCAAAGGTAGATTCTTATGGAGAAGAACGGACAAGAAACTCCATAGTTAATCTTTTCAAATAAATGTTTTACAATATTTGGTATACAAAAAATACTTCATATATGTGAGGACGATGCACCAAGTATACTAGTTATAGAACCAAGTATTACCAGCAAAGGTAAACTTCTAAATAAGCTCATGGTACTCACATCGAAATCAAAATCATGAAACATCATCCACTGACCACTACTCAGTGCATTCACAACGTCCTCTGTGATCCATGCACGATCCGATTCACACAAACTCATATCATCACTCTGGCTTGATTACAGCAGATACCAGAGATACGCGTTTTCGCACGGAGCTGGCTGCTTTGCAAGTTAATGACGTATTTGGCGTCGTTCTAAAGGCTACATATTCACAATGCTGGGACCTGGGCGTCCATCAGGAATCGGATTTGTGTAGGGAGCGGGTCATGCCGCCAGCGATAATGGAAAACGGATTACCGCGAACTCTCTAACTAAAGCCTGTGAGCCGTTCATGTACTCGTAGGTCGGCTATGTCTGCCGGCGGAATTTGCATTGAATCCTTTATTACTGATATTGTAGTGTCCTCTTGCTTGTTTTAACGGTTTTAGATGGTTTTATTCTGGATGTGGAAAGAGGATTAACAATTAGTTACTTCATTTAGATAAAAACGCCAGAGACTCCTCATATGTACATACGTATCAGATCTAAAAGTTTAATAAATTCCATCGCCAGTAGGAAAACTGTCCTAGACGCCCTACATACATATATGTATGTAGTATGTAGCTTAAACTGTGAGGAGTGGGTCATATGAGCGTGTCTCCTACTTATGCACAAAATACATATCTGGGTATAACCCTCCCACGCACATGTACAACCGGGTGCACTGAGGAACATAATATTATGTCGTTGGAACGCGATTTATGTCGCAACGTGTTTCTTTGAAGGGCTTAAATATGAAGTAGGTGTGGGAGAGTAAATAGGTGTCTATTTAGAGTAAAGTCGACGTAGGATATATTAAATACCTTATGAAGCTCTGTGAGACTAAAGTCGGGTGGTTTTGGAATTTGTTCGAAAGAGTCACTGCGGCCATGCAACGCGAAGGACTCCAGATGATTTCCCATACAGAAAAAAAAGGAAGTCGTTTGAGTAAAGTGATTGCTGATTGAGGGGAACTGCATTTTAGCATTTTTGATTCCAGTCTAATGTAGAGCGACTGCTTATCTGACCTCCACAGCTCAATAACCGAGTAACAACTCCTAAGAAAACCCTCGAAAGGATTGGTATCAGCTTTTATTGCTTTTAACATCCCACAGTGACACCCAGGCGCAGTAGATAACCTTTTTTTAGGATGGGAAATCATCAAAATGACTTCTTCTGTTCTGAGTGGAGCGGAAAGGAGTGTCAGACTCTTACTGACTAAAACCCATCCATGTTTCTCCAAATGCCCTTTTCGTTCCAGGGTCGCGTTGACTCTTTCGAACAAATTCTCCAACCCTGGCAGGCAGTGGTTCTGTCTACTATGCTGCCATTTCTTTGAGGCGCGCATGGACCAAAATGAGCGGTCACGTCGCCCACCCATCGCTCCTGTTCGCAGGTCCGCGCCTAGGGTAGCTGGGATTCATCCTGCGATTCCCGAGGCACGGGGCGTCTTCTTCTGTTGCAGTGGCTGGGGCGTGAGGTTTGCGCAGTATGTAATCTACGGTTTCATTGTTGCGATGCAGAAACTAATTTACATTACACATATACATAACTATATTACTTCATAGATAGCTATTAAAGTTAGTAGGAACAGCAATATAGTAAATAATAAATCGACAGTTATTTGGCTTCGCATATAATAGTTTCAGCATTAAAAATTTGTTACTGTGTACAGTCAGTTCAATGTATTTTCACGAATGTTTTTGAACTACTATTATTTCAAAAACATTCGTGAAAATGTATTGAAAACGTCATTATTTAGGAATAATTGGAAATGGTTTTATGGAGTCATACATTTTTGAATTTATTTATAGCCTAATTGACCAAGTCTTTCTTTGCAAGTGGCCAGCCATTTCATGAAGTGGTTGTTTTTAATTAATTGGAAAATACCCGCTGATCATCGTGACATTATAGGATATAGGGCTCGATCAATTAATATGTACAATTGTACATATATCAGTGTTTGTCCATATCAACAGCTACTTCGTGATATGGTCAAACATTAGTGTTCATATATTTATTTATTAATCGACTTCTAAAAAAGGAGGAGGTTCTCAATTCGGATGTTTGTATTTTTTTATTTTTTTTTTATGTTTGTTCGCGCATAACTCCGTCGCTTGTCAACCGATTTGAAAAATTCTTTTTTTGTTGGAAAGGGTATACTTTCCAAATGGTCCCATGAAAATTTTATCGAAATCAACCAACCGGTTTTCGAAAAATCTAAAAAAAATATGTACTTTGTCTACTTTGACGACCTCTTAGTTTACTCTGCAAAGGAGCTGTACGTTTTTTTTTTACACCAATGTGATTGGTTCGTTTAGGTGGGGGAGGGGAAGGGGTGTAGGTACCACTAAAAAGTGAAAAATAAAAAACTTTTTACAAAAAAATACAACCGACTTCTACACAAAAAATCAAAAAAGTGCAAAATAACTTTAATTTCGGAACTCGGTGTTTGTGGTTGCTTTTTCGTTTTTTGAACACCGACTTCCGAAATTAAAGTTATTTTGCACTTTTTTGATTTCCGACAACCGACTTCTACACAAAAAATCAAAAAAGTGCAAAATAACTTTAATTTCGGAAGTCGGTGTTCAAAAAACGAAAAAGCAACCACAAACACCGAGTTCCGAAATTAAAGTTATTTTGCACTTTTTTGATTTTTTGTGTAAAAGTCGGTTGTATTTTTTTGTAAAAAGTTTTTTTTATTTATTTATTTCACATTATTTATTTGTATAGGCACACCAACGACTTGTTCACAAATATGACGACAATGATTTATCACAAAATGAAAAAAAAAATCCTGTGTGAACTAGCCACTTACAGGCATGCACATCATTTACAGGCTAAAAAGATATCTATTATCAAAAAAAGACTTCAAACAATCATTAAAATAGTAAGAAAGTTATAAAATACAAAAGACAAAATTAATGAAGATAAATGATTGTAAACTAAAATTAATTTAAAGCTAGAATCATTGATTACATTATTATTATTAAATTTAATTAAATCATATCCTTAGTGACTAAAACTTTATATAGCAACATTGTTACATTATCCATCGTTGATGTGCTGATATCGTTTTGTTTTGATGATGCATGATGGCGACGGACCATAATTCCGATAAAAAAGCTACTAAAATTATTACACTAGCTGAAAAAAATGCTTTCTTATAAGAGGTTAGTTTAGGTTAGGTTTAAGGGAACTTAGGGCACCCCATTTATGTTCGGTTCCTTTTAACCCTACAGACAGAAGCAGGAGCCCCGACTCCGTCATCAAAGTTTGATTTGAAGTTGTTATTTCATGATGTGGCCAGAGATTAATGATCTTATATGGTGTACATAATAAAGAGTATTCTATTCTATTCTTCTTTCTTTCTTCGCTGAGAGTTTATGGTAAATAGGTACTTACATAATGAAGTTAATAAATGAATTGGGCGTAGTAGACAGCCATGTAAATCGCGGCATCAGTGGCGTTTTTAGGTACTCGGAAGGGAAAAAAATCTTGAGTGGTCTCACCACTCATGATTTTTTCTCTTTGTTTTTGGTTTTACTCACATAATAAAACTAGAGCATCATCACCTGCCTAGTCTCTTTCCTAACTATTTTGTGGGCGCCGAGCGGCTCCTAGTCCGGATTCAGCTGAATACCAGTGTTTTACGTGGAGCTGCTGCCTACCAGACCTGGGAAACCTGAACCTAATTCCATTAAGTGGGTAACCCGGTAAACGACTGCCTCAATCTACAAATGACAGCGGGAACCAACAGCTTAACATGCTTTCAGAGGCACGGAGGAGTCTGTTATGGTATGTTAAGATGGTCACCCATCCACTGACCAGATCCCGGCAAGTGTTGCTTAATCTTGAAAATCGACCCGTGCAGCCGTTATAATGTAGCCACGGACGCCTCCGTAATACAACTACAGCATTTATCTAAATATTAAACCAGAAGGAATCTAATATTCTAGGTCATACAGGACGTGTTTAATTTTTCTAGTTAAGTGTCCATTGTGCCGGTCGTTATGCGACGGCCGTCATTGTGTGCCACATAATTGTGTCATATTATATGCATCTGCCACAGCGCAATACATAGGACCAGGCCACGCTATTGCCCACTGACCACTACACAACGAGAACAGTAGGCTGCCTTTATAATTCATGAAAGTAAATAATGAACACGATAGTGCCTTATTGCTATATTGATTTTAGTTTGTCGTACGATGTTTGATTTTTGTGCATTGTATGGCAAGCCTGCAGGCGTGAGACGACTCACTTGATGTTAAGAAGTCTTTACCGCTGCCCAAAATAAAAGTTACTCAAACCACAGTTACGATGCCTACTCCTTTTTAACCTATATATAAAAGGACGTTATCAATTCGACCATACGGGTCGAATTGATAACCTCCTTTTTTGAAATCGGTTAAAAAACGATTTTAATGTAAACAATAAAGAGAGATTTTTATGCTTTTAGAGTTCCAAACGTCCTTGTGTCTGTCTGCCTGTTCATCTGTCGTAGCCAATTTTCTCAGAATTTACTGTACCGATTAAAAATTTTGTGTGTAATTTTGTCTCTCAAACCCGGTTGGATTGCGTAAATATTAAAAATATTTGAATATACGAGTACATGTCAGGTTTAGGGGATATTGAGAAATTTAAAACACAAGATAGATCCTGTTTAATTTTTTGAAACCCAATTTCTTTTAACGTTAGTTTAGTATAGATTAGAAATATTTTGCCAAACCATTATACTGGTTTGGTTATAATATTTCTAATCAATACTAATACTATAAAGAGGAAAGATTTGGTTATTTGTTTGTATTGAATAGGCTCCGAAACCACTGAAACTTTCACTGATGGGAAGCTACACTATCTTCGAGTGACATAAGCTATATGTTATCCCCATATTCCCACGGGAACTATGCGGGTGAAATAGTCAATAATTTCGTTTGAAGCTCGTCAATTTCTTTTGACAAGATTGAAGTCATGTAAGGTTTCACATTCATCATTACTAGATTCATTTAAAAAACCATGAATACAAGCATCGATTTTGAACATTGTTGTACTGCTCATTGTATGCTTGGCAAGTAGTTTGAGGGGCATGTTGATCACGGCTCTACATTATAACAGTCCTTTGGAATAATCCGATTTGCGTTTAGTGCGCATTCACACACGACAAAAAAAATACCTCCATTTTGAGAATATCACCTATATATATAAAATCTTGTTAAATCAAGCTTCAATGAACTAAAATGTACCAATGAGCCGAGACACGATGGTGTTATCTTATTTAGTTGACTGGTTCCTAAATGACCACTTTTCGGCTACATACGAGCTTCTTGTATAAAATTGTCTGGTAGCAAATCAGATGGCAGGAAGTGCTTGAAAAATTCGTTACTTATTTAACAGGTTACTCTCAAGTTATTCGCTTCGTTTGTATTTAATAGGTTACTAAAAATACAAACGAAGCGAAATATTAAAGTAAAAACTTTTTAAAAACGAGTTTTTACTTGTAAATGATCTGTTTGTGCCTCATTGTTTTAATAGTTTTAAGGTGATTTTTGTTTCTAAATGAAACCAATTAAAAAATGTATATTAATTCAATATACATTTGTTTATGACAATGAACGCATTTTTTTATTTTTTCTTTGTTGACAATGTTGAGTCAAAGATCAGAACAAAGACTCGAGTAAACATAAATTTATGAGTATTAGTCAGGAGAATTGACTTGATAACACATGATTTCGTACAATGATTGTTTACCAAATCAGATATTTAAGAAAAAAAAAAATATTAATTCAGCCATGACGCAACACCAAATGTGTCCCGAGCCTTGCTCACCAATAAATGTTTCAATCGGAATACCATTTACGAGCACTTTAGACTTAGTGCTGCGGAATAGTGTGAGTTCTATTTAGAATTGAACTTAATGTAATTAATGACTTAGTTACGCTCTGCTGGGTGTTTGATTAATAGTCGAAAATATCCCTATATCAAAGAAAAAAAGAAAATGCGTCTATTGGCGATACACATACATATTTGCATTTTTTTCATGATTGTAGACAATGTGGTAAAGACAAGGAATTAAAAATTAAAAATTGACCTAAGTTAAATTATATCGATTGGCTCGAAATTTCCGCATTTTTTTAAAGTGAAATTATACTGCTGGCCATGACGCAACACCAAATGTACCCCCTTCCTTACTTACCAATAAATGTTTCAATCGGAATACCATTTACGAGCACTTTATACTTAGTTCTGCGGAATAATGTGCGTTCTGTTAAGTGTTGAACGGAATGTAATGAATGACTTGGTTATGCTCCGTTGGCTATTTGATTAATAGAGACAAAAATAGAAGTAGAATGTCGATTAGGTCATTTGGATTCTAAATAAAAGTTTTTTTTTTCTGAATCTCATATTTATTTATTTAACACTTTATGCACACACGTACAGAGACGGAGTTAATGCTTCATGCACCATTTTTATATTAGCCTATAGTGTTCCACTGCTGGGCAGAGACCTCCTCACAACCTTTCTATTTTTCCGTTATGTTGCCTTCTCCGACCAATTCAGTCATGAACGTTTGTAAGTCATCTCGCCAGCACTGTAATTAATATTTACCCAATTAAAGAAACATCCTTAGGTACCGCATACCAAATTCTTTCGTAAAAAAAACATACTCATCTATACTTATAATAAATCTGTAGAGATGTCAATTCTGTACAGGGAATATATTTTCAAAATAACTATCAGGGGGTGATTAGTGATCGATACTGGTGCCAAAAATGCAATCAGTAAAATTTTTGTCTGTCGTCTGTCTGTCTGTCTGTCTGTCTGTCTGTCTGTATGTTCTTTATAGAAACAAAAACTACTCGACCGATTTTAACGAAACTTGGTGCAATTATTCTTCATACTCCTGGGCAGGTTATAGTATACTTTTCATCACGCTACAATCAATAGGAGCAGAGCAGTGAAGGGAAATGTTAGGAAAACGGGAGAAGTTACTCCATCTTTTAAGCTTTCGTCGCGTGTGTAGCCTTAATGGTTAAAGTTACATAGAAATAATGTATGACGGAAATGTTCTACATAAAATTATCTAAAAAATATCCCACAACAGCATATGTCTTCAACAATCAATCAACAATCTTTTATGGTTGACTCACAAATCGGGGGTAAAGTAACTATTCCACGCGGACGAAGTCGCTGGCAGAAGCTAGTATAACTATAAAAGTTTTAAGTAATTTGCTTAGATAAGGGGATATGTAGAGTGCTCAATTAAGTATAATTACCTCATACGCATAATATATGTTCGTACGTCGCTTTGTCAGCTTAACTCTCCTACTTGAATATTATTATCATAAAAAAGGTACACGTCCACACTAATAGCTGTATCATGTGATAAAGTTGCCCAAACAACTTTGACCTGTAACTCAAGCATATAAAGAAGAAAATTCTAGTTTACTTAATATGAATTTGTGTGTTTTCCTGCAGGGGTCTGTACTAGATATCAAGAGTGGTCTCGCTACGCCACATTATGTCATAATTAGAAGAAATTGCGACGGTATTACAGTGGGAGCGCTAAGAGGATTCAAAACTCTCTTTAGTATAAGGTATGTGGTTGATATAAGCGTGGGAGCATGGAGGGATATTATAAAGCTGTGTTTAATTTTAGAATTTATCTGAAGAGCATGTTTACAAGTTCGTAGATGTTGCCTCGTCGTCTGCCAACTCACGTTTATAAGTACTAAATACCTAATAAGTAACTGTTATTGACGTTAAAATACTGCTTGACTGGCGCTCAAAGCCGTAAACTTCTAAAAAGCTCATCTCGAACTTTGCTTAATCTATACTTATAATAAATCTGTAGAGAGGTCAATTCTGTACAAGGAATATATTTTCAAAATAACTATCAGGGGGTGATTAGTGATCGATACTGGTGCCAAAAATGCAATCAGTAAAATTTTTGTCTGTCTGTCTTTCTGTCTGTCTGTCTGTCTGTCTGTCTGTATGTTCTTTATAGAAACAAAAACTACTCGACCGATTTTAACGAAACTTGGTGCAATTATTCTTCATACTCCTGGGCAGGTTATAGTATACTTTTCATCACGCTACAATCAATAGGAGCAGAGCAGTGAAGGAAAATGTTGGGAAAACGGAAGAAGTTACTCCATTTTTTAAGCTTCCGTCGCGTGTGTAGCCTTAATGGTTAAAGTTACATAGAAATCATGTATTACGGAAATTTTCTACATAAAATTATCTAAAAAATATCCTGAAACAGCATGTCTATCTTTTGTCAATTTTAAACCGGTCGGGCTGAGAGTAGTAGTCGGGGGTAAAGTAACTATTCCACGCGGACGAAGTCGCTGGCAGAAGCTAGTGAAATAATATATTAATAATCGAGCTATCGAATACAACCAAAAACACTCAGTAAAGTATAGTTGAAGTTTTCAAAGTGCTATAAACATGCGGGTCACGATTTTTAACGGGCATTGTATTATTTGGTGGGTGTGCTGTTAGGTTAGTACATAAATCGTGTAATGGGTGGTATAAGCTAGCAAGTTGCCAAATAATTCACACGCAAAGTGCTATAATAGGCTGGGGGAACGGGCATAAACAATAAAATGCTATAAAAATTCACAGGGAAAGTGATTTTACCGTTACAACGAGCAAAAGCTTTTTAGGGACCACATTATGATAATAAACGTTCCTTTAATTTTGCATGGTTAGCGTTTAGAGGCCACATTACGGATCGATTTCATTGTTAACGCTAATTTTGTGGCTCCCGGACGTGTATTATATGCGATATTTTCACTTGCGACTCGCGTCATAAAATTTTAATGATGCATTGCACCATTATCGCCTGAATATGTTGGAAAAGGATTTTATAATGAGCTCGCTTTTCATACATATTTTGCTGCATAATTACATATATCACTGTGTATTAAGTATTTTAGAATTAACAATTATTATTTACGTTGTAAAAATATATTATTCCCAAAAAACTCCACCAATAAATTCTTCAATTTAAACACGACGGTCGTGCGAATTTCCACGAATATAAAACACTATTCTTATTGGTGCCCAGGGACTCTTCGGTACCGCAGACCCGTCGAGTTCTCATTGTATTGCCACGTCTTATCTATTAGCATAATTGCCTCAATAGACTCCGAGGCCCGAAATGCCTGTATTGTTAGAACTAAAAAAGCAGCATGTAATATTGCTTTGTTTTAGATTTTTTTGTTCTAGTTTACCTGCGGATTTGACCTTATGGTATGTTGATAAACAGTCTCTCTACTCTTTCCTCTCAAGAATCTTTGGTTATGTCTGTTTTTCGGTTAAGCGGCTTAGGCCCACTTGCAAAAAGTTATATTTTTAGCTACAAATTGTTTTTAACTTTGGGCCATTATATATGATTTTATAAATTGTTAGCAAATAAGTCTGAGTTGACGGATAAAACTGGTTTGCGCAGCGAGCCTTAGGCTTCAAAACAGAACAAACAGACAGACAAAGAGACAAATTTATTTTTGCATTTATATTATTAGTATGGATGTGTTAACATTAGGTAGAAAGCCCCAGCGAATACAGCGTTCATTATGCTGTGTTATAGTTTTACTAATGGGCTAGTTGATTGTACCGAATGTCGTTAAAACAACCACTTTATTGCACTCTCCGGAATTACAGTATTTTCATACATAATTCGCTTCAGTTACTTGTGTTGTAGCTTTTAATAAATAATAACACATTCTGCGGATATGCTTTTGGAATTATATGTTGATTTTAGAAATTTTAATTAGAGCATGTTCTGTATTAAAAGACTAAGAAGTTATCAAAGACTAGCAGCGCCCCGCGGTTTCAGCCGCGTAGTTCGCGTTCCCGTTGGAATATGGGGATAAAATATGGCCTATGTCACCCGGGGATAGTGTAGCTTCCCAACAATGAAAGAATTTTTGAAATCGGTAATATTAGTATAGATGAACCTAAAGTCATGGTCTATAATATATCTATAGGTATATTATTATTTTATAAACACAATAGAAAAGCTTTACAACGGCGAGCTTAACACAGAATTGGATTTTCTTACAGTACTCTTCAGACTTCTTCTTTTACGGTACACATTTGCAGATTAAATATATATAAATACATAAGTTCAGAACAAAATTAATAATTAATACCTTCTAAATATTAGCAAGCTTTCAAGTCGCAGTCATAATCTGTCAAACACATATCTAATTTCCCTACATTGTTTGTCGCTGGTATGATATTGCGATTTAAGTTTGCACGGTTTTTAAGTTCGAGAATTGGCCTTCAGCTATTTGAAAATCTTAAAATGAAGTTCTTAACATCATCGAAATATTTAACTTCGAGACTTCTAAGCATTTACTAGAGGTACAATGCAAACACACACACACGTATACTTGTGTGCGTAAAGTATAATATAATCACTACATAGTATAAAACAAAGTCGCTTCCCGCTGTCTGTCCCTATGTATGCTTAAATCTTTAAAACTACGAAACGGATTTCAATGCGGTTTTTTTAATAGATAGAGTGATTAAAGAGGAAGGTTTATATGTATAATACATGCATATTATAGTAGAGGAAACATTAGTATCTACATTGAAGCCGGGGCGGGTCGCTAGTAATAAATAAAACACTATCACAGCTGCTATGTTACGCAATAAAACGTTCAGTCACCTCAAACTGTAAGAGTACCCTACTGCAATAAGCAGTCCTGCCCGTTGACCTTAATAACCTGCCCAACCTGGCTGAGATGACAAACGGTGACACACGTTCAGGTGGTTATTAGATTCTGCGTCGACACCCGACACGTTGCATGGATTTGAAATTGTCGCCTTATACTGAAAGGAGGATTATCACAAGGAGTTCTGTCGTCTTATGTGCTGAGATGGCTACCTATTTTTATTATATTTTATTTATTTGCTAAAATATATTATAAGGTATATAAAGGCTGTTATTTCAAGTCGTTTCTTTCACCGCGATTCATTTAATTGACAGTTTTAGCTAGTTATTATTTATGGTCATTAACTGAAGGTTAAAATAACCCATTGCTGACAGAGTCGAGCAGAGGTCATTCTAGGTTAATTTTAATGACCTCTACTCGACTCTGTAGGAATATGGGACAAAATAGCTAGTTTGAATACATATATAATAACATAGAGATTATGCCAAGGAGTGTTACTTCTAAATACGTTAACCACTTTTATTGAATTGGAAAATTTACATTGCGTGTAAATGTACAACAAATCTCATTTTCTACATTTCACAAAAAAATGGTTTCTGAAATAACAGTTTTTATAATTTTCTTGCTATGGAAACGTCCTTGACTATAAATTAATGTAGTTTGTTTCAGTTGTAATAGAAACCTATGTACCTACCTCCATTGTAAACAGGGTCAGAGTTCATGTATGGTGACGTATTCAGAGTTTATAATTCTACTATTCATATTATATAGGGTCCATTTTTTAAATTTAAAAGTGTATTATGGTGTATCTATAATTTAAACATACTGCTCTGGCTAACTTGGTAAGCGTATGCATGATAGCACATTAAAAAAAATATTGGACAAGTTTATACGAAGAAATAAGAGATTTTTTTAAACGTATTTTTTTTTAAACATATAAAAGCATTGGTTATATTTAATGTTAAAGCAGATTATTTATCATCTCGTTAAATCTCGCCGGTACTCCTTGAATCTGGAGGAGAAAAAATTTAGATAAAGCACACAAAGTTGGCTTTGTGTATTTGCACCGAAATGTTGACGCTCCTTGCGGATTATAAGGATTTACTGTTCTGCCACGGAAAAGTATTGCGGCGGAACAAAGGGTATATTTTAATAAAAAACTTAGTAATGCCCTGCATAAATAACGCTTTAAGGAAGACAAAATAGGTTATTCAAATAAAAAAATAAATAAATATATAATTAAAACAACAAAGAAATGATCTTTATTCGAGCGTCAAAACTTAAGTAACCTCATACATAAATCTCATTCTATCTTCAAACTCACAGTAAAATTATACACCTGTGCATAATAACCCAGTTTAATACAAGAACAGCTTAATATGCTAGTGAGGTAGTCCAAAAATTATTCTCATTAGCTTATCTCACCAGCGGAATTTTGAATTTAGTCTTATCTTAAACGACAGGGCTAAACAGGCGCGCTACGCCGGCGCTACGGCGTAGCTATCTGCTACGGCGTAGCTATTCAGCTACGAGAAGGTTAGTGAGTACGTGCCCCCGTTGTTGAGCATGCTTCACATTGAAAGTGTTTTGTACGAAAAAGATTTCTTATTTATCTTCTAAGGCATCTTAAATTGAATGTGGTGTATTTATTTAAATAAAGTTATAACAGAAAAGGGTGTTATTAATCTAAGTAAATACAAACAGCGTTGATAAATCGCTGTTCTATGACAAATCAAAACTCAAAAAAAAAGAACTTAATTATTGTTCACACGAAATTTATGATATTATTTTCTGTTCGCAAATTAGTTGAGATATTTTTTTTCTTGGAAAAATATTATAAAGCTTGCTGATTACGGCTATTAAGGCGGGAACCTTGATACAGTTTCGAAATTAGGATATTCTCATTTGTGTTGTGGATTTTTGGAATTTGTTTAACTTTGCACCAACATTTCTGATGAAGATGGATTTAAATGTAAATGAAGATGGATTTCTGTTAAATTAGAATAGTATAATAATAATTATGCGTAGAATGGTAAACCAAGAGAAACTCGCATGAATACTGTACCATAATTATTCTGGGGCACATTATTCACGTTTCCATTATATCTAGTTATCTAGCCGATTTTAAAAGAAAATATTATTGAACATTTCTTTGTTTATTCAACATCATATTTGTAACAACGGCTTACGAAACAACAACTATTTCGAGGCGCCCTTTGGCAAAATAATCTAGATAGAAAGGTCAGATTTTACTATCTGTACTTGTTGTAAATAGCTTCTACTTGGACTTGAGTATACACATAGTTGTAAAGGCTAATATACACTACAGCTTTTACTTTCATTTTTGCCTCATTTCACTTGGTTTATTTCGTTCTGCAACTGGTAATAGTCCAAAAAGTCACTTACTGATTTGGTACACACGGTGCCACGAATGGAGAGAGATGGTAAGTCAAGCAGAAGCTTCAAACAACATACCGAGGGCCACGACAAAAAAATAAGTCGTGCTATCATATAACTGCTACAAAATCGGTCTAAATGAAAGCCTGTCATGTTCGTCGATGTTTGCTTCTACAAACATCCCTGGCGCATTGCAGTACCGGGGCAAGTTGTATGGGTTATTGCATCGGTATATGACAGTATAATTTTCTTAAGAAACCCGATATTAGCAAAATTAACCAAGCATAATTTGTACGGCAGCAAAAATAATCACAACGCCATCTAGACGGCTAGCAGTGTACTAGTAACGAAAACCTGCATCGCGGTATCAGAGTTTTCCATGCGATTAAAACATGTACAACATTTTAACGAAATCGATATATTTGCCCTGTCGAATCAAAAATTTAAAAAACAAATTGTTAAGCGTCTTGCTCAAAATGTTTCATTATTATGTATCGTTTAAGTACCTACTTATAAACTATTCGATTTTAAGGTAGCGAAAAAAATTGTATTGTAGTCTAATACT
The DNA here is from genome assembly GCA_905332915.2 of Hecatera dysodea. Lineage (NCBI taxonomy): Eukaryota > Metazoa > Arthropoda > Insecta > Lepidoptera > Noctuidae > Hecatera > Hecatera dysodea. The sequence continues at coordinate 7,972,089 of HG995295.1, forward strand.
GATTGTTATTCACTCTTACAAAAACTGTATCAAATGTTAGCTTGCAACATTGAACGAAGTGGATTGTACATTTACCTATAACATAATGTTTTCTGTCTTTATAATATACAATGTACGATTGTTTGTTTCTCAAATAAAAAAAAAAACAGCCCTGACATCAACTATCGGACAGTTGCCCACCGGACACAACAACCGTCTGAAGATCCTCTCTTTTCAATGGGGGTTTGCGGGACTTTACTCTCTGTACCGCATATCTCTATAGGTATGTTCAGCAGTGAAAGTCTTTCGGCGGAAATAATGATGATGATGACATAAAACATCTTAATCACACCTCCGCAGCTCCGGTGCAACACTGTCACTTTTGCAATATTTTGAAATGAACTAAATATAACTTAAGTTTTCTGAAGTACTTCTGCACTTGACGCAATAATGACACTGATTTATATAGTACTTATAGTTTCAACATTATGTAGCAAGTGTCATTACGGTTTGTATGGTGTCTTAAGCCACGCCGTTGATTGTTGGATTTGTGCAATGTCGCGGAATACGCTGAACAACGACGGATTCTTGCTCGGATACGACGCACAAACTAGATTTATATTTCAAGTAGTTGAAAAATTACTACTTTTATTTCCATTGTTATTATTTTGTCACTGGTTGTCTTTGTCAGTGCCGGATGTCACGCCATAGACAAATGTTAAACTGTGTTCTGTGTTGTCTAAAGTTTGACAAGAGACTCATGGTAGTTGATGTCCGGTCTTTACACAGCCCTTAGTTTTAGTTGATAGTTTATTTTGATTTAAGTGTGTTACTTGTGCTTTTCCAATCGTTTTTTATAATGCGCACAGCAAAGGAGTGGAACTCTGCCTGCGTCTGTGTTTACAAACGCAATCAACCCTGATCTCTTCAAAGTTAGAGTGAACAGGCTTCTTCTGGGTAAGCTCATTCCATCGTCGACTTTGTCTCTGTCACTTGCGACCTAGTCTAGAGTCAAGAGCATATTTATCTTACAATAAAAAAAAAAGTAATTTCTGGCGGAATAAACGTGTTTTCTTTCTTTCTTTTAATCTTTACATGCGCCAACTGAAAATGAGCGTTTTTGCAAAAGTCAGTATTGCAGCGGAGGTGCGGTATGTAGACTCGAATAAGCTATTTAGTATACCTATACTTATACGATATAGACAACAAATTGCGACTATTAGAAGCAACGTTGTGAGTATGATGGTAAGTCGTCAAATCATTCTGTCAGACTAAACTGTTACAGGTTTATTCGTTCAGTTTTTCCTCTCCATACTAGACAGGCCTAACCGAGGCCGCCATTACCGACGTATCAGTTGAGTGAAGTAAGTTGTAACTTACTGTAACTTGTAGCAGAACTGCGAGGTTAAGTTCCCGAGAGCTCGGGTCTATGTTGAGTGTCTTCACTTTCACTTGATGAGTCGTGCCGGATATATTGTGTTTCTCCGGTTATATTATGTACCTATTAGTATGTGTATTTGTTGTTCATATCAAAGAATATTGCTAAAATGGTGAGTGTCAAACTCATCACACATATTGACAAAGTTATTTATACATTTTTATAAAACTAAAGATAGTATTTCTCTAGTCTTATTATGAGTTTTGAATTAATTCGAAATTGTTGTCGTAAACGTCGATTTGTACTAAAACTGTATAAGCGTCGTTTTGTGATATTAACTAAAAACCTTTATTAACACTGCTACTAATGAAAAAACACATTAGTTAGGCAAAAGGAGCGGATCATCAAACGTTCAAATTCCAGTCGCAATATCATCTCAGCAATGTGTCGAGGAAAACTTGTCCAAATGAGGGGAAATTTGAATTGTTTTTGACAGCTTGCGAATATGATGCTAATACTCCATAAAATAAAAATACGAGAATTGACCCTATCATATTTTACAAACTTTATATTTTTAAGTGAACTCTAGTATTCTAAGCCTTTACCCTGCGTAACCTTGAATTCAATATAAAATTAAGATGATATCAATTCGATTCCTACAATGATAGAACACGTTTCATACACGAAAATATCCTCGAGCTTAAAGTCTACATCTACATATATATCTAACAATAAAATTACCTATAATTTACGATAGATACGTCATGAACTGTTCAATCGAACCAACTACGATCGAATTTATCGCACGAGTTCGTGCGTTTACGACGCGACGTTACGACACTGATACAATCTGTGGTTACCGCCCCACGTACGACATCCCACGAGCACGACACCGCACGACACAGGGACTTGTTCAAATGTATTGTCACGTTCATTTCTTTGTCGGACGGATTATTGGGTGTCGGGAAATGCATTGTCTGAGATTACCGCGTCGGAAACTTAACTTAATCTATTGTAATCCTTAGTGTGCAACGATTTATGCTGGCTGTAGGTGTGTTTCGCTGCTTTTTTGTTTTAGCACTATGTTATAAACAAAATTTATAAGCAGAAAATATAAAGAACCTCACAAAGAGTTTCTTACTATAGTTGAAAATTATAAATGCAAAGCTAACTTGAAAAGACGACTACGGTTTTAAAAAGTAACATTTTCAATTAACAGTGTTACTAAAGTACACGTTACGTCCGCCAACTGTAAATCCACACAGCAAGACGGTATTAGCCACTGGGTTTTTTCTAAGGCACGTTTCACTCACGTGTTTACTTGGAAAGCAAAGCTAGATTTTATCTGTGGAACTCGCCACTTGCGCTCGCAAGCCGCGTCCTGATAAAAAACCTCTTTCACGTTCAACCTCAACTCAATGGGATATTCTTGTACAAGAGACTATTCTGTACATATTTTATACGTATTTTATGGAACTTTTTCCGCACAATAGCGCAGTTAAAACGCTGATTTCATTATCCATTATTAAGCCTCAATTTGTTGAGATTGCGCGCGGTTAACTGGATTGTTCAGCTGTAATTGTCACCTTATGTTGCCTTTATGATAATAGTATTTGCATTTTAATATCTGCGTTAAGGGCCGTAATAACTATTTTTAATTAAGTCAACTTGAAAGATTTTCGACCTGTAATGTATGGATTCGCTGATATGTATTCAAATATAACTCACTTAAAGAACGACTCAGTATCTTAAGACCATTTCTCCCATTACTTATTCTCCCCTCATCATAACTAAAACAAACACAATAAAGTCAACAATCTAAATCACAGTCCCGCATCAAAAACACTTTCGCATCGCAGTTACTTTTTCAGTATCGTAAATCTCAAGATTATATCACATCTAACCTACTTAGCGGTATTCATCGTGTGTAGGATTTTGTTTGCGGTTGGGAGGGACTGGCACTCAGCGACCGCCCGCGATAAAAGCGCCTTTGTGCCAGCCGTGCCAGCCCTGTATGGGGCCACGAGCCGCGAGCCACGGAATAACTATTTCAATGCAAGATTGCGCCCCGGAAAATAGTCGGCGTGCGGATTTTGAATACACATCGGATCTTGGTACTAAGTAGGAGGCGGATTTGGGGTGTATTTTAGGTGTTCTTGGTTTATTGTTTGTCAAAGAAAAGGTTTTTTATTCTTTTTAAAGTGTTGTGTGAGATCTTATTAACTGTGCTTATTTATTTGCATATGTCTCGTCGTTTGTGTTGTGGTTGCAAACGCCACTGCTGTGTTCGTGAGGTCTATGGTCCGATTCTTTGTAATTTCTAGCGTTATTTATAAGAATGTTCAGCTGTCTCCCGGAAATTTGAACTATTCTCGGTAAATGGCAATGTTGCCTCCTACTTTATTGGACTTGATAAAGCTGGTTCCCCAGTTAATGGATTGTGGAGGTTTGGTAGGTAGCCGCTTCACGTAAAATACTGGTTTTCAGCTGATTCCACATACCACTCTCTCTGTGAATGTCAACGTCTTTCTGTGAATTCGGAGAAAAGGGACTACAAATGTAATTAACTTCATTTCCAAGTCCTCTTGAGAATATGAAGTAATAAAATGCAATTAAATCAAGTTTTAAATTCAAAACAATACAAGCTTCAGCCATAGTGACTACACAACACAAAAACGTTTCAAACAAACCGTTTTCTTAGTAATTTGCGGCACTTGCACATATTGCTCGTTTGTAAGGCGTGGCACACAGCGCTATCCGAGGAATTCTCTTGTTGTAACTACTAGTCAAGACTCTGACAAGGCTCCATCGACGTGCTTTATTAAATTGAACCCTGCTCGAAACCAGAGTTGTAACGAAAATGCGGAACTTTCGCACGGAATCTTAATTCAGGATTTGCCTTCGAAAGTTATAAGCATAATCAGCCTTTTAATGTTTCCACTGCTGGGACTCAGGCCTCCTCTCTAGGAGAGGGAATGGCCGTAATTCATCACGCGGGCCCAGTGCGGGTTGGTGAATGTCACATGTCCTCGAATTCGAAAGTTATAATGGGGGTGTAATAAAGAAAATAGGCTCCAACTAGACTTAGACTCGTAATGTGGTCGAGATATGACTGCGGTTACAAATTTATAGCTCCCATATTACTGCTGAGGCTTAGTACCAAGTAACCAACTGTGAAGTGGGGTCACATTATAATATGAACCACTATGAAGTCGCCTAGAAGGTGCCAAAACTACAAAACTTATTTGAAACTAGCACTGATCGCGGCTCCGCCCGCGTGAGTATCGAAAATTATCCTAAGGGAATATACTCCCAGGACAAAAAGTATCCTATGGTTTATCCCAGACTACAATCTACCTCTGTGCCAAATTTCATCAATATCCACTCAGTAGTTTTTGCGTGAAAGAGTAACAAAAAATGGTTAAATATCATTCTTTCTAGAGGAAAACCAAAGTTAAGGCTGAACAATCGCCAAGCTTATGAGGCAGTGGGCAGGGCACAATGATCGTTGTATTGATAGTCGAAGAGGTTGAAAGTTTTTGGAGTGGCGACCGCGTACCGGAAGACGCGGCTTTGAAAGGCCTGCCACTAGGTAAACCGATGACCTGATGCTGGCGGTTGGAATCCGCTTGATGGAAGACGCACAGGACCGGTCGATGTGGCACTTGAGGGTGGGCCTATATCCAGCAGGGACGTCTCTCGGCTAGAATAAATTCTTATTGTTCTCACCACCCCTTTCGTTCGCGTATCATCCGCGTCTACGAAGGTCAAGGTCGACTCCTCCTCCTTCACTTCGATGGCCAACCCTATTCGAAATGTTATTTCCGGCGAAGATATTGAAAACGGCATTTGCAGTTTAATTTGAGTGTATTCAATTCCCGGCAGTAGTCAGTAGGTATTCTATCGAGTTGTGAATCTTAAATGGAATGAGGTGTTCTGTAATATGAATAGAAAATGATTCATTTCGTTCGGTAGTGCTTGGAGTGAATATTTCAAGGATTCGTAGTGTAGGTATCTATTTCTTTGTGTATTGAACTATTATATTAACTCTCTGGAAGTTTCTTAATAGAACGGTGAAAACGATTCTGTTCAATGAAAATGAAAGAAAGAAAAGAAAGAAAGAAAAAGCGTTTATTTACCACAAAATAAACGACAGCAATTGTTCTAAACTAAACCGTAAACTATAGTGTTAGTAGGTACATCTTAATTTATGTTAGTCAAGATAACTTATAAACTAATACAAAAAAAAAAGAAAAAACAATGCATGTCGTGGTTGTGGCAAAGAGGCTTCCACTCAGCATAATGCTGTGCCGTGGGATACCCACCGCACGGCGCTGGTTTTCAGTGGTCGCCTTAGAGGACATGACGTACGGAAATCAATAGGATAGGATAAATACGGAAAAGTAAACACATAATAAAAATAGAAATACCCACAAATTGCTATCATATTTATTTCTTGCCCTGTTCTGCCCCCCCCCCCCCCCACGCCCCACCCGCACCCGCATGCGCACAGCGTTCAGAGCCTTATTATTAAAACCTACGCGACTCGGCTATGTCGCGTCGAACAATTGCGTGCGCGCTGCGCGCCGTCTGGTCTGGGGACCGTCGCGGCGCCAGTGCGCCGGCGGCGGCGCGCGCCGGCCGGCGCACTATGACGTCAGGCGGCGCCCGAGTCCCGCATAATCATTTGCCATGGGATTGGGTTGTGGTATGCTGATGTTTGACAAGAACAACAAGGAGGGAAAAAGAAAGATTGGTGACCGTGAAAAAACTCCCAGTGATCTCTGTCCGTGTGATTGCAATGCCGCGAGCGTGCCGCCTCGAACCGCTTGGATACGATTATGCCAATGGATTATGAACCTTATGTAAAATCTCATTTCAATATTAGTTACCGTGCGCGCATGATTGGCTTTAGAAGCTAATACCAAGTAAGATAGAGAAGGTAGAAGCAGCGTTGGATGGCCTCGCTTTTTTCCGCTCTTGGCGGAGTGGAGGGGAGTATCAGACTCTTACTGACTAAAATCCACCCGTGTTCTTTCTAGTGCCCTTTGCGATTATGGGACGCGGTGACTCTTTCGAACAAATTCTGCAACCCTAGTAGGCACCGACCCTATGGGGGCCCGTTTTCTTTGCTGACAGCTCCTTGAAGCGCGCGTGGAACACGACGCCCCGTTGCGTCGACGTGGGCCTGGTTGCTATCCACCACTCACCCACCATAGCTCGCCTTCCGTAGGCCCACGCCTACGGTGGCCAGGAATCGCCCTACGTTTCCCGACGCCCGGGGCGTCTTTTTCTGTTGCGGCGGCTGGAGCGTGAGGTTTCATTCTCCCGCAAGCGGTCTGCCTCCTCCTTCGCAAGCATTACTGCTTCGCAGAAGGAGGTGACCGCTTCCCATGCCTCCTCGTTCCGGACCATGGATTGAACCAGGGCCGGACGCGAGAGGTCACCGCTGCCGATCGCTTCGACGAGGACACGGTGTTGCTCCATCCAAGCAGGACAGACCTCCACCGCATGCTCCACCGTGTCCTCCGGGCTATCCACACAGTGTTGTGGATGGACCGACGAGATGATGAAGGTCGCGGGATCACACTGTACAGGTCGACATGGCGACACTTGAGGAAAATCCATGTCCACTGTTGAATATCTTTTGGTTGAAATGAGGATTATGATGATGTAGCAAAAAACTGCAGAGTTTTTTGCTACATCATCATAATCCTCATTTAGTACCAAGTAGAGTTTCTTACAAAGAATTTTAGTTTTATTTTGTAATAGAAAGACGTTTTATTTTGTAATAGAAAGACCGCGCACTCCAGATCGCTACATACTGGGCGGACATAATTTATATAAGTAAATCGTCGACTCGAGAATAAGAAAGACAGAAGAAGACAGGGTTCATAAACTAGAGTGTATGTGAGTTTTGATGTTTGTGAACGCACCCAGGATATAGAAGTAAATGGAACAACGATTTAAAAAAAAGAGTACTCTTTTTACCTACTTTAAAGAACGCTTTCTTTAATTCTACATTGCAGCAACTTGTAGCCTCAAGTATTACTAAATTTTACCTAACATTTGAAGGTTTTTTCCCATGAATGAGAAAATGTTTCCCTTCCACTAGAGGTGTAACAACTAGCACGGCGCGCAGGGTGCACTCCAGATTGCGGGGTTGAATTTCCAACGAATTCCATTTGAATTTCAACCCGGATGCATGGAGCGGTAAGCATTCACCACGTTGCATGACTGACACTCAAATAAAAGTGTATTTGTTAACTCCCAACGGCTGAATAAAAGACAAAACGCATTTGAACTAGTTTTTGTCGAGTTCAGATACATTTTTTTGTTATGTAGGTAGGTCGTAGTGGGTATTTAGTCATGGTTGTGTTTTTTTTTGTATCCTTCAAAGAGCCAACTGTTAACTAAAACAGCTATGCGTAAAGTCTCAAGAACACGATCTGATGATAGAGCTAGTAGAGTTTTCATTTGTTCACAAATTATGTTTTTTGCAATCCAAAAACCCAGCTGAATGTCCAAGGCATTGAAATAAAAATCACTCCACCCACCCATAAAAACTCACAATAAAATCCGAACCGTGTCGGACACCATTTTTTCGCAAGGTGAAACTAAAAAGGTGCTTAGTTAACCGTAATGTATGCTGCGTGTAAACTCAATGATAAATGCTTGATACGCGCACGGCTCGCTGTGCGGTACACGGATCGGCTTTTAGCGGGCCTGTCCACCTGCGCCCTTATTCTGAATACCCACTGCCATTTTATATTCAAGCCGCATCCCACAAAAGTACCAACGTACTCATCATACCATTTTGATGTTCAACGAATTGAAAGAGGCCTTTCATTTTGATTATGTTAACATTATTTATTCGAGAAACGTCGTCAGTTCGAAGATGAAGTTACAATACAATAATTGTCTCTTTTCGTATCGGTTACATGAATTTTGGTATTCAGAAAAGTTGTATAATGTTACTCGAGACATTAACATATTAACATGACGAATGTTTATTAAAATATTGCCTTGTTCGCGTGGCGCCTTTGGTTACGAAACAAGGCAGGCTAGAACTTCATGTAAATCTAATAACATAATATGAGACGTGGTAACACAGTGCGGCGGTAATGTAGTAAAAGTTTATAACAATGGCAGATTGCTACTGCGTGGAGGGTAATGTATGTAGTTCGTCCACCAGCGCGGCGGCTGGAGAGTGTGCTGCCATGTTCTTTTTATTGTTAGAAAAAGGTTCCATGTGGCATACAATAATAACTTTTAAAATTAAGGTGACATAGTTTTCATCACTGTGATAACACTAAAGAGATGTTATTTGTTTCTTGTTCAGGTACCTACCGACATTTTTTTTATTATTTTTTATTTATTTAAAATTACGTAAACAACACGTCAACATCTATAACGCTATGCGATGTTACTGCCACTAAGATACACATACATCTAATAAAGTAAAAAACAAATACATTATTTTAAACATGATTTAACAAAGATCAATAAAATTAAAAAAAAACTATATTGGGGTCGGCTTCCAGTCATACCGGATTCAGCTGAATACCAGTATTTAACGTGGAGCGGCTGCCTACCAGACCTCCACAACCCATTAACTGGGCAACATGGTACTTCTTGGCATGACTGGAGTCAGATTTATTAGCTTCTGACAGTTCGTAACGACTGCCAAAGATCTACAAATGACAGCTGGGACCAACGGCTTAATAAACAACGGCTATATGTTAAAATGGTCACCCATCTACAGACCAACCTTGGCAAACGTTGCTTAATCTTGAAGATTGACCCGTGCGGCTCTTATTCTTTAGCCACGAGAACCCTTCTGTTATTAAAAATATTCACATTGTCAATTGGCTTTCAAGTTTTTTTATTTTTTTTTTATTGAAAGTATATTCTAAGTTTGCGACTAGTGCGTTTGTGTAATAATTATAAGAAATGGCCTTATTGTCACCAGTATATCTTCATATTTGGAGGCCTTCCAATGTCAGGTCTTCTCGAAGTTAAAAAATAGGTTAATTGCATAGTATAGCCAGGAACCTATTAACTAGAATTATGTTATAATATTGAAGGCTACTAAAACTCGCAAAATCTCTTAGCAACTAACGCTGGCATTTACGGTGAACTAGGTTAAATTTGAATAAGCTCACGACTTGCGAGTCTTTATTCCAAAGTTTCACTCTATCGCCTACGCGAGGCACGCAGCGTACCTGCTATATGTTTACTGTAGGAAACATATACAGGGTAGTGTGAGGAATAGTAGATACATGGGGTACAGGCTGAGTTTAAAATAAATATGTCGAAGCGTCAACGCATATCAATCGATTTGGATCAGCGCCATCTATCTCTCACTGAAGAAACTATATAGTTTGATTTGACAGCTTACGTTTGGGAACGTCAAGTAATAACTTGGGGATGGTTAGCGTGGAGTAATGACAACACCAAGTGAATAATCGAGTCATAGTCGATTCGGAAGTATAATCGGCTATTTGACATTGACAGGTACAGACGTTGACAAGTAGGTTGAGTAACCTGTAGCTGGGGTAGGGCTGTGTGCGGCGACAGTTGAGCGCGGTCACTTGGAATCGGTCCGGCGAACTGAGTAGACATTCGTTACTCCACGCTAAACTTCCCGCGTTCCTAAATTATTAATCGAGCCATATCTCAGGCATCCTTGATTATTTTGTATTCAGTGTGTGTTAGTAAGTAATTAAAAGTGTTAACGAAAGTTTTGTGAGTGTTATTTCCGATGTGGCGACCCACTGTTGACGAACCCTCGTTAAATATAAAAATACTTTTACAGAGAGGTGAAAGATATGATGAGCCGGATTTAAAGTGGAACGTCGTGCCGAGTTTGTTGCTACTAATGAATGTTATTCATATAATAAAATTATTTGTACATTGAAGATAGTGAAAAAAATAATATATATCTATATATATAAAGGGCGTCTTAACATTAGAAAAAAGAGCCTCGTAGAAGTACGAAACCTTTTGTTTTCAAGTTAAGTTCAAACAATTTTGATAGATAATATAATATGTATATGCTTTTTTTAAGTAACAATGTATAGCATACAATAAAGCATATTCCATCTATCTACTCGTCACGATGCTTGGATGGGTACATGAAATGAAACAATTTTTAGTAATAATCAGTTTATTGAAAACAACGTGCCCCTAAAAGAGCCTTTTTTAACTACTGTCTAATGCTAATATTTTTGCTCATACAACTCGGCAATCTGTAGGAAACAAGATTTTTTCTTTTCTTGATCTTGATCATAGTTGGTCTGAAAAAAAAAGATTAGTAGAAGGTTAGTTGCCTGCTAGGGTTGCGGAATTTGTTCGAAAGAGTCACCGCCGCCCTGGAACGCAAAGGGCACAAGAAGGATCACGGGTGGGTTTTAGTCAGTAAGAGTCAGACACTCCCTTCCACTTCGTTCAGAATGGGAGAAGTCAATTGATGATTTCCCATCCAGAAAAAAAAGGTGTTACGTTGGTACTATATTTTTTTAAGGATTTAAAAATCACTCTGTATACGAACAGTATATCACAGGTAGATCTTCGTCGTATGTATTCATTTAGAGAGGTGAGGAGAAAACGCGTGAGTTATAATACCTTGGATATTCCATTTTCATAAATATCGGCCTGGCTTTCATATCCGTGTTGTGGTTTATGAAATTGTAAGTCTGGTAATACTTAGATACATTTTACTGGCAACTTATGAATCTGCTTTCGATTGTTTTAAATACGAAAATTATTATTGAGATTTAAGTCTTATTGTATAAATAACATAAATCGAAAGTCGGAAAAACGTTGAAATAATATCTACCTTTCAAATGATCATACATTTAATAAAATGGTAAATAATCTCTATACTAAAAAGCATAGATACTATTTTAGCATGTTTCATACGAATGATTATAAAAATACAAAAATTGAGTTACAACGAAAGTAGTAAGTGTCCCGTGCATGATTTCAAACAGCGAAGTTTTAAGAAAAACGCCGTATACTCTAACGCGAAAAGCCCTAAACTCTAAAAGAAACGTAGTATAAAAGCCGAATACCTTTTTAGCCTAATACATTTTTGTCTACTAGAAATGTCAGTCATCGTTGAAGAGTCTTTTCGTGTAGCTGTCAGGAGGGATGGTGCACGTCCGTGTGCCGGGAATAACAGAACTTCTCTCTTCCAAGTTTGGGAAACTTGAATTACGCTATATCCGTCTGTTAAGTGAGTTTTAACTTTATTAGTCACCGCTTAAAATTTTTAGCTTGGTTTTGTCTTTCCAAAAAAAAAGAACATGAATTAGTCCAAATATAATTTCAACATCATTAATGTTCACAGCTGGACATGTTCTGCACCAATTGTCACCAAATTGGCCGTTCGTGTGCGTCCAGTGGCCAGCTGCAAGATGACCGTGTATCGGAAGATACAGCGCTGGACGGCCTCCCATTAGATGGACCAATGACCTGATGAAGGCCGCGGGTTATGTGAGTTAAAACTAAATGATGAGCCTAGCCTGTAACGCGTAAACGTGAAAGAGAATATGAAGAGAATATTTCAATATTATTAGCAGCATTGGATTTACAACGCTTTTCTTCAACTTCATAACAAGCGACACAATTACATATCCTTAACAAATAAACTGCCATTGTCTGCCATTCCAAATAGCAAATAAAGCAGCCATTTTCGTCGATAAACCGTTCAGTGTATAGTGTCTGTGTCCAGTTGCTCGACACAGATTGTTAGCAGTTGTTCAATGTTCGCTGTTCATTTGAGCGCCTCGCGTTGTCGCGTGACAACGACACTCGCGATCCTGTTGTCTTGCTACAGAAGTTGTCAGCCTTTTTGTTGCAGCAAAAACTATTCGACGTTCGTGATAGGGTTGGGTTGTTGTATTCTGGGGTTATTGGGTACTTTAAGTTTTTGTATTTTGTAAGAAATTGTCGTGTATGCTATGACAGAAATGCTATAAGTTCCTTATCGTCTGGTAATTTCGTGAACCGTCTTAATTGAAGGCATATCAATAAAATTTCCCTGTAACATCTATGTAAAGAAAAATAATTAGAAAAGCATAAAACAGTTGAGAATTCTGCGACGAGAAAATTTATATTTCACTGACGACATCCCCCGGAGACTGGTGAACATTTTTATTTTATTTTCAAGGGTAAACATTCTTTTGTCACAATACCCTGAAAAAAAAAAAAGACAAACGCTACCAGGTTTTTTACAACTTGCAAAAAGCTAATAAGTACAGCCAGAATACAAAATTATGACAGGAAAAACAGAGATTAACATCACGTCCCTCGGGCCCTGGCAAAAGGACTACTCAGGAAATGAAGGTTGTCTGTAGGGCTGCGCCATTTCCGGCCGGCCCGGACGCACTCGCTAAACAGGGAGCTCTATTATCGCGGCTCTGTCATCTGCGATGCGCTCTCACATCGCGCCTCTATTGTGAACTCGTCCTTTGTCTGTGCTACTTGAGGGTGGCGCACACTAAATAGTTTTAACATCGAATAGAGATAACAATCTCCTGAGTTTTTGAAAAAGGAATTTCCTACGTGATTTTTTTTAGGAACGGTGGACGCATTGTTTTACCGGTAAAGTTTTGGATTTTATAATGTGACAACAGCTGATGGAGAGGAAGGTATCCAGCAAATTCCTGGACGGCACAAGAGTAATTGTCCTGAATGATTTGTGTTTGATGGTTTCGGAAATCCGCTGGTTGCGAGACGCACAGAAGCGTGGCGACACTTGGTCTATGTTGAGCAGTAGACGTTCGGGTGAAATAGCGATGATGATGAATTCTTCCACTTACCCACTATATAGCGTAATATATATAGCGTGCCATATGTATAGCGAGCCAACCGTATATAGCGTGACATATGGCCGTTTTAGAATAATTTTATTTACACAAGTTACCTTGTGTTAAAATTAGATGAAAATAATACTTCATGTCGAAAGTAACATTTTATTTGTCATGAAAACGAAATCCTGAATCTATCTAGTGCGCGCTGGTCCTTACTAGCATGTCCCCGGTTCATGTGATGTAAACAGACATTTCCGTACTCCTTATAGTCTGATCTTTGTGGTATGTTTGCGCCATTGAGCGGGCCCGCTCGACCGTGTAATTGTAGCTGTGCTGGAGATTTAAACTACACCTACAGCCATAATGTATTGTTTATTTGGCCAAATGTGTAATTTAAAAGCAGATAAAGTGGAGCACTTGTGTTGCATGTTTTGTTCAGTTTCGACGATACGATTTTAGCCCGATTTCACACACTTGGTCACACTATAATGCAATATCTAAATAAGCTCGCTACGAAACGAATATTAGATTCGCGTGTTGCGCGGCTTTAGCCACTGACCAGTTATCAACCATGCCATCGGCTACATAGACGAAGTCAGTATCTTGCAGATCTGCAAGTCCAGCTTCAAGGAGGAGGGTATCAGCAGTGCCAAGCTGCTGCTGGTCTAATCACTCGTTAAAGTCGAGCAGATGCAGTCCCGCCGGAGGGATGGAGGCCAGAAGTGTTTGCAGGACATAATGACATTGATGAAAAGCATTGATCCGGGCGACGTTTCCGCTTTTGTGGCGAAGGAGCTACATACATAAGTTGCCCCCAGTCACGTTTCATCGCGTTGATGTCATTAGGCTGCTAAATGATATTACAACTCTCAAGGCGAGCCTGGCCGAGGTACAGTCCAGGTTGGAGATGTCGAATAACACCATTCCTGAACTACGTGCCGAAGTAGAGTTGTTGCGCAACGCTGTTATGGTAAATAGTTCACTTGATGCCTCCAACATGAACACACGTCGCGGAGCGAGAAATACAAGCATCGGCAGTTTTAGTCGGCGTTACCCGTTGCTGAAATTGCACGCGATGCAACATGCGCCGCCACCGTCGCTGACTCGAAGCCAGTAAAGGTAATGATACGTGTAGGTACGTCGACCCCTAAACGTGCAGCCTACGCTTCTATCATCGCCACGCATTAGCCTGTGTTGCAGACGAAGAAGGGGATAAGAAGAGCTGTTTTGTACCTGCCAACAGGGGTTCGAAACTCTAGGTCCAGCATCAGGCACGAGTACCAATGATAGCTTCGTAAAAGTGGAGAGGAAGAAGCCTCCTAGTCGAAACTAGTACGGGATCGCGCTGGCAGGACCCAATATGCTGCATCCAGCAATACTTATGACGCAGCTCTATGTGTCCCAGCTACATTACACCACGAAGGTTGAGGAGATCGTAAAGTATGTCGAGAAAAGACCAGCTGGACCTTATGGGTAGAGAAGTTGGAGGTATATGTAATCAATCACATTACATTTGGCACGTACAAAAAACAAAGAAACTTGCCGTTGGTCCCAGCTGTCATTTGGAGATCTTTGGCAGTCGTTACGGATTGTCAGAAGCCAGAAAATCTAACATCAGTCTTGTCAAGAAGTACCTTGTTCCCCAGTTAATGGGTTGTGGAGGTCTGGTAGGCAGCCGCTTCACGTAAAATACTGGTATTCAGCTGAATCCGGCTTGACTGGGAGCCGACCCCAATGTAGTTGGGAAAAGGCTAGGCAGATGATATAAATATGTATGATAGTCTGTAATGTATATATGTTATGGGACTTTTTTACCCGAAATAAATGATACATTATTATTATTATAGCACTGTACCTGTTGTACAGCGCTATAATAATAATATATCATTGTATAATATTTGGGCATTACATTTGGGTGTGCAGTGTTATTGAAAATACGCATTAGGTACTTTCTTGAATAAAAACCACCTATAGAAGAGAGAATGAAACTGTGTAAGGGCACACTTATGATTGCCTCACATAAAAAAGGACAATTTCTTTCTCCATTATAACTTTAAATAAGAAAAATCAAACGAGAAAACTTTCCACGTCTTTTGGCAGGAAAATCTTTATATTGTGTAGATATTTTACTGTGTGACCGTTCAAAATACATTGTCAATAAAGTAGGCAGCATTGAAGGGAATCTGTGGGTATAATCGGGCACAACAGGCTTGAGTGCCGCCGAGACGGATACAAGTGCGGCTTATCTGTGCCGGATGTAAGCCGTGTGCCGTACCGGCCGATATTACGGCCTTACGTATCGAGCCCAGATTTACCTAATACGGGAATAATGTACAGCGCTTATTTTGTTAAATGTTGTGTGAGTGAAGTTAGATGGTTTCATTTTTTTTTTTCGTGCACTGTAATTGCAGTTTTTTTGTTTTATTGTTGTTTTATAGTCTGTAAGGTATATATGTTATGAGTCTTTGTTACCCGAAATAAATGATATATTATTATTTTATTATTGTAATATGGGTTTTTGTTTTACGAATCTTCATGTTTACATAATTGCAAAAGTGAGTACGGATATCCCAGGCATTAAAATAGTTTGCTAAAGGTGCAGTTTATATTTTTACTGATACTCTATATTGAGGGGGCAGGATAAAAGACTACCTGGATCAAAATATGTATGACACAATATATAGCAACACTTATTGTAAATAACTCTTGGTCATTGTGAAGCATTTCCCATGTGTATAAGGAATCTACTGAGGTAATAGAAGCTCTATAGTTGAGGGCAGCTAAGCGATAAACCATTGATTACAGCATGCTCCACTGCCCGGACTGATGGCTGGGAGCTAGATTGCAGGAAACAATGTAATCGGTACTGCTACAAGAGCTAAGGATAGGTTGTTTCACCAACATTTAACGCACGCGTAAAAGTAAAAAATAGCGCTCACTAATGTTAAACCAAAAAATTAGTTATTTTCAAAATGTCATCGTTACAATAGCTTAATTATTAACACGTGTCTTAAATACTTTTTTGCGTTCTAGACTTTTTTATCATCGCCAGAACAGCTATTGACGAATTTAAAAGAAAGTCCTTACTGTTGTTCTATTTGACGCAACTAAAGTAACGTTAACCAGTGCTTAAACTGGGTGTACGTTTGTTACGTTAACTAACTGTTTGAAATATATTAAGATATATTTCAAACGGTTAGTTAACGCCCTAAGTATATCTTAATATAATACAAGTAATGTTTTTAAGTATTGCATACTGTGAGATCGGAGCTGATCCCAACAAAGTTGATAAAAGTTTAGGCAGCTTGTTTTAGTAGATTCTTTGCAGCAACAAGCAGGAAAAATCGAAAAACAATGCCCAAAAACTGAGTTTACTATCTTTGTCTAGCTATCTAACTGCCCTATTTTGTCAAACTGCTAGGCAAAGACTTCAGCTGAGTTGTGGCTATTTGTTAGAATCACCGCGACCCTAGAACGTAAAGGGTGTTAGGAAGAACACGAATGAGTTTTAGTCAGTAAGAGTCTGACACTCCCTTTCGCTCCGCCCAGAGCGGAAAAAGTTATTTGATGAATTTCCGTTCATAAAAAAAAATGCAAAAAATTTCCTCTCCCTGGTCGAGGCAACTCTTTCCTTTGCTAGTCCTTTCGGTAAAACAAAAAAAGTACTGTTTTGCCTGCTACAGTACAGACAGCCATACATTTTTTTCCGAGAACACAAGACCGTTCCTCAAAGTAGAAAGACGGGAAACAAAATAAAAAACGCCGAAAAACGAATAGCAATTAATTCCAGCCCAGTAATCGTCTGTTAAGTCACACTGATTCTAAATAGTATCCCGATCCCGATACGTTTCTAGAGAGAGGGCGTTTAGAGATGGCCTGTGCCTCTTTGTTTTACTCAAGCCGAAAGCCGATAGATTTAGTGAATTGAAGGACGAGTCTTAAGGACGTAGTACCGGCAGGAATAAAACGCTCGGTACCAACACTTGATGACGAACGGCTTAATAGATTTTATAAAGTAAACATTGTATAAAATGTTGTCTGAACAAACTTCGTCTACTCTTGAATATCGAGGAGCCTCCCTATTTGTGACGGAGATTACATTTTACATAGGTACTTACATTTTTGTATGCTGAAGATGTGTTGTAGATACTATATTATAGATTGCTTACAACAGGTTACAGATAAACATATTCGTGGGTTTGCCTAATTGTTGTTAATTTAAATGTAATTTTGTTAACTTCATATACTTCTCTATTTAACACAATTAAGTTTTGCGGCCTATCTATATAATTACAGCTCAACACTTCTCTTAGCAGAGGCGAACTTACAGGTAAAGTTTCTGAATGGCTTCAACTGTTAGACTCATACACAGTTCACATACCTCTGTTAGACTTAAATAAAATTATATTATAGAACAAGAATGACCGAAAATGATAGGAGAAGAAAATGAAGGAGTTATTATAGAATAAGTATTCAATGAGTACTTATTAAAATATATATGTACCTTTAATATCGTGTCTTGAATATGAATTTTAATAAACCAGATTATCTAACTCCTCCTTCAAGAAATACTTGATGCTGTACATTCTGTCAGGTGGTTTCTCGAGATGAGTATTTACTGAAAGAGCCTTTTATACCTGTATGAATATTAAAATAGTCTTATTTCTCAGTCGCGGGAACTTTCGTGTTTATCTTACTAATGCATAACGTGAAGTACTCATTGCTTAACTTTATAAACATTTTATGTAAGTAAACACTGATGTTTGTTCTTATTCATGTGCAGTGCTTCGCTGGTTCTTCTACAAATATGTTTATTTTTTAACTAAAAATTTAGTGGGTGTGCTTTTCTTTCAGTTATAAACGTAACATTATCAATAGTTGGCAGTTAGAAAGTTCGATGTGTATCTTTTTAGCTTGTTATAATAATATTTGTTTGAATAAATTATATCTTATTAAAAACATATTTACTGTATTTGCTATAATATACCAACACAAATATATATGTCATTGGTGTAATATTGGTTGCTAATAGATTGCCTATCATTACTTTTATTAATGTATCACATCCACCGATCATCCTCAGTTAGGTTTCAATAAATTCTTTCATTTTTGAAGTGGAAAATTCTTTAGCGGCGTTGCTCACTTTTTTGGGATGACTAAAAATTGTTGTAAACTCGCGTCAGGACACGTGACCTGCCATGCTATTCTGAAAAGTTTATTTGCGAAATCACTTCTGAATCCGCAGTGAAATCATGAGAAACTCTTTAGTTTCACATGATTTCACTGCGGATTCAGCTTTTTTAGATTTTTTAGATTCATAAAGGTACATACATACATATTTTAATAAGTACTCATTGTATACTTATTCTATAATAACTCCTTTATGGTGATTAGTTTTTTTTGAGTGAGCCAAATCTTCAATATTATCAAAAAACCTTTATCGCCAGTTAATAAATCCATCTTTTCTTATTTTTATTTTATTGGTTTACATTACATATTATGACACTTATCAGTAGGGTATATATGTATGTATATAACCAACACATTAATGTAATAACCACAACATTTACCACATATTAACAGAGAGTGCTATGATGAGGACTCATCGGTAAGCTAAAAACATTTATAAAAACCAGTGTGCAATGGGCGGTCTTATCGCACAAGGCAATCTCTTACAGACAACCTTTGGATAGACTGAACGAAAGGAGATAGATTTAGGGGAGTAATCTGACATTATGCATCATAGGCATGTATTCCAAATATAAGCTTGAGCTTGTATTATAGGAAAAAGTGTACAGCCGCAGCTAGAGTATCACATGCTAAAATACAAATAGGTACATTACTTTGAATGCACTTACAATATTTTTAGGATAATTTTTGGTCATTCTTGTTCTATTATATAATTTTATTTAAGTCTAACAGAGGTGTGTGAGGTGTGTGGTGTGTGTACATATATACTTTGCAATATATGCCAGTAGATCTCCGATCCGTCTAACAGTTGAAGCCATTCAGAAACTTTATCTGTAAGTTCGTGTCTGCTAAGTGTTGAGCTGTAATTATATACACCCCTAGTTTTTAATTAGTACAAATACTTTAAGGGCTTATTAGAAAAGGTCTTGTAATTATGTAAGAAAAGTCTCAAAAAATTATGTTCATAAACAGCCAAGTTATTAGCGTTTTTTATATCCTAAAATGCCACTCAACTTATAAAAATATTGTACAGGCTATTGATTTATGAATGAATAAATGAAGATTAAAATGGAAAAACACTGCGCGTAGCATTTTCTAGTAGCAATTGTTATGAATCTTGATTATATTATGAATTTACCAGTTATTAAAAAACTCCGTGGACAATTTCAGGTTTTTATTTTTTTACTTTTGACTACACAAATATGATCAGTAACGGGTACGGACAGAGCCCTGTTTTTTTTTGTACTAATTAAAAACTAGGGGTGTATATAGGCCGCAAAACTTAATTTTGTTAAAGAGAGCAGTATAATATATGAAGTTAATAAAATAACATTTAAATTAACAAAGATTCGGCAAACCCACGAATATGTTTATCTGTAACCTGCTGTAAACAATAACTAGCATCTACAACACATCCACAGCATACAAAAATGTAAGAACCTATTGTAAAATGTAATCTCCGTCACAAGTAGGGAGGCGCCTCGATATTCAAGAGTAGACGAAGTTTGTTCAGACAACATTTTATACAACGTTTACTTTATAAAATCTATTAAGCCGTTCGTCATCAAGTGTTGGTACCGAGCGTTTTATTCCTGCCGGTACTAGGTCCTTAAGACTCGTCCTTCAATTCACTAAATCTATCGGCTTTCGGCTTTAGTAAAACAAAGAGGCACAGGCCATCTCTAAAAGCCCTCTCTAGAAACGTATCGGGATACTATTTAGAATCAGTGTGATTTAACAACGATTACTGGGCTGTAATTAATTGCTATTCGTTTTTCGACGTTTTTTATTCTGTTTCCCGTCTTTCTACTTTGAGGAACGGTCTTGTGTTCTCGAAAAAGAATGTATGATATTGGCTGTCGGTACTGTAACAGGCAAAATAGTACTTTTTGTTTACTTGTTTTACCGAAAGGACTAGCAAAGGAAAGAATTGTGTGGACGAGAGCGAGAGAATTCTTTGTATTTTTTATGAATGGAAATTCATCAAATAACTTCCTCCGCTCTGGGCGGAGCGGAAGGGAGTATCAGACTCTTACTGACTAAAACCCATTCGTGTTCTTCCTAATACCCTTTACGTTTTTTTTATTTATTTATTTATTTATTGGCCTATCTACAATTGTTACACTGTTTATCTTAATAATACAAGCAATATTATACAAGCATAGTGTACAATATAATACGATAGACACAGCATGCAAAAAACAAAATTATAACAATAATAAAATTAAAATAATAGTGCAGAAATAACACTTTTAACAACAGTGGGTAGTTTTAGAGAAAAAGGTAAAAAATTCAGTGTGGTGGTTAGTTTTGAAGGATTTGGTTTTGAAGGATTTGGCGCTTGAATTTTTGAAGTGATGTGGACAAAATATCTATTGATTCATCGCAATTATTAATAAGCCTGCAGAGTCTGGGGATGGGGGAGTTGGATCCTGATACAGTTTTTCGGAATGGGGGACGTAATAGCTTTATAGGGTGACGCGGATAGTTGTAGGGTATGTTAAAATTAAACTTACTTAACAACTGGGGGCAGTCTATTTTACTATGAAGTATTTTAAAAAGAAAAATTAAATCAATATTATCTCTTCGTTTTTCGAGTGAAGTCATGCTAAATTTTTGAAGACGTTTTGTATAGCTCCGTATTTTTTTGCTTAATCCCGCAGAATAGGCAAGATGGTTTAAAAATCTTTTCTGGATCCTCTCTAACCTAAGACTATGTGTTGCATAGTGGGGACGCCATACAACCGCGCAGTATTCCAATACAGTACGAACGAGACAGTTAAAAAGATAAATCTTAGTTTTGGGCTTGCGAAAACATTTAGCATTACGTAATACAAAACCGAGTGTCTTTGAAGCTTTTTTAATAATGTTGTCCATGTGGGGAACAAAAGTTAATTTACGATCAAGAAGGACTCCCAAATCTCTGATCACATCAACTTTACTGAGGTATGTGCCATTCATACTGTAATTGAAATCGATGAAGTTAGCCTTGCGAGTAAACGTAATTTGGGAACATTTTTCTACATTAAGTTGCATATTATTATCCTTACACCAGTTTAAGAGTCTGTTCAAGTCATCCTGAAGCAATTTTGAATCGGCTAGAGAATCCACAACACGGACTATTTTCAAATCATCGGCGAATAAGAATGGCGTGGAGTTAAAGAAGCAATAAGGAAGGTCGTTTACAAAGATGATAAATATTACAGGGCCCAGGTGGGAACCCTGCGGAACACCGGAGGTTATGATCATGGTTTCAGATTTATATCCATTGGCCACGACATAAAAAGATCTATCCGTTAGGTAAGATTCTAGCCACTTAAGAAGTGAACCAGCAAAGCCGTACGCAGCAAGTTTTTGAATCAGCACTTCATGGGAAACTTTGTCAAAAGCCTTGCTGAAATCAGTGTATATGGCGTCGACTTGCTGGTTCAAGTCAAGTGAAGCTGCAATAACCTCAACGAACTCAACTAGATTACTGCAGGTGGATCTTGCAGCAGTAAAGCCATGCTGGTGGTCTGACAGATATTTCCTAAAATAGTTTTTTATCTCAGGGCATACGATTGCTTCAAAAGCCTTGGCGAATGTCGGAAGGATGGATATAGGGCGGTAATTTCCTACCAAATCATCATCGCCTGATTTATGAATCGGTACCACTTTGGCCAGTTTCCATTGCTTAGGGAAAATACCAGCGCTGAGAGATTGATTGTAAATCAAACATAGGGGGTTTGCTAGTTGGTCAGCGCAAGTTGCGACAAAGTTAGGAGGAATTTCATCGCTGCCTGAACCTTTGGATATGTCTAAGCTTTTGAGATGCTTGGCTATTTTATCCTTTGAAATCTGAATCAGGGAAAAGCTGTCGGAGTTACCGAGAAGAGTTTCAAAGAAAGGCGAAGTTTGAACTACATTAGAGGCATGGGCAGCTGGACTGTACACGGAAGAAAAGTAGGTTCCGCACATGTTGCATATCTCATTGCCATTACAAGTTTTGCTGACGCCATTTGACATTGAGGCCGGATAGGCATTAGTAAGACCCCGCTTGGACTTAATAAAGGACCAGAAAAACTTGGGATTCGTTGTAATTTTCTGTTCTATGCTATTTAGGTACGAGTTGTAACATTCTCTTGCTATTCTGTCGCAGCGTTTACTACACCAACGAAGGGATATCTTATCCATAGGGTTTTTGTACGTACCATACCTTCTTCTTAAGTTATTCTTTTCACGCAGCAATCTCTCCAGCCTTTTTGTGTACCATGGTGGTCGCGAATTACTTGTCAATAGGGTCGATGGGACAAACCGCTCAATAATCTGATAAAGTACCGTATAGAACCGTTCCAACATTATATTGGGGTCGTCTGTATCCGAGAGTAGTACATACCAGTCGGTATTTTCAAGTTCTGATTTAATAGCAGAGTAGTTGGCTTTTTTAAAGTTGAATCTAATGTTAGGTTCTGGTTTTAAACTATGATTTACTTTAAGCCGCAGGGAAATTTCAAGAGGAGGGTGATATGGATCGATCTTTGTTAGACTATTAAGGGCTTCAGTGACCTCACATTCGAGAAGATCTACAAGAACCAAGTCCAGGATTCTACCCTTAGCATTACATACATTGTTATATTGCTTGAGGTTATTTATGTGAATAAAGTCTAGAAGAGCCTGATTTAATTTAGAATTAGTCCTTGAGAAAGTGGGGTAGGTGTTAATGTTTTGATTCCAATCTATATTGCTCATATTGAAGTCACCGATAAGAATAGTACAATGATCATTTCTTTCTGCTACAGCGTTATAGTTATCCAAGAAGTGCTCTAAAACAGAATAATGCACAGGTGGGGGCAAGTAAAGAGCACAAATAGCTATTTTGAAGCCTGCTGCAACACACACAGTGACCCATAAATCTTCGCACCCGCTTTCCCAAGAACATTGTCTATTAGCAGCGTACTTTCTCGATATAGCGACCAAGACACCTCCTCCCTGTTTTTTAGCATGAGAACGTGAAGTTTCTCTGTCACGTCTAAAAACTATGTACCTTTTATCAAAAAGTTCGCTGCTATGAATACAGTTATTGAGCCAGGTTTCTGTTAATACTAATGCGTCAAAATTTGAACATACTAAATTACAATAAAATTCTTGAGTTTTAGATCGCAATCCACGAGAGTTTTGGTAATATATGTTAAAGGTACCGAATTTAACCGATAATAGCCTCAGTAACAGCTTTTAGTTGAAATTTTAAAATTATACGATTGATTGTAGTGAATCCATGTCTTTCATAATCTTGGTATCGGAATCATCTGACTTCTTAACAAAAATACGTCCTCCTCTGATCCAAACATAACGATACCCTTTTTCTTTAGCTTTGAGTCGTGTAGCCGTGTGTAGTGCCTTATTAGCCGGGCTCAGATGTTCCGTCACGAAGATCGCAGATTTCGCACCATCAAGCTCAAGATGAGATGTGTTTAGCTTTTCACTGACTGGCTTTGCTTTGTTGAAATTTATAGAAGCTGCTAGGAGAGAAAGAGTCCCGTAATCTGGGAGTGGCAAATTGTACAACAATTGATTTAGGACGGTTTGTGTTGTTGTTGAGCTTCATCACACGAGTACAATTACTGATGCTTTCCTCTTTAATATCGCAACCTATGGTTTTCCCCAGCTGAGTTACAATATTGAGAAGATTTTCAGTTTTCTTCTGGGGGACACATTGAATCTCAACATTACTTGCACGAGCGTGTTGTTCCAAGGTGTTTAAACGGCTTGACATGTCTTTGATTGTGGATGATAACTTCTCGTTTTTATCCAGTAGATCTTTAATTTTTTCTTCAGCCTGCTTTCTCTCCTTCAACATGTCGTCATATTGATTGCTAAGAAATTCTACTGAGCCTCTAAGGCCAGCAACTTCTTCACGTATTTCGGTTAGCTCCTTGTTCAGCAAGTTGCTCATGGTGGATGTGATTTTTTCTAAAAGAGAATTCATCTTCGATTCCATCACATTTTCAACAATGGCACGAACACCTTCTTCCGTGACGGGGATAGTTGCTGGATTTGGTGGGGATTGCAATGCTTGCCTCTTGTTTTTGCGCTGAGTTATGTTAGGATTAAAGCGTGCAGGTGTGATGTCGATGTTTACCGCTTCAGGTGGTTTTATAGTGCATTGAGAACAGAACCACGATGTCAGATCACATGTCGAATCTAAGCCAAGGCACTCGAAATGAAACGCATTCTCGCATTCTTTACATCGAATAAAGCTTTTATCAATGTGTTCAAGAGCACAGCAACCCCATTTCGGAGGTAATGTAGTCATCCTTAAGTCCAAATAATAAATTATTATGACTTGACTCGCTAGTTGAAAGCGCACACTAACAAATGCCCACACCGAGTGAGTGACTCGGAGTTCGCGACCAAAAGGTCTTAAGTGCACGGAAGACGGCGTCGCTTACGCGTTCGCGTCAAGGGCTCTGTATTCGGTGTGCGGTTGGGTATATTGACAAAAAGTTCACTTATTATTTCCTAAATAAGTCTTATTTGTAATGTTTATGTGTAATTTCTTCAACTCACAGATAGTATGTATGTCCAAAAACAAACTCATCACCAACACTGAACCGAAACTTTGTTAAAACTTTATAAAACCACTAATTATTGTGGAGCGTTAAAACAGCACAGTACACTTTAGGACGGTAGATTAAAAAGTGAGTTTTAGGGTCGCGGTGATTCGAACAATTCGCCACAACTCAGCTGAAGCCTTTGCCTAGCAGTTTGACAAAATAGGCTAGTTAGATAGCTAGACAGAGATAGCAAACTCAGTTTTTCGACATAGATTTTCGATTTTTCCTGCTTGTTGCTGCAAAGAATCTATTAAAAAGAGCTGTCTAACCTTTTGTCTACTTTGTTGGGTTGGGGTTATTTCAAACGGTTAGTTAACGTAACAAACGTACACACAGTTTGAGCACTTGATAACGTTACTTTAGTTGCGTCAAATAGAACAACAGTATGGACTTTCTTCTGAATTCGTCAATAGCTGTTCTTGCGATGATAAAAAAGTCTAGAACGCAAAAAGTATTTAAGACACGTGTTAATAATTTAAGCTATTGTAACGATGACATTTTGTGAAATAACTAATTTTTTGGTTTAACATTAGTGAGCGCCATTTTTTACTTTTACGCGTGCGTTAAATGTTGGTGAAACAACCTATCCTTAGCTCTTGTAGCAGTACCGATTACATTGTTTCCTGCAATCTAGCTCCCATCAGTCCGGGCAGTGGAGCATGCTGTAATCAATGGTTTATCGCTTAGCTGCCCTCAACTATAGAGCTTCTATTACCTCAGTAGATTCCTTATACACATGGGAAATGCTTCACAATGACCAAGAGTTATTTACAATAAGTGTTGCTATATATTGTGCAATACATATTTTGATCCAGGTAGCCTTTTATCCTGCCCCCTAAATATAGGGTATCATTAAAAATATAAACTGCACCTTTAGCAAACCATTTGAATGTCTGGGATACCCATACTCACTTTTGCAATTATCTTAACATGAAGATTCGTAAAACAAAAACCCATCTTACAATAATAAAATAATAATATATCATTTATGTCGGGTAACAAAGACCCATAACATATATACCTTACAGACAAAACAACAAAAAAACTGCAATTACAGTGCACGAAAAAAAAATGAAGCCATCTAACTTCACTCGCACAACATTTAACAAAATAAGCGCTGTACATTATTCCCGTATTAGGTAAATCTGGGCTCGATACGTAAGGCCGTAATATCGGCCGGTACGGCACACGGCTTACATCCGGCACAGATAAGCCGCACTTGTATCCGTCTCGGCGGCACTCAAGCCTGTTGTGCCCGATTATACCCACAGATTCCCTTCAATGCTGCCTACTTTATTGACAATGTATTTTGAACGGTCACACGGTAAAATATCTACACAATATAAAGATTTTCCTGCAAAAAGACGTGGAAAGTTTTCTCGTTTGATATTTTTCTTATTTAAAGTTATAATGGAGAAAGAAATTGTCCTTTTTTATGTGAGGCAATCATAAGTGTGTCGCAAATAAACTTGTCTGGATAGCACGGCAGATCGAAAATTCGTAAGACGGAGGAAGAGTAGACCGCCGGCGCAGCGTAGGAGAGGTAGTAATATCCCCCTCTCTTTCTACCGCGCGGCGAAAATGTATGGCTGCTTCTGTTGTTTCGTTTAAGCGGCGCACAACAGTCACTAAAGTTTTTAATGTAAAATAATCGTGATAGTTCTGAACTGTTACATTTTTTATGTAATATAAATTGTTATGTTTGTGTACGATAGCGCAATAAATTAATATTGTATTTTACCAAATGATAGTACTTTTATATTGATAAATAAAGCAATTTGTGCAAAATTATTCCCTAACAATTCCAAAATATTCAAAAACGCACAACGTTAATGTTCAAGTTTTCACTTCTGCCGGCACTCCCGGACTGCAACCCGGTGTTTTTTACAAAGAAGACTTACAGACTACAATACTAACCCGTTCACAGAATCCCGAACAGCCTCTTAGTAGTGCCCTTTGACAGTCGTAGGTAAAGTTTAGCGCCAGTGCGCCAGTGCTAGTTGATAGTGCAAGTTGCCGACAGTTGCACTGGCCTGTCGAGTAGTACCCGTGAGCTGAACTCAAATTAACTGAATTCGGTTGCCGCCAGAGTCGACAGGGACAGTATCAAGTTGTGTACTTTGATTTGAATATTAGCTGTATTTTGGCGATGTTTGAGGTTGTGGTTTTAGTTGAACGAAGTTTCTTAGGCAAGGCTAAAGTATCAAAATCACAATGTAAATAAGGAAATATAAACGGAATAGCTTTACCTAAGTATAATGCCGGTTTAGTAAAGTTAGATCAGTGTACTAGGATGGGCCTACATTAAAGGCGGCAAATAATGTATACAATGTGACAAACATTTTACTTGTAACGTCAAAGAAGAATAAAGAAACTTGTTAAAAAAAATAAGTGCATTATCTATTCTGTGCATACCGTTACTAGATACCCCACTCTAATGCAGACTGGGAGAAGATTTATACTCACAACGACATTATTAAGTACTCAAAGTAGTTGCGAGCTAAAAGGATTGCCATCGATACGGCTACTAAGTAGAGAAGTGTTTTTCCTTTAAAAGCAAGATCAGTACGTCTAGACCTTACCTGAGAGGCATTAAACTGGAACTACCTTCAGTAATGTGTTGTATTACAAAGTTGCAAAATTTACATGGAACATGATTGCAGGCTGAAACTTGGTAAACTGCTTCCACATTGAAAGAACTTAGTTTAGGTAACTTAGTCGCAGCGAATTTAGTGACGACCGTTCATAGTTACGACACGAAGTATTACGAAGAACTTTGTGGGTGTCACAATTACTTACGTACGCGCGAGTTTTGTATGGGGTAGTTAATTAGTTTTAGCTTGTTATAGTAAGTTGGACGGGAGCAATATTTTTGTCGATATTCTATTAGGAACTAACGCTGATCAATCAGCGCACCTATAACGCAATATAGGTGCGCTGATTGATAAGCTAACTTATCTTGCAGAGTTGCAAGTGACTAGATAGTAGTCGTGCTCGCTGTCACAGTCTTCGCAATAGCTATTTATTCTGACATATATAATAACATTGGTATCTATTCAACCTAAACAATTAAGGCGTTTCCCTGACCAAATAACCTTAAGCATTCGTTCCCTCTTTGCCGCCCGCATCCTGCGCACGCCCTTTTATCATAGAATTCACACAATTTTTGGAATTATTTTGATTAAAAAAGATAAGAGATCTTTTGAAATGAAGTAAAACGTGTATAATATAGATTTTTAAATGATCTATCCATTAGTGTAATCCTCAAATGATTAGAACGTTGTATTTAGCAACAGATGCATATAATCAACAATATTAGTCATTTTTTAAAAGTAGATTTTAAATTTATTTATAACACATAAAAAAAATTAGAACGAGGAATGCGATGATAAGACATCGAACATTAATTATGTGCTTTTACATGTAGATTATTTCTCATAACCAATGAGTTAATAGTCTCTGAATAGCTAAGAAAAACGCACTATCGCAAGGTTTTGGTCGGGGTATCGCCTTACCCTTGAAAATGATGCTTTAAGGATAGTTGTGCAATGCACGGTCGAGTGCGGACGTGTTTGCGCTGCTCGATACGAATATTATATTCGCGTGTCGCGCGGCTTTAGCCGCTGACCAGTCTACGTCACTATGAGTTCACAACCGCTCATAGCCAACGAGGTCTTGGCATTTATCAACCATGCCATCGACTACATGGACGAAGTCAGCATCTTGCAGATCTGTAAGTCCAGTTTCAAGGAGGAGGAGATCAGCAGTGCCAAGCTGCTACTGTTCCAGTCGCTCGGCAAAGTCGAGCAGATGCAGTCCCGCCGGAGGGATGGAGGCCAGAAGTGTGTGCAGGACATCATCACATTGATGAAGAGCACCGACCCGGACGACGTTCCCGCTTTTGTGGCGAAGGAGCTTCACAAGTTGCCCCCAGTCACGTTTGACCACGTCGACGTCACCAGGCTGCTAAAGGACATTACAAATCTCAAGGCAAGCCTGGCCGAGGTACAGTCCAAGTTGGAGGTATCGAATAACACCATCGGTGAACTACGTAACGAAGTTGAGTTATTGCGCAGCGTTGTTATGGTAAATAGGTCGCCTGATGCCTCTAACGTGAGCACACGTCGCGGTGCGAGAAATGCAAGCATCGGCAGTTTTGAGTCGGCGAGCGCCACTGCGTCAGCCGCTACTGAAATTGCTTGCGCTGCAACATGCGCCGCCGCCGTCGCTGACTCGATGCCGGTCAAGGTAGCGACTCGTGTAGGTACGTCGACCCCTAAACGTGCCTACGCTGCTATCGTCGCCACGCATAAGCCTGTTTCGAAGACAAGGGAGGGGAATGAGAAGAGCTGCTGTGAACCTACGAACAAGGGTTCCAAACAGCTAGGCCCAGCTACGGGCACGACTGACAAGGATGGCTTCGTGAAAGTGGAGAGGAAGAAGAGGAAGAGGCCTCCTAGTCGGAACCAGTGCGGGACCGCGCTGGTAGGACCGAATACGCTGCGTCCGGCAATACCTACGACGCAGCTCTATGTGTCTCGGTTACATCACACCACGAAGATTGAAGAGATCGTGGAGTATGTTCGAGCGAAGACCAGCTGGACCTTGAGGGTAGAGAAGTTGGAGCCGCGCCATAACACGAATTTCAAGTCGTTCGTGGTGCGAGTTCCTACTCATCATTTTGGGACCTTCCTCAAGGAAGAGTTTTGGCCGAAGGGTGTCGTGTATCGGCGATTCCGCGGAAGGTTACGTGACACCACGCAGCGCAACACGACGCCGGCACTTTGTGTACAATAGTGTATTTTTGTAGTTTTTATAAATATGTATGATAGTCTGTAAGGTATATATATTATGGGTCTTTGTTACCCGAAATAAATGATATATTATTATTATTATTATTTAAGACCCTTTATTATGTCATAGTCAAACAAACAGGTAGACGGACACTTCTTGGTAAGTAACCAGCGCTGCCTATGGCTTATCTGTAATACTAGGAATACTTAGTTTTTCTAGCCTTTGTGTAATCGAATAAAATGGAGTACCAGTATTTTATATGAAGCGATTGCCTATTTTCATCTCCACATCCCAGTAACTGGGTAAAACGATACCCTTTGGCCAGGCTAGTGTCAGATTTTTTGGCTCTGACTACTCAACAGCTGTCATACATCTACTAATGAGCACCGGGATCATCAGAATAGCATACCTTGAGAGATACGAAGGAATCCACCCGGCCACGGACCGACCGGGGTAAGTATGGCTCGATCCGGCTATAACTGCTTAAAAATAATGTGTTGATAATAAAGTGCACTTTATATTTTCCTTGTTAAATCCCTGTCAATATTAAGTCCAGATAAACCCGACTACCTGCCACAATAGATACTTCAGTACCCACTACAGCAGCTACAGACTTTCTATATCAGAAGTACACCTCAGTCGGAACACAAAGCAGGGAAAAGCCAATTATCGATGGAAGCCGGTCTTACTTGCGAATTTTGGAATACGCTACCGTAGTAAATGAAAATATACGACTTCTCGTTAGTGTTGGCTGTTCGTTCCAACTAGTATACAAGGATTTTACTGGATTTGGTTTGGATATCGACAATGCACGATGGTTATTTGAGGTTTATTATGTATCCAGTTTGTATTGTAGGTACCAATACCTAACTTGACTATCTACTTGTCAGATCATCTACACCTCTGACATAGCGTCAGATATAGATAGCAATTGCGATGGCAGAATTGGGATACTGGTAAACTAAAGAAATATTCTATGCTGTTACCTACTTACAGTTTTTTTTAGAATCAATTAATTGTAACACTCTGAACTTAGCAAGAACTCACTAATGGACTCCACACAACACTACACAAGGGCGTTTGTGTCTGGTTTTGAAATATGTACATATATTTAGGAATACATATCATATAAAATTGGATATATTAACCAGCATAAAAAAATCTGTTACAAAAAAAGAGGAACAGAATAATTGAAACACTTTTTTTTGGTAAAGCTGTATTTCATCATAAATGAAAATTCAGGGTAAAAAAGTGGGAAGATCAACGAATATAATAGATAGAGCAAAATAAGCGTTTTACTGGGCAAAAAAATCTCGCTGACGAATTTAGCCGATAGTCTTTTGTTCTTGACCGAACGATTTTTAGTACAAAATAAAAAAGGCACCAAACAGCTATAAGGTTTCCGTTTAATTAAGAATTAAATAAAAAATAAAAGGCACAGGCTTTTCTCTCAGCCCGCCGCAGAAGCTATAAAAGTCGCCGGGACTGAATTGGGTCATTACGGTGCATAGTAGCTAATTAGCCTGCAATCTGCACTATTTAACTGGTATTGGATCCTTTATGTTCATTCTATATGAGATTAAGCTTTATTTATTGATACGATTAAGATTAGTTTTTCGTAAACTTTCGAGACTTGCAGCATTCTTTTTTGCGCTACCCCGTGGAGCAATTATAGCAAAAAGTAATTTTAAAAAATATCTGTGCTTTAGTAAAAAATTGAGATCAATATTTTATTCCGAACATTATTTTCCGCGAGTAAATTATGTCGCTCAAGTACATAGTGGCCGCTCACAGCTGCTTACAAAGTTAAGAATAACGATACTACAGTTTTGGCGCAAAACTTTTGCATAAACCTGCACTTAGCGCCCCGACGACAAACTTGACTGTTAAATAATAAACTTTAATGGACTTTTGGTCATTCCACTTTATTGTTATTTTTTTTTTCGTGTACATGAACGAAGGGACCGTCTGAAATTTTGATAGCATCTTTTCGAGCTGAAGTTTTAACGAGGTTGAAATTTAGTAGGCTTTAAAAGAACGTCGTCGTGAACTTGGTATTGTATTACGGATAAAAGATTTAAAGAAAGTATATTTAATAACTGTATTTTTTTATGAAAATGTATCGAATTGTGTTATTTAGAAAATGGTGTTGTTTAGGATTTTTTACGATTAATGACCCTCAACCGTAGAAAGAAACTAAGCCTCAAGCCTGATGGGAATTGATGAAGCCTAAATGACAAAATAAAGAAGAATAGCTATTGACCTCATTTCCACTTATATATTATTCAACAGAACGGCACTTGCCAGTCATTACATGCAATCACAATAAGGCCCTCATTATGATATTCCCGGATGAATAACACTGTTCGCGTATGTTCCTATTCATTGGGCATTAACAGCATAACTGGGCCGTACCGTCGGCATGCGCACTACTAAAGCGAGCGAAATACGTTCGAATCATCACGTCCGGCTAAATTACGCCTAACTAGCTAAACAGTATTGCACACGCAAAAGCTGGAATCATTAGTAATTTGTACGTACGTGTTTGTCATGTATTAGCGTGAATTTTGGCTATTGTTTGGAGTTGTATTTTCTGTGGAGTCCGTGGTGTGGTATATACTCTGAGAAAGCAAGTACAACCGGATTGCCGCCCAATTGAATTATGCGAGTAAAAGGTTAATCAACGCTGAGATTGAAAGAACGCAAGAGGCTGGTAAACTGTATTATGATCTTGGATAAAGGATCGCTCGAGTTGCCCGCTTTTAAAAAAGGAACCCTAAACAATACGCTTGTTAGACGAAAGTTCAATAGGCTGAAAGACACTGAATGCAGACGCTGTTCAAATACTTCATCAGAATCTTTTATAAAGTGTAATCCGTGACCTACTCTCCGAGCTGAAACATATGGAACACACCATTCCAATATAACCAAAAATTATATCCGTCAGAACAGGATAAAATAAATAAGTGATATGGCAAATAATTTCAACCACTCACGTTGTGAGAATCTTTCTCGCCTGCATTGTGAGTTGATACTGAGGTAGCGATCTTGAAGGCTATGTAGCGAAGTTTGCTGACTCAGGGCACGGGTACCTATACTGTGTACGAAGAGCGGTTGAAATTCCGAGAATATTGCCTCCAAATTGAACCTCGGAAGGCTAGATCTTTTAGCTTTGGTATGTATCCTGAAAGTAGTACTTACCCCAATATGGGCAGGGTTCTTGAAAGAAAATGTTTAATACATAGCATAGAAGTGATCACTGATGAGTATCAAGACCTAGTATCTAATGGAAGATATGTAATGTGGTGAATGCTAGTGCATCTAACAGGCCATCTGATTATTGTTCATAATCACCGTGCTTCATCAGCCAGACGTATTATAAAAAGTGACAAATGAGTCTTCATAGAGAGACCCATGATCATTTCCATGAGTACCTATTACAATGCAATGCATAAAAGCCTGTGTCAGAAGTTTCACTCATGTTCCAGCCAAACCTGTTGATATTTATCTCCTTTTTGCACTAGCTTTTTCTTCCTGGATGGGAGATCATCTAATTAATTCTTCCGCTTTGAGCGGGGAGAAGGGAGTGTTAGACTCTTACTGACTAAAACCTAGCCGTTCCTACTACAACTTACGTTTTAGGGCTGCGTTAACACTTTAGAATAAATTCAGCAAGCCCTAGCAGCCACTGATACACTACGGTGGCCAGGAATTGCCCTCTGACTCCCGACGACGTCCGGGGCGTCTCCTTCTGTTGCGGCGGCTGGGGCGTGAAGGTTCAACCTCCTTCGCGCGGTCTGCCTCCTCCTTCGCTAGCATTACTTCTTCGTAGAAGGAAGTGATCGCTTACCATGTCTCCTCGCTCCGGACCATGGATTGAATCAGGGCCGGAAGCGAGAGGTCGCAGCCGCCGATTGCTTTTTGCACTAGCTAAAGAGTAAGATTTGTTGTGTATAATTGACCGTGACCTACAAAAGCAGATAATTTTCGGCATCAAAAGTAGCAAATGACAGTCAGCGTATCTCTTCTTTAAGTGAAAGAATTTTCAGAATCGGATCAGTAGGTACTGCAAGAATAAAAATAAAACTAGATAAACCCTCAATGTTACCTGATTTGACCGTTTTATCATATTGGTTTAGTATCATGAAAATGTAGGTATGAGTTTTACATACTTTAGAAGTCGTCTGGAGTTAAACTTCTAATAACCTCTCCGCTCTTGACAGAGTGAACGCATCGCCATTCAACTTTGTTTGCATTCCCCTTCCTTAATCAGAGTAGATTGATAGCTCTGATGTCTCCTGCTAACGGTACCTGCTGTTAAATGATATTGCTTCCTATGTCATG
This sequence comes from Hecatera dysodea, assembly GCA_905332915.2. Taxonomy (NCBI): domain Eukaryota; kingdom Metazoa; phylum Arthropoda; class Insecta; order Lepidoptera; family Noctuidae; genus Hecatera; species Hecatera dysodea. The sequence continues at coordinate 8,006,186 of HG995295.1, forward strand.
ACATGTTACTTATTGAAACTGCTTTGTTCCGCCTTTTTTATCAACCTACATTAGCTGGGGCTAAGTCTCCCTATGGCCTTCCACAGTTCGTAATTAACCGTTCGTAAATACCTTTAAAAATAAAACACTTGTGTTCAAACATTGGGAGACACAGAGAATGTTGCGGTGCCCTAGCGGGGTTCATGTACGAAACATGTTTGTAACAAGACCTTGTACACGACATGAATGCAGTTTATAAATAATAAAGACAATGCAAATTCGAAATTTCTGTCGATGATTATAAAGGTTGTTTCTTAAAGGATCTAAAGATGCTCAAAGAAAAGATTATTAAATTTAGTTTAACTTATTTTGTGATCAGCACTGGTAAAAGCTTGGAAACCTATTTTGTATATGACAGCTTAATGCAATATTAATGTACTTTATACCTCGAAACATACGCTTGGTTTTTTTTTTAATTTCGTGTTTACAAAGTAGTTCCTCAAAAGTTTCATACCAAATAGTATTCAGTCATCCATTCATCATATTTTGTAAACATGTGTTTCATATCTCATACAAAAACACGAAAATAAATGTTTTCAATAACTGGCGAAATGTAAATATGAAAAGAGATTCTTTAGTAACATTCGGTGTAATAACAGGTGAACTGTAATATCTCTGAATACGGAAAACGCATTAGCAGAATTAATGTTCTGCTTTTCAACTTAGTTCGCCATTCTGTGGCAAATCCGGGCTCCTCCGATGGATTGAACGAGGAATCGATAATCTTGAGGGACCTCATAATACCCACTTATTAGATGAAGGGAACGGATTGGTTGCTGCAGGATTTAACCTGGCCGCTTGTTAAGAGACTAAAATATAGAAAATTTTCAATCCTGTATTAATCACTTGCAAAGGCCAAAAACCAAACTTACCAAAATCTACATGAAAATGTCTAAATTATGTTTTGAAGATATCATTTGCATAATGACTTGAAAAATAAAATATATTCGAAAACACGCAAACCCAAAGCTATGAAAAAATAAAAAATGTGTATTCCAATATTTAAAAAAAATGTCTCAAAATATCTCCAATTTTATCTATGGCCAGTTGCCAAATTTAAAATAAGTAATAAAAAATAAATTTCAAGTTAGTGACCTTCAATTCTTTACAAATAAAAAAGATATAATAACAGAATTCTTATATAATTTTATTATGTTCTTCTTCTTCGAAGCAAAATGAAGGTAAGCAATATTTAATAACCTCGGTAAATCAGAAAAAGTTTTAAAAGAAAGAACTGATTCCAATTACGTACATTATTTGTCTATGGTAATTTTTTAATCTGTGGAAGGTTAAAGTTTTGCGTTTTACGCGGCTTTGTGCAACTTTTGCGGGTAAATATGATTATAATAGCAGGCAACTATATTTTATCTAATCAAAAACAAAGAACAATGTTTTACAGTTTTGCTGAATTATTGTTCTCAGTAATAAGTCAAAGAATATTCAAAAACTGATCACTGCAGTGCAGCGTTCGACAATCTCACCGAGCCATGTTCAGCTCTGATGCGGTCGAAGACGGCGGGATTACTGCCTAAAGCCTAAAAGTAAATTAATTCACTTTTGCAAGTAGAACCAATCAGGAAAAACAGAATTTGACACTCTACTCTTCCTATAGAAAAGTATAACTACATTTACTTCATCTACTAAAAATGCAAAGCCTTTAAGTGGCTCGTAAATGTCAATAAGAGATTTTCTGAGCATTAAACAGGTAATCTTTCATCTAACTTGGGTCCAATAAATTAATGCGCCGAACGACTACGGCTATCAGCGTCCTCCAACACTTAATAGAAATAATCTATTTTAGCAAAAGCTTTAATAGATGCCGTTTATATCTGACTCATTTGAATATTGTAATTAAATGTTTATTAAGAAAAGTTGGGCCCTTAGTTACGTTACCTCGGAAATTTACTTTTATAATAATGAAAATATATGTCTTGTTGTGCCTTGATTCATAATGCCTGGACTGTATTTTCAGTAGGTATTTATTTTACTTTTAGGAATCATCTGTTTAACCTTTTCCCCCATGTATTGGGGCTGGGGTGTTTTAAAGATGAATTTGAAAATTCCTTTGTGATTCTGCGAGTGCGAGACTACAAAAGGAACTTACTGACAAAAACTTATTTTGGCTTCAGTAGGTAATTCATTCCATGGTTTTGTTATAGATTCAGTCGACGTTCTACCAACCCCATATTCAAATAGATAAATGACTTAAATAATTTCGCGATAAATAACAAACCAAAATATTCAAAAGCCATTAGAAACTAAAGCACGAATCCCACAATTTTCTTATACGGTACCCACATTTACAATCGCACAGCAACCCCGAAGCGGTTTGGACCAGTAATAACCGGTATGAGCCGATTTGAATGCAACTGTGCCCGTTGCCCGTTTGCAATTAAATGTTTCCATTTCAATGGCGAACTGAAATAAGACAAACCTTGAATGGCTTTCAAAGTGGTCGTGGGAAATATTTCCTTTATGTGGTTTAACGATGAGAGCTGTATATACTGCTACATATATCACGACAGTTGTGTATTGGTAAACTAGATTTTCTCCGCGACTTCACTCGCTTTAATAAAGAATTTCGCAAAAAAGTAGCCTTTAACTGTCTCATTTATTTCAGTACCAAAATTTACCAAAATAGGTTCAGCGATTTAGGGGTGAAAACGAACAAATTCACTTTTTTATCATAATCTATACTAATATTAATGTTTGAATGTTTGGAAGGATAGATGGATGCACGTTTATTACTCAATTACGTCAGAAAGGCTAAACGGATCTTTCTGAAATTTTGCAAGGATGCCGGAATAATAAATTGGATACATCTTACACAGGGAGTATGTTCCCTTGGAATAATTTTCAATATTCACTTGGGTGGTGCCGCGGACGACAGTTAGTATAATAATACATAATTAATTTAGCATAAAGTTTATGCGGTATAGATTTATAACTAGACGTAGCGATTAGCATCAACTAGGTATCGCAATCAAATCTGCAATTTATTGTAATTATTGTGAATCCAATTCATTTAGGTACATACATATATCAATTTCGGTTTCAGGTTAATAACTACCATAATTAGAATTATAAATTTATAACATTTGCAACGTATTTGTGCAAAAATCATATTTTTAGATGGAATTCACAGGAAGATGATTTGTGTCATCTTTTTACAGGAAAAATAGATAGTGTAAACAATTGTTTTGATGGTACTGTATTGTAAACTCGAAAGCAACCATTATGAAATGATATGATTACTTCTCGATTCTGTAATTTAGCATTCATTTGTCTGTTCAATAGGTAATACTAGCAAACATGTTGATTTTGCTCATCGAGTCCCCGTAGTACTGCAATGACAACAATATTTAATTGTGATTCTAGCAAAATCTGCAATCAATAAATCTACCTATTTTATTTATTACTTTGTTTTTCCAACTTTTGTGACCTTTCCACAGCAGCAGTAATTACATTTTGCTCAATCAACTATATTTTAGTCCAATGTTATAATTTTACGACTGTTTTGGATGGAATGGTAACATTTCTTCAATTCAATGTTGGAAATCAAAGTAGCGACCTCAATAGAGATGACGAGTTGTAAAATGTAAATTCACTAATTTCGTATTTCAAACTATTCGGTGTAATTTATTCAAAAGTTAAAGCAGATTGACCGACACATAAAATCAAACTTAAGTCGCTATTAAGTTGAGTAGAGAAGCGTATCGGTTTGGTTGGAGCAGTCGGGTACTCGAGGGCGGGTTTCAAGCGGCGAGCTTCCAGTTTGCGTGCGAACGCTGCCCGAGCAACACGTGTTCATTCCTCTACTAATTTTGGAGGGAAAACTTCGAACGAACTCCGGGAAAATGAACGAGTAAAAAAATGTGTTGTTTTTTGTAAATTAAAATGACTCTGGAACTGCAGTGCGGCGTAAGGCATGTGGATTTTTGTGGCTGTGCTGAAATCATGACTTAGATGGATAGTTTGAACAGTGGTGTTCAGTGATAGCGGAAATGATGAAAGGTTTGTTTAATTCTTTTTTTTTGTTGTTGTTTAAATAATACCTGTTCAATTTGGTTTTGGTATAACAATTCTTTAGTAAGCTGTTGTTAATATAATTTTAAAATATAAGTAACCCCTGTTAAGTATTGTTAGGTAAAAGTAAAAATATATATGTAAAAATGTTTCGATTCACGTCATCTTTTCACCAAAATTATTATAATACCTGCAGGCTAAATCTCAGGAGTGCTTAAACTTTTCGCTCCTTACTTTGCACAGTTTTACATAATTTGAAAGCTTTCAGGAATAGAACGAAATCCCCAGGGTTATGCTACCTGCTTAACATTAGTTTTTGGTTGTTCGCAAACATTTCGAATAAGGAATTTACTGAAGCTAAATATAAAAATCATACCAAATTATTTCTGCCCAGCAATATAATACAAAGCATTTTTTAAATATTCATTTGCTCGTACGATATGCATAACACTACAATACGGATTCAATTGCAGAAGAGATTTATTTTATTTACACTCAGTAGTACCCACTCTGCGATGATATGGGTACTTTTAAAAGATACAAACTTAGTAGTAGTAGTTTTGGCTAGGTTTAGTGTAGATATTAGGAGAAATATATGAATATGACTTTGATGAGGTAGTGACTAAAATAGTGAAGTAGTTTTTCTTTGACCACGCGTGTTTTGTGTCATCATACTGTCCCCAAAACTTTACATCACCGTTGGAACCTTGCCTTCATCCCAATTTATTTGGGTCGATGCAATGTGTCGTCTTCTTCCAAACTTCTATTTTAGTTGTAATTTCAGTAGAGAAGACAGAGTCCCGTTTCTAGTAATATTGTCTTCCTTATTCCATAAATCCATTCGTTTTTTTTGCGTTCCTTGTACTCTACATTTTTTTTGTGGGAAATTATCAAATGACTTTTTCCGCTCTGGGTGGAGTGGAAGGGAGTGTCAGACTCTTACTGATTAAGCCCATTCGTGTTCCCTCTAATGCCCTTTACATTCTAGGGCCGCAGTAACTTTTTAGAAGAAATTTCGGAAGGACTTTAGAATAGCGGTTGTGAAAATTTGTACTTTTGAGGCGGGGGTAGGGGGGAGGGAGGGGAGGAGATCCCATCCCAGCAAAAATAAAGTTTAGGAAATGCATAGTTTTTTTTTTTTAATAATTTTAAAAAATGTCATTTTGAGGTTAGATTTGCGTATTTTTTTGATACTATTTACCTGATTTAAAGGTGAATAACTGCTTCCCCTCTGTCCTATGGCCCTAGTCGCCGGAAGACCAGTCGACGGAGGCCCGCTTCGCGGGGCTCCTACTTCTGAGTGGTTTAAAAAAAAATAACCATGAAGGAGATGGCGGGGTCTGTGTTCGCTCGCTTCGCTCGCTCACTAGACCCCGCCATCTCCTTCTAACCTAAATCTATCCAAGTCGGGGTGCCCCTAAGTCCCATCATCGAAACGCGAGTACAAACATTGAAACTATTGAAAGACATAACAGAAAGAAAAAAAAATGTTTGCCCATATATAACGTTTCGTTTCACCTTTAGCAGATACCATATTAAAATAATAACTCGTAATAAATCGTCACAAAATAATTTTTAAAATAGTTATTCAAACAAAACAAAACTGAAATCACTGTCTAGTTGTTAAACACTACTAAAATATCACAAAAGAACGTGAATAAAAGAAAAAGAAAAAATATGCGTCAACTTTTTGTGTGCTAAATCAAAACGCATTATTAAAAACTAACTAAAATAGCAACACCTGCTGTCAAAGTTACGTCAAAAGCGTCAAAATTGTCCAAATTGGAGGTTAATTTTGCAAAGTTTGATATTTTTTATTTCAGAAAGTATTTATTTCCTAAACTTGAAACTTCGTGAGATTGTTAAGAATAATAAGTAAGTACTTTGCACAAAAAAAAATATGAAGACTCCACACGGTATCCGTTATTCTAAAGTCGAGCCGAAATTTCGCAAACCAGGCAGATCTAATACCTACTCCTATACTCAACAATTTTGCACGGTCTTTTCCGATGGATCGATGTTTATGACTCTCACGCTAAAATTACTGAACGGATTTGGATGAAACTTGGCATGCGTAGGTCATGCGCAGATACATTTTATCCCGGGAGAATCTAGTAAAAAAAAAAATTAGGTTGCATTTACCATAACACTAGCGGTGGCTTGTAAACTAAAAATATCAACTGAAAGCTGAGCAATGTTTCCGGGAAGTGGGTCGCACTCGCAGCTCGCCAGTAAATAAACCGTCAGCCACGATAGACGTTCACGCGCTCTGATTTATGTTATGACCCACTATGAACGACACTGCCAGTAAATCTTAAAAAAGTACGTAGGAAATTAACATATCTTTACCATGGTGGCCTGTAGGTAAGAAATTCACACTGACGCTACAGCCGTAGTGCGAGTTTTAAACGTAGTCTATCGCGTTAACGTGAACGTCAATTTTTATCAAGAATAAACTCGTCTCTTTAATCGTCTGGTCATAATAACTCCACTACTAAGCCAACCCATTGACCAAACCTCTCTTTTTCTTTAGGATTTTGACTTATACGAACGTTATCGAGTATGTTAAAAAATCGGACTTAACTCTCTGATATGGGAGGTGGTGTGGTGATGTTCGATTATCATGGAAATTGTTTTGGGTTCCGCATCTGTACAACATGTCTCCTTTAATACAGTTTTCTTAGCCATAATTTTGTAAAGTGTTTTCAGTCACTCCTTTTATAATATAATACATACATCATATACTAATTACACTTCACGCACAAATTGCAAATGTTGTTTTTTATTTTTTGTTCATATTGTATAATTTAGTTTATTTATTGTATAATTCTAATTTTTTAGTTCTGTTTGTGACTAACCTCAATGTTAAAAAATCCTCACTGCATATAACGTAATTTTTTTTTTTTAAGTTTATGCAACTTATTCTTTGCGCATTTTATGTAAAAACTTTGATATTATTTTTGATATTATTATGTCTCCTGGATTGAAAGAGACTAGATCCCACGTCACAGGGAATTCTAGTGTGGGATCTAGGGCTGTATAACATTTACATTTTGTATAATTTTTGCAAAATAAAATATTTTCTATAATAATACCTCTTCTTTTGCACAGTTTGCCCATCGTTTCTAGGTATGTTTTCATGTACAGAGGAAACAAATTGATTGAGAAAAAAACTGCAAGAAACTGAAAACTAAATGCTTATATCATATAAGACTACAATCTGCCACTTAGTTAAATCTAGACTCTAGAAAAATAAAATTGAACTATCGCCCTATTTGTCAAAAGGGCACTGCAATTTCCGACACTAAAAAGTGCTGACGCCAAACAGTTTTATACAAAGCGCTCCCTTATAAAGTTTTAAAACGCAACTCAGCGTTCGATCCGGAGTTGATTCGTTCGGGCTCACTCTTGATGGATTATGCTCAGCTTCGAGCCACGTAGATGCAGAATGTTAAAACGTACCAAAGGAAATTAAAACTAACTTTTTGAAATGTTTGTTTCAAAAAGTTTCGTAACTGTTTCGTATTTCTGACAGCTTTGTAATTATGATTTATGTCTCGTTCGAAGTTAGTTAATTAATTGTAATGAGTTCGTTATTTTTTATGTTAATTTGATCCTAATCGCTTTAGTTGGATGATAGGTACCTATTTAAGATAGAAAAAGTCAAGATTAGAAAGATGTCCAGGTTGACGTGTGAACCAGTAATCGATAACTTCAAAGACAAGTGAACCTTCTTTCGAATTGTGTGCGGTCACTGAGGTGAGGTTATCACAAGGTAGACTATACTGCATAGGATATCCGAAATCAATAATTTGAATGAAAACGTTGTTTTTTTCAACTTTACCTTATTGGATTTACTAATAAAATCTACATTTCTATACGATTTCTTTGAGGATTAGAGAAGGCTTGCTGTGCACTACTTTTATTATTTAACTAGCTGCTGCCCGCGACTTCGTCCCCGTGGAATCCCCCATTTAAAAAAATTCTTTATCGCTGCTCCGCTCCTATTGGCTTAAGCGTGATGATATATAGCCTAAAGCCTTCCTCGATAAATGATCTATTTAACCCAAAAAGAATTTTTCAATTCGAACCAGGAGTTCCTGAGATTAGCGCGTTCAAACAAACAGACAAATAAACAAACTCTTCAGCTTTATAATATTAGTATAGATTATTCTTCGCAGAAAGAATATATTAAGAATAAATAAAGCATGATACAAAAAATGAAAAAATTTAAATTAAAAATACTTGCACAGAAAAAGAAAACTTAGTAAACTTCGACTGAATTAAAATAATCCGAGTCACGATTTTGGAATTACCCTGTTCGTAATTTGTCTTTTTCACGTTCCCCGTCTCTCTTTGCTACTTTTTTTTCAGTCTTACATTTTCTTACTTGTCTCAACTTTCCATTCGATGTTCACGATGTTGGCTTCTACTTACGCTACTTACTATCAAAGTAGAATAACATGATGTAGGTACCATAAACGGAACACAAGTTTTTCAATTTCTGCAGTTTCAAACTTATTCGAACAATATTTTCAACTATAAAGTAACTTAATTACAATAACAAAGTATACTTTTTAATGAACTATCCTAGACAGTTGCCGACACACATTTATGAAAATAAAAGCAATTGTTTGGCATTCGGTGATATCATTTCAGGAAAATCATTTTCCACACTGAATTTATCTTTGGGGTGTTCTAAAGATGAACCCTTTTCATCTTGCTCAATTTTAAACTTTCTTCAAAAAACCATTCTGAACATTTTTTTCTTCTCAAATCATCGCTTTCGATAAGACGGGGTAATGTTACACCATACATACAATAGTCAGTATTTCTACTGTTATTATTTTCTCAATTTTGTTCCGAGCTTAATAATTTTTCCTACAGAATACACCCTACCATGGATGCTGATCACCGTGGCAGTGCTAGAAGCGGTAGGCGCAAGCGACAAGCGGCCGCGGTTCCTCACCGAGCCGCCTGCGCGCGTTCTCTGGCCCGCCACGCGCGGTGCCCACGCCTTGTGTCGGGCGACGGGCCATCCGCCGCCGGACGTGCATTGGGTCACTGCTGAAGGACAATTGCTTACAACTATACCTGGATTGAGGTAAGATTTTGATATTTTATTTCTTACTGGATGTTTGGGAGATCGCGTATCGGAAAACGTAGAATGCGAAAAAGGAAACCGCTGGAATACACGATTTGCGAGAGCCATAAGACCGGTAGGTGTCGCTTCCGTAGACCTCCCCTGTGTCCAGAAGTCGAAGCTCTTTTGATGATTTGACGATAAACAATAGGGCATAAACTTAGAGTAGGCGTTCATTTATAAATTGCAATCAAATTGCTTTTTAGAACCATTCTACAAAATCTCAAAGCCGTACTACTAATATTTGATATAAATGGTGATGTGTTCGCAAAATTGCAGACAACAGAGTAGTAAATATTTATCATATTATAATTTCTTGATATATTATTAAAAAATCCTTTTGTATAAAGTAAATCCCATCCAAATTCAATAGTTTGCAATATGACTGTTTTATTAAGAAAACAATTGTTTACAATGTATCGCAATATTTTACAATCTTACGGCGTTTGCAATTTTTTGGTGACATTTATTCGGCTTCGATTGTTAGCGTTAGTAGTTCGCTTACAGCACTATACGGAAATATTAGTTTTCTGGATAATATTTGACATGTAGGCAATTTGCCTATTGCTAACCAACAAACAAACGAAAGCAATAAATCAATTGCAATAAAATTGTCCTTTTTGTATTCATATCGCCAATTCGCCGATTGACCAATTCGATGCACATTGGACTATTACATTTTTAACACGCCAAAGCATTTTAGACCGTATGGCGTCCGAAATGGTTTTCCATTAAAATTGTTCAACCCACATTCCCAATTATCGTTCAATTCGGTGTTAGATGAAATGTAGGAAAATACTAATGACATTACCGATTAATAATATAAATTGTGTACTGCCGGGTGCCGCAATATATCCTCATTTATCTGCTTACGCGAAGCACAGTCATTATAATAATAGTATCTAAAATGAATATACCTACTTAATAGAAATGCTATATAAACCAATAAACGGCCGTTAATTCCATATTTACTCAGAAAGCTTTTAGCACCAGGATTATAAACTCGTTCGTATTTCTTGTTAATCTTAAAGTAAATGTAGATTTATTTTTCTTCTCCTGGATGTTGTATTTTGTACTAAGCTGTATCTAGTACTTATTTGTTGGAAAATTTAAATAAGCTGCGAAGACATCGTAAAGACTTCTACTTAAAGAAGTACAATGCATTGTTATTTAGTCGCTATTTTGTATCTAGTTTTACGGCTTTCTCTGCCGTTGGGAGTAACGACTGATCGTCTGATCGGTCTTTAGATTGCTTCGGGATTGGGTGTTAGTTGAGTACCTACACTCTACTGGCAAAAGTCGGCGACGGCTCCATTAAATAAACTACTCTAACTTCACCTATATTTTACAAGAAAGCGATACCGGTGTGAGCAAGTTAGTATTTACTGCGAGCACCCGACGTTTACAAACACGCGTACCTACTAGTTGAATATTTGTCTCGGGTCTATCTTAGAAATTAATTAGGAAACTCGGTGGTTTGCTAATTGAGCAGCAGGAACTCAGGGAGATGATGCATTAAATATCTAAAACCCTTTATAAATTAAATCCTTGGAACTTTACGAGAAAAGTCATAAAGGAAGAGTTCATCTTATGTCTACATTAAATTAGACCATTATCCTCAGTTTTAGAAACCTTATCAATGTTCCTTAAGCTAATTAAGATACCTTTTTCTCCCCGCAGCAAAAATATAAAAAAATGTTGTATTTAATTAAAAGTAAGTGAACAGCGATGCTTCCGCAAAATAAAACATCCATCCCTGAAAGCTTATGACAAAGTTGTGTCAATTAATCTCGGCTGAAATTTCACAAGAAAAATGTATCTACATTAAGCAAGCACCGGGTGTCCCGAAGTTTTTGCTTCCACAGTGTCTAATGACTAACGGCAAGCGACTCGACGAGTTTTGTATTTTTAATAAGGCCTTGTGTAAGTGTGCCGGCGACTTCACAAACTTCACTGAAGAGACATTTAAAACTTTGCAGTTTAAGTTCCTTGGTATTTTACTTAATACTTTAAAGTTATTTTGAAAGTGCATTAAGACAACAGCGGTTGTAATTGATTGATGATTCATTAGAATGATTGATTATTTTTATAATTGCCTGGTTAATCATTGTTCCCTTCAAATATTAAATCCTTGATATTAATCCTACTCCTACGAGTCCTTGATATTAATCCTACTACTCGAGTTTTGGTTCCTTGATGTCATCATAAACACAAACGCTAACGTTCACACATCACATAGTATCATACAGCCACTTAATGCCCGTCTTAAGTAGCACATAAAACTAATCCAATACTCAATTAATGTTTTATGTGAAGGCTACTTTATCACAGAGCAACACAGTCACAAAATGATGTGTGGGGCAACTAATTCGTAGTTTCCCTGCGGGGTGCTGGTAATAAATTGGCCGAGTTTCCGATCAGAGTCCTTTAAGGGTAAGTTCTGAGGCGAGAACGTGTGAGAGCCCTATCTACCTATGTGTTGAGTTGAAAACTTTGCCGATCTCCGATACACTTCCCAGGCGCAATTACTAAAGTCTGCAGTGTTCGCTAACTTCACGCTATACCAAATTCTCAACATCAGAATGTTGATGTACTTGTCTTGATACGTGATAATACCGATCGTGGTAAGTAATTGAAATAACATTTAACTTTGTAGTAACCTATCTTATACAGTTATACTTAACTTTCGTTAAGTCGTTTTCCTACTTATTAATGTTGAACTTGCAGCGTGTTAGGGTTCCTAAGAATTTCCTTTGAGATCTAAACTACGAGTAAATAGGTGAATGCTCCCATGTCTTATCTCATAGGAAGGGTTAATTTTTGGGATAAATGTAGGACGCTAAGCGAAAGAATACATTTCAATTTACGTGCTCCATCGTCGAACACATCGTCGCTTTCCCTCAGATGAGATTGTGGTCGACTTGAGCTTATCAATAATAGTAAAAAAAAATATCTGATTAGTTTAAATTATTTTTGTAAAACTAAATATAGAATTAAGAAAATACTATTTTCAAATTTTACTTAATAACAACTAGAATAACAAATCTACTAAATTATCTGCAAACATGCATAAAAAGATTAATCATTGGGCATCCAAAAAATCATCCACATCTGTTCAATGGGATAAGTTACCCATCTAATGTTTTCTTCATTTATCTTTTGTGAATTAAATTTATATGTATATACTTAAATAATGTAATTAAGAGTTGCATTCTAAAAGTGCCGTCACTGGTAGCATTGTCCCGTGGAATGGTAATGTTGATTCTTTGGTAGGAGAAAAATCCAACTCTCTGGTCACGTGAATTGGTTGCTGATGTATAGAGTTTAAACATGATTCCCAACACAATGTAATGTATACAAGCAATAATTTACAATAGCATAATAAGCATAATCAGCCTTTTAATGTTCCCACTGCTGGGACACAGGCCTCCTCTCTAGGAGAGGGAATTGGCCGTAACCACGCGGGCCCAGTGCGGGTTGGACAATGATGAATGTCACATGTCGAATTTTTGGTTCTAGGACATGCCATCATTTCCTCACGATGTTCTCCTTTACCGTTTTGAGAGTAGTGATGATTAAATTAATTACACAAAGTGATGCGCTCTGCAGGGTTTGAACCCGCGACCTACAATTCGTAAGTCGGGGCCGTTACCACTCGGCTACCACTGCTCTTAATTTACAAGCAAGCGTACTATTTCGACAGTTGTTAGGAGCATGACGTGCTGTGTTAGATCGCGAGTTTGCGACAGCTCAGGGAACAGGAAAGTTCGGCGTGCACGGCGCGGGCTAAAGTAGCGCCAAAGTATTGAATAAAACGGACTTTGCAGCATGTTACAAGTTGAACCTTTTGTGATGGCGTATGCAACTTTAACATCTAAGGATATGTACTTATTCGGTAGTCCGTAGCATGTTTCTGAGATAAGCGGGTATGCATGTATTTTACTCCAGATCTTCATTTAATCATTCATTTGCCTAGCCCTTTCTCCAACTATATTGGGGTCGGCTTCCAGTCATACTGAATACCAGTATTTAACATGGAGCGGCTGCCTACCAGACCTCCACAACCCATTAACTGGGTAACACGGAACTTCTTGGCAAGACTGGAGTCAGCTATACTAACTTCTGACAATCCGTAACGACTGCCAAAGATCTACAGATGACAGCCGGGACTAACGGCTTAATGTGATTTCCCATCCACAAACCAACCTTGGCAAGCGTTGCTTTACCTTGAAGATCGGCCCGTGCGGCTGTTACTCATTAGTCACAAGCTCCTCATATCTTCATAACTTTAATGGTACGCGGTATAAAAAGTAATATATATATATTGAATAAGTATACTTAGACACGATATAAATGTAAAGCAGGGAATAATAAAAATAATATCACGTTTTGAACGTAAATCGGATTTAATCCTTAAAACAATTCAGCAAGTAAAATATAGCGTAGGCCACTTATTCTATAGAAATGTAAGAAGACGCTTGTTCGGCGTAACGTGCAAGTAACTCTCAATTGCCATACACTCCACTCCCGGCGACGGCAAAGTGAGCATGAAACAAACGATTATGGTGACACTTGACTTATAGCCAGCCAGCAGCGATAAATGGCCACGGCACGTTCACACGCTGCCATATTTTTTCAACGATACCTAGCTCACTTCTCTCAAATAACGTTCTTATATCTTAGCAAGACTATTTGTTCAAAAGAAATCTTGGAAAATCTTTCTCTGGCACTGAATGAACTCATTTTAAGCTCGGTTAAACATTCGCTAGGGGTTGGTTTAGTATAAAGTATCAGTTAATACTTTGGGTGCCCGTCCCAATTGTTTGAACGCTAATGGAATCTATTGTTACAGAGCTGATAGTGGCTAGACAGGGGGGATCTCATTTAACGTGATTTGACATTCCATTATCGGCGTGATTACGTTTGGTCCCTTGACAACGGCGGGGATAAAAGGTTATTCACGAAGCATCAAGGCTTGTCTTCTAGCCACATTAAAATCTGCAAGAATAATAAAGTCGTTTTGACATGTCACAATGTCGGGGTAAAGTTTTCGCATACTGAGTGGGAGTAGCAAGTTACCGTCGCCAAGTAGCGCATAACCGAACTAAAACCTTGTACAGTTCCCCGCGAAGACATAAGGGTCATTTTCTATATTCTGTTCGGCAAAATAAACGTAGTTCGGGTTAGTTACGTATCACGTCCAACTCGTGTCAGCAGTAAGTAGTAACAAGGCGTTGTTTACTCGCGCCGAGTTGGAAACTTTGGACATCTCACCTGTGAACTTATTTTAAGGTTCGTGAAGATAGATCAACGTAGTGTGTTCACGCTAACCAGACTTAAAATTACTGAACTTTAAGTCTGGTTAGCGTGAACACGGTAATAAGAATGGAATTATCACGTATTTTCTTTTTGACGTATTTTTGTCTACGTGATTGGAGTTTTTAAGTTAGCTGTAAAAATAACACGTTCATCAAATACAGAGGCGATTGAAACTGTTGAGTTGCCCTGTCGGGGACCTGTAAGGAACTATTCAAAAATGAAACCGTCCCCCGACTGCAATGAAAAGATTATTATCAATCTTGTTTTTAATTTTTAGTTCATATTTTGACGCGGTAGGCGTGTTTAGTTTTTCTAATTAATTGTCTTTTTTTAGGTTTCTTTTATGTATTTTTAATTTGGTGTACAATACAAATATATCAATAAATATACTGTTATAAGCGAGCTTCTGCCAGAAGCCTCGCTAGCGTCAAAGTTGAAAGTTCCCACATCCAATTTTGAAGACAAAATGCCTTGTATTCCGCTCCCAACTATACTTTATCCACCAATGAACTATTATAATCCGTTCAGAAGTTTTGGAGATCTGTGCTAGCAGCAAACAGAGAAACCGACAGAAAATAATTTTAAACAATCACTTCGATTTGTGTGTTATAAATATTACATTTGTGTAGTCATCCCCCTTTCTTTTAAATTTGATGCTTTTCTTCAATGTAAGTACAAATAAACGGGCTTGTACTGTTTTATTATATAAATATGTCACCGGAAATTTGCAAACGCCGTAATATTGTAAAATATCGCGTGACATTGTAAACTATTTTTTCTTAATAAGACACAAATATATTGGAAACTATTAAATTTGGATGGGCTTGTACAAAACATTTTGTTCATATTAATTAAATGGAGAAGTTATAATCTAATAAAGATTTATTACAATCCTACGGAGTCTGTAATTTTCCGGTGACAGATATACTTGTCTGTCTCTCAATTTGTTACTTCTTCACGTGCTAACGGCTGAACGGATTTTGATGAAAAAACTTGGCACAAGGATAGACCATGCCTGTACTGGCATAGGATATATTTTGTATACCGGGAGTGTTCCCTTGGAATAATTCTTGAATTGCACATGAGCGAAATCGCTGGCAGAGGCTAATCACTATCACTACATAGTATAAAACAAAGTCGCTTCCCGCTGTCTGTCCCTATGTATGCTTAGATCTTTAAAACTACGCAACGGATTTTGATGCGGTTTTTTTTAATACATAGAGTGATTCAAGAGGAAGGTTTATATGTATACTACATGCATAATATAGCAGAGATTTAATATCAACATTGCACCCGTGTGAAGCCGGGGCGGGTCGCTAGTTGCTTATAAAATTCATGGACGCTCATTTGCATTGAGTACAAGATTGCATTGATGTTGCTACGTCATCTTAAATAGAACCTTTAAAGTGTGTGTTTCTTCACGAGACTACCCCAAAATAAACAAAACATTGAAGTAGAAAATTAGATTTCCATATACAAAGTTGTATAGGATGTTTACGTCAGCGGAAAATTGGCAATGATCGAATATCGGAGTCTGAAGATAACCTGTCACAGTGAAGACGACGTGATGACGGCACAAGATTGAATATAATCGTATTCTTCATAGTTATTATCACATAACGTACACTCTGCTACGTTTTCCTGTATTTCTTTTTTTTTGTAATAGAAATAGCATATTTCGAGCTCGTTCGTTAAATAACAAGTGCCACACTGGTCGATCATCTAGGTTAAGTAACGCTTGCCGTAGACTATCTGTGGATAAGTGACGCCTCCGTGCTTCAGAAGTGCCAGTTTGATTCCGGCTATTATTTGAACTTGAAAAGTCTTTGACAGTCGTTACGGGTAGTTAGAGGCTGAAAATCTGACACCAGTTTGCCAAAGAGTATCCCTGTAAGAATACCCTGTTACTGGTTTGTGGAGGTCGGTCGTTAAACGTAAAAGTAGTACTCAGTTGCATTCGGTTACATTGGAAGCTGACGCCAACATGGTTGTGCAAAGGCTAGGCAAGTAGTATATTTCGTTTTGGAAGTCAGATAGGCAGCCGTTCAAATCGGGTCACTGGTATTAGATGCATCCGGTTGGACTGGGATCCAACCAAACCAATATTGGGTAGAGGCTAGACAGATTTGAATAGAAATACAAGGGCTAAGATGGACCTTCTGAGGAGCTAACGCTACTCCAAAACGTACGAAAAAATTGAAAAGTAATCCTAGTTAAACCAATCAAGATATTTTTCCTTGAAAATTAAAATTAATAAGTACCTAAATATAGTACTGAAAAATGTAACAATAAAATCCATTTAATGCTTTCAGGAAAAAATTGCGGCAGACATGCAATTATTTGTACTGGAAAAGTCTGGTTTTCATCTTGTAATGTCTCTGAGTTATATTTAGAGACGCTTGATATTCGACAACTTAATGATTAAGCCAGTCAAACAAAGCTACTGGATTTATAGAAATACTGGTCTTTTCCCGCGATCTCACCATGGATTTTCTACACTAATATCAGAAAGAGGAAAGATTTGATTGTTTTTTTGTTTGTTTGCGTTGAATAGGCTCCGAAACTACTTGACCGATTTGAAAAATTCTTTCACTGTTGGGAAGCTACACTATCTCTGGTGAACATAGGCTATATTATATCTCCATATTCCCACGGGAACGGGAACTACGCGGGTGAAACGCGGGGCGATGCTATTCGGATATAAAAATAATTCATTAAATTCAGCATTACACACATATAAGTGAAATAAAATTTTAATTGGGCATTACAGACACGAAGTTGCTATATTTAACAAGCATATAGATAACACTGGAAAATTGCAGGCTCCGTAAGATTGTCGTAAATCTTTATTACATTACTAGCTTCTGCCAGCGACTTCGTCCGCGTGGAATAGTTACTTTACCCCCGATTTTGAAACTCTCAGCAAGATCGGTTTAAAATTGACAAAGTTTCATACAAACGTTCATCCCCTATTTTATCCCCTGGGGGGGGGGGTAGAATTAATCAAAATCCTTTCTTAGCGGATGCCTACGTCATAACATCTACCTGCATGCCAAACTTCAGCCCGATCCGTTCAGTGGTTTGGGCTGTGCATTGATAGATCACTATGTGTGTGTGAAATATGTACAACTTACAACAAAAAAAGAAATGAAAGTAAAGCTGAAATGCCTGTGCAAAATTATATTATAATAACCTATACCTACATCACATAAAAATAAATACCTATAACTACGTATAACTAATTAATAAAATAACTACTAATTAATAAAAGTATCTACGCTTTTACCTACTTAATACTAAAAAAACAGAACATAAATTAGCCAAAACTAACCTATCGGTATCTAAAAATCTATGCTCCTACTTCTACTACTACTTCACCTAAAAAGAAATAAAATTGAAACTATTAATAATTTGTAATTTGAACGAATATTTAAACATTACCAAAATAACTAATAAGTACCTATTTTATAAAATAGCAACAAAAGTTACACAAAAATAATCACAATAACATCTTACAGAATGATTCAGTATTAAAGCGCGACGTCGCGGTGACTTATTATTGTATTCATGTATACCTAAAGTTTGGTATTTCTATACCGATTTCTATGATTCTTTTTTTATTGAATAGGTAATAATGTTAATTTTTTTTAATTAGGGATGAGTGAGAGTATTATAAACGTAAGAGTAATCAAATATAATCAGAAAGCTCCGAACTGCTAAGCTATCGGGAGTTACACGTGTTATTGTGAGTCAATCATAAAAGATAGACATATGCTGTTCCAGGATATTTTTTAGATAATTTTACGTAAAATATTTCCGTAATACATGATTTCTATGTAACTTTAACCAATAAGGCTACACACGCGACGGAAGCTTAAAAAATGGAGTAACTTCTCCCGTTTTCCCAACATTTCCCTTCACTGCTCTGCTCCTATTGATTGTAGCGTGATGAAAAGTATACTATAACCTGCCCAGGAGTATGAAGAATAATTGCACCAAGTTTCGTTAAAATCGGTCGAGTAGTTTTTGTTTCTATAAAGAACATACAGACAGACAGACAGACAGACAAAAATTTTACTGATTGCATTTTTGGCACCAGTATCGATCACTAATCACCCCCTGATAGTTATTTTGAAAATATATTCCTTGTACAGAATTGACCTCTCTACAGATTTATTATAAGTATAGATAGATAGATAATTTCTCGATATATTATGAAAACATCGTTTTGATTACAATCAATCCCTTCCAAACTCAATAGTTTATACTTTCGCGCGAAATTTTACAATCTTACGGCGTTTGCAATCTTCCGGTGACGTAGACAAAAACTTTATTTACCTTTTTTAATATTTATGTAAAAATGACTACATACCCTGGCTGACCAAGGGTGTACAACTGCAGATTATACAAACAAAACTTAAAAAATAATTCTTTCTATTAAAAACTATATCGTTGCGTTGTTTAGAAGAAGAAGAAGAATCTGGAGAAAAATACGAAAACAGACAGCAACATTGTTTCATACTATTTAGAGATTCTGCTATAAGCATAATAAGTTTTATTTACTACCATATATTTTCTTCTACTCTCTCTCTCTCTCTATTTTCTCCCCGTTTCTCATTCCTATGCCCACAACCATACGACAGATGAAATGCTTAACTTTAATTAATATGATTGAGTCGCGACTGAGCCGGTAAAGTAATTTGTTCCGTACATTACCCTCGGTTTTACGGCCTATCGTTACAACGACTCACAAATTAAGTTACTATGAAGTTTGCAACTCCCGTAAATTAAGTTACTGGGAGACCAACTAAAATACTGTTGTGCTTAAATAAATTATCTGAAACCAAAACTGTTGTAGATTCATAAAAAAAAAGTTTTGTTACATTTTCTAAATCAGAGACAAGACGAGAAACAAAAAAAAAACTGTCAAATATTTAAAAAAAACGGAGTTGTGAGCGTTTTCAAATCTAGGTGATGTTCGGCATGTAGGGCAGAAAGGTTTCGCATTTTAAGCGAATAAAACATCTTCTAACTCTCATGAAATTTTACTGTACGTAAGAGTAAAACAGGCTATGGCTTGTTAAAGATAAATGTTTCCGCAATTATTATGTTGATGTTGTTATGAGTCTGTCTTATCCTCATTTTTCAAGGAATTTGTGGCTTATTGGACGATTCGCACGAATTTAACTCGCACAAAACGTGCGAATCGACTCCTTTAAAACATATTATTTTTTCTGTAGTCGATTCGCACGAATTTCATTTATTGGCGTGCGAATCGACACCCTCACAAATATGTAGTAGGCTATTCGCACACATTTCATTTTAAGGTTTAAAAAAATTAAAGTACAGTCGTATTCAGTCATCACTGAAATAAAAACAAAAAATTATCGAAGTTTAAACAGCAGATATTTACTTGAAAGTAAGAAAGATCTGTATGGAATAAGTGATACTAATAATTACTTAAAACGTGGCATATCTACATTTTTACTAATACAAAACAATATAAACATGACCGCAAAATTGTTAATTATATATAGGATTAAAGCCAAATATTTATTTTTATAATTCTCGTAAGTTTATTTTTTAACCGGTTATATATAAATTAGAAGTAAGCATTTTTATTATTGTTATGACTTGATTTATTATTGTTGATTTGATACTTGTATATAAAACTTTAGTCACTTTTGTACGTTATTTTAAAGAAAAATCTGTGATTCAAATTGTGATTATAGCCCTAGTTCTAGTTTTATGATTAAAAGTTTTATTGTTATAATTATGGTATTTAAGTACACTTCTGAAAAACATTAAAACATGTTTTTGTTGTACCAAATGTTCGTCAATAATAAATATAAGAAAAAGTTGTTAATTATTATATATATCTACCTTATTAAAAAAAGTAAATGTTTGTGTAATGTAAAAAAAATGTAAATTTTTGGTACTTTTATTTTTTATTACGCGGTTAGTGGAGTAGTAGTTTGTTAGTGACACTTATTTATTATTCTGTGATCGATATTTGGTAATTTTTAATCCTCAAACCACGAGCTTAGAAGATGTTTAGTACTTAATACAGATATGGTTGATTATAGTGTGTTTTTATTTTCTATCTATTACGAGTAAAACATATTTGACCTTACTACTTCTGTGCTCAAGTGTACTTTATCTTAACTGCATTTCATAAAAAACAATATGTGTGCGAATAGCCTACTACATATTTGTGAGGGTGTCGATTCGCACGCCAATAAATGAAATTCGTGCGAATCGACTACAGAAAAAATAATATGTTTTAAAGGAGTCGATTCGCACGTTTTGTGCGAGTTAAATTCGTGCGAATCGTCCAATAAGCCGAATTTGTGATTGTTTCATAAATCTTTTTATTGTAACAGACGCCATTCTTAGAAGTAAATAAAGTAATGAAACATTTTTCATTCTAATTTCAAAGGGACCATTTAAGTGTTATTTCATTTATTTTTATTTCTGTCTGAACTTTTTTTTCAATAATAATTAAAGTAAATGTCTCATAATAAATGCATTAGCTTATTGAATAAATCTTCAAGGAAACCAGTCACGGTAACTTTACAGTTCCTACAGACTGCTTTACCTTATATAAAAGCAGCAGGTAAAGCTTTCAACATTAACGACAATATAATGCATGAACTCAAAAAGTTCGTACTTAACGAAATGGCCGTATCTACATCTTTACGGTACCGATTACCGTCATAACGTACTTTTATACGAGCCAAGTTACATCACAGTCGGCTGTTCCGGTCCGATACGGGCCCGGTTAAAGTTTTGACGTGTCGTAAACGAGGCAGTTACGTCGTGACAAATGAATGGAAATGAAACCTTATGATGACAGTAATTCGTTCGAGTTTTTTGGAGAACGTTACTGGGATGCATAGGTATTACGATATTTCCACCTCAAACTTCTATTTGAGGTGGAAATATCGTTCTGTTTCGTAAACTGAAATTTCTAGGTTTTTTTGCTCATGTGTCGTGAAGTTGGCGCTAAACAAGTTTAGTAGTGGTTTAGACTTTTTTCTGTATAAAAATATACTTATTTAATTATATTGCTGTGTATTACTAAAAGTAAATGTGTTTTTAAACGGCCACGAACTTGTTGCTATAAATTTAATAATACATACGTATATATGTATGTATATTGGCAAAAATCCTGATAATTTGAACAAATTTAATTAATTCTTATGCATAGTGCAAAGGGGATAGAACCTTTGTGGTATAGCTTCTTAGCGGCCCTTGTTTTTTCAAAAGCGCGGCGCGGCATTTAAATAAACGAAAAATGTATGCAACATTGTGCCCAAAAGTGTCTCGTTATCGTAATATTTAGAGGTAAAGTCGCCTTTGGGAACATTAAAAATTAGTTAGGTAATTTCGTGTTTACCTCCAAATATCTCAATAACGTGACGCTTTAGGGCACCATATTAGAAATATTTTTCTTTGTCGTAAGTGTCCTCTACCCATGTATACAAATATATATGCGTGTACTTGTATACTTGATTCATAGCACGCCGTGACTATGACAAAAACTAAAAAATAAAATGGCGTTGGATGGCTATGCCAGCTCTCATATAAAAATGTTGGAATCCTTTTTGCCTTTGCTTTTTACTTACTACTAATTATCTTTATTGTATCGTATGAAAAGTCATACGAAAGAATGTATAAAGGTAGTAAACAGTTCTACAAATTTCCGAGATATTATTCAAATAACATGTACTCGTAAATATTCCGAAACGCTGCTTCTTTATTGGGTAGCCATAATATAATCGAATGTCAATCATCTTGGGAAATGTTTGAAGCTTTCGACAATAAATTCATGTCGTATATTTTGGAATACATCGTTGTTGATCGTGCATAATGTGAACGACGCGCTGTGTCTGTGTGTATGTATATATATAACCTAGTTTAAAACAGTTAGGCTTTCTTTGGAGACTTATAGAGGTGAGTGGAACAGAGAGTAAAGTCCCACAAGCCTTCATTGAAAAGGGCGAATCCTCCGAACCATATAGTTGTTGTGGCTAGTGGGCAACTGCCCGATATTTGATATTTGGACTATCGTATATGTTCGAATTGCATGGAAAACTCTGATACCGCGAAGCAGGATATCGTTCAGTAGTTCGTTGCTGCCGGGATAGATGGCGCTGCTTTTCTTATTTTTTAATTTGGGTTGTTACGAACACACGCAGAAAGATGAAGTGTTGTTTAGATACATGAAGCGTCAGGGAAATGGGACCAGCTCCCTGTATACTGGCATACTGTGTAGATGATGACCACAATTCATATCTTTTTGTTGCGGTACAATTTTCAGTTCGAAAGTTTTTCTTGTGGCGGCATTGTGATGGTACAGGTTTTACAGGTTTATGAATTAGGAATTTAAATTGAAATTGAAGTTGAGTAGTTGCCAAATTCTGCTTAGCCTTAAATCCTTTGAAATGTTGGCTGTAAAGTAGGTTTTGGCACGTTCTTAACTTCCAATGCTCAATTCGGAAACCTATCCAAGTCCATAATACTAGTTACTTTCGTCACAAGCTCTTTGTTTGATTTATTAATTGTATAATAATTTTTAAACAAATACTTCTGAGGACCATCCACACCTCTACTTGATTAATAATAACTATGAAAGTTATTTTAAAACTTGCAGCGGCCACTGGTTTTAGTAAGTTTCTAATTAAGGCGTCCTTCAGTATCATAGCCGTCCATTTCCTTCAGTCAACTCCTTTGCTTGCGGGAGCAATTACATTTCCTTCCATTTTATTAATTAACAAACGTCCTCGTCAGAATAACACTTACAGCTATCAATTTAATTAAACGTAATTTCCTGTCATATAATGAATTCAGTTGTTGGATACCTGATTAACAGGAATATTTTAGCAACATAGTCGACTGCAACATCTACTTACACACTTTTGTAAAGTTAAAAAAAAACTTTTTAGATAATAATTTTATTGTTTCAGTAATCAATCATTTTCTTTTTAATAGTTTTGTCATTATAACCTATTGTTTTTAAATGCCCTTTTGTTTTTGTCTTGCGAACGTGTTGTACTTGTATGCCTTTACTTTCTGCGTAAGGGTTTATTTTTTCTATCTTTAATAACTATCTCAACAACAACTTATTACCACGTAAATTTCCTATAAAGCTAAAAAATTAAAGTACGAAAGCAATTGTTACTACTAAGAAATAAAGAGGTGTTGTACTTCATCTCATTACTGTTTTATAACCGGTTTCAAAAAAGGAGGTCTCGATTTGTCATTTTTTTTTGTGTGTGATGTCGCTTTTTATGCGTGAAAGTTGTAGGTAAATAACAAGTCCAACTAGCCTAAATCCTTTTTGCTGGGGATGGCAGCAAATGTCTGATTATTTATTAGCAGAGGTCGGAATTAGGTAGAGTTATTTTTGTACTTGCATCGAAATGTTGATATTAATATGGATCTTCCCGGGAATTCTAATAGATAATCCCGTGTGGCCAACAATGTTTCAAATAAATAGTAATAAAAATCTCACGAGACAGATAAGACAAATAAAACAAAGAGTGTGGTTTAAATTGTGTGAAAGTAATTTTTTATTTATTTAAGAAACCACGGGCTGTTTCTGCTCTTTAAAATGAATCTCGGGATTTGAGGCATATCCACTTTACTCTTTCGCTGTATGAAATCAGTGTGAGTACATAAATAACTCTAGATAATTCCGACCTATGTTTATTAGACATCAGCTTACTAATATTTTGTCTCAACAGACATGTGCTAAGCGACGGGAGACTGGTAGTTGGAGCCAGACGATCGCTGATAGACGCTGGTAGCGGCGCCGGCGCAATGTTGAGGTGTCGAGCATCAAACCGTGCGGGCACAGTGCTCTCCAGACCTGTTATGTTGCAACCTGGTGAGTTTCATAACCTTACTCTATAGTCTTTTTTATTATTTTGGATGGGGAATCATCAAACATCTCCTGTTCCCGCTGTGAGCGAAGCGGAAGGGAGTATCAGACTCTTACTCACTTTAACCCACCCGTGTTCCTTCAAAAAGCCCTTTGCGTTTTAGGACCGCGGTAACTCTTTCGAACAATTCCGCAACCCTGGCATACACTATAGCTTTAGGAAAGCCATAATTAACAGAAAAGTATGTTGCTAGGGAGGTTTTTGCTCTACGTTTTATTCTCAGCTAAAACGCGAAGAAATGGTAACGGGCGGGCGTTTTGGGCTGTCTTTTTGTAAACGTTGACATTCAAAAAGCGCTGGTACCCAGCCTAATTTGAAAAGATGACTTTTGATCTTGGTTCCTTTCCTTCCAAAAGTGAATCAAAACGCACAAATCTATGACCGGTTACCAAACAGTGAAAATGCAGGATTTGCTTCTAATTATTGAAAAACATTAAGGGCGACTTTTATCTGATCGAACTTGCAAAATCCCTTAGGTATTGTTCAGTGACCCAGACGTGCTAGGCAAACCCATTAATACAATAAATGTGAGTCCCACGTTTCAGAGATCTTTGCTGATTACAAATATACCCCATTTGCAACTACTTGTGTTTCTTTATTACCATAATTATAATACAAAATTAGCCGGTTTCTGTCCTAACAAACGTTATTTATTCAAACAAAGAGATTTATACAAGGGTTTGCAAAATTTGTTATGAATAAATAATTGCGAGCCCGAAATATTTATTATTTTGATTATCGCTTCCACGTACCTACCAGCCTACCTATAGCTTTTATCTCAATTACGCAGAGGCCATAATGGAAATTATAAAAACTGTAAACAACAGACTTGTGTAATAAACAGATGTACGGCAAGAGGGCAAAACAAATTACAACTTCGAGTCGAGTTGGACCAATTAACTTTCCGTTACAGCGAGGGAAATATGAAATAAAATGAAAAACAGCCCACGGCTACCGAGTTTTTTTACACGGAAGAACTTTTAATTAAGGGATTAAAAATGACATTAGAGTGAGCTCGTAGCAACGTAACTCCCCTTTGTTTCCGATCCGCTAGCAGACCTCCAACGAGGTACATTACGATTCGGTAAATAGATACGCACAGAAAACAAGCTTTTATTATCTATTGTAGTCTTGTTAAAATCTTACTCCACCGCCCTTAAGGACTAAAGAAAAATAACCTACAAACTTAGTTCGTAACATTCATTAAGAAAACGGAATGTCGGAAAGTTGGACGCACTTTCAGGGACGTTACAAACAAAAGTGGGTTATTTATCAACAAATCTAATTAAGTATTAGTAATTATCTCTTTATCTTTGCCTAGTTATTTTGTGCTAAGTTAATTTCGAAGGTAAAAAAAGAATGTGGGATTAATTACAGTTCATTCAGAAAATAAATTGTTATGGCAGAAAAATAGAGACCATACCCGCCTTTGAAGCAAGCTTAACTCTTTAAAAAATGGCTGTTTTTTGAAACTTAGAGAAAGTGGACAATCCTGGATGATGAATAAATAACTATGGTACAAAAAGGTTAAAATAAACCACTGCTTACCTACCTCACTGAAAACTGGAGACAAATTCTGAATCACTAACATTATCTTGAACGTTATAATAAGGTGATCAATTCGTAGCACAGCCGTGTGGTTTAGACTACGAACGTATTATTAAGGCATTGTAAATTAATGCTAAGATACCGCGTAACGACCAGATATGGTTATTACTACTGAAAGCTCAACTAAGCTTCAGTTTATGTAACGGGAACTATCTTGAGCCGCCACTTCTAACGCGTTCATATAATTTATACCAAACTCAATACTAATTTACTATTCATAACATCCACTTTCTATTCCAGTTGCTTTCAGACCTTAATATTAGGTATTTGAAAAGATGAATATTTTTCACTCCAATTACTTTTTCCACCGAGGGACGGGGAAAGTTTTAATTAAAGATTGAGCGACATTATGTCCCTCATCTCGGAAAAATAACCTTGTTATAACGAAGCCGACGGTCTGTTATTGAAAATAATTTTGGTTCTGTAAGCCTAGCCTTCATACTTTACGTTGTATTGGATACAACAAGTGAAGTGTATTTATACAATAATATATTTTTGTTTGAAGTGGGATATACCTTTTTGTACATAATTATGCAGGGATTGTTGTTGTTATATGACTCAATATCGTTTGCGAGCGATTACATACGCGCATATCCCGTTTTTCCCAGTAGGGATTTCGGAAAAATCCTATCTTAGAATAGAATAGAATACACCCCCCCTCCCTTACACTTCCCAAGAAACCAACATGCAAAATTTCAGGTTTCTACGACCAGTAGTTTCGTCTGTGTACTGTCTGTCAGCCACTCAGTCACCAGCAACGGAAGCATTTTGTCAATATTTATTAACATGAATACTATTTTGGCACATGAACGATGTGTACTCTGAAGAATAATGAACGAATTTGATTACTTGTACCTACCTATACTCCATTCACAATAAGATTAGATATTGGAACAAATTTGTTCACAGTCCTTTCAACCGATTTTTACTTCTATTCCGTAGGCATAAGGATGACATTAAAAGCAAAAACGTGATTATAATACCAACTGTTTACTAGAGCTACCATGTGTCATGCCACCAACGCAATAGAAGTCAAAATCGGTTGAACGGACTGTAAAAATGTTGTATTTCAATGTCTAATCTTATCGTGAATGGGGTATAGCCAGCTTGTTTTTGTTTCTCGTCATATTTTGAAGCACATTAATCAATTGTGTCTGTCAGTTAAGACAATTCCGCAAACAAATGCTGGAGTGTGCTCGTTAACTCGATGAACTTCGTTACGGAGCACTGATACAATACAAATCCAGCCGAGCTTGTGTGGAACAACCCAGCCACGTTAACGAGTTCCACAATCGTCTATCGTAAGTGGTTGTAAGAACATCCCTTTCAACTCATGAACTAGCTCTCAAGCAACAGATTTTACTTTCCATATTTTAATATTTTCCCCTACAATGAAGCTGACTACAAAGAGAAAATTGAAAGGCAACAAATGGGGGCGCAGTAGCTTATTCTCATTCAAATGAGTTTCGAAGAAAGTATTCGACACTTTGATATTGTGATATTTGCTTCCCTTGTTACAGTTTTGCAATGTTTTTCATTTCTGTAATAAGTTAATCTCACAGGAACTGTGCTTGATGTTGCCGCATTCTCATAACGAGATAACCAGAAACGTGTGCTTCTCAAAACCCTGAACATATTTTTTTCATGTATATAAAATTTTTAAGCTATGGACTCTAGTAAGAAAATAAATTATTATTCCGTTTATTCATATTATATTCCTGTAAATTACATTTTTAAATATTTCTTAAAAAGAACATAAAAAAACATTTAAAAATATAAAAAATAGTCGTCCGCCGGTATCGGGAGCAGGGTCCAAGCTACCGGTGGTTAGGGCTGCAGAGAAAGGAACCTCCTCACAATACGAGCCGTATCGAGGAGTACTGCCTTCTATATCAGACCCTTCACCCAGCTGCATAACGCCAGCTTCGACAGGTGGTCGTAGAAGCTTTTGGCCATTAGGCCGTTGGCCGTAACGATAATCGGCACAATGACAGCCGAGTCCACATCCCACATGTCGACAACCTCGTGTGCTAAGTCAAGATACTTGATTTGCTTCTCTTTCTCAGCCTTCACGAGGTTCTCGTCATGCGGAATGCTTACATCGATTATCATTGTGCGGCGCGCTAATCGGTCTATCACCACTATGTCAGGCTTATTGGCGACAATAGTCCTATCAGTGATGATAGACCGATCCCAGTACAATGTGACATGGTCATTTTCGAGAACTGGGTCGGGCACATACTTGTAATACGGTACCTCAGACTTCACAAGTATGTATTTAAATTATTATTATTATTATTATATTACGTTAGGTCTCATACAGCAATTAAATTTCACAAAAGGGTGTCCCATGTTATTAAAGTTTTGCACTGCGTAATCATATTGTCCAATAATTCAATTTATTTGTTCCCGAGTATAAAAGGAGACGTCAAAGAATTACCCAAAAGGAAAACTAAATAGCTTGAAATTGACGGAGTCAAGCCTAAGATGGCTTCACAAACAAAGCCATGTCGGACGCAATTATTCTTTTATTTATTATTCCATCTCATTTTTGTTTCGTTATTTCTTTTGACAAGTTATGAAAGTCTCAAGTTACGCATTATTAAAATGAACGCAACTTTTATAATGTCTTCAAAGCGAGTTAAATGAAAAAAATCATATTCTTTTTCGTCTAGGTAAATAAGTGCAATAGTAGACAAAATACTGAGAGATGAGAATTAAAAAAGTTTTGCTCTATTTTTGTCTGATTTAAAGGAGACCCGAATCTGGACATAAATAGAAGAACATTTTTAATATTCCAAATGTAAAAGTATTGTGAATAAGAGGTCCGTTTTTGTTTCATTCCTTTACTACGTTTGAGTTTCAAAGTTTCGTAGTAAATAGGTGGTCCATTACAACGTTGTATTTTTGTTTGGATAAGTTTACGTTTCGTAAAGAGGCACAGTTATTTTATTTTGCCGAAACAAACAAACTTTACCGCTTTGTTTTATACACCGGGGGATTATTGAATTAGAGATGTTTCTTATTTGGTATATTTTTTACTGAATGAAATATGTGAGTATTTTACATGAATTTTGCACTAAATCGTAAACTTGGCCGTACAGTCAAGAGAAATGTGATTGGTGGTGCAACCAATCTGATACCAGTTACTTTAAAACTGTGCTGTACTACACAGCTCCAAACTGCAGATTATCTACCAGTCAACCTTTGGGTTGGTTGCTGGTAGCACAACCATGGTTGTGCCACGAAGGTGGTCCAGTATAATTTTGTTTTTTGTTTCTCTAGTGGAGGATAGTGTCCTCTCCCACACCGCTCGTCAACTGATTCCAGCGAAGATTGGAGGCGCTGTGGTTCTGAGATGTGAACTGTCTCCACAAGTTGGTTTGGTGGACATCGCGTGGCTTCAAGATGGACTTCCATTGTCTTCTGGATATTTGAGTGGTGGTAAGATAAAACAGACTATGGTAACAGTTGGCAAATGAAGACGAGAAATTAAAAAAAAAATGCATGCATACAAGCTTTGGTCTACATTCTAAATGAAAATGAAATTTGTAGAAATGTGACAGACAATAATATTTATTACTGCATCATCACTCTAATTTTGAGTCCGTGATGATGCGCTATTATCGTTTCCTTTCATTATTTTGATGAACTAGTTACACAATGATTTATGTGAAGTAGGAAACTTACTTGAGTAATGAACAACGAATCTAAGTTATCCTTTTGTTCTAGAACCTCGTTGGGTTTCCGGAGCCAGCGGTCTCCTCCTCGGTTTGGACCTGACTCAAGCCGACATCCAGGCAGAATATTCATGCGTTGCCTTGGACACTCCCAGCCCTCCTTTGAAACTTACTACGGACGGTCAGTCTAATAAAGCTTTATGCATTTAGAATGTCTTGAAATATAGTCTGCAGAAATTGGTAGGTGCGGGCTTACTGGTCAAAGACAGATACATAGATATGCATGGCTGCTTTTATAATTTACCTGTGGGTATATACAAGGATATTATATAGCAGTTTGCTTTGCAACAAATATTTTAATTTCCTTTGAAGCTTAGAACGTGTTTCATATCTGCTTTGTCAGTAAACTACCGCAAATGTACGATAATCATTTCAAAATATTCTTCGTCAGTTTAATGTTTTTATTTTGTGGTGCAGACAGCAGCTGGCTGGAAAATATAGAGTTAAATTCGGTGGAAGCTCGAGCTGGAGATACGGTTGTTTTGCCATGTATCTTACGACATATTACTGGACATGCTGTGAGGTAAGCAAGCGTTCATTGCCTTACTTTTCCGATGATTTGGTCAAGATTTATAGACCTTGATTTATTTTACCAATAGCTTATATAATCATCCCTTTTCGTCATCATCCGTTTTCTGCATTGTACCAGTTAATATCTGTCACGAAATGTTTGCACTATTGATACAATGCTAATAGAGAGACTACGCTCTAAGTACTCAACTTTTAAGTATTCACCTGAAATGATTTTCTTTCAAAATAAAGTCCTGGTATATGGTATTAACTTAACCGTAAATAGATCTTATGAATTGTAAACACTTTGTTCCATTATTCATTTATGGCTTAGATTATAAATGTGGCAAAATTAAATCATCAGTTGGCAGCGGCAGGAAGCATCTGGAACCTGGGCTGCAGTCTCAGGAGAAGGCACAGTCCGCGGTGGTTCACTAGTCATCTCGTCGGCGCGGGGGCACCACGCGTCACGATACGCATGCTCATCCAATCCGGAGTCACCTTCGAGAGTACTTGTGAAGCTGGTCGTGTATGAACCGCTGGCTGTTACTGTGACACCAAATCCCTTGGTACGTTATGAAATTCTTACTTACGTATGTTCTCAGTTTCCATTGACACAGGTCGGCACTTTTGTAGTCTATCATTTTTCAACTGTCACGTTTTTTTTATTATGAATATGTTTTTTTTGTCCCTCACATCTTCAACAAGTGAATCCTATTGTAGCTGATAGGCACAGGCGGTTCTGGCCACCTGAACTGCTCAGTAGTGGGAGGCCGTGGCGGCGGCATCACGCTCAGCTGGCAACACGAAGGCAGACCGCTGCACGCTCCGCAGTCTCGCCTCGCACTTGGACCAGTGCGGTCGCATCACTCCGGCCTCTACCAGTGCACTGCGCACGACCATTCTGACTCCGCGGTTGCTGGTGCTGAGTTAGTTATTGCTGGTAACAATTGCATACTATTTCAGTTGCAAAACATAGTCAAGGCTACACCAATAAGAAAACAGTAATGTATCCAGTCACTATAAAATCATGGCTTCATAAGGCATCAGCTTTTTCAAAGGGTCTTCTTTGAATAAGAATGGAACCTTACTATGAACAATTGTTACATATTGATAAGTGATTTTTTTGAGCAAAAGCTATGTAATTTTCGAAACGCTTAACATTTGGTCAAAAGCCTTGGCTATAAATGATAATGATAAATGATAAATGATAAATGATATTTATTTTGTAAGTAGGTTGTAAATAACACTTTTACACGTCAATATTTTTGGTCGTTATAAACTAGATGAGGCCGGTGTTTCCTAGCTGACTACCCTGAGAAGAAACACCGAAACAAACTCAGAGGTCAAGGTCTCTTTTAAAGTCCATACAATTGTACTGGTCAAATCATATGAGAACCATGTAGGTTGGTGTCTGAAGTGGTCTTTTGAGGAAAGTACCACACAGATTTGAGTTGACCTGTCCAGACAGTGCAAGCATTTGTCAGTTACCGAGTAGCTCAAACTTAGAACTTTAAGGAGCTCGTCGATTTGACGATCAATACTAAAGTAAGGACATTTGGGTAGGCCACATAAAGAACTCAAACCGCCAGACTAACAAGAAATGAACCCCTAACATAGCGATCTACATGGTCCTCACATTCACAATACGTTATATGAGGACCATGTCAGTGTCTGAAGTGGTCTTTTGAGGAAAGAACCACGCAGATTTGAGTGGACCTGTCCATTCATTGCAAGCCTTGGTCAGTAGTCGAGAAGCTCAACTTAGAACCAATAAGGAGCTCAACGACTCGACGAACAATGCCAATGAAAGGACATTTGGGTAGGCCACAAAAAAACTCAAACAGCCAGACAACGCTAAAAAAAAAAAAAAGGAAAAAAAATAGTTGAAGAGGAAAAAGCAATAATAACCCATATAGTCCTCATATTCACAATAGTAAATAAATTAAAAAATATAATACTTTACAAAGTAAGCATTCATGTCAAAATAAGAAATTGTAATAAAATAAAAAGAATACTTTAAAAAGTAAACATTCATGTCAAAAGTAAACTAAACGAAAATTAAAACATGTCAAAGTGTAAAAATATAAAAGAAAAACACAGAAACAAAACAACAACATAAAACATTGGGCCATGTACACAACTGAAGCAGCTCAATCCCAAGCCTTCTTGTCCTCCAGATAGTCTTTAACTGTGTAAAAAGCTTTCTGGCATAGCTTACGTTTTATAAATACTTTGAATTTATTTATGCTTAGTTCTTGAATGCGGCCAGGAAGTTTATTATAAAAATGTATACATTGGCATCGAAAGGAACCACCTATTTTCTTGAGCCTGGTTTTAGGAACAACAAAATTGTGTTTGTTCCTAGTATTTATGCTATGGATATCACTGTATTTTTTAAACAGATTAATATTTTTATGTGCGTACAAGAGATTCTCATAGATATACTGAGAGGGCACAGTCATTATATTAATCTCTTTAAATTTTTCTCTGAGTGAGTGTCTGGGATTTAATTTATAAATCGCACGAATAGCCCTTTTTTGTAAAACAAATATTGTCTGCATATCGGCGGCATTTCCCCACAACAGAATTCCATATGACATCACGCTATGAAAGTAACTAAAGTACACTAAACGGGCCGTTTCTAAATCAGTTAAGCCACGAATTTTCCTAACGGCAAATGCTGCAGAACTGAGTTTTTTTGACAGTTTATCTATATGGGGGCCCCACTGAAGCTTCGCATCCAAAGTGATGCCTAAGAACACTGTGGTATCTTCGGGTTTCAACTCTTCACCCTTTATTGTTAGAACAGTATTCACTTGTCTTACATGAGGTAAAGTAAACTTTATGCATTTCGTCTTCTTCTCGTTAAGTAGAAGATTATTAACATTAAACCAGTTAACTACAGTCGCAAGGGCACTATTTATATTGTCAGTAACCATCTGCTGACGTTTTAGTTTGAACAAAAGCGACGTGTCGTCTGCAAACAACACTATATCATATTTATCTTTTATGAGGTACGGCAAGTCATTAATATATATCAGAAACAGGAAGGGACCTAAAATTGAGCCTTGGGGGACCCCCATCCTGACTACCGATCCAGGAGACCTTTTACCATTGACATCAACTCTCTGAATCCTACCACTCAAGTATGAAGTAAGAAGATCCAGAGAGGCGTCCCGGATTCCGTAATAGTGCAATTTCCTGATTAACGTCTCATGGAGAACGCAATCGAACGCCTTGGACAAATCGCAAAAAATGCCCAAAGCATCGCATTTGTCCTCCCATGCATTGTAAATGTGTCCTAGAAGTTCAACACCGGCATCGGTT
This sequence comes from Hecatera dysodea, assembly GCA_905332915.2. Lineage (NCBI taxonomy): Eukaryota > Metazoa > Arthropoda > Insecta > Lepidoptera > Noctuidae > Hecatera > Hecatera dysodea. The sequence goes on from HG995295.1 coordinate 8,039,848, forward strand.
GTTGAACGACCCCTCGTAAAACCAAACTGTTTGTTATGTAAAAATTTATGTTTATTAAAATAACTTTGCATTTGATTTAAAATAAGTTTCTCAAAAATTTTACTAAAAGTAGGTAGCACTGATATTGGTCTATAATTGGAAGGGTCTGATGTACTCCCCGATTTAAATAACGGAATTATTTTACTATATTTCATTAGATCAGGAAACTCACCACGGTCTATACAATTATTAAAAATAACAGCTAAAGTAGAGGCTACAATGTGTATAATGGACTTAGCAAGGTCGACAGAATTACCCCATAGATCGGCAGTCTTTTTAACATTCAATGAGTTAAACGTTTTTACGATATCATTAGAAGTGACATGTTGGAATTTGAATTCGGCATCACAAACTGGAACATTTTCTTTAAGTAATGCTTCTGCAGCCCTAGGTGATGAATCTAGAAACTTAGTTGTCGATACGGGAATCTCTGCAAAGAAATCTTCAAAAGCCGCGGCGACTTGCGAATCTAATTTAATTATATTGTCATTAATAGCAAGGCTATAATCACTACTTCGATTGCAAGACCTTCCCGTTTCGCTATTAATAATATCCCAAGTCATTTTTATCACATTACTACTATTTTTAATTTTTGCACTCAAGTACCTAGACTTGGCTATATAACAAACCTTTTTAAATAGTTTAGTATAATTCTTAACATATAAATTAAACTCTACAGTATTAATATAAGTTCTTTCTTCGTACAGCTCATAAAGCCGTTCTCTACTTTTATAAATACCAATGGTGGCCCAGTCACTGAAGGAAGTGTTACTGTTAACCGAAATGGTTTTGGGAACAAATGTTGTATCAAACTCTGCACAATACATTTTGAAAAAATCATTGTAACATTGATTAGGGTCACCATTAGTTGACAGAGTTGGCATTTTATTTAAAAGTTTAGTTTTAAATATTTCTAAGCGAAATTTTGATTTTGGGTTAACAGTGATATCCTTTTTTGTTTTGGTTTTATTTATATTTGGTATAGATATAAATTGTCCACAGTGATCTGAATCTATTAAATTAATCATCTTTGTATGGGTAGGTACAACATCTGTATAGATATTATCTAGGCAAGTGGCACTAGTGGGAGTTATTCTAGTAGGCTCCATGAATAGGTTTGCAAGATTGTATGACTGAAACAGACTTGTAATTTTCGTACTTAAACTAGAATTTTCTAACAAATTAACATTAAAGTCACCACAGACAATGATAGACTTGCTTGAATTACAAATTTTGTGCAAAACTTCATCCATTACTGTTTCAAAACTATCATACAATCCTGAAGGTGGTCTGTACACACTTAATATAATATACTGCTCCAATTCAATACAGGCTATTTCAATAATCCGCTCAACAGAGAGGCTCACTATATCCTTACGGTCTTTAAACTTAAGATGATTATTTATTAAAATTAATGAGCCACCATGTATAGCATTTTCTCTGCTGAACGAGCTACCAACCTGGTGATTGCTATAATTAAACTGAAACTGATGGCTTTTAAGCCAATGTTCCGTTAAACAGAGAATATCAATATTGTTAAAATTAAGGAATAATTCAACTTCTAAGTCTTTGTTCATAAATCCTTGAATATTTTGATGCACCAGGTTAATAGTATTTGTTGATTTTAAAAGGTTATTTGATATACTACTGCGACACACAATTTCGAAACTATCAATCTGTGCCACCGTTTATTTTCATCTCGATTTTTAGACAGGCGGCCTCGACTTGTGTCAACGTTCAGCGGAGCGGTCACAAGGATTGGACAGAGCATAGTGATAAGATGTGCTGCCACAGGTGTTCCTTCGCCCCGTATACTTTGGACTCTAGATGACCGACCACTACCAGCTGCACCAGATAAGTAAGCGCATGTTTTTAATCGATCATTTCCCTGCAGAGCAAAGGTCTTCCTTTGTCCCTTTTCAACACAATTTTATCTTCTGCTAGAGTGTTTCTCTTCTCTCATGATATTCTGCTTCTGTTACTAATTTGCGTATCTCTGTTAGATTAAGACCGACTAACACAGATCAGAGTTATCTTTTTAACTCGAGTGAGTTGCTAAATCGAGGCCATTATGTATGAATTTTTTGTCATTTAACCTCGTGTCATCATTTTACTCCAAGTTAAGTTTCTGGTGTTTGAAGAATAGCTCTTGCCATTGTAAAACATAAGCCGGTCAAGGGCTGACAACCAATAGTGTAAACAACATATACCATCACTAGCAGCTCCTCAAGTAAGGTCTGATATAAATGGTACGCTTTGCAGGTACAGCGTAAATACAAGGGCAGAAGCCGTACCGGAAAGCGAAGAGGGAACTATAGTGTCCACTCTTAGTGTGACTATTAGAACTGCAGATGAAGGAGGCCGATATGGTTGTAATGCCACAAACTCACAAGGATCTCATGCACATCAAGCAAGACTAAATGTTTATGGTACGTTACCGTTGACAGAAGACTATTCTGGTATTTGGTGTTTGGGGAATTTACTTGATGATTTTTTGCACAGGTCCACCGAACATTAGATATTTACCAGCGTTACATGTTAAGACTGACACGGATGTGACAATACACTGTCCATATTCGGGATATCCCATAAAGTAAGTAATCAAATATGAGTTGTGCATCCTTTTCTATTTCAGTTCATTAAGCTTTGTATTGTCACCTAAGTATTTTACTTTTGTCTACAGTTTTCCTCATTATAATAAAATTGGGTGACAACATCCGATTATTTGCATTGTATTTCAAATAACTATTTAACTCGAGATTATTATTTTGAAACTAAGTAGTTCATCTATCTTACTATCGTTTAGAGTATGACCCATAATAATTTTCAGAGAAGTAGTATGGAAGCGAGAAGATGGCTCAATAGTAGAAAGTATATTGGAATCAAACGACGAACGAGGAGTTTTAAGACTGAATTCAGTTCGAAGCTCAGCCGCAGGAACTTATACCTGTGAAGTTAGGGCCGAAAGTGGAGAACTTGCAAGAAGAACAGTACGACTCGACGTTCATAGTAAGGGATTAACTTATTACTAGAATTTCGTCAATTTTCTGGCAATATTTAAACGTCAGGTTATTGTCAACAGAGCCTCCGAAAATAGCACCGTTCCAATTTCCTGAGGAACTCGAAGTGGGTGGCAGCACTCAAGCGACGTGTAGTTTGATATCTGGTGATAAGCCGATACAGTTCACGTGGCATAAAGATAATTTACCGATTCCTTCGACACTTAAAGTGAGTAGGAAGCAATTAATATTTATTTTACTTTAAAAAAATACTTTGGCACTGCACTAAACTTTGACGACACTAAAGTAATTAACTAACTCTCTAGAACATACAGCCATACAAAACGTTTGCGTTGACCTTAAGCTGCTTCCAATTTTACATGTTGAATTGACTTAAATATTTTAAAAGTTTCTTAGTTAAGCTTTAACATCTAACTTGGGCTATATTTTGATAAAACATACGACTTTGATGTAGATAGGTAAATATACCCAATATCTTATGGTATGTTTTTCGAATTCTGATTTACCTATTTAGTACTAGTACTTTTGCGCGCCACAATTAAGGCAAGGGAGATAGCGGCATTCCCAAACGACCCCGTTAAGCCGAGGCCCGTGTCCCACAGGGTATGCCCTTAGCGAGCGATCGTTTAGTTTGTAAGTTAGTTTTTAGCCCTGCCTGGGGGCCTTAAATTTATTTGAGGCCACCACAGTATCGTCCGAATAAGCAGTAAAAAGCCTTAGTGTGCTGAACTGCGAGTGGTCCACGTCAAAAAAAACCCCACCCGAGTTAATATTAGATTAGCGATACAAGCGATAACTTCGAGAGCGATCTTCAATTGCCTATTAAAGTGATTAGTAGTGCCATTGTGTTTTATAATTAGTGAGATTAAAAGTGGTATTTAACAGCACCTATACTTGCTCAAACTAAATGTTCCCTGATGCCAGGTGGAACAGAAAAACATGGACTTTTTCTCCCTCCTGATCATACAAGACCTCACTTCGGGTCACAGCGGCGAGTACACCTGCAGAGCTACAAACGACTTCGGGACAGTTAGTCATAGCGCCACGCTGATTGTCAAAGGTATTTATTGTATTACCTCTAAGTTTACTCTGTATACGTACGGGGTACGTGTCCTAGTTTACAACTATAGCTCTCGACTGAATTTGATTTTGGATGTGTTTGGGCCCGAATTTGTTGATTAACATCATTTTGTGTTAAAATACTAACTGACTTAGATATTTTAATTGTAAGCAGTGACAATTTTAACCAGGTTGGAATACAGATTGCATCGTTAAATTGATTTAACAGGCCAATCACTTTCAGAAGATTTTTAGAAAATAGAGCGAAAATGTTCTTTTTATTAATGTCCGAGTTTGCTACTTTTTTCGGCCATTGCAGCTCTTATTTTTACAGTAAATAATTGTAGCATGTGTCATTTCCATACACGACACATTACTGTGTTCTTTATGTTCATTCGCGTAATAATGGCAACAGGCCAGAAAAACAGTTGAAAAAGGAAATTTATTTGTCTTATTCCCCGTTAGGGTAACTTTTTTTAACCGACTTCTAAAAAAGGAGGAGGTTCTCATTTCGGATGTTTGTATGTTTTTTTTTTATTTTTATTGATAGTGTGTAAATGTTTTTCTTACCTTTAAAATTAATTTGATCTCGAGAGTCTCTTTTATGATAGCCTTAGTGGGATGTTTATCTTTTAAATATCCGTATTTTTAAAGAAACCTTGACATTCGCATCTCAGTCACAATCTGTCAAAAACACTTCTAATTTCCCTAAAATTATTTTATGAGCGTTTATACGTACAAAAATTTTATTGGTCTTAACATATCTACTGGCTCCATTCTTTGCTTTACTTCTTCTAGTTCTCTATTCTTCTATACTATTAAGAGGGCCAGCGTAACATATAAAGCAGTCTTTCCGCACAGAATCGCCGACGTGGGTGTGGCGAGCGCAGAATACGTCGGTGTCAGCGGGGGCAGCACTACTGCTACCCTGCTCGGCTAAGGGACAACCCACGCCCAGGATCTCGTGGGAGTATTCTACAGGTAAGGTTGTCAACATGTAAATCATTATTTTGTGTCATCATCACAATCTATTTTGATTCTATAAAAAATGATTAACCTTTTTTTTTAAATATTTTGGGACAGAGCAAATTGTATGTACTTTTAGTTTTTTTTTGGAGCCCAATTTTCTTCATTTCCAACAAAATGGCTGCCAATTCACACTATTACTCTATGGTCACTGTTAGCTCGTGATTGTTCCGCTTTTGTGTATAAGAGTATACTTTAGTTGAGTAAATCATTCTACATAGTGTTTTTTTTTTTTTAATTTACATAGTAACAATAACTACTAGTTTTTTTTTCTGGCCAGGTTCAATTCACCATTGAATAGAGGATATATTACTGCAATGTTTTGCCATTTAGCAGAAGCATTAACCGTATATTTTAATACAATAATGCATATTGCGGATTTGGATGTAAGAATGAAGGGAATTTAAAAAATTCGACTAAATAAAAAAAAGTATGTATGCCATTGTCATTGGTGATAGATTAGCGCTTCCATTTATATCACCAAATTTATCATATAATGTAGTGATTAACATTTGAGTGTTTTATCGCTTTCAGTGTAACCACTTTTATACTACAAAAACAAATGAGTGAAAATACTTTTATTAAAATTGAATTGAATGAGTTTCGATTTCATAAAGTAAGATAATTAACTTTGTTATCGTACCTTTCGACCAAATACTTCTTTTTAGGGTTCCGTACATCAGTCGGAAAAAACGGAACCCTTATTAACGGGTCACTTTGTTCTCCGTCTATTGGTCCCCTTGTCACGACCCTTTTTTTCTCAAGAACACATGGCGGAATCATATTCAGGTAAGCTAGCTCTTGGAGCGGTGAACAAATCAAACTTCTAAGTAAACACAATCTAAACATAAGGCCGTTTAGGGTGCATATTTTGACGCTCCCTAGGGAACGAAATCTATAGGGTACTTCCCGTTGACCTAGGGTAATGAAATTTGACAAGAAGATACATAGTGCTTACAGTTTGTAAGTACTAAAAGAACTATGTATCTTTTTAAAGGAAAATGTCTGTTTTTTATAACTTAAAATATAAAAAAGATAGCCAGTACTTTATAAAAACTTTGATTTTCTGTTGAAAAATGCTATATTTTTGGCAGATTAATGAGAGTGCTTCCATAATTTATAAACTTTCGTAGCTAATGTGGAATTGGAATAAAAAGACTCGATCGGAACCCTCGAAGCGTGAGTCAGACTCGCGCTTGTTCGTTTTTTTTTACCTTTAAACTCGCACCACGTTCTCGAAGCAGTGTTTTTAGATCATCCACTTTGAAATGTCCGTAGGATGCCATAATATCACTGCACAGGTGTTTTAATACACGAACGATAACAAAAGTATTATAATTTAATACGTTTTCGCAGATTATTTGATACGAATAAATATGACATGACGCATCATGACGGTTTGTGCTAGTGGCGCCCCCTACGCAGAGTTTTGCGTAATGCCAGATCCAGCCAAATGACGTAATGTAGTTACAGAGAAGCTTACCGTGCCATTATTTGTAATTTCGTGAATATGGAAAACTGAATTATGTAGGTATCCAGTATTCGGTTTCTGTGGTTACGTAATATTAGGTATTGGCATATCCAATATTGCGTTTTGATTACTTTTAATAGAAATAAAATGTCAAAGGTATCTTTAGTGGAATATCATATATTATTGTTAATTTCATATAGAAATATAGATTTCAAAGATAATTTTCACAAAACCAATGGGTGAAATGGGTGGGCAAAAATATATCAGCTATTTATTTGTATATTTGTGACTTGTGATCGCATAACTCAAGGAAATGTAGACTGATATTTTTTTATAATTTCGTACCTATGTATTTCAGTGTTGGTCCTATAGTTAAAGTTGTTCATATTCATGAGAAAGAATTTTTCACTCACCCAAAAATCTATAAGCATCAAAAGTCACCATTTTATGCACCATAATAAGCGGCATCATTAAACTGTGTAAGAAACGGTATTTCTTTGCTCGACGCGAGATCTGAACGTAACACAAGATTCCTTGCAAAAGTGCTACAAAGAGCCTGACGCGAGTGAACTTTTCTTTTATTTATTTTCTATTGTAACGATACAAGTACTTTCTATCATCGTACAGATGGTGACAACTGGCGTCACGTACTATGGGGACAATCAGAGGCCACAGACACTAGTGGAGGCTCGATACTGATAGATGGAACTGTGTGGTTAAGAGCCGCCAGCCCCGAGCACGAGGGCTGGTACCGATGTACTGCTCGAGTGCAGCATTCCTTTCTGCATCATTCCTTCTATCTCGATGTTAGAGGTAAGTTTGTCTTTAGGATATCAAAGTTACCAAGCGCAAGAGGTCTCGCCGCCACTGCCGCTGCTGCTGTGAGCGCTGCGACTCCTGATACTCGGGAGGGGCTGAAATGGAGTGCCAGTAATGGTCCCATTGCAGCCTCCTCCAGAGACAAGTCGGCCGCTGTGCTATTGCGCAGTGGCTGATGCCTCTGGACGGTGAGCGTGGTGGCTCGCCGTCTGATAGCAACAGGCTGAGTTGACGACGCGTTGTGTTCCACGCGCGCCTCAAGGAGCCGTCAGCATCGAGGACGGGGCCCCATAGGGTCGGTGCCTGCTAGGGTTGCGGAATTTGTTCGAAAGAGTCACGCGGCCCTGGAACGCAAAGGGCACAAGAAGGATCGCGGGTGGGTTTTAGTCAGTAAAAGTCTGACACTCCCTACCGCTCCGCCCAGGGCGGGAGGGGTCATTTGATGATTTCCCATCCAAAAAAAAAGGATACCAAAGTTAGCACGCATATATACTGGAAATATTTGGGTTAGTACTATGATGTTTGTAAACTAAACAACATTTGAATAAAAACGATAGTTGATACTCGGCAACAAATCAAAGTTTAATTAGTTTTTATCTCTTATATTAGCTAACGTGTGCAAGTGGACAAATCTGGATTAAACATTTTTTTTGGCACTGTTAATTTTATTTTGTATTTTTTCATTGCATTTCGAGCGTTTTCAAACCGATATCGTGTGCAAAGCAGTATAGTCGTTTTTTGTTTTTAAATTCATTTTGTAACGTGTTTTATACGGGTGTAATGTAATGAAATATATAAGCTGCATAAGTGTACCTGTAATAAGCAGACATACCAGCACATATTATTAATCGTGCGTTTGAAATTGTTATACAGCTGTGTTAGTATACCAAAAAAGGAAATAAATAGATAAAGCAGATTCAAAATAAGTCCGATTTTTGCCAACTCCTTATGTAAGTTTTATTTGAAGTGTTCTTATTGTAAGCTGTTCCTCATAACAGAACCCCCAAGACTGAGTAGAAGTGGTAGTGGTGAGACCCGGTGGGTGGTGAGAGGGACCACCGCGAGACTGTCGTGCACTGTTAGAGGAGAGCCAGAGATCCACGTGCACTGGACACACGACTCCAGGCCCTTGTCGCTACAGTAAGTTCATTGGCCTAGTCCTTTCCTAGTTGTTTTTTCCAAGATTGAATAGCAGTGGTAGTGGTGAGACCCGAAGGGTGATACGAGGGACCACCGCGCGTTTGTCTTGCACCATCACAGGACAGCCAAATCTACGTACATACACTACATGCACGATGTCTTTACAGTAAGTCAATCTGCCTTGTGTTTTCTCAGTTGTATTGGGCTCGGCTTCCAGTTTAGCTGAGTGCTCTATGTAAAATACTAGTTTATTTTATATGGACGACTGTCTATCTCCTCAACAGTCCAGTAATTGAGTAACACGGTATGCAAAAATAAAAATTAGATGAGTTTTTGTTGAGCGTTTTCATGTAGAGTATTTTTTATTAGAAAGAGTGCAGGCACAGATCTTGAGATTTTGGTGTCGTTTGAAGAAAAGTTAATTGTGATAAACAGCTATATCCTTTAGAAGTGGTCAATTTAATCTAAGTTCAAAATGAACTTGATTTCTTACTCCCTTGTTGTCTTTCTCATTTCCAATCTTAAGGAATAGTAGGTACAGTTATTACATAATACATTGCGGTCGTCATACTTAATCAAAGTTTTTACGAAAGACAAGCGTACTGATAGCGTCATCTTCGATACATTTTCAATCAGAACTTGCAATTTATTTGATTGATTAAACTTATGACAATTTCATAACTTTATAATTTTGCGTGACGACTTGACAATATAATTTCCTGTTACTTGATATTGAATTTCGATAACGCGTTCTGATCAATTTATAAAAATCTGTTTCGAGGCCTCTCTTGTAAATTGTTAAATGCTATTTAACGTTAATTTATTTATAAATAGAGAGAACGTCGTTAGATACACTTTATCTGAAATAGAAATTGTTATTAGTTGTTAGCAGTTAGCAACCGAGTTTTCAAGACAATAGTTAAACTTAATATTTTTTCCTGTAATCTGATAGTGGTACGGGTGGAGTCGAAAACAGGGAGACCAGTGCTGGAGCCATGACGTCAGAGGTGACAATACCTCATGCAGGACCAGAACACGCTGGGGAGTACAGATGTCTGGCACGGAACCTGTATGGGAGCGACGAGCTGGTCTATCGATTGTTCGTTAAAGGTGAGGTTTTATTACATTTCTTACATTATGGAATTAGCATTGTCATTCAACATCACAATGCTGACAGTCTGGGCATGTATCCGGAAGACAGCGATGTGGAGGATGGAATACATAGACGCCTACGTGTACTTGTGTTTTTTTTTTGTATATATGTATGTAGTTAGGTTTAGTTGACGAAAATAGCTAAATAGATTTAAGTTAGTTTATAATTAGTAGGATTCCATATTCAAAGGGTAACCAACGAGACCCTATTACTAAGCGTCCGCTGTCTGTCTGCCTTCCATCGGGCTATATCTCATGAACCGTAATAGGTAGACAGTCGATATTTTCACAGAGTGAAGCTTTTGCATAGCAGTGGGACAGCAAAGGCTAGAAAAAAAGAGAATCCTAATGGTGATAGTACGGAACCCTTCATGCGCGAGTCAGGCTCAAAGTTGGACGGATTTTTAACCGACTTACAAAAAAGAGAGAGGTGCTCAATTCGTCTTCATGTATAATTTTTTATTTTATGTACATATGTTCACTGATATTTCCGTCAATTATAGACGGATTTCAACTTTTTTTTTGTTGGATAGAGGTCACTTCTGTTGTGATCCCATTTTCACCAGGTCAGGATCTGATGATGGGATGTAGGAGAAATCGAGGGCAACCACCGAAAATTGTATGCTCGTATGGGCCTTTTGTTACGTAATAATCATGTCTTACTCAGGTACATGCATATCTGGTATCAGGTATGCATTTCTTATTTAGGGTGTCAACATCTGATGCTTCTGTGCTGATGAAGAAGCTACAGAACTCCTTAACGGTTAGGAGTTGGGAGAGAGAGTTATCTTATAACTTTGTACTGGGTGTACAGTCAACAGCAAAAGTAGATGATCAAAATCAGAAATTCAATACTAATGAACGGAGTTCGCGTCAGAACTATGTGGCGTCGGAGTGATTCAAAAGTATGTGATTGTAAATTATACCAAACATTTACTACTTGTACAGCTGCCATATATTCGTGATCAGTTTTGACTCCAAAACTTATAAACTCAATTTGCACCAGAACTAAGAAGTGAACTTTTTTTCAAAACTAGTGAACAGTTAAAATCGAAAATTAAATGATGAAACTGAGGCCACATAATCATTCGCGCACGTTTACGCGTTGTGCGTAGAGGCGCTAAGCCGGGGTGAAACTCTGCTGCCGCGGCAAATTGCTACGCAGCGGACGGAGCTCCGGCGGGATCCCACGGAGGTATGGACACAGCGACTGTTGCAACCCAGCACTGCGCACGCCACCATTGCGGTGATAAGTCCCCTCTTTGAGGAGTAGTTGGAGAGATGCTACGGCGTCCTCACCTTCCGCCTGACGCAGGTGCTCCCTGGACATGGCTGTTTCGGGAGGTACCTGTTTCTGATACAGCGGGAGGACACGTCCGGGTGTCAAAACTGTGTGGATCGCCCAGAGGACATGGTGCAGCATACAGTGGAGGTCTGCCCTGCTTGAGCCGAGCAACGCCGTTTCCTCGTCGAGGCGATCGGCTGCGGCGACTTCTCGCTTCTGGCCCTGGTTCAATCCGTGGTCATTCGTCAATCGGAGCAAAGGAACATGGGAGGCAGTCACCTCTATTTGCAAAGCAGTAATACTATCGAAGTAGGAAGCGGACCGCGTGCGGGAGAGGGAATCTCATGCTCCAGTCACAGCAACAGAAGAAGGCACCCCGGGCGTCGGGAAACGCAAGGCGATTTCCGGCCACCGTAGGAAAACGGGTCCCATAGGGTCAGTTCCTGCTAGGGTTGCGGAATTTGTTCGAAAGTGTCACTGCAGCCCTGGAACGCAAAGGGCACAAGAAGGATAACGGGTGGGTTTTAGTCAGTAAGAGTCTGATACTCCTTTCCGCTCCGCCCAGAGTGGGAGAGGTCATTTGATGATTTCCCATGCATAAAAAAGGCCACGTAATCATAAGGCAAATGATTCATCAATACTTATTTTTTAATTATTCCAGTAATTTAACTTGATATGTTTTACGGAAAAAAAAACAGACATCAACAAAAACATTGGATAAAATTTGAATATTTAATATGTGCCAAATTTCGTCCAATTGAATCCCGAAAAAAGCATTATACATGTTCTTTAAAAATCATATAATTGAAAAACTTTACTAGATTTTCCTTTTTTTTGTAATCTGGCAAATGTTCAAAAGTATCTGATGTGATACAAAACGATAATTCAATAAATATTATTATCTTTGCATGTTTGTGAATTTATGTCAATGTTCAAAAGTAGCTGATGCGACACAAAATCATAACTCAATAATTTGTTTTGCCCAGTCGGCTACAATATATTAAAAACGGAAGGTAGATTGATATTTATTATTTTACTTAACTGTTATTGTTATTTTTATTCTATGTCGTTCGTGCTCTGTTATATGGTGCGTCATATTTTAATAGCAGACGCACTCAATGCTAACAGTGCGACAAAAGTTCAACAAATCAATATAAATTATGCCTTAAAGATAAAAATATCAATCTACCTTCCGGTTTTAATATATTGTAGCCGACTGTGTAAAACAAATTATTGGGTTATGATTTTGTGTCGCATCAGCTACTTTTGAACATTGACATAAATTCACAAACATGCAAAGATAATAATATTTATTGAATTATCGTTTTGTATCACATCAGATACTTTTGAACATTTGCCAGATTACAAAAAAAGAAAAGAAAAATCTAGTAAAGTTTTTCAATTATATGATTTTTAAAGAACATAATGCTTTTTTTTCGGGATTCAGTTGGACGAAATTTGGCATATATTAAATATTCAAATTTTATCCAATGTTTTTGTTGACGTTGTCTGTTTTTTTTTCCGTAAAACCTAACAAATTAAATTACTGGAATAATTAAAAAATAAGTATTGATGAATCATTTGCCTTATGATTACGTGGCCTTTTTTATGCATGGGAAATCATCAAATGACCTCTCCCGCTCTGGGCGGAGCGGAAAGGAGTATCAGACTCTTACTGACTAAAACCCACCCGTGTTCCTGCTTGTGCCCTTTGCGTTCCAGGGCCGCGGTGACTCTTTCGAACAAATTCCGCAACCCTAGCAGGAACTGACCCTATGGGACCAGTCTTCCTACGGTGGCCGGAATTTCCCTCTCCCACACGCGGTCCGCCTCCTACTTCGCTAGCATTACTGCTTTGCAAATAGAGGTGACTGCCTCCCATGCCCCTTTGCTCCGATTGACGAATGACCACGGATTGAACCAGGGCCAGAAGCGAGAAGTCGCCGCCGCCGATCGCCTCGACGAGGACACGGCGTTGCTCGGCTCAAGCAGGGCAGACCTCCACTGTATGCTGCACCATGTCCTCTGGGCGATCCACACAGTTTTGACACCCGGACGTGTCCTCCCGCTGTATCAGAAACTGGTACCTCCCGAAACAGCCATGTCCAGTGAGCACCTGCGTCAGGCGGAAGGTGAGAACACCGTAGCATCTCTCCAACTACTCCTCAAAGAGGGGACCTATCACCGCAATGGTGGCGTGCGCAGTGCTGGGTTGCAACAGTCACTGTGTCCATACCTCCGTGGGATCCCGCCGGAGCTCCGTCCGCTGCGCAGCAATTTGCCGCGGCAGCAGAGTTTCACCCCGGCTTAGCGCCTCTACGCACAACGCGTAAACGTGCGCGAATGATTATGTGGCCTCAGTTTCATCATTTAATTTTTGATTTTAACTGTTCACTAGTTTTGAAAAAAAGTTCACTTCTTAGTTCTGGTGAGAATTGAGTTTATAAGTTTTGAAGTCAAAACTGATCACGAATATATGGCAGCTGTACTAGTAGTAAATGTTTGGCATAATTTACAATCACATACTTTTGAATCACTCCGACGCCACATAGTTCTAACGCGAACTCCGTTCATTAGTATTGAATTTCTGATTTTGATCATCTACTTTTGCTGTTGACTGTACCGATTTTAATCATTCTTTTTATATTCGCAAGCTGATGCTTCTCGTGTGGTCTAGTATTTGAGTTATCCCTAATAATGCGTGGTTTCAACTACATTGATGATGTTCTCATTCACTCTTGTCGATGTAAAATGAAAACAAAATTGTTTACGATGGTTTGGAAGAACACCTTAGTATTTCAAGGTGGTCCCTTTCTAGTTTGGTGGAGATCTGATGAAGAATAGAGATAGGAAACGGAACTCTTCAATAAATGATAGCAAATCTTTCGAGATTGCTGAAATCGCATGTTTGTTTATTGTTTACACCAATTTATACCGTGTACGCTGTGATACGTTTGGGGGGGGGGGGGGGACAAAAAAAGTAGAAAATAAAAAACCTTTTTACAACAAAAAACAATCGACTTCTAAACAAAAAAAGTATGAAATAACTTTGATTTTGGAAGTCGGTGTTCAAAAAAACAACCAAAAACACCGAGTTCCGAAATTAAAGTTATTTAACTATAGTTTATTTTTATCCTTGTAATTTTCAAATGTATTATAGAAAAATGACAACAACAAGATGGTAGCAACTAATTTCAAAATGATATTGCTTAGATATCTTTTTTTCATTTACGTTGTTACGTTACGTATACCTAATACTACCTAGAATCTAATCAAATATTCTTTACGATAGGTCTTCAGTTAATTGTACATCTAGAATGACTTTAAATCCAAATACATAGGAAGAAAGTAAATATTTTAAATATTTTCGTGGTAGAGTTTGTATAAAATAAAAGGACAGAGTTGCAGTGGTATTGTAACATCAAACGAGCTCTCTCTATGTACCTGTACGAACAGTATGACTGAAGACTATTTATTTTGGGTAAAAACTTAGACTGAAAATGGATGCAGGATGCAGGTATGGAGTAGCATATATGAATGAAGTGGATAAAACTAACGTTGAAATCTAACCATCACATTACATTTATAATTATTATACAAGTTAAGATAGATACTAGTTTGGTCCTTCGGATCGTATAGGTACGCCACCTATACGATTCGAAGGACCAAAATGTAATAAATATTGGCTATAAAACCAATGATTTCAAGCCAATTTCAGTATTCAAGTTTTTGTAGTTTCAGTAATATCTATAATATGACACGGCCTAGTCTTTAAACTCAAAAACAGATGGAAAAAATTTGGTATGTCTAGGGATCCGTACCTCAAAAGAAAAAAACGGAACCCTTATAGGATCACTTAGTTGTCCGGCCGTCTGTCTATCAAGGCCCTTAATTACGGGAATGCGTGGAGGTATCGAGTTGAAATTAAAATCATACACTCAGATCTATAGTCCCTGTTGCGGAATTTGTTCGAAAGAGTCAGTAAGAGTCTGACACTCCCTTCCGCTCCGCTCAGAGTGGGAGAAGTCATTTGATAGTTTCCCATCAAGAAAAAAAAGGTCTACAGTCCCTTGAAGCTGTGAAAAAAGTTAACGTAAAAAAATATACAGCCGTTTATGCCGCCGAGACTCTCAAGGGAATCAAAATTTATAGGGTACTTTCTGTTGACCTAGCTACGAAATTTGGCTAGTAATATTGTTTTACAAGTACAGGGAAAAATGTGAAACTATACAATTGTAATTAAGTCATAAAAAATTTCATATAATATATAATAAAAAATATTAGACATAACTTTAGTGCAAAATAAGCTTTTATTTCACTTAGTGAATGTTTATTATTTTCCGAACTTACCGTTTACCGTAATCATGCCATCAATTTAAAATGTGATCATAGAACAGAGAAAAGAAACACATTCGCCATTTTGTTCAGTATTCAAAATCATTCAACTTCGAACCTCCGCTATTAAACATGCAAACAACATTAAGTTAAACAATACGAGTACAACCTACCTAACCTGTATAGTGGTTGTTTCCGTGCCGTTGTAGTGTACCGCCGTACCGTGCCGTCCAGCGGTCGTCATGGACTCGCGACGAGGGCCATAAAGTGTAATGTGTGTCCGCGATAATACTGAATACGTGGCCCAACTGTACTGTTACACGAAGAAAGAAAATTGGTACAGAAGGACCGTTTGGTTGTGAAGTGGTCGCTGTGGGCTGATAAAAGTAAAACGTACAAAATGCAGATGAAGACTGCAATGTAAATAAAAGTATTAGCTATTGTGGCGAATGTCCAAAATACATAATAGCAGTGTATTCTTAAAATTGTTTCAAACTGTGCAAAGGGACCTATAAATATGCAATTTCAGAGTCTTCTGTTGTCGACTCATGCTATCGGTGATAGCAATTGTTGATATCTAAAAATAGTTGGGATTGACAATGTGATATTTAGATATCGCATGGATTTTTTAGAGTCGTTATAGCTGACAGAAGTCACTTTGTCCGGAGGTCTAGGTATGCCACATGTGGTGGAGGATATGGAGGCAAAGGCCCATTCTCTGCCGCGGCAAATCGCTGCGCAGTGAATGGAACTCCAGCAGGATCTTAAGCAGGTATGAGACTGTTGCAACCCAGAGCTGGGACCATTGTGGTGATAAGTCTCCTCTTTTAGGAGAGGTTGGAGAGGCGCCACGACGTTCTCACCTTCCGTCTGACGCAGGTGCTCACCATACACAACGGTTTCGGCAGGTACCTGTTTCGGATTGGACCTGATTCGGGAGGACACGTCTGGGTATCAACACTGTGTGGATCGCCCAGAGGACATACGGTGGAGGTCCGCCCTGCTTGGCGAAGCAACACCGTGTCTTGGTCGAGGCGATCGGTGGTGACCCTGGTTCAATCTGTGGTCAAACAAAGAGGCATAGGAAGCGGTCACCTCCTTCTGCGAAGTAGTAATGCTAGTGAAGGAGAAGGCGGGGAAACCTTACGCCCCAGTCGCCGCAACGCGTAGGAAAACGCAGGGCGACTCCCAGCCATCGTAGGCACGGGTTTGCAGATAGCGAGCTATGGGTAGCTCGCCGTCCGATAACAACCAGGCCCGGGTTGAAGGCGGCTCATGTTCCTCAGAAAGATGTTAACAAAGAAAACGGGGCCCCTTTTTTGTTTGAAAGAGTCACTGCGGCCCTGGAACGCAAAGGGCACTTGGATGAACCAGAGTGGAAGAAGTCATTTAAAAAAAAGGTATGCAACTTGTAAAAGAGTAGTAGTATCGTATGGGCCTTCTATCTTAATTTTCTAGTGGTGGCCGCTACCCTTAAAAACGTGTAATTTATGACATGTGATATTTGGTTATAGCTAGATATACATGGAGTAAATAAAATAGCAAGTTTACAATTTTCCAGTCCGATAGAGTGTGACCAAATAAAATGATAGTCAGTTTATAATTTTTGGATGTTTATTACTGCATTGTGAAATTAGTGTAAATAAGAGAACTTACGGTCTATAGTTCAAAAAAGGGGCGTTTATACCTTTAGTATCGTTTTTATATTTTGGTTGCGATTGTTTCGACGTGGACTTTCAGAGTTCAGGCCTTGCGTAGTAAATAACTTTTTTACAAAAATATACAACCGACTCCTAAACAGAAAACACAAAAAGTAACAAAATAACTTTAATTTTGGAACTTGGTGTTTTTGGTTGTTTCTTCGTTCAAATACTAGTCGTCAGATTTCGATAATCAGTCGTCAGATTTAAATGGGACCACATGATATATGTACCAGCTTTTGAATATAAAAAGAATCATCAGGACACCCAGTACAAAGTTATGAGGTAACACATAACAAAAAAATACAGTCGACTTGAGAACCTCCTCCTGTTTGGAAGTCGGCTTAACGACTTTTGAACGATTGACAATGTTTTAGTTATTATTACATTTATTCCGAACTCGTAAGCGACACTTAACTTTTACACGTTCTTGTAAGACTCCTTGAAGCCATGATTTATGTAAAACCTCATTGTCAGGGAAATAAGGAAGTTTGGGGCCTTAATTATAAATTAATTATAATTGCGATGAGGATTAGAATTTTAATGTAAGCCTATTTAGGTGTAATGAAAAAACCTACTTATTTTTTAAATCTTCTTTCCACATAGAGCGGCCAAGCGTACCAGAAGAGGTTCGAGTCTCCGAGGTATGGTCACGTAAAGCCCGCGTCACATGGCGCGTCGCGCGGGGTGCGATGGTATCCCACTACTCGCTGCAGTACCGCGCCTTGAAGCGCGATCTGTCTCACGCTCCGCTCGATGCCCCGCTGCCCGCTCTGCTCGACAATTGGGACACACCAGATGTCCTAAACATTACATTGGCTAACTCTGATCTACTACACGTTGCGTAAGTTTTTGCTTTGTTATTTAATAACTTTCTTATCCACATTAGTCGCTGCAATACCGAGCGAATTGTCACACGCTACACTGGACGTTCCGTCGCGCTAGCCGCTCTGCTCGACAATTGAGACATACCCGATGTCCTCTACCTCACACTGGTTAAGTCTGATCTACTACATTTTGCGTAAGTTTTTGCTTTGTTATTCAATCACTTTCTCTCCACATTAGTCGCTGCAATACCGCGCAAATTGTCGCAAGTTACACTGGATGCACCGCCCCGCTACCCGCTCTGCTCGACAATTGAGACACACCCGACGTCCTCAACCTCACACTGGTTAAGTCTGTTCTACTATATTTTGCGTAAGTTTTAGCTTTGTTATTCACTAACTTTCTTATCCAAATTAGTCACTGCCATACCACGCGAATTGTCGCACGCTCCACTGGACGCCCGCTACCCGCTCTGCTATACAATTGAGACACACCCGACGTCCTCAACCTCACACTGGCTAACTCTGATCTACTACATGTTGCGTAAGTTTTTACTTTGTTATTCATGAAGCTATTTTTATTAATGTGTTGTCGTTATTATGTGTAATAGGATTTTGTGACGTATTAGGTAATGTTCTTGCCATCGCTTTTTAGACCGAAAAAAAACAACGTTGAATCACTTTCAAACGCTAATAGTATTTTTGATATCCAACCATTAAATCTCAGCTGCTGACATAGCTGTGAAATCTGTTATTTTTTGTTATAATAGTTAAACGTCTTTCAGAAGTATATATGCCCATGTAATTGTTTTTCAAAATATAGGATTTCGATTAGATTTTAGTATTGGCTTTCAAATGACAGTGATTTATTCATTTGAATTCATTACAGACCTTATTGCCTACTGCAGTTGTACCCTGCCAATTTATACCGATTTGATCGTTGTTTAAAAGTACTTAGAACTAAGAAGTGATATCTACAGACGGTGTAGTCACGAATTATCTATTCAGAGACATCGTGACGTGTAAGGGTAACTTTATTACCATTTCATAGCTACCTTAGTTCAGAACTTAGTCAAGAAGTTAACAGACTAAGTTAATTACTAAGTTTATATCAACTGGAGTGAATTGATACATCTACTGACTCGCTCAGCAATTCCGATTATACATATTATATTTATTTCAAGTACAAACAGTAATAAAATTGTGACTTTAAATAGGTACAAACAATAATTGAAACTCAAAGATTTCTCAAGAAGCTCATTTTAATTCGTTTCAAATAAAAAGTTTTGACAAGAAAAGCTACCGTTTTTTTTTCCTAGAACGTCAGTTTCATTTCATCGTCTATTGAAATATTTTCCGGAAAACGAGATCTGAAAAATCAAGTTAATCTATAAAAAGGTAACGGCGGCGGTGTACCGTCATATTGTGTAACAGTTGCTTTGGATTTAAAGTTAAATAACTTTTAGGTCAACAGGGAGCACTGAAATTTTATAACCCTTTGTACAACTTGGCCACTGGAAAAATCAAGCCCAACCAATTAATGTTACCGTAAATTTTGTTAAAGTTAATTTCCAGTTTTAATACGATGTTAACATAGACTTTACAAGTACGATGTTTTAGTTTTAATATAGAATCACAAAGTACTAGAACTAGAATTAGAAGTCAAACATTTGCTTTTGGATTGTGAATACAATTCGTAAAAGTCAAGGGTTTTCAGCAAAGATCAGGCTGCTGAAGCTGGTTATTTGAATTTTATAAAAATAATGAACAAGTGTGAATTAGGCGTAGATATACGAGGGTTGTCCTTGTTCAAGAGTTTGTAAAAATAACACATTTTCCGGCATCATTACTTAATATTTATGTCGCTCATTATTTTTTTCCGTTAAGGTAACTTTGATGTGAGTAATTATAGATTTTGCTGGCGTTGTTATTACGTATCTAAAAATAGGCTTATTTATGTCAGTATATTCAAGTCGGTCAATAAGGTCGTTCGAGAAAGTTCTATTACTACACCTTATTGCTAAAAAGCGTTGCTATGTTCCTTTCCAAATGAAATTCTACCATATTCGTAGTATGCCAAGTGAAATTATACAAAATAATCGTTGCTCCAAGTAAACATTATGCTAAACAAAATTATTCGGAATTTTAAATATGCTAAGGGTAATTATGCCAAATAAAGTTCTGCCATGTATGCAATTGTAAATTCAAGCATATAAACATTCGGCTAAACATTACTTCTACTAAATAATTTTTATGCCTTACAAATATTCGTTTAAAAAAGAAAGACAAAATTCAAGGCATCAAGAATCTGCCGGATAGAGGGAACCCAAAATATTATAATCCATCCGTCAGATTGATTTACAAAAAACATTGGACACGTGTTTTTTCTTTTTTCACGTAAACAAAAAACGTAGACGATACAGTGCGTTGAAAACTCATGTGACGTCACTACGTGCCACAATTTTTTACACGACATGATATCACCAGCTTTGATGCTTTTTATCTTTGTAAGTTTTTATAGCTTTGATAAAGCAAAAAATACATGTCTAATATTTTTCGATAATCTAGGTGACGGGCTAAATATAATCATATTTTTTTTTTACTCAGGAAACATTCCTATTCATCTTCTATAAAGTACTAAACTGCGATGCACTAATTCAAAAGTTGATTCAATGATTAGAGCTATTTCTGGCAAACTTCGGAAGGATGATCCATTGCCTATGGCCTTTTCACTCTCGGAAATGGTGACAAAGTATTTTCCTATGAGCTTGCTATTCCTTTTTGGGAAGAACCATAGGTCTCATGCAAAATCTGAGGAAGAAGATTGATGTGGACGTTTTTTTAGGCACGGACTCGCAAATAAGAAGCAACATGTCACATGGCGGTTACGCGACAAAGGTGGGCTACGACATAGCAGATGAAGGCCCTTCAGAAAAAGGGTTTCCAGAAATTCAATAAAATCATGGTTGCGATTACTGCATCGCTAGTGCAAGAGTTAACTTTAAAGGGGATTCATTCAGCTTTAAGCTTATTGTTTTGGTCACAACAAAATAAATCGCGGCCATAACTTATCACCAGGAAGACTTACTTACTGTCCAAAAATCATAAATAAACTATTGTACGTAGGTCCGAAGGGCCCGGCCGTGCAGGCGCTTCAGTGGCGGGACTCTCTCCCGACACGAGGTATGCGCTCCGCATGGCCGCGTTCAACGACGTCGGCGCCTCGCTTTACACGACACCGCTACACTTCACTACACGGGAGGAAGGTAAGTCGCGGTATTATACGTGTTCAAAACATCAGATTTACAACTGTAAGGCTTGACTCACCGTGTGTGTAGTTGCCTATGCAAGAAACATCCATCATGTACATGGGGCTCGGGTGGTTGCAGATCATACGGTTAATTTTGAAAAACCTCACCATGAAAACTTAAGTAACGGGAGTTTTTTTTTTTGGATGGGAAATCATCAAATGATTTCTCCCGCTCTTACTGACTAAAACCCACCCGTGATCCTTCTTGTGCCCTTGCGCTCCAGGGCCGCGGTGACTCTTTCGAAGTGAGCTTATAATTCCTTGCACCTAGATATAATGAAGGCTCAGTTCAATTACATTTTCCGGTGAGGACCTTGTAAAAAAACTCTACAGGAGCTAAAAATCAATCTTGTTTGTAGATCGAAAACTATGAAATCTTTTGCTTTGTATGTAAGTATGAAAAATTAGCTGAGCTACGCTAAGGTAACTTAGCTAAGGTCTTGGTCATTACATTAAACAACTTTGTGAATGCGTGGCGTAAGCGAGGATGAGACATATGCTAGGGTAGGAAGCTGATCGATAATATTGCTTGTTTGTTTTAACTTGTGCTTAGCTAGCTAGCATAGTTTTCTTGTCATGTAGGACAAGAAAACCAGCTTGTAGTCTAGAAACTAAGTTTGATGTGTCAAATTCATGTTCTGGACTAGGCCGCGGCAAGACTAACCACCGTTTCATTGTTCAACTTTGTTGGAAATATAGTTAAAGGCAAAATCTCCATTCCACTCAAAATGTCAATCAAGCGGGTGTTTAACTTAATTAAACACACAACCAATATATTCGCTCAGGTCAAAGAATGTTAAACACATTTCTCACTGGCGTTTGCTCACAAACTCACAAAGTACACACAATGTGCGGATATATCATTAATATATTCGCGAAGGTCGCCTCCAGGCTCCAAGTGAGAGCAACTTGAGGCTTTCCCGTCCATTAAAAAACAGTACTGTGCAATTTCCGCAGGAAGCTTCGTAAATGCGTGTGGATGTATAAGAATGTGCTCCTACTTTGTTCACAGAATAAAAACGAGCGTGTTTATCATGTAATTTTCGACTCTATCTTTTGGTACATAAATTTCATTCTTCTTTGAATAGTGAAGCCAGTGTGGTGAAGTTTTTTTTTTCTGGGTGTCGCTTTTAACAGTGGTTTGTTTTTGCCAGCGCCTGGAGGGGCACCTCGTGACATAACCGTGCGGGCACTTAGGGCGCGAGAACTTCACATCACTTGGCAGGTGGGCATCTTCGCAACTTTTTTTATTTCATGTATTTATAAAGCATATATAATGTATGTATGTCTTTATTCAAAGGTGATGTCAAATATGCTGATGGGAATCGTTTGTAATGTCTTTTTCTTCTTATTACTTTTGTCTTGAGTTGAAAACTTGATCGAGTCTTAGAATTTCTATATATACAAACTTCAGTGAAAATGTAAACGAAGGTTAATTTACGTCGGATACAAACGGTGTGATAGATGCTGCGGTTCCCCTCAGTTACGAAACAAGTTTAATTACGTGATAATAGTATGCCAGCTTCTTAGTGCAGACTCAGAATAACAATGTATTTATATGTAGTATAAATTGTATAAGTACGTACACCTGTATCACTTTATGCACCCTAAGATATTTGTTTTTTAAACCTTCCTCTTTACTACTAATATAAATGCAAAAGTTTGGATCTATGTTTGTAACTCAATCACACCAGGGCAGCTGAACGGATTTGAATGAAATTAGGCACAGAGATAGATTATAGTCGGGCATAGCACAATACCTACCTTTTATCTCGGGAATATGTTCCCTTGGGATGATTTCCGACTTACACGCGGGAGAAGCCGATAGAAGAACCTTTTATGTTGTAATTAAATAAAATAAAATACACAATTAACGTAAATATTTTCCAGTCAGTAAAACTAGTTGACACTGGTGTTTCCTAGCTGGCTACCCTGAAAAGAAAGATCGAAACCAACTCACAGGTATCTTTTAAAGCACATAGAAACCGTACTGATCAAATCATATGCAAACCATGTAGGTTCATGTCTAAGAATCCTTCGGGTACAACAGACGTTATGTTACATGTACGTATGTGCTTATTAAGAATGAATTAAAATCATTCAGGCTGCCCTGAAAACAGAAATGTAGGAGGGAAAATAATGCAATATTTTACAAAACCTATAGAACTTGATCTTTATCATTAGCCGCCACCACGAGAAACATGGCACGGCACTCTGCTTGGCTACACCATCCGTTGGTGGGAGGTCTCCGAAGAAGGCAAGGGAACCTTGAGCGACAGTCCTGGTTCGGAAAGTGGGGCCAGTGCTGATGCTACCAGCACTACACTCAGAGGACTGAAGGCGGCTACACGATATGGAATAACTATGAGGGCGTACAACGCAGCTGGGACCGGACCACTGTCGCCGCCGCATTATCGACATACGCTTGAATCACGTAAGTTTATTTTTTAATAAATATTTACTCTCATATGCTTTTGCTCTAGTTTAATATATTAATAATTAATCAACGAAACAGAAGAAGTGTTTCTACTGTTTCGTTCTGTCAGTTGCTGCTGTTTTCTTTTCGGCAGGACATGATATCGTCATGTAGTTTTTCAAGATTTACGTTAGTCACGCTTATCATGTGAAAAAATATAAAAGAGCTATTTCGCTCGGAAAAATAAAAAGTAAGATTTGGAAAAAATAGATTCGAATTCATTCAAACGCCGCATTAATCCGCTCAATTTGCCAGAACAAAATTATTTAAAGAAGCATAATGAAAGCTACCCAAAAACTTCACGAAGATTATATTCCTGTTCTCGATAATCGCTTTGAAAGCTCTATAAAACCGTAAAACTTGGAAAATGAAAGAGATCGATTACTTTAATGTTCCTCGCAGTCAGCCGCAGAAGTGTATCGGAGTTGAAACTTCGACAAGGCAAGTTTTGTCGTAGTAGTAAATAACTGAGCGCCGCTATCGACGTGAAGTGGCGATCGTAAATTTTCCCATCAAAATGCAAAATGGCTTAATTGGACTGTGGCCTTCTCGATCTAGGTCAAACGATTCAGTACAAATTGATGGCACTTTTGTATTCTGCGTTTGTTTCATTTTTATTTCTTCTTGCAAAAAATAGAATTTCCAATTCTTTTTTAAAGTTGGCACTATCTGGGACGCAAAAAGAAATATGGTTTCAATTGTCCGTCTATCCGCTGGTCCATCTGTTGCAATCGATCAGATAGGTTTACGGTAGAGCTATCTTTTTCAGTTAGAGGAAATTCCGCACATGTTTTTATCGTTGGCTATTTCAAAATATCTCTAGCATAAAACAGCGATGTTTTTACATTATGAGATAAATATTTACACCGATACTATCCTGTATATTTGAATAAACTAAGCGTGTTTTTGTTCGTAAATTAAAGGGTATCAACTTGAAAAGGCTTACTTACTTAATTAATGCTCTTAATAAGTCACATGTGCGCTCAACAACCTTTCCTGTAATTAATCTTAGAAGATTGTTAATAAGGAATTGCTTTGCAACCGTTTAGAAGAGATGAAAAAGCTGCCTGAATTATTAACTCTTGAGCATAAAATGAATATTAACAATATTTAGGAGATGAATTTTTGGAAAAAATCTTTCAGAAGTTTTTAAAAGTCAAAACGATTATTTGAATTACGCAACTAATCTGCTCTTTTGAACGTCATCATTTACAGATGTACATATCCCTCACATATATTTTTTCCGGGCTCAAATTTATTTATATGACTTATTAATGTGTTAAATATTTGGTAAACAACATTTAATTTAATAAGTGTGAGGACTACTAGTTAAAGGAACAAAGTATTACCAGCAGAGGAAAACTTATTCATTTTCTACATAAGTACATGGTATTCATGGTAATCAAATAAATACCCAAGAAAGAAGCAATATATTTATAAAATATATAGAACATAAATCAACGAGTTTGAGTTTGCATCTACACTTTTTTTGATTTTGATTTGATTGTCCAATGAAGCAGGACCAGCATGTTTCTATGCATTCTTATCCTGAATGTCATTTTCTAATTTGTAATATACTTATTTACAAAGTGTGCTTTTAACGCGGCGGCACAGTTATAAAGGGCCCTTGTAAAATAAATATGCATTCAATGTCAGCAGCCGGACCCCACGGCAAAATACCGTACGCCTTAGTCATATAATCGGCAATACAATAAAAAATACAATGAAACAGCGCCAACGGGCAGTCCAGAAGGAGTGGCCTGCATATCCAGCGGATCCACGTCACTCCGGGTATCATGGCGACCACCTGGCATGGACAACCGAGGAGGCCTCATTACCCACTACACATTACAGTACACTCGACGGGACGCCGACCCGATGTTACCAACACAAGACGCGTATCTAAGGATACAGGTACGATTGATTTTGATTTTGATTGATTGATTGATTTATTACTTCAATGGATAATACAGGCCAAGGACTCTTCTGATTGCTGCCTATTAAAAACATGTTTTTGTAACTTCTTACATGAATAATAAATCTTTACTCAGAACTGATGATGTTATTATTATTAAAGAAAGTCTGAAAAAATATATATACGATGTTTTTGTAAATGAATAATGGAAAAAATAACATCATATTTATTGAGTATGTTTTCTCTTCTTCTGGGCTGTTTATATTTGACTCTTGATTAGGGCGAGGAAGCAACAGTATCGCGTCTTACACCGTATGCTGAATACGAGATTCGAGTCCGGGCCCACAATGCCGCTGGCGACGGACCTCTGTCGGCCCCGCAAGTTTGCAGGACTGATGAAGATGGTAAGGCTCGGAATATTGATAAATCTGTTGAAAGGTGAAAATTCACTGTTCGTGTACAATTTGGGGTAGTCTTGGTGCGAGATAATTTAGTTAATAAAATAGTCTGCAATTTGTGATATAGATCTGCCGTTCTATGAGTTCTAAATACTTCTATGGTTAGCATTTAATCTTGTTGGGATATAAATTCACGATTTAAAGTTTTCTTCAACAAGCTAGTTTCTTTAGTAGTTTTAATATCTCACAAATATTTACCATTTTCCGACTGTCAAACCAGAGTTATTTCTAACCCGAATTATGTATATAACATTTGTTATTTAACCTCGTGATTGCAATCAACTCGGAGTTAAAAAAAAGACTCCAGTTTTTGCAAGTGTGCCAAAGGTCCTTGCAAATTAGGTTTTTGAAAGCACTTGAAAAATCAGTGCCGGTGCATAAACATTGCAACCTATTACGAACATCACAGCTTCAGTTGTTCCGCAGCCATTAACATTGCATTGTTCCGTCCAGTGCCCAGCGCTCCGGGAGGCATGAAACTGATAGCTCTGGGCGAACGCTCGCTAAGGGCCTCATGGCTGCCTCCTCCCGAGCCCAACGGGAAATTGACGCACTATACGCTGTATGTCAAGGATTTATCCGGGTAAGTTATACTCCCAAGTTTATAGTACAGTTTGACTGCTAAATGGTGCCACGATTTGAAGTATCGCGAGGCTTACGTTGGCGGAGAAGAATTTAATCAAATAAAGATACATATACATATTCATATGTACATGTTGTCGTTTCATATTGGTGCGTAAATTTTTTATAATCTATACTAATATTATAAAGTGGAAAGATTTGTATTTTTGTATATAACGAATAAACTCAAAAACTACTGGACCGATTTCAAAAATTCTTTCATCATTAGAAAGATACATTCACCCTGAGTAACATAGGCTATATTTTATCCCCCTATTCCCACGGGAACGGGAACTACACGGTTAAAACCGCGGGGCGCTGATAGTAATATATAAATTAGTCCGTAGTAGTAGTTGTGTAAGAATTGTTTGGAGTCTGTTGTGTATTGTTTGAGCGTAAATAATTTAATAGGTAACTAACGGGATCATTTCAACTCCAATAGGCCAAAAGTATTACAGTATATCTACATACGTAGGTGCATGTTTTTAGCTCGACACAGTCCGAACCCGATCCAATATTTAAAAAACTTACTACCGTTTTTGTACTGCTGACAGAAGCGGTTAGTTTCATTTTGCATTAAAGATAAAGATATATTTATTTGTAAACATGTGTAACATTGTACATATAAATGCAAATGTGGATGTAAAAGTAAAAATCGGTGAGTTTCAACATGTTTTGCGTATAAAATTAATTATAACCACTTGAAATATAACACAATTAAGAAAGAGGAATAAAAAAAACATAACAAAATTAAAATATAACACAACTAGATTACACAAGCTTGTAGCTTTACAGCGTTAATCCCTCGGCATTCGGCATACATCACAAGTTCTTATTGCAAAATGACTAGGTCTAAATAGTTAGTAAAGAACATCTTCAAATAATAGCGCAGAAAAAAAAAAGACTCCATATCAAGGACTTGCAAAAGTTTGTATGATGAAATGCTCTTATCCATATCATTTGATTATTACAAACATTTAGCATTTCCCAAATACCAATCTAGCAGCATTGACCGGTAAAACTGAGTAGTTGTATGGTTCGTCACAGATAGTACGGAGCTCCACAGGACGGAGCGTTAATGGGATCACACGGCGCGGCGAGCTTGAAGAGATGAGCGACAAAGCGGAGGGATATTGCGTTGCAGCGAGTAAATTGTTGATGCATCCGTGTAGTCCTTTAATGTCCTATGTTTTTAATAAATTGTGAGTTATTGAATTGAATACTTAGAGAAGATTTAAAGAAAAGATCCTTGTCTATTAAAGATTAAAACTCGAAAAGGTATAAAACCAGTAATACTTACATCTACGTAAGTTTTCGTTCAATACCTTCTCATGATACTTGTTTAAATGTTTTTAGCTCGACTCATTCTGATTGCGATCCAATCTTTAAAAGTATACTACGATCATTGTACTAAAGACAGACATGGCTAGTTTCATTTTGCACGACATTAACTCGTTGCTCAACCCACTGTAAATGACTATTCCAAACATATAGCGTATTCTAAATACCAATCTACTAGCATTGACCGGTAAAACAGAGTAGTTATATGGTTCGTCACAGATAGAACGGAGCTCACAGGACGGAGCGTTAATGAGATCACACGGCGCGGCGAGCTCGAAGAGATGAGCGACAAAGCGGAGGGATATTGCGTTGCAACGAATAAATTGCTGACGCATCCGTGTAGTCCTTTAGTGTCCTATGTTTTTATTAAATTGTGAGTTATTGAACTGAATACTTTAGAGAAGATTTAAACAAAAGATTCTTGTCTAGCAAAGATTAAAACTCGAAGAGGTATAAAACCAGTAATAGTTATATTTACGTAAGTTTTCGGTCAATACCTCCGCATGTTACTTTTTTAAATGTTTTTAGCTCGACTCGGGTCTGATTGCGATCCAATCTTTAAAAGTATACTACGATCATTGTACTGAAGACAGACATGGCTAGTTTCATTTTGCACGACATTAACTCGTTGCTCAACCCACTGTAAATGACTATTCCAAACATATAGCGTATTCTAAATACCAATCTACCAGCATTGACCGGTAAAACTGAGTAGTTGTATGGCCCGTCACAGATAGTACGGAGCTCACAGGACGGAGCGTTAATGAGACCACACGGCGCGGCGAGCTCGAAGAGATGAGCGAACAAAGCGGAGGGATATTGCGTTGCAGCGAGTAAATTGTTGATGCATCCGTGTAGTCCTTTAATTTCCTATGTTTTTATTAAATTGTGAGTGCCCGAATTTAATACTCTAGAGAAGATTTAAAGAAAGATCCTTGTGGAGCAAAGATTAAAACTCGAAGAGGTATAAAACCAGTAATAGTTATATCTACGTAAGTTTTCGTTCAATACCTCCTCATGATACTTTTTTAAATGTTTTTAGCTCGACTCATTCTGATTGCGATCCAATCTTTAAAAATACACTACGATCATTGTACTGAAGACAATCATGGCTAGTTTCATTTTGCACGACATTAACTCGTCGCTCAACCCACTGTAAATGACTATTCCAAACATTTAGCGTATTCTAAATACCAATCTACCAGCATTGACCGGTAAAACTGACTAGTTGTATGGTTCGTCACAGATAGTACGGAGCTCACAGGACGGAGCGTTAATGAGATCACACGGCGCGGCGAGCTCGAAGAGATGAGCGACAAAGCGGAGGGATATTGCGTTGCAGCGAGTGCATAGTTGCAGCATCCGTGTAGTCTAAAAAAATACTATGTTTTTATTAAATTGTGAGTTATTGAACTGAATACTTTAGAAAAGATTAAAAAATCGAAGGGGTGTAAAAACCAGTAATAGTTACCTATATATCTACGTAGGTTTACCTTCGATATTATAACGTTTTTATTGAAGTGCGGATTATTGAATTAAAAATGTATAAGTGGAAGATTGAAAGTAGAGTTAAGCAATTAAAACTCACTTTTAACCTTTTCATAGCTAATGTTAAAGGGTCTTCAATCGATAAAAACGACTTTGTTTCTTCGGCTTGGCTTTCGTAGGCTAAAAAACTAATATAAACTGTCGGACGAGGACGAGGACGATATCTTTCTTTCTTTCTTTCGAGATTGTACTATACTAGCTATTAAAAAACTCGTTCGATAAATTTGTCTAAGAAAAAAGAATTGTAGATTAGAAAAAAGGACTCGTAGTGGAACAGTCTATAGAACAGCGTTTTGTGTACTATCCATATCAGATGGAGAAACGTTATTTTTATGAACAGTAGTGGTATATCGGCGGATTTAATGTAACAAAGCATTCTTTACAAGCCAAATTTTTAGATAAAAATACTACACCGTGGCAGATGTACAACAAAATATACAGACTAGCAGCGCCCCACGGTTTCACCCGCTTGGTTCCCGTTCCCGTGGGAATATGGGGATAAAATATAACTATGTTACCCGGGGATAGTCAGTAGTTTCGGAGCCTATTCAATACAAACAAACAATCAAATTTTTCCTCTTTATAATATTGGTATAGATATTAGTATAAATGTACATTTAATATTTACAATCGAAATTTCACAGTGATTTATATGCCCTCTCTGCCAAAATCTATACCCTTCAGCTATCACAAAAGCAATTACATAGTTTGACCGCTGAAAGCGCGAGTTGATAAATAATTGAAACAGAGCCTTACCTGGCCGGGGAATAAGCAAAGTTGTTCAACGATCAAAGTTAAATACCGCTCCAATAGGGAACGTGCAATATTTTCATCTTGCTTTCATTTAAAAGAATTCCGTTTAATAGCACATACAAAAAATTAATACGTTTTAATGTAATGCCAAAATTGCTAGCTATAAACTGACCTTTTTTTTCTGGCGAAAACGGACGATGTGCCACTCCTGTCTTTCAGAGGTCATGAACAGTCATGTATCACAGATTTAAGTCAATCTTTTCATTGTCATAACACTTGTGACGTCACTAGACACCGATTGTGTTACGTTCCGTTTCACGTTATATTAATTCGTATTAGTTGTTAAATTCTTTTATACTATTTTATTATTACAATAACAATATTTTCAAGAATTCTGTAATTGCATCTTCCCTATTGCACCATGTCTAACCACTTCACTTCGGCTAGTTTTACTTTAGGATTGTAATGGTACCTTGAACCAAATCAGTAAATGCGGAGTTTCCGCAAGAAAGTTTCTTGCACGTTCTTTTCCATAGAGATCTACGCTTGGAACGTGCAGATAGCTTCACCTCTTTCGACCTTGACAATTCAAAAGTGCCTGTAAAGGGTTTAATTGAAATAAATGCGATAAGTTTTAATTGTATTTTGATTGCAGAAGAAATAAAAATTGAGACTCACACAGTATACATAACAATATAAAACAAAAGAATTAGGTTATACAAGATAACAACATAAAAGACCTAAGTATGAGATAGTAGAAAAAAAAAGCCGAGCCGGTAATTTTATGAATGAAGATCCCACTTTGAAAATCGGAGTTTCAAAACGTTTATTTATTTGATACTAGCAGTGCTCCGCGGTTTTACCCGCGTTCTTCCTTTCCCGTGGCAATACGGGGATAAAATATGTTACTCAGGGTGAATGTAGCTTTCTAATGGTGAAAAAATATTTTAAATCGGCACAGCAGTATTTGAGTTTATTCATTACAAACATACAAATATATAAATTTTTCTTCTTTATAATATTAGTGTAGATTGTGCACCAAGATTAATAAATTACATAAAGAAATTCTTCAACATAAAACACACAAAATTAGCACCCAATCCGTGACTGGCAACGTAGAATTGAATTTATGTTTTTTTATTAAATAATGTTAATTAATCCATTCTTCTCTACCTCCACCTCAGTTAAACCTTCTCTTCGACGAGGGTCAATCTCTGCACCTGAGCCTCCGCAAGATACTCCTTGTTGCGTCCCTAGATTGCTATATAACTAAACACATCAAAAGTATCTAGGGATCAACATATATTTTTGCAATAACTTTCCTCCTGATTGATATTAATTAAAATTTTCTTTAAGGATTCATCAAATAAAGTGTTTTCGTTTGTCACAGTAACGATAAACCAAGTCACCTTTGCATTAATAAAGAAATTTGCCATTTTCCTAATAAAGGGATTTTTGACATTTGAACCACTAACATTAAAGTTCGAAAAAAAGACTGAAATAACAGTTTTCTTTAAAATTTTATTGGGTAACTTAAACAATTAATAATCCGTGTTTCTACCGCGAACACTAACAACACAAGAACATCGGTTTGGCATACTCAAAATGAGTTCATCCAAATCACGCTGTGGAATGGCCGCCCATGTTCGTTGCAACAACAAAAAAAGGTCTTCTTGCGACTGGATACCCTCCATATTCGGCAGAGCTCTTCTCTGTAGCATATCCCATGCATGCTCAATCGGGTTCAAGTCTGGCGACTGAGCAGGCCAGGGCAGGACATTGATGTTAGCTGCGGCGAGAGTCTGTCTTACAACTCTTGCGGTGTGCGGTCGTGCATTATCATGCATTAACTGAAATAAGGGACCGATTTGCACTTGTAGAGGAACGATGACGTCTGATACAATCGTCTCAGCATAAATTTGAGCGTTGAGGTTGCCTCTGATCCAAATCAACTCAGTTCTTCCGCCGATCCAAATACCCGCCCATACTATGATGGTTCCACCACTATAAGGATGGACTTCCTGGCAGGATTTTAATCGCTGTTGGCGTCCAGGGGTTCTCCAGTGTCGTATACGTCTTGTATCCGGTCTCATACCAAAACGAGACTCATCAGAAAAGCACACGAAACGCCATTGTTCTTCTGCCCAATTTCTGTGTTCAAGAGCCCATTGATATCGAATCCTACGATTGTGCATTGCTATAGGTGGTACCCGTAGCGGTCTTCGGGAATGAAGGTTCACTTCATGCAAGCGGTTTCTGACTGTTTGGTCGCTAATTAAGTTCCCTGAAGAGTGATGAAGCCTCACGGCTAACATCATGGCGGTTATTGTTGGAGCTCTTCGAGTTAAGATTTGAATGTATCGGTCTTGTCTCCGTGTGGTGCAGCGATACCGTCCTCCATGGCGCTCAGCCAAGGTAAGCGAAGAGCTCTGCCGAATATGGAGGGTATCCAGTCGCAAGAAGACCTTTTTTTGTTGTTGCAACGAACATGGGCGGCCATTCCACAGCGTGATTTGGATGAACTCATTTTGAGTATGCCAAACCGATGTTCTTGTGTTGTTAGTGTTCGCGGTAGAAACACGGATTATTAATTGTTTAAGTTACCCAATAAAATTTTAAAGAAAACTGTTATTTCAGTCTTTTTTTCGAACTTTAATGTTAGTGGTTCAAATGTCAAAAATCCCTTTATTAGGAAAATGGCAAATTTCTTTATTAATGCAAAGGTGACTTGGTTTATCGTTACTGTGACAAACGAAAACACTTTATTTGATGAATCCTTAAAGAAAATTTTAATTAATATCAATCAGGAGAAAAGTTATTGCAAAAATATATGTTGATCCCTAGATACTTTTGATGTGTTTAGTTGCTTTGGTTTGGCGGAACTATAGTTTGGTCAAAGCCTTCGCTTCCTGAGACTTATGCCTTTCAGACATGACTAAAGGATTTTGCATAACAGTATTGAATATCTAAATTGATTTTGTGCACACATATCGGATTATAAAGCTTTCAGATACTGGAATATTCAGCGAAGGTGCTATTTCATGTTTCACGTAGAGCTTCGGTTTTCAGTTTAATCAAGACTGCGCAGTGCCGACATAATACGAGTACATGCCAAGTCTATCCAAATCTTATTTTAATATTATAAATGAGGCAGTGAGTTTGTTACGCTTTTACGTCTAAGTCACTGAACAGATTTTTATACATTTTCGTGTAGAAACAGATTGGACTCTGAAGATGGTTATGGCCTTTTTGTGTGAAAATAAAACTTAAATGTGTGCGGAGCCGCGGGCAAAAGCTGGTTTTATTATATTGGTGACCGAATTTACTTTAAATAGCAAATCCGTCCGTCAGCGTGCAGGTTCAGATAGACTGAAATCTAATGGCGGGCCTAAGTGGATCGGAACATTTTGAGAGTAGAGAAGTAGGTAGACTCCATAGACGTCAATAAGTTTGAATTGATCTATAAGCCTCGAGGCCGGATTTTTATGCGCTACTTAGTAATAATAGTATTTTTATGCGAGGCCGTGCTTTCGCTAAGAAATGTTCCTGTCTCTTTATTTATTTTATCTATACTAATATTATAAAGAGGAAAACTTTGTTTGTTTGGTTGTAATGAATAGGCTCAAAAACTACTGGACCGATTTAAAAAATTATTTCACCATTCGAAAGCTACATTATCCACGAGTAACATAATTATATTTTATCCCCATATTCCCACGGGAACGGGAACTACGCGGGTAAAACCGCGGGGCGCTGCTAGTCAATAATAATTTTAGTGTGAACTTGACTAGAATGACGCTAAGCTCATGTATCACATACTAGCTGCTGCCCGCGACTTCGTCCCCGTGGAATCCCCGATTTTAAAACATTCTTTATCGCTGCTCCGCTCCTATTGGCTTAAGCGTGATGATATATAGCCTAAAGCCTTCCTCGATAAATGGTCTATTCAACCCAAAAGATTTTTTTAATTCGAACCAGTAGTTCCTGAGATTAGCGCGTTCAAACAAACAAACAAACAAACTCTTCAGCTTTATAATATTAGTATAGATACAAAGTTCGTGGCCCTATACTGCATCCTGGAAGTAACACAACAATCTTTACCATAGGTCACAAGAACCAAACGTCACCCGCGTAAATGCATGCGCCGAAATCGAGGGTACAACTACGGAATGTATGCGAACAATGCGAGGTCTTCGCGCGGGCAGGACGTACGAGGCGTGGGTCCGCGCCGCCACCGTCGCCGGGGAGGGACCTCCGTCACCCGCTGTGGCCTGCCAGACCAGCTCCCTGGGTACGGTAATCTGCTTAGCCTTTCATAACATGTTGGAGTCGTGTTGGAACTGGTCTAACTGGACGCAGCTGTGGTAACAGTACTTTACGTTGAGCAACATCCAATGCTGCAAGATCCACTAGGTAACATGGTAACCCTTAGCAAGATCATGGTTTACGATTTAGGTACTTACTTCTGACTATCCGACACGGCTGTGAATGATCACAAAGGACCTGAAGCAACAGTTTAACGCACTATCCAAAGCACGGAGGATTATCGGTATGTACCTAATGGATGGTGACCCATCCAGGCCGCCCTCTTCAAGCATTGCTTAACCTCGAAGATTGACTCATACAACAGTTAGTAATATATGTAATTAGCCGCAAGTTCCTGGGTAAGTTAATTTAAGATATTTTATTCAAATCCCTCAAAATCCACTACTAAGAATACAGAAAGAGCTGAATAATTTAGCAAATAAATCAATATTTTCACTGATTTCGATGTTTCTGTGTCAAGTCTTTATCTTTAAGAATTTAAGCAATTTAAAGACAATTTTAACTACACATCTTGTGGTACTTGACGTATTATTGATCGAAGTTGACGTATGACTTTATTTATCCTTTCATATTTTATAGTCGTTTACGCAATTATTTATGCTTGAGCAGTTCCGATGCAATAAACATGCATTACTATTTATATACATACACAGTTCAGTCAAGGGCAAAAATGTTAAGTGGGTAAAAAAGGTAAAACAAGAAATATTTGAAGAAAGTTGTTCTTTTTCTTATTGTGCACACACGTATTTTTTCTTTGACTCTAAGAATCAATTATTATCTTTACTGTACATAATTTAGGCGTTAACGCAGGGAATTTTCATTTATTTCTACCTGGATAATAAAAGTTAGTTATTTTAAGACACTAACATTATTAAAATTGCAGACACGCAGTATATTATCAAGATCAAGCTTTAAACTAATTATCATAAATTCAAATTTTGTTCTGGGATCCACACATTTGCTTGTTTTATATAGCACCAGGTCGAATCTCGTCATTCGGCGGCGTGGCGCTGGGCGCAGCTGGTGGCTCTCTCTCTCTTCGTTGCGTGGTCGGAGGAGCACCACCTCCTGCCAAGCGCTGGCTGCGCGCCGGCACGCCTCTGCATCCAAGACCACCCTTCCACCTCGATGGAGACGCGTTGCTTATACGAGGTAGGTACAGCCTGGAAACTGATCGAAGTCAATCATCGCGGCGTATGGCTTACACAACGTGTAATAGAATGAACGCTAAACCTGATAGGGTCATTGTACTTATCATTATGAACAACTTTTAGTATGGGAGCAGCGCTGAAATCGGTAAACCAATCCGCTATTCCGTACACTTAGTCAAGTTTTTCACACTTAAATTTAGGGAGCAGTTAATTTATTTTTCCTCATTACGGTTGGTCCAGTTGGGTAAAAATACTGTTACAAGTTGTGTAGGTTTAAGGCTTCAGTTGTGCGTCGACGTCTCCAAAATTGCCATATTCAATTTGCCGTCTTCCGCATCTAGACTGATTCGACTGCCTTATAAAGTAGACAAGCAAAATGTATTGTAATGTATTAAGTAAGGTATTGGCGATATTGCATAGTTGTATAAAATAACCTAATAAAGTTTTGTTAAAAATGAATAAATAATTGAATGTGTTAATAATAATAGCGTACGTTAAGCAGATTGCATTCATTGGAGCCGTGTGTTCAAGAATTTTCCAAGTCTTTATATTGATGCTTAGTAACCCGATTGATGAAAGACACCTCTTTACGACAGCATAAAATCTGCAGCATCAACAATTTTCGAACAGGTTTAGAGCTATCCCACGCCGACAACTACACATGTGTGGCAGAGAACCCTCACGGATCGGACTCTGCAACTTGGCGTGTCATAGTACTACGGCCGCCCGCGCCACCGGGACTGGCCCTGCTTGAAGCGAGGTCCAGGGAACTGGAACTCGAGCTCAGGCCCGCGCCGAGGGCTCCCGGACATGCCATCCCTAAGACTTATAGCTTACATTGGAGACTGGCTTCACCAGAGGTATGTGGCAATTGTATCAATACTTACTTACATATGTAGGAAAGAAAAACCGACCAAGTTCTTGTCGGACCACGCATAGCGAAGGGTTCCGTAGTTCACTGTTGAAATCTCATATCTTTAAAAGTACATAAGCTGTGATGTTCAAAATTAGTTTTGTTGGAAGTGTCAGTTAATTTCTATTTGCTCTATTTTTTTTTATAATTTTCATTTTCATATTTTAAAAGTTAGAGAGGGGGGACACATTTTTTACGAATTCGGAAGCACATATCTCAAAAACTATTGCCTTAAATAAAAAACTTTTTTAGAAACCTCTGAGCTATCCACCGATGACCCACATGATTATGTTTTTTGGAATTTATTTTTTCATCACTTAGTTATATGTATGGAGTGTCACCCCTAAAATATTTTTTCCCTAATATTACAGCATTATTGAATAGCGTTTAACAGATTGCATCGACCTACCAATTTTCATTAATGTAGCTTTAAAAGTCTCCGAGTAAAACGGCTGTGACATACGGACGGACAGATAGACAGACATGACGAATCCATAAGGGTTCCGTTTTTTGCCATTTGGCTACGGAACCCTAAAAAAGAAAATCATTTATTTAGGGCTCGCACAAAACAAACAAAATAATTAAAAGCTTAATATTAATTTTAAACTGCGAGGCCAAAAAAAGTCCCTATCTCAGCATATGCTGCGTAGGTACATCTCATTTAGCTTGTAGTTGGCCGAAAATCGCAAACTTGTACAATATTCATTTAATTACTTAAAACACTTAAAGATCCAAACTAATATAATCATATATCTAGCCTACTTTACATTTAAAATCTCTCCCAATTCATTTTACCCTATCGGGCTCGTGTTCGCAACTCCACGTCCAAACTCGTATTTTGTGTTCAATTCAGATTTCTTTAAAAGGAGCCGTATCATTCCTTAAATTTTAAGTCTATTTTAGGGTGAATGGCGATTACAATTGGCCACTCCTGGACCGGTTACACTGTCTGGACTTCGTTGTGGTTCCGCATACCGAGCGTATGGTTCTGCCGGCGGAGCACCAGGATCCGAATTAGCTGTAAGGACCTCTGGAGGTCCGCCTACTGCCCCTCCAGATGCGAGGTGGATCAGGGCGAATGCGACCCATGCGAGGTTCGACACTAGTGCATGGACTGATGGTGGTTGTGGACCCGTTGCCTTGAAGCTGGAGTGGGCCGGGTCTGGAGTTGCAGGTGCCAGGGATGTGCCTGTTGGTGGAGAAGTTATATTAGGAGGTACGTCTTTTAATTATTCCCTTTAAGCATTATATATATATGTTTGTGTGCACACAGAATTTAAAGAATAATTATATCTATACAAATATTATAAAGAGGTAAAATTTGGGAGTTTCTTAGGTTGTACGGGGTAATCTCGGGATTTACAGAACTGATAAAAAAAAAATACCAATAGAAAGCGGCCTCATTTGTGAGTATCACAGGTCATACCCGTATTCCCACAGGGACGGGAACTACGCGGGCGAAACCGTAGGGCACTGCTAGTTATTTATACAAAAATATGATCATTAAAACTTTGCTTTTTTTGTTTTCATTGGAGTTTTCAAGTGAAATTAACAAAACCTTGTAGATACATTTATTTTTGCTGCTATTGTTATTATTTCAGTAAAGATTAAGGTTTCTAAGGAAAATAAAGAAAGGAAGGTAGTCTGTCATAGATTAGATTTTAAAGGCCACATTATTCTAAGCAGTCATCACAACAAAATTTCCAATCTCTAGGTCTATCCCCGGGTTCTCGCTACCGAGTAGCGGCCCGAGCGTCGAATGAAGCCGGTTGGACTCGTGAAGTATTCGAGTTCGCGACGCAAGCATCTGACGGCCATCTTGCGGAGGAAGTCGACGCGCCATTCCCGGCTACTGCTGGCGAATTGGCGCTGTTACTAGCACTATGTGCTGCGCTATCACTAGCTGCTCTAACTATTCTAGCCATTTTATTGAGGAGGAAAAGGTGAGACTGGTTGTTTTCTTACTCAAGTATTTTACGGCAGTCTAATAGACGAAGGTTAACGCATCATTCCCGGTTTCTGCTAACTAATGCCTTGTGCAGCGCTGCCACTAGCTAAGACATAGTTGGAAAGGTTGAAACTTCAAACGATGTTTTCTCTCTTTCTCTGCTTGATGAAGTGATTCGCCATCATTTTATGCCTGTGACAAAAATGCGGTGTGTTGATTTGTTTAATGCTTTACACTACAAGCTTAAGCGCAATTTAAATATAAAACACAAATGGCAAGCAAAACTTTTTTTTTGCAAAAATTTAAGTCGTACTACGCAGTGTAATTAATTTTTAACTCAATATCGACTAGACATCAAAACACTCCTAAAAATAATCACGATCAAAGGCAAATCATTAAGCTGAGCACGAAAAAAAATATTATTAGTAAAAATAAAGGTAGATCGTTAGCATTCGCGACCTGTACGTGACAAAGTGCTGACATAAGCGGTGTCGCTCCATCGACCCTTTTCAGTGTCAGTCTTAAGAGTCCAAGTGTGACATGGCGTTCGAACGTTTCTTTTGACGCGTATGATTCGTTCAACGTCACGTTTTTTACGTGGAAATTATAAAGCGGCATTTGGTTTGACTGTTCACGTAGGTACGTTTGGTATGCGAGCGGTAAATGAGGCAAAGTGATGCGAGCAGTGCGAAAATATCGGGTGTTAAATATTTTCGTTTAAAATATTTTGAAGTGCCTCCAATCTTGTAAGATCGTTGTGTACACACCGTTGCAACAAATTATTATATTTTAATCCTCCCCCGTGCTTGAAAGACATGTTTCAATATTTTTTTGAAGATTTCATAAACATTCCGTTAATTAGGAACGAAAACACTCTTTTCACTAAAACTGCAAATTGTCGCTTACTGTGGTTTTCTTGAGAAGGCTCGATATATTTTATCTTATGCTATGTTTTCGTATTGCTAGTTTTTCTCCTTATATCATTTTCTCAGCTACCTAGGACATCTGAAACATGGTTTGGATGTAGCAATGTTCAAATCATAATGAACTTCTTGTCAGTCATTCTGATTTTGTGAAGAAAACTTTTCACTATAATGCCGAGTAACTTTGTTGGAACGCTGCCTATTTCCAGTCAAGGTTCAAAAACGCCTCTTGATTTTGATTGATTCGTAAACTTCCTTTTGTCGTGCTTTATTGCAAAGATTTCTTCCATTAACGATTCGTTTTCACAGGAAGCTATACAATCTTTTTATAAAAAAAAAATGTAGATACTCCAGAAAACCCTCGTTAACTCACTAAAAGAAAACAGAAAACATTTTACATGCAAAAAAAAATAGTTAATGGTCCTTCTTGTTGCACACAAGCTGCACAGTAATTATCAAAACTTAGCAAAACAATGGCAACACTGGAAATATACGACCCATAAAATAATCCACAGTAGTTGGTAAGTCAACAGAAGCGGTTGTAAACGTGTTTTACGATCGACTTGTAATAAATTCAGGCTCTACATTGTATGAATATTCACTGGTTATATTCATAAACGTTTGGATCGGAACCAAACGTGACCTAGATACTGCTGGTTAAATGCCGCCGTACTTCAGTAATGCATCATCAATTTCCATCTCGGTAATCAAAATTGACATCTAAAGTAGGTGTGCGTTGTCTGCTATAAGTAATTAGAGCCGTTTAAGTAGAGCTATGGTGGCCGAGTGGTAACGGCCCCAACTTATGAATTTTAAGTCGCGGGATCAAACCCTGCCAAGCGGCACTACTTTGTGTAATTAATTTCTTCTCCACTGCTCTCAAAACGGTGAAGGAAAACATCGTGAAGAAAAACCGGCATGTCCTAGAACCAAAAATTCGAAGACATGTGTATGGCCCATTCCCTCTCCTAGAGAGAAGGCCTGTGTCCCCCAGCAGTGGAGTGGGGGGAACATGAAAAGGCTAATTGTGCTACGCCTTATGCTTCTATGTATGTAATTTGTTAGAAATATGAACGATCGTTCATGTTGTTAAATAATGCATAATCAATTGTCGGTTTGTGGATAATCATTCATTACATTGGAAACGCCCTAGTGCTTCAGAAAGCACATGAAGTCGTTGATCCCAGCTGTCATTTGAAGACTTTGACAGTCGTTAATAATAATCAAAGGCCAGAAAATCTGATTCCAGTCTTGCCAAAACTATCATGTTTCTCAGTTGCTGGATCGTGGAGGTCACTGGTTGCAAAATACTAGTACTCAGCTACCGGTTAAACGAACCGGTAGAAGCGACCCCAATATAGTTGGGAAAAGGCACCTTGCCTTTATTATTATTATTTTTAATTTAATTTTTTTCAGTAAAAAATCGAGATTAATGTATTTTGTTTTTTGCAAAACAATAACGTCTTTCGTTATCATGAATTTAAAATTACAATTTAATTTAGAAACGCATATTTATTAAAATCACTGGGGGAGGTGATTTGTCTGTACAATTTTTAATTTAAAATGCTAATATTGTATCGTTATAAATATATAAAATATACGACCATTTTTATGTTATTGTACTGACTTTTGCTTGCGTTATCGTCAGTATACATATGTACAATCAAGCTTGATAGTTTGCACTTGAATTCAAAAAGTCAATAATTATACTCTAGATCAACAAATGCTCTAACCAACAGACAGGCCGATAGTGTAAAACAAAGTTACATAATATATTCTAAAAGGACATGTGATTGTTATAATGATGTTACCTTCCCAACCAGGACTGACGGGGCCGTAGCCCGAGTATCAACAAGCGCAGAGAAGCCCAGTTGTGGAACATACAGGGCGCCACAACACCAAGCTACTAAACTACCACCGGACCCACCAGGTATGCTTACGATGTTATGCTACGGTTCAAATTGTCCTCAGTCCTAGTTTGGCCATTGCTGAGCAAAACCCTGTTTTTTTTTGTGCCAACCCTACGCTTCTGTGCCATCCTCATCCAGTTCTCGTCTGCCCATCTCTCTGCCGGTCTACCACAGTCTTTCTACGCTACTGAGTCACCTGCCATGTGTCCTGCTCCATTTTAGTTACATAACTCGTTGTCTCCAATATGGATTAAGTTCGCACGTCTCGGGATCTCAATGTTTGGTAGTCGGCCCGACGTTTGGGCTTGCTGCAGTGCTAAAATAGAGTTTTCGTTAGTTACTAAAAATATGTAATTGCTCACCTTTGCAGGCACAGTGATTTTTACTTCTGCATAAAGTTTTGATAAGTAAACTTTCTATTGACTAAATAATTTGCGGATAATTCCAAAGAATACAAATGGATACAAAAAAAAAATAACCACCTATTCATTCATGAGCATTTTTATAAGGCGCTGATCACGTACACGTGTCTTCATTATGTAGGAAAAGAGTCGAGAGTTTTTCTACAGTTTTCCTTGCAAACCATTTTCCTAAACTATACCTTTGTCAGACCTATCTGTTTTTCTAAAAATCTGTTTCGGAAGTAGTAAGTAGTTTTGTTTCGTATCGTTGTTTGTGTTTCACGTGCGATCAAAACAGAATTCTGATGTGAGGAATTTCCGGGACGGGACGACCTGATGGTAAATCGAATGAAAATAAAATCTTCGCCCCGAGATGCCCCGAGCTAGTTGGCACACCTGACCTATCTTATGTTCAATATTTTAACTCACGTTTTAGATATGTTAATTTAAAATTTTCGTATGCAAACTACAATTGTATTTTTGCAGTTTAAATTACACTGTATTATGTTTCTTAAATGAATATTGGCAGCGGCCAGCTGAAACCGGAAAATTGAGGTAGTATATTTATGTTTAACACAAAATTTATGATAATATTAGTATCTTATATTTTTATTAACATTATTTTTATATTTTTATGTTGAAATTTGTAATGTTTTTTTTTTTAAGATAATCAATTCATAATATACATGTACTGTATTCCATTAATATTCTATCAATCTTAACAGACTAAAGGCTAGGCAGATGATAATGAGTATTGGCTGCTGCCAATACTCTTTTTGGGTTACGTTCGTAATAAATAAAATCATTACATAATCACTTAAGGTAAACTGAAGAAACACTCAAGATTTTTCAAGTTTGCTGTAGAAAGTAGTTTTAAGTTAGTTTTTTGTAGAGACCAATGTAAACATAGTGATTGGTCTAAAGGCAAATTGAATGTTTTTTTAAACTCTTTTGCTCCCCTTCAGACAATGAATACTGCAAAATATACTCTTTGTAACTATGAGTTTTACGTAAGAGACGCTCATAAAAAATCGCAGAAACTGTTAATAATAGATCAAATAGTTCTACATAGCTCTCTTCATTATCAATTTTCTTTAAAACCGTTGGAATAAAAGCAGCTAAGAATGTTTATGCGTCGAAAACCTTTTACAGGCTTTCAGCGCACTTACTCTTGGGGATTTAATATTTAATACTCGGGTTCCAATTTCATAAAATATACCTTTAAGCTTTGAAAGGTTGTAATATTGCATTGTTGAACTATATGACGTAAAAAATATACACTAATCAACTTCTGGTAACATTTTTGCAATCATAGTGGCAGCTATTTTGTTAAAGTATGAGACACACAGCCTATTAAATATTAATTTTATAAAACACTTGGTGACCCGCGCAACTTCGTTTGTGTCACATTTCATGACTGCTCCGCTCCTATTGGTCTTAGTTTGATGATACATATATAGCCTTCAGCCTTCCTCGA
Source organism: Hecatera dysodea (assembly GCA_905332915.2). Classification (NCBI taxonomy): domain Eukaryota; kingdom Metazoa; phylum Arthropoda; class Insecta; order Lepidoptera; family Noctuidae; genus Hecatera; species Hecatera dysodea. Next base: position 8,083,189 of record HG995295.1, read on the forward strand.
TAAATGGGCTATCTAACACTGTTTTTTTTTTTTCAAATCGAACCTTTAGTTCCTGAGAATAGTACGTTCAGCAAACAAACAAACTCTTCAGCTTTATATATTAGTATAGAATAGTTTTTACCTGTAATCTGATAATAGATATCGAATTATATTTAAAAAGTAAACGTTAAATGTACCATGGCCGTTCTGTAGAACAATATGTTTCGAGCTCGCCAAATATAATATATAACAATAATAGTGTGACAAATATAATTTATAAAGAGAAATTTCCAAATAAAAAAAAAAATAGATAACAATTTCGGGCGCCATGAAAGCTCGCAGTATAGTATAAGACGGATTTATGGAAGAAATTACTGAAAAATCGGACTTTTAATCTGCCCGTGGGAGGCAATAAATAAAGAAATTAAAACAAAAGAAACTTTTGTTTTTTCTAGATGTCTGCTTATCTATAAATAACGGTAAATCCACCAAGACAGCTTCGCTCCGTAGAAAAATCTGCTACGAGCTCGTAGCAACGTAGCAAATTGTAGCAACTGTAGCCGATCGTAGCCATGCACTGCCCCGCGTAGCGTGATATCTACAATATTTTGTTGTTCACTTTCACACTCAACGTTCTGTAAAAGATTTAATTTTGCGATTCCACAATAACTACAAATTTATTTGTCATATAGTTAGCTATTTGTATCCGCAAAATCTCGGATAAAGAAGAAATGATTTTCTGTACCTATTTAGTAAGTACTTTCGCGATTTTATGGTTGGTTCCATATTTTTCAGGTATATATACATATAATAAAGATTTCATTATATTTTAATTGAAACCGTTTACTGCACTAGTGCTGACACGCAACTCTGACAACGTCTCACCTACAACTATTTAGTACATTTTGTCGAGTTATGCTAACGTGAATGTAACTACGAGACAGTCGATTTTGTTCAAGATTTCGGGTTTTGTTGTAAAAGACGTTCTTAATGATGAGTTTTGCGTTTATTCTAGTACTCGTATAAAATTCAACAGCAACCCCTGCTTGTCGCCAACAGACGTGTACGAGATAAGCCCATACGCGACGTTTGCGGGTGGCGCGGGCGCGGTGTCGGGCGGCGCGCGCGCATACACGCTGCAGCTGCGCGCGCTCGCTCGGCATGATGACGATGCCGCGCCGCCGCTTAATCCCGCCTGCTGCGACGGTGAGACCTGATACTTTATTATTTACCGATAGATAGACAAGGCCAAGGCCTTCATTCCTTTTCCAACATGTGTGGCCAACCCGTTTTCCATGCCGTGTTACGGTCAGTGTGTGAATTCGCTTCATACGAGGCGAGAATACAACCCCAATTGTATGTATCATAAAATTGCTATCAAAATCCTTTTAAAACCAACCTACCTATAAAATTTCGTCTGACCGACAACGTTAAATACACAAATAATACGGTTGCAATGTCAAAACAATGCAAGTATAAACTAAAGGTATCAAATACAAAGCATTCAACTATGAAAAAAATATACGTTAGATATACGTAGAAAAAATACACCCTAATATTTGGGAAGATTTATTTCAGAATAAATAAACAAAAATAAATAAAATAAGGCTAAAATCTTAAAACTACCTCAAGAAGACTGGATAAACAGAAATATCACAAACTCAGTCAATCTACGAAATCACCCCTAGCAACAAACAAAATCTCAACCAAAAAACCACAAACTTTGGAGGAATTTTAATGAAGAACTGAACAGAGTAAAAATACTAATCAAGACACTGAAGAAGAATTACTACATGACAGCTACAAATAACCTTAAAAAAAGTGGGAAATAATAGCTTGACCGCAAATAAAATCAAAGGCAGCACTGCTCCCCCCAAACTATTGTCGAACTCACACTTTATCACAGACTGATTAAATTTATAACGTATTCAACTTATCAGCATCAAAAGGCATGGTCTTATCTGATAAAATACCCAACGTGTACCACATAAACGCACATGACATACATAACTCGAATGAACTTTCTACCTGTGAATCCTGTGATACTGACGAAATAACAAAAGGTTGACCATCATGACATTAAAACTAGTACAGGCTTGAAAGGTTGTTGAAAGATTAACTGACTGTATAAATGAGTGCTTAAGGAGCGGTATTTTCCTCGACTCGCGTAAAGTGGCGAGTGTCGGTCCTATTTACAGATATGGAAGTAGAACTCGGGCAACTATTTACTATTATTCGAAAATATTCGAACGAGTTTATACAGCCGTGTAAACGTGTATTAGATTGATAAGGGATTTTTTATTCGAACTGCAGTATGGCTTCTGCCTTAAATTAAGTACTCTCACGTTCCTTTTGATTTATGAACTAAAATAAACACATACACGCACATATTGACATAATAAAACTAACCTAAACTCGCTACTAAGAATACAAAATTATCAAAGTACTATCACTACCTCAAACGAAAAAATGACAAGAACAAAATAATCTACTATACCTATATCGCACAACTAACAAAAGTAACTAACAAAACATTACACATTACACTTGCGTTCTCTTAAAAAAATCACCACGAATTCCGTACAATAAAAATTTGAGACCGACCGAAAGTTCGGTTTCGGTTTCAACCGGTATCAGCCAAAAAATCTAGTTTCGGCCATAGCTTCAGTTTCGGCCAAAAATTGACCGAAAAATTGGCCCAGCATAAACTCAGTGTTAGTCATTATCGTGTAGCGTTCGGCTAACTTCGGGTGTATTAATCATAAAAATATTGTGAAAATAGATTTAACTTTTACAATGTGCAAGAGACGCTGAGTTCAAGAACACTTTCCAATAAAATGAGTCTCAATCTTAAGATAAAAAGACACAATTCATAATCAGATTTGGTGAAAGAGACTCCAAAAAATATTTTTATTATTACCTTATTAATAAAAATATGTTTGTTTTGTACAGAAGAAACGTGCGTTGACGCATGCGATGCTCAGCGCCGACGGAGACGCCGACGACATTACTGCCCGGACCACGGTGAGGAAACTACCCAATAGAGCAAACGAGCGTATATTAATATATAAATTAATTTATTACCTGGAAATAACTTTGTGATTTGGTTATACTACGATATACATAGTAACAAAAGTATAATATTACATTTCAGCTTCGAAATAAATTCCATTCTAAAATAACATAAATTCACGCGATATTTGTTATTGATATGTAATGCAACTAGCTGTAGCGCACGAGGAATTAATAGTAAAAGTCCACCCTTTATACCCTCCAAAATACAACACTAGAATACATGGCTATGCTATGTGTTTAGTATTGTATTCTGATGTATAAGCTTATGATTAGATGTATTACTTACTGTAAAGAGCCATCAAACTACTAAATGGAATCACATACAGTAGGTACATAGTTTCAGGGTGAAAGAGTTACAAACATCCCCGTTTATAATAAAAGTACATAAGACTCACAATTAATGCCTGTTGTTTGTCCACAGGATGCTCACAAGATTCTGGAAGTTGAGAAACGAAACTGCCAAATTGTTTAGTGAAAAATATCTAGTCAGTGTAATAATATAGTTAATTCGGTTATACATATTAATATGTATACAAAAATTTATACAATAATATTGTCTATTTATATTACGATGTTTTTCTTTACTCTACCTATTTTCCCGAAATTTTCAATAAAAAGATAATGTGACACATTAAAATGAATGTATTTATTTTCCTTTGAAGGATTTCAAGAGATATCTATTTTTTAACAGTGCACAATATTTTATTTACTTTTTCTTTAGAAATTACATGCATTTTTTCTGATGAAAATGGATTTCTTTGAAAGGGTCCTTGATGTGATTCATAGAAAGTGTATTAAAATTGTATTACGGTAATTGACATTTTTAGTCAAACTTATAAAAAGAAAATCTCATTTTTCATTTGAAACTGGATTTTGAAGTTTCTATTATTATAAACAGAAACTTTTCTAGTAAATTAAAAAAGAATATAATCTTGTTATTGAAATCATAACAACTGTATTGTCGTTGGTGTCCATTCCTAACATCCGCTTCACAAAATTTTAAATAACTTAAGAAGGTAAGTTTGATAAGTGTAATATATTTTCCTCACAGCCGCGGATCGCGACTTCACGACAAGTGGTCTCCTGCATTGTGGACTGCTTGATACAGTTATGAAGCACCCAAGGCATCTAAATTGCGTCTGACGTTCTCCTTTCACCGGGCCTGGTATCATGAGCCTTTCCAGACTATCTTTTAGTATATTATATCGGAAAAGGCTGACGTCTCGATCCTGGCATATTGCTGATTAACGCACGGTGACTCTCTATTGGTTGTTTAAAAAACAACTCTCCGCTCGTCGTTCGTGTAGTTTGCTTGTTGTAACCGGATAAGTTCCGAATTATTGGACAGATTTGAACCTTTATTTAACAATAGAAAGCTACATTATCAGCGAGTAACATAGGCTATATTTTATCCGCGTATCCCCACGGGAACGGGAATTACGTGGGTAACACTGCGGCGCTGCTAGTTATAATATTATAAACAGTAATTTTTTTTTGTTTGTTTGTACCGAATAAGCTCCCAAACTATTGAACCTATTTTAACCAATATTTCATGGGAATGGAAACTACGCGGGTTACTGCTAGTATATTACATACACACAGCACACATCTTTCCAGGTCTCACAAAAGTTGGAAATCGCCAGTAACTTACATATTATATTATGTACCAAAATTGTACCTTTTTGAGAGAAACTGTTATTCTTATATTATATCCACTCAGCGGCACATAATCTTGACCAAGCGCTTATCTTATAAATACTCGAGATAGCAAAAGTTTAAAGTGTTCCCAAATTATTGTTTCTTATGAGGATAGTTCAAAGAAATATTTAACCTTGGCTCAAAAGGGTAATTAATTATGTTTGAGGGTACCAAGATGAAAGTTTTAATTTTTTGTTGAAAAGTGTCCTTTGTGTGACTAAGTTTAATTTGATGTATCCTTCAAGTTTACGGTTAGGCTAATGAATAATAGTGGTTTCCTTTGAATAACTGAAGATGCTTTTAAACCAATAAAATGCCACGAAAATACTAAGATTATAGCGGTAGAAGTCGACGTGAATGGAGTCTTAAATAAAAGCAGTTTGGTACTTAGAAACGCCAAACCAGATAGCACGGGCTGCAGCATTAATTGACCAAGGGTTGACAAAAAGTGAAGTTGCTTTAGTGCTTGATGAACTACGTTCGTCCTGAAATAAAACCGAGCCACTACTCTCGCAGAACAGGCAGTGGAGACGTCTATCGGCATGGAACGACAGTGGAATTTTAAGAAACTGCTACCTGGGCCCCAAGTCTGCTATTTTTTTTATAGATGTGTCATTCTAACACGATCTCATTGTCATTTTGCTAAAAGTTGTTAATCTGCTAAATTCATAACGATCGATCATTGGTCAATGGTGTCGTAATACTTTTTGATAATCGAGCTATTAAAAGCAATGACTGCACAGTGACGTTCTAATGGTAGGTCACTGATCAAAGGAACTGTCAGAATTATAGCAGATTACTGCATACGTCTGTCATTAATCTTAATGAACGAAAACGAAAAAAAATGTACGAGATTACCATTCTATGGTATTTGTTTCAATGGAGTGTCAGTGGTTGACCATTGGAATATCATCGTGACGCTTTTATAGCTATTAGTGGATTACCAAACTTGTAAATATCCACCATTATAAAATCAATGATAGACCATTCTGAGGCTATTGTAATAGCATACTTGAGGCTCTGGCGCTGTTGAGGTACGTCAGCGGCTCTGAATCACAAAAGGCGTAAATGTTAGTAAGCATATGGTGAGAAGATGAATGGAGGAAGTAATTATAAAAGCCCCTAGACCAGCACTCGGTTCTGGATATCTCGGACGATACTGAGTAGCTCGACTGCAATTTGCAAGCTGGAACGGCAAGAAATGGGCCCGAATGCTGTTTAAAAATGAGTATCGAATCGCTTTATGGGCTTCAGACCGTCGTCGGGAATAAGTGTGGAGAGAAAGAACAGTGAGGAATTATCCCACCCATTACCACAATACAAACTGTGATTTCTCATGGTAGATCTACAATGGCTTTGGGAAGAATAAGTTTCGATGGTCGTACGGACCTGATAGACGACAACCGGCTAACTGCCTCCCAATATATCGAAGAGGTCCTTCAGGAACATGTTTTGGTAATTTGGGTTACATTAGCCCGACTAATTCCTCCAAATTGACGAGCACACATTGCCATTGCGATGAAGAATATTTTCAAGAAGTTAGTAACCGAAAAATTGCAATGGCCAACTTGCAATCCGGACTTAAATCGGGCTGAGCTTATCTGGTGAATGTTTAAAAAAAGCCGAAAACTCTTAGCTAAATTCGAAATGCAATACATAGGAAAGCATAACGCAAATTCGTGTCAGAAACATGATTTAAGGCATGAAAAATAAATGCAGGCAATTATTACAGTTAGAGGAGGTACCGCACTATGTACAAAAGTAGAGAAAATTAATAAATTCAGTATTTTTAAATTATCTGCAATAAAAAACAATACTCTGTATGATTGCCTTACTGAAAAAATGAACTTATTCATTCATGTAGCGATAATTTAATTTTCAAGCTCTAAAAACTTAAGAAATAAGTAGTTATTCAGTGCACTTGTCTTTATTTCAGTGTCAAAAGTGCATTTAAGTATAAAATATGTATCGACAAATTTACATGTGGGCAAGTTTCCGTGCCGTTGAGTGTAGATGACCAGGAAAAGACTCCCTGAAACTGTCCCTTTTGCAAAAGATAGCTGATCTTAAAATCCTGTAGGTTATGGCCTTACCCTTGTAAAGGGCTCATTGTAAAAAAGGGAACAAATTGGGATCGTAGCCCTGCAAGTAGCTTTGTAAAATTTACAACAGAACCCCTGAAAAATACTAGGTAAGTTGTTCGTTGACTTTTGTTATTATTTTAGTGTAAAAAAATATCCTAGTATTATAAAATAACCCATAAATACACGTAAAAATACCATATTCATGTAGAAATGCTAACTTGATATAAAAAAGAAATATTGTAAACTCTTAATCCAAAAGAATATGTATTAAACGTTTAATTTTTAAATGATTAAATTTTCACACAACGTCGAACCGTCATAATTTAGTCGTTATATAAGGCAAAAATAGAAGAATAACTATGCTCATTTCAGATCTGCTTACCTCTAAAAATCCGAAATGTTTGACCGTGCCACTGCCTTAATATGATTAATATAAATGACTGCACTATAAGGTCTAAGAAAACACTCCATCCGTTAATGGCCACAGTGACTGAGAAACTCAGTAAAAAAGGAAGCAATATATTAAGATGATAAAAAAAAACTTAATGTTATCTCACATCTTCACGACACGGTTGGCGCAGTGCTTGAGCGCTGCTGCACTGTGTATCGCGGGTTCAATTCCCACACGGATCAATTATTTGTTTGACCTACAGATACGTTGTTCCTAGTCTGTCTGTTTGTGTATGTAAGTTTAAAAGTTTATTAACGCACCCACGACACAGGACAAATTCTTAGTGTAGGACAACGTTTTTTTTTTAAAGAAAATAAAAAATAAATTCATACTTTTCACAGATGACGGCCAGCAATTAATTTGATCATTGCGAAAATGAATGACGCTCTGCATTCAGGGATATATAAAAACAAATGTAGGTGCTAGATTAATTTGACTTTTAGTATAATATAATATAAATAATGTAGCGCCAGTACAGTAGTAACCTACAAAGAGATAACGACAAAGCTCTAAAAACATTGAACATTCAGGACAAAGGTATCTACTATCTCCACTTCATCAAACATTAACAGGAAGGTCGAAATTACCATCAATATACTATACAATTATACCTATAAAACAACAATTAATCTGGGATCAAGACAGTCAATGTTCGTCTCAACCGATGGGATCAATTAGTTAGTAATCCGCTCACAGGCATTAACGGTGAGGTTAATCCGCTTAAAGTTATTCACAGTGATGTTGTTACTATCATACACGAAGCCGTAATTAAGGTATCATAATCTGGGTGCGATCAGTAGTTAGGAGAAGGTTTCTCAAGATATTTTATGCAGGAAAGTTATAAATTAAAATATGAAGAAAGTTTTTAAATCGCTAGCCAGCCACACTATTCCAAGGTACTGTGACAACCACCAGAGAAACGCTGAGTCAATGAAATTCGACAAGTCACGATTCAACAGCCTAAAGTCTGTCTAGATTAGAAGTTCTGCGGGCGTACCATGAGGTGTTAAAACGTGAGTCTTTCGAGCGAGAAAGAGGGATAGAGTTATACACCCTATATAGCTCCATCCCTTTTTCTCGCTCGACAAACTCACGTTTTAAGACGTCATGGTACGCCCGCAGTGGCTTATATTGAGTCGTTACTCTCTAGACAAGTAAACAAACATCGTCGACAAGATCAGCAGGGCCGATAATACCTAACACAAAAGTGCTGGAACTTTAGCGTGAATGATGAAATGTAGCAGCTCAGTGCACATAATATCCTAGTCCTAAAAATCTACCAAATATACCACACAGTATGTCACTACTACTTACTTGGAATATTAGTGCCTGAAAGTATGTCCCTAACCGCAAGGCTCGAATCTGAAACTTAAGCCGCACACACTCAGCAATGAACTTTTAGCCCTGGGTACCGTTGTTCAAAATTCGTCTCAGCTCCCCATCTATTAATGTTCTAGTCCTAAAGTCTTCTGTGTCACACAGTAACACAAAAATAAAGCCACAACACAAATATCTAAGTAGGTACTATAAAATGCAAAGCGCAACTACTTTCCACGCATACCGGCTAAACTCGTCGGCGCTAAGTCAATATCACAGCACGTAGGCAGAACTAATTCACACAGAAGTTTCTCTGTGAATTATTTCACCGCAGCGCAATCTACAGTCCGCAGAAGGGTTCCGACAGTGGCAATTAAGAGCGGCGGCCTACTCGCAACATATGGCGGCCACACAAAAATGTAAGTAAATTGGCCACATTCGCCCACTCTGCCCAGACTTGCACGCACTGGCAGAATGTTTGCTGGGGAAAATACCCGACTAAGTTTTATTGTATCGAGTATAGTTCGTGCGTGTTGAGTTAGTTTTGCCGGGGTATTGCTCAGCATTTTTATGTGTTTATCTACATAGGTAGGTATTGCAATACAGTAACTGATAAAGCGCCGATTCTCGTGATTAAATATTTTAGATACTATTACTTATTTTAGTTACCTGGCAACATTTTTAGATTCTTTATTTAATTATTTATTGGGTTATCTCGATTATATGGACTGCAATTAAAAAGGTAAGCAAACAAAAACATACTGTAGGTACACTACGAATAAAAGCAACGTAAAGTTGATATAGTTCCAAAATGGTTCAGTACATTACCGTATATAACACGTTTGTATGTTAATTTTATTCCCAAAATCCGGTCTGATGGAAAACGGTCCCTCCAAGTAAGTATTATCAGACGGGGCAGAAGCAGGCGAACTTTTGGGTCGATTTGATAACACATCCCGAATACGGCACCCACTGAGTCCATTACCTTATCATACAAACCGAATTATTCGAGTTTAGTGTTTAACATGAACGTCATAGTACTATTTCGTTAAATCTCTCGTATATCTTATTTCTAATCGAATTCATACGAGCCCTGTTGAAGGATTACGATTTTGGCTATGGATAGTCATCAAATTGAGTGTAGGATAAAAGATAAGTAATTGAAGTCGTTAGTATTAATACCGAACACAAAGCTGGATTATATACCCAAATCTTTTCATCAAATTGCCGTTACCGGGATCCTCTTTAATTATCTAAATATGCGTATACATATGTAAATGTAGGTAAAGAATTTGTTATTTCAGCGTTCATTTTGCTGTAGTTTGTAAAGCGATACGGTTGGCTTTGTAAAGGTATATAATGGCGGATTATCCCGTCTTGAGGGCTATTAATCACAGGTTTGGAAACTTACACCGATCTCGAGGGCTTACATTCGAGACATATGGTTATAATGGTGGGCACAGTGGTTATGTTTACGCTTGTATACCTTCATGGGTTTAGCGGAACTGATTTTATTTTATTGTACAGTATTAACGCAGGATATATCAGAAAATAATTTTAATATTCCAATGTATAATTTTATACATTATATGAGTGCGTAATCCTATCCGATCAGCTTATCCTATGAATTGTGGAATACCGAATAGGTATATTTGTACAATATTCACCGGCGAATGAGTCTTTCGTAATATGTGACTAATATGGCACTTGATGAATCGGGTACAGCTATGCATAATTTGGTATTTCGTGATATTGCTCTGACTGGAAGCAACGCTGTCGTTCCATCCAAGCAGCTCCATAACACTATAGATATATCACACTCGATATAAAAAACCTTCACAAAAATATGTATGTAACCGACTTCCAAATAAAAACCACAAAGTCCAAATAACTTTAATTTTAGAAGCCAGCGTATCTTTGTTTTTTTGATACACACTTCCAAAACTAAAAAAAACATTCCAATTGATAACCTCCTCCTTTTTTGAAATCGGTTAAATAAAACTCACAACGCGATGAGCCTCTCTTTCGGACGGCTTCATCGTAAATTTTACTTTACATAACGCCTAACGCGTAGTACAAATGAATAAAAACTATGAAAATCCATGTTGTTGAATCACTTAGGACTTAGAAGGCGTCAGGCATTTCTTCACTGCCTATTGGTTTGATTTTTCGCTAAATAACAAATTTAATACATGTTTACGATTTTCACAAACACTTTTGTCCTTACAATTTCACAAAAATCAATAATTTTTAAGAAATTGTATGGTTTTTCCTTCCTATTTTACCAGAGTTGTTAAGTTAAATATAATGCAAAATCTCGTAATTTCTGCCTCAATAAATATTACTTAGTTAAAACAAGGTCTCGGAGAAACAATTAAGAATTTAGGTCGGATTATAACAAGTCTAAAATAATGAAGACATCCAGCGTAATCAATCTTTGTCTTGTAACAAAATTAATAGGGACTAAGCCTATAATTCCAGACTTTGCGATAAATAATTAAACTATTTTCGATATAGCGCGACAATTAGGAAGTGATCAGGTCTGACCTTTTCAGTATAAACATAGCCACAAGATAGCGAGTTTTTATCAAGTGTTCCACTTACACTTTCATAAAAAAAGCATAATTTCTAATTTAGTTCACAAAATTAAGCTGAATGTAGAACTGGTTCAGCTTTTCATATCAATGAGATTATTTTCACTCTCTATTCATAGAAAAAACTTATTTTCATAAAGTTTGAACAGTTTCCAAGTCCGTATTCGAATATACTTTATTTGCACAGAAATATATGGAAGATTTTGAAATTTTATGAAAATTATATTTCTTTGAACTACTTTCGTGAAATGCTGGGGTTGTAGTGGTCGGCATTTGGTCGGCTTTGCTTTCATGTTTTTAATACTCGTGTTGCGGTGAAAAGCTTTATTCAAAGTTTACGAAATTCTGTTTTACTGGAACCCTTTTCACTAGGCTGTGTGGATCAGCTGACACGATCCCAATATTTCGCAGGTTTGTTCCACGTCCATTCACATATACAGGATGCTGGTTTGTAGGCCTTGTAGGTAGGTAGGCGCCACGTGTTAAGTAGAAACTTTATCATTAAGAAATGGAAAAATATTTATAGAAAGCTTCAACTTGAGTAAACCGAAATGAAGATATGAGATATAAGAACTGGAAATAAAGTTTTTTTTTTGTCTAAATATTATGCGGCGTTCACATAACCTGTGCGTTCTTGTGCGTGTTTGCGTGTCGTGGATAGATAATAATAACAGCCGTACTGGTCGTTTTTTCAGGTGAAGATACCACCGGGATTAGTCCGTAGAGGGATGACCATCTTAGCATACCATGCTCCCTACATAATTTTCAGACAGTTCAGACAGCACGTTGCGATTTTTGTCCCGATTGCCAGAAAATCTGACACCAGTCTAGCCAAGGGGCTCCGTATCACCTAGTTATGTGGTTTGTGGAGGCCTGACAGGCATTCCCTCTATAAAATTGATTGAGTCAGGCGTTACTTTGCGGAAATCCATTTTAAATTTGAAAATGAAAACAATATATCTAGTTTTAATTACCTACCTGCAACCCACTAATATTCGCGGAAATTAAAACTAGATATATTGTTTTCATTTTCATTCCCTCTATGTTAAAGACTTGTACTTTATAGCTGCATCCGGATAGAATGTAAGCTGACCCCAATATGAAAGGCTACGTAGATTGTTAATTTTCTTTCATACATTTAGTTTGGCATAATGTTTCAAGTTTACGAGATTAGTGGGTTCTTCTTCAATACTCTGAGCCTATTTTGACTAAGATTGCTATTAGCATTCACTCTTGGCTGGCACAGCATGCATTATGCAGAGCGGATGCATCGCATCGTGCGGGTCGATCTATTAGGGTTTGGTTTCCGCACTAAGTCCTTGAATTGGACCATTGTGCGTGAGCCATGGCGGCCGTCACTACAACCAGCCGATCTCCCTCCAGAAGCAGATCAGTCCACTCAGTGTGTTCAGCATTTCTGTAAGTGAATTTGGTGTCCCTATTGTTTGCCTTTCGTATTTCAGCTACACCTGTGCACTCAAGGAGAACGTGCAATACCGTTTCCTCCTCCTCCAAGCATGCCTTGCGTAGAGGACTGTCCGTGATACCTATCGTGTGTAGGTGTTTGTTCAGTGAGCAGTGTCCGGTGATGTTCCCCGCATCGTGCGGGTACTACTTGGCATCCGATCTTGGTTCTCATGTCTGGAGTCAGAGCGGTGAAATGACGCTGTAATTAGATCCGCAACCAACGCTTCCGAGCTTATAGGGCTGTCAATAGTGAGAATCTTTAGAAAATAGAAAAAAAAATTGAAGTAGAACTGGACCGACTTTAGGAAGACCTTTGCCCAGAAGTGGTACAGCCAGTACATATTAAAGAAGAAAAAATTTCTTTGACAAGTAAATATCCAAAAATGGTCTCCAGTCTTTCACGCCAGGTATATATAGTTTCCAGTAGTAAACCAGAAATGTTAAACCACATGGTAAATAGATGGATCAAGTTTTTTTATAAAGAAGGAACGTCCTCGGATATTGCAACAGTTTATGCTTTAATCAAGACAAAACTTGTACGCTAAGAGCTCCACAAGCTAGGAGGTATAGTGAGACCGCTATGTACCTATTAGATATTTTTATGTTGTAGGTACACTTTTTCGCTTATTTTTACGCGACTGCTTATCAATTTTACATGAATCTCACAAAACAGAATCCTTAGAACTTGCTTTTACAAATAAATATATGTAAAAATCAAATAAATATGTCTACCAACATTATGAAGAGGAAATATATTTTTGTTTGTTGCTTTGTATCGAATAAGCTCCAAAACGACTAAACCAATTTCAACCCACTGATATATATGTATTCCAATCTAATGGGAATACAGTTGTTGTACAATGTGAAAAAAACTGGAAGCTGGTTGGAAATTGGTACATCTATACCGTTTGTTATTGTTCAAGTGATAACATTATTTCTTGTTTTAATTAATAAAATAGCAAAATAGGGGTGTTTCCTGAGTAAAAAATATATGATTATGTTTAGTCCGTCAGTTAGATTATAGAAAAATATTGGACACGTATTTTTTCCTTTATCAAATCTATAAAAACTGACGAAGATACAAAGCATCAAAGATCAGGAGTGGGGGCTTGTGACGTTACGGCTCGCTAAAAATTGTAGCGAGTAGTGACGTCACACGAGTTTTCAACGCTCTGTATCGGCTTCATTTGTTGTTTACGTGAAAAAAGAAAAAATACGTGTCCAATATTTTTTGGAAATCTATCTGACGGACTAATTAGATTTTTTTAGTCAACTACCCTATTGTCAACTGATATCAGTATTCATAGTTTAATAGATAACTTCTTTAAAAGTCGAAAAAAAAAATGTTTAAAATAGGTTATTTTATTTTTACAAACAAAATAAAAACATTTTTTACTTATGGTAAGCCACATTATCAGCGAGTAACATAGTTTTATTTTATCCCCGTATTCCCACAGGAACGGGAAATACACGGGTGAAACTGCGGGGCACTGCTGGTCTAAAATAAATTAATATTGAATCATGACGCAATACTTCCTTAAACTGTACATAGCATTCATTTTCCATCTTCCCTAATAGTCAATTGTCTCCCAACCCTACTACAGCGCGGTGTCGTTCGTACTAGCAACTCTCAATCTATTTGTCCTCTTTTATACCTTTTATCCTCCTCTCTGTATTTTATTATATTAAAACCCTATTGTGTCGTATTAGTAAACAGCTTTTATATATACTTAATAGATATTGTTTTATGAACAAGTACTACGTTTGCTTTAGTAATTTAATTGGATGTACCAAATAATCAAATATAGAATATTGTTCAAGGGCAAGTTACGTTTGATTTAACAGTCTGGTTAAGTATAAACATCAGATATGTATTTTCAGTTTAGTATAAATATATATAGAATTTTATGTACAGTATGTATTTTTTTCTTAAATTTTATTTTTTGTCAAATTAGGTTAAAGCAATAAATTGGCCTAGTCTTTACATATTGGAGTCGGCTTCCGGGACGCAGCTGATATGTAGGTACCAGTGTTTTGTATGGCGCAATGACCCATCTGACTTTCCCATCTTAGTATCTGAGTAACACGATACCTCTTGGCAAAACTAGTCTTTCGGGGTTCTGACTACCTACTGATAACGACTGCCAAAGATCTACAAATGACATTTGGCCCAAACGACTAAACGTCCTACTTCGACGGCTTCATAAAAATACACGATCATTGCTGGATAATCAACTGCAATGTCAGACGATTACGTATTCTGTGTCAATCTCAGACGCCCAAGTAAACAGTCGCATAATAAACTCCGTGTAATGGAGTAATTCCTTCAAATTTAAATGGTGTAAATCCGGCGTAATCATCAAGATTATCCAAATAATTGGTGACCGTATTGTCTTGACTTTTCACTATTGATTTTGCCTTTGTACAAATCATCTACCTAGCCTTTTCCCAACTATGTATATTGGGGTTGGCTTCCAGTCAAACCGGAAAGCGGCTGCCTACCAGAGACCCACAACCCATTAACTGAGTAACACGGTACTTCTTGGCAAGACTGGTGTCAGATTTTGTGGCTTTTGACAATCCGTAACGACTGCTAAATATCTACAAATGACAGCCGGGACCAACGGCTTAACGATGAACGAAAGATAGTCACCTATCCACAGACCAACCTCCACCAAATATCGCTTAACCTTGAGCCTTTATCCAAATACTGAATAATCTTTTATTGTATCTATTAGAGAAAACTGGAGTCCAGGTTTTTCTCTGTAACTACGGAAACCCTAAGGAAAACAAATTCCCTATCAAGTAAACTTGTGTAATAGGGCATCGATAATGTCTCATAGCTTACGTATAGATAGGTATTTTTAGCAGGCGTCCCCTTCTCCGGCGGCGGGAGATTAATTACAGAATCGGCACTTTTAATTAGTTTTGTAATTAACAGCCGCATGGCCCGCCTTCGAGGCGAACTAAAATAAATTACAATTTAATACAATCACGCTGGATTACACCGCCAATGACGTTGGCTCTGGGAATATTTTTAAAACGAGCCAAGCCTATAAATTCTACGTACTGTGCAACACACAGAGTTACTTCGGGGACATATCGCAAATTTGACGTAAAACAAGATCCTTCAAATAGACACATATTAAATTTGAAAATGAAAATAATATATCTAGTTTTAATTTCCGCTTATTTAGTTTTAATTTCCGCGGAAATTAAAACTAGATATATCATTTTCATTTTCAAATTTAAAATGGATTTCCGCAAAGTAACGCCTGACTCAATCAATTTTAGACACATATTGTTTTGTTTTACCGTCTTTCGAACAATCAATTCAAAAATGAAGTGTGCATAGTCACTCTTTTCAATCCTTAACAACTAGGTTAGCGTTGTCAATTCTTCAAAAATAAAAAAATGGCTTCTTTTTGCGATACTGATTGCATAGAAGTAAAATGCGCACTGTCAACACTCTGTATATACCTATGTATACTTCTCACACGATATGATCCTATTAACTTAATGGATTCGCGGAACCAATTTATTGGATTACAAATGGAGTCTTTCCGGATAAAAAGGCTTTAGAACTACGACGTGAATGGGTAACTTTTCTAATCTTACAGTGTGTCATCATGTATTTGGATACTTCCTCCAAATGTTTTTTTTACTTTAATGGCAGCCATAGAGAGAAAGGTTCCGCTTCAAGATGAAGTATACCAATAAAACATCACTCGAAATAATTGTGTTGGAAAATAAATTGACATAAAAACGGAAACGAAATGCTCGATTGATCTCGTCCTACTCGGAACGGTCGTTAAGTTCTATTTCATTAATAAATAAAAAGAGTGCGCCATATTGTTCCTGGCGTAATTCGTCACAATCGGAATTGTGACAATTCGCTGGCGAGAGCTTTGAGAAAAATTGTCGCTAACGAGCTCACCCCCTCCCCCGCGCACACCAACCTCCCCCCTCTACTTTTAATCCGCACCACCCCCCCTTTATCCGTAGCACTTTAAACCCTTTTGCGATTTTCCGCACGGAGGAATTATCAAGAAAAAGGGAACATTTATTCATTGTCTACCTTTTTAAATTATTCGTTATTAATCTTCAGTTTAATATCTTAATTGTCTTCGCAACTCCATGTTGGTTTAGTGGAAAGGGGAAAAGAAATTAATATCAGATGATTGGGTTACGAAATTGTTTAACCCAGATATTACTGAAACTATTTTTTGTCTCGTATCACCGTAATTTTTTTATATTGTTACCTTGATGCAAGTAATATGCATGGAAAAATAGCATTAAAAATCGGAGTTTTCTGGAAAACCCGGAAAACGTGGATCTTTTTAACGATCAGTAGTAATAGGCGGGTAGCTTAACTTTCATACATCTTAAGCTACCATATTATTGATCTCATACCACTTGCCACGAATAGAAGTACGATAAAAACTAATGATTTGATCGGTTCTATCCACTCCTCCCATATTTTGATTATGGGTTTTTATAATTGCAGGCTGCTGCGAGAAACGTTTTGCTTTGTGTAACAAGGGTTCCACGGTTTCTGAGTTGGATGCTACTGTTACCGAACTATTATCATTCTATTTGCAAACCAGAATATTCTCTGGTTGGCTAGACTTGTACTGGAAAGTGCCTCTTTCTGTTTTCTTGAACTCTTTATTAGATGGCAAAGGACACTTTTTTGTACGGTCCTCGCAAATTCTCCCAGTGACTTTGTCTATTCGTGAAAGAGAGGAATAGAAGAAAAGAAATTTTCAAAGAGTAAGTGACAAGGCGCATCTGGGTGATGAAATTATAAATGATCAGCAAAACGCAAAATGGCACCACATAAACCTTACCGCTTATAAACCGGTGGAATAATTTCTGCATGGTCCTGATCTGGATTGAATCACAATAAATATCCCAATCTAGTTTCACCAACCCAGAACTTATAACCCCATCGAATTGGTTTTCCACGTATAAATTGCTTACAGCTATGTCCTCCATAGTAAAGGTACCATAGCCTTGTCAATGCTGTACATTTCTTCAGGAATATCTCGTTCATCATTTAGAAGGGGTCGTAACCTTGTAAACTTACATATTTATTATGCTTATTATGAAGAATTTCATCTGTGACGTCATCAGTCGCGTTATCCGGTGGTAAAATGGTTATATTTCTTGGAAATTCGTCAATGATTTCATTGAGAGTAAGTGGTTTGGTACGCCGCCTAGAAAGATAAAACACATCCCCTAATTACTACCGATCGCTATAACGATCATTAAATGTATTACCATTTTTTATTGAAATAAATAACCTGAAAATCAAATATTATTTCATAGTTTTGTTCGGCAGATCGTAAATTTATAAAAAACATGCATAAAATTAATTTGAATCATAGACAAGTTCGTAAAATCTTACCTTTTTGCAGACATTGAGAAAGATTATTCCACTAATACAAATTAAAACGCAAAAACACTTCGATATTACGATTAAAAGATAATACTATTTGTGCCGAAACACTGTCAAACTATCACTGCAACGACTAGTCAACAACAAGCAGACGTGTTCCGCCCATTCATATTTTTAATTTGAGGGTAGTTGTGACACCATTTTTTGATCTTTATAACGATCGGTAGCTGTAACTGGGTTAAGAGAGAGTTTGTTGAGTTTCAATAATTATTTATAGCATTAGAATGGTCAGAGAATGATGATTACAAAGGTGAAATTAGACTTAAGATTTTAATGAAAATAATATTTGATTTGTTTTACTTTGAACGTTATATCTAGTTAAATGTGGAGCGGTATCACGGCCATAACAGAATTGGCAATTTCTTTTTCTCAGGTGGAAGTATTATGTAAAATATCTTAAGTCTAACGCCATAACAATCAGAAACTCAGTTTATAATAAACTAACTTCATACTCCTCACAAAACATTAAATGGGTGTATCGTAAAACAAATTCGTATTAGATACAAATTAAAGCTAACTTGTTAAGCGAAATAAAGGCATTTATAATAAAAGAAATATTCGAATTGAGTCGCAATAGGCAAATTTGTTCGGAGAACATGTCCTCTTTGAGTTGCGTTCAGCCTCATTAGCGATTTTCCATTCGAACGATTCAGTAAAAGACGTTGAAAACTCTTATTCTCATAACGCTACAAGTGTGGCACCCAGCTTTGTCTGGATTGGTACTCAGTTATCATTTACGTACAGAATTTTTTTTTCTTGTGTTTTATTTGGTTTTTATATGTTTTATTAGATTGTTTTTGTTTTCACGCATGAAAAAATGTGATTTACTTAATTTAAACGTTGTTTAATTGTATGGTAATGGAAAAATAAGTTTTTATAATAAAACATAGTTAATGGATTTCCCGCAATACAAACCGATGTCAAAAAACGCCGAAAATATTCACCCGAAACACCGACTTCCAAAATAAGTTATTTTGTACTTTATAGTGGTTTGTATTTCGAAGTTGGTTTTATTTTTCTTGTAAAAAAGTTCTTATCATACAAAAAGAAATGTTACCCAGACAAGCGCACACTTTTTCAGTATACACAAAGGCCACTGAAGCAAATCGACATTTACGGAAGATAGTCATTTGAAAGTTGTTCACTTGTGAAATGAATGTCTTTGTGTCATGACGTCAATTCTGTGAAATCAAAGTCACCTATCCTTTGGCCAAGAAAGTAATCGGTTGAAAGGTAGAAAGGTAATCGTGCGTAGTTGTTTACTGGAACGATGTTAGAGACAAGAATACCTACTGTAGTAAATGAGTATACCTTTTGTTATGGGTGGGAAATCATCAAATTATAGGGATGTTTCCTGAGTAAAAAATATATGATTATGTTCAGTCCATCAGTTAGATTATAGAAAAATATTGGACACGTATTTTTTCCTTTAACAAATCTATAAAAACTGACGAAGACACAAAGCATCAAAGATCAGGAGTGGGGGCTTGTGACGTCACGGCTCGGTAAAAATTGTAGCGAGTAGTGACGTCACACTAGTTTTCAACGCACTGTATCGTCTTCATTTTTTGTTTACGTGAAAAAAGAAAAAATACGTGTCCCATATTTTTTGGAAATCTATCCGACGGACTAATTAGATTTTTTTAGTTAACTACCCTATTTCTTCTGCTGTGGGTAGAGCAGAAGGAAGTTTCAGACTCTTAATGACTAAAACCCATCCGGAATCCTCCTAATACACTTTGCTATCTAGGGCCTTTGTGACTCTTTCGAATAAATTCCGCAACCCGAGCAGCACTGGCCCTAGTGGGCCCCATTTTCTATGCTGACAACTCTTTGTTACGATTTGGCGATTTGGCGTGGAATGCAACGCACCATCGACCCGGGACTGATTGTTCTCAGAAGGCAAGCCACCCATCGCTTGCCATCCGCAGGACCGAAATGAGTAGGAATACCTACTGTGGTAAATGAGTATACCTTCTGTGGTAAATGAATATACCTTCTGTGGTAAATGAGTATACATACTGTGATATATGAGTATACATACTGTGGTAAATGCGTATACCTACTGTGGTAAATGAGTATACCTAGTGTGGTAAATGAGTATACCTTCTGTGGTAAATGAATATACCCACTGTGGTAAATGAGTATACCTTACTGTGGTAAATGAGTATACCTTCTGTGGTAAATGAGTATACCTTCTGTGGTAAATGAGTATACCTTCTGTGGTAAATGAGTATATATACTATGGTAATAGCGTATACCCACTCGCGATACTAGTGCATAGGAGAAGGAATTTTGAAAATACGATGTCCTCAGTTGTGCTTACATTTTGAGCCGTTGCTGTAAGATACCGAAAGTGAAGAAAAAAAATTTTGTGCAAAAGACGTTTAATTGATCTCTTATGTTCCTAGTTCTCGCATTATTCGCTTTAGAATAAACTCAGAAAAGTCACAAAGAACGTGGAATAATAATATAATGTACAACGCACGTACATAAGAATAAATTTCACTCCGACTAAGATATATATTAGCACGCTCGCCACTCCGGGAATAAAGAGAGGACATAGTAACTTATTTTAACGTGAGAACTCGTAAATTCTACATTAGGAGTTGTATGCAAAAGTTTAAGAAAGTATTAAAACATGGTTTTTAGCACGTAACCTTCGCCTTAATATGGAAGCCCAACTTTCCACTCGGTGGGCCGTAATTGTAATCGGCCACTTTGCCTCCATTAGTGGCCCGG
The DNA here is from genome assembly GCA_905332915.2 of Hecatera dysodea. Lineage (NCBI taxonomy): Eukaryota > Metazoa > Arthropoda > Insecta > Lepidoptera > Noctuidae > Hecatera > Hecatera dysodea. Next base: position 8,104,057 of record HG995295.1, read on the forward strand.
GCGGTCGGCGGGACGATGGGTCGGCCCGGTGTGGTCGGCCAGCCACTCTGGGACGCACTTTGTCCCCGTCACGGCTGGGCGCGAGCTCGATTGCCTATGTCAATATTATACTAATGTCACCGCCGCGTATTATATGCACAGATTATCTTTGTGTACCACTTTATTACGTAAGCTCTTGGTGAGAGGTATACCTGAAGTAAATTGTGTTAATGGATATTTCTGTAGAAATAAGTATCACCTTTGTACCTATTTTTCTGTGCTTTCTTATCTGTGTGTATATCAATGGTGAAATGAAAATCAACATATGTACATAATATATATATGTATTGCATTGTACATACATATGTATGCATATATTGTTGATATGAAATAACAGGGTTAAAATTATTGCTTTTTCTTTTTGAAAACTTAAATATTCGAGGTGTTATGTAGAGTCAAAAAATACCATTAATTTCGATGTCAAACAGAAATTATTTATAACAACAGTAATGGACTAATTGACGAAATACCAACCAATGAGGAATTCGTCCTCGCTAATGTAAATACGACAGTACCGCAACAAAGCAACAAATACCGATCAGAAAATAATGGCGCTGAAAACAAATGAATTGATTAGATGTCTTTGGTAAGGGGGCAGTTAAATATGAAAATGTTAAAAATGTATTTTAAGCCGTTTTTCTCAGCTGCCATTCGTAGATCTTTGGTAGTATAGTTACAGACTGAAAATTTAACACTAGTCTTGCCTAGAAGTACAGTGTTACTCAGTTACTGGGTATTTGAGGTCAGATAGGCAGTCGCTTCATTTAAAATACTGGTATTCAGCTGAATTTGGTTTGACTGGAAGGCGACACCAATATAGTTGGGAAAAGACTAGGCAAATGGTGATTTTGATATTAAACATGTATGTTATTCAGAGTAACTTTTAGTATGAACTCGGAGTTGTCGACAGTCGGGTAAGTTTAGTATCTCTTGGGTCGTTACCTGCATTACTTTAAGGTTTATTGCCGAATCGTGCGCCTCGTTTACCTTTTAACTAAGGTTAACAACTTCACTACTTTTACTTTTAGGGTCTGGCGATAAGTGCTTGCGTTAAAATTGTAGATACTGGAGTTTTTTGTTTGAGTATAGCCCTAGAGGTCAGTGCCCAGTTCCTTTTTTTATTCATAGGATTCGGAACCTATGACATGCATCGTTTTTTAAACCGAGGAATCTAAGTAAACAGTCCAATCGACTGTGAGCACCTACAAAATAAATGTTAAATGCCAAATACAAAATGTTACTAGTTATTCAGTAAGAGCACCAAAATGCACTAAAGATTATGATATCTCTAAACATTTACCTAAAATAAAATTACTAGTTGACAACATTGGCGTAGCAAAGATAGCTACGCATTCGTAGCCCGCTACGATACTGCTACGCTTCGTAGTACAACAACGAAATTCTTGTGTTTAACCGGTGCTATAGATATGTAGAAACTCCTCTTCGATATGTATCTACAACATAATATTTGGAACACTCAAAGCATATAGATGAGACAATTTGGCCCCAAACTGCTCAAGTTGCCACCGGCTGTAGTTAGGTGCCATGGGGAGACAATTAACTACAGATAGATCCCAGGGGTCAACAGGGGTCAATGTTATATGGTACTCGCTGGTGTAATGCTTTACTAGACCCTTTGAGTGGCGAAAAAAGGACTATAAAAGGTTTTATTCTTGCTGCCGTAACATTCTAACCTTCGACCATCCAGAAAAGTTCCAAAACATTTTTTTTTTTGTTTCGTAAATATTCAATCAGGCTATTTCTTATTGGGGTTGGCTTCCTGTAAACCAGATACAGCTAAATGCTATTAAAATAATAGCCAACTGCTAACTTATCGCAACAACCCAGTGACTGAATAACACAGTATAAAAGTAGCACTTACCCGCGACTTCGTCCGCTCGGATTTAGTAGTGCTCCACGAATTTGAACCCTATGGGATCATACCTATGTGAATTATTTCTGGTAGTTCACAAGGCGTGCCTTAATATCGAGTGACCCGCGCGTACCGCGAGGTTAAAAAGTCCAATGTACCGACAACCCGTCAACTAATTCAAACGGCCAAGTTTTTTTTTTAAATGAAATAATATTTATAAACATTTTTTATTTGAGGAAGGCCATAGGCTATATATCATCACGTTAAGGCCAATAGGAGCGGAGCACCACTGAAGAATGTTTCAAAATCGGGGAGTTAGTATCTATTCCACGCGAGCGAACTCGCTGGCAGAAGCTAGTATAAAATATTATAGTCTCTTGTCGAATCTTGACAATTCTTAAATTCATGACATATTCATATATATAATAGGTATTAGTTACTGTTAAATTAATCGTGTCAAGTTTCATATAGGTCCAGTAGTTTTTAAGATTTCTTGATTAATCAGTGAGTGAATGAGCGCTTTTATATGTACATATTGTTACGAGCTTCGGGTTCGTTACAATTAAAATCAGCCGATTAAATAAACAAAGATGACACTTTAATTTACACCACACTAATTACACTATAAACGCACTAATCACAAAACACAATCGCGCTATTAATCACTTGAGTTCGCAGTCGAAGATCGCTCTCGAAGTTATCACTTGTATCGCAAATCCAATACTGACTCGGTCGGCACATGTGCCGGCTTTATATAGGGCGCCGAGTAGAACTCCAGAAAGTTCGCGTACATATCGGTCGCGACCGACCAAGGTCCGAGAATTCTAGCATAGAAAAATCTCGAAGGTCCCCGACTTCAATAGTTCTGCTACTCGATACTAGATGGCGCTAGTGGTACCGAATGCCACTATCATCCTAACTTAATTCTGGCGCGCAACACTGCCCCCTCGTAAGACATGCTCGTCCCGAGCATTATCAGCGCCATAATAACGCGCCAGTCGATCAACATGAACGATCTTAGGAGCGCTTCTTGTACCTTTCTGTATACGGTAGGTCACGTCATTGATCTTCGTCACAATCCGGTACGGTCCATCCCATTTAGCTTGAAGCTTAGGAGATTTCCCTTTGCTGCGAACTGGATTGTGCAACCACACTAGTGAACCTTCCTCGAACCCTTTATTGTTCATCTTGCGGTCATAGCGGGTTTTCATCTTTTCAGACATTTGCTGGCCCGATTGTCTGACGTGCTCATGAATGTCGTTCATTTTGTTCCGCAAGTCATTCGCATAATCGGTTATACTGCGTGGGGCATCAGGTGGTATTCCGGTGATCAGGTCTGCAGGTAGCCGCAATTCTCTTCCAAAGTTTGCGAAAGCTGGTGTCACTGACGTGCTTTCATGAACAGCACTTCGGTATGACAGCAAAAACGGTTGTATGTGCTTGTCCCAATCTCGTTGCCGGTTTTCTACAACTTTGGCCAGATATCTCTCCAATGTCTGATTAAATCGTTCTACCATCCCATCCGATTGTGGGTGGTAAGAAGTTGTCCTCGTTTTATGAGTACCCATAACTCGGCAAGTTTCCTGGAATATTTGAGACTCAAAATTCCTTCCTTGATCGCTGTGAATCTCCAAGGGTACTCCAAAACGACAGAAGACTTCATGAACTAGTTTATCCGCAACTGTTGAAGCTTCTTGGTTTGGAATGGCGAAGACTTCCGGCCACTTAGTGAAATAATCCATAACCACCATGAAATACTTGTTACCACTTTCACTTTCCGGAAACGGTCCCGCAACGTCTAGCGCTATCCTTTCCCATGGTGCACCAACATTGTACAATTTCAATGCACCTCTGCTACGAGTCTGAGGTCCTTTTACAGCCGCACAACTTGTACACTTGCGACACCAGTCCTCGACATCGTCACGACAGTGGACCCAGTAAAACCGTTCCCGTATCTTCAGTAGAGTTCGTTTAACTCCCATATGGCCTCCTGAACAACCATTATGGTACAGCTGTAGAACATCCGGTACTTTAGCTTTAGGGACAACCATTTGCAAATGGCAGCTGTTTCCCCGAGCATTTTCCCATTTACGAAACAGGACTCCATCCTTAATCACTAAGCTGTCCCATTGGGCCCAATAGCTTTTTGTGATTGAACTCATCGCTGAGACATCACTCCACGTAGGCTTCGGAGCACTGGCCTTCATCCACTCCAGGATCGGCTTGATGTCCAAATCATCCTGTTGTGCACGTTCCAAGTTTTCCTTCCACTCGTTACTAAGATCTGTCTTGATCATCCTCACAGGTACGACTTCTTTACCCTCTTGCCGGGTACAATGCTTGCAGTCTTCTGGGCAAGGTCCTCTTGACAATACATCTGCGTTGCCATGAGATCTCCCGCTACGACCTTCGACTACCAAGTCATACTCTTCCAACCGCTGTCCGCGATTGTCAGCCGCTCTACCTACTAGAGGTCGGCTATCTCCCTTTTGAGCAGTTCGCTGAGGGCAACTGGGCCTCAAGTGGCCCCTTTCACCACAGCCGTAGCATCTAGGGCTGCGCCCTTTATAATGGTCACGAACAGCAGCTGCTGCAACCTCCCTGCCATAGTGGGAACGATGGTTCTGCCGCACAGCTTCCCCTTCTGAAGTTCGCCTAGGACAACTGGACCGTAGGTGGCCCCTTTCCCCACAACCATAGCATCTAGGGCTGTATCCTTTAGACTGGTCGCGAACAGTAGCCGCTGCAACCTCCCTGACGCGATGGGAACGATGATCCTGCCGCACAGCTTCCACTTCCAGAGCATGAGCCAAGGCGTCCTTGAGCGTTCCGTGATGACCGAGCCTCACAGCAGCTCTGACCTCAAGGTCGCGGATGCCGTCAATGAATGCCTGCACCAGGTTCCCTTGAATGAGCGCAGGTACAGACTGGTATGCTTTTCGGACCAGCTTCTCCACCTCAAGGGCCCACTGCTGCAGGTTTTCACCGCTGCGTTGCACGCGATCCTTTAGCTGCGCACGAAACACGTGTTCCAGATGAGCGTCGCCATACCTAGATTCCAACGCCTCAAGGAGCTGCTCGTAAGTCAATTCCTTGCCGAGAGCTTCCAGAACAGTTAAGGCCTGGTCCCGCAGACCTAGTGTGAGAGCAGTCATGGCCTGATTTTTATTCCACCCATTCGCCTGCGTAACGGCCTCAAATTGTATTTTGTAGGCCGACCAGGAAGATGTTCCATCGAACGGCGGCACTTTGAATCCCCGTGGCGAAGGAGTAGTTGCTACGGAGGTTGCAACTCCATCTCCTACTTTAAGGTTGTCCAGCGTTTTCTTCACGTCAGCAATCACGTTGTCAACTCGATTATTCATTTGATCGATTCGTGTTTCAGCTTCCGTCAGGCGGTTCTCGTGCTGAACCACCTTATCTTTAACAATCTTAATTTCTTTGCCGAAAGTGGCATACAGATCCTTCATGAGGAACATCTGCTCTTCCTGGCGGCGCGCCTGCTCCTCCTTATCACGTTGGAGCTGTTCTTCCAATCGACGGGCCTGTTCCTCCTGGCGACGGGCCTGTTCTTCCTGGCGGCGAGCCTGTTCTTCCTGGCGGCGGGCTTGTTCCTCCTTGTCTAACTTGAGCTGTTCTTCTAATCGACGGGCCTGTTCCTCCTGGCGGCGGGTCTGCTCCTGCAGCATCATCATCAGAGCAGCAAAGTCTGGTGCTGATGATGACGCTGGAGCTACTGCGGACGAGCCGGCCTCCATGGTCGGCAACTGTCTCTCCGTCGTCTGCGGCGTTGCACCTCCAAAACGCCTCTGGTCCGTCTCTTGCTGGCGTTGACTACGGGTACGGATACCCTCAATGTCGTCCTTTGGTAGAATCGGCATCTTTTAAATCCCACTTCTGACACCAATTGTTACGAGCTTCGGGTTCGTTACAATTAAAATCAGCCGATTAAATAAACAAAGATGACACTTTAATTTACACCACACTAATTACACTATAAACGCACTAATCACAAAACACAATCGCACTATTAATCACTTGAGTTCGCAGTCGAAGATCGCTCTCGAAGTTATCACTTGTATCGCAAATCCAATACTGACTCGGTCGGCACATGTGCCGGCTTTATATAGGGCGCCGAGTAGAACTCCAGAAAGTTCGCGTACATATCGGTCGCGACCGACCAAGGTCCGAGAATTCTAGCATAGAAAAATCTCGAAGGTCCCCGACTTCAATAGTTCTGCTACTCGATACTAGATGGCGCTAGTGGTACCGAATGCCACTATCATCCTAACTTAATTCTGGCGCGCAACAATATTATATGTATACACATAAACTGCTAGCTAAGAACCTACAAGAATGATAAAAAATTTGCCGAGCACACCATTTGTAAAGGCCAGCACACACCAATGCGCCACGCTACGCGAAGCATGACACGACGCGTTGCGGCGCACCGAGCACACGGCCGCATGTAACTCATGCGACCTTAAGGTGCACATACACGTTACGGTTGTTTTGCACAGCATTATGCCTGCAAAAGTCCTTACTATGACCGCGAATAGTATGATACATTCATGTAAAACGTAATTGATAGTGGCGTCAGAAGAAGGTGGTGTCATAAAATAACAGGCTGATTAATAGAACATCATAAAAGTTATTCACTGTTATAAACAACCCAAGTATGTACATCACAGGTTATATAAGACAATCAGTCTAAGAGTATTCTATTTTATTCTTAAAAACAATCAAGTCTTTTTCATTTCCATCGTCTACCCACGTGTGCTTAAATGTTGTGATTTTCATGGAATATTTCAATTTCAAGACAAGTGCATTTTTTTCTTATCAGCTACTAATACGATATCATTTGACGTGACAGAGTATGAAGCGACGACGAACATAGTCAATGCTCAACAATACACGTTTCTAAACTTAACGCAAATCAACGTGTATTATTGCCATACCCGATGTCAACACGATACCCGTTACGCATACACGAAGGTGCGCCCTTACAACGCTGTGTCGCTGCGCGTGCTCGCGAGTGTAATTGCGCTAATATCTGCTCATCCCGCCTGCACGTTATTTCCCGCCAGCGTGTAGACCAACTTATCTCTGCTATGGAGAGAAATTGTGCATGAGATAACTGTGTGCTTGCCTTTCTTAGAAGCGCTGTGATTTAATCGAGAAACGTTATTTTATTATTATATTCATTTTACAAATAAAAATTTAACACTGTTATACACATTTTTTTTAAACTTCATAACTAATTCTTTGTAATAACTTGTTGTATTTATAAAATGTAACTTGAGTTAGGCCCGCTTGTGTAAACCAGAGTTATCTTTTAACGCAACTTTGCTAATATGAGGTTATTTTAAAATTATACATACGCAATGGCCCTGGGTTAGAAACACTTTGGTTTGCACAAGTGTGAGTTATTTTTAACTACTAATAAGTGGATTTTTAATTCAAATTTTCTATAGATTTCAGTCAAAGATATAGTAATCATACGACAGAGGAGGCAAATTTCACCGAAAATTAGGCTATCTTTGAAATAATCCTAATTCTGATTTTTTGCCGCTAACATTAACGCGATTAACGTGATAATATGAGGTAACTTAATTTTCCTAGCTTTTATTGAATTACCTGGGAATGGATTCTTTTTTATTATAAAAAGATAAAGATTAAATGTAGACCTATCTAAGAATCAAGAAAAAATCAGAATTAGGAATTTTTCAAGATTCAAATCAGGAACAGAATATTTATTTGTAAAACGTAGATTTTTACATAAAGGTTTTAGGTTAACATATTTGAGCGGTATGTTTTATCATTTATTTATTATAGACCAAATTACATCTATCCATATGTTGTTAGAAGTCTTAACATTAGTAAATAATAATTAGTAAATAATAAAAACTGAATTGAACGACTGACACCTACGTGTGCAGCCGTATCCGTTTTGTAAATATTAAAAATTATGTTTTATAAAATCTGGAACAGTATCATAACATTTTTCGAAGCTAATTTTGATCTGCCTTGTTTCCGAATGGGAAATCATCAAATGACTTCTCCCGCTCTGGGCGGAGCGGAACGGAGTATCAGACTCTTACTGACTAAAACCCACCTGTGTTCCTCCTGCCTTTTGCGTTCCAGGGCCGCGGTGACTCTTTCGAACAAATTCCGCTACAATTTGATTTGCCTATGTTCAGATTTTGAATATCAAATAAGACCCTTTGTGGTATGTGAAATATGTATGAAACAAATGTAAGAACTTCCAAGCTACGGAAAAAAGTTTTCCTTTATTAGGAACCAGGATGAGTTGTCACACAACTCCGCAATTATCGACAAAACACTAGAAAGCTTTTTCATCAACTAGCTAACTAACTTAGCCTAATTAATAACTACATAGCTCTATTCAGTTTGGTTCGCTGCTCACATGAACTTTTAATATTATTATTTTCATACCAGACGACGTTCAAACGTCCGACATCAAAATAAATGGCTTTCAATACAAAAAGCCAAACTAAATTGGGAAGCGTAATATCAATGCAACCACATTCTTTTAGCATACTTCATAGTAGAACCGAAAACTGTGATATTTTTTTATCATTAACAAAAATCCAGCTTGGTCGAACACTTCAATATCCATTACCGCATGACAGGCGGTGCAGTGCTGTGCAAACAGCCGCGACAGCGTCGCGTCAGCGCCGCGCGGTGGTGCAAGCTAGCGGCTTATGACTTTTATGGCTTATGACTATTACGCTCACTAGAATGAGGAGAATAGATTGCTGACATAATATTATGCAGTCGGCGCTTGTTTTGTATCTTATCCTAGGTATGTACATGTAACGTAACTTTGATCGACGACAACTTGGTAGATTCAACACCCTACTCGTACTACAAATGAGCACGCCATCTTGTATTTTAATTTAGACCCCATATTCCCCATGTTCTTCCAAATACCCATTGCGTTCTGGGGCCGTGGTGATTCTTTCGAATAAATTCTGCAATCTTGGCAGGTATTGACCCTACCGGGCCGCGACACAGCCCTTGAACTACGAGTTTAGCGCAAATGTCCATTCGGGAAATCATCTCTTCGGGGAATAGTCCATTCGCGCAAAAATATATTCGCGGATGTGTCTCTTACCGCAAAAAGTCCATCCACTTAAGTAAACTTTCGGGTAAGTGTCTTTCGAAAAAGATTTCAATAAATTTTTAGATTTAGCCATCTTAAATTTACGTGTTGTAATTAGTTAATGAATTTTCAAGATTCTGAATCCACTTTGTATGAAACACCGTAAGGAGTAAACGCTCATAACAGAACGAACTTGTTTTGTTCCCATTAAACTCCGTTTATTGCTACAATCCGTAATATGAGAGTCTGGTCGCTATTAATTTTGCACCACGCTTCCGCAGCTGATGAGCTCTCCACCGAGCTCAGCTAAAATAATTAACAATGTCTCGATTATTGTGGCTTTGTCCTCATCATTATTTTCAGCTCAAGCACACTTTACAATATTAGAAATTTTATGAGCGTGATATTTTATCATCAACCAATTACTTTACCTCTATCACTATCATTAGAAAATTAGATAAAAACAAATAGCTAGCTATTTGTTTGCCATTTGGGCTTGATTGTTTCATCACTACTACTACTATTATTGTACAACTGCCAACAGTCACGTAGGACCTTTAATTCTAGAACTCGTCAATCACACTACCATTACCAGTTCGATCAAATCATGCTCAATAGCAAGCCCCTATTATACGAAATTATTTTTGTTTATAAAACTTGCATTTTGGTCATTTTTTGTGTTTTCATTGAAGCATTCAACATTTCGCTTACGGCCGTGGCCAACTATGAACCGAGAGAAAAATCAATCAAATCCAGAGTCCAAGAACACATTTCTTCCGTCCACCAGCTTCTCCATCTATTTATTGATAGCATCTTTATATTTTTACAAAACGGTTCGCAAACTTCTATCGTACTTTCGAGTACCTGCCAGTGCGGGTAGGAGGGCTGGATAGTGACTATAATATCTCTGTACAGCAACAGCATGGCTGACATCGACTACATTTTCCAATATTTTTTGTTATACTGCATTTTGTTCCCGGTTTCTGAGCAACTGAAAGAAATCACGCGATCAATAGATGGCGAACTGTCGGCGATCAGGAAAAATCGAGAAAATGTTTAATACACAGGAAACTTGTCGGGCGTAGGCGTCAACTATGACAAGTTAAATAAATGGATGAGAGCGTACGAAAATGTTAACGACAGTTCTAACTTATGCAGTTCTAGTTTTAGCGTATAGGTATTATAAACGCAAATACAGGGTCATTTGTAAAACATACTAAAAAGTGGTTTATCGGTAGTAGTGAAATTACACAGGAATATTAACAACTTTGACTATGGGAGAAAAACCCGAAATTGTGGAAAAAAAAATGACTGAAATTCAATGTGTACACTCGACAAAATGTACTGAGCCGCTGCTATTTCTACGAGTTTTCAGGATTCGTCTCATAGTAATAATATAGCTATTTTTAAAGAAGTGAAATTACTCTTGGTTATTAGCATAACCATTGTGTAAGTACTTTCACTTCTTTAAATAACTCTTGTATTAAGATATTTTTTTTTGTAAATTTTGTTGTTAAAAGTCTAAATGCTAGGCAATACAGGAATATTTTTAAACCAACGGTTCCGTATCAGTAATAGAACACATATCCTACTTCTAAAAAAAGATTTCGACTTCTAAAAAAGGAGGAGGTTCTCAATTCAGATGTTTGTATGTTTTTTTTTTTTTAATGTTTGTTCGCGGATAACTCTGTCGCTTGCCAACCGATTTGAAAAATTATTTTTTTGTTGGAAAGGGTATACTTCCCAAATGGTCCCATGAAAATTTTATCGAAATCGAACAAGCGGTTTTTTGTTAATTTCCATAAATGATAGCAAATCTGTCGGGATAGCTGAAATCGCATGTTTGTTTATTGTTTACACCAATTTATACCACGTACGCTGTGATGGGTATGTTTAGCTGGGAGTGAACCACTAAAAAGGGAAAAATAAAAAACTTTTTACAAAAAATGAAACCGACTTCTAAACAAAAAAAAACCAAAAAGTACAAAATAACTTTAATTTCGGAAGTCGGTGTGTTCAAAAACATGAAGCAACCAAAACACCGAGTTCCGAAATTAAAGTTATTTTGTACTTTTTGGTTTTTATTTTGTTTAGAAGTCTGTTTTATTTTTTGTAAAAAGTTCTTTTTTCTTATCCGGCTTTAAATAAGCAAAATATGGACTTATCTATTACACTACTATCATAATAACGACGGTCTCGCGCACACCGCGGTTTTAGAGCGGGGTAAGTACCGCGAGGGGCAGGGTGGCGGTCGACAGTTTGCTTATAAACACAATGTCGCGTGACGTCACGTCTAATCTGTTTCCTACGCAAGCCCCGTGAAGTAAAAGCGAGTTTTATGAGATGATGCAAGTGTATTTATTAAGTGGTGAAATTTACGAGCAGCTCGTAGAATGTATGCGAGCCCATAGGATCCCCATAGTAACCGCGCATTACCCTAATGAAAGGACCATTTAAACAGCCACTCAAAGGCTGTTGGATCATGGCGTCAATTCAGAAGTACCTATGCATCATGCGTTAAGTAGGTATTGTCAATTTTAATATTATTATATTTTTAAATGTGCTATTGTTCAATAGATCATAATGCATTATTTTCTGCGTAAAGATGTTCTAAGGACCATGAAAGTATGAAGATAAAATTGGAATTACTCTCCAAATAACTTTAGATCACGGCCTAAACTAATAAAATCAGCGATCACTACATTGAAACGCACGTTAATACGCAGGTCTAACAGGTGGATACTTAAGCGTGTTTCGCTTCGCCGCGCGCCGGTTAGTAGCCATAAAATCAGTTCCAAAGTAAACATCTTTCGTTAATGATAACTTTATTGTTTTGTAGTAGCAGCGCCCCGTGGTTTCTCGCATTGTTTCCGATCCCGTGGGAATATGAGGATAAAATATAGCCTGTGTCACTCGGGAATAGTGTAGTGTCACAACAGTGAAATAATTTTTCAAATCCGTTCAGTAGTTTGGAGGCCTATTCAATACAAACAAACAATCAAATCTTTCCTCTTTATAATATTTACTATAGAAAACTACGTACCTATGTATTTTTTTAATCTAACGCGCGCTTATTCCGAGAAGAGTCAATAAGAACCACGTCCGTTCGCATTAAGAGTGACAATGTGAGTGAAGTCGGCGCGATTCTTTTTTATTTTTTTTGGAATGGACTACTCGCAGTTCAGCACACTAAGGCTGGTTACTGCTCAACCGGGCAATCCTGTGGTGGCCTCAAATGAATTTAAGGCCCCCAGCCAGGGGAAGTTGGTGCGTGAGCGCCCTCGCCTTTTTATAGATGCAGCGGATGGCAGTTTCGCGCATTAAACAAAAATCAACCGTATACCCGTACCCATACTGGTGCGATGAGATTTGGAAGTTTTTATTTATGTATTTTGATTGTTGTTATTAATGTGAATTTATGTATTTAATACACTTTGAAGAAATGCCTAACCATTAAACACGTTATTGTGGCTAATTTATAAATGATAGATATATACTATTAGGGTTTTTTTTTAGATCTTTTGAAGACATTATCTTTGTAATACATACTTTTGGTGTATGATCAACGTATGCGAGGATAAGAGCTCGAAAGCCCATTTTCATCCGACTTGCTCCAAAATTTATCGTCACTGCTCAGCTCCTATGTGTCTTAACGTTATGTTATATAGCCTACTAGCTTCTGCCAGCGACTTCGTCCGCGTGGAATAGTTACTTTACCCCCGATTTTGAAACTCTCAGCCCGATCGGTTTAAAATTGACAAAGTTTCATACAAACGTTCATCCCCTATTTTATCCCCTTGGGGGTAGAATTAATCAAAATCCTTTCTTAGCGGATGCCTACGTCATAACATCTACATGCATGCTAAATTTCAGCCCGACCCGACGATAAACGTAAGATTACTGCTAAGCTATCGGGAGTTACACGTGTTATTGTGAGTCAACCATAAAAAATAGACATATGCTGTAGTGGGATATTTTTTAGATAATTTTATGTAAAACATTTCCGTAATACATGATTTCTATGTAACTTTAACCATTAAGGCTACACACGCGATGGAAGCTTAAAAAATGGAGTAACTTCTCCCGTTTTCCCAACATTTTCCTTCACTACTCTGCTCCTATTGATTGTAGCGTGATGATAAGTATACTATAACCTGCCCAGGAGTATGAAGAATAATTGTACCAAGTTTCGTTAAAATCGGTCGAGTAGTTTTTGTTTCTATAAAGAACATACAGACAGACAGACAGACAGACAGACAAAAATTTTACTGATTGCATTTTTGGCACCAGTATCGATCACTAATCACCCCCTGATAGTTATTTTGAAAATATATTCCTTGTACAGAATTGACCTCTCTACAGATTTATTATAAGTATATATATAGATAGATAACCTGCCCAGGAGTATGAACTAAAATCGTATTTATTTTCGTTTATGCAATTCGTCTTTTTAAGAAAGTAAAGCATTCGTTAATCCAGCAAAAGATCGTTCTAATAAATATGAGCGAGATACATCTTTTAACATATCCGATTCAAAATGCTTTAATTCGTCATTAACATTTAACTCGACAAAACCGGGGGTAGCTAAATATTTCTTTTGAGCATCCGAAAATCTAACGGCATACCTATCTTACTAAAAACGCTGCAGCTCCGTAATTTTTTTAAGAAATTCCTCATTCGAATTAGGGTAAATTGCATCTTTTACTGTTGTACTGACTTCCGACAAAATCTTAAGTTTGTTATTTTCGGGTCGTCGTAGGTTTAACTCACAGAGTACTTTTATATATATGGGTTTAACTCGTTAGTGGTAACAGTTGCATTATTTTTAGAACTAGAATTCATATTTTCAACATCGGAATTTTTAGATATTAGGTTTGTCAAACATGCCACTTGTTGTGATAAGAACTCAAAATGTGCATAACTCACGGTTTGAGAGTCCCTTCTCGATCCACGTTTCGCAGGGCTGGGTCCACTACTAGTAGAAGAATCACTATCGCTATTTTTTGCACTTGGTGTTGGGGAATGAACACGTTTACGCGATAATGAGTCGTCATTAACACTTCCCGGGTCTAAATGACAGTTAGAATTTTCCATAATAACAACAGAGAGGTCAAATAATATTCACGAATTTAAAACTGAAATAACTTTAAGACCAAACTATTAAATTAATTAGTTAGGACTTTTTCGCGAAGTTTAAATAACGCTACCAACTGAACGGCACGAAAAACGACACAATAATGACAGTAAAACGGGCCATCACCCGATGCGCTCTTAAAAAATACTTAGTACCTACGGAAAATAAAGAGGGCGCCACCAACATAGAGGCAAAGGAAATGATGACAACAGGCTGAAAGACAAATACTTGACTCAAGATGGATTCCGGATATTGATACCAAACAAATAATATACTTTTTTATTTCAATGTTATAATTTACTCGATTGATAAACAAAAATAAATACATTTTCTTTCTACCGTTGCAATTACCTCATTAAACAAATAAAAAGTGCACTAAAAATCTGAAGAATCATGAATTTTCCTAGTCACTTTTAAGAGAGGGCAAAGTCTAAACAAGAACATTATTCTGTAGAAATCTCTCTGTGAATAATTGGTGAAGTGAATTGTCAATTCATCCAACTTAGCGAGAATGACAGTTCACTTCAAGCGCCACCTAAGTTTTCGCGTTATGTTTTCAGAATGCACCAGCTGTTTCGTTCAAAGTACGTACTAACACCATTCTGCCCGACACACTTTGTTACTGAGAAATTAAATATGTTCCTGGGGCTCTGTGATTTAAGTACATTAGGTACTTCTAGGTTTGCCTAATAATCTTAATCAACCTTTTTAACGTTTCCACTGCTGGGACACAGGGAATGGGCCGTAATCATCACATGTCTTCGAATTTTTGGTTCTAGGACATGCCGGTTTCCTCAAGATGTTTTCATTCACAGAGATTCATTGAGAGCAGTGATGAATAAATTAATTACACAAAGTAATGCGCCTGGCTGGGTTTGAACCCGCGACCGCGACTTGGCCACCACTGCTCCCTAATAATTCCTGAATCAAACGTAATAACTGAAATCTACTTCTGGGTTTTCCAAAAGACTTTAGTCAGACCTAGGATTAACTAGACATTCCACGAAGAGGCTACATGTCGACTTTTGACTACAACATAAATGTACTCGTTACCATTATTTGCTTTTCAACTTTAAATATTAAAGAGTTACGGTTGAAACGTTTTAATGCAAACAATTACTTAACCACCACCACTTGCATTAGGGGATTGGATTAAAAACAACAATTGTTGCTTATAGTATCATCACTTATCGTTCAATAACTAACATTACTAACAGTCACGTTTATTTCCTCAGTCTAGATACTTGTGAAAAAAACGGAATAACCGACGAAAATTATAACAGGCAGAATAGCTGACATCGGCTCAATTACAAAAGAGGAAAACAAAAAAACGAAACTATGGATCTCACACCGTTAAAGTACCTTTTATTAATAGAAAATGTGACAACCGTATTCAGAAATTATTTGTGCTTTAAAAGACGTTCTCGTATTTTTGTCCTTCTCTGGGTGATTTGTGAATCAATCAACATATCACTCGGTGCTGTGGTGAACTTATCATTAGATTATGAATTCCAGATAACGGCTCAACGCATCTATTTCTTTTCGTCCGCCGGTTTCTCGATATATGTAATGATAGCATCTTTGTATTATTCCAAAAGATTTTACAGCCTTCTGACAAATTTTGATTCGTTTTACAAAATATTTGATGATGAATCATATAAACAAAGAATGAAAAAATCGCAAAAAGTTTTGACAATACTAGGGGCGACGTTAAGTGGTTTTCTAAACTTTACATTCACCTACATTCGGGCGACTAGCAGTGACACTGACCTGAAATTTGCCGGTAACATGATATTTCAGTACATCAACACCACGTCTGATTTCCGCTACGTCTTCCAATATTTTATATTGCGTTGTATTTTGTTTGTGGTTTCCGAGCAATTGAAAGCTATCACAAGATCCATAGACAGTGAACTATCGGAAATGAGAGAAAATCGAGGAAAAACGGAATACACAGAAAATTTGTCGAGAGTGGTCGCCAACCACGAGATGTTAGATAAATGGGTGAAAGCATATGATAATATTAACGACAGCTCTAACTTATGCAATGTAATGTTTAGTATGCAGGTAATATTACTAATTAAATATTAAAATTGAATCAAAAATCATCCTTATTTTTTGCAAAAAGTTAAGTTTTGAAGTAATATTTTCTAAAGATTTTACAAAACACTAGCTAACTCGCGCAACTTCGTCTGTGTTACATTGTTCATGAATGCTCTGCTTCTATTGACCGTAGTGTGATGATATATAGCCTTCCTAGAGAAATGAGCTACCTAACACTGAAATAATTTTTCAAATCGGAATAGCAGTTCCTAAGATTAGCGTGTTCAAGCAAACAAACAAACTCTTCAGCTTTAAATATTAGTATATAGACTAGCGAACCACCCAGCAACTTACACACAAGCCCCTTTCGTTTTCTCTGTTTCTATTAATAAGTACAGTATGAAATTAATTATATAATATTATAAATAATATTATAAAATAAATTAGCGAAGTCACAGACAAAGGCAGACAGCGACTGTATTTTGTTCTATTTACAAATCCGTATGTTTTATTTTTTCAGTTAACTATCATGCTTTTGATAGTGACCGCCTATTACATAATATTGCTGTATTCTATTGCTATTATAACAGTTAAGGTACGTATTAATTTGACATTTGCTAGTATCTTGTAAAAATGTTCGAGCAAATTTTAATTTAATAATAATTTGACTTCACTGCACTTCAAATCAAATTTGAATTTAATAATAATTGCACTTCGCCTGTTAACTGAACTTCATGAGTCGATAGTCGGTTTCCAATCGGGAGACTAAAAAAATTTTTTACAAAAAATAAAACCGACTTCTAAACAAAAAAAAACCAAAATGTACAAAATAACTTTAATTTCGGAACTCGGTGTTTTCGGTTGCTTCATGTTTTTGAACACACCGACTTCCGAAATTAAAGTTATTTTGTACATTTTGTTTTTTTTTTTGTTTAGAAGTCGGTTTTATTTTTTGTAAAAAGTTTTTTTATTTTTCCCTTTTTAGTGGTTCACTCCCAGCTAAACATACCCATCACAGCGTACGTGGTATAAATTAGTGTAAACAATAAACAAACATGCGATTTCAGCTATCTCGACAGATTTGCTATCATTTATTGAAATTAACAAAAAACTGCTTATTCGATTTCGATAAAATTTTCATGGGACCATTTGGGAAGTATAGCCTTTTCAACAAAAAAATAATTTTTCAAATCGGTTGGCAAGCGACGGAGTTATGCGCGAACAAACATAAAAAAAACATACAAACATCCGAATTGAGAACCTCCTCCTTTTTTAGAAGTCGGTTAATAAATACCAATAATTTTCAAGTAACGTTTGCATTCGCAACCTGTCAAGTCTGCGAAGTGTATGATAATTTGAGAAAATCCAACCACGTTGCGAATGCGTACGTTCCATTACAAGTACGAGAACTGTATCTCAGTTTCGTTTAACCTTTTTGTTTTATCTGTCAAACACAGGGTTACGCGACATTGACCTCTCTGTTCCCGAACCTGCTGTCGATGTCGGTATTCCTCAGCGCGCTGCTGTTGATATCCCGCGCTGGTCAGCAAATACAGAACAGCTACATGGAGCTCCGACAGAAGATCTGCGAACTCTGCGTGCAAACGCTGGAAAGCAAGTTTATCTTTACTTCTATACTAATATTATAAACAGAGAAACCGAACAAGCTCTGAAACTACTAGACCAAGCTTGAGCTGTGGTGGCCAAGTGGTAACGACCTCGACTTACGAATCGTAGGTTGCGGATTCAAACCCAGCCAGGCGCATTACTTTGTGTAAATTATTTCATCACCCCTGCTCTCAAAACGGCGAAGGAAAACATCGTGAGGAAACCTGCATGTCCTAGAAACAAAAATTCGAAGACATGTGACATTCACCAACCCGCACTGGGCCCGCGTGGTGGATTACGGCCCATTCCCTCTCCTAGAGAGGAGGCCTGTGTCCCAGCAGTGGGAACATTAAAAGGTTGATTATGATATTGCTACTAGACCGATTATAACCATTTTTTTAACCAACAGAAAGCTACATTATCAGCAAGTAACGTAGACTATATTCTATCTCCGCATTCCCAAAGGAACGGCAGCTACGCGGGAGAAACCGCGGGGCGCTTCTATTGTTTTATAAATAAATTAACGCCTGTTTTTTCCAAACTATGTTGGTATCGGCTTCTTATCTAACTGAATACAGCTGAGTGCCAATATTTCACAAATAGCGACAACCTGTCGGACTTCCACAAACCCGTAACAAGGAAACACGATCTATCCCCTTGACTGGTGTCCGATTTCTGGGCTTCTGACTGACTCATAACGACTGTCAAAAACTTGAAAATGAAAATAATATATCTAGTTTTAATTTTCGCCTGACTCAATCAATTTTTTTTTTTTACTGTCAAAAACTACAAATAATAGCCTGGATTAACAAATAAGCGTGTTTTTTGAGGCACGGAGGAATCTTGATAGTCTTCAGATGGTCACCCATCCACGGACCGACCTCAACAAGTGCAGCATAAACTTGGAGTTCGACCCGTGCAACGGTTATTATATATAACACCGAAAAAAAAAATCCGTTGTATGTATAACTAGCTTCTGTTCGCGACTTCGTCCGCGTGGAATAGTTACTTTAACCCCGATTTTGAAACTCTCAGCCCGATCGGTTTAAAATTGACAAAGTTTAATACAAACTGTCATCCCTTTCGACCAAATTTGATTACCATAAAACGGTTCTAGTGAGTTAATCTTAAAAGATAGACATATACTGTCGCGGACATTTTTTTAGATCATTTTCAGAGGAATAATTCTTTCCTACATATTTTTTTGGTATCTTGAACCGTTTTCGCAGCGCACGCAACGGAAGCCCTCAAAGATGAATAATTTTCCCCGTTTTTTCCACATTTTCCATTTCTTCTTCGCTCCTATTACTCGCAGCGTGATGTTATATAGCCTAAAGCCTTTCTCGATAAATGGTCTATTCAACCCAAAAAGAATTTTTCAATTCAAACCAGTAGTACCTGAGATTAGCGCGTTCAAACAAACAAACAAACTCTTCAGCTTTATAATATTAGTATAGATTAAATGCCAACATCCTCCTCCTCAGACGAGGAGTACTACAAGCTGACAAAGGATCTGCTGCGCTACGTGCGCACGCGCCCGGTGCGCGTGCACGTGTTCGGCACGCTCGACGTCAACATGTCCATGCTGCCAGCTATCGTTGGATTATTCACGACGTACACTGTTATAGTCCTGCAGTTTAATAATGTGTTGTAGGCCGTACGAACGAAAGAGCTGTTTGAAGTTACATCTTACTGTCGTAGGAATATTTAGAGGGGGAGCTGCACTGCTTTACACATATTTTATTTGTCCAACAAGTTACTTAGAAACTTAGACCGAGTAATTTTTATATCTCCTGCACTTAAAAAAAAAACTGTGTAAAAATATAAGCATTTAAAAAAAATTCTTTCCCAAAAAAAAATAGTTTTATTTATTTGTTGTACATCAACCACAGTGTTGTCTATTGAACCCAGAGGTTGACTGGTATAAAATACCTTGTTGCATTAAGTCCACCCGTGTACCACTATTGTACATAAAGTTTAATTAAATAAATTACATACTAGGACAAGGTTGCTATCCCTTCGATGAAACAGGTATTTGTAAAACTTTTGATCGTTATCATTTACAGTTAAATAATAAAGTGACTATAGCGTCCATTCGCAAAGATAGATCCATATGGAGAAAAACGGACAAGAAACTCCATATTATACTTTTTCAAATATTTTTTTTTTTAATAATTGGTATACAACATTTTATTCAATATACTCATATGTACGTAGGTATGTGAGGACTATGCACCAAGAGTATACTAGTTATAGGACCAAAGTATTACAATCAGAGGTGAACTTATTCATTTCATATATATATATTTTATATATATATATATATATTTAGCATAGGTATATATATTATATTCGATCTATATATTTTACTAAGCTTACTTGTGAAATATGCAATGCAAGCTGCATAATTACTTATTATTGTTTTTTTGTTGTCCATGTTGTGTTTACCTTTAAGTAATTGTTGCACTGTAAACTATAAAAACATGTTTATTTTGTTTGTAAATTAGTGTAAACAATTGTTGGTAGACCTAATAAATAAAAAAAAATAAAAAAAATCTAAATAAGTACATGGTACTCATATATTTTCAAATATTGACACAGTGTGTGATTTAACAGATTTTTGTTTAAATCCCTTCAAGCAACTTAAATTACGTTGTCAAGTATCTAATTTTGAACAAATGCACTGGTTATGCCAAAAGGTGTTATGAAATAGACATTTCATGATCAGATGTCTGATCATGAAATGTCTATTTCATAACACCTACAATATCTTAATTATTATTGTAGCATTGATATACATTGCATTGATTGTACAAATGCACTCGTTATGCCAAAACAATAGGATCGACGACGCGACCACGCTGGCCCGCTGTTCATTGTTCACTGTCTGTTCACTCCGGACCGACAACGGGTGTCGCGCGCCGGTGCCTCGTGGTGCCTATTCGCTGCTCCGCCGTCACGTACCCTCACGGCTCGGTATGCCCCAACAGCGCAAGCGATCAGTTTGCTGAACACCCTGATTGCTCAGGAACCGGATCTCGATGTATTTATGTACGTGCACTCAAAGATCGATGATCAAAAATTGTGTTAACTTTTTTAGTTCTTAAGAATAATATAATGTTGTTGGCTTGCTGTACGATTTGGTGCAAACTATAAGTACTAATATACTTGTTAAATAACAATTGATAAAATTATATAAATAAAAGGTGTTATGAAATAAAAGGAAGAAAAATGAAAAATGTTTATCTGATGACCTACTATATTGTAGCTTTAATAAATGAATGAGTTTACGATTACTAACGTTGTTCATGTAAATAAATATCACTTAACGACTACTAACCTCAATTTAGACCGAGACTAAAAACAAACTATTGTTGACAACCAATATCATCAGTCAGCGTTAAATTACTGAGAGTCACGTTTGATTTGATCGTGTAGGCTACTTCTATTTCAACTAAATTATTTAAAATCTCTCAAGTAAGTATGAATCTTACACCGTTAAAATATGTCCTGTTCATGGAAAGAAAGAAAGAAAGAATAAAATTTATTTACACACACGGTAGATGGAAATAACAAACAAACAAAGATGAAAATGTGACAACCGTGTTTAGAAATTATTTGAGTTTCAAGAAACAACGTATAAATAAATATGTATACTGTATACGAAAATGTTTGACACCATTTGTAATTGAAATTTAGTCTAGTTTATCATCACTTACCTTTTGGGCGTCGTCTTAACAAAAACCGATCATAGCGCTTTTTTATGATTGAGAAATCAAAACTGACTTCTTCCTTCCTTCTTCAAAAATGGTTCTGGGCGGAGCGAAAGGTGTCAGATGGTTAGTGACTAAAACTCACCCGTGTTCCTCCTAAAGCTCTTTGCGTTCCAGGTCCGCGGTGTCTCTTGAGCACAAATTTCGCAACCCTGGATCATTTCTTCGGAAAAATTGTAATAAAATAGTAGTAGTTGCCCTCTGTCTGAGCAACGACGCTAATTTGTTTACCCGCTTATTCACGCGATGTTGCTATTTTATTAGGACGACGTCTTAAGTAGTTTTTGTTTTCCATAGGGTGTTATGACATTGTCATCGCTGCTCATGAACGTGTATTCTATGATAGTTTTCCTCATGGCGCTCTTTGTGGTATCTCGAGGTGGTCAGAAGGTCCAGAACAACTATGTGGAACTGCAAAGAAAACTCTGCGAGTTTTGCGTTCATACGCTCCGAAGTTAGTTCAATCTCAATATATTCTCAATATTACGGCCCATTCCCTCTCCTAGAGAAGAGGCCTGTGTCCCAGCAGTGGGAACATTAAAAGGCTAATTATGGTTATGCACTAAAACCACACCCGTGAGTGCACATTGTTTTTGCCTAAATACTTAATTACTGTAAAAATTGCAGTCGTACGAATTGTGAATATTTTATCTGCGCGATTAAATTATTTAGCTGGACATACATACGTAAATATGTATATATCTTCATTCAAAACTTGATACCACCACCTCAGAAGTCAGAATGGCTGACGAGAAATTGTATCTGTATCGGTCAACATATGTACGGCAGAAAATTCACAAGTCCATTTGAGTGACCGTGCAAGTTCTCAAACTTAAGTCACTGGTGCTGTGTCATGCAAACGTTTCACAAACTTTTAAGTAGGTACATGTGTTGACAAAACATGCTTTTTTTACTAAGATGAAGGGTTTCTTATAGAATTAGATGCGCTACGCAAACTATGACTACGCTCTGTTTATCATCATCTTTAAGAATTTATTACGATCAATTGTAATTAGCAGATTTTTGTATGTATAATCTTTAAATAATTAACCGCATACTATCTGAATTCCGTTCGCATAGTTTACATACATTATGTTTAACAAGGAAACCTATTATTAACCTTACAAAACTGATTTATATTTTCTCGAATATTTAGTTTAATAAGTATCGCTGTTGGTTTTCTGAATAAAGAAAAGAAAATATAATAAAAATTAGGCCTTCTACTGTTACGGGGTCACGGGGACGCTTGGAACAGCTAAAGCAGTGTGCGTCCACAAGTCCAAAATAAAACAAACTAAGTAATTTTTTTTTTGCTATTTTTACTTAGCAAGCAAACAATTTTTACTTAGTGATTTTGGTGATTAGGTTATTCTTTTAGGTACTGTGTTTTTTTGGCCATTGCTATTTTTATGTGAAACACAATAGGTATCTAAAATTAGAAAATATACAATGTTGTTTTTTCCATTTCATCAATTACTTTACGACCACTCTAATTACAATATTGGATTGAAATATGGAACTACACTTCCTGTTTACTTATCGCTTATCTACTTATCACTTATTTGTTCAATTACGAGCAGAAACGGTTATTTCTACAGCCTTACTCGTCGGACAAGCTTCGTATCGTACTTAAACAAAAGGACGATGAATCTCGCACCTTTAAAATACCTCTTGTTTGTAGAAAATGTGATAACTATCTTCAGAAACTATATATGTTTAAAAACAAGTCGCACTCGTATTCTTGTGTTGTGTTGGGTCATGTTCATCATTTTAAACCTTATCATCAGCGCTGTGGTGAATTTCAGGCATAAAATTCAATATATACATAACTTTTCGTCAACCAGTTTCTCTATATACGTAATAATAGCGTCTATATATCACTCTAAAAGTTTTCATAAACTTCTGTTAAATCTTGATGCATTTCACAATATTATCGATGACGAGGTCTTTAAACAAAGAATGTTGAGAACCCAAAAACGTTTTACATTAAAAGTGGTGTTGTTTTGTGTTATTAAAATTAGTTTATTCACCTACGTTCGGGTGTGCAACAGTGACATACCATTGAATATAGTAGTTTCCGTATTATCTCAGTACAGCATCTGTATGTGTGACTTCCGATACCTTTTCGAGTATTTTGTTTTACGTTCTATTTTTTCCGTGCTCTCTGAGCAACTGATAACAATTAACCGGTCAATAGATGACGAATTATCAGCGATAAGAGAAAGTCGTGGGAATACGGAACATGCAGATTTCTCAAGAATAGCCCTCAACCATGACAAGCTAAATAAATGGACGAAAGCGTACGAAAATATTAACAACAGTTGTCATTTATGCAATTTAATGTTTAGCGTACAGGTAATATTTATTAAAGTGCACATAAAAATGCCTAGCATATACTTTTTTCAATTTGCTAATTATTTAAGGCTCAAGACAAGTGACATTCCGTCAGTGTTGACGTGGCAATCGGCCAAAATTTCAGAACCGTTTTCGATTGAAAACGGAAAAGAAAAAAAAAACAATAAAAAAACCCAAAATTCCCAAATATGGGTATTTGGGAATTTCAACTATCGCATTCCCAACTGGTAGAATAGTGGAAACAATTCCGCGCAATAGCTATAGAAATAGTAACGAATTTGATTTGATGATAGAATGAAACTTTGTCTAGAGCCTTTTGTAAGTAAGAACTACAAATTTCTTTTAATTAATCGGAATTATTCATTTCAGTTGACTATAATGCTTTTGTTATTGACCACTTATTACATAATGCTGATGTATACAATCGTTACTATAAGCGTGCAGGTATGTATGCATTTACATAATAATATGTTATACTTACCTATATTATGTGGCATTATTTATAAAAGAAAACTAACCATTTGATTTAATAAATTCTAATACTGTACTTACATTTTTAAGTTTCAATAATATTAAGAGAACGTTAGATCTGATGTCATTGACCCATGTATAATGCAGTCATGGACGCTCGGAGTCGAGATGGTTTGTCTTTTTTTTAAATTTCGATTGTCTGTTAAGAAATTTTTGTTACCCACAGCGTACTGACACGTTTTCGATACTGCTTATGAACCTATTGATGATGATAGTCTTCCTCATGGCTCTGTTCGTGATATCTCGCGGAGGACAGAACATTCAGAACAACTCCATGCTGCTCCAAAAGAAAATTTGCGAAATTGGCCTGCACACGGTTGAAAGTATGTCATTGTGTAGTTGCAACAATACCTAAATATTTGCTGTAGATTTTTGAGTCAGTTAAAATAAATTCAGAATAATGAATGGATAGCGATCGAAATTTAAATTAATTTGTAGGGGGGAACCGAAAAATATGATGTAACCTTTTACATCATATTTTTCGGTTCCCCATTAGCACATGACGTATGTTCAAAAAAAAGCTCAAATGTAATGATTACCTAATTTAAAACAAGTCTAAACTGTCGAGTATTAAATTTTAAACTCCATTTAAATAAACGTGTAGTAAAGTGTTAACAACAAACAACAGGAAGCTAATCCACTAATATTATTCCAAGACGAGGAGTACTACAAGCTGACAAGGGATCTGCTGCGCTACGTGCGCACGCGGCCGCTGCGCGTGCACTTGTTCGGCACGCTCGACGTCAACATGTCCATGCTGCCTTCCGTCATCGCTTTCTTCACTACGTACTCTGTTATAGTGCTGCAGTTCAATAATGTGTTGTAATTGTGAACAAAGTTTCTGCCCCGCATCATGGGCATAGTATAAAATATACACTAACTCATGTTGGTAGAGAGTTCTTGTAGAGCACACTTTTTTAAATATAGCTTTCGAAATTTTTTTTTTTTTTTGTAAAATGTAACATGTCTGAAAAAACCAATGACGATTTTATTCCAGTATAATCGACAGGGGCGTAGCTACCGCCGTATCAGCCGTATCAATTATACGGGGCCCCCAGGCTACTAGGGCCCCAAATGTGTGTATGCAAAAAATCCTAAAGCTATAATTTTTTATATGTTATTAACATTTTTTAATATAACTGCTGTGTGCTGTGCAAAAATTTAGTTTAAAAATCACAATACACAGAATTTTAATAATATATAATACAGATTAGTTAAAAAAAAACAAACTAATTCATAATCAGCCTTTTAATGTTCCCACTGCTGGGACATAGGCCTCCTCTCTAGGAGAGGGAATGGGCCGTAATTCACCACGCGGGCCCAGTGGGGATTGGTGAATGTCACATGTGTTCGAATTTTTGGTTCTAGGACATGCCGGTTTCCTCACGATGTTTTCCTTCACCATTTTGAGAGCATAGGTGATGAAATTAATTACACAAAGTAATGCGCCTGGCTGGTTTTGAACCCGCGACTTACTATTCGTAAGTCGGGGACGTTACCACTCGGCCACCACTGCTCCACCCCCCCCCCGGGGATGATGTGTTGAGAAGGGCCCCTCAACACATCTTGATACAGGGCCCATCTAAGGCAAGCTACGCCACTGATAATCGAGCTAAAGCCACACTAGATTAAATTGTCATAATATTTTACCTTATATCCCGAGAGAAAAACGGTTCCTGTAGCATAGGCTATTCGAGCGAAGCTCTATAGACGCGGATCTTGGGGTCTAGATGCCCCGCGCGCCGTCAATAGAGGCTTAGAATATAATGACACATTATGATTAAAAAAATCCATAAACTCTAATTCGATTTTCAAATTATTGACAGATACAAGCGGGCAGGCTGTCAGGCCAAAAGTGTTTTGATAATATTAAGTAATCAGTATTAAAATATTTGTTTGTTGTCTTTGGTCTCAAGGCACATGTTTTTCCAGAGCACAGCTGACATTGGTAGCATGGTCGACATCTACACCATTTCACAGCCATTCAAAAAAATAGAATATGTAACAAGTTAACAGGAATAAAGGATTTATTTCAATTTAATAACTGTATTCATAGACATGGTGCTGCTGAGCGCCTCTGTCTGTGGTGTGTCAAGGCTGATTGGCATCTGTGAAAAATATGCTGAAGAACATGGTTTGTTGTATAACACGAATAAGAGCGAGTGCATGGTCTTTCGGGCCAAGAGGAGGCGTCCAGATTACTTCTCGTCAATTAAGCTAAACGGTTGCCCACTTAATAGAGTTGAGTCGTTTAAGTATCTTGGACATTTACTAACCTCTGGCCTGGAAGACGATGAAGACATTGAAAGGGAACGTAGGGCGCTGTCTGTTCGCGCGAATATGATAGCCCGCAGATTTGCTCGGTGTTCGAGGGACGTCAAAATAGCCTTATTTAGGGCATTTTGTTCGTCATTTTATACTGGCAGTCTGTGGATGAGTTACACGCAAAAACAGTACAGCGCTCTACGTGTCCAATACAATAATGCGTTCAGGGTGCTCTTGGGGCTGCCTCGCTTCTGTAGCGCATCGGGGATGTTTGCCGAGGCGCAAGTGGATTGTTTCCACACAATTATGAGGAAGCGGTGCACATCCCTGGTGCGCAGGGTGCGAGCCAGCCGTAACAGTATCCTGAACGCTTTTGCTGAACGTTTTGATTGTCAGTATGTGAACCACTGCTGCATGGTGCACGTACTGACTAATGTTAAAATACTATTTTAATTTCATTTTGGTTATTTTATTTATTAATGTATAATTTCAATTTCAATTTTCTAATTCATAATTTGTAATAATTCATAAATGAAAATTTTAGCTACTAACACTAGTTATAAGTTATGTTATTTTTTTTTTTTTTTACTAACAGAATGGATCATTGTTGTCCGTAAAATAAAGATTATTATTATTATTATTATTATAGACACTAGAAAAAGGCTAAATAAGCCTTTCATTTAATAGTACCTCGTCCCAGACGTTATAGTAACCTTCCTAGGCTCTCGGAGATTGTGCCTATAATTTTGATCAAAGGAAAGTTGTTTATTCTCTTTCAGTTCATGGTCAGCACACGGGGTGTGTTCTGAGGAGTACGGCTACCTTTTACCTTTTTTTTTTGGATGGGAAATCATCAAATGACTTCTCCCGCTCTGGGCGGAGCGGAAGAGAGTGTCTCTTACTGACTAAAATCCACCCGTGTTCCTTCTTGTGCCCTTTGTGTTCCAGGGCCGCGGTGACTTTATGAAGGTAGAGATTAGGATTTTTTTAATGAAAAACAATATCTTATTTAGAGTAATGTTTAATTTTAATCATTATTAATATCCACAACAGTAAGTTTGATTGTTTATTCTGCTGTGATGCCTTAATCACAGAACAGATTATGACATGGTACAGTGAAACATACATGGGACTCTGGAGACCGTTATAGGCTACTCTATTGCGAACATATATTTTAATGTGAGCGAAGCCGCCACACGAAATATTATCTTATTATAATACTAGCTGCTGCCCGCGACTTCGTCCCCGTGGAATCCCCGATTGTAAAACATTCTTTTTTGCTGATCCGCTCCTATTGGCTTAAGCGTGATGATATATAGCCTAAAGCCTTCCTCGATAAATGGTCTATGCAACCCAAAAATATTTTTTCAATGCGAACCAGTAGTTCCTGAGATTAGCGCGTTCAAACAAACAAACTCTTCAGCTTTATAATATTAAGTATAGATTTATGAAAGTACACAGTAAAATTTTCCTTTGCCCATTGAACACTTCAAACAAACAATTTCATTTTCTCCATGAAGTGAACCAGTTACAACAATACTAAGTTTTTTCGTTGCCTATTTTAAGTCACATCTATTTAACTGTATCAAGAAGTTGTGCCCAATTAAATGAAATGCCAGTGGAGTGTTCATTCAATGAACTAGTAACCTACTTCCAACACGGAGTGGATGACAATGTAATTGTTTTGCTGCGTCATCTCAAAGCGCAGCTGAAATTGAAAGAAGAATAAGGTTTCGGAAAAAGGTATTAATTCCAATGCCTGCCGACTTCGATATAGTCAAATAGTGGAGAAAATGCTACTGTGTGAAATTGGTAATTTTTAAGAAATGGCATAAAGCTGTCGATTTCGCATATTTTTCAAAGCTATTTGGCTTCTAATGTAGTCGGTTCGCCTATACAGTCATTTCTTTATCGGGTGGCAATGCAGCTGAATTTCAGACTCTGTGATTTACATAGAGTTCTCCACCTAAATATATGATCTGCACAATCCATAACGAAACATCTACAAATAATAGTTTGTACCAATAGCTTAACGTGCTTTCCGAGACAAGGAAGAGTTTCTGTATATAGTGGATCGTCACCCATCCACGGATCGACCTCGACCAGCATTGCTTACCCTTGAAACCAACCCGTGCTGTTGTTATTACTTAAACAGAAGCTGCTGCCTTCTAGTATAATATCCAGCGTACCCACTGTAGTACAAGCAAAGCAAACAGACACGTCAAAGTATCCACAACTTCACAGACACTTTCATTACGCCGTACAAATAAAGACGTTCAAAATTTCTCATTAGGATATTACAAAATGAGATACTTACCTTATGACAGTGGTGCAAAAGAACTGTAAATAGTAGCCGTGGAGGGCGGCGCGACGATAAAATGAAAATGAGGAGGCGGGGGGCTCGTTAGTGAACGGTCTCCTCCTGCGCTCCGCGATTGTCACCACCTCAACATCCAACACCACCAATCAACAAAAACAACCCTATCCTCGAAGCTGTAGAACTCAAATTCCAACACCGTCAATACTTTTAAAAATGCCGTTGGAACAAAGAACGCATAAAATTCTGCAATACAAAGGATTTTCAGAAATGTTACAGACGTAATGTCTAATTAGATGATTCGTTCCTTGCTTTTGTGAGTGGATGCGAAATTTAAAAGCCTACAATTGATGTTGAGTGGGAAGGTGCTCTAGGTGCCCAAATTAGTGTTTTTCGGGTTTTGAGGAGTGCAATAAGAAAGTCGAGGGTTAATAATTTCGTGTTTTACTAGTATCTGTAGTTGCTTCATTTTTAGAATGGCAATAGCGGTCATTGCCTTTACTCTTTTTGTATCTATAATCCGGAGCAATAAACTAGGTACTTATCATTTTTGTTAGTTTTGTTGAAATCAACAATTTAAAAAAAGTACAGCGTCCAATGTCCCATATATGTATATGGGGGACAATGACCACCGCTGTCAAACTAAAACGCAACAGATTAACTTTTACTATTGTAGCAAACATTTGAATAAATATGTATTTACGTCACATTTTTTTTTATACCAACATGGTTCGAAGTAAGATAATAGTATACATTTAAAGAGGAGGCAGGAATCTTAATTTGGAATACTGCGAATACTTACTGACTAAGCGTTACGATTGACAAAGATCGACAAAAGACAATGGCGATCAACAAATCATTATTCATAAAACACTTTACCCAAAAAACTCTCTCATTCCACCTTAACATTCCTAAAGCCTTATCACTGCACACCCCAAAAGAGCCGTAGCAATATGAAAGAGCAATTCAATCTAAGCGCCAACGACGCTATCTGTATGCTATCTGTGAACTAGTGGATGAATGAGCCACAAACAAGTGAGCCGGATATCTTCAGGTGTCGCGCACTCACACACGAGACCTGCACTTGTTTACACGACTGTTTCAGATGTAAGAAAGAGTGGACACGTACCAATGATACGTATGAATGATATAGTAGAGATTGGGCCGTCTGGACGCTTGTTTATTATTACGTATTCACCACCAAGAGACATTTTTAAACTCTCGCGACAGTCACACGATCGCTTCCGAAGATCGCCGAACGCAAGTTGAGTTCACTTCTGCGTAGACAGGCCAATTAGTGGTGTCAGAAGAACGTGAGACCCGACCTGTCCTAACTAAATAATTCAATGAATTGTACTTTCCTAAATTAAAGTTTTTTCCCCAGAACAAGCCGCCAAGCTTAAATGGGATCTACCAGACTTGGTCATAGCATGTCTTCTGTTCCCAGACGGATTGGGCTGCACTATTAGTAGACAGGGTTGTGTAGAAAATGATCCTTTGTGGAATAATATCAGATATTGAGATTAGTAAACATCGTTGTTCCTCCCATCTGCTTCAGCCATTTGCTCACTCCTGTGATTTCCGTGATGTACCTTAATACATTTCTTGATTTTACCATCGGCAATCTCTATAATTACTCATTACTCATAAATTCCAAGATTCAACTCAATCTATCTAACCTAAATTTTCCGTGAATTAGTTCTGGGAAAGGACCTCTCTCTCTTTTGCACAAACATTTGTCCTATAACATTGCAGACCAGTCCAAGTTAAAAACACTCATTATAATTTTAGACAACTGCAAATTACACGTCGGTATTACTTCGTAGCTGCACGGCCCACACACGGCGCGATGAAAGAGCTCTCGGGGGGCAAACGTCGGACCTTTTAATGGTAACTGCTCGCTCGTCGCTAGTCGCTCGGCGTGTTTGAATGAAAAATAAGAAACGTATAGCTGCCGGTGGGCTACAATGAGTTCCGCTTTAGGGTTAGATAGGGAAGAAGAGGGATTAGATCCCTTTGAAAAGAGGAGTGTAAATAAGTAAATACTTATAAGCGTGGTTACGTGTAGAATTAAATAGTAGGTACCCTATAGGTAAACTATACACTTCGTCGATTTTACACTTCAAATTAGATCAAATTCGTGTAGATTGTAGGACCATAATTATTAAGTTAAAATTTCAACAACGCGTCTGCCTATTCTCTAGCAACTTGAGGGCACTTGAGGAAAAATGAGTTCCTTCCCTTGGTGAAAAGTGTTTTATTATTTTATATTTATTGCACTCAGGAATTTCTGAATGTCTGTAACTCGCATGCAAGATTAATTACACTGCGGGGCACGATCAAACGATTGATCATATTATACCACAGTAGACTGCAATGTAATGCAACTTACAGTTAAGCTGGTGAAAACGCCATACCCTAAGAGTATATTCTAAAGATTCAATATTAAACGCCTTAATAGTTATTTGTTATAAAAGAGCACAAAGTTGCTTTTTAACCGCACCGCGTGCTTAATTTTGATGACCGAGCAAGCGAAGGATTCTAAAATTAGAATCAATCTTTCAATCAAAAGAGCACGAGCTGAAAAATCTTTGCACTCGAGTGCAACACGTAACTTTTTATCCCACCTCAACGAAGAAATTACTAAAAGCAAAAAAAGCATTTACAATCACAAGATACTTTTACTTCAGTTTAGGTATTCTGGCACCATGGAGTAAACTTAGTGCACACGATGTTCTAAATTAAATTTACTTTATCCTCTAGCGGATAAAAACGGCTTTTGCACTCAGATTTCGAAAGGCAAAATTACTATTTCCGAGATGGGGGGATGAAAAAGGTATGATAGTATTGATAAACCAATAACAGTCATCATTTCCATCAAATCAAATTCATCTGTCACGATTTGAATGAAATAAGCAATACCGCGTTCCGATACATTTTAAACATAGATTTGATTTATGTCAACGCAATAATTTAAGATGAAAACGGGAGCCGATCCAATTATAATATTTATTACATTACCATCGGAACGAACAGCGTATATTTAACTTAATTTAGGTATTTAGAACTCTTCACCAAGTACCCCGTCTTTATTCTAATGGAATAAAATATCGTAAATGTTTGAAACTCCAAATGTGGATGGTGACTCCAAAACAAAAGATTCAGTAAAATCCTATTATGAAAAAGCAAGACCAAAAAGAAATCTACTGCATATGTAAACTTTTCCACATTTATATGCACAGAACACAATAACAGTTAACCTAATAAAACGGAGCAGAAAATACCACTTTGCTAAACGAAAACCGAAAAAGGAGCCCCTAACAGTGGCCAATCGCTTGCTCTAATACATAATTGACATGAAAAGAGCAACATTTTGCCACTTTTTCCGCTCGCTTTAACCCGTCAACTCAAATTAGGTTATCTGACGATGCCCCGTGTGAACGAGTTATGCAAATTAAGTTATCTGTTTTCCAACGTCCAGTTAATTCAGTTCTTTCTCCGGCGCGCGGCCCGCTGCAGGGAAATTGTGCTGTTTTGCATTTTGATGAAATATTTTGTCCAGTCGCAACGCAAATAATGTTGCCTTCCACCGAGATTGTTTCAGTCTCATTTTATTAGGTATGCTAGTGAGGATTTTACTCAATGAACTCTGAGTTTTTCAGTATTGTGTAGTGTTGTATCACAGGCTTTAATAATATCATATCAAACTAAGCAAGCTTAATCAAATCAAGCGTAATTAATGTGTAATCCTATTAATCAATGTCTAACAAGGGAATGGCAAACATCAATATCGCATTCAATTAGGTAGCTAATAATGTCGCGGATGTGTTGAAAAATAGCTCAGTTTAGTTTGTAACGAGGGGCTCACAGGCCGCGGGAGCCATAAACCGGACCTC
This sequence comes from Hecatera dysodea, assembly GCA_905332915.2. Taxonomy (NCBI): domain Eukaryota; kingdom Metazoa; phylum Arthropoda; class Insecta; order Lepidoptera; family Noctuidae; genus Hecatera; species Hecatera dysodea. Next base: position 8,137,017 of record HG995295.1, read on the forward strand.
GTAAACCCCTTGGCTGCGGCTGGCCCGCCCGTTATGTCCGCAGATGTTATCACAACATAAAATTCCAAAATTAAAACCTATAAAATATCGAGCCCAGCCCTACATGATTTATGTCATGCGCGTTCCTGTGACACCGAATTTTTCTCCTTTCGTTATTGGAAGTCGTAAAAGGGATTTTTCGATTTATCTCCTGAAGTAAAACCGATGACAAGTGGTTTTATGGATTGCAGGCAAATTAAATTCGTTAAACGTCATTATGGAATTTATGTCTCTGTGAGAAGTGGATTTCAATCAACGGTAGATATTTAAACGTTATTACAAGTTTATCTTTTTAGAGTCCCAGCGTTATGCTGAGCCATGGCCGTGACACAACATGCAGGTAAGTAAAACATTTCAGCTTGATTGAACAATGCAATTAATGTCGACGTCAAATACATTCCCTTAATTAAATTAATTTCATTTAATGCTCTTACCGTTTCTCTCACTCTCTATATATTTTAATAACACATTGCCTAAATATGTTTTTTTTAGTTTTGACTGATAAATCAACGCACAGTCTAAACCGCAAGTCGTAGGGACTTGAATTTTGGAAGACGTATTCCTTATATTATGTAGGCTTCCAATAAGGAAGGATTTTTGGAAGTTCGTGCCCTTTTTTTTTCTGGATGGTAAATCATCAAATGAGCTCCTGCTCTGGGCGGAGCGGAAGGGAGTGTCAGACTCTTACTGACTAAAACCCACCCGTGTTCCTTCTAGCGGCCTTTACGTTCCAGTGCTGCGGTGAATCTTTCGAACAAATTCCGTAACTCTAGCAGGCACTGACCCTATGGGGCCCTGTCGTCTGAACACGAATCGTCGTCGACCCGGACCTGGTTGTTATCGGAAGGCGAGACACCCATAGCTCACCGTCCGCAAGCCCAAAGTTCGTATCCTTCATGGATAAAATATGATGAAAGGCTGTTTGAAAATATTAATAATATTTTATTCCTTGGGACAATACACTTGAAACTTGGTATGAATGCTGACCAAAATAAATAATTAAGATCTTCATTATTCGATAACTACCTGTCGACGATTTAGGGCGTTTTAAAATTTGTATGGGAAAATCTTATTCTTTGCGGCAATGTAACTGAAACTAAGTTCCAATACTGGATGAAATTAATAATGAAAGTGATTATTACTCGTTATCAACACCCTTAAAAGACGATTAATGATAGGTCAAAGTTGGTCCAAAATTTTGTACGGAAGTTCATTCGGTTAAAAAACTTTACTCTTGACTGCTTCTAAATAACCTTAGGCTGATATAATAATTTTGTTTTTCCAAAATAATTCTATGTTTTTTATCTACCAAGTTTCAGACTAAACTCTAGACATAAAGCTTAATATTTTGCGTATCAGGACTATGAATGAATATTTCGTAAAATAACCCCCCAAGCAGTAAAAAGTTACGATGCAATTTTTTTATTGTGGTGTGATTTATTTGTAACTTTATCTAAATGGTAAATACCATAATTAAACAAACACCTTTTTCGACATTTTCTGAAATGTGGAACGGCAAACTATGATGCAGACCATATCCTGGAATAGGAAATGGGATACTTCTTATCTCGGGAATATGTTCCCTTGCGATAACATTCTAATTGCACGCGGGCGAAGCTAGGTAGTCATAAATATTTTTTTTTTAATTATATACGATATTTTTTTAATAAATTAACTTATAACCTTCCAGTGCCAACATCAACACCAACAACAACAACAATCAACCAACATACCAACATTATTTAAATAGCTTTCAGTTAGTGTTATGTAATTACTTGACTATTAAAATATTTTATCATCAAGCACTCGCATCATGCTCACATCGCGCACAGTGGGCCTAATCAGATTGCACCCAAAATACCCAGAGGACAATACGAATTGCCAAACTAAAGAGGCAGTGAGCAGGGCACATTTCTCGCAGAACTGATGACCAATGAGGCCAATGAGTTCTGGGATGGCTGACTGCACGAGGTTAACCGATGACCTGGTGAAGGTCGTGGGATGTGAGACCCTTAGGACTGCTCGATTTGGCAAGACTTGGCGGATGTCTGTGTCCAACAGTGGAAATGTTTTGGGTGAAATAATGATAATAAGAATTTTTCAATAAAAACGTTATTTATTGGTACCTATACTTATACTATTCGATGAACTCGATGACGTATTTAAAGATTTATACAGACATCCCGGATAAATCTTTAAGTACGCATCCCGAATTCATGACTGTATATTTCACCGAAATCCGCGTAACATTGAATAATCCCGTAGTCATCAAAAACTCATAATTAACTGGCACGTGACGCCGCAATTCCACGGAAACATATTTTTTATTCCATCCAAAAGTTGTTAAGCCACGGCCTGTAACAAATTCCGGCTAAGCGATATATTTATAATTCAGCGTTTCGTCTAAAAAGGGTGACAACACATCACAAATTGTGAACATTTGAGCCCGGCCGGCGCGGCGGCGCGGCAAGTTCACCATTACACAAATAAGCGGTTTGCCTACAAACTGCTAATTTCAGAAAGTGAAACTTGAACCACTCTAAGCTCGGATTTAGGTGACCTTTTCTGTGGCTTTCGTTTATAAAAAAAAAACTTTCATGTTAATTTATATTTTTTCGGCCAGAATTCAAGTAAGAGTTTAGCCAGGTAAGGGATTTTAGCAATTATTTATTTACTTTTAGTCATTAATGACTTATCACAGCTCTGAAAGATTCTAGATAGATTTATTTTACAAATTGTTAGTATGCAATTACGACTGTAAAGATGGTAGTTAAAACGCGAGTACGGCAGATTACTTTGCAATTATAATTTTTAAAAGCTGGTTCTCGTGGGAAAAGAAGAAAAAGACCTGCTCGCTGATCTGATTGGACACAGCAATAGCATGTCATCCTGTGACCACTGTCTGAATCTCTACTCCTACAGTGGTCACAGCTATACTATCAGGCTAAATTTTACTCTGAATATTGACAGCCAAATTCAGAGTAAAAATTAACACATTTTATATTAAACTAGCTGCTGCCCGCAACTTCGTCCCCGTGGAATCCCCGATTTTAAAACATTATTTATCGCTGCTCCGCTCCTATTGGCTTAAGCGTGATGATATATAGCCTAAAGCCTTCCTCGATAAATGGTCTATTGAACCCAAAAAGAATTTTTCAATTCGAACCAGTACTTCCTGAGATTAGCGCTTTCAAACAAACAAACAAACAAACTCTTCAGCTTTATAATATTAGTATAGAAGTATAGATTAATATCATCATGTGATAAATCAATTAATTTAATTTATCCTTCAGAAATTCGTCAGTGCTGCAGTAATCTTTTTTAAGAGAAGGCTTTTTAATCTAATTTTTAATTTGTCCGTTGTACATTCCCTTCAATATTTTGGTTACGTATTATAGAGAATTGGCGTCATACAGATTATACTTTTACGCAGTAGAGCTGTCCTGGATCTGGGAATGCAAAGTTTGCTTTTGTCGCGTCTATTTCGATTTACTTTGACAATAGGGAATCCATACCTATGTGTGGATTCGCTTTGACAAACATAATCCTTTAATATGTTCATTTCATCATCTGCCTAGCCTTTTTTCTAACTATATTGGGGTCGGCTCCCAGTTAAGCCGGATTCAACTGAATACCAGTATTTTAGGTGAATCGGCTGAATACCAGACTTCCACCACCCATTAACTCGGAAACACGGTACTTCTTGGCAAGACTGGTGTCAGATTTTCTGGCTTCTGACAATCCGTAACGACTGCCAAAAATCTATCTATCTATCGAGATTTTTGGCAGTGGCACGTTAAGCCGTTGGGCGCTTAACTAACTAAAGGATTTTATTTATGTTCAACTTCCTGTTGGAATTATATCGATTTAATTTGATAATTTCCTTTCTGATTATTTAAAAGAAATATTGTAACTTCTCCTTTGATTTGTAATATATTTAATTTGAAAACTTCTTTATATTACTTTAAAACATAAAACTTCTTTTTTACTTGTTTGTTTATCTACCACCTGAATTAATATTTTAAGGATTTATTCTGAACTTCCTGTTGAGTATTTCCCGCCATTTTAGTGTAGTTTTACTACCGTTGCCAACTTCATGTTTGTTATTTTCTGTGTATAAAAACCGATGTAATACGAATTTAAGACCATTTTTGGCTGCTCGTGGAATAAAGTATAAACAACCTGGATTTAAGTAAAGAATAAGTAAAATTTAAAACTTTTATTAAAACCACCCTTTGTAAACAAGCATATTACAAATTAGAAGATTACATTCAGGATAAGAATGCTTGGAAACATGCTGGTCTTGCTCCATAGGGCAATCAAGGGTGTAGACAAAATCAAACTGGTTGATTTATGAGTGAATTATATTTATGAATAGGTACATTTTTTGTGTCTTGTACTTTTTTTTTTTCTTTTCTTTTTATTATTTCAATGTTTGTAAATATGTGAGTACCATGGGCATGAGTTATTAAGAAGTTTAGCTCTGCTGGTAATACTTTGTTCTATAACTAGTATACTTGGTGCATCGTCCTCACATATATGAAGTATTTATTGTATTACCAAATATTGTAAAACATTGATTTGAAAAGAGTAACTATGGAGTTTCTTGTCCGTTCTTCTCCATAATTTAACCTTTGCGAATGGACGCTAGAGTCACTTAATTTATGATAATTTTTATTGATGACGTTCAAAAGTGCCGTTAATGGCCTAATTGAAATAAACGTTTTGAGTTTGAGTTTGAGTTTGAATTATTTTATTATTTCTTTGAACATTTTCCTGCTATTTGTGTGTATTATGTGTCACTTCAACTACGACGGCGAAAATGCGCCAACATATACCTATAACTTATTATATAATTAGATTATTTTTCAAATATTTTCGACATTATACTAATAATGGGTTTTTCCTTTTTAAATAGTAGTTTAACAATAGATATTTTAAGTGCATCCAGAAAAATACCATTCTCTATGCAAATATTAATTATATGGCTCAATAGGAGAAATATCAATGCACCTAATTAATAATTATGTCTCCTGTGCCTTTTGTTGCTATAACATCGTACCCTACACTATTTGTATTTTTTAATGTTTTTATAATTTTAAACACCTCCATTGGCAGACGTGGAACCCGAGTTTTTTTTTTTTTGTATCAGTGAAGTTGCTTTTTTCCAGATTCTGCAATAGTGTTAATTTTGTCAACGAAATAGTTATTGAAAGCATTTTCGTTACCAAGAATGTTGCCTGCAGCTGGGTAAAATTAAACTGAATTAGCCAACAGTCTGGACTACGTTCCACTACTGGTACAAAAGTTGACTCACGGCTATCTTCTTCTAACATTGTTACAGAATTTCGAAGTATATTCTTCTTAATAAAGTTATATTTATAGAGTTAATAATTATTTAAGTGTTGAGTAAATGAGACCCGTTTAAAAGTTAAGTGTGTGTTGTAAGCGACGCTTATCTTACGATTAGTTACTCGGTGTTCTAAACGTTTATACAAGCATTTAGATGTTCAGAAACATGACTGATGCGGAATTTGTTCGAAAGAGTTACCGCGGCCCTGGAACGCAAAGGGCACAAGAGGAACACGGGTGGGTTTTAGCCAGTAAGAGTCTGACACTCCCTACCGCTCCACCCAGGGCGGGAGGAGTCATATGATGATTTCCCATCCAAAAAAAAGGAATCAAAATTTCGCAGTACCTAGCTACTCAAAATCTGAATTGTTGCCAAATTGAAGGCAAAAGTATTATGTAAGTCTTAAATATAACTGATAAAAAGTTGTTGTATGGTAAACCCCGCCAGACTCATCGGGACATAACGTCAACGATAGTTGTAAATGAAGAAATGTTACCTACTACTAACAAGTTAGTTTTGAGAAACCTTCAGGAACATTAAACGAGAAATCAGACCTACATGTAAATATCCATAGTAAAAAATAGTTAAAATTCCTGTATAAAGGAAATCCGTTTAATTAAGATTTCCGTGGACAAAGGGAACTTTTCGCTTTTGCACTCACAAATCCCTGTGTGAACCATTAACACGAACAACGTAGATTTACGTCGCACAAAGCGTAATTACAAAAAACAAAGCAATTTGAATAAATATGAGGAACTTAGCATATCGTTGTTGGTAAGTCCATTAAAAATGCATAGTTTTACTCCCAGCTTCGGTAAACAGGTAGGTACTACAGAATAACTGTCTCAAGGAAAAAAAGTTTTACCCTTTTTAAAATATGGTGGACTAGCAGCGCCTCGCGGTTTCACCCGCGTAGTTTCCGTTCCCGTGGGGAATGGGGATGGGGATAAAATATAGCCTATGTCACCCGGGATAGTATAGGTTCCCAACAGTGAAAGAATTTTTCAAAAAACAATCAAATCTGTCCTCTTTATAATATTAGTGTAGATAAATTCTCAGAAAAGTTTGATAGATCATAAATATTTTGCCACATTGGCCTACAACAAGCACTTACAAAATGTTAGAAGAATCTTCAGAAAAATCATCTTATTATGTAAGCCATATAAGTTACAGAAAAGATGGTATAATAAATCATTAGGTTCATAGAGGGTGACCCAATGTGCGGCATTACCGCCAAAAGCACACTTTTTTTACACAGTTATTTACATTAAACTATTTTTTTCTGACGTATCGTAAGGTTAGAAAATTTTAGGTGCCTAGATAAAATTAAATTTCCATTTTTTAAACCGAGATAACTTTGCATGCACACCATATTAATGAGATTTGAATCTTTGGACAATTATTTTCGTTCATTAAAAGGAATTCTACCATTTATATTAATAGGTGCCTATTGTATTGGCGACTAAATGTCAATCTTTGACATTTCCGTACAAAGAATTTATTTTCTTTATGAAACGAAACGAGATAAAACAACGAATAAAAAATAAATTATTCCTCTATTGACTCTTTTATAATTGCCAGCCGACGTCTTTCTCTCAACTTCAAAAGTTTAAACTTAACTACAAAGAAGAATTTTCTCAGGTAGAAGAGAGAAAAGTAGGTAACAAAATAATAATATATAAGTACCTACTGTGAAAGTTGACTACTGAAGGAAACCATTCAGCATGCAGCTCGCGATCCTGGAGAAGAACATGAGCTTTATACAAAGTGTAACAAAATAATGTTGTTGTGATAACAGGGTTGTTTCCATAGTAAAAGTTGTAAATAATGATGAGTAGAATAAGATTAGGTACCTATGAGTGCCTTTGTTATAGATGGGAAATCATCAAATGACTACTTCCCCTGTGGGTGGAGCGGAAGGGAGTGTCAAACCAGATCTAACACACCTTTTTTTTTTTTTGGATGGGAAATCATCAAATGACCCCTCCCGCCCTGGGTGGAGCGGTAGGGAGTGTCAGACTTTTACTGACTAAAACCCACCCGTGATCCTTCTTGTGCCCTATGCGTTCCAGGGCCGCGGTAACTCTTTCGAACAAATTCCGCAACCCTAGCAGGCACCGACCCTACGGGGCCCCGTCCTCGGTGCTGACGGCTCCTTGTGACGCGCGTGGAACACAACGCGTCGTCGACTCAACCTGGTATCGGACGGCGAGCCACCCACGCTCACCGTCCCCAGGCATCAGCCACCGCGCGACAGCACAGCGGCCGACCTGTCTTTGGAGGGGGCCGAAATGGGACCATCACTGGCACTCCATCTCAGCACCCTCCCGAGCGTTGGGAGTCGCAGCACCCGCAGCAGAAGCGGCAGTGGCGGCGACAGAAGCCGCGGCGGCGGCAGAGGCGGCGGTGGCGGCGGACTTCTTGCCCCTGGTCGGGGCGGATGGCGCGCAGGCCCTTCCCCCAGCCCAGTGCTCGGCCGGCTTGCCAACAGCCGCACATGCACTGCAGTGCGGCGTGGCCTCGCACGAGCCAGCCTTATGACCGGGCTGACCACAGCGGAAACAGAGTCCGCTGCGGTCGACCTCCGAGGGGCACATAGCTCCCGTGTGGTTACCCACATGGCAGCGGTAGCACCTCAGAGGTCTGGGTTCCAGCAGTTTTACCCGCGCAGACACCCATCCCACCAAGAGCCTTCGGCCCTCCGACACAGTTCTGGCCGCCGTCACGGGGCAGCTCACCACGAGGGTTTGCATGCCCGTGTTGTCAGGCCGGAGGGTGCCCGCCTTGACGAGCTCGGCAGAGCACCCCCCAGTCCTGGCGACGGCGGCCACAACTTCCTCCTCCGTCACGGAGTCATCCAGGCCCACTATGCGCATGTCGATGCGCTTAGTCGGCCTGGACACCCGGACCTCGTCCGCGGGTAAGACCGCCCTCAGCCTTTCGGCCAGGGCGTCCGCGAACGGGCCACTCTCCGCTCCGGCGAGCTCGAGCTTCCGGGCACCGGTCAAGGTCCTCCTGAACCCGATGCCCCCGCTGATGCCCAGCTCTTGGAGGCTCACCGCCTCCTTCGCCCGCTTCAATACGGCGAGATAAGTCACGCCCCTCTGTTCCGCTTCCGCCTGCGGTGTGAGCACTACAGCCGCGGATTTTGGGGCGCGAAGTCTCGCCGCAATGGCGTTGGCCTTCCGCCGCTGCCTCTTGGCCTTATTCTTGGCCGCCTTCTTCGCCTGCCGTTTCTGGCCAGCAACCTGCCACTCGGCCCCGGCCGCAGGAGGGTCCGAGGGTGGGGGTGGGGGCGGCTGCGGCACCACTGGCGCCGCAGCCTTAGCCGCTCCTCCAGCCTTCCTCCTACCCCTCTTCGCCGGGGCCGCCTTGGTCGTCGCCGGCGTCACAGGCGCTGGCAGATCTAACACACCTGTGGCCTTCCTAAGGCCATCCCCCCCCCCCTTTTCAGGTCTGGTATTTATTCTGATACAAGTTTTTAGGAACCAGTTCTTGACTTGGTAATACATTTTGTTAAATATTAAATGAATAAGGAAACGCTCACTCGAATTCCATAACCAAAGTGTTCTGACACCAAACGGCTCCAAACTGGAATTACTAACAAGTTAACATTATTTTAATACAATATGCACCTACTCGTTTCTACTTACCAGAGCTAGACAATTTCATTGACTGACTACCTATAATCTATCTAAATTAAAAGCGAAAGGTTACTCACCCACGAAATATTGAAAACCACTTGACGCATAAAGATACAATTTGGCCGGAAGGTAGATTATGAATAGGAGACGTCAGCTAAGAAAAGATTTTAGGAAACCCGTAGATGTGTGAAGTTGAAGTTTATATCAAAAATAAAAGAGAGGTTTATAAACTTGAAACTTGGCACGAATACTGAACTAAATAAATAATACATAATGGCAGTATTAATTTTTCAAAACTACCTCCCAATAAAGGATTTAGGGGGTGGTAAAGTTTGTATGGAGGAATCTTAACCCTTGAGCAGATGATATTGAAAATCGACATTGTATTTTCTAATAAAAACATAAATATCACATGTTTTTTTATTAATCGAAAATCAACCTCTAAAAGGGTGAAAAGGGGTGATGAACTTTTTAGGGATGGATATTACTGCTTGTTTCAGTTTACTTGGAGATTAATATGAACCATCTTAAAGTGGTATAATTGAAGCGGATCTATAATTTTTTTATGAATCAACCCCTAACGGGGTGAAAGGCACAACAGTTGTGCTGATCCTGACACATATCACACAAAATGACTGACTAATAATAATTATTAGTCTGTCATTTTGTGTGATTGATAAAACATTTCGATTACTTTTCAAAAACTGGCCATTATAGTCTATTCCCCTTAACATGGCGTTAATATGACAGAATTATGCTACTAGAAATAGGGATCAATTAGTTCAACCAGGTTTCAGACTGGCTAAAGTAGCCATATCTTTCATGGGGTATTGTTTAAAATGTTACAATAAAATTCCTCCCCATATATTAGAACTGAATGAAACGAAATTTAAATCTTTTATTAAAAGCACATTATGCAGGCAAGCATATTATAAATTGGGGATTACATTGAAGATAATAATGCTTAGCTAAATGCCGGTCCTGCTTCACAGCCTCAACCACTTGGATAATAAACAAGTTAGGATTTTATATTTTGAAGAGATGCTCGCCCTTTTTTTGTCTTATTTATTTATCCTTTTTTATAATATTATTTTGATAATAAATAATTTCCTTTTTTTTACTTGTACTTGCTTGGTTATTGTAAACCATAGTTTTGTATAATGTAGAAGCATTTTATTTTCAAATATTGTAATTTATTTATTTATTTTTTTAATGTGAGTACCATGGAGTCACTTACATGTGATAAGCTATAGTTTACTTTGTGACTTGAACTAAAATGGCAGTTGAGAGCATACCATGCTCGCTCAAATGTTTCGCTGATAGTGGCGTTTTTGTTGGATCATTTGGTTCCCTTCAAAATGGTTGAGCTAAAAGGTGCCGATACACGCGTCATGTTCGTAAACGGGCGCCGTCGGTTGAGACTGGTCACCTCTTAACTGCCACTGAGTTGTTTTAATCTTTATACTTTGAATTGTTTTTAAAGTTTCCTTTTTTTTTTCTTTGTGAATGTGAGGACAATCCTCACATTCACAAAGAAAAAAATGTATGTAATACAGAACATGATTTAAAAGAGTGTCCGTGGAGTTTCTTGCACGTTCTTCTCCATAGAGATCTACGCTTTAGAACGTGCAGATAGCTTCACCTATATCGACTTGGCAATTCAAAAGTGCCTGTAAAGGGTTTAATTGAAATAAATGCTTTGAATTGAATTGAATTAATGTTTGTAAATTACCTTCTAAATCCCCGCGGACGAAGTCACGTGCGAAATGCTGAGGTGAAAGTATGCATATTTGAGTGTTTGTTATAAATGTCGACTGATAGGATTTGTATGATACTTGACATACGGATTGTCCAAGTCAAACACACTTTTCGTTCTGGGAGCACGTCATCTTAGAATAGCATACTATATGCACGCGAGCGAAGTCACTATCAGAAGCTAGTTTTCAGTATCTACGCACTGAAATATCGCAATTGGTTTTGTATTAAAATTAATAACTTTAACAAAAGTAAACCTTGTTGACCTTTCCAGACAGTTGAATCTAATAAAAAAAAACAATAAGAATGATAAAAATACAAAAGGTTTCTTGGAACCCTAATACTGGTAGAATTATTATAATAAGTATGTAGGTACCTAATATCGAACATTTTTGGAAGATATTATGTAATTCAAGTAGCTCTGAAATAAAGAAGATTTTTGTTTTGTTAGTTTGCAGGTGGTAATCTCTCAGGTCTCTGGAAATGCTGATCCTACGGAGATAGAAGCATAGTATGATAGAAGTACTACACTTTAACTGTATGGAGTAGATTTCTTTTTGCCCCGAAAAACTGCACTGTGCGAGACAGGTAAGCCGCGGAAGCACACGACGCCGACACTTCGTGTAAAATAAAATAGTGTAATGTTTTTGTTTTATATAAACATGTATGATAGTCTGTAAGGTATATATGTTATGGGTCTTTGTTACCCTAAATAAAAGATATATTCTTATTATTACTTATTATCTATACTTATAATAAATCTGTAGAGAGGTCAATTCTGTACAAGGAATATATTTTCAAAATAACTATCAGGGGGTGATTAGTGATCGATACTGGTGCCAAAAATGCAATCAGTAAAATTTTTGTCTGTCTGTCTGTCTTTCTGTCTGTCTGTCTGTCTGTCTGTCTGTCTGTCTGTCTGTCTGTATGTTCTTTATAGAAACAAAAACTACTCGACCGATTTTAACGAAACTTGGTGCAATTATTCTTCATACTCCTGGGCAGGTTATAGTATACTTTTCATCACGCTACAATCAATAGGAGCAGAGCAGTGAAGGAAAATTTTGGGAAAACGGAAGAAGTCATCTACATAAAATTATCTAAAAAACATCCCGAAACAGCATGTCTATCTTTTGTCAATTTTAAACCGATCGGGCTGAGAGTTTCAAAATCGGGGGTAAAGTAACTATTCCACGCGGACGAAGTCGCTGGCAGAAGCTAGTTAAATCATAAAACAAAAATTTATTCAGACCTAGTCAACACATACCATATTAATACGCAGAGAACATCCAAACATAATTAAAGCAGGTCACAAAAACAGGGTGTACAAAACTGACATGTATGTAGGTACAAGTGAACTGGCACAAACTCGTACACAGCAGAGAGAAGAGGCGTTAGAGTGAACACTGAATAATGTATCCTTGCGAAACGACTGCGCAGCACATTTTCATAAATGTCGGAATGCTATCTAACTGGCACACTCGGCCATTTTAGGATAATCCTAAGTTTAACTAACTGTCATGAATTTTAAAGAGTAATCACGGGAGTTATTGCTAAAACCTCTGGTGTTTTTAGTAATTATAAAGCTTTATCAACACTAACTCGTAACGTAAACTGTCTCCTACGTCACCAGTTTTAAGCACGCAATGAAGTCTTTTTAGCACACGTGCGGGCGGGAGAAGTCTCATATATTCAATTTAATGTATTTGCAATATCAAATTGATACCCGATTCACCCCCACCGATATCGAGAACAACGCACGACAATTATTCCTCACAATAATATGTTAATAATAATAATAATTTTAATAATAATAATAATTTTTATTTATTTGCTCAAAAAGGTACATCACAAGTTAGAAACACAAAAAAATCACACTATGCTTATTTTCTATTGTAAAGGGGAACATCTGTGTCTGAACTAGATAGAAAATAACTATCTGTATTTCAGACATCAGCGCTCTTCCCAAGGTATATGCACCACTTAGCTATAAGTAGTTCAGACTCTATACAATTCAAATTACTAAAATAGTTATTAGAGAAGGATCTATATGAAATACTAAAAAAATCTAAATAATAAAATGTAAAATGTATAAAATGTATTGTGATGGAATGTGATGTAATGGCCTCCCTTGTGTAGAGTGAAAATGAGTGAGTGCATGTGGGAGGGTGAGTGGGGGTAAGCTACTGTATTACAGATAATAGGTTTTCGGTCTCATCGTAGTTTAGTTTCTGAATATAGTCCTTTACCTTGCATTTACATTCCTTTTTACTTAAAGGATATATGTCAATAACTTTATTTATTCTATTATATAAGAAAGGGCCTAGATGACAGAAGAATTTGCGGACGTATGCATGTCTAGATGTCGGGATAACATTGCATGTTATGACTTTACGTCTGCGCTTAGACAAGTAAGTAGACTTATCAAACTTTATGTCAGAATGGTGCCTCAGTACTGCATGCAAAATAAAGAGTTGGCGGACTGTAAGTACATCACACGATTGGTACAAAAGGAATGTAGGGAAGCGATACGGGCGGAGAGTGCTGACTTTAAGTATAGATCTTTGTGCAATTTCTAGCGGTTTCATTATAGTTTTTGCCGCACCCCCCCAGACTGAAATACAATACTGAAGTATAGATTGTCCCAGGGCGAGGTACACTTGTTTAATTAAGGCAGATTCAGCCACATGTCTTAAATTTTTGAAGACAAATATTAGTTTTCTTATTCTTGAGATAACCAAGTCTATATGATATCGAAAGGATAGATTATCGTCAATGATTATTCCCAGATATTTTATCTTCTTTGTCTTCATTAAAGTAGGGCATGAACAGAATACTTCATTACAGCAACTATGAGCAATGATGGAAGCAGTGAGGGAAGGAGGACTACAGTTACGCATAGAAAAGGTGAGATATTGTGTTTTACGCCGCCGCCGCCGGAACGCCAAAAGAAATAGGCAAGTCGCTGCTTATATACTCGTTAATTTTAACACACTGGGAGCGCTCTGATAGGTAATCTTTAAAGATTTTGTGCTGATCGCCTCTAATGCCTATTCGTTCCAGTTTTTGCAAAAGCTGTGGTACGGAAACCGTATCAAAGGCCTTGGCCAAGTCCAAGAAAATGCCTATAGTCTTCCTGCCGGCATCCAGATTTCGAACCACATAATCCACAAGTTCATGTGCAGCATCACTTGTCGATCTACCAGACCTGAAGCCAAATTGATTGTTTGAGAGAAGATTGTTGTTTTCTAGATAATTGGTCAGTCTTTTATTGAGGATACGTTCCAGGAGCTTGGAGATCGATGGCAAGATGGATATAGGCCTATAGTTTGTGACAAGATCTTTTTCTCCGGATTTATATATGGGGTGCACCACAGACTTCTTCAGCACTGTAGGGAAAACTCCTTGGGATAAACACATATTAAAAATATGTGTTAAAGGTGGAACAAGGATGTATTTATTATCTTTAAGAAGACCATTGGATATAGAGTCCCATCCAGTGGAACAAATATTTTTCAGTCCCATGATCAAGCTCTCTACTTCGGTTTCATCAGTGTCCAATATTGCGAATGAATTGAGGCAGTGCTGAGGGTCATCTATTACCAAATGTTGGTGCTGTAGATTAGCACATTGAATAGTCCTACCTGCCAAGTCCCTCCCTATACCGACAAAAAATTCGTTCACCCTTTCTACCGACTCTCTTGCGTTACTAGTATTTAATAATTCTGTCGCGTTACTTTTGTTTTTTTAGTGTTTGTAATTGTTTTTATTGCATCCCATATTTTTTTGTTATTACTTCCAGCAGATTTCAATAAGCTCTTTTCATATGCTTTTTTAACTTTTTTAAGTAGTTTGTTGCAGAAATTTCTATATCTTGTGTAGATAATTTTTAGAGTATCGTTTTTTGGTGAATTTCGTAACTGGCTATGTAATCTGTCCCTGTGTCTCATGCAGCGGATCAGACCCGGAGTAATCCAAGGTTTGATAATTTTTTTGCGTCTTGGTAATTTCTGAAATATTGTGTTTGCAGCAATTTCACGTTGAATAGATGTAATAAAATAATTCAGGGCAATATTTGGTTCAGCTGCCGAATACACTGGTTGCCAATCTAATTGCGATATATTTTGGTTTAATTTTTCGGTATTAACCTTATTATGGATAACCTGGGCAAATGTTCTAGTCTGTTTACGACGAAGACACAGCAAAACAGCCTGATGATCAGTGACATTAGATTGCAGAATCACAGTGAGTGCTTGGAATTTCGTTCTGAGCATCACGTGGTCAATGCAGGTTTTGCCATTCCTCGTAGGCAGAGTATGAGCAGGTAAGATACCATGGTATGCACACAAATTCAGGTACTCCGAAGAACTGGGGCACTGGACGTCAGAACCGATATTTATGTTAATATCTCCAATAATAGAAACATTTTTGACGCTGCTGAGATTAGTCAGGATATTATTGAGAGACAGAAAAAAGGCATCTGTGTTTCTATTTGAGGGGGATCGGTAAATAGCTACTATTGCTGTTTCAGAACCAATTTTTAGGACAAGGCAGTTACATTCTTGGCATGGCGGCTCCTCGCAAACAACACTGAGACATGTTTTATGAAAAATTGTTACTCCGTCGTTCTGGTTACCACTATTATTTGACGAATAATGGCTATATCCATCGAGATTGGGTATAATGGGGTTACACGATAGCCAGCACTCCGTCAGTACAATAATGTCACACCCAAAACCCAAATCATGAAGTAAAACCACAAAAGCATCGAAATTACGAGATATGCTGCGTATGTTCTGGGTAACAACGGTCAAACAGTCATCCGGGCAAGGTATCAAATCTCTGCAATTCTCAACATCACATTCAATAGATTTTGACACTGATATTTCATCAATTTCCGTAGTTACATCATCCATTTCTGTTAAAATAATTTGGGCATAGGATCAACTTTAAATAGTTCAGAATAATTGTTGATTGAAATTTGAATATACCATTACTCAGATGGTGAGCAAAATTAGTGACGTCTTTATTAAAATTTTGTAAACTTTGTTGTAAATAGCAAATCAATGTAACTATTACTGAGCGATGCAAATAATTGACAATTAACAGAGACAGGCACATAAAATGTATGGGCAACGAAGATAACGAGGTGTATTTAAAGTAGCTGTAAATTTGTGTGTAGTGTTCGTATGTAAGGTTGTATGCAACATTCCAATAAAGATACATATGTTTTACAAAATAAACATGCAGTAATAAAAAGTAGGAGCAATATAAACGAGAGCTTGTAGAATTATTATCAAAAAGAACATAATAAATCAAACATAGTCATTCAGTCGACTTCTCTCCGTTCTTTAGTTTTATGAGATCATTTTCTTCATTAACACGGATATGCGGCATTCCCTCCTTTTTTCTCAAATATACTTTTCCATAAGAGGTCCAGCAGTAGGTGTATTTATATGTAGTTGCAAAATCGCGCGCAAGGAAGAACAAACGCCTGCCCTTTGGAGTTAGACAGTCTGATATAAAGATCGGCTTCTGTGGGCTATGCAGGCTAAGTATGTCAGTGTTTAACTTTTCCGTCTTTTCCGTCAAAGTTAATTTCTTAATACTGTTTAGTACACTTTCTTTTGTAAGAACTGATGTGAATTCAACGACAATAGGTTTCATTACGTTTGGCTTTGCAAAAGGCCGATAAATGTCTTTGATGTCCGATGTTTTTATTTGTAAGTTGAGGACATTTCCGACTTTCTTCACCACATTGCATAGTTCTTCTTTCGTCTCGTTACTCAATTTTGGAATATTTCTCAATTCAACCTTAGCGGAACACGTCTGTTTTTCCAGGTTTTCTATTTTATTTTCCAGGGTGTTAATGTAACTTAAATGTTCTTTACGCTCAAGTTTGAGGCATTCCAATTCTTTCAATATACTATCATAATTAGAAGATAAAGCCTGCATGGATTCAGTGATGCTAGTGTTCTGGCTTTTAATTTCGGCTATAGTTGATTCCAGACTTTTCAATTTTAAGTTTTGTTCCTCAGCAAAATTCGCGAAAGAATCCCGCACCTCTTGCATAAAGCTACTAAATTCGTTTTCTTGCTGTTTACGTTTCAAGCGCCTAGTATTTATGTTGCTCTGGGGCCGTATTATGACCTCTTAAAACCATCATGTTTTCGGTGTGAAAAAGAGACGGAGCTATACAGGACGAATAGCACTATCCTTTTCTCACACAGAAAACATGATGGTTTTAAGATGTCATAATACGGCCCCTGGTCGTTATTATGAGGATGTTGAATATCCGACACGCTACCCTCAACACTCTCAGTGTCTGTCTCTGAGAAAAATTGTTTTTGCGCTGGAGGGGTACGTTTCAACGGCATCATATTGTCGTCGTTTTTTAGAGAGAGGTACTAGGATCGCAGCAGCGTGTTGTGGTAATATCTAGCCGTGCAAGAGTGTAACAGCAAGGTACCAGGAGCACCGATACGTACCTCCCCACAATGGCGGTGCTGCGGTGCAGCGGTCTTGCGCGTAGGCAGCTAATTGGCTGGAGTATGTGTCGCCCCGACAGACCGCCCGACGAGGCGGGTTGCTGGCAGCAGTGGGCGGGGATGTTGAAGGCGGGGCTGGAGCGGTTGTCACTTCGATGATTGACAGATGACGTTTGAGCGATTTAAAGAGCTCCTCGAAATTATGCACTCCTATTATTCAACTTTATTTAATTTTAGAATTTTGATTTAAATATTTAATTTAATTATCGCAGCAAGTTTCCGTAAAACACGTCTGAGCTCCTCAGAGGTCCAGGGGGGAGAGGAATATATATAACCATTAGTATGTTAATGAAACTATCGTTTTGAAGGAGCTTTACGACCATATTTTTTGTTTGGCCATAATTATGTTATATCATACATTAATTTACATTTATTTATTTATTAAATACTTAATAGCACCAAAAGTAAAATATAAAAGAAAACTTCAAACAAAAACACATCGAGCTGCCTTATCGCATTCATTATGTACTATTTATCAAACACATACACCTTTTTTTTTTTTTTTTTTTGGATGGGAAATCATCAAATGACTTCTCCCGCTCTGGGCGGAGCGGAAGGGAGTGTCAGACTTTTACTGACTAAAACCCACCCGTGCTCCTCCATGTGCCCTTTGCGTTCCAGGGCCGCGGCAACTCTCTCGAACAAATTCCGCAACCCTAGCAGGCACCGACCCTATGGGGCCCCGTCTCTGGTGCTGACGGCTCCTTGAGGCGCGCGTGAAGCACAACGCGTCGTCGACTCAGCCTGGTATCGGACGGCGAGCCACCCACGCTCACCGTCCACAGGCATCAGCCACTGCGCAATAGCACAGTGGCCGACTTGTCTCTGGAGGAGGCCGAAATGGGACCATTACTGGCACTCCATTTCAGCCCCCTCCCGAGTACCGGGAGTCGCAGCACCCACAGCAGAAGCGGCGACGGAAGCCGCGGCGGCGGCAGAGGCGGCGGCGGCGGCGGACCTCTTGCCCCTGGTCGGGGCGGATGGCGCGCAGGCCCTTCCCCCAGCCCAGTGCTCGGCTGGCTTGCCAACAGCCGCACATGCACTGCAGTGCGGCGTGGCCTCGCACGAGCCGGCCCGATGACCGGGCTGACCACAGCGGAAACAAAGTCCACTGCGGTCCACCTCCGAGGGGCACATAGCTCCCGTGTGGTTGCCCACATGGCAGCGGTAGCACCTCAGAGGTCTGGGTTCCAGCAGTTTTACCCGCGCAGAAACCCACCCCACCAAGAGCCTTCGACCCTCCGACACTGTTCTGGCCGCCGTCACGGGGCAGCTCACCACAAGGGTTTGCATGCCCGTGTTGTCAGGCCGGAGGGTGCCCGCCTTGACGAGCTCGGCAGAGCACCCCCCAGTCCTGGCGACGGCGGCCACAACCTCCTCCTCCGTCACGGAGTCGTCCAGGCCCACTATGCGCATGTCAATGCACTTAGTCGGCCTGGACACTCGAACCTCGTCCGCGGGGAGGACCTCCTTCAGCCTTTCGGCCAGGGCGTCCGCGAACGGGCCACTCTCCGCTCCGGCGAGCTCGAGCTTCCGGGCACCGGTCAGGGTTCTCCTGATCCCGAGGCCCCCAGTGATGCCCAGCTCCCGGAGGTTCACCGCCTCCTTCGCCCGCTTCATCAGGGCGAGGTACGTCACACCCCTCTGTTCCGCTTCCGGCTGCAGTGTTAAAACCACAGCCGCGGACCTCGGGGCGCGAAGCCTCGCCGCGATGGCGTTGGCCTTCCGCCGCTGCCTCTTGGCCTTGCTCCTGGCCGCCTTTTTGGCCTGCCGCTTTTCTCCAGCAACCTGCCACCCGGCCCCGGTCGCAGGAGGGTCCGAGGTTGGGGGTGGGGGCGGCTGCGGCGCCACTGACGCAGCAGCTTTAGCCGCTCCCCCTCCAGCCTTCCTCCTTCCCCTCTTCGCCGGGGCCGACTTGGTCGTCGCCGGCGTCGCAGGCGCCGGCGCCACAGGCGCTGGCGCGGCTCCCGCCTTGGCCTTCGCCTGGCCGGACGTTCCCGGGCCAGCAGCCACCGCGGCTGCGTACGAAGCCGCCTTCTGCTGTCCCGGGGGCCTCTGTGCCGCCGCTAACGGGGGACGCCGGACCATGTCCTCCAAAACGGAGAACTGCTTCCGGAAGGGAGCCAGCTCCTGCCGCACCAGGCTCCGCACCTGGCTCAGCACTTGGCTCCCCTCCAGCGCCGCCGGACTCAGCCCCCCCTGCGGCCCCTCAGAGGCCGCTCTAGCCATGTCAGCCAGGTCCCTCCGGAGCGACTCATTCTCCGCTATGAGTCTCTCCGTTACGGCCGCGAGGCGGGCGACCTCCGCCCGCAACTCTGTCGCCTCTTCGGACCTGCCGACGTTGGCCGCCGCCGCCGCCATAATGGAGGCTTTGGCCGCGCTAATGGCCTCCCGCTTAGAGGACTGCTTCCTCTTAAATGCCACAGCGCGGATCGCGGCCTCCACGACCTCCTCCAGCTTGGCCCTCTTCTCCTCAACCGTGGGACGCACCTCTCCCGGGGGCTCCGAGTCGTCGGAGTCGAGAGTAGGCGGAAGAGTAGAGGGAGCCCTACGACCGCTCCCTCCAGGGCGACGCCCCTCATCCACCAGCCTCCCGGCCCGACTCTCCACCTCCCGGGTAGAGGGAGCCAGCCCCCTCCCTGCCTCACAGCCCCTGCCCCGCCTTGCGGTGGGGATTTTGCGGGCGGAGGCAAATTCGCCCTCGGAGGACGACCCCCCGGTATCCTCCCGTCTGGGCCGCTTGCGGAAGAACTTGCCGTTTTCCGCAGCAGCCCCCTCTCTTCCGGATCCAGAGCCCGCCGAGCTGACCGTTACTAGGTCTGGGGCGGAGCCGGAATCCGACTCCGCACCACCCCGGCGCTCAGGCGAACCCTCCTCTCCAAACTCGTACGCCATCAGCTCCTTAAAGGAGTCAGATCCGGATGACGACGATGACTCGGAGCCTCCTCGGCTCTTGTTGCCACTGGCAAGCGGAAGACGTTTGGTGCCCACCCCAGAGTACGGAGGGCAGCCCGCCGAAGCGGGGTGGGATTCCCCGACCGCTGAGCAGTCGGGACCCACCTGGGGACTCATTTTGCAAGCGTCTTTTTTCATTTTTGTTCCTTTTAAGGGTGTGGTCCCTTTTCGCTCCGCCCCTTCTCAGGGCCCTCTCTTCTAACCTCCCCTCTCCACCTGCTCGCTGCTCTCTCAGTCACGTCTGATGATCAGACGCGTACCAGAGAGCAGCGAGCAAGCGTGTGTCTCTCTTGGTCTGATCCCTCACTTGCGACCTTCCGGCATGAGTGGCTCTACCGGGAAAGCTCGCAAGATCATTGGGACGCTCAAGCCCCACCACGACGACAACGTGGAGACACATTCGGTGGGGAAACACATACACCTAATGTCTATTTTCTCCAATAATGAAATCGTATCAAAACAAATGAATTCTGCTATACTTAGTAGCGGACATCATCCTAAACGTAGTTGTCGTAAAAGAGGATTAAGAGATTTGCCAAGGGGAAGAAAAATGGCGTCCTCGTGGCTTTTAATAACAGTAGCTATGATACTTATATCTGTTGAACATCATGATTTAGATAGATAATGCAAAACAAAATATTGAAACTGATATCATATCACTACATAGTATAAAAAAGTCGCTTTCTCTGTCCCTATATCCCTATGTATGGTTAAATCTTTAAAACTACGCAACGGCTGATGCGGTTTTTTTTAATAGATAGAGTGATTGAAGAGGAAGGTTTATATGTATGTATAATACATACATATTATAGTAGAGAAAATATTGTTATCTATCATTGCATCTGTACATATCAGTACATATCATTGCATCCGTGCGAAGCCGGGGCAGGTCGCTAGTTAATGATAAATGGTGTTATTGTTATCATTCCTTCATGATAATATTGACACAATTTATCATTTCATTGATTCATGTTGTATAATCTAAATAAAACTAATGCTACAGACCGCTTCAGAATGTTTGCAAACTGTTTTGTTTAGAACATTTTTATTCGTTTTTTTTTTGTTACTGTATCTTTACGGTTTCTGTACTAATATTATAAAGAGGTAACGTTTGTGAGTTTGTGACGTTGTAAGGGGTAATCCCTGGATCTACTGAACCAATTCAAAATTATTTCACCAATAGAAAACTACGTTATTGTGGAGTGTCATAGGCTTTATTTTATCCCCATATTGCCACGGGAACGGGAACTACGCGGCTGAAACCGCGGGGCGCTGCTAGTATCAGATAAAGAACATTACCATTAAATATGACCGAGTACTTCTGAAACACCCCACGTCTACAAGTGAACCTCACGCAATAAAAAAAGTAATAGAAAAAATAGAATAGAATAATAGAAAAAAAAAAGTAGTGCATCAGCGAAAACTCGCCGACTCGTTCCACTAAACACCACTTAACTGCATACCGACAAAATGATTCACATGACTTTTTTTTTAAGAATTTGTAGATACCCTGTATAGATCCAACGGCACAAGTGAAGCAACCTCACAGAACAAGAAGTGCATTAGCTAAAGAGTTGTTAACTGTACGGCTTGCGATTGGGCGACACCTTTCCGACTTGTTCTACTGCCACACTGCTTAATTAGCGTACCGACAACGTGATTTATTTAAAGACTTCTTTTAGAATTTGAAACGCTTTTGAGTAATCTATCTTTTATCGTACCTTTTATCTTTATCGTAGAGCGAGTCCAACTTGCATTTGGCAGGTTTTTTCAAATACACTATGTATGGTTATAAATTTGCCTACTTTCTCGTTTCGGGAATGCCCGACCCAGCCATTGTCTAGGATTTTGAGCCCTTAACTTTACGTTTACCCAAAATATTTAGTTAAAACTATTAATAATTGGCATAATCCTGTTGCCCTTCTACCAATTTATTTGGGTTCAGCAACAGTCTTCTTTCATACTTCTCCATTTTCAACATGCCTGTAATCCCTTCTCAGCTTATCGTCTCGTCGTTGTCTTCCTCAAATTCCCTTTTATATTCATATGACTACATTGACCATACTTGATAATGATGTAAGCCCCTTAAATGCCTAAGAACCGTCCTCTATGCATCGTCTGTTTATTTCCGACTAGCTGTCCGCACAACTTCGTTTGTGTCACATTTTTCATGACTGCTCCGCTCCTATTGGTCTTAGCGTGATGATATATAGCCTATAGCCTATCTCGATAAATGGGCTATCTAACACTGAAAGATTTTTTCAAATCGGACCAGTAACTACTGGTCCGATTTGAAAAACTCTTTCAGTTTTTCCTGAGATTAGCGCGTTCTATCAAACAAGCAAACAAACAAACTCTTCAGCTTTATAATATTAGTATAGATTCAGCGTTTACGGCCTGCAAGTGCCAATGCTATGCATGAGATCAATTGACACCGTATAACATCGTGTTGGCTGCTCTCCAAGTTCTGCTGATCCCTTAAGAATGAGTACCGTGAACGATACCTAACGGAGACTTAAAACTAAAGCCTAGATTAACAGTAAATGTGGATGGGGAAATCCGGCTGAATGGCTTAAGAAAAAAGTATTAATTCGACGTTTGTCTCATCAGATCAATTTTTATAAACGCTGAACCCTCAAAAAATGTTCCTGTCAGTGGTGGTCTAGTGTAGTACAACAAGGACACGATATTATATTCTTCTAATTTACCCAATTAAATAGTATATATAATATACCCTGTGTGTTACTGTGATGTAGACTATATTTTTGTAAAATTTCATCAAAATCTGTTCAGTTGTTTTTGGGTCAAAGAGTAACGAGCAAACATCCATCCGCCCTCACAAACTTTCACACTTATTTCCTAATAATATTATAAGTGTGAAAGTTTGTGAGGGAAATGTTTGTGAAATCCGTCTGTCTACTACTAATCTTACTAAGGATAGTAAGATTAGTAGGAAAAAAGGACAGAAATATTTTTGTAATAACCCAATATCCCACCTTCGGAGGAGAATCAAATGCAAAATGATGACTTAAGTTATGGGATATAGGGGATTTCATCTCCCGCAATATCTCTTAACTCCAGTAGGTACATAAATGTTTGTTCTCTATTTCAGTACATATTAACTGCGCTCATGTTAATATAAACAGTTACAGAGGGAGTTCATAACCGCAGTCATGTAGAATGCTCGTAATAAACATTTAAGTATTATTCGTGTATTGTTTACATTAATGCGATTAAATGTATATAATGCACCCGTAAACATATAATAACTGTTTCATCGTATTCGCAGATGTGTTGAATAATCTTTCACTTGGTTCGGCGAAGCGTCTTTTTAGACAATTTTCTATTCTAGCCGCCAGCTGCTTCGTCCACGAGAAAGTCGAAATTATACCCGAAAAAAGTATCCTATCCCAGGACATGCTGTAGCTGTGTACCAAGTTGCATCCAAATCCGTTCAGCCGTTAAGAGGAAACACAACAAACAAACTCACCTTCGCATTTACAATATAAGTTAGGATATTTAACACACAAAATTGTTCAACCTATAAAATATACCAAAAGATCAAGCAACTGTCTTGCTCTAAAAAGCCTTACTTAACTTATTTAAAACTTACACAAGCAACTTATACAACGCAACTTAAACAGAGCAACTTATATAATACGCATCTTATAAATGGAAATAAAACTTACACAAGCCTCCTTTAAAAAAATACGGCACACTAAAGTATCGTTGCTATATAAGGTTTACGTGCAATATCACGAGCCCCCGGCCGGCTTCACGGGCACTTAATTAAGTGGCCTGGTGTCTCCTTCGCTTAGCCTTAAGTGGACTCGGCGTCTATGTTGGAGCAATCGTGATGGGCCACTGGGTCATTTTGAATGGTCGTCTTATAAGTAGGTATATAGTTTTGTGATAGAACATTGATTTTAGCTTTTAAAGTCGGGCTCAGTTATGGTTACAGTATGAGTATTGTCGTGTCAATAAATTGATCTCGGTGACCCGAGATAGGAGGAGCTCGTGGCTGAATAGTAACAGTTCACGGGTCGATCTATGCGGTTAAGCAACGCATGCCGAGGTCGGTCTGTGGATGGGTTACCATACACTTCGAACAGAGACCCCTCCATGACGCGAAGAGTATGTTAAGTCATTGGTCCCGGGTGTCTTTTGTAGATTTTGACAATCTGAACAGAAAGTCATAAACCGGAGAATTTGGCACTTGTCTTACCAAGGAGTAGGTACTATGTCACCCAGTTACCTCGTATCGGGGTCAATCAGATATGTAAGATACTGGTACTCAGTTGTTTCTGGTTAGACTAAGCTGACTCCAACACAGTTGGGAAAGGGCTAGACTGATTAATCTATTGGTGACCTCCAGTGGCGTGCAGTGGTTCGACTTAGGGTAGGCCAGAGAAAATGTCCAAATAAATTAAAAAAAATAACCACATTATTCAGGGTTGATTTTTAATTAAATGAGATTTTTTTTGTTTTTTTTTAAATAGCCTATTAAAAAATAAAACAAAAAAAATATCACCAAATTTCAACCCTGAATAATGTGGTGTGTTTTTTTTTTTGGACATTTTCTCTGGCCTATCCTAACTCCAACCACTGCACGCCACTGGTGACCTAGCAGATCCAGTAGATTACTTGGTAAGGTGGATACTAATCTCTAGTCGTTTACTGTAAAATCTCATAAAACTCTCTCACTCTAAAAGAACATATCCCTCTCCCATCGCAGGTCGATTCTCGGTGACTCTCATCCAACGGTTACCAGCCACCCTCCGAATTTTGTTAGCGGAAAAATCGAAAGGACCTAAAAAGAACTCTATCGAGAAATTCACGTTCCATCTTGTGACCAAAAAAAAAACATTCTTTTCAATATCGTTTCGAATGCAAAATAGCTATAGTCTCAATTTCGGCAGCCGTTCAGGAAGGAACAAGTAGGTTTCACAGAGCAATACAAAAACCGCAATGTACTGTAGAGGCGGCGCGTGCTTGATTCAAGTTGGGCTTATTTCCTACTTCGTTTGGTTTTCACCGTACATTATACTATCAGAAATTGTTTTGTATATTTCTTCTTAAGGTCAAGATTTTTTGTTGTATGAATTGTAGCGTTTGTGTTATTAGCACACACACTTTATGGTTACAGTTTTGTCCTATTTCATTAACATTGGATATAGAAAACTAAGGCATACATGGTTCTGATTTCCCTTTCAGTACCGAAACCTAAACACAGAACACTTATTCAATGT
The DNA here is from genome assembly GCA_905332915.2 of Hecatera dysodea. NCBI lineage: Eukaryota > Metazoa > Arthropoda > Insecta > Lepidoptera > Noctuidae > Hecatera > Hecatera dysodea. The sequence continues at coordinate 8,162,560 of HG995295.1, forward strand.
TTTTAGAATCTAATATGACGAGAAAATGGTAAAACGGGAACAAATACTCCAGTTTCTACAGGCGATTATGGAAACTCCTATAAAGAAAGCCAGTTATTAATATTTTATTGACAATTTGACATCGTTTCCACTCAACACGGCGCACAAAGGCATCAATAATTTTTGTAAGGAACGAGCAAAATTCACGAAGTTCAAAAACTCTTAAGCTGAGGCGGTATTCCATTGGCATCTTGGGCAGGTTATTTCAATCTACCCCTAATTTAATTTTATCCCGAATGGATTTCGCTTGAGATGGAGCTACATAAATATAGCCATGGAGCTCGTAACTCCTTATGATTAAATTGATACCTTATAAGGGATAGGCGACGTTTGATCTTCCTTTCTTAAGCTTTTGAAACTTTGTAGAATGAGAGTAATAACGCTGAGTACCTACGACGTACCTTATACTAACTATAACAATAACTCAGTAGCCTTTTTTAAAAGGGGCGAGAAGAGTGAAATGTGATTTCGTGACCTACGAGTTTAATGACTAACGATTGCGACGAGCCACTTCAATGAACGTTGATTTAATTTTAGAGAGAAGGGAGCGTCGCGTCGCAAGAGCTTGATGTAATGCTCAACTAAATAACGCGGACAACTGCACCCCTTCCACCCCCACTGTACCCCGCAGCCCCCCACACCTCCCAGATTAATCTTCCACATACCTCAATGTCATCTACTGTTGCAAATGACGCAAAAAATAACGATAAGCACGACAGTAATATGAAATTCTTTGTACCTACTATGAAAAATGCTGTCATGTTGGAAATTACAAGCTTCGTAGAACCGTACAAGCGAGAAATTAATACGAAATTCATGTGAAATATGTATGAATGCTGCAATTTTCAATTCTTTAATTCATTGTAGGTACGAAAAAACCTTATTTTAACTTGTTACTTTAAAATTCTAGAAATCTTAATGTTTTTTCTGAAGTGTACAAGTAACTCCATATAAAACTTTTTTCTCATTTTAAGCTCAGTCAACAGGCTGAGCTTCAAATTAGACTGGAATGGCATATTTTCATTTATTTTCTTAAATAATTTATAACTATTTTTTTATGATTACTTTGCACTTCAGTTTGATATTTTATACGGTATAATATGATACAATATTATGAGCATGGGGTCATTTGTTGCCTCCAAAAAATGAGCCCGTACTAACTATTGACACATAATGACTATTGACACATTCAATAGTCATTATGTGACAATACACAAACTATTGACGCATAATATATGTGTATTAAATTTCACCAGAATTGGTCCAGTAGATTTGGAGAAATCCGCAGTGACAGAAGAATCGATACACACCAGTGATCCTATATGGATACGTTTTTTCATTAGGACATTCGAAATCCCAACAAGAAACATGATCTACCTTTCCACTTTATCTACAAGGTTCCGATAAAACCAATGTGCCTATTTATCTTGTTCCGCGAATTAAACCGGGCCAATCTACCTCGTCTCCACATTCGCACCGATTTGAATCAACGCCAGACCCAATATCCAGCGGAGCGACAAATCAGCACTTCGATATTGCCTCCATTTGGGCACCACCTCAATATATGAAAATCAGATTTTTCATTGCGCACGCCAAACGGCACGCGGTTCTCTCTAGCCGGAAATATTTAATATTTACAAAACTCTGTCGGCTTTGCGTCGCGAAACTCGCAGAGTAAACCAATTAAAGGAACGATTCTAACTTATTAATAGGCCATTAATATCGACTTATCGACGTCGCTTTAATATAATTTATTTTCAATTATACGTTGCATATTTTATTTTATTTCTTGCTATGTTAGCTTATGCAAGCTAACAAAGACTAATAGTCAGTAGAGTGCGTCAAATACAGCTGGTATTGTTGGAAGTTCAGCGAGCGGCGCCGACTAACGACAATGCGTTTTAAAGTTCATTGAGAATTGTGCTTAACAAGGAGCTAAAATTTCGTTGCTCTAAATTTATGTTCCTCGCTTGAAACTGGAGACACTTTTGGAACAATAAATACGAGTGATATTAAAATTTTAATAGAAACTTGAAAACCTTTCTCTGAAATAACGTTCATATTGTAGAATCTAGCTAAGCTAACATTGTAAAGAGGTAGAATGGTTTGTTTATCTGTTAAAGCAGTCCAGCATTATGAACGTAGAAATTGATTATTTGGATCAACAAACAAACTAAACCTAATACGCTCGAATGGTATGATTGGACATTGTATCCCACAAGGCAGTGTTGTCGGATGTTTACTGTGCCTGATTTACATTAACGACCTTCGTACAATTATGACGGATTCGTGCATACTGTTTGCCGATGATATTTCTTTAATTACTTCTATGTTGACTCTCAGCCCTTACATACTCGTTAATACGGTTCAATCTTAACAATATAATGCTAGACATAAAATTGGGTGAACGACCACAATTTAGCAATAAACTTTTCAAACTTAACGCAACTTAGGCCTAGCCGAAAAAAAATCGTTATCGATTCAATTTAGGTTTGACGTTACAAAAGAAGAAGAAATGCGGTCCAGAACTTTCATCATTATCAATAGATACCTAGTGACGAAAAATGTGGACCGTATTCCAGGAAACTAGAATTTCCACTCAAACACCAATTTACATTTTAGAAAACTGTAAATTTGCACGCTACTTTTACATTCAATTGAGGTTTAAATAACAGTACGAGTACCGAACGAAGAAAATAAAACGCTATTAATCGATAAAAAAAAGCTAAATACCTAATTTATGATTTTTAACCATAACTTTACAACGTGAAACCTTTTGACTTCAAAGACATTTATACTATACTTACACATTTATTTTATTTATGTTGACACGACCATTTAATTTTAATTGATTTGACATCATCGTGATTATTTGTTTTGAAATTACCGTTATATTTTATAACTTCATTTGACATTGACATTGTATTTATAATAAACTAAATTTTATTTTCAATTTGATTGACGTAACAATTTTTTCCGACTTATATTTCCAATTTGACTTTTGTTCCATTTTATCTTATTTGAAATGTAATGAACTCTGAAAAGCCACTATTACACTAAATTGCGGGTCTGTGTGAGCTGTAAAACTATAGTTAAGATATTGTTGAACACATGTGGTCGTAATAACGATTTAAATTGAATGATTAAAAGGTATTTTTTTAAGATTTCATTCGATTTCAATCCGTTGACTAATAGATACCTACCTATTCTGTTACTCTTTCACGCGAAAACTAATAAACGGTTTTTGATGAAATTAACAGTACCTAAAAAGTAGCACATAAGCAAGTATCGACTCCCCGATTATTAAAAGTTTTGTTAGAAGGACAATCGCTAAATTTTAATTTGGTGATGTCCTTTTCGCAATACTATTAACTTGTTTTTCTTTATTGTATTTGAACTACTAACACTAGTATTAAGTTTTATTACTGTTTAATAACACGCTGGATCCTTGTTGTCCGAAAATAAAGAATATTACTATTATTAAGCCACAATTTATACAGGCAGGATTTTCTAATTTCACGCGGGCGGAGCTGCGAACAGTGCCTAGTCATCTACAAACCAATTAAGATTATTTTAACAGCATCCGTATCTATAATTTGGAAGCTCCACAGTACACAGTGCGTAGGTCTGCTCCCTCATATTTCAGATAGTAATTATTGCTCAGCTTGTACACAAATTTGTTCAAAGCAAACATTGCCAGCGACAACACACGTTTGCTTAAAATTAATATATTATAATTTAGGCAATGTACATTAGATTACAAAACTCATTAGACAGCTATGTTATTTTTTTTTTTCTAAATTTATGATCTGATAAATCGCTAGCTTATACGCAACTGTTATTTATTGACTAAGCTACCAGCGTTCTGAGCACTTTTCTCATTGACAGCAGCGGTTCGGTTGTTTTTTTTTTGTAGCATTAAATTATAAATAGCACGGTTTTTTTTATAAATGACATTCATTACTGACTATTAAATTAATATTAGATCAAGTCTTCAAAGAAAATAATATTTTGTTTAAAAATAACAACGAAACAGATACGTTCGGCATACTTATGTATATTTTATACCACACGTATGTTGGTACCTATTTAAAAGTATTTTTTAATTGTACGCAACGCAAGCTTACAAAATAGATGCTTAGTTAGGTATACATATGCACCTAAACAAGCTTACACAACTCGCCCGGGTACAAAAAACCTATAGATACATTAATTCCATCGTAAACACGCCAGTCAGTAGTCTATGAATTTTCGGACACCGGAAGGCATGTCCACTACGTACATAGGTACTTATATAAATATTCTGTAATCAATTTTCACTCGCCTTTCCTCCGTTACCCTTTCCGATTTAAAATACATTTCTCAACTTCCAAAAATATGTGAGTAAATTCAGTTTAAAAATGAATTCCCAGAAAAAATATTGCAGAGGCGTTTCACATATAAGAGGTGGTGGATTTTAACGAAATATTTCCATTTTCCGTTCACTTTTGTCGCCGCGTATACCGTTTCGATTCGATTCCATTGGACTCTCATCATTTCAAAGGCTCGAATATCGAAACTGTCGTAAGCGGCTTAAAGTGGCTTCCAATCTAGAATGAAGTGCCTTTATGTGTGTCAAATACAATAGTAAAATGTACTCATTGTTAGTGTGTGTGTGTGTGGCTCTTCAATAACTTTATGATACATGTACAGTCGCGGTACGAAAAGTTTCAGGAATTTTCTAATACATTTACTACGTTGCGGGCACATGCCACCTTCAAAGTGTTGAAAGTGTAAGGCAGGTTGAATATAACGTTTCTATCTAGACTTCCACGGCATAACAATAATAATTTAAATTGTTAACAAACTAATATATGTATATTTAAGTAATATCCTATTGAAGTAATATCCTAATTCATCACAACATTATTCAAATGCAAGATAATTTTCGATTTTCCATAAAGTAAGAAATCGAAATTCTACGTAATCTGAGTAAATAAAACTTCTGATCTGTCCATTATAATCTTCTTCGCTTCGGGGAAAAATGGTAATATGTTGATCCAGGAATCCAAGCTGAGTGTTAAAATGCTTACCTGAGGAAGTAAAATAAGTTTAATTTTTCATTACCATTTTGATTTTATTTTTAGTAAATTATGATCAACTCAAGAAAGTATTTCTTTGTGATAAAGCTTTTTTTTATCTTTCACATTTTAGTGGTGATTCCCCACAGCCAAACTGACTTTATTCCAGCATTTAGTGGTTGCGCTATTTAAGTTCGCACCAACTCATAATTAAATACCTACTTTGCCTTGGAATTGACATAAACCTAATAATATCACACTTTTCTAGATTTTAAGTTGAGTGGGTCACATAGTTTTGCTTCGAAGTTCAACTTCCAAAGCAAATTCCATATAAACACATCAAAAGTATCTAGGGATCAACATATATTTTTGCAATAACTTTTCTCCTGATTGATATTAATTAAAATTTTCTTTAAGGATTCATCAAATAAAGTGTTTTCGTTTGTCACAGTAACGATAAACCAAGTCACCTTTGCATTAATAAAGAAATTTGCCATTTTCCTAATAAAGGGATTTTTGACATTTGAACCACTAACATTAAAGTTCGAAAAAAAGACTGAAATAACAGTTTTCTTTAAAATTTTATTGGGTAACTTAAACAATTAATAATCCGTGTTTCTACCGCGAACACTAACAACACAAGAACATCGGTTTGGCATACTCAAAATGAGTTCATCCAAATCACGCTGTGGAATGGCCGCCCATGTTCGTTGCAACAACAAAAAAAGGTCTTCTTGCGACTGGATACGCTCCATATTCGGCAGAGCTCTTCTCTGTAGCATATCCCATGCATGCTCAATCGGGTTCAAGTCTGGCGACTGAGCAGGCCAGGGCAGGACATTGATGTTAGCTGCGGCGAGAGTCTGTCTTACAACTCTTGCGGTGTGCGGTCGTGCATTATCATGCATTAACTGAAATAAGGGACCGATTTGCACTTGTAGAGGAACGATGACGTCTGATACAATCGTCTCAGCATAAATTTGAGCGTTGAGGTTGCCTCTGATCCAAATCAACTCAGTTCTTCCGCCGATCCAAATACCCGCCCATACTATGATGGTTCCACCACTATAAGGATGGACTTCCTGGCAGGATTTTAATCGCTGTTGGCGTCCAGGGGTTCTCCAGTGTCGTATACGTCTTGTATCCGGTCTCATACCAAAACGAGACTCATCAGAAAAGCACACGAAACGCCATTGTTCTTCTGCCCAATTTCTGTGTTCAAGAGCCCATTGATATCGAATCCTACGATTGTGCATTGCTATAGGTGGTACCCGTAGCGGTCTTCGGGAATGAAGGTTCACTTCATGCAAGCGGTTTCTGACTGTTTGGTCGCTAATTAAGTTCCCTGAAGAGTGATGAAGCCTCACGGCTAACATCATGGCGGTTATTGTTGGAGCTCTTCGAGTTAAGATTTGAATGTATCGGTCTTGTCTCCGTGTGGTGCAGCGATACCGTCCTCCATGGCGCTCAGCCAAGGTAAGCGAAGAGCTCTGCCGAATATGGAGGGTATCCAGTCGCAAGAAGACCTTTTTTTGTTGTTGCAACGAACATGGGCGGCCATTCCACAGCGTGATTTGGATGAACTCATTTTGAGTATGCCAAACCGATGTTCTTGTGTTGTTAGTGTTCGCGGTAGAAACACGGATTATTAATTGTTTAAGTTACCCAATAAAATTTTAAAGAAAACTGTTATTTCAGTCTTTTTTTCGAACTTTAATGTTAGTGGTTCAAATGTCAAAAATCCCTTTATTAGGAAAATGGCAAATTTCTTTATTAATGCAAAGGTGACTTGGTTTATCGTTACTGTGACAAACGAAAACACTTTATTTGATGAATCCTTAAAGAAAATTTTAATTAATATCAATCAGGAGAAAAGTTATTGCAAAAATATATGTTGATCCCTAGATACTTTTGATGTGTTTATTTAACTAAACACAACACAAACAAAAAAAAACACATCAAGACCGGATCGTGAACAATAAAGCTATGCCGGAATAAATAACCTGTTAATTGCGTGAACTGTATTTTCTGTATGCTGGTGGTGAACAGGTCGTGGATTTGGGGAATAAAAGATATAACTAGGTAGGTATCACTATTTAACTATTACGTTAAGTGATTATTACAACGATTATGCACGGCACACGCGAGATCAGGTTTATACGGAAGAAGTTTTAGAGCGGAATTGGGACCATTTAGTGTTGTCACAATACAATAATAAAACCTACTGTAAATACGGTCATGTTGGTATAATGTTGCCAACATAACCACAAAACCATATTTGCGTACCCCTTTACAGCGTTCCGGCGACGTGATGTGCATATATTAAACTGGTGTAAACAATAAACAGACATACGATTTCAGCTGTCCCTGCCGGCTGGTCAATTAGAAGCACATAATGAGCCGAAAAAATATATCGGAAAAGTTAAATGCACCAAACCGTAAAACCAGCTGGAGAATGATGAAACAAAGGCAGATAGGTCAGCAGCTAAGCTAAAATAAAAACGCTTTTTTATTAGTTTTGTACTGCTTTACGCTCGGCTGGATTGCAGCTGAGCAGTTGTTGAGTAATTGGCCTCTGCTTTAGTTTGCGGTATCGATACCCGTATGGGAAATATTTGTACAAGCAATTTCTTCATTTGAAATTTATAGTTTTTCTGATATTAAAACTTTTTGAGTTCTTCTCTGTTCTAATTTCTAATTTTGAATAAGAGATTTGAACATCAATAATAAATTGCCCTCCCTTTCCGCCCCACGAATTTTAAGTAAGGTTCTATACATAATAGGAAACATACGAGTAGTTTCTTCCATGTCAGTATGTTCGTCCGCGTAGTTTTTCTAAGTTGCGCTCTGGATTGACCATAAATAATTAGAGAAGAAGCCACCCAGTACATCTGCGCCTCGCTGCCATCTGTTACCACTACGTAGTTACCTTCGTCTCTGCCCTATAAGAGGAACTGTGCGAGTTGCCCCTCTTCATGCCTTGTAGAAAGCTGAACGCGTCTCCCGGACCTGCCTAAAGCCACCCAGTACATCTGCGCCTCGCTGCCATCTGTTACCACTACGTAGTTACCTTCGTCTCTGCCCTATAAGAGGAACTGTGCGAGTTGCCCCTCTTCATGCCTTGTAGAAAGCTGAACGCGTCTCCCGGACCTGCCTAAAGCCACCCAGTACATCTGCGCGTCGCTGCCACCTGTTACCACTACGTAGTTACCTTCGTCTCTGCCCTATAAGAGGAACTGTGCGAGTTGCCCCTCTTCATGCCTTTTAGAATGCTGAACGCGTCTCCCGGACCTGCCTAAAGCCACCCAGTACATCTACGCCTCGCTGCCGCCTATTACCACTTCGTAGTTACGTTACCTTTGTCTCTGCCCTATAAGAGAAGCAGTGCGAGATGCCTCTCTTCATGCCTTTCAGGATGCTGAACATGTCTCCCGAATCTGCCTGAAGCCACCCAGTACATCTGCACCTCGCTGTCGCCTATTACCACTTCGTAGTTACCTTTGTCTCTGCCCTATAAGAGAAGCAGTGCGAGATGCCTCTCTTCATGCCTTGCAGGATGCTGAACATGTCTCCCGAACCTGCCTAAAGCCACCCAGTACATCTACACCTCGCTGTCACCTGTTACCACTTCGTAGTTACCTTCGTCTCTGCCCTATAAGAGAAGCAGTACGAGATGCCTCTGTACTTGCCTTGCAGGATGCTGAACACGTCTCCCGGACCTGCCTGAAGCCACCCAGTACGTCCACACCTCGCGGTCGGCTATTACCATTACGCAGTTACTCGTACCTTTGTCTCAGCCCTATAAGAGAAGCAGTGCGAGATGCCCATGTTCATGCCTTGCAGGATGCTGAACATGTCTCCCGGACCTGCCTAAAGCCACCCAGTACATCCACACCTCTCGGTCGGCTATTGCCATTGCACATTTACCTTTGTCTCCGCCCTATAAGAGAAGCAGTGCGAGATGCCCCTGTTCATGCCCTGCAGGATGCCGAACACGTCTCCTGGTCCAAGCAGCTCATGCGTGATCTCCGTTAGGTCTGCGCGCACGGATACTACCGACACGTTGCCTGACGCCACCCAGTACATCCTCGCCTCGCTGTCGCCTGCTACCACTACGTAGTTTCCTGTAACATGAAAATTAACCAAAAAAAAATGTTTTCACCTGTGACTACATGCATGGGCATTTATAAAACGTCAAATGGTAGTACACGGTTCGGATTGGTTGTTTATTATAGAGTAAAATCAGCAAGAAACTTAAAATTCAGTGCTACAGTCAGTACTGAGCGGATCATGTTAACTGGCCTCTTTTGTCTAAGAAGTTGATTGCACCTTTATTAAGATAAGCAATAAAGCTCGAGATACACGAGGCTAAGTTTTCAAAACAAACAGTTACACAAAAGTTTCTTAATTAATAATATATAATATGAATAATGTAAGTGTAATTCACATCGTTATCCGCATGTTACCTTATACATATAAATACGTATACCAGAACTAACTAGGCATGCGAGTTGATTTACATCAGTTGCATTTATTTGCATGTTTAAACAGTTAAGACTTGGATTCAGTTCCTTAATTTTTAGGATTAAATTGTTTGAAATGTATTATACGGCAGTTTAAAAAATTCTACATATGTCTGGAAAATTTGTGTTTTAATTATTTGTCATGCGACGTAGCGTATGCGGTGAGCGAACGCCAGCGTTGCTACGGCAGGATGGAATGGCGGATAGTGGCCGTGCGCGTACCTCGCATCTTATAACAGTTCTAGGTACAACATAACTTATTTACCAGATCTGAGCAGTCATATCTACATATGTCATAAAGAAACATCATTTCCAGAAACAGGCGTCTAGACTTCAAATCAATCAATTTAACAGCCCTACAGGAGTCATTAGGGGTCTAAAAATAGCGACAACGGTAGCGCACCGCTTTGATAAATTTGCATTGTACATTTTCCAGGCTTTGTACGTATCTTTTATATAACGGATTCCATATTAGTACGGCATATTCAAGTTGTGATCTATTAAGTGACTTATAAAGATGTATATAAAACATAAAATTATAATAGCCTTTATTCTCTTCTACAATATTTTTGCATAAATACAAAATTATAGGTTTTGACAGTAAATTACACTTTATTAATAGTAGTTCGCGGCGTGGGCCTCTCCTTAACCCTTCCATATACATACCTCTTTCACGCGCCAATCCCATCTAATGCGAGCCACATCTCTGTTTATGAGTAAAGATGTCTCTCCATCTTTTAATTGGTCTCCCTTTTTTCCTTTTCAAGTCTCTTTGTAACCATTCTTTATTTTTTTTTTTTATATCTTGCGACAACTCACACACGGCTATCTGATGCCAAGCTAAGCAGAGCTTGTGTTATGGTAACCAGACAACTGATATACATACTTATACATATTATAGATAAATAACACCCAGACACAGAACAAACAATGATGCTCATCACACAAAGTTTGTCCTGGTGGGAATCGAACCCACGACCTTCGGCTTAGCAGTCAGGGCCGCTAACCACTAGACCAACAGGCCCGTCATTCTGTTAAATGTTTTGTCCATCTGTTGTTACACATTCTGCATATGTGTCCTACCTATTGCCATTTCAGTGATCTCGTTCTTATTCTTACATTTATTAATAAATAGAGTTGGTACTTCTAAAATTCAACGCGAAATTATCGAATGACTTTAACAAAGTTCCACATTCACTCTCCTCTGTGACTAGTGACGCCATAGGGAATTTTAGATTGGAAACAGATAGATGTTAGTTTTGATTTTCAAACGTAAAACTTTGTCAAAGTGAGTTTGAATACGTTGCCCATAGTGCAATTCGTTTTGAAAACTTTCAGCTTTTCGGGTAGATCCTATAACAACTTTTATTTAATCAGGAACCAAGTCTAGTTAATCTAAAAATAAATGAGGAAATCTTTTCAAAGCGTTCACTGAGATCCATGATCCATTTTTAAAATCCTTGCTGTTTATTTTCTTTTATTGTATTTTTATACGTTGTAAGTACTTGCCGGAGGTATTTGCAGCAAGATCTGGTGAGATAAATAATATCCCATCCATCTATCATATCACAAATATTTTTATCAATCCCTATAACAGTTTTGCTGGTTTTCTCATGATTGTTGTCACACCTACGGGATTCTAACATAAATAATTCAAAGCCATGAAACGTTGCGACACTTTTACCATGCAAAAATATATAATTATGAAGGGTTCACTGCCACAACGATAAATGTCCTTGTTACTTCGTTTTGAGATAATTGCGTTTCAATTGTATTAATGGGAACAGGAAAGTCGTGTTTAAAGGTATGAACGTAATACATTATTTGTTATAGCACATTTTTATTATTGGTGTTATATTGTTCCTTTACTCAAGTTTTATTTAAGAACTAAGTAACAAATATACCTATTTAGAGTTATTTTTAAAACTCAGGAGTTTGTTAAGCGAGGTGACCACTGTCTAAAATATCGGGATTTTAAGTAATATTGCTAAGTTTGTTAACGAGAATACCAACTACAGAAATCCAGTGGCTGAATGACATGCTTACTTAGGTTTTTTACAAAAATAGACTTTCATCATTATTGCAGTGGACCCTTTATTTGATAACTAAATTGTATTCAGTTCAATAACACGTTGTACACTAGTTAGATACTAATACTATACATAAGAGCTTTAAGTGCAAGGTTTGCTCAAAATCCCTCGTATCCTACACTAGGATATCCTAGTGGGGTCCAGTTTCTTCCTAAATTATGCAAACATATTTTTTTTTACAATAAAACTTATGACTATAAAAACAAGCAAGTGAGAAAAAAAGCTCAAGTAAGTAAGATTTTATGTTTAAACTAGCTTCTGCCAGCGACTTCGTCCGCGTGGAATAGTTACTTTACCCCCGATTTTGAAACTCTCAGCCCGATCGGTTTAAAATTAACAAAAGATAGACATGCTGTTTCGGGATGTTCTTTAGATAATTTTATGTAGAATATTTCCGTAATACATGATTTCTATGTAACTTTAACCATTAAGGCTACACACGCGACGGAAGCTTAAAAAATGGAGTAACTTCTTCCGTTTTCCCAACATTTTCCTTCACTGCTCTGCTCCTATTGATTGTAGCGTGATGAAAAGTATACTATAACCTGCCCAGGACTATGAAGAATAATTGCACCAAGTTTCGTTAAAATCGGTCGAGTAGTTTTTGTTTCTATAAAGAACATACAGACAGACAGACAAAAATTTTACTGATTGCATTTTTGGCACCAGTATCGATCACTAATCACCCCCTGATAGTTATTTTGAAAATATATTCCTTGTACAGAATTGACCTCTCTACAGATTTATTATAAGTATAGATAAAATTTAATCATTACAAATGGGCCCCTACTTAATTCGCAATAATTGCTTCTGAGAGTTAATGATATGTAGGCGTGAATGTAGAATGTATGGGTGGGCATAAATGTATGACTGTAGGGAAACTGCAAACTCCGCAGGATTGTAATATATCTTTTTTTCATTATAATTTCTAGAAGTATTACGTAAAAATCGTTTTATATAAAATAAATCCCATCCAAATTCAATAATTTTCAATAACCGTGTCTTATTAAGAAAAAATATTTTACAATATTACGCGTCATTTTACAATCTTACGGCGTTTGTAATTTTACGGTGACGTATAAAAACTAAGAATAAACGTACCGGGAAAGAAGATTGTATAGTCCAAAGCAACGGTAAGCTGTCTTAGGAAAGCCTCTCCGGTTTCAGCAAAGATGTAGCAGTTCCTCAAGTGATGGCCAAACATGGCAGACATCAGGTCGCAGCGCCTCACGTACGGCGTTTGAGATAGCAGGACGGGTAACTATAATAATAATAATATAATAATAATAATAATAATTTATTTAAATAAAAACGTTTACAAAAAAAGTGTACATTTAGCCAAAAGTAATAAAATTTCCCATACAATAATATTGCCTAAAACTAAGTTAAAACTAACATATTATAATTAAAGATCCAAGTAATGATGTTTTGGAATTGCAATGTTAGGTTAGACCCGCCCGATCTAGGTTTATTTAAACCTGTGTTTCAGGCCATCACTTCTGACAACTGAGATGAAGTGGGAAAATGTATTATATATAATAGATATACTCGTTATTGTACACCGTAACAAATAATAATAGGAGCTTAAAAATAATAGGGCGGGATAATAGTCTTAGTAGAGTTTGAAAAGAAGGAAAAATAATACTTTGGTAGTAGGTTGTCCTTGGTGTAATACGCAACAAATAAAGTAAATGTCCAGGTACAAGTTTTATTTTGATAAGAATTTACTTAATGTTGTGATCTCTGTGACTCTTTTATTATTTCCTTCCTTTACACAAGTATGAGTGTCTATACATTGTAAACGCACCCACGATCTTAGTGGAGCATCGTTTTTATAAAATACAAAAAAAGAAAACAAGGGAAATTACGGTAACTTTATACAGATTTCTACCTGACGTCCACGCTCCGTTACCCAAAGTTGTTGGATGTACTTCCAAAACTTCATCAATTGGTAATCTGTAACAATTTAGGATGGTAAGATTACCTTGCTGCCGAATACAGCAATACATAGACAAGCTGGAAACCTACATAGGATCTCCAAACAAATGGAAACTAAAACAAACCAACATGAAAATACATATGTCCTCGCATAACGAATTCTAGTAACGTGACATACTCTTAAATTCCTTGAAAAATGAGTTAGCTATAAGCTTTTTGGAAAGCTGTTAAATAAATACTATTTATAACAATAAAAATGAACACAGCACTTCTGCAAAAATATTTATTATATGAAAAAAAATCCTCATCTAAATAGTGATTATTATGTATGTTGTAAAACAGACGTGTAGGGTACTATATACTTATTTTAGAAATTGGAATTACATTATTTATAACACAAAAGTAATAAATTTAATCAACTGAACAGAATCAAAGGGAATGAGTAGGTAGAGTGCGCGCCGGATACGGGAATGAGCCCCCGCTACGCATTGGTTTATACAGGCTCGAACATATGCTCCGGGCTGGCTGGCGGGGGTGTGATTCAAACTTTATGGCCAGTGATGCTTTTCACCATCATTCAGTTTGATTATAATTCTTTCATTGGTACTCAGCTGCATCCTATTGGAATGGAAGCCCACCAACATCCATTTTCCTAAGGATGTTGTATGTGTGATGATGATGAGGTGGGCTCAGGCAAATCGATTTCTATTAACTTACTCGACAATCCCTGGTTCTTCAACATATCAATGAGTTCCGTTGTCACTTTCTCATAAGCCGTCAGCGCATACTTGGAGGAGTAAGCGAGCTGAATGGAGGCGGCGACTACGATGGCTGCTAACATCTTGCCACATACAAGGACCACGGCTAAGATGGTCATAGGTAAGGGCTCGTCGATAAAGAACTCGTCACTACCAGAAGTGGTCAGTTGTGCCGCCACCACGTAAAATGACGTCACGTAGTCCCAACGCTTCTGTGGTGTTTCTCTGCAGAAAAGACGTTAGATTCAAAAGTACCAATAGGGATTTTGCCTGAGTAAAAAATATATAATTATGTTTAGTCCGTCAGTTAGATTATAGAAAAATATTTGACACGTATTTTTCCTTTATCAAATCTATAAAAACTGACGAAGATAAAAAGCATCAAAGATCAGAAGTGGGAGCGTGTGACGTCACGGCCCGGTAGAAATTGTAGCGAGTAGTGACGTCACACGAGTTTTCAACGCACTGTATCGTCTTCATTTTTTGTTTATGTGAAAAAAGAAAAAATACATCTCCAATATTTTTTGGAAATCTATCTGACTAATCAGATTTTTTTAGTTAACTACCCTATTAATGAGTTTCTGTCAATTCAAAATAACTTGCACAAACTTGAGTAAGTAATCTTTTAACTCCGAATTAGTTGCTAACCTGGGACCATTACGTATGAAATTAACCTTGTCTTAGCAACTAATTCCGAGTTAAAAGATAACAGTGGTTTGCGCTGGCCCTTAGATGTTTTTTCAATTAGGTATGATTCAAGAAGATAAGATAAAGATGTCTGATCCTATGGTCTAACGGTCTGTGCCGGAATCGACGATTGCAGACGACAACAGAAACGCTATTTAGATATCAACCAATGTGATTGGCCAAATGACACGATGTTACGTCTGTGTCAGTATAATAATATGCAAGCAGCTTCACCAGTAATTTATTTCGAAAACTGCAAGACGCTTTTAAGCAAAGTTGAAATGATTAAACAGAAAAGTAAACCCGAAACGCGGACTTAGCTATAAAGAATGCTAAAGATACCATGCCAGCATATCGGTTGGTATATCTATGTCATTTATTTTTGAAGGATGGAAAATCATTAAATGACTTCTTCAACTCTGGGCGATGCGGAAGAAGGTGTCAGACACTTATGACTAAAATCCATCCATGTTCCTCCTAATGGCCTTTGCACGTCAAGGCCGCAGTGACTCCTTTAAAAAAAAAATCCGCACCCCTTGCTGATCTTTCTTTCTTTCTTTCTTTCTTTCTTTCTTTCTTTCTTTCTTTCTTTCTTTCTTTCTTTCTTTCTTCCTTTCTTTTTTTCTTTCTTTCTTTTTTCTTTTTTTCTTTCTTTCTTTCTGTCTTTCTTTCTTTTTAGTTTTAAATAAATGATGATACTTACTCGTCAATAAGATGTATCTTGAGAGTTCGTGTGACGCTAATGGGGGACGTGCCAATCATTGCCACCAGCCAGACGCACGAGAACGTGTGGATTATGACCACCACTACTATGATAGTCATCGCCGCCTGCGCAAGTATTCATTTGTGATTATAATATACCAGCCCACAGCTGCATCCAAATCGATTCACCGATTTGAATGAACGATGCCAATGTTACAACCAAACTCGTATCGCATTAATTTTATATGAGTTTGGATTACAAAACAAGTAACGTTATGTAAGTATATTTTGTGAAGAACCTTTAGCGATGTTCAACTCAAGTAAATCTTTTCACAAATTAATAATCCACAACCGTGCTTCTATCCATTAGTGAAAATAACCACATACATCAATCTTAGCTACTTATCCTGAAACTTAAGTAAGAAATTATATTACCAATTTCTTACTTAAGTTTTGTTATTTTTGATGAATATAAATAAGAATTATACCTGTAGAGTGGTCAGATTGTTTGTTAGCTCTTTAGAAGTACTCCGATAGAATTCAACCAAATATTTCAGCCTCAATAGCTTGACTGAACGTAAGTAGTGTATAGCCCGTATGGGACTCCTAAAAACAACATAAGTGAATAAGTTGCTGCACTAATAGTACGACTCATAGTCAAAGTAGTCAATAAACTGGATAGTCACTTCAAGGTCGTTATCTCATAGCTTTCTATTTGAATATTGAACCTTATGTACGTTTACGACCAACGCATGGGCACGTGGTATGCGTTTGAAGTTAAAAAAAACTGTTTAATTGAGTGTAAGACTGTATAGACCTTCCACGGTCACCAACACCTATAAATGAAGTAGATAATATGCAAATAGCTCATCATTCTACAAGAAGCGATAGGGGAATAATACTTTAACATCGCTTTGAATTACGCAAAAATAATTTTAATAAGACACAAAATAAGCTTACGGAAAACAAAAGCCGACGAATTCCAGGGGAAAATTAACCAGTATATCAGTCCAGACCCAGAGCTTGTGCTTGAAATATCTGCGGCGACATTTAGGACCGTCCAATATGAGCTCACCGTGCTTGCTTACGTACCCCTAAAAACGTTGGATTTATTAGATCTGTGCATTATTTATTCGCAGTAATCTGGGTTATATTTATATGAAGGTACATAATATACATATATATTTCTGATTGGTTGGTAACGTGTGTGAGTGATGAGACAGTTTAACTCCTCTAAATTATCACCATTTTTTTATTTTTTCAGCCAGAGTTTAATCATCGATAAAAGACAACAAAAAACACATGATTTCGTCTAGTTTTCATATTTTGCGGTTTTCATCGATACCTAATGGGTGGTAATAAAATAATCTTCCCATACACTTTTGGCTATTAATAAGCTGATCAATGATCAAGTAGAACCAACATAGCCAATGTGCGCAGTTGTTAGATCTTACAGTTAAAATACGAACTCGCGTCCTTACTTAGACGCCTCTGTCACAGCAAAAGGGAAAATTGCAGGCTTAATAAGCTCAATCTTCAGTTAGCTGCTTTTTTAGCCCACAGAGCCAAAGTAATAACGAAATTTCCTTGTCAAATACATAAATTCGTAACATTTACCTGATGCATAGTAAGATAAATCTTGCTAAAGAAGAAGATATCCAACAGGGCGTGTATCCAGAACAGCAAATAGCAATCGTTCAGAGTCACCAGGTCGTACAGACCTATCACGTAATGTATGGTGACCATCGCACATGTGAGGTAGCCGTAACTCTGCGAATGAAATAAACTTTTTAAACTGATTCTGATGTGTAAGCTGGGTTTCTAAACGAAATCACTCTTTTCGTAGCTTCAAGTGGCTGTTTTAGTTGCGACGCTGAAAAGTATTTTATTACAGGAAGTGCTTTCCAGATATAAATTAAATGTTCTGAGTCTTTTTTAGCCGACCATTTCGAGTCACGCACAGTTTAGAGTTCTGTCACTATTGCCGACTTACAATGGTGCTAATTTTCAATGGAATTGGCACGAAAATTTTCTTCTCCAAATACATTTTATAAGTTGGTCAAATATTACTCTTTAACTTGCAATGCATACTTAGCTGTGATATTTTTACTTTTAAAATAGTTATAAATGCTACTACCGTGCATGCATGTTTTCACGTCTCTAAAAACACTTGATTCTACAAAAAAATAATTTAATGCTTAAATATTTCGCAAACGGATCCTTGGACGGAAATATGGTTAATATGAACCCATAGCAAATTCCAATTTCTAGTAAATAATCGAACCCGCGACATGTAGCGCAGTAGTCAATCACTCAACCACTGCACCCTAATGTGGACGCGAGTTTAAAACAAAATATCTGTATATTAATACGTGAAGCATAATTACGCGGACAGAGGAGACATTTGGCATAGTTTATATGAGAAGAGTTCAAAACTATTTGTTTTAATAATATGGCATAAAAAATATGTATGATTTAAAAAAAAAAAGGTCGTATTTCGATGACTGGGCGACCAAAAATAACAATTGAATATTTAACAACCCGCCGTTCGCGACTTAATGGAATTAGTACGGAAAATACTAATAATAAATACATTATAAATAATAGCCAGTATTATTCTGACGTATTAGCTATATCACTATTAAGTTTCATCAAACTTCGCTAAGTAGTTTTTGCATAGAAGAGCGACAAACATCCAACCATCCTTACATCAAGTCTTACAACCGTTCGCCTTTATGTCAGTAGAAGGTATGTTGGGAAACAGCCCGCTAGATGGATTAGTAATAGAGCAATATAAAAGTAAAAAAAAAAGATGTTATTAGAATTAAAATAGCCTCAAAGCAAAAGCCAATCGGTTAAAAGACAGACGTTAAGGCACTTACTTCGTAAACACCGCAAAACAAAATATCCGTTGGCAACAAGCTTTAGCAAAAAAAAGCGTAAAATGTTTGACTACTCCACACATTATTCCAAGAAAGTCGAGGTAATACTACCTGTTACGCTAGGCGCGACGCGAAGTGATTATAGGCAAAAGGAAATGTTATCTGAATCGTATACAAAGCTGTAAGTGTTTTAGAGTATGTATTGCGGTGTATAAAGCAATAATACATAGTTTCTTGAGAGAAAAAAGTATCAACGAAGAGTAGAGAAAAGGTACTATTGGGTGAATTTCAACAAGTGATTTTTATATGTCATTTCGGTGGGATTTTTTAATTTCAATGCTATCTACATATTTTTAGTGACAAATAAAACTTTAGCCTATTTTATAACATTGTGCGTGAGTGGACATCAAATTTCATCAAAACTTACATAAATATTTAAGGATGAATTTTTAAGAGTCCACTGAAATGAAAAGTGTCTACCGAAATGATAAAATGACCACCGAAATGATAAACTGTGCACCGGAATGAAATAAATCCACCGATATGATACAGCTAAGAACAACCGTGCCGGGCAGCCAGGGTTCCGTACTTTGTTAGGTTTGATTTCCACAAATTTTAGATAAACACTGAGACAGGACAGTAGACAGTTATTTTAATATCATCATTAATATATAGATATTACAATTACTATTACATATATCATTCTTTGAGGTTACAATAACCTCAAAGAATGATATTATTGTAATATTTATTATGATATGAATGAATTGTTTCTTCACTTAAATAACCTTTGGTAATTTTTCTGGTTGTTGTTGTGTGAAAATGTTGGAAAACTTAATCGTAAATGCTGGTAACCATAAATAAATATTTTTGTTTGTTTATGAACTAATACTAATTTACTTGATATATTTTCAAAAGAGTGAACGAAGCGCGATAAGAAAGCTTAAAGTTTCTGATTAATATGATGGCTGCATTTGTAAGTTATGCCATTAATAGTAATACATAATGTGTACCCGTTGCACTAAGAGAAAAATGCTAGGTATAATTTAGTTAAATTGGTAACGAAACGAGAATAGTGTTTCTACAGGTATATAAGTAAAACTTCTAAAATTAAATCAACTCTTATATTTTATACTGGGAGCTACTACCCGATAATATCACCGTGGACTCGACAATATACTGTCATCAGCTTGACCGACTCCGTACAGAAATCAACAAAAAGCGCCGTGAACAAACAAAGATATACTTCCTTCACGACAACGCTCGGCCGCACATAGCCAAAGTCGTTCGTCAGAGCTATTGGATTTTGAATGGGAGCTACTGCCACATCCACCTTACTCTCCCGATCTAGCGCCAACGGATTTTCATTTGTTACGCTCTCTCAGTAATCATATACAGGACAAAAAGTTTGATGATAGAGCACAGTTAACAGATTTCCTCGAAAGCTTTTTTGCCTCACGGCTCCCAAGTTTTTACGCTGAGGGTATCCATGCTTTACCTAATCGCTGGAAATGGGTTGTAGATAACAACGGTGCCTACTATAAAGACAAGTAATTGTAAATTAAAAATATAATTTAAAATTGTTTTGTTTATTTGCAACGCTCATTACTTTCCTACCAACCCAATATATACATGTAGGTACTAGCTACATAGAAATATGTGTATATTATATATCTTTAATCTTAAACACAAATATTACACAACAAATACACCCGAATAATCTAATCTACACTTACTTACATTACAAAACTATGACTTTA
The DNA here is from genome assembly GCA_905332915.2 of Hecatera dysodea. Lineage (NCBI taxonomy): Eukaryota > Metazoa > Arthropoda > Insecta > Lepidoptera > Noctuidae > Hecatera > Hecatera dysodea. The sequence goes on from HG995295.1 coordinate 8,182,999, forward strand.
TATTTGATAAAGGATCTCTAAAACTTTATGGTTTTATCATTTCGGAGATACATTTAATTCCGGTGGACTGTGACACCGAAATGAAACTATTTTTGTCCCCATGTTACTGAAATGATAAACTTACTTTTTTGGCGGAAAAACCGCAAGCTTTGGGACCGCTGCGCTCGCGCCGAGAGCTTGAGCCGGACTGATCCGAAGTGAGGAAAGGTAAGAGGGGCGTAACAACCCAATGTTGACATGGATAATCTACTAAAACTTACTGTCCTCTGAAATGATAACTTTTTTCCAGACAAAAGTTGACTGCCTGTCAAATCCATGAGAAAGAAGATAAACAAACAAAAATAGTTTTATTTGATCGAATATATTATAATTTAATGATAAGAGAATTGATTTAAATCCATATTATGAATCTATTGGCAGGGGAAGGTATTTTATGAGCGGAATTGGGTTCAGGACAGGCCACCGTGATGATAAAATAACACTTTGTAATTTTTTTTTTGGTATATTAGAGGGTAGAAATCAATGATTTTTTTTGCCAAGGTAGAGAAGTACTTACGTTGTTGAGAAAAAATATATAAAATAAAAAACCAGCACATTGCACTACCGTTCTCAGGTTTGCCGTGTATTTTTTTTGCTTGCGCAATTCACCCATAAATTGATTTATGGATAGTTAATATTAAATAAAATATTATAAAGCTGAAGAGTTTGTTTGTTTGTTTGTTGGTTTGTTTGTTTGAACGCGCTAATCTCAGGAACTACTGGTCCGATTTGAAAAAATCTTTCAGTGTTAGATAGCCCATTTATCGAGGAAGGCTTTAGGCTATATATCATCACGCTTAAGCCAATAGGAGCGGAGCAGCGATAAAGAATGTTTTAAAATCGGAGATTCCACGGGGACGAAGTCGCGGGCAGCAGCTAGTATATACTAATATTATAAAGCTGAAGAGTTTGTTTGTTTGTTTGAACGCGCTAATCTCAGGAACTACTGGTCCGATTTGAAAAAATCTTTCAGTGTTAGATAGCCCATTTATCGAAGAAGGCTATAGGCTATATATCATCACGTTAAGACCAATAGGAGCGGAGCAGTCATGAAAAATGTGACACAAACGAAGTTGTGCGGATCAGCTAGTATTAAATATTGCAAAATTGACTTGCTGCAGATTATACCTTCCAGCTGGACCACACCCTACGACCAATAACTCTTTAATTAAAGGGGATTATTGGACCATATTTGTCGTATGCAAGGTACTCTTTAGGAAGTTTTTTTCGGGATATTGATTTATTAATAGTTCATTATACTCTATTTAATTTGAGGTGGCGCGGCCAGAGAGCACTGCCTGGCGGCCGGACCACATAAATTGTTAATTAAAAATATATCTCTTGAGTACTAAATATATATATGTAGAAGCGCGTGTAGGGTCCGCGGCAGAACCGGCATCAGGAGTATTGCCCGCATCAGGCTCTGACATGGCGTAGGTGCTCGAGCAAGAAAACCACACGCACTCAAATCAATATTGTATTTTCGTTAATAATTTATCACAACACTTGCACTGTACAAAATACGTTAACGCGAAAGTAGGTGAAGAGACAGTTTCAGAGTGGTGCTGTCGCCTCGACAGTTCGTTCAAGACTGTTCGTCCCAAAAAGCGTCAAGCCCACTATGACTCTGCCCACGTGTTCTAGTCACGTGCTTCACCAACCAACGTTACATTACAAATCAGCAACTATTAATTTTAAAATCAACCGGATATCCGACACGGCCAGAACTGACTATCACACGTCCTCGTGTGGTGGTGGTATGGAACCTGTAAACAATGAAAACACAGCTTAAAGTTAACTTGACTCGGCCTACCTGACCAAGATTCAGATCACTATCAAATTATGAAAGACAATAGAATTTAAAGGTCCAATCGCATTAATTCAAAATAATTAAAACTCACATCATACAGTGCATAGTCAAATAAAGCAACAGTACACTAATTGCACACACTCTTGTAACCCGGCTGCCCCAGGCAGCAAATTCTAGTGACACTGTCACCCGGGGCTTACCAAGCCCAAACACATTATCATAAAGTCTCCATGACTTTCGGGTCACTAACCAAGTCGACCAAACATAATAGTCTCTACGAGACCCGGGCCCCCGCCACAACGCCTGCCGCGCACTGCGCCCTGAACAGCCACGAGTGACTGCAGTTACAGCTACGACTAGACGTGCAGTTCGGCCAAATAGTTACAAGTGTGCATACAGTCAAACAATGGAGCCTTCATTAGTCTCTTCATCACTCTCGGCAATAGGATCAAGCTCTAGAGGAACTCTACTTTGAGGCATTTTCCGAATACGGTCATGAGCGTACTTGTACGTTCTGTTTCCTGTCAGTGATTTTAAAATATAGCGATCGTTTTCAAGCAACTCAACAATTTTGAAAGGACCTTTAAATTTGGGTTCTAATTTTGTTTGGTTTCTCTCTTCATTTTTGATTAATACCAAATCACCAATACTGAAATTAACTACTTTGGCCTTAGTTTTGTCAAAACGGGTTTTTTCGTAAGCCGCACTCTTTTCGATACCGACCGCCGCTTGTTCTCTTGCTTCCGTTAAGTCAATTCCAGTTTCATCATCGTCATATGTAGTCATTAGCGTCAGGGGCCTAGCAACTTTTCCTATTAAAAGCTCTAATGGGCTTGATTTCGTGACACGGTTGATTGTGCAGTTGATAGCTAACTGTACATCATCCAAAGCATCTTGCCAAGATCTTTCTGACGTCTCTACCGCAGTTAACATACCCTTTAACAAACCCATCTCCCTTTCCACTTGACCATTTGCGCGACTAGAACCTGTAGCAATTAAATGCAAGGTAATGTTGTGTGTATCGCAAAACTCCTTGAATTCTTTGTTTGCAAAGGAACGCCCTTGATCGGCGATTATACGACTAGGAGAACCAAATAGAGCAACGCTGGACTTCAATGCTTTAATAGTACTGGCTGCATCGAGACGTAGAGTATGGTACAATAGCACGAACTTCGTAAAAGCGTCTATAAAAACGATGACATACTCCTTCACGTCATTTTTCCCGCTCAACTTACCCGAGTAGTCAATATGCACTGTGTGCCATGGGACGTTGACTTTTGGGATTGGATGCAACTCAGCTTGCACTCGCCCGGAAGAAGACTTAGAGACTCTACATGTGATACAGTTTTCTACAAATTTTTTGACATACTTGGACATGTGCTCGAACCAATAACTTTCATAAAGCTTCTCCAAAGTCTTTTCCCAGCCAAGGTGCATGAGAGCTTCATGAACGTGGTTTACCACCGACCAACGAAAAGCTCTGGGAACTATAGGCATGCAGCGACTGCGACGATTTCGCTGAACTCTACGATGTAACACACCCTTACGCAACTCGTAAGTTTTCGCTACCTCCGTAGGAAGTTCGCCGTTTTTGAGCTTAGCGATAATATCCTGAATTTCGGAGTCTTGGGACTGTTCAGCTAAAAGCCAATTTTCAGATAGAGTCACAAGTTCTACGCGCTTTTCCTCTGTCTTTTGGATGGCAGCTTTAAGAGTTGGAGTCGTATTGGGCTGGGGAAGATGGTTTCGTGACAAAAAGTCCACATGACTCATATGTCTACCCTGGCGATACTCTATGTCAAAATCGAAAGCCTGAAGAAATGCCCACCAGCGGTGGACTCTCGGAGTCAGATCCACTTTGTTACGTGAAGCCTTCAGGGAATTACAGTCCGTAACAACAGTGAAACGATTACCTTGCAGGTAATGTTGAAAGTGCTTCACAGCGTTCACGACAGCTAGAGTTTCCAATTCGTAAGAATGGTACTTTGACTCTGCGGTCGTGGTTCGCCTGCTGAAATACTCGACAACATGCCATTTTCCATCGAACTTTTGGAAAAGGATGCCACCATAACCCTCTGCGCTCGCGTCAGTATGAAGTTCGATTGGAAGCTCTGGGTTGTATATCATAAGCACAGGTTTACTCGTAATAATCGTAATTACACGTTTTCTGACTTCCTCGTGCTCAGCTTTCCATTCGAAGTTCTTACTATTGGTGAGAATAAACAATGGAGCCATAATTCTTGAGAAATCTGTAACGAATTTCCGAAAATAGGAAGCGAGACCTACAAATTGCCGAAGCTGGTGTACATTCTCCGGCGGCGGCAATTTCGTCAGGGCCTCTGTCTTCCTGGGATTGGGTCGTATTTTACCAGCTGTTATCTCGTAACCAAGGAATTCGACTCTACGTTTCAGAAAAGAGCATTTTGAAAATTTCAGAGAAAAGCCTGCTTTTGTGAGTGCCTCAAGTACTTCCTGCAACCGGGTCAATCCTTCTCCTTCATCACGTGACGGTACCAAAATGTCATCCATATACAACACAGCATATGAATGAGCAAGTTCACCTAATGCTTTGGACACAGCGCGCTGAAATACGCTCGGAGCGTTACGAAGACCAAACGGCATCGTTAGGTATTCGTACTGCCCGTTAGGGGTGACGAATGCAGTACGCTCGATACTATCGTCATTTACTGGAATTTGATTGAAACCACTTGCGCAATCAAGACAGGTGTAATAGTTAGCTCCTGATAATCTAGCAATCTGATCGCCTATCAATGGCAGAGGAAATCGATCAGGCACTGTGTTACGATTCAATTCACGGTAGTCTACACACATACGTTTATCTCCGTCCTTTTTATCGACCAACAAAATCGGACTGGCAAATGGGGAATTACTAGGACGTATGATGTTAGCACTCAATAACTCACTGACTTTCTCGCGGACAATCTGCTGCTCATTGAGACTAAGCCTATGTGGGCGACGTTGTACGGTACGGGCTGGATCCACTAATCGAATGTTTAATTCACCTGTTTTCACTCGAGTTAACGGTAAACCATTGATAAAAGCATGCGAATACTTGTTCAAAAGGGACGTCAATTGGTCTTTGTTTGCGTTTGAAATATCAGAATCAACATTATAAAAATCAATTGCGGGAGGTAATTCGCAACAACTTACATTTTGAATTTTCGAAATACGTAGGGTAGATTCAGTTAAATATACCGCACAACCAAGCGTCAAAATATCGCGTCCGATCATAACATCGTATTTCATACAATCGTCAGGTAGTACGTAAAATAAAATTGACAGTTTGTTATTATTCACAACAACTTCGCTAAAAATTTGTTCAGTGCTAAAAACATTCGAATTATCACCAATACCTACTATTTGGACTCTTAAAAGTGTACGTTTGCCCGAGAATTTAGAAGCTATACTTTGTTTAACAAGAGAACATTCGGCGCCGGAATCAAAACAAAATGAGTACGACTCACCGGATTGTTGTAGCTGCCCAAGGACTCCGCGAACTTCACAGCTATCCACACGTCGCTGCGGGACGGTGTTCGGGCCGGAACCGCTGGCCTCGTGAGCGCTTGCGGTTGTGCTCGTTCCAGGTCGACTGCACTGCGAGGAGATGTGACCTTTCTCGCCACATCGGAAGCAAGTGATGGGTTTCTTGAACGAAGAAGCCTGCCCAGAAGGCTTTGTAGTGGTTGCAGTTGTAGGAGACATTGGCTTGTCGCCTCTCGTAGAATTGGATTGTGACGCGTTCCTGAGGCGGCAATCTAAAGCCTTATGCCCAGGTTTTTTGCAGTGATGACACAAGAATTGATTTGGTTGTGCCCACTTGGAGCGTTTCACGTCTGTCGCAGCGTGATGATCCTCAGTGTGTTTCCGTTTCAGGAAGACCAATGACTTCATCTCTTGCAGCAACTTATTCCGATCAAGAATCTCAGTGGTAAAGGCGAGACGATGGAGACGAGTATCAAATCGAGATGTATGAGCAAGTACGTACGATACCGTTATCTCTTCCGGTGACAAATGTTTCCACTTCGCGGATAATTTCGCAATGAGGCGTGTAGCGTACGCAGCCAAACTTTCTCCATCTTTGGGTCGGTCGTTGTTGATGTTGATCACGGCTGCGGCCACTGTTTCTGCGCACTCATAGCGACTGATGAACAAGTCCTTAAAATAAGGCCACGTCATCCCCACATGCGACACTTGCGATAACCAGGTGGACGCGGTACCTTTCAATGCCTTGCCTAGGGCGATGATTAGGGCTCCGCCTTCCAACGGCCGCTCAGTCAAACATATGTCGACAGTCGAGCACCAAGCACGTGGGTCGGCATCCCCAACATCAGGGTTGAATTCCGGTAGGCTAAGGACTGGCGGGCACGGCGGCGGTCGCATGGCCTCAATCAGCTGCATCATGGAGCGATTTTGGGCTTCTAGCAACGCCTGCCATAACTCTGCATTCAGGCCTGGGAGTTGTGGTTGTGGTGCTGCTCGAGTAGATCCCAATTCTGATGTAGAAGCGCGTGTAGGGTCCGCGGCAGAACCGGCATCAGGAGTATTGCCCGCATCAGGCTCTGACATGGCGTAGGTGCTCGAGCAAGAAAACCACACGCACTCAAATCAATATTGTATTTTCGTTAATAATTTATCACAACACTTGCACTGTACAAAATACGTTAACGCGAAAGTAGGTGAAGAGACAGTTTCAGAGTGGTGCTGTCGCCTCGACAGTTCGTTCAAGACTGTTCGTCCCAAAAAGCGTCAAGCCCACTATGACTCTGCCCACGTGTTCTAGTCACGTGCTTCACCAACCAACGTTACATTACAAATCAGCAACTATTAATTTTAAAATCAACCGGATATCCGACATATAATATATACTTATATGTATATATATTCCGATGAAAGTAGACTTTAGGTAGGTACTATTTCGAAGTATAGCATCTGAGTACTAAACTGGGGTCCGGCCACAGAGGAACACACAATAATACTCAATCAAAATGTCAATCAACACACAAGATTTACGCCTAACAAAACAAGTTTCTGCTCCTGTATTTTCCTAGCCAAACGAACATAAATCAGTCACCATGGCACTTACAAGCACATCTGCACACAGCCCACTTGAATTCAGGCTCCCAAAGTCACAGTTAAACAATACCGTTTCGTAAGCCACAAGGCCTCATTAGTGCGGTATCAATTTACCTGAAACATGAGTGTCCCGGGCCGCAGGAGATTAGAGGCGTGAGTGTAGCTGTGGTACGTGGACACACTGGCGGACGACTTCGCTTGACTGACGTTAGACTGTGACTGACTCATCGGCAGGGACCCTACGGATTAGGAACCTGATAGTTTGATGACAACCCTGTTTGGTCGCACGGAGGAATAAAATGTCGCGTAGGTGGCCAGTTACCTTAGTAAAAGGACACCTTTGTGCGGAGAGGAGACAGCTATAGTTTCGTCTTCAATATTGAAGTGAAAACTTCTTTAGCATCGTTGTGATTTGAAAGTTTATAAAATCAAAAAGCGACAGTAAACAGAGACAGACAAATAAATTCATGTGTCTGTCTCTTTACTGTCGCTTCGTCTCATTATCTTGAAGCCAACATTTTTGAAGGTTTCACTTCTACCACGTGTGAATTGCACACATTATTTTTTTTTATTTTGTTCGTATCAGGCTTATGTTTCGCGAGACATTATCTGAAGTCATATGTACTTAAGATTGTATGCAAAATAAGGTATTATACATGCATAGATTGTATGCAAAATAAGGTAGCTAATGATATGAATATTTAATCCAAGTGAAATAACCAGCAACCTGTTCATCAAGATACAGTTACTCATAGGATGGTAATTCCTTATCATTATTCGGTGCTGATGTAACCTAAGTTGATTTATCTGATAATTAAATTATTACAAATTACATAGACTGTTATAACAGACCTGACGGTTCAAATCTACTGGAGCCACTCTTCGTATCATCTCCTGATTCCAATGACGTCAAGTCAAACGTTGAATCTTCTGTGAAATTGAAAGGATTATTCGACAACAGTATCTACTTAAAGGGTACTATTCATTTTGGAACCTTTTCAGTCAAGGCAATAATGCCATAAGCTGTAGGCGGAAGTTATTAATCTCTCTCGTCAATTGATAAAGTTACAGATAATCCTGAAGCTCGTTTTTTTTTTGTTTCATCTTTTCTTATAGAGACGGCGAGTTTCAAGGTTTATTTTTAGACAAAGTTTCAACATTATTCCCACTCAATCTACTTTTACTCGTAATTGCAGCTTAAGCTTAGCTATCTGTGTGGAATTTAAATTATTTTACTAGAAAATATATTTTATTGAAAAGTCACCCACCGCGGATTTAATTTCGTAAAAATAATATTATATACAATATACAAGAATCTTTTTCGTTTATCCTTCTTTGTATTAAATAAAACCGAGTGAAGAGATAAATAAGTAAAAAAAGTGAGCGAAGATGTTTTAAAGCATATTATCTGAAATAGTATATATGTTGCGTAATTAAATTCAAAAAGCTTTAGAAATTAGTTGCTACACCTACATATATTGCGAAGCTATGAGACTTACCTATACAAATCAATATAGAATAAAAGTACTGACTCACTGGCGGACTAGGTACTCAACACTCATCGCAAACATTTTATATAGAGGTTGTTGAGGAATAAGATGGGATATTTAAAAATTTCTAGAATATCTATACTAATATTATAAAGAGGAAAGATTTGTATTTTTGTATGTAACGAATAAACTCAAAAACTACTGGACCGATTTCAAAAATTCTTTCACCATTAGAAAGCTGCATTGCACCCTGAGTAACATAGGCTATATTTTATCTCCATATTCCCACGGGAACCGGAACTACGCGGGTAAAACCGCGGGGCGCTGCTAGTTGAGAATATAGCGCAAACGATGTTGCTAGCAGTTCTACTCTACTATTACCAAGATTAGTACATCACCTCCCGAAGAATCAACGTCGTTGATCTCCATATTAATAGGCAAGATATAGTCTCTGGACATTTCGAACGCCTTGTTCAAAGGCTCCTGGATCTTTGGGTAGTATTTAACTAAGTTGAAGAACGTCACACTCGGTATGACTAATAAATCTAGACTCCGACTTGCGTATATCGTCACTTCCGAACATGAAATCGGTTGCTGGAAATTTTATGAAAACACTCGTCAGTTATTTTCTAAAATTGAATGAGTTGAAATGAACGTAAATGTTATTACTTTTAATTTTACGATAACGTATTAAAGAGCAGGTATTGATATGAAGAGTAGTTAGTTGAATGCGATAAATAGTGTTACAGTTAAATTAGACTCATTTTAAATTGACTGAAAATTTTAAAAAAGAAATGAGTATAATAAAAGTAGGTACATACGCCAGTAAAATTCCCAAACATTCCACCGGGGCCCATACAAGTTATCATTTCATTGTACGATGTCAAAACATCCACCTGTAATTTAAAACATATTATTGTCTCTATAACAGAATATCATAAGGATAGAAGGTTGAAATACAATATTATAAAATGTTCTATTTCAAGCTCATAACATGGGCGCCGATCCAAAAAATATTGTCAACGAACGGGAAAAGGGTCAGGGGTCCCATCGAACATTATATTGTATGTATGTCCTTCTTCATGTTTACTATACAAACTTAGTGAGTTGTACAAAAGCGGAATAATCAAAAAACCTTTTTCTATTGTTCCTGTTCAGTGAATCTGTACCATTAGGGTAGTGACACCTCCTTCGATGCGGAACTTCCGCAAGAAATCACATCTACCTGAAGGAAGTATTTTGCGAAATTGAAACGAACGATTAAAACACCTCCTTTTTTAAGACATTGGAACTGCTAGAAGCAAAGACCCTTTATCATCCTGAAGTTTCAAGCTTTAACTCATGTCAACGCCGTCGCCAGGTCCAATACCATGTGAGCTATGGAGCTGGGACCGAAATACCTAGTATCAATGACGTCATGGTTCACGTCCAAAAATGAGATGGTCGGTCTTTTCTATACAACTGACTCTCATTCGCAATGGTATTAGAATATCATTTAAACGTCGTGGAAAGCTACCAGGTTTCAGTCAAAGCTAGAATCCGTCCAAGCTTTCCATGACGGGCACGAACTTCAGCAATAATAAAACGAACCGAAGATTCGGTCGTTTGGAAGCTTCTCGTGAAACAAAATGTCCGAATACCTTTGAATTAGTGGCAAAATGATCTCGACACCAAGCGAGAACTCATCAAGAATATGCCGCCATTCAAAACTTTTACGCTAATGGAATTTTAACGTGCCCGCATTGTGTACGGACTTTTATGTCGAAAATAGGCTATATTAGAAATATTAGAGCATATGCTCGCAACCCTTTTATTTCGAATGGGAAATTATCAAATGACTCGTCCCGCTCTGGGCGTAATGGAGTGTTTGACTCTTACAATTAGTGACTAATTGTAAAACCCACCCACGTCCATCCTAATGCCATTTGCATTCCTGAGCCGCGGTAACTCTTTTGAAGAATTCCGTAATCCTGCCACAGCCAGTATCAGTCACCGTAGCCAAATCAGCGTGGGATATATAATTATGTCACCGGATAATCGCAAAATCTGTAAGATTATAAAATATCTTGAGAGATTTTAAATTCTCGATTAATTGTCAACTGAACATTTGGAACACATCAATCATAAAAGTGTGAAGACGACCAATCAGTCTTAGGTACTATTTTATTTTCTTGCCTAGCCAAGTAGCTGATCATAGAGCACAGGGAACTTAGGACTACAGAAATAAGAAGAAAAAAGAAGCCCCGAAGCGGGGCTCCGTCGTCAAGGTTAGAATGTTAAAATTGTAATACTTAACGGTTCGTTACTTTCTATTCCACAATTTCTCGGAATGACTTCGAAAGATTATAGACCTTCAAACTATGATGCGTAAAAACGTATTCCAAATGTTCAGTTGAAAATTTATCGAGAGTTTACAATCTCTGAAGGTATTTTACAATCTTACGGAGATTGCCATTTTCCGGTGATATAAAATCATTATTAAAAATCATGATTTGTATTCGCACTTCCGCCTCCGCATCCACTAAGATGGCCTCTAAGGCATCCCTAATCAGGTCTCCAGGATACACGACGTTCCCTCCCCGATCATTTACGTCGAACGATATTTGACTTGAAATATTGACTGTGGACAGGGACTTGCGCGTAGTAAAAAATAGCTATGAATATAAATAAGATACTGTATAACTCTTTCACGATTCTCAGAATTGGAATGAAGGGTTCTGTAAGGATGATGTAAAAAATGATGGCGGGTACTGTATGACATGATCAGTCTATAATGTTTTATATTATAAGATTTTGAAGGAAAAAAAGCTAGGCTAAATTTGGCTGGCCACGTCCGTCGCATAGGTGCACCTGCCCCCCTAGCCAAGTTACAAACGTTTCGTGTCGAATTCTGTTCTCTAATCGATAACGCCTCGGTGTCAGCAACAGTAGAAAACGATAAGTTGGTAGCTATGTTGACGCGCTTGAGTCGGCCGCTCGTTCTACAATGTCTTTAGAAAAACGACCTATTCTTTAGTCTCTGGTGAGCAAATATATTTCGCGAAAAGTTTTTTGTTGAACCTCGGTCACTCTCCCAATGTGAATATCTATATTAGAATTGAGCCAAATATAAAAAGCCATATTTTAGAAAGGCAAGAATAAATTCAATAAATTTTAATGAAGTTACCTACCATACATTTTCATTCAAATCCCTTTAAACCTATCATGCGCGCCCTTTAAACAAAAGTATCAACATCAGGACTCACACTTGTAAACCTCATAAAAATTTATCAATACCCGTATTGAGGTCTTTCAGAATATAAACATTATCAGATATCTATTGTTATATATAATAATTATACATTTAATAAACTTAGAAGCCTGTTTGGTGAAAAATAAGTAGGCCAAATATTATAAACAGGATATTCTTTTTGTTTGTACCTAATAAATGGCTACTGGACCAATTTTTACCATTCTTTCGGTAAGTAACATAGGCTATATTTTATTATCACCCCGCGGGAACGGGAACTATGCGGGGTCCTGCTCGTACTTTAATACCAAAATATGATAGGTTTCCTGGCTAAAGTAGGGTTTGGAAAATATTCTACATCGTATTACTCTAAATTGTTTAATGTATTAACCTGTCATATACAATGGTAAGTAAATTCAATTTAGATCTTGTTAAACCTAAAGAATACAGTCTACAAATTAACCGTCTCGAAATAAATTAAATCTTGAAACAATGAAAACAAAACCTAATCATTTACCTAAAAAGAAATATGAAATGTTGAAAACATTATGTCGTACCTTCCCGCGGTATATTATATAGATATAAGGTTGTATATCCCTGCATTGGATGACGGTGTCTCCCTTCAGCAGGTACATCTCGTGAAGGTGTTGAGTTATGACCCTGATGAAAGACCTCTCCACTTTCCCGAAGAGAGGAACCTCGCGGAGGGCTCGCTCGTACATGAATACTAACGTGTCTTCCATTAAAGCTGAGTTTAGGCGACGACATATTTTCTGAAAGAACACATTGTCTGAGTCGATAATTAATACACGTATTAGTAGACTTTCTGCAGTGGTAACTTTTTTTAAGCAGTATTTCCTATACAACTTCGCAAATTCTGTATTAGTCTCGATTCAGTATAGGGACTTATTTGCTTATACCTGCCTGATTCAGAGGTATGTTTTAATGACCAGAAAACACACAAAAAATTAGTAAATATCTGTGAGCTGGTTGTCTGGCGGGATGTTATATTATATTGGAGTCAAGTCAATGTAAATATTGTATCTATCAAAATCAAAACATTTCGGTTGAAATATGGTACAAGTTATATGTATTTAATTTATGTTGTCTTTACTCAGTTACATTACATACTATATACACATTTAAAAAAATATAAAAGGCAGTCGTCTGCCAGTGTCGGGTGCAAGGTCCAAGATACCAGTATTTAGGACTCTAGAGAAAGGAACCTCCTCACAATACGAGCCGTATCAAGGAGTACTGCCTTCTGTATCAGACCTTTTACCCAACTGCATTACGCCAGCTTCGACAGGTGGCCGTCGAAGCTTTGGCCACTACGCCATTGGCCGTAACGATAATCGGCACAATGACAGTCGAGGATATTTGAGTCAAGTCAATGTAATTATTATGTCTATCACAATCAAAACATTCGATTGAAACATGATACAGGTTATACTACTTTAATTATTATTATAGGTACAATAACGAACTAATGCCCGAAAACATAAGCCCTGCAAACGCCACAACAACGAAACAAGACAGGCCAGATTATATTCATGTATTAATTAAATAATACATCATCGTGACCCAGGATCTAATTTAGTGACAAAATGATGAAGCGACATTGCGAACCGCACCTGTCACCGCGGAATACCACCTGCGGTCGCGGCGGTTGGACTCGATATTATATAATATGTGGTGGACTCAGCATCTGTTTTACGAGGTAATTCAAAGAAAGGTGTTCGATATTCTTGCTGAACTTTGAAATAAAAGAGCGAAGTGATTTTTTGAATCCAATATTCAGTTTTATTCTACATTCAGCAGATATTTTTGTAAAAACTTGCCCATCGAATATTGTAAAGAAAATCAAAACTGTTACTCTGTTGCCCGAACGTGATAAAAATGCAAAAATGAAACAAACACATACATAAAAAGTGTTTCACCACAACGGCCGTCAGCGTTTCACCAGAATTAATGTACTTTCAGTAAAAAGTGCATAATGCTATATTTTACGACTACGTGACCGGTGAAATACTTGTTGTTTTCCATTGTTTACAATTTTACACAACATTCAATTTGTAGCACAGTGTAAACAGAGTATTTATTCTGACTTACCTGCGGATTACTGCCGTTGGTTCGTTTCCACACATACTCGAAATATTTCAACGTTTTCACTGTGAGCATGGGATCCACGTTCTCTTGATACAGAAAGTTGGCTAGATCCTTTGTTTTTTCCTATGAAACAAACGAGGACTGAGCTCGTTAAAACTAATATAATTACTGTACTGGAACTGCGAAGTCGTAATATTTTTAATGACAGAACTTTAGCCGTAATACGTAGTAGTCGACTTACTGTATGGTCTATCTCGGGCTTAATTAGATTTTGTTCATTGTTACATTGCGCCATTTTTACAAACTTGGTCATGTTTACGGCTGACATTAACCATACATTCCTATAATTTACTTTTCTTTTATATCGGTTTTGCAAATAAACATGATCATTTTTCCTGTTAGCAACCGTTCCATAATAGGCTATTGATTTCCTTTCATATTCAGTTTATTAACTTTATAGATATTTGATCGGCTCTGAAGACAATTGAAAATATTGCTTACAAAGTAATAACAAGAAACAATATGAAATAAATTTCCTCTTGAAGCTAATATTATTTTCGGCTACTGATTGGCGAGGCTTGGCTGTACGTTTAATATTTTTCATTTATTTTTACTGTGAAATTGATTTGTTCTTGACTCTAGTCTAAGTCACAGGTGACAGAGACAAAGTCGACGATGGAATGAGCTTACCCAGAAGAAGCCTGTTCACTCTAACTTTGAAGAGAATAGGTTTGAATGTGTTCAGAAACACAGACGCAGGCAGAGAGTTCCACTCCTTGGCTATGCGCATTACAAAACATTTTAAATAAAATACAGATACGTCTCGATGAAACGGCAAATGACTTGAAATGGCTTCAACATTTCTGTGGCTTTAAGTGGCCTCCGAAAAGTGATAACTTTTTATTTGCTACTAACAATAGCGTCCGTCTGTTAATGTTCCACTACGAGGGAACCTTTGGCTAAAGTCCCACAAAGGAAGATTATTTATTTTTGAACTGGTCCAATTCAAATAATCGTTACAAATAAACAAGTATAATTACACGAGTCTTAAATTTCAATTTTTTATAAGTATCTTGAGACAAGGGCCAGGCCGTTTTTTGTGTTAACATCTATACATTTTGTTGTCATAGTTTGTAACTTACTAACAAAGTAATGATCCCTTTTGAAGGATGGGAAATCATCAAATTACTTCTTTCACTCTGGGCAGAGTGAAAGGGAGTGTCAGACTCTTACCGCCCAAAATCCGTGTTCCTCCAACGATCTTTTGCGTTTAGGACTGCGTTGACTATTTGGAACAAATTCTACAATAAACTTAATATTTACAGTGGATCGATCCCGAAAGAGTTTTACCATAATAACTTACTGAGCTTCAAGAATGAGTGGCATGTATCTGCAATAACGAGTAAAGAATAGTAAAAAAATGACATGAACTATCGCAACGGCACTTGGTCGATCCCAAACATTTTAGCATTTCGACAATTATTTATTGCTGTCACCGATAGACTTTCACTTTGTTTACAGCCCTAATGATGCATATATGAGATTATTTGTGTATTCGTATAGGATTATATTGTTACCTATCCTAAGGTTATACAAATAGGCGGTGAGTGATAAAGTACCCTAGTCGTAGCCGAGCTGTAGCGCGTAGATCATGTGCTACGCCACGAGTGCTACGAGCTCGTAGCACTGTGATCTATGTATGTGCTACGGCTTAGCGTAGCGGATTGTTATATTTCAATTGCTTTTGCATGCTATTTATTTTCATTACGCCAAGCTTCAAAAGTCAGTCATTCGCATTAGGCTGACATTTTAAACGTTCAAAATTACATGACATTCTCCCAAAACGCCACCCAGCGACATCTAATCTTACCAGCCATATTTACATTATCAACTGTCTGGCTTTCCTAAGCATGTTGAGAAATTTTATTTTACTTGGAGCACCGGCTTATGGATCTCTGGAGGTCACATAGGCAGACGCTCTATGTAATTGGTCAGGTACCAAGCAACACGGTTCTAAGAATTTTAGTCGTCGTCCGAATATAAAGCGATGATCCAACGTGGTAGTTCGACCATCCGAAAGCTTCGTCGCGCCGACCGAGGGCGCCTTACGGTTTTACCGAATTGATGATCCACCCGAGGGCGCCTTACGGTTTTACCGAATTAATCATCCAACGGAGGGCGCCTTACGGTTTTACCGAATTAATGATCCGACCGAGGGCGCCTTACGGTTAACACCGTCAAGTTCTAACTACCCGTAACGGCTGACAAGTTCATGGAATAACAGCTCGGAGCAACGGCTAACATTGTGAATTTATTTTGGATATATTAACAAACACAGATAGTATGTAAATGTGAAGTACAATATGATTAAATTAGGCACTTACATTATGTTCCAGCAGCGCATGCGCAGCCGCCGATCGCGTGGAGGCTACATATCCGAACATGAAGGTGAAGTACATGAAGCCGGTAATCTTCAGGCACATCACTAGCCACAGGTCCACGGAGTTAGGCATGCTTACTGGAGTGCAGCCTATGCCTTCAATTTGATTTAATAATAAAATTTATTAAGACACATTTCTGTAGACATTATAAGTACAATAAAACTACAAGCATGTTGTGTTATCTATAACTACTTTATTGCACTAAATAACTATATTCTGTGTCTCTAAAACTTTGTCGTTTTATTTTGATTAATTATTAATCATTAATAATTAATCAAAATAAAACGACAAAATTATAACTTAGGTATGCTAAAACTTTGTCGTTTTATTTTGATTAATTATTAATCATTAATAATTAATCAAAATAAAACGACAAAGTTTTAGAGACACAGAAGAATATAGTTATTTAGTGCAATAAAGTAGTTATAGATAACACAACAGGATACCTACGTAGTGAGATAATCCCTACTCATATGAAAAAAACGTGAAGATTTTGTTTGTTTGTGTGTATGTTTGAACGCGCCAATCTCTGAAACTACCAGACGTATTTGAAAAAAATATTTCTGTATATAGCCACATTAATAAAGGCTAAGCGGGAACGGAATAAACGTAATACGTCGCAGGCAAAACCTAGTACAAAATTTGTCAAACATTGTGCGCTCCGGTTATAGTCACTTGGTACGTCAAAATGAGAAAATTCACGATCGCAGTGACTTATTAAAAGATTAACTCGTTTGAAAATTCCAACATTTAGCTATTCCTATAAAAAAATATTATGAGACATGTATTTTACCTACCTACAGAGAAAGTCCCATGTATTTACTACAGCCTAGTCATTATAACATTTATACATACACCACCATTTGAACAAGAAGACCTAGTAATTATAACAAAACGATACATCTATTTACCTTTTCTACGAAAATACTTCCTATGATACTTCAGCCACATAGCGAAGGTTTGAATTAAAACAAAAACGGTAATATTTAACCAGCTTACCTTTAAAAACCTTCACTATACCTTTAATAACAAATGTTTAAGAAGCTTATTCCAATTAAACAACCACACGTAAATTCGATATACGTTGAAACCAATACTGTGAACCAAAAGGCACAGTTCCACAGCGCCTATAGCTAAGCGACTCATGTGGGTGAATTGCGCAAGCAAAAAAAATACACGGCAAACCTGAGAACGGTAGTGCAATGTGCTGGTTTTTTATTTTATATATTTTTTCTCAACAACGTAAGTACTTCTCTACCTTGGCAAAAAAAATCATTGATTTCTACCCTCTAATATACCAAAAAAAAAAATTACAAAGTGTTATTTTATCATCACGGTGGCCTGTCCTGAACCCAATTCCGCTCATAAAATACCTTCTCCTGCCAATAGATTCATAATATGGATTTAAATCAATTCTCTTATCATTAAATTATAATATATTCGATCAAATAAAACTATTTTTGTTTGTTTATCTTCTTTCTCATGGATTTGACAGGCAGTCAACTTTTGTCTGGAAAAAAGTTATCATTTCAGAGGACAGTAAGTTTTAGTAGATTATCCATGTCAACATTGCGTTGTTACGCCCCTCTCACCTTTCCTCACTTCGGATCAGTCCGGCTCAAGCTCTCGGCGCGAACGCAGCGGTCCCAAAGCTTGCGGTTTTTCCGCCAAAAAAGTAAGTTTATCATTTCAGTAACATGGGGACAAAAATAGTTTCATTTCGGTGTCACAGTCCACCGGAATGAAATGTATCTCCGAAATGTTAAAACCATAAAGTTTTAGAGATCCTTTATCAAATATAAAGTCATAGTTTTGTAATGTAAGTAAGTGTAGATTAGATTATTCGGGTGTATTTGTTGTGTAATATTTGTGTTTAAGATTAAAGATATATAATATACACATATTTCTATGTAGCTCGTACCTACATGTATATATTGGGTTGGTAGGAAAGTAATGAGCGTTGCAAATAAACAAAACAATTTTAAATTATATTTTTAATTTACAATTACTTGTCTTTATAGTAGGCACCGTTGTTATCTACAACCCATTTCCAGCGATTAGGTAAAGCATGGATACCCTCAGCGTAAAAACTTGGGAGCCGTGAGGCAAAAAAGCTTTCGAGGAAATCTGTTAACTGTGCTCTATCATCAAATTTTTTGTCCTGTATATGATTACTGAGAGAGCGTAACAAATGAAAATCCGTTGGCGCTAGATCGGGAGAGTAAGGTGGATGTGGCAGTAGCTCCCATTCAAAATCCAATAGCTCTGACGAACGACTTTGGCTATGTGCGGCCGAGCGTTGTCGTGAAGGAAGTAGGTATATCTTTGTTTGTTCACGGCGCTTTTTGTTGATTTCTGTACGGAGTCGGTCAAGCTGATGACAGTATATTGTCGAGTCCACGGTGATATTATCGGGTAGTAGCTCCCAGTATAAAATATAAGAGTTGATTTAATTTTAGAAGTTTTACTTATATACCTGTAGAAACACTATTCTCGTTTCGTTACCAATTTAACTAAACTATACCTAGCATTTTTCTCGTAGTGCAACGGGTACACATTATGTATTACTATTAATGGCATAACTTACAAATGCAGCCATCATATTAATCAGAAACTTTAAGCTTTCTTATCGCGCTTCGTTCACTCTTTTGAAAATATATCAAGTAAATAAGTATTAGTTCATAAACAAACAAAAATATTTATTTATGGTTACCAGCATTTACGATAAAGTTTTCCAACATTTTCACACAACAACAACCTGAAAAAAATTACCAAAGGTTATTTAAGTGAAGAAACAATTCATTCATATCATAATAAATATTACAATAATATCATTCTTTGAGGTTATTGTAACCTCAAAGAATGATATATGTAATAGTAATTGTAATATCTATATATTAATGATGATATTAAAATAACTGTCCTGTCTCAGTGTTTATCTAAAATTTGTGGAAATCAAACCTAACAAAGTACGGAACCCTGGCTGCCCGGCACGGTTGTTCTTAGCTGTATCATATCGGTGGATTTATTTCATTCCGGTGCACAGTTTATCATTTCGGTGGTCATTTTTATCATTTCGGTAGACACTTTTCATTTCAGTGGACTCTTAAAAATTCATCCTTAAATATTTATGTAAGTTTTGATGAAATTTGATGTCCACTCACGCACAATGTTATAAAATAGGCTAAAGTTTTATTTGTCACTAAAAATATGTAGATAGCATTGAAATTAAAAAATCCCACCGAAATGACATATAAAAATCACTTGTTGAAATTCACCCATGTACACTAAGCTTTGTAATACAAAGACTGGATCATTTATGCGACCATATCCACGATGCACCACATCGTATCACCGTAGGACGGGTGACCAAAGGTCGTCCCTTGAAGTACCAGAACAAGTTAATATACTCGTTTTTTTTTCTAAACATTTTGATGATGGCTATAGATGTTGATTTAGAACTACATAAATCTTTTTATTGTTTTTTTTTTCATGGATGTTAAATAATCAAATGACTTCTTCCGCTTTTGGCGGAGAAGAGAGAGAGAGAAAATTGGATTTTCAAATAAAAAAATATTTATAAATTGGAGCCTCAAATGCCAAATGCTTCATTTAATCCCTTTTTTGGGATGGGACTTGGTGATTACCAAGTCAGTCATGCCGCTCTGAGTGGACCATCAAGAAGTGTCAGACGCCCTGATGGTCTTTGCGTTCCCAAGTCGCGGCGATTCTTTCGATACCTAGGCTTTAATTTTCAAAATTAAGAATGTCAACATATTGCAGGTAGGTAAATGACAGCTATTAAGGCTGTTCCAGATACACGATCACTGTAGGACTGCTTATAAAATAAAGAGACAGTTGATGACACACTGCATGTAATTTTATCGAATTACTTTTTTTTATTGGAAACAACCAAAATCTTCACTAAGGTTTGATTCACTAGTATCAAATGTAGATTTAAAATTTAAATGGTGAAAGTAACTTTTTAAGTACTTTAAGTCTTTCTGATAGTAATTTTTGTTTGGGTCTATCTGAATGTTATCACCTTAAACAGCTAAGCTAAACGGCAACAGTGGACGTTCGACTTTAGCCATTGACATATCCCGAAATATTGCGCTCCATACATTACCAGTAACCGTAGTATCAATTACAGAGAGAACTAACCAATGAATATCTCGTAAACCCAGTAGAACGTGTACACGTATTCCGTGAATGCATCTGAAAAGCGTACAAAAGTAATGAGACCTGACGTTTGAAAGATGGATATCGGGTTATGTATGATGGTGATGAAATTAATATTGTTACGATCTTCGGGTTCATGACAGTAAAAACAGACGATTAAATTACCAAAAATGACACTATAACACTAATTACAACTTTAAACTCGCTAATTATAAAACACAATCGCACTACTAATCACTTGAGTTCGCAGTTGAAGATCGGTCTCGAAATTATCACTTGTATCGCTTATCCAATACTGACTCGGTCGGTTTTTTTTTTTTTTTTTTTTTTTTTTTTTTTTTTTTTTTTTTTTTTTTTTTTTTTTTTTTTGAATGGACTACTCGCAGTTCAGCACATTAAGGCTGGTTACTGCTCAACCGGGCAATCCCGTGGTTGCCTTAGATTCTAAGGCCCCCAGCCGGGGCGACTCGGTCGGTACATGTGCCAGCCTTATATAGAGCGCCGGATAATTCCAGAACCTTCCATCGTGGAAAGATCTAGAAAGTTCGCGTACATATCGATCGCGACCGACTAGGGTTCGAGAATTCTAGAATGTTATAGCATAGTTAGGTCTCGAAGGTTCTTGACTTTACTAGTTCTGCTACTCGATACTAGATGGCGCTAGTGGTACCGAATGCCGCTATTTTCCTTGCTTAATTGTGGCGCGCAACAATATGCTAATTGATGTATCATGTTGTGTTCGTTTAGAGTTTTACTACAATCAGTACCAACAGTTTATAGACCCAGACAAAACAACAACGGCAACGATTTGAATATGGCCCACACCTGGACATACACCTCTTTGCACAAGCAACAAAGAACGAAATAAATTCCTAAAAACACTACTTAAAAGCCTGTCCATTCTTAATTTGGTCTTCTTGATAATTATATTTATTATACGAGTAAGTTTTCTTATACATAAAGATTATTATAAAACGTCATATTTATTAGTTTATTATTTTGGCACATTATATGTATTTTATGTGAATTTTTTGGGTGTTATTTCTTTCAGAAACATTGTTTTCTTTTTTTTAATTTTATTTAATTGGTATTTAAACCAAAGGTTGACTGGTAGAGAATGTCTTGTTACATTAAGCTGGCCCAAGTTCCAAAATTGTACAGTTATATATATATACATACATAATTGTGCAGTAATTGTACAGTACGTACAGCCGGTCTATTACTAACATCTCTGTAAACTTAAGTAGAGTGAGCATGAAGGGAACTGTTATTCCATGTTGTTTGTATAATTGACAGCTTAGCTACACCGTGTTCATTTCAACCAAATTCTCACGAGAAGAGCTTTACCGCACTGCAGTTCAGTTCAATGCAATTCTGTTTCCGGATGACAGGTAACGATTAAATCGTCGTGTACAGCAGCACGATTCACGTCGATACTCAGGACGTTCTTGCACGTACACAGATACGTTCAATTGTGATGCGGGTAGCGAACCAAAGTGAGCTTATACCTAGTGCACGAAATTCTAACTCAGACCAACCACCGATTTCTTGATTAAAAATGTGGACAACTCTACTTATGCCTGAAAACCGACAAAATTTGGAGCTAAAGTAGGGTTTGACACGTCCTTAACTCCAAATTCTCAGTTCAGCAGTTCTACCATGACGTATAAAATCCATCATGATTCCTGTGTCAGAGAGAGACGGAGTTACACAAGACGAATAGCACTATGCCTTTCCCTTACACTGAATCATGATAGCATTGGCACTTCGTAGTACGGCCACAAGCTGAAGCTGGTTAAACTGTTTCAATGTAGTAAACAACCAAAGTTAACTCACATCTAATCTCAGACTTGTTACTCGAAATGATCAAAATCTTGGTACAATTAACCAAAATATAATGCGAGTTATGAGTTATGTAGGGTTCACACGCGTTCATAAAAATGAAGGCCGTGGTAAAGTTCACGATCGTCAAGGCTATGGGCAGGAACTTCAGTAGCGCTACAGCCGGGTTCACCCGCATTATATCACCCTCCCAGTACGAGAAAGCACCTGTTATTCTTGTCACCTAGAGATGGGAAAAAGATAAAGTTATCGACGGATATCGAATTGATATTAAATACTGGGCAGTATCGATATTCGATACTGCGTGTGAGTATGTAAGTATCAATATTGCTAGTTCTGATAAAGAAATGTATTTTAACAAAACTGATAAATTGAATTTCGGTACGGTGTCTTAATATCGATATTGCCAGAGGATATTATAATCTTAGACATAACTATTATTAGTATAACAACGAATTATACAATTTCGTTTAATATAACTTTCATTTGTTATAATCATCTATTGTTATATATAACAACTTATGATATACATCCAAGAGATATCATTTCATTTCATATAAGCTTCAGTTGATATTTATATACATTTATAAAAATGATTAAAAGTTATAATGTTCATATTGTATAATAGTCAACATGTCATGTCAAAAGCCAAAGTAGCAAATTCCTGAAACTGATACAAGGAATTAGTAAATGCGTCCTGCGTAGGTTTATGAGGATCGAATTATGGCCATGTTGCCGTCTCGAATAAGATGTCCTAGACCTAATAATATTATTGAATTATTTTATTTTAAAGAAGGCTTACAGACTAATCAACTAATAAACACAAAGACTGTTATACAAATAGCTAATAAAAAGCCTTCACATATAGGCAAGGAAAAAAGTCGATATAAAAGAAATTATATACAAGTTAATGTAATCAGTTAAGAGAGCAGTAGATAAATTAACAGTCCTTAAAAAATAACTGTGCCAAAAGCCGTCTTAAGGTCGCCACATTGGTGCAAAACAAGTTGACATTAAGGTCCCTAGGAAGCCTATTGATGAGAAAACATTCCCCTTAATAATTTGTCATTGCGAAAGGTACATTTAATATAGGTCTCGGACGTAATCCCATCAAATTAAAAAGTTATCGAATGACATATCTAATGTTCAAACGAACGTGCATTAAATTTTAAAAGTGATATTTGAAAAATCATTTTTGATGAATCGATGTTAAAATATATATAACTTTATAAAAAATAAAAATCGATATTTTTCTGTATCGATTTAAGTTGACCGAGCCTATCGTCACCTGAATAAAAAGTAATGTTCACTGAACACTATTGTGTGAAGATCGGCACTGTACTGTATCTAGATACGATTAGATACAGCCTTTTGTTATGTGTTGTTGTGCGTTCTTTTGTGTTCAGACCTTTTTCAAGCTTTTTCTAGGCGTGTGCACAAAATTTTGTACTTTATATCAGTTATTTTAGTTCGTTATTTACAATAACTTATAACACTAAACTTAGCGTAGTCTTTTTGTTTCCGTTGTCTCAAATTATGTAACATAAAATCTACGCATTTCTTTGTGAAAACACATTCTGGAATACGATGTTGTACTCAAAAGGAATGTTACAGGTAGAATAAAACCTAACGGCAACTCGGAATGCTCCGAGCAGGGTTGAAGGGTAAGGTAGTGAAAAGCGAACCACACAGACGTCATTAAGTTTGACTCGACCAGTAATTTAACACTGGAAATGTATTTATTGACAACGGTGCTTGTTATGTAGAAATAGATACTGTAAAATTATGTAAATACTTGCAATTTCGATACAAATTATTAGGTAAATATTGCATTCATTTGTTAAAACGCAAACAACGATAATCTTTGTAAACGACCGCCAAACAGCGTTATAACGTCACCCTTGGCGAAACTCTTTTTTTTTTCTTACATTCTACTTCTTATAAAAACTCACCAAAAGCATTCGATTCAATCTATAAAGATCCATATCGGTATTATCGTTTACTATTTTGAACTGAAACAGAGAATATAATTCAGTTAACATTATAAATCAACCTCTGACCGTATAGAAAAATCTTATTAAATGAATACTTACAACTTCTTCAAACGGAAAGACGCTAATGATATCCAATAAGAAGGCATGCTTCAAGTATCTCGATACGGTTAGCAGTGGATGGGTGACCAGCAAGGATTTCTCATTGTAGTATGCTACATACGCCATTATGACAATATCTATGTATAGCAATATATCCGACCAGTTATATGGACCTCCATGTTTATGTTGTTTTGACTGAAATTGTGGAATTTGTGAAATATGAAAGATCGATGGATGTTTGAAATTCAATCACGCCAGAACAGCTGAACGTATCTGGATGAAGCTTGGAACGGAGATAGATTATATAATAGTCAATTTTGACTTTTTAACTCGGGAGTACATTCCTTGGGGATCATTTCCGACATTCACGCCGGCGAATCCGCTGGCTGAAACTAATTGTAGAATAATTCTGTATAGGAACAGGGCCTATACAGGATGATAGACATGCCTTGATAAGTTATTATTGTGCAAAGCACAAGGCTATTCGGGCATCGATGTTTGCATATAAGCACAGAGACACCCCTCTAGTGACAGAGTAATTGCAATATTGCTAGTGAAATGGATGTTAGATGAATTCCAACCACTATGTTATACAATAATATAATAATAATATGTATGATAATAATATTCTAGAAAGTTATGAGATAATTAATTTGGTGAAGGACTGTTTTTTTTATTTCACAGGTTAAAGGTGAACGGCAGATTTCGTACAACAAACTTTTTTTGTTGTTCTATTATAGAATTTGTACCACTTATTAAGGCAATTAAACCATCTTATTTCGTGTAGGTGCAGCATTTTAAGAACTTGGGATTCATGAATAATATCAACAAAAAGATTTGAACAAATAAACGTAAAAAACGGTAAACGTAATAAACGCACTTTTTTTTTTTGTTAGATTGCCATATGTAAAATAACACAAATATCGAAACGATAATTAATTATTTAGAAATAGAAATAGCATTAAATATAATTGAACACTTATATATTATATCTGAGAGTGCATTCTTGTTGTATAAAATCATAATAGTTCACGATTTAAAATGAAAGATATGATTTTTGTCATCATTAATGTTTTGTTCATATGGCAATTAATTATTGACAGCTAAAGAAAATCTATTTTTTTTGTTGTTGTCAATTTCAGTTCAGTTCTTTGCTGTTGTTTTGGATTGTGGTTTGTGACTGTATCTGAACAATTTAGCGAATTATCTGGCTGTTTTTACGTTAAGTTGAGCATCTACTCCTTCGTACTCTATCTCTTGATAGTAGTTTTGCGAAAGGACGCTTTAAGCTGTGCTGTGTGTGTATAAGTGCTTTAATTAAAATGACGAGTTTGCAATGTGTTAATTGCAACGTTCACTTGTCAAACACAATATAATAAATGTACATACTTTCAAAAACAAAGTATTGTTTTATTTACCGACACTCGACACCCATCAGAACTTCATCATTATCATACTGTTGCAGTCCGCTACTGAACATATTATCTAGGTATCTCCTAATGCATCTCACTGAGCAGATACGATTACTAGACTCAATATACCTATTTAATTGTAAGTAAAACACTACAAAGATAGCGACAAGTAATCTAGAACATTTATTTTATCACCAAAACAATGTTTATGAGTACTTATTTGTAACACTAGTACCTACATAACCTAAAAAAATAAAACTGCTTATAACTTTTACATCCCAAGTTCTAAAAATCTAAAAAGTTAAAAAGGGCTTGCCTATCATATTAGTTATCATTTAAAACCCCAAAACACGAAAATTTATTAGCTGTACGAAGTTCCCATACAAGCCTGCCATTCGCCTTTAACCGGCTATTTAAAAAACAGCCTTAGTAGCCAAGTCTCTGGAATACATTTAGGAAATTACTCCATCTCCTGAGGTTAATCGATTATACATATATGGACATCATTGATGCAAATTTAAAGGATAACATAGAAAACTCTGTGTGCCACCGTCATCCTTACGAACAATCTAATAAAAACTCACAAGCACTCAACACTTCGCTCAACACTTAACTCACATATTCCGCACGACATACTCGTACAACAGTAACACAATAAAACATGCAAACTTACAGCAATATCGTACGGCACAGCGAATATGTAAAAGATGGCGACTAAGAAGCGAACGGCGCACCAGAACTTCAAGAACATTCCGTGGGGAGTTATGCATCCTGGCACGAACAGATACCTGAGGTGTCTGCAACACACAAGATATCACACACCAGCTGGAATACACATAAATCATATTTTTAAATTGTGTTACTGCTTAAATAACTTAAGTTTAGACTCGTACGTTTGAGGATGGAGGTTTCTCTGCTTGTTAAAATAGCGGTCCCAATGTTTTTATACTTTATATTGTCACGACATGTCGTGACATGTCACGACATGTCGTGACAATATAAAATATAAAAACGTATAAAAACTGTCGCGACAGTTTAAAATCCAAAGAATAACCGTATAATCGAATAATTCTGAATAGATTTTAAACATCAGATTTAATTATTTCAGTCGAAAGACGTCCACTACAGGCCATAGGCCTCCCAAGTATCGCATCATCGATCGATCACACGTACGCTCACGATCACGATTGTATCCACTAGATCATCGGTGTGGTCCACCTTGAGATTATGTAGTTTTGCCAGCTAGGTGCCCTTCCTGCTGCTACGAGGAATTAAGTTGTTAATATTTCGGGCTATGCCGTTAATCACGGTTCTGCGACGCATCATCTTCATGTCTCGTTCGATCATGGAAGGAAACTATAAACTCTAAACTCTCTGAGCATAGCCTTTTCTATTGCTCTTTGAGTGTCTTCAAGCCATCTGATGAGCCCTTCCGTTCCCATACTCACAAAACAAGGTCTAAGAGACCAGTAATATGTTGCCATGAAGTTAAAAGTATTCACCACAATCAGAATAGTTTTAAATACAGTTAGTTTTACTAATGCATCTGGGTTCGTGCAACATTTTACTTCCAAATGGGCCATTGTTTTTTAAAGCGACGAACAAAGGCAAGTTTATAAAAAAAACAAGACTAGAACCCGGCTTTGTGCGTATGAAAGGTATTTATTCTGACAACGTGATATAAATTAGCTTTCATGTAAAAAGGGTATGAGATATTCGTGAATAAATTAGGCAATTTATTATGGATGTTATGGGAAGTGAAATTAATGACTTTGGTGAAAATAACAGGCTCGAAACAGAATAGGATCAAGATGTTCTATACATATGTAGGTGTGCGATACGATATTGACGGAAGTACTTCTAGTGGCCTAAGAAAGTGTTTTTAAACTTTCTCTATCACGTCAACGTAAACGTTTACTTATGTCAAAATGCATGGATAAAAGAGCTCAACGGCCACAGATGCAAACACAAAATCAATCGAGAGAGAAAATACCAGCCTATTTCTGGCAAACACCAAGAGTTCCACACAGAGGAGAAACCAGGATTGCTCAAAGCGGATCACTAAATCACCACCTAGCTAATTTGTCAATGAAAACACCAAAAGCATAATTTCATCTTCCAGAAACATATTCATAAAGGCTTCCTTAATAATGAATTGTTCCCAATTAAAGCTCGTTCGAACAATTACGCCAGTTTTAACAAGTATTGTTCACAAAATAATAGACCAAATTAATCTAATAAAACTGAACAAAGACTTATGTACATACCTCAATACACCTAACTTGTTGAATGTCTTCACGTAATGGGCCCTCTGTTCTCTTGTGGTAAATAGTACGATACTTTCCTTTATCTCTTGCTACGGACAAATTATTAACTTTTCAAACTAGTGCGGTACGTAAACTTGTGTTAGATAATACGGTTTAGTGTTATAAGATCTTGTTATGTCAAAGGTTTGTTTAAACTATTCAAATATAGTTATGTATATTTGAATGTAAGATAGTTATGTTATTGTTAACCATCACCGTCATTTCTCTCAACTGAGACCCCTTCAAGCGTCGCCTCATGGATTGCGCCTGCTTTCTCCAATTATGATGATTGCCCCACTTTTTTACACTATAGGTCTCATCATCATCATCATTATATCAGTCGAAAGATGAACACAGCTGGATATAGGCCACGCCCAAGTGTCGCCACAACAACCGGTCCTGTGCGTCTCGCATCCATCGGCTACCCGCGACCCTCACCAGATCATCAGTCCAACTTGTGGGAGGCCTTCCAACGCTGCGTCTTCCGGCACTCGATCGCTACTCCAGAAATTTTCAGCCCCATCCACCATCTGTTCCGCGAGCAATGTGCCCTGCTCACTGCCACTTCAGTTTAACGATCCTTCGGGCTATGTCGGTAGCCTTGGTTCCTTGCGGATATCATCATTCCTGATTTGGTCACGCATGGAAACTTTAGCATTGCCCTCTCCATTGCCCTTTGCGTGAACTTAAGCCTTCCGATGAGGCTCATCAGAAGGATTAAACTAGATAGGTCTAGAAGTCGAAAATCCCACTAAAATTCTACTTGTCCTACTATTATTATAAATGTGAAAGGTAATGAGGATTTCACGAAAAAACTACTTAGTGTTTTTGATGAAATTTTCCAGTAATATTGTTCATACATCAGTATAACCCATAAAGGAAGGCAATTCGATGGTAGTGTAGTCGCGAGCGAAAGCCAATATTACAGTGTTTTAAACACATTTAAAATAATAGATTTAGAAGAATAGATGATAGGCTTATTATTTCCTGTAAGTGAAACTATAATAACCTAATATGTGACTTTATAATGAAAATAGAAATTTATATTAAGTATATCCGATTTGAAATTTTTTTTCAGTGTTAGATAGCCCATTTATCGATATCATCACGCTAAGACCAAATAGGAGTGGAACACCAATGAAATATGTTTCAAAATCGGGGGGTTAGTAAATATTCCACGCGGTTGAAGTCGCGGCCAGTAGTTAGTTATCTCATTAAGAGCTAGACCTTCTGAAACTCTTACCGCAATCCTATTAGTTTTCGCGTCTAATCTTCCGGTCAGAGGTTTCGCATCTTCGTAAGCAGCGGCTTGACTTCTGAGCTCTCTGTCTTCCAAAGCCTGTACATTATAAGCTGAATATTAGCATCAGAATAAACCCTAAACTTAATTTAAATCTTTGTTCACAATATAAAATAGTTATTTTAACCCGCAATTATAATGCATCGGTGCTAAAACCTTTT
Source organism: Hecatera dysodea (assembly GCA_905332915.2). NCBI lineage: Eukaryota > Metazoa > Arthropoda > Insecta > Lepidoptera > Noctuidae > Hecatera > Hecatera dysodea. The sequence goes on from HG995295.1 coordinate 8,212,507, forward strand.
ATCATCTGCCTACCCTGCTCTCCTCTATGTTGGGTTGGTTGGCGGTCTAGCCGAACGCGGAATACTATATTTTACAAGACTACGGGGTAATATGCCTAGCCTATATCATTTTGTTTGGGCTAGCTGTCAGATTTTCAGGTTTCTGACGACCCATGAAGAGAACTTTCATTCCACTTCAAACATTTTCTTTGAGAGTTGTAAAACTTTGATTTTCGTAGATACCGTTTTCATGTCCAGTTGTTAAATTATACAAATCGTCTCTTAGCAAACAACATCGTTCAAAACAGCGAAATACGGAATAATTTATTAGAACCAATGCATTAGGCGCAATGTTAATTATTTTAATATAATTATTGGCTTAGGTTGGTTGAACGTCGAATATGATACCTACTTTGCTGCAAATAAATTCAAACTGCTTCTAAATTGCTGCAACAAAGAGTTATAATACCTACCATAACATTAAAAAAGTAAAAACCTTGTTTGCTTGTTGTTTGCTCAGCGACAAAATTACCATTTCATCGCTAAAATTAGACTTCTAAATATGAAGAAATCGCAAAAAGTGCTATCATTAAGAAATCCGTACTTCTGCGTAAATAAACGCTTACAAAAAATGCCAAAGGAAATTGAGTGGGCGAATAATCGATGAGGAAAGTCAAGTTGACGAACGTGAAACGAGTTTTCAATCAAATTGTATTTCTGTGAGTGTAATTTTAATTTCAGCTCAAATATAGACTTTTTATTACTTGTAAGTAAATTAAAGATTTGATTTTATGTAACGATCGCGATCCACCGTTCGGGATTGAAATAATCTAAGCTCAGCATATTCAAAAACCATTTTCATTCATTGAGCAAGTTGTAGCTAATTGAACTAAAACTGGACTAACACTGGACTGGACTAACTGGTTGGATTGGATATTTCATCGCTAAATAATGGATGGATAAATGAACACGAACACGATGTCTTCCAGTTTCCATTTGCCCCTTTCACTCAGTGGCGTTGATATTGAAATTTAAGAAAACGCTTGCCTTCACCATGTCTCAAATATGTCATGTCAATAAATCAGATGTACAGCTAAAGGTCCTTATCACATTTTACTGCATTATCAGAGAACTGACGCACTACACATATCTGAAATTTTCACCCAGCCAGACCCGAACATTACAAATCTTCCGCTACATACTTAAATACATAAAACTAGAACAACAAACAGCTATGTACAACATCGCCAGCACACCCAGACGCTAATACATCAGACACAGACGCCTGCATACAAAGGTTCCCTCATTCACTAACTAGACAGGTACAAACAGAAGTTCAGCTCTATACAACTGTCAAAAACATCCGTACATATGACAATCTCAATGTTTGCGTCAATACTGAAAAATTACTACAGTATTGACGCAAACTTTGAGATTGTGAATCATTTTTTAAATATTTATTTATTGGCACCCACATCATTTATTACAAATAAACATTTCATACAATGAGGAATATAATCAAAGCAAACAGGGTGCAACAGAAGTGCTCATGGGCCCCAAACTAGGCACAGCCTGTATCTTGGTGGCCCAGGAATACTGAATTGGCATGTGGAAGTTTTGTGTTACAATGTTACCTACTTCCTACGTTAATTATTCGGAATTAAATCGAATGAAGAATAACATAGAAATAAAATTAAAACAAGAAATAAGTTACTATGGTGAGACACTGGCGCGGCCGCGAGCGATCGTCTATTGTTTTACCTTGAGTAGAGATGCTATCCACACAACACGCCACTAATCACTCTCACATCTACCCTAATCACCATGCGTGCAATCTGGACAAGTCCAAACAACTGCGTGTAATGGGTGTGTTTACACGCGCTGTATGTACGTGAAGCGTGTCTTTGTGTGCGTGCGTGAAACTTCTGCCCTATCTATTCTATGGCTCATTCTCTTGTTGTACGGTAATATTAAATGCATGAATCACCGTGATAATGGGGTGACTAATGTCCGGGAACGTTCCCCAGCATTGCACCAGGGCACTGTATTCCACGTGCAGTAATATGCAGTTTGTTGACGTCACCACCGTGTATACCTGGACAAATTATATTTTCATTACGGAAATGTTAATGAGAACTGCCTCTGCGGGCACTGATCTGCGTAGGACGCTAGGATGGAATATTAATTGCGTTTGACTATGACGTTATTGTTAATCAGATTTTGTTGCCAACTGTACATTACACTGCATATTTTAATTACAGTAAAGATACGCTTAATTAGGCATCTTACACAAACATGGCTCAATACATAAAAAGCCACCATTCCGAATTTAATCAAAAACATTTTGTTGACGTCGTTAGGTTGACTTTAAGTTGTAGATACTTTTAGGAAAATTAGATAAATAAAATCACGCGACTGTTTGCTAGCTCTGTATTGAGGCAACTAACTTAATGACATGCAAAACGATCGGACATACCGCCAACCAAAAGGACTCTGTGTCCTTTTACAAATACCACTACTGCTACTTCTGTTTACAATAAATTAGGCTTAATAATTAACATAGTGCTTACTACATCTTAAACTGATCAAACAATATAACAAATCTTACTAGTGGACTGTATGTAACTAAATATGTATGCAAGAGTAAACAGATATACAGCAGATAGCAACAGACTAAACAGGTAAGTTAACAAAGTTCATTTTAATTATAATTTACAATAATAACGTATAATTAGTAATTAAGCATCTTTAGGTAGAAAAATTAACTTAGATAAAGGTCTTTTTAATTCACTTTGTCCTTTACACTGCACTGTAACCACTCTAACTAAATTGTCTTTTCCAGGATGCAGCGTTTTTACTTTACCCATGAGCCATCTCGTGGGTGGCAGGTTTTCCTCTTTGATTACCACAATATCTCCCACGGTAGGTGACTGAGTAGCTGATTGCCACTTCGTCCGTTGTTGCAGAGTGTGGAGGTATTCTGAATGCCATCTCCGCCAAAAGTCTTGTGTCATTCGCTGTACTAGTTGCCATCTAGATAATAGATTGATGTTGGATTTTTCATAAACATCATCAGGAACACTGAGTAATGGCTCACCTATCAAAAAATGTCCAGGTGTGAGTGGTGACATCGTCTCAACAGTGTTATCTAACTGACATAATGGACGGGAGTTAAGACAGGCTTCTACTTGTGTTAGCAATGTCGCCATCTCTTCATAGGTAAGTTTTGTATCCTTGCTAACTCTTGCTAGATGTCTCTTTGCAGCTTGTACTCCGGCTTCCCAGAGACCCCCACAGTTTGGCATTCGTGGTGGGATAAAACTCCACGTAGTTCCATCGGTTGCCAAGTGTTCCGAAATTTCTTTAGCAATGCTGCGTTCACCTACTTTGAAAAGGTCTTTAAGTTCCTTTGCAGCCCCAATGAAATTGGTACCGTTATCACTGAACAGGTGAGTACATCGACCTCGACGTGCGACAAATCGTCGAAATGCGGCCAGGAATGCTTGAGTAGTTAAATCTGTCACGGCTTCTAAGTGTATGGCACGGGTAGCCATACACACAAATAGACAGATGTACCCTTTGGTAGCATGATACCCTCGTCCTTTTGATGTTCTTAACAATACTGGACCTGCATAGTCGACTCCACTATTTAAAAAGGCCCGCTGTGGACTCACCCTGACAGCTGGTAAATCACCCATTAGCTGGTTGTTTATCTTGCCTTTATTGATGATGCAAACTTTACAGCTCCTTATACATTTTCTTACTGCTGATTTCAAGTTAATTATCCAATAATGACTTCTTAGGTATGTCATCATCACTTGTATACCACCGTGTAACGTTTGTTTGTGTGCTTCGTTGATCAACAGTGTAGTGATATGTTGATTACTCGGTATTATTATTGGATGTTTGGTTGTGACTGGCAAATCAGCGTTTTGTAAACGACCACCTACTCTCAACAGATTGTTTTTATCTAAAAATGGTGTCAAGCTAATAATTGAACATGATTTTCGCACCTTTCCATTTTTCTTAATGTCTTCTATATCTCTTTCATATACAGTCTGCTGATAGTATTTTATGCAATTTTGCAAAATTGAATTCATTTCACTGGTAGTCAAATACTTCTCCTTGTTTTTATTGCTTAAAAACCTGCGGCAATAAGCAAGTACCCTTTTCATTCTAGTCAGGTTAGAAAATCTTTCCCAAATTGGTTTTTCTTCATTTTCTTTATTTTTAATGGTATACGTACAAGTTAATTTTAACTCTAAATCTGTCTCTGTGTTTTCTGATTTGCTCAAATGAATTTTCTCTTCTGATAGCCATTCAGGCCCCTTCCACCACATTTTCTCCTTCTTCAGATCTGTTAGGAACATTCCTCTGGATGCTATGTCAGCAGGATTTTCTTGTGATACAACATGATGCCACTGTGTGTTGTTTGTATTGTCTTTGATTTCCACTACTCGATTTGCTACAAAGGTCTTCCATTTCTGCGGGTTGCCATGGAGCCACGCCAACACAATGGTTGAATCTGTCCAGCAGTAGGTTTGATTGAAAGGAATTCTCATGGCTAATGTGACTTGTTTTAGAAGCCTTGACAATAATAGAGCTCCACACAGCTCAAGACGAGGAAGCGATATTGTTTTTAATGGAGCTACCTTAGTTCTCGATGCAATTAAATTCGTGGACACAGTACCATCCTGTTGTTCCACTCTGCAGTATACAACGGCTGCATAGGCTCGAGTTGAGGCATCGCTAAATCCGTGCAGCTGTATTGCTTTCATATTTCTGCTGTAAGAGTGTAACCATCGGTCTAGACAAATCTGGTTGACATTCTCGAAATCCCTTCTTATTTTCAACCAATCTGAGGTTATTTCTTCAGAAAATGGTTGATCCCATTGTGTACCAAGTAACCATAGTTTTTGTATAAGCATCTTAGCAAGCACAATGCTTGGTGATATCCATCCTAGTGGATCGTAAAGTTTTTGTAAATCAGATAAAACGTTTCTCTTTGTAATGATAGGTGGAGGTGAAGAGAGATTGATTTTGTATAGAAATTGATCAGTACCAAGGTTCCAGGCGATACCCAATGCGTTCACAGTACCATCTAGGTTTATATCAAGTTGAATGTTTGAAGAAATGTTACTTGGATCTATCGACTTCATCAACTCGATATTATTTGATGACCACTTCCTCAACTTAAAACCTCCCTTGCTTAGCATGTCCTTAAGTTGATTACTGGCTTCTATGGCTTCTTCAATAGTGTCACAACCCGACATTACGTCATCGACATAGAAATCTGACAAGGCAATACCAGCAGCTACTGGAAAGCTATCTTTTTCTTCATGTGCGAGTTGGATCAAGGTCTTGACTGCTAGATAAGGTGCTGAAGTAGTCCCGAAGGTTACGGTAAGTAATCTATAATCTTTAATTTCTTCATTGCTATCATTTCTCCACAGAATTCTTTGGAAATCAGCATCTTCTTTGTATATCATGACCATCCTGTACATCTTTTGTATGTCTGCAGAGAAACAGATGGCATGCATTCTCCAGCGCATGATTATACAACGCAGGTCTTCTTGGAGGACTGGACCAGGTAAGAGTTCGTCATTTAATGATATGCCATTTGTTCCTTTACAGGATGCGTCGAAAACTATGCGGGTTTTCGTGGTTTCCTTTTCTTCACGCAAGACTGGATGATGGGGTAAGTACACAGATTTTTTTGTATATATTTCTTTTTCAGGTACTTCTTCTATGTGACCTAAATGTTTGTAATCTTCTATAACCTTTTTATATTCTTCTTTTAATTTAGGCTGTTTTTTAAACCTTCTCTCTAATTGTATCAATCTTGTTTTAGCTATGTCTCTTGTATTTCCCTCTGTTGATTGTATACAATTTGTTTTAAACGGTAGTTTCACGATAAATCTTCCTTGTTCATTCCTTGAGTATGTTTTGTGATAAATGTCTTCACATAATTGTTCTTCCTTCGTATTCTTTCGCCTTGTAGTTGTGTCTATCTCCCAAAGTGTCTTTAACATGTTATCGATATTTACTTGGTGATGCATGACAAAAAATGAATGGTCTTTTTTAGTTGAATTTATTTCTCCAAATAAAATCCAGCCTAGGGTTGTTTTCTGAGCACATGGAGACCCTGGTGGACCCTTGATTAATTCTTGTTCGACTATTCGTGCATACTCCTTGACACCAAGCAGCAGATCTATCGGGCCTGGGTTGTTGTACTCTGGATCTGCAAGATCAAGACCCTCCAGGTGCTGCCAGTTGTGAACAGTCATTGTGTGATGTGGTATTCTCGTAGTCAGCTGCTTGGACATGACGTAAGCTTCGACGTGCATGTTGAATTCTGGCTTTCTTCTTGACAATATTTTTAGCTGAACCACGTGTTTAATTGGTGCTTGCATAGAACCCACACCTGTTACTGTACCATCAATTGATTGTCTTTGTAGTTTCAATAATTGAGTTGCCTTTTCACTTATGAAGCTCGCTTGTGAGCCTTGATCTACAAGAACCCTTAACAGTGTCGCTTGTCCATCTTTTCCTTCAGCTTTAACGAGTGCAGTTGCTAATAATGCTTTCCCAGATGCTCTAACACCAACGTGAAGAGTAGTTATTGCTTCATTGTTGGCTTCTTGATGAGATGTCGATGGTTGTATTTGTTCTGTCTCTGCGGTATCCTTCGACTTCTCTGATTTGTGAAGCAAGGAATGGTGACGTCTTCTACATATTCGACAAGTAACTGGCACCTTGCATTTGTAAACTGAATGACCCGGAAACAGGCAGTTGAAACAAAGCTGTTTTTCTTTCACATAATTGTTGCGTTGTGTAAGATCCATTTTAATAAACTCTTTGCAATGACATAAGGTATGCTTTTCACTACAAAGTGCACAGCTTTTATCTCTAACAACATTTGCAGCATGGTAGGATCGCTCTTTTATTGTACGATCTTTGTTTGTTACGGGCTGTATCATTTCCAGTGTTCTAAATTTTGATTCCAAAAATCTTTTAAACTCTTCCCAAGTTGGCATATCTTCTGACTTTTCTTTATAAGCAAAAGTTTCCCACTCTTTATGTGACTCCTGGTCCAACTTCTGAATCACCAGAAATATAATTAAAGGATCCCAGGAATCGGTGTTAATTTTCAAGTTTTTTAGGTTATTAATGCACTCGGTCGTAGTATCTAACAAAGTTTTTACACTGTTAGCTGTCTGTGTTGTGATTTTCTTTTGATTAAAAAGTCTTTTCAAAACAGAAAACACAATAATACGTTTATTGCCGTATCTGCCTTTTAACAATTGCCATGCTTGATTGTAATTGTTGTCCGTAACTTGAATATGCCGTAATATTAATTCTGCTTCGCCGGTAACACTAGACTTCAGGTAATGCAGTTTTTGAACGTCACTGATTGAATTATTTTTATGCACAAGTGATGTAAACATGTCCTGGTATGTGGGCCACTCTTCGTATTGTCCCGAAAAGGTTGGTAATTGAATCCGAGGCAGTTTTACAGCTGAACATTGCTCTTGACCACTAAATGCTGAAGAGTTTGAAGTTTCCATTGCTGTATGGTACTGTTTGCTTAACATGTCTGTCAAGTCTGCTTGTAGACAAAGGTACAGATCTTCAATGACAAAATAGTCTTCATTGAGAAAGTAAGAAATTTCTCCACGCTTTTCTCTCGGAGTACACTGTGTCAACATCTCATGAGCTTGCTTAAAAGAACTCCAATACTCTTCAATGCACTTCACTCTTGCTTTTATGTAACCGTCTGTAAGTCTCACTTTAGGGCATTTTTTTAAGTTCGTTTGTGTTTTTTGTATCAATTTTGCAACATCTTCTAACGTATTCAAATACTTTTGTTGTTCCGTAGTTAACGTAGCCATTGTAACTGTCTATTATACTATACGTATCACTTGTGTTTTGAACTACTAATCACACTGTCCACGCTTTATTAAAATGTATCTGTTATAACTTATAACTTCATAAAAACTGCACAGTTTAGCGTAAACAAGTCGTCTTATCTCTGGAATGCGGCTGCCTTTTGTTCTCAGCTCGCTCGGACTCCGATTCACTAATGACCCACAGGTGTGCCAGTACTAATTATCCGGCTCGATTTGCGACCATATGTTGACGTCGTTAGGTTGACTTTAAGTTGTAGATACTTTTAGGAAAATTAGATAAATAAAATCACGCGACTGTTTGCTAGCTCTGTATTGAGGCAACTAACTTAATGACATGCAAAACGATCGGACACATTTTACAAAAAGATCAAAACCTTCCCGGAAAACCGTTATTGGTGTAAATGTTTTTTTTTTTTAATATTTATTAAAACAAACCGGACTAGCTTTAGAAATGATTTCATTAAAATTGAGATAAAGAAACAGAGTACTGTGTTGTGTAATAAGGGAGCAAATACGTAAGAATAACAAAATATAATAGATAAACTTGAATTTAGTTTACCTTTGGTAAGCCAAAGAGCATTTCCACCACGCCAAAATGGGTGCCAGGACCTATGATCGTTTGTCTCTTACCAAGATTATTCAACATGTAACAGTGGCCCTGCAAACAATGGACGCTGCTTTAATGTGTCCTTAACGATCTAGGTACTTAGATCTTGATCGCTTTAATGACTCCAGCTCGTGGAATATTAGGTAACGGAATAGCGCTAGAATACTTAAAAGTCAAGGAAAATAATGCCGTCTGTGTAAATCAAAACTCAATTTGTCTATATCTTAAAAGTCAATTAAACAATCGATAATGTGCTTCTTTGAACTGCACTGTCGATTGTTTCATTGAGTTTCTTAGATATTTCTGTATTTTCAGTCAAACAACCCCGGTTTCTTTACCCAGAAATTCATATTATAGCATTAGATTATGATTTGTTCAGATATTCTTAACAATTAATTCTCAATTGAGAAATCGGGTGACGATTTTAGACAAATAAACATAGTGTATGATAGGTCAGAAGAGTTTTTTTTTTCTAAACTGCATTTATTTATTTATTTAATAAAAATAATTTAAAATATACATACTTTTTGCAAAATATACATGTCCCGCCCAATGTCAGCAGCATGTTGTACCACCTCATTGTCAGGCAGTACCAACTTCCTCGTATTACTGGCCACGGTCTGGAGGAAGTCCCGATTCAGCACCTACAAACAAATGAGAATGCCCTACATCTGTCTTGGACGCTCTATTTAATACAAACTCGCTTTTGTTCATATTTTAATCACGATGAAGACTTTTCTGATGAGTAAAAATATCTGGTTTCGTTTTCGTACCGAATATTTTTACTACCAAGTATTTTATTGTTCTTTTTCATTACAGCAACACGTGTTATACAATTAATAACGTAGACATATGGTTTGTTAGGTATGCCTAAATGAATCCGTGAAAAATCTTAAATGAAGTTATAGGCTATACCTACTGATACGTTTAAACTTGTCTATACAAATACATACGCAAAGACAAATAAATAAAATTGAAGTGTTACTTTTGATATCTAAATAACAGCTTTTCACGAAATATGAATTAAGAAAGTACGATACTTAGGTACTTACGATACTTTCTCATTCATAACTACAACTATTTTTTTTGTCTGTCTGTTGGTCTATCAGTCTGTCTGTCGGTTCATCTCCGAAACCAATGTACTGGTTTTAACGAGACTTCATAACAGATAGCTAATGTTATAAGGAGTAACTAAGGCTACTTTTATTTTGGAAAAACTATTAGTGTCCGTACAAAACAAATAAAACCATGAAATCTCTCAATGACGCGGACGATGTCACGGACGACCACTAGTCAACAATATAATTTTACCGGTAGCGCGTTGTTCTAGGAAACCGAAAAATTACCAGCTGAATTAATGAAGTGACAATTTACCTGATAAATACCACACTTTACTGACAATTTCCCCAGAAGAGCTTAATCAAAACACCCTTTGCATGGAGAGAAACTAAATGACGAACGCAGTGATTTCGTATCCTTTTACACGTTCCAACTACCGGATAACCGGCACCGGGTAACCGTTAGCAAATGTTTCATTTAACCGCTTACATGCATGTATTTCACCGCCGAGCGCTTGGTAACGCTTATCTGACAGCTAGAAAGTGTAAAAGGGTCTTGTCTTGCTTTCAGTTGCGCTCGGCAAAAGTGTTTGAAAAAAGGGAATAGTAGACTAACAGTATGTAATGATAGAACACTAATCACTATGTCAGGCATTCAATTCGACTCGAGTTTCCCCGTACAAGGAAAGTCACTTCCGGGTAGATTGGAATACAGTTGGTACCATAGATCACAGAAACGCCACAAAGATCTGTCTGCGCAAGCTAAGCGGGGCGCAAGTTTGAACTGTCAAACTGTAGTTGAAATTACCATGGTAAGACGATTCTATAGGTAATTGTTGTCACTTACTCAAATGCTTGGAAGTAAAGTATTGATAAAAGTGTAGAAACATCTTTACCGCTACATACGAACTACAATAAAAAACTTTTTACAAAAAAATACAACCGACTTTTACACAAAAAATCAAAAAACTGCAAAATAACTTTAATTTCGGAACTCGGTGTTTGTGGTTGCTTTTTCGTTTTTTGAACACCGACTTCCGAAATTAAAGTTATTTTGCAGTTTTTTGATTTTTTGTGTAAAAGTCGGTTGTATTTTTTTGTAAAAAGTTTTTTATTTTTCACTTTTTAGTGGTACCTACATCCCCTCCTCTCCCCTCACCTAAACGAACCAATCACATTGGTGTAAAAAAAACGTACTGCTCCTTTGCAGAGTAAACTAAGAGGTCGTCAATGTAGATAATGTAGATATTTTTTTTAGATTTTTCAAAAACCGCTTGGTCGATTTCGATAAAATTTTCATGGGACCATTTGGAAAGTATACCCTTTCAAACAAAAAAAGAATTTTTCAAATCGGTTGAAAAGCGACGGAGTTATGCGCGAACAAATATAATTAAAAAAAAAATACAAACATCCGAATTGAGAACCTCCTCCTTTTTTTTTAGAAGTCGGTTAAAAAGACCTGACGTCATATCAAAGTCAACAAAAAAATCATTCTTCACGCGATTCGAACAATAGCCCAACTACAACCATTGGGCAGTTTCCCACCAGACACAACACCCGTCTGGTCGACGGTGCAGGACTTTGCCCAGTTCCATACTCTTCTAAAACATAGTGTATTTTAGCGACCACCGAGGCGTCTCTTTATTATATGGTTGATAGATAACAATATAATCTGACTGAAAACATACCTGGAATAGCGGACAGAACATCAAAGTTTCGACCATTTCTATAGAAAGTACTTCTTGCTGAATGTTTGTGGACATGTCTGAAAATATCTCTTCTGTTGATACCGCGTGATTGTAGTACCTGATTTATAGAATAAAAATCAGAATGAATCACAACGAAGTTCGGTTCTTGCAGCAACCATCGGGCAGTCGCTCAACAGATACAACACATACTAAGATGCTCTTCCAAACCATCGTACACAATTTTATTTTTGTCATTTTAAATCGACAAGACAGAATGAGGACGTCGATTGACGACGTAAACTAAGCCACGCATTATTAGTGATAACTCAAATACTAGTCGTCAGATCTCATTCTTTAAATGGGACCATACGACAAGCACCAGAATATAAAAAGAATCATCAACCAATACAAAGTTATGAGGTAACAAACATAAAAAAAACGAATTGAAAACCTGCTCCTATTTTGGAAGTCGGTTTTTACAAGTTTGACAGGTTTTTAAAATATTAAATCGTACTACAAGATTACCTGAGGCAAAACCAAATTACACTTAATCCACTTCTGGCTTTAGTTATAAAATGAATCCAAAAGCTTCGCTCACCATTGCACACCGAAGAACTTTTTCACCCGCGCTTTGATTTTTCCACTAACGTGATTTACGGAGAGGAAATAAAACAACTCCCTCATGGATTCCTACGAAAGATGGATGGAGTAATAAATAAGTTCCGGAAAATATTTAGTTCCAACATTATAATGAAGATTGAAGAATGTGTCATAGAAAGTAGACTAATTGGTTTTATGTATAGCTGTTTATAATGATAAAAGAGAAAATCAATAAAAAAAAAATTTTGGATAAGCAGAAATAAAAAGCCATAACACTGACAAAACAAACAAACAAATATAATAAATATAATTTACGAATGGAAAAAGAAAACTTATTACGCAGATGCTGATATTGAATTTTATATTTACGAGTATCAATCCAAACTTTCATTAGAAAACATCGAAAGGATTGATTTGAATTTGAACTTAATAACAAGAACCTAAATAAAATAAGTTTATCATCGATTTTCACAAACCAATAGTTAAGCATCAATAAAAATCTGGGTCACTGGACAGTTCAAATACAATCAATTCTGTTTCTATCATTTATGTTCACTGATTCAGAAGATTCCAATATTGGTCTTGTTTTTCGACACTGATTACAATCGTATTTCTCATTTCAACTGTTTATTAACTAAAGGTATGTAGGTCGGTTATTTTCATTAAAATTTCTCGGGGAAGATCTTAAATTCGGATCCATTAGAACAATATCCAACCTTTTTAATCACGTTCTCAGCATGAATTAACAGTAGGTATTGGTGCGATCGGCATTTTCGCTGGAAAAATAATGAGATTCCGAACTGTTTGAATTAAAAATGTTTGCGTACCTTGAATTTTAACTTCCTGTGGGTGGATAGCAAGTAGTTGCTGCAGATTTTTGCTGTGTAGAAGCAACTCAGGTATGATCCCAATACGAAGAGAAAGGTGACCTTAAACATAATATAGTAGTTAACCTGCTCGTTTTGTAAATAATTCTGTACTTAAGAGTTAAGACATCATTGCATCCCTATATAGTGCGTTTCACGCGCGTTAATGCCATAATACACGTGCTTGTAAATTCCTTAAACATATGCGAGTTACTTGGAAGCCCTAATGACATTCACCAATCAGGTCTTGGTGTGGCACAATGGCATGCAAGCTACTTGCATACTTTTTTCTACTTGTTAGTGTTTCAATACGCACATTTAAGACACGTACTTATATTGCGTACGTTCATGGCCGAAGCGTCCAACAGGCGCCTAGTTTAGATAAATCTTCACACACGTAAAGGCTCCCACGCACAAGTGTGATGCGGCAAAGCGACAATGTGTTTTCTTAGTAATTGATCTATCTGTAGATCAATTATTGATATTTTTTATGAAAACGCTTTGTATTATTGTTGCAAGATCTGAGGACGAAGACTAACTCAGTATATAGTTTTTATTAGACACATTGGAGTAGGTGGTATACAAAATAGGTATGTAGACATATAAAATTTGCATGTCTATAAATGTGTCACCACTTTATATCGCGGGCGGGTGGTGTCGCTTATCATGATACTCTCAGGGCGGCCATTTAGAATTTATAATTAAATGCGTGGGTTAGCCAGTGTTGCCCGTCATAACTCGCGGCTCAGGACACATTTAAATTATGGACGGATAAAAACGCATAAAATGTGGTAACCCGAGTGGAGATATATCAGAAGTTTATTGTGGCTACCTAAGTATATTTTTATTACTCTGACTTATGTGAATAACGACAGTCGTATTGTCACATTGCGCCTGTCTATGGGAGCCTTTGCCGTGTTTACAAAAAAATATTATGCAACAATTTATAAAGAAACGTTTCGTTGTATTCCAGCACAAATCACAAAGAAAAACAATTTTATGAGCTAACATTTCTTAAAAGCAACAACAATAAACTAATATTCCCAATATCTAGTAAATCTTACCTGACTGAAATCACATGAAAAAACATAGGCCTATAATAAATCCAAGCCAACACTCCATAAAACTTTTTGTGCATTGAACAAAATTTCAGAGAAAAATATATGGTTATGGTGTCGAGGTAATGGGAAACATACGTGGGATAAAATATGAAGTGTTTTTGTATGGAGCGCGAGGTTCGCGTTTTTACGATAGATTACACTAGCTTTCAGGATAGTTCAACTTTTTTATTTATAGTGGCATACTAAATCTTGCAGGAATTTTATGAAAGAGTAAATTCTGGGTGTGATTTTTTCAGGCATCAAACAGATATCGTGTAAGGGCATTAATAATTTGAAAAATAAGGTATATTTTTGCAAATAGTTTAAAAGATTTTGTACGCGGCTTCATCAATGGTACTCTTTAAATTGTAACACGTAAGAATGTTCCAAACCCGTTTAGCCATTAACGCGTAATGCATCAACCATCAAACAAACAACAAATTATACTACCATTTTTAATAAAAAAATAAAATAAATTTAATATTACCATTTATAATTTTAGTTGGAAGTAAGAGAAAGTACCTATAGGTTGATCTTACAATTACAACGACTCCCAAATAGTTTCCTGTAACTGAGCGGATTACCCCGGTTTATCCAGTTAAGCATTTTTACAGTAGCGTAGCTAGCACGGGTGACAACCGGTGCGGATAATGTGGCATCACCCCACTGTTTAGTCCCCCCCCCCGCCAAATAATTATTTCTTTGTCTTTCGTTCTGGTAACGGCAGTCGCCACCAATTTTTCACGAAGGAATTAGTGTCAGATAGTTTTATTAGTTTTATTAGTTTTATTATACTCAAACGTTGTTGACTGATGCAGGTAAAAGAAATGAGCCCAAAAATGTTTGCACCCCTTTGAATGAATCTGAATGAATGGTGAAGCCGCCCTCCGCCCCCTCGTAGCTACGTTATTGGTGAGGGACACTTATCTTACCAATGCTAAACTAGATGAATTAGTGTAGTATCACTATATAAAACATGTCCCCCCCATTCTGTCTTTATGTCTATTTGTACGCGATAAACTCAAAAACTGCCGAACGGACTTTCATGCGATTTTTTTTTCTCGAATCAGGAGTGAATGAGGAAGGGGTGTAAATCATGGTTACTGGAAGCTAATTTAGGAGTATGCTTTATTACCCGTGCGAAGCCGGGCAAGTTGCTGGTTATCTCTTAAAATAATAACCGTAGCTGTGAAATAGCGAGAAATTCGTGTAGAATCGGTGCAGAGTTGCGTCAAAGACAGCACCACTCGGCAAAGTTCTGACAATATTCGGCATTTTTACTGTTAGGTTGTGTGGAGTATGTGGGCCTTTTCAAGTTAACAATTAGTTTTACAGGGTGAATTTTTCAAGTGGTCATGGATGGCAAAATTCGAACATATAGAAAAATACTCATAGGAGCCTCGGGTCCGATTTTGATAAATACGCACCATTGCATTTTGTTTATCAACAGTATTTCATTCTCGCTGAAAAAAAAAATCTAAAAAATAAAAATTGTTCTTTGTTTTTTCTAGAACTTACCACAAGAAGATCGAGGTCCCCAGGCGCCAGCTCCGAGTTTCCAGTGCCAGTGAACACGGAGGTCCCGAACAAGAAAGACGTCTTCAATGGGCTCTCGTGATGCGCTTCGATAGCCATGAACACCTTCGTCTCCCAGTATATCAGTTGTGACATCCAGGAGTTCTGTTAGAGATAAGTAAAGTTTTTATAAAATTGAAGTCAAGAGTGAACAGGTTACTTCTAGGTAAGCGTGCTCCATCGTGAACCACATAATTGCCTATTAATAATAAGAAAGTAATGTAAAATTGGAAGCGGATTCTGTCGCTTCCGGCTCTGGTTCAATCCATGGTCCGGAGCAAGGAGGTATGAGAAGCGGTCACCTCCTTTTGCGATGCAGTGATTTAGCGAAGGAGAAGGTGGACCGTGTGAGAGAGAGGCAAACTACAGGCCGCCGCAACAGAACTAGACGCCCTGGCCGTCGGAATTCGCAGGGTGATACCCGTCAATCTTAGACGTGGGCCTGCGGATGGCGAGCGATGCGTGGCTCGGCGTTCCACGCGTGCCTCAAGGAGATGTTAGTATAGAGGACGGGGCCGTTAGGCCCAGTGCCCGCCAGGGTTGCGGAATTTGTATGAAAAAGTCACCGCAGGAACGCAAAGGGCACTAGATGGAACACGGGTGAGTTTTAGTCAGTAAGAGTACGACACTCCCTTCCGCTCCATGCAGAGTGGAAGAAGTCATTCGACGTTTTCTCAACCAGAAAAAAGGATTGCTCTACTCTGTTTATAAAAAACCAGAAGTCTCGTTGTTTTATAACAACGAGACTTCTGGTTTTTTAACACCAGCTTCCGAAATTAAATTAAAGGTATACAAGACGATGGTTAACACCAGATCCCTTAAAATACACAACTGGAATAAATATCGATGTAAAAAATTACAAACTAAATAGGTAATTACCTCTCGGCACAATTTCCTGGGACATGCATAAAGGTACAGAAAACAGCCCGACCAGTAGCAAAATATGACGAATATCAAGCAGAACTTCGCCAGGATTAGCAACTGCAAAATAATTGAACGGTATTTAATATCTAAATACATATTTACATAATATAAATCTATACTAATATTATAAAGCTGAAGAGTTTGTTTGTTTGTTTGTTTGTTTGAACGCGTTAATCTCAGGAACTACTGGTTCGAATTGAAAAATTCTTTTTGGGTTGAATAGACCGTTTATCATGGAAGGTTTTAGGCTATATATCATCACGCTTAAGCCAATAGGAGCGGAGCAGCGATAAATAATGTTTTAAAATCGGGGATTCCATGGGGACGAAGTCGCGGACAGCAGCTAGTCTGTAATAATTATAATATCTCCGACAAGTTGCGGTAACTACGCCGTAGCTATAGTCTTGTACCTATATAATTCTCCTCGGATGATACATCGTCTTCCCTACATGACATTGGAGACGAACCAAGGCGTGTATTCATGGAGGATATAACCAATACATTTACTTGTAAAGGTGTATTGAAGTTGTATGTGACATTCACTGTGGTTTCTAAACTAGCATGAGTTTATATGTGTGAACTGTAAGGATTTCAATCCGATATTACATGGATTTAATCAAACATCTACAGAAGTCTAATAAACATAGGTTATTGATGTAGATTTACATTATTACAACATATTATGTTAAGTGTTATTCAATAGGTATTTTATTGTAGCCACATCGCAGTCTGGATTTACCTAATTACTCGTTGTAGACCCCTATAACATGGGACCAACGGTATGTGTTGGTCCCATGTTATACGGGGAAAACCTGAGAGGTGAACTTGAGACATATGGATGTTATATATATAAATCTGTGACACACATCATCATCATCATCATTTCAGTCGAAAGACAACTACTGCTGACCATAGACCTCCACATGTCGCCGCATCCACCGATCCTGTACGTCTCGCATCCAGCGGATTCCCGTGCCCTTGACCATCGGTCCACCAGTCGCAACACCAGACCTTAAGACTCCATCTATCTATTCTGTGCCCTGCCCACTTACGTTTGGAAATTATTTGGAACTAGCTGCTGCCCGCAGCTTCGCCCGCGTGAATGTCGGAAATTATCCCAAGGGAACATAATCCCGGGATAAAAAAAGTATCCTATGTTACTTCTAATACCTGCAAGAATATGTGTACAAAGTTTCATGATGATCGGTTGAGTAGTTTTCGCGTGAAAGCGTAACAAACAAACTTACATTCACATTTATATATTAGTATAGATATAGATGACTGACACTATGATCATTATTTGTAAAAAAAAATCGTAATACAAACCATCATTTCGTCGAAACTTACCTTTACATGACTGTCAAAATTCTGTGCCCACTTGTTAATATAGTCCCATAGGTGCCACACTTGCAGTATAGGGAACAGCTTGGCTATCTGACCAGCTACCGTCTCCGCTTGAGGGTCCAGAGTGTCCGTGAATATAGATACAGGGAACACAGACACAATGTCTAGGTAGAAACCGAACGATGACATTTTTATTTCAGCAATTTCTTTTACCGTTTCTTTTCTTATATTCTGCAAAATAAATTAAAAATGGGGTACGATAAATAAACGTCTGAAAGTGAAAATCCCTTCCCACTTTCATGTTATAACTTATCTGTACTAATATTATAAAGGACAAAGGGTATTTTTTTTTTGTTTGTACCGAATAAGCTCCGAAACTATCCAGTAGTATTGTATTACCTTTATTTTTTTCAACAATGGGAAGCTACATTGTCAGCGAGTAACATAGGCTATTTTATTCCCGTATTCCCATGGAAACGCGTAGTACGTGGGTGAAATCTCGAGGCGGTGCTAGTAATATTATAAATGTGAAACTATGAATTTCTGGATGGGAAATCACCAAATGACTTCTCCCGCTCTGGGCGGAGCGGAAGAGAGTATCAGACTCTTACTGACTAAAACCCACCCGTATTCCTCCTAGTGCCCAGGAGTGCCTAGGTTTGCGTTCCAGGGCCGCGGTGACTCTTTCGAACAAATTCCACAAATCTAATCGCTTGTAACGTGATTAACACAAAGAATAGTTTTATCCCGACGAAGTCGCGGGCAGAAGCTAGTAATCACTGACAAAGGCACTGAAGTTCGCTGGACGAAGTCTCAATTCTGGGTTAAGCTCAAAATTGCCCATAAGCTGATCTATTTTATCATTAATATATATGCATATATGTTTTTGGGTTCAATAAAGAAAAAGAATGAACGCATATACATAGGTAATGTACCTACTAAATAACACTAGACTAAACTGTTGTTACGTAAGTACAAATTTTGCTTCAGTCAGGCTATTGTAACATCAGAATCTAATAAACTAGCATGAAGCAAAACGTTTAGAGGAGAAATATAACAATACAAATTACTGAAGCCTTTTTGCTATACTTTTGTTTCCTAGAACCAGCAGAATCAATTAATTGAAGCTTGAAGCTTACTCATCCACACACAAACTGCCACTGTATTATTTGTACGATTAATTTTACTTTTACGAGTACCTATAGAGCTAATAACATAATATACTATGCTTTTCATCGAGAACATAATGCAAAATTAATCACGTTTTCATTATTTTTGCACAATTTCTCGTCAATTTGCCAAACTTTTTTTTAATGCCGTTTCCATAATTCTTGGGAACAATCAAATGTTGCACCACTGGTGACATCAGCCTGCAGTAAGTAAAATTTTGACCAGACTAAGTTAAATATTGATTCGTCACCAGCAGAATAGCTCTAGTCGACAAGTGACATTCTATCAGCGTTAGCGTTATTCAACAAATAAATTGTTGAATAAGGTTTAACAAGCGCTGGGGCAATTCCTGGCCACCATAGGCGCGGGCCTGTGGATGGCTCGCCGTCCGATTACAACCAGGCACGGGTCGACGGCGCGTAGTGTTCCACGCGCGCCTCAAAGAGCTGTCAGCAACCCAGACGGGGCCCCATAGGGTCGGTGCCTGCTAGAGTTGCGGAATTTGTTCGAAATAGTCACCGCGGCCCTGGAACGTAAAGGGCACAAGATGGATCACGGGTGGGTTTTTTAGTCAGTAAGAGTCTGACACTCCCATCCGCTCCACCCAGAACGGGAGAAGTCATTTGACGATTTCTCATCCAGAAAAAAAAAAAGAAAAGGTTTAACAAGCGCTTTTAAAATTTCGCGTGATATCGCTATCGCTATCGCTATAGAATTATATTTTTTCTAGAGAGTCCTTATACGCGTTATTCTGAAAATTGTGCACGGACGTTCGCGTCTGTATTTATTATTTCAGTTACATCCCTAGCTAACTAATCGTCCTCCAAAAGCTAAGGTGCGGTTCAAACAGTTTACATTAGCACACCAGAATAATGATCCGGTCACAGTGCGGTTGCGGTCTCGTTTACAGCCAGCCTAAACCTTCACATTACACTCGAGTAAACCATAGCAATACATCCACGTTTACACCATTGCGAATCAAACCTCACTATGTCATTAATTGATTTGAATTAATCGAAAACCTACACGCGACCAAACCTCCCTTTGTACCGTCGTTCCAATCAGGCTGGCTCTTTGTGAGCCACTATAATAACTACAATAGTGAGCGGGCCTTTATTTGCTACAGTTTATAGGCCCTGTAAGCATTTACCTGACTGTACCTAAAACTTGTTATTTATTCTTATTGTTTTCTGTATTAGGGTCGGAGTGAGTGGAATGGGTTTGGATGTTGAGCTTTCTGTCAGTTGTGATTTAACAAACAGGTATTTATAGCTGGTTGAACTTGTCTCTTAGATTTTTTTTTATTGGTCAACAACCCAAGATATGTCTAAATTGATATGACCTCTTTTGTAAACAACTTATTAGACAGGCAAACGTACGTAAACGTACGAAAATCATCACAGTAAGTCACTGTGATGATTCAAATGTGATCATTCTGCGATTGGTCAAAGAACATCTTAAGTTTTTTTGTTGTGTTCTACTTTGCTTTTCTCATGTATCTTGGCGCATTGAAAACACAATCTCAACATAACAACACACAGACCCGGAAAAATATGTCTAAGCCTACTCCAATACTTATCTACTAAAATGTTTCCTTTTTTATTTCTACAAACATTTCTTTCATGAAAATCCAATTACAAGAACATAACAGGACATTTTCTCTGACCTGTCGATGTGACGTCTAAGCGTTAAGTAAAAAAAAAACAATTTCCTAGAATTAGAGATTTGCGGAAACGCGCACGTGTACGTAAAGGCTTTCCATGTGTTCGTCACGTGGCCTGCGGGCGTCTCCGATACTCGGCGTAGGCGGGGGTAAACCGCTTAGCAAACAACTTAAGAACTCTATTTTGTAAAACACAGTTTTATATAATATATTTTACTCGTGTTATATAGCTCTTAGTTTTACGACATCACATGATATTCTGACATTTAGTAATGTGGTATTGTAGCTTGAATTATCAGTGCAATAGACCTGACTAGCCACTTTCAATGAAAAAATAAGGCTGGGGTATATATGGCCCTACAGATAGCAATCATCACCTAACCCATAAAAAGATTCAACTCAAATCGAAAATAATAGCAAACGTGAAAGTCATGGCACGGCGGCACCACCTCCACCATCATGTTTAGATCATTTCATCATAAAAACAAAACACCCTAACAAAACATTGGTTACTAATTCTTCGCTTATGGATCATCAAGCTATTTTACTAACAATACAAAAATCTTCACCTAGATGAAACTGCATGCGAAGCTGTACAAAAATGAATATGACTAATCTTGAACGTGACATTCGCGGTATCGACTTTGACCCTGTTTACAAAACTAACGATGTAAATATTTCTTTACAGTATTTCATACATTCGATGCAACATGCAATAAGCAAAAACACAATTACCAAAATGATGCCTAGACGGTATAGCTCTATTAAACCGTGGATCACTCCTGGTCTCGTTCGGTGTATACGACATCGGGATAAACTACACCAAAAGTCGAAACTTGCACCTGATAATGAAATACTTTCTGTGTCATGCAAAAGGTATAGAAACTTTTGCAATAATCTTTTAAAAAAAATTAAAAATAAATATGAGAAGAACGAATTACAGAAGGCAGGCAAAAACAGTAAACTTATTTGGAAATTTATTAAAACAAATACTTTTCGATCAAAAAATCCTGAACCCCCACTCGAATTACTGTCAACAGACTTAAACCCAGTAGAAGCCGTGAATAAAGTAAACAGTTTTTTTTATTAACGTTGGCAAAAACTTGGCTAAAAAATCCTTGAACCATAATAATCCCCCCCACCAAATATCGGCTGCGAATACCCTTACGAAAACACCTAAATCTTTTGTTTTATTAGACACTGATGCCAATGAAATTTTAAGAATAATAACAGGGTTAAAGAATGACTGCGCTGTGGGATGGGATAACATTTCTAATAATATACTGAAAATGTTTAAACACCTTCTTGCTCCTCCATTAACCCATATTTTTCAGTCCTGCTTATCTAACCGTTGTTTCCCCAAACTGCTTAAAAAAGCAGTAGTTACGCCAGTGTTCAAAGCGGGAGATAAGAACTGTGTTAATAATTATAGACCCATTTCAGTACTAACAGGACTCTCAAAAATCTTAGAAAAAATTATAAATAGCGGATTAATAGACTATCTTGAAACTAACAAATTGCTTTCCAATAATCAGTTTGGGTTTAGACCTAACCGATCAACTAACCAAGCAGTTCACAAGCTGTCTGAGTACATTAGTACGAAACTAGATAAGGGCATGCACATTATTGGGATCTTTCTGGACCTCGCCAAAGCCTTCGACACAGTTTCTTGTTCTATTTTACTGCACAAGCTTGAAAAACTTGGGATAAGAGGGCAGCAACTTCTATTATTCTCCGATTATCTTAGAGACCGTCAGCAATGTGTTAAAATAGGGCAGCACACAAGTTCTGACATGGAAAATAGTTGTTTCGGAATACCTCAAGGTAGTATCTTAGGGCCCACATTATTTTTAATTTACATTAATGACCTATGTAGTTTAGACCTTCGTCATGGGCTAATATTATCATATGCGGATGACACGGCTCTGTTGTTTTCTGCTGAGTCTCGAGGTGAAGCGTATGAACATGCTCAAAACGGATTTAATATTGTATCTAATTGGCTTCATCAAAATCTTCTAACATTAAATATAGATAAAACTAAATACATTTTATTCTCAATGAGAAACATTAATTTACCGCTTACTAACCTTAATATATTCGCACACAATTGCAAGCATGCTGACATTGCTTGTACTTGCCCTAGTTTAGTTAAAGCTGACTACATAAAATACCTAGGTGTTACGATTGACACAAATCTAAATTTCCGTAAACATATTGAGCTGCTGTGCACAAGAGTGCGTAAATTAATATATATTTTTAAACACCTATGTCACATAGCCGACTATAAGTTAATTAAACAAGTATATTTGGCTCTGTGTCAATCTGTAATTACGTACTGTATTACTTCATGGGGTGGTGCTGCAAAGACTATCTTACTTCCTCTAGAACGTGCTCAAAGAGCAATACTAAAGGTTGCAACCTTCCGACCTTTTAGATTTCCCACACACGAGTTATACACAGCATGCAAAATACTAACAGTACGTCAACTATTTATAATGCACATCATACTTCATCAGCACTCTGAGCTTCCTTTTGACCCAGTATCTTCAACCAGGAGGAGGAAAGATTTGGTTTGCATAAAACCACAGACAAGACATGCATTTGCCCATAGATTTTACGTATTTTTAGGACCTTTTTTATACAATAAGCTAAACAAATTGTTAGATATATATAGCGTAAATTACACTAAGTGTAGAAAATTGATATCAGAGTATCTATTCAGACTCAATTACACAGACACAGAGAAGCTATTGGAAGTTCTAGTATAATTGTAAGGTTTAATTCGTAAGTTGTTATTCTTTAATTTTTGTATTCATGCACCATAAATGATTAGTCTTGTTAAGTGATGACCTGAAACACAGGTTTTATAAACCTAGCTCAGGAAAGTCGCTAATCATACATAATTGTAGGTTTAAAATAAATTTACCATAAGTCCTGAAATATTGATAATTTAGTTAAACACATAGTTATTTGTTGGATACTAACATAATTATTTTATTTAAGATTACTTGTGGCTATTAATCTGTAACTAGATTGTGTAAAAGATTTTTAATAAAGATTATTATTATTATTACCTACAATACAGCAAAATCCAGAACTATAGAAACGCTAAGGTTTGCGCAAAAAATAAATAGACCTCAACGAAGATATATACTTAAATCATACAGGCTGTAAGACAAATAGATCCCATAGATTCAGCACATTTAAATAGGGGTATTTCCTGAGTAAAATATGATTCTATTTAGTCCGTTAGTTTATAGATTATCGAAAAATTTGGGACACGTATTTTTTGCTTTATCAAATCTAAAAAAAAATTGACGATGATAAAAAGCGCCAAAAATCAGGAGTGGAGGCTTATGATGTCACGTTGTGATAAAAATTGTAACACATAGTGACGTCACACAAAAACAAAAACGTGTCCAATATTTTTTGGAAATCTATTAAACGTTTTACTCAGGTTTTTTAAGTTAACTAAGTACACTATTCAAGATGCCGCAGCGTTTGAAGTTTTCGTCGGATATTCCTATTTTTTTAACCGACTTCTAAAAAAGGAAGAGGTTCTCAATTCAGATGTTTGTATGTTTTTTTTTTTAATGTTTGTTCGCGCATAACTCCGTCGCTTGCCAACCGATTTGAAAGATTCTTTTTTTGTTGGAAAGGGTATACTTCCCAAATGGTCCCATGAAAATTTTATCGAAATCGAACAAGCGGTTTTTTTGTGAATTTCAATAAATGATAGCAAATCTGTCGGGATTATTGTTTACACCAATTTATACCACGTACGCTGTGATGGGTATATTTAGCTGGGAGTGAACCACTAAAAAGTGAAAAATAAAAAAAACTTTTCACAAAAAATAAAATAAAAAAGTCGGTGTGTTCAACAACAAAAAAGCAACCAAAAACACCGAGTTCCGAAATTAAAGTTATTTTATACTTTTTGTTTTTTTTTTTTGTTTAGAAGTCGGTTTTATTTTTTGTGAAAAGTTTTTTTTTCCTTTGTCGAAATTGTCATTGGGATATATGTGAACAACGATATCATACATTAAAAAATTAAAGAAAACTAACAAGAAATTCTGGCCAAGGCGTTGTTGGAATTGAAAAATAATCTGAGCTGGAATACATGCACTGAATGCATGGGTATCTGAATATGCGCCGATGTTGCTTACACCTTGTTATGTATGTGTATCACAACCTTTCGCGTCGCTCACCAAATCTACAAGGTTACATCTACACAAACTAAGACTACAACTAAGTTTCGATCTCTTATTTTCTTCACTGAATCTTCTCATAATCAACCTCTTAACGTTCCCACTGCCGGGACACAGGCCTCCTCTCTAGGAGAGGGAATGGGCCGTAATCCACGCTGGCCCAGTGCGGGTTGGTAACTTCTCAAACTTACCTTATCATAGGTAGCGGTAGTGAGTTGTATATAGATGTTCAGAAGTAACCCGGAGACGATAATCGTAGTGACTACCCTCTCGGCATCACTGTGACGGTTCTGTAGAGCTGAGTAAGGGGACATGAAGCACACATACAGCACCATGAGGAAGTGGGCTATGTCGAACATGTGCGTCTGAAAGGTAAGAGGATGATTTACTAACACATACAAAGCTCAGTAAGTTGACAAGCAATCATAAAAGAAAGCTAAAGCATATTCTCCGCTTATACTGTCCCACTGCTGGACAAAAGTCACCCCATATATAATGCCCAACGGTAACTGTAGGTGCTGCAGGCGCGATTCACCCAATCCCATTTTAGCCTGAGTTTAGGGCAATAAGCATACTAAAAGTTTGCGTCATGTGACTAACTTTGTACTATGAAGTAGGCTACAAATTACTGCGCTGTAGTATCAAAACCTCTGGCTTGGTTGGATTTGCGCGATGATTGCTTTGTATCAGGAGATACAAATCGATCATCGCGCAAACACGGCGAATGTGCTTAAAAGGCGCGAATGACGATTGGGGACACTTGTTCTTCTTCAGAAAAGCAAAATGTAAAAATTCAGCCTGCATGCAGTAACAATATACTCAAGTTTATCTGCATACCAGACACATCTTCAGTTAAAACGAAAACTAAACCAAACTAACTATGAGTGCAGTACAATTAGACTGTTTACTTACAAAGTCGGTATCAGGCATCAGAATCCAAGGGAAGTTTGACCTCAGACAAATATGAGGTGCATCTATTGTGGTCACGTTGCTGGACATCTGATATAACTCCAAGAACTCGGTCGTGAACTTCGGCTGGCGTTCATTGTTCTCGTCTGCAGAGTTTACTAACTTTATGCAGGTAAGCGGGTTTCGAAAGGGTTACGGCGGGTGCTATGAAAATGACGCAATGCTACTCTAGTAACTAAGCGAAGCAACCTAGCAACTTAGTAATGTTTTTTTATTTCTTAGTTTTCATTGTTGATAAATAATAATATAATAATAATAATATAATAATAATATCTGATCGATTTAAAATATAAATTCCCACAATACTATAATGGCGCCATCGTATGTTTGCGCGTTTTGATATTCAATATTTAAACAAACATGTAAAATATGAAGCAACAGATGCCATATTACATTTTTGTATGGACCGTAACAATAACACAAGCTGAAAAAAAAAATGCCACGAAAAGCTATATAATTTTCTTGTTTGGAAGCTGTCACTGGCGTCTTCCTTATCACACATTTCCTTTAGCTCAATTTACTTTTGTCATAAAAAGACAAGCAGCAATACGAAATATACGGACAGGGTTACGGAATTTGTTTAAAAAAATCACCGCGTGCTGGTCACGGAGGAGTTATAGTCTGTAAGAGACACACCAGTACAACAATAATAAACAATATTTATTTATTTATTTAAACTTTATGTACAATAGTGGTACATGGGCGGACTTAATGCAACAAGGCATTCTCTACCAGTCAACCTTTGGGTTAAAAAGACAGCACTGTGGTAGGTGTACAACAAATAAATAAAATACAAAATATATTGAGTGGGAAAGAAATGACTAAATAATAAATATATATATATACATACATATAATACGAATAAAATATATTATGCTAAAATAATAAACTAATAAATATGATATTTTATAATATGGTTTTATGTATAAGAGAACTCATAATAATTATGACGAAGACCAAACTAAGAATGACAGGCTTTTAAGTAGTGTTTACGGATTTTACGCTTAAAGGAAAATTTAGACTCTGCCTTCTTGATGTCAAGGGGAAGCATATTCCAGAGTTTAATGGTAGAAATTGCGTAGGAATTAGACATAAACCCGGTGCGATGAGAAGGCATATAAAGAAGTAAGTTTTTGGAAGCTCGAAGGTTAAGACTGTGAGAACTGCCCAACAATTTGAAATATTGTTTTAAATAACCAGGAGCACACGAATCGTTCAGTATAGTGAAGAGCATGCAGAGAGATCTGAGGGATCTCCTTGTTTTTTTATTTGTTTAAGACTTAAATCTATCTACAATTATTGTACCTATTAGACTTTTTACTTAGTGGCAAGATACAACACATGTGCAACTGGGCTTAAACTAGGAGGACTCCTGTGTTACAACATATAAGTAATCCTACAAACTCACGGACACCAAAACAATTGAACTTACGCCCATTACATTCGCCACTTCCAGAATAAAAAGTCTAAGTTCAAACAGCGAAATATAAATTCTATTACCTCTATAATACATGTGAGAGTCATCCACAAAAGTGGGGTCCTCTTCCTCGACGCCCGCCAACTTGTCTTTGAGAACTTTCATGGGTCGGTAGCGAGTGCGAATTAGTCTCGAGTCGCCTCTGTCGTACCTCTCTATTGCTTCCTGGAGATTTGTTAAACTGAATTAAATGAATGTGGAATTTGTATAACTATGTTGTTGTGTTAATAAGTGTTTGTTGTGTTATAAATGGAGTATTTGACTGATTGTTTAATTTTTATAACATTCCGAAAAAAGACATGACGCTGTAAAATTGTTTAAAAATCGCAGAATTTGACATTGAGGTGAGAAAAAATATGGTGAAGTTTGAGCATTTTAAAATATATAAAGTCTCGCTACTCCTACACATACCACCTTAACTTCAAAAGCGCGTAGTTTCTATTTTCGCATTGTTTTTTTTTGTCTTTAATCGTAAAATTTTAATAACATCTCATCATGATAAAATAATTTCTTGTCATATAATAAACTAGTTGAAGTAAAAGCCAAAATATTGCCACAATTTTTAATATCTCAAATGAAATCTATAAGTGAATGAATGTTTATAATTCCCAGTGCGTAGATTTTTTATTAAAATAACCTATTAATATAATAACTTATACTGTCTTTTTAGGTTACTTGAGTTTTATTTGTCTTTATTTTATGAAGCTATTTTAACCATATTATTAAAAACAGTCGTAATTATTTGTTTTAAGCAAAAAAAAAAATAAACGAAAAAAAATTAAAATGTAATGTTGAAGTTACAACTACTTTATTATTCTAGGGAAAGTCAGGTGGGCGGACCGAACAAACTGCTGGCTGAAACTAAAACCTACAACTGAAACTCCAAATGAACAAAGTAAACTGTTTAAAATGACGCAGATTTAGAAATAAGTTGGGTTTTTCAGAAATGTTATGCTAAAGACTTTTTAATTGACAAAAACTTTGTGGAACAAGACTAAGCTGAAGCGACTGAGGAACAGTATTTTTATTCTTATGTTATGATCAAGTTTTCACAAGTTCACAAGTTGTCACAAGATATTTCTGACAGAACACGACATGAACTTTATATCCCTTAAGTTGATGTCGTTTTCTATACTTACGTACCAATATGTAGAAATTCACCCGCACTACTCTCGCATTACGCACTCTTAGAGGCTAGGCTTGGAGTTACAGAGGGAATTGTGTTATATGTAGCCGTGGTGACTTTCTAATTTCTTTATTATAAAACTGACAGTATTTGATAAATTAAAAGATATTCATATTTTGACCCGACAACAAAACACCTTATTTTTATTCCACTCACCTGTCTAGATCTTGAACTATCCAGTCTATGCTTTATTTTCTTTCGTATTAGATCAAACATGCTAGGATGCTCTGCAATGACTCGCATGAAGTCAGTCCTTTGTAAAACCTACAGGATTACATGTATAGATTTAACATACGCACACCAACGACTTGTTTACAGAATATTATTTTATGATAACATTTACAAGAAAATCCTGTGTAAACAAGTCACTTACAGGCATGCAAAACACTCTCAAAGTATTATACATATGGCACCAGATAATTTTAAAATCCGTAAGAAGTTAAAATATCTTGAGAGATTGTAAACAATCGGGGTCATTCCGAGAAATTGTAAACTGACGAGATAAACTGACGAAATGTTGGCGACCAATCAGTGTAGGATTCTTCAATTTATTGCCTAGCCAAGTAGCGGAACATTACATACATTAGGTTCGAATAGTATGCCATTCATGTCAGGTTTTTCAAACTGTGCAGACAGAAATAAAGACTAGGCCCACGCAGCGGGGCTCCGTCATCAAGGTTATATTGTTTAAATTGTAATGCTTAACGTTTGAGATTAAACGCTTCAGACTTGCCACGATTTAAACTGCAAATTGTTTACCTCACATTGCTAGTTGGTTTATAATCTATCTACCCGTGGTCCATGGTACTTGGGATTTTTGGAACACGATTTCTTCATCCATTATCCGCTGGCTACCGTCACGTCATCGTTCACTCCCTTTTCTTTTATATAAACTCCTCATAAAATCCATCCATTTCTACATAGCCTGTCACTTCATAACTGATTTAATTCTGTACGTTACATCCCTTTACATTACTTGTCCATACTAGGACAAATATTTTTAACAGACTCCAAAAAGGTTAAGTTAACAATTCGGATGTTTTTGTTTTTTATGTAAGTATGTTCGGACAAAATTCCGTTATACTGTACCTACTTTGTAGTGATTTTCTTACAACGTTTCTGTCACTGGCAACACTGGTATAGTAACGAGAATCGATAAAATAAGAAATAACTAAGTTTATTACCCCTCATCCATCTCAACGTTCTTGAAACATAGTTATAACGAGTTTCCCTAACAGTGATAAAAACCGTAAGTCCACTGACCTGTAACTCGACATAAGTAGCCGCCTTCACAGTAACTTTGGACGGAATCGAGTAGAACAGGCTTAACTCGCCAAGTACCTGGAACAAAATTACCGCTTGTCTCACCAACTTACTGAGCGGGCACCTTCATTAGCGACCGGACGATGTACCTACTTAGACAACAACTTTTAAAGTAGTAGAATTGCGTCTTAAGCGGGGAATTGACTAGACTAGACTGACTTGCTCGCGGGCCTGCCTCTGGGCCACGTTCGATCTATCCTGTCTGTTTCATCGGAAAATTGCAAACACCGTAATATTGTAAAATATCGCGTGAAATTGTGAACGTGAAATTTGTTTAATAAGGCACAGATGAATGGAAACCATTGAATTCGGATGGGATTTATTCTATAGAGAACTGTTTTTTCAAAAGACAACGAGAAATTATAATCTAATAAATATTTATGACAATCTTATGGAGTCTGTAAATTCCGGTGACGTCTATAAGCCTGCCCTGTGTCTGTGTGATGATTATCACTTTTCTATTGTGACTTTGGTGCACAGTTTATGTTTAAATTACATATAGCGACCAGCGTTACACATCTATAAGGTAAGCCATAATTATATCTTTCAGGTAAGCGGACTTGCCCTTTATACCTGGAGGCTTATTATGCTTATTTGTTTGCATCAACTGTAGTATTATCCTGTATAAGTTTATTAATTTGAGTATGTATTATTGTGTTGCATGTATAGTTTATATATTATCTTTGTATTAATTTAATATTAATCGCGTTTCAGTTTCTTTGTTTTTGTTTTTTCATATTGCGCCTACCACAATTATTCTCTGCATCACCCAAAGGTTGACTGGTAGAAAATGCCTAAGGCATTAAGTCCACCTCTGTACATTTGTGTGCGAAAATTATTAAATAAATAAGTTTGTACTCGTATGGTGTGTATTCTAAGCTTGCTTGAGTTTTTCTATTTATGAATCAGTTAATTTTTGTTCTTTACGTTAATGGAGTGTGCTAGTTAACACGTGACATTTATTATTACTTTCATCTGAAAAATAATGCATTAAATTACTAACTCCTACCTAAGAGACTGTAAGAATATATCACTCTTCAAAAAACAAGTAAAAAATCATTATCTGTCCACTATACTGTGATTCTGTGTATATAATAAGTATGTATTATGTTATTATAAATATGTATTTAAGTGAATTTATTTGTGTATATTTGTTTGTATGTTTATTTTAATTTGATTTAAGTATGTATAAATAGATAAAAATAATAAGTCGTAGTTAAGTTAGTATAAGTAGTCTATTCTAATATGTTTCCTTCTCTGTCTCTTTACACACTGTGTCTACGTTTCTTATCCCACTCTTCTGTCACAGGTCTGCAGGAAGAAATTTCTATTGAAATAAGCAGTACCTTTATGTTCTTGATTTTGTACAAAATTTTCCATTTTGAGTATATTCTGTGTACATAAATAAATAAACGTTATGGTTCTGAATAAGCCATTTAATTACGGAAATGATGCTCATAATAAGTTATAAACTGATGCTTTTATTTAAATATTATCACCATTATATACACAATATTTGCATTATTATTAAATACATATGTATAATAGGAATGTTTCCTGAGTAAAAAATATATGATTATGTTTAGTCCGTCAGTTAGATTATAGAAAAATATTGGACACGTATTTTTTCCTTTATCAAATCTATAAAAACTGACGAAGATACAAAGCATCAAAGATCAGGAGTGGGGGCTTGTGACGTTACGGCTCGGTAAAAATTGTAGCGAGTAGTGACGTCACACGAGTTTTCAACGCTCTATATCATCTTCATTTTTTGTCTACGTGAAAAAAGAAAAAATACGTGTCCAATATTTTTTTGAAATCTATCTAACGGACTAATTAGATTTTTTTAGTCAACTACCCTATTACATTACCTACTCAATTTTTAATGTTTATTTCTGATGAAGACGCAATCCGGCTTCCACTGCAATGACAAACTTCGCCCACTTTTATAAAAAGAGACCTTACTCGTAAAAATACCTTTTTTATTGGATTTGGACTTTCGCTCTGAGCGAAGCGAAAGGGAGTATTCTGATACTCTCTTTTGCTCCGCTCAGAGCGAAAGTTGATGTTTTGAAAATGCTAAAGTTGCGGGGTTTGTTCGAAAGAGTCACCGCGGCCCTGGGACGCAAAGGGCATTAGGAAGAACATGGATGGGTTTTAGTCATTAACAGTCTGCCGTTCTCGTCCCAGGGCCCCGGTGACTCTTTCGAACAAACTCCGCAACCCTAGCATTTTCAAATACCTAACTGTTTTACATAACTATTATAAATAGGATTTAAATACTAACAGTTCCATCTTTGAAAGCAATCATTGGACTCTCGTCATCTTCGTCTGACAACATTTCGATGACGCCTCTTTTGAGACAAATCATGCCACTCTTCACGACGCCTTGACTCCAAATATGCTGTCCAGCCAGGTACAGCTCATGCCGCATCAGTAGCGAAATTTGACGCATAAATGATTCCTCTGCAAGGGAACAAGCATTCCGTGTCTGTGTTTCAGTGACAAATTATTTTTAGTCATTTTTAAAACCAAACAGACTGAACAACTATTTTTCAACTATGAAAATCTTTGGTTTGGCACGGTATGATTTTAATAGCACAAATTGTGAGCTGAAAAATGCAAATAAAAAGTGGGAACACTTGAATTTCCGTTCAAGCATTTCAATATCCAGGAGCATTACCTTCAAAGTAATCATAATATTCATATCATTTTTTTCTATTCATTCATGAAAAATGAGCACAATGATGAAATGTTATCGAGCGGAATCGAAATAGAACTTATATCCAGAATATGGATGACAAGCAGAAAAAAGATAGGATAGCTCAGCAATATTCATCAATCAACTTCAACGAAACTACAAATGACGTCCGTATAATATTAGTTTACATAGAATCACTAAAAACATAAAGATTATGCCGTGAAACTGAGACTCTGCTTCAAAGATGTTTCACTTAAAACACAGACAATAGAAGACTAACAAACTTCAATAAAATGTGCACGGAGCAGCTCTTAATTAACGAAAACTTCCTTTCAATACAATATCATTATCCAAAAAGCTCCAAAGCAAACGCCCACTACGTTTTTAGGAACTTCGTGAGAATTTACAAAGGTATTGAATTCAGCGGCAACTTCGCAGTTGCCATTATAAAGTTAGTCTGTAGTACGTATAAATTACACTAACTAGTCTCTCTAAATAGCAAGGAATTATGGAAATTCCCGACACTAATGTCGAAGATTAGTTCCATCTGTAACGGCAGCGGCAGAGTCTGTAGTTGATCCGATTTTAGTACCCCCGCTTTCATGTGCCACAGCTGTAACTTGTAGTTCTTGCATTGGTGTACCAACGAAGCAGGCGCCCTGCTAACCTTTAAGTAGTTCATCATATAATGGTACTGAAATCAAATCAATTTAATCATCCATTAATTTATTTACCAACGGTTATTCATAAGGATTAAAAACTGTGCAATCTGATATTGAATATTCATGCCGGTTTTTGTTCAATATATTACGAATTTTCGCCGTAATCACGAATATATGTATTATTAATTTTTCCGATAATGTTTAAAGGGATGGGAAATAGTGCATTTACATATATAGTAATTTTTTGGATTCGAGGAAAAGACTTCACGAATCCCAGAAACTACAAAACCATCCACGTGGAAGAACATTATAAATTTCAAATAATAGCAAAACAAAACTTTGGACAGTTTGCATCGCACACAATCGATGCTCCAGAATCGACCACAGCATTGCTTACCATCAACAGACAGTGTTTAAACGCGAGCCTAGAGAAGGAAAGACCAATCAATAAACGCACCCTATCGACAAAGTTAGATCTTCTAGTGTTTTCAATGACCAGCTCCCAGGCCAGCATGCCAATGAAGCGATAGCGGAAGAAAACATAGCCGATCAGCATTAGACTGGACGTCAACCACTTTTGCATGTCACGCTGAAAAATTAAGTCAATTTTAATATTTAAAGTATAATGAACATTGTTATAGGCTATCATCATCTGCCTAGCCTTTTCCTTCCTTGCCAACTATATTTGTGTCGGCGTCGAGTCGAACCAGATTCAGCCGAATACCAGTATTTTGCGCGGAGAGACTGCCAATCTGACTCCCACAATATTACAATAACTAACTGGGTCACAGGGTAGTTATTTGCAAGGCTAGTGTCAGATTTTCTGGTTTCTATAAATCTGTAACGACTGCCAAATATCTACAAATGGCAGATGAGACCAACGGCTTAACGTGCGTTCCGAGCAAGGAGTGTTAGATGGTCCCGCATCCACAGACCGACCTCGGCAAGCACGCTACCTTTAAGATTGACTCGTGTGGGTATTATTTAGCCACATGCTCTTTCTTACAGGTAATCTTCACATGTAAAGATACCTGTTTTCATCTGCATCTTTTTAAATGGGAAGCCAACTCCCAAGGCCCCAAACGTTTTCGCTAGTTGGGAGTGAACAAGACTAGGTAGATTGAACAAAATAAGTACTACCTATATCTATTGAACAATGAAATCTAGATTCTAGAATAAATGTTTAACTCAGTAGTGTTTTTGCGTTGGCATTAGGTTTTTTTAAGAATCTAGACATCTATGACACAAATTCTCCCTTTTCTCTTTTTTGTTTGCACATACTGAATTTATTATTTTAAGTTTAATCAGCATACCTTATATTTAAATAACAAATAAACATTTTATTCTAAAATATAAAAATCTGAAAAAAAACGTCTTGACAGATAAGAGATAAGATACTCACTGTAGGAAATGAATCTCCAAATAAGACATTGTAGAAACGACAAGTACAATAGTAGAAACAAGTTCTGTAACTGCAATAAAAAATGTTTATTCATAACACATCTCCGGAATTCTCTAAGGGAAAATTCACACGTACATACCACGGCCACACCACATCGCAGTGACAAGAAGTAGTTAAGCTGTGGCTACGTATAGTGTATAGTTTCGCTGCCAATTTTTGCAGTTGCGTTGTGGTAATTATAAATTATCGATGTTATCCCTAGTAGTTAGACTAGTGTTAAATGCAGACATATCGTCTTTAGCGCGCAGTGACATTGTTACAACGCCAAGTTGGATTTACGAGGAGGTCAGCCACTAGTGCATGGTGTCGCTGGTGGTTGCGTTGTGGACCACACATTTGTTTTGGCGATAAAATGTGGTCCATGTGATGTAATGTGGCTGTGGTGCAGTTCTGGTATTTCTACACATATTTAGCCAGTTATATTAAAATAGTATGTAGTACGACGACTCGATTGTCGCCAGCCAGATATAGGTAGGTAGTAGTTAACATTTTTTTTTAAACCAATCGCTATATACCTACATATGAATGACTAGCTGTCCGCACAACTTCGTTTGTGTCACATTTTTCATGACTGCTCCGCTCCTATTGGTCTTAGCGTGATGATATATAGCCTATAGCCTTCCTCGATAAATGGGCTATCTAACACTGAATTTTTTTTTCAATTCGGACCAGTAGTTCCTGAGATTAGCGCGTTCAAACAAACAAACTCTTCAGCTTTATAATATTAGTAGGTATAGATAAACATAATAAAAAAGTGTGTGTATATACACTTATATGAAAATTTCGCAGATAGTTGCATTATTGAGTACCATTTCAAAGTTACGAGTATGACTGCAGCCACCGTGTGCCAAGTTTACACAAATATGGCGCAGATTTAAAATTGCTCATTTGGACTTTATGATCAGTTTTTCCGATATTTCTCATATTTATTAACATATTAATTTTAAAATATTTGTATACGCGTCGGTTACCTATTAACAAAACTGTGATATTTTTACATAATTCAATCAAATTGATTTTATCAAAGTGGCTATATGTCAAAGTGGTTAATGTCAAAAGGCTTGGCTTCCCGGTACAAGGAACTTAAAGAACAACTTATAAAAAAAAACATACAAACATCCGAATTGAGAACCTGCTCCTTTTTTAGAAGTCGGGTTAAAAATGTGGATACGCATCTGAAATAAAATCAGTACTAACCTAAACCTTATTTGTAGTTGCATACTACAAATAAATAAACAAGACCTACCAATTGAACTTGATGGTCCTGGCGTGCACGTGTGGTGGATAGCCCATGTTATACCAAGGGTGCGCCAATTCTGGCGAGCGGTTCAACGAGTACCAAATACACGTGGCCGCATGAAGGATCAATCCTGCAGATAAGATTTGTTCACTGAAGAACAGTAACCGACGCGACTTACGCATCTGAAAATTTAACAAAAAATGTGATGTGAATTCTAACAATATTATTGTTTAAATGACACTATTTCTATTTGAAAAACATAATTCAAGATAATTTTATCAGAAAAAATAAACATAGGTATGTGTGACATAAACATGTCACACAAAATAATGATCACCTTTGTTTAACAGAATCAAAATACTGAAGTCGATACTTAAATTGGTCACTGAACAAAAATTTATTTTCAAATTTAATCTGCTTCTGTGGTTGGAGTGACGGCCGCTATGGCTCACAAACAATGGTCCAACATCGGGACTTAGTGCAGAAACCAAACACCAGAAATAGAATAGAATACAGGCGCGCTACGGGCATTTCTTTCTCTACTCTATGTAAATTGAGGTATTTACAAATATGTTAACACTAATTTTATTACAAAGTCCCGATTGAGCCTAGTGACTGGTAATGGATTGAAGTAATCTACAAATGAATTGAAGTAAACAACACAAGATTATATGAAAAAGAAAACCTTTTTCTTTTATAAACTCCTTAATCATTTATTCCCTAACAGGAGTGACAGGTAGCCGATTGCCTGAAGTCTATCCCTGGCCTACGCCATTGGGTCTAGAAGCTTGAAATTAGAAAAGTCTAAGAAAGCCAAGCACTAGGAAAGTATTTAGCTCACACATAGGATCATACAGTGAGTGAAATTTATTGCTGATGGGAAATTCCATCTGTAACACAGTTATACTTACATGCTGGTTAATTTCTTGAAAGAAGAGAACCAATCTATAAATTCTTCCGACTTCCAACCACCGACCAGCTAAAACACAGTTCTCAAAGCCCGGTCTTTTTTTAACTGCAAACATGTCACTAATCATTAGGAGCATTATTCACAAAAATCACTGTATTTCCCCCTACTCTGAAGTGTTATTGCCATCATGAATCCGCTGTGCGAAAGGGTTAGTGTAATTCGTCTCTATCCCTCTCTCTCTCTTTCATGATGGCTACTACGGGACTGTTTAGCACCTTGTGTACGTGATTCTTAATTCAAATTTTGAGTGATTCTCTATTGAGTATTTGCTAAATTATTTACTCAACAGGCGCTAAACAGTTCAGAGATTTTTTTCAGTATGCTTAGGAGTTTTACAGCATCAAGCTCAATTGAAGGCTATTAACCAATCATTATGGTTGTACAACTGTTACATCTCGGTTTTCTCTAGGGCAGTACAAAGAAATATTTTTATGAACAAATATGTTCAAGTTTCCACACTTAACAAACTCTCTTGGTGACTACAAGGCAGTGTTTGTGTTACAAGTACGAGTACGTTGAGGCTGAAGATCCTACTTAATTACGTAGACGGAGAAAATTGTTTTCCATCTGGATTTTCTCAGTAACAGTGCGGAGTCTGGATTTGTGTTCAGTGGCAATTCTATGTATTAGGGGGCTGAAAATATAGCTAGCGTAGTGTGCTAGTATTATAGGTGCACTTCTCTCTATACCTTCAAAGAATGCAAGCGTGACGAGAATACTCT
Source organism: Hecatera dysodea (assembly GCA_905332915.2). NCBI lineage: Eukaryota > Metazoa > Arthropoda > Insecta > Lepidoptera > Noctuidae > Hecatera > Hecatera dysodea. The sequence goes on from HG995295.1 coordinate 8,249,911, forward strand.
AATTCTTACTACGTGTGAAATCATGAATAATATTATGTTAATATTATTTAGCAACAATGTTATAGTTCAGAAATAATAATCAACTTACAAATAAAAATCAGAGGAAGAAGTGAAATAATATCGTAAATCAGAAAGAAGATGTTTCGCCGATAAACCCGAACGTGAAACCGAACGACAGCCCAGAACCTATGAAGCAGCTGAACTATCACATCGATGAAGTAGAATGCTTCAGGTATAGCCAAGGATATTTGTAGGATGAATATGTACTTGTCCTCATCCAAATAGTACGCGAGAAGGAGGTGCAGTAGAAACTTGTAAACTATTGAGATCAGAATGAAAGTCTGAAACAAGTAAGTAGTGTTAGATATAAACAATCTTCTTGATCGATTTCGAACATGGACAGGTCATAAATAAACTACCATGACAAAACAAGAACAACAAAAATGTCGCAACTAGCCGTCGCTCGGCGCGGGAGCTACTATTGCGCACAAGTGCGTGTGCACTCCCTCTGCCATCACTCCCATAATCCGATGGAGCGGAAATGTTATTTAATATTTATTATATACTTAATTATACACTGGGGTTACCAAAAAAAGAAAACTACAAACTAAAACACATGTACGAGGCCTGTTCAAAAAATAAGGTGAATTTTCAAATGTCGCGGGCTACGTACATTCGATTATCGATTTTTTTATTTAGTCATGTTGGTACACTCGTCTCGAATATATGTTCATAGTTTTAGCTATAAAGCACATTTAGTTTGTTTGTGAGAGGCATAAAAGTTAGAAGTGTTTTGCGTGTTCGGCGATTTTCTGCTGTCGAAAAACATGGATCAAAGAGTTTGCACTAAATTTTGTGTGAAAAATGGAATCAAGTACTCCAAAACACTTGAAATGTTGAAAGTGGCATACGGTGCTTCTCCTTTAAGCCAAAAAATGTTTACAAGTGGTACAAGACAGACCACAGAAGGTCGAGAAGATGTGAATGACGACGCTCGTCCTGGACGCCCCAGCACATCAACAACCGATAAAATTGTTGAGGAAATGAAAAAAAATGTTATGGAGAACACTCGAATCACTATTAGAAAAGCTGAGGATGACGGCATATCTGTTGGCTCATGCCATGCAATTTTTTTTGGAAATTTTGGGCATGAAGCGTGTGGCAGCGAAGTTTGTTCCAAATTTGCTGAATTTTGACTGACTGAATTGCTATTTTTTGGCCAATAACAACACCGCAATCATGCCTGAGCTACCGTATTCACCAGATTTGGCCCTCTACCACTTTTTTCTGTTCCCAAGATTGAAGAGACCCATGAAAGGACGGCGTTTTGAGACGATTGAGGAGATACAAACCGAATCGCTGAGAGAGCTCAAGAGCATACCAAAAAGTGCATATCAGAACTACTTCGAGGATTGGAAGAAACGCTGGCATAAGTGTATTATATCTGAGGGGGACTACTTTGAAGGGGACAAAATAGAAATTGATGAACAAATAAATATTTTTTGAGAAAAATTAAAATTCACCTTATTTTTTGAACAGACAGTGTACAATGGGCGGCCTTATCGCATTCCGCGATCTCTTCCAGGCGACCTGGAATGGACAGTAATTGCCTGGACATAAATGGGGTTGTAATCGGTGTAACATTACTATAAATAATTTAATATATCTATATAATAATCTTAACAATAGATACATATATACTAAATACATAGGCTATAGATAAATGGCGAACATCGATATCACAGCGACAAGTAATATTCCTTCACGAGCCTTTTGAACACAGGTAACGATTGAGCGCGTCTTACTGGCACTGGCAATGCATTCCAAAAACGAGCAGCCTGAACAGTAAAGGATTTATCCAAAAAAGTTGTGTAACATTTCGCACATGTCTCGAGTGACACACACTCGGCATGGCTTACTAAATTATCATTATTATTTCAGCAATATACTTACCTGAAACCGTTGATTCCAAGCAGACATAACGATAGCAGTAGTAATTTTTTTCATTCGCCCCTCCCATAAGAACTTTCCGAAGGCTTGGTCCTTCCTTGTTTTTATCTGAGAGTAGTGTTCATTTCCATCGGGAGTCGCATTTGTGTTTATTGTTCTAAAAATTATCCGATATTACTAAGAAAGTGTCTGACCTGACTCTTGGACCTGTTAAGCTTACATTTTGCACAGAAGTTTTGGGACAGGAAATGTATATGGATTAAATAAATTCGTTAACAAATGACGAGGTGTCTAGCCACTGGTATACCCAGAGTACAGGAAAATAATTGTTAATAATGAACTAGAATATAACTAACGTGTTCCCCACGGTACCCACGGAGGGCTCACTGACACTCCTGTGCATCCGTCCGTACATCTTGACGATTATAATCACTTATTTTTCATCAGACGATAAAATATATAACCATTGGTACCCATTGTATCAACAAACCATTCAAACTAAGCCTACCTGTTTTTATATTCGAAAAATATTTCTTCATTACACGGCCTATAAAAAGAGCTTTTCACGGAATACCAGACAAGAAAAAAACACTGGTTTATAGGTTTAATATCAAAGAGAGCAGCCATTCTATTAGGAACATAAATAATTAGAAAGAAACCCATTACATTTTTACGTCCCATCTTGGCATTTCAGCGAGAGGCCAAATGAAATGCCATATTTTGGCGGATATTGAAATTTTACTGCGGACTGCTTCGTGCTCAGCGGTGGTCGTAAAGTAAGTGTGGAGGTAACTGGGGCCCGGCGGAGCTAGTGATAAACTGACACCGTACTCCCGAGGGCCGTAGTCTTCAGCGATGGATATGCAATAAAACCTCGCATGGTGGGAGCTCCGCAATCGACGTGCGGAAATGGCACCGGAAAATATACCCTCTTCTGTGTGAACGGGATTGATGACGAATCGTGCCAAAAATAGAATAAAAACGTAACGCTCACGAAAAATCCTCCAACCGTAGCGCAACAAAAACGCTAACCCAGTGAAATGGCCACGGAGCGTCGTAGGCGCTCATATAAAATGTAAATATGCGTCCAAGCTGTAGCAACGAAAGAATAATTCATATTCACAAGGTGCGCGGGGTGAGGGCGGGGGTGGCCATCCATTTTGCATGGTTATTTTGGTGAAATCCCCGCGTATTCTGCCCTCATGTAATTAAGAGATTAAAAGATCAGTGAGCGGCGCTGAGCGAACTCGGCGAGATTTTTATGAAAACATTTTTCATCGCAATATGCAATATCCCACACTACGTCCCATTTCAGGCAAGGCTGTGTACACTCATGACTTAGCCGTTTTCATGATGTAGTCATACTACAACTTACGGTAATTGTGTAATAATAAAGTACTGAGCAGTAGGTACTTTATTATTACACAATACGTGTAATGAAACAATGTTTAAGTCCATAATCTCTGTCTGAAAATAGACAAATGAAAATAACGGGTAAAGTTATTTGTGGATTATGATTGTAGGTGATTTTACTCGCCTGTTATTTATAAATAAGGACTTTTGACTGACGCACAAATGCCAAACAGTTAACTACGCGTAATGAAACAGCGAGGCAGGTACCAAAATATATACATAGGTACCAACATGTCTAAAGAAAATTAAACGAACAGATCACAAAGAAAAAGTTTATTAACGTGAACAACACCAATTTCACAATGTAAAAGCTAAAAGGTAACGTGAAAGGCTACTCATAGCCGTACAGTACGAAATGTACGTACACATTGCTATAAAGTTATACGAGCTTACACCTGACGGCCATTGAAATTAAAATATACCCGCGCGAAATATTGAACGTATCCTAAAATATTTTTATCGAAAAAAGTAATGTTTCATTTTTGTTCATAACATATTCGGTTTGGTTTCTGGCAGTTTCGTTTGTAGCGTTTAGCAATGAGATCTTTGATAGCTTTATATTTAAAAATGGTTATAAAGGTGTGTCCAAACACAACGAACAAAGTGCGCGGCAGCTACGCGCGGCATTCTCGGGATACAAAGCCGCGCGACTAGTTTAGACCTTCTGCGCGGCAGTGCTGCGCGGCATGTCCGACACACGCCGCGCTCTTCATTTCGTATTTAAACCACAATCACACCACAATGAAAGCGGCCGTGTGTGTTATAGCTCTACTTATTATTCGTAAATTACGTAGAAGAAGGAATAGAAGAATGTGTATTAAAAAAGGCAGTGTTGGATGCGACTAATCTATCAACAGAGGATAAACAATCTGGAAGTGATCTATTACGAAATCAACTACCGATCGCCACAGTTTTTAAGATGATTAGGGCGCTGTGACGAAGTCCCGTATCTACCTCTTTTTGATACATCAATGATTCTATCTATCTATATATATATTAAGACTAGCTGACCCGCGCAACTTCGTCTGCGTCACATAAGAGAGAAAAAAAAACCGTTTTTGTAACATATTTCATTGATGCTCCGCTCCTATGTATCATAGCGTGATGTTATATAGCCTATCCCAGCCTTCATCAATAAAAGAGCTATCCAACACTAAAAAATATTTAAAACTCAACCGGACAATCCAGGGGAAGTCGGCGCGTGAGCGCTTTCGCCTTTTTATAGATGCAGCGAATGGCCGTTTCACGCGTTAAATAAAAATCAACCGTATACATAGACATACTGGCGCGTCGAGATTAGGATGTTTTATTTTATCTATATCTTGTGTGTTTATAAACCGATTTCTACATTTTATTTTAATAAAATATAGCTTAAAGTGTACTTTTTGAATATGGGAAGTTGATAAAGATATATTATACATATTTAATACACTTTGAAGAAATGCTTAAGGATTAAAGACGTTATTGTGGCTAATTTATAAAAGATTGGTGACGCCCACTTCGCAACGGGCCGTGTAGCAGAAATCGTAATATTTTAATTTCGCCATAATTTCAAAACCAAACGTCCAATTTTAATCATCCAAAGACCAAATATTATCTACATAAACTGTACTTAGTGATGGAAATAATTTATTTTGATAAGGATTAATAGCATGAGTAAAATAAATGCGTTTAAATGTAGTCCAAAAAAAATCGAGATAAAGAATAAAAAAATGGTTGTTGTGCCTCACTCGACATATATAGGTAGAGTATGTCGCGGCCTTTTTTGTAGATATTAAAAGATCTTTTATGATTCTATCTTTTATAGTTTAGGCAGCGTACGCAAAATAAGTAACTTTTCTGGTTGATTTTTTACACCTTGTGTCCGAAAAACCCAAATATCTTACGGAACCCTATTAATTTGCAAAATAAAATGTAGCCTATGTTACTCGTGGATAATGTAGTTTTCGATTGGTGAAAGATTTTTTTAAATCGGTCCAGTAGTTTTTGAGCTTATTCATTACAAACAAACAAACAAAGTTTTCCTCTTTATAATATTAGTGTAGATAAAATACGACCGTCCACACACAGCCACCGGCGAACGAACGCTTACACCGTTCGCGGCGTTCGCCGCTCGCGGCAGGAAGCTCGCGGCTGCCACGCGCGGCTGTCGTCCAATCATAGCGCGGCAAGCCGCGCGCGGCAGCCGCGCTCGAATGCCGCGTTGTATTTGGACACACCTTAAGAAAACTCAGTTTTCCTTAATTGCATAGTGTCAGGCACTAGTTTTATCTTCCGGCAAGTTGCTGAACTGGTTCTATCTGGTAGCCTATCTGGCAGTCACGATTCACATATTATTATAATCTTCATAAAACGAAGCTGTATTAATGGGAAATCATCAAATGGCTCCGTCCGCTGGGCGAAGCTATAATGAACTGTAATGAACATAACGAACTATAATGAACTTTGCGTTCCAGCCCCGCGGTAAGTCTTTCGAACAATTCCGTAACGGACGTGACCCCTGGCTGAAGTTCTTAATATTATGTTACATATGTCAAAAATTGCAAAAGCCGTAAGATTGTAAAATATCGCGTGACATTATAATCCGTAAAAAAGTTCCGGGTGACACAGGCACCCGGGTAAAATTTCACTAGATTTAATTTGCTGGAATATACACGTATATTTCTAACCCTGAAAAAAATAAGATAGTCATGACGTGTTTAGTATCAAAAGAAAAGTCTTGGTCTTTGTATCACAAATATCTATGAATATCATACTGTTTTATTAAATAAATACGTTTGAAGAATTAACAAACAAACAAGCGAAACGCAAGGCGCGCGCGGCGGCCCAATATACATTTAATAGGTAATTGTAGAAGAGTCGTGTTTGTACATTGAAGATATTTCCAAATAACAGAGTTGTTAAAGGATAACTAACAAAAACCAATGCTCGCATTACATAGAAAGAACAAAACCAAAGTATATTTTAACGTTAAAATTGTGCATTACTCTAAGTACAAATAAACTTTTGTTTCATCGCAACCACACACACAAACACCACTCAACACACACAACTTCAAGAAAATAATTTGTATTACGTTAAACAAAATAAAACCGACTTCTAAACAAAAAACCAAAAAGTATAAAATAACTTCAATTTCGGAACTCGGTGTTTTTGGTTGCTTTTTTGTTGTTGAACACACCGACTTCCGAAATTAAAGTTATTTTATACTTTTTGGTTTTTTGTTTAGAAGTCGGTTTTATTTTTTGTAAAAAGTTTTTTTTATTTTTCACTTTTTAGTGGTACCTACACCCCCTCCCCTCCCCCACCTAAACGAACCAATCACATTGGTGTAAAAAAAACGTACTGCTCCTTTGCAGAGTAAACTAAGAGGTCGTCAATGTAGACGTAGATATTTTTTTTTTAGATTTTTGTTGATTTTTCGAAAACGGCTTGGTTGATTTCGATAAAATTTTCATGGGACCATTTGGGAAGTATACCCAACAAAAAAAGAATTTTTCAAATCGGTTGACAAGCGACGGAGTTATGCGCGAACAAACAATAAAAAAAAAAAAAAAAAATACAAACATCCGAATTGAGAACCTCCTCCTTTTTTAGAAGTCGGTTAAAAACAAGCAGTGCCATCTTTTGAACAAAAATGGCACTAACGAATTCATGGAAATAACACCATGTTGAATAATTTGCGAAACTTTTATGCTTAGCAAAGGAAAAGGAACATTTTATCATCTGATCGTTTTTATCGTTATAGGTACATCCTACGTTTTACTATTCAGGAGTACAATTAAAATATGCAGCAATCCAACACAGCCGTGTGTCACATATAACTAGCTAGTTCGAACAAAAAGGCGCTAACGTCTGCGTTGCCCTCAGCCGCGGCGGAAAAATGTTTCTGAGCAAAGTGCAGTTGCAGTATGAAAGGTAGCAGTAACTTTGTGCTCTGGCCCGGCAGCAGCACTTCTAATTAGCAATGTTCGAGCTGCCTTTAACGCACACCTTTGCGAGCTGCCTTCCTCTATACTTTGTCAGTGCGACCATTATGATTCAAATGTCGCTTTAATTAAGACATAACCTGCTGTATTCTTTGAATATCGTTGTTAGTTCAAAGGAAAAAGTTGTGGAGTGAGCCTTTTATATCTAAGTACTAGTAACAGCTGGTATTCAGTGTGTTTGTGAGAAGAATAAAACTAAATATAGGTAATCCATATATCCATACTAGTATTATTAATGCGAAAGATACTCTGTCTGTCTGTTAACTCACTCACGTTTTACCGGCGACAATAGGACGTACGATACTTTTTATCCCTGAATTTTCCCTAGGGATAATTATCAACTTTCACATGGGCGAAGACGCTGGCAAAATCTAGTTTTTTAAATACATTAGGTATTAGAATCATTTCCAATAATAAATACGAATAAACCCCTGTCCTAACAATATTCTAGCTGCGTCATACTCACAAAAGTCCACCTCTGAAGGTAGTTTTTAAAACACATGGCTGCATTGAATATTGTTGTTTTTTTCAAAGAGCTACGTTCGGAAGTGAACATTTGATACTGAAAACATTGAGTTGAATTTAAGTGTGTTTCTTAAAATCATAAGATTTTGTGATAAAAACAATGAGTGATGATCGATATAAAAATATTGCTATTGATTTACATTTTGCCTAAATAAAATAGTAAGCTATTAATTTATTCAATACCTACTTTTGTTATTATGTTCATTCTTTCTAGGTTGTCATTCTTTTGTATCATTCTATGTTAGTTGAAAAGCATAACATCCATTATATAATATGTATCATAACTGTTTTAAAAAAACAGAACAACAATAAAAAAGTTTTATTGCCCAATGGGTAATTTAGTCGAGTGCCCTCAATCTGAAAACATAGTAAAATAAGGACGTAAGAAGAAGAAGAAGTAGGTATATAAATTAGCAAGATTCCACAAAAGGAACTTTCAGTATCACAATACAAAGAAATGATCAATGAAGTTTAATTATAATTAAAGCAAAGTAAAATAATGTAATTAAAGAACTATGTGGTTTCCTTTGAAGGCCTGTTAATAAATGAAACTGTACCGAGAAAAACTGAATAAAGTATCAACTTAAAAATAAAATTATAATTAATTAGCACCAGTTATTCGTCAACTTCAATGGTCCACTTTATCACAGAATAAATACCTACCTACAGTTCATAAAGTTGCCACTCAAAAACAAAGCCAAGAACATACCTGAACCGGTGCCCGCGGACAATGACGAGAGCCCGAAAGCCAGAAAGTACGTCAAATTGAAGTGAACTTAGTTAGTCAGTCATCAACGGGGTTCGGTCACGTCCGCCGTCTGCGAAGGAACCCGAGGGGAAAAATCGCGAGAGTGGTGATTGAGTTAGCGTCTCGGCTCGAGGAAATGGCCGTCCGCTGTCGTAGTGTAACGCAATACCGCGGCGGCGACAAGCCATTTGCGCGGGATTCTGTTACACACAGCAGAGTTGTGTCTGGAAGTGATGTCTTGTCTTCGATGTGGATGTGATGGATGTGGTTCCTTTTTTTAGTTTTCCTGTTCAAATTAATATGAAAAACCGGCCATGTGCGTCTCAAACCACGCATAGTCAAGGGCTCCGTAGTATAAGCTGTGATGTTCAAACCAATTTTCGTTGGAAGTGTCTATGAAGTTAAATTTTCTCAATATTTTTTTAGAATTTTCTTTGTCACAGTTTAAAAGTTAAAGGGGGGACATTTTTTACGATTTTGGAAGCATATGTATACATATATCAAAAACTATTAGATACCTTAAATAAAAAAAAAACTTTTTAGAGACCTCTATTTTATTTTGAAAGAGCTATCCAATGATACCCACCCACACGACTGTTTGTTGGAATATTTTTTTCATCCCTCAGTTACATGTATGAACCCCTAAAATTCATAATGTCACAGCACTATTGAATAGCGGTTCACTAGTTGCATCTACCTGCCTAGTTTCATTATGTAACAAACATTTATGTGACAGACGGACATGACGAAATTATACGGGTTCCTTTTTTGCCATTTGATCACGGAACCCTAAAAAAAAGTTTTGCTAAATTTTATAAAATCCCCATTTTATAAAATTTTGCAAAACTTTTTTTTAGTTTAAACTGATCCTATTTTCATAGGAACATCAGTCACCCTTGAATATCAGTCAGTGTAGCTAGGTGATATTCAACTACCAGACATCAAGGGCATACAGTTTTCTTTTTTTAATTACAGTTGCAAGTTTCTTCCAAGAAATGTAAATTTTGACATAAATAATAACAAACTAGGGACATATTATACCTTAGAAAAGTTCTAGTTTTAATCCTGACGTATATACGTTGCACATTTTTCCCCGCATGCGATATCCTTCATCCTGTTTTACACTATGCACTACCCCTCTCAGCTTGCCACATGGAAGTGTCCCACATTTGTTAGAACTATATCTGCTAATCTTATATTTCTTCTTGAGTGCAGCGTTGAAATAAATTGCGACACATTACTCTTGTTGTCTAGAAGTTTTGCAATTAATATTACTAAGCAAATGTAGTAAACACACATTTTAATAAGAATCTAGGTTACTGGTTGCACGACTAAATAATTTACTTTTGTTCGTGAGTTAATCATCTCATCTGCCTAGCCTTTTCCCAACTACATTGGGGTCGGCTCCCAGTCAAGCCGGATTCAGCTGAATACCAGTATTTTACGTGAAGCGGCTGCCTACCAGACCTCCAAAACCCATTAACTGGGGAACACGGTACGTATTGGCAAGACTGGTGTCAGATTTTCTGGCTTCTGACAATCCGTAACGACTGCCAAAGATCTCCAAATGACAGCCGGGACCAACGGCTTAACGTAATTTCCGAGGCACGGAGAAGTCTCGTTATGTTAAGATGGTCACCCATCCACAGACCAACCTTGGCAAGCGTTGCTTAACCTAGAAGATCGACCCGTGCGGCTGCTATAATTTAGCCACGAACTCCTTCCTTTGTGAGTTAATATCAGTGTTAAATTATTTCGGTGAGCAAGCCCTTTTTGACGCCATATTTTTAGGTGCCCTGAATTAGGAATTTTTATTAGACGTAAGTAAGTATTTAAAAGAAAAAGTTTTATAGCAAGTAAAACGTTCTAGCCGCTACAATTTAATTGCTTCTTTCACTAGATATAAGAATCACGATATTATAAACAACCTCAACCACAAGTATTAAGAAGCTTTTAAATCTAAAAACGTTCCTGACTTCAGAACCGAAGCTAAAAGTCCACTTTTCAATAAAGCACCGTGACGTATTTTACGTGAATTGCGACTTCTAATTACTTTAGTTCGGTGAACAACTGTGTTTGTGACGTCGATGCTACTAACGGAGCTCACTCAGAACGAATGAACTAGGTTTCAATGGCGACTCGCAGTAAGTGCCCTCAAATAAAAGTTCTATATCGGGAGTAATCGGGACAGTTTAGCGGTGGAAAAATCGGAAAGCGTTTTTTATTTATTTTGTAGTTGTTATTATTTGAGTTCGGTATTGTTCTCTGTGTCCGGTGTTTATTGCTGGTAATGTTGTTTAATTTTATTCGGTTGGTGATAGTGAAATCAGTTGAACCTTGTTAGCGTTACGTGTTTGCGATAAAAACCTTTAAGAATTTTCCACAAGCTTTTTTAATTCTTACGACACGAAAAGTACCTATCTAGTACCAAACCACTGATATGCTTTGACACCATTGTCACAAACCGTCGTGAAGAAACCGGCATGTCCTAGAACCAAAAATTCGAAGACATGTGACATTCACCAACCCGCACTGGGCCCGCGTGGTGGATTACGGCCCATTCTCTCTCCTAGAGAGGAGGCCTGTGTCCCAGCAGTGGGAATGTTAAAAGGCTGATTATGCTTATGCTTATGCATTGTCACATATTTTTCTACCGTGTTAAAAAACGATATCGAAATTAATGTTTCTGTCATCTTTGCTAGACATTACAAGTTAAGGTTTACTTTTCAATGTCAAGGTTAGTTGAATTACAATCAATCTCGATTGCCAACTTTTACTTTATCGGGGTGTTATATGTATTGTCATTGACAACTCACTCTTCCTTTTGTGCCTACATTTCCTCAAATAAAAGTAGATAATTAGTCAAAAGTCCAGCGTTAGGTATAAGATGAGAGAGAAAAGACACACGTGTCAGAAACACTGCGATATCTCAAAAGAAATCATAAGTCACTGTCGCCGTTGCTATATTGATAATAAACGCAATTTTTTAATCCAATCAAATCAAAAAGTTGGACGAACCGTATTTTATAGTAACAATAAAAAACATTTTACAAAAAAATACAACCGACTTTTCCACAAAAAATCAAAAGAGTTACAAAGTAACTTTAATTTCGGAACTCGGTGTTTGTGGTTCCTTTTTCATTTTTTGAACACCGACTTCCGAAATTAAAGTTATTTTGTACTCTTTTGATTTTTTGTGGAAAAGTCGGTTGTATTTTTTTGTAAAAAGATTTTTATTTTTCACTTTTTAGTGGTACCTAAACCCCCTCCCCTCCCCCCACCTAAACGAACTAATTACATTAGTGTAAAAAAAAAACGCACTGCTCCAATGCAGAGTAAACTAAAAGGTCATCAATGTAGACAATGTAGATATTTTTTTAGATTTTTCAAAAACCGCTTGTTCGATTTTGATAAAATTTTCATGGGACCATTTGGGAAGTATACCTTTTCCAACAAAAATTTTTCAAATCGGTTGGCAAGCGACGGAGTTATGCGCGAAGAAACGTTAAAAAAAAAATAAAAAAAAACATGCAAACATCCGAATTGAGCACCTCCTCCTTTTTTAGAAGTCGGTTAAAAATGTGCTCGAGCCTAAGTCGATCAAAAGTCAAAGTCAACGTGACAGAAAGGTTCTACCTAGCACGGCCACGGTCGATATGTTATAACAGCGAAAATATGTGAGTAAATTTTTTAAAGTTGCTAGTACAATAAAGTACACATTTCTTCATGAAAAAATATGTCAATACTTACTACTAAAACACAAATACTTTTAAAATTAATATATACTCACGAGATGCTGTGATGAGCTATGCTCTACACAGCCACGGGGGGTGAAGTTGAGCTGTGGATGATGATGATCATGCTAGCTCACAACATCACATCAGACCCAGACGAAGATGGCAAGATGAGCTGGAATTTGAGGAAAGTTATTGAAGGTAAGAAAAGAGGCTTTTGTCTTTCAGAGGGAACATTCTGACTTATATATGTCACCAGAAAATTGCAAACGCCGTAAGATTGTAAAATATCGCGTGGAATTGAAACATTTTTTTAATGAGACACGGATATATTGGAACCATTTTTTTTCTAGGTAGGTTTTTTCTAGGAATCATCAAATGTCTACTCCCGCTCCGGGCGGTGCGGAAGGGAGTGTCAGACTCTTACTAACTAAAACCCACCCGTGATCCTTTTACTGGCCTTTGCATTCTAGGGCCGCGGTGACTCTTTCGAATAAATTCAGCAACCCTAGCAGGCACTGACCACGACACGGCGGCGCGGCGGAGTCGACCCGGGCCTGATTTCTAGCGAACAGCGAGCCACTCATAGCTCGCCGTCCGCAGGCCCGATATATTGGAAACCATTGAATTTGAATACGATTATAAGATTTATTCTAAACAAAACGATTTCACTATTTATCGAAAAATTATAATCTAATATTAAAATTTTACGGAGTTGGACATTTCCGGTGAAATATATAAACAAAAACAAATCAAACACACGACTTACACATAAGAAATCTTCCCGCCCACCGTAGTAAACGAAAGCCTCAAGAACTTTCAACACTCTGCGGATTGTATCCCTCACTAAACACTGACACAAACCACGCACACTGACACCAGACCACGCACACTAACACACACAAACGTAATTCCATCAACAAGTGAAAGTCCAACTAAACGTAACACCCTGGAGATCCAACTTTGGACTACGAAATTAGTTCTAGTAAATCCGAGGACAAAGTCACAAACCATTAAACGCTGAAAGCTAAACTTTCGTATCACAGAGCTGAGCCAATTAGAAATTTAGTCGAACTTCATTAGCTCTAAGTGGATACTCGAAGTTCTGCTCAACGGTATGACATGATATGAAGGATTGGAGAACTAGAATTAATTATGAACCGCAATGTTACATTTGTGGAAGTTTGGAGGGTACTTCATCGTTTTGTTTCTTTGTAAAGAAGGCATACCTACCTACTATCATCTATACTAATATTATAAAGAGGAAAACTTTGTTTGTTTGGTTGTAATGAATAGGCTCACAAACTACTGGACCGATTGCAAAAATTCTTTCACCATTCGAAAGCTACATTATCCACGAGTAACATAGGCTATATTTTATCCCCAAATTCCCGCGGGAACGGGAACTACGCGGGTAAAACCGCGGGCGCTGCTAGTTATGTATAATTTATCTAAAAAGTAACTTTGAATTAAAAAGCGCGTTCCATAGAAATATAAAAAGAAACAGAAAATGGTGCACAAAATTGTGTATTTTTTATTTAATTGAAAATTCGCATACTTGAACTGGAATAATTAATATTATAGTTTACTTTGTGACTTGAACTAAAATGGCAGTTGAGAGCATGTCATGCTTGCTCAAATGTTTCGCTGATGGTGGCGTGTGTGTTGGATCATTCGGTTCCCTTCAAAATGGTTGAGCTAAATGGTGCCAATACACGCGTCATGTTCGTGAACGGGCGCCGTCGGTTGAGACTGGTCACCTCTTAACTGCCACTGACTTGTTTTAATCTTTATACTTTGAATTGTTTTTATAGTTTCCTTTTTTCTTTTTTTTTTTTTGCATTGTCCTCACATATAGAAGCGACCAAGGATGTAACCAAGGTTATGTAACACAGAACATAATTTAAAAGAGTGTCCGTGGAGTTTCTTGCACGTTCTTCTCCATAGAGATCTACGCTTTGGAACGTGCAGATAGCTTCACCTCTTTCGACTTGACAATTCAAAAGTGCCTGTAAAGGGTTTAATTGAAATAAATGCTTTGAATCTTGCTTTGAATCTTGAATCTTGAATCTAATAAACGTGTTAAACTTATCTATTGACTAGCTGTGCCCGCGACTGCGTTCGACTGCGAATATGTCACACAGATAAAATGTACGTATGTAAAAAAAGGTTACACAGGGCACCTCTTCTGTTAAGATGCCGACCAGCCCTGATATCTCCTATTACCTCGAATGCAGTTGATTCTTAATTTGGCACTAAGTACTTCAAATGGATAAATAATATTGACCAGCGGGCGTACCATGAGGTGTTAAAACGTGAGTCTTCCGAGCGAGAAAGAGGGATAGAGTTATACACCCTATATGTATAACTCCATCCCTTTTTCTCGCTTGGAAGACTCACGTTTTAAGACGTCATGGTACGCCCGCAGTAACCCAAATTGAAACAATTTTCCAAAACATTATTTTTTACGACTCAGAAGCTCCTAGCTAAATAATACAGTGATCGATGTTCTAGATAAAGTAACGCTTGCCGAGGTCGGTCTGTGGATGGGTACTTTTCATTTACGACGTATTAAAAGTTTCACAAATAACAATACATTGTTAATTCTGTATATAGTAGGTAGATCAAACTAAATCTATTTATTGAGACGCGTCGTGCGTGACCTTGCCAAACGTACCTACCTACATTTAAAATCTAAACCATGACATCATCGCAAAACCATCTTTAACATTCACAACGTATGGTACAGTTTTCCTTATTATTTGTCTCAAACAGGAATGTTTTAACTTCAAAAAGATACTTCATTTCGTAAATGCTAACATCGGCTCGTTAGCTCAGTGGTCAGAGCGCCCGTTTAAGATTTAATAGAGGTGGTCGGGGGTTCAAATCCCTCACGAGCTAGGATTGTGTCATCTTTTATTTTTTCTTAATTATTTGTAAATTTTAAAAAGATTTTGACGTATTCAGGCACTTCATCTTTTGTTTGTTCTTACTTATATGTAAATTTTAACAAGTTTTTGACGTAATCAGGCACTCAAATCACTTTTTTCACAATTCTACTAATTCGTAATTTCGAATGATTCGATCAGAAATATTCACTATCTGCGCCACATTGCGATATGCGATATGGTATAATCAATCACCGAGACAATATGACTCAACATCAATAATAAAATACCTTTATATCAAACTAGCAGCGCCCCGTGGTTTTACCCGCGTTGTTCCCGTTCCCGTGGCAATACGGGGATAAAATATAAAACGTAGCTTTAAGTACATAAATAACGTAGCTTTCTATTGCTGAAATAATTTTGAAAATCGGTACAGTAGATCCAGAGATTACCCCTTACAATGTCACAAACTCACAAACGTTACCTCTTTATAATATTATTATAGACAAAAAATTTAAACAGGAAGGGAAAAAATAACCATAAAAATTAATGTATGGTATTGGCCGATTAACACGAGCTATATCAACAAGTAACAACCCTACATACTGGTACACAGTATATTAATCTATGACTCGTACTACCCATTTAATGAATCACAAAAATATAATCAATATCTACCTTTATCTCCAGCAAAAAATCAAGCGGAAAGGAAAGAAATCACCAACAAAGTAGGTAAAATTACTTCGTATTTCAGCTGAATTCTTGTTCCATCAGGCAATTGCAATAAATGAGCGAGTCTGATTGGAATCCGATGGGATAAGATTTTTTTGCTTCGTTCGAGGGTACGAGGGTAGACGTCAATCCTCGACGAGATACCGCCGAGGCAATTTCCCGAAGTCGACTCATTTATCAGAAACCATTATTGTATCTAGTTGTATTGACCGGCGAACGTCAATTTATTATTTTGTTATTTATTTCTGAACATAATTTTGGTATTAGCAATCAGTTGAGCGAATGTGAGGATGTTTTGTGGCAACGACCATTATAAGGCTATTATTTATACGCGTTGACTGTATGGTCGGTGTTTAACAATCCCAGTTGACGGAGCCAAATGATAAATGAAACACGTACGCCACCATTAGAGAGATTGTTGAGTGAACATGACACTTTCAACCGCTAGGGCACATTCAAATCAGGTACCTATACACAAAATCTATACATAGTTTAATTACATGTACTCACATTAATGTGCCGTGAATACATGAAATTATAAAATGCTAAATAAATTGAGTCTATACTCTATACCATGAAAAACTTATGTTGTTACAATTTTCAGCGGGTCCAAGAATGCTTTCAAATGCTAAAGGATTCGTATGTGCGCCCTAGCGGCTGTGGACCAGGACCAGCATTTAGCCAAGCATTTTTATCGTCAATTTAATCCCCCAAATTATAATATGCTTGCCTGCGCAACGGAAAGGGTTTTAGAAGGAACACGGGTGGGTTTTAGTCAGTCTAACACTCTCTTCCGCTCCGCCCAGAGCAGAAGAAGTCATTTAATGATTTCCCACCACTAAAAAAAACATGTTGGTATGTTTATAAAAAGTATCTCGATTTCCACTGAAGGACATAAGATACTTTTTAGCCTAGTGCCTAGGTTACATCTATGTATTTATAATACCTACCTATTATTATGGATGCGAAGTCCAAAAGTAAGTGTTCAAAAGTAAAATAAATTAATAGAAATGTAATACTAATAAATGCAATTAATTGTTCCAAAGTTACAATGTTATCGGGCGTAGATTTTAAACAACTAATTAATTTAATTAAGGCTCCTATCACTGAATCAAATACAAAACCACAATAACGTAACTAATTAAACCCAATCAACCATACTTGCAGGTTTCGAACACATGTAATTAGGTACATATATAACAATTAATATATACAGGGTGTTCCAAACCATCCTGTAGACATGTCACTGGTAGGTACATACATACAGGATGTTCCAGAAGTGCGTGGTCATAGTTAACGGTGATGTTCGGTACCTGTTATACAGCCATTAATGTGCCATACACAAATAATGGCAATAAAGTTAAAAAAAACACGATTAAAGCAATTTGATGCAATTACTGACTTCAAAGCTGTGATTGAACTAAAATGAACACCACAAACTGCGTCAGATTGCTTCAACAATGATTTTTCTTTGAAGGCTTTTTGTGAGGTCGGGTTTTTTGAAAAATGTTGGTACTGTTTTATTTCAATATTTTTTCGTAACTGTATAGCAGATACAACAGACCACCCATATATATGACCACGCACTCCTGGAACACCCTCTATGTACGTATGTACATACTAATAACATGTATACATGGGGGATATTTGAGGTGAGTCATAGGAGAAACTTGTTCTGCAATTATTTTTTTTCATCAACTTATATTCTCCCACAGCTGGGAAAAGCCCTCTCCAATCAACCCATCATAAACGCCTCCAAATCTTCACGCCAGCGTTTCTTAGGCCGTAGAAATGACAGAACAACAATACAATAAAATTGCTCACTGGCTTGCCGATTGTAGATATCTACGTTTTCCGTTTACCTACGATTTCTAAAAATCACCCTGTATGAGTAAACACAACGGAAACTACTCATTCCAAGTTCCAAAGACCCGAAGCCACATCTCCATTGATTACAGTTAATTGAATATCATCGTAAAGGCTCCTATAGACACCTAGTACGAACATATAATCCAGTAAGCTGATAGATACTTGGGTTTAACAATGTTATCGGGGAACCGTTGACACAGGCACTCACTGATATTGCATCTGAGTCATCATATACATACCTTAGTCCTATATTGATTCACGTCATTATCATTTGAAGGTTATTGGTAGTATAATATATATTTTTTATCAATACACCGTCACAAAAAGTGTTTGTGGAGTACTAATTTGCAGCAAATGATATCGGCTCGTTAGCTCAGCGGTCAGAGCGCCCAATTGATTGTTTCAAAGAGGTGGACGAGGGTTCAAATCCCTCACGAGCTATCAATTTGTTTTCTTGTTATTCTAAATTTAATTTTGTTACAATTTAAATAACAAATATAAAATAAATATGAACGCTAAATAATTATACATCAAAATAGGTACCTAGGTATCAAGAACACCGAAATCATAAAGGGCAAGTCAATTCACAAGAAACTCTCTTAAGGTGTTGGTTACTTTAATCTTCCGGCTAGACTTATCTTCTTTTAAATACGATCGGATTATAATCATGATTCTAATTTCTAATTATTCACTAATGAGCCGTAACGCTACGGATTTCTTGTTTCCATTAACGCTAATGGAGTCAACTGCCGCAACTCCATGGTTAATTGGAACCCCGCTGCTTCACGTTGATTCTTATCGAAAAAATCAGCACTTATTTGTTACAACATTTATTCGTTCATCGTATTGTATACTTTGTTTTTAATTATATCGAGGCCTTTTCCCGGTTTTTTTCAGAAAATTGTGCTTTGAGCTGTCATTTCAAAATGGCGGCAAAATCATATACTCAGTCTCACCCTTTATGACGAAGATATTAATCGCATTCTGCCAAGGATTTTACTTTTTTTTAAATTATTGTTTCTGTTTATACTGCTACTTTTACGTCTACAGGGTAAAGTAGTAAATAACTCAATTATAGCAAGTTTTATAGACTACGTATTTCATTATGTCGTTAAAAACTTTTCTTGCGGATCCATTTACTGTAATCGTAAATAAGCCAAACTTTTACCAACTGATGTGGTGCGTACTAAAATAATGGCTAATAAAAATAGGCCATGCTGAACCACGTGTAACCAATGAGATTTTACGGAGGTAAGGACAATGACATAACGAGTAGAGAAATTACAATTAAATAGTCATAGTAAAGTAGGCAGACTAGCCTAAGTCAACAAAGCCACTAATTAGCCTGAGCCCCATTTCCTCATGTTATTCTTTCAGTTTTATTCCTAGAAAGAGGGTTAGAGCTTCCCGAAGATACAGACGAGTTTACACCTTATGCAATTCGTTTCAGCGGCTATTTTCGCATCATGCATAGTTAATTTCAAAGACTGCCGTAATTATTTATTGTGAGTAATACATAAATATGTATATTACCTTGTCTTTTATTATGTAATATCAAAGTCAATAGAATGAACGTATAAGCTTAGACAGCCGCTAATATTTTGAGACTCCTTCTAATAACAATAAAATGATCGCCTCTTAAAAATCTATTCACCAATTTTAATTAAGGAACCCAGCATCTAACTGTTAATCTTGGAACCGGCGCAGAATGTCATCGCAAGATACCTCTGTGATTTAATTAATCTTGGGTAAATAGGTATCATGCCGGGTTAAGTTATAATAAACTGACACAACATGGAAGGAGATATATATCCTTCAATTCCGACTTATTAATTCTTTGAGTACAAACTTCAAAAACATTATTTTAATAACCACAACATTTGAAACTACCTAGCCCGTCCAAGTTTGGATTGGCTTCCAGTATATCAGGATACTGCTAAAACCATTATTTTGCTTAGATGGAGCGAATGCCTATCTAAATAAAGGAAGACATTTTGGGAAATGAAAACTCCATAACGAAACTAACGTAACCAACCTCTGTTGTTCAACATTACTTTTAATTAATATCATGTTTTTAACTTTAGAATAGTCAAACTGACGTTTAGAAAATCATAGATGACGTATGTCATCGGCCTAAAAAAAATACAAAATTAGTTTTTTATATTTTGATAACAACCATTATGTATAGTATTTTGAAATGAGGTAAATATATTTCTATCGTTAGATAACTTTGAAGAACTTTTATCGTTGTGAATGGATGCCATGAAAAACCGGGCTGAATGTTGAAAAGTATAATGTTTTTGTTTTTTGTAGCTCTACATTTGCTGCTGAACAATGATTGAAACTGGCAGCGATAACGCAACAGCTGTAACACCAGCGGCAACCCCGGTTAGCCGATCTATCATATAATTCATCACAGTGGTTACATTGTAGTTATAACGTAGATAAAACGAAACTATTGGAAAGATGTTATTTCTGCTTAAAAGAAAAGAACGAAATAAAAATTCCTCGACTCTTTCTGGAAATATCTACAGTTCATGTTTAGAATTTTTATCAGAAAAGCATCGCTCTTTGAGTAAGAGACGAGCCTGTTCCAAAATATACTAATAAAATATTTATTGCGCAAACGTATACTTGGCTTTGTCCTAAGCGACTGCAGTCACCATGCCGATGCCCAGTTAATGATTATTGCCAGTTTCATTTCCAAAACCGATTTTTAATAAACCTTATTTTACTTAGGATGTACAACAAGATGACGACGACATCGCGCGTCCAGAAGCGACGTTTCGTTTCACAGTTCAGAATATTAGTCAACTGAAGGAGCAAGTGCTTTCGCCAGCTTGCTACGTGAGATGCATGCCTTGGAAGATCCTCATACTCCTGAGGAACACGACGACGCCGGAGCGTCAGCAGCAGAAGGCCTTGGGCGTGTTCTTGCAGTGCAATGGCGACAGTGACTCGCCCGGCTGGTCGTGCTACGGACTAGGGGAACTGAAGCTGCTGTCTCACAAGCCAGACGGCGGTCAAGCGCTTTGTCGGAAACTTCATCATATGTATCACTGGTATTTGCGTTGAGAATTATTTACGTTGCGGTTTACAGATTGTATTCAACAGCCAAGTCAAACTGAAAATATAATTATTTGTTATAAGTGTGCGTGCTCTAAATTGTAATAATCATTATTTCAATGATAAAAAGTTGCTCCTGTGATGCTTGACCAATGAACGCTTTAAATCGGTAATCAGTTGATTTTTATTTTGGAGGTATGCGGAACAGAGAGTAAAGTCCCGCAAACCTCCGTTGAAAAGGGAGGATCCTCCGGCCAGACGGGTTGTTATGTCTGGTGGGCAACTGCCCGATAGATGATTTCGGGCTGTCGTATATGTTCTAATCGCGCGGAGAACTTTGATTGCGCGATGCAGGATTAGTTCTTATGTGGCGCCATAGATGTCGCTACATTATTATAATTGAGAGGCTTGAGTTTCATCACCTGTACCATCATTGATGAAAAAGGAGTAGTAGGAACACATTTTTTGAGACCCGTATACTATAGATTTATTTTCTTTTTACAGTAAAGAAGATGACTGGGGTTTCGCGCACTTCATATCGTGGGATGACCTGATGGAGCCCGACAACGGCTTCGTTAAAGACGACTCCATCACTGTGGAGGCTCACGTCGTCGCTGAAGCGCCGCACGGTGTCTCGTGGGACTCCAAGAAACATACGGGATTCGTTGGTAAGGTGACATTGACACAGACATTTTAATATAAATCCTATAGAGCTTCATAAAACCAATGAAGACCAGACCAAACCAGATGGATGGCTTGTGTAATTATGACAGGAGACAAGATGATGACCAGGATGTCGGTGTATAGAGATGTAAGAAAGAAGGACACATTCTTGGACAATCCCAAAATAATTGGGATAACGGCACAGTAAGGATGAGGAAGATAATATAGCTAAATGAAAATAAATCATTCAGTGGCAAAAAACATCTAAGCCGAAAAGTTTGATTGTGGGTTTGACTGCTTAGGGTATTCATTAACAACCTTATCAACACAGTGCTTGGATTTTGCTCGTATCAAAATTTTTGCCAGCTTTTGCGTCCAAACGAGGTAATTTCTTCACCATAGCTCTCAAAATCGCAAGACATGTGACTTACACCAACCCGCACTGAGTGGTGAATTAACGATCACTAACATCAACAAACAGGCAGCCTGAGACCGAGCAGTAGAAATATTGTTAGCTGTTTATGATTATACAAATACTGCGTCATTAGTTCACATTTTATATCAATTTTCCAACAGCCTTTTCAGTGTGGGTGGCAATCCGCACAAGTGCATAAAGCCTGTCAATGGGTTAAAGGAAGATTATCAGGGCGGAAATAATAGGGGAGTGAATAGAACTAGTTATTTTATCGAATGGGTGTCGCGACAAAGGGGTTCACGGAATGAGCAATAGTACCCTTCAGTTAACGTAATAAGACGGAAATTCACGTTTATTTGCGGCCCATATTTTTCGCTAGATAGTCGCAATTGCTCAGAACTGAAAATTTATTGAAAAGTTAACTTCAATAGCCACGTCACACGATGCGATTCAAAGTGTCTATAAAACCCTGCGAGTACTTTTATATGTACAGAATATTTCAGCTACTATCTCATAGGATATAAATGGCCAAATGTGGTTTACCCTGCGGACAGAACAGGCTCGTTCCATTACGATTACTTCTTTCTCAGGACTCAAGAACCAAGGAGCAACATGCTACATGAACTCCTTACTGCAGACCTTATTTTTCACAAACGTCCTGCGTAAGGCCGTCTACAAGATCCCGACTGTTGGCGACGATAGTTCACGATCAGTCGCGTTCGCCCTTCAACGCGTGTTCTATGACCTTCAGTTCTCTGACAAGCCTGTCGCAACTAAGAAACTGACGAAGAGTTTTGGCTGGGAGACGCTAGACTCGTTTATGCAGCATGATGTCCAGGAATTCTTACGGGTAAGTTGTTCGTGTTCCTCAATTCCCTATGTTATGACGTCACCAATTCTTTAACTGAGCTTAGGGCCAACGGTATTTTTTTCCAGTTTTGGAAGGGACCTTTAATTTGCTGGTATTTTTTTTTTCAATTTAAATATTATTCGATTGCAAGAAGTACAGGACCATTCCATGTGACAACGCTTGAGGTAGGCCTATATCCAACAGTGGAAGAATTTCATGCTGAAATGATAAAAAAAAATCGGTTTAATATTTTTAACCTGGCCAGAGATCACACAGGATACAGAGGTATGGGAAGAAAGGTACAAAACTTTATCCCAGCAGTGGTAATAAATGAGGAACTAGCAAAATAGAGTAATTCACGTTGTATTAGTGTGCATACTTTTTTGACAAATATATCACTATTTTACGTGCTAGCTTACAATATTATAACGACCACATCGGATTTTTTTGCATATAAAAGGCTTCATGCTTTTGCCCGGTGGAAACTCATCTCTTTTGAATATTTTTTGTAGATCGATAGCTATTAGTTTTTTCGTACCGCGCCCGGCCTGGAGGTAAGCATATAATAATATATTGTATATATATATTAATAATATACTATATATAATAATATATACATACATTCTTAATCATGCTATTCTCGCAGTTCAATGCGGCTCAGTGAAGGGGAGATTTATGTTCTATCCGTAAGGATTAACATCTATTTAACCGGAGTCAACAAAGCTGTATGATTTAACTGTATAATCCGGAATTAATTTTAAATTACAGCAGTGGGGCTTTTACTATCACTGGATAGATTCACTCAAACTTGTGTGGCCCTTTCCTCAAAAGACCATTTCATATGCTAATCAGCATGATCATCACATGATCGACCTGAACAAAATAATGTCTTATCCCACTCTTCTGTCGCAGGTCTGCAGAAAGAAATTTCTATTGAAATAAGCAGTACCTTTGTGCTCTCGATTTTGTACAAAATTGTCTTTTTTTTTAAGTATCATGTATTGTGTGTACATAAATAAATAATCAATAAGTTAGTTTCGATGTTTTTCTACAGAGTAATCGGTGGCACACCGACCACTTCCAAGTTTATTTTTCTGTGTGACATAGAAAAGGTTGTTTCAACTCATTTTTTTCTAGCTTATTCTATCTCACTCCGGGACAATGACCTCTGTGCAAACTGTTCGGTCAACAAAAACATAACCTACACTTCTTTGCAGGTATTACTAGATAAGTTAGAAAACAAAATGAAAGGGACGGTGGTAGAAGGAACCGTGCCGAAGCTGTTCGAGGGCAAGATGACGTCATTCATTAAGTGCAAGAACGTGAACTGCACCAGCACGCGCGTCGAGACCTTCTACGACATACAGCTCAGTGTCAAGGGGAAGAATAACAGTAAGCTATTCCGTTACCAACACAAGATGGCGTTCACATTCCACTCTGTATCTTCGGAAAGGTATTGTGTTTAAAACGCAACAAATACAAAGCCCGATCATCCAATAGTTCACAGTCACCGATAATGAATTGAAATTATGTCAAAACTCCATTTTATTTTAATAATTATTATACAATTGAAAAGTTAGCCCATAGGTATTTTTTTTAACCTACGTGGAAAAATGTTACAGTCCGTGCAGGTTTTTCCGCCTTTTTATCTATCCAGACTTCGCCGTAAAATCTTTCTTTTTTTTTCTTTTGTTAATTATATATATAGTAAATAAATAAATCATGTATTAATTTAGTTCCTACGAACTACACAAATATTTTAAACTTAGTTTGTGTCCGACTTTTTGTCAACAGCAATTTACAAAAAAAAAAAAAAACTAAATGAGAACCCTACTCGATACCGACTTTTTAATCGCAGTTAAGCTCGCAATTTAGTAACCGAAGAGAAAATGGGACACAATCAATGCTCGCTTACTTTCCGAAGCTATTTCGTTACCAATAAATTGGTTCCAATTTGCAACTTGAAAATGCGATTTATGAAAAGGCTTTAACGAACTTCCATTACCAATCCTATTCCTCCATCCCGTGTTACCATTTAGTGAAGGGTGTTATGACGGCACAGTTTATACATTATTTATAGGCCGAGTTGAGAGGCGTTTGCCTGTTACAGGTGCTAATAAATCTTTCATATCAGTACGTACTGTAAAAGCGTTTATACGAGCACTAGCGACCCGCCCCGGCTTTGCACGGGTGCAATGTTGATATTAAATCTCTGCTATATTATGCATGTAGTATACATATAAACCTTCCTCTTGAATCACTCTATGTATTAAAAAAAACCGCATCAAAATCCGTTGCGCAGTTTTAAAGATCTAAGCATACATAGGGACAGACAGCGGGAAGCGACTTTGTTTTATACTATGTAGTGATATGAGGTTGTTGTTTGGAGAAAATGGAATCTAGGGCAAGTTTTAAATTGTATAATCTGAAACTTTCACTTCACAATAGGTTTAGCAAAATTAACGCGTTATCATCATTATAAACAACTTCTACCATGGAACCAACCCCTAAAAGTCAAACAAAAATAGCAACTGATTTTTTAGCGTTATCAAGGTTAGATATTCAGGTTTTGCGTTATATCTCTTAGACTCTATAAATACGAGTACTTATACTAAATATTTTCAGGTGCAGCCTTATCCTCAAATCTTTCCTATTTTCATCCTTTATTTATCCCTTAAACATGTCTTGGTCCTTTAAATGATGTTCCTTCCTGACTTTCCTTTCACCCAGTCTACGAATCCTTCAAAGACTACATCAGTACGGAGCTGCTTGAGGGTGAGAACAAGTACGACGCAGGGGAGCATGGTCTCCAAGAGGCGGAGAAGGGAGTGAGGTTCGATGTGTTCCCGCCGGTACTGCATCTGCACCTCATGAGGTTCCAGTACGACCCACAGAGCGACGCGTCTGTCAAGTTTAATGACAGGTTGGTATCATGCGGTAGTTGTTGGAACGATGTCTTTATTCAAACTGGGATTCAAGTACAAACTTAGGTACTGTTGTTGTAACATAACATCATAACTGTGTGTGTTACTTCTGTACGTTAACGTTTTAGCTGTAACACCTCCGTTTTTAAATACGACTATTATGCAAATATTCTTCCCAAAACCATATTATCCTCCAATATTGGCGCCACAGGTGTCGTTGTTTTAAGCCCAAATTAAAAAGGTTGACTCAACATTTTTATTTTAGTATTTTCAACGTAAAATATATTTTTCTACGTTCTTTACAATTGATACGACGACACTCACCTCAGCCAACACTTTTAAATAAAATCTATTGATATTGAACGAAAATAATTAATATTTTTTTGGTTGTGTTGTGTTGTGTTAAATATGAATAATTTCTATAAAGAATGAATTATAAGGGAGGAGGAAATGAGAATGAATATTAAGAGCGTTCATATGTCACAGTATTTCATAAAAGTTCGCAAATCTTTCTTCTTGCTTGCTATATATAGGTCTAAAAGTTAGTTATGAAGCGTCGTTATATGAGACCGATGCAATCAGTTGTTCGCCAAAATCAGAAGACCCGCTGTCGTCGCGACGTCAGTCGCCTCAAGAGAGTAATTAATCACTTTCGAAATAAAACTTAGAATTGCTCTGACTGTCACTGTAAACTCCGTATTTTATACCGCTATTGCTTTTAACCATAAAGTAACTGTAGGATTTAAATTATAGGTAAATGTTTATGAAATTCTTCAGGTTCGAGTTCTACGAGTCAGTAAACTTGGACCCGTATCTCCAGGAGATCCCGACGACACCCGCTCACTACACGCTCCACGCCGTGCTGGTACATTCAGGAGACAACCACGGAGGACACTATGTGGTCTTCATCAACCCTAAGGGCGATGGGAAGGTCAGTCCATGGTTTATGATCTAATTTATGACATTCTGTAATGTTCTTTGTTCGGCGAGCTTGGGTGGCTGGTAGTATCTTTATGGAATAGTAGCTTCTTTATTCGATTAAATCTTAATAGGTCCTGTGCTTTCCTTAAGTGTGGAGAACAAGGGGTATCGAGGCTAATAATAGCAGACGCACGTGTCTCGTGTCGATGTCTATCTTCAAAATTAAGCAAGTCGGACCGTGGATGTGAGACCATACCAACACATACTGAGATTCATCCGTGCCTGAGAAAGCTTTTGGTACCAGTTTTTTAGATCTTTTACAGTCCTTGTGGTAGATAGAAGACAGAAAATCAAGCACGTGTCTTTTCAAGGGGTATTGTGTTGCCCAGTTTCTGGATTATGTTGGTTGGATAGATGATCGCTCCAAATAATATACTAGTATTTAGCTGCATCCGATTAAAATGGAAACTTACCCGAACATTCGAAAGAGTCACCGCGCCCCTGGAACGCAAAGGAGGAACTCCGGTGGGTTTCAGTCAGTAAGAGTTTGAAACTCCCTTCATATGATGATTTCCCATCCATAAAAAAGACAAAATAGTTGAGAAAAAGCTATTGCGATCCATCGATTCCGAATCCATCGTCGCGCCGATCGTTACTTCCAGATTTACCGAACAATTGATCGCGACGATCGCGTATACGCGCGATGATCACTTTGTATTCGGACTCACTTTCCCACAGAATAACGTATCATTGTTATCAACCCCTGTTTATATCCAGCATTAAGCACAGACTTCTCCGATCCCATTCAATTTATTCCTTAGCATATTAAATTAAATGATGGAGCGGAAATGCAAGCTCTCCTACTACACATTAATATTCAGTGCATAATTATGACGCTCTGCTAATGCGGTGTTAAAGTGAACATAACGTGGGTACACTTTGTATGTATTTGCATTAATGTGTAGAGTGTAGTGTTGGTAAGCACCGCTTGCTCAGCATTGCAGTGAGATATTATACTAGAGGGCCTAGTACGAGTTTTTAAAGTATTCGATCTTATTGAAGAAGAGAAAGCAAAAGAGGTTACATTTATTCAGTTTTAGTACAAATTCATGTTTACGTTAACGCAGTCGTATACAATTGATTGAGTCAGGCGTTACTTTGCGGAAATCCATTTTAAATTTGAAAATGAAAACAATATATCTAGTTTTAATTTCCGCGAATATTAGTGGGTTGCAGGTATGCACCTCCCTCCCGCCCGCTATATTATGCACATGCAAGATTACTGGGCAAATGCAAGGATTTTAAGCACATGCAGGAAGGCAATGCAAAACCCAACACCATTCGCCACCATTTCGCTGACCGTTGAGCAACTCAACGGTCAGCGAGTCAACACGTCCCCTGAGGATGCCTCGTGGAGAGGCGAAACACGTGTCGGTAATGGTGTTGGGTTTTGCATTGCCTTCCTGCATGTGCTTAAAATCCTTGCATTTGCCCAGTAATCTTGCATGTGCATAATATAGCGGGCGGGAGGGAGGTGCATACCTGCAACCCACTAATATTCGCGGAAATTAAAACTAGATATATTGTTTTCATTTTTAAATTTGCAGTCGTATACGTTACGGCCACTGCACATACTGGCACTGCGAGTGTCCGAAGACGTATTCGTATTACTAGTTTTGTTCCCACGTCTTCGCTCCCACCGCCTATCCCACTTCAACTGTGCTTTATTCCTGAATATAAATTAGTTTAAGACACTCAGCGCTAGTATGACTTCTTAAATTTTCGTAAACGGACAACGCGGTGCCAGTCGCCAGGATTGACGGGGACGGTCACCCTTCGTTTTCTCTTGATGATTCCGATCCAGAAGTGAGATTCGAGAAGATAAATTACAAAGTTTTAATTTTTGGAGGCTTCTTATTATACTTTTTACGAACCCTTCCTGGATAGGCTGAATTTGATTTATTATGGTCTACGAGAAAGAAGAAAGATCTACGAGTTGTGAAACTTTCTTGTGATCCACATTTATTAGCATTAATATTTTTAATAAATATTGACATTGGCCATTCTAAATCAACATGTACCGTGATCTTCAAAAAAAAAGACATATAAGGTACATTGGAAACGATTTGATTATGAATGAACCCGAACAGTTCCCACGAAGAGATATTCTATACTGATGATATTACTTAACTTTTCTTTCTTTTCACAGTGGTGCAAATTCGACGACGACGTAGTATCTCGGTGCAGTAAACAAGAGGCTATCGAATACAACTACGGAGGCAAAGAAGATGCTCCGCACCTCGCGCGGAAAGCTACCAGCGCATACATGCTCATATACATACAGTGAGATACTTTGAAGTATTACTAAACGCTACGCAGATATCACAAAACACATGAAAGGAAAAGTCGCTGAATTGCATCCTGTTTTGTTAAAGCCCGATAGTCTTATTATTGCTTCGTAAAGGTCTCCCTGTAACTTTCCTCCATCCAGCTACTCTTTTCAAAGCGACCAAGGGTTGCTCTTAGTTAAAAGAGTCCAAGAGCTCTTTCCAACTCATTCTTTTACTATAGGTAACTGACAACTGTAAACTACAGACTTAAACCTCGATCCCAGAACTATATAATTGGGTTTACCTTGTTAGACTAAGACAAAAGTATGCTATTCATGCGGCATCTCTGGCCAAACAAAGGCTTTATAGGAGCGTAAGTCCTGCTTCGACGCTCTTTGATGTTCATGCTGTATATTTACCTCTAGAAGATTAATTAATGCGTACTTAACCTATATATATATATATATATATAGGCTAAGTACGCATTAAAATTACAAGAAGTTCAATAAAACATGAGTATTGTATCTGTGTGTAGGACATCACAGCTGAAGTACGTGTTGCAAGATTGTCAGGAAGCAGACATCCCCAGCGACCTGTGCGAGCGCATCTGCGAAGAGATGCGATACGAGATGGTAAGGACATGTAAATATCAATCCACACACCCACCTTACTGACTTTCGCTTTTTTTTTACCCTTTTTTTATTCAACCAAAACCCCCCCTTTCAGGCGGCAGAAAAATAAGATGCAGAAAATTTAAATCTGATACGTCAGTCACCTCCGCCAAGTACTATGCGAAGATATTCAGCGCACTAAAACAGTTCTTCACTTTGCAGGCCCTAGCCGGCTCTAAATATAAAGGAAGATAGAACGACGGACCACACAACACTGTCCTTATTATTTTTATACATTTTACAGTTTTTGAAATTATTACAGAGTGTTTACCGATAAATGTAGTAAATTTGTCAGGTAGGTAATTAAGCTTTATATAATCTGAATATATTTTCTTTGTGTATATTTTATTGTAATTATTTATGTACCACTGTTAATAAAATTTGTTGCGATATTGTTTAGGTTTATTTTTGAGTTATACTTCCTCCCACGCGATACGAGCATTCCTCATCCATTCTATCTTTTGCGGACAGAAACTGACAAATACGAGTACGTATATTTATAACAGATACAAGTTTTGCGTGACGATAATTTTAATATTGCTACTTTTATTTGATCGTGGCATTTCGTCCACATTGTAGAGCTAAATGCCAGAGAACTAATTAAATTGCCACATGAGTTACAAGCCAAAATAATTTCTAAAATCCATGAGCTAAACACATTACCCAATTCTAATGAAACCTGCAAAACGAATCTAAAATGGCCGAAATAGAAAGAAATTCTCCGTCTCGCTCCCAATCTTAAATCATTAATTAGGCGTACTCCAACGTTATTTGAGAAACACGTCTCGGGGGTGGTGTCACATAATAGGAAGCTACAGACGGTAGGAGTCATACAGCCAGCTAACGGCCAAACCCAATAACCGATCTATCACATACTGGAGATAGAAAAACAAATGAAACAACAGAAAAATCAAGAAATATGATATAGGTTTTCTGTTGTTACATTTGTTTTTCTATCTCCAGTATGTGATAGATCGGTTATTGGTTTCGGCCGTAAGACGCATACACAAATACACATGGTTCACGTGCAAGATTGTTATTTGGCCAATAGACTAAAATCGCCGTTTGCAAGCGTCTGTGTGCGTGCGTTTTTACTTACTAGAGAAACCAATCACCGAATATGGCATCAACTCGCCAATAGCATCTAGGGATCTTTATATAATACTAATACTAATATATAAAGCTAAAGAGTTTGTTTGTTTGCTAGGACGCGCTAATCTCAGAAACTATTGGTCCGATTTTAAAAATATCATCACGCTAAGACCAAAAGGAGCGGAGCACCAATGAAGAATGTTTCAAAATGGGGAGATAGTAACTATCCCACGCGGACGAAGTCGCGGACAGAAGGTAGTTTAATATATTTATATGTCACTGGATAATTGTAAAATGCGTAATATCATAAAATATCTTGTGAGATTATAAATTCTATAAATTGTCAACTTTTGAAATATTTTTTTACCATTCTAAATTTGTCAATAATCTGTCTGGTGACACGCTTAGTTAATATTGACCGTATGGACGAACACTTCCGCCTTCTGTATATTTATTACTCTATGTCCTAAAAGGCCACGTAACATTGTTCGCCTTGTTCAGTGCTACGAATGAAAGCGGTGCATGTTGCATGCTAAGCAAGGCCCTCGACACTGACGAGATATCCGAAAGACACGGCCTTACCACGTTATTTACTTATGCAACCCACTGAGCAATCAGCCTTGCTTTTGTTCCACGAGGTACCTAATAGCCGACATTTCTAAGGAACAGGGATTTGAATACATTTAAGATGATTTGGAACGTTTTATCTTATTTGTACATGTTACTTTCATTATGCGTAGATGCGTAGGAGTAAAATTCCCTGCCAGAGTTTGTTTACTAACAGCTAAAACCTGGATATCTTGTATGTGATAGATCGGTTATTGGGTTCGGCCGTAAGTCGAGCGTAACTAGATAGATTACTAGGTTCTAAGCAAGCTTGCTCCATCGTCAGCCACACCACCGCTTTCCAGCAGATGAAATTGTAGTCAAACCGAGCCACAGACGCGAGCCTACCAATAATAAAAAAAAGAAAAAAGAATGATAAGGGGAACAGATTTCGAAGGTTTTGTGATGAATTAATGATGTCCAGGATAAAGTAATAGGTACTATTTATATATACCATATCAGAATACCTACGTCCGTAACAGGAGTATTTTCTGGTTTATTTATTTAATTTGTTTTGTCGCGTGTACCTATAGCTAGGCATTTAGAGATATTTATAGGATTAAAATTCATTTGACGATTCTCGCACCATGTGGGGATAAGCCGCTTATGTTTGCGCTTTGTGGTCTGAATTTAATCCTGTAATGTTTTATAAGCCTTTTTATGCAAAAAACTTGTATAGGTTCATTGGACAGCACAGGTTTCATTGACAGGAGACAACGACATCAAACGACATCATCGCCCTATAGCTGCCTTGTTCTGGTTGTGGACGCATGGGATGGGTAGGTACTGCTTACCATGAGATCGAGGGTGAAATTCTTGGGTCGGCCAAAGTTACCTATTGGATTTTTACTTCTGCGATAAGCGTCTGGATTTTCGCCTGGTTGGTTTCAAGAGATTTACTCCTAGTACAATGGACTTAATCATAAATTGGCGAAATTATTTTTTTTTTGTTGAAATTTTTCCTGAATTTTCTTTGCTATAAATCTCACGGAGCCCGAGACCTTTCCAACGAATGCAAAACCGTGGAAATCGGTTCGTGCGTTCTGGAGTTATAGCGTCAGGAAGGAAAACCCGACTTATTTTTATATAGTAGATATAGATTACCGAATTTAAGGGAACGCCCTCTGTTAGTTAACATACTGTATGTTCGATACTTTTACTTCTGCCTAAACACTTTGAGGATGTGTTATCGTAATGTTACGCCACTGGTACACATGGCTCCGATACTTGCTCGACAGTGCCCTGACATCGGCCCGATTCAGAGTCGATACTGGCCTGATATTGGTTCGATACTACCCTTTTTTTTGGATGGGAAATCATCAAATGACTTCTCCCGCTCTGGGCGGAGCGGGAGAGAGTGTCAGACTCTTACTGACTAAAACCCGCCCGTGCTCTTTCGAACAAATTCCGCAACCCTAGCAGGCACTGACCCTATGGGGCCCCGTCTTCTTTGCTGACGGCTCTTTGGGGCGAAATTATTTTAAAATCATCATAGTACTGCCCTAGTTTTAGAAACTGAAAAGACGGAATAATACTCACTGCTCAGTATTAGAATTCTAATATAGAGGAGCATGATAAATGTAGGTGAAGCCGGAACATAAGTGAACAGCAGATGCCTTACATATCTGAATAGTGTTCAGTTATTCACGACTGGGGCCGCTAGATTTGTCTGTAAAAATAAGACTTAAGTGGATTGTTAGATAATTTTATTTATCTAATTGTATCGGACAACAATATAGTCCATTATGTTCAATAAAAATACCTTAAAACTAGTTATTGTATTACACAACAATGCTGACAATGAAGTAGATGTCTGAGGCAGGTTGTGCAGAGAATTTCAATGCAAGGAATCAGCTTCCTACCTGACACTACATAGAAACGTTTGAAAGTTTCGCTGAAAAACATCTATATCTATACATAATGTATAGTAAAATTGTAACAGGCCGAGATGTCTATACATTGAAGATATAGAAAAAAAAATGTAGTGTCTTTAACAATTTATTTTACTTTAAATCTAACTATATATACTTACACTTAAAAATAAAATAAAATCCTCCTAACTACAAAATGGCATCAAAAAACTCGTCCGCATCGCTATCGACTGGGAGTGAGCCCAATAGACGGCGGCATTGCCACGTTGTATGGCAATACTTATCCTCTGTCCGAAGTAAAAGCCAGCCCTTGGGTCACGCGAAGTGTCTTTATGAGCGCAACAAAAGCCATAAAAACAGTTTTTGGAATGTTTTTCTTTCTGTCTGTATGTTTGTACACGCATCACGCAAAAACTGCTGTATGAATTTGAACACAATTTTCACCACTTTACTGCTAGATCCCTAACTTAAAATATGGACTGCATTTTACTACTTAGAAATACTACATTCTAAGTACCATCATACGAAATCACGGGCAAAAGCTAGTCACAAATAGAAACTAGGTATTCTTAGAAAGACCTAATACATAGGTATTTATTTATTTAAACTTTATGTACAATGGTGGCAACTGAGCAGTACCCGCAGCTTGAACCCTGTGATATCTAAGCTTTTCGTTTGTCTGGGGTAGAAGTAATGTTACCCCTTCCATGTTCTAAGTTATTAGTCGAGCAATTTAAAGCGAAAAGTGTTCGTGGGTGATGGGCGCTATGTGGGCGCTTAACTTTTGGTTGCTAATATTTATGTAGATACGATGTGAACTAATATCTTATCACTTAGTAATTCTATCTTGCTGCTTAGACGTTTTAATTTATTTTCAGATAATGATCAGATCAGAATCAGATTTTCATCATTATAAAGTATATCGTATGGATACATGTGAAAAGATACTGATAATATTTTATCACAGTTTATTCATAATAAACTGTGATAAGTTATTAAATTTACACAAGAATTAATCGAAACGAATGAAATTAAATAATTGTACGTCCTAAATTTATTTTGTTAGTTTAATGATTTTGTGTTTATATATGTAAATGCAGCAATAAAATTTTATAATGTTGTACACTAAATGAGTAATTTATTACTTAATTTATTAAATGTGAAAATATTTGAAATGGCGACGACCGCTTCTCAGAATGTTTGGTATGCAGGTCGCCTTTTATATTACGTTACGTCACGACGGACAAGCGTAGACAGACGGCTTTGAAACCACTTTTGAGACGCATGACTGAAACTCACTAATGCAAAGTCCCAAGTCTCGTAGCCTTGACTCCTGTATCAAGTATAGTAAGTATCTTGTGGTCAACGCCGATTAAGTTATCCTTTTTTATTTATTAGGTCATCTGATAGTGTTCTGGAACTACCTACCTAGTCTGGCTTTTAATCAATCAACTGGAGTATCTTGAAACACGGACTTTGTAAGTTCGCGAAAGCATGATTTAACTACAAATCTTCAGGTACTGTCATCATGATTTCGATGTGAGGGAGAGACGAAACTATACGTGACGAATACCACTATCTCTTTCTAACAATGAATTCATGATAAGATGTAATGGCAATGACACGTCATAGAAAGGGGTGCGTACAGTAATTGACTGACTTTATTTAGGCCTTAGTTTTGTTAGATCAACTCGTCCCATACTACGTCCTTAGTCCATAGGACATAACACAATCAACCTAGATAGGGACTATATAAATGGCTACTATCATTTAACAGCTTATCAGCAGATAAATTGTCATTCCATTCAAAACAGACATTGAAGTATTTAGCATATAAAATTCACAGCGAATGAACACCATTTGTACCCTTCGAAAGTGGTAACTAGTAAAGCCAGTAGTCGTGTTTTAAAAAATTGCCTTTCGCTTTATATTCTGGCAGTAAATCTGTCGCGACAAGCTATAAATTAGAGTCCAGTTACTGACTACACAGGCATTGTTTGTAGATGTGCAACTACGAATTTGGGATGTCCAGAACAACAACAACAATGCTGTGTTGACGTGCTTCTCGTAAAAATAAACCTAATCCGGCAAAATTCGGAAGCTAGGTACTCGGGAATGTATCTTGAATTTTCGTTTTTTCACTGTTAGTTACAATTTCACATAGCGAATAAAGTAGAACTAGTGGGTGTCGGGCCAAGCACAGTTTAGACACATGTTTAGAGTTCCTTAGTTGCTCCGATAACCATGAATAGGGCACCCATGTAAAAGAATATGCATCACTGGTGCCAACATTTCGCCAACGATATCTGATAACGATAAATGATGGGATAGAAGACTGAAAAATGGTCCCCTATACCTGCATGTAAGATAAGTACCTTAAAGAAAAATATTTTCCGAATTTTTACTGTGTTGTGTTGTGTTGTTTTTGTTGGGATGTAAGGGGCGAACTACCATCCTTCGCCCCAAGCCAACCTCACCTGCACGTGGTGCATCCTGCTGAATGACGAACGAGGCTCTGGCGACCGACCGATGGCGGTATATCCATCAAATAGGCGTAGCTAAATGTAACAGGCCGGTGATGGGCAGCAGCGTCACCGGTGCGAGAAGCTACGCCCTGCGATCGCCAACCCGCCTGCCCAGCGTGGCGATTATGGGCAACTCCTCCAAATGCAGTACAACAAAAAGCCACGGCCCCCAGTTCCCGGTGGTCCCGCTATTCCTGGTCATGGTGGCGACCATGGTAACGGCGGGGCGGGGGGTGCCAAGAATCTCCGGGCTACGGGAGGCCACCACAATAACAGATTGACCCTGGCGACGTACAACGGACGCACGCTACGGCTTGACTCGCATCTGGCGCAACTCGAGGTGGAACTTGGGAAAATTAGGTGGCACATACTAGGGTTGAGTGAAGTCCGAAGAAAGGGGGAGGACACCATAACCCTGGAATCGGGTCACCTAATGTACTTCCGAGAGGGAGACCAACAATCCCAAGGCGGCGTTGGGTTTCTGGTAAACAAATCCCTATCTGACAACGTTGTGGAAATGTCAAGTGTGTCGAACAGGGTAGCGTACCTTATTGTGAAGCTCACCGAGAGGTATAGCCTCAAGGTGGTGCAAGTGTACGCACCGACCTCGACACACTCGGACGACGAAGTGGAGGATATGTTCGATGACATATCGAGAGCCCTCCACTTCACTACAAAGACACAGTACACCGTTGTCATGGGGGACTTTAACGCCAAAGTGGGAGTACAGAATTGCTGCGAATCGGTAGTAGGACACCATGGATTTGGAAGCAGAAATCATAGGGGGCAAATGCTCGTCAACTTCCTCGAACGGGAGGGGTTGTTCTTGATGAACTCCTTCTTCAAGAAACAGCCCCAAAGGAAGTGGACGTGGCAAAGCCCCGACACTATGACCAAAAATGAGATCGACTTCATCATGACGGACAAGAGGCATATATTCAGAGACGTCTCCGTGATCAACAGGTTCAATACCGGTAGCGATCACCGACTTGTCCGAGGCTCTCTGAATATTAACTTCAAGGCCGAACGTGTCCTTCTGATGAAGTCCAGACTCCGACCAACTCTGCTCCAGACCATGGCTGGATCTGAAACGTTCCAGGCAAACCTGGAAAACCGATTCGCTGCCGTGGAAACCACAACAGACGTAAACCAGAACCTCGAAAATGTGACTCGGATCCTCAGGGAAGAAGGTACAAGATTCTGTGATATGCAGCGTAAGGGCAAGAAGTCTAAGCTTTCAGAAGGGACTTTAGGGCTAATGAAGGAACGACGTGAAAACCCACCCGTCACTTCGTCGGCAAAGCGGTTTCTAAACCGAGAGATCAACAAGCACGTACGACGCGACCTCCGGCGCTTCAATGCTCTTTCGGTTGAAAGAGCAATCGAGCAGAACCGGGGGTCAAAGGTGTTCGTACAATCTCTTGGAAGAAGCCACCTGACGAAGTTGACCACAGCAAGTGGAGAAGTCGTCTCTTCGAAGCCAGCAGTCCTTTCGGAAGTGGAGGACTTCTATAGCCGGTTATACGCATCGCATGCATCTCGTCCTGATCCCGAAAATGAGGGTCCTAGAGCCACATTGACACGCCATTTCACCGAAGACCTGCCAGAAGTCAGTACTGGCGAAATCGAGATCGCTCTTGGGCAGCTTAAAAATGGAAAAGCCCCTGGAGAAGACGGCGTTACCACAGAGCTGCTGAAAGCTGGGGGTAACCCCGTACTGAGGGAGCTCCAGAAGCTGTTCAACGCTGTCCTTTTTGAAGGGAGAACTCTAGAGGCGTGGAGTAGAAGTGTGGTCGTCTTGTTCTTCAAAAAAGGAGACAAGACCCTGTTGAAGAACTATCGACCCATATCCCTTCTAAGCCACGTCTATAAGCTGTTCTCAAGAGTGATCACGAACCGTCTTGCGCGAAGACTCGACGAATTCCAACCACCGGAGCAGGCTGGATTTCGGAGCGGATACGGCACCATAGACCACATCCACACAGTGCGGCAGATTATACAGAAGACCGAAGAGTATAATCAGCCCCTGTGTCTAGCATTTGTGGACTATGAAAAGGCCTTTGACTCGGTTGAAATCTGGTCTGTTCTGGAGTCCCTGCAGCGCTGCCAAGTAGACTGGCGATACATCCAAGTGATGAAATGTCTCTACGAGGCCGCCACCATGTCCGTTCAAGTACAGAATCAGCAAACAAGTCCCATACCGTTGCATCGAGGAGTGAGACAAGGGGATGTTATTTCCCCGAAATTGTTCACTAATGCAATGGAGGATATGTTCAAGACGCTGAACTGGAAATAACGTGGCATTAACATCAATGGCGAGTACATCTCTCACTTGCGATTTGCAGACGACATCGTCATTATGGCAGAAACGCTGCAGGACCTACAACAGATGCTGAATGACCTGGCTGACTCTTCTGTACGCATCGGCCTACGGATGAACTTGGATAAAACCAAGGTCATGTTCAACGAACATGTTCTACCGGAACCGATTGCGATTCACGGTGCCGTTCTCGAAGTTGTTCAAAAATATGTGTACCTCGGGCAGTCATTGCAGTTAGGTAGAAACAACTTTGAGGGCGAGGTGAACAGAAGAATTCAGTTGGGTTGGGCAGCATTTGGGAAGCTACGTCGAGTCTTTACATCGTCGATCCCACAGTGCCTAAAGACGAAAGTCTTCAATCAGTGCGTCCTACCCGTCATGGCATACGGAGCCGAAACGTGGACACTGACGGCTCGTATGGTCCATAAGCTCAAAGTCGCTCAGCGGGCTATGGAAAGGGCTATGCTCGGTGTGTCTCTGAGGGATCGCATCAGAAATGAGGTGATCCGTCAGAGAAGCAAGGTAATTGATATAGCCCACCGGATTAGTAAGCTGAAGTGGCAGTGGGCTGGCCATATTAGTCGTAGAACCGACAACCGTTGGGGTAAACGAGTTCTAGAGTGGAGACCGCGTCTCGGCAAACGTAGTGTAGGACGTCCTCAGGCACGGTGGAGTGACGATTTGCGCAGGACGGCTGGCAGAAACTGGATGCGAGAAGCCGAAAATAGATCTAAGTGGCGTGCAATTGGAGAGGCCTATGTCCAGCAGTGGACTGCAACAGGCTGCTGATGATGATGATGATGTTTTTGTTGTGTTGTCTATAACCATACTAAATTACAGCTTCAATCTCAGCATCAATATTCTCTGAGCAAACTGTGGACGGACGGACAGACTTGTCGAAACTATAAATAACAGTTCCTCATTGTTTTGCTGCGGAACCCTCAAAAATATCATCTACCTATACAAAAACTTGTTTATATTTTTTTAGAGAAATGCTTTGTTTGCGCGATCTTTTCGTGGGCTAAATAGGCCAAACACAAACCTTGATGCCGATTGAGCGGTTAATATCAAGAATGATCTACATTACAAAATACTCGTCAAAAGAAAAATCTTATATTCTGATACCAATTATTATAATCCTTTTACAGTTCCCACAGCCCCGCAAGTTCTAGATCCTCTCAGACAGTTTTCACTAACTTTAATAAAACTAGGGGACTCTGAAATTACTACTGGAAGTTTCAATTAAAACAAAAGAGTTCTCAGAGCTACGAAGTACCGTATCTAAATAACGATGGTCTACCCAGGATTTTGGAATTAAGTAAAACCATCTAGGGCAGATTTTTCAATGGTCAGTTAATCCACTTTATCTGGTGAATTCAAATGGCAGCTTGACAGATAGATACCTTTTCTCAAGGATGAGAAATCATCAAATGACGTCTTCCACTCTGGGTGGAAAGGAAGGGAGTGTCAGACTCTTATTGACTAAAACTCATCATTGTTCCTCCTAACGCCCTTTGTGTTCCAGGGCCGCGGTGACACTTCCGAACAAATTCCGCAACCCCGGCAGGCACTGGCCCTAACGGGCCCCGTCTTCTGCTGACATCTCCTTGAGGCACGCGTGGAACACATCGCGCCGTCGACCCGAGCCTGGTTGTTCTTGGATGGCGCGCCACCTATCGCTCGCCGTCCGCAGGCCCATGCCTACGGTGGCTTTGAATCGACCTGCGACTCCCGACGCCCTTGGCGTCTTCTTCTGTTGCGGCTTGACGCTTGCCTCTTCCTCACGCGGTCCGCCACCTCCTTCGCTAGTATTCTTGTTTCGCAGAATCTGGTGACCGCATCCCATGCCCCGCTACGGACCATGGATTGTACCAGGGTCGGAAGCGAGAGGTCTCCCCCGCCAATTGCCTCGATGAGGACACGGCGTTGCTCCACCCAAGCAGGGCAGACCTCTACAGCTGTATGCCTGATCTCTCCGCGCTCTTACGCCCGCGCATTCCACCATTTTTGTCTATGACATTGACAATTGACACTAGACTACTCCTGGGCCATTGGGCTTTGAGCTATTTTAAATTATTTACTGTATGTATCACTTTTTTTTATCTTCTTTACTGTATGTATCATCTTTTATGTCCGTCTATCACCAGGCTGTATCTCATGAACCGTGATAGTTAGACGATTGATTAATTTTCGCAGATGATGTATTTCCGTTTCCGCTATTACAGCAAATACTAAAACAATAGAATAAATTAAATGTATAAAAGGGCTCACTTACATCAGACATGATATTTTACCGTTTTTATAAATAACTAGCTTCTGCCCGCGACTTCGTTCGCGTGGAGTTCCATACAAAATGTTAACCCCTTTTTCACCCCCTTAGGGGACGAATTTTCAAAAATCCTTTCTTAGCGTATGCCTACGTCATAATATCTACCTGCATGCCAAATTTCAGCCCGATCCGTTCAGTGGTTTGGGCTGTGCCTTGATAGATCACTATGTCAGTCAGTCAGTCCCTTTTGAGTTATATATATTTAGATAGAAGATGGTACGGAGCCCTTTGCATTTGGCCGGGTTTTTTGTTTGTCTTGTGCGAGTCCCAAATAAAGAAAGAAAGAAAAGAAATATTCTTCTAATAAAAGTTTTTCAGACGATTAAGAAATCAACACCTAGGACATGATTAATGTGTTGTATAACGACTGAATATGTCTATTCTCTAGATTTCAACACGGCTTCTAGTTTTGCCTTCCTCAGAATCTTAAATTGTGGCAGAAATTACTTTTATACCCAATCTACAAAATAAAGGCCTTTCTACAGTTTAATTACCAACATTAAACAAACACATTCGTTTAAAACCAGAACCCATATATGTAGGTACCTACAAGTAGGTAAACTAAAGTTAAAGTTGCCAGGGATCCCGAAAGACCAACTGGTTACGGACACTAAAACAACACCTTTCTCGTGTTGACTCTCCAAACATCAAAGTTTTCAAGTAAACATAGATACTTATAACGCACTTCCAACATTTATCATCATATTTTGTCCAAAACAACGTCAAAATCCGTAGAACAAAGACGTTCGTCTGTGGAGAATTAAAAAACAATGTCATCTGCTCCCGTTTCATTTAATCAAACAAATGGAATAGGTAAATAAATTATAGTCGTAAATAACAGGACTGTCTTCTCAATAAAGAGACAAAAAAACAATAGATACGTAAGAAGGACCTATACATAACAATCAGCTTTGTTTTAGTGATTGAAGATCTCTGGGGACATCAATCAACTTAATCAAACTGCCACCAGACCCAACCGAACGTAATTATAAACCTTTGTTTGTCCTGTTTTCCTTGTTTATTTCATTTTAGAAACAATAACTACGCAATTAAGCATTTGAAAAAACAATCTGACTGGATCATTTCGTCAGTCAGTTGAATATTCATAAAAAGTCACGTCTTCCCTTCGAACCTCCCCATCTGTTGGTACTTACGTATTTTTTACTTGGAAGAAACCTTTTCTAGTTTTATCCGGTATTACCTACATCGTACCTACTCTGGCAGTCTTAACAACTTATTTATTTATTAATTTAATTATAAAGAAAACTTTCTATGATAATAAATAATTGGCATACATGTAGATTACAATCTGGATTAGGACATAGGATACTTTATATCCCGTTGGAATATAAAGTTTCCGTGGAAATATATCCGATATTCACGCGAACACAGTCGTTCGCAACAGCTCGTTTCTTATAAACTTACAAGTGACTGCTAATTCTCAGCTTTGCAATTTAACTAACAGCCTCAATTTTTATAGTAAAGTAAAACAGGCCGCCAGACTTTATAAATTCCTCCTCCGAGAGAATAGTTAAGAAAATAACTAACGAAATTCAAATAATAGGAGCGGCGGGCGGCGCCAGATCTCCGCTAATTAATCCGGAAGCTGCACTATTAATTAGGGGAGTTTTTCTTCGTTGGAACGAGGATTACAGCGGCGAGACTTCAGTAATTGCCACGCCGATGCGATAACTGTTTTTTATTTAAACGACCCTCCACGAAAAATCTGCTGCCTGATATTGATGAGCTGACAAGTCTCTTGGATTGTCGTAAATTGCTTGCTTTTTGTATTACAACAGCAATTCGGACTGAAAGAACTGTACCGGACAGTTGGAAAAGCCCTATAAGAGGCCTTTGGATATGCCACTCTAACGTATGTATAACAAATAACTGTAGTTGTATTTTGCTACTAGATATCCCAGCCAACTAGTCAGTCGTTTACTTGGCGGCCTAGCCTTTTCATTGAACGGCGCCGTTTAATCAACGGCCTAAATGACATGCGCCTGCCAACGCGTTTCGTTACACAATAAGTACAACATTGTGTGACGAAAATGTATGAAGCGTCTAATTTTGGGAATTCTAAATTCAAACGACAATCAATTTGATGAAGCCAGTAATTGGCTGCGACACGAATAAAGTACCTACTAACACTCGTTTTAAGTTGTTTGTATACTAGCTAATTATATTATTGGCCTTTATCTGAGTTACAAGATAGATTTTATCTTGTTTTTGGATGTAATGTGTCAGTCTCAGGACCTATTATTAAGGAATTTAATTAATTATTTCACTTGCGAAACGCTTTACGCCTCGCAAACACACTGTGACCCAAATGCATGGACACTAACAAATAGTTCTTTCTCAGCTATTCCAGAGTTCACTATTACACAGGAGACCGCGACTGCGAACTGTATTTGTGACTTAATTCTACTGTGAAAAGTACAAGCACAGAATATATTTTCCACGTAGCATAGTTTCAAATTGTGAAAGTTGTAAGGACATGTTCTAAGGTACTTATGATTAATTCGTCTCTGCTGCGCCTTTTTTAGGGTTCCTTAAAAGGAAAAAACGGAAACCTTATAGGATTACTTTGTTGTCCATCTGTCTGTATGTCTCCCGTCTGTCTGTCAAAACAGATCTCGAGAACGCGTGAAATTGACATCATATACTCAGGTCTACCTTTGAAGCTGTGAAAAAAGCAAACTTCTAAGTTAACTTAAAAAAAGATACGGTTGTTTATACCGCAAAAACGTATATGACATGCTCAAGGGAATCAAAATTTATAGGGTACTTTCCGTTAACCCTAAAACTATAAAATTATTTAAAAAAACTACTAAAATTCCTCATCCTAAAAGGTCCTTAAAAAATAGTAATAAGTGATTAAAATATTCATTTGCCTCTAGTGTAACCAAGTCCTGAGATTTCAAATATAATAACTAAGATAAAGACACCGCACGAGCACGACGACCGCGTCAACACGCCGCGCGGCTGTAGACAATACAACACTTTTAACAATTACCTTATCTACATGATTTATTTTTATATTTATATTAACACTATAATCTCTTGCTCTTCCTGGACAACAAAAATGTATAACAGATCAAGTAATGTTTATTGTTTATTTCTGTAGTGTGTAAGTGATTTAGAAATAAATGAATTCAAAACCCTGGCAAGTAGGTAATATCCCCCCTTATACCACAAGTACAGAAATAATCTGAAAAAAGTTGAAAAATGAATTTCATGAAAAGCTCAGAAAAACTGCAAGACTCGATTCCTGAACTATTTATAATGTGTACCTACAAATTTGTACGGAACCGACTCGAACTTGTCCGGTTTCAAATTTTGTTTTTGGTAAGTATTCGTTTTATAGATGATACCGTTCATAGTACACGAAATTCTTGTAATTTAGGAATTCATATTCATGCGATGAGCACGCTATGGTATAGCATAGTAGCCACTATAACGTCCAATGATATTTAAAAATAAACTGAACACGCCTTTTCCTCAATGACTGAAACAAAAACCTCAATCATAGGCGGGTCTCATCAACGAACGTGTACTCATCGATTGCGAGTAACGAAGCAATCGTAAAGGATATCCGTCAGTAACTCCGGGCTTAATCAAACGTCCCCAAGGATTAATGTTTCCGTCAGTAACA
Organism: Hecatera dysodea; assembly: GCA_905332915.2. NCBI lineage: Eukaryota > Metazoa > Arthropoda > Insecta > Lepidoptera > Noctuidae > Hecatera > Hecatera dysodea. Next base: position 8,293,997 of record HG995295.1, read on the forward strand.
ATTACACTCAGTGAAATCCAGGCGACTGGCGATGCTTACAGCAGCTAACGGCTTGAAAACGAAAAAATAAATTTTTAGCGCATTTTGATGCAAGTGGGGAAAGTTCGTGCCGATGCGGAATAGGCGCCCGAGCCGAAGACGATACTGCTATGGAGCCGAGCCACTGCAAGGACAAATGGGCACACACTCGAAAAAAAAAGTATGCACACGTAATACATATACATGGTCCGCGAAAATATTGTACTCTTTGTATACTCTTCCCCAAATGTCGTCGAAATCTATTTGAAGAGAGAGAGATTTGTCAAGAGAGAGAGAGACATAGGATATGCATTGACAGACAACGTGGCAATGCTGCCAGCCTTTTGCGTTACATTACCAGTGGCCAGCGATGCGTAGGAATCTGTTGACTATTTTTGGTTATAGTTAGTTAAGAGTTTATTACGTACTTATCTACTATTTTCTCAAAACCTAAAAAAAGCCCGCAAGACATAATCTATTAATATAAAATTATCGTGTCACAGTGTTTGTGGTTGAACTCCTCCGAAACGGCTCGACCGATATTCGTGAATCTTAGCGTGCATAACGGCTAGGGTGGCGAATCGGACAACATCTATTTTTCATCCCTCTAAATTTTAAGGGTGGTCCACCCCTATTTTTTTTATTTTATTTTATGTGGCAAAATGACGTTTAGGTACCGGGTCAGATAGTTTTAACATATAATATTTAAGTTTGTGTAGTGTACAATAAAGCACATTTATCTATACATATATTATATGTACCTATATATATATCTACCACAGCCTCGTCTCGTGACTCATGGACCAGCGTCTCCACATCGGTTGCCAGTAACAAACGTGGAGGCTATAATATAAACGTGGCGTCAGTAACTCACGACGAAAAACAAATGAAACAACAGAAAAATTATATAGGTTTTCTGTTGTTTCATTTGTTTTTCTATCTCCAGTGTGTGATAGATCGGTTATTGGGTACGGCCTCTACTTGTACAAGTACTAGTGCTTCCGTCGTTAACCAAAGGGTAGTTAACTAAAAACAAACTAATCAGTTCATCAGATAGATTTCCAAAAAATATTGGACACGTATTTTTTCTTTTTTCACGTAAACAAAAAATGAAGACGATACAGTGCGTTGAAAACTCGTATGACGTCACTACTCGCTACAATTTTTACCGAGCCGTGACGTCACAAGCCCCCACTCCTGAACTTTGATGCTTTGTATCTTCGTCAGTTTTTATAGATTTGATAAAGGAAAAAATACATGTCCAATATTTTTCTATTATATTTTTTTATTATCAGACTAGCAGCGCCTCGCGGTTTCACCCGCGTAGTTCCCGTTCCCGTGGGAATATGGATAAAATATAGCCTATAGCCTTCCTCGATAAATGGGCTATCTAACACTGAAAGATTTTTTCAAATCGGACCAGTAGTTCCTGAGATTAGCGCGTTCAAACAAACAAACAAACTCTTCAGCTTTATAATATTAGTATAGATTATAATATTAGTATAGATTATCAGAAATGAGGTGATCCGTCAGAGAAGCAAGGTAATTGATATAGCCCACCGGATTAGTAAGCTGAAGTGGCAGTGGGCTGGCCATATTAGTCGTAGAACCGACAACCGTTGGGGTAAACGAGTTCTAGAGTGGAGACCGCGTCTCGGCAAACGTAGTGTAGGACGTCCTCAGGCACGGTGGAGTGACGATTTGCGCAGGACGGCTGGCAGAAACTGGATGCGAGAAGCCGAAAATAGATCTAAGTGGCGTGCAATTGGAGAGGCCTATGTCCAGCAGTGGACTGCAACAGGCTGTTGATGATGATGATGATGATTTTTCTATAATCTAACTGACGGACTAACCATAATCATATATATTTTACTCAGGAAACATCCCTATTAAAGTGAATGAAACGTTCCCAGACGACCGGAGATGTTATCAGCTGTTGTAGTCAGTCAAGCAAGACGAAAAATCAAAGAAGGCAACTTATAACTTGGCAAGACTTATCAGATGCATGATATTTGTGAGTTTCTTTATTCCACCATAACTTCTCAATGGCTTAACCGATATCAATGTATGTAATGTGGCATCGTTAGAAGCGTTGAGTTATCCCTGGTAACATAGAGTCCATAGGCTAGTAAATATTTTAAAAAATAAAAAGGGGGAGCCCATAGTACTTATATCTCGATGGGGGAGCCATGGTTCATAAATAAAAATGACAATATTTTATTTTTAATGTTTTGTTTCACTTTTTGACATGGCAAGCGTGTTTTATAATTTCTTTAATTAGTTGTTTTTTCTAAAGAAAAAAAAACAATCAGTATTATAAGCAATAAAAGTCTCAATTTTTTCGTAACAATAAACGAATTTTGGCGTAACTTACTTCTACTATGCCGAGATCTTGCCAAGTTATGTGCTGAAGTAATAAGTGCTGACTGTAAGTCCTATCAAGATGCAAAATTAAAATGTTAATTACTATTAATGACTGATAAATGTGAGTTGGTAAATTAAGTAGGTACCTACTCGAGTACCAATTTTAATATCAAAAAATTTTTACAAAAAAAAAATTCTTCTACCTAAACGTACCCAACACAGCGTACACATATACGGTCGAATTGAGAAACCGGTAAAAAAAAATCAAACATTTTAATACTAATAATAAATTTTAGTTTTCATGTGAAATAGGTACACAGTAGTTTCTATGCATCACCCAGACCGTAAAGGCATAACCTCTGCATTGTAAGCTTTCAAAACTAGAGATCACTACTTTTAAAAGATAATCAAAAGTTGTAATATTAACATTTTATTTCAGTTGTCTTCATTTGCATTCTTACATTTCGAGATGCACCGATCATAAGAATCAAACCTGTTCAGGTTGCCGCCACAGCCCCCGTATAAGAAAGTCTTACAGTCTTTTGATCGTGTGTCGTAGTAGTACCTTGAAGAAAGGAAAACATTCATTTAAGTGTCCCAACTTCAAACATCAATTTATTTGAATCGATGTTTTACTGTTTTCTTTCTCTTCTCTCTCTCTCTATATCTCTTTGTTTATCTTTTATTTGTCTATTCCACAGGAATCGTGCGTTTTACAAAACACATTGGATTCTGCTCACCTTTGCATTAACCCTAAGCATAGCCCAGCATTCGTTTGCAAGGAGCAAGAAGTTGAAGTTGAGATATCCCATAACTCCATATTGATTGAGTCTGAAACAATAATTCGTGGAAAGCTTGGAGGAAAAACGATTGAATTGATGGAAGTCTCTAACCAACTCAGGTTCCAGATAAAAGTTATTTTTTCCTTTAATTACTTGTTACTGTACTACTGACGTGTAACTAAAACCTGGGTGTCTTGTGTATGTGAGTTTACATGTTTGTGAACGCACCCAAAATACAGGATTAAATCCTAATGTGTGTAATGTCACAAAAAAAAAACCTCACCTAATATAATGAAAAGCGATGATGTCTCTGTGATTCTTCACTTAAAGACCCCCAGGTTGAAGCTATCAGGTAACAAAGGCTAAGAAGTAGAATTCTCTACCCGAGTCTGAGTTGCCTCATACACAGTGCAATGAACACTGAAATAATTTCCAAAACGCTATGTGCGTAGCGGTGGAATATCCAGCATGTACCGATGGCGTATCGCCGTAGATATATCTTGTAATCCGATAATGGAACTGGCTAGGTGGATTTAAAATGTGAAATTCACAAACGAAATATTGTGGTACAAATATACACTACTTATATTTTAAAGTATTATCAGGGCCGCAGGGGCGGTTTTTTTTTTCAATATTATCAACGAGTTATGTAATACCTAGGTACTTACTCTTACAATGGCGTTCACATTGAAGTTTCGTATGGAAATTGTTCTTATTGCCGTCGCATCCGGAGTACATGAACGTCTTGCATTCATTGGTCTGCGCGTCGTAAAAGTATCTGAAAGCAGGTTTATGTACGTCACGTCAATCTTAGTCTGTCAATATGGGCATCATAACATAGTAGGCTTACAAGGCAAATAACTCACTTTTGGGTCATCTTGCGTTGATTCCTGAAAAACAGATCTAGAATTGAGGTCTACAAAAAATTGTATATTTTGAAGCTAACGTACATTAGGTAACAACATTGGCATTTATCATTGCAGCCGAGGCGGTATGGTCCCCCGAGCAGAAGGCAAGGCCATTATAAGGCCGAGAGGCTGCAATGTCAAATGCCCATATGTATCAAAGGATGTTTTTTAATACTTACCCGAAAAATAAATACATCTTCCTAAATATAAAAACATATTGTCAGAACTATAGCTTGTGGAAGTGAGTGCGCCTTGCCAAGAACCAGTGGGGGTGCCCAGCGACCAGCCTGATATTATAAATACAACCAATTCGGCTCTCGCGGTTGCGAGTTTTCTTGTTAAAAAAAACTGCCGTCCTCCTTGATCTTGACATTTTTCTCTTTTAGTCGTGTGTAAGTAATAAGTATTACGCAATCGATCGCAATTTTAAAAATAGGTAGCAGTTAATTTTAACAAATATAATAGTCTTAGTAGAATACTTAAACATAGTCTCTAAATAGAGATAATATTCTAGATACCTACTAATTGCACTTTTGGTACATTGAAAAACTAACTGTTCAAAAATAGTTCCGAAGAAAGATTATGAACTGACCTTAATGCTTGACGTGTACAATCGCCAGTCTTAGGCTGTGCTTGGCACCAATAATCCCAATCAAATACATGAAAGGGACCTAAAAATAAGAAGACATCACATCTGAGTAAACGAATTCGATTAAATCTTAGTATCCGAAGGCATCAGGGGACGGGAGACGGCAGGCTTGAGCTTAAGACATCGCTCGCATCGCAACTTTCTAGATACTATCTGACTACATCGAATTTTTTAGAGAGCCAAAGAATAATCACATCTCAAAGACATAATATATTGAAAATCGGACAATCTATCAAAGAAAAACAGACAATCCTGAAGGTTCGTTTTGGAACTCGGCTCAGATTTCGCTTAGCTGATAACCCTTGAAGGGCTATGAAGTGCTACCAATTTACTGGCCAACCTGCCGAACTCTATAGTTAATAAAAATATTTTTTAAATATCTGTTATTTTCTCGTTATCTATCTAATGTTTTACTATGACTACCATGATGTTACTAACTTCTCCTCTGAGCACCCGCAGCTCGGAACAAGTCGTAAGGGGTGCTTGAGAACTTTGCAGTGTGCTCCACATTTATCCTTCTACGCCAACTGGTTGGTTTTGGTAAACCGGTACCACGCACTTGAGCCGTAGTCAAAGTAGCTCTAGGTGTTCCAGAAACAAGGAAACTATTGGCTGAATATGAAACACTCGCGCGGAACACAACCACACCGAATATTGTGACAATGTTAAAAAGACCTTCCATTGTTTAATATGAAATTCGATGTTTTATTAACTTTGTTACAGGTACTCCCGCGTGAAATAAATGTTAAGCACAGAATTTATATCGCTATAAACCAGTTATCGCGCGTGCACAGTGGACTCATACGTTTTTGCACTTTTATTTATGTGGATTTCTAAAACGAGACCGGACATAATTGAGGGATTTCATAAGTCACAGTTGAAATAGCTTAGTGTTTATATAAGTTTGATCACATACCTACTAATATATATAGGAACGAAGCTAGACATGTGGACATTACTTAAGAAGGCATGTACAACATATATCCGCCTATAACAACCCGCAGAACAACTAGGTATCCAGGCGACCCAGTAGAATCGCAATCGCGCGGCAAAACGATTACGATTATTATTTCGCCGTTACCGGCACACAATGCAACGTTTGATCGGCAAGCTGAATGTTTGCTGATCTAATGGCATTTTCAATTTGCATTCAAATTCCTGAGCTCGCATTCCTGAGCTCCGCGGCGGTTGGATACCGACATCGTTGGATACTCGAATGCTCCAATGCCCGAATCGGATTAACGCTAACGACGCACCATTCTGTATGACCGCCGCAGTCGACCGCATTGTCGCCGTGTCCTGTGCGACACTGATAAACTGTTGCAGTGGGATCCTAGCATCCACACATTAAATTCCCGTACACGCCTGACCGATTTATCACTTTAATAAAAATCAGGACGCACACGAGTATGACACGCATGAGGAATGGCCGCAATAAGGTTGCCACGTTGTCATGTGCTTGCAGACACCTGACGTTTTTGCAGCCGAAAACATTAGCACTAACGTATAAAAGTTTTCAATTTATGTTCAACACCTAAGTATATACCGATACATGGGTCCTCATCACAAGCTTTATCGATGTTGCAAATTAGCATTCCCCGAGGAGAATCCTAATGAGAAATGTAATTTCGAGATAGCAGATAGCTCTTCACAAAGCTTTTTAAATGTACAATTCCGAGCTGTAGGATTAATTACTATAGTTTTTCATCCGTCTAGTCCGTCCTCGGTCGACGGAACGCAGGATTACGAGTGGATTCTGCCGTCGACGATTAATAATTAATTGTCATTACGTTATGGCTGCAAAGCCAATTGCGTTGCCGGCTTAGTGGGATTATTCAATCTTTCGGCCTGATGAAGTAGCAGACATATATTTTCAGGCTTAGTTAGTTAGCTATTTTAGCTACTCAGAAGTTTGTAAGTTTCGATTGACGTCACACTATTTTTTATAACATTCATAAGTTTCCGAACGTCTGACAATTTAGGACATCCTCGATACTTATGTAGGTATTTGCAGTAGCTAGTACGACCCTAGTTACCAGCAACCCACTTATTTATCTTAACGTTTCGGCTGATCCATCAAGATCCACTCAAACAGATACGGCCCACCCTACCTACTCGTAGCTAAGTAAAATTGATTCCTAGTGTTTCCTTTCATTTAAGCTCAGTATGTAATGTAGGGTACGATCTAGCTATCACATTTGGGCCGAATTAATCTGCTTCTCTCACTCAATTCGTTTCCATTATATCAATGTCAGTCAGCCCTTCCTAAAAACTAACAAAAATCAGTATAATGAAAGAGCGACCTTATTCCCAGCATAATATAATATAAAAACAGCGACGGTAGCAAAATAAAAACAGACAGGACGCCGCATAAAAATTCAATCATTTCGAAAGCTTCGCTAAGATTTGTAGGCCGAAGCCAGAGAGGATTTAAATGAAATTACGACATTGTTCGGACGAGCGTCGATGGATGGCCTGACGCTTGTAAATTATAAATTAAAAATATATAAATCGCTTAGATTTATGCGTATTGTTTTACGAGCTGTAATTAATGCTATTTGTTAAGCGGATAATTCATTTAATCTCGGGTAATCCAATACGTTAGGTACGTTTTATATTTTTTCATGAAAATGAATTAGGTACGCTCTACAGTCGTTTGTATTACCCATAGCGGAATATTGAATTATTTATAGGTATACTGAATGCCTCGAAGGCGAGGAGCTCGTGGCTAAATTATAACAGCCGCACGGGTCGATCTTCTAGGTTAAGCAACGCTTGCCGAGGTTGGTCTGTGGATGGGTGACCATCTTAACATAACGAGACTTCTCCGTGCCTCGGAAAGCACGTTAAGCCGTTGGTCCCGGCTCTGTCATTTGGAGATGTCAGTCGTTACGGATTGTCAGAAGCCAGAAAATCTGGCACCAGTCTTGCCAAGAAGTATACAGTGTTCCCCAGTTAATGGGTTGTGGAGGTCTGGTAGGCAGCCGCTTCACGTAAAATACTAGTATTCAGCTGAATCCGGCTTGACTGGGAGCCGAACCCAATATAGTTGGGAAAAGGCTAGGCAGATGATGCTGAATGCCTCGAAGGTCTGGTCGCAAACGCTACCTCTGAAAATGAAGTTTCCTAGAGAGAAGGATTCCTAGATTGGGCAGTTTAGCTGGGTTTTTTCGTTAGGAATTTCTCAGTAGCAGCTCGGAGTTAAATAGTTTGTGTCCGAATAAAGAACGACGCACTGTGTTGAATCATAAACACTAACCTTGAAATTCTTGTTGGCTCACAAATTGAAGGACGCTAGCATGCTACCAGTGACGGATTAACCCTTAATCAAATTAAGCAATTGCCTAGGGCATCGCGTCTGCGGGGGGCACCAGAACAAAATAAATCCGTCCTCAGGGCATTAAGTCTCAATCTCACGTCTCCAAAAACAGTTTTCTAGGACTCGAAACTAGGACTAATTTGAAAATTCGTGCGTTTTAAGTTGACATAGAGTCCGACCTAGAGTCATACACCCGCTCCGCTCCCGCTTGCCCACTCGCTGCCCGCTAGTGCAATCGGCAATTCGAATGCACCGAAATTGAAATATAGAAAGAATCACAAACCAATACATCCCCGCGGACCCCCGTTTGGCATCCCCTCAAATCCTACACAACCTAACAATTTAATTACAAATAGTCTATTACCTAACTAAGCCGCGCGGTCCCCCAACGCGACGTATTTTTTTAGAATTAATACATATTTAGGTACTTTAAGATTGAGCTTTTTTTATTTATTTTTTACTTTCTAAAGGGAACTTGGGTTTTTGTGTAGGTGGTTTTTTAAATGTTTAATTTATTTTATTATTTTTATAGGTACATACTTATAAGAACACTCTCGATTAAGTCATCTATACTTACTTATAATAAATCTGTAGAGAGGTCAATTCTGTACAAGGAATATATTTTCAAAATAACTATCAGGGGGTGATTAGTGATCGATACTGGTGTCAAAAATGCAATCAGTAAAATTTTTGTCTGTCTGTCTGTCTGTCTGTCTGTATGTTCTTTATAGAAACAAAAACTACTCGACCGATTTTAACGAAACTTGGTGCAATTATTCTTCATACTCCTGGGCAGGTTGTAGTATACTTTTCATCACGCTACAATCAATAGGAGCAGAGCAGTGAAGGAAAATGTTGGGAAAACGGGAGAAGTTACTCCATTTTTTAAGCTTCCGTCGCGTGTGTAGCCTTAATGGTTAAAGTTACATAGAAATCATGTATTACGGAAATGTTTTACATAAAATTATCTAAAAAAGATCCCGGAACAGCATATTTCTATATTTTATGGTTGACTCACAATAACACGTGTAACTCCCGATAGCTTGAAACTTTGTCAATTTTAAACCGATCGGGCTGAGAGTTTCAAAATCGGGGATAAAGTAACTATTCCACGCGAACGAAGTCGCTGGCAGAAGCTAGTCTTCAATATTCTCTTTCAGTGCGCTTTCATTTGAAACCCCACTCGAGTGTATTTGCAGACATTCATGTTTTGGGTTGATATTTCGTTTTTTGAACACCGACTTCCGAAATTAAAGTCGGTTGATTTTTTTGTAAAAAGTTTTTTTTTTATTTTTCACTTTTTCAACACCGACTTTTTTCAACCATTTTTCAGTTGAAATAATATTAAAGGATATAAAGCGATTTAAAGTTTTTTAATTGGGGTTCTCCCTTATATTCATATTATTTTGTAACTATCTAAAAAGTTGTAAAAAAAATAATAATATTATTATTAAAACAAAAAACCCGACTGCTTAATATTAATGATCTGAAAAGGAAAAACAAGTTAAAATTGCAAGTTAAATCTAATGTTTTTCGTAAACGGATAGGGGAGGGGGGCCCACGGGCGTGGATTGCTTAGGGCATCAAGTAGTCTTAATCCGTCACTGCATGCTACAGAAGAAGGGTCGAAGTTTCTTTGTGAGATAAGACCATGTACGAAATCAGGTTATCTAGAGCACAGTCTAGCCTCTAGCCTGGACAAGAAAGCGGAGGACCGAGTGTTGTCAGGCAATTCGGAAGACACACGAGATGATACCTAGATACAGTCAAACAACACGCGCAAAATGTGGTTGTGTAAGTGGTAATCTGCCTCGCGGGTCTAGTGGTCGCATGGGGCGACTGCTGACCTTCAATTAAGTCCTAGGTTCGATTCCCCATGCTTTGTAAAGCACGTGAAGCCGTTGGTTCTGAGCCTGATTTCTATCCGGTCGGGTCGGATAGCCGCACTAGACTACGAGTATGAGAGTGCAACTGTTGTGTGTGCGTGTTTGCGCACACTTATGCACTGTAATGTCTTCGCTTATTTGGCTAATAACTATTAAGGTTGACCGCGGTAACCGAAAATAGGTCGGGATCGGGAGGATTATCTAACTCTGCCTATCCGCTCCAAACATTGGCGTGTAGTGTTCTAATTAGGTATACTTAGGTATTTTTATTACGATTTTTTTTGCATACCCAGAATAGCTACGTAGGTATTTCCTTGTTCTCAATTCATGGTTTCATGGGATTTAGCGAAATTAAACTTTGCACAGCTAAATGTAATATTTACTCCAACCAAGTTATGAAGGAATAAGTAGATTGTATTCCCTTGACAGTGGTTTTAACAGAGAGTGTTATCGTAAAGCCTCAACGGTAACACCTCCCTATTACTTATTTCTGTAGGCAAGGCTAAAAGCCTTTTACCGTGAAATGATATACGGCTTCCAATATCCTAAAATATCGGACGCATCTCGCGTTGATTGATCCCAATCGTCTATTTAATCGGGAGCGCGTGAAAGCGGGTTCGATGATGGGATATTTTGTTATATCTAGGTACCTTTGTAGACAGGTTATGAACATTCTACTTATATTTGACCTCGTAGACATATTCCGTGATACTGGCAAAATTTAAGTAGGTATGTACCTGCTCTATCTTCCCATGATATATGCAGATGGGTGAAATAGGAATAGGGTAACAACCCAATATTTTTTTACTGGGACTTTGTGTTACAAATTATTTGATCCATGTAAATAAATATCTAAAATTGGTATCCACGGTATATTGCTTTCTACCATTTACAGAATATTAATTTATGAAATTACTTACATAATGATGAAATAATAATACTTACATTAAAGAATGCAGCGATTCCCATAGGCCTTTTAAGAAGCAACTTAAATATGTTTTGTGTTATGTTGTTCTTATTTAGGTAATTACCCATTTTGGAAAAAAATGTGCCAAAAAAAAAAATCTTCCGATTTTGACCGGCATATAGCTGATGTTATAAGGAGTTACATAGGCTAGGTACATTATTTTGGGCGCCTCTTTGAGGAGTGAAGAGGCGCCATAGCGTCCTCACCTACCGCCTGACGCAGGTACCTACTCACCAGACACCGACTGTTGCGGGAGCTATCTGTTTCGAATGATCCACACAGTGGACACGCCCAAGTGTCACCACTGTGTGGATCACCTGGAGGGACGGTGGAGCATACGGTGGCCGTGGAGATCTGGCCTGCTTGGAAAGACTTGGCACCGGTCTGACCTTATCGAGGCGATTTGCGGCGGCGACGTCTCGCTACCGGCCCTGGTTCAATCCATGGACCGGGAAGCAGTCACCTCCTGCTGCGAAGTAGTTAGAAACCAGATTCTGAAAAAACGTTACTCCAGCAGTTACATACCTATCTCTAAAACCTTAAGCCCCACAAATTTTATTTTCGGCTCTTATTTATGCACTAGGTACTTTAAGCTACATGCCTACATACATTATTTCTCGCTCCGGTCATTCGTTTAGAACTTGCTTGCTGGAAAAACGTTACCCCAGGAATGGTTTTATCTATTTTTTTCCGAAACGACAGCACGCACATATTTTTATTTGGCTCACATTTATAGCTTAGTACCTACACACTAATATTAATAAAACTCAATTACTTGTAAAAGACATTTTCTTGCTGGGGAAATGCACTCGCTCAATATACCTACCTAATCCATAATGGGTAATAATCATTTTGTGAAGATGGATAGTACCTAAGTAATGGATTCCCCTGAACGCATCGTGCTTACAGACCCTAAGGGTCAATCCACACTGACAAAGAGGAGACCTTTTATTCGCTTACATGTGTTCGCGTGCTCGAAGACACATATTTATATCGAAAATGATCGATTCAACGCTTCATGCTCGTATGCCTGATAAGTCCTAAAGGGTCCTTTGCATCGTCGTCGCGTGTTTTCTCAACAGTCTGGGTGCCACACGAACAAATGCGGTGACGCAACGCAACGCAACGCACCGCAACGACGCAGCGTGGCTCTCCGACATTAGCAAAGAATATAATAATAGGGTGTGGCAGTTTTTGAACCTGTGTTGCCAGTTGTCGATAGTCAAAAGTAACACGATACAGCTCAAAAGAGCAACATTTTCTCGAGAAAAGTTAAAAAGTACAAAACACTGCCTACTCAGGCACTCGTTGATCAAAATAGGCAGCAAGTGATGAAAATTCACATGAACTTCTCGTGCAGTTATAGTCAACAGCTTGAAGCTGCCATCAATAACCGCTAGAGCAGTTGGTTTTAACTGCTATATCAGTCACAAATTATCGCGGAGGTGGGGTGAAGATCGTGGGCGGAGATGATAACTGCGCGAGAGCAGTGAACCGCTCGAGAAGAAGTCAGTATACGCCTTGAAATTGCTTGGCCGCAGGATGAAATATTACCGTGATGCTGACCGCCCGCAGGAACTGCTATGCTCTATATTTGTGTACATGTATGTATGCAAATAGTCGATCCTAGCTGCTTCAAGTAACTACGTGTATACATATTATACCTGTTCTTATTGGCAGTGTTCAGGTATCAGGTTGTCATGATAATGAATTATCAGAATCTACTCCGGTGAGACGATTTACATAGAGGTCTTTCTCAGCAGTGGTATATGCTGCTCGGTACAACCTTCATCACAAGCGCACCACACCTCGTCTGCCTTTGGATATTATTCTCCACGAAAATATTTAATAGATTTCGTTTAAACTTTCTAAACTCAACGACTGATATTGGAGTAACAAACATCTAACGTACCTAATCTCCTATACCTTATAACTTCCCATCTATACCTACTAATATATAAAGCTGAAGAGTTTGTTTGTTTCTTTGCTTGAATGCGCTAATCTTAGGAACTGCTGGTCCGATTTGAAAAATTATCTCAGTGTTAGACAGCCCCGTTTATCGAGGAAGGAAATATATCATCACGCTAATACCAATAGAAGCGGAGCGCCTATAAAGAATGTTTCCAAATTGGAGAGTTAGTAACTATTCCATGCAGTAGAATTCGCGGGCAGAAGCTAGTAACTTAATAATTCCAATATAACTGTCACAGGATTGAAAAAAACTAGTAACAATGATTTCTCAACAAACTCAATCATCTTAAGCGGAGTCTTTTTATTATGTGACTAGTCTACGGCTAGGTTACCTATGCTATGGTTGCTTCTTCTTGTGTCCCATACAATGCGGTGCAGTGCGTCGAGGTCGCACTCCGCCGTCGCCAGGATCGCAAAAGTACCTTTAATAATCAGACAGATTTCTGAACTATCCCCAATTCTAAAACAAGAACTTGAATAGATTATTTGTCAAAATCAACTTTGCCATACCATTAAAATGTTACTATGAAATAACTAAAAGGCCACATCAGGAAAGATTGGCGAGCCACATGCGGTCAAAATTTGAGATGTTTTCAGGCTAAAGTAGAGCTTGAGAAATACTTCAAATTCTTCAGTAAAAAATCGGAAGGAAGAATTAAAAGGAGGTAGTCCAGGGTACAACATAGTGACGTTTTATCATTAAACTTGCCTGTCAATTATGTGCAAAGGACTTTAACCTAATCAAATTACAATATATTTGGTAGACCAAGAAAATGCCTCTATTTTTTAGTCTTTCTATATCAACAATTTGCAGATTGTCTTATCATCCCAAAAAAATAAAAGTTTGCAATAAATTATCCCCCGAAACTTAATAGCAAATATACCAACTACTTCATTATGTTCTCCTTTGTGATGAGCTATCTGATATAAAAAGAGGCTCATTGTTCGCTCTTGAACTTAGTCAAAAACCTACTCTATAGTAAAAATTTAATTTCAAAGGATAAACATTCGTGTATGAAGCGCAAGTCCGCTTCACTTACATCCCAAGGAAGCCTTTTTCAAAACAAACCAAATAAAACAAATATAGGATTATATTCAATGAAACATTTAAATCCAACATAACAAACATTGGAATACTTTCAATGTTTGCACAAGCTGTATACAGACTGGCCTACACAACGGGCTCGAACCTAGTAAGATAGCTCAATAGATGAAGCAACTAATAGACTATAATCCCATTTGCCACATTTTATTATCATCGGCATGTATCAGCTACTAAGCCACTATGTTTCTAAGTTCCTCTCAAAATACCTCAAACCATGTTAATGAAAATAGCGCAACCAACACATATTGTTAACATAAAAATCAACGAGTTGAATAGAAACATTAGAAAGAAAAGAATCTACACGCGGGTCATCGCTTCCACTCATTTAGACAATCTGTATGATATAATCTGCTCCAGGAGCCTAATTACCTTTTCCAGACAAGAAATAAAAACTAAAAAAGGGTATAAATTAAATTAAGCACTACCATTTCAAACCACTAAAAATGTCTTAAAACGTCTAAGGCATCTTTACGAAAACTTATTGTATTTTTTTCTTAATTTATTACATCATATATATACATAATTTCGACATAATCATTTATTTAAAACGTAACATATCTCTGGCAGGTCAAGTAAAAAATTAAATAGTAACATCACATAAAGTTATACTTTGGGGAAAAAGAATACACCTCGACTACAACAATTGACAAAATAAATTGTCAGCAGTTGTCTGGTGTTTATTGAATGACCCACGAAACCACCTTTGTAATAATGCGTACAAAATGTATTCCATAAAACATTTCAGGTAAGTTCTATTTTCCCTAAAATATAATTTTACAATGGATTTTCTCAAAGGAAAGATTCTGATTCAACCAATCATCTAATAGTAACACGTAGACCGCTTCGCTTTAGATCGCTCGGACGCTTTTAGCCAGAATTAACAATACAGTGCTAACGTTAAATCTATTATGTGCAATTAAACCTAGTGTACACTTGAGGCCGCTAAACGCTACGCCACTTCGCTGTTCTATATTATACTAATTGATATCATCTTCGCCTCAAACATACACCCGGTGTTGGCAATTCGACAATCAATAAAACATTTAAGACTTTAGTATATAATATACTTCAATAATTTCTATAAAACAGATTACACCTGAAAGTTTTAGCGAGTTTTTTTACATTACTTTTTTTATAGAAAAGCACAAACCTACACATGATTGTCGTTTGTTAAGGTATGTGCATTAGCTATGTACAGGCTTCACTAATTTATTATCACAATACGGTCATTGTAGATACAAAAAAAAACTTCAATGTAATAGAATAATAAAATTTCATTTGCCAGTCATGTTGTCGAAGTATTTTATTCCCATGATGCAAATTCATTTGGATTTTGAGCAGTCTAATTAGTTTGCTAACATGTCAAGGTAATTTTTTTATCATGTAAAACTTAATCAGTTGTGGATATACAGGGTATTTCAGAAGTGCGTGGTCACATTTCAGGATTACGTTATGTAGGTATATCTCCTACATATGGAGACTAACAAAAATAAAACAACCGAATTATCAAAAAAAAAACTACCACATAAAAATACTAAAAAGTTCCAAACAAATCATTTTTCAAGCAGTATTATGAAGTTGGTGACATTTATTTTAGGTGCATCGCAGGTTTTGATATCCCAAACTGCCCCAGTCTGCTTAAAAAAAATCTGATTTTGTCGATTATTGCGGTCGTTTTTTTTTTTACTTGATATTGTTTATTTTCCTATTGTATCTTTACTGTTTTGCAGATACATAACGTAACCCTTAAAATGACCACGCAGTTCTGAGGCACCTGTATATAAGCGTATATCGTTTATCACCAAATATAATTATCTATTGTTGAAAATGTTTATAAGAATTATATTAATTGGCTGTATTTTATACTTTTGAATATCATACTATTTCTATCATGCATTTCATTCAAACTCGATTACTATGTTCAACATTTATAATAAAATAGTTTTTAACATTACAAGCTTCTGAAAACTTTTGCTGTCATAACGAACGATCAGCAAGCCGATTTTAATTAACTGGTAAATACTTCTTTATATTACACTATTTTGTTAATATAGTTAATCAAACAAGCGTCAACACACAGAGGCACATTTTATTACTATTCAAATTCATGTCTAAACAATGTTGTCTTGTATACTCCGTGAAAATGCTTTACATTGCCGAATCACCCCGAACGACCGCGCTGTGTGACTGAGCGAGACCGGGACGGTTGACAAAGCCTTCCAGGCAACACTAACGAGTCTCTGGCTCGTTCAGCCAACAACTATCAGTACATTTAACATAAAGAAAACTCTTATGGACATTGTCAGTATTTTCGGGAGGCCACGTGGTTCACTCACTGGTTATGATCGCGTGTTGAAGCGATTTACTGACGGAGCAACGCCCTCGCGACAACAATGCGAGTACGTCGCACGCGCAACGGAAATAACCGCGGGTTCACGGTACATGCTAACTACTTCGAGGCTAAACTACGTGACTACGCCCTTGTATTTGTTTTAAGTCACGTTTGCTTTAATGTTATTAATGTAGAGTTGTTACAACTGATTTCTGGAGATAAACGTGAGTTTTAAACAAAGTGTAAAACTTACTTACGCCACCGATTAAAGAAAAATAAGGCTATACATGAAAAAATGGATAATACTCGATTTAGTCACCTAACCGACGAGACGCCTCCTGCGCCTTCGGTGACAACACTAACATAGAAAGCTACTGTTACAAATTATCATAAAAGAATTTTCTAGCAGGACTAACTCTGTGGCCTCAGTGTCTATTACACGTTTATTTAGGGTCAGTTTCCTACATAGAATAAATAGAGCAGTAAAGAAAGTCAAATATTGGTGTTAGCGATGCACATATTATGTAGATAAGGCTATTATTTGTTGCGTATCCGGGCGATAGTAACACGCCATAGCAGAGTGCACCTGATAAGTAATATTAGAAATCGAAGTAGGTCGAATAAATTAGAGTGGTCCAGAGTACGAAATTATGAGCTATAATATGTGTATA
This sequence comes from Hecatera dysodea, assembly GCA_905332915.2. Lineage (NCBI taxonomy): Eukaryota > Metazoa > Arthropoda > Insecta > Lepidoptera > Noctuidae > Hecatera > Hecatera dysodea. The sequence goes on from HG995295.1 coordinate 8,310,969, forward strand.
ACTGGGATAGCAGCGTGAGTGTGCGTCCGCTGGTGCGGCGTTAGTGTCGCGGAGTGTCGGCTCGGCTCCGGGCGGCCCAGGGAGCGCACGAGATGGCTCAGTTGTATATCTTGATCGCCTTCTCCAGGTAGTTGACGCGGGACCGCTTGGGCGTCTTGTTGATGTGCTCCAGCCCCAGCCACGGCCGGGCCGTCGCGTCTGGAAGTGACAGATCTAGATTAAATTTTAGCACACATTCTTTTGAGGATTCGATCTATTGTAATCTAGAATTTTGATCAAATATTTTTAAACATTGGTCCAAACATATGAAGTGTTGTTACAAGCAGGAGTTGATACTCACTCGCGTTACTGCTTGGCCTGAAGTCGAACATATTTATTGTTGCTCCTTCACTTATGTAATTAGGTCTGCCATTTGTCACTATAGCGAAATTGTACTGAAATGAAAAGAAAACAGTTTATCAATACTACTCATCATCATCTTCCTGCCCTTATCCCATGTTACTTGGGGTCGGCGCAACACGTTTTGTTCTTCCATTCTGTCCTGTCAGCCGTCACGCTATCCTCCCTTTTCTTTCATATCACTCCTCACACAATCCATCCATCGTTTCTTTGGCCTACCTCTCCCTTTCCATCCATCCACATTCGTATTCATAACCCCTTTAGTTACATGTGTTTCATCTCTCCTTTTCACATGACCATCCCAAGACATCCACATTCGTATTCATAACCCCTTTAGTTACATGTGTTTCATCTCTCCTTTTCACATGACCATCCCAAGACATCCACATTCGTATTCATAACCCCTTTAGTTACATGTGTTTCATCTCTCCTTTTCACATGACCATCCCAAGACAAGCGGTTCCCTTTCAACTTTTCCGTCATTGGCGCCACTTTTAAACTACCTGTACTCATTTCTGACTTTATCCATCCTCGTTACTCCACACATCCATCTCAACATTCTCATCTCCGCTACATGTAATCTATTTTTATCAACATCATTTCATCATTTCACAGCCCATTTTTTTTTTGAGTTTTTGAGTTTTGAACTTGAAGGGCAAGGATTGGATCGCAAGTTGTTCCAGTGGTGAAGAGTGAGTGGAGAGTAAGTTGATCCGATGCGTTACGTCTCGGTGTACATCACCATCACCCTGGACAAGCGACCCAAGGTACCGAATGTCGGAGTAGATCGGTGCAGGCGTAACCAATACTATCTAATAATAATATTAGGTACACTAAAATGAGTTATCATGGACAATTGGACATATCTTTTAACTTGCTTCATAAATAGTGAGTTTATGTTTTAAATTAGATGATGTTGTTTGAAAAAAAACTTATTATTTCAAGGCAGCACTTTTGTTTTAATGAGCGCTATGTACGCCTTAATTGTCATGTGCATTCGTTATTTTTTCTGTTATAAGCTTGTTTTAATTTGTGCAATGTATATGAAGTGGCTGTACTTCATTTAAATAAATAAATAATGTCTTGAAGTTCAATACATACAAAGCTTTATTTTCGATCACATTTAACTGACATGAATCCAACTACCGAACCAGCAATCAGTACATCGTAACTCACGTAAATACCTAAGCACTTACTTTACGATTTAAGCGCGTATCGCTTCGAGTAGCCATAAAATCAGTTTCAAAGTAAACATATTTCTTTAATTATAACTTTTGTTTTTTTTTTTTGTAAAAATACATGTTTATTACAACTCGACTAAGTTAAATTTGTCAAAGTTTGCGCACTGAACAAAAAATATTCCTGTATAACTTATATAGTGTAAGAAAAGATGAAGAAACGTTAGATAGGGCGGCTCTGTTAAGAAAACAGTTTCAGTTTCTTCAAGACAGTTCAATAGCACTTCTAAGGAAATAAATAGGGGTAGGTAGGAGGTAGAGTTTGAATGGTCACCTTTTCCCACTCCTTGTCGGGTATGTCGAGTTTCTTCTGAAGCCTATCCTTGACGGCTTGGAAGGGCTCGTTGTGTTTGACGCGCGCGTAGAACGGAATGCCGAACGTCGCGTACACCTGCTTGTGAAAGTGCGCGCACGGCACTATCATCTCGTCCTCCTGCAATCAATGAAAGTAATGCGTTAGGTTCATTTCAGACCAGGTGCAGATAGTTTTGAACAGGGGCTTATATCAGAATCTTACCAAACAACAATTAAAAGTTCCTACTGCTACTACAGCAGCCCTTTCTCACGGCCGTTCAGTTCAGCAGGAATGGTTTTTTTAAGGAAAAAACGAGATATTGCCGTTGGAAAGCGCCATTATTCAGGGTGGAGGCCAAAGCAAGCCTCTAAACTTTGTAACCCTAATTCAAGTGTATTGGCATTTAGTTGTTACAATTTCTGAACCCCTAGAACAATTGAAAGGAGGACCTCTTAGCGCGAGAGTGCGCACCTCATAAAGTTAGCTAAAATAAGCCACTGCTTAAATATGTTTTAACGTATACGGTGCGTAATAGCGACGCTGGCACCGAATTAGTGAAACAAAAGTCGACGATATTGTGTAAAACAGCGTCTACGCGTCAGTTAATAATATTCCGTATGAGTGCAATCTAATAATAATATAATGGGTAAACCATTATAGAAGGTTATATGAGTTCATATAATATTGTTTTCTTATTTATCTGATGACTATGTAGGTCAATCTGTTTTTACTTTATTGACTCACTCAATCTGCTCTTTACAATGTTTTATAGTGAATTGATTTATGATTTCCATGTTGGATAATTTTTTTTTCTCTCCCTTTGTCATGTATTAATGACTTTTCATACCACTGTATAAATTCAAGTTCTTTAAACGCAACAGACAGATGTGTTGCTGGGGAGTTTGTTGCGCCACTTCTTCCCAGCTAAAACACTAGAAAGTGGTGACGGGTGGGCGTTTTGGCGGACAGTCTTTATGTAAAACTTAACGTTCAAAAAGTGCTGGGTCTCAGCCTAGTTTGAATAAATGACTTTTTATTGATTTGATTTGTTAAATTTATTATAGAAAAAAAAAATATAGAGCTCAATCGAGATATGCTGTCGTACCTGCAAGTTAAGCTCATCTCTCGGGATCTCCTCTATTCTGTAGAGTCTGGGCGGCGATATGGTGACCTGGTCCAGCGTCAGTTCTGGATCGGGGCCCGGTAATACTTTGTGACATGACACCTCCACGATCCTTAACCTAGAGAACAAATTTTCAACATGAAAATACTACTTACTTGAAAGCAGATACTAAATCACTACCTACATAGTATAAAACAAAGTCGCTTCCCGCTGTCTGTCCCTATGTATGCTTAGATCTTTAAAACCACGCAACGGATTTTGATGCGGTTTTTTTTAATAGATATAATGATCCAAGAGGAAGGTTTATATGTATAAACATGTATAATATAGTAGATTAGTGATATAGTATCAGCATTGCACCCGTGCGAAGCCGGGGCGAGTCGCTAGTAATAAGATAGAAACATGGAGAAGTTCCACGCTTTTGTAGTTATTCTTCTATCCTTATCAGTTCACACAAAACGTCGTTTATATAGGGACTGTGCAAATAGCTCTTTATGTTAAATATTAAAACGCTTAGTATAATTTTTTGACACCTTTAATTGCATCCTGACTTTTCCAGTCGAGTCCAGCCAAATACTTAATTGGTGATACTACATATAGGCAGTCGGCAATTACAGCAGATGCAAAATATACTTATAGATCTCTGTGTGCGGCTTCAGATCACAGATAGATTTGATTGTTACACTTCTCTCTATTAGTTTCATAAAAAAGTGCTCTACACTTGATACTCGTTCTGCAGAACATATTTTTTTCGTGAATAAAAAAAAACATTATCACTCACGTTCCAGAACCGTCGGGTGACATTTCCACGACTTTAGCTGCCTCTTGTAAGATGTCTGACACCTTACCGCCTTTGTTTGGATATAAAATTAATTCCTTATCTTCTTTATAATTTGGACCAACCTGGAAACAAACATTTTTTTGTTATTAATACTGTAGGTATGTAAGCTGTACGAGTATACTTTTTCGTAGCACACTTTTTCCTAGTATCAAATTGAAACTGAAATTGGTAGTGCTGGGTGTTTTTGGCGCAACCTGGTTTTTATTTTATCAGCATTAACACTAATCGCCAGTTTCAATATGCTCGTGGAAAGATAAAACAGACAAGACAATCATCAAATACTAACAAGCATCAAGCTAAGTTTTTCCTTAAAATAACCTCACAGGTAAGTTTATCAAACAAACTACATTTAACATCAATGGTCCATCTTACCCATAAACATTTGAATTGTTTCTTGTTATCCAATTCATTAACTTTAATAGATAATATCTGGTAGAACAACTTCTTAGGGCACTTTGGTTTACAGTACACTAGCAAATCTTTAAGTATTCCGTCGTACGAGTATCTGAGAGGCAGGCCTGGAGTATCCTTGTAGCTGCAACAAATTAAACAATAGTTGATCACACCAAGTCGCTTTTATAATAATACTAGCTATTCGCCCGTGACTTCGTCTGAGCACATTTAGTACAAACAATATTCCCCCTACTTTACCCCTTTACAGGGGGAGTTTCCTAAAATCCTTTCTTAGCTGACGTCTCGTATTCATAATAATCTACCTCCGTTCCAAATTTCTTCTTCATAGAATTGAACACAATAAAATACTCTTCATTATGTTCACCATATAAGTTACACAAAATATTGATGAAGAAAACATTACATAGAGTGACACAATAGGCGACCTTATGACTAAAAGCGATCTTTTCAAGACAACCTTAGGTTTAAAGATTCTTTATTCTCATAAGAACATGATACAGTTCACTTATATGAGACTTAAATTTTAACATAAATTTATCGTCGTCTAATGACGAAGCATGCAGATTTAGAATAAGTAAGTTACATCTAATAACAACAAAACAAAGCAAAAGTGTCGGTAGTTACATTTAAAACAAGTTAGTACAGCTGGCCAATATGATACCAAGATACCCTCATAAGCAGATATCCAATTTGTGAGGAACACAAAACGAGAAGCGAACTAATGAATGTGTTTGTGTGGGTAACATAGTGCGTATATACGTACATTTGCTTGTGTATACCTACTATAGTCTCGGAGACCGCTGATCATTTATGATACTGATATATATATTTTAAATTTATAGTATATTTTTATACGTTTATTTCATGTCATCTGAATTTATAGTATGTAATAAACTTACTTATATAGATTTAAATTATAGTTATAGATATTTTATACATGTATGTTTTTTTTATTTTTATTATTATACTTGTGTATTTTTTTTATTTTTTTTTCTCAATTTATAATATTTAAGTGTAGCGTACTTATATAGATTTATATTATAGTATTGTATATTTCGCAGTTTCAGTTATTGTAATAAACCTGTATGATTTTATAAATTAATATATTTTTAATCGAAGTATATTGCGTTGCTTTTTGTTAGGGAAATACAATTATTTATGTAGAATTTAGTTTTTGCATAATGTGGTTCTTTAGTTTTCTTTTGTAAATATTCATACAATTATATAATTTATTATATAATTGGACCCCTTCATATAAAATGTTCTTTTTTCCATATTGTACTGTTCTTGGAAAACGCAGCACTAATTCATTTCTATTTCTAAGATTATGTGTGAACGTCTTTTTTCTAAGTTTGATGTTTGTTTGTGTAGTGTTGTCTAAAATCTTTTTTACTAATATACAAATATGGTAATTGTATAGTTGTCGCAGATTGAAAAGTTTAGTTTTTTCATATAGCTGTTCGGTAGGTGTTAAGAAATCATAACAATACAACCGTTTTATAACTTTGTTTTGGGTCCTCTGTAAGTAATTGAGGTTAGTGTTGGATGCTGATCTCAATCAGGTATTCTAGATTAGGTTTTACTAATGAATTGTAGATAGTGCGTTTTATCTTAGGTGGCAAGCAGTTTCCCATTCTGCGAAGAGCTCCAGAAAGTGATACAAGTTTGGCTCTAACGTGCTCGATATGGGGTTTCCAGGAAAGTTTGTCATCTAATAGTAAACCGAGATACTTCTCTACACTAGACTACTTAATAGTTAGATTATTCACAGTTAAAGGGGCGTGGGGTGGTATTTTTTTGTTTTTAGCTGCAAATATCATGTAGGATGTTTTCGAAGTATTAATAGTAAGTAAGTTATGTAGAAACCACTCATTAATTAAGTTTAAATCGTTTTGCGCCTCACTAATAACATCGTGTATGGATTGACCGAAGTAAAATAAACTGGTATCATCTGCATAAAGTGTTAGATATCCTGTTAAACCCAACTGATTGATGTTGTTAACATAAATTAGGAACAATGGCGGCCCCAAAATAGATCCTTGTGGAACTCCATAGGTAATATTTTGGGGAATGCTCTTGTAGTTACCAATTTTAACAATTTGACATCTGTTTGATAAATAGGATTCGAATAAGCTGTAAGCTGTTCCAGTGATACCCAAGTTAAGCAGTTTTTGTAATAATTTTGAATGAGAAACCGTATCAAACGACTTTTTCAAATCAATAAAAATGCCTAATCCTATATTTGTTTTATCTATATTTGATTTTATATTTGTAACTAAGTCAATAGTTGCCGATAGGGTATTTGATTTTGATCTAAAACCTTTGGATACATTTTAAGAGAAAAGATACTACAGTACTGTAGGTAGTCTTATGTGTACTAATTATATATACAACTAGCAGCACCCCGCGGCTTTACCCGCGTAGTTCCCGTTCCCGTGGGAATATGGGGATAACATATAGCCTATATTACTCAGGGTTAATGTAGCTTTCTATACTGAAACAATGAAATAATTCTATACTAAAATACAAATCTTTCCTCTTTATAATATTAATATAGATAAATATATATTAGTTTAAATATCTCTAGACGATTTACAAATCTACAAACGAGCTCCGTTTGTAGATTTGTAAATCGTCTGTATAGAGGTGCTAGGATGAGAGAAGTTTTTGGAAATAGCGTTTATAAATATTGCGGAGAGTAAAGGAGATGAAACCCCAAGCTGAGGTACACCGACAGTTATATACCACAAGGACCCACCCATTTAGACCCCTTACGGAGTTGATTTTATAAAACTTCTAAACCACGTGTTAACTAATTTTATTTTATAAGATTGCTAATGCCGATTTTAAAATTCATTGAACCAAACGTTAGGATTTTTACATACAAACTTTAACACCCTTTAAACTCCCTCGGCGGGTAAGCTTTAAAAACTTTATAGTGACATTATTTGTGTCAGTATTCGTACCAAGTTTATAAACACAAAGAATAAGATTTTACATACAAGCTGCCAACCCCTATTTCACCCTTTTGCGGGGTTTTTCCTGAAATCCTTTCTTAGCAGAAGTCAACTAACTGTAAACTACGTCCCTGCCTTATTTTATCTTTTCGATATTTCGTGATGAGTGAGTCAGTGAGCATTCGCTCTTATATATTTAGATAGAAGATAGATTTAGTTCCAACGCCCTAAGCTTCGTGATTTTAATAGTTCCGTAGAGTTAAAGTTATTAGGAAACTGAGATGATCATGGATTGAAAGAAAATCATATTTATGTTATTATATGCCTTTTGTCACCGCTAACAAAAAAGTTAAGATCTAATTGAATGCACTCATTCCACATAGACCTCGTCCAATATTATTAAGAAAAGCACCGCCATCACCATTCTTGTTTATTTCTGCTATCTCCTCTACTGGCAAAACATATTTATATGCTAACTAGCTGCTGCCCGCGACTTCGTCCCCGTGGAATCCCCGATTTTAAAACATTCTTTATCACTGCTCCGCTCCTATTGGCTTAAGCGTGATGATATATAGCCTAAAGCCTTCCTCGATAAATGGTCTATTCAACCCAAAAAGAATTTTTCAATTCGAACCAGTAGTTCCTGAGATTAGCGCGTTCAAACAAACAAACAAACTCTTCAGCTTTATAATATTAGTATAGATCACAGAACAGAAAAAAACAGTAGAAGTCGCAAGTAGGCGGGGCACGCGTAGCCCTAGTATTGCGTAGCTCCGCAATTGTAGGCGCCCAAGCGCTGTCGCGCATATCAGTCTAGTTCCGACTGCGTTCACGTCACTTACTCTCGAAAATCCGAAATAAAATCAAATATGCCGTATTGTGCTGTTTTAGAGTATAAAAACGATAGCCGTACCAAAAATGTATCCCATAGTGGTATATCGTATCATAATTAAGTACTATTTTATTTTATTTTAATTAACGGGGCACCGAGCTTTTTATACACAAAAACGCGCTTTTATAACGGTTGTTTGAAGTAGTAAACAATAAAATTAAAATCTAAGGAAATAAATTGGTATTATTGGCCATATATACTAGGCAGTATACACGATGAAAACACGATTTGATAAAGTTGGCTCGATAGAATAAATTCACAAAGTTACCTCTAAAAAACACAACAAACGCTTAGTACGGCGTGAATACTTCGCGAAAGGTCATCAGTTTTTTAATAATAACAAAACTACATGTTTTACACAACGTATACACTTTACATTTTCAAAATATGTATTTGTTTAACAATAAGAAGGAAATACCTAAATTCGCGCGAATTTTTCCCATTATAAGCAGAGCCGCCGCGCCGCCCTCCTGTCCGCTTTAGTCCGCCGTCGGCCATCGGACGGGGAGCTTGTGTCGCTTGCGCTCACGCGCGGATTTAATAACGTAACGAAGAAAATTGTATGAAAATGAATTGTAGCGTATTTGAAATGGGGAACAAAGTAAAGAAATCAAGACAGAGAAGGGGTTGGCGAAAAACCAATGCTAAATAAACGCTTGCATGAAGAAATGAATTAGGGTAAGGCCACCAAAATTGTCAAATATAATATCACAAAAGTAACACAACAGATTTTCTGTTACCGTTACACAAATGTAACCCAAAAGTAGGTAACACATCTTTTGCGTAAAGGTGGTTTCATAATGGTTAAATAAATAACCTTAAATAATACAAGATATTTTTTTTGAGGTATTCCATGAAGCACACCCAAACGAAGCACACCCAGACGAAGCACATCTAAAGTATTCCACTTAGCACACCCGTAGGTGGGCTTCAAATAAAAATTTAAAATAATTAATTTCCTATTCCACGAAGCACACCTATGAATATCACTCGCATAGTGCGGGGACTAAGAAGTAAAAATGTCGATAGAAGAAAATATTTATTATTTAAAAGACTAACTTAAATATCTAACATCTTTCAGTTTCATTATAATAATGTGATTTGTGAGAATTTTCATAATGTTCATATATAAATCCCATAGATAAGACGTATACATGATGCGCTAATAGTCAACGCATGGACACAAGTGTTAGTATATAATAATAAACAATATAGTAAACACAAGACTTCTAAAAAAGGAGGAGGTTCTCAATTCGGATGTTTGTATGTTTTTTTTTTTTAATGTTTTTTCGCGCATATCTCCGTCGCTTGCCAACCGATTTGAAAAATTCTTTTTTTGTTGGAAAGGGTATACTTCCCAAATGGTTCCATGAAAGCCGGTTCCAGTTTTTTTGATAATTTCAATAAATGATAGCAAATCTGTCGGGATAGCTGAAATCGCATGTTTGTTTATTGTTTACACCAATTTATACCACGTACGCTGTGATGGGTATGTTTAGCTGGTGTTCAAAAACAAAAAAACAACCGAAAACACCGAGTTCCGAAATTAAAGCTATTCTATACTTTTTGAATTTTTTGTTTAGAAGTCGGTTTTATTTTTTGTAAAAAGTTTTTTTTATGTTAAAGTAGAGTATTTTTATTATTCACTAAACAGGTAGCTATAAGAAAACTTCAACGTAGATCTCTATGGAAAACTATATTTACAATGTTTTTGATATTTGTCCAAGTTTTTATTGCATAATTATGAAACAATCTGTGATTTTATTAAGAGCACTAAAAAGGAAAATAATAGAAAAATAGTTAAAAACTAAATATTTTTTTGGAAAAATGAAACAATCTGTGATTTTAAATAGTAAGATTACAAAAATGTCATATATTGTGTCACATTATTATAATGAAACTGAATGATGTTAGAAATTTAAGTTAGTCTTTTAAATAATAAATATTTTCTTCTATCGACATTTTTATTTCTTAGTCCCCGCACTATGCGAGTGATATTCGTAGGTGTGCTTCGTGGAATAGGAAATTAATTATTTTAAATTTTTATTTGAAGCCCACCTACGGGTGTGCTAAGTGGAATACTTTAGGTGTGCTTCGTCTGGGTGTGCTTCATTTGGGTGTGCTTCATGGAATACCTCATTTTTTTGCTGTAGTAGTAATGAAATACGATTTTTAAACGATATACTTACCTTAAATTGTAATAATGAACTTAAATAAAAACATGACACAAATCTGTCATACAGCATTTTTATTTATTTATTTTTTATGTAGGAACACACAATATACTAAAAATAAACTTTTTACAAAAAATAAAACCGACTTCTAAACAAAAAAACCAAAAAGTATAAAATAACTTTAATTTCGGAATTCGGTGTTTTTGGTTGCTTTTTTGTTGTTGAACACACCGATTTCCGAAATTGAAAGTTATTTTATACATTTTGGTTTTTTTGTTTAGAAGTCGGTTTTATTTTTTGTAAAAAGTTTATTTATTTTTCACTTTTTAGTGGTTCCCAGCTAAACATTCCCATCACAGCGTACGTGGTATAAATTGGTGTAAACAATAAACAAACATGCGATTTCAGCTATCCCGACAGATTTGCTATCATTTATTGAAATTAACAAAAAAACCGCTTGTTCGATTTCGATAAAAAATTTATGGGACCATTTGGGAAGTATACCCTTTCCAACAAAAAAAGAATTTTCCAAATCGGTTGGCAAGCGACGGAGTTATGCGTTTGTATTTTTTTTAACAAACATTAAAAAAAATACAAACATCCGAATTGAGAACCTCCTCCTTTTTTAGAAGTCGGTTAAAAATAGAAAATTTTGTACAGAAACCAAGAGCACAAAGATACTGCTTATTTCAATAGAAATTTCTTCCAGCAGAAAAGCTATTGCTTTTGATCTTGATATTTTTCAGGATTCGTTACTTTTAACTTTTAAATTTTTCAATCTTTCAATTTTCAGGGTAAATTTCATGGAAGACCGATTACAAAATTTATCAAACTCTAGAATTGCAAGTTCAGAAACTAATTATTTTTATGAAATAAGTGTTACTTTCATCCCAAACCAGATTTGTTGATAATTATAGAAATTATAATTACATCAAATGTTCTGTTTTATTATAGGATGCCAATTACACCGAAACAAAATTGTTGTCTTCCAGCAGAGATTCACTAAAAATAATTATATACTAACCGTCGGTATCGCACATAACAATTTTGCTGGCTTCTTTATTCCCGAAAAAGTCTTGCCATAACGAACAAAGTACTTACCGTGTAACTTCATTATCAGAAATTCAATAGAATCTGCCTGCAAAAACATACTTCGACTTTTAATTCTATTCTTGACACTTGACAGTTCAAAGAAAAATAATGTTACGTGTTTTGAAGACAAGTTATTAAAAGTCGCACTGTCCTCATATAACGTATTGTGTATGTCAGAGGTTCATTTAATGTTAGTCTGGCGGCTTTAGTTCTTTATGTGGCCTACCCAAATGTCTTACGATTTGCCGAACTTTGGCATTGTTCGGCAAATCGTTGTACTCCATAAAGTTTTAAATTTGAGCTACATGATAACTGACAAATGCTTGCACTGTTTGGACAGGTCCACTCAAATCTCAAACGCCGGAGTACCCCAAGGCGGTGTCCTCTCCCCTCTAGTGTTCTCGCTATTTAGTAACGATATTCCCACTAGTACTAAGACACAGCTAGCTATGTTTGCTAACGACACGGCGATCTATTGCTCCGGCAATAGCGAGAAGGCAATAGCCGGCCACCTCCAGAGATCCGCAAACGCACTAGGCGCTTGGTTCCGGAAGTGGAGAGTGGAAGTCAACCCAGAGAAGAGTCAGGCGATCTTGTTTTACAAGCCCCAGACTCGTCTCTTCCCACCACGTCCCAGCCCAATCACGTTATTTGGCAAGCCGATCCCTTGGGTAGAGCAAGCCAAATATCTAGGTCTACTGAAAGCTTACTTTCGGAGAGCACATAAAGACGGTACGCAGTCGTGCCGTTTTCGCTCTCGGTAGGCTTCATTACATCCTGAATGCACGCAGCAAGCTATACCTGAAATGCAAACTACGCATTTTCACCACGTGCATACGCCCGATAATGACTTATGCGTGTATAGCCTTCGCCCACACTAAGCCTCACCAGATCCATAGGTTGCAGGTTATCCAAAATCGGTTTCTTCGAAAGGTTACGGAGCCCCGTGGTACGTTAGGAATGAGCGACTCCATGTCGACCTCCGCATCCCCACCATCAAACAGTTCATGATACGTTTTTCAAAGCGTTTCATAGAGTCCGCTGAAAAGCACCAGAACCCCCTTATCGTATTGGCTACCAGATACACGCCCTCCCAGATCAGCAAGATCCGCCGACCGCGACATACCCTTGTTGAGCCCGATGACCCCATCACCCAGAACCAAGAGAGTAGTAGGGAAACCAGTACTCTTAGGAAAAACAAACACAGACCGCGTTCCGTATACCGGCCTCGCCGACGAGGTACATTGCGACGCCCCCGTCAAAACCCTCTTTTGCCTAACGAGCCAGCCTGCGCCGCTGAGCCATTACCGTTAAATCACCAAAATAATATCAACCTGACCCAGCCTGTCCCTTGCTGCCCTCCCTCAATGACCCTGCTAAGCCGAGGCCCGTGTCCCACAGGGGATGCCCTTAGCGAGCGGTCATTTAGGTTTTAAGTAGTTTTTAGCCCTGGCTGGGGGCCTTAAATTCATTTGAGACCACCACAGGATTTATCGGTTACGCAGTAACCAGCCTTAGTGTGCTGAACTGCGAGTGATGATACCGAGAGCTTTTTTCAAAAAAAAAAAGCTCTCGGGATCATCGAAACATTGGACATCGTACGAACAACATATGCATGGAAACTGTCGCGTTCCGTATCGTTGAGTTGTATAGGTGTGCCTACAGTGTGTGATTCGCTAGTGTGACTGACTTGTTCGTGAATTGCAATCTGATTTGAACTGCAAACCGTTTCAATATTGCGGTATAACCAACACTACCCTTATTACGCCCACAGTACTAATTAAAATAAGCCTGATGCTAACGAGAGACAGACATACCTTCTCCGACAAGTACATTTGTGAAGTTAATTGAATATAGTTTATTCTTACACCAACTCAAATAGCTGTTTTTTATTAAAATCTGTCAAATTAACCGTCAAGTTACTGAATGGAATTAAAACTCGAACCTTACGTACTAACGAAAGTAGTTTTTACTGAATCTAATCTATCTTTGATGAATAAATAATTTGAAATTAAAATAAAAGGTCGACTACTGGGATTTTTACCCTACTTATATAGCCGATAAGTTATTAAACGCGCGGCGCGCGGTCGGCGCTGCTCTCCTGCCGGTGTGCCTCACGCACACATACACGAAGCGCATAGAATACCTAAAATCGATTAGCGCTAGAAACTCGGTGCGCCCTTAATATATGATAAAACATTGCTTACATTTTTATTCAAAAACGCTAAACAAAAGTAGAATCTATGATTTAAACCATAAGGTCTACTTTCTTTCACATCAAACCTGTTATTCTAGATGATTCCATCCTAGGTCATGTGACAGTTTGCTACTCAATTAGAGAAAGACGTTATCGATAACGAGTTGTCGATGTGACCTTATCAAATAAAAATTCAAGATTAATTAATAGTAATATTATTTGATGTTAAACAGATAGTAATTTATTTATATCCGTTGAAAATGAAATATCGTGAGAGTATGCATGTATTCGCCAGAACTTCGCAGCTTCGCCCTTACTCTACATTATTACTCACCGAAAGCCTATAAATACGTGCGTAGTACGTTTGATTGCTCTTTGCCTCATCCACAAACCTTAACAAAATGGTATGCTAATGTCGGTGGAGATTCTGGTTTCACAAAAGAGTCATTTACAGCTTTAAAACTTATAGCGGATTCATCAAGTCATCCAATATTAGCTTCACTAGTACTTAATTGATGAAATGGCTATACGTAGAAGAATTGAATGGGATGGTTTCATGGATATATTGACATGGGTACAGGATTAATAGGTGACCATCTAGCAGAAGCTAAAGAAGTAAACTTAACAAAAAATATTCATTAAGCAGTCGATCGGACGTAACACGCGTATAAAGGTACATTTCGGTAATTCGTTTAGATTTTAATTTTGTTTTGTTATTTTTTACTTATGTAAAACATGTGAAAAAATCTGATTTAGTAAAATTAAATTGATTTTATTAAACTTTTGTTCCATTTAAAGATAATTTTGCTTTGTATAAGTGGGTTGGATAATTCGGTAATAGTACCTGACTAATTGAGTTTAATCTGTGTTTTAGCATCAGCGTATTCAGCTATCAGTGTATAGTTTTCGCCAAATACGAAGAATGTTATGCTTATTGAGTACGAATATAAATAAAAACGGAATGCACGTATACAATTAAATATCGATAAGTAAGGTTACGATGTTGTACCTACATCACTAGCGAATATCATAATAGCGATCAACTCTATAAACAAATATCTATCTTATGTTCAATGCCATACTGCATACAATCGAATATATTACAATTTAGTGACATCTAGCGTCGAATAGCGGAACTTGCTAGTAAAACTATGCCTACAAGCTTTCACGGAAATATAAGATTTAATACTTACAAAAGATTGACAATAATGAACTCTATTTATATGATGTAGTTGCACTTTTTTTTTTAAATAGTGACTGACTATAGAGACTTTTTTGGCATGGACCAATCACAAAACGAATTTGCTAGTGTGACATAATATGATTATCTTGAAGATGTTTTTGTTAGGGCACGCTGGTTCTGATAGTAATTTATGCGTTATGCGATTTCTACTGTTTTTTTTCTGTTCTGTGGTATAGATAATATCTCAAAACACTAACTTTTGACACTTGAAGAACTGTATTAAGTACGGGTCGACGTTGAGCCTCTGTCCGACCGCCCGCGCCATCTGATCGTAACGCATCTGCATAGACAGCTCCATTGTGAACCTGGGGAAGAATATGTGCAGGAAAAATTATGTTAATATTGTTAAACCTGAAAGTTTGGATATACATACAAAACTAGTTCTAATCCCGACGTGCTTGAATAAAAATAACAAATGGCTAAATACTACAAGAACTTCTAATAAAGGAAATGTGTTGTCCTACATTGATTATGTCGAATTCAGTTGCTAACCATCTTTACAACATTAAATACTGTATTTTTCGCTATTGTCACTAATGTTTTACAATCAAAAATGCTACAAATACAAGAGGAATGCTATTCTAGAACAAAAACTATTAAATTGTTAATACAACGCCTTATGACTTGAAAATCTATCTTTGGACACGTAGGAAAAAACCTTTGCAACTGACAACAATATCACAACAATAACCATTTACGGTATCTAATCGTAACGTAGTTTTTTTTTACACCATTACATACACTGACTGTTGACCCAACTTAAAATGTATGTTTCTACATTGCCTACAGCTTCACTGGTGTAAATATAACATCAAGGAATAAACTAATTTTCATACTAGCCTGATTCCACATTTTACTGAACCTTATTTATTTACGGAACACACAGAAACGCTTAGCCTTACCTTAAAGTTGTGACATAAAAAGACAAGAGAATAAACAAGCCTGTTTCAAATCTAACAAAGAGGCTTTTCGTTAATAGGGTACTTGACTTAAAAATATTCGACACGTATTTTTTCTTTTTTCACGTAGGTAAATAAAAAACGAAGACAAAGACGCGTTGAAAACTCGTGTGACACCAAAACGCATCTCCTGATCTTTGATGCTTTTTTTCTTCGTCAATTTTTATAGATTTGATAAAGCCAAAAACAAAACGTGTCCATTATGTTTCGATAATAATCTAACTGAAGGACTAAATAGAATCATATTATAATTTAATCAGGAAAATCATTAAAAAAAATAGTCTCACCCGGGATCGTTCGGCACCGTCTTATCCACAAACTGCACCTCGACCTTGTAGAATATGTACTTGAAGTAATCCTGGCAGGTAGGCAGCTCCAGGTCCTCGTGCCGGTGGTCTGCGCGCTCAAACACGATGATGTCGCCGTCCATCAGCTCGTCCAATACCTGGCCGCGTGCACACGACTCAACCCGAGGGTAGCCCGCCTTATGCCCTCCCTCCATAGTTTGTGGCGTATACCAAAATGCGTGGATATGTGCTCGTCTCATGTCGGTTTCAGGTTGTGTTTCGTTCATGACAAGTTTTATATGTTCTTAGTTTAAAATGTGAGTTTTAAATCGTGATATTGCAATTTCTATTGAATACAAAAGTGATATTTTCTCACGCTATTTTAAACTTTATCGTAATGAAAGCAATTGACATTGTTAACTTATAACTTAAAAGCTCTAAGAAGGTAAAGTAAGGGCTTTACAAAGTGAATATTTAAACCGAGCAAGCTTGAAAAGGGTATCGTAAATCGCAGTCTGGGCTCAAACCAACAAACAAAAATCCTTATCGACAGAAACTACCGAGATCGTGGATATTCCTTTTTATTGTTTCAGGCTCAGAAAGAGACAAGTAATTCCCATTTCCAGGCTTCCTTAGGTTCGATAAACACTGTATTCTATATATAAACGCATGTTCGTATACGAGACAATCCTATGGAGAGGTGACGTAAGTGGTGATACAAGTAATTCAACGTAATCAAGCAGCGTGTAGCTCGTGATCATAACTGATGAGTCACTGAAGTAGCTTAAAGCTTAGTTCCCAAGACAAAAATCTGACGGGCGTAGCATTCGAATGGACTTTATATTCACTAGTTTTGCAAAGTTTAACGCTCGTGTGATCGGGTATATTAAAGGCCACATACATATAGAAATCGGCTATGTAAAGCAAGCGACACACAGGCGCACTCGCATGTTATAGAAGCGTAGTGCAGCGCGAGCGCGCCTGCACTCACTATACGTGAAGCTAAGCCCTTTATGTGAGTGCGTTCTCGCTCATCGTGCGGAAGACTGTAGTATTCTTTCTCTACGCGAAGTGAAGCGCGTCAGCTTGCGTTGTCATGGGATCTACGCCTAAAAGTAATCGATAAAGCTTTGTGTGTTAGAATGATAAATAAATATAAAGATGAGAAGCTGATAAATATAAATACAATAAATAACATAGCACTGTTCAGAGAGTGAACATTATTCTAAAAAACTTTTTACAAAAAAATACAACCGACTTCTACACAAAAAATCAAAAAAGTGCAAAATAACTTTAATTTCGGAACTCGGTGTTTGTGGTTGCTTTTTCGTTTTTTGAACACCGACTTCCGAAATTAAAGTTATTTTGCACTTTTTTGATTTTTTGTGTAGAAGTCGGTTGTATTTTTTTGTAAAAAGTTTTTTATTTTTCACTTTTTAGTGGTACCTACACCCCCTCCCCTCCCCCCACCTAAACGAACCAATCACATTGGTGTAAAAAAAAACGTACAGCTCCTTTGCAGATTACACTAAGAGGTCGTCAAAGTAGGCAAAGTACATATTTTTTTTATATTTTTCGAAAACCGCTTGGTTGATTTCGATAAAATTTTCATGGGACCATTTGGGAAGTATACCCTTTCCAACAAAAAAAGAATTTTTCAAATCGGTTGACAAGTGACGGAGTTATGCGCGAACAAACATAAAAAAAAAAAAAAAAATACAAACATCCGAATTGAGAACCTCCTCCTTTTTTAGAAGTCGGTTAAAAATATTCGTAACCACAACACAAAAACTTAACCGCTGTCGGAGATTTTGGTAAAAAAAAGTTCTCCAGATGTTTATGAAAAATCCGCAAATAAAATGAACAGGTGTGACCTTCAAGCAAGCGTCATGACATCGTGTTTCTTTTTTTTGTGTTCAAATGCCTGAGTTATAAGCAAGTTTGCCTGTGTCGCTACTACGCTGACGTAATACGTCTCAAGCGAGTTTTTATTTTCGGAATAAGTTCGAATTAAGGGGAAAATCTATAGTTTGAAGTAAACAATAACATTGTGTTGGAATTTTTGGAAAGTTTTGGACTTGAATTTACGAAAATCGTGTTTCGTGACAAAACATAATGCTATTGTATCACAGTCTGAACAGTGCTATTAAAAGTTACATGATAATAAATAATTACTAATAAATACTATACCTGAGCCAGCAATACCTGAATGTGGGATCAAACTAGAACTAAAATCGACAATAATATTAAACTATTCCTAACCAAGTTTTAGAAAGAAGAAGAGATATATTTAAATATAATTTTACATAGAAATACAAACTTTGGGGACTTGTATTGTGTAATATAGATGCTTTGTAAATTTATATAGAAGGAAGAAATGTCACCTAAATATATGTATATTTGGGAAAATATTTGTGTAGTAAAAGCTTATGTCTAGTGAACAGTTTGTTGGGATAAAACTGATAAATAATACCTTTTCGAGAGGCTCGCTGTAGTTGTTGATCTTCTCAACAAAGTCAGGCTTGATCTCTTCGTATAAGACTAGCGGAGTGTCTGGCGGGAACCCTGGGAAAACGCACAAAGTTTTTAACCTATGACATACTTATACAATGGACACCTATAAAGGTTCATACACGCATTGCTGGGGAGTTTGTTACGCCACTTCTTCCCAGCTAAAACACTAGGAAGTGGTGACGGGTGGGCGTTTTGGGGGACTGTCTTTATGTTAAACTTGACGTTCAAAGTCCTGGCTGTCAGCCTAGTTTGAATAAATGACTTGTAATTTTTATACTTATGACTGAGACGCGCCAGTCGTTACGCTACAGATGTCTGGATCCGACATTGTAGGGGTAAATTTGGGAGTTGTACCTACAATTTCTACGTAATCCATACTAATGCTATTACCGCGAAAGTAACTATGTCTAATCTGAATCTAATCAGCTGATCGGATTTAGATAAAACTGGGCACACGGGTCTACCACGTCCTTTACATTTGCTATGTGCTTAGATCATTATCACTATAGGAACTTGTTGTGATCATAGGTATAATGGATGGAAATATATTAATAAAATTCAGTTAAATTACAAAACTGAATAAAATGAATACCTCACGACCTGTAGGTCATCGAACTAGCAGACAGGTATTGTATCGGTAGAATCAGATTTAAATGATGAGGACAGCATTTAAAAAATGATCATTTGAATTGTGTGGGCGCCTCCTTTTTTTTAATGACGCCGCAATATTTTAACATATTAACCGGCCTCTGTATTTTGCTTTATCACGAGGCTATTACTATAAATTATTTCTGGTAGGTGCACAAACGTCTGTGATACACAAAACAGTCTGGGATCTTGTTAAGGATCCGATGCTTTGAGGTTTGGGTCCTAAAAGTCGGTACGAGAAAAGACGCTATCGTAATTTTCACTTTCACATACGTTAGTTGTTATTTACTGGCCGATGTTAATATCGGAAGAGGAGCTTATGTCTAAGGATGAGCAATGTTGACTATAAAAACTCATGAGAAGGATCTTACCTGCACGCTTATTCAAAATCGGTATAAGATCAGCAGGCTTGCTAGCAATCGGCAAGTAGTGATGTCCACAGTAGTGAATCCGCTTCTGTTTGGGGTCGTAGAACTTGAAGAACAGCACGACGTCATTTTCCTTATCGAAGTTCGGGAGAGCACTGAAGCCGGAGTCCGGGGGTAACATCTCCAGGAATATGTTCCAAGGGTTCATATTTTCGGAGACGTCGGCGACTGTCTTGTGCTGGTCGTTGACGATGTCTAGGCAAGTTGGTCTGCATGTCTGTTGAAAGATACCGAAGTTACAAAAGTGTGTACGGCATTAGCTATTGTTTTTTAATCATTAAATGCTTCTTAGTATGGATAATGGTAGGTTGAGTGGTTGAGAATACCTGTAGCATTAAGTCCGCCTCTGTACATTTGTTTAGTGTTAAATAAATAGATAAAAATGTGATAAGTACTAACTTCTTCTGCTTCATTTTAATTCCCCTTACAGAGCTACAAACAGGATTTCGTCGTAGTATTTTGTAACAG
This sequence comes from Hecatera dysodea, assembly GCA_905332915.2. Classification (NCBI taxonomy): domain Eukaryota; kingdom Metazoa; phylum Arthropoda; class Insecta; order Lepidoptera; family Noctuidae; genus Hecatera; species Hecatera dysodea. The sequence continues at coordinate 8,331,138 of HG995295.1, forward strand.
TAGTAGTACATACTAACATTTTAAATAACTCGGCTTAGCAATATAGCTAGTTTCACACTGTCTAAATGAAAGGCAATACCAGACAGAACAGAACGGGACGGGTTGGTGGCACGGGTCGGCGTGTGATAAGCACTATTCGTCATACCAACTACTGACCCTTTTTCTTTTTTCTGGATGGGAAATCATCAATGACTTCTCCCGCTCTGGGCGGAGTGGAAGGGAGTGTCAAACTCTTACTGACTAAAACCCACCCGTGTGAAGAACACGGGTGGGTTTTAGTCAGTAAGAGTCTAGTGCCCTTTACGTTCCAGTGCCGCGGTGACTCTTTCGAACAAATTCCGCAACCCATACCAACCGCTGACTCGAGTTTGAATATCAAATAGTTGATAGCCGTGTCACCTGATTAGAGCGCGCGCTGAACGGCCACGGCCTGAGCTGCTTCAGCGGGTACTTGAAGTTCTCCGCTAACATCTCCATCAGTTCGGCGACAGTGGCCTGCTTGCGCACGCGGAACACGCGGTAGTGCGCGCGCTCAGGGTCGTACAGGTCATTGCCCTGGTGACCGTCGAAGGCTTCTTCTAGCACGACGTTCACGTTCATGTACAGGTGGGCCTCGTTGCGTTCTTTGCGACGGATCTGTTGAAGGATAAAACTTTGTAAACATCTGGTATAACCAATTTAGATACGTAATACAAAAGGAGACCTAAGAGGGGCGCTGCAGACGCAACTAGAGCTAGTTTTGCAAGGCAGAAAACGCGCCGTCAAAGAGAATCAAAACGTCGAGTGCATGGACCTTTTTCATGGACGGGAATTCATCAAGTGACTCCTTCCTCTGAGTAGAGTGGGAGGGAGTGTCAGTCTCTTACTGACTAAACCTCATCAGTGTTGTTTCAATTACAATCCAAGTAACTTTCTTGACCAATCCCGCAAACTTAGAGAGTACGCCCTCAGGTGATAACTAGTGATCGATAGGAAGTGCTATTCCCAGGATTTAGCGACCGTTATCTTAACATAGATGCCTTCTAAATCCCAGGACTAGTAAGTAATGTGACGAACAGCACCGTGCGGGACAGCGTATACCGGAAATGAGTAGTTTGATATGTCGTCGTGCGTACTCATGATATCTTAAACAGTTGTAACTTCATTTAATACAACGACTTTCAGAAAAATTGTCCCGGCAATCCAAAGGCATGTCCATATTAACATTATCATTCAGGTTCATTGCCCAAAATGGCAACTAACACATAACTCTGTCAAACTACACTATAAGGATCAAAGAGATGTCAACACATTACCACAGAAAGCATCTTTTTGCGTTTTACCGCAAGACGACGAAGCTATGTACTTCCACGCTAACACAATAAGAAATTACTCTGTTAGTAACTTACAGTTTCAATTCTCTTCTCTTCAGCAAGCCTTTCGCTCAGTTCAGTGGGAATGTCGGCCTGGGTGACCTCTTGCAAGACAGTCTTCAACTGTGAATCCCTGGAAAAAAAAACCACCCCGCATTTTCTTGAAAATTGGATACAATAACTTAAACAGGGTTACAGTAACGACACACTCCAGCACTTACATATTCTCAAAAACTTTCTTGGTAAAAATAGCAACCCATTCCTTTTAGAAATGCCTTATTTCTAGAAAAAATGTGTTTGTGTAGATTTTGTCTCTCAACCGAACGAACGACGGCGAGACGTTGACGTTTGGCAATAGGTTACCATTTAATATCATTCAGTATTAGAAGCACTTTCTGCCACCAAGCAGCACCGCTGTGAAATTACAAGCTTTATCCAAAAAGAAAAGCAAATGCAATTACTAGAACTACCCACATGCCTTAAGGTAAAACGTGACTGACCTAATATAGACCAACATGTAGGCGTTGGTGCAGTGGCGCACGGTGAGCGCCATGTCCTCGTCGTGTCCGCCGTAGTTGTACTCGATCGCTTCCTGCTTCGTGCAGCGGGATACCACGTCGTCGTCGAACTTGCACCACTGACGAACAAAGCGTATATTTATTATACCCTATCTCTTTAGGTAGTTAACTAAAGGTAAACAATCTTGGTATGTCTTTTAACGAAAAATGTTTTTGAAAAATGTGAAATACGTTTTACAACATGAAATACTTTCAGATTTTCTAAAATTATAGATAATTGATTTGTATAAGTAGTAATATCCATATTTTAAAATATATTTTTACATAAAAAGACATACCAAGATTGTTTACCTTTAGTTAACTACCTAAACAGATAGGGTATATATATAAATCAATCTTTCCACAGACACACGGCAAAAAAGACGGATTTCGTAATTCGATTTTAGAATTTCTATGAATATGCAAGTGATTTTAGCTATATCATCTCTGTTAAAGTATCCAGACTATAATATGGCAACAAGCAGCATACTGTAAATAGTTTTAAAGCAGTCCATATATTTTTATTTTCTACAGTCCCAATGAGCCTCACAGCAAATTAATTAATTGGCTGCAGCTATGAGGTTCCATAATATTACGAATGGGTGTTAAATTAACGTGCATACGCAATCCATTTAAGATTCTTCGTAAATAAAGGAAACTTGAAACACAAAATATGTCTCTTTTAGAATGCAAAGAACAAAAATCTGTTCATTTGAACTCAAAGGCATCTAATAATAATATGTTAACGAAATCATCATCCTTATCATTCTAGAAGCGCAATTTTAGACATAGGTCGAACCAATCGTCATTCATTTCAATTATGTGCAGCTTTAATCCAGATGCTTCCAGTTACCATAAAGTCATACCTTCATATAACCTTACAAAACCATAGCCTCTAAATTTACTGAAAAAATAACATTACAAACTAATTCATACACCATTAACTCACCTTCCCATCGCCCTTAGGGTTGATGAAGACCACATAGTGTCCACCGTGGTTGTCTCCCGAGTGCACCAGCACCGCATGTAGCGTGTAGTCGGCTGGCGTCTCCGGCTTCTCTTGCAAGTACGCGTCCAGGTTGATGTGTTCATAGAACTCGAATCTGGAGGAGTGGGAAATATGAAAGAAATAGATGAAGAAATCTATACTAATATTATAAAGCTGAAGAGTTTGTTTGTTTGTTTGAACGCGCTAATCTCAGGAACTACTGGTTCGAATTGAAAAATTCTTTTTGGGTTGAATAGACCATTTATCGAGGAAGGCTTTAGGCTATATATCATCACGCTTAAGCCAATAGGAGCGGAGCAGCGATAAAGAATATTTTAAAATCGGGGATTCCACGGGGACGAAGTCGCGGGCAGCAGCTAGTATTAAATATACTATTAGGGCAAATCAGAAAAGAACACGAGTTCAAAGTCATAATGACAAACCAAGTTCGAATCGTAGTTGGCACATCTATGAGTTTTTCTACTTAGGTACAAGTCATTTTATGTGCATCCCCAATATGTTCGTCTTAAGGATGCAACAAGTAGTCTTGAGTATCTGCACTCACTCGCGGCAAGATAATACAGTGACGGCTACGAAAGCCTAATCCGGAGATGCTCTTAAGCCATGTTTCCACCTGCACCTTAATTACATTGCAGTTTATGTTCAAACGATTGATCCGAAATACCTCGATAGTCCGCAATGTTATGCAACGTGCATGCGAGCTTGTTGTTAGATCACCAACTTACCTATCATTAAACTTGACAGAGCTATCTGTGATGGGGTCATATTGGAACCTCATGAGGTGTAAATGCAGTACTGGCGGGAACGAAGCGAAAATGACTCCCTTCTCCGCCTCTTGGAGACCATGCTCCCCTGCGTCGTACTTGTTCTCACCGTCTAGAGTCTCCGTGCTGATGTAGTCTTTGAAAGATTCGTCGACTGGAATAAAATAGTGCTCATTGGATTATGTTAGTCAGTAGCAGGATCCTACTGTTCGCGCGCGAACGGTTGGTGACACTGCGGACGACAGCGGGGAAGGGGCGGCGCGCGGGACGGCGACGCGGGCGCGGCGTAGAGAGGACTTTCAGTGACGGGACAGCTCACGACTTGGTTGTCCTACTGTCTAATTAATATATTTTTATACAGTCCACTACTCTTTTATTTGAAGAACCAAATACATCATCCCAAACACCCACCAGTGTCTCAAGACTTTTAAACGATTACCATTTGAACTCGAATCGGTCCACCTTAGAGGCCTATCAAAGATTCCTTCTGATACTTGTCATCTTGCAAGATCCCGTCGTGCGGCCAATGTACTCTGCCCACTGCCACTGAGGTCTGACTATTCTTTGGACTTTCGCTTATCAGTGAATATTACATTTCTTATTCGATGACTCAAAGAAATCTGAGAGTATAACTCTTTCTTTATGTAGAGCAAATAAAAAAATGTTATGCCCTATTATAGAACGCAGTGACCGACTTAAACTTTACACAAAGATTTTTGCAAGGCTTCCAACGAAGGTGACCTTTTTATTTCCATCAGAGTTCGCTTTTTTATTGATTAATTTATGATACATTTGTTGCGACACAAAGGGCGTCACGGTGCTTTATACAATATTTCAAGTCCTTGTTTTCGGAATGAATTAATCGATTTAAATTAAACTTGGTAAGCATACGCAAGATACCTAGGTATAATCAGTTACATTTTCCCTATTAAATTCTGTTTCGAAATAGATCTTAACACATCTAATTAAAGTACTAAATTGAATATACTCACTGTTCTTCTTCCCCTTAATGTTAAGTTGTATGTCGTAGAAGGTCTCGACGCGCGTGCTGGACACGTTGACGTTCTTACACTTGATGTATGACGTCATCTTGCCCTCGAACAGGCGCGGCACTGTGCCTTCCACGCAAGTACCCTTCATTTTACTCTCCAATTTATCTAGCAGTACCTGTAATGATTATGGCTTGCACTGTGGACTTCTTTCCATGATTAGCAAAGTTATGCTCTAAATTTCTATCACCTAAAAGCCTATCCGACTTCCACAACCCAGTAACTTGTTAACACGGTACTTCTTGGAAGTCTGGTGTCAGATTTTCTGGCTTCTGACAATCCGTAATGACTAAATGACCACCGGGACCCAACGGCTTAGCGTGCTTTTCGAGGTACGAAGGAGTCTCGGTATGTTAAGTTGGTCACCCATCTACAGACTGACCTGGGCAAGCGTTAGTCAACTTTGGAAGATTGAATGCTCTAAATTCCTATTATACAAAACATTTAATTGATTGAATAAATAATAGAAAATGTCAATGCATCGTGCGTTATGTATCTTATAATAAGGTCTCATAAGATTCATATTGCAATGAATTGGCATTTATTTACACGTGAAAATACGTCTCACATTGCATAATGTCTTTCAAATAGGAAAAGGACTCCAAACTAAGAAATAAGTATAAAGTGAAGTTCTTGTACTCCCAAAAGGAATGTTGCCCATTCAGCACGAAATAGTGAAGGATCACATACCCTGAGAAACTCCTGCACATCATGTTGCATAAAAGAATCCAGTGTCTCCCATCCAAAACTCTTGGTAAGTTTCTTTGTGCCTACAGGTTTATCTGAGAATTGCAGCTCGTAGAACACTCTTTGCAATGCTAATGCTACGGACCTAAGAAAAAAAATCTAAATGTTAGACAATCCGATGATTACGATGCAATTTGTTACGGTTTGTCAAGGGGTTCGAACTTTTTTCTATGTAAGCTGGCATATCGACCCGCCGCCATTTTGTTTTTTTTTTTTTCGGAATCTCGGCGCACTATGAAAGTACTATGTACGGGTAGAGGACACAAAGACAAACAAAAATATCCAGTAACATGGTACCCCAAAATTTCACGTTACGGATATTTAAAGGTAAAGATCGACATATGAGTACAGTGACAATCATTAGAATTTGACTTAATACTAATTTCAACGTGCGCCGCGATATCGAAAAAAAAAAAACAAAATGGCGGCGAGTCGATATGCCAGATCGGTTCTATGCCAGATCGGTTCTATACCCTTTGTGGACTACATTATTTTTACTGAAAATTTTGTCAGATTTGCTTACTTTTACAAACTGGACCAAATAAACAGGTATCAGGATAATCTAATTTTTACTGTATATAATAGATAATATTTCCAAGATATACAAAAGAAAAGCACTGCTGATTTACCTGGTACTGTCGTCGGATTCTGTCGGCATCTTGTACACGGCCTTACGTAGTTGATTTGTAAAGTACAATGTTTGTAACAACGAGTTCATGTAACACGTCGCTCCTTGATTCTTCAGACCTAGAATAAAAACCAATAAATTTAGAAACGTGCTTCTCACTTCCATCAGTTTCACATACCATCTAGAAAAGTGGAAAGATCTGTTGGTTGCTCCTCATGACATTCTCGAAAATGCAGAACGCCGACGAAATACCTACCCATCCAAAACGAATAATCGATAATAACACCCTCCATTTCTGTCTAATAATCCTTCAATTAAATTTAAGCGTACCCCTTATCGGGACCTCTCTTCGTGGCGAAGTCGCGATCCTAAATAGGACTAAGCAGTTTTTACGCGAGCAAAGTCAACCCATACAAAGTCGAAAAGTCCTGAACAAAATCAAAGTTTTGCGCTCTTTTTACCCGATATAGAGGGTTATATTATATTGCATAAGGCTTAGCAACACTGGTCCATTGTCTCGTTTATTTCTTTATGGCTCTTTTCCTTTCTGTAAAGCAAGACTTACCAACATAGCCGGTGTGTTTCTTCGAATCCCAGGAGACACCGTGAGGCGCTTCGGCAGTAACATGGACCTCCAAAGTAATAGAGTCGTCCTTTACGTAACCCTTCTCGGGATCCAAAACATCGTTCCATGCCATGAAATGGGAGAAACCCCAGTCGTTCTCTTTACTGGAGATGAAAAAGGGAATGCATTTATAGCCTAATAGATTTATACATACATATATTTAAAATAAATAATAATTTACTTCAATAAATATTTATAAAGTTAATTTTAAGGAAGACTTTTGTCGATTCAAAAGTCGCTGCGCTAAGTTAGGGTCGGCGCAGACTGGGTGTAACAAAAGGCGTATTCACCATGAAATATTGTACGCTGTAACCATGCGTAAGTTAAATAAAAATCATCTTTAGCAATAAAATCCCGCCGACCTGTGTCGACACTAGACGCAAAGGACTCTTATCCTAAACCATTCTATTGATATAGAATGGTTTAGGATGGGATGGAATGATATCATTGAGTCACAAACATTTTGAAGGCCATTCCAGATTACCCCATATTTGGCAATAGATATGGCGCCAGTTTTAGAAAAAAGTTTCGTCCAGTAGAACTTCGTCTGTGCCAATAATATTTGTGTAACAGTCGGGCTCAGAAGGTGTGTCTTATTGACATCCGGGAGTGACTATTATAATTTGTATAAAATAAAAATACTTTCAACAAACCTATAAAACAAATGTTGGATCTTCCTGAAAAAAGGTTCAGTTTCTGGTTTGTGGGAGATCAGTCTTAATTCTGCCATTGCATAGCACGACCAACTGGAAGACTCGCTCTCGCCATTGCACTGAAGGAAGAACCCTAAGGACTTCTGTTGTTGGCGATCCGGGGACGGAGCTTGCCGCGGCATGACCATGATCTTCCATGGAAGGTTCCGGACGAAGCACGCCGGTGACAACACAGAATCTTTCAGATTCCTGAAGTTCTGTACCGTGAAACGGAATGTCGTTTCTGACCGGGCCTCGTCATCCTCCATTTCGGTATCAAGACAAGCCAACTGTGGAGGTAAACATACCGCTATAACTTAATACTATTCTTAAATGATGATTTACATTTTTGAAAGCGAATTTAATAACGTACTTTCTCTTTAATCTTACATTCTGAATTTCAGCCAAAAGCTCAAAAAAAAATAGACGTCGGACTTATGATAACTATCAAGAAAGGTTGTTGAAAGTCATGAGGGAGAGATATTACAAACAGATGGACTAATATGGCGCGAATGTACGATACTATCTTTTAAATGGTTCATCTAACTGTCATAAGCCATACGATGTAGGCGTTATTAACAAAATAACATGTCTCATACTAACTTCCATAGCATTCAAATGGCCTTACAAGTTGTATAACATTGTAAATATTCGCAGATTACTTATGCAGTAACACGCAAATTCGTGATACTAGTATTATCTGATAAATTAGAACCCAATCAGACCCTGCAGATACTTTAAGAGATTCAAATGTGCCAAATTATCTCTTCCACTCAGTAATTTGGTTTTCAATGAGTTGAATAGCAAACAACTGTGTTGATCTCTTAGGAATTAATAAAATAGAGACTGTTTGTAAATATACAATAGGAGAGAAAGAACAGGCAAGTCCTTTCATACATGAAGTTTGATTCTTTTAATATTCTAATTGGAATTCTAATTACCAAGACATACTATGAAGTAAGGACAATAGCAATCTGTCCTTTACAATAAAATAATCTGAATAACTTCCTTAATGACAAACTTCCTTCCTTTAAAAATAATCTAGTCACACAGATAACTATTACTTAACAATCTCTCAGATGTCTAAGAGTTTGACCCATGATCATTCCAGTGTGAGATAGAAGCAGCTTTAAAAGAAGCATAATTCCATCTTATGTCACAATGGAACAATGGTGGCTTTCAATAGCAGAGTGATTGATCAATCACTAACTCACCGGCATGTCTGAAGATGTGGTCTCCTGACTCTTCATGACCTCACCCATGACTACCTCGCCGTTAGGACCTTTCATAAGATCGTCCTCCCAAGTCTTATCAGTGACAGTGTCTACAGTTTCCACTGCAAGAGAATACATACAATTACATTATTTCTAAGCTCCATTGCAACACATGACTGTTTGACTTAGAATCATTTACTTCTTGAATCATTTTTAGTGCATTAATGTATGAAATCAAACCACATGATATGATCATCTTCTGTGAGTGAGTAAAGTATATAATACTTTCTCTACTATACTTCTGAGAAAAATGTTTTGTTCATATTGCTTTTGTAAACAAAAAACAGATGTTTCAAATTTAGACATGGCTGTTAATAGTGTGCTTTCTTTACTTTTTTATTAGGAAAACTACAAAACAATAATGTAATCTAACAAAGATAAACTTAAAAATAAATGTTACCTCTACTTGATTTGGATGAACAAGGCACTAAAGTAAACTTAATAATTAAAATAGAGCACAGCAGCTATTCAGGAGAAACAGATCTGTCCATTGTTTTACAGATATGAATTTTGACATTCATTGTCATCTTTGACAAAGGATTAGAAGGAAAAATAGTGTAGCTGTAGGCAACCAGGTTTTTTTTGCTACAAAACTTTTTAGTTTAGAAGACAGTTTTTATATAATTTCAAGCAATTGGATTGACTCCAATAATCTACATTTTCAAAAATTTCCTGCTTCAAACATTTTATTCACCATATGGGATATGTGATTTAAGTTCAGGATGGCTGGCAGCTGTCTGCCCTCTAACTTTATTTCAAGACAAAAACAAACAGATGCAGCATAATGTATTTTTGCAATCCATTATAATACAGCACATGATACAAATAAATGTTTCACCATTACTTTCAACTCTACTTACAAGCTCTTTCCTTCAACCACATTTTTGTTTACTTAGCAATTAAATTCACTTGCATCAGCTCATTATTTAATGTTTTATTATTTAGAACAATAACTAAGTTCGAGTTGTGACATAGCTGGATATCATCAAAACCATGTAAACTGATCAATGAATTAGACTGAACAAACATAACATGCTTATCTACATTACAGACTGATAAAAGAATAATCAATAGATTCTTGTAAGTTAACATGATCACAAGTTTTTGACATGACAGCTTGTTTATTTTTATGTTTTCCACAATACCTCACCAGTTGGCTCTGCTGCACATTCACTCATGCATGTAAAGATCACATTGACATTTGAACACACTAGAGGTAACCAGCACCCAGGTATAAATACACTAAAGTATAACTAGATATTTTTAGACACAATGATAAAAAACTTTAATTCAATTACACAAATTCAACAATATTTCACACATCAAATATTCATATAGACAAAGATATTCTATAATTAGATATTTTCGTTTCACTCTCAGGACAGCGACTTGCACTTTTGTAACAAAGAAAGCAACACTCCTAATCTAATAACTGAACACTCAAATACTCATTAAACTGTTTTATTTTAATCATTAAGTTTCACAACAATGATTATCATTTAGCACAGAACAGATACAACAATTAAAAATGTCAACATAATGAATTCAGTTTGAGGTTATGTAGGGTAATCTGGTTAACAAAATAAGTTCAATAACATTTGAAAACTCATGTACTAAGCAACTATAAAAATATGTGGCTATGATGAGTAATGTCTCCTTTTTACGTGTTTTAGAGATTACCTGGGCTGTGTGTACCCACACAGTTAGATTACAATGTAAATATTGTGACATCACTAACCATCTTGGGTTTCCATCTCCTCCACCTGGTTCACATTGGAGTCGTGCTGCTGCTGCCTGTCCGGGGCAGGCGTGTGGTTCATGTTAGCCGGGCGCGCCACGGGGGACTCTCGCCCACTACTCTTGGTTATTTCCTGAACAAATATTCCACCATAAGAATAGACTGTACGCGCACAGCTTATTCACACTTATGACGTCCGAACTCCGATTACTGCACTTCACGTACCTCTAACGCTAGGGGATTGCTCCCTTTGAACTTGGTGATTATCCGAACTTTTCTCATCAACTCGGGTGCCCTGTGAGTTAGGGTTTTTACTTGTCTTCAAAGTTATGCTGTTAATTTTCAAAGAGTGTTTACTAGCGGCGCGGCCGATGTCTGCAAATTTCAACACAAGGGCCCGATAATAGATAGGAACGCTAATAGCACATTCCTAATCTTATAATCATTGCCAGATTGAGTAAATCACTCTGTCGTATATCGGTAAAACAGGAATATTCTACAAAGTATCCGGGAAAAGACTTATTTTCGCGAAAATAAACAAAATGGTGGATGTTAATTTAATTTCTGGCTTCGGATGTGTGGCCCGGTTTGATCGACGAATGCACCATTTTATCATTCTCTCACATTCACTATAGTGATGTGCGTCATGTAATATTTCGGTTATTTTGATATTTATTTTGAAAATGAGCTCAGTTTGTTTGTTAACTGCTATCTTCCTGGTGGAATTAATCTGAATTCCGATAAATTTATTAAATTGTTTTTAGTAAATGATCAAGATAAACAACAATTTTACGAGAATTTCGTAGCAAATTTACTAGTTTACTTCAAAACAGTTTTTTGTTCATTTGTTTTTCATATTTGTAGAATTTGTAGTGCACTTGCAGAATTTTTTATTGCTAGTTTTCTAATATGATATAAATAATAATAAAACTTTTATTGCATTCCTGATCATTCACCGTAATTGAAAGAATACCGGTTTTTGGAATATTGGTTAGGAATACCAATTTCAATCAGTGGAAAAAATTGCTAACAGAAAAAAAATGTTTCAAACTTTCAAAGCAGATGCAATAAATCTTTTCACAATTATATTTTTATCTTTGTGTACCATTTGGAGCCATAAATATTTATTATGTAGGAATTACTTGGCAACTAAATCCATTTTATCTGAAACAATTTTATTATAATGTTATTTATTATCTACTTTTGTTTTAGCAACAATAGTCAATACAAGATGTTTTTTCATGTCCTAAAAATTATTCATTATAGCTAATATAATTTGTCGAGTTGAGTTTCGCGTTACAACAGCAATATTTACCTACACAAATTCATAAAATAGTGCGTGACTTACAAAACAAACAACAACATGCAATTTTGACATTGAAAGCTTATGGATTTGACAATTCGTTTTGTTTGACATTTACGGAAACGTCTTCCGGTTTACTTTCAATGCAGTTTGTCATTTTCAGTTATTTTGCAGATAAACCGAGCTTGCATTTTCGTAATTCCTCTCAAATTACCTGGATATGTAGCTAACCCTAAAACAATTTCAGAGTAACCATGTTCCCTATTAATCACAAAACAATATTCGTACTCGACCACACACCATACTTCGGCATATCGTCAGATAATCCGATTGACTTCGATGTCCCGAAAAACCGGGGATATCTTCCCGTCCCACCGATTTGCAAATCATTGTGGACTTGCAGTGTTGAAGCGGCTGTAGAATACTGCCGTATAGTATGGGACCTATTTCCTGAAGGAAAGCTGGTAAGGATCACCTGTTGCTAGGCCAGCTGGGCCCCAAACCTTAAGTAATTAGGTACATTTTGGGGCCCAGCTGGCCTGTGCTAAACCCTCAGTATATAACTATAATAACTGGGGCCTTAATGCTCAAAAACAACTAATGATATTTTTATTAACTCTCATTCTCTCCATTACACATTCTTGTACAGGTGTTTAGAAAGTAGAACCTTTAGAAGATATGCACCAAAACATGTTTCATATTAGTCTTACAAGTAGTTAGGTTAAAAATTAAGCAAGCTAGCCTGCCATGTTGCAGTCATGCTTCAGTATTGGCACAAAAACTTTATTAAAATTATACCAAATTTACTTGCCTACTATAATACCACCTACCACAGTGTTGTCTTTTTAACCCAAGGGTTGACTGGTAGAGTATTAATACCTTGTTGCATTAAGTCCGCCCATGTACCACTAAATGACTACTATTGTACATAAAGTTTAAATATATAATATTTATTCACATAGTATTCACCTTTCATTTCAGGTGCGGTTTGTTGTAAGTGATAATACAGCACACATGCTCAATACTTGGGCAGTGGCCCAACAAAATTTAACTCATGTAAGTAAAAGATCCCACCCATTGTTTGCAGGTAGCTATAGTCAAAATAATCAAATTAAAAAACATACAAACATCCGAATTGAGAACCTCCTCCTTTTTAGAAGTCGGTTAAAAATAAGAAACACTGGTACATGGCGGTGGAAATATATGTAAAAAAAAATGTTTTGGTGGCATAATCCAAGAAGAAAACAAATGTTAAAAACATCACTCACATTTCTGTGAATGCTGTTCATAAATGATAAGTTATTTTATTTTGTAAGTAGTTTGTAAATATCACTTTTACACATGTCAATCCTTTTTTGCTAAACTAGACGCCACCGAGGCTGGAGTTTCCTAGCCAACTACCCTGAAAAGAAACACTGAAACAAACTTAGAGATCAAAGTCTCTTTTGAAGCCCATACAATTACACTGGTCAAATCATATATAATATGAGAATCATATAGATTGATGTCTGAAGTGGTATTTTGAGGAAAGTACCACACGGATTTGATAGGACCTGTCCAGATAGTGCAAGGACATTTGGGTAGGCCACTTAAAGAAATAAACCGCCAGACTATCATGAAATGAACCCCTAACATAGAGATCTACATGGTCCTCATATTCACACTACGTTATATGAGGACCATGTAGATCAGTGTCTGAAATAGTCTTTTTAAGAATGAACCACACAGATTTAAATGGATCTGGCCAGTCAGTGCAAGCCTTGGTCAGTAGTCAAATAACTCAACTTAGAACCAATAAGGAGCTCAAGGACTCCCAATACCTACTTGAAAAAGAAAAAGCTTAGAATGGAACTGCCGCCAATATCACCAAGCTATGGCTTGGTGATGCTGGCGCGTTGACAAATGGCGCCAAATATAAATAAAAACTGAATATTCGCATTCACGAATGTTGGTGGCAGATATTCTCATTCGCATCCGCGAATGTTCAAAATATGACATTTGTTATGTCACTAGTCTGTAACTGTGTAAAAAGCTTTCTGGCATAGCTTACATTTTATAAATCATTTAAATTTATTTAAGCTTAGTTAAGTACAGTTTGTGAGAAAATGTAATGAATTTGTTTTTCTTAGCTCCTGAATGGATTATCTTTGGTTGGACCAGTACGGCGGGGTGCTGGTGGAGATGTGGAGGGATTGGTGGCTGCCATCGAAGCACTAGCTGAACCTTCGCCTGATCAGAGCTCTAGGCCTACTGAGAGGCATTTTCAGAACCGGTAGGTGCTAGCCGTAAGACATAGCGTCGCTTATCAAAGACATCACTGCTCAAGTAATTTCAACTAACTTTAGAGTGGAGCTTTTTTTGGTAAACCACCTAAAATCTACTACTTAGTTTGATCAGCAACAAGGAGTTCCATCCAGCAAAATCCAAAATTAAAAACTGCCAATTCTAAACTTGAGTTTTGACAATAATTTCTGTGTAATTATTATATAACTAGCAGCACGCGGTTTCACCCGCATAGTTCCCGTTCCCGTGGGAATATGGGCATAAAATAGCCTTTGTCACCGGCGGATGTTGTAGCTTCCGAACAGTGAAACAATTTTCCAAATCGGTTTAGCAGTTTCGGAGCCTATTAAATACAAACAAACAATCAAATCTTTCCTCTTTATAATATTAGTAAAGATATAATAGATTGAACATGTTTTAACTTTCCATGAATCATGTTTATAAATAAAAGTTACATCATAAACCATGTGGGGTCTGTTCAGATTACATAGAATAATCTGGACACAGTATGTGTTATTTTATGTATGGGTAATTTTTTAAATCAGTATTACTGTTAGTACTTCGTTACTGTTAGATGCAAAATTTTATTTTTAGGGTTCCGTACTCAACAAGGAACCCTTATAGTATGGGTCTGTCCGTCTGTCTGTCTGTCGGTTTTGCTCAGAGACTATGGGGACAAAAAAGCTGTAATTCGGCATGAATGCACATATTAATAATGCCGACGAAATGGTACAATATAAACTTGAAAAATTTTTTTTTTATGGTACCTCTCCTACACGTCAAGTGGGTATGATTTTTTTTTCGCGTCCAGTCCATAGTGTGGGGTGTCGTTGGATAGGTTTTTAAAAAAAAATACGAGTCTTCCAAGATGATTTTCCGATTTAGCGATCCGTTTGTGAAATATGAAGTTCTAAAGTGGAAAAAATCGTAAGAGTCCTGTGTCCCCCCCTTCTATCGGCTAAACGGATGCTTCTGGGAATGTGAAAAAATTCACGGGAGAAAAGGAAAACTCACGGCTAAGAAGGCTTCACAAGTTACTGACTAATAGTTGATCAACTAAATGCACTTGGGCGGTTTTTTTTGTAATAAAGCAACAAAAGAAAGTTATGTTACACAAATTAAAACATAGTCTTCTTTTGCTTAACTTACACTGTAAATAGGAATCAAAAACATGTCAAATGTTTTATATTTAAAAAGTTACCCTACTAATATTCGCGGAAATTAAAACTAGATATATTGTTTTCATTTTCAAATAGCACTTGAATTTATCAGAAACAGCATTTATTAAATAGTTTGTTTTCACTTCGTTAGTTTTTTTACTGTTAAAAAAAGATGCGTTTTTTAAGCACATGTCTCATAGTGGTTTCTGCCACGTGACTCTGCTTCTCAACTTATCTAAAACGCGCAGTCACCAAGGCTTGCTTCAAATTTAATAAATTATATCAGATACATTATTTATTTATTTATTAAAACTTTACGCACACAAATGTACAGAGGCGGACTTAATGCCTTAGGCATTTTCTACCAGTCAACCTTTGGGTGATGCAGAGAATGATTGTGGTAGGTGCTGTACGAAAAAAAAAACAGAAACGCGATTAATATTAAATTACTACAAAGATAATATATAAACTATACATACAATACAATGCTATAATATATACTCAAATTATCATTATCTTACTATATTTCAGCGGCCGCGTAATCTGCATAACAAGCGCCAGAGACAATGATTCTATCAAAAATCTAAAGGATATTGCTCATAACACGATTATTCAAATAAACAAAAAAGCGACTTTGGCTCAACCTGCTAGTACTTCAGAATCTACTACTACGACGCCACAGTAAGTACATATAAAAAGGTTTTTAATTACGTAAAACAGTGTTGTAAAAAGAACATTTTACGGACTTGGCAATTTTATTGAAAAAGCTTGATAGACATAATTATACAAATGCAAGATTCTGTATCCCATTTAGCTAGTACATACGTATAGTTTTGAGAAAAATATCTTTATAAATCGTATATGGGTGAGTTTTTTTTTGTTCCATAGTTAATTCAACCAATGCTTTAAATGAAAAAACTACAAATTGGTCAAAAATTAATTTTAACAAAAATTTATCACAATTTTAACCATCGGTTGAGTTAATGTATCAAAAAGCTCGCCTTATGGCATCAATACAACATGTAACATCTTGAATTTCAGGACGCTAGTGATACATTATGCCCATATCGTAATAATAAATGTGACCCCAGAGAATGCTGAAACTAGAGTTACAAATCAGCCACTGACGGAGGTAAGTTTGTACAAATATCATGATTGTAATAATTTTTACCCTAACGCCCCAGAAGAAGGGAAATGTTTTTGGAGAGTATTATGTTAGTATGTCTATTTTTTTTTCATGTGAATTGAAAAGAAATGCCTATAACTAGAACTAGAGGCGTCTTAATGACCAAAGTCACATAGGCTATATATGAATGTATGAATGTCGCAAGGGGTACGAGATGGCGGCCGTCCCACTTACCTAAAGTGAATTCATAACACGATCAGGTATCAAATTAAAGTGCGACAAGATCTAAAATTTTATCATTATCTTTTTTGGATTAAATAAAAACGAAGACTAAAAAAAAACGGACCGCATAAAAGAACTCAATACTTCAAGTTATTTCTAAAGTAATGAGTTCGTGGCATCATGCCACGAACTCATGCAGTTTTGTTTAGCTCTGTTAGTACTTCAAATTATAAGGGCTTACAACGGCTGTTTAATATAATGCAAAATTACAGGCAAAAACTGAACTGTTGTTATTTGATTATTCCAGATAGCAGGTGGACAGATAGGCGTAGAAGTCATTGTTTCACGAGCGAGTGGCTTAGCTAATCTGTTGGGGCGACTAGTATTGCCACATTATAAACTTGCGACCACCACCGTGACTGGTATCCCTATGAAGGTATGCTGTATTTTGGTGTATTGACTATAGAAGATAGGTAGAGTAATATTAAAGTAATTATTAGTAATTTTACAGGAGGAACAAAACGCAAGTTCTAGTGCCAATTATGATGTAGAGATAATCCATGCTGCAGATGCCCATATTGGACTAAGAGCGTCACAAACACCGGTTGAAGCTTTGGAATCGGTAAGGCTTGTTTCTTTTAAAATCTAGAACCACACTCCGATTTGAAAGGTCACGTACCGAAGCAATGGGCACGCTACTATCGTGGTGATAGTTTCCTCTTTGAGGAGAGTAGCTAGAGAGGCGCCACGACGTTCTCATCTTCCGCCCGACGCAGGAACTATCCGGAGACGATTGTTTGGGGAGCTACCTATTTCGGATTCGGTGGGAGGACACGCCCGAGTTTCACCACTGTGTGGTCCGCGGAGAGGGCGGGCGACGTGAGGGAGGGGCACATATCGGCCCAGCCGCCACAACAGAAGAAGACGCCTTTGGAGTCGGGAGTCGCAGGGCGATTCCCGGCCACCGGAGGAGCGGGCCTGCGGATGGCTCGCCTTCCATTAACGACCAAACCCGGATCGACGGCGCGCTGTGTTCCACGCCTCAAAGAGATGTCAACATAACTAACGGGGCTCGCTAGGGGATGTCCCTGCCAGGGCTGCGATAACTCTTTTGGAGTTACCGCAGCCCTGCAAAACAAAGGGCACTTGGTTAAACCTGGGTGGGTTTTAAACACTAAAAGTCTGACACTCTTAGAACTTGCACCGTTCTATGAGATCGAGAAAACAAAATGCTTAAGTTTCAACGCCATGAAAGCACGATACGATTGCAAGGCTTCAGGTCGCAGCCGCGATATTAGTAGAAAATTTCTCGTCGTAGCTTCACTTCAGGCGACAAGCGTCCTCAAGGCATACAAATGTTAATTAACCCCATCAGACCATTCAGTAATGTACTGTCCAATCACCAGGTGGTACTACGATGGTGGACTCCTCGCGGGGCGGAAGGCGGCGCGTCTGGCTGCTGCGGCTCCTTATGGCGCGTCACTCCCGCAGACGTGGCGTCCAGACCATCCGCCTGTCTCGTCAACTTCCTGCTCAATGGACGCTCTGTCACTCTTGAAGTGCCCAGGTACGGCATACCTTCTTTAAGTTACCTACTTAAAAATAAGCAACTTAAAGATATATAAATCTTTAAATTGCCTGCTTCAAAAATGAATCTAAATTTTTTCAGTGTTCTCAACATCTCTTGTACAGAAGGTATTCTCGTCGAAATTCGAGTTTTTAACTTAAAAATCATTAAGCGTTTAAAAGGTTTTGATTCTATCAGCTATGTTTGAATCCTAATCGTGGCCAGAATGAAATTGCTTATCTAAAAACCGAACAACACTTGCGATGTCCTGGAATCAAACCCAACGTAAATGAAAGTCAAATGATTTACCATGCATCGGGCGCGCACTTAACATTATTTATCTGGATCTATAAAACTCAATAATGTAAAGCGCATGAAGATTATAGTATTGTCTACAGCCAACAAAACCATATCACAACATTTAAAAATCTGTGTCGAAACATATTTTTTACAGAAAAGGCGGCGGCAGATCCGCGTCTCATGTGTTAGCGGCTCAGGGCGGAGAGTTATGGATCGGCGCACTAGGCGGTCGCACGCCTTACGACGATCCTCCTGCCTTGTCTGAAGGCGCTGGTGGGCGAGTTACTGATTACAGGTTTGTAAAAAGTAGTATAAAACATCTAATTAGAATCGAGCTCAAAATACCTCCCTGATGACATATGTATAATGATGATAATAACATACGTTTATTTTCAGCACAATATTTAACAGAAACTTATACATATTTAATTGCCAAGTAGTACAACATTGAAAATATTGTGGGGACTGGTGCCTAAGCGGCCTGTGTTTCAGGTCACCAGATCTACACTCCGCGTTAGTATGTCTGAATTGCTTACGTACTAGTGACAAGAGACAAATCAAATAAAAATACTGTTATGTCAATGGGAGTACGGAGTTTATAAGTAAGTTGCTGCTGCACGCGACTTCGTCCCCGTGGAATCCCCGATTTTAAAACATTCTTTATCGCTGCTCCGCTCCTATTGGCTTAAGCGTGATGATATATAGCCTAAAGCCTTCCTCGATAAATGGTCTATTCAACCCAAAAAGAATTTTTCAATTCGAACCAGTAGTTCCTGAGATTAGCGCGTTCAAACAAACAAACAAACTCTTCAGTTTTATAATATTAGTATAGACTAGCTGCTGCCCGCGACTTCGTCCCCGTGGAATCCCGATTTTAAAACATTCTTTATCGCTGTTCCGCTCCTATTGGCTTAAGCGTGATGATATATAACCTAAAACCTTCCTCGATAAATGGTCTATTCAATCAAAAAGAATTTTTCAATTCGAACCAGTAGTTCCTGAGATTAGCACGTTCAAACAAACAAACAAACTCTTCAGCTTTATAATATTAGTATAGACTAGCAGCGCCTCGCGGTTTCACCCGCGTAGTTCCCGTTCCCGTGGGAATATGGGGATAAAATATATAGCCTATAGCCTTCCTCGATAAATGGGCTATCTAACACTGAAAGTTTTTTTCAAATCGGACCAGTAGTTCCTGAGATTAGCGCGTTCAAACAAACAAACAAACTCTTCAGCTTTATAATATTAGTATAGATAAGCAGTTGAAGAGCTTTTACTTTCTGACACTAATCAGTACCTAAACCAAAACCGCTAAATTGAATGGAATAGTAGAACCTTTTGGATGTGACAGCTATTTATTTAGTGCCATGCGCCAATTACTACTTGATTTGTTGTTTTTAAAAATGCTCTTTCAAACCGACACCCTACATCCTACATGGGAGATAGTTAGTGCCGTATCGCATTATAGACAGCGTGTCCTACATACCTTTTTTTTTTTTTTTTTTTTTTTTTTGATGGGAAATCATCAAATGACTTCTCCCGCTCTGGGCGGAGCGGAAGGGAGTGTCAGACTCTTACTGACTAAAACCCACCCGTGTTCCTGCTTGTGCCCTTTGCGTTCCAGGGCCGCGGTGACTCTTTCGAACAAATTCCGCAACCCTAGCAGGCACTGACCCTATGGGGCCCCGTCTTCTTTGCTGACGGCTCTTTGAGGCGCGCGTGGAACACGACGCGCCGTCGACTCGGGCCTGGTTGCTATCGGACGGCGAGCCACCCATAGCTCGCCATCCGCAGGCCCGCGCCTACGGTGGCCGGGAATCGCCTTGCGTTTCCCGACGCCCGGGGCGTCTTCTCCTGTTGCGGCGGCTGGAGCGAGGGGCTTCCATCTCTCGCACGCGCTCCGCCTCCTCCTTCGCTAGCATTACTGCTTCGCAGAAGGAGGCGACCGCTTCCCATGCCTCCTCGCTCCGGACCATGGCTTGAACCAGGGCCGGCCGCGAGAGGTCGCCGCCGCCGATCGCCTCCACGAGGACACGGCGTTGCTCCGCCCAAGCAGGGCAGACCTCCACCGTATGCTCCACCGTGTCCTCCGGGCGATCCACACAGTGATGACACCCGGACGTGTCCTCCCGCTGGATCCGACACAGGTACCTCCCGAAACAGCCGTGTCCGGTGAGCACCTGCGTCAGGTGGAAGGTGAGGACGCCGTGGCGTCTCTCCAGCCACTCCTCAAAGAGGGGACTTACCGCCGCAATGGCGGCGTGCCCAGCGCTGGGTTGCAGCAGTCGCTGTCTCCACACCTCCGTGAGATCCCGCCGGAGCTCCGTCCGCTGCGCAGCAATTTGCCGCGGCAGCAGAGTTTCACCCCGGCTTAGCGCCTCCACGCGCAACGCGTATACGTGCGCGAGGGCTCTCGCTTCTAGATCCCACGGCAGCAATCCGGCAAGGAGGTTCGCCGCCTCGCCGGAGACCGTGCGGTATCCCCGGATCAGCCGGATGGCCATGACCCTCTGGGCCGAGACCAGGTGGCGCGCCGGCAGTCGCCTCAGCGACAGCGCCCACACCGGGGCCCCGTAAAGGGCCATGGACCGCACGATCCCCGCGTACAGCCTCCGGCAGGAGGCGTTTGGTCCCCCTAGGTTGGGCAAGAGCCGCTTGAGGGCAGCCCCGGCCCGCCCCAGTTTGGGAGCCAAACGGCGGAAGTGCTCCGCGAAGTTCCACCGGCTGTCGAGGACGAGACCCAAGTAGCTCATCGTCGACCCGACGCCGATGCAAACCCCTCCCACCGTTATCTGGGATCCCGATGGTGGCCGGTTCCGAGGGCCGTGAAAACACATAGCCTCGGACTTGTGTAGGGCCACCTCGAGACCCAGTTGCCGGATCCTCCCAACGACTGCTGCGACCCCGCGCGTCATCAGGTCGACCGCCGCCTGGTGCGACCCCCCCTGCGCCAGAACCAGCGTGTCGTCAGCGTAGCAAACAACACTGACGCCGCAAGGGAGGTCGCCGCGCAGCACGAAGTCGTAACCGATGTCCCACAGGAGCGGCCCCAGAACCGAACCCTGTGGAACACCGCACGACATCTCTCGCCGATTCCACTCTCCCCGGTGACCGGGGTAGATGACGGCTCTATCCGTCAGGTAGTCCTCGACCACGCGACAGAGGTAGGTTGGCACTCGGTGATACCGGAGTGCCTCCCCGATGCAACTCCAAGGCAGGGTGTTGAACGCGTTGGCGATGTCAAGAGACACCGCCACCACCACCCCGCCCCGGGAAATCGCTTCCCCCGTCGTGAGGGCTCTCACGCGCATGATGGCGTCCACCGTCGAGCGCCCCGCGCGGAAACCAAACTGGTTCTCCGCCAGATCCGGCCCAACTCTCACCAAGTGCTTGACGAGGCGGTTTGCAATGACTCTTTCAAAGAGCTTGCCCACCTCGTCGAGCAGCACGATGGGCCGGTATGCGGACGGAGAGTCCGCAGGGCGCCCTGGCTTCGCAATGAGGACCAGTTTCCCCGTCTTCCAGCGACGTGGGAACTGGCCCCTCTCCAAGCATGCGCTTAGGAGCCCACGTAGTCGAGGCCCGAGAGCCTCCGAGGCCAGGACCCAGGCTTTCCCAGGTAAGCCATCGGGTCCTGGGGCGGTATTTTTGGCCTTCAGCCT
Organism: Hecatera dysodea; assembly: GCA_905332915.2. Lineage (NCBI taxonomy): Eukaryota > Metazoa > Arthropoda > Insecta > Lepidoptera > Noctuidae > Hecatera > Hecatera dysodea. Next base: position 8,353,196 of record HG995295.1, read on the forward strand.
GTTAACCGCCGCTCTCAGGTCTACCTCGGTCACCTCCGGAGTATCGTCGTCGTCGGTGTGGTCCGCATCGGGCACCCCGGGTAGCGGAGCCATAGGCGGGGGAGCATGGTCCCCTCGCGTAGGGAACAGAGCGCTCACCACGTCCTCCACCAGCTGGGGCCGGAGACTCTGCGTCAACGGGGGGGCCCAGGTGCGGAGTTTGTTCCGCACCATTTTGTAGGGTCTTCCCCACGGGTCCCCGTCCAGAGACTCCAGCAGCTCTTTGCGAGCCAGATCCCTGGCCCGCAAGATCCCCGCTTGGAGGGCGGTCTTCGCCGCTCTGTACTCCTCGTACAGCTCCGCCTCCCTGGCCTGCGCATCCGGAGGGCGGATGCGGAGCCGGCGATGCCTGGTGTACGGGTGACGCGCAGCAACGCACGCTTCTCGAAGCAACGTCAGCTCGCGCGACCACCAGTACACCTGACGGCGGGCGCGTCTTGGCTGGACCCGGGGCATTGCCACGTCGCATATTTCCGACATGGTCTCCCGGAACCGCTCCGCCTCGTCGTTTATGTCAGCAGGCCTGTCCGGTGGTGACACCCAGGCCTGCACGATCGAGGCTTCCAGGAGAAGCTCCCGGTCCAGCTGCTTCAGCGCCCACCGCGGACCACTCGGGGTCTGTCGGACCGGCGCGCTTGAGGTCTGGGCGGAGACGTCGAGCCGGATATACCGGTGATCGGAATAGGTCTCCACCTCCTCCACAACGCGCCAGTCGACGACACGCGGCGACAGAGCGGGGCTGGCGAACGAAATGTCCACCACGGAGTCACCCCGCATCCGCACACACGTGGGGACAGAACCCCGATTTAGGACGACCAGGCCTGTCTCCAGAGCCCAGTCCTCCACCATCCTACCCCGCACATTGGTGTAACGGGAACCCCAAGCCAAGTTCTTGGCATTGAAGTCCCCGAGAACAAGCACGGGGAGGGGACGATACCCGACGACGAGGATACGCAGCTCCCTAAGGGAGTTGTGGAGCTCGGCGAGAGTTCGGCTCGGGGAGAAGTAGACTCCCACTACTACAATCTCCCCGAACCGTGCTGCTACGCACCCCTGTCCTCTCCTAACGCACTCGAGGGACGGGGTACCGGCGGCGGCCGACGAAATAAGAGCCACTGAGCCGTCCAGGTCCTTCACCCAGTCATCCCTGGGCGGGACGTAGTACGGCTCAGCGACCACGGCGACATTAATCAACCACTGCGCCATGCTCTGGAGCAACAGGTCCTGAGCGGCGGCGCAGTGGTTGATGTTCGCCTGGAGGAGGCGTAATGGAGCCGTTATTGGCATTCCATTTCGGCCTCCTCCCGGGAACCCTTACTGGGCTCCGGTGTAGCAGCCGCCGCTGTTGCGGCGGCTACATCAGCGGCGGTGGCAGCGGCGGCAACGGATGCGGCGGCTGGCACGGAGACGGCAGAAGAGGGCTTCTTACCCCCGGCTTTCGTGGGTGGAGGGCAGGCTTTGCCCCCAGCCCAGTGCTCGGCTGGCTTGCCAGCTGCCGCACATGCAGTGCAGTGCGGCGCGGCGTTGCAGGAGCCAGCTTTGTGACCGGGCTGACCGCAGCGGAAGCAAAGCTCGCTGCGGTCAACCTCCGAGGTGCAACACGCCCCCGTGTGGTTCCCCACTTGGCAGCGGAAGCACCTCAGAGGCCTGGGCTCCAGCAGCTTTACCTGCGCCGACACCCAGCCCACCAGAAGTCTTCGACCCTCTGTAATCTTCTTGGCCGCCGTCACGGGGCAGCTCACCACGACGGTGCGCATGCCCGTGTAGTCAGGACGTATGGTGCCTGCCTTGACTTGCTCGGCAGAGCACCCTCCCGTCCTGACCACGGCGGCCACGACCTCCTCCTCCGTGACGGAGTCGTCCAGGCCCAAGATGCGCATATCAGCGCATTTGGTGGGCCTGGACACTCGGGCATCTTCCGCGTTCAAGGACGCCCTGAGCCTCTCGGCCAGAGCGTCTGCGGTTGGGCCGCTGGCTTCCCCGGGGATCTCCAGCATACGGGCACCAGTCATGGTTACCCGCAGCCGGAGGCCCCCGACGATGCCGAGCTCCCGGAGGTCGACCGTCTCCTTTGCCTTAGTTAGCAAGTCGCCGTACGACACGCCCCTCTTGACCGCGTCTGGCTGTAGCGTTAACACTACAGCTGCGGTCTTTGGGGCGCGGAGCATCGCGGCGACGCGTCGCTCCTTTTGCCGCCGTTTTCGCGCCCGTTTCTTGGCCGCCCTGGCTGCCTTGCCCGCCTTCTTCTTCTCCCCGACCACTTGCCAACCGGCTTCGGCAGAGGAGTTGGAAGGCGGGTCGGAAGATGAGGGCTGCACTGCCGGCGCTGGAGCCTGCGCCGCCTGTGCAGCCGCTCCGCCCTTCTTTTGCTTGGCCGGCCCCGATTTACCCGATGCCGGCTTTGCAGGTGCCGACTTCGTCGGCCCGGCCCCTGCGTTGGCCTGGCCGGACGTACCCGGCTTGGCAGCCACGGCGGCCGCGTACGAGGCCGCCTTCTTGCCCTGGGCCTTTTGGTCCGCCGCTAATGGGGGGCGCAGAACGATGCCCTCCAGGACGGAAAACCGTTCCCGGAAGGCGGCCAGCTCCTGCCGCACCAGGTCCAGCACCTGGTTTTCAGGCGCCGGACCCGGCGCAGGCAAGGGCCGGCTTTGCCCCTGCTTTTGCCCCCCTGGAGGCTGTAGCGGCCCCCGTGAACCGGCTCCTCGGAGACTGGCCAGGTCCGCTCGGAGCTTCTCATTCTCCTTATGGAGAAGCTCCGTGGTGGCCGCCAAGCGGGCGACCTCCTTCCGCAGTTTGGACGTTTCGTCCGTCGCAGGCCTGCGGAAGGTGGCCTCCGCTGCCTCCAGGATAGAGGCCGCCGCCTCGCTTATGGCCCTGTTCTTGGACGCTAACGTCCTCTTCAGGGTCACAGCGCGGACAACGGCCTCAACGGCCTCCGCGAACCCGGCCTTTCGGTCCTGTCGTCCAGCGTCGGGGGCACCAGCGGCTTCGGACTCGCCACCCGAAGACCCCGAGAGAGGTCTGGGATCACTCATCCCGGGGTGCCGCCCCTCCTCGGCGAGCTTCGCCGTTCGCCGAGCCTCCTGGGCGGCGAGCCGTCGCCCCTTGCCTCCCCGACCTTTGCCTCGCTTACTGGTGGGGACCTTGCGAGCCGAGGCCATCTCTCCCTCGGAGGACGACCCCTGGTCATCCTCTGGTCTCGGACGCTTCCGGAAGAACTTGCTGTTCTCCGCAGCCCCCGCAACCTCCCCACCAGTATTCTCCTCGCTCATCGCGGCAGATGCGGAGTCAGAATCCGACTCCGCACCCTTCCCGCGCTCGAGCAACGGCTTCCTCCAAAGTTTGGAGGGCATCTCCTCCATGGGCTTGGAGCCGGAGGGTCCGTGGTCATCATTTGTAGCATTAATCGTTTTCCGGTTTTCTTGCGTTATGTCGTCGGTTTTGTCCAAAAGGACGTATGGAAGGCGTTTGTTGCCCACCCCAGAATACGGAGGGCAGCCCGCCGAAGCGGGGTGGGATTCCCCGACTGCTGAGCAGTCGGGACCCACCTGGGGACTTATTTCGCAAATGCCTGGGTCCATGATTTCCTTTAAAGGGTGCGGTCCCTGTATTCTCCGCCCCATCTCAGGGCCTCCTCTCCTCCCCTCACCTCACTGCTCGCTCGCTGCTCCCACAGTCACGTCTGATGATCAGACGCGTACCAGAGAGCAGCGAGCAAGCCTGACACGCACACCGTCCGCAGACCCAAACACTGCTCAGGTCTCCGAACGGTGTGCCCCTCGTGTGTGTCTCTCTTTGTCTGATCCCTCACTTGCGACCTTCCGGCATGAGTGGCTCTACCGGGAAAGCTCGCAAGATCATTGGGACGCGCAAGCCCCACCACGACGGCAACGTGGAGACACATTCGGTGGGGTGTCCTACATACCTGTAACTCTTCGAATCGTAGCACAGAAATGCTGCTTGGAATGCTCTCTAGTCTTTGATTACCTTCTTCTACAGAATAAAAGAGTTTGGCGCGCTAATGCAACAGAACAGATTGCATCCTCTGCGAGGCGCGGGCGCCAATGGACGAGCGAGAGCGCGACTACAGCGACACACCACGTACTGGCCGCTCACTATATCTTCTACGCTCATATTTAACTTAGGATCGGTAAGTTATATTGTTTGTTAGAGGAGCTTGTGGCTAAGTGAGCACAAACAGCCACACGAGTCGATGTTTAAGATGAAACATCGCTCGCCGAAGAAGGTCCGTGAAGGAGTTCCATCCATTATATACTGAGTCTCTAGTTTTCGATGATAACACCGATTGCAGCCGTAGGTCCTGTTGTTATTTGTAGATCTTTGACAGTGCCAGTTACGGTTAATCAGATGGCAGAAGATGAAAGTTGATCAAAATTCAAAAGTCATTTATTCAATCTAGGCTGATAGACAGCACTTTTTGAACGTCAAATTTTACATAAAGACAGTCCCCCAAAAAACGCCCACCCGTCACCACTTCCTAGTGTTTAGCTGGGAAGAAGAAGTGGCGCAACAAACTCCCCAGCAACACATCTGTCTATTGCGTTTTAAGAACTTGAATTTATACAATAGTATGCAAAGTCATTAATACATGAAAAAGACGAAAAAAAAAATAAGAAAATCTGTATTTTATAGATCGATATAAAATACAGGTATTCAGCATCATCTGGTCAGACTGGAGGCCGGCCCGAACATAGTTAAGAAAGGGATTGATCGCTCCGAGGCGCGAGCACCAATGGCGATCACTATATCGTCGACTCTTCTGTTTAACTTGGAATCTGTAAATATTTTGTGAACAAACCACCAATCTTTTTTTAGAGTACAAATGACTTTGTTATGTGAATAAAGCACCCGTTTGGTAGGAATACCACTCAAAAGTTTTTAGAAGCTACATACGAGTACCAGAAATTTAGCTTTCGCGTAAATGTACTCGCTACTATTTCCCACAAGCTTTCAAATATCTGTCACCGTCGGCGAATCTAGCTAATAACCAAAGTAGGCAAATCTTGATTTTCTTGTAGTTATTCAATAAGTCTTCTTGCAGTTATTTTAAGTTAGTTTTAATTTTCTAACTAAATGGCCCCTTTATGCCAGGTCAAATACAGGTGTCAGTCTAAGTCCCAATAAAAATGTCCGTCACATTTGGGTTCCTGCCAGTGAACATAGAAGTTGTATTGATGAGCGTGAGCCCAATCATTATGTGTATATTGTGCATTACAGCATCGAGAATTGAAGTATGTTAAGACTTCCAACTTAGGTTAGGCAACTCAATATAGTATTTTACTGTAAAAATCTAATTAGTCCGTCTGATAGATTTACAAAAAATATTGGACACGTATTTTTTCTTTTTTCACGTAAACAAAAAATGAAGACGATACAGTTCGTTGAAAACTCACGTGACGTCACTACGTTGCTACAATTTTTACCAGCGACGTGACGTCAACGTCGCTGGGCACGTCGACCCCTATTATATTCATACCTACATTGTATTTATCTATGTGCGCCAAATAAACAAGTTTTATTTCTTTAGTTACTGTTAAGATCAGGATGTCAACTGATTAAACACGTTCACAGGTATTGGAACCGCTAACAAGACTAGTGGTACAAGAAACATTGACTGATGAAGAAGTAGATACCTGCAGGAATGTGCTGCTTTCACTACTAGGCATGGAGTCCCGTCATGAGTTCCCGACTGCGCAGTTACCTTCCAACATGAGGTACTACTTCATTTTATACTTGAGCTGATGATTTTGTAGGTTTTGGTGCTCGTTTTTCAGGATAGTTTGCTAGTGCGATTGTGATTTCCTCGAAAAAACGTCATCCATGGGTTTAGTGTCTCAAGTGTTCATAAATGTGTATATTTTACGCGATCACAAATTCAGCTCAATTATTTTTGCTATGTAAAAAAAGTTTTATCTTTTTCGTTAAAAAAATATTTAATAATACTTACAGAGTCTCAATTTTCGAAATATGCTGGCGGTTTGAACCTTAGCATGCAGTTTTCTCTTCTTTAAAACAAATGTACCTTGTGGATGAAGTTTACTCTCGCTGCATGTTTTTTCTATCCTAAGCACTCTGTCTACCAATCATAGTCTTTCTTTTTTCTATTCTTTAAAAAAAAAACGTTGCCCCACACTAGGAGTTTCTCCCGTGTCGTGGGTACGTTTACAAACATACAATCTCACATACACTAACAGCCAGACCCGGTACAACTACCTATATGTAGGCCATACAGATATATACTCCATTCACAATAAGATTAGACATTGGAACAAAATTGTTTACAGTCCGTTCAACCGATTTTTACTTCTATTCCGTAGGCATAAGGATGGCATTAAAAGCAAAAACCTGTTTACTGCAGCTACCATGTGTCATGCCGCCAACGCAATAGAAGTCAAAATCGGTTGAACGGACTGTAAATAAAAAAACTTTTTACATAAAATAAAACCGACTTCTAAACAAAAAAACCAAAAAGTATAAAATAACTTTAATTTCGGAAGTCGGTGTGTTCAACAACAAAAAGCAACCAAAAACACCGAGTTCCGAAATTAAAGTTATTTTATACTTTTTGGTTTTTTTGTTTAGAAGTCGGTTTTATTTTATGTAAAAAGTTTTTTTATTTTTCACTTTTTAGTGGTTCACTCCCAGCTAAACATACCTATCACAGCGTACGTGGTATAAATTGGTGTAAACAATAAACAAACATGCGATTTCAGCTATCCCGACAGATTTGCTATCTTTTATTGAAATTAACAAAAAAACCGCTTGTTCGATTTCGATAAAATTTTCATGGGACCATTTGGAAAGTATACCCTTTCCAACAAAAAAAGAATTTTTCAAATCGGTTGGCAAGCAGTAACAGAGCGGTATGCTCACCCGAGGTGTTGTCCTGCCAGCGGCGCGTCACGGGGTCCCACACGGCGGCGCGCCCGTCCACGCCGCCCACGCCGCGCGCGCGCACGGTCGCTATGATGGGCTCCTAAGCGACGGAGATACGCGCGAACAAACATTAAAAAAAAAAACATACAAACATCCGAATTGAGAACCTCCTCCTTTTTTAGAAGTCGGTTAAAAAGATGTATTGCAATGTCTAATCTTATCATGAATGGGGTATAGTTGTACCAGATACTTTTTCCATGCGGGAATCGAACCCACGACACGTAGTGCAGCAGTCAATCGCTCAACCACTGCGCCAACCGCGTAACCGTTTAGTTCTGTAATGAGCGGTAGTAAATTGAATCGGTCCCGTAATAAACCCAGACATGTTATTCAATGTTGAAGTATGTTCAACAGGGGCAAGTCGTCGGGGCGGCGCGAGGAGCAGTGGCGGCAGGTGTGGGGCGAGCTGGAGGCGCTGGTGCGCGCGCACGCCGCCGCGCCGCAGCACCGCGCCTTGCTGAGAGTGCTGCTTGACTGTAGAGCGCATAATAATCATCCTTCTGACGGTAAGAAGCTACTGGTTTTACACGACTGCCCAAGAATAGGAGTGTTATGTTTTCAGGGTTCATAATATGTAGGTATGTTTGTGACTTTATAAGTTTTTAACGCCCTTACAGATATCAATGTATGTGGTGTGGAAGCGTTGAGTGAACATTTTAAAAAATAAAAGGGGGAGCCATGGTTCATTAATAAAAAAAAAATCTTTTCATTGCAGTTGGGGCCTGTACAGTACTATTCAAAGGAACCGTCCCCCAAACTGCAATTATATGTGTTGGTTCAACCTGTAACTAATCTTCACATGGTTTCAGACTGTCGGTACTCTTTACCTGGCTCAGAGCAATACAATAAACTGACCCCTCTATGTACATATATATATCTCTATGTACTCTATGTACATAATAGAATACAAGTTCACTAATTTAAGCACTCACATATTGCTGACGTCCCAAATCTTTTTTTTCTTTGTTTTCTTTATTTACTTCAATCTGTCTTTTTTGTGAGTCATTCAGCAGTATGTTAGTTGGTGCTATCGCTGGGGCGCTCGGTATGTGGCCTATGTCACATCCTCATTGTTAAATAGTAGCTGTGTTTACTGTGATTGTATTAAATCTTGAGGTATACTACGCTTTAAACGTCGCGCTTTGTTGTGATTTGCCATAAGTGGTCGGGCCAGGGTATTTGGATGTCGTTCAATGCGCTCTTTATAGTTCCTGGTATGGCGTACAATTTCCTGTTTCACAGTGGGCAGGCGTAGATCACGGTGTAATAATTCGTTGGCTACGAACCGGGGGGCATTGGTTATAATGCGAAGTGCTTTATTTTGAAACCTTTGTATGATTTCAATGTTTGAATGGGATGCAGTATTACATAGGTCCAGACGGGCTTCAATATTAACTTGTATAGAAGTATTTTGTATTTGAGGGACAGTTGAGACTTTCGTCTAATGAGCCAGTAAAGTTTTCGCGTATGAATACCAAGTTTTAAATCTTATTATTCTTTTATTTGATTTTTTACGGTAAAAACAAGTCAGTCACACATCTTCATTGACATAACGAGTAATATGATCCATGCAATAAACAACTAACCAATTTCAAACTACGAATTCGATTATGACGTTCCACTTTTGTGTCAAACTGATCAAGGGCGGCATTTTGAAACGCAACTAACGCTACAGTATCGGCCGGACTACTAAGCATGCAAAGGTCAGCTGCGTCGGTCGTGCGCCGGCGGCAATACATCAATGTCTTCAATTTAGAATGCTCAATATCCACGTTGAACGTTTCACTATCACGTTTTCGTAGTTTCCCGCTCCGACGTGAACATCTGCTAAATATCGTATTCAGGAATGACAGATATATCTAATAGTTCTATATCTTTCACAAAATAGCTTTATTTTACACCTAAATCTTCCCCAAGTGATGCGGAAACTACATAAAAATTCATCCATTCAGTAGTTTAGAAGCACGAACCGACAACATATACATACAACTTTATTTAAAAACCATCCATTGCACCCATCTTACATCGAGAAGAGCCCTATCTTCTTAGTGTGAACTTATTTTGCATTCATCGAACAGTTAGTATTTTACTTTTTTCCTCTTTTTTTGGTTAATAATAGTGCTGTTGATATTTCAGTAGAAATTAGCTGTAGTTAGTTTGGCATAAGTAAAGAGTAATCATCATCATCGAATCAACTTATCATAGCTACTCTCTTCTTCTTTACCTTTGTTCTATGTATCTGTTAATTTTACTTTATTAATTAATTACAGGCGAATCTCGAGCCACAGTGATCCGAGCAACCACAGACTCGCCTCTGTCGCCCGTCGGAGCGGGCAACGGCGGCTCCAGCAACGGCAGCGACGTGTGGGCCCCGCGGAACGTGCTGGACGCCTTGCTCGGCGCCCCGCGCCCCCCGCGCAGACCCGACTTCGCGGGCCGGATGGCGGCCGGAACCAGGGTGGCTACCTTGTATCCGCAGTTACAGCAAGACGTTGAGGCACCGCATTAATAATTATTGTTTAAATTGTGAATTGATTTTTGTGGTTCAATATTCACCTAATTGAATCAGAGAATATCGACAAGTTCATACTTGAATATTGTGTAACAAAAAGCTACAATACAATTATTAAATGAATGTCGACAATTCAGGATGTGGTCGCATGTTTAAAATTACGTGGTACGGCTACAATGGCCGTACTTTGCGGTTGCAGCCGACATTTTATGGCTCGTGTATGATTGTGCTGTTGCTCCTAAGAATTATGTTGAAAGTAACCGTTTTAACATAGTCTTTGAGCTATTCCTTGTTGGGTTAAATAATTTACAGTAATGTATGAAGAAAAACTATAGTGTAAGTATATAATAAGCGAACATGTGAATAAACGTATTGGAGTAAGGAAACATGGTTTAATTTAGGACAAATGAAAAATGCGAATTATAAAATTAATATCTTATATTTGTTCAATAAAAACTACATGTGGGCCCGTGTGCCCGGCGCCCGGGTAACACGACCTTTGTATTATCTTGTTGCATATAAACTCTGCGGGCAGACTGTGTCATAAGGCAATGGTGTGAATGGCGGCCTGGCGGCCTCGTCAAGGCATCTGGTCCGGAACGTCCGCGGCGACGGCCCTGCGCCCTCGCCGCCGAAACTTTACAATTATTGGAATGTCACGCTGGATGCGTTCGAACGTTAAAAATTATTACAAACGAAACCTAACGCTAGGCCCCCGACTGGGCCACTCCGAAGATACACTCACATTGAAATATTGTACAATCTCATACTCCCGAGCGCGCCCGACCACTCGGTGCGCGCTCCAAATATCGATACCCTATAAAACTTACAAAATCGACCGGTATTCTTAAACTTAACGCTAAGTTAAAATTAATCGGAATTGAAAAATAAATTACCTAGGTACAATATTTTAGTCTAGAAAGCTATTTATAGGCGCACGAGGGTCGCTTGGTGGGAGTGCACGGATGTCAGTGTGTAGCTTTTCGAAGTTTCTTAGCGATTGGTAACGCGGCAGCGTCTGATGAGTCGCCCAGTGAGTTCTCTTCTGCTGAGCTCGCCTCCTCTATTTGCCTGCGTCAAACAAACGAAACGAATGAGTAAGACTATTCGCTAAGAGTCGTCGAGAAAAAGATGAAACAACGGTGTGCATAAAAATCTATAGGCAGGTTGTGAGTACTCGGAACAATGCAATGTAATAACAGGTCGTGTAGTGGGGATAGTTACCGTTTGGCGCGCGGCGTGCTGAAGGCGGAGTCGGAGTTGTCGGAGGGGGACGCCGGCGTGGCGGGCGTGGCGGGCGTGGCGGGCGACGCGGCCTTCGCGTCCATCGAGTCCTCCGTGCACGACGTCGTCGTGTCCTCGTTCACGGAGTCTGCCGTGATTAACTTTCCTGTAACAACAGCAAAAAACATTCTAATCATCAACATTTCTACCCACACGGAAATAAAAGCTACTATCATGGCTCATTTCCCTAACGCGTTGAAATACTCGTTAGACAGTAAGCCAAAGGCGCCTTGTTTTCGTTTAACGATTGTGCGGGAACAATTACTCCAAGTTAACTAGATGCCTAGTAATATCTATCATTGGAATTAAACTCCAGCACATATTTTCGTTTTACCCAGAAGCCTGTAGGTAACAAAATAGCAATAAAACGTGGTCGTTACACCTTGTACTCGTTCATCGGTCCCGCATTCGGTTATCATAGACATCGTTGGCTAAAACATGCGGGATATCGCATAATGTAAATACGCCCTTATGTAGTGCTACCAACGCGTTTTGTTTACACAATAGACGTCTTAATTTATCAGTTTTATACAGAATGTATGAGGGAGGTTTTGTACAATGTCTATAATAAAAAACCCTATAAATTAAAGACAGAAGAGTGTGTTTATGTCTTTTGAATGTTTATAATAATATGTTCAAAGCTCATTTCAGATTATATTTCAGTAGGGTTTTGATAATAAATCGACTACGTTTATTGCAGTTTTGTGTTTTATCTGCTTCAGTGCCACACTACCTTTTGTGTTGTCGTTAAAAGCTTGATCGCAGCCGGAAAGACAACCCTAATTAGTAAGTTTCAGAACAACTTGGTTGACAAGCGACTGAGAGAGACTGTTCCAATTTCCGACGAAAATGTTGAACTTGATTAATCAAAATAACGGGCTTCGAAATGAGAGCGGACCTCCACAGCTTTCGAGTAACCGCGCTGCATTTAAAGTTGCTTCGATTAAGCACAAGACAAGTGAGTACAAACAGAAGTTAAAGTTCAATATTTGCCATTTTCCGTATTCGGTAGGTATATCAATTACCATTCCAAAACTTCCGTTTTGGAAAGGTGAAGTCAATCTATCGAATGGATACCGAAGAATTTTAAGTAACTTGGCATATTTTCCCGAAATAACATCACGCTCTCGCCTTCTCAAACGGCAATTCTCAATTCTAGCCATCATTGTGATCGAAGAGGCGTATCACAATAAAATTATGGCTAGAATCCTTCAACATTTTTTACAGCTTCATTGGTTGTATACGGAGTTGGTAGTTTAATTTTTAGCTGATCTTAAATTGGCCCTATTCACGTATATACTTTCGACCCTTTAATGCTTTATGGCGTCTTCAGTAAAAATATTCTAAACGGCATTTGACAGCCCTCTTTACGTTCGTCCGAAAAGCATCTAAGCCTAATTTAAGTCAAGTCTTGGTCGCAACGCTCCGAGTTTTATAACTGTGTAAGCGAACGGAAGCCTTTTATTTTGGGCTAAGCATTTATCTTAACTAAGAAGAACTAAGATTTCCTTGAAATACTCACCGTTACCATTAGTGGAGGGTGGTTCGAGGTTGCTCTCGTCACTGGGCAGGGGCGAGCCGCCATTGGCTGGAGCCACAGTCCGGGGCTCCTTGCCCAGAAGCTCGGGCTGCAGGTCTGACACTATATGGTGCGTCCATAATGCTAGCTCCACCATGTGAGGGGAGAACTTGTTGCCACAGCCGTTTTGTTCCTACAATATGAGAATTTGTTAGAAGAGAAGGGGGAATCTTATTTTATATGGAATACTGATCGCATATTTATGTGTGTTATCTTTAATATATTGGTTTTTATAAACAAAACTTTGCCTCTGTATGTTTTTATGGGTTAGCTAGCGAGGTGGTTTTATGGCTGACGAAGGATTAATAATACTTTTAATATAGGTGGAACGGCGACTAATCCGCAAGATTGTGGGTAACATAATGTTACTTATAAAAGATTAGCTCGTGGATGGTTTCAAATTATGATGTTTGAGTTATCCTGTTATTTTATCTGGCTTTATTTAGAGACCTCGTCAATTTATTTGCGCGTTTATTTTAATTAATTGACACATAAGTAAATTTTCTATTACTACTTCAAACAAATATTTAAGATCAATTAAAGTTCAAGATGTGTTTGTGCGGAGGCATGTACTTTAAAGTCATGGGCCTTTTAAAGCTGAGCCCATTAGAATCACTGCCAAAACATTACAAAAGGGCACTTGGGCCTTCTGCCAAAAAAGGAGAGAACTGCATCGTATAGAAAATATAAGTCGTGTACTAACCTTATTTAACCTATCACAGACTTTCCTAATGTGGGTTACAAAATTGAGGTATTCCTTGGCAGTGTAGTCGCTTCCTTCCATCTCGGGGATGGCCTGCACACATTCGTCGGCCATGAACGGTGCTATGTCCGGGCTGGCGGCGGCGAGCACTGCTGACGCTGTGGCGGTGCCCACCCCCTTCAGGTTACTTAACGCCGCCATCGCTGACTCGATGTTTGGCAGTTTTCGGAACGCCTTCTTGGTCTCTGCCATCACAGCCCTTGGCGTGTTTACTTTTATCAGATATGATAATTGTGGATAAAATCTGCCTCTCTGTAATAGAAGACACAAAAACATTCAATGGCTTGAATGTCCGGGCTTGGCATTCAATGGTTAGGTTTGAATAGGTCGTTTGGCTTTGCAAGTATTCAATATGTTTATAAATCTCTTGTACATGTTTGATTGTAGTTTATAAGTTATTCTTTCGCTTGATTGACATATACGACGTGTATACTTGTGGAAGGTATACAAATGGGCTAAAATTTAGTTACTTTACTATTCAAATGAACACGGATATCGGGATATTTTGAATTCAATGTTTGTATTCATCGTGTAATTACGGATGTAAATTACGTTGATTCAACGAATTGTAGAGCCCAAGTTTAAGGCTATCTGTAATGAAGATCCTGATTTATTTCTGAGATTGAATTGAATAGCTATGTAATACAATTTAAAACATTGCGCACTCAATTCATTTGTAAGTGCTGATCTGAACAAAAACGAATAAATAGTTTATCAATAAAGCGATAGTTATGGAACAGGTTTCGCTGGATGTTAGTATAATAAACTCGTACTAACCGCTTGTTTCCATTTCATGAGTTGTACCAGCTCTTCGTGCACCAGATGCGCGTCCTTGCCTCGGGATTTGATCTTCTTTGGTAGTTCATTCTGGTACCTGTAAATGAAACAAACTTATTTTACTTAAGGCTAAATTTTGCCTGCGACTTCTTACGCGCATATCCCGTTTTATCCGTTCCCGTAGGAATCCTCTCTTAATGCTTCCCTACACTCCCCAAGGACTACCAAATTTCAGCTTTCTACGACCAGTTGTTTCGGCTGTGCGTTTTATGCCAGTCATAAATATTGATTAATGAAGAACATTTTATAAATTGAATACAATAACAGTCTGGTGTAATACCGAAGGAAAGCGGACGTTTGGCGTCAAGATTCGTTTATTCAAATCGAGAAATTGTATGTGTAACAAAATCATTTTGAATTTCAACCCTTCAGGAGGGTTGAAATGATAAAACATTAATATCAATCTTGCAGCAAGAATGAGAGCTATACATTTTCGTTCCGCTAAAATTCATTATTCAAAGAACATAAAGTAGATGGTAACTACTAGAAACGGTCCGTTTTATTGATATATTCGTTAGGCACATGTTCATTTGCCATATGGGATAACGCTTGATATAAATGTGCGCTCAAGATAGGCGTAATAAAATGAGAAACCATTTTAAATTTGTGTAATTTGGTTTTCTAAACTTCCCTTAATTGTAAATAAATAATCTTAAAAAACTGGTATGTTACCTACTTATTACTTCAAGACATTTTTATATGTAAAACTTTTGGAATAATGTAATTATTATATTATTTACCAGAAGATAATTTAATATTACTTGATTAATTAATGTTTCCCTACTCTAAAATATAACCATGGTAGCAGCGCACCGCGGTTTCACCCGCGTAGTTTTCGTTTCTTGGAAATACGGGGATAAAATGTAGCGTATGTTACTCGTTGATAATGAAGCTTTTTACTGACGAAAAAAAATTTAAAATCGGTCCGGTCATAACTTGTTCGGTACAAATAAACAAAAAAATCTTTCCTCTTTATGATAAAGTTTTTTCCCTGTACATACCTGATAACTCCCTAGATGTGAATACCTAATTTAAAATACAGGCAATTCATTAAATTGAATATTATATTTAAAAGGACTGCATAGTAATTATCCTAAAAAAGATACGGCCTTATAAAAGTATTAGGACGAAACTTTTAATGTTAACGCTGTTATAACTTAATTAAGTAAACAATTACATAAAATAAAGTTAATATATTTTAATCAATTAAAAATATTTAATTAATTATAAATAGATGTTAAAACATAAATGCACATAAAAGGAACGTAAAATATTCGCCCTTAAACGTGTTTCACCTGGCGAGTGAGTGCGTTAAATGTAAATTATTTAAAATTTAACTGTATAATACTAAGTACATGAGAAGCCTCTTTCTTCAACAAACTTGAAGTAATTATTAACAAAGAAGAATATCAAAAGTTTTGAGAAAAAACTCAAACTTTCTGCTTGGCAAAAGTTAATTGTACAAGTACACGATGACTCATTGTGCTTGGTAAACTAATCCAATAATATAAAAGATATTTAATTTAATATTAGAAATATGTTGGATAGTTCGTTATCATTTATAATTGATCAAACAAATGTAAAACTTGTCGAAATACTAATAATAAAACTTTACTTTAAAAGGCAAGTCACCATTTTGAACGGATGTAAATTGTGAGTTTGTACTCAACAACGCATTGTATTATCTAGCCAAGTACCTAGTCAGACATGCAATAACATATCGTACACATTATCAAGGATGTTATTTAGTCAGGGATTTAGCGAGCAGACGATCCTAAACAAAAAGTTTAATGCATTAAAACGAGTCATGGTACGTAGAGGACAGCCACCATTTTATAACGCCTAAGCGCGGCGATATTTTCCCCCACACTGGCTTCAGGAAAAACGATCGTGTCAATTTGACATCGATCCCACGTGACGCAGTGGTTTTAATGAGCCGTCCGCGGACTAGAGATGCAGTCCGCGAGGGAGGTAGCTATCAAATCAGTTTGCACGGATACACACACAATACAAGTTCATTGACACGCCACGGCCGCATTTTCTCCTTTCAAAGGCGTTCGTACTTACCAATTGTCCAATTTTATGAGCTCATCGGGTTTCTTTGTTTTCAGTTCAGCTTTAAGTTTAATCGCTTGTGGGTATAACTTTAAAACACTGTCAAAATCTTTTGCATCTGCCTCCAGAAAGAAAGTAGACGTGTCTTTCGCGGTAGCCATTGTGAACGTTCTAAATGTACAACACTGCGTATTTAGTTTAGCTATAGCGCCGAACTCGACGCGGCGGCAGCACCTGGCCAACTGGGCGCCCTCTCCCCACTCGCCGCCATCTTGTACAGTGAACCTCGTAATGACGTTCGATATTATTATTCGAAATATTATACTCAATTCGTCTGCATTTATGCTTGTAAAACTATTATTTGGCGAAATACTTTATCGAAACTAAGTCAATGTTCCAATTTTACTTCAACATTCCTGGTATTTAACCACTTTGAGAAAGATTGTAACAAAAAATATACTCACTCGACAGCACAAGGTTATGTCGGTCGCACGGCGTGTCGCACGTCGGACATTTTTCTGGCCTCCACCCACAGGGAGAAACGGGATGAGAAAAAATAAATTCCATCTTTATGTTAAATCACTGCACCACACTATAATAGCAAATTGAAATTTGAAAAACTGAGCATAAAATGAGCACAATCACGATAATGTTAGTCACGTCGGCCTCGGCGCACTATCAATTTCCTTAAACGTGACGCAACACACGACACCGTTCTACCGAAACGACTTTGGTAAACACGCATATTTTCC
This sequence comes from Hecatera dysodea, assembly GCA_905332915.2. Taxonomy (NCBI): domain Eukaryota; kingdom Metazoa; phylum Arthropoda; class Insecta; order Lepidoptera; family Noctuidae; genus Hecatera; species Hecatera dysodea. The sequence continues at coordinate 8,369,974 of HG995295.1, forward strand.
GTTGCATTGCAGTACACACTGAGCTCGGAGTAGTCATGAAGTAGTAACTAGCGGTGTACATAAGGCATTTAGGTAGTAGGACGTACATATCACCGGGGTGGAACGTCACACCAATCGGCTTTGTTGTTTCGAAAGATAGATCGCCATGTGCTCTGATCCCTCTTTAATTTAGGTGTATTATTGTTTATTTAATAGCTCGTTGTAATGTTGCGCTTATATTTCTTTCATTGATTAGATGTCTAGTTATTCGATTGAACGAATTCGCGGGTTTTCCGTTCCCAAATTCATGATATCTTTTCAAGGTATTTTAGGGAATTGTTCGGGATTTTCTAAGATTGAGGATATGCTTAGCGTCTTCCTAACTTACTAAGTCGCAAGGATACTGAACCTTGCATTTATCATTTTAACGTTTTCAGTTCTGAAAAACCTTCTGGATACTTCTAGAAGTGTTTCAATTTTGCATGTCTTTAACTCGAAAAGAAAAAAAAACTGCTCTTAATCTATCTGACATACCTACAGACGGAACTTAATCTATCTGAGATTCATACGATGAAACCGAATGCTCTAAGTCCTGAGGTCTTATTAAGCTACCCTAATAGGCCGACGGAAAAGGAAATTGAACTAGAGATTGGGGACGAGTTGTCAACTTGTTAACATGTTCTTATGATCTTGCTAGCTGATTCAAACTCTGCTTAGATCCTACTAACATAATTATTATAATAAGAATATCATTTTTATAATAACAGAAATAGGAATATTAAACTAATTGTAAGTATGTCCCATTCATTTGTACCAAGTCCATTAATCTGATAAATGATCTATCCAATCTATACAAATATACAGTTTTTCAGTTTTCATATTAGTCGTTAACACAAAATGAAGCCTTGCTTTGACTAGGTAGCTAGTTAATTCTTCTTATTCCCTTCAGGTTTCTCTTTTCGTGAATAAATACTTAGATGCGTCTTCACAAAAGGAGAAACCTTTATTTCTAGTCTGACTTTCCGAAGCGAGTTAACTTTATTTCAAAGCCTTGCTCCACGCCTCGCCGGACTGAGCCCCTTTTTATGTGATACTAATGACATTTTGTACCAGTCATTTATTCTCAAATACATTAACCAGAGTTTTATTCACAAAGTTCCCATAAGTCCTGAAATTAGTACTTAATCACTCGTACTCAGGTGTTTGTTCCTGTTACACTTCGTATCTTCATTGCTCAACATTTTCACACATTATCAAGGTGAATCATGTCCTAGTTGCTTTCACAAACACTGACTAAGTACCTACTACTATACAAAAAGTATGCTTTCACCCCTGTACCCTATCTACTAGTGTATTTACATCCTATATATGCACGGTCTAAATTTTTAAACGGTTGTTACTGTGCTAAAATGAATCTAACTTTCATACCTAATGCCCAGTATCTATTATGGTAGCCACCAGTATTATTTTTGCTAGTTTCTAACGTAAAGAATTTTATATTTTCCAGGAAGGTCAAAAGTTTCTAACGGAAAGCATTTTATTTTCCAGGAAGCCGGTTAAATCATGAAGAAGTGACCTACATTGAGTTTCATGTGTCAATGTGTTAATCGCTCGGCGTTATTTTGAAAGACCTATGCCTTCCAGGTAAGCCGGTGATCTTGCAGTAATGTTTTTTATAAACAGCTAGTCTAAACTAAGGTAAAATGAGCGTAAAAGTGTGTGTCAGTCAAAACGTTCTGTTAAAATGTCACCTTAAAGCTTAGGTGAAATGAGCCGTCAGCCCGTCATACAAAACATCCATTCAATGTGGAATGATAGTTCACTGCCAGCTCACTACAAAAAAGTTGTTCGCATGGTGAAATCAATCAGAGTACTTCTGAGGCTACGGATTCACAGTTCACTTCACCTATTTTATTTTTTACGGTGAGAAGTTTACAAAAAAAAAAATACAATCGTCTTCTAAACAAAAAACACAAAAAGTAGGTATGAAATAACATTAATTTCGGAAGTCGGTGTTCAAAAAACGAAGAAACAACCAGAACCACCGAGTTCTGAAATTAAAATTATTTCATACTTTTTGTTTAGAAGTCGGTTGCAATTTTTTATAAAAAGTTTATTTTTTATTTTTCGCTCTTTAGTGGTACATCCCCAACTAAAGGTACCCATCACAGCGTATGTGGTATAAATTGGTGTAAACAATAAACAAACATGAGATTTCAGCTATCCGGAGATTTGCTATAATTTATTGAAGAGTTCCGTTTCCTATCTCTGTTCTTCATCAGATCTTCACCAAACTAGAAAGGGACCTTGAAATACTAAATGCTCTTCCAAACCATCGTACCTACACAATTTTATTTTTTCGTTTTACATCGACAAGAAGAAATGAGAATACCATCAATGTAGTCGAAGCCACGCATTATTAGGCATAACTCAAATACTCAAATTCAAATGGGACCACACCACAAGCACCAGCTTTCGAAAGAATCATCAAAATCGTTAGATACACCCAGTAAAAAGTTATGAGGTAACACCCAAAAAACTGTCGGCTTGAGAACCTCCTTCTTTTTTGGAAGTACGTTAAAAATAGAATTAAAGTTACAGTAGTGCAAATCGCCCGCTACATATTCTTTAAGGTCTGGTTTAATGGTAAGTAAATGGTATTATCTACGGCAGTCTTTCCCAAAGTGGGCGATAACGCCCCCTTGTGGGCACTGCAGGTCTCAAGGGGGGCGGTAAGAGACCCAGAAAGAAAATGGGGGCGTTGTGTAGAGGCCTGGGGGGTGATTTGTATTTTTTATATTATAGTGGTTTTTAAATAGGTGAAAAAATGGGGGCGCTAAAAATATTTATATAGACAAAATAAGTTTGGGAACCACTGATCTACGGCAATGGTATTGCCACGCAGATGGTTTTATTAGTGTATTAGCGGATAGCTACACATAGGTAGATACTTCTTTCATGATCAAGCCAAAATCGAGTGCAGAAAAGGGAATGCCTCAATCCTTACAAGAGGTCACATCCAACGTGATATAAAGATGTTTAACAAATCGAACTTATTATTCTGAATTCAGTGATATTTGCACAGATCTACTCACACTGTTCATGTGAAACTGTGTATGTTTTTATACTTAATGAATCGATTGCGCCTCGCGGCTGCTTTGTTTTGGATGGGATTGATCACAAATAGAGAGACCTAAGGCTAACATAGGATACTTTTTATTGCGCTAGTATTTTTCCGAGCGGCAACGGAGCCAAAATCTATGACTATCCTGCCCTTACTAATATTTTATTGACAAGGTTTATTAGGATGGTTGTTAATTACTCTTTCACACAAAAACGACACAACGGATTTGGGTGAATTTGTAGCCTGACAGAACCATAGTAATTTATTTTTTTTTACCCTGGAAGTATTCCTAGTTCCAAGCGGGGCTAACAGCGGACGGCAGCAAGTAATGAATAACTCAAGCAATAATTCCTCGTAGAATTAAGGTGTTATAGGGGGCCAACCAAATCCAATTTATGTACGAATTACTGAAATGAAACTATACTTAATACATGTTACAAATCTACGTTGGAGTCAATCGTATGCAGTCTTAAGCACATTAGGTGGTATGCCTTCATCTGATGATGCCTTCGCAATCTGTCTGGTCCATTTAGACGTCGATTTTGAAGACAAATATGCGGCAAAACTGGTAGCTATCTATTTAATCTCCTTTTTAACCAACTTAAAAAAGAAGGAGGTTCAATTCGACCGATATATCTTTTTTATGTTTGTTCGCAGATAACTTCGTCGTTTATGAACCGATTTTGATGATTCTTTTTTTGTTGTTAAGGAGATATCCCAAGGGTGGTACCATGATAAGGAAACCCAGGATCTGATGATGGTATCCCATAGAAGTCGATGGGAGTCTTCGAAAATCGTATTGGCGACTAGCGCGTTTTTTTTTTCACTAATTGTCTTATTTACTTCTCACTACTATTTAATAAAGGTCTAAAGTTGCTCTGATGATGAACCTGAAAGACATATGAGGAAACTCCTACCCGACTTACAGCAATTATCCGGTGTTAGGGCTTAATTAATTTCTATTGATGAGAACTTTGCATCCATATGGGTTATAAGTGCCATTACAGGTCTGATGATGGACCCCATAGACAGTTGAGGGAATTCCTCAACGATTTACCTACAGCAGTTCCCTATTGTTGGGCTTACTTTTTGTTTACACCAATTTATACCGTGTACGCTGTGATGGGTACGTTTAGGTCGGGGGAACAAAAAAAAACAACTGACTTCTAAATAAAAAAACACAGAAGTATGAAATAAATTTAATTTCGGGAGTCGGTGTTCAAGTAACAAAGAAACAACCAAAAACACCGACTAATTAATAATAAAAAAAGTTTTTAATCTCTAATTTAATCCCCTTCTCTATGTTTGCATGACTGTATCTCGCTAACGTAGGTAGGTAGTTACCTAAGCTTTAAATATTTTGCAATTTCACGACCCTTTTTATTATTTAGTAAGCTATACAGCTTTTAATTAGTCGTAAAGGAATCATTAGCTTCGTTAATTAAATCTATCCATATAGGTATACCTACGGTTCCAAGTGTCTATCCACTGAGCATAAATAACAGGCGTTACGTGTTATTTAGGTACGTAGAACGAACAAATAGACACTATGTTCACTAATAGACACAGATAATTTCACATGATATGACATCCAATTATTCCATTAATAAGATGGCGCGCACGCGGCTCGCGACTATCTAAATTATAAACAAGCGTCTCAGACAATAACAATTATTTCAATTGTATCAGGAAAAAATACAGTCAGTTACAGTAGGTATAAACAATATGTACACCTTCCTCAGTATTAAATATAATATCATTGACCCCGCATTACCTTTTTGGTAAAGCAACCATATGATAAATAATTCCAAAAACGAAAAGAAGATTTAGTAAAATATAAAACAAAAGAAAATGACTCAGAACAAACATCTTAAACAAAAACCGTTCAAAATTCAAATTCTTGATATCAAAACTGTTCAACACTGTATTATTTAACGCAAAACGACTTAACGATAATAAAGTTTCGACGCTCTTTACGACGGGATATTTCGAACAAAATATGGCTTCAATAGGGTGCCAGTTGAATGCAGGGATACGGGCCCTAAAAGCTGTGAGCGATTGAGGGTTTGGCCGCGAGCACAAAAAGTACGAAGGGAACAAACGGCCCGCGCCGCCCGCCGCACTGAGCCGACGAGGGTTCGGCGAGGTTTAATTTTTTATGTTTATACTGGGATAGCGTCTGTTTCGATAAACGAACTGGCTGCCTGCTGGGACCGGACTTGGCCAAAATACAACGTGCGCAAATAAATTTTCGAAAGGAATCCATAGTGGTGGTAAAAAACACGATTATAAAAATATATTTTATTAAAAAATAATAATAACCACATACTTATTTACTCTATATACTGATTAGCCGATTCTTTATTCAAGTTTTCTATGGAGATTTTAATTAAGAATCCGATAAATAAGCAGTATTTTAACTAAAGTGTGGTTACAATATTGTTATGAATTTCCTGTTTACCTAGAACATTTTGTAATCAGCCTTTCAACTTAATTACTTACAAGTTTAATTATAATAACGTTTATTTAGAATCCCTACGCTATAAACTTGGCGGTATGAATTTTATGTGCGAATAACAGTTTTACAGCATATTAAAAAGTAATTAACCAAAGCGATTTCAACGAAAAATTATTGCCGCTACTAGTCAGAAAGTCATTTCCATTCAGTACATTGCAGTAGTGCGTAAACGTTTAGCAGTTAAAATAGTTACTTTACAACTGAATCCTAAGCAAACAATATCCTAATGCATAAATTGTCTCCGTCATAATCATAAACAACCAGTTTCCAGTTTTGTTTTTACTATCGTGTCATTAATGCGCCACGAAGAATGAAGTAATGAACAAATCAAACAGATATGACACACCGCATATTGATGTGTGTACTACCGTTTTAAAGTAGTTGTTGAATAGCGGGAATTAAAATTGGGTGCGTCACTGAGTGCGGCGCGGTATGTTGACAGCCCACTTGTCCGCGTTCCTGGAAAGCGCGCGTAAATGTATCACTGACTGCGTCCTGTACTTTCAAATTTTATTAACTTTTTTTATGCTGTTGAATTATACAGCGCCAAACTAAATTAGCTGGTGAAACTTCACAGATGTGATTGATAGTACGACCATGTAGTTTCGCCAGCTAATTTTTTATTGTTGACCTGCAAATTTGTGGCGCGTACTGTTTCCTTGCCAAAATTTGTATAATCATAGCAGCCATTGGCTACCGCATTTAAAAATCTATAAACAGCCACAATCCAAAAAAAGTATCAGAATTCAAACAATTTCCTATTAATTGAAAAAATAAAAACGTGTAGATAATTTAACGTAAGTAAGTACCGCTAATTTACTTTATCCACAAAAACCTAATCCAAAACCACACCATAATCAAAATCGCTCATTCCTTAACCAAAGTTTCTAAGAATGAACAAAGCCTTATTAGTATGCTCAAGTAAGAAAAACACCGGAGTTGGAATTAAAATTGTTTCTCCTTTTTGCCCCAAGGTCAGTGAGTTGTGACTTGTGATAATCACAACGTGCTCTCGGTCGCGCGGCCGGGCGCGATACGGAGAAACCAGATATTTTTGTAACCACGCGATACGCTTTGTGCTCCAACAACACACTACTAACGCCATCTGTCAAAGCACAGCTGTACTAACACACAGCGAATTAATTACCGCTTCATTTTAGCTCTTGTATATTCTCTTTTGGAATGCGCAAATAATTGCAACTCCTATACATATGTTCCCAATCCAAAACTGCAATACCGGTTTCTGTGCGAATATTGAAGCGAGAACGCCTGAGTTTTATCTTATCGAATTCAAATAGCTCACGGCGACAATATTCACTGATACGCCACACGATAAAAGCATATTTAGTCCAATACTACTCTAGTTGAATGAATAAGGTAAAATATTTATTAAACAGAACTTGAAGCTTAGTTATGAAGTAGGAATTCATACAATTATGACATTTTCTTACGTTTATGGTAGAGATAATGAATAATACCTGTGGTCTTAACATAGTAATAAAAACTCATGTTGACTTCAAGGCGACATGACGACGCTTTATAAAACTGAACATCATACAACTAGAAGATTAAAATTCGGCAACTTTCCGTATGCAAGTGTGACAGGGAGATTACCAAACGATAACAAAGTAAATGCTTTCCCTTTCAACACGATTAACATTCACTCTCGTAATACTTAACAATGAGGAACGTCGGACATACGTACATACCTAATCAAGATAATTATTTTATGCCAACATCGTGAATAAACTCATTATTTCTTATAAGTAGTAATCAATGATTAAAAATAAGAACAAAGAACAAAAAAACAAAAGCACACATGTAATTTGTTCTTCCAATTGACACCGATCCCAACAAATAAGAATTTGATATAGGCTGTATGGACATACGTAACAGTATCAGACTCATAAAAAAGAACACTATAAATTGGCGGACTGAATTCCAAAGCTCGTTTCGTTTGGCAATAATCGGCTTTATTTAAATTTGATAAGCCAAGCGACATTCGGTACATTATTCTAGTGCTTAAAGACATATTTATTTTAGTGCTTAAAGTATGTGACTGAAATATTACGACAGTGAAATCGGGTAGAATATAGATTAACATTCAGTCCGCTATGTGTATAAGCATACAATGGACATAGCTGTCTTTAACGTTGCGTTCTCTCTGAGGAAGGCTGACATTTGGTTTTGGTACCTGTGTCTCAGGTACCCGAAGTTAAAGGGTAAAGCCAGTTAGGCACCATCTGTCAAAAAATGTAAAATGCCTCAGGTACCTACTAAACAATGTTTTGTGTTAAAAGCAAATTGCTAATATCGTTAAAAGCGTAATTAACTATTTTAAGTACAGCGGAAAAGGATGAAGAACGGCTAGAATTTTTCTAAAGAGGGTATATTAAGCGAATCTTGATTCTTCGTTTTCTGTCTGGCTCTGGCGTATCCCGCCTTCTACCAGAACGCGCCCTCCGGCACAGCCTTTTCTACTTTGCCCTGTTTTCAACGCTCTAATTGTTAGTTGTTCGCGTTTGTTTTGCCTACGTTAATTTATTTGGTAACTTATACATAAGTAGGTACCTAGTGAAATGCCTTAATGCCTAACAAACAATTTTTATAATCTATACTAATATTATAAAGCTGAAGAGTTTGTTTGTTTGAACGCGCTAATCTCAGGAACTACTCGTCCGATTTGAAAAAAATCTTTCAGTGTTAGATAGCCCATTTATCGAGGAAGGCTATAGGCTATAATTATATCATCACGCTAAGACCAATAGGAGCGGAGCAGTCATGAAAAATGTGACACAAACGAAGTTGTGCGGACAGCAGCTAGTGATTGCATATTTTTTTCCTTTGAGCGTACAAAGACTGAAGAGTATAAACATTTAAGTACCTGATTGATCGCATTTATTAGCATAGAATTTAGTGGTTTGTGTCCATAGGATTCCTTTAATAATCTTGATATACAGACTGGATGTGACTTGCTACTGCTAGGTTTCTACTGCATCTAGCATTCAAATGGCTAGTTGCCCAACGTTAGAATTGATCTAGCCTTTAATACTGGGATCGGCTTCTTGTCTGACCAGATATGTTTAAATATCAGCTCCTATTTAACATAGAGGTAGACTATTCCTTGGTGAGTGTGTTCCATTGTCTACCACATCATGGCTTACCTGGATTTCAAGGTCAAATGCGGGCTTATCAACAAAAAGTACCGATATATTTGGTCAGACCCGTTGTATGCTAATTGGGACTGTCCAACTAACAGCTCAAGGTGCCTTGTAGTTCGTGAAGTTCAGAAAGCATCCTTCATAAACGTTTTGTTGTTTTCATTTCAAATCTTAAACACAATCAAGCTAAAATAGCAGTTTCAAATACAGCATATTCTGGGCCTAGCCAAAACAAACTCAAATTAAATTACCCAGCGAAACTCCACTGTTCTCTCTATATCTTCTATATCTAATGAGTAATATGGACTAATGACGATAAAAAGTAGTCGGATGAAGTGACTGGATGTTGCTAAGTAGTTGCCATTTTTGTTTACTTCACTATAATGTGAAGGAAACAAAAATGGCATCTTGGTAATATCGATACCGTTACGTACATTTGCGGATTTTCACTATCAAATTAATTGTAGGTAACCTTGTATTATAAACTTTTACATAATCGAAAAACATAATGTTAACTTTGTAACCAACCCTAATTAAGCTGCTACATCGTTTTGATTTTAAATACATGCGTGATAGAATATTATTAGTTAGACCCCGATGTAGGTAACAACACTACGTCCAAATAAACAGGTAACGTACAATTAGGGGCATGTAAACTGATAGCTAGGGTTGTATCTACGAGGGGGCAGTAGGATTACACGTCAAGGGTCTTGCAGCCCCAAATCTGTCATCTAAAGTTTAACAAGCGAAACATGATGGTGTAACAGTAGGTACCTACGCCGGTAGTGTTCAACATTCTAGACATTGCTAAAATATTTGGGATATACATATTTCCTGAAGGTTTAAAGCTGTAATTAATGGACTTCTGAGAAAATGCTTAAAAGTGAAAAGCAAATGTTCAAGTTTTTTTCTTTAAACCAGCCTTAACAATACTGCAGCCGACTTCAAAATAATTGTAGACTGTATGTATTTCATGAAATAACACGGTCTGCACAGCCACAACTTCGTTGTTGACTGACTTTGAGTATTATTGAAATGATTTTGAGTATTATTTTTTCTATAAAGAACTTGTCGCATTAACTGGGCCCCAAGTCTGCTATTTTATTAAATTTGTCATTCCAACACGATCCCACTGTCATTTTGCTTAAAGTTCGTAATCTGCCAAATTCATAATGGTCGATCATTGGTCTGTCAGTGGTCTCGTAATAATTTTTGATAACACAGAATGACTGCACAATGAGGTTCTAATGGTAGGTCACTGATCAAAGGAACTGTCATTTTAGCAGATTACTGCATGATACGTCTGTAAATGGTCTGTAATTCATTTGTGATTATGTACGAGATTATCATTCTATACCATTTCATTCACCATTGGAAAGTCATAATGACACTTTTATGTTAGTAGATTACCAAACTTGTCAAAACGGGCCATTATGAGATCAATGATAGACCATTTTGACACTATTGTAATACCAGACTTGAGGCCCTGTTACCTTGGCAAGTCATTAACGACTGTAATTATGAAATATAAATGCCAGTCCTAGTCTACTCTTTTGTAAAAGAAAAGGATGAACGAAATGAACATGTATTTTTTTACCTTATAGCCACTCACAGGGCCAGCCATGACAGGTTTTGCCTGGCTCTGACACAAAATCAATACTCTATGTGTACGCCGCACGTACAATTTTAAATCCTTTAATGAAAGAAGAGTTTTCATAACGAACATTACTTTTTCGTGAAAAGAAAATGGCTAAAATGCATACTGAACAGATAATTTAGCAACTAATAAAAATAGCTGATATTAATAACAAGCAGCTGCCTAATTGTCTACCGTTTACAGACGGATCTTATTATGACAACACAATCACGTAACGGTATTGGTATTTCTAATAACGTAACACATTACGTATGCATTATCCAGTGCAGAAATATCAGAGTTAAAAATACCGTGTACCGATAAAGTTCTAATTAGCCTTCACAAGGACTAAAATACGTACTATAGTAGTAATATACGTCAGCTAAATTACCTACGTTGAAACATTTCATTGAAGTTTTCGCGAAACCCGTTTCTTGAATGAAATGACGTCACTACGTAGTAGATAGCTTTACGTATAAACAGCTGTGTACCTAAAGTATAGATTATTGGGTTCTTTCTTTTGCGTCAGATGTTAGTGGGGTTATTCTACAACCATGAGGGGAGGCGTCACGGAAGCGTGTCGTTGACGTTAGAGGTGAATTCTCTATTTCAGTCTAGACGAGTCGGTTACGGATTTAGTGCTAAATGTGCATATCTTTATTGAAGGTTTTTGTATCAACCAAAATCCACGTGAAATTAATTTGCGCTCATAAATCTCCTGATACTAACTGTCACAAAACTGCGTCTCAGTATAACATGTTAGGTACCTACTATCAGAAATGTAATGTCTAGTTTTGAGTCTCCCTCCAAATAAAACCAATGAACATTAATAATAACACTCCAGATAGACCGTTCAACGAACAAAGCAACTCGCATAGCGGTCCAAAATCGCTGAGTTTTTATTTTTTGTACGTCTGCGATAACGACACGGCATCATTAATTTTAGCCGCCTTGAGAATAGCCCATCAGCTGCCCTGCTTGAATAGAACAGTCAGAAGTACATAGTCACAACTCGGTAGCGATGTGAGACGGACGCTACATCCTCGTCGCCACTCGCCTCGCGCTCTTTCGCGCCGCGGCTCATTGCTACACCGCGAATTTGGGCCAAGCACAAATACACCTCTCCCTTACCAACCTGCGTATTACCAATCTACCTGTCTCTTTCGGTTATTTTCTCTCTCGGCCCGCGGTATTATACAGTCATTTATGTAATAAGTTCAATGTTTACATTGTGACTGCTATCAGGTGATGAATGGAAATACATTTCAAATTGCGATAAGTCGGCCTTATCTTCAATGCTGTTGCTGTTCTCTCCGGCTTATGTGTAGGTGGGTAATAATTGTTAAAAAAGCGAGGTCACAAAGTTTGCATCATGCATCAATCATTCTGAGTTTAATTTAGAAAGTAGTCCAGTTTCCAGGATATAAAAAGTTTCATACATGACATATTTTGTTGATATCGATCTACATACCTACATCATCTTGTTTTTTTTTTTGGCTTCGCACGGTTTGTGCATTTAGCCAATGTCACGTGTAGAATCATCTTGTTGTTTACATATACCTAGGTACTTAAATAAAAATAAGCACCATAGTTGCCAACTATGAATGACTTCATCATTATAGACGGACACATAATTATTATAACAATGTATTTAACTACATTGGACATTACAAAAAAATCGTTGTCATGCCCATTCTTTATAAAAATTTCGTCATTCAACATACCTACTTACATTTTTTTTTTGACTGCTGAACACAGTTACCTGTGATGATAACAAACACACACATCAGTAAATTACAACATGATTTCATAATTATTACCAACCAGTGAGTGAAAACCAATAAGAAAATTTTAATTCAATTAAGAAAAAAAATTTGATTTTCGAATCGAACTGGAGTTTCAATTTCTAACTGGCCACTGGCCAGTATAACAAGTTTATCGATTAACGAGAAGGTAAAGGTCGGAATCGATTCCGACATGTACCTAACTGTTTTTACCGGTCCATTATAGAATAGAATAAGAATAGAATAGAATAGAATAATTTTTATTGTTTAAGAAATTACATCATTGCATTTGTTTCCTGAAACTCACACTAGGATTCCCTGTGTCGTGAGTTCCAGGCTCCTTCGTGCCGTTTATATATGGTGCCTATATCCTTTACAATATTCATCAAACTATTCTACAAATAATCTAAAAAAATAAAATAAAATAAAAAATAATTAAAAGAAAATAAAACAGTAGGTTACCTATGATATGTAATGTCATGTGTGTGTAGTTTGTGTGTGTGTGTGTGTGTGTGTGTGTGTGTGTGTGTGTGTGTGTGTGTGTGTGTGTCATAAGTGTGTCTAAATGTTACACCTGATGTATATGTATATAGAAGTTTAAGGAAGGGTTTTTTTTAGGAATTAATGTATATAAATGTAAAAAATACAGATGTATAATATGTTCCTAGCAAGGGTGAGTCACGTGCGTTATTTAGGATAAGATGCTTTCAGTCAAGTCATAGTCCAGTGTAAGAAGCCATTTTGTTACCGTACTTTTACATTTAGTTTGAGTTAGTTGCAGAATTTTGTGTTGGTCATTTAGTTTCGCATAAATGTGCGGTCCCATAAAGCTGTAAGACCTTCTATTGATTGTTTTATGGCATCGAACCTTTTCCCAGTATACCCTACGACTTGATCGGATACAAGTGCTCAGGGAGGTTTTGTGAAATCTCAGAGCGACAGATAGGATGTAAAGCTGTCTAACTCTGAGAACGCCAATTTCAGTATACAGTGTGTCAGTGGGGTACCGGAACGGTCTTCTGTAGGCAACTTTAAGCAGAGCTCGCTGAGCTCTTTCTACCATTATTACTGAAGTTTTACCAGCCGCGCCCCATGCTATTATACAGTAGTTAAGTACTGATTGGCACAGAGAGAAGTAAATCATTTTAAGTACTGAGTCATCGGCAATCTTACCCAGGTGCTTAAAGATGCGGAGCATCTTTCGAACCCTACCCCTCAAAGCACTCAAATGTGTTGACCATGACAACCGGTTATCAACAAATACTCCAAGATATTTAATCGTATCGGTTTGTTCGATACGAGGGCAAGTACAATTTTCTGGGCTAGAACAGGAGTGTACTTGTGGACAAGTAAAATTTCTAGGGGATGTGCGTTTCGAGATGGCAAAGTTAATTGCCTTCGTTTTGTCTACATTAAGCGTCAGGAGATTATATTGCAGCCAGTTCGCAACAGCTTTGATCCCAGTTTTAACTGCAACCTCCACTTCATCCCAAGTTTTCCCATAAAACACGACTGCGGTGTCGTCCGCATATGTAAATATTTTGGCTTGAGGGATTTTCATGGCGCATAGTCCGTTTATATATATAATAAATAGAGTAGGTCCCAGCACGCTTCCTTGAGGCACACCAAAGTTCACTAAAGTTGAGTCACTAGAATGTTCCCCTAAAATGACTTTTTGGGTTCTATCGTTGAGGTATGAGATAAACCAGTCCAGAGCAACGCCACGAACTCCCAGAAGTGTCATTTTTTTAATCATGAGTTCCCTAGAAATCGTGAATTATAATGAAAACAAAAGCATAGCTTATTATGGAGCGTTTAATGAATGTCAAGAACAAATCAATTCAATGACCTTCCGTCGAAGCAAATGAGTAACGGTAAAATATACCCAATTAAGTTTGACATAACAACCGAAGAAATCTTAATAGATTCTCATCATTCATTACCATTACAAAAATAACACAACCATTGCATCTAACTAAACAGTGCCACTTAATGTTATTTTCTTAATTTTCCAAGTGCAGACAAAAGTAAAACTGACCAAGTAACACCGTCAGTAAAGTCGATAACATAAATAAAAAAAAACCACATAACAATGAAAGGGAAATAACTGAGTTTTTCCTAAGTTGTAATTATATACTCTAAGGAGTTTTTCAGTTTGTCAATACTCAATACCTACCAAATGTTGTCCTGTTATGATTCAGATCTCTTTGGCATATGATTGGCACGCGTCGCTTCGCATACTCGACGAACGAAAATTTGACAATTTTGTTTGGTCTGAATTCTTGTGGTCTGGATGTTTTTGTCTTTCGGTTTGCGAGAAGCATAAACTTTTGTTGTGTTTTGTTTTTCTTTCTGTGCGCTCACATGTAGGTACGAAGAAATTTGTTAAAAACTTTATTTCATTCAAGGACTAGATAGAACATAAGATATTATATACTTAGACAAGAGTAAGACTAGACTAAGAATAAGATAAGATATAGACAGTGGAGCATGCATTAACATTTTCCTGTCTTCCCCGAAGGGTTAGGCGGAGTCGGTACCTAAAACACATCCATATTTCGCCAGTTACGTTTTAATCCATACTACAGGGAGCAAGCCTGCTATATATTCAACTTATCATTATCTAACTAACACCAACTTTGGTACCCAAATACTTAAGCTTATTAAAACATGTCATTATTAGGCACGCAAAACAAGGAAGGGTATTGCGGAGTCCTATACTTATTATCGGCGAACACACTTAACATTTAGAATGTATAGGGATAGTAAGTAGAAAAACACATAGAAATACCCATTTGCAAGTTATGCATGGTGAAATAAAACAAGTTCATGGTCGGCTTGCGAATTAGAACGTGGCTATTCTCTGAAAACTATAATTCAGGGTCACTATTGCCATTACTTCTCTTGAAATGAATATTGCCTCATCGCAGTGAAATTATTGTAGCACTCGTAATATTATGACTTTAGCTACCAACTTAACGAGGCATGACATAGGTACGAGTCGGCTAAAGTAGGTTTAAAAAAAAGAAGAAAGATACATTCTCAAATGAAATTAGACAGCGAAACTCAGGCGTGATGATCGTCGGTATTCAATCACGATAAAAAAAGCCTTTACTCATGATTTCAAGGCAATCGTTCTACCGGCGACCTTTGAGTTCGTATTCAATTGTATACCTACTTACTTCAAATGAAGAGTATAAGAAGTTGTTGAAAGAAAGAAATAAACACCACATAGCAAACGTTCCCACCACTAAAACAGTATATGCGAGCATACAATATAAAAAAACGCTCAGCCTTTTTATACAATAAAATCAATAAATTAATATATATTTACGATAAAAAAAATATGAATGCAAAAAAAAGTTAAAAAATATGGTTTCATAATTTAAATTATGATAATACAGAATTGCTTTTGCAACGTAGGTATCACTTAATCTATTACTAATATTATAAAGAGGTAACGTTTGTGAGGTTGTGAGTTTGCGACGTTGTAAGGGGTAATCTCTGGATCTACTGAACCGATTTTCAAAATTATTTCACCAATAGAAAGCTACGTTATTGTGGAGTGTCATAGGCTATATTTTATCCCCGTATTGCCACGGTAACGGGAACAACGCGGGTGAAACCGCGGTGCGCTGCTAGTAAATAATATAGACTGATGTTTTTCACAACAGTCTCTTTCTCTCACTCAACTATACACACATACACGAACCCACCAACTACAATTAATCATGTTTATTTTGTAGGTTATTTTTTTTCTATTTATTTATTTTGATTATTTTGTTATAAAACCATAAGTTTATAATATAAGGGAAGAGCGGAGCCTTCAACTACAAAGCATCTTCCATGCCTAAATGGAGACTCCTCGACATGCAGTGTAAGCTAAAATGATTTGAAATAAATTTATTCTTAAACATAAATTCTTATTCTTAGTTGGTTAAGTATCCTTAATAGATTCTATATCGAAACCCATCAGGTCTACGAAGTTTTGCTGATCAATTTAATTTCACACAAGCTACTCCTTATGTATTCGCCACTGGAAAATTGCAAATGCCGTAATATTTCAAAATATCGTGGAATAGGATAGGCGGGATCCCAGAGGTTAACAAAACGATTTTTAACCGACTTCTGAAAAAGGAGGAGGTTCTCAATTCGGATGCTTGTATGTTTTTTTTTTTTAATGTTTGTTCGCGCATAACTCCGTCGCTTGCCAACCGATTTGAAAAATTCTTTTTTTGTTGGAAAGGGTGTACTTCCCAAATGGTCCTATGAAAATTTTATCGAAATCGAACAAGCGGTTTTTTTGTTAATTTCAATAAATGATAGCAAATCTGTCGGGATAGCTGAAATCGCATGTTTGTTTATTGTTTACACCAATTTATACCACGTACGCTGTGATGGGTATGTTTAGCTGGGAGTGAACCACAAAAAAGTGAAAAATAAAAAAACTTTTTACAAAAAATAAAACCGACTTCTAAACAAAAAAATCAAAAAATATAAAATAACTTTAGTTTCGGAAGTCGGTGTGTTCAACAACAAAAAAGCAACCAAAAACACCGAGTTCCGAAATTAAAGTTATTTTATACTTTTTGGTTTTTTTTTTGTTTAGAAGTCGGTTTTATTTTTTGTAATTTCATAATATATCGAGAAATTATAATCTAATGAAGATGATGAGAAGAAGTCTGCAATTAACCGGTGGCATAAATCGTCGTTGCAAATTTAAAATCTCCTATCTGTATGAAGTAACTCTTTCGAGAAAACATTAAAAAAATATTCCGTTGGTTATAAATAAAAATAGTTATATTGCAAACATTATGAATGAAAAAGATAATTCCTACCATTATACATATGTAATTACAAAATATATTTATTGTAAAGTACGGGTTTTCAAAATCGTCTTTCAAATGCAAAACTCAATTTTTAGCAGCTTTTCAATTTACAAAGCCGAAATATCACATAAACTCATAGGTTTTAATTCCGGTTTTAATTCGGACATCCACTGAATGAACCGAACATAAAATTATTCTTAGTCTAAGTATATTGAAATGAAAACGATTAGAAAATCCACGAAGCGAAAGGTTCCTCATTCGTATCGAAACCACACGTACGATCGATAAGTTTGATTGCTGTTTCTACTTATGTTCTAGTAGGTACATACGTACTTCGACCTTTAAGCCCACCATCTACTTGATATGCAACGATTTAATTTTATTATTTTCAATTCATTGCTGCATTCGAGTTGCATAAATTTATTATAGTTCCACTTGAATTAAATAGTTCCATTTATAATGAATACATTATCCCGTCGTTATTGTTCATTAATTTTATAATAGATCGTTCAAATAATGTGTGGTACCTACCTAATGTATTTAATCGGTACCTACACGGAAAATAGTTTACTGTTGATATTCTTTTACAATATACCTGTCTCTTTCTTTTTTATTCTGTAAGTAAAATAACGAAACTGAAATAAAAATAAATGCAGCTTTGAACATCATATATACCTATAGAGCAAAAAGCAGTAGGCAATCACATTTAATCTTTATTTACATTTATATAGAACAGTCTTACGTTAAAAATAGACACATCATATACCATCCAGCGGCTAATAAAAATATATTGCACACCAATCGTATAACCCATTGCCCTACTTCGAAATGGGAGTATGAAGTTTGTTTTCCTTTAGCAACAAAGATGACCTTTCTCTTTTCTTTGGTAAGTTATCTGCGTGGGATCTTGTAATGAAACACGTGGTATTTGTTATGTGTAGACAGGCTTGTGTATCGACCGCTAGCGCCATCTATCTTGTGTGTTGCGCACATTGTGGTTCTAATTGGAAAAATATTACTTTACTACGTTACGTTCATTATTTCAGAAATGAGAGAACAGGTTAAAATTAAAATTTATTTTAACACAACAGTTTCAAAGATTTTTTATTTAGTTGCCCACTAAAAAAAATCTTTAAAACCTGTATTTTGTGCCGTATATTAAATTTATATTTTTGAAACACCTGAGATATTTTTAACTCAAGCAATAGGACGATAAAAGTTTTGTGTCAACAAACCGTGAGAATATTCCCAGCCAGTTCATTGCTACATAAGTCGATGACGAACGAATATAAACCGACTGCAACGTTCCACGAGTAATACTATGACTCACGAGGAAAAAACAGCTGAAAACAGACGTTATTGATAAACAGATATGTAAAACTGATATACAGTCTTACGCACAGGTGCACAACTGCTATACCAGGTTATACGAAGTGCGAAGCCCCGGAGGCGGAAACCCGAAATGCGCCCCCCCTAGATTTCATTAGTTCTCTGCATCACCCAAAGGTTGACTGGTAGAAAATGCCTAAGGCATTAAGTCCGCCTTTGTACATTTGTGTGCGTAAAGTATTAAATAAATAAATATAGGATTAATTTAAATTCGTTCGCGCTAGCTTATTCTTTTGAAGCCGTTTCTCGTAAAGCCAGATTGGATTGATCATATACCTACTACTGATCTCGAATCGTTAGCTCATACTTCGCCACAGATGGTGTTAGGTCAGCTGTCTCAAATTCTCAATAGCCCCGAATGAAATTACAAAGTCGAATGAAGTAGCGCGTAGGTTCTGAGACATTAGGAAATCCATAGATGGAAAATCGAATAGAACTGCATTGAGTTTACTTTATCTATTATTTTGAGAACTAAGTAAATAAGCTACATTAATCCGAACGGTCCGATCAACGAGGATAACCAACGCTTCCCGAGGATCGATTCTTTGATGGATGACGATTCATTGCATACCGAAACTTCTCCGTACTTTAGAAAGCATTTAACACCGTTGGTCTCTGCTATTAGTTGAAGATCTTTGACAGTCATTACGGTTAATCAACAGCAAAAAAGTCTGACACCCATCTTGCTAAGGGGTGCCGCGGTACCGTGTTACCAAGTTACTGATTTGTGGAGGACGGACAGGCGGTAGCCCCATTAAACATAGGTACTGGTAATCGGCTGCATTCGGTTGGACATAGCTATTGTAAAAAGCTAGACAGATTGAATCTGATGGCCCGGCTCTTTGCCTATTTATATCCTCAATCCTGTCGCTATTTGGTCCTTTTGTTCAACAAAATATATTCACTGCTGTGCATTTGCCTAATCGATTCAACTGTTCTGAATTCACGACCTAAAATGGTACGGACCCGTGTGTAACCATTCAGTCGACCTCTTAAAAAGTACAAGTCATACCTTTTAACTTTTGTTCCTACAAACAATTTTCAGTTCTGAGGCTCAGTTACAGGTTGCTCTTGTAAGTCTATCAGTAGATTGGTAGATGTACTTACTTATAATAATGGTAATGGTTTCTACTACCAGACAGAACCAACCTTTCATTACTGGAATTTTAAGTATGCATCTTTGCAGATGCAGTCGATTACTAGTGACTGGGGTAAATGTTAGTGTCCTTAAAAAAGGTTAATTTGAACATCAATTTCTCAATGATGAATGGTTATAGACCGATGATAGGCACTCATAAATGCATCGGACTGTTAAAAATATGATTAGATAGGTATTAATAGAACATTGAGTTGCTATTCCTCGTAAAACAACATTTAAGTACGCTTAGCGCGTCGTTGATTTACCTTTTCATTAATTGAATAGTACATACATAGTACATTCGTATGAATGACGTAACTGACTGTCACATGCAAACCTATTCGCTTGAAATATTACCCTAGTATTTGTAATTGCTGGATGCATTAAAAATATTGACAGACATGCATAATGTTCGTTATTTATAACGCTGCATGCATTTAATGGAGGTAGAAACGTTTTTATTGCGATGCCAAATAAACTCGTTTTAAAATCATCTAGAACAGAGCCGAATAAAACGCATAATATTTAGTTATTATTAGGTTGTGATTAATAAGCTGTAGTATGCCTACATATTCGTAATCTGTAAAGCTGCAATGTTTTAAGAAATTCTCTCAACTCTCGACGATAATGATGTTTTATTTTCAGTATCGTTTCGATTGTTCACGGAAAGTAGATGGATGGTTAAGGCCGTTTATTGTGTCAACCTATGTAATCTTGTCTTCATCTCTCCTTTCTGTAACTTATGTGGTGTACATAATAAAGTGTATTATATTCTATTCGATGGTCTAGTGAGTAGTGAAAGACTTCATCTTTGTCCAGAGCAATTTACCAGCGAATAGCAATTATCGATCACCAAGCCAATTGACAGGCTTTTTATGTTCGTCTGTTCTAATCAGCCTCGAACTTTCAACCTAATGTTGTATTAATAAAATCAAGATCACAAACAATTGAACGATAAAAATAAGATTAGGTCATCTTGTAAGTCCACAGTACACACGCGATAGCATTGATAAAGCAGTTACCTAGTTACACATTATTATCATTCTTTAAACGGCGTTTGTATTATAAACACTGTAGTAACGAATACGCGTTTATTTTCCGGTATTTTTAGAATTTATAGGAACTGTACAGTTCATAATATCCTCTTGTTTGTGAGGCGTTTCCATTTTTTCAAAGAAACTTATGACATTCGCTGACTATTGTGAATATCAACTTATAGATTCTGTCTGTGTGTTTGTTTTGTATGTGAGAAGTGTCCATAAATAAGATTTTTTATGTAAATTCTTATTGCTCGTGTTTAGTCAATTTGCGGTGATTTCAAACCGCGGCATCGCTTCACTCAGGTTATGTACGTCCTCGTAAAATAACCTCTGCTGATGTTGTGTGCTAGTTGCTAGTTACATTATATGTACCTACACGTTTTTGTGTTAAACGCTGAAGACTGAGATAACTAGATGGTTGATGTAAGTTGTTTAATTTTTTTTTATTATTATTGATTAACTAGTTTTACTGAGCACCACTTCGTATAATCCAGTAACTGGGTTTTTGAGGTCAGACAGGCAGTCGCTCCTTATGAAATGCTACTGATTTCGGTTAGCCTACAAGCTTATGAAGATGACTTACACGATTGTGGAAATAATATAATAAATAATATATCATTTATGTCAGATAACAAAGACCACTCTATCCATATATTATAAAGAGGGAAGATTCTTTGTTTGTTTGGATCGAATAAGCTCCGAATTTACTGGACCGATTTTAACATTTTTTTCACCAATGGAAAACTGCATTATCAACGAGTAACATAGGCTATATTTTATCTCCGTATTCCAACGGGAACGGAAACTATGCAAGTGAAACTACGCGGAGCTGCTAGTAAAATAATTATAATGGCAGTTTTAATTTCCTTGCATGAAATCTTGTTATTAAAAGAAGACGTACCCCGATAGTAATGTTGCCAATGTTGGGTATGTCTTTTAAACTGTAATTGAATAGCAGTCACTTTTATATTTAAGTATCTTGCCACTTATCAGTTTATTTACTGCAAGCATATTTTAGAGCTAAGTATGACATACGTACTTGCTATTTTTAACTATACTAAGTTGGTGGTAAAAAACTTTTTACAAAAAAAATACAACCGATTTTGTTTTTTTTTTGTGTAGAAGTCGAATTTGAATTTTTTTGTAAAAAGTTTTTTTTTATTTTTCACTAAAAAGTGAAAAATAAAAAAAACTTTAAGGGGGGGGAGGCTGTACCTCCGTACAGCCTCCCCCGTTACCACTTTGTAATACTAAGATCAAGATGCTCTTCACCATAGAAATATAAAATACAGGAGAAGTGGCAAGGGGGCGTGTCGGTGTCCTCGCGACATGCTCTGGGCGAGCATGTCTTACGCAATGGTCGAATCCGCGAACTAGTGCGCTTACGACCGTGAGCGTGATAAGATATAAGAATGCCGTGTTGTTCAGTGTTTTCTTGTAAAAACCGAAGCATAAACCAAAACTTTGTTAATTATGGAATCACTTACCATATCAAAATACAAGTATTTTACTATATTTGTCTTTAAATCATGAAAAACAACAAATCGTAAAATATTTCTTGCTTATACTATGTTATTTTTGTTTTCAAATGTCACAGCGACAATAACATATTACAATGAATACACTGCTCCTTAACCACTACCTAAGTTTGTCGCTAAGTGACTGGATGAGCAATGTAAAAATCACAAAACGATACTTTAGCAAGCCGATGTATCGCATAGTACGGCCGCTGCTTCTTGCCGCGAGTTAGTGATGTAATTGTGCAGATACACTGTCGACAACAATGTCGATTGTTGAATGAAATATTACAAAAGTTTACCAAACTTTCTTAGATTGCAATAAATTTTTGGTAAATAATCGTTCAAGTGTTTTTGGCTTTGAATTATCGTATGTATGCCTTATCCTCGTGCTACTTCCTTACTTTTTATGGTAATTGTATTTTACTTTCGATAAAGTTTCGAATGCATTATAGTAATCGGCATGTTTAAGATAATATATTAGTGACCTTTGCTTAAAATAGTCAACATACTCATGCTATTTATTTGTTATACATGGGCAGCATGGCGTGTGTAATAAATGCCAGAATTGATAAGTCAATCACTAGCGTATATGTAAAATAAATTGCTTTTGCACAGCACAACGATACCCAGCGTTGTTTTTGTGTGAGTAAGTTGCACGGTGTACTGTAAATATACGCTGTGTTTATTAGGATAAGGTTTATAATTGATTGTGTAGTACAGTCCGATTTCAAAAATGCGGGTGTGTGCGCGACTGCGTATCTATTGCTTTTACTGAACTGCATTCGTAGTAGTTGCCGGGTGGTAGAGCAAAACAGGAGACACAGGTTCCGATACATTTTCGGCTACAGGGCATATCTCCTTGTTTATTATATCTATGCTCTTCACAATTTTATTTTTAAAATTTTGTTTTTTTTAAATGTTTGTTCGCGCATAACTCTGTCGCTTGCCAACCGATTTGAAAAATTATCTACTTAATTAAATAATTTTTTTTTGTTGGAAAGGGTATACTTCCCAAATGGTCCCATGAAAATTTTATCAAAATCGGCCAAGCGGTTTTCGAAAAATCAACAAAAGCCTAAAAAAATATCTACATTGACGACCTTTTAGTTTACTCTGCATTGGAGCAGTGCGTTTTTTTACACCAATGTGATTGGTTCGTTTAGGTGGGGGGAGGGGACGTGGTGTAGGTACCACTAAAAAGTGAAAAATAAAAAAACTTTTTACAAAAAAATACAACCGACTTTTACACAAAAATAAAAAAAGTACAAAATAACTTTAATTTCGGAACTCGGTGTACGTGGTTCCTTTTTCGTTTTTTGAACACCGACTTCCGTTTTTTTATTTGCATCGACAACAGGGAATGAGAACGTCGTCAATGTAAACTAAGCCACGCATTATTAGGGATAACTCAAATACTAGTCATCAGATCAGATCTGAATCAAATTGGACCACACGACAAGCACCAGCTTTCGGATATAAAAAGAATCATCAAAATCGGTACACCAAATACAAAGTTATGAGGTAACAAATAAAAAAAAATACAGTCGAATTGAGAACCTCCTCCTTTTTTGGAAGTCGGTTGAAAACAACTGCACCCGCGACGTTATAGCAATATTGGAAAAAAATAATTAAATATGAGGCTGTTTGGCAGCTAGTCTTTCCATCTTTTTGGTACAAAATATAATTATGGTTATGTTTTTTTTTTTGTGAGTGTGTTGAAATACGACATTTATTCGTTTGTCATTGCATTCTCTCGTCTCCAATCTCGCATCAATACGCACAACGTAATAAAAATCCAGATATTTTTTCAGTAACCTTTATACGAGGTTTCCTAATATACTTTCCACCCGAATAACCCTCATATTTCCACATAACGCAGACTGAACACTGAACATCCAATCAAGTCCTGATACGAACTACCAATAAAAGTTCTCGTTCAAAATAATTTCCTAACTTAATTACAGTTAGCTGGAGCGCGAAAATCCATTTAGAAGTGCTAATCAAGTTTTCAAAAGAATTCTCTTACGGTTTCATATAGGAGGACTAATTATTCTTTCAATTTAAGTGCCTAGCAACTTAATAGACTTTTCTTTGTTCTTCACTAGTCATAGTTTGCGACTTTGCTCGGTTCATAGTCACAAAAATCTCTTTAATGAAACTGTTGAAGAGACATCTTTGTCTCATTTCTGTGTGTAACATTAATCATCACCATCGTTCCAGTCGAAATACGTTTACTCTTGGTCATATGTCGTTCAGCAATTAAAGACTTTGAAATCTTGTGTGATATAAACGGCACTTTCGAAAGCGCTCTAACACGAGTTTAATTTATTAAAACTGGCCTCAGAGATCCTTTGACGTCATAGCATTTTAAACTACGAACATACGTTAGTAAAATAGTACCTAAAATGAACTCGCTGTCGGAAGTCCAATTAAGACCACTCTACCGTTAATTACTATAAAGTCCAATGTGCAACATTGTCGTACATGTGTACGTGTAGATATTGATTGTTATTATGATATATGCTTGACATGTGCCCACTGTTATCAGTCGTACTGCGATCTCCACCTGCGCTGGTGTTGCTGAGTCCCGCCAACTCTATGGTACGATTTTTTTCTGTGGTCATTTTAAATTCGAATAGGAAAGTGGCATACTTTTTTTATTTGACCTTTTTGTCGCAGTGTCAATTTAAAGGCGTACGGTTAAGTGCCTACTTAAATTAGTAAACCTAAATTAGTAGCGGGTGTTATATTAAGTATCTATGCACTTATGTATTTTCCGGAAAATTGCTTTTATTATTCAAAAGAACGATGGATTTTTTTATTTAGAAAACTAAACTTGTTTTGGCGATATTTTCTCATTTGTGATTTTGAATTAGCCTTGCTGCTTATTTAGTATAGATGTGTGATGTAGTAGGTAGGTTTCAGTATCTTTTTTTGCAATCGTTTTATTAGTATCATTTTTTCTATCAGTTTACGAAGTATCGCTCATTAAACTCTGTTTATTTTTAAATATTTTGTCGTGAGTTCATTTTGCTTTAGTTACTTATAATATTGGTAATTTCAGTCACAAACAGAGCCCCAATGACTAGAAATAAATAAAATACATTGTTATCGCTTCATTCATTCTTTTTTTTTACATACAACGGTTTTGGGGCTAAACGGCGACATGTTATGTACTTGGCTTATTTCCAGAATTGTCACAGTGTTCTTACGAGAACAAAGATATCTTACATAGCTTTACGAGTATTTCCTTATCTTGCCAAACATTTAGGAAAAAGATGTTCTAATATTTTCTTATGTAAAATCTATTTCTTAAAGGTCGGCTTACAGCTTATACCTCAATAGGAAACAGGAATAGGGCTCTAGGATTTTTTTTAATAATCTTGGATTTTATCTTGATATAGAAAAAGTATCGGAAAAGGTTCTATATTGAATATTTTCCGAGTACCTGCTACCTTTGAATCAGCAGAGCGCCGTACGACTGTTTCCCTCCTTTCAAGTCAGTCCATCATCATTGCCTCCTTACATATTTTTTGGATATTTCGTTGGTCTCATAGTTGCAGCGTTGAAAATGTCCCGTTTTGTTTAGATATTGAAACCCACCACGTCTTTGAAGTTTGCCTAGATAATTAAATCGCTGTTCCTGCACCAAGAACGCCGTATGGTACCTTTAAACTTGTTATAAACGCTCCACTCTTCATAAACCTGGCCCGGAAATCGAATCTTTGTCCCGGAAGTCGTTCCGCCGCTGCGCTAATGGGGTCGGCTGACTGACGTACCCTTTTTCGATTGAATACGAATTTTAAACTAACATATTATACTATTTATAATTCCAAATCTTGTACTTACCGTGCCCGGTGTGTTAACAAGTAAGTATCTACGTTATCGTTGTTTTATTTACCGTAACAAACGAATTTTAGGAAAACCCATGTTTTTAAGGGTCCGTGCCAAAGACCAACGGAACCATATTAATAAGCCTCTGCCGTCCCTTCCGTCCGGTCAAATGTAAAAAAATCAGCTATTCAGTACGTTTTGTCGAGTTATCTGCACATAAATGTAAGGGGCAGTCGATATTTTTTCTCTCGATTTCAGTGTTGGTCCCATAGTAAAAGTTGTTCTGAATAATGATGAGTAGGTACAATGATCCCTTAAGAGCTATTGCGTTTATTAAGTTCACAATCGGTTTGATTGCTGTGAAACTATTAAATGTCATACAAACCAGTCCTTATGTATGACCATATTAGCAATAAAACGTAAACAGCAATTGTAATTCCTTATTGGAGTACCTAGTACAAAGTTCAGTAGACGTTATGATCTAGTCCAGTTCGACAAGCCAATAGAAATCATTTACTCAGTTCGTACAATTGATTCCAACTATTTGTATAAGTTGTAGGACGGTACTAAAATAAACGTATTGTAATGAGAATACATTGCGCTTCCTTGTCTGTTCATGCTCTTATACGTACTTTGTATAGACAAAACACTGCAGTTACTCTTGTACTCCTGTATCCGGTGGCCATTCTTATATTTTTTCTTGTAGGAGTCTTTTTGGGCTTCTTTCGATAGGATGGCTATTAATTACTAACCATCAAACTGAAATGGGAAGTGACATGCTACAATCACCTTTCTCTTACTATTCATCACTATCTACAGCCCCACTCCACCCACTCCATTCCACCATACCATCACAGCATACCTCTCTTTTCTTGTGTCAATCCCAATTTTTTAAGGTTGTCGCATGTCTTCGTCGTCATCTCAGCGGAGACTCCCATTCTTGACATCTTTCTTACAGTCCATCTATCGTTACTTGGGTCTTCCCCTACTCTCTCAGCGCCCAAATCCATTCAAAACTTTCCGTACTTTGTTAACCTTCTGGAACATTTAATTTATATTGGTCAGTAAACGCTACTATGCTATTCATGGTACATTAACGTATCACACCACGACCTTTACGTAACTGTAATATTAACTTATTGATTGCCAAGTCAACGATAAATGGCGGGATTCGTTTTCAACGAGTTTTGTTGCTAATGAGAAATTAGAATAGCCTTTTTTATGATGTCATGGTAGGTGAGGAGCAATGGTCATTTTAAATGGAAGCCATGGATTTATTTACCTGTTGTGTGTTGGATTGGAGACAATCACTATTCTTTTGTCACTGATATGATTAGAGATTTACGTGACAATCGATGTCAAAACTTGTTGTTTTTGACATCGATTGGAACTACAGGAATTGCCCCTGTGATAGCATTTTAAAAATCACTGATATGTTGGTCATGATGTGGTGTTCAATTTTATATGCTTATATAGTTTCATTTGTTCGAATCTTCGGTGATGATTTTGGCTATCCGCATTTTATCGGACCTTTTCGGTTTCCGAGTTTTAGGGCCAAAGAGGAGCGCCCGCATTATTTTATTTTTCTTCTTTTGAAAAACCGACTGTAACATTTTCATGCGTCTACGTTCGCCGTTACCTTTCTAAAATACATGTGGCTAGGACAAATAACACTCTTATAACATGCTAAAACGTAAACACTCACGTACCTTACCTAACCTAATTAGCAACTAGTAAAAGGAAACTAATTAGTAAGTATGTAAAAGCAAATTACCAAAGCAATCTATAGTTTGGCAGCGTTGACCTTGTTGCTAGTGAATGTTGAGAAGTCAATTTATGTTCGTAGTTTATGCGTAGCGTGTCAGAGAGCTATCGTTATCAAGAGCCAGCTTTATGGCTTCTGCTCCCAGTGGCTTTGCGTTGATGGATTGATTATCTTCACTTCGTTTGAAGATCTATAGTGAGAGCCAGCGGTTGGAAAGTGTTATTTATGCTTTTTATGTTCTCTACTGTCATGTGAAGTATGTTTTTTTTTAAATTGAAAGTAGCTAGGTAGATGTAATGGTAAAATCAACCAGTCATCTGTAGTGAGTTACTAAAATCACTCTTCCCTTACTCTGACCGATTCCTGGTCTACATTCAAGAGAACCCTTAGCAAGCTTTTTTTTAAACTTTGCCCCACACTAGAATTTACTCCTGTATCATGGGTGTGTTCACAAACATGGAAGCTCACATACACAAGACACCCAGACCCGGAACAACTATCTGTGCATGTCATACAAACATTTGTTCCGTGCGGGAATCGAACCCGCGACACGCAACTCAGCAACCGAACGGTCAACCATTGCGCCAACCATGTCGTCAAACCGTGTCGTGCAGTGGTCGTTGTTAACAGCTAGCATTCGGTAACCCACAGTTCAGCTCCCCAATCTTTTCGCGCACTCCACGCTCCACGACCCAAGAGGGACTGCGAAAAGTCACACCCACCCACAACAACGAACGAAGGTTCTATAACAACCGAAATAAACAAATAGACAAAGACTTATACATATACCTGATGAAAGTGGAGTTTCGTTCCTGAAGTTTTAGTTCTGATTTTCAGTCTCGCAGCGGAAACATCTATGTCTGTCTAATTAAGTTTCAGTTTCACATAATTTTAGTAGTTCTGTTTAAATAAACCATAGGTACTTATATCAAAATAAGCTACTCTTACACTTGGGTTACTCACGCGTAGGTAGTGCGTTATCTCTATATTAATTTAATGCACATTAATTGGTTTATGAAACAAGATTAGATCATAGTTATCATAGTGGGTATTTACATAAGTGCCTACTTAATTAATGAAATAGATACTTAGGCATCATATTATCAAGTAACTTTGTGTGTAACAACCAAACCTGAACTTTTTTAATATGATTTTGTAGATAGGTACCTACCTATTGTGGCAACTACGCATTCAGAGAGATACTATGCGCACACGAAAAATGGAATCTGCAAAAATGTATACCTACCTATATAACCGGAAAATGTCAAACTCCGTAAGATTATAAAATATCTTGAGAGAGCATAAGCTGTCGATAAATTGTCAACGAACATTTGAGACACTTTTTTACGCATCAAAATTTGACAGTCTATAATCTCTCTAACCTATCAAATTCTGATGCGTAAAAAGTATTCCAAATTTTCAATTGAAAAATTATCGAGAGTTTGCAATCTCTCGAGATCTTATAATCTTAGGCCCCTCGCCGACGGCGACTTTTTGTAGCGATGCAGTCGCGCGTTTAGCAAACGCGCGACTGCATCTCTTCTAACGCGTGTTAGTCGCGTTTGCAACGCGCTACTGCATCGCGATTGTATCGATACACATTTGCAACGCGCTACTGCATCGCGATTGTATCGATACAAACGCGCGACCGCGTCGGACGTGACAAATGTTGCCTCAACGGAGTCCATCTTGCAACTGTACTGATTCAAGGTTATTTTTGTGTCGTAACTGTATCCCGACCGAATCGCGTTTGTATCGCGACCAAATCGCGTTTGTATCGTGTTTGTATCGCGACCGAATCGCGTTTGTATCGCGACCGAATCGCGTTTGCATCGCGACTGAATCTGGTCCCGTGGGCGAGGGCACACAGCTAGCGACAGCTTCGCGTCTGTATCGATGCCTACGCGCGACAGCATCGCGACTGCATCGCTACAAAAAGTCGCCGTGGGCGAGGGGCCTTACTTGTGCATTTTATAACTATGTGTTACGGTGTATTTTTACCCAATTTGAAAGATAGTTTTCCTATTGCTAATTTTGCGAATTTGTCCCTCAAAGTTTTGAGTAACAAATGACCCCGTAGGTACCTACTCAAAATGTGTTTATTTAATTCCGTGTCCGCGTATGGGTCACAGGAGTTCATATGTGTAGCAAATTTCAACTAAATCTGTCCAATAGATTCGGAGAAAATTTGCTGTGACAGACAGTTGGACAGACACATGAGTGATCCTATAAGGGTTCCGTTTTAATAATGGCGTATAATTTTTAGGGTTCCCCCTAAACATTAGCTACATTTCGGTCTATTTTTAACCATACAATAGACGTATATAAACCTTATCAACACTGCCAATCTTAATTTGACTGGCGCCCTTGTTCAACGGTAGTAACCTCAACAGTCAATACGTTGCTAATGTTGCCATGTGAATGTGTCTGTCAGTTCAATCCCAGGACCTTTCATTTGATCTCTGTATCTATCGGTAGCTACTTAAATATTATAGATAGATAACAGCTGCTTAGCAAATCGATAGACTGGAAAGATGGCAGTGGCGAAGGCTGATATGTTGAGAGAGGTAAGCCGTAGCAAAAAAAAAGAAGAAATATTATATGCTTACCTCCATCTCGCTCACGCGCACGCATTTTGTATTACTGTCTCTATCATAACTCGGCCGATACCGGCTTACCTCGCGGCCTAGAATCGCGGTGATCGCGATGATCATTGTGACGTCATGACGACTATTTTGCCTTATGAATTGAACTGTCAATAAGCCGATAGCACCTGCGAGTTAAATAATGTTGTTGAAGAGCAAATTTTGTTGGAATTGAATATCCACCTGTGTAGGCGTTTTGTGATGTTTCTATATATTTAAGAGTACTAATTGTGCGATTTTTCAATTACGATAGAGTAGTTGTGTTCCAAACTTCTGAAGGGAAGCCGGCGGGAATGGGCTTATGACTAGGCTTCGCCACTGAAAGATGGAGCACGAATAAAAACTGATTGATTCTTAATTCTGTCGGTAAGATAGTAATCTATAGAATTAAGTATTAATCACTTTTTACTTACTTCTTTTTACTTTATTTTACTTCAATCTCTGGAGGTTCGTTGTTTTATAAAGACAGTAAGGTCCATGTACTACCTACTTAAATTGCTTACTGTACTTATGTAGGGTAGGTGTAGTGAAAGAAAAGCTTTGTTTCGCGACCATTTAAATTTAAACGAAAGTGAATCTTATATCACCCAAAATTGTAAATACCACTAGAGTTCTTATTTCCAGATATAATTTGATAAAAAATGATCTACCGCGGAAGTTTTTTATTAATGTCATAAAACCCTTATAATAATTTCTTAACAAATGAAATTACTGCGTAAGAAGACTCAAGAGTTCATTGCCTCATTAGAGTATGAAAAATGGCCGCTATTCCGAACTCGCTGACATTCTCATTAAAGCTAACCATTAGTTTAGCCTTCGAGTGAGGCGATGATCGATTGCGCCGTTATATTACTTACTCATAAATCGATATGCTTCGATTTTGTACTCCGAAGCATCATAATAACCATGCATATTTGATGGAGCGACGAAGGTGACTTAAAACGTTTGCTAGCAATGAGTAGGTCCTACTTGTGTAGCTCATAGAATTCAACAAAAAAAACTTGCCGATTCGGACATTATAACTTAAATCCCCAAATATGATTATTTTGAATTTCATATTATGTCAGGTTTTAGAAAATGCTCCATGCGTTACTGGCTATAGTGACTACGAAACTTCATAAAACCACCAAATACTTCTAGAAGATAAAAAAAGAACTACAAAAACTAATGGTTTACTTATTTACTTTTTAAATAATTATTTTCACCGATTACGGCCAGCAATCTCACATGCTAGGTCTCGAATAATTCACCTCTTGAAACATTGGGTCTTCCATAACACTTATTTAAATTTAGAAATTGCCATAAACTTTCAATCCAAATTAGACATTTTTTTATATGTTCTAGTACCTATATAACCGAGACTGAAACATAAAAATGTCAACTGTCTCACCAATCATTTCTGTATCTAAGGTCTACAATTAAATAAAGTATACTATTTACAACAAGGATAAAAGTTCTATATTAAGAAACCTATTACAGGCATTAATCAATCCACAGACTGCTCACATGTTATAATAGTGCTTTAGACACTCAATATGAAGCTAGATAACATATGGTGTACATCTGGAGCTTTAGTTTTTTACTCTATCGCTTGGATACTACAAAAAGCTGAGTAACAGGCCATTAGGTATTATTAAGTGCATCAGTCATTTAATAGTGCAATGATCTTATATACAAATGAATATTTTTAAAACTCATTAGATAGATTCATAAGGTGGCTTAGCCTACGTTTTCGGTTTTTGAGATTGAGTTTTGCTGTATCTATAGGTTTAGTAATGGAAAAGTGGAATGAAAACAAACTAGCAGCTTATCATCTAAAGACTTATTGGTTTTCTTACTGCCATAATCATATACGTAAATTGCAATTTTCATTCGATTATTGATTATTAATTTGGATAGGTACTTAATAATTTTATTATGGTGTTCATATAATTATTATTGACCAAGTAGAATGCAAGCACTCAGTTACACAAAGTAACTTGCAACAAAACATGTTTTAGGATCCCTGATCATCATAATATTATCAGCCTATAGACCCTTGACATGACGTTAGGAGTATGTGTGTGCCTATGTCCACTACTGTACCTAAATAATCTTCGCCACATCGCATCCATCAAGCCCCCACGGACCCCTGACCGTATCATTTATTCTGAACATTTTGACTTACAAGGTTCCAACATCCGGCAGGTATTATGGGCAGAACCGGTGACACTCGGTGAGGACATCAACCATCATGCCGGTGCTACGCAACGCCGACCACCCCGCGCATGCGCTGTCCGACTCGGTAGCTGTACGGTACACTGTCGCCGTGCTCGGCTCCTGGGCCGCCGAAGGAGGTAAATGCCTACTGGTACAGTATACTAATATTCTATGCTTGAATATGAGCTTGTATAGATACCAGGCACGTTGTCCCCAGACGGAGAGTATCTATTAGTATATCCCCACGAAAAACAGGTGAAGTGAGATCTTAGAGTATGTAGACATCTAACTGTCAGAGGGTCTAGGTCATCACCTAGCCTATCTGACAGATAGAATATATGTTGTTTGTCATCAATTCAATCAACGCAACGTGTCGTTCCTATTTAATCTATCTAATCCTATATTTTTTGTAAAAACATAACCGTCTGTACGGTGGTCGCAGTATGATAACAGCCTTAACGTCTCTCAACCGGATGCTGCATCCGTTCTTTAAATTGAACCCTTTCATACGATAACGGGATTAACAGCATTTAATCATTTTACTGCTCTTCGCTTTCGCCAATGCAATTGCTTTAAGCATGGTGTATCTTGGGTGCACTGCATTGGAGAATATGTTCCGTGTTTTAGTCTAGAATACGTTTCAATGAGTATTTTAATTACGAATCGTAGCACCCTTTTTTTGGATGTAAAATCATCAAATGACTTCTCCTCTTCATCCCGCACTGGTCGGAGTACGTTAGTACTTACTCGTACTAAAATATTCACGAGTTCCTTTAAACGCCCTTTGCGTTCCCCGACCGCGATAACTCTTTCTAACAATTTCGCATCAATCCGTACAGTCTTAATTATGGATTTATGCCCGGCTGATTTCAATAACTTCAGCCTTTATCTCATGGGACTCAAACCGTCAAAATATGAGTTTAGCTCCTCTGCATAGTCTTTTGAATACAGCCGTTATGCAATGTTTAGCCTGCGGGAGTCCGTCTGAGAAGGGTAGTCATCCCCCAAATGCAATCGATCTTCCATCATAGCAACCGCCTTTACCGCAGAGTACTGTAGCCTACATAGATACATACACCCCAATAGGGTAGTTAACTAAAAAAATCTGATTAGTCCGTCTGATAGATTTCCAAAAAATATTGGACACGTATTTTTTCTTTTTTCACATAAACCAAAAATGAAGACGATACAGTGCGTTGAAAACTCGTGTGACGGCACTACCCGCTACAATTTTTACCGAGCAGTGACGTCCCACGCTCCCACTCCTGATCTATGATGCTTTTTATCTTCGTCAATTGTTCTAGATTTGATAAAGGAAAAAATACGTGTCCAATATTTTTCTATAATCTAACTGACGGACTAAACATAATCATATATTTTTTACTCAGGCAACATCCCTATTCTGGATAGTCTATCATGCTCGTTTATAAACACTTGTTGAACGCAAAGCTTTCACAGTGAAGTAGCGGAGCTTATACCGTTTAAAGCATCTTCAAGTGGTGCTAATGCTCGACTGATAATATTATTAATGCGAAAAGCCTCTTGAACTCGACTGTACGTAACTGCTATTTAGTCATACTTAGTTGGAGGTATTAAGGGATTATCCTATTAATATTCTATCCTATTGAACTTACAGTCTGCACGTTTCGATTAATGACAATAATCAATCACGATTCTTCTGTTGAAAGGATTTGAAGCTTGGCTCGAGTAGACCATGACCAGAAAGTCCTGGGCCTGATATTTCCATGACGCCAAAGCCGCAAAAGCTAGGTGAACACAATCAAAGATTTTACCCTAAACGCTGTGTGTGTTTAAGGTAAAACCTTGCCTT
Source organism: Hecatera dysodea (assembly GCA_905332915.2). Classification (NCBI taxonomy): domain Eukaryota; kingdom Metazoa; phylum Arthropoda; class Insecta; order Lepidoptera; family Noctuidae; genus Hecatera; species Hecatera dysodea. The sequence goes on from HG995295.1 coordinate 8,404,366, forward strand.
ACGAGGCAAGGTTTAAAAGGCATTCGGATAATCGAAAATCCGGATGGTTGAATATATGATGAAAAGCGATTTTTGTACATATGTACATATTGTTAACACAATGTTAGGTACGTCTTTATTTAAAACAACAAATAGAAATCGTTATCAACGAAAAACAATGTTTATTAAAACTATAAGCTTCCACATGAAGTTCCACAAGATTTCGGCATCACATTCCGCATCTGTTCGTTTCCCTGCAATATGTTGTGTTATCAACAATTTGTTCATCCAACATGATCTGATAACCTTGATCATTACTGCCACAAGTGAGCCACTGACATATTGTTATGTTTGACATCGCGGTTGGCAATCCGGATAATCGCGAATCCGTATAACTGAGGTCCGGATAATCGTACCTAGTATCTTTCAAATTTCCACAGACGGAAGAAACTCTCTTGTCTTCATTTATAGGTAGATACCAAGATATCTTTTTTTTTATTCTTTTTTGCAATAATGAAAATTTAATAAATTTAACAGGTCTAGTCCCTCTACTTACTTACTATTAGTATCTAATCTACTCGTACTGGAGCATAACTGACGACAATTATCTATACCTACGTACGTAGAATATTGTAGTCGCCATTCAGATTCAACTAATGTCCTGCCTATGTCAATGGTAAACGAGTAAATGAATGAATAAAAACTTTTGAATGAGCATTTATAACAACCTGGGTTCCTATCTATTCGGAAATTTCAAATTTTGTTATTTGAATTATGTATGTCAGATTCGAAGTCCTATGTACACGCAAGCAATACCGTATAGGGTTGTTTTGCGGATAAAGTTGTATGGTAAATCTGTAGATTGACACTTTACTCCATGATTTAATAGTAGATAACGGAATTAGACATAGCAACTTCTACCCAGGAACCATGTCGTGTTATCTAACAAAAAAATGCATCCAGATTCACTTCACCTGAATAGTTACTCTTTTCTTTGTTATCATGATATAACTTCACTGAAGTTCTAACTAAATAATAAAATAATTGTTTTTCTTGCAGCTACCTACCCGTTCGACTTGACAAAGACACGGCTTCAAATACAATCGGAAGTCGCAGCCGCTAAACATGGATACAAGGTAATCTTTCAAGACATGAGTTTTCTTTTTAGTGCTTATTATAGCAAGATCCCAGAAGTCTTGCATGACTTTATTAATGTTCTCGTTTCAAAAAAATCACTAAGAGTGTCTACTTATTCTTGAGTAGGTACCTAGTTGCTTAAAACAGGGTCCTAAAACGAACTTTCTTTTTCTAAAAACCACTTCCACTTAGTCATTGTATCTAGTACCTACTTTTTATGATGACCAAAACAATCCAAAAATAGGCTGCCGATTTTCCAAAGCTATGAGTATGAATACACTGCTTTATCGACCATAAAATGAAGCACTTTGCTAATGAACTTAAATCCAAAGTCGATAGCTTGTCATATAATACAATGACGTCATAATCCAGCGGTGGAGTGGATTACGCAGTAAACCGACGAGCATGGCGTGAGAAAGTCCCTGCTTATTAGATTAGTACCAACCGGCCAGTGCTCCTATTCCACTAACTTTTAAATACGTTTAAGTTTGGAATAGTTCAATTTCCACGGTCTTTTATTATTTGAAAATAGATCAGATGGTCCAGCCACATAACGTCAAACAACGTGAATGCAATATTAATAGGTCAGAACTCAGAGGGTCAATTCTCAATTTTGGAGATTTCGTATTCGCATCTTAGTTGCAATATCTGTCAAAAACATTTCTTGTTTCTGACTAGTTCTTGACATTGATTGTCACTGACAATGAGATGATATTACAATCTGTATACTCAATACTCAATTGTTTATGGCATATCTGAATTTGAACGTTTTTCATCAATAAGAATTTGTCCACTGAATACACGCCCAATCTTTCACGTTGTGTTATGTTATTTAATATTAAATAAATAAAAACCTCAAGCATGGCATGGTTTACTTTCCTACTTATAGACAATGTAGAAAAGATTCAATGAACCGATTTTTGTTTCTGTGTCGCCTTAGTTTCTTGTTATAAATTTTGTCAAACTGTCCTTATTGTAGGTAAAAGATCCCCTTTTAACGGAACATTGTTTCAAGGTGTTCTACTTAAAAGCACTTTTCCAATAAAAGCTTTATTGGAAAGACCAGCTGGCATAGTTTGTAGAAACATCTCAGTAGCAAAACTATTTGAAAATAAGTAACGGGTACCGGAATATGAGATTCTTATTAATCTGTAATAGTATCTGTGGTATCTTGAAACCGAACTCTTCTGAGTTTCACCGTGTAGGAGAGTTCTTTACGCGTTTTATATTATGTACTTAGCTACAGCTTTACAAACCTACGGAGGTTTGTACAGAAAGCATAATACATACAGCGTGTTCTAGAAGCGCGTGATCAATTGATCATAATTAAGGGTGATTTTGGGTATAGCAAAATAAAAGGTACTTTTGAAGAAAAAAAGACCGCAATCATTAACCGACAAAAAGTTTCGAAGGAATTCCTTTCAAAGAGTTTGTTACAGTAGTGTTACATTTACTTTAGTTCAAACACAGATTTGATGACACCAACTGCTTCAAACGATTCATTTGGTACCTACTTTTGCGGGCTTTTGGAGGCAACACAATGTTGTATGACATCCGATTTCGCCACGCTATGTTCGTATAGGTCCCTGTTAAAATAAATTCCGAAAATAATACATTTACCATGGTTGATCTGTCTATACCAATTAGGTAACCATCATCCATATAGATTACGGAAACCTTTAAAAAACATACAGACATACCAACATAGGCTGATAAACACATTAGTCTCCTATGTGTTGCGCAGTTGGGTAAAAATGGATTCCTACTAACCATTTACGCCCAGCAATCAAGAATCAGAAAGGCCGATTTCAAAATAGGAAATGTGGCCTGTTGATAACGTAACCAATCACTTTGCTAACCTGATGTCTCTTCCTTAACAGCTGGAAAACCACGGCATGATAAAGACTGCAGTAGGTATAGCGAAGCAGGAAGGCGTGACCAAGCTGTGGACGGGTCTGATGCCCATGTTCCAGCGCCACGCCATCTACTCCGGGTGCCGCCTCATCTTCTACGAGCAGTTCAGGAACTACTTCAAGGATGACAAGGGAAAGGTCTCGCTTGGGATAGCTTCCGTAGGTGAGGGAATTGGTTTTGTAGTATTTCTTTTTGTTTTTAGTGTGGTGGAAGGTTTGATGATAGATATTGTTTAATAAGTAATTAATTAAGCTCAGTTTTTCTAACGAAAATTATCATAAAATTACGGTGACAACTTGTGGAACGCGTATTGTTTAGTTGTGCTGAAAGTGTTTTCAAAAACCAATCGTATCAATCGAATTTTGTGAAGGATTGAATTTTATTCTCCATTAACCGGGTAAGTATCTGTGTATTAATCCAGGGAATTTAATTAATAAGTATGTCAAGGTTTTCTAAAACACATCCAGCAGGTAATTGTTTGTAACAAATTACAAAACTGGTAGCATTTAAGTATCTGTAATACTACTTATAAGAAGCTAACAGATATTGTTTATCTAGATACTGGTTAAATCCCGAAGACTTACGAATAGCCTCATAAAAAAGTAACAATATTAGTCCAACAAAAAACAAAACAGATTTCTAACCTACGCTATAAAATAGGACCAATACCGGTACCATATTTCAAAACAAAGCCTTGTACATCCTGGAATATAATACAGAACGTACTTAATCCTCTTATTCAAGAGATAAATTAATATTCATTGGAAAGTCTTAGTCCTCTTCGTATTACGTTGGGCTAAGCCGATCCGCTTTCATTAGCGTGGCCAGCCGTGGCTTTGCACAACGACCTTACGGACATAAAGGGGCGAAGTACTGGATATCTAATAAATAATCCTATATACTTGTATAAGGATATTTGATAACTGCGAAACTCCATTGTCAGTGTATTGTTACGAGCTTCGGGTTCTTGACAAATCAGCCGATTAAATAACCAAAAATGACACTATAATCACACAATACTAATTACAACTATAAACTCACTAATTATAAAACACAATCCCACTACTAATCACTTTAGTTCGCAGTTGAAGATCGCTCTCGAAGTTATCACTTGTATCGCTAATCATATACTGACCGGTCGGTATTTTTTAACGTGGACCACTCTACGGCTGGTTACTGCTTAAACGAACTGTGAATAACCCGGTCGGTAGGTATATGTGCCAGCCTTATATAGGGCACCGGTTAATTCCAGAACCTTCCACCGTAGAAAGATCGCGTACCTACATATCGGTCGCGACTGGTATAGAAAAGTCTCGAAGGTTCTTGACTTTACTAGTTCTGCTCTTCGATACTAGATAGCGCTAGTGGTACCGAATGCAGCTATCTTCCTTGGTTAATTGTGGCGCGCAACAGTATCATATCTATGTCATCAGATTAGAGGGCCTATTGAGTATACATAGGGTCGGGACTGTTAGGGCCAATGCCTGCCAGAGTTGCAGAATATGTTCGAAAGAGTCACCGCGGCCCTGGCCCGCTAAGGGCCAAAGGGCGTTTGGAAAAACACGGAATTAGTAAGTAAGAGTGGAACCATTGGGAAAAAATGTTGCGTTCGTTTAAAGAAACCGTAATTATTTTCAGGTCGTAGCCGTGATGTTATATAGCCTTCCTCGATGAATGGACTATCCAACACAAAAATAATTTTTCAATACAAACCAGTAGTTCCTGAGATTAGCACGTGGAACGAAACAAACAAACTCTTCGGCTTTATAATATTAATGTAGAAATTGTTAATCTAATTTATTTCTATTTCTAGTATTAAAATTATGTCTATCACTAATTTTGCTAAAGAGATGTCGATTTTCCTTACATACTAAATATTTTCATAAATGAATTGACAAGGGACTGTCATAATATTAATCTTTAAAAAAAGTTCCCTAGGAAAATCGCGGCGACGAAGATTATAAATGGCTCTGACAGCACGCTTTTGCAAAAATAAATATAGATTCAATATCAGCAGCCCGACCCCACAACAGAATACCGTAGAACATAATGCTGTGAAAGTAACTAAAATAAAGCAAACGCGCGGTTTCTACATTTGTTACCTACCTCTCTTTTTGATAGCATAAGCGGCTGAGAGCCTCGCAAGTGATGTTATGTGAGATCCCCACTGTAATTTCGTCTGAAGTGATTGCTAGGAAAAGTATGATCAATAAATTCCAGTTTTTGTCCATTCAATACTATGTCACGTTCTTTATTGTTAACATTAGGTAAAGTTAATACATCTAGTATTTTTTTAATTTACTAAGTTGTTTGCCGTAAACAAAGGACCTGATTTTTTTTATTTGAGTTATTCACGACACCAGGATTTTGTGATCGTCGGTCTATCTTAAATATTAATTATGTGTCATCAGCAAATAACACCGTCTTTGGTTGATTTTGAAGCAATTGGGGCAAATCGCTTATGTATGTAGACAAAGATAATTAAGTAAGAAGATTGTTTTATACTTTTCTTGAGAGCACTTGGTACAATGAATTTCCAGGATCCGTTGAGTGAGATAGATTGCGGTTCTCTGGGGCTTGGCAATCTCTCAATATACAGCCAGGGTATTTCAATGAATTTGGGACTCAGCTTTAAAGCGATGCTACCGTCTTTATTGTGGAGTTAGCGTTTGCAATTTGAAGGAAATTTATTGTACTGTAATATTTCAATTTGAATTTCTGTTACATTTTGTGATCTAGAAAACTAACAGTCAGTTTTATTAAGGGGTAACGTGTCCCCCTTCTTTTTAACTGGGTTGAGGAGCTGAGGTGGGCTGGTGTAAAAAATGGTTAAAATCGGTACAGCAGTTTCGGAGCTTATTCTGTACAAACTTCCCTCTCTCTTCTAGTATAAATGGCGACTGCTTATTTGTCCACCATAAACAAATAACTATGTAATAACTTTGCGAAGACTGATGTCAGAATTTACCTACCCGTTACGACTGTCAAAGGTGTTCAAATGACAGGTCTGCACTGCAGCCGTTCAATTCCAAAAGCGATTTTAATTCACAATAATGATGTCTCGCTTTCACCATCCCAGCCAGATTGTGAACAGACTGAGCATCAACGTATCATAATTGTGACGAAGTTCGGCAGGTGGACTAGCGGCCGGCTCCCTGGCGCAGCTCATCGCGTCTCCCACGGACCTGGTGAAGGTCCAGATGCAGGCGGAAGGCCGCAGGGTCCTGCAGGGCAAGGCACCCAGGTTCTCCAACTGCAGGGATTGTTACAAGATGCTGTATGCTGAGAGTGGACTCAAAGGGTTCTGGAGAGGTGACATCATTTTCGTTACTCTTGTACATAAATATTAATATGTCCTGTGAGCCATTTGCAAGACACCCATCTGCTGACATTTCATTGTACGGCAATACAGGCCTTTATAGGTTTGCTGTGCCATGCAATAAAATGTAGTCATTTGTACCTAGTCAATATACCAAGTATTCAAGGTGGCCAATTTCAAAACATTTTTAACTGCCGTAAAATAATTGTAAGTATAGAAGCTTTTTTCTCGAGTTTGGAAAGCAACACCACCACTTGCAAAAATAACAATTAGTATTAATTTCGAACAATAGAACTCCAGGCTGTGTATGAAATTGAAAACCTAGAATAGATAAGTCACTATTTTTTGTCCCATTAAAAAGAACCAATGTACCATTGTTGATTCCATACCTATTTATTGGACTTTCGCACGCGTTTGTTTATGATAGATATTATCACAGAACACATAATTATCATGGATGGTTAGTACATAAAAAAGTTTCGTGGTAGTATAAACATGACAATTTAGTTGAACAAATAAATCTGTACTTAACGGTAATGACTAAGATATCTATTATTTAGGGTAGAACCGAGTAATTAAGAGTATATAAACTGAAACTTTGATATATATACCTATATATGTTTTCCAAAAGCTTTATATGGGAAAATCAGGTCTTGAAAAAGATAGGACGATAAATCGGTAGCCTTTGGATTAGGTACCTACAACTACATACATACAGAATTTTTTAGAGACTCTTAGTACAATGTATTGATTTTCTAACAAAAAGTTCTTGGTACAAAGTCCCGAGTCATAACCCGAGATTGGAACAGTGCCCGATGAATAAATAGATTCAGTTTAGCTTTCATATTTTGTAAGATAGATTTGAATTAGTATTTTACTATTTGGTGGTAAACTTTGGCACCTCATTGGAGATCTACCCCGTGGTCTGGTTCCCTCCACCTTTCCCTGCACTACGAGACGCTCTATGGAGTCGTTGTCTCGACGAGATATATGGCCGAAGAAGGTCAAAATGCGCGACTGCACTGTGGTTGATAGGCGATGTCTGATGCCAAGTTCTTTTAAAATGGAGGCATTTGTACGGAACTCTGTCCATGATACCCCAAGCATCCGTCTCCAGCACCACATCTCCAAAGCATCAACCTTCTTCTTCTCGGTTTCACGAAGAGTCCATGTCTCCGACGCATAGAGAAAAATGGGGAATATCAGGCAATACATGAGTCTGGTTTTTGTGGCCTTGGTAATATTCCTATTACCCCAAATCTTTTTCATTTTGTCCATAGCAGACCTAGTGATCGCCATGCGCCGCTTGATTTCGTCTATGGATCCGCCCTCGTTGGATATCAACGCCCCGAGGTAACTGTATGATTGGACAATTTCACAATTCCCTATATGTGTGATCCCAGGTAAATTATTATTGGCGCGGTCGACAATCATCATTTTGGTTTTGGTACGATTTATTTTTAATCCAAATTCCCGGCTTGTAGCTTCCATCTTATGCAGCAGATCTTCCATATGACGAGCACTAGTTGCGAATAAAGTCGTGTCATCCGCGTATCTTAAATTTGAGATCTTCCTCCCGCCAATCACGACACCATCCGTCCAATCTTCCAAGGCAATTCTCATTATCATCTCTGTATAGATATTGAATAGTAAGGGTGAAGTAATGCAACCCTGGCGTACGCCTGCCTTAGGATGGAAATGACTTGACAACGTTTCATCTGTTCTGACTGATGCTGATCCGTTCTCGTATAGACCCCTGAGTAAGTGGACAAGGTGTTTCGGTGTGCCCATATCCAGCAAGGATTTCCATAAGATTGGCCACTTTACAGAATCGAATGCCTTCGAGAAATCGACAAAGCAAATGTATGTAGGCTTGTTGAATTCACGAGCTTTTTCGATGATCTGTCGCACAGTGAAAATTTGCTCGCGTGTGCCTTTTCCCTTTACAAAACCTGCCTGCTCAGGCGCAATTTCTTTGGAGAGGAAGGTCTTGAGGCGTTCATTCAGAATGTGAAGCAGTATTTTACTTGCATGAGATATTAAAGCAATAAGTCTATAATTACTACACAATTTTGTTGAGCCTTTTTTGTGAAGGGGAATAAACACAGTATAAAGCCATTCTTTTGGCCATGTACCGGTCAGCCAGATTTTATTGCATAGAGCATGGAATATCTGGACACCGTGATCACCCGCAGCCTTGATTACTTCTATCGGGATACCATCTATTCCAGTGGCTTTACCATTTTTCAGGTGTTTGATAGCGGCACGTACCTCTTCTTTAAGAATGTCCGGCTCCACATTGTTCCCTGGTTCTGTAGATGGAAATACATGTGAAAGTGGATCTTGAAACAGAGCTTCACAGTAACCTTTCCATGTTTCAGATATTCTATCAATTTCCGTGACTAATTCACCATTAATATTTTCAATAGCCCAGGTTTTCGACGAAAGAGTCCTTGTTAAAGACCGGATCTTCTGGTGGAGGTCTCTGGTTTCATATTTATCTGCATGGACTTCAATTTCTGCACACATGTTTCGCAGATTAGTATTTAAATCTCGTCTACATCCAGCTTGGATTTTTGCAGAGAGGCCATTAATTTGCCTGATGCTAGCACCCATCGATTTTAGTCTTCGCCTCTCCTCAACCAACTTTAGAGTATCATCGCTCATCCAGTGCTGTCGCTTTGAAGATGTCGAAGGCGTTTTACATTCTTTTACTGCGTTTTCTAAAAGGGTTTTGGACCTAAGCCACAGCTGATCTGAACTGTGTTCAGCTGACTGCGTATCCATCCATTGATCCCAATTGTTCTCAAGCACCGCTGTAAACATTTTGCTGTCTTTCACCTCAATCCTTCGTTGCTTGTTAATTTTTCTAGCTGCTTTAAGTCTCAGCTGCATCCTTGAAATCAACAGCTGATGATCAGATCCGCAATCGGCTCCAGGAAGAGTATGAGCATTCTTAATAGAGGTCTTCCACCTTGCTCTGGTGAGGATGTAATCTATTTGATTTTTATAATTCCCGTCAGGTGATGTCCAGGTGTATAGTCTGCGAGGATGGTGCTGGAAGAAACTATTTGCGATCATCAAGTTGTTTTCGGCTGCAAATTGTATTAGGCGTTCCCCCCTATCATTTCTCATGCCCAGTCCATATGGGCCTACGACATGGCTTAGAGTATGAGCATTTTCTCCGATTTTGGCATTAAAATCTCCAATGACCATGAGCATTTCCCTATTTGGGACTTTTGAGATGGTTTTTTCCAGATCCGAATAGAACCTTTCCACCATGTCATTGCTAGAAGCGCTCGTTGGTGCATAAACCTGTATGATGTTTAGGTTCATGGGAGTCGCCTTTAGTTTAATGCTGAGTATTCGGTCACTTACGGGTTCATACCCCAGAACACAATGTCTTAATGGTTTTGGTAACAAGAAAGCGACTCCGTTTATGCTGTCAGTATCATTTCCAGAGAAATAAATTACGTTTTTTTCAGTGAGGAAGTGGCCATGACCTTTCCAGTGAGTCTCACTTAGACCGCAGATCTCAATGTTACATCTATATAACTCTCTTTCTAAGATGTCAAGCTTTCCAGTCATGAGCAAGCCACGCACATTCCACGTCCCAATCCTCTTGTCTTCCCGCAGCTTGAATTTTTTTCCAGTAGCTGAATTTCCTTGCGGTGCCTGGTCTACCACAGCCGCATGGCCGGTAACACATTTCCCACCGTCTATCCCGGACACAGTACGGCGCCGGTTGCTAGGCGGGTCACATGGCGATCTCTTATTCTTCTCTTGTCGTACTTTCATGATGGCTTTCTATGGGAATTTAGTGCAGTAGTTTCCCCTTGCTTTCTGCACCAGACATTTTAGAGGTTATTTAGACCTCTAGGCCGCTGCAGCCTCTTCCGCCCAGTCACCCGGGCAGGTGTTTGGTTATACCGCCATTGCTCGGTCGCCAGAGCCTCGTCCGTTATCTAGCAGGGAGCACCACGGCAGCTACTAGAGAACTAGAACCATTGCCGTCGGCTATTCAAACGAACCACCGATGCGAGCAGGTGAGGTTGACTATTGGGGCCGACTAGATGGTTTGTGTCGTTCTCCCCCTTACTCCACATAGACCTACAGGTACTTATAAAACGTCAGTACCTAGTGCACTACCTGTACTCAACATATTATATTTTTACAAACAGCTCTATAAGAACAGTTATCGATTTGGTTATTCAGCTATATCCAGTATTCCGCTGCAATAATACTTACTCCCTCACGGTGCTTTTACTTTAATATCCATTCCGGAAAAAGCAAGTAACGGCTGTGCCACCACCTAATTACCCTAAAACCTAATTTCCAGGAGCCGTCCCTAACGTGCAACGCGCAGCCCTAGTCAACATGGGTGACCTGGCAGCATACGACTACACCAAACAGTTCCTAATGCGGGAGTTCGGCATGGCCGACACCGCGGTGGTGCACGCAGCGGCGGCGTTCGCGGCTGGCTTCGTGGCTGCCGTGCTCGGCACACCCGCTGATGTGCTGAAGACTAGGCTTATGAACCAGCCTGTGGGACCTGATGGACGGTAGGAAATACTGTAGACATCTTTTTTAACCGACTAAAAAAAGGAGTTTCAATAAAATGTAATATTGTACGTAACACAATATATTCACATATAAACCATTAATCGGAATGTGACCATTATTTTTTCATTGGCTTACATTTATTTCAACTTAGGAACAGTGTAGATTTGCCAAAATCGGATCAGTGGCCTTAGTGCGATTTTTTTTTTGACGTTCTTGATCGCGTGAGCTTAAACATCCATTTTTATTGAAACTGTATAAGCTCCGTAAGGTGTCAATAACGAAAAACTTCCTTTTTTAACCGACTTCCAAAAAAAGAGAAGTTTCTCAAGTCGAGACTGTATTTTTTTTTGTGTTGTACCTCATAATTTTGTACTGGGTGTCCCGATTTTGATGATTATTTTTGTACTCGAAAGCTGGTGCTTGTCGTGGGGTCCCATTTAAATTTGAATGAAATCTGAAGAATAGTATTTGGGTTATCGCTAATAATGCGTGGCTCCTACTACATTAATGATTTTCTCATTCACTCTTGTCGATGTAAAATGAAAAAGTAAAATTGTATACGATGGTTTGGAAGAGCATCTTAGTATTTCAAGGTGGTTTCCCTTTCTAGTTTGGTGAAGATCTGATGTAGAACAGAGATAGGAAACGGAACTCTTCAGTAAATTATAGCAAATCTTTTAGGATATTTTTTATTTGAAATCACATGTTTGTTTATTGTTTACACCAATTTATATCGTGTAGGTACGCTGTGATGGGTATGTATACGTTAAGGTGGGGAGTTTTATTTTTCACTTTTTAGTGGTTGTACCCCTAAAAAATTAAAAATATAAATCAAAATCAAAATCATCAAAATAAAATAAGCGACTTCTAAAAAGTTTTTTATACAATTTGACATAAGCCAACGTTGTAAGAGTTGGAGCAGGAAAACGAATAAAGAAGCATTGTTAATATTGTCTTAACAATATAACAATGCATTCTAAAGGCTCGGCAGTGTGATTGTAAAACAATCGATTTTTTGTGAAGGAAAGGGAAAACATCTATAGGTACGAAAGTTTTACTTACAATTGTTTGTTCAGGGAAGCTGAACAAACAATTGTAAATAAAAATACTTGGATAGTACAAATATCCTAAAATTACCTCCTAGCTTTGTATGCTAATGATTTATTTATTACGCATGTACCTACATTCTAGTTACCTATTTAATTGTTATTTTAATGAAGTTATTAGCTAACCACTCTTCTAATTAGAATATAATTTATATTGGTACACACAACAATATACAATTAGGTACAATTTGTATTGTATTCGGTTCTAATATACAACCGTAGCTATACAAACGATACGCATAGCATACTTTGTATATCTCCAAATAATTAGTCGGTGACCGGCTAGACAATCGTTAGGTTTCATTAAATCAATTAATGGGACCGTCACTCACATTTTGGCTGTGCTCCCGCGTGCCTCGCCAAAACAAGGGGAGCGCGGAGAGCTACGTAAAAAGCAATCAATACTTCATAACCTACAGGGGAACGACCCTGGTTCACTATTTAAAAAAGGAACTAGGTTTTTAAATACTTCCCATATAACGGGGATCGTTTAGTATTCAAATAAAGTGAGTTGTATTTTAAAAAATACTCACTTGCGGTTTATAACGTTTCTCATCTACAAAGATACAGAAACACTTAATTAAGAACTCGAATCTAAGACACGCATTGTAATATTGTATACCTAATCGTTCGGGCGAGTACCAAGTCCCTTTTGTATTATATTCTATTTTAAATTGACCTCAATTTCAAAGATGCTAAGTCCACGTGTTAGTCATTTTCGTTCTCAGTAGGTAAAGCATTTTGTTATTTTAATTAACGATGACTTTATATCTTAAACACGTCATAATTATTTCTGTTAACTTAACTTCATTAAATAATATGAGCAATCCATAAATATTATATAGACATGACTTTTATGTCTAAAATCGATTTAACTTGAAGCTGAATTACCACATCAGTTAGTACATATTGCAGTCTTGTTTTACACAGTGATTGTGCATAAATTATGCTGTTGGTGAATTTATTTGCTCTTGCGTTGTCAGCAAAAAAGAACTAAGCGTGCTTTGTTTTTGTCAAAGTCGTTAGTATGGTCACAGATAATATAATACGTATGGTGATTATTGGTGATGCTTACCTATCTACATAAATTCAATATAATTATGTTTTGTAAGTGTAGGTACCTATGGACAGAAAGTCTGAAATAAATGATTATTATAAAGCTGTTTTTGTGGGCGACTGCTTGATATCGCCAGACAGTAGGTTTACATAAAAATAAAATCTTAGAATAGGTACGTGTCATAAGAATTACATAATAGAGTTGAAATAATAAAAAGTTCAAGTTACCTTCCTACTCTGTTTTCCCTGTTCATCTACTTCACGTTCATTACGCAATTCTACCAAAAAGGTAATTCAGTACCTACCTAGGTACTACAATTACGGTCGCTGAAATCACCAAAACAGCTGACATTACAAATCTGAGCGTTTATTAGCCATGCTACTATGTACTGAAATTCCAAATGGTTGTTTTGGCTAGTTATTTATAGCATGTGAATAGGTTCGGTACGCGGTCGAGGTCACAGGAACGAGGTCAAAGTCGCTTCGTGAGTCGCAGGACGCGGTTCACGCTCGAATGCTTTCGAATTCGGAGCTACGGAGCGCGAACGCATTGTTAAAATAACTACCAAATAAGTTTATGAATATAATTTGATTAGGTATTCTATTTTTGAATGAATGCATCCTTATGCGCTTCTGAGGGATTTATGTCGGTTTGTAAAAGAGTTGATAAGTATACCTACCTAATGAAGATGTGCATTTCAAAATGTGGATAGAGATCGTTATAAAAATGCATTCCGCTCCGTTTATATTTATTTCTATTCAAATGCTCCAAAAGTATTCATAACAAGTTGTAGAGAATCCCCTCTACAACTTGTTATGAATACTTTTGGACTCTACATAACAATCTGAATAAAATACCTACGTTATACTGTGTTAAATAGTATGAACCTAACTATTGCTAATGAGTAAATTACTTAACAATTCAAGTGTTACAATAACTCAATTAAGAGTTCGCTATTTATTAGACCCACATGGGGCAGAAATAAACACTTATTTATAACGCGAACAGTACCTAATAAAAAATAATTATAGCCTTTCACTAGTAGGTACTAATTTCTCACTAACCAACTACCTATCCATAGCTACTTCATACTAAGTTAAAACTAAATCTGTCTAGCCGTTTACCGGATGCAGCTGAATACCAGTATTTTTATATGGGGCAGCTGTCCATCTGACGACATGAAAAAGCGAGTACATACGACTTTCAAAGATATACAAATAATAAAAGGCCGGATGACAGCCGCGACCGGCGGCTTGACGTTCTTTCAAAGCACGGAGGAGTGTCGTTATGTAGAGGATCATCGCCCATCCTCGAATTGACCTCGGCAAGCGTTGCTTATCCTTGAAGATCGACCCATGCGGTTACTTAGCTACAGGCTCCTCATAGATTTCCCATATCGTCCCTTAGCAAACAACACCGCTCAAATCATTTTGAATAACTTTAACATAAGAAGGAAAAAACCGATTAATTTAGTGTAACCTATGTACTGGGGCACTTCTGTTGCAACTATTTAGGTTTCACCTAGGTTTGGTTGTTCGCCAAGTATAGTTTATATCAGTTCAATCGGTGACAAAGAGTACTATTTCCACCACATTCAAATTTTGTGAAATAACTGGCAAAAACGACTTGAGTGGTGTTGTTTGCTAAGGGACGATAAGACAAATTAAAACAAAATTACATACTTACATTCCATACTAATCTTTGATTTTTTCCACTTCCAGGGGCTTATCATACAAAGGCATGATCGACTGCCTGCAGCAATCCGTGAAGAACGAAGGAATACTATCGGTGTACAAAGGTTTCCTACCCTTGTGGATGCGGCTGGGACCCTGGGCGCTCATCAACTGGATAGCATTTGAAAACATCATGCTAGCTATTGGCGGGCAAACCTTTTAGCTCCATAATGCTTCTCTGATGGCGCATCCACACTTGCTGAGCGGAACGGCCGGCGGCCAACCCGGCGACCTGGCCGCCGGCACGCGCATCTTTTATATCAAGGCAGCTTGAAATCCGGCGGCAAACCCGGCGGCATAAGTCGCTGGCATGTGTGGATGCGCCATGAGGAGCATCGCCAGGGTGAGACGAAAGACATTTTGCATCTCTTTCTTGAGAGAAAATAGAATAGAATAAAAAAAAAACTTTTATTCAGGTCAGATACAGCACAACGGTTACAAACACAAATTAAAGGAGAAGAAAAGTACAGAAAGCGCCGAGCGCGCCCGAACCGAAAGGGCAGCGAGATACAATCTTCGGTACAAAGGTTTTTCTGCAAGTGACGCAATTTTCTTGTGACAAATGACAAATAAAATTACTCTTAAATTTGAAAATGAAAACAATATATCTAGTTTTAATTTCCGCGAATATTAGTGGGTTGCAGGTATGCACCTCCCTCCCGCCCGCTATATCATGCACATGCAAGATTACTGGGCAAATGCAAGGATTTTAAGCACATGCAGGAAGGCAATGCAAAACCCAACACCATTACCGACACGTGTTTCGCCTCTCCACGAGGCATCCTCAGGGGACGTGTTGACTCGCTGACCGTTGAGTTGCGACTGAGAAATTAGTACAAGGCACCCCCCTTTTATACACTGTCACCGTTGGTTATTTGTGTACAACTACCCACAAACATACGCAGTAAAGGGGAAGAAACCAAATTCGTCTGGTCATTCAACAGTGCAAAATTATTATTATTACTATGTTTCAAAATCTCTAATTGTTCCAAAACACACAGCCGGAAACCCTTATCACAAACATGTAGTATATTAAAACTATTGTTGTCGCGCAATGAATGGCCGGTATCAATTAAATGTTTCGCGAAATTCGATTTGTCCGAATGGCCATTTCTATACGCGGCAACATGTTCCCCATACCTTATGTCAAAGTTACGGCCCGTCTGACCCACATATACCCCGTTGCATTCATCACAGACCAGCCTATACACCCCAGACTTTTTTTTTTTAGATGAATGCAACGGGGTATATGTGGGTCAGACGGGCCGTAACTTTGACATAAGGTATGGGGAACATGTTGCCGCGTATAGAAATGGCCATTCGGACAAATCGAATTTCGCGAAACATTTAATTGATACCGGCCATTCATTGCGCGACAACAATAGTTTTAATATACTACATGTTTGTGATAAGGGTTTCCGGCTGTGTGTTTTGGAACAATTAGAGATTTTGAAACATAGTAATAATAATAATTTTGCACTGTTGAATGACCAGACGAATTTGGTTTCTTCCCCTTTACTGCGTATGTTTGTGGGTAGTTGTACACAAATAACCAACGGTGACAGTGTATAAAAGGGGGGTGCCTTGTACTAATTTCTCAATTGCCCGGTTGAGCAGTAACCAGCCTTAATGTGCTGAACTGCGAGTAGTCCATTCAAAAAAAAAAAAAAAAAAAAAACTAATTTCTCAGTCGCAACTCAACGGTCAGCGAGTCAACACGTCCCCTGAGGATGCCTCGTGGAGAGGCGAAACACGTGTCGGTAATGGTGTTGGGTTTTGCATTGCCTTCTTGCATGTGCTTAAAATCCTTGCATTTGCCCAGTAATCTTGCATGTGCATAATATAGCGGGCGGGAGGGAGGTGCATACCTGCAACCCACTAATATTCGCGGAAATTAAAACTAGATATATTGTTTTCATTTTCAAATTTAAAATGGATTTCCGCAAAGTAACGCCTGACTCAATCAAAATTACTCTTGTTAGGATTAGCTATGAAAGTTGAAACCGTGGTTAAAAGAAAGAGTTTAGCTGGCAAGGCTGGCTGGGCTTACTGGCCA
The DNA here is from genome assembly GCA_905332915.2 of Hecatera dysodea. Classification (NCBI taxonomy): domain Eukaryota; kingdom Metazoa; phylum Arthropoda; class Insecta; order Lepidoptera; family Noctuidae; genus Hecatera; species Hecatera dysodea. Next base: position 8,421,230 of record HG995295.1, read on the forward strand.
GGGTATGGTGTTCCATCGGTTATGGAGATAGAGCAAAATCGACTTTGATAAAGTACAGAGCAAAATCGACTTTGATAAAGTACTTAATTTTTGTTCTCTTTGATTCTAGCTACGTTCAATACGCTTTAGTTCCTGACTGAATATCTTATGCTTGTCGAATCTGCTATTGATAAGGTCGTGGTGCTAGAAAATAGCTAGCAACCTTGTTACCTCTTTACTAGAACAATATTATTAAATCTAGTACCTACCATATATACTTGATATGCAGAAAAAAAACAGCTTAGCTGTGAAATGTTTGCAATTATTCACGCTATCAATGTACAACTGTTTGTATTATATATTTAATAGCTAATATTTTTGTGCGTCAGATGTGAGATACCTACGAACTTTCAAGCTTTATAGTGAAAATTTATGTAGTTTGGATTCCCCCAAAAGGGACGAAAATGATCTTGCACCAAATCTATGACTTTGCATTAAGTCGCTAAGGGCAAACTTTTCAGTACATAATCAAATCACTTTTATTTAAGGATTAATAATTATAATTACTGTTACATTTTTTGTATAGAAAATATCTGAATATTGAGAAATTTGCTCTTAAAGCATTAAAAGCCAAACATGTTGAAAACATAATTTTGTGTCATTTTCAAACGACTATAGGAATAAAACGATGATTTCAACTCGTTTCACTCATAATACATTTATTGATTTATGGTGCTAATGGATCTAAATATTACTCATATTCAAATTGTATGATAATTTATGTTTGTTTGAAAGTTTGAACGAACTATAAATAGATTAAATAGAGACGAATGGCTATGTTAAAATTAAGTTTCAAGATTTTATTTTTGTAACTATCTAATTATTTTTTGATGTTTTTTTATTCTGTAATTATTTTTAGGGTTCCTTGTACTAAGTACTAAGCCTCCACTTTCCACCTTCTGTCTGTCCGCGGGCTCTCAGTACAGCGCCTGCCTTGCACTGCACAGCGGTGTAACAGTTGGAATTATCAACGTGTTGTTTTTATATCAACAAATAGGTACAAAACACGTGATTTTTTTTTCGGTGTACGGTACGGAACCCTTGGGTGGTATTTTTTAACATGCCACTTTGCACAACGAGAATAGAATAGGTTTATTTACTTGGTCTACAGGTAAACATCCAAGCACAAGTACATCGAAGCTTGCACAGATAATTTAAACCTTATTAAAAATGTAAAAAATAGAGCGTAATGCCTCAACATCTTTATAATCTACATATAAATGGATATCTTAGTTCGTTAATGATCTTAGCAAAATTTTACAAGTTTAATAACATATTTTGTTTCGAAGTTTTAATTAGAATGAAAATGTTTTGTTAAAAACCGAGATTGTCCGGTTCTTATGTCGATATTGTCCAAAATGCTACTTTGATCACCAACAAACTGAGGTATCCCAATGTTTTTATTGTTGCCAAAGGTGCTATTTAATTGTATAGGTATAAATGCGTGCAGGATAAGCTGAAACGAAATTGGTATTACATAATATAACGAGAAAGTATTGCAGGCAAATCATTTTATAGTTAACAAAATAGATACCTAGTGCAATAGGGTATTTTCCTGTTTAAAGCTAGTCCAAGAGATAACTTTCACAAAATATTGAACACATATTTTTCCTTTTTATTTAAAATAAATACATATACGATACAATGCGTTGAAAACTAGGGTTACGCCACTTTTTAGAACAATTTTTACTAAATCGTGATGTCCACCAGCCCCCACGCACTCATGAATTTTAACGATATATAATAATAGGTATTATCTTGATCGATTTGAAATGGTAAAAAATACGTGTCCAATATTTTCAGCAAATGTAAGGGGATGGACTTAATACAATAGGGTAATTGACTAAAAAAATCTAATTAGTCCGTCAGATAGATTTCCAAAAAATATTGGACACGTATTTTTTCTTTTTTCACGTAAACAAAAAATGAAGCCGATACAGAGCGTTGAAAACTCGTGTGACGTCACTACTCGCTACAATTTTTACCGAGCCGTAACGTCACAAGCCCCCACTCCTGATCTTTGATGCTTTGTATCTTCGTCAGTTTTTATAGATTTGATAAAGGAAAAAATACGTGTCCAATATTTTTCTATAATCTAACTGACGGACTAAATATAATCATATGTTTTTTACTCAGGAAACACCCCTATTATTTTTCTACTAAGGAAAACACCTAATTTCATAGCAAATATAAAAAAAAAACGCAATTAGTTTAAGATACACATTTTATGAGTGATTGTGGTCGTTTATACATGTTCAAAAGGTTAGCCGATGCTTCTACAAATAAATACTGTGATTTGATGTAAAGCCGCCGTGTAATCCTACAGCTAAAGTGCGAACGCACTGCAGTTTTTATTACATGAAGATTCTGAATTCTAAACACCAATAAGTAGAAATATTTCAAGCATCGGTGCTTGTTAAATTGTTTTGAACTTTTAAGCTGCAGTGCGCACGTACTACGGTTGAGTGTTTTAGAAGTAGCTCTATGGTCGTGTTATTTGGTAACTGTTACAAATTGTGATGTTATTATTTAAAATAAATTATTGTAATTGTTGAATATTGTTTTTAATGCAGGTAACAAAATAAAACCAAAACATATAATATTAAATTTATTAGTAAAAAATATTATACATCTTCCACAATATTGGAGAATCATAACTTAAATTATTTAAATATTTGATTATTATAGATTATAGCACTTCCGATTTATTGAAACTTGCCTTTATGCACTTACTTGTCACTATAGCTATAAGCACAAATAAGGGGCGTCATATCGGACGTGTATCGCAATACAAACGTTTAACAGTTGACACTCACGGCGAGCACGTTACATACGGAGCTGTACCACACTTATACTATAATTACACTCAGTTTAAATGCGTCGATGAAAGGGAAACTCTTTAAACGATATAGTTAAACATGCACGATGTGAAACACTCCTTACATTAGATGTCTGCTTACTTCTAATGATTTCATCTGCCTACGGATACCAGAGTTCGTCAGTGACGATTACAACTCTATTATGTTTCCATAAATATAGTAATTTTGGGTACAATACAATAACAAAAATAAATATCTACATTGGATCAACGATCACACAAAGTTTTATTAATTTCAAGTCTTGACTAAATGTTAAACGCTAACTAAGTACAATGACACGCGCGTGCCACGGTGTTACGTTACCTCGGATGATGCAGCAGTCGCTACCGACAGCCGCCTTACAACAACATTTATTTATGACTTACGTTAAACATTTTAGACATTTCTCTTCGATAGATCGTTAATGGTAAAATACGTACAGGTAACGAATTTGCGCCAAACTTACACGTCAAAAGCTATCAAAAAGCATGATGTTACAACATACATATATTATTATATAAAATACATCGCTCAATATTCATCCGTTCATTCAAAACATCGTCGAAATATAAAATCATCCCAGATTTATTCAAAATAATGTTCGTGGCATTGTAAATTGTGCGCAACACAAACCGACTGACTAACCTAACGAGAGCTAGCTGTTGGGGACGCTACCAATTATATTCTACATGATTACTGTACCAGATTATACACTGCTGTATACCAATAGAAAAATAAGATCGAAATACGTGTAAAACGAACTTAAAATTATCACTTACAGTTCGCGTCAAATAACTTTGCCTCTCTGAAGTAGGCAATAAGTCATCGCGCAGTAGATAATCTTAGGAATAAAACAGAAGTACGCATGCGCGGCTAGCGAAGCAATAACGTTGTGTTTCTTTCTCTGTCGCCCCTGTACGTCCGATGACTGCATGTGTTCCGCTCGCACAGTACGGTAGACTAACGATGCCAAAAGTGTTACGCGTTTAAATTGTTTTTAGTTTGTTGTTATTTGTTATTGTTGCATTTGTCTTGTTATTGTTACTAGTTGACGTTGTACTTTAAGTTTTGTGAAAGAGATGCCGAAACGGAATAAAGTTTTACGCCGTCAGGCGAGAAAAATAATTCATAATGTAGTGAATTATAAAAGATAATAAAGATAGTTTTATAGCAGGAGTCTCAGCAATGTCGAGTGATAGTGATCAATGACAAATATTCCCATAAAGGGACCATATACTTTTTAAATAAAAAATATCTTTCATCGCAAATAAACGTATTTTTTTGTCTCCTTCTTCTATTTTTTAGGTACCTACATCAAAATGAAATCGGGTGAATAATAAATTACATTATTTATTTTAATTTTGGATAATATAATGAATATTTAAACACTCGTAATAGTTTTTCGTAAGCAAAACGTTTTTTACCCGATGGTACCTGCGCGGTCGTTCGGAAAGCCTAACTTCAGAGCGGCAAAGTTATTTGACGCGAACTGTAACTAACGTATAAATGGTAAATATTTTAATAATGAGCATTAAAGACTAATACAGGGATAAATAATGGTCATACTTTAAAAATCACATCAAATAAGAAAACTTTATACTTGTAGGGAGTAGTCAGTATGCACTGATTTGATCCCTTTCACCTTTTATTACTAAACGTATATTTCAAAAAACTACAAATAACATTCTGGCACGTTTTCGAGGATAAAATAATTCACTCTCATGCAGCGATCGTCACAATACAAAATGAGAGGACAATAATAAATTCGTCACAGAACAATGAATACAATGAAACACGACACAAACTTTTGTACTACCAAATTACATTCATAAAGGATTGCAAAAACCAAGGCAGTTTCAACACGCGAGATAAAATGGACATTGACGATTACGCGTAAATTGTTATAAATTATTACATTAATTAAAATCATCGTAATCAGCTGTGAACACGAAGCACCATCTCGTCAAAACATTATATAAAAATCAAACTCATCCGAGCGAGACATTGATGACACTTTGTGCCTACTCAATAACTCTAGCTGTGACAATCAATATTAAAATCGCATAAAATATTGTGTAGTAAAACTGAGAAAACTATAACGTTTTCAAACGTGAAAGTTTTACTTTAGACGAACGTTCGATGTACGAGTTATTGATATGATGAACAGTCCTCGCCACGTAAGCTTGCCGCTCTGGAAACCAGCTTTCTGATGCGCATAAAGGTATGAGAGGTTGCTGCCTTAGTACTAGATATAGTACTGCGCAGTGATATAGGCACAGAGCACAAAGACACTTCAGCGGTCACTAGAGACGCCATTATAAACATTTTATACAAAAACCAAGCGTGTCGACAAAATTGACAGCTCGTCACAATTCTGAATCTGGACACACTGCACATTGCACGAACATTTCAGTAATGGCGACTTTAGCCTGGTCTGTGTTCGAAGTCAGAACGGCAAAGTTATAGCGCGGGAGCTGTAGACATGCTAGTGTGATCATTGTCGGGCTGAGGCTCGCCTGCATGCGGCGTAGAGAGGCAAGGGCTCGCGGCGCGGGACCACTATGACGAGTGGTACGCCGTCACGTAAGACGCCGGGAACAGGCCGCGCCGGTGGGCTATCTCTCCCTGGAATTTGTAAATTGTACTGTTATTTTATTGCTTGGTAGGTTAGTTGGACTGGTGGTCCCTAAACGTGACTGCTGTGAAATCCTGGGTTCAGTTCTCAGGTTGGGCATTGTTGTAAAGTTTCTCGATTACATATTTTAGTAGCTCGATAGAAAACTAAGCATTATGTATAAGATATATCTGTTCATCAAACACGAAATCTCTTTAAATATAAAATTATCTTGCACGGCATTGCTTCCAAAAACCTTTGACGATTGTTGTCGGCAAAATACAGGTCTTTGGCAAGGACCAAAGCAAATAATTTGCACCTTTAGAATGACCTAACTCAAACGTTTTAATTTGAGGGAAATTAGCTTAAGTCTTCAGTGAGTAGTATTGTTTTTAAATATATCTCTCCTGTGCCCGATTTCTTTTACTAATATTCCTTGGGCTGCCACAGGGTTTTAGAATAGGCTTTATAGGTTCAGTTCATACTTTAATTATAAGGGTATGAATTGCTGTTTTAGATGGTTGCCAGAGTTCCTTCCGGCAGCTTTTTCCAATAATATCTGTCGACCTGCTTCTTAAAATAGGATCTTTAGGTATTTTGTAAAAAAAAGTCTATATTACAAATGAAAACAACAACAGAGAGCTTTCACAGTTTTTATAATTTTAATGGGTAATCGACAATTTTATTTATTTATTTAAACTTTATGTACAATAGTTACCACTATTGTACATAAAGTTTAAATAAATAAATAAATGGGCGGACATAATGCAATAAGGCATTCTCTACCAGTCACGAATTTCGTTATCAGCACCTAAGGACTCCCGAAATTGACACCCAAGTCAGATTAATCCATCACCTTACATTAAAAAATATACATATATTTTATATGTATATTATATAGTACTTAAGATAAATGATGGCTTGAAAACTCGAATTAAACTTTTAGGATCATGATTAAACATTTTTATAGAAGAAGGATAATAATTATTCAGCACATACATGAAACACGCACGGTGCATGGTAAAACCAAAAGAAAAAATAGGTAGGTATTGACAAGAACTAAGTGTGTGATTTAAAATTATCTAACGCTCACGTGGGAAATTTAACAGGCAACCCTGTAAACCAGCCGTCAAAATAGCGTCACATCTTTTGTTAATATTTCACTTTGTTGGTTTAATTTTTCGATATAGTATAGTTATTTAAATTTTATTTACCGATGTATCATTTCTTTTTTCAATAGCCCTTTGTATCTCTGCACATTTTAATAGCGCAAATCGTCATTTTTATATGCCACTGAACGCGTGTTTATCATACAATGACAGTATCGCCATTGAGTGGGTGGGACGAGCTTATGAGCCAACAGTTGGCTGATAATTTTTTTGGCGTTTTGACGCTCGAGCTCTCTATCTAGACATGTATATAATCAAAGATGTTTTGGTATTTCAGTGATGTTTTACTTTGTGCATGTTATGTCTAATAGTTAGTTAATTAAAAACAAAATTCAAATTCGATTTAGTTGCTGATAAAAAGCAAGCCTTAATTTTCAACCAGATAAAGGCTACTAAATTATTCTAGTAGCCATAAAAATAAGTAATAGTAATCATAAAAATAAGTTTTATTTTTTGTGCTGTTGCCACAAATAAAATTTTGTTTCTGGCAACAGAACTTTGTTATAATAGCGCTTATAAAGACCCCAATATTAATCTAATATGTAGGTCATATCGTCATTTATGTTCTAACACCGAGGATGACAAAAATCAGGGTAAATGTTTAGTAGCACATAACTAAGTTTTGTGGGTTTTTTTTTATTGTTGTTGCTATTCCAACAATAAAACTTATTTATGGGCTGTTGCTGTGGCTTTCTGAATAACACTGATACACACGGTGTTTTCTGAATAATGCCTCACCACAGTTTCAAATTCTCGTCTAACGACACATCTTGATACTTATCCTATGATATACAAAATGTATTTCGTTCAATTTGTCTTCTGCGGCGTTAGATCTTAAGCGTCGACAAAATTATCCTCAATTGATCACATACCTGCCACCAATGCTGATCGGAGCGGTCAGTGACCGTGATGACGTCGCCGCGCCTGAACTCCAGCTCGCCGGCCTCCTGCGGAGTAAAGTCGTACAGCGCTTGCACCAGCATCTGAAATAGAACAGCACTCCCGTTTAATTGTGTACGTTACTATCAATCAACTGGGCGTTGCGAACTTCTTTTATGTTATGAGCCATGGGAGGGAGAAGAAAATAGTTTTGTGCCAAATTAAACAAAAACTGACTGCCTCAATTGGCTAGTAGACTGAAGCGCTAGGCAAAAGGCCCTCCATTTTATGGTCGATTTCAAGATCGTACAAAGTATGTATATTTTTTATCGACTTCATAAAAAGGATGAGGTTCTCAATTCGACTATATGTCCTTTTTTTTGTTTGTTCAGCGATATTTTCGCCAATTGTCAACCGATTGGGATGTTTCTTTTCTTTTTGGAACAGTGTTTTTATTGATCTGATAAGAATTTCGGAGATAGGCAACGGAACTCTTCAATAAATTATATCAAACCTCCCGGAACAGTCCATGACATAACATCACGCCGGTACGCTGTGGAGGGGAACGCAGACAGACGTGTACAACTTTATCCCGTTACACCTTTACCTCATCAACTATGTTCAATTTCCAAGTTTTTGTTGTTGTTATCCTTTGGGCATAACTTTATTCTTATGCAGTTCATAAGAATAAAGTTATGCCCAAAGGATCTTGATAATCCTGGTGGTGGGTTCTGTTATAACGAGTAGGTATAATATAAAGCAGTGACCTCTTGTTATCTTTTCTGGATGGGAAATCATCAAATGACTTCTCCCTCTCTGGGCGCAGCGGAAGGGAGTTTTACGACTCTTATTGACTAAAACCCACCCGTGATCCTTCTAGTGCCCTTTGCGTTCCAGGGCCGCGGTGACTCTTTCGAACAAATTCCGCAACCCTAGCAGGTACTGACCCTTAGTATGGAGATGATAGATGAACTGAACTGAACTGTATTTTGCTTGTATTTTTTTTTACATTCGAAATACCTCAGTGGCAGCCCATATGATTTGCTTCTGGATTTGTGCCCGGCTGAGAACAATAGGTTCGCCCTTTCTATTATCCCTTAGTCTTCTGTTCAAATTACTGAAAAACACTGACATTGAATTGTGTACATTAACAATCAATCAACTAAGCGTTTCACATTTCTTTTACATGAGCTGTGGCCGTGGAAAAAAATCTCGTGCCAGTATAAAACAGCTGACTGCCTCGATTTTTTAGGACGTAGTCGAAAGCGTACGTAGCTGTTCTTGAGGACCTCCATTCCCTGCTCGGAGCTTTACTGTTGCGCGCCAGAATTAAACAACGAAGATGGTTGCATTCGGTACTACTAGCGCCATCTAGTATCGAGTAGCAGAACTAATAAAGCCGGGAACCTTCGAAATTTTTCCATGCTAGAACATTCTAGGATTCTCGGACCTTGGTCGATCGCGACCGATATGTACGCGAACTTTCTGGAGTTCTACTCGGCGCTCTATATAAGGCCGGCGCATGTACCAACCGAGTCAGTATTGGAATTGCGATACAAGTGATAACTTCGAGAGCGATCTTCGACTGCGAACTCAAGTGATTAATAGTGCGATTGTGTTTTGTGAGTTTAAAGTGTAATTAGTGTGGTGTAAATTAAAGTGTCATCTTTGTTTATTTAATCGGCTGATTTTAATTGTAACGAACCCGAAGCTCGTAACAATTGGTGTCAGAAGAGTGGATTTAAAAGATGCCGATTCTACCGAAGGACGACACTGAGGGTATTCGTACCCGTAGTCAACGCCAGCAAGAGACGGACCAAAGGCGTTTTGGAGATGCAACGCCGCAGACGACGGAGAGACAGTTGCCGACCTTGGAGGCCGGCTTGTCCGCATTAGCTCCAGCGTCATCATCAGCACCAGACTTTGCTGCTCTGATGATGATGCTGCAGGAACAGACTCGCCGCCAGGAGGAACAGGCCCGTCGTTTAGAAGAGCAGCTGCAGCGTGACAAGGAGGAGCAGGCCCGCCGCCAGGAGGAACAGGCCCGTCGATTAGAAGAACAGCTCAAGCAAGATAAGGAGGAACAAGCCCGCCGCCAAGAAGAACAGGCCCGCCGCCAGGAAGAACAGGCTCGCCGCCAGGAAGAACAGGCTCGCCGCCAGGAGGAACAGGCCCGTCGGTTGGAAGAACAGCTCCAACGTGACAAGGAGGAGCAGGCGCGCCGCCAGGAAGAGCAGATGTTCCTCATGAAGGATCTGCATGCCACTTTCGGCAAAGAAATTAAGGTTGTTAAAGATAAGGTGGTCCAGCACGAGAACCGCCTGACGGAAGCTGAAACACGAATCGACCAAATTAATCATCGGGTTGACAACGTGATTGTTGACGTGAGGAAAACGCTGGACAACCTTAAAGTTGGAGATGGAATTGCAGCCTCAGCTACTACACCTTCTCTACGTGGATTCAAAGTGCCGCCGTTCGATGGAACATCTTCCTGGTCGGCATACAAAATGCAATTTGAGGCTGTTATGAAGGCGAACGGGTGGAGTAAGGACCAGGCCATGACTGCTCTCACCCTAGGCCTCCGCGACCAGGCCCTCACTATCCTGGAATCCCTCGGTAACGAGGTGACTTACGAGCAGCTGATTGAGGCACTGGAAGCAAGGTATGGCGACGCTCATCTAGAACACGTGTTTCGTGCGCAGCTAAAGGATCGCGTGCAACGCAGCGGTGAAAACCTGCAGCAGTGGGCCCTTGAGGTGGAGAAGCTTGTTAGAAAAGCATACCAGTCTGTACCTGCGCTCATTCAAGGGAACCTGGTGCAGGCATTCATTGACGGCATCCGCGACCTTGAAGTTAGAGCTGCCGTGAGGCTCGGGCACCACGAGAAGCTGAAAGACGCCTTGGCACATGCATTGGAGGTGGAAGCTGTGCGGCAGGATAATCGTTCCCATCGCGTCAGGGAGGTTGCAGCGGCTACTGTTCGCGACCGGTTTAAAGGATACAGCCCTAGATGCTATGGCTGTGGGGAAAGGGGCCACCTACGGTCCAGTTGCCCTAAGCGAACTGTAGATAGGGAAAATAGTCGATCTCCGGAGGGCAGGGCGGTTAACAGCACCGCCCAGCAACTGCAGGGAAACGAGTAAAAGCCAGGACTGCGGGGCGGGTGCTGGCTGATGTTCAGAGAGCCCCAAGGATTTCAATCTCACAAACCCATGACGGGAACAGCCTAATCATCAAGGGCGAGGTCAACGGAACGCCATGTAAGCTGACAATAGACACTGGAGCCTCTCGCACGGTTGTCAGTTCCCAACTAGTAAGTCGGTTCCTTGGGGACTCCGCATACAACCGAGACCGCATAAATTTGGTGACAGCCACCGGCCAGCGTATACCCGTCCGCGGAGAGAAAGAGATGGAGTTGAAGCTAGGAAACATGATCTATCTTCACAATGTAATCGTGGCTGATATAATGGACGATTGCATCCTGGGCCTAGACTTTATGAGGAAGAATTGTTGTGAGATCGACGTTAAGCAAGGAGTTTTGAAATGTGGACAAGAGGAAGTTTTCATGGAAGGGGCATTACCAGGAAATGTGTACAGCCTAAAGAAGATTGTTCTTCCTCCGAGATCGGAAACGATTGTGCCGGTTAGGCTTCCTCGAAATCCTGGGCAGACTCATCGGTGTGTACTTGTGGAAAGGGTAGACAGTGACCTTCCATGGAAAGTGGCACGTACTTTGGTTAGAGCCACTGACATCTCAAGAGTACCTGTGCTGAACCTTTGTGATAAGGAACAGATGATAGATAAGGGCACGCTGATTGGTACATGTGAGGAAGTGGATTGGTTACGTCGGTGCCAAAATCTATCGACTGGGAACCTCAGCAAGGACGCCCAAACGAAAGTGACCACACTTTTAGATGACTGTCGCAGCGTTCTGTCTCAAAATGAAATGGTCAAGGCGAAGAGAATGTTACTGAGGTACGCCAATGTTTTCTCTTCAAACGATGCTGACATCGGGAAGACTGATTTAGTTCAACACAAAATAAATACAGGAGATGAATTGCCTATCCGTCAGCGGCCAAGGAGATTGCCGGTAGCACGTGATAAGGAAGTGGAAACCATGATTGAGGGAATGGTTAAGGATGGTGTCATAGAACCTTCATCAAGTCCATGGTGTTCACCTGTAGTGCTGGTAAGAAAGAAGGACGGCACCATGCGGTTTTGTGTTGACTATCGTCGTCTGAATGACGTTACGAAGAAGGACAGCTATCCGTTGCCAAGAATCGATGACACGCTGGACATGCTTACTGGAGTAAAGTGGTTTAGCACGTTGGACCTAAAAAGTGGCTACTGGCAGGTCCAAATTGATCCTAAGGACAAGGAGAAAACTGCGTTCTCGACAGGAAAGGGTCTGTGGCAATTTAAAGTCATGCCGTTTGGTTTGTGCAACGCTCCGGCAACGTTTGAAAGGTTGATGGAACTAGTACTAACCGGGTTAATTGGCGATGCTTGTCTGGTCTACTTGGATGACATCATCATCGTAGGCCGTACGTTTGATGAACATCTGCAAAACCTGGAACGCGTGCTCATGAAGATCCAGAGTGCAAACCTCAAGTTAAGTCCGAAGAAGTGTTCATTCTTCAAACGGCAAGTTGGCTTTTTGGGATATGTAGTGTCGGAAGAAGGTATCCGCACGGATCCAGAGAAAATCGCCGCAGTCAAGGACTGGCCAATCCCAAAAGACAAGACGCAGGTCAGAGCATTTTTGGGTTTGTGCTCCTATTATCGGCGATTCGTCAAGAACTTTGCAGACATAGCCAAACCCCTGCACAAGTTAACCGAAGAGAAGCGACATTTCTGTTGGGATGAGAGTTGCGACATTGCATTCCAGGAGCTCAAGGAACGTCTGTGCAAAACACCTATTTTGGGGTATCCTGATACGGGCAAGGAATTTATAGTAGACACAGATGCCAGCGATATAGGACTTGGCGGTGTGTTATCTCAACGGAATGGCGATCAAGAGGTTGTGATAGCGTACTTCAGCAAGTCTCTGTCAAAGCCAGAAAGGAATTATTGTGTCACGCGACGGGAATTACTTGCTGTGGTCAAGTCATTGCAGCATTTTAGCAAATATCTGCTGGGAAGGAAATTCCACTTACGAACTGACCATGCTGCGCTAAAATGGCTATTGCAATTCAAAAACTCAGAAGGACAAGTTGCGAGATGGATTGAACTACTTCAGGAATACGACTTTGTGATTGAACATCGCAGCGGGAAATCTCATGGCAACGCAGATGCATTATCAAGAAGACCTTGCCCTGAAGACTGCAAGCATTGTACTCGGCAAGAGGGTAAAGAAGTCGTACCTGTGAGGATGATCAAGACAGATCTTAGTAATGAGTGGAAGGAAAACTTGGAACGTGCACAGCAGGATGATTTGGACATCAAGCCGATCCTGGAGTGGATGAAGGCCAGTGCTCCGAAGCCTACGTGGAGTGATGTCTCAGCGATGAGTTCAATCACAAAAAGCTATTGGGCCCAATGGGACAGCTTAGTGATTCAGGATGGAGTCCTGTGCCGTAAATGGGAAAATGCTCGGGGAGACAACTGTCATTTGCAAATGGTTGTCCCTAAAGCTAAAATACCGGATGTTCTACAGCTGTACCATAATGGTTGTTCAGGAGGCCATATGGGAGTTAAACGGACTCTACTGAAGATACGGGAACGGTTTTACTGGGTCCACTGTCGTGACGATGTTGAGGACTGGTGTCGCAAGTGTACAAGTTGTGCGGCTGTAAAAGGACCTCAGACTCGTAGCAGAGGTGCATTGAGATTGTACAATGTTGGTGCACCATGGGAAAGGATAGCGCTAGACGTTGCGGGACCGTTTCCGGAAAGTGAAAGTGGTAACAAGTATTTCATGGTGGTTATGGATTATTTCACTAAGTGGCCGGAAGTCTTCGCCATTCCAAACCAAGAAGCTTCAACAGTTGCGGATAGACTAGTTCATGAAGTCTTCTGTCGTTTTGGAGTACCCTTGGAGATTCACAGCGATCAAGGAAGGAATTTTGAGTCCCAAATATTCCAGGAAACTTGCCGAGTTATGGGTACTCATAAAACAAGAACAACTTCTTACCACCCACAATCGGATGGAATGGTAGAACGATTTAATCAGACATTGGAGAGATATCTGGCCAAAGTTGTGGAAAACCGGCAACGAGATTGGGACAAGCACATACAACCGTTTTTGCTGTCATACCGAAGTGCTGTTCATGAAAGCACGTCAGTGACACCAGCTTTCGCAAACTTTGGAAGAGAATTGCGGCTACCTGCAGACCTGATCACCGGAATACCACCTGATGCTCCACGCAGTATAACCGATTATGCGAATGACTTGCGGAACAAAATGAACGACATTCATGAGCACGTCAGACAATCGGGTCAGCAAATGTCTGAAAAGAAACCCGCTATGACCGCAAAATGAACAATAAAGGGTTCGAGGAAGGTTCACTAGTGTGGTTGCACAATCCAGTCCGCAGCAAAGGGAAATCTCCTAAGCTCCAAGCTAAATGGGACGGACCGTACCGGATTGTGACAAAGATCAATGACGTAACCTACCGTATACAGAAAGGTACAAGAAGCGCTCCTAAGATCGTTCATGTTGATCGTCTGGCGCGTTATTATGGCGCTGATAATGCTCGGGACGAGCATGTCTTAGGAGGGGGCAGTGTTGCGCGCCAGAATTAAACAACGAAGATGGTTGCATTCGGTACTACTAGCGCCATCTAGTATCGAGTAGCAGAACTAATAAAGCCGGGAACCTTCGAAATTTTTCCATGCTAGAACATTCTAGGATTCTCGGACCTTGGTCGATCGCGACCGATATGTACGCGAACTTTCTGGAGTTCTACTCGGCGCTCTATATAAGGCCGGCGCATGTACCGACCGAGTCAGTATTGGAATTGCGATACAAGTGATAACTTCGAGAGCGATCTTCGACTGCGAACTCAAGTGATTAATAGTGCGATTGTGTTTTGTGAGTTTAAAGTGTAATTAGTGTGGTGTAAATTAAAGTGTCATCTTTGTTTATTTAATCGGCTGATTTTAATTGTAACGAACCCGAAGCTCGTAACAATACTATAGTAATTAGTATTACATGAACTTGCTATCGGTACACCTCTAACCTAACCCGCAGGTAAATACAGAGTCATCATCTGCCTAGCCTTTTCCCAACTACATTGGGGTCGGCTTCAGCTGAATACCAGTATTTTACGTGAAGCGGCTGCCTACCAGACCTCCACAACCCATTAACTGGGGAACACGGTACTTCTTGGCAAGACTGGTGTCAGATTTTCTGGCTTCTGACAATCCGTAAAACTGCCAAAGATCTCCAAATGACAGCCGGGACCAACGGTTAACGTGCTTTCCGAGGCACGGAGAAGTCTCGTTATGTTAAGAAGGTCACCCATCCACAGACCAACCTCGGCAAGCTTTGCTTAACCTAGAAGATCGACCCGTGCGGCTGTCATAATTTAGCCACGAACTCCTCAGGGAAATACAGAGTGAGGTCATGAAATCAAAACCAATTTTTCTCAAGAACGGCCCAACACTAATGACTCCCAATATGGTGGTAAAGTATGTCACCTGCGTGACATACAGGTGTCCTTAACAGGACATGAGTATTTAGACTTGGATTCCCGCCATCTTTTGCGTGTCGTTAGTAGGTTGCGCTGACTAGCTTAACATATTTTCTTTTTGTTTAGGACCATGCCGCTACACTATTTGTAAACACTTTTACTCTTTTTAGCAAGAATCCAATGAAAAACGACCAATCTGAATCTTCGAGGCGTTGGAGCTCGTCAAATCACAGCGAATATCACAATGTTGCTATGCCTAAAGTGAAATTAGCCTGTTATTATGACCCACTGATGGGCTACAAACAAACAAAGCAAAGGCATCGTTCACCATTTTCACCCCCGCCACGCACGGGAACCATTGCGGGGCCAGGTGTGTCGGTAAGAGTCAAGTTCAAGTTCACCTATGTATGTACATCTTAAAAACTGCAATTTTCTTGACAGAAATAATACAGTGGCGACAAACCATATAAAGGCGCCTCGGCAACAACGAAACTCGAAAAGTTCCAGCGAAAATTATATAATTGAAACACGCGTCGAAATTAATGTACATTCGTATAAAAAGGGAAGATTCTGTTAAAAATATCAAACAAGACGACACGGCTTTTATATTTTTATAAATATCATTTTTTTCATAGAAAAGGAGCGTAACTCAAAAGAGACACAAATGGGACCGTTTTGTTGGAAACAACAATAAAGCTTTGTACTCAAAATAGCATAAGCTTCTTATACACACTCAAGTTATTTTTATGTTATTATAATGATCGTATAATATTAATAAATCAATAAAATTGGGTCGGCTGCCCACGACCAAAACACACCACCAATTTACAAATGTTTGTTCAAATGTGTTAAACCAAATGAAGCTATTAGCTAAATGGTACTAACATATTGGTAGCAATTACGAAAATTAATTGAATAGATCCAATTAACTAAGTGTTGCTATGAATTAGCAGTTTAGCATCAAGGGTCAACAGATCGTTAAAAGTGTGCTGTTATCATAATGAATAGGACTTATCCGTGGATTTATCTTACCAATTAAGGATCTAAGTTATGCGTGCTCATGTTGAACTGGTGGTCAACAGAAAAATAACGGTGCTGGTTAAAAATATGTTTATGAGAGAGGGGGTTTGAAGATTTAGCACTGACAATTCATAATCAAAATACAGGTGTGCAGTATGTACAAATATCTTGGTAGAAATATGTATGGACATACGCACGATGTAGCTGTGACCCAGTGTCAATTACCCGTTTTGCGCAAAATGTAGTATTCAATCCGTACTATTTAAGGACGCGGGTAGCCGATAAGAGCCACATTACATGGTATTACAGACACTCGTATTATGTAAATCAACGATAAGCCATAATTCAGAACTCAAAACACATAATACCAATTAATAAAAAAGAAAGCCAAAAACGAAGTACGAGGCCTACGTGCAAAAAATGCGTAAAAATTTTCACTTTCCTTATTTAGGACTGATACGTCAAAACGTGCATCGATATACGCAATACCTATACTGAGTCACGATAATGTATTCAGTAATCATCCAATGAAATGCGATGGACCGTTAACTCATCGTGGGAAAACTTCAGGACTTATTGTGACACACATTATCATTTATGCGCGTGTATCAAGTAAAATGCGTGGATATTGAATGGTCATATTCATTATTATTATAAAGGTGAGGGAAGATAGTCGTGGATTTGTGTTCCTTTTTTCATTCCTGGTGAACCCAATTTCAACCTCGAGTTTGCCAGATGGTAAGCGATGGATGAAGTCTTCGTTGGATGAATGAGCCCAGAAGATGCATGTTTATTATTTTTTCGAAGACAGGGTTATAGGTAGTTTGAAACACAGGTGCTATATCAAATGGAGACGAAACCCACCCCAAAGTTAACGGACGAAGCAGTCCATAAAAGCGTAATGTTGATTTATGATGTACACCCTCTATTTCCTCTCCCTTTCTCACCTCTAGAAGGACATATAACAGGGCCCCAAGACTGCTATTTTTATAAATTTGTCATTCCAACACGATCCCATTGTCATTTTGTTAAAAGTTCGTAATCTGCTAAATTCATAATGGTCGGTCAATGGTCTCGTAATACTTCTTGCATAACCGAGCTATTAAAAGAAATGACTGCAAAACGACGTTCTAATGGTAGGTCACTGATCAAAGGAACTCTCAAAATTTTAGCAGATTAAGTACCGCATACGACTGTAATTCATTTGTCATTACGTACGAGATTACCATTTTTTCAATGGAGTGTCAGTGGTTGACCATAGGAAAGTCATAATGACGCTTTTATATTACTAGATTACGAAACTCGTCAAAATCGACCATTATGAGACCAATGATAGACCATTCTGACACTATTGTAATAGCAGACTTGGGGCCCAGACCTTATGTTATTACCGATCTATATAAATCTAAGATCTATTAAATTAACCTTGCTTACACAATGCAGCTCAAGAAATATATCCTCAAGGATCCTTATTATTGTACAGGATATCCGGTTATCACCGGTACGAACTTTAATATTTCTTTTTTACTTCCAGGAATAAAAGGAATTTTAATCGGACACCCGTATAATTTAACTTTGCAAGCACAAAATCAAAATTCAACTGAATCAATCAAGGGTTGTTGTTTCAATAGCCTGACGAAGCCACTAACTGAATTGTCGACTTGTTAAGCCCTATTGTTAAAACCAGAGCATCCAGTATTGCAACACTCACATTTCGTGTTTCGCGCCATTTTTTATGAAACAAAATCTGCATTGCATAAATATTCCGCTGTATCGATGACGTTAGAAAAACAAGAGCGTGTATAATGCGCCTGTTTTTACGTACAAGAATATTTTATAGAAGCGAGACTTTACAAAAACACACGATCGACAGGAAACAGTAAACCATTCTAAATGAAACATGAATATTAGCACTCGACAATGTCCGATGATGAAATTTAAAAACACGATTCCTTATCCTAATTTCCAGTCTAATTTAGGGACCGCCTAGGATACGATTTGCAGTAACCTTAATTAGACATATCTTAATTGGGACGTCTAGCTCGACGTTACAGCATAATCAGTCTCAAGATCACCGACACAGACAAACCGTCAAATACTGTTCCGAGACCACTGACACACAAAAAAATAAACGTTGGACAAATCATCCATCTCCCTATCAATTGGAGGCACAGGCTACTAGTAACCGAGATTATAGGAACACGCAGTGACCGGGTTATTTTCGTTACTTATCAGGGTCACAGCGCCGCATTATTTACATAGACAGAGCGCGGCTCCACACATAAATGTATTGAACGTGTATAAATTGTACTGATGGGAACGAACGAGATGTAGAAAGAGAATTTTCCCTATGTTGCTATTTGATATCTTTTCTTTAGATTTCTGTAGGATAACAAATCAAATTATAGCTTCTGCGACTTAGGCCGCGTAAAAATGGAAAATTATCCCAAAGCAACATACCTACACCCGGGATCGAAAATTATCCTGTCCCATTCCAGGACACGTTACACGAGGACGTGGACCGTCCACGTGCCAAGATTCATCAAAATTCATTCAGCGTTTAAAATAGATAAACATTAGTATGGATGTGGGAAGTGTTTGGTTAACCTTTTATTATTCGACGAGCAAATTAGATTTCATATTAATTTATGGACCAAAAGTTTTGCAAAGATTGATAAAGGGCAATTTATTCAATTCGCAGCTTTATTAAATTCAATTACTTGCCGATATTTTTATGATTACATAGGAAAATCTTATCGTATTGTGATCGCTTCGACAAATTATTCCTTAAGAATAAATATTGAGATGATTCTGTGGTGTTCTGATTTAAATTGTTTGATACACACAGCTTAGGGACGAAGGCAGACCGCGTGCGGGAGAGGGAAACTTCACGACCCAGCTGCCGAAACAGAAGACGCCCCAGGCATCGGGAAACGCAGGTGATTCCCAGCCACCGTAGGTGCGGACCTGTGGATGGCGAGCTAAGGGTGGCTCGCCGTCCGATAGCAACCAAACCCGTGTCGATAGTGCGCCGAGAACCACGCGCGCCCCAAAGAGCTGTCAGTAAAGAAGACGGGGCCCCATATCCCTACCCGTCTTCTTTGCTGATAGTGCCTGCTAGTGTTGCAGAATTTGTTCGAAAGATTTACCGTGGCACTGGAACGCAAAGGGCACTAGAAGGATCACGGGTGAATTTTAGTCTGACACTATCTTCCGCTCCGCCCAGAGCAAGGAAGACATTTGATGACTTCGAAACAGAAAAAAAAAAATATTGACGCAGCTAGAAATTATGTGTAGTGGGAAGCTAGGTTAGGTGCATAATCATGATGAGTGACAGAAGACTTTGTCTTCTCAAAGATCTTCGCGTGATATAGCTACTAGCTACCATAAAACATCTATAGCTAATGTTACTCATCAATATACACTTCACGAACTTCTAAATGTACGTCGTTAACAAATACCGTTATCTACGTATTAAATATGATTAGAAGAAGAAGATTTTCCAAACATATTAGGAAAAATGTTATTCATAGCTTATTCGTATTTATAAAGTATCGTACCAAAAACGGTCTCAAGTGCATAAAATCGTTCATTTCCAGTCGCCTAGCCGCACCTGGTAAAGAATGGGTGCTAATAACCGATAATATCTTTTCCCAAGCTATTACACAACTCGCCTTGTGCAATAGTCTAGGGATTGAACGGCGAGATTCCAGTCTGAAATATACAAGAACGCCGAGATTGAAGCCAGCTGTGTTAGGTCGCATTAAATCTCTCTTTTTACCGCATTCGTAAATACTGGTATTACTATGGACGTGTGGTGCATAGATAAAAAATTTCAACGCATTCGAGCATTGAAAATTGGTAGTATTAACTGTCATTCAAACTTTTTCGTATAAACTGTGTGCTAGTATACTAGTGTTACCTCGGTTCCGTTAGCCGTCATAATTTGACGTTAAAAATTAATACAATGCAGAAATTCAGGAAGTCAGGAATAAGAGACTTTATGAGGTTTATCGAAAACATCATGATTACCCTACCCCCCTTACCCCTGTTAGATACAAACATTCATAAAAAAAATCTTTTGTATATATATACTTATATAGATACCCCATCTGGGGTAATACGTACTACAAATAATGAATTGACTACTAAAGGAAAAACCTATAGGAACATACGGGCGTTTATTCAAAAGATAGTTATGTAACACTTAGTAATTAAGGGAAAACGTAAGATATTTGTTAAACGTTACAAATATACTCCCAATCGAGTTTTGAGTCATACTGGTTAGCACAGAATGCAATAGTTCCACATATAATTTAATCCAAAAGCTTTGGAAATAATTTTGACGTAATGAAAAGCCCGTATTACGTAGAAACTACAAATGAACAGAACTTAAGGCAAAGATAATCAAGCGTACGTACTCAAATTTAAAGCATAGGATTAGTGGTATAAGAACCTATTTAACATACTCATGTTTTAAGAACAACATTATTGATTCTTAAGTGAAACTCAAAATCTAAAATCTTCGAAATCTAAGAGGAGGATGGCCCTCAACCGCAATGGTGCGTTTACGCGGGCAAATTTTTGAGCAATTATTGCTCGACAAGACGTATGCATCAATCTGGAGCTATCAGTGGAGCAATGTTCAGCAACTTTAATAAAATGCGATATTTGTTTCGACAATATTGTTTCTAATTACTGCCATATTCCATATTGCTCTCTCTGTTTTGTTTATTTTATTCAACCAAAGTTTCTCCATATGTATCAATGTTTTCATCGCAAAACATTCCACCAAACAGATGCATGCTGCCGCTGCCATAAATTGCTTGATATTTTGTGACGTCACATTCACCCAGTATTGGCTATAATTGATCAATTTTTATTGCACGTGTAAACGCCGTTTGAGACAGAGGTCTCAGTAACAGCCGTGAAGCCCTGTTAGATACAAACATTCATAAAAAAATCTTTTGTAAATGTGCGGGGGAAGAAGCGTGTAGGCGATTAATTCCAAGGGGCGTCCTCCATGTGATATTTATATCCATCCTTCACTTACAAAATTGTAAGAACATGGAAAAAAACCTGACTTTTATACATTTCTTCGACCGTAATGTTATAGACGAATCAATCGACATCTCAGTTTTCTAAATCTGATTAGCATTTTTCTAGTTTCGATACCATATACATTTAGACCGGGTAAAATAATCAAAACCACCACTCACCTCTTCAGGGACAACATCCCTGAGCTTGACGTCTTGCAGGCGGCTAACTGACGCAGTACGATGATAGTCAACCAGTTCGTTGAGAGAATTGAACTTCACAACCCACAGGAAGAACTTGCTAGACGCATCCCGAAGCACTTTGAAATGCTGCACACCATCCGGACATCTGAGGAAAGATGGTCATCGAAGTATTGTAAAAACAAAATAAAACTTGGAAGGAGATTGGAACAGCATTCAACCCTGATCTCTTCAAAGTTAGAGTGAACAGGCTTCTTCTGGGTAAGCTCATTCCATCGTCGACTTTGTCACCTGCGACCTGGACTAGAGTCAAAAGCACATCCATCTGACACATAAAAAAATAAAAATATAAAACTGTCAATGGCCCAAAACCTGTACACGTGAGGACCTTATGGCTCTGTCAGCGAATGATGTTACATTTAATAAAACTGTATTTGACATCGACACGCTAAGAATAAGAAGGATGCTTCTTTTATGTTATCGCGTCAGTCGTAAAAGACAACTAAAGAATTTATTATGTAAATAGATAGGGCAACAGCATCCAAATATGGCTTTTATCTGTTAGCAACATTTGTCTGTGATATATTGTCAGCTAATGTGTTTGTTCATATATTAGGTGGCGTGCGTTCGGTAGCTGCCATTCACTGCTGTCTAATATCAGCTGTTGATCTCGTATAGCGCATTTACCAACTTTGCAGCAACTCCGAGGCTTGTGATACCGGAGTCTTGGTGAAGATAGAAGAACGAGCTACGACATGACCCAAGCTTATGTCGCGTCCATCGATGAGGCACTTCATCTACTGAGAAAAATAGTCACGCGATCGACTTTTTACAAAGGTAACAATCGTAGCGATAACTTGACCTGTCCGATACAGATTAAATGCAATTTCGTCAGGTCTTGACCCCTACATATTTGTGCTGGACGTTCGATAAGCTGGATGCTGCTTGATGGCAGGTATCTATATAGTCACTTTTTTCTACACCATCTAGAAAAGTCATGGGCGTGGCTGTTAATATTTGTGTCTTGATGAATAGAACACGAATCGATCCTCTAACTCCGACAAATATTTTTGGAACTAATTGAACTTGCTGACGTAATAAAGATGTAACCGCAATCGTAAATGGGAACGCTAAGGTCGACATATCGAATGTCAGGCGTTAACCCGAGAATATCGTCGTATAAAATAAAATATGGTTTGTTCTGAAACCGGTTGGTGAGTGGATTGTTTTGCGGATCATTCAAGTTTTCTGCTTTCCTGATATTAGCGTAAATACCAAAGGCTATCATTAGAATAAACGGAGCAGCTGTTACGTTGATCGGAATGTGGAGAAATTCTTAGAATCTTGGAGCTTTAACTAAGGTAGGTAGTAGGTCTCTCAAAAAGGAGGTATTGCCCGTAGCTCGTGCGTTCCGCAAGCTACTTAGTCCCCTCTTTATTTAATTGATTTAAATATGGAGCGCTTTGAGAAAATTAAAACCATCTGCGTCACAGATACCAGATTTTCCTAGTTACTTCATAGCCCAGAAAGATAGCTCGATTAGACCACGAAAAATGATTTTACGAAATGTTTCAACTCAAATAGATTTTAAGCACGGGCCTCCCGTGCTTAAAATCTTAAGTTCAAAACTGGTTTCAGCGCAATCTCAGTACCGCTGATTCATACTATTTGACAGGAAACAGGTTTTAAATAGAGAAAACTATACGAACATTATGACCTGTCTTTAGAATTTATTTAATTTTACATACGTGATTAGGAATTGGCATTTTCCCGTTAGACCAACAGCGATATAATTTTCTATACTTCTCTGCGTAGCAACGTGTAGATGGGATATGATCAGCTCAATGCAGGGTCAAGGGCATTTTTTTTCTATACGTGTTATGTGTTTGTTCGAAGACAGAAAGAGGTCATTACAAACATGCAAATATTCTTGTTTTGCGTCCCCAAATCCTAGATACAGATTCTCGGTAAAGAAAAATCTACAACCTAAATCATTCATGAGTTCTGCGAAACACTCTAAAAAATGTTTACATGAAAATAGGCAAAACTAATAATCAAATTACCTGTCGACGTAATGTTAGCAGTATGCATAGAGATAAATATGACTAATACGGCACGCCAAGACAGATTCAAGACAAAATAAAACGTCTCAAGATGCTCGTGAGTCATGGACTCTCGGCGCACTGAGAGCGGCAAAGGCGCAAACCTTATTTTTTTATTAACTACCAATTTAAACTGTAATGAAATTGTTTGTTGTGCGTCACCTCACATGGGCCACTTTGTTATTGACCTATTGATATCTAAACTAATAGTATAAAGAGGGAAGATTTATTTGTTTGTTTGTTACGAATTGGATCAAAATCTAATCAGCGGATATAAAAAGTTATTTTGCCTTTAGAAAGCTACGTTATTAACTTGAAACATAGGCTATATTTTAATTTCGAAAAAAATTGATTCCCACGATAATTGCCATTGACTGTAACAAAATTTTACCTAATAAGTTCATTATTCCACGTACCGTGAGAAAACCATTGATCATCTTCATCTACCTAGCCTCTTCTCAACTATACCTACTTGGGAGTCGTCGGCTCCCACTCAAAATCGATTCAACTGATACCAGTATTTTAGAGAAAAACATTGATGAGATATATAAAAGTAATGTAGTACAATACTACATCATTAAAATATGCATTATCTATACTAATATTATAAAGCTGAAGAGTTTGTTTGTTTGTTTGAACGCGCTAATCTCAGGAACTACTGGTTCGAATTGAAAAATTATTTTTGGGTTGAATAGACCATTTATCGAGGAAGGCTTTAGGCTATATATCATCACGCTTAAGCCAATAGGAGCGGAGCAGCGATAAAGAATGTTTTAAAATCGGGGATTCCACGGGGACGAAGTCGCGGGCAGCAGCTAGTTACCTATAAAAATCTCGCGAGACATACCTACATATACCCATATGTAGGTATGTCTAACTATTACGGTTAAGTCACACTGACAGCTTTTTGTGAAAATTATTTAATTTTGATTAAATATTTTTCACAAAAAAAAACTTTTTACAAAAAAATACAACCGACTTCCACAAAAAATAAAAAAAGTACAAAATAACTTTAATTCGGAACTCGGTGTTTGTGGTTCCTTTTTCGTTTTTTGAACACCGACTTCCGAATTAAAGTTATTTTGTACTTTTTTTATTTTTTGTGGAAGTCGGTTGTATTTTTTTGTAAAAAGTTTTTTTATTTTTCACTTTTTAGTGGTACCTACACCCCCTCCCCTCCCCCACCTAAACGAACCAATTACATTGGTGTAAAAAAATGAACTGCTCCAATGCAGAGTAAACTAAAAGGTCGTCAATGTAGGCAATGTAGATATTTTTTTTAGATTTTTGTTGATTTTTCAAAAACCGCTTGTTCGTTTTCGATAAAATTTTCATGGGACCATTTGGGAAGTATACCCTTTCCAACAAAAAAAGAATTTTTCAAATCGGTTGGCAAGCGACGGAGTTATGCGCGAACAAACATAAAAAAAATAAAAAAATACAAACATCCGAATTGAGAACCTCCTCCTTTTTTAGAAGTCGGTTAAAAAGCTGTCACCCTAGTGGAGTGGAATAGTGCTGATTTTCGTATCATGATATTAATTGTTATCCATTTAAATATTTTGATAATTATATACATGTAAATTACATATCGGACCAATCGTTTAAAAGTTACAGTTATGTATATAAAAAAGAAAGGTCACTCACTGATTGCGATGAATCACTAAATCTCGGAAACTACTGAATAAATGAAGATAAAATTAGGCATGGAGGTAAATTATGAATAGGAAACGTCAGCCGAGACGTCAATTTTAGGAAACTCCATAAAGGGGTGAAATAGGGTATGGAAGTTTGTATGAATAAAGGTACTTGAAACTAGGTATGTCATTTGCTCTTAGTGAAAGAAACATTTTAATTTAATCATTTACAAAGGTTTCATGATTAGTTTTCAGAACTACCCCAAAACACGATTTAGGTGGTGTTAAAGTTTGTATGGTAGGATCTTAATGCTTGATCCAATGAATTTGGAAACACGGGGATTGACAACCAGCGTAGCCAAGGGATGTAGCATATAATTATGATTATTCGCAACCCATGAAAATGAATGATTTGATTTAAAAAAAAAGAATAACATGTATAACATGTGTTTGGATTTTTCGAAAACAACTGTTACAAAAGGGGTGATGAAATTTTAAAGAATTGCAACAGTTGTGCTGATCATGAGACCACAGGATCAGCAGCAAAAATAGCTGGGTATTTTATTATTATAATTTTTTTACCCCTTTAACGGGGCGTTGAAGTTTCTGGAATACCTACCACCTATGTAAATCCGCGCGGACGAAGTCGCGGGCGAAGTGCTAGTTTAACAGTAAGCTTATAAGGAAACGTGTAAGCCACGAACGCGGAAACTATAATAACTGTAGGAGGGGCTATTCTTTAATTAATAAGTATTTATAATAATGTTCCCCAAATAATGTAATTTGAAGCCAATATTTGGCGGCGCCAATGTGAGGAATCTTATCAAAATAATGAGTACGATTTATTGTAACTCCAGCCGGATGCCTAACCAGAACATTTAACTACCGTGAATACCTACCGTTTTATTTCAATTCGCAATTGCTCTGTTGAGGAATATTATGGTTAAATGATTGATTTGCAACATTAATTATATTTTAATAAATTTCTTTGTTATTTTATTATATCTTCTCTACTTATAAAGTATTCTTGACCTACCTTTCAACACCTAGAAAACTAAAATTTGGAATTTGATTAATTTTATAACATCAGAATCAGCTTAGAAAAGTTTTCAGGAAATTTCTACGATAAAGGTTTAACAATTTTCAAAAATATTTTCTATGGGACTCGTCTTTGTATTTGTAATACAAGTCTTGGAAACATGAAAATTTTAATCTGACTTCGTCTTCGTCCGCGATGATCGACATTTTCGCAGACGAAGTCGCAAACATCAGTTAGTCAGATATATAACCCTACTCTAAACTAGGATTATGTGGGGAGCAGCGTTGATAAGTGTTTAGTGGACCGCGTTAACATAAATCCAAGACATAAAAGCCGTAATTATTTTTCCTGTTGCGTGATTTGACCTCGGGACCGACTGCGCCATTTAGGATTATTTGACCTTTCTCTTTCCTACGTGACATCATCATATAGTAAACATAAACAACATTTCACTTAGCAAGGCATGTACGGTATATGTAACGCTATCCTTTAATGTACATAATACATATATTTGTACTAATGGGAAAATAAATGAATAAAATTCCCTTTCGTGGAAGTGTTGATATCATAAAAGAGCTAATACGGTTGTTTTTATTAAACTGGGGGGTTTTCCATGTACCCGTATTCTTATCTATTTTAAAGACCAGCACACGCCATCGTCTTGGCGTACATTACCTTCGTTGGTCAAAAGCGTTCCTTTAAAACAAGTATTATACTATCAAAGTGCTGTGGGTATTATTTACGAACAAAGCTTATAATCTAACTAAACAGTCAATAAGAAAGTCCTGCTGATAAGAAATAACAACAACATTCCTATAGTTATTGCTCCAGTTATTATTAGCTGACCTTAGTTGAAGCCGCGTTGTGTCCCGCGGTTTTACCCGCCCGCGGTATTAATTCGTTATCGCTTTGCGTTCTTTTTGACTATTTTTATCTTCACCCAGCTCATAAGGGTCGTAGTGTGATGTTAAATAATAACACAATAACATTCCTCAAGACTAGGGTATTTGACAAAAAAAAAAATCTAATTAGTCCATCAGACAGATCTCCAAAAAATATTGGACACGTATTTTTTTACGTAAATAAAAAACAGTGCGATGAATACTGCTATGACGTCACTACTTTCTACAATTTTTACCACGAAATAACGTCACAAGCCCCCACTCCTGATCTCTCATGCTTTTTATCTTCGTCAAATTGTATAGATTTTATAAAGCAAAAAATTCGTGTCAAATATTTTTTGGAAATCTATCTGACGGACTTGTTGTTAGCTTTGTTTTGTCAAATACCCTATTGGACTATCAATTAAAAAGAATTGCTGACTGACTGTTAAACAAACAAACACATTCTTCAGCTTTCTGTTAGTATAGATTACATACTAGCTAGGCAGTTCAGAGTATCTTCTATAGTTATTAAATGGAATTAATATGTTTCTTACAGGAGAGGTAGAAATTAGAACAAAGAGTTTGTGAACTTAGTAAGATAGTTATTGTTAATTAATTAAAAACCTATGCAGTTATAATACTGTGCGTTGTTTATATCAGGCAAAATACTGAATGACGCATTTCATGGTATTTGATTGAAAACTACAATACCTAATTACAGATCTTAGTAGGTACCTAAAACAACTAAATATAATATTAGTGAGAAGTAACAGTGCTTATTTGCAATAGATTAATCTGTAGAAGTACCTACTGATCTAATTACGAAAAATCTTTCACATATAGAAAGCTATAGTACTGTTGAGCACTTGTATGCCCTGGAGAAATTCATGGTCTCTGTAAATTAGACAATGGTTTCGTCGCGGGATAAAGCAATAATTGACCTATCAAATTTTTAATAATTTTTATTCACCATATGTATTTAGTTATGCATTTAACACATTCTAGGTTAATTACTATGCAATAATTAGGTTCACTAAGTCCGACAAAAAATGATAATGATGGAAACTATTTTCTAAAGAGAGAATTTGGTGTTAAGAATATGTCCTGACTCCAAATTTTTGTTCTTCATCAATTCTTTGGTTTTTAAGGTTAAATAGTTTTTAGTTGGTGCATAACAATTTAATTTCATCATGGTCCTGCAAGCAGCACAATCTGTGAAGTTATAGTCAGTAGGAGACCAACGTAACTGTTCTCCCTAGATAAATAGTATCCATGAGGATATCCTCACAAAAAAGGCTAAGGTAAGTATTTGACAAATAATCATATTCAAATTGTTAATTAAGAAAGTCTTGGATAAACTCAAGTACCCAAAGTCACTAATCAAGATGATAAATCTCAGGATTTCAACATCTTTCCAGTTGTGTACCCACCACTGTACACCATATTATGATCTAATTTGTTTTGTTTACTGTCAACAAAACATTGAATAATGACTTGTAATTTAAAAGTTTACTATAACAGATTAGACAAGCATTATTTCAAAATGAGATGAATGGACATTGGTAAAGATGATTAGATTGGCAAATAAACATTCAAAGAAGTACTTTAGATTGTTTGTTTAAAAAGCATTGCATGTTTGGGGAAAACCCAGTTGCTACCACTACTACAGTATACTTATCTCCTCTTATTTATAAAATTATGCTATTATTCAATAAAACTATGATATTGTCTGCTAAAATATTATAACTAATAAAATGAAAAGTAGTGTATATCATATACACACACCACAGTCTATCAACGATTTATAACTATGAAGCTAATTAGAATTCAGTAAATAAATATAGAAATTAATTGATAACAGCTCACTACAACCATCAATCTGTTTGCCTAGGGTGACAAATATTACATTATTTTACATTGCTGTCCATTCTAAGCTGATTTCAGCAACTGCAATTAGGCTTCTTTATTTAATGTAGCTGCTATCTTCACTGTTAACTCACACCAAGTGTGGACACATTAATATGCCATGTTAATATATTAAAATAGATGACTATTTTTTCCCTCACTAATTTATGACAGCCAAAAAAGCCCCGACTTTAGACAATGATGTGTAAAAATGATAATTGATATTTAATACATATGTAATTATGTATGTAGGTTTTACAAACTTTTATATTTTTTATTATTATATTTCTTTCTCGAAAAGGAGAAATATAATAATTATACTCAGATAGTAATAGCGTTTCCAGGCATATATATATACATAAAAATCAAGACAAATCATTCAACACTGACAACTCTATTCACATTATCATTTTGAGAGTGAGTCACTATGTAACTATATAGGTACTATCCAGTTGAAAAAAATATTCTTAGAACTATAATAACACTACATAAACATGCATTCATGTAAGGAAACTACTTACTTGACAGATAAGGAAAAGTCACCCGGGCTTGATTCACTGATTCTTATCAAGAAACCACCCTCTGGTTTATTTGCTAGAAGTTTCTCTGCATCTGCTCTTGTGATTCTTCCATAATACCAGCTAAAAATGGTTTTAATTTATAAAAAAAGCTATTCTATTTTAAAAGGCTGTTGGTAGCCTTTGGTTGTGGTCTTGAGACAAGATATTTTCAACAATTGAATAGTAGCAACACTAAAATATAAACACCTACATGGTCATATTTTTAGAATGATTAATGGGATGTGTATGTTAGTGTAACCATATTCTTTTTTTGTTGCATATAGATATTATAGCTAAGTTTCCCATAAAGATCAATATAGTGGAGTTAGCACACTTTTGGATAAACTTTGTGAATCGAGTTACGATTATAACCTCTTACTTACAAACATCTTATTGAACAGATTTCCAATAAGTTTCATTCTTGTGCATTGGATAAGGTAAGTATAGTCTAAACAGTTATTGCACACACTGTGCTGTATGCAAGAATGTATCATGTTGTAAAATAATAAAGATTTATGTGATACACAACGGGTTCTTGTTATTCTAAACATAATACCTATCTAGTCCTGTTTTTCCAAAGGAAATGAATAGGCACGATTTATGTAAGACTATAATTAGAAATAGAAACATTCAATACTGAATATAAGTATTTACCTGTGACTTTTCATTTGAATATAATTACTAGGAATAAGTCCTTCTTTGCCGTCTAATTCAGCCCTGTACCAGTTCATATCGTCCTCCATGTTTAGTATCTGCAATATCAAAAATTCTAGAAAGGACCTGTCATTTTACAAAATAAAATTCACTGCACATCATTTCGGTGAATTCACACATACCTTGAGGACTTGATTCTTCCTAAAGCTGAGCTCATCATCAGCAGTTGCAGTGAAATCGTGTTTTGCTATAGCCTCCATGATCAAATTAGGCACTTCACTAAAATGTCACCGATTACCAAAATAACTCACTAAGTATACAAACTTTTAACAACGTTTAAGGTCAGGGGAGTAAAGTAATCATAATGCATGTATTGTCTTACAGAACAATCTAAAATTAGTACGATATAACGCCGATACGGAAAAATAATCTCCGTTCACAGGCCACACATCAGTCACATCACCAGTCACAAAAGTATTAAGATGTGTTGCCATGTACTAAAAACCAAATTATTTTTTACTGTGTTGCCAAGTTATCTTTGTCTGAAAAGAACGCTACCGTAAATTAGGGATGGCGATTCTTTCCGAAAAGAAGCGATTTTTGAATCGATCCAAATCGTAAGCTGATGTATCGATTCACAAAAAAAAAATGAGGTCTAAAAGATCAATTTCTAAAAAATCGTTTTTTTTTCAAGTTGGCTTTTGTAAAGTAAATATAAATCTATGTTATAAGAAACAAGAAAGATAACATAATAAATGACCTCATATCAGTAAAATTAGTTTTTAATTAATATCAAAGTCAAACCAGGTACGAAAGAAGACATTTATTTTCAAAATGTAGGTATTTAAAAAAAAAACAGTAAAAAAACAAACATACAGCCATCTCACGAGTTTTTCAATCAATCAATCAATCAGAGATTTTGAGTAATTAACCCTTCATTCGGCAACACCGTAATGTTACAGACACATTCAACTAAACTAACTTCCAACCTTTTGACCAGTGAAATATTAGCATATAACTGAAAAAAGGCAAGGCAGATGATGAATTTTGACCAGTAAAAGTCAAATAGGTCCAACTTGGGAAAATATGTATATGTGCAAGGACAATAGAGAAGTAATCGTGAAAATTAGTTTTTGGGACTCTCCAAGTCCCAAAAACTTACTGTATATTATGAATCATTTGCTGCCGAGTTTTCTTTTCAGTTGTAAACACAAATCGAACTGTCAGCTCAGACCATTGAGGTCTTTTAGAGGTCAATGGCTCAGACTGACTTCTTACTATTGTCCCTGCACGTCACCTAACACCAGACATAATATGTATTAGTAACGAGTTTCAGAGAGTAAACGTGAAAATAGATCGTGTAAAGTAGTAGTATTGGGTTTTGGTTTTCCAATCAAAAATAACTGTAAAACAAGAATTTCTCTGCTGTAGTATCAGATGTAGAGATAGATATGAGGAAGTCATCCTAATGTT
Organism: Hecatera dysodea; assembly: GCA_905332915.2. Lineage (NCBI taxonomy): Eukaryota > Metazoa > Arthropoda > Insecta > Lepidoptera > Noctuidae > Hecatera > Hecatera dysodea. The sequence goes on from HG995295.1 coordinate 8,452,934, forward strand.
ATCATTGTCTGAAACATCGAACACCAAGCCAGTTTTATTTTGTTTCAGGAAAATGAGTCCAATCGCTCATATTGAACGCAGCCATAAAAACCCAATTATCACATTCGGAAGAGTGCACTGGCAAATAATTCTGTTTCATTCTGGTCTAGGGGAAAAGAGCCAAATGAGTGAAATAGCATAACCTATGAAGTTATCAGCGAGTAAAACAAGTTATCAAAATAAGTTGACAACACTGACATTAACGTTTGACAGTTCTTTTACGTCCATTTCGCCTCCCAGTGGCATTATACGCGTAAGTATTTCTAAAATAAATCCTTTATTTTTCTCTAAATCATCCCAAAACGATAACTGAAAGTAATTGAATTTTAAGCGAGAGCTACTGTATTGCCTAGAATGTAAAGTATTTCTTATTTATATGTTGTAAACATCATTTTAAACGTGTATGTTAGCGGTGTCACATTTATTGTTGTAGGTTTAGCCGTAACTCTCTTAAACGCAACGATGTCGGGAGGATTAGACATACTCGCCCTCAACGAGGAGGATGTCACCAAGATGCTGGCGGCAACGACCCACCTTGGGTCGGAAAATGTCAACTTCCAGGTGGGTACCGATTTACCGAAACATAACCTTAAAAGTAAAAAATAACATGCAACAAACATGATGAGCCAAGAATCCGTTCCATATATTTGTCTGAAAATATTGACGATCCATTCTCCCAACTGAGTTATTATTCCCTAGTCACCAACATCTGGGCAATTTTCAAATATGGAGTGATGTTAATTGTTGGTTTATAGATGGAAACGTACGTGTACAAGCGCCGCGCTGACGGCACACACGTGATCAACCTGCGCCGTACTTGGGAGAAGCTGGTACTTGCTGCCCGCGCAGTGGTCGCCATCGAGAACCCCGCCGACGTGTTCGTCATCTCGTCACGTCCCTTCGGTCAGCGTGCTGTGCTCAAGTTCGCCGCACACACTGGAGCTACCCCCATTGCTGGACGTTTCACTCCTGGTGCCTTCACTAACCAGGTAATTATTGGAATACATAGAGATTATGTTGATAACAGTATTGGAATAAATACCAGTACTTACATATTACGAGATCTAGAGTGGAGACCGCGTCTCGGCAAACATAGTGTAGGACGTCCTCAGGCATGATGAAGTGATGATTTGCGCAGGATGGCTGGCAGAAACTGGATGCGAGAAGCCGAAAATAGATCTAAGTGGCGTGCAATTGGAGAGGCCTATGTCCAGTAGTGGACTGCAACAGGCTGTTGATGATGACATATTGTGAATTGTGTAACTTTTACTGAGTGCTGGACCATACATAAAATGTAATAACTTGCTCAACCACCGTGCCAACCGTGTTGTCAAACTGCCATCAATGTCACTAAGGAGAGGAACTGCACCTATTCTTCATCATAAATACAAAGCTGCTTTATTAATGAATAGCTTTTAGTTGATAATTACTCCTTGAATGATGACAAACAAACTAAGGAACCACTGACTGCATTTATGTAGTAATGATTATGAGATTTTCTGATTATTTACACAGCAACTAAAACCTGACTAAATACTACAGAAAAAGTTGTAATAATCATACATTTTGTTATCAACAGATCCAAGCTGCTTTCCGTGAGCCTCGTCTCCTGATTGTACTGGATCCCGCTCAGGACCACCAGCCTATCACTGAGGCTTCCTATGTCAACATTCCAGTCATTGCCCTCTGCAACACTGACTCTCCTCTGCGTTTTGTTGACATTGCCATCCCATGCAACACTAAGGTAAGCTGCTATAAGGAATCTCAACAAGAGTTTTAATGACATTATGGAAATTAGAGTTGTAATTGAATTGTCAATTGCACTAACAAAGCTTTCTATCAGACAGTAAACTAACAGAACTGACAGGTTGTTTAAAGAGCAGCTGTAATAAAAAATCATCATATGCCTAGCTAATTCTCTGCCATGTTGGATTTGGCTGTACCAGTAGTAAAATTGATACTATTCTCTTATTAATTAATAGCAGTGCTCTGTGGTTAGAACTGCATTGTTCCCGTACATGTGGGAAACCAGGGTTAAAATCAGTTTACTTCCTCTTTATAATACATATGTTCTTATTAATTACTAGCTGCTGCCCGCGACTTCGTCCCCGTGGAATCCCCGATTTTAAAACATTCTTTATCGCTGCTCCGCTCCTATTGGCTTAAGCGTGATGATATATAGCCTAAAGCCTTCCTCGATAAATGGTCTATTCAACCCAAAAAGAATTTTTCAATTCGAACCAGTAGTTCCTGAGATTAGCGCGTTCAAACAAACAAACAAACTCTTCAGCTTTATAATATTAGTATAGATTCGTAACAATAATTGGTTTGCAGTAGTCTGTAGTAGACTTTTATTTTAAATCCTATTTTCTTCTTCGCAGTCCTCTCACTCAATTGGTCTGATGTGGTGGCTGTTGGCGCGCGAGGTCCTGAGGCTGCGTGGTGTGTTGGCCCGTGACCAGCGTTGGGACGTGGTTGTTGACCTGTTCTTCTACCGTGACCCTGAAGAGAGTGAGAAGGAGGAGCAACAGGCTAAGGAGCAAGTTGTTGTAAGTGCAACATCCATCACCATTTAATATGAGAGAGGTGCATGCCCAAGCTACCCCAGGCATATTCAGAGATGACCAGTCCTATGCCACTCGTATCCAGTGGGGTCTCGCACTAACATAATGTTATTATGGACATTATATTAGAGTACACAAACAGAAAGAGCATCAGAAGTCTCAAGTTTCTCATTTGTGTTGATATTACCTGTATGTTGTAGACAATAAAGCTGGATTTTCAAGGTTATGGCTAGCAAAAGACATATCTTGAAAGTAATTCCCTGTAACATGGGAGGCAAGACAGTAAAATGCTTCCCCTCCTCTCCCCCCTGCACCAAAGATCATGAAGTGCCCATACCCAGACTGAGATCACCTTTCTATATAGAAGCTGAAGTCATTCTGATAATTATTAATCATATAACTTCATGTTGACTGTATTAACTGATAAAGATGCAAATTAACTATGTTATGTGTATGGACAGTACGTTTTTCAGTCAATAACAAACTTCAACCTTCAAAACAAGACTAGAATGAAACTAACATGAACACTCGACCTGCCTTCCAAAAACTTTATAAATGAAATCCACAAGCTGACATAAAATTTAACCATTATGTTTATTTCTAGGCTGCACCCCCACCCAAGCCCGAGGTGCCCGCCCCCGTGCACGAGGACTGGAACGAGTCCGTGGAGCCCGTCACCTCCTGGGCCGAGGACGCCGCGCCACCACCGGCTGCCGCCTTCGGAGCCGCCCCTGCTCAGGAAGACTGGGCAGCTCAGGTTTGTACCACATATATAGTTGCGAGTATTATGTAGTATATATATAAACTTTTAAGACCATTCAAGATTAGGACAGGGTCTCTCCATTTTCACACATTGTGACCTGGTAACTCTCATCTAGCTGCTAGTGCTACCATGTTCCTTATAAAGGTCGTCAGAGCATCAAGCTTGTAACTGCTACTCAGTTTTTTACTGTTATAAGCCTATTGGAGTATTTTATCAATTGACAAGATAATTTTAGATACAAAGTTTGACAAGAAAAAGGAAAATTTTAAATGGTAGTATTGATAGTTTTTATACAATGCAAAGCAGTACTATTTTTGATTTTTCATTCATTGAAAGCTGGCTTATATAGCTTCTTGCATATTAATTCTGATCAACTATTGCCATAGTGTAAAACGCAATTCTTAGTCCAATATTTAATCCCAATACATGTTGTCTAAAACTGCTTCCTATAGGATCTTAGTAGGTACCTTCTGGAGAGTAGGGGTACTCTCCACAAGGAACCTCCTCAGATCCTTTAGGAAGCAGTTTTGTTGTACTACACTCCTCATGGAATCTACTTGCCAAGTTTTAGCTTTTTATGACCAGCAGTTTATACAGACCTGGATGTTGAATCAGATAGTTTCAGCTGTGTGTTGTCTGTCAGTATCTCAGTAATTGGAAGGGTTTTATATATATTGATGTTTTCTGAGTAAATTTATTACACACCAAACATATTTGTTCTCAGGTTCAAGAGGAGTGGGGTACCACCGCTGCTGCGGCTGCCGCCCCTGCGCCTGCGGCGCCCGCACCCACCCCGTCTTGGGGAGGCTCTGCCCAGGACTGGAGCGCTTCGTAAACGTTGCGTTTGCTTTGGTTAATATAAAGTAAAACCAAACAAATGTTTTATTTAATTTTGACATTCGTCTTGATTTCCAACCACATCTCTTCTCAAAGAGAGTCAATACAAGTAGTGACAATGGTGAGCAAGCGCACCATTTAGCAATCTGGCCACCTGTGACCAAAAAATAACCATGGAATCATAAGAAAAACTTTGCAATTGAGGAAGAAAAACTTCAGGACCTTCCAACATCTATTTATTCATTTACAATTTACTGTAAGGAACTAGACTATTTTCAACTTTTCCATACAAATGAACACGATAAATACAGGTATATTTCTTGTTTCCTTGGTTAGACAGAACTCTGAACACTAAGCTCTTCCATTCAATATAACTATAGGCTAATGGGTAATACTGCTTCGGAGGACCCTCGGCTCGGTATTGTGCGTCTGCTACTTTGATCCAAGTGTTGTTTGCGACGATACCCTGGAAATGGAATGAATTTATTCGCTTTAGAGCACAAAATGGAATCCCTGAGTAATAGCTAGTATTTTATACATAAATATAATAGGTAGGTACCTAGTTTCTTTTCAATTTCTTTGACCCAAGGGTTTGTACTTGGTTGGCATTAAATACATTGTTGTCAGAATTGTGCTACTGTTTAAAGTATGACTGCTACATGCAGATAGATGTACCAAACATGGTTTCAAAATGCACATGCAAAAAAAGAAAAACTAATAGAAGCAGAGTGGAAAATAAAGGACTGCAAAATATGGACGGTTGAACTACAATACATCACAGTGGCGTCGGTTTATTTAGCAGTGTTAGTCAATGCAAAAGCATTGATGAATAACAAAACAGAATTTGCATGAGTTCGCATATACATATATCCGAGCGCAAGCTAAGACGGGAACTAGCAACATGACACGAATAACATAGCATCCCTATTTCTAAAGTAGAATATTGTATGTGTGCGCTCGAGAAAAACAATTCCACTGAAGAGCTTCCCAAGAAATTGAAATCAGGATATACTAGCGACTAAACACTTATTGATATCGAGAAATACCTAATAAGTTCATATATGAAAGTCGATGAACTCTGAATGGAAAAGCAGACGTGTACTTGATAATTTCTGTAGGTACCTATATGATAAAACTAACTAAACTGCAATGTAGGTATAGATAGAATAATAATCTCGCTATTCTGCACAGAAATATCACTGTGACTTCCAGTGTTCTCGTTGTACTTCAACAGTGTAAGAGGAGTTATATTGTTTAAAAATGAGCATTGATATTCAACTGACTGGTTTGACCCGAACGTTGTGAACCTAGCAGTGCCATAAGCTCTGATTATAAAAAACGTTCGTGCGAACCTGGGCTATACCTACATTGATAAATTGTCAGTTGTTTAGAGTTCCGTATAAAGGCTCCAACGGCTATTCTAAAGCGCCGATAACTTAAAAGAATACTTAATAATAAGCGCATTGAAAATCAAAGCTGCGCTGACGAAAGCTCGATTCACAAATTACTAAAACAAGTGAACCGCTATGCAGAATAGTAATCATATTCAGGTTCTCCGTAGATATCTCGTTTGTTTTAGCATTGAGAGTTCAAAGGCGTAATCTCAGCTGTTTGACTACTAACGTATATTAGGAAATGCTTGGGCGCACTTCGGGCGGTGTCTGGGTGAATGTGCTCAACTGTTATGTACCGCACCCTCTGCGTTTGTGGCAGACGTAGTATTATTTCGCCGTATGAACCACTGAAAATAATTGAAGTGTTCGTAAGGGAAAAGCTTGTTGGCGTTTGTTTCTAAGGACCTGTTCAGAGAAAGAATGGTGTGAAAAAGAAGTACCAACACTCGCCATTTTAACCCATCATGTTAGGCAATATGCGGTGCTCCAGAATTCTTAATTACCTATCTGATTTTACATTATAATTTATCTGGAAATCTAGTCTATTCATCTTTGAAATTGCACAGTAGCTAAAAATCTCTCGCTCTTAAGATCAATTTACGCTCATTAATCCTTTTCTTATAAAGCAGCTTTTCAAACATATCATAAGCCTTTTTAGTACCTAAGTTGTAATCAGGTTACTGTAGTTCTCGATGTAAAACTTGCCCATTATGCCCAATGATAATTTGTAAAGCAGCATTCAAATTAAACTTTGTCAAACTTCGATATCTTTATCCCTAGAGGCTTATACAAAACAGCAACTACAACTAAGTACCGATCTAGTATCTTTGAAATTGGACTCACATGAAAGGCCAACAGTCGGACAGCGTAGGTCTTCGCAAAGCGAGCACAGTATCGGGCGGTGGGGCAGCGCGCCACAATGGCACTACACCCCACAGGGCTACCCTACCACCCCACTCCGTTGTGTCACTACCCTTTGATGCCGTCGCACCTTCTATGTATCGTGTATCAATGTCCTTAGCCCCAGCAACTGTTGCCATTTGTTCTGAACGAATGAAACTTGGAGATTAGATTACAGGGAATCGGTCACGTTAGCTCAAAGGTGGCGTTGAACTTTAGACGATTCGTTTGTCGGGGCGGTTCGATTTTGTAGTGACTTGCAGTTGAGATGAGATATCTTCATATAATGTTTATGTAGGTACCTATATAGAGATATATAGCACAAACGTGTAGATATCTTACATTTTTGTGCTTGCAGCTAAGTAACTGCAGAAACAATAAAAAACTTTTTAACAAAAAAATACAACCGACTTTTACACAAAAAATCAAAAAAGTGCAAAATAACTTTAATTTCGAAACTCGGTGTTTGTGGTTGCTTTTTCGTTTTTTGAACACCGACTTCCGAAATTAAAGTTATTTTGCACTTTTTTGATTTTTTGTGTAAAAGTCGGTTGTATTTTTTTGTTAAAAAGTTTTTTATTTTTCACTTTTTAGTGGTACCTACACCCCCTCCCCCCCACCTAAACGAACCAATCACATTGGTGTAAAAAAAAGTACTGCTCCTTTGCAGAGTACACTAAGAGGTCGTCAATGTAGACAATGTAGATATTTTTTTTAGATTTTTCGAAAACCGCTTGGTTGATTTCGATAAAATTTTCATGGGACCATTTGGGAAGTATCCCCTTTCCAACAAAAAAAGAATTTTCAAATCGGTTCACAAGCGACGGAGTTATGCGCGAACAAACATAAAAAAAAAAACATACAAACATCCGAATTGAGAACCTCCTCCTTTTTTAGAAGTCGGTTAAAAATTAGGTTAGATAACTAATTTTATGTAAATACCTATTTATTTTTTTAAATCGTTGCCCCATACTAGGAATTTCTCCTGTGTCGTGGGTGCGTTTACAAACATACAATCTCACATACACAAACAGCCAGACCCGGAACAACTATCTCCAGGCCATAAAAATATTTTTGTTCCGTGGGGGAATCGAACCCACGCCACGTAGCGCAGCAACCAATTGCTCAACCACTGCCAACCGTGTCGTCAACTATTATTAATTCTATTAGTAAAGACACTAAAACATAATATACATGTATTACATAGGTACTTGTACGCTATAATTTGGAATACCTACGTAGGTATTAAGTAGATAATAATATTATGGTAGGTATCTACGTCAAAGCCTTTGCGCTTCAATGGATTTTCATTACTGTGTCTTAAACTTCATAGAACTGAGATATTGAGTTTGCATTTTAAGAAGTAGGTATCATTTTGAGTCCTCTTTGTGCATAAAGCATAATGGAAACATTATTATTAGCTTAGGCTTTTCCAATCACTTGGGCTCAGCTGATATGCTTTTGCCGATGAAAATATATTGAGGAATATCGAATTATCAATTTTCTAAAGTACCTACCTTGTATTTTCGGTTGTCAGATTTACAGAATTCTCGAAGCCTACACGGTTGTGATTGATCATTAGTTTCAGTTTGGGTTTCAAATAGGGGTAAATTATTATAATAGGGGTAAAATATGATGGGTTATGTGTTGTTATTTGAAGATCTTACCATTCTTTGTGCGAGAAGTCAACAACATAGTCCGTATTCGTAGTGTATTTCTGCAATGATTGACACGTATAGGAAATTAGGAACAGTAAATTAGGTACACTATTTATTTTGAAATAAGTCGGTTTGTGTTTTGTCACTCCCGGGAAAAGGTATTTTCCCCTCTTCAACAAGTTGTACTTTTTCATTTCTACGTTTCATGTGGATGTGTTTGCTACTAATTTACAAATTATCCGAATCCTTATATTGATATTGATGCCACCGGATAATGGTAAAATGCATAAGGTTATAAATATCTTGAGAGATTGTAAAGTCTCGATAAATTGTGTACCTACTGAACTTTAGGAATACTTTTTTCCGCATCAGTTTGATAGTCTATAGTCATTCCGAGAAATTGTGAACCTACATAATGAAACTGATGACATGTTGGCGAGCTATCAGTGTACGGTCCTACATAGGTAGGTAGAATTTATTAGATTATCTGGCCTAGCAAAATAGCGGAACATAAGGCACAGGGAACTTAGGGTTCCTCGATACGGATAGGTTAGGTTCGAATGGTATGATAAGGGAGCGAACTTTGCTCCCGTCGTTTGCGCCCTGCAGGCAGAAATAGAAACCCCGCGGGAACGACTTCGAGAGCTTATAGACTGTTACTTTTTGATGTGTAAAAAAGTGTTGCAAATATTCAGTTGAAATATTTATCGAAAGTTTACAATCTCTCAAGATATTTTATAATGTTACGAAGTTTGCAATTTACCTACCGGTGATATGAATAAGGATTCGGGAAAAGGGAAGCCGGTATTACAACTAATCAGTATTATATCTTTGAACATTTGAAGTTTGTATTATCAAAATTAAATGTAAGCATAAATGTAGGTTCTTATAGGTAGAAGCCATAAGACTCAAAGGAGTGGAATGTCGAGTTCCCTTTCAAACGCACAAGGATTCAATTAAACTTAAACCAACTAATTCATATCCACGACTTTTCTGGAACTTGTTGAGGTTTTGTTTTGTGAAACACAAACTACAGTATGAATAAAAATGCGTTTACTTACAGCGCCAGCATTTGTTCGCGAGCATACCAAAGTTGTCATGAAGTTTCTTTGATAGGGGGAGATTTCTGTAATTTAAATCGCTTTCAAACACTCGCGCAAGACTCTTCATGGTGACGACCGCTCTTACAAATGTGATTCTGGCATAAATTATTTCTGACATAGACATTCTGTGAAAATTCGAAAAACAAAAAGAGACAGTATTGATACCTAAGAGTTTGTTCCGCTTTGGCTAGTTGCTCTGCTAAATATTTCATTCTGTTGCAGCATTGGAAACTGACCGATGAAGATGAGTCGGATCCGGCTGGAAAGGAGGTTTTGAGTTATTACTGACTTGGGGACTATTGCAGCTGTCTAGACTAGTAATTCGGGCCCACAGCGAGCCTGCAATGCAAAGAGGGCACTAGAAGGATCACGGGTGGGTTTTAGTCAGTAAGAGTCTGACACTCCCTTCCGCTCCCCACCGAACGGAAGAAGTCATTTTATGATTTCCCATCCTTAAAAAAAGGATCACATACCTACTTAAAAACCGTCTACGATGCTCCCATGGTTATTGCTCATGGTACGGCGACGTGTACATAAATTAAAAACTCTTATTACTTTGCATTAATTACCGATAAGACTTGATGGATGGTAGAGGCCAGTTATTTTAATGGTAGGCAATTTACATGGAATTTGCTTGTTCGTAGTTGTTTTACTGGATAGGTATTTACGATATTGTTACGTAAGTTAATTTGTTAGGTAAGTAGGTTGGCGTCGGTTATGATTATACTTAATTTATTTAGTTTCGTAAGACATCATGACTTTGACCGGGAAAAAGTGGATCAGGAAATAAATGCAGTCTATGGTAGCATTTGAGGATGGTATTTGCTCAGCACATAAATAAAATGCTGTTTTAGAGATACAGCCCATTTTAAGCTAAAAAAGAGCAATCAAATATGAGTTAAAACTACCTACATTGTCCTATAAAAGCGTGGTACGACACCATGTAATTGAATTAAACGCCGTAAGGAACACAATTACTCAGCTACTTACGTAACGACATTATCTTGGTCTTAGGTGTCAAGTCTTCTCCGGTCCTGTTAGCTTTCCACATGGATACTGAAACCAAGTTAATTATAGCTCGAGTTGTGATATCAATTTTACAGATTAGACCTACGTTATTAATGTTATTATGTAGCTTCAAGTTAATTAATGTGATGTATTATTCGTATCCAGATTATTTGGTTAGGACTTAGTTTTTGTCATATTTGAAGACCAAGTCCAAGAACAAGTCTACTAAACAAGCACCATTAATCACAGCGTGTTCCTCCTGATCTTTTCTAAAATGATTGCTCGCGGATGGCTCAAGTAACTTATGGCATTTTCTGTTAGCCTATCGAGTATTCTGCTAGATAAAAAAAGAAACTTATCAAATATTACGCATTTAACGTTGATCACCCACCCACCATCCATGGTAACGCAATAATTATGTTACAAATAAATACAATCAGAGATAGCAATTTAATTACTTTCAACACTAAACATACAAATAAATACAATCAGAGATAGCAATTTAATTACTTTCAACACTAACCTAATCCTCCCATCGCAGCACCAAGTATCAAAAGCAACCAGACAGCTGTTTTCCTGTAAGAATCGCTTTCGACCGACTTTTGTTTACATTTCCTATGTCTCCTTTTATTGCTGCAACTGAACTTTTGTTCGACGTTATCTTCATACAGATATTCCCAGATGTTTTCCCGTAACGGATACGTGGATCGTATTTCCCACTTCGGCGTTGCAACTTTCTTAGATTTGCTTCTTTCGTAAACTTTTCCTGCGGAAATGTAAGGTAAATGGACCGGTGAAACAAGGCAAACAGTGTGTTTTTGATTTGTATGCAATTGCAGTTGTTATGACGTTAATGATTTATTGTTGAATATTAAATAGAAATTCTGCTGAGATTAACATTACATAAATGTATTGTGTATTTGTGTCTTTCAAGCGGAGGTTAACAATCAGCACAAATTGCGCACAATCAGTGCAAATATAATATTCATTTTGGATGCGTCAGTGCTAATCAAGCTAACAATGATATCATCCAGGGTTTAGCGATAAAGCTTCTGATTAGGTAACCAGTCAAAGAGGTTATCAAATTGACAACTTCTATCAGTTCTTCCTCTTCAACTTCTATCAGGCAGTTCTATCTTTACAGTTCTATGAATATTAACTAGTTATGATAAGTAATAAATCGAGTCCAATCTTTGTGATTTTGCTAAAGGTAATTTGACGACTATAAAATTAAAATGTTATCTTCTTTACTCAGGATTAAACATATTGAGCAGGATTAAACATACATTAAGACTTTGATAGCAGTAGCTATTATACTCGATATGTAGATACCTAGCGATTTATACGGTTCCGTTTCTTTGTTTATTTTACGATTACCACGACGGTCTAGTTGTTAGGGTACCTACGGGTGGGACTTAGGTCAAGAAGAAGTCTGGAGGCTAGTGACTAGAGCACAAAAGAGTATGGTTATAGATATGGTTTACATTGATGATTATAGAGCCGACTGTAGAGTTGATGATGATAACTATAGAGCTTAGGTCACATTTCTACAAACTCCTGAAATAAAATTGGAAGAAAAAACAGACATTTAAGGTTTTACTGAAAAAGGACATAAATCTTTTCTATTTCAGTTAAGATTTTTATAAATGGCCAGATATCGCCTCACGTTGTGGTAAACATGGTTTCGGGATACGGGAATACGGAGCGTTTGGTATAAGTTTTCAAAACTACGCGGTCACAGGAACTGTCTACGGTTCGAAGTAAAACCATGTTTTGTACTGCATTTAAACGGTGGTATTTTTAGGTGACACAATATCTATCTATCTGAATGTTTTTTTTTTATAATTTTCAGTAAGTTCCACATTTAGGTGTCACCACGATTCGCAATACTGCTTTCCGATAATAGTTTATCTTTGATAATCTTATTTGGACGTTGTGTTCACAAAAACCGGGAAATAGCCACGGAGTGATTGTAAATGTAGGTATGACACCATAATTATGGCTGACCCATTTCGAGTTAACCCGTAGCCTTACCAAAACTTCGCTTATACATTAATGTGACTATTTACATATGGATGTTGACCATCGCTGTAGTGTTCCTTTGGGAATATGTTCCCCATACTTTTGCCCCTTACATGAGTTAAGGTTTTATTTTAATAGCCTTTTAGATGGTCATACCTTCATGCTAAAATATTATGAATGTGAAAGAGACTGTTTGTGTTTTCACGTCTTTTAACGGCTGTATGGATTTGAACGAAACTTGGCACATGGGTAGGTAGATCATGTCTTAGATCATGCTTTTTATTCCGGAAAAATGTCCCCTTGGCATTCCTCTGGCATAAAAAGCACCTATTAAAAAAAATCGAGCGGGCAAAGTCGTTGGTAGAATCTAGTTTCACATAAATCCCTTATCTGACAAACTATATATTGGACATGATTAGGCCCCCTCAAGGGACAGCTCTATACAGTAGGGTAACTAACGATGTAAGAATCATCTCGGTGTAATAATAGGGTATTGAAAACTATCAATTTGATTTTTAGCTAACGTATAACTTTAGATCTCGACGCAGCAAGCGCTATGGTGACCTATTTCGTTCCGTTGGCTTTTGTCAATTTGTGCTGAAATAGCAGTCTGGCTCCAGGTTTATCTTTTCTCTTAGAATGTAAGTAGATATGTTTTAAAGAAATAGTTTTTTTTTCTGGAAATGTTTACTTCTAAGTACTTATTTCACGTAAATCTATGTACTTATGTTATATGTAATATATTTAAATGTGTCATTTCGGCGATTAAGTAAGGTAACCTATGAAATCCTACGGAAGTCTTGTTTTATTCTGATAAAATTAAAGGTAGGTCTCAGTCTTGAAGGGATGTGCCACTTCACAAGCAACCTCCTGATTTATATTCAGTAGAAAAATCAACAATATTCGTATACCATAGATATTGTAACACCAAGGGACTCAGGCCTGTAGTGTTACTTATAATTATCTAAATATATAAAACTCTAAAGGGACTGACTGACTGACATAGTGATCTATCAACGCACAGCTCAAACCACTGAGCGGATCGAGCTGAAATTTGGCATGCAGGTAGATGTTATGACGTAGGCATCCGCTAAGAAAGGATATTGATTAATTCTACCCCCAAGGGGATAAAATAGGGGATAAAAGTTTGTATGAAACTTTGTCAATTTTAAACCGATCGGGCTGAGAGAGAGTTTTAAAATCGGGGGTAAAGTAACTATTCCACGCGGACGAAGTCGCGGGCAGAAGCTAGTAATAAATAAAACACGGGTTTTTCGTACTTATTTACGGCATCTGCATTCTAAGAATGCTGCTACATGACTTCTCATATAAAACTAAACATGCCATAGTTCAAAATACCATTTATGCTTTTGCCAGACACTTCCAAAGTTCTATCGACTAACTTGTCTGCCAGTGACCCACAGCTAAAGAGGCTACCATCGTCACAATATATTTTTATTTGGTACAAACATTAAAAAACCTCACAACTTAAAAATCTCCGATGAAGTTTTTCAACCTCGAATTTCGCAGCAAGCTAAAGTGGCCTTAATTAGACAGTAAAAGATAATTTGTCTGATATTTAGTTCTGGCCGAGTTTCATTGCTAGAGCGGCAGGTGGTACGGTCCAATTGCATTAAGAAGTGAAATCGGACGAGCCAAATCCGTTTTTGAGCAGCACTGATTATAGTAATACGGACTTCATTATCTCAGTATTCAATGGTTAGTTTGACAGTGTACTATCATTAACTTCTGTTTGTTTTCCTACTGGAAAGTAGAGCATGTTTTTTATGATGTTGAATTTTGAATACAAAAAAATCTGTATGATAATTCAAAAGTGCCTGTAAATGTTTTATTTGAAACTAGCCTCTGTCCGCGACTTCGTCCCCGTGGAATCCCCGATTTTAAAACATTCTTTATTGCTGCTCCGCTCCTATTGGCTTAAGCGTGATGATATATAGCCTAAAGCCTTCCTCGATAAATGGTCTATTCAACCCAAAAAGAATTTTTCAATTCGGACCAGTAGTTCCTGAGATTAGCGCGTTCAAACAAACAAACAAACTCTTCAGCTTTATAATATGAGTATAGATAAATGCTTTGAATCTTGAATCTACGCAAAGATCACTAAGGTAGGTATGTTTATTTATGTATTATTCATTTATGTACACACAATATACATATTTAAAGTAGAAAATTTGAACAGCAACACAAAAGTATTTATTCAAATAAGGCTGCGTGCCAGCAGTTATTGAACATCAACGTTTACAAAAAACAGGAAACACGTGGGTTACTCGTTTCCTTCTTTCTTTATGTTCATTCTTACATAGATCTACCTACCAATAGGTACTTAGACATTAACTTGCAAAACTGTGTCGCGTGTTAAAAAATCGCACACCTACGTTCTAAATTATAGCTGCCTTCAATCATTATCAGCGTTATTGTTCGTACCTAACATAATAATTATTTTAGGTTCCTTTTCATGCCAAACTTATATATAACAAAATAAAGCTTTAAAGATGAAACTATTCTCAATCTGCTTTTAGGTGTGTTTCCTTTATTATATTTCTCTATTTTTTTAAAACGTTGAAAAGATGACCGATTGCGAACTCGTATCACGTGTGAATTGGTAGGTAGATACGTACAATACTTCCTAAAACAAACAGAGTCTATACGAAAAGCTGTGAAAACAAGAAAATAATATAGAAACAGGAAAAATCTCTGGAAAATGAGTTCAATTTCGTTGGCCATTTAGGTCAACTTGGGGTTGCACAAAGCATAAAAAAACCATATTGTTTCATATAATATATGTTTAGATAGGTATGTGTGGTTCAGCCGAGCGGACTAAAATGGTGTTCAGTTTAAAGGGGTTATGTATGTACGTGCGGTCACCCTTATTGTGAGCGGGAAACTCGAAAGCGACATGAAAACTGTTTTTCAGAATAACATGCAGGATTGAGAACGTAGGTAGAAAGATAGTCTCGTTGCGGAATTTGTTCGAAAGAGTTACCGCGGCCCTGGAACGCAAAGGGCACAAGAAGGAGCACGGGTGGGTTTAGTTTAGTCAGTAAAAGTCTGACACTCCGTACCGCTCCACCCAGGGCGGGAGCAGTCCTGGATTTATAAATAGGCCGTATAGGCCGCGGCCTAGGGGCGGCAGCGTCCTAGGGGCGGCAGATTTCAGAGGACGGTCACTCGATTTCAGACGATAAAAGTCAAACACGTTCACTGGTTTTATCATGTTTTTTTATACTTGAAATAAATACCTATAGAAGAAACTCATTCCTAGTGAGTGATAGATGAGAGCAGTGCGGCGAGCGGCACCGGTTGTACCAATTTTGATGATTCTTTTTATATTCAAAAGCTGATGCTTGTAGTGTGGTCCCATTTAAATTTGATTGAGATCTGACGACTAGTATTTGAGTTATCCCTAATAATGCGTGGCATAGTTTATATTGATGACGTTCTCATTCCCTTTTGTCGATGTAAAATGAAAAAATAAAATTGTGTACGATGGTTTGGAAGAGCATCTTAGTATTTCAGCGTGGTACCTTTCTAGTTTGGTGAAGATCTGATGAAGAACAGAGATGATAGGAAACGGAACTCTTCAATAAATGATAGCAAATCTTTCGGGATTGCTGAAATCGCATGTTTGTTTATTGTTTACATCAATGTGATTGGTACGTTTAGGTGTGTTACCACTAAAACGTGAAAAATAAAAAAACTTTTTACAAAAGATTTGGAAGTCGGTGTTCAAAAACGAAAAAGCAACCAAAAACACCGTGTTCCGAAATTAAAGTTATTTTGTACTTTTTGGATTTTTTTTGTGTTGACTCTGCGAAAAAATAAAATAAAAAAATGTAGAAATACTTATTATTTAGTTCCGTTTACACTTTATGTAAACAGCAATGTTTGGCCAGCCAAGCTAAAGAAATATACAACGTGTAACAAACGTAAGACCTGAAACTAGTTTACTCGGAATCGTTTACTAAATCCATTTCCGTTTTTATAGGTGTATATTTACACCGGAAAAACCATCTAGCTCTTCTCTACATAGAAGCAGAGATAATGAATACCATAAACTATGATGATATTATAGATGATTTTGCTATTAAAAAGTCCCGTAAAAAATTGTATTCTTGTTTCTTTTTGACACTCTTTCTTAATGACTAATTCATTCGTTTATTTAACTTAAAGTATCTTTAAGGCATTCTAAATGTCGGGCCGGGGCTGCCCTCAAGCGGCTCTTGCCCAACCTAGGGGGACCAAACGCCTCCTGCCGGAGGCTGTACGCGGGGATCGTGCGGTCCATGGCCCTTTACGGGGCCCCGGTGTGGGCGCTGTCGCTAAGGCGACTGCCAGCGCGCCACCTGGTGGCGTCCCAGAGGGTCATGGCCATCCGGCTGGTCCGGGGATACCGCACGGTCTCCGGCGAGGCGGCGAACCTCCTTGCCGGATTGCTGCCGTGGGATCTTGAGGCGAGAGCCCTCGCGCACGTCTACGCGTTGCGCGTGGAGGCGCTACGCCGGGGCGAAACTCTGCTGCCGCGGCAGATTGCTGCGCAGCGGACGGAGCTCCGGCGGGATCTCACGGAGGTATGGAGGCAGCGACTGCTGCAAGCCAGCGCTGGGCACGCCGCCATTGCGGCGATAAGTCCCCTCTTTGAGGAGTGGTTAGAGAGACGCCACGGCGTCCTCACCTTCCGCCTGACGCAGGTGCTCACCGGACACGGCTGTTTCGGGAGGTACCTGTGTCGGATCCAGCGGGAGGACACGTCCGGATGTCATCACTGTGTGGATCGCCCGGAGGACACGGTGGAGGTCTGCCCTGCCTGGGCGGAGCACCGTGCGGTATCCGTGTCCTCGTCGAGGCGATCAGCGGCGGCGACCTCTCGCGTCCGGCCCTGGTTCAAGCCATGGTCGGGAGTGAGGAGGCATGGGAGGCGGTCGCCTCCTTCTGCGAAGCAGTAATGCTAGCGAAGGAGGAGGCGGAGCGCGTGCGAGAGAGGGAAGCCCCTCGCTCCAGCCGCCGCAACAGGAGAAGACGCCCCGGGCGTCGGGAAACGCAGGGCGATTCCCGGCCACCGTAGGCGCGGGCCTGCGGATGGCGAGCTATGGGTGGCTCGCCGTCCGATAGCAACCAGGCCCGAGTCGACGGCGCGTCGTGTTCCACGCGCGCCTCAAAGAGCCGTCAGCAAAGAAGACGGGGCCCCATAGGGTCAGTGCCTGCTAGAGTTGCGGAATTTGTTCGAAAGAGTCACCGCGGCCCTGGAACGCAAAGGGCACAAGCAGGAACACGGGTGGGTTTTAGTCAGTAAGAGTCTGACACTCCCTTCCGCTCCGCCCAGAGCGGGAGAAGTCATTTGATGATTTCCCATCCAAAAAAAAAGGGCATTCTAAATGTAGTAAACTACAAATGGAAAAATATTATTTTAGAAAGGTGAACATGGGGCGGCGGGAAAAAGTGGCCTACACTCATAAAAAATATAAATCCGGCACTGGGCGGGAGGGGTCATTTGATTATTTCCCATCCAAAAAAAAAAGGTAGAAAGATAGCCTTACTAGAAGGTAAGCGTGTACATATTATATGCATCTTAAATAAAACTCTTTATATTCTTACTATTACCTACGATGCTTGATTCTGGTCTAGGTCAGAACCTAGAATAGGGCCAAGAGCAAGCCCATCTCAGACAAAAAAAGAACTTGTCAAATAAAAACCCTCACATAAAAATAAAAAAAAGCTTATTTATAAATAAAAAGTAAAGGTAATAATAAAATACGGTAATATAAGGTTGACTGGTAGAGACTAACTTATTGCATTAAGTCCGCCCATGTACCACTGTTGTACCTACATAAAGTTTAAATAATAAAAATGACAAATACCTGAATTTTGTAACATTGTCGTATTCATTAAACCAACTTCCAAAAAAGGAGGAGGTTCTCAAGTTGACTGTATTATTTTTAATTTTGTTTTTTGTTGAAATGTTCGGTCGACTAAAGTAACATTGACCTGTTCACAGCATTTTGTGGATAAAGTTATTCCTAGTGACTTTTGTTGTTTAAGGTGTTGACGACTTTGGGAACTTTTAGATGCTCATCGAATATTATCGCTGTGTACCTCCAAATGCTCTTTGCGTTCGAGGGCGCAGTAACCCTTTCAAATAATTCCGCAACTTAAGACAATCACCACTCTGCCAGAGTGGCGATTTTCTTAGGTTTATATTCTAGTATTTACTACTAAACCTTACCTATTGAAGCCGTACTTTCATGACGAATTAAAAACAAAATGTTTTCTATCCGCAGATGAAAAAGGGTGAAAAAGGTTCAAAATGAAAATTTATACCTATGCTCGTAAAAACGAAAGAGGATTGGTAAATATTTAATGTTCTTAAGTTTCCACTTTTATATACGTTGGATATAAATATCAGTAAAATCCATTAATTATGACGCCGCCTATAAAAGTTAAACAGCTAATCTTGGTTTTCATATTAAATTCTTTAAAATAAGTACGGATATAATAACTTCATTTATTGATTACTTGCTTATTATGACCTATTTTTACAGAAATTAATTTTGGTTATAGTAAGGGGCATGATTCCTGATTTA
This sequence comes from Hecatera dysodea, assembly GCA_905332915.2. NCBI lineage: Eukaryota > Metazoa > Arthropoda > Insecta > Lepidoptera > Noctuidae > Hecatera > Hecatera dysodea. The sequence goes on from HG995295.1 coordinate 8,471,821, forward strand.
TTTCTGTCTCGTTATATTTTGGTTGATCTACGACTATCAAATCAAATCAAATCAACTTTATTCGTAAATGTAGGTTTCTACTCTTACAATAGGATGTAATATTAAAATGGTCAATTCGCTACATTTTACTCGAGAGCATACAAATAATAATAATATCGGTGGTGCCGAAACAACAGACACAATAAAAATAAAATAATTCAATTACTTACATACTTAAAATAGATAATTAGACAATTACCAATGTCAAAATAATGGTAATAATCTATCAACATACATTTTTGTGTTTCAAAAATGAGAATTTCGTTTAATTAGTAAGATTACGCTTTTTATGACGACCGCCTAGTATGACGTATTTTTCACTTTTCTTCGATGTCATTATAAGCGTATTCAACTGTATTTAAATAAATCGTACATAGGTATAGTTACCGGCACGGAAGTTGGCAAAGATTTTCGTAGTGGGGGAAGTTTGCGCACGCACATTTTCATACAATTTTACATGCGCGAACTTGCCCTACTACGAAAATCTTTGCCAACTTACGTGCCGGTAACTGTACACAAGTTTATGTGCAATATGCTGACCGTGTGAATGCGGGCCATTACTTTTAGTCGGTATTACAAATCTTGCGCATATTTTTACAGTGAAGAGAATACCTAGCTTCAATAGGATGACTGTTGTTCATATTGGGCTTTTCTAGAAGAAAAAAGAGAGACTCGGGGGATTCTTATGAGTACAACATTAAATAAGGACGTAAGGATTCACAAATTTTTTGAAGAATAAAAATAATGTTTACAGAAAGCAGACTTCAAACTTCGACTTGTGGAGGATATATCAAGGTGACTGAAGAAACGACTCATGACGATGTACATTATCTACGTAATGGGATCGTAATATCTTCTTGTAAAAACTCTTTGCATAACGGTAGAAGATGCGTACTTCTTTCTAATCAAGTTAGATACACAAGTGAAAACAAACAGCTTTTCCGTTTTCGTTGTTCGAAGCGGAGGTAGAGATCCTGAGATCCACAATATTTTGTAAGTAGGCTACGTTCGTAAATGTCGCGGACGACCATTGCTGTGTATCTAGGGCTTGTGTGTTTGAAATCTAGCTAGTTTTGAGATGGCTCTATGTATTTATGTAGTACCTACCAAACTACGTTAATTTTCTCAGCAATTAGTTATGCCTTTACAAAGGACACATAATTATGATGTGAAGGCAGTGTTTAATTTTACAAACACAAACCGTAGCCATGTAGGAATCTACCACAATGCCTACACAAATACCTAGACCTTGGAACAAATCAAAATGTAGGCCGTAGGTATGTACTTTTCTATTATTCAAGAGCAGTCTATATTATTTTCCGCGTAAGAGTCAAGTCGTCTACGGCCTCGTATTTTTATCGAAGCTTCTTGTAAAAGCATTTTTACCCTACCTACTTAGACACAGTAAAAGTTGAAACGAAAAATCAACTAAGTAGTTGATTTTTCGTTATTTCGTCATAGTAAGTACTATGGTATTACAATTTTCTCATTGAATAGACGTTTGATTGGACTTTCACCGATGCGATTGTGGATGCTCTAGTAACTAAACGAGCGTCATTATTGATTGAACTTAAATTTCGTTGATTTCAAAGGTCACTCATGATTGCAGACAATGACTCAGGAGTTTTCTTGATAAATGTATTAGAATATTAATACGATAGAAGTACCTAAATACTACTATACTTGTGTACCTAATTTAAGATAATATAGCGTTTTGTTAACAGTATTAATGACGCTTGAGATTGATCTTGTCACTCCATTGATTGCCTTTCGTAGTGGTGCCAAGCTTTTCTGGCCATATATGTATATTGTACATTTGAAGTTATTTTGTACATTCCCCAGGCGTGCCGCTGTACTATGTTTAGGTACTTATTTATAATTTACGGGTTCACTACTGGGCTACTTTCTATGCCAGACTGATGTTGAATAAATTCTTGGCTGAATTATTCATAAAACTAAAGCCTAAATTGTCTCTATTTTTTAGAACTATGAGGCAAATACAATATTTAATGAATGCGTAGTTTATGTTCGCTAACTTTGAGTGCTATCAAGAGCACTAGAATAAACTAAGATGGTTAAAAATAAATTAAACATGTGATCATCTTAATCTATACTTATAATAAATCTGTAGAGAGGTCAATTCTGTACAAGGAATATATTTTCAAAATAACTATCAGGGGGTGATTAGTGATCGATACTGGTGCCAAAAATGCAATCAGTAAAATTTTTGTCTGTCTGTCTGTCTGTCTGTCTGTATGTTCTTTATAGAAACAAAAACTACTCGACCGATTTTAACGAAACTTGGTACAATTATTCTTCATACTCCTGGGCAGGTTATAGTCTACTTATCATCACGCTACAATCAATAGGAGCAGAGCAGTGAAGGAAAATGTTGGGAAAACGGGAGAAGTTACTCCATTTTTTAAGCTTCCATCGCGTGTGTAGCCTTAATGGTTAAAGTTACATAGAAATCATGTATTACGGAAATGTTTTACATAAAATTATCTAAAAAATATCCCACTACAGCATATGTCTAGCTTTTATGGTTGACTCACAATAACACGTGTAACTCCCAATAGCTTAGCAGTAATCTTACGTTTATCGTCGGATCGGGCTGAAATTTGGCATGCAGGTAGATGTTATGTCGTAGGCATCCGCTAAGAAAGGATTTTGATTAACTCTACCCCCAAGGGGATAAAATAGGGGATGAACGTTTGTATGAAACTTTGTCAATTTTAAACCGATCGGGCTGAGAGTTTCAAAATCGGGGGTAAAGTAACTATTCCACGCGGACGAAGTCGCTGGCAGAAGCTAGTTTTAAATAAAATTCTTCTCCATCATTATTCTGTCTAGTTAAAGCAACAAAAATAAATTCGTTAAGATTTGACATGTTCTATTTAGGAAATGCAAATTCGAAAAGTAAAGTCATATCTTGTTATAGCAATTCAGGACATAAATACCAAGCAGAACTCAGTTACACATTAATTAATATTTTTATTATAACGGTCTTACCTGACGAACACCATGGTGGAATAATATTTTTCTCTGATATTCCGCTACTATCACAACTCTCACAAGCTTTTCTAGATGCGCTTCTGGTAACGATTACCATTTATGCGTATTGAGTAAACACTTCTATATTAATTATTAAATAAATCTTTTTTATTTATCTTGGCGCGCGACCAACTCGATGTTGTTATTTTTTTGACACTTCGCGGTGCCGTGTCATCGTAAAGCTTTCCCGCCAATTTAGCCATAGATAATCGGAAGGAGCCGGATGACAAATAATAAACCGTTTAGCGGTCTGACCCTTACACAACACAACACTCATTAAAATTTAAGAAAACCATGCATGTGGCTGGCACTTATTTATAATGTATATATTTAATATCAGTTTACCTGGCGAGTTATTTTATAAATCGTCGTTTTGAATTATGGTACCTAACTAGTTTAATGTCGGTAAGTTGCGGTTTTAATAAAATTTTATGGTTTACAATGAAAAATGATCGAAAATATAATTTAATTCATAAAAATAAAAATGCAATTACGCTTTTAATATTATCATTATTTTAGTAATTGTGAGTGCTTATATAATAATTATCTGTTTACGCGTATGTATGTTTTTTGAGAGCCTATTTTCATATTTAAGGTTTTCGATTCTAAGGTAAATAAGTCATAATTATTCAAACAAAACAAACAAAGAATCTTGTTTTGTTTGAATAATTATGGATAATTTACTTAAACCTGTAGTCAATGTTTAACTAAGGTCATACAGCATTTGTTTAATTCTGTCGTAAAAATATATAAAGAATCTCAAAACACTTTCATTACTCGCTCTAAAAATGAAATGACCTGACCCTTGTACCGTTGCTTTAAATTACACAGAGATTTATTATCTGTTCCCGCATATTATATCTTGAAATTCAAATTTCATGGGCGAGGTTTTAAACTAGAGGAGTTATTTGAAGCAGAACAGTCCGTGAGCCATGTTTGTGTTATTGGTTGTTGTTTTTGTTGCGTCGCGCGCTTGTGCTCAGGACCAGTCGCTGAGCACGGTGCCTCCGTCTAACTCACCACCCATGCCGTTCCTGGATTTGTTCACTGGTGCTTCCAATTACTATTCGGAACCCATACGCAAGACTTATTCTGAACCGTCGCATTATGTGTCATGTCCAAAGACCGACACCCTATCAACTTTCGCGAACATTCTCGGCAGTGCAGCTAAAATAATGTTCTCAGCCGCTCTGATTGCATTTCTAAAAGTGATTGTAGGTAAATTGCTTCTCTTGCCAGTCGTGTTTATCCTATTTGTTAAAATTGGATTCAAGGCGTTTTTGCTCTGGCCGATGATATCAAAAATGATGAAACACTTCAAGAAGAAAAAGAAGAAAGGTCTCAAATCAAGGATGATCACGGATTGTTCGCAGAGGTTTGCCTGCGTGATTCAAAGATCCGCAACTACAAGCTGGGCTAGTTATATCGGTGCAACTGCCACATTTTTCTTAATTGATGACCTCGAAGAAGATAGTTCTTTTGCCAAAAGTTTGCTTAGCATTTTATCCGACGATAAAATTGCTCAGTGTATGTCACTGGACTGTAGTTCCGGAATCGATATAAGCTGACATCTTAATGTTTACTAACATTCAAGTATGTAGGACAATGCAGTTGCTTCATTCACAACGTGACCCAGATATTGTGCGGCGAACATGAACTGCCAACTGGCAGATTGATATTTCACTAATTTATAAGTAAGTGTGTTTAGGTATCTGTACATATTTGTTTTAATTACTTAGTCACAATGAGTCAAGTGTATGTTACATTTCCGTTGCTCGTGTTATTTTCGGTTCGATTAGTTTATGGGTTTCCGGGTGACAATGTAATGTTAATGCCTCAATTCGAGGTGCGGAATGTGGACCCGTACCTGACACACCCGTCGCTGCCGTACACGTCCCAGTATCAAGCAAATAGAAATAAACCGCAGCAAGTACTTAACACTAACGTCATGCACAGGCGGCAACCGCAAGCTCCTGTGACGGAGAAGCCAAGCAACCAAAACATGACGTTTGGTGAATTTATGGAAGCGTTGAATGAAGTATCGCAACAGAATCATCTCAGAGAAGAAGAGTTGCAGCAACTTCGGACGGCTGGGTCAACTGGGCGTGATGATAACCAGGCTTATCCCACCCTTCCCCGTCCGACCGGTTACCCGAGACCTAACTACCCAGCTCCGGCGACCTACCACGATACTGCTGCCGTGGCTCCACTCACACCGCCGTCATCGGCGGAACCCAAAACTTCTCTTCTAAAACCGGACTTCTCCAGCATCTTGGCACCAGCGACGCCGAAGGCTCCCAGCAAGTTCAGCGGTTTGCTGAGCTTGATTTTTTCGCTCCTCAGCGGTGGCTCGTCCGCTGGACAAATGTCGGGATTGAAGGACCTTCTTATAGAAGGGATAATTAAACCACTCTTTGTTGCAAAAGGAGGCCTTAAAGTGTTGATTAGTAAGTTGTCTATCCCTGTAATAGCTTTATTGTTGATCAATATAGAGGTGTTGATAACTGTCTGGTGGTTGTGGGAGGAGTGCAGTCCTGTACATGTGCCTGAACCAGCTCCTTCTACTCCGACTTATTCAAAACCAGCTTTACCGGCTTCGCCGCCCTCCTATAATAATAACTATAATTCTTTTAGATAAGTGTTTTTATGACCGACATTATCCCAGTTATGTATATTTTATAGCTTTTCAATAACATTATAGCAGTGCTAGTATGTATTGTATTATAGTGTGTTATTGTAAGACTGAATGTAAAAAGGAAAGTATAATATAAATATGTTGTTTTGTAATTGTTGATTTTTGTTTGACGCCATGAAGGGTTTCCTTTTGATTTGGAGATAATGGAATGAGGACAACACTAATTCAATGAAAGATTTAGGAAAACGGTTGTTACGAAATCATAAAATAAACCTAAGGGTGGTAGTAAAATATCAGCTAGTAGTAGTACAAACTTTAACATAACTATTCAATCACAGAAATAATTACACAAAAATACTTCATATTCAGCAATTTACGTACTATGTTTACTGATTACTGTGATCAATGATTTTCATGCGGGCAGTTGATTAAATAAAATTATTTAAATAATGTTGTTCGGGGTTTATATTGATCGTTGCTGTTAATATCATAATTAAACTGTAGTCAAACAGGATAAAGTTAAATTAATGATTTGTAGTGGCAACGTTTGCAGTGCAGTCATCCATTTGGGCGATCATATTTAATTAATAAATTACCGGAGCAATAATATTTTACTTAATATTTCGGGGCAGTTTTTAATCTTTTTGTGAAGTAAACAACTGAGTCTTCGCTATCTGTCCGTCTGGTTTTTCAGCGACTATCTCATAAAACGTAATAGGTTGACAGTTGAAATTTTCATATAGTATACATTATAATATACATAAAACAACTAAACAAATCTATAAAAATCAAACAAGACTCGTACTTGTCTGGTTTTTATGTCAGCCGAGGTTTATGTAGGTACATTCGAAGCTGCAGAAAAGAAGAAATAGTACCGTTACATACTCTGTAATACGTTATCAAGTAATCCTACAGTACCTACTTCATATGTTCCTATTTTTTACTAACATACAAACATGAAAGACGGATGGATGGCTGTTTGTTAATTCATTACGCCACAACGGCTCCAAAGATTTGAATGACGGGTAAACCAAGACCTGGATTAGGACCTTAGAAATATGACATAGGATACTTTTTATCCCAGTACTAGGTACGCAAGTACGTTCCCACGGGAAACTGTACGACTTTCCGAAGTATTCCCCGGTGTAGCCCTTAAAACCGGTGCTCAAACGGGAATACATTAAGCTTCCCGCGGGCGAAGCCGCTGGTAAAATTTAGTATAGAATAAAAAGTACCAAGGTATAATTTTACTGTATTAATGTTCGGATATCATTTGATACGATTGCATTCAGAGCATGAATACTTACAACAAGCATACCTACATTATTTTCTACAAAATCGCTCGGTAAGGCTGATTCGAAGTGTTTGACATATTACCTATTAGTATAAAGTAAACAGAATTGAAATGTAAATTATACCTACATATATAGGTATATACAGATATATAAAGATTAGGTAATGTACCAGGTAGGTAGGTACAGGTAAGATACGCGAGATAATTCTGAAGCTGATGAATCAGGCCTGAATACTTCCATGCTGGCGTTCAACGCCCGCAATTCTCCTGCAATATACTAGTAGAGTAGTAATAAAATGTGCAGATGGGTAATGTTATTAGGTGTCAGGTGTCTTCATTCGTTACCCAGTCATGTCCTATTACCCCTAATTGGGTCTTGGAGGACAAAAGACACAATTGTGATATAAGAGACCGGCTTATTCGATAAACGGACTCGAAGAGATGTTTATTGCCTTTTCAAACACAGTAAATTGGGCAGCCGGAAGCCTTGAGTTTTATTCCATAAATCTTACCTATCCATAAAACAGGAGACTGCAAGAGATGCATATACGGAACATGTACAATAATACTACGCTGTGCAAGTTACCCCATGCATGCTGGATTATGGTATGACTAGAATTATGCCCCAAAAATCATGTTTGGTTCCAATGCCAATCAAACATGCTGATTATACATAGGTACATACCTATGTACCTAATCCCCGTTTTACACCACCACGTGGGGAAATTGACGCGGTAACAGTAAATAGGTATAATATCCTGGGAATACAAGGGCAGTCAATGTTGCCTTTTAAATAAATTGTCAGTTTCCGAGCTCCGACAGTCTTATGACGTGATAAAAAATTCTCGCAGTAATAGGGTGCCGGGTGGTAAAACTTTGATGCCCGAGCTAAACCTAGGCATTGTCCAAACTGACACTAAAAAGTTGACCTTCCTAATTCCGAAGTGTTAAACGAGTTATAACAGTAAATTTTCACCATTCCGTAGATATATTTTTTAGGCAAATCATCAGCATCTTGCCTTAATTTTATTACTGATTATGAAACCACAACACTATTTTAAATGTGTGAAAAGTATGTGCATAATAATTTAACAAGAAGCGAACCCTTCGTATCCAGGTCAGAATATCAGATTCCTAAATGACCGGAATCTCAAAAAGCCAGATTCAAAAAATATTAGATTCTCAATAAATCAGATTTGTGACAGTCGAAAGCAAAATTTTAATCAATCAACTTCTAATCTTTATAAAAGATATAAATACGCACTTTTTCGAAAAAAATGTTTTTTTTGACGGATTGAATTTTAAATGACAATATACTGATTTATTAGGACGCAACGTAAAATATAACTAAATGTTTAAACTACACCTAACAAAGTACCTACATAAATGCGAAAACTTATTTACTTAGGCGTCGAAGTAATTCTCTACAACGCAGATATCCGGAAAGCTGCCCTGAAGACTGGTTATTGGGTGAATTTTCGACGAGCTAGTGCTCTCATCACGCAGCGTGTGATGCCGGGGAGAATACCCTTCAAAAGGAAACGCACAGTCGGCCCATTAAGCCCAAGCGTTTCGATCCTAACGGCGCAAAACGGTAATAACAAATAAGGTTTCAGTATTTGCGCCGCTTGCCTCAGTAGTTGTCAGTGTTTTGTGTGTTGAGAAATAATATCGATGATATTGGGGGTGCCGTGTTATGTGGCCAGGGCCCCAAGTCTGCTATTTTTATAAATTTGTCATTCCAACACAATCCCATTGTCATTTTGCTAAAAGTTCGTAATCTGCTAAATTCATAATGGTCGATCATTGGTCGGTCGGAATAAGAACATAAACATAAGAATTTTAAGTTGTGGGCGTCTGGGCAAAGTGTGGATCCAATCGGTAATAAAATTCTATCAAACCGTCTTTTTCAAACGACATCGTTCTTTTTGATTCCACGGCAGGTCAACTACAACAAATGGTCCAAGATGAGCACGGCAAGTCTTGAAGTTGGGGTGACGATGAATCAGTCAAAGACTAAAGTCATAACCGGCCGTTTAATATAGGATCGAGGTCCATAAGCAGGAAATTCAATACATCGATGAATATGTGTACTTGGATCAGTTAGTTCCTATCTACAACAAACAGGATAAAAAGATCGACCGTCGAGTCGAGAACGCCTGGAAGGACTACCGGTATGCCCAGTAGCATCTTCATGGGAATGGCTGGAAGGCGGCCTTCCATTCTCAATGTAACACAAGCTCAACGACATGTTTATCCTACCTACGGTGCCTCAGACTTGGTCTTTGACCCAGGCTTAGAAGGCTAAACTCGCGGTTTTCTACTGGAAAGCAATGGGTGAGGTCTACGATGGAACGAGCAAGATGCCTGTTCAGTTCGCTCTTGCTTATTTTTATTTAAACTCAATAAACATAATGCAGCTGCTTTTTAAATCGACATAATTCATTGAAAGACATGTAAATGATGAGATTATTTATTTTCCGCTGAGACTCTGTAAGCCACCGTTAATACTAATAAAAAGTTTGCTAACAGCCAAGCAACGTAAAATTAAAAAATTAAAAAGATTCAACAACTTAATAAAGCATTTAATGTTGTTACAATCGCGAGGAAGGTAACGAGTTTGCGTGTGAGCTCACTAATACTCTCCTTTTATGGTAGGCCCACACGATACATATTTTTACAAACTACGAAGTCTGAATACAAAATGATGCAAACAAGTCGACATAATATTTGAAACATGAATTAAACAGTAATACATTCATTTATAATTTTTAGCTCCGTTAAAATACGCAGAATAACACGTATACCTACTCCGACTTTTCTATCACACCGACATTTTTGTCTCCATTGCTTTGTTGCACAGCCTAAATTCGACGGAAGTTTACGGTTTCTGTATCGTGTGGACCCACCATTACCCTTTCGTTGTCCAAGCGTCCTTGTCCGAGCCACGTTCATTAACATTATTTAATTGTCTGGACGATTGTTTGATCGCGCCATTTCTCCTCCCGTGCTTCTAGCTGTTGTTTTTGCTTGACCTTTGGATATGTTAGTTCGTTACGATAGCAAGCAAGTCATATTGTAGCTTGGCATATACAACTATGAGGATATTTCTGTATACAAAAAGCCAGAGACACCAAAGTCACAATTTGCTAACCTAATCTAAAAACCTATCCTCGTTTTGTTTACGTATTTAAAAAAAGGTCTCAGTTTAAAAATAAAAATAAAATGGAACTAAAAACCAATATAAATACAACAATAACGATTAGTAAATAAATTGAACCAGTAGTTTAAGCAGTGGTTTATTTGTATAATATGTGTTTGTGTTAAAATTCACATCAAGAGTTTACCTTTATTTAAATACCTAAACAAAATTAGTATAGCCTCGTTTACCTGTTCCGGCATTAAGTGGATAAGAGTCAACTGTTATCCACTTTAAGACGCACTTTTTAATAGTGACCTTAAGGCCTAAAAAAGGAGTATGGCAGAAGAAATAATGTACCCCAAACAAATAATGTAAACATTAAAGTCTTGCCCCATCCCAAATAAATTGCTATGGGGCAAGGCTTTAATGTCATCCTGATGACGTCAGCAATTTCTCTTTCAGTTATGTATGAAGGAGACCATGCGTGTTTTTTGTCAATCACTGTCAAAATCGAGCACCATAAACATTTTATTTTTCAAAAAGAAGTACGCAATCCGTTGACAGAGATCCATCAATAAAATTACACAGTTCATTTCCCAAATTTCCGTTGAACTTAACATTTCAGAAAACTTTAATAAATCCTATCTTATTTACTTTCACGTTTTACTGCGTTCCTTTGGAGACGTTTTCCATTTTATCTAAAATAATCTTCATAAATGTGGGCAATATTTAACAGATTATCCGCCATTTAGGCACGAAGCGAAAGCATGAACCAATCACGATTATTACGCACGAATTATGGGCAATAGCCGTCAGTTTCTGTGGGAACGCTGATTTTCTAGCACATTTAGGGGTAAACGAGCGATCGATCTTGTGTCGACGGTTAGGGACAACGATTTTTACCTAGGTAAGTAGGAATAAATCAGCTCTTAAACGATTAACTCTCAAACGATAAAAAATCTAGGTAGTGATAATTATATCATTACCTAGATTTTTCAAATAATCAGGTAACTATTATCTGCATCGTTTTAACAGCTTTTATTTAGAAAATGTGTCGAACCGCCATTTTTATTCTTCAAGTAATAGTCAGTCATGTAAGAAGTTATTGATAATCAAGTCTATTGATACTCAAGTCTATTGATATAATAGTCAATTAATTGCTGCGTCCTTCCTCAACTATTTTGCTTCGACTTCCAACAGGATGCATTTGAAAGTCAGTATTTAACATGGAGCGACTCCTATCTATCCCCCACAGCTCAGTAACTGGATATCATGACGAAAACAAAAAGAAAATTGAATCGATAACATCATTCATTGTATTGGAGTGTATCTAAGTTGATAGAGCCCTACAACTTAATTTTGTGCGAAGCATAGATAGCAGTAAGGGTAAAATATGCCTACCGAATGCAGGGAAATAGATCCAATCGTGCCTAGTAAATTACTTGGAAGCATCTTCGAAGTTATATAGGTTGTAGGATGTTAGCAATGGGCCTATTTCAGACAACACCGTTATTCCACCAGACGTTATACCACAAATATCTAGTTTTATTACTGTTTCCAGCAAACTTGATGTATAAGTTATTGTTGGTATCTAGTTAACTGTAAATCCTATCATCTTCGCTCTAATAGATGCTCATATTAAACTACCGACGAGTAACAGTTGAGTGTGCGGTGTTAGAGCTCAAATTTGACTCGTTATATTATTTAGGTCGAATATCAAATGTTGGAGAAACTTCTTTGACAATACAACATGGATAATGCTTGTCTTGTGTTAATCAGAAGATAATTAACAGCGTGGGCGTTGTATAACTAGTGCAAATCCTAACGAATATTATAAATCTCAAAAGGAGCTCTGTCTGTTTGTTACCTCTGCAGCTCTTAACGGCTCATGCGCTGAACGGATCTGGATGAAAATTGGCACACAGGTAGATCATGTTCAGGAACAGAACAATTTTATTTTTTGAGGCCGGCTTAGCCGCTGGCATAAGCTACTTGTCTATAACTTAAAACTGTTCATAGACTACCTCATTGGCCTAGAGTGGTTGCAAACGCTACTGCTGACCACAAGGACTTCGGTCCGATTTCCGAGTCGGACAGAGTGTTATTGGATAAAGCCATCTACAATTTCTTCGCAGCTTGGATCTGTGCGCGATTGTTGGCGAAAGGCTTGCCCACCATTATTTTGTACTAGAGTCCAAGGCTTTGCTACAGTTAATAGCCTAAAATCGTGTCCAGGATCCCACTATATCGGTACCAAAGATCAACAAAATCGGATCAACGATTTAAGCGTGAAAGCGTAACAAACAAACATACTCTCGCATTTGTAATATAAGTTATGTTATGTTCAGTTTTAATGAATAGATGCTACGGAGTATGGATATATCTATTAGTTAATTCATTAAATTTATTTGTCCAACAATACTCGCGGCCTTACTTTAGTCCTTTGTCTATCCTTTCTTCTATCGAAGAAAAGATTCTTTCTGCAGAATGTCTAAAACTACCTTTTTGTTTTCCATTGACAAAGAGACAAAAGGGTAAAGGTTAACCAAGACGTACAGTCAACAGCACTTTTGTGTAGTAGTAATTTGCTACCACTTGCGCAGCAAAAATCGCTCTTAGTGCACTCGCTTTTGCGATATTATTTTATGACTTTACTTCGTAAAGAGTTGGTTATATCTAAACGATGATTCCATGTATTCCATTCTATTTATTTCGATAAAATACGGAACAAAAGTAAATAAATTGTTTGTGCAATGAGTCATTACGTCACGAATTGGTGACAAAAAAGATGGTTTAAAAACCCTATATGAACAGCGATATCTTCAGTCACATTTTTTCTTGAAAACTTTACTAGGAAAAGCGGTCTAACTCATCTTCACTTAAAGGTACAAGGTTACTCAAGAGGTCAAAAGTAGGTCGAGTAGATTCCAGAAAAGGATATCTTTTCTAGAAAATGTTTACGTGAATCTTGTGATAATGTCAGAAACAGAGATTTCTAGCGGTATTTAACTTGACTGGGTAATTACTTAGTATTACAACTCTTTGTGGAGGAGAAGTTTTTCAACGAAGTTCTACTACAGTCCATCCAATCTAAACAGTCTGTTCCACTGATGTACCAGGTTAATTATCGTTTTAATTTATCAGTAAGATAGCAAACCACCTGTCTATGGTTATTACGCAATGGAGACGATTCATGGTTCCTAGGAAATTGACCCAGTTCGTCTGACGCAGACGTTTTATATCTCATATTATGAAGAAAACAGCCTAGTAAAATAATATACCTACCCTCACCGTCGCTCTTCCTGGTGGCTAAAATGAGTTTTTGCTGATAGAAGTTTGCAGGTTTTCTGTGACACGTCTTGAGACCTAAAAGATTTGATGAACTTGAACAAATGAGGAATCATTAAGTCGCCTTGACGTGCTGAGGAAAAAAAAAACATCATCGTATTTTTGTGACTTCGTCATATCAGGTATCAAAATAAAACGCTCTAGGAGATGACTTCAAAAGTGTAACACTATATCGGCACGCATATTTTGACCCAAGCGTATTCGCTTCGGGAGACTGCATTTTTTTGTATTTACTAAGTGTTATTTTATTTATTAGCAGTCCTCTAACGCGATGACGCTTGGGCCAAAATATGCGTACCTATATGAAACTAAATGAATTTACTTTATTTTTTTTTATTTTTTTATTTAATTTTTATTTTATGCTTTTTATAGCTTATTTACCTATTAGCAGCTCTACTACCACAAACTCTACGATCTTCTTTCACCTAAACAGCACTACATTGGTTACCAATATACGACTGTAAGTAACTGAGCATGCTAGGGTCGCTGAATTTGTTCGCAAGAGTTACCGCGGCCCACTAAAACCAAGTCAGGTTTTAGTCAGTAAGAGTCTGACACTCCGCTTCGCCCAGAGAGGAAGAAATCATTTGATGATTTCCCATACATAAAAAAAGTAGCTGAGTATCTCATCTTGAGTATTGCCAAACCTCGTCGAATTCTTTCGCTATGTCAAAGAACGAGGTGCCCATCATCGAGTCACGCTTGTAACTAGAGCTAAGGTGGTCGACGATGCTGTAGACTTGTTGGATGCACAAGCGTTCGGTTAGATAACCGAACCGCTCGTCGCGGATTAGACTCTTTGTTCCAGCATATTCTTTCGTAGATTATACCGAGAATGGTGAGTACACTGATAGCACGATAACTGGCGGGAAAAGATTTGGGCTTGCCTAGTTTGGGGATACCGATAAATTTTCGCTGTTTCCATGGGGGAACATGTTGTTACTTTGTTACATAAAGTGCCATTGAACATGACTGTCATTAGCAATGACACATGAGTTGGGCGGGAAAGAGTTTAAAAACCTTGTTGGTGATGCTGTCGGAGCCAGGGGCTTTCATAGGCTGAAGTTTTTTGATGATATCCAGCACCTCGTCGGGAGTAACGGGGGGCAGAGGGTCATCAGGATTTTCAACTGCGGGTGTTCTGAGATGGATGGTGACATCCACCAAATCGCGGTGAACTTTGTTTACCGCTTGAGAGCTGGGTGAGCATTGGGACTCTAGTCTGTCGGCTAATTCCGCTTTGTCAGTGTCGTTAAAGGCGTCACGCTTATCGGGGCAAATGAGAAGGGGCATTGTGGCCTCTTCTTCGGATCATAATTTTCTTTGAAGGTGCCAAAAGGCGCGGTAGGTAGGCTCGAGTTTGCTAAGCGTCTTATCCCAGCGTGCGGTATGCAGCTCGGAAGTTCGTTTCCTTACAACACGCTGTAAGTTGCGCATGTGAGCTTTGTTCGTGTCGCAGGGAAAACCGCAATACGCTCGGAAGGTTAAAGTCCAAGTAAACGGTGTAAACTCATTAGGGTCTAAAATGACAATGGGCGTTCCGCAAGGTTCAATATTGGGTCCATTCCTTTTCTTAGTCTATATAAACGATTTGCCCCAATTGCTTCCAAATCAACCAAAGATGGTGTTATTTGCTGATGACACATCATTAATATTTAAGATAGACCGACGATCACTGAATCTTGATGACGTGAATAATTCTATTCATCAGGTCCAACATTGGTTTACGGCAAATAATTTGGTACTAAATGGAAAAAAGACTAAATGTATTAAATTTACTTTACCTAATGTTAGAAGCAACGAATGTGACATTGTATTGAATGGACAAAAACTGGAATATACTGATCAGACGGTTTTCCTAGGAATAACTTTAGACGAGAAGTTGCAATGGGGACCTCACATAATATCTTTTGCGGGGCGGCTTAGCTCAGCCGCTTATGCTATTAGAAAGATAAGAGAGTTAACAGATGTAGAAACCGCGCGTTTGGTCTATTTTAGTTATTTTCATAGCAAAATTTGAAAATGAAAACAATATATCTAGTTTTAATTTCCGCGAATATTAGTGGGTTGCAGGTATGCACCTTCCTCCCGCCCGCTATATTATGCACATGCAAGATTACTGGGCAAATGCAAGGATTTTAAGCACATGCAGGAAGGCAATGCAAAACCCAACACCATTACCGACACGTGTTTCGCCTCACCACGAGGCATCCTCAGGGCGCAGTAAAGGGGATGACCAGACGAATTTGGTTTCTTCCCCTTTACTGCGTATGTTTGTGGGTAGTTGTACACAAATAACCAACGGTGGCAGTGTATAAAAGGGGGGTGCCTTGTACTAATTTCTCAGTCGCAACTCAACGGTCAGCGAGTCAACACGTCCCCTGAGGATGCCTCGTGGTGAGGCGAAACACGTGTCGGTAATGGTGTTGGGTTTTGCATTGCCTTCCTGCATGTGCTTAAAATCCTTGCATTTGCCCAGTAATCTTGCATGTGCATAATATAGCGGGCGGGAGGGAGGTGCATACCTGCAACCCACTAATATTCGCGGAAATTAAAACTAGATATATTGTTTTCATTTTCAAATTTAAAATGGATTTCCGCAAAGTAACGCCTGACTCAATCAATTTTATTTTCATAGCATTATGTCGTACGGTATTCTGCTGTGGGGTCGGGCTGCTGATATGGAATCCATATTTATTTTGCAAAAGCGTGCTATCAGAGCCATTTATAAACTTTGTCGCCGTGATTCTCTTAGGGAACTTTTTAAAAAGATTAATATTATGACAGTCCCTTGTCAATTCATATATGAAAATATTATGTATGTGAGGAAAAATCGACATCTCTTTAGCAAAATTAGTGATAGACATAATTTTAATACTAGAAATAGAAATAAATTAGATCAACCATTATATAGATTAGCTAAAGTACGTACATCTTTCATGGGGTACAGTGTTAAATGTTACAACAAAATACCTTGTGACATATTAGAATTAAATGAAAGGAAATTTAAAACCTATGTTAAAAGCACTCTTTGTAAACAAGCATACTACAAGCTAGATGATTATAATATTCAAGATAAGAATGCTTGGAAACATGCTGGTCCTGCTCCATAGGACAATATTGGGTGTAGTAGACAAAGCCAAACTTGTCTGTCTGTACGGTGTTACTGATCTTTTATAGTTAATTTAACACACACTGATTCATTGTTGGTAATTATATAAAACAAGGATTAAAAAATTGTAAATATGTGAGTACTATGTCCCTGACTAGCAAATTTATTAATTATACCTCTGCTGTTGTTTCTTTGTTGTACCTGTTAATAGTATAGTACTTAGTTTTATTCGGGTGCATCGTCCTCACATATAACCAATTGGCTAATTTATACAAAATATTGTAAAACTTATACATATTTGAAAAGAGTAACTATGGAGTTTCTTGTCCGTTCTTCTCCATAAGAATCTACTTTTTGCGAATGGACAACTAGAGTCACTATAATATTTTTATTTTCAAATGTTTTGACGTTCAAAAGTGCCGTTAATGGTCTAGTTGAAATAAATGAATTGACTTTGACTTTGACTTTGACTTTGATGGCTGCATTCTTCTCGATTATCAGATTCCGTTCATCGTCCGGGAGTTTTCTTCCACTACTGGACCTTTCCTTGTACATTCGTTCAGGACGAATCGTACGTGATCCGTAAACGAGTCGATCGCTGCCATCGTGTCAGTGACTGAGACTATGATCGGGGATGGTTTCGTGGTGACGCACCTTTTGGATTTCAGCTTTTCGCTTACTTTCCTACCATCACTGATCACTGTACATGAAGGCTGCTGGTCGGGATCGAGCCGTCTTGAGCTTAGAGGTGCATGATCACTGGACTGTGGTTGAAATTGACCTCGTGTAGCGTTTCTGTAGATTGCAGAAACGACGGAGGTTTATATTCTTTAGCAGCGCTACATTAAGAACATCGGGACTATGGTTGGGATCGTGACGGAAGTGAGTGGTTGTCATCGGAGCGATCACGTCAATGTTAAGTGTTGCACCTAGGTTGTACACAGGGTAGTGTTCAACTTAAGCGCAATTCTGCAGGCTTTTATTTCTGGTATTGGTCGTTTGTAGTTTTATGATATGTAGGTATATCTACAATGGTATACGCTTTTTAATACACCCCCTATTCATGTTAAAAAAAGTAAGCTTTAATACATTAAAATCATTTGAATACATTAAGGCTTGATGTTTAAGCTGCTCCACTCAAATAAGCACAACAAACATCGTCATTTTATTTTTATGCATTATATTAACCTTCTAAATTATTCCATTATATCTTTCGGTATGGGCACGCTCAGCACAATTTTACTGGTACATTGTTATGTTTTATTATTTTTTTTCTTTATTTACCTTATGTTCTGTTGCTGTTGTATTGTGTTTGTGTCGAATAAATGTTTTCTATTGATCTATTATATTCTTCAAAGGTCTGCCTAGGATATTAACCTACATGGTTTTCTTCCAGCTTAACAATTACATTGTACATGAATTCAATATCAAAGATTCAAAGATTCAAAGATTCAAAGCATTTATTTCAATTAAACCCTTTACAGGCACTTTTGAATTGTCAAGTCGAAAGAGGTGAAGCTATCTGCACGTTCCAAAGCGTAGATCTCTATGGAGAAGAACGTGCAAGAAACTCCACGGACACTCTTTTAAATTATGTTCTGTATTACATAACCTTGGTTACATCCTTGGTCGCTTCTATATGTGAGGACAATGCAAAAAAAAAAGGAAACTATAAAAACAATTCAAAGTATAAAGATTAAAACAAGTCAGTGGCAGTTAAGAGGTGACCAGTCTCAACCGACGGCGCCCGTTCACGAACATGACGCGTGTATTGGCACCATTTAGCTCAACCATTTTGCAGGGAACCGAATGATCCAACACACACGCCACCATCAGCGAAACATTTGAGCAAGCATGACATGCTCTCAACTGCCATTTTAGTTCAAGTCACAAAGTAAACTATAACTTATCACATGTAAATGGCTCCATGGTACTCACATTTACAATATTTGAAAATAAAATGCTTCTACATTATACAAAACTATGGTTTACAAAAACCAAGCAACTACAAGTAAAAAAAAAGAGAAATTATTAATTATCAAATTAATATTATATATAAAAAAAAGAATAAATAAATGAGACAAAAAATAAAAAAAGGGCGAGCATCTCTTCCAATATAAAATCCTAAACTTGTTTATCCAAGTGGTTGAGGCTGTGGAGCAGGACCGGCATTTAGCCAAGCATTATTATCTTCAATGTAATCCCCCAACTTATAATATGCTTGCCTGCATAATGTGCGTTTAATACAAGTTTTAAATTTCGTTTCATTCAGTTCTAATATATGGGGAGGATATCTTTAGTCTATTCTAAAATATTATAATGTGGAAAAACTGTTTTGTTTGTTTGTACCAAATAAGCTCCGAAACTACTGGACCGATTGTACTTAACTATTTTTTCATCAATGGAAAGCTAAATTGTCAGCGTGTAATATAGGCTATATTTTATCTCCGTCTTCCCACTGGAACGGGAACTACGCTGCTGGAACCGTGAGGCGCTGCTAGTATTATATATTTTTTTTGCATGAATAATTTGAATATAAAACTATTATTTGTTAACCATTTACTGATTTCAAAGAGTGTCCATGGAGTTTCTTGCTCGATCTGCTTCGTAGATACCTATTTTTTTATTTTATTTTTTGGATGGGAAATCATCAAATGACCCCTCCCGCTCTGGGCGGAGCGGAAGGGAGTGTCAGACTTCTACTGACTAAAACCCACCCGGGTGATCCTTCTTGTGCCCTTTACGTTTCAGGGCCGCGGTGACTCTTTCTCCGTAGATACCTACGCTTTATGTGTTTGACTGACGGACCTTGACATTTCTAAAGTGCCTTGAAATAACTTATTTGAAGTAAACGCTTTGAGTTTGAGGTACATTTATGGAACGTTTCTATTACCATCCGAAGAACCCCTCTCTTCTAATTATGTGGTTACTTAGCGCTCGCTAATTCCCTTTTAAAGGAAACCCATTTTGTTGATGTGGGTGGTTTAAGTCTGAAGTATTCTGCTAATAACTACCTTTTAAGTGCTTAGGTGGGTTGTTTTGACTGTGGAAAGTAAAAATATCTACTTTGTATTTGGTCTATCATGGCGATTTAGATGATTTCATGTAAATAAAAGCCTTGTGCCCGATCTGGTTTTCCATCGGCAGAAATGGTAATCTCCCGGAACATTTTTACTAAGTGTCATCAACTAGAATCTTCGACTAATGTAGTTGAGGAATCACCTCGAAACCAACCAGGAAATTATTGATTATGTATGTAACACTTACCAACCAAACAGCTCAGACCATTGCAGTCCACTTTGCTAGCTACTGACTCCTTCCAAGTTCACAATGCTGATTTTTCATTTTTCACATGTAATTAAGCAAGATTACGATATTTAAATGACCTAATTGTTTCGCCAAGCTTATATTTTAGTTTTACTGTGCTCATAGTCAGCGAATAGTTTCTCCAAACGCTATGGGATCGTCGACATACATGACCGTTCCACTGTGCACTGCTACTTTGCAACCAATGACCGTTCACTCCGGTTCTTATACTTACGATAGGTATATATGTATTCATACATGGTGTGAAAGAAAGCATTCATTAAAGCATTCTGTACGTCAAACTAAGTAACATTGAAAGTTATTATTATAATCATTTCATCCGAAAGACTGAAGGGGTATATACTAGACTGCTGAGCGTAAGCACCCCCCTGAACTGCAGGCCGTCTGCTCTGCCCTGCCCACTGCTACTCAAAAAACAATGCCCACATATTAGAACAACCTTGGCCTACAGTGAACACTGATAAATAGTTTATGGAATTATAGTTTAAGTTATTATGAACACCTTCTAGTACATACCAGTTAAGAAAATAAGTCGCCATTTGGAAATAAAACAGTTTTTATTTTTTCAAAACATCCATTTTTTCACAGTCACAAACTCATTCTACACACTTTCAACCACTTTCGAATGGAAAGTATATCATTTGAACACAATAATTATTAATTTCAAGGTTATTAACTCATTTTAACCTTATGAATAATAGGAATCTTCTTTAAGTGTAAACTGCTATGGCTCCCTTTATACTTGTTTGACACTTTGGCAGGCTGGGAGCAAGCTTGAGTGGGTAGTTTAATGTCAAATCTATCATTTGTCAAAGGCTAATATGGCCATATTGAAAAAGAGATATCGATTAGTTGCATCTGATTTTGGTCTTTATCAATTTAATTTATATCTAACTACGGCAAAGCCAAACAGTGATTTTATCATTATAAAGTATAGTATCTCTGGTCTGAGGTATTTATGAACATAATTAGTCTAAAAGTCGAGTGGGTTTCATTCAAAAAACTAAAATGGCTGCCATTTTTCTCAGATTAAAAAACTGAAACCTGACTAACGTTTAGTTTTTCCGTAATCGATTAGATTTATTAAATAATATATGAATTTAAATTAAATTGACCATAAAATGGCAACCCCAAACTTCACGTGGAAATAAAAGTTGCGTAATAATAAGTAAAATGACTTATTTATTTGTTATAATCACGGCGTCTTCGTTTGAGATAAAGCTTTGATGGATAATTCCTATTTAAAATACTTAGATTTTTGTGTTATCTTTCTAAACGTGTCTGAGGTGGGCCATATCTGGGCATCCTTCTTTGGCAATTTATCTTATTTTGTTTTTGTTGTATTGTATGTCGGTACCGTTTTTTTTTTCTGGAGAGCTAATGGAGAGCTAATGGAGAGCCACTCTGGGCGAAGCAGAAGGGAGTGTCAGGCTCTTACTGATTAAAACCCACCCGTATTCCTCCTAGTGCACTTTGCATTCCAGGGCCACGGTGACTCTTTCGAGCAAATTCCGCATCCCAGGGACTGACCCTATGGGGCCCCGACTTCTTTGCTGACAGCTCTTTGTGGCGCGCGTGGAACAAAACGCGCCGTTGACCCGGGCCTGGTTGCTATCGGACGGCGAGCCACCCATAGCTCGCCATCCGCAGGTCTGCGCCTACGGTGGCCGGGAATCACCTTGCGTTTCCCAAAGCCCAGGGCGTCTTCTTCTGTTGCTGCGGCTGGTCCGTGAGATTTCGATCTCCCTCACGTGGTCTGCCTGCTCCTTCGCTAGTATCACTGCATCGCAGAAGGAGGTTACTGCTTCCCATACCTCCACGCCCCGGAACATGGATTGAACCAGGGCCGGACGAGAGACGTCGCCGCTGCCGATCGCCTTGACGAGGACACGGCGTTGCTCCTCCCATGCAGGGCACACCTCCACCGTATGCTCCACCGTCTCATCAGGGCGATCCACACAGTGTTGACACCCGGCCTTGTCCTCCCGCTGATTCCGAAATAAGTACCTCCCGAAACAGCCGTGTCCGGTGAGCACCTGCGTCAGGCGGAAGGTAAGAACGCCGCCGTGGCGTCTCTCCAACCATTCCACAAAAAGGGAACTTATCGCCACAATGGTGGCGTGCCTAGCGCGCTGGGTTGCAATAGTTGTTGTCTCCTATCCTGATCCTGCCGGAACTCCGTCCGCTGCGCAGCAACTTGCCGCGGCAGCTGAATTTTACCCCGCGTAACTCCTCCACGCGTAACGCGTAAACGCTCTCGCCTCCAGATCCCATGGCAGCAATCCGGCAAAGAGGTTTGCCGCCTTGCCGGAGACCGTGCGGTATCCCCAGTCCAGCCGGATGGCCATGACCTACTGGGACACTTTCAAGTGGCGCGTTGGTAGTTGCTTCATCGACAGTGCCCACACCGGGGCCCCAGAAACAGTCTCCGGCAGGAGGCGTTTGGACCCTCTAGATTGGGCAAGAGCTGCTTGAAGGTAGCCCCGGCTTACCCCAGATTGGGAGGCAAACGTATGTTGGTAATCTTGGTTCTTCATTTGAATCACGCAAGCAAACGCCGAGATTAGTGTACGCCTCCATTGCCCTCCTTTGGGTATCATTAAGTCATTTGATGAAGCCTTCTGTGAGCGACCACACAGTAACACTTAATTTTATCTCAAACTTTACCCTGTATAACTTCATTAAGCTAGGACTTATTTGGCACAAAATAATTCTATTCCCTAATAAATAAACATCAATATTTGAGTACTCCGTCAACGAACATAATTATTCCGCTTATTATTTTAATTAATATAATTAATGAATATGGCACTCGTGTACGGTGGCCTACCATTCAGGGTGCCGATTCAAAAGCATAATATTATTATAAGCTGGAATATAAACGAGCTGTATGTATAACATAGAAATATGAATGTACTTACTCATGTTGCTGATAAACCTTGGTAATAATGGTAAATTAGTCTCTTTTAGTCCGTCTTGCCTTTTCTCAACTATTTTGGGGTCGGCTTTCAGTTTAACAGAATATAGCTGACTATCATCAGTATAGCTAAACATTAATAGCCGCACGGGTCGGTCTCTAAGGTTAAGCAGTGCTTGCCAAGGTTGGTCTGTGGATGGGTGACCATTTTAACATACCGTGTTTCCTCCGTGCCTCAGAAAGTACGTTAAGCCGTTGTTCTCGGTTGTCATTTGTAATCTTAGGCAGTCGTTTCGGATTGTAAGATGCCAGTAAATCTGACTCCAGTCTTGCCAAGAAGCATTACCCTGCTACCATATTACCCAGTTAATGGGTTGTGGAGGTCTGGTAGGTAGCCGCTCCACGTAAAATACTGGCATTCAGCTAATAACGGTTTGACTGGAAGCCGATCTCAACATAGTTGGGAAAAGGCTAGGCAGATGATGATTGGGGTACCAATAAATGATATCTCTTTTTTTATTAATTATAATATAGGATTGGACAGTAATGCTTTCCACAAACGTTAAGTTTTATCAGGTACACCTCAGTAGCCCGCAATGTAAAATCGGGCAGTACATCAGACCCTACTGACTATAGGCATATATCAGTGCTGCCCACTTTTAGTAAAATTTTTATTTTTTTCTCATTTTTATTTCTTAACAATACACCTGTCCCTCATAAAGGATAAACATGATATGGTGTTATTTGACACTTGACTTTTATTTCAACTCGAATGTCAGTATGTAACTTTTTACCTATTTATGTGAATAGTGCCCTTGCCTTATTAACTGCTTTAATATAAAAAAGTTTGAAATAAAAGGCAAAATTGAAAATTTTGAAAAACCCACGACGGTAAAAACATAATTGAAAAAGAATTAAATCTATACTAATATTATAAAGCTGAAGAGTTTGTTTGTTTGTTTGTTTGAACGCGCTAATCTCAGGAACTACTGGTTCGAATTGAAAAATTCTTTTTGGGTTGAATAGACCATTTATCGAGGAAGGCTTTAGGCTATATATCATCACGCTTAAGCCAATAGGAGCGGAGCAGCGATAAAGAATGTTTTAAAATCGGGGATTCCACGGGGACGAAGTCGCGGGCAGCAGCTAGTAATTAATAAAAACCCCCGACTTACAAAATTAATGTAACCTAAGAATATCCGTCAGGGCTGCCATTCAATGAGCTAGTTTGCAGATAGTGATGACAGCCCCCGTCGGATATTCTTAGGTTACATTAATTTTGTAAGTCGGGGGTTTTTATTAATTATTTAATTCTTTTTCAATTATGTTTTTACCGTCGTGGGTTTTTCAAAATTTTCAATTTTGCCTTTTATTTCAAACTTTTTAGAGAGAATTTAATTATGAACCAGCAGCGCCCCCTGGTCAGTTGTCACCGTAACACCTATCCAAGAACATGCACCAATCAATCCCGAACACATCACTGAAAACTACATCAAAATAGGAGAAGTTTTGATTTTTTGCATAAACATATGTTTACTGCAGCGCCCCCTGGTGAGTTGTCACCGCAACACCTATCTAAGAACATGCACCAATCAAACCCCAACCCATCACTGAAAACTACATCAAAATCGGACTAGTAGTACTGGAGATAAATGGGAACATTGGTTTGCACAAACAAACATCCTCTCACCCCAAACGCATATACTGTCTCCGTTCCGTCGTGGGAATAATCTTCGTAACGAGAAGAAAACTAAATGTATAAAGTTTACTTTACCTTTGGTTATTCAAGTCATCAAAATTGTGTTAATAAAGGGAGAAGTGTATAAACACGAAGTCGATCCAATGTTCTTATGCTTAACTTTGGATGTCGTCAAGCTTCATTGTTCCTCCTATCGATGAACTATCTAAAAACTTAGCACTGCAGCATACGCCGCCACCGTTAGAAAGATTCGTAGTTTAACTGATTAGACAGTCAGTTTACAATATTTTAGTTATTTTTAACCGACTTCTAAAAAAGGAGGATGTTCTCAATTCGGATGTTTGTATTTTTTTTTAAATGTTTGTTCGCGCATAACTCCGTCGCTTGCCAACCGATTTGAAAAATTCTTTTTTTGTTGGAAAGGGTACACTTCCCAAATGGTCCCATGAATTTTATCGAAATCTAATAAGCGGTTTTTTTGTTAATTTCAATAAATGATAGCAAATCTGCCGGGATAGCTGAAATCGCACGTTTGTTTATTGTTTACACCAATTTATACCACGTACGCTGTGATGTGTATGTTTAGCTGGGAGTGAACCAATAACAAGTGAAAAATAAAAAAAACTTTTACAAAAATAAAACCGACTTCTAAACAAAAAAACCAAAAAATATAAAATAACTTTAATTTCGGAAGTCGGTGTGTTCAACAACAAAAAAGCAACCAAAAACACCGAGTTCCGAAATTAAAGTTATTTTATACTTTTTGTTTTTTTTTTGTTTAGAAGTCGGTTTTATTTTTTGTAAAAAGTTTTTTTTATTTTTCACTTTTTATGGTCATCGTGCAATATCGTACGGCATTCTATTGTGGGGAAGTGCCACCGACACACTAACTATTTTTATTTTACAGAAAAGGTACCTGTGCAATAAATTAAGTTCTAGGCACTCCTTTAGAGAAAAATGCCTGTTCCGTCTCAGTATGTTTATGAGAATATCTTGTATGCTTGTATGTATATTAATCTTTAAAATAAATAAGAAAATAGTTATATGAACAGACATAATTTTGTTGTAACTAAAACCAGGGTCAAGAAAATAGGTGATCCGTTTAAATGATTTGTAATAAACTCCCTATCCATATTCAAGATTTAAACCTTAATAAATTCAAATCATTTGTAAAGCGCAAACTTTACCAGAGAGCTTTTTATTTCGAAAATAATATCTCGAATACAGTCTTGAGATTGAGCGGCTCCAATCAAATGAGCAGAGTAAATGTGGTATTATTTTTGTGTTGTCATTAAATTTGTATGAGAAGCGATGCGAGGCGCTGCTAGTTTTATATAAAAGTTACAAACATCTTCTAACGAAAGATACAATCAAATAATGAGTTATTTGATCAGTTAATAGAAATGCTAGACAAGGACCCAGACCTTACAACACTAAAACAATCTTGTTCTGACTATTCTAGAGTTTCCTACGAATTTGTTCGGGCAGTCTCAGGTAACACAATACGTTAACATGCACGTTAACGTTTGCGTGATGTAGCCCAGTAATCGTCCAAAACCATGGAAGTTTCGTTTTCCCATTGTTTGTGAAAGGTATCAACGCTAAAGTATCCTGCATGGTAGCGAAACTGTCTTATAAATCGTTCAACGGCTCTTATTAAGTATTCTTTCGAGGAATTGGGCCGTTGTTGTAGTTTATATAGAGCAAATAATGTTTGGAGACATTAATGTATTGCTACGGTATAACCTAGTTGATATATTTTCATCTAAAGAAGTGTTTATCTCTAGGATTGTTTTGTTTATTCTTTGTCTAACACCAATAGACACCTACCTCCTGTCTATGTCTCTTATATAACAAAGGATTATTACAAATGAGGTTAGCAGTTTTCTCCGTGTCCCGTTTTCTCAGCCAATTAGGTTGTCTGTTCAGTTCAAATGTCATTTACCAGCTCAACATCGTCTTCCATCCATTGAAGTCAGTATTTGGTGGTCAAAATCCGATATGTTATAGTTAAAGTTCACTAAAATGTTGCGTATAAATAACTTATCGATGTTTTAGATCGATCTAAAGTTCGCTCATGAGTGATCAGCTTACACGTTTGTTATAGTGGGTTATTTGTAAAAAATCTGGTTTTCCCTACATTTATGTTCGTATAACTCATCAAAATGTAGGGGACAGCTGATTTTTTTTCGCAATTCCGTTGCGGAATTTGTTCGAAAGAGTCACCGCAGCCCTGGAACGCAAAGGGCACAAGAAGGATCACGGGTGGGTTTTAGTCAGTAAGAGTCTGACACTCCCTTCCGCTCCGCCCAGAGCGGGAGAAGTCATTAGATGATTTCCCATCCAGAAAAAAAGGTTTGATCCCATAGTAAAAGTTATTCATAATGATGAGTACAATGACCGCTTAAGAAGTTGTTGGTGTTTTACAAATAACCCTGTATCCAGGTTTTCCAGCCAAATAAACATCGGCTCGCAGATTTGGTTCCGAGGCCTATCCCACAGGAACCGTTATATTTTTGTATAAGAGTAATTTATACAGAGTGAAGCTATCTCTGGCAATCTTTTCAAAAACGGGTCAGTACTTTCGCAGAAAACCTGCTGAACGACAGGAACCATTATACTTCCTTATATAATACTAGCTTCTACCAGCGGTTTCGTATCTCAAGGAAACATCCTCCAGGAATAAAAAACTATCCTTGGTTGGAACCAAGGATAGTTTTTTAGTTCCAGGACATGGTCTACCCGTGTGCCAAGTTTCATCCAAATCGGATGAGTGGTTAAAACGCGAAGAGGTAACAGACAGACAAAGTTACTTTCACAAATGTATGGATTACTGCAGATACATTATCTCGACCATTGCAACGAAGCTCGTGGAAACTTCGCACAATCGTAATTTAATGACTACTACATCATTCCTGGGAACTTTCACCCAGAACAAGCTACACTTAATTTGTACTCGTAATAGCAACAATTGACAACTGTAGGTTCAGCACGTGACGGGAATACTTGCTGCGACCTTCAACTAACATCGTTAGGTCTCCTACTTAATTTAGTCCGTTTCTCCTCCGCCGAGTCCGTCCGACATTTCTCGTTTTCCGACGTCAATTCTCAGATGCGTGTTATCCTTAACATATACTGAATAATACATACCCAGTTTGCATGACAAGTGAAGCCGAGTGATGGCAATGCGAACGACGTACACACCTTCGTTCGTTCCACCGAAATTGTGTCCCCTCACTAATTTTCTTTGGCTGTTCTATTGATGGAAAAAGTTTGGCTGATAATTTACGTAAAAGACATTCGTTTATTTTTCCTTTCTTTTCAAATTTATTTTCCTTTAATTTGGAAATACAGGCCTTAAGCGTTAATTAATCACTGAATATCGACATTTGTGGAACATCTGTAACTGCTTGTACCTATAATAATCGAAGCGCTCTACTTTTATAGAATTGGGTCAATATTCGCGTATTAAGAGAGGGAACGGGAAAAGTTTATCCTAAAACAGTAATGTCACGAAATAGGTTCTTAACCTATTTCGCTAGTCGGTCTACAGCTTCAAAGGACTGCGACACAGCCGTTTGTGCCCATTCGATAAAACAAAAAGTTTGTAAAAAAATTAGTTAGATGAAAGGTCGTGCCGTAGACATTTTCTTTATCTTTACATTTTCCTAATCTAATTGATATCTGAAGCAGACAGTTGCTTCTTTTTTACCGTCTTTCCTTAGTTCGTCTCTAAAGAACCTCATATATGTTATAATAATCTGTCAAAACGTAATTAACTACATTGGTGATGTCTGCATTTGCCTTTAATGCCCTTCAAATATAAATCGTGTAGGTCATTGAGACGTAAGCACTCTGAAAACGAACGCTCTTTTTTACGAGTGACGAGCTTATTCTGAAATTGGGAGTCAGGGTTATTTCAATAAAAATCGGATCAAATTAAGGTTTCGTGTGAACAGGATACTGGAAATAAAAGTAGGCTACAGGCGACGGTCGTTCGTTTTGCAATCGAGTGTTTGTGTCGGTGCGGCGTGAAGTGCGTTGCGTGGCGCGCGCGGGTGCGCGGCGGCGCGCGGCGTCGATAGCGCACTGGCCTGACGTCGCCGCGCTCCCTCCGCGCCCTGCCACCCGCGCCCCCGCCTCGCCCGCGCCGCGCGTCACTCTCGACACCCGCGACACCCTCGGCACCCGAGCCGAGCCGCGCCGACCACCATACCGCGACGCGCACCATCACCCCCGTGACTGTTTACTGTGAACCCCATCGAGACATAGCTCCAGGAACCACCCAGTTTCGCGATCTGTGCTAAATCAGTATCTGGTGAAAACAAACACATCACACGGCATTAGCGCAGGCGCG
Organism: Hecatera dysodea; assembly: GCA_905332915.2. Lineage (NCBI taxonomy): Eukaryota > Metazoa > Arthropoda > Insecta > Lepidoptera > Noctuidae > Hecatera > Hecatera dysodea. The sequence goes on from HG995295.1 coordinate 8,500,745, forward strand.
CCGCAAGCGGACATGATGAGAGCGGCCATCTTGGCCGAGGACGCACTTTCGCCTCGCCCCAGCTTCAAAGCTCGTTTCCAAAGCTCCATATAAGCCGTAAGGAGCCAGCGATGCGTCTGGAAGCAGGACCCGCGGCGTGCGCCCTCTGAGGCCGCCCCGCGCCGCTATCGATCCGGTAGCGTCATGGCGCCCGCGGAGTGAATGCGGACATCGGGACCGCGCCGCAGCCCCGGACCGCGAGCGGAGCGCCCGCCCAGTGATAGTGCTCGAGTGGTCGCGCGGCATGTGAGACAGAGTGTCGGCGTGGTTGGGAGGGCGCGCGGGCGGCGGCGGGCCCGGCTGACCGCGCGCCATGGGCGAGGAGTACGCGCGCTCCCCGTGCGAGCGTTTCCCGGCGACGGGCGCGTTCAGCGTGGCGCCGCCGGAACGGCTCAGCCCGCCGCCGCCCGCGCCGCTGCCGGATCGGTTCTCAGCGTCCCCGCGGCGGGTGCGCCGCTGCGCCGAGGCAGAGCGCGCGCGGCGGCCGCGCTATGTGCCGCCGGCGGCGCACGTGCCCGTGGAGCGCTACGTGCCGCGGCCGCCGGCGCCGCTACGGCCCCCACCACCGGTGTACTGCGGGCTGGCGTGCAGGCCACCACCGCCGGCGCCACGCAAGTGCTGCGGACCAGCGTGCCGCGAGGACATTGCGGGCTCGCCGCCGCCGTCCCGCTACGTGGAGTACGTGGGCGCGGCGGCGGCGCGCCGGCTGGCCTGCACGCCGCCACCTCCGCCACCGCCCGCGCTCCAGCTACCCTGCGAGCCCCAGGAGCCCCCGTGCTGCGTGCAGGCTCGCAGACGACCACAACCTCCACATGATTGGTAAGTACCTCGCCAAGATAGAGACACTCTATCATTCCTATAGAAAATCTATCCGATAGAAAAATATTTACTTACCCAATATACGTAACCACTTACAAAATCTCTGACTGACTACCCACTTTTGAACCAAATTGTCTGGCGTCCCCTGTAACATTAAATTTATCTGTTTTCTAAATGTAAATAACAAGTGACATTCACAAGCTAGTAACCTAACCTAAATGCGCAAAAGATCCCACACACTAACTGCGTAACTCGACTATGGAAGCGCTAATAAGTTGGCCGTTATAATTGGTAAATATTTTGTGGTCGATGCCGATAACGTGTGATTGATGGCGGCTGGCTAACGATCGACAATTGTGAGCTGTTCACATGTTCGCACTGATTAGCTTTTCGCCAATGTTCACATTTCAGTCAATTCGCTGAATTTTCCCACATCTTCGAGAATGTCGCAAGTCGCAACTGTTGGCTATTGTTGTTCGTAGTTCAATGTATGTAGATAGGTGGAGTTTTCCGTCCCTTCTTTCATTAAGAAAAGCTAGCGTCGAAATCTATAACTTTGTGACGTCATTCTCCGTTTTTTTCACATTCTTGTGATATGAAAAGGTGAAAACATAGTATGTATTTTTTTCTTGATTCTCGAATTCACAGTGAAACAATAACTGCCACTAGTTTCGCAATGGTTCTGAAAACGCAAAATGATTTTAGTCTGCATTAAGCTTTTGGAATAGTACCAAAATTGGTTAAAGTCCTATATACTTCAGTTTTACATTATTGCATCTAAATTCTAGTAGCTTTGATAGTGATTACATAGGCTCCTTTTGAGTATGAAATTATATATAGAGCACGGTGTTTCAGTTTGACATGTTTCGAGTTGGCGTCGAATGTGCTACGCTATTCTATGTATGTACACTTGTACAGTTACCATGTCATGCCGTTTTTTTGCCAAGTTACGTTCTATTTCATAACGGTGTTCCTTTGGGTAAACTTCAGAAATGCTTAATATTACGAGATACGTGTTTTAGAACGTTTTACAACGATTGCGTTCTGGTGCATGTTGGTGTGAATCTTAAAAATAAACTTCTAATTTGCCAATTTGACAGCTGTAATTTTTGATAAGTTGTGAACATTTATTGATGGTTTTTAATTTTGAGAATTGAGCTCATCACTAAGTTTGAACATCGTTATCGTATACTTACTTACTACTAGAGGGGAATTTAACTAATAATAACTGTCACCTGACTACTCACAATGGCTTACCAACAGATTTTAATTACAGTATCACTTTTAGTTTACAGATAGACTATTCAATGAGAAACATTTTCTTTTACCTAACACAGAACTTCGACTTGAGTACTTAATTATACCTATTTCTACATTAATCCTCGATTTCCAGACGCTTTCAAAATTGCTGTATGAGTTAGATATACTAAATTTGTACAAGACTACCAGCACCCTGCGGTTTCACTCACGTAGCTTACGTTCCCGTGGGAATACGGTGATCAAATATAGCCTGTGTCACACGCTGATAATGTAGCTTTACATTGGTGAAAAAATGATTAAAACGGTCCAGTAGTTTCGGAGTTTATTCGGTACAAACAAACAAAAATCTTTCATCTTTATACATATATACATGTATCTTTACTTTACTTTGTATATACATGGATTGAAAAATACTCTTTACAGAGTATATTTTTATATAAAACTCAATAAGAAAGAATACGTTTAAAAAACCTGTTACAAAACTTAGATATTAAATTATAATTCTCTGTTCATGAGTGCTATAATGTTATTTTCAAAAGGTCTTCTCCAAAATCTCTCAACAATTCAATTTAATGTGAAACTTTTTTCATATAAACTTTATTTTTAATGCCAGGCTTAGTATTGCCAGGTAATCATTTAATTTCACTATTTTGTATTTTTTCAATATAATATTTACATAAGTCTCTACACATCTACACTTTTATTGAAATTGAATTGAAACTGTGGTGATATGAATATAACGCTTTTTCGTTTATAAATTTACTAGAAAACAATTTATATTTATATAACTTTTCTAAAAAAGCATAGGTAGGTAGGTACACATTTTAACCTGCTTGCCTGCTTTTTTAAAGATCTAAGCATCGCAAATAATCACGTTTAAATATAAAAAGATTTTACGGCAGTTATAGTTAGCAGTGTTTACATAAAGAAAACTAACCACATGATTAGTTGTAATTCCGATTAGAAGATTCTTTATTTGAATGTTCTAGGTATATGAATTTCAAATTGGGTAGTCGGTAGAACCATATTTGTTTTATGGATAAGCCTGTTTTATGTCAACATGTATTTGAATAAAAAAAATCGACGTATCGAATTATGATTATCACGGAGATATATTTTCACACACTACCCACACATGTTTAACAAAATGTAACAGTAGTTAAGTACTTACATAATATCTGTTACTAATCGATGGACATTTACAAGAAAAGTAAAATACTGGTACGTTACAGTTTGTTATCATTACGTAGAAGTACATAATCGCGATAAGATTCGGGCGTGTCATCATATCGCATATCGCGTATCGTTGCTCCAGTAACAATTAGTATAACATGCCATTTGCATTAACCGAGTGTAGTGTTCCTCTGCTTTGTGAAAAAAAAAATGACTATGGTCTGTTGCATCACTGACATGAAAATATGACTCTTGAATAGTGGTGGCTTGCGTTATCTTGTAATAAAGGATCATCATATCTTGTAATATGGATGAAAAGTAAGTGGCCTATAATAATTTATGTGATAGTCTTAGTGTTTTCTATACGTTTACAAATCTAAGTTGTGAAATAGGCGTTGTGAAATTTTATTAACACTTGATATCATATTGGCTTCTTCACAAAAATATTTTAAATACTGATTAGCAGATTCTTAGTTCAAATTTTATAGAGAATTAGCTTCTGCACGCGGATTTTTATGAGTTCTACTTTACTCTCTATAAGGTAAAAGCTCCTAATACGGCGGTAGTCAAAATCGCTTCCTATTACGGTGGTATTTCTATTTTCGAGTTTTATTCCTGTTTTATTTAGTTTAAGTACACCAAAACGTAAACTATTTATTCCAAATTTATTACTTTTTTGACTTAACTGACGTTTGCAAGTATAGCACATAGACAACACAACAAAATCAATCAGTAAGTGTAACGGCATCGAAGTGAGAGGCGTTTCCATACAAACGCGGAAAAACAAAAGTAAGTATACTAATATTTATAAACTAAGTTTTTCGTATTAATAAGCCGTTCAATTTTGTTTATGTATTATTTATAGCATTTTCCTACTATTAAACCCACTATTTAAATAGCTTGTTTCATATTTGTAACTCATTTTTTACCCAAAAAATAAGAAATAAAATACCGTCGTAATACGATACGAATTTTATAGATTAATCCTAATACGGTGGTATAACTCCGAAATAGGAAAAATACTGGGCATGTTTAATTGTTTATAACTTTCAATTTATTAACTTATTGAATTAGTTCCAAGTTTAGTTAAAATAATTATTAATGTCATAAATTAGAAACCATATTCTGCGGTATGAGTTCTTAATTAGAAATCTTGTTAAATATGAAAACTGTTGAGTACAAAATGTTGGTTTCTTAGAAGGGGTAAAAATAGAAAGGTGTATTTTAATTTATCACAAATCATTTATTTTGTATAACTGTTGACTTGAGTTTTACACATCTGAGCCAAAAAACTGTTATCGTTTGATTAAGCATTTACACTCTTTGTTTATCGAAATTTTGATAGGTCAGAATAAGGATTATTAAAAACACGAGTAGTTTTCCTATTACGGTGGTAGTTATTTCCAGGTAACTCTGTATTAGGTTATATGATCTCCTATTACGGCCCTATTCATAGAACATAACATCCACATTAACATCGTATTTTAATATGAGAGAATCCTAGCGGATTCTCATGTTAAAATAAAATAGTAAAAAAAAATGAGCGCAGCGAAGTCTATCTGTATAGAAAGTGTTAGATATTTACATAACCAAATAATATTAAAAAAAAAAATATAGTCTATTCCGAACCACTGCAGTGTTTTATTAGGTTAAGGGCCCAGACCCGTTAAAAAGAAGGATAAAGTATTGTAATAAGTTCAGTGTGTGCAGAAAAATGTCTACAAACTATTTAGTGAATGTTCCGAAGCTGAAAGGTCGCGAGAACTACGACGACTGGTGCTTCGCGGCAGAAAACGTACTTGTGTTGGAGGGAATGGCGGACGCTATCAAAGCACCATTATCGCCAACAGCTACTTCGGATCAAAAAGCAGTTGATTTAAAGGCTAGAGCAAAACTAATATTGACCATCGATACGTCTCTTTATGTGCACATTAAGAAAACATCAACAACCTACGACTTATGGAAGACCTTAAAGAACATGTTCGATGATTCGGGATATTCCAGGAAAATTAGTTTGCTCAGAAATCTTATAAGTATACGCCTAGAAAACTGCGAGTCGATGACGAGTTATGTAAGCCAAATAATCGAAACTTCTCAAAAATTGATCGGCACGGGTTTCGAGATCAACGACCAATGGATTGGATAAGTGATCCAATCCATTGGTCGTTGATCTCGAACCCGAATGTTAGCTGGGTTACCGGAAAAGTACGGTCCTATGCTGATGGCAATCGAACATTCAGGCATCGAAATAACTGCGGATGCAATTAAGACGAAATTACTAGATATGAGTGCAGATTTGGAGGTTAAGTCGGAAAGTGCATTTGCCGCCAAAAATTTTCAAAAAGACCAAAGACAAGGTCGTTATGTTGGTAATGCGGGAACGTCATCTGTCAATGCCAGTGGAAATAAGAAAAATATGGCGCGTAAAGTAATCCGGTGTTATAAATGCAAACAGATAGGACATTTTAAAAATCAATGTCCGGGTGCTGATAACACGAAGACAAATGCATTTAGTGCAGTATTTCTTACAAAAGAATTCAGTCAGTCAGACTGGCACTTAGATTCCGGTGCAAGCACACATATAGTATCGAACGTGAACTTATTGACAAATACTTGTTATGAACCTAATATTAAAGAGATAATTGTTGCGAATCAAACTGTCGTGCAAGTATTATGCTCCGGAGACTTGCAGCTCATCACACGTGTTGGAGACAAAGAGTATACAATTGATGTAAACAATGTTTTGTGTGTACCTAACCTCACTACGAATTTACTATCAGTGAGCAGGATCATTGCTAATGGCAATAGAATACAGTTTAATCAGCATGGATGTTTAATTTACAACTCGCAGAATGATTGTATTGGTGAGGCGTGTCTGAAAAATGGTGTATACAAATTAAATGTTGTGAGCTCGAAAAAACTCTTAGTAGCTGCAGTAAAAGTCTCAAGTACTACTTGGCATAGAAGATTAGGTCATATTAATGCCAATGACTTAAATAAATTGAAAAATGGAGCAGTTGAAGGTGTCAGTTTTGATGGAAGATGTGATACTGGTAAGTCAAGTTGCATAGTTTGTTGTGAAGGAAAGCAAACGAGATTACCATTCCCTGAGAGCACAAACAAGAGTCAACAAGTTCTAGAGCTGGTTCACACAGATCTATGTGGGCCGATGGAGAACATGTCTCTTGGGAAGGCGAGATACTACTTATTATTTGTAGACGACTTCAGTAAACTCTGTACTGTGTACTTTCTCCGATCTAAGTGTGAAACATTTAAGTACTTTAAACAATATAAAGAGTTTGTTGAAAACCAGCAATCGAAGAAAATTAAAATCTTAAGATCGGATAATGGAGGGGAATTTTGTTCTGCAGAAATGACAAACTACTTGAAACAATGCGGTATACTCCATCAGAAAACAAACAGTTACACACCTGAACAAAATGGGTTATCTGAAAGAAATAATAGATCCATAGTTGAGAAAGCACGATGTCTACTTTATGAAGCTCAATTTGAAAAGTTTCTTTGGGCAGAAGCTGTTAATACAGCGGTTTATTTAAAAAATCGGTCACCAGCATCAGGCTTAGAACCAAATACTACTCCTTATGAAATATGGACAGGCAGAAAGCCGAATTTAAGTCATCTGCGGGTTTTCGGCAGTCCAGTGATGGTCCATATTCCTAAAGAGAGACGGAAGAAATGGGACAAGAAGGCAAGAAAGATGTTTCTAGTTGGATATTCTGAAAATATCAAGGGCTATCGTTTGTATGATCCTATTTCGAGAGAAATTACTGTAGCCAGAGATGTTGTTGTCATGGAACGTATGGATGACAGTTCAACAACATCTGTCACAATTGAAGATAAATCAATTGATAAGTCAACTGTGAGCAGTTCAGATGAAGGTGATCAACATGATGATACATATGTTCCTGAAGAGTCATCAAGTGACACAGAAGACAGTTTTGTTGACACTTGGTCTGAGTCACCTCAGACAGATAACCTGATCTCGTCAGAGCAATGTGGCACTAATCTACCAGAAAAACGTGTGAGACGAAAACCAGATTTCTATCAAAGTGCCAATATGTGTATAAACATGTCGAGTGATCTGATTAGTCTTAATGATGCAATGGCTGGGTCTGAAAAAGATCAGTGGCAGCGTGCGATAAAAGAGGAACTTAAATCTTTCAATGATAGTGATTCATGGAAATTAGTTGACAGGCCGGAAGAAGGTACAGTTGTGAAAAATAAGTGGGTGCTGAAAAAGAAGTATAATAGTGAAGGTGAAGTACGTTTCAGGGCCAGACTTGTAGCTAAGGGATTTACTCAAGTAAAGGGCATAGACTTTAATGAGACATTTTCACCAGTATTGAAATATTCTACTTTTAGATTATTGTTAGCTCTAAGTGTTAATTTAGGTTTAAAAATGAATCACCTAGATGTACCTACTGCATTCCTTAATGGATTTCTCCATGAAACAGTGTACATGGAAATACCAGAATATTCTGAATTTGAAAATAGTAATAATAAAGTACTGAAATTACATAGGGCTATTTATGGCCTCAAGCAGTCTGCTAGGGCCTGGTATTCTCGTGTAGAAGATTGTTTGTTAAAATTAGAATTTAAGAAATCTAACTATGAGCCATGTCTCTTTGTAAAATGTAACAATAATATCAAGATTTACATTGCATTATTTGTTGATGATTTTTTTGTTTTTTATAACTGTAAAAATACCTATGAAGAAATTACAAAAGAATTAGTAGCAAAATTTAGAATAAAAGATTTAGGTCAGTTAAAACAGTGTCTGGGAATGCATGTTAATGTATATAAAGACAGTATTACTATAGACCAGAAACAATATATTGATACTATTCTAAAGAAATATAATATGTCAGATTGTTCACATTCAGAGACTCCAATTGAGATTAATTTAAAATTAGAAAAAGATGTAAGTAATTATACTACTAAGAATTTTCCTTATCAGCAATTGGTAGGAAGTCTTATGTACTTATCTGTGCTTACTAGGCCAGATATTTGTTACAGCATAAGCTATTTAAGTCAGTTTAACAATTGCTTTAATGAAACTCATTGGAAACATTTGAAACGTTTGCTTAAGTACCTAAAGAGAACTAAAAATTTTGGTTTAGTATATAGAAAAACTGATTGTAGTGTTTGTGGTTTTGTAGATGCAGATTGGGCATCCTGTACACTAGATAGGCGATCATATACTGGGTTTTGTTTTATAATGTCAGGATCAGTGATATCATATGAAGCAAAAAAGCAGAAAACTGTTGCTCTTTCCAGTACGGAGGCAGAGTATATGGCCCTATCTGAGTCTTGCAAAGAAGCAATATATCTAAGAAATATATTAAGTGAATTGATTGTTATTGATAAAAATGTACCACTCTGTATTAGTAGTGATAATCAGAGTTCTATAAAACTAGCAACTAATCCTTTGTTTCATAATAAACGTACTAAACACATAGATATAAGACATCACTTTGTAAGAGAATGTGTCTCATCTAGGATAATAGAAATTAAATATGTCTCAACCTCAAACATGCCAGCAGATATCTTTACAAAAGGTCTAGGTGTAGAGAAACATTATAAATTTTTGAAATTGATTGGTATGTCTGAAGTTAAATAAATAACTTAAGTGGGTGTATTTTGGAGTTTAGATTATTTTGTTAGGTCAGGGTGTTAGATATTTACATAACCAAATAATATTAAAAAAAAAAATATAGTCTATTCCGAACCACTGCAGTGTTTTATTAGAAAGATCTTTCTATACAGACCGATTTCGCTTCGCTCATTTTTTTCATTTTACTGAACATTAAAAAAAAACAACCTTATTTTAATAACCCAAAACTCTTTTCAAAACGTGTGTGAATGCACGGTTATGCTATATTTGTAATTTCATTAAAAATGAATCAATGTAATCAAATCAATGGTCAATGAATGAAAAACTTACAATTTACTAACACATTTATATTATTTAACTAGCTGCTGTCCGCGACTTCGCCCCCGTGGAATCCCCGATTTTAAAACATTCTTTATCGCTGCTCCGCTCCTATTGGCTTAAGCGTGATGATATATAGCCTAAAGCCTTCCTCGATAAATGGTCTATTCAACCCAAAAATAATTTTTCTATTAGAACCAGTAGTTCCTGAGATTAGCGCGTTCAAACAAACAAACTCTTCAGCTTTATAATATTAAGTATAGATAAATATTATTTGTACGAAACTTCAATGAATATAATTTCAGACCCTCCGTATTAGGAGCCGTCTACCGCAGTATTAGGCTCTGACCAAAATCATACCTCCGTATTAGGGAAAATCGACCCGACTATTTGAATATTTTTTTTTAAATAAGAAATATCATGAAAAGAAACATAGACTCAACAGTAATACAAAATGTAAGTTCCACTTTTGACGATAAAGTTGTTTGGCACCTTTAAAAATACTTACAAATTCTTATTTTTGTTTCTTACTTTCAAATGTCGCGAAATACCTCCGTAATAGGTGCTTTTACCTTAATCATCATCTGCCTAGCCTTTTCCCAACTATATTGGAGTCGGCTTCCAATCATAACGGATTCAGCTGAATACCAGTATTTGACGTGGAGTGGCTGCCTACCAGACCTCCGCAACCCAATAACTGGGGAACACGGTACTTCTTGGCAAGAATGGTGTCAGATTTTTTGGCTTCTGAAAATCCGTAACGACTGCCAAAGATCTACAAATGACAGCCGGGACCAACGGCTTAACATGCTTTCCGAGGCACGGAGGAAACTCGGTATGTTAAGATGGTCACCCATCCATAGACCAACCATAGCAAGCGTTGCTTATCCTTGAAGATCGACCTGTGTGGCTGTTATCCTTTAGCCACGAGCTCCCTATTATACTATTTACTCTCTATAATACTATTTCTAAAATAAAAGTTAGGTACCTTGTGACAAATTACTCTTTATAATATCAGCTATCTCCGAACCGTTTCGGAGATTAGCCAGAGTAAAATGACTTGTTATTTTTCTCTTGTTCGTATCATATTTGTATTCATATTTATTTTGTAGAAAGCTGTTATTTTGATATTACAAACAGCAATCGATTTTATTTATTTGTATAGATTTGAATTTGGAATCTGCTAGGGTTGTTCGTGTTACGACTATGGGCAAATTTTACGCTTAGATTTTTGTTTGGAAAACGCTACAGCTAATACCAAATTTAACCAAACTACTTAAAACTTTTAGATAGTTCAAGTAACTATACCTATAGAAATGTCGAGTAGCAAAGTCTAGGGATTCTTTAGTTGATTTCTTTGAAGACTTGACATTTTATTACTCAGGGGATAGTGGTCTTGGATAATATGTCTGCTAGAAAACCTCGAAACGAGTAAATCAGTATTTGTGTGGAACTCGGCTAGGCAAAGACAGAGATCAATAATTCTGTAGGTAAAACAGTACGGTTAACGTAAAAAAAGTAGGTGTGTGTGTGTTTATATTTAGCTCAAAAAGGCCTGTTTGAGCTTCGCTTAAAGCGTTTAGTGATTAAATTTTAATCTAGGCTGAGCCCTTTATAGTTGGCTACTTACGTGGAGCGAAGTGGACTTGTTCGCTGATATGGCATTTTTATATTATATAGGTAGCAGAAATTGTTACAGGGTTTGCCTGCTTAGCTAAAATTTCGCTTATATGAACACTTAATAGTATATTCATAAAATTATTTTAAACTTTCCTTGTTTTTTTGATGGAATTTTATTTCTAAGGGTTTTTTTTTTTTGCCAAGAAACGGCTTATCTAGTTAATACGATACGGTATGCAATTATGATTGTTTAGATTGTGAGTGACTGATGTTCTAAGAACCTAATATAGAATCTAGAATGATGAGAATCAAAATGACATTCATAAATAAAGTTTTCATAAAATTGCGTTCAATTTTTGGGGTATCAATATCTAATGAAGTTCAAACAAAAAATAAATTGATTCATAATTCCAAGTACCTTCGCTAGCAGTGGCCGTTGACCCCGTTGTCAGCTGTAGTTGCTTGAAATTAAAAGTTTAGATTTTTATTTATATTTATCGCCATTGATATCGATATCCATCACGTCTACTAAGTTTCGCCTATCGATTTATTTGACCCTGTATAAGTATACCTATAAGTACTTTAGAATGTTTCTTTATATAAAAGTAGGTAGATGGGTTAGGTACCTATGTAAATGTTCAATCATAGCTTGGGTGTCAGAGGTGTATATAATTACTAGCAGACCCAGCAAACGTTGTTTTGCCATTTATAAAAAAAAAAAATAGGGTATGAAAAATAGATAGTAGCCGATTCTCAGACCTACTGAATACGCCAATAAAATTTCATAAAAATCGGTCAAGTCATTTTGGAGGAGTATGGTAACTAACATTGTGACACGAGAATTTTATATATAAGGTACCTACATAAACTTTACAATTTTTCCCGCCCACACCAACACCTATTTTTTGTTTAACAACGTAGTGATTACTTATTGTAGAGTTTGTTTTTTTTTATTATCGTTATGTAACAGACGTGTAGCTGTCATGTTTCTATCATTGTTGTCATTATTCTTTCATTCTTACTCTTTTAACATGTTTCGCGGATTCATATTTCTTTTTTTGAGGAGGTGTTGTACAATTACAGTGAAATGCTTTATTTCAGGGTTTATGAAGGATGTATTTTAGTTGCTTAACAAACAGTTACTTTACTTACCTTTAGATTGTATATAATTACATTACCCACCTTATTGTGTAGTTGGGTAAAAAATGGAATTGCAATGCAATTTTATTTTTAGTTGTCATTTTAGAGAATTTTCTTTCATGCAAATTTTGTCCTGAAATTTACGAATAATAAATAAATTGGCCGAGCCATTCTTCCATTTCTATGTATGTGTTTTAACCATTTCTTTTTCTCACGGACTTTGTTTTCTTCTCTTCTTCATAATCAAGAATCTGATTAAAAAATCCTATGATTCTAGTCTCTTTTTACTGCTCCACAAATCTCTAAATTCTAGAATTCAATATAAGAAATCTATTGACTTAGAAGCCATGACAGAATTTAGTTTATCGGGCCTTCTACCCATTTAGAGGCAGACATTGTGTCCATTCCTTTTGTGCCTAGGAATCTGCGACCCGTACCCTTTTCCTAGATATATATAAAGTGCTTATCATAGTTTTTCTGAAAAGCGAAAAGGATTCTGTGATGTATTGTAGCTAAACGTGTAATCAGGGCTGTCTCTACTTTGATTCGGCTTCTCGTTTAATATAAACATTTTTTTAAAATATATAGGACGTTTAAATACATACTTTTTATATTATAGGTATAATAGACAAAAACAGCTGCAAGGTGCGAGGTTAAGCAATCCTGACGAGGTCGGTACGTGGATGGGTGACTATCCATTACGTATCTAGACTCCTCCGTGTCTCGGAAAGCGCATTAAGCTGTTGGACCTCTCTATCTTTAGCAGTTTCTAAGCCGTTGACATGGATCGTTTCTTAAAAATTACATTCGGTAATACTTGAATTACCGCTTGAAAAATGTTAAACATTTGTGAAACCTAAAAAACAAAACATTTTCCGGTTTTATAATTAGACTTACAAAGATCTCGTAAAAATACACCCAAATACCCAGTAACCGACTACTCTACACGTAAGTGTAGGTATGTGTGCACAAGTTTCTCAAAGAAATAATCCCTCAAAGATATTGAAGAAAACAACTTTAGCAATATCTGCGACCCTTTAAGTGTAACTACATTTCGTCTCGGAGGCAACCCTACGAACGCTCCAAAAAAATATACAAATGATTTTACGAACAACGGCAGGGCTAGCAAAGGTAAAAGAAATTATCCTAAGTAAGGAAACAAGGTACGTGATTTATTGATAACCTCAGTGAAAATGTGGGCCTGAGCAAAACAAGCGAATAAGGAAGATAAATGAATTACTCTCATTTCCAAAGATCCATTTGCGCTAAACCCTAACTGGTTTTTTAGTGTGATAGATCACGTTGGGCTCTCTGATTTCGTTGTTTATCTACTTTAGTGTACTTCGCAACATGTTTTTCAGAACTTTGTGTGTTGGTACATACGTCAACGTATAGTTTATTCTACCTTTTTTAGGTTACCTGACTGGCGTATATACTTACCTAGTTTTTCAGGAGCTATGTCCTTGCTATGATAAGAAAAACACAGAATCTTTATGCGGACTAAAACCTTTACTAAATATATAATTGCTATATATATATATATCTACATTGTTGCCGATTAATCGTATCTAGACTCTGTTTGAAGTATAAATGGAATGTATTTGAGCTAAACTTACTAATGATTCATTCCTCTAAACCAGTGAGTGTATATTTTTGTAATGAAAAACAAACGAAAAATTCGATAATTGGCTGTCTTCTATGCAAATTAAACAACGGCTCTGTTTTTTGGCGTACGAAAAAAAATGGCCGCCGCATTGTTCTGGAGTTATTTATTTCACGTTTTGTTGTTCGGTTTCTTAATATGTAATGTAAATACGTCGATATTATTTTTCAAGATCATTTTTTAAAGCTGATTTGGCATGAATGATGAGCATGACTGCTAGTAAAACAGATTTTACCTCAAAAAGCATTTAATATACCGCAAATAATAATCTTCATTTTAAATATCTCTGAGATAATAAGATACAAAGGAGATATAAAATTATAGGATTTCTGAGCACCAAATAACATAACTTTTGTGCTACGAGTAAGTCAAACATAATGCGGATTAAAAATGTACCAAACTCTTCAGCATCCCAAAAGTCTATTTATTCGCAGTTGAAATCTTGTAGGACGTAAGGTACTTACATACTTTATGAATGGACTGGATCTGACGTTGCTTACATTAGCTATATACGGTAAAATAGGTCTAGTCAACGGCTTTGTAGCCTTACAGGAGAAGTTGTAAAGAAAACTCTGTTCAGAAGACGGAATTTTTTATCATTCATATTGCGTACATGCAGATAGATTTTAGTAGAAAAGAAGTAAAAATTTGTTCTGTCAGTCCTAGTACAAGTTATTGTAAGTTCAAGCGCCGTCTGGTGATAGTAACGAAAGACCTTTTATGTGCATATAGTTTGACATAAGCGGATGTTTACGTTAACGTGATCGAGAATGTTTAAAAATTTGTTTTGATTACATGCGTAATGAGAAATTAGTTACGATCCGTCGAAGTCACCATACGAGGTTCGAGTGCTATATGTAGTTAATGTCAGTGAAATTAAACTTCGTATCGTTATCGAAATGTAATGTCGATAAATAAAACCTAACCCAAAACCCCCCTAACCTTAATAATAATAATAATAATAATAATAATAAATGTTTATTTCAGGCATTATCACCCATAAAATTGAAATTGAAACTTATACTAAAACAGGAATTAAACTATACACATAAAAACTACACACATAAACAAACAGTAAATTTCAAAACAATAAAAATGAAAGATATGACGGTAAAAACCACCCACCAGTTCACACAAAAGAAGCCAAAACAAACGTACCACGTAAAATTGGTGAGCACATTTATTTTGTCTCCCTCAGTAAATGCACCGTATAGAACACAGCTCTTACTATAACATTTTTACTTTCTACCACACGCGAAAAGAACGACGCTCTGAGCTTTCTCATGAGCGCAAAGAAGTCGGTAACTCTGCTCTCAGCAAACATCTCAGTCGCACTACATCGCCAGGGCAGGTTGAGCATGAGCCGAAACGCGTTATTGTACTGCACGCGAAGAGTGTTGTATGCACTCTTCGTGTACTTATACCAAAGTTGACTGGTGTAGAACGACTGACAGTAAGCCTGGAACAGGGTTATTTTGACTTGCTTCGAGCAATGGAAGAAGCGTCGATTTAGCATATTACTTCTACATGCAATGCTACGTCTTTGTCTTTCTATGTCATCGTCATCTTTTAAGTTTTCCGTTATGATGTGTCCAAGATACTTAAATTGCCTTACTATATTTAATTTTGAGCCACACAAAGTAATTGGCAATACTTTATCAGGGCCATTGCCATATTTGAAAATCATTACTTCTGTCTTTTTCACATTATAGGTTAGTTGGTGTCGAACTGCATAATTCTCACAAAGGGATATGAGTTTTCTGAGGCCATTGACCGAGGGGCTGAGCAGAACCATGTCATCTGCATAACTGAGGTTATTTAAACATTCACCGCCAATATGGCATCCGACTCTGGTGCTGCTCAGTTCCTCGATCAGGTCGTTGACATACAGGTTAAACAGCACCGGAGAAGTCAGGCCACCCTGTCTCACGCCACTGGTTAGTCTATACGTCTCAGACAAGGCGCTATCCCATCTGACTTGGTTACTTTGATTACCATACCAATATTCAAACAGGTCTACTATTTTACTCGGCACACGGGTTTGTCTCAACTTTTTCCAGAGTATATTGTAATTAATTGTATCAAAAGCTCGGCTGAGGTCTAAAAAGCATGCGTATACTGTTGTATTTCTACTGATGTATTTGAATATTGTATTTTTTAAAGCAAAGATAGCCAAGTCAGTGGACAGACCCCGACGAAATCCAAACTGAGCGTTATTAAGCGGAATATTCGTTTCATTGAAGTGTTTCATAATCAGGTTTTCGAAAATTTTTGATAATATGGTTGCTAGTGATATTGGGCGGTAATTGGACAAACTGGACACATCACCGGTTCTATTTTTAACAATGGGCACAACGGTGGTTTTCATAAATTCTTGAGGTAAGTAGCTGTGGTCAATACAAGAATTGAATAAAAAAGCTATTTTATCAAACAACAATGCAGGTGCAAACAAAACGTGTTCGACACTGAGCCCATCGTGACCCGGGGACTTGCCGCGCTTCATACTTTTCACACACTGAAATACATCCTCAGCTGTGACGTGTAACTCACTCAGTTCAGTGGACGGCGTCACCGCCGCGCTCGAAGACGGCAGAGACGCACGCGGCGGCGACGACGAAGGGGTCCCCGCGCCACCATGGTCCGAGCGCGACACATTCGAACAGTTGTCAGGAGTGGTTGGAGGTGGCGGTGGGGGCGGATTAAATTTATTTACAAACATATTAGCAATATTACAAGGGTTCTGCTCACCATTTATAGATAAAGGGAGACTAGATTTATAATTTAATTTATTGGTTTCTTTCCAGAAGTTCCCGAAGTCTTTATTGTATCGGTGTGTAGCTACAATATCCATTTTTATTTTATTTTCATTTAACTGGCACCATTTTAACTTGTTTTTAAACACTTTTTTACTGTGAATCATGTCATCATAAATCCTTCCCTGAGTAGGGCGTCCATAAAATATCCATGATTGATAACATTGTCTAGCTAACGCGTGACAATCTTTAACGTGATAGTTCCAACCAACAACCCTCTTTTTGATGCGATAGGTTTTTCCCTCATATGAGTATTTAGCAGCTTTAGATATACAGTTAACTATTTGAGAGTATAGCTGATCAATCAGGTGAAAATGAGCATTAGTTTGGCATGAGACACCTTGGCAGGGAAAACTAGCCCAGTCATAAGAGTTCAAATACTTATCACTTAATTTAGCATAATTACATTTCTGTTCAAAAGTTCTAGTACCCCAAATTACCTTATTATTTTTCTGACAATGTGATTTATTAATTTTAGGCATAATAGCATCAATATTGCAACTTATTACTAATGGGAAATGGTCTGAGTAGTAAACATCGTTTATAATCTGAATATTATCAATTACATTCAACCCCGCTGAGGTAGCTATGCAATGATCGAGCCAGCTTGTGGTGCCATGCGCATCACTTAAATATGTAAAGGAATCTGAGGACATACCGAGCATAGCAAGATCCGCACAAACCCAATCCAGATCGTTGCAGAACTCCATCAGCTTACCACCAAATAGACTATTTGAGCGCGAGACGTCAGCATTAAAATCACCGAGCACAAAAACACTCTCCACATCGTTCACTTCCATAACTGCACTAATCACACCTAGGCATTCCGTAAAGAGAGGCAGGTTGTCCGCGTCCTCGGTAGGCATATATACAGACATTACGACGAAATTCCGTCCGCCGTCGAGCTGCATACACACGGCTGCCACGCGCGTCGAGCCCGTTTCGATCGGTGTTACATTGACAAACAAAGATTTCTTCCATAGTATTGCAACGCCTCCATACGGCCTTCCTTTTAACACACCCTCGCTCGTGTCCACTGCCGATACTCCGTGGTATGAAAAGTCAGGGTGAATATTATTAAGGTAACCTAAATCATCAGGTAGCAGCCAGTGTTCTTGTAGGGCAACTATTTCATGTGTTGTACATAGGTCTGTGACATGGTTACATGATCGCTTTATAGATCGACAGTTAAAAGAGACAAGCTTAATTTTCATTTTAATTATTCTTAGGGGCGGAGGGTTTATTCAGGTTTGTATAAGCGCGTTTTACTCTGAATCTTCTGTACTCGACTCCACGAGGCCAGAACTCTGCGTCCAGGAAGGTGGACTCCCGTTCTCGTTCGATGGTAATTTTGAACGAAGAAAATGCCGTTTCTTTATATTGTGAAAGTTTTTCAACCTTCAAAGCCGTGTGTCCGCAGTCCTTTATAAAATCAAAGATATCTTCTTCCAATGTATGGTTATCAAAACGTGACGCGTAAATGTAAGAATACTTAGGCACTATTTTAATTTTTCTTAAACCTAACCTAACCTTTAAATTTATGTAGATAACTAAATTATGCAGATAAGTACTTAGTAGTAAAACTTCAAATTATAGATGCCTTCGGCAATGGAACCCTATTACTAAGTCTCGCTGTTCATCCATCTGTCTGTCAGCGGGTTGTATCTATAGAACCGTAATAAGTAGACAGTTGAAATATTCACAGAGAATTTCATTTCTATTGCTGCTAAAACAACAAACAGGTAATAAAAGTTAAATGAAAGGGCCCATCCAAGAAAAGTGTTTTTTTTTCAGTTTATGGTACGGAACCTTTCGTGTGAGAGTCCGACTCGCACTTGGCCGGTTTTTATTGTTTTTTTTGTCATTAGATATCGATTCCCTTCACGCTGGCAGAGTTTTGCTAGCTAAACTAATTCGACCTTGTATATCAATGTACACATAGATTCTTATAATAGTAAATCTTCAATTACCCGTAACGAGGAGTGCATTGACACTCTCCTATGTATTTCACCTCAATTGATCACCTAGTAATGCACTTAGCAATAAGCATTACGCCGCAGACTGCGCCATTGTTATGATTTATTTGAGGTAAATCGACTGGACTAATACCACAGTGTAACAATGCCTAGTAATCTAGATTGGTTAGACTGCGAACATTGTGTGCGATTGCTGGGTAATTAATTAGTCTGTGTCAGAAACTTGTGATTGTGATTAATGTTGATTTTTGTTTATTTTCTAAGGATGAATAAATGGCGGTTTAACAGATTTTGTATAGAAAATATTGGCCAAAGAGACATATTTCTATTTTGCTGATCAGACTTACGGCGATTGAAAAAAAGCAGCCCAACAACGAATGTACATGATTAAGTTTGAATACCATCCATTTACCTCTGGACGATATAGTATATATTTAAACAATGAATGAATACCGTGGCAAAAAATGGAATATGAAATTTCAAAAGTGCGCAAAAACTGCTTCATTGCAAGTAAAATTGAAAAATCGCTGCTTTGCTGACCAAATGAAAACTCGACAGTACAACATTTGCAAACCTTTATCATATTTATGATTTACTCTCTGTTCATATTTTGCTGCTTGGTTATATTTTTTGTTGTATTTAGTATTTTGTTGTTCCAAAATATCTATATTTAATGTTATAAAGCTGAAGTGTTTGGTTGAACGCGCTAATCTTAGGAATACATGTTCGAATTGAAAACATCTTTTAGTGTTGGATAGCCCATCACGTTACGGTTAATAGGAGCAGATAATCAATGACAGATGTTGCAACAACGGGGTATTTGTCTCCCTCTTATGGGACGCAGACGAAGTTCCGCGGGTTAGCTAGCAGGTATTAAAATAATCCGAATCTCTGATATTAAAGTCAAACCGTCAATTCGATACTCGGCCTTTTTTATGACAGTCCCATTGCAATGAAGTATTATTTTGGAATCTGAAGGCCATTGCCCATATTCCAAAACGTAAACTCCAACTAATGTCAAACTCAAACTCCAATATGAGCACGAAAACGACTATGAAAGTCTATATTGTAGTATATTGTGTATTGTGTAGTATGTCTAACTGACTGATGAACAAGCTAATGCGTAAACGCGTAAGTAGATGCGTAAAACTCATCTCTCGAGCACGAACTTCAATTTATGACAAGCTTTATTGACAGTTTGATGCTTCGATGGAGTTGGAGATCGAGTTGACTTGAAGTTTAAGTTTTGGAATATGGACCTAATACTCGTAGTTAAAAGTGTTCAAAATGCAATATCATCTCAGTGACAATCAATGTCAAAAACTTTAAATATTTGAGAAATTCCATTCTGTGACATTCAATAACTTTAATTTTAAAGCAACCTTCGCATTCGCATATCAGTCGCAACCTGACAAAAAAGTTTCAAATTTTTGACAGTTGTTTTCGATAGTTATTAGTTTGCCACTTCGATGCAAATGGGACCGATCCTTAAAAATAATATGAGAATTGATCTGATATGCAGATTTACCTTTCTGAGTAAGTTTTCATTTTCACTGTGTATGATTTGATTTCAATGACCTGTTCCTGTCAATTAGATTAACTGAGTATAAGTAATTGTTATTTTGGCGACAACATTCATTTTTAACAGATTTTCAAAAAAGGAGGAGGTTCTCTAGTCCACTGTATTTTTGTGTGTTCCTTGTAACTTTTTACTGGGTGAACCAATTTTGATGATTTTCTTAAAATTTGAAAGCTGGTGCCTACTATATGGTTCCATTTTGAGTCAGATCTGACGACTAATATTTAAGCTAACCCAAATAATGCGTGGCTTCGACTACATTGATGATGGTCTCATTCTCACTTGTCGATGTAAAACGAAAAAGAAACGGTATACGATGCTTTGGAAGAACATTTATAATCAATTTTTTTTTTAATTCTTCTTTCACTGCTTCGTGTGTATGAAAAATACAATACAAAATACAACTGACTTCTCAAAAAAAAAAAAACACAAAAAGTGCAAAATAACTTTAAATTAAAGCCGATGTTCAAAAATCAACAAGAAATAACCAAACCGACCGACTTTTAATTAATTCATATTTTTCCCAGTCCTTATTGATATTTTCTTGATGTCTTTACTTTTATAGTATCTCTAATACCCGAAGTAAGACATTTACCTACACTCCCACGGTTCATCAAACACTGTTGAAGGATATCGTAGTCGGCATTTAACAAAGAGAGGATTATTGCGCCAGGTGAAGAGGCATTACGCCCACTTTGCCTTGAGTGTGCCGTTCAATGTCAGATCTTAATAGCACATCGGCACCTTACATTAGTAAATTCCTCTGTATATATGATAGGTTTCAAACTTACAATATTTAAGTAATTTTCATAAATTTATTGATGTTATTTTATGGTTAAGTTTTCAAACGCAAAGTTTGATACGTTGCAGTCATGAAATGTAAGGTTTTTATTGTTTTGCATGCACTCTTACATACATATCTAAGTTTTTTTTTTTCTAGGTTTGCATGAAATAAAAAGGTATTTTATTAATATTTTTATTTTAAGAGGAATAATAAGCTTTTCATCTTTGTAAAGCAAATAGGTAGGTATAAATTCCCCTTCCCCCAAATACTATTTATATGTTTCGTGAAAACAATAGATGTCCATTTGGCACAATGGTTGCCCAATGGTGGATCAAGGAAAGATGAGAAGATTGAAAAGCTAATATATAAAAATAAAAAATCTTTTCATTGCAGTCGGGGACGATCTTTGAATAGTTCTTTACAGGTCCCTCGACTGCAATGAAAAGATTATTACCTTT
This sequence comes from Hecatera dysodea, assembly GCA_905332915.2. Lineage (NCBI taxonomy): Eukaryota > Metazoa > Arthropoda > Insecta > Lepidoptera > Noctuidae > Hecatera > Hecatera dysodea. The sequence goes on from HG995295.1 coordinate 8,522,022, forward strand.
CTTGTTTCGATTTTTTAGTAAACTTTATGACATGGCAGCGTGTTTTTTAATTTTTAAAATTATTTGTTTTTTATCGACGACAGTACATGTAGTCTAATTTTCATGAAAACAAAATATTTTAGTTTTTATGTGTGCACCTTTATCATAGCTCCCTGTTTTTTTAAATTTCTAACTAAGCCTATGTTACCCGGGACAACTTCGGCGCTTCTAACGATACCACATACATTGATATCGGTTAAGCCGTTAAGAAGTTATGGTGGAATAAAGAAACTCACATACATACATACATGAACCCTGAAAACATAATACTCCTTTTTTGGGCAGTTTTGGAATAAATGGTATTATACGACTGATGAATTTCTGAATGATAAATTAATGTAGACTTATTTATTTATGATTTGAGTGTAGAAATTGCTCCATACTGTGGTATGTTTAATTTTATTTTTTATTTTTTTATAATCATTCTATTATTTATTTACCATACAATTTATGTTAACCTCTCGCACGTTGCTTTTTATTTTTGTTGTCTTATTTCGCATGCAACCATATTTGTACGCCTCTTGGCATAACATAGCGACCTATGAACTTTAATATAAGAACTGTATGCATATAACTTTGTACACACATAAGAAATGATTAAGGACAATTTCATTAACATTAAGAGTATTTCATCATTACCATGATCATTAAGTCGTATCATAAAACTGTGACGTCAACAATATTTAAATTACTCGACGTTCGGGTAGCGTTCACTGAGCTGATCTTACTTGTTGTGTGGTGGACTGGCTTTTAAGGAGATTTAATTTAGACTTGATGAAAAATTAATGTTTCTGCAATGAGAAATGTGGAAGAGTTTTTAGACGCCATCTTTTCAGGATTTTATTTTATGTTTATATAGTTAGTTAGGTCTTTGACAGTCGTAACGGATAGTTAAAAGCTCGAAAGTGTCTTTTTGTCTATTTTATTATATATTTTCCCGTGGCTTAGTTCAGTAGTAGGCCCGGAGGCCCTGTTCCATAGGAACCGATAATTTTTCCGGGATTTAAAATACCGAATGTATGTCACTCACCAATAGTAAAGATTCCGATCGGTGAATTAACATAATGTATCCTTTTTCAAACAGAAAAGCAAACAAACGGTTTTACTCCTTTTAATATTTTTAACTTTTGACGTAATTCTAATAAAACTTGTTTATGTATAACTAACTATTACTAAACGTACAAATAATTAAAAACTTATAATATGGCTTCGAAAAATTCCCCCGCATTGCTAAGCCACTGGTAATGTACCCAAAAGGCTGGCAACATTGCCACGTGTTATATGGCAATACCTAACCTTTGTCCAAGGTAAAAGCCAGCCCTTGGGCGACGCGAAGTGCCAACTAACTAATATTTGTTACAATAGATTTTATTTCTTCAGTAATCTTAATATTTAATTAAATCGTGATTTCTTCGTTTAACCATAGGTTCACTTTATTACTATATAGCCTAATAATAGCCTAATCTGAATGAATGTGTTATCTATGCAACTATTAAATCTCTACTTAATTCATGTATGCCTAATCGGTCGGTACTACTTATTTTATCCAAAAGTTTCTTATTCTGCATTTGCTATAGCAAAAGCGACCTATACATATAACATGTATATATACTATGTATGTAGATAGGTACTTACTTGAACAGGAACGTGACAAGAATGGAACATGTTAACGGACAAAATAATCTTCTTTAGCTTAGCTCTTTCATGTTATCGAGTGAATATTTTATGGCGTCATAGGGAAACACCCTGTATTGCTTTTATAGTCCTTTGGCGAACGTACTGCTAAGACCTTATTTTTTATGTCGTGAATGTACATTCATAAGTACTCAAATTAAATTAGCTGTCGAAAACGGTTATCGACGATTGAACAAAAAGAGCAAAATTGTAAAATCTCTTTATTTTGCTGTTGATGTCTACCGATGACAGATGTAATTAATTCGATTTGATTAATTTTTATTTTATTTTAAACTAGTAATAGAAAAAAAAAATATGACCCGGTTGGAGCCATCGGGTCCAATTGTGAATCTAATCCATCTAGATAACCACTCAAACCTAATAAATACCATCAAAATCGGTCGAGCCGTTTAGAAGCAATTCAGTGACATAGACACGTACAGAAGATATGCATAAAAGGGTAGGCTTGCGTTGTATCATTATCTGACATGTTGCTAAGCAATGATGTGGCTGTTAATGGGGCACGCTTCCCAGAAGTAACCTATTTATTGCTGACTTAATTATTGGGCCGACACCCATTTCGTCTGCAGTCTCGCTGTTAATTCGATCCTTTGTACTTATTTCAACTGATATTCGTTAATTTTTAAATATGTCAACTTTAATAATTGTGTGCTTGAATATCCGAAATCATTATGGTATCGCAACACTTTATAAACCAATTTTCAACTCGATTCGAGTTTTGACACTTGGATAACTTTAGATTAACTTGACTTTTGAGATAAAGCAGAATTATAAAATCAAAAGAATCTACACTAATTACAGATTTTCTGAGATATTAAAACTTTAAAAGAATAATGAAAAATAAAGATCGTTTTAAATTTAATTCTGCTGAGGTTAATTACAAAAATACTTTTATGTGAAAGAGAGCATAGATCTTTGTTTAACATCTGAAGTACATATTCTGATTGTTTGTCGGTACATATCTGAAAGGTTCTCTTAAAAATCCAATTAACAAGAATGTTTACTGTTCACAAATATTTTATGAAGAAGTTTTATATTTAAAAATACTTTCTATTGCAGGTATTATCACTATTTACAATGGTATGTTGAACATTTGTACAATATGAGCTTTTTAGTCCTTTGGGGCATAAACGGTTGAATGAAATTTGATGAATAACACATCAAACGATCCGTCATGTATTCATGATACATAAACAGGCTTTTCAAAATTTAAACGTTGTAATATTTCGTGAAACCTTTTCTTTTTAGAGTAAAATACACCTATTATATCAGATGAAAAGAACTAGCAAACAACAGAACTCTTACAAATTTAAGATATGACGAACAACAAGTAATTTATCGAAAGGCAATTTGTTGACATACCTATATGGTTTAAAAATTGTATCAAGTTAAATATGTGATTGACACATTCAGCCGGTGGCCTGTGTTGCTCTATGGATTGACGGGTTGATTCGACAGCATATTATTTGTTTAAATATATTTTTGTCCTTTTCTTTATCATAGATTGTATGCAGGTATAGTTGCAACAAGCAGCAACTCTGAAAATTATGAAGAGTATTGTTTTTGTTTAAAAACGGCAAGTAATTGGTAGCAGATTTTTGCTTCTTATTGCCTGCCTGGTATATTCTATGGCTCAGCTCTCTCACAGAGATAAGGCTATTGTCGCAGGACTGAAAGCTTTATCGGCTGAATAGCTTTTTCATGCGGCTTCGCTCGCGTTCATGTTTTATTTCGCAAAAAATATATCTGTACCAAAATGCTTAGCTAAGAATAAAAAAAACAAACTTACTTTCGCATTTATCTATACTCTATACTTAATTACATATGTACATATATATAAAGCTGAAGAGTTTGTCTGTTTGTTCGCTTGAACGCGCTCAAGATCACAGGATCAACTGGTCCGATTTGAAAAAAAAAAATCCGAGTTAGATAGCCCATTTATCGAGGAAGGCTATAGGCTATATCATCACGCAAGGCCAATAGGAGCGGAGCAGTCATGAAAAATGTGACACAAACGAAGTTGCGCGGGTCAGCTAGTAACATTAATAAAGTTGGGACTAATATCAGCTTTATTTATGCTATAAATATTAAAATTGAATGTATGCTTTGGTCGTTCTTTAGCCTATTATGTTTCTTCACAAACCAGTGAGAGCAGTTTTCCAGCAATCAATACTGCATTGCGCGTTCCTAGTACTCCTACCGAGCAAAATATCGAGCCAACCGAGTTAATGACTCGATCGTTTGTCAGGCTCCGACCAGCATTATTTAACTCGAAGACATTCAATGATGCCGATTTTACAATTTATAGCAGAGATTGTTTTGTGCACATTCTCAGATAAATACAGTTGGTTTTTTTTAATTTGTTTTTTAACTAGTGAAAAAATACAGACCATATCAAGAAACATCACAAAACCTTGATAGGTTTGTCTGGACGTTGAAACACCTTAAAGTAGCCTAAATAATAACACAACATAATAATGAGCCTAGTTTTACAACATACAAAATTGTATAAAACATTGTGAATGGATGAAAGCTGGGAAGTGATAGTTTAAATTAGCTATCACTTTCCAGGTTTCAATTAGGTTCGTGTATGTCCTACTTAATTTTCTTTATTCCAAACTAGCAGCGCCCCGCGGTTTCCCCCGCGTAGTTCCCGTTCCCGTGGGAATATGGGGATAAAATATAGCATATGTTACTTAGGGTGAATGTAGCTTTCTAATGGTGAAAGAATTTTTAAAATCGGTCCAGTAGTTTTTGAGCCTATTCATTACAACCAAACAAACAAATAAAGTTTTCCTCTTTATAATATTAGTGTAGATTCCTATTTCGATAGGTGCAGTTTTTTTGGTAGATATATATGTGTCGGTCACTAAAATGATGCTTTGTAGGATTGCCTGATAGCTTTCCCAGCCAGTCATATTATCACAATTGATATTGTAGAAATTTTACCCGAATGCGAATAAAATATCTCCATTTATCTATGTTACTAGCCCGCCCACGGCTGGGCAACAGCCTCCTTCTCCCCTGTTCAATAATGTATGTTTAGTCTTCGCTCTAACAGGATCATCATAACTTTTAAATACAACAGCTGCCTCATAAATATATCATCCTTAAAAGGCCTCACAAAATTAATGAAATTTACTCGTTAATATTTCTTTAGCCTCCTGATTCCTTTATTCGTTCGCTTAGTTCCGGTTCAGTTCATTTCAGCCGGTCTCATTTGCGGACAAACCGTAGTCCTACTGTACAATAATAATTCAGCAAATATTAGTACTGTAAACGCCTGTAATCCTGGCAGGCTGAGCCGTGATTATCATAACACAAAAGTAGGCGGCTAGAGATTGGGATATGGTGGATCTAAATGTTAGTGACTTGTCATTAGATTGGTTGATGAATTTTAATTGTTAGAGTACCTATTTAGTAAATTCTGTGATGTGAGTTTTCCAGTAGTTTAGGTAGCTTTATTTACGCATAAATTGTTCAGAAAAGTATAATTAGTCATGAATTGCCTATATAGTATGTCTATGAATTGCCTACATTCTTACTTTCCAGAACTATGGTAGTACTTAGTTCAGCAATTGCGTAGAAGTGGACTTTAAACACACTTTAATCTAGATTTCACTTATAAGGTATGAGTACCTTATAAGTGAAATTATTTATTTATTTTATTATTTATGTACACACATACAATAAGTAAGAGATAACATTACAATTTTTGTACAAAAATGCAAATATGCAAATTTTGTATGCTTTTTAAAAATTCCTTGACATGGCCAGACAAATAACTCTAATATAGCCTTCGCCTTGGAGACATCTTTGTTGCTCCTTCCTGCTTATCTTCCTTAGGGTCGAGGTTCCTCTGACCTCAGAGAACGTGCCCTCCCAACCTTGTTTACTTAAAAGCTTTTCCCTTCGCACGGGATCGTTTTCCCTCGCACTGGATCGTTTCCGCGTTCGTGCGACAGGTAACTCTTAGCTAAAGTGCCAGTACTGGAGTTTGCTTTTTAAGGAGACTGCTATCATGACTGGGTGTTGTTTTATGTTTGCTCTTAACTGTTGCAACTACAAAAGCGTCTATTTTAGCGAAGAGATGTTTGAAAACATTTGTTATTTTGGTTTTGTCATTCATTCGTCATTTTCTTTTATGACTGATTGAGTGAGAATGTTCAACTTGAACTTTCAAGTGGGTTCAATGTGCAGCTCAATAACGCAATACACATATTTCATCATTTCAGTTATAAAACCCAGCTCCCTTGGACCTTGAGCCCAACTTTTAATTCACATTATTATTTGTTAACTGCATTCAAAATTGATTAAAAACAAAAGAACAAACAAGTCTAGCTAAAAAGAAGTTGTTAAATACAAAATTGAAAATGAACGAACGACGAACTAAGCTTTATTTATGAGACAAAAAACTGTTTGACACAAAACGTTCGCTGGACTAATTAAAACGGGCTATCCATTTGCGTATTCAAATACTTTATGTAGTTAATTAACGCATTTGTTCACGAAATTGGTTTCATCAGCAAAGAGAACTCCATTCAAAGACAACGTGCACTTTTAATGGCAGTTTATATCTTTATGACGCATACTTTAATATTCATTGCTGGTTTTCTGTGATAGCAGCTTTGTCGGTTATGTGTTTATGTTTTACGGCTCCATAGGTAAATTAGGTTCACCTAATATTATATTCTGTCTATATCTTACAGCAATAGGAAGTTTAATTTAAATACTTTGTTTGTTTTTAATTGGCCAATACTTGACTCTCTGCTAGGTAAAGGCATTCCCGAGTCCTTCCAGAAATTCTATACCCGTACGCGATCCGATCATCAAAATTATAACATGAAATAAAATCTAAACTTCAAATGACTTCAGTAAAACCTAGCTAGACAAGTATTATTGTTGTAAATTACTTATTCACTAGATATGAACAAACTTGAAACCCAGACATTGTCTGGAATATGAAGCACATTTTAAATTAAATAATTAGACTGCAGTTGTATCAACGACTGTAAGAATCCCATTCACTTTCCGGTAAATGTTTTTCACTAAAGTCGATGCTGTGATGTAATGATTGTTTCAATTTGCACTCAGTCAGTTTTACTGGTTCGTCCAGTAAGACCCAATTAAATCGTTCCGACGTTTGACCGGGGGCTGGTCGTTCGGTTCAGTACTATTGATTGGAACCGTTCATGTTGCTCGATTGTGCTAATTGTTCTCGTCTTCACTTGTTTTTAAAACAAGCTACTGCATTATTGGTTTATTCGACGCTGATGATGTTATTGGAAGGAGAGTTTTTTACCCGACTGCGGCGAAGCAAAAGGAGGGTTATGAGGGAAAAAATGAACATATGTATTTTCATCTGTCCTTCGTGACTTCTAAACTAGGACCTCGGCTACGGCCATGGCTATCCTTTGTCTACACTTATATTATAAAGAGGAAAGATTTGATTGTTTTTTTGTTTGTTTGTTTGCACTGAATAGGCTCCGAAACTACTTGACCGATTTGAAAATTTCACTGTTGGGATGCTACACTATCTTCGTTGAACATAGGCTATATTATATCCCCATATTCCCACGGGAACGTGAACTATGCGGGTGAAACCGTGGGGCGATGCTATAATATAATAAATGTTTTCTTTTTGACAGTTGGGTTTTAGTTTTTGACCTTTTTCTCTGCTTCCTACAGAGGTACTCAATAACTCCCTATTTTTGCTGTAGTTGATTAGATATCGATTGAGAAATGAAGGTGACTTTGATAAGTAATGGATTGTAATGCATATTGTATGAGTTAGTTTACGTAGGGAATATATTCTTTTGCAATTGCGTTATCTAGTGTTTAAAGGATTTTAGGGTGGCTTTCGGGCTTTATGCGAATTCAATTTAGGACATTTAATGGTGATATACCTACTTTGAAGTGTTTTAAAATCCATGATATTGTCATTTGTTGAATATTATCGAGAAGAATGACAGGCGATGACTTGAGCCAAAACGATGCATGACTTGGCGTGACGTATTTATTTGAAGGATTTCATCAACTCTATCAGAATGCAAGGAACTAAAAATACTAATTTAAATGAACTAAAACCAGTGTTAAGTAGTAAATCGTGCTACGATAATCACCTAATCCATCCATCCACTATTAATTATCCCACGGTGACGTCATAGTTCATTTTTTACCCGTAGCGTGGGCTCCATGATTAATATTTGAAATATCTGACGATCTTTACACCCATTAATTTATCAAAGAAACGAAGCGTATCTCGAGTGAGTCTTCACAACGGGATATTGGTAGAATCCTTTTCAATGCATTTTATTTATTTACTAGCTGCTGCCCGCGACTTCGTCCCCGTGGAATCCCCGATTTTAAAACATTCTTTATCTCTGCTCCGCTCCTATTGGCTTAAGCGTGATGATATATAGCCTAAAGCCTTCCTCGATAAATGGTCTCTTCAACCCAAAAAGAATTTTTCAATTCGAACCAGTAGTTCCTGAGATTAGCGCGTTCAAACAAACAAACAAACAAACTCTTCAGCTTTATAATATTAGTATAGATTTATTTTTAAAGGCTAGCCAACAATTGTTTACATCAAAAAGAAATAACATAGATATTTACGATAATTGCATTTCCGAGTATAACAATTACTTAGAGGCTAACACCGCATGCACATTTTATCATGTTACAACCGAGGCAGCAATTATGATTCGATGTCATTCATTTCAAAAATCGAAGCGGCTTGTAATGTTTCTGACATTTGCAATTAGAACAGTCGGAACCGCTGAAGGTTATTTTATCATGGTTGTGTCAATAGACCGACAGGGCCATACACGAAGTTTGACGCTGGCGTATCTATACTAATATTATAAATAGGAAAGACATGTAATTTTGTATGTAACGAATAAATTCAAAAACTACTGGACCGATTTCAAAAATTATTTCACCACCCTGAGTAATATAGGCTATATTTTATCCCCATATTCCCACGGGGACGGGAACTACGCGGGTAAAACCGCGGGGCGCTGCTAGTTTGGAATAAAGAAAATTAAGTAGGACATATACGAACCTATAGGTGAAACCATCAATTTAGCCAACTGAATAAGAAGAGTGTTTCATCATGTAGTAATAGGTAATGTAAAAATATAGGGCTGGTTTACCATTTATAAACAACCGCGATATTTTATAGATTTCGATATTTCAAAGCCGCGCAATTTCGTTTGTGTCACATTTTTTATGACTGCTCCGCTTCTATATAGCTATCTGGGCTATCTAACACTGAAAGTATTTTCCAAATCGGTACAGGAGTTCCTGAGATTACCGTGTTTAGGCAAGCAAACAAAGGAAATCTTCTTATATATTAGTATAGATTACGATTTAAGTCATGTGCAGGAAACGTGACGCTGAAGTGTGGTCAGCATCCATTGTACAAAATCGAATAAAGAATAATGCACAGAGTATATTTTCTTTTTTCTCTTTTGTGATTCGCTGGCAATGGTAACTATTTTATTTTACTGGATTCAGTTTTACAGCTCTTTTACGACATTCAAGTACTATAGATTGAAGCTGAAAGCTTTGTGGCTAATGGCTTTGGATGCAATTTAGATCGGAATTTGATTTTATGCGTATACTCTCACTAAATATTTTTCAATTAATTTTTTTTTTTGGATAAAGCTAATAAGTACTTTCATTTGTTGAATCTAGCTAAAATGGTTATTTTGATATTAAAAATAAGTTTTAAAGCATTTGGGAAAACTAAGTCTAATTATAACGGTGTGTTTAGCCAAAAAGGTTTCACATAATATTTATTTGGGATTATCATTATATTTTCGGAATAATTTATGAATAGCTCTAGAGGTAAATAATAAAAGGTATGCTAACGTTAATGATAAAAGTTCAAATTACGTTTATGAATAGGTACTTTTAGTTGGTATTTGTTTAGGTTACCAATAGAAAATTCTATCTCGATGTTTTAGGTAACTTATACATATATTGACTAAAGTGGGTTTTACAATTACCTATATACATACATACATATGTGTGTATCTTAGTGCTTTTCAACATTTTTCTTTCTTCCTTTCTTTCTTTCTTTTTTTGTATTTGTTGTTCGAAGGTAAAATCTCGAAATATAAATAGAGTCATTATTTATATTTCAAGATTCGACCTGAATATCAGGTCATTGCCAATTTAATTCAATTGGTCAATATAATTTTAGGAAAATGAAAAATCTGTAAGTCAGTGAAATATCCATGCCTTGTGCCTAACATTTACTAAAATGCGCAAATGACATAACGTGTACTTCATCTAACAACACTTTACATAATTATTATTCAAATCAATATATCATTTTCATTCAATATAACGTTCAATTTGTATAACATTATGTGACATAACAACACTTCCTCTAACGTTCGTTTAGTACATTCTTATTTAGTATATTTTTTATTTTGTATAACTAAGATTTAACTTTTACCCGCTGAACCAAGTGACTGCGCCAGCTCGGGAACTTTAAGGTGGGGCACCTTAAGTTCGGCACAGATAGTTTAGTTTCGAATAGGATCTCGGGAGCTAGAATGATTGAGCAAAGCGAGCAAACTTAGCTCCCGTAATCCCATTCATGATAGGTTCCTTTAAACCCTGAAGGCAGAAATAGGAGCTTCGTTGTCTTTCCTTGGTCACAAACGTAATTTAAGTCGAAGTTCAGTTCTATTCAACAAAAAAAGAAAAAAAAAATAAAGTCCTCATTAGATCAAAGACATCTTATAAAATATTAACATTATAGCTTTAAATCATTAGTTTAAGTGTATGTTATGTCAACTGAAGCTTACATGAAATGAAAGTATATCTCATGAAAGTATATCATGAGTTGTTATAATATTAGATGATTGTAATAATTGAAAATTATATGAATCAAAATAATATAATTTGCTGTTATATTAAAATTATTTACCACCTACCTAGAAGAAAGTACAGGATCTTCTTTGAATTTTCTTAGCATTGCTAATTTGCTTATGTATACATACTTGGTTAGAAAAAAAAAAAAACTGATTAAAATCAGAAATCAGTGCTCCATTAGTCGTCTAGTATTTATTCAGGTGAAAGGTTGTTCAGGGAACAAAAAATCTCTTCCCTCTGATACCTGCCGAATGACAGGAGACAAACAAAATATCGAAGATTCCTGGCAGATGCTAGGGAAAATATAACTGACGTGGAAACCAGAAGTTTCAGAATTCACCGAAAATTTATCATCTCAAAATTAAAGGCCTTTTCTTTGACTATTTATTATAGGTAATTTTGTTTGCCTTTTGAAGTTTCGTCGCTAAAGAATATACGTAATTGCAGTGCTTAATTTAATGTCTGTTTAATTGTCGTAATATCATTGTTGAAGTTTTTTTTTGGAATAATTTATTAATTGCGCCGTGTAATTAATGTTCAGCCAATTTAGGTCCTTTGATGGTCTTTGGAAGCTTCCATTATGTTTTAACTTATAGTAATTGCTGCTGTTATATTTTTTTGTGTTTTACGTGTAAAGTTCGATGTCTGTTATTGTCAGTGATCAGAATAGGCAGAGCTAATATACTTGAAGTTCAAAGAACAGAGACAAAAATGTGGAGACTTTCTTACGACAAAATTTTAGCTTACCTTTATCCGATCACTGTTTATTATTTACCGATGAAGGTAAATGAGGACAGCTACTCTCGTATTTGTTGAAATAATTTAGCTGGCTGTTGGTTTTTCAATAATTAGATAACTTTAGCTTTCGAACAAATTGGACGGTTTTTTAAAGAAGCCTCACTCTATGAATTTCTGCTGTATCGGAGGTGCGTTTGCAAACCAAAAAAATCACACACACAGGAAAAGCTATCTGTAGGCCAAACAAATATTTGTTCCGTGCGGGAATCGAATCCGCGACACGCAGCGCAGCAGCCGTGCCGTTAATTAGTAAAACTGAATAAATATAAACACACATTAAAATAAAAAGAATATTGTATGTCAAACAATAAAAAAAAGTAAAGATTCAATCAGGTGAATAAAAATAACATCTCATCTCTCATCCATCTTGTCTCAAAATATTAAACGTGCCACACACGACACACATCCAACTCAAATCTCACTATAGAACCCAAGCGTGTCGGTGAGTGTCACTATTTCTGGTCGGCTTATGACAGTTCTGACAACCGAAACTTGTATTCAACGCACATTGCACGGGCACGGATATTGTTATGAATGGCGTACTTCGAACTCCAACTGGAGTACGAAAACGTCAATGATAGTTTGTCTAATTAAAGATTTCGTGCTCGTGAGATGAGTTTTAACTGAGCAAACACGTTTACGCATTTGCTTGCTCGTCCCTCGAGCACAAAAACTACATTTTATGACAAGCTATATTGACATTTTGATGAACCGATGGAGTTTGAATTGAGTTGGAGTTTACGTTTTGGAATATGGGTCTGAGTGTCTATAGTCATGTCATTCTATTCTCTTTGACCTACCACTTTTCAACTTTGCTTGCTAAGCTTGCAGTTTAGCATACTGTATCATTATCTGCCTAGCCTTTCCCAACTATATTGGGGTTGTCTTCCAGTCAAACTGGATTCAGCTGAATACCAGTATTTTACGTGGAGCGGCTGCCTACCAGACCTCCACAACCCATTAACTGGGGAACATGGTACTCCTTGGCAAGACTGGAGTCAGATTTACTGGCTTCTGACTATCCGTAACGACTGCCAAAGATCTACAATTACTTACAATTTACATCCAAACCGACCAAGTCCATTCAATATTCTCACTTCATCACGTAACTCTATAATATTGCGGTTTGAGACTATGACGTTGGCGCGATACCAAATCACATGGTGCCCTTGGCAGCTGTCTTAACGAGTAATGATGCCACTTAGCTGGCTATTGTTACGACTTTAAACTCTATCTTGCGCCTTTTGCCAACAATGTTAGCCTTATATCGAATCTAAACTGACCTATGAAAAATCTTCAATCAACTTTTCGCCACTAATACGGTTGTTGAAAAATCATGCTAGCTCCCCCTCTAATACAATAATTAATAGTTTTAAATAATCATAGCGTACTAATTTATGGCAGAGGCTTCAAACCCTAAGATTACCTTAAGTCAACATACTCCCGGTATGAAATTTTACCAGTGTAGCAAATGTCATCAAAATCGTTTAGCCGTTAATACGTGCAGGGGTAACAAACAGACAGACAGAGATACTTTCCATTTTCAATATTAGTATGGAAGTATGAACTTTGCATATTTTCACACTAGCTGCTGCCCGCGACTTCGTCCCCGTGGAATCCCCGATTTTAAAACATTATTTATCGCTGCTCCGCTCCTATTGGCTTAAGCGTGATGATATATACCCTAAAGCCTTCCTCGATAAATGGTCTATTCAACCCAAAAAGAATTTTTCAATTCGAACCAGTAGTTCCTGAGATTAGCGCGTTCAAACAAACAAACAAACAAACAAACAACCAAACAAACAAACTCTTCAGCTTTATAATATTAGTATAGATATGTACACTCGATCCGTACCTGAACATGAAAAACAGCATTCATACGTAAAACATAAAAATATCTCTGATCTATAAACATAAAGACACATAGTACAGTGCTCCCATGTACCAGGAGAGTAGTAATAAAAAGCAGGTATAACTTAAAAACAGAATTTTGAATGCATTGCGCAATATACAGGCTGCTTCATTTAGATACTCGCGCGGCGTGTGACGAAGGTGCTACTCCTAAGTATGCGGTGGGCGATGCAGTGAAACGGTGCTATACTGTGAGAGTGCATTTAGTCCTTTCATAGAAAATGGAGTAGGTAAAGATTTCGTTTGTGCTGTTAAAACGTGTTGGTTAAAGCACTAAAGCCGTCATAGAGACGGTAAAATGGTTCATGGTTCTCTTTTGGCGTTACGTTTTTTTATTTTATTTTTTTCCTTTTGTCGTGTTAGCATACATTTAAATATTATATTATTGTCTTTGTAAATCGGCAGCTAGTTAAGGCGTTACTTATCATTCCTGAAATTTAAAATTTCGGTCATTAGTTTTCTTCAAATGTTAACTGACTAATAGCAACAAAAACTTCAATCACTGCTCGGTATAAAAGCACAATACCCACTGAAAATGCAATTCTAGGCCGTTCTAAACATCCGTGTCAGAGTATATCAACTCTGGCAAATGTAAATAGTCCTCGGTTTCACTTACAGAAATTGTCCCACTACATAGTTGGTCACCGGGGGGTAGAAAGGGGCAAACGGGGGGCAAGCTGCGGTCCTCCCCCACCCCGAGGTGTCTTTCAAAGTTGTCAATGTCAAAGGCGATGTACCACTTACAACGAATAGAGTAGATGGTATCTCGGGTAATAATACCGTGGGTAATGGGTACTTATAGAGCGGACCAACTGAAATTGAGGTGAAATAGATAACTAAAGTGTATCATGCTGTAGTCGACACCTTTTTACAAATATTTTTAAAATAAGAATGTTTTTGACACGCACAGATGTAACAGCCCTATATACTTGTTAAAAAAAACATAATATGCCTAGTGTAAATCCTCATGAGCAGATAGTTTATTTGTTGAATTTCAATTTCAATTCTGTCAGTCTACTACTATTTATTGTAATGATTATTATGTTTCGATTCTATCCTGATGGTATTTTAGTACATCTGTAGCTTATAGGTAATATATTTTTTAAATAAAACATGATACTATTTTCATAAAACCCAGCGGCAAAAGAATTCATTATTATATTCATCCCACGTACAAAGGAATCCATAACATAATTAAATATGTTTGTTATCTTTATATTCATACAGTTTTAATGGAACTTCCTCTAAACATTGTTATTAAATTGTTCGTATGAAAACAACGAGTGCTTTCATACCACAGAATGAAATAACTTGCCTCTGCCTACGCTATATAACATTTCATTAAGTTACGATAGTTTATATTTAGACATTATACTTACATTTATAATTCGAGATAATTTCTACCCATCGCCACTAACTCAAGTACTATTTTCTGCTGAGTATTCCATTTTTAAATGATCATGCGCTTGCGCACCATGATAGTTCTAAATAAAATATAAATATAAACTTTGAGTTGTAGGATATAGTATTTGCGTGCTGGGTTGCGGTTTTGTTCGAAAGAGTCACAACGGCTCTGGAACGCAAAGGACATTAAGAAGAACACGGTTGGGTTTTAGTCAGTAAGAGTATGACACTCTCTATTCTCCAGCTTAAGGCGGCAGAAGTAATTTTATGATTTCCCATCCATAAAAAAAGATATACTATTTGTGGTTCCAAAATTTAATACATTTTCTCGTATTCAAATATTATGCGTAGTCTATCCAACTGCCTATTAATATTCAGGCTTATTCATAGTAAATCTCACTATATATATATATATATGTATTTATATTTTATCAGCTTACATATATTGTCCCAGTGCTGGGTCAAGGTGTCTGTCTTAGCCTTCCACTTTGCCTGGTGTGTTGCCATATAATTAGTTGAAATAATTATTAACAGATCTAAATTCAAATTATCTACAAACGTAGTATGTATGTATAAAGTATACTGTATGAATAAAGAAGCGCCTTCTGCCCCCCTTTCACCGCTTCACCTTCTGGTAGTACCCTCTGGTGCACACACCACAGGTGCTTTTAATCTTTCAAATATGAATGTATTAGATATTGTTTCATCAAATAGATATTTCAAATCAAAAGTGTTATTAAATCTCCGTCGACAATGTCAATACCCCGAGGTATTAAATAAACGTAGGTATGTGTGGAGATATTTATTTTATAAATGCATGCTGATTTTTTATTATTTTCATACTTAATCGCGCTGTTTCTGAATAAACACACGATAAAGTTGGCGCATTAATATATTGCCTTTACGGATTTGAATATTTTGCTACCTATACACATGCGGCGTATACAGGACGATATATTTTCTACTTACGCTCCTTCAGGAACCATCAGACTAGAATTTTACCTTTTGTATTGGATACGTTACGAGCTATGGGAACTATATCAGAATAAGACTGCTTTAAACTGCCTTGGCTGATAAACACAATTTTGATACATAGTATATTTGTACAACCCTACCCTCAGTTCTACCAACAACACCACCACCACAATATCAGCCAAAAGATGTCCACTGATGGACATAGGGCTCCCCCAAGTGTCACCATAACAACCAGTCCTGTGGCCGTACTAAGAAGTGCCAATGCTATCATGATTCAGTGTGAGGGAAAGGAATACTGCTTTTCGTCTTTTGTAACTCCGTCTCTCACTGGCACAGGAATCATGATGTATTTAAGACGCCAGCTGTGCGTCTCGCATTAATCAGCAACCCGCGACGCTCACCAAGTTATCGGTCCACCTTGTGGGAGGCCTTCCAATGCTGCGTCTTCCGGTACGCAGTTGCCACTCCGAAAATTTTCTGCCCCATCGACTATCAGAGCCCCAAGTCTGCTATTACAATAGTGTCAGAATGGTCTATCATTGATTTCATAATGGTTGGTTTTTACAAGTTTGGTAATCTACTAATATAAAAGCGTCACTATGACTTTCCAGTGGTCAACCACTGACGCTCCATTGAAAGAAATGGCATAGAATGGTAATCTCGTACATAATTACAAATGAATGACAGACGTATGCAGTAATCTGCTACAATTTTGACACTTACTTTGGTCAGTGACCTACCATTAGAACGTCATTGTGCAGTCATTGCTTTTACAAGCTCGATTATCAAAAAATATTACGAGACCACTGACCGACCAATGATCGACCATTATGAATTTAGCAGATTACGAACTTTTAGCAAAATGACAATGGGATCGTGTTAGAAAGACAAATTTATAAAAATAGCAGACTTGGGGCCCTGTTCTGCGAGCAATGTGCCCTACCCCCTGCCACTGCCAGTTCTTACAACCGCACCTAAATCTAAACATGACTAGAAGTCACGAAAATGGAGTGCTTCAAAAAGGACATTTTCTCCACACACCAAACCAAGCCACTGGCTAAATCTATAGTTGACTGTCTTTGATGTCCCCATTGTTTACGAATGAAATGATGTTCGTTGAAGTGTGACAAATAGCGGTCATTGTGTAGTTGCCATTGAATTGTATTCAATTGTGTATCAAGTGCCCACAGTGCCCGCACGGCAGGGAAAGGTCAAACGGGCTGTTTTCTAAGCTCGGTTGACTAAGTTGTTTGTCATGTGTAGGCATACCGCGAGCTCAATGACTGATAAGGCAAACAGGTACAACTAAGTGCTCGGATAGGTAGGACTAAGTGCCTGGATAGTAAAGTCGCGTTTTGGGCCCAATTTTAGTGTAATTTTATTAAGAAAATCAATTAAATCGATGATCGTCAAACATTTTCCTTGCATGTAGGCTGTGTTGAGCTAGATTTATATTTTTTCTCATTTCCAAAGAGCATGTGTAGCTAAATCAATCATAACGCTAATTTCGAAGTCCGTAAGCCAAATCTTATGCCTTTGGTTAAACCGCTACTGGACCCTATTTTGATGTAAGAAACAACATTGTGAGAAAATCAATGAAAATAGTGATCTTCAATTAAAAAAAAATGCGATCACTATTTTCATTACTTTGTCTCCGAATGTTGTTGTTACTCAATGAAGTTACTCAATCCCATCAGAAACGAAAATGCCAATCGTAGTCTGTGAGTCGAACTGTGCAAAAAAACTTCTTTCATTTTGTGCTATACTTGACTTTGGTTCTGTACGTTAATGATCGTTCTATTTTCTTCCGAATCGCAGTCACGAAACTAGCTCATTATTATTTTTATATCTAGCCTGAACTGTGCAAGGCTTCCCTCAAACTTTCTATTGTTCCCGGTTCTTTGCCACTACCATAAATATCAGAAATTCAGCAAAATTGAAGAATATTTAAGAATCACCACTGCTGGAGGCTACTTCATCAATACCAATCAAAGAACTACAACGTACTTCAGCTCAATAATTGTCTCAAATGCCTATTGTGTCAGCCTTTTGTCAAAGATTAAGTTCATTGAGTGCACTATCAAAGGGCAGGTGTACATCGGAGCAGCCATTCAAGTTCTGTATCGGATTAGTGCAAGCTGGGGAGTTAGTGCCTTCTGACAAAGGCGGTACGAAGTTACAGCTCAAGTTCGTATCGAATTTCTGAATGTTATCTGTCTGTATTGCAGTTATTTTGTGAATGGGGAAGTTTATCGTGTGCTTGTATTTATTTTGTGTTTTAAGCAGACGTACATAGTTTCTACGTGCCTTTTTGGCTGTTTTTAATTAAAACAAATCTGTCAGGAATTCTCAGTACTACATGATTGAATGACCATTGGAATCTATTGTCTTTTTGTGTGTTTATCTTTTCAACGCTTTTCACACATTCTGCACGTAGAATCATTTTATTGCGTACTTTTCTGTTAGTCTAAACTGTATGTTTGCTAGCATAATTTAGTGCGGAAGATAGAGTAAACTTTTGAATAAATACTTTAAATTGAAGCCTTCTTTGTGTTTTGTTGATTGACTTTACAATGTTTTTTTGATGTTTTTTTTTTCTCACATAAAAAGCAGGTTAACAAAAAGGCAAAGTACAAACTTTGCCTTTTTGTTAACCTGCTTTTTATGTCTTCACCACTGTCATATTAACTAACTTATGCGTACGCTTATTAGAAAATTGTATTCATGAATATTTTTTGAGTAAATGAAATAGGTAGGTATAGTACGAAAAAGTACGTAAAAGTAAAATAAAGTTTTATCAACAAACTTAGATTCAAAATTATCTACATTTATTTGTACGCAATTTTGATTGCTAACAAATTCTAGAACCACTTAAACTCGGATTACAAAGGATAGTAAAGAGACTAAAAAGGATTACAAACACTAGCTAATACCAATTGGTTAGGTTTAAAATCCATGGAGACATTAGCTCCAGCCTCTTTGACAGCGGCCATTTTGAAAAATATTCACTTGGCTGGATTGGTTAAATCCGTTTGATTTAATTTGTTGTCACAGATTTTTCTTTAAATGCTGTCTATTTGATTAGTTTGAGAATTCTATTTCAGTCTTTTATTTATTTTACAAGTTTTTGAGAGAACATTTTTATTTATATTTATCGTCAAGTGATCTCACTTGATGAAAAATACTCTCCTCCCTAGAAATCTTGTCGCTAGGTGATGTGGGTTTTTCTTAACCCTTTGTTGAAATTAAAGGGTATATTTTTGTAAGCATAGGTTACTGAACCCTTGTTAGAGGAGAATAGATCATGCCTAAAGACCGGTACAGAATTGAATTATTGCTATTTTTAAAATATGAAATGAAATAGATGATGAAATCGCAAATTATTTATTTTCGCAATGTGCGCACTCTAGTCCATTAATATTGATCACAGATTAGTGATTATTATCCGCAACGATTCAAATTCGCAGTGCGCGCTTAGTTCAAGAATTTTCATCAATCACAGGGTTATTAAGGTGAAAGTATACAAGCTTGCAAAGTTGAAATGAGTAAAAAGGCTAATACCTAATTGAGTTTGTGAAAAATCTGATACCCCACGCGAAATCGCATCGTAAAAAGTCAGTCTTAGATAGGGTTGTCACAACACGGTGTAATGGCACAAAGGGGATTATGCTCAGCATAAGCTGCAAAATAAGCTCAACGTAGCTTTTGAGCACGCTTCGGTTTCCATTGTCCTTTATGCAAATCTACAAGAGTAGATGATAAACTATATTTTACGACGCCCCAGATGCGAATAGAAAATTGTACACAGAGCCATAACTTTAATTTTAATGCGAACCGCATTTGTAGTTAAAATATGAACACCAGTTCACTTAACTGTGTAAGCGTAAAGAATCCCAGTTCTTAGTCAACTTTCTACATTATTCCTAGGCATTGCGTTGAATATTGAAACGAATAGCCCAAGTTTTCAGACGAACTTAGAACTCGAATAATAAGAACCTGTGCTAAGGAAGTAGTGTTATATTAAGTACAACACCCACCATCCGCTTCAAAGTTCCGGCTGCAATATGCAACGCCGACTAACTTCTTTGACCGTTTAATTTCAGTTCTTGACTTTTATATGAACAGTTTACCAATATAGCATCCATGTTTTTGCTGTTCTGAATTTCGCATACAAAGTGAGAACTTGATGAGATTTCTTGGAAAGTTCTCATCAGTTAAAGAGAGTCGTAATGTCTGGCCAGATGGCGTCTTATGAGGAGTCGAGTCAGAATTAGCCGTTTACTGTCGCGAACATTGCAGCATTGAGCTAAGTAGTCGACGAAAAAGGCTGTACTTAAAAATATAACAAGTGACTCTCAGACGTGCTTGGGAGAAAAGCTCTTGTGATTCTTAGAGCGAATATGTTATTCTCGTAGCGTAGAGCGTGGCTCTGGACCTAATAATGCAATGATATCACTTGGGACTGCTCACTCAGCGGAAACAAGATTTTCATTGACCTGAATTCAGCAATGCTCCACTAGGACACGTTTGGCTTCAAATCAATTCCATCCTAAAACATTATAAATGTATTCATAGAAAATTCAATTTATAAAAATAATACGAAAACGATTGACGTCACGTAATCGAAACCCAAACATGAAACTTCAAATGGGAATTTTAATTAACTTGTGATATTCGCATTTCAGAACATACGATGTATCATTTCCTACTGTCACTCAAACTGTTTCAAAGATTTAAAATGTGTTGTGCACCAAATTCGTTGTCGTCGACGAGAAACTCGGTTTCGGGTCGAGTGTTCCTGACCGACCCAGTTGTTAGCTGCAAGCCTGCAACGTCGATATGCTGTCACAGCACACACCCAACCACTTTAAATTTACCACTAGCTAAAAACAGCTACCTTATCCCCACCTCATAAAGTGTAAAATAGCTTGACAAGTATTTGTGTACTTTTATATTGACGTGGTAGTACGTGTCGCGTGCCCGTTTGAACTTAATTTGACGCTTACATTGCATTTTTATTTATTTCTGTACACAGTGTTGCTTTGCTCATAAAAATTGCAGTCGCAGTGTAGTATGACCTTATAACCTTATTTTATATCGTTCCTACATGCAATGCTTTTAATATTTTACACCGATTTGTTTCTGTTCACAAATGATTTCTATTCAGTCTGAATCGATAAAATTTGCTCTGTAGTCGCACAATAAAGGCAAAGCCATGAAGTTTTTACTATCTGCCAATACATATAAATATACTTCTTAGTATGAAATACTTCTAGAACTCCTTATTTAACGATGGGAAATCATAAAATGACGCCTTCAGAGCGGAAGGGAGTGTTTTATGTTTTAAAGAAACACCTAGATTGACTTGGTAATCTCACTAAATAATCTAATTTAACATAATATATAATTATTATCTGTGAGATACACTGTTTTCATGCGATGGCCAAGTCAATTTATGTATATAAAACATAAAAGATTTTTAATATTGATATTGATATAAATGTTGTTAGGTTAACTAATTACGTAATAACTTAAGACAGAAGGTCTCTTAAGTGGGGCTGAATAAATTAACCGACTTGTTACATTACATATACTACTACATTATAATATTACATACGATTGTTACATGAATCCTACAATTTTTTACGGTAGAAGACTAAGTTGCAAGACTTGGATTTTTTATAAGTAATGTTTTTACCCTTGCCCCTTTACTGTCCAAATTTAATAGGAAACAATGTATTGATTCTTTACACAGAACATACACATGAAATTAATACATATTTAAAAACTGCGACCTTTTGTCATCATGTTCTATTAAAAAAACTTCGCTAAAATCCAGCCGCCAAGTGGCCAAACTAAATCAAAACGGGCCTTAAATGTGCCTCTATCGCCAAGCCTCAAAAACGTAAGCCGGCTTAATTTAAAATCACTCATGGGTGTCGGGAAGGCAGGGTGCATGCTATCTGCACAGATCACGATAGGCCGCGCACAGACTTGGCCGCTTCCCAGCTGTCTTGGCAGCCAAATGCGGGGTTCCGTCTCACCAGATACCGGCTTTACCGAAATATTAAAAGTTATAAGTCGTAAGATTGTGTTGTTTGCTTTTGCTATTGATTGTGTTTTGTTTTTAGTGCTCCTCTAGACAGAACACCAAAAACAAAACACAATTACCGATGTGGGGTATGATGGAATGAATGAATCTTGCTAATTTCTGGACAGAAATGATTGATTCATAACTGATAAAACGCAAGACAACTGATGTTGCCTGCTGGAAATTCATTCAACTAGTTCAAGCAGCTTACATGAACTTGACAATTTTCTCATTCATATTGCAGTAATAATTTGTCGTTCCAAAAACTATTTGAATTAATAATTCAAAAATCAATTCAATATTGGTAAATTTTCGGAAGAACAATTTTTTTGTGGTTCTTTGTTTTTAATTTAAATAGTCATTTAGAATCAAAACATAACACGTAAGTCGTTATTTGACTTGGTAGAGATACGATATATAAGATTTCATCGATATTAAAACTTACTTGCTTTAAGTTTTGGAACGAAATGACTAAACAATTAGGAATACATTTCGGAAATGTATTCCTAATTGTTTAGTCTGGAGAAACTTCTCCAGGCCAAATGATGAAGCTAATTTCCAAATCTAGCTATTTCAAAACCGAGTGCAGTATACTCATGTTCCCATTTACTAGCAAACATTTGCAGCTAGATACTTTATATAATCGCCAATGGCAGCCCAATGGCCGCAAATGATTACACATTACCGACTTAGGCGCGGAATTTTGCATCCGCTGTTTTGTCGGTATGTAAATTGTTGGTTGTTAGGCCCATTCACACTGCGATTCAGTTCAATCGAGTGCGTAGATTTATTGGAGTTACTAGTGATTGAAATCCGCACATTACCGGACGATTCATGGAATTTAGGATGGGTACATTCATCATAATACAGTAGGGTTTTTTGTACATTCTACATGAATAAATACTAAAAATATGAGCTGTTATTTTTCATTCTTGTCACGCAAAACGTTGTTTGTGCTTGACAGCGTAAATTCATTGTACCGGACTTGCGAGTGGCGCCACAAGCAATTAGTGCAGTTTATCATATTATATTTTAAAACGCTCACAACTGCGTCACCAAAACTCACAGGTAAAAGGTATAACTTAATATAATATAATTACCTACAATCCTAAGCGGTGCGGTTATGGAATGCCTTGCCCGTATCGGTAAGGCGTGCTCAATCTTTGTCCATTTTTAAAACAATGATCAAAAATCACTACTTCTCTCTTTAATCGTTTTTATTTTGTTTCATAATTATTCTTGAACATATGTGTCTATTAGGTATGTATTGATTGTATATATAATTAGTACACCTAAGACTACCTACAGTACTGTATTTTCCTTTTCTCTTTACAATCCATTCAAAGTTGTTTTGAAAAGATCGCTTTTAGCAATAAGGCCGCCCATTGTGTCACCCTATGTAATGTTTTCTTCAACTATCTTTTCTCTAACTTATATGGTGTACATAATAAAAAGTATTCTATTCTATTCTATTCTAATCCTACATCAGTTCTTCAAACAGTAGGTGTACAACTGATACAATATGCATACAACCACGATGACCGCACTGGTACCACAGGTTACGAAGTAGGTACCTACTGAAACACCGAAGTAGTTCTCAGAAACTTATTACCATTAAATACCTACGTAAAGTACATTAATTATGTACTAGGCGAAAAGTGAAAGTTGAAAGAAAATCTGCGCTTTGACTTTTGGGGTTTCAAGTTGAACGTTTAGACCTGAACTCATTGATTTTGGAATATTTTAATGTTGGTTTGAGAATTAATGTATCTAGCGTTTATTTTATAATGCACTTTGGTTTTGTAATGTGGACTTTACTTAGAAATCCTCTTTTATTGATCACAAGAGGTTCTACTCAGACAAAGCAACAAATATGCATACTTCCATACCGTAAACTTTTCTTTTGACAAAACTTTCTGTCTATCCGTCTGTTGTGTTTTTTACCTCTTTAATGTCTTAAAGACTGAACAAATTCTAATAAAACTTCCAAACGGGTAGAATATGTGGGAAATCTTTCATGTGGGAATACGTTTTGACAGATACCTTGGCCTGAAGCCATAGTGCTGCCATCTGGTGCACATGGTTTCAGGAAAATTTCTTTGGCATAACTGCTCTATTTGAAGACTTAGCTCTTTGGTTGATGAAAATATTCGTAGTGTAACTGCGTTTAACGCGTATAGAAGCATGACGACTTATCGTTACTATACTATAATATTATAAACGTGAAAGCGTGGATGTTTGTTACGCTTTCACGCAAAAACTACTTGACGAATCATCATGAAACTTTGTACACATATTCTGGGAGGTACTAGAAGTAACATAGGATACTTTTTATCCCGGGATTATGTTCCCTTGGGATAATTTCCGACATTCACGCGGGCGAAGCTGCGGGCAGCAGCTAGTAACGTTATAAATGTTAAACACCATTTCCAGTCTCTGCTTACCTTCAGAGAATACAATCGTGATATTATGTCACGTAGCATTAGTTCCTCCCAGGATAATATTGCATGACAATACGGCTGACAGTTAGCGTAGCTCGGCTGTATCCATTCCATTGACCATGAAGACTGATTACCGCAGTTTGGCTGGACTCGCCATTATCTGACTAACTACTATTAGTATTAGGCCAGACATCACAGTAATATTGTAGGTATGGGATTAGTGGTTTGTATGTTTGTGTGTTGCTTTTTGAGGGGCTTGGAAACGACTCACTATTAGATAAACCTTTAATCTATTTCGTATTTTGTGTGGTAAAAATCCACACAGCATTAAAGTTTTTCATTCCTCTGTGACGTTTTTCGAATGCTTAAAGAATATAAATATTGGGTACAAGATTGACATAAGCGCTACCGAAATATCGCGTGGTCAATGTGTTCAGTCTCAAACTTTTTTCATTTCATAAACGCTGTCGCCAATAGAATGCCACTTCGTCTAGACCTAGGGTTGCCAGATCGGACGACCAAATTATCTGATCAACATTTTAATTTGTCGGGATTTTGGGGTTATTGAAATAAATCAATTGAAATAAATATATAAAGAAAAAATGTAATTTTTCATGTCCGTATTTTTTGGAAGCAGTGAAAATATTTCTCGAAGAGAGCAGTCATTGTTACATAAAGCATTTTGATTAAATATCGTTTATCAATAATAAGTAGGTACGAGTACTAACGTCGGGCAATATGGGTATCTCTTCCCTTGTAAACGAATTTGTTTAGAGCTAGTGAGTTTTTTATAAGAGATTCCTTAACAAGGTTCTATATCTACTACCCATATTTTTTTCATTCAACCTATTTTGGAAGTGACTCGGTAGTTATTTCATTATAATGCCAATTTCTAGTACACTGCATGCATCACTAAGGCATGCAGCAAGTTTGAATTATTATTCTGTATAGAACTTTCCGAGAAACTGCTTCTCTAGAGTTTTTGAGTCTTGTCTGGAGATTATTAAAAATGTCGAGACAATCCAGACGAATCCCGACCATCTGGCAACCCTATGTAGAGCCCCAGGCCGTTTAATTCATGGATATTTAGAAAAAACCTTTTTTTTCACACCTTGAATTTCTAAACATTTTATAAAATTGTTAACCACACTTTAATGAACTTAAACTTGGCGGAGTTACTATGATTACAAGTTTATAATGACTTTCAGAACTTTTGCTTGCTTGATTAAGCCTATGTACTTACGCGTCGAGGTGTATTTTCCTTAGTTGAAATAAAATTTGAACGGTTTAGATAACAATATATTGTTGTTGAGATTAAAATCGTGCCAGTTATGCCACAAGAGTGGTGTTTTGTTTTAGTTTACTTTGTTTTGAATATTTTAAACGCTATCCTCTCCTTGTCCCCATTATTTGGCGACGGCGAGGCTTTTTTTAGGTTTACTGTTGTTCTTAATAAGTCATCTTCTCAATAAGCCACCTTCTCAGCACCTAAGTATTCATGTTTATTCAAGTCACATCATCTTTCGAACATTTAGTCTACTGCTTGTTTGGTTTGCTGCATCTTTCACATTAATCAGCATTTTTAACTTCCATATTATATATAGAAGCCGAGCGTCTTGCTATCAAACGACTACTTATCCGCATTTTCTTAATAGTAGAATCCAGTGTGCAACTGAGAAATTTGGGTATCGAACCTCGAAGAAAATCTCAATGTTGTAAATTAAATGTGCTTATTTGGGTTCCGTTCCTTATATTTAAAAGGCGGTACTCTTTCTCTTGTTACTGTTCTGTTTGTATACATACCACAACGCTGTTCTTAGAAAAGATCTCACCATTTTGATTTAAATCATTCACGATTTGGCAAATTTTCAATACGTGTTAATTTTCACGTCCCAAACCTGCAGGCTTGGATGTGAGCGAAAATGTTTCAACTTTTATCTTATTTTCAACCACAAACACGATATATTTTTAAACATTAACGCTTGAACAGGTAAATCAGAGAGATAGGCGAGCACGCATAATATTTCAACTCCCTAAAAGTTACAGCGAATGTATCTCTCAGGTTTTACGTTAAATTGTAGTTTTAAAACAATGAAAAATACCTTTTACGTTTAGACGCGGGCGCAGTAGATGAAGTACCAACATAATTCGGTGTTTCGGAATTCTGATAGATTTTCTAGGCTCAATAAACAATAGCCAGAGTTGAATGCACTTCGTACATTCGCTCTATTGCCATACAATTCCATTCAAAGTGATTGGTTGTCCGTTTATGGACGCTGGTGTGTGGAGCCACCAATGGTCAGTTGTGTAGAGGCCTCAGGAATATCGAATCAATACACGGTATTTTATCCTGTTGTATACGTAAAATGTGTGAAAATGGTAAAAGGTCAAATAAAATATGGTATTTTTAGACTTACAGCTGTGTTAGAAAATTTGCAAAAATAGTAACAATACCCATTTGTGCTCGAATTAATCTATTTTGAGAATCTATGCACAGTATTTTATCCTGTTGTATAAGGAAAATGTGTGAAAATTGTAAAAGGTCAAATAAAATACGGTATTTTTAGACTGAGAGCTATGTTTGTGGTGGCATTTAGAAAATTTGCAAAAATAGAACAAAAAACCCATTTGTGCTCAAATTAATCTATTTTGAAGATCAATAATATTGTTGTTGTTTGTATAGTCTATTTTAAGTTTCCTTCTCTGTCTCTTTACACACTGTGTCTACGTTTCTTATCCCACTCTTCTGTCGCAGGTCTGCTGGAAGAAATTTCTATTGAAATAAGCAGTACCTTTGTGCTCTTGGTTTCTATACAAATTTTTCTATTTTACGTATATTGTGTTTACATAAATAAATAATGTAGTATATGAATGCAAAATCTAAAAAAAAATGTGTTTTAGCTTGTTTTGTGGATAACAATATTTACTTACTTGTAATATAAATAAATCTTTTCCAGAACTATATCCGTATTTCCTAATATAAAAAAGATTCGGTAGGTACTCACGAAAAACCGCACCCTATAAGGGAAACTGAAGAAAAGTGATACTTTTTATATCCCGAGGGTTTTGACAGGTAGCCTTTATTAAGACTAAAACAGTAATATTAAATTAGCTACAAAAACAGATTAAGCCATTTTCGGCTTTTAATTATGACTTACATAAAGGAAAAAAAAGTATAAATCTCGTTATTACTTTCCTGTTCTACGGTAAAATGAAGAAAGGTTCCGAGTTTATCTAAAATAAAATATGGGTCTTGAGCTGTTTCTGTAATGTTGGAGCTTATAATATTAAGTTGGTAGTAATACAGTCCCATTAAATATCACACGCACAAAATTCTTAAATCAGTCGTTTTCATATCATACTTGCTTGATACGTTACAAGAAAACATATTTAAACATTAATTATTTTAGAGTGGTTTTTTTTTGCCGGTTCTTCTTTGTGTTTTACAAGTGCCTATATGAAAATAAAAAATTAAAATTTTGAAAAAAAAAAAAAAACTGTTTTTCATTGAGGCAACTGTACTTTCAAAAAACTCTCCTATACAAATAATTATAATTTCCTTAAAACCATCAATACAAATCTTTAAACCATCAGCCCTGCAAACTATTAAATAAAATAGTTTGCTTACTAACACGCAATAACTTCATGAAATAAGGAAAAAACGATCAAAAAGAAAAGTGATATTTTGTATTCTGAGACCCCTTCCAACTGAAGCAGTCTCCTATACTACGACCAAATAATTCAGCCGGGAATAACATACCCAAGAGTTATGGAAAATGTATGCAGCTTCCCCAATGCATGGTAACGGCTTAGGCTGCTTGTCCATTGACGTGGAGCGAGGCAGCGAACCGGAGCAAGGGAGTAATGCGGAGCGGAGTTGCGGACTGCGCGGAGCTAGGCCAAGTTCACGCGACGAGTAATTTAGGCAATCGGAAGGTATTTTTCCGCTTCCTCGCTCTGCTTCTCGGTTTTGTATGATTTTTTAAACTAGTTCGTTAATCCCTGTTGAGTGAAGCGAAACGCAGATATTATACAATTCGATTCGTTACTATTGGCACAGCTCCGCTCCGCTCCTCTCTTCTCGTCTCCGCTCCAGTGGATAGTCAGCCTTAATGTCTTTAGTTACAATCAGCATGGCATTGCTTTATTGTTATGGCCGTCCCCCACTTTGGGCTAATCAAAGTAATTGTTTTGTTCGTTATCTATTCTCGGACCATAAATTGGAGGGTTGTTTTTGATGTTTAGTGAATGAAATCTGATTAGTTTGATAGTGTTATTGAGATTTTGATTTGATGTGTTAGAGTAGTGAGTAATCGTAGTGGGGGAATTGGTGTGATGAGCTTTTAATATAGCGTGGTTTTGCATTAATTTTGTACTTCATGGAGGTTTAATAAAACAAGCTAAAAGAAACTGCAAATCCAGTTTTTATTTATTGATTTCGGGTAACACTGTCCCAGTATTGGGCTTCCCTCAAATAATGCCAGGTATTTTGTTCCTTATCCTTAGGTCCCCATTAATTACCCCTGAACAACTCTTCACTGCGTATATAATATATCAGAAGGAGCAACATCGTAAACTACTCAAAACCATACATAAATATACATACATGATAAACAAGTCATGACATTTAGGTTCCATTTAAAAAGCGCATCAAAACTTGAGCTCGTAAATCTGCGAAACTATCTGATAACACGTGCGTCCACGTCATTACGAAACTGATAATTAATCACGAAGACAAAGTTTTCCACCCCAAAAGGGCTTGTTTTCAGGCTAACTACTAAATACGACTAAATCGAGTTTTGATTAAGCTAAACGGGCTGATTCCACTGCTTAGGGTTGTCATATCCTAAAACAACCTGGGTAAAAACGCTAGACAATCTTATTTTTGAAAGATTTTGACTGTTACTTTTAAAATGATAAACAATGTTTGTGAATTTAGGCTTTATATCCTTTACCATAATTTAAAAAGTCGTCTGCGTGGACTTTACTGACTAGCTAGCAGCTAAAAATGTGCCTGGAGTTGTATCTCGACTAATCGGTCGAATTATAAAGTTATAGTTTTAAAACATTTAAGTTTCGTTGGCTAAATAACACATCTAGTTCGATACCTTATGCACTGTTCTAGTAGGTACTGGCATTTTTAACCGACAAAAAATCGCGTATTGTTTTTTTTATTTCTTATGTTCTTGTAGCTCATTACGTGCCGATTATTCGGCATCTTTGGCCGCCTGTTAGCTGACCAGACGCCGATTGTAAATATAGTCGTATAGTCGGGTTTCTCATCTCTAGTGTCGACGGTTACGTAATCAGGGTTGCCCCCTGACTACGTAACCGTTGGCAATGGCACGTTGGCCTCCACTTGTACGTTGATTACACTGTAATTTTTATATGTAATCAAGTTACAAATTAATTCTTAAGTGAACCGAGCTTTAGCTGTAATTAACTTTATCCATCAATGTTTTGGTTGTTACTTTATTTTGGGATTTATTCTCTGTAAAGAAGATGAAATTCGATCATAGCGCCTGACGATTGGAATTAAATGCGACAGTATTTTCAAGTAACATTTTTGAGAGTTTTTTTTTTAATATCGTGGAATATATAAATTATTCAAGTAGGCAAGTACAGACCACTTAGTAGGTGAATTTGTAAATATTCATTTATTAGGTATCTATCTACATACCTACTCGTATTTGGCATGATTAGTTTACATAAACTGTGTTATTTCTAATGCAAAACTATTTTTCAGAAATGAAATTCGTAGCCAGACTAAAAGGTTCAAAATAGTTTCTAACTTTCCTTTTATAGACGTCTAACGTAACTAAGCGACAAACCAGTTTTCTTTTTCCCGAAGTTTTCTGATTTCGTTCCCGTTTCCCAACTATAAAGTTTACACAGTGAGATGAAATAAAATACGAGGATTATACACATCTGTGCTTACTCGTTTCTGTTGTACACCGAGCCGCGCAAGTTGCGGTCACTTGCGAAGTGCGATCGAGTACAAACTAAACGACTTCTTGCGAGTTATACAGTTTTTCAATCTGTGAGGGCGTGCGATAACGCATTTAATGTTCAACGCGGAAAGTTCACTTTACTTTGCTCTTTATATAATATACTAGCTGCTGCCCGCGACTTCGTCCCCGTGGAATCCCCGATTTTAAAACATTCTTTATCGCTGCTCCGCTCCTATTGGCTTAAGCGTGATGATATATAGCCTAAAGCCTTCCTCGATAAATGGTCTATTCAACCCAAAAATAATTTTTCAATTCGAACCAGTAGTTCCTGAGATTAGCGCGTTCAAACAAACAAACAAACAAACTCTTCAGCTTTATAATATTAGTATAGATATTATATATTATATAGTATAGATTAATTTTGTAATTAGCGTGATAGTTTTGCTTACATATGGGGATAGTCGTCAATACTTCTTTGAGGGAAAAAGTCGCCAAACTAGTGAAATAAACAGCTGATGTAACCTAGATGAGATGTTCTAGGCTAGACAGCTGCTACCCTAGAAATATTGTGAAGACTTTGTAGTATACATATTCAGAATACAATATTCAGATGCTATATTATAAACATTCTGATATGATGTAATACCGAAAGTTGTGAAACTTTCAGCGGAGAGGCGCTGAACACCTAATGGAGTGGTGTTTATTTTATTTCGGAATCATTGAGGTGAATAAGTCAAAGTTATGGTTATTTTTGCAAGATAATTCAGTTCCAAAGTTTAACAAGAACTTTGCAAATAAACAAAGTAGAATTTCTTTGCAATATAAATTTTAATCGTTGTTAAATTCTTGTTTAGAATAAAGTAAATTATTATCATCATTATCTCTGTGTTTAATAATTTGCTTTACGGTACCTGTCGAACATTATTACGATAAATTAACAAAAGTTACAATATTTTTGGATCCGGACCCGTTTCGTGACTGTTTTTCTCGAACCATTATAAACAAAGCTTTATTATAAAGCAAATAAGCATCAGCGTTTTTCCTTTTTTTTTTTGCTTTTTTAACCTTTTATTAAAAAAAAAAGAAACGGGTCCACACTTTATGAAACAAGTAGAAAACCGTTTCTTTATACCTGTAGATACAGGTGAGCACCCGAAATGCCATATCGTTACATATGTACATTAACCCGAAAATGTCCATTGCTATAAACCTTTCCGCATATGGCTACAATTAACGACCCGAGGCGAATATTTCCATTATCACCGCGTTTTCCAGGCGGATTTGTGATCGCAGTATGTTGTTATTAATACGCAGGTTGATACTGTCCGAAACGCCGCGTTTTACGAGACTCATGGGACGACTGTGTACCCACTGGAACTATACGCAGTCTGAAATATAATCTTCAATGGGATTAATTTCATACGCGTCGTGATGTTCCATCGTTCCTCGGGTGCGGGCATCAATCACTCAGGCGGTAACCGCGTTACGTCACCGCTAATTGTGATCCCGTTCCTCCGAAACGAATGGTTATCGGCACTCGTCCGCGATCGATCGTTCTCGCCGCTCGCGACTCGCTTTTCTTCTCACTTTGTCAGCTTTACATTGAAGTACGAATTCCCTTGGAGCTGTCGGTAGGTGGTATAAACGCGGCGATAGGAGAGCTGCGATGCCGGCGCGCTGTTGAAGTGCGGTAGGGTTGTGGGTGAGGGACCTACGGGAAAGTAGGTCGGCCGGCGACTCCTCCCCGCCACCCCTTAAGCCGTCTCCCCCCGGTGTTGTCGCTTTCACTGCGTCCGCTCGGGATAAAGCCTAATTTTATTGCGTTGCGTTCGATCGTGTCTTTTACTTGCGGTCGGTTGTTTGATATTAATTAATCGGATAATCTGATGCTTTCGTACTGTTTACGCGTACGTTTTCGCTAATTAGTTGCCATTAAACTAAATTACGTTTCATGCTGGTATGTAAATATAATTTACGTACATGCTATTTTCATATCGTCCTAACGTTTTTAATTAATATTCTGAGTGTGTCGACGTCTAACCTTATTAGATGCGGCTATATTTCACATCAACTGTTCTGCATGGCAACAAAATTCATTATCATATCTTCCCATAGCATTAACTGAGCCATTAACTACTAACTGAAACTTACAGAACCTCATTACGCGTTCGCAGTTTTGGCTATAATGTTTACCTGCGGTTTCTCTGTATACGTACGTTCAACGCTTGTTTATTACTGGAAATAGGAGTATGCATTAACCTATATACACTATGAGCTGAAAGAATGCGTCCACACTGTTTTCAATGGCCTGCTTTTTAAATGTCGCAGTTTTCTGCAGTCATGAATCACGCGTTGACAAGAGCTGTGGGAGTTTGCCCGTTATAAATCGGTAGTAGTCAGGTATATTAGTGGCTACCATGCTTTTTTGGTGATTTAGCCATGAAAATTTTATGGCTAGAAAAGCGCGCGATATTGTTCACATCTATACTAATATTATAAAGCTGAAGAGTTTGTTTGTTTGTTTGAACGCGCTAATCTCAGGAACTACTGATTCGAATTGAAAAATTATTTTTGGGTTGAATAGACCATTTATCGAGGAAGGCTTTAGGCTATATATCATCACGCTTAAGCCAATAGGAGCGGAGCAGCGATAAAAAATGCTTTGAAATCGGGGATTCCACGGGGACGAAGTCGCGGGCAGCAGCTAGTTTTAATATATCCTGTGATAGGTGCTCGTCTATTTCATTCTGACGTTTTCCTATCCGTTGGTAGATACGCGCTCATTTTTCTAAAGTTCCCGCTCAAGATTGCAATGTCTAACTAGAAACTGTGATATTGCATTGAAGAGCGAGAAAGTTTCCACCGAGCAGTGTAATGATACTTTTATCAAAGGCGGTTTTTGTGCTCCAAAAGATAAATGATATTGATGTGATAAATGATGAAGGTGAAAGCTATTGGCGTTAGTGTAGACGTATTGTATAAAATTTACTGCATCGTAATAATACGTTTAGAGATCAGTATTGTATATAAATCTGCTCAAAATTTAATCAGTTCACGAGGATTAAAACTCTTTGTTTGATTTAAAGTTGGTAGAATTTAAATATAAATTTGCGATCTTGAAGTATCGAGATGCATGCATGGAATTAAGAAGACTGACCAAAAAAGAGTCAGCAGGGTTTGTGGCTTAATTATGAGCCTCAATATGCAAAAGCTGACTTAGGTACCTAATAAATCAATCAATTGAGATTATCGCTGTCCGAATTTGGAAGTAGGGTAGTCCTTAATGCCCTGGAACGCAAAGGGCACAAGAAGGAACACGGGTGGGTTTTAGTCAGTAAGAGTCTGACACTCTTCCGCTCCGCCCAAAGCGGGAGAAGTCATTTGATGATTTCCCATACAGAAAAAAAAGGGGTAGTCCTTAATGCATCGGGTACTTAATGCCCAGCGGTTGTTTAAGGGACTTTGGAACTCCGTTCAAGTCAGCCCCACAGTTTTAGATTGTTTCTACATATTTCCAAGTAAATTAAAGCAAACAATAGTATCATTCCTTAAAAATCAATACCCCTTTTCACCCCTTTAGAAGTTTATTTTCGAAAATACCAAATACATGTTATTCTTATTTTTAATCAAAATTATTAATGTTTCAACTTCATCGGAAATAGCATTAAGATCGTTCTATATAAACTTTAACACAATCTAAAACTCCACTGGAGGGACGTTTAAAAAAAAAATGTAATGTTAATGACATCACATTTTTTAAACTTAAAAAAAAGATATTTCATACAAACTTGAAAACCTCTTAAATCGTGGTTTGAGGTTATTTCTTAAAACTAATACTGGCTACCTTTTTAATTCACAATAGGCTAGTATTCGTACAAAATTTCATGTTTATTCGCTCAAGGAATAAGTTTTTTCATACAAAGTTTTTCCACCCCCTCGTTTACTCCTTTATGGGGAGCGTTTCCTAAATCCTTTCTTTGTTGACGTCTCCTATACATAATTAACCTTCATGCCGAATAATAATAAAAAATAAAAAAAAAAACATTTGTTCAGCATTTTCTGACATTTCGTGCTTTATCAGTGAGTGGCCTTTCGATTTTATTTATTTAATTTTAACTTTTAAACGAAAGGTTTGATTTGAATACTTTAAGTGTAATTTACATGTACGTACACAATTAAACTTAATTATCAAATCATTTCAATGGATAAGGATTAATATGATCCTACCAAAATCAGCAGTATGTTCCATTCCACTGTGGTTTTGATTTAATAATTTGGACAAAAACCGATTATTGTGACTTAACCATAATAGTTACACATAATATATACTCTTGCGACTTTTTTTATAGGTAATTTGTACTTTAATCATGTAGTATATTATTATTCTGTATCATCTATAGTTTTCTCAGCGCACGCCAAATAATGAATTTATAAGGTTAATATTTCGCTACTTTGGGTTACATTTCTTGTAGAGATTTTTTGTTTTTTTTTACGAATATAAAAATTATCCTATTTTTTAAGTTAATAACTATCTGATAGCGAAATACTTAACAAGAAACAAATAAATCTTTCCTCTTTGAAGTTGGAGAATTGTATTAACAATTTAAAATATCAAAATGTTGGTATTTTATTTTATTTTAGCTATTCAAAGTAATGGCAAAAATGATAAAGTGCAGTATCCCGGTCTACTTACTGACACGCTTACGATTGTCGTACAGGATCCACTCTTTATCGCAGGTAACAATTCGATTTAGAATAGGGATGTTTCCTGAGGAATAAAAATATGATCCTATTTAGTCCGTCAGTTAGATTATCGAAAAATATTGGACACGTATTTTTCGCTTCACAAAATCTCTAAAAATTCACGAAGATAAAAAGCTTCAAAGATCATGAGTGGGGGCTTGTGACATCACGGCGTGATGAAGTGACGTTACACGAGTTTTCAACGCACTATATCGTCTTTGTTTTTTGTTTACGTGAAAAAATAAAAATTACGTGTCCAATATTTTTGGGAAATCAATCTTACGGACTAATTAGATTTTTTTAGGCAACTGCCCTATTCTCTCGTTTCTTCGGCGATTCACTATGCAAGCAGTGTTAGGCCTGGTTTCGTGTTGTTTGCGCAGCGACATTGTATGAATTTGCAGTTTATACATGGCGCCAAAAACTACCACAATTTTACAAAAACAAAACACTATCTGAAAAGAAATGACTGAATTCGAAATTAAAATAACACGGCTGCCGAATAAAGTTTATTTGAATTTCGAATTGCGCGCCAATCGAGAAATAATAATTAAATCTGAAAATGTTGGTTATAAAAGCTTCAATTACATAGGTAAAGATCTATTGTTAGTGTAGTTATTAATTTATATATCTGTGTTGGCATAGAGGCTGAATTTTAGATGCTTTGAATACAGGATAGCAATTGCTTCCACCGTGACGTTGGATGCCAATGGCAGTGTTTTGGTCACTATCAGTGATACCATGCTTTTTTTGTTCAGCGGTTTATTTACACAATTTTTTTAAGTCTTCCTTTCTGGCAAGTCTTTGTGGCCATATTTCCGCTCAAACCCAAGTTTTATTGATAACGAACGCCGACTCATTTGTGACATTTTACGACTAGATTTTTATCGTCATACTTTATTTACAGCATGATTATATTCTACTCTATTACAGGTCAAGGGAAGTTATGGGTTTAACTCTTCACTTTATGGTTTATGGAATCAAACGTTAGAATTTGACAGAAATCTCTCGTTTTCCCGTTGGGTTCATGTGAATGGAAATTAAAAGTTATCTAGTCTTACGGGAAGTGAAAATTGGATGAATAATTGACATTTGATTTGTTCAAAAAGTTTCGAAATATGGCGTCCAAAGACTTACAACCTTTTATTTTTTAACTTATCAATATACATAGATCACAATCTCAGAGGGCTTAAAAAGAAGATGTCATGCTAGACTGAAAAAAAAAATCGGTAGGTACAAAGCGTTTTTTACGTGGAGTAAGTATTGTCGCGTCGTTAAAAATGAAATGTGTTTCCTTTAACATGGTTGCAAAGTGCTATTAAATATATACGAGAGAGTGTTCCGATGGTCCATATAGCTTTGTAACGACTTCCTTTGATACTGGATACTTGTACAGTACTATAAGTTTGTAATTTTACATTGTGTTGTAAAAAGTTCAGACATTACATAGTACGCTGTGCCAAAATGTACGATGGACGACTTAGACCCACCCCCTGTTGGCCAAGCGCCCTTTCATTTTGAAATATTAACCAATATTTTCGTCTAGACTTTAAGAATATATTACACAAGACAAAACTGCGGGCTAAACCTATACGGATAGAAACACGAACGATAGACGAACACATAAAATATTTATTTTAGACACAAAAAGGCTGTAGGTACGTGAAATTTCCTGATTTTTAGGGTTCCGTAGTCAATAAGGAACCCTTATAGTTTCGGTCTGTCCGTCTGTCTGTCCGCGGTTTTGCTCAGGGAATATGGGTATGGGACTAAATATCTAAAACTAGCGGCTTGTCCCGGCTTCGCATGCGTTGTCATTTTTTCAAATTATCCTATGTTACTCAGGGATAATGTAGCATTTCTTTTAATGGTGAAAGAATTTCTGAAATCGTTCCAGTAGTTTTTGAGTTCACCTAGAACTCAAACTGGTCACAGTATTGAACAACCAAAACAGTTTTTAATTAAGTTCACATTATTATGGGCAACTACGGAACCCTATATTGCGCGTGGCCCGACACGCTCTTGGCCGGTTTTACATTATCAATTTTATTTATGCTTCACTAGATATACAATTTTATACTGAATTTAAAAAGGAGCGGAGAGTGTTCTGCCTCCCGCGGCGTGACATGGGGTATAAATCGTGAGCTGTTCCCCCACCCACATCCGCCATTTTAAATAAGCGTCATTCAACTCATTTGACGTGTAATTATTTTCATTTCGCAGCTCGGTTTCCGAACGTGACCCGCTCGCGGCTCCAACGACATTTTTGCCAGTGGCAAACCTAATTTATGTTTTGTTCTTTTAATGAATTCGATTTTTTCTTGCCTGCCAGCGGTCTTCTAGATCTTTTTATAGCTAACATTTGTTTGATTAGATGTCGTTAAGATACTGTTGTGTAAATCCGGAAAGTTCTTTTGTTTTAGTTATCAGTACAATAGGACTAGGTTAATTACATTGTATTTATTGATGGGGACATAAATAGGTTTGAGGACAAGAGGTGTGTGTCACGCCTATGTTCAAACAGTGTAGGAATCAGAATTAAGTACTTACTTTTGTGTTTCGTATAACCTAGTAATTAATGTCAACGAACTATTAACGGTAAAGCCTTATTCCCTAAATCTAAGTTCTAGAATTCGATATTCTAGCTAGACTTATCAATAGTTATTGCTTAAGGCTTATGATTACAGATACCTCTTCAGTATTCGGAATACCATAAATCGTTACTAGAATCCGACCACCGTTTTACAGACCACGTATGCTTCAGTCAGATTTCTCTCTTGTTTACGACATCTAGACTTATTCAACGCGTTGAGAAATCGATCCGAATTTTATGACCATCTTATCTTTTAACTCGAGGGAATGGCATTTTTAAGGCTGGCAACACGATTACATTAAGCGCTGACGATTTAAGTAAGCTCTTGAAAATAGAAGAAACTTGAATTTTGAATTCAAACCAGGAATTTTAAGTTCGTTAAAAATGGCGGCGGTTAGCGTGTGCTTTAAAGGATTATTGAATAAACGTAATTATACTTATAGGTATTATTAGTGAAATAGTGATAACTTGTATTGTGATTGGGCTTTGTCTGCTTATAGTCCACAGCTTAAGCACGCGGATTCGCCTGCTTGAAGGACGGAAATCATTTCAAGGGAACATAGGTACAAAATTTCTTCCGATACTAAGACGTTAAGAGATAACAAACAGATACCTCACCATGTATAGACAATGTTACTTTCTCATTTATCTTAGGTATTTTCGACCCATACACAAAATGTCATGAACTGCGTATTATTAAATTTTTATTTGATTTCTGTATCAACAGCATACAGCCATAAACATACCTCAAACATTTTTACACCTTTCCTAAATGTTACGTAGGTACCTGATTGTGCCTAAGTGACCTCATTGATGCCTAAAAGTGCCTCGTTTGCTGTTTCCACCTCACTCGTTCACTTCAGTGTATTTACTTATACCTCACTAGCTTCTATACCTATCGTCCTGAACAGTTAATTTCATATTATTTTTGCGTACGCGTCGCTCAAATGACTGACAGAATAGTTAAGAAAAATGTTTTGAGAAAATCTGTACTTTCAATGTGGCGTAGTGGGCACGTCATTAACAGATTATTACTTTATTCTTCTTCTTCTTTATTCAAATTTATTTCTACCATGCCTACCGTCAGATTCATTATAATCGTTTCCAGCCTTGTCCACCCACTGCTAAAACCTTTTCAAAGAACATACTATCGATTCTATGTATGTATATCAAAATCCAAGATAGCAACAACTAACTTTGGATAATTTCGTGTTTAATACATTGCAATGATTCATTTCATCAAAAACATTTTAGGCATTATGGACTTGGGTAAATAAGAGTATAGAATTTATCAACTCATGTTTATAGTTTCAGTTTTGTGTGAGCTTTTACTAGATGAGGCCGGTGTTTCTAGCTGATAGCTCTGAAATGAAACTTTGAAACGAACTCAAAGATCAAAAGTCATAGAATTTACCAGGCGTTTTTTTTTCCGCGGTCGTAAAAAGACTTAAGGAAAAGGCTACAACCGCACTATTCACGTAGTGCCTGTACCAACTTTTAGTGGTAAAACCGCTTAAAGGGGTGTCCTCTTAAGCGGTTTTACGATTTCGGTTCAATATAGAGTATAATCAGTTATAAAGGGTTTCAAATTGAGGTAAGAGATGTTCCTAAAAGTCTTTTCTACTCTATTCATTGATAGTTATGTTAATTGTCGATTAATTTGTTATTGAAGTCATAAAATAGTTTTACTAGGCCTACCATTGGCAAAACAAAGGCATAAATGGAATATTTTTGAAAATACGCTGGTTTTACCGAAGTAGGTCAATAAGAAAATAGCGCGTTAGTGAAATAACTGTGTCTGTTTGTTACCTTTTTACGTCTTAAAGGCTGAACGGATTCCGATAAAACTTAGGGTAGATGGGTAGACCACGTCCTGGAATAGGAAGTAGGTTATTGATTTTTTTTTGGGAGTATGTTGCCTGGGGAAATTTTGTATTTCATGTGGACGAAGTCGATGGCAGAAACTAGAATTTCTATAAGTTTGTCTCGTTTCTTAACTTTTTTTTTCTGGTTGGGAACTCACAAATGACTTCTCCCGATCTAGGTGAAGCGGAAGGGAGTGTCAGACTCTTACTGATTAAAACCCACCCCCCTTTGCGTTCCAGAGCCGCGGTGACTCTTTCGAACGAATTCCGCAACCTTGTTTTTTAACCTTAAATTAGCATTAAATCAGAAAGGTCAAATACCTAGACCGTAATTCAAGTTAAGTTCCTAATTACATCTTCATTGATCATGTTCAATAACAACCGAGCCCTAACATGTTCTAAATACTCAACAAAGCTTCTTCTAGGTCATCATGTAGCAAAAAATATACTCGGAAATTCAATGAACAATGTATTAACGTAATGGCAGCCAAACGAGGATGCGCGGGGAATAAAGTGGGACAGTTTTTGTGCACTTTCTAACTGTGCCCACTACCGTCCGTAATGCGTACGTGTTTTGTGACAAAAGGTATGTGGAATGCTGGGATAATGTTAATGTAGGAAAGTTTTTGGTGAGTACGTTGTAATTGATCTGGAAATAGTAGATAGATAAAACATTTATTCAGTACAATACATAGTGCCAAAAGAATAATTTTGTAGAGATGCCAATGTGGATTTTTTTTTATAGATGGGAGATGTCCCATCTAAAAAGTCATCAGTCAGTCAAGTAGGAGGACAATAATGGCTTCCCATCATGTGATGATGATCACATGATGGGAAGCCATTATTGTCCTCCTAACGAAGGGCCGCGGTGACTTTTTCGAACAAATCCCTCAACCCTGACAGGTCATATGTCGACCTACACACTGTGTTTGTGTAATGACTGTCAATAAGATATAAATGCTGCAGAATACACGGTGCAAGTTTAATAATTACTGAGTTTGAAGCAACTACTGTGACAGGAATCGAAAATACATCTATACCCCATTCACAATAAGATTAGACATTGAAATAAATCTTTTTTACAGTCCGTTCAACCGATTTTAACTTCTAGTGCGTTGGTGGCATGACAAATGGCAGCTGCACTAAACAGTTGGTATTATAATCACGTTTTTGCTTTTAATACCATCCTTATGCCTATTGAATAGAAGTAAAAATCGGTTGAACGGACTGTAAAAAGATTTGTTTAAATGCCTAATCTTAGTGTGAATGGAGTATAAGTATATAGAGAATTAAATCTTTCACTTCTATTCAGTCAAGGGTTAAGGACTTTTTTGGTTGTACCTCATCAACGAAAATAACAGCAACGGTACATGTCAATGGTAGGTAACTTATGTCTATGGTTTTGATTTTTCGCTTTTCTATTTGAAAGGTAACTATTTCGAAATGTTCAGTTCGTTTTTTAAAAGTAAAATGCCAGGACGGCTGTTTGTACTTTGTACTACAATATTTCAGGTATTCATTTCGACGTGTGACTACTACGAATATTCAATGTGGCTGACAATCTGTCACTCAATTTCGCGCGAATGAAAAATGACAATTTTAATTTTTCGTTGTTTTGTGTACCTCGATAGATTTATCCTGAAATCCTAAAATATACCTTGAAAATTGCAAGTTTCATGGTTTTATAACATTTTTGCGTAATCTGGGATAAGAAAAGTATAGGTACCGAAATATTCGATTTTCTAGGGGATTCCCGGCTCATCCCATAGATATCCCGTGAGAGGACAAATAACCCTTTTTCCCATTTTCAAGGCTATCTTTACATATAGGCTACATCTGTTGACTAGGGATTTCGCTTAGCAACGAACTTTGTTATCTTACCGTCACAACTACAAGCCCAAACATATAAGTACCTAGTACATTTGGTCGGTAGTCCAGAGTACAACCAAGTTTCCTACAACAGAATTATTACCAAAACCCGATGTCGAAAATTATCCCACGGGGTAAAATGTATCGATTCTCCTATACTATGTTCTAATTCAGGCCCTCTATGCCCCTAAAGTTGCAGCCAAAGTGACCTACGTTCTGCTACCAAAGATGCAGCGGCATAGTATTGTGTAAGAGATGTGCCGAAGATTACAATCCTTTGAGGCCTGATTTATTAACAAACGTCTAAAAATATGTGTATACATACTTGTACAATGATATTCGTTAACCAGGTGATCAACCAACATACTACTGAATATACATATTAAGGAACGATCCACACATATGTACGTATGTTTAATATTGACCTAATATTTTAATGAAATAGGCAATCGTCCGCTAGCAAACTATCATTTTTTGCTTGATTACTGCTATATTGTAAACTAATTTGCGATGGAGGCCGGCGGTGGAAGCAGCGCGCGCGTGCACGGCCCACAGCTGACACCTGATCAAGCGGCCCTGGGTCGTCTCAAGCCTAAGCACTCAGCAGGCCTGGACGGGATCCCTGCATTTGTAATGCGTGATTGTCGATCGATACTAGTGTATTTTAACATATGCCTAGACATTTCCTACTTTCCGGAACGTTGGAAGGTCACCCGCGTTATTCCTATACCAAAAGCCCCCTTTTAGTATAGAAATAACGCGGGTTACCTTGGAGATGGAACAGCAGTCGAGTTTTCTAGACCAGTAGCGATTCCTTCTGTCGGTACCAGCGCAGGTGTTTGAATCTGCCATTCAGAGGGATGTTCAAAAACAGGTGACTTCGCAACTGTCAGACGCACAACATGGTTTCCGACCTGTGCGGAGTACAACCAGTAATCTTTTAAACGCCATGACGTACCTGGTTCCTCATATCCGATGCATGGTGCAGGTAGACGCTGCCTACTTTGATTTTAAGAAGACATTTGGTCTGGTGACTCTGGTGGATAATGATATCTTATTATCGAAGTAGGCTGCACTCCAAAATTGCTCCACTTCTTTGCGAGCTTAGAACAATACGTTAAGTTCAGTAGTTATCAGTCTGGACCTTATTTCACTAGGTCGGGCGTGAATCAAGGCAGCAGTGTAGGGCCATTGAAATTAATTATTATGATCAATGACCTGCCTGACGTTGTAGGTACGTGTTGCCAGGTGTCTACTATTTGCGGACGATTTCAAGTTGCTCCTAGCTATGGAAAACGAAGAAGACTATTATCGCCTTCAGCAGAACATTGATCATGTAGTTGAATGGAGTCGGAAAGCTGCAGTTCAATGTTTCGAAATGTTTCACTATGAAATCAGCCGTGCAAAAATACCACTCTATTTCAGTTACAAACTGGACGACGCGCTTATGAAAAGAGAGGACGTAGGGCGGGACCTGGGCGTTCGTATGAATGTGCAATTGGGATTCCGGGAGCATATTGTGAACGTTTGTAAAAAGGCATACAAACGGCTAGGATTCGTGCTTCGCAGAGCTGCAGCGTTCACGAATGTTAAGGCCATCGCGGCATTACGATGCGGCGTTAAATAGGGGTCAGTTGGAGAGTAATGCAGCTATATGGGCCCCACATTAGGTGAAATATATCTCTTATGTTGGAGCGCATAAAAATAAATATACACGTTACATTTTTAGACTCTTAGACTGTCTGGGGTATATATACCCCCTGTATCCCTTGGTGTATCCAACCTTGTTTGTTTTAGGCATGGTGGTGTGTGTCGGGGTAACACAAACATTCCAAGTGTGTTGCAGCAAAAGGAAATAGGTTTGTGCGTAACCGACGGGGACGTGCAGTGTCGTAGATGGCCCAATTTGTTCGCACTGCCGCGTGGTCGCGTCAAGCTAATGGCCAAGGTACCGCTCACGAGAACATTGCACACTCTAAACCTAGTTACCGACAAAATAGATGTACTCACTTGTTCACTGGTCGAATTCACAAAAGTTACTTTACACATTTTGTGTTATGGTAATAAATGGAAAATTTATTGAAAAATAGTTTTAGTTAATATTTATTGTAGTGTTGTTTTTATTAATTTAATTGTATCTGTTCTTATTTTTAATTTATTGTTTTTCTACTGAGTCACTGTAATGACAGCTGTAGGATGTATGTATGTCTGTAAAAAAATAAATAAAAAAATAAAATGTATTGTTGTGACTGAATTTATCTGACCTGGTTCCAGGGCCTTGGTGACTGAACGCGGAGTTTGAACTAATCATTGACACTATCAGTACTTACCTACTTACTTTTCTTTAAGCCCTTTTCTTCCGGAAATCAAAGTTATTAATTATGTATTACTAAAACGACCTTTGACAGTTAATTCTCAGAAGAATTCCAACAAAGACACTTCCGCCCCTGATAATTAAAGTCACAGGTTTTTTTTAAAAGTTTTCACTTCTGGCCGGTCCTAATGGAAACGACCTAGTTTGCCTTCTATAAATTAAAAAAATACTTTATGAAAGCTTTAGTTTTGGAAGGAAGTGAGTTTGTTAGAAAACTTCAAGGATTGCTTTTAATTAGGGAGTTTGTTACCTTTTCATGGATCTACCTACAACAACTAGGTAATGAAATTAACTAATAATGCTTAGTACCCTCTACTTCGGGTTTTTTTGTTTTTGCTTTGCCTCTGACGTTATGTTATCTTTGCTAACCTATTCAGTTGCATTTAAAATTTATATAAAAAAAAACTATAATAGACTTTTATACGATATCACTATTTACCAACGAGAATAGATAAAGTTTAAATACAACAGTAACCAAATATTTTCACTTGAAACAACACAACAACAACACACACATCAACAACAAACAACAACAACAAAACACAACAACAACAACATCAACATTTGAAATCACTATTCTCTTCACTATATATTTATTTCACTTTTGAAAACATGTTAGAGAATGCAAAGCGCCGACTTAAGTGATCCGATATCGATGATCGTGTAATCCTCCCCTAATTCCTCCGTTTCCCTGCAGTATTTACTAACAAAACGGTTGCAGGAATGATTGCCGAGAACACCAGTTAACTTGTAGTTAAACATGAATGGGAATGAAAGCTTTTAGACTTGGTATTAAATGTTTTATTTTTATTACTGGGACATTAAACAGCTACAATACACATACTTACAACAAAAAAAGATGGTTCAAACGAGCGTTTACAATATTGCAGACCACTGCATTATATAAAAAAATAATATAAAAATATAATAAAAAAGAA
The DNA here is from genome assembly GCA_905332915.2 of Hecatera dysodea. Lineage (NCBI taxonomy): Eukaryota > Metazoa > Arthropoda > Insecta > Lepidoptera > Noctuidae > Hecatera > Hecatera dysodea. The sequence goes on from HG995295.1 coordinate 8,566,598, forward strand.
CTCCAAAACAATTTCATTGGTATTTAGAGACTTACTTAGTCCTGTTTTGCTTTATATCGGTTTATTATAGTCTATGATTCGCATTCAAACCTTATCTATACTAATATTATAAAGCTGAAGAGTTTGTTTGTCTGTTTGTCTAACGCGCTAATCTCAGGAACTACTGGTTCGAATTGAAAAATTCTTTTTGGGTTGAATAGACCATTTATCGAGGAAAGCTTTAGGCTATATAATCATCACGCTTAAGCCAATAGGAGCGAAGCAGCGATAAAGAATGTTTTAAAATCGGGGATTCCATGGGGACGAAGTCGCGGGCAGCAGCTAGTAGACTAATACCTTATATTAATCTACTAGCTGCTGCCCGCGACTTCGAATGTAAAATATGGAGTCGTACAGTAATGTTCGTATATAAGGAGGGAAGACCAAAGAAACGATGATTGGACCGTGTGAGAGAGAAGACTAAGGAAGCAGAAGAAATATTGCGTCGATCCGTAGGGATCGGAATTCTGGGATTAATAATTTACACCTATATCAATTGGGAATCCCAGAATTTCCCAGAAACAGATAGTGGCAAGAAAAATAACAGTGATGATGATGATTTTATTTAAAATATTTTGTCTTCTGCACCCTTGGTAGACTACCAAGGGTGCAGAAGTTAGTAATAATATCGTTAAGGAAAATCAGAGTTCTATTTATGTCCATAAAATCAAACAAATTATACTCTGTTAAATTCTTTTTCAGATCAATGAGGCAATTAAAATTCTAGTCTAACCGTCCATATAAAACGTTCCCGCTGAAAATATTTTCGGGAACTAATATCGGAGTTTTGAGGTAATAGCTAAAAGGGTCTTCATTAACACATTCTTAAACAACATTGTTGGGATGTTTTTGGGCAAATTAATATATTCGTCTCTGGGAAAATGTTTGTGTTGGTAATAGGCTTAAGAGCGTATACGCCACACGGCATTTCATACAAATTTTCAAGTCGTTATTTTCCGAAATGACTGAACCGATTTTAATGAAACTTCACACATATAAGCAGGATACATAGGTCTAAAAAGTTAGTTGGTACATTTTCGATAAATAGTGTTACAGTTAAATTAGACCCATTTATATTTTCCATACAAACATAAATTTCGAGTTACCTTTTTTAAATCAAGACATTTCGAAAATGTTTTAACTAACTTGTTAGACCTATGTATACTGCTTATATATGTGAAGTTTCATTAATATCGGTTCAGTCATTTCGTGAAATAGTGACTTGAAAAGTATGAAATGCCACACGGCGTACACGCTTTTAAGTCCAGTCTGGGCTACGGACGACTTCGTGTCACGTTACCTTCGGATAAAGTTAGGTACAGTAGGTATATGAAGTGACTATTGCCGTCCTTGATTTGGATTGTACGAGTTAATTGAGTTTTTTTACAATAAACTTCCACTTTCTTTTCTTGACCTGCCTTTTAACTCATTTAAAGATAAAGTTAAATTTAACCTTTGTCTGAAGGCATACTATTCTATTAATGACTATTTAGACGATAAGAATAGTTGGTCGCTGTGTTGAACGCAAGACAATATCTTATTTAATTTTATCATGTTCTTTCTCTATAAGTTAGCTTATGACGGGTTATATGAGTTCATATAATATTGTTTTTTTTATGACTATTTAGGTCAATCTGTTTTTACATTATTGACTCAATTTACTATTTATAATGTTTTATAGTGAATTGATTTATAATTTCCATGTTGGATAATTATTATTATTTTTTCTACCTTTGTCATGTATCAATGACTTTGCATACTATTGTATAAATTCAAGTTCTTAAAACGCAATAGACAGATGTGTTGCTGGGGAGTTTGTTGCGCCACTTCTTCTTCCCAGCTAAAACACTAGGAAGTGGTGACGGGTGGGCGTTTTGGGGGACTGTCTTTATGTAAAATTTGACGTTCAAAAAGTGCTGTCTATCAGCCTAGTTTGAATAAATGACTTTTGAATTTTGAATTTTTTGAATTTTGAAAACACAAGTAGCAAGTAGAAATGTTCATACTTTGAACTTTGAGACGCATCATTTCCTAAGGCACGCATATTTTATTTATTTATTATTATCTCCCTTTCAACTATCATTACAGGTGTATACCTAATGCGATAGCGCAGTCTTAAAATTAACTTTCCTTTCTCATTCTTCTTTCTTTCTTTCTCTTTTTCTTTTTTTATTTTGTGGAAGATATTTCACAAAATTACAAGTATTTGGTAGTGAGGCAGAAAATTTCCACAACTCGAGACGACTCAACAACTATCCAATCACATTAGAAATCGAGTGAAATGCAGAGAAACATTTCTTACATGTCAGAAAAGCCAGCAAATTAATAATGTAATCAGAATGATAATGATCATAAACATAATTCTTGTACCGAAATTATTTACATAATATCATTATCAACGACGTTTCTTTTTATTAGTCTTTGAATTGAGAACGAGGTCACGTATGATTACAGTTTTTATGAGAAAAAAAAAACAATTTGATCGGAATAATCAGTAGAGGAAAAGGCCTACCTCTTCACAATGTTTCTTGTAAATTTACTTGCTGTTACTACAAACCTGTAATCGCCAACCCGTCTTGAGCAAATGTGGTGGATAATGCTCCGTTTGAGAAAAAACCTTTAGTCAAAGTTAATGCCAAAGTCATTTTTTTTTCAACTAGACCATTAAGAGGCACTTTTGAATTATCGTTGCCCTGCTTTGTTACTGTTACAATATACCATATACAAGTCGTACTCTTTGATTCATAAATACAACCTAAACCAAAAACTGGCAATAAATCAACGAAAACCACGACAATGTAGTCAAGAATTTAGTCGGCTGAGTGTCACATCTACGCCCAAATAACGATGCCCAATCACGTAAGATGGTCACGCTTCACTGTGTTCCCCTAATGACTCCATTACGTAGCAACGACCAGCGACCAGTCGTCAAGCGATTAGTAGTAATTGCTAGTTGTGCTATACGGGCTGTTTTATTTTTAACTGGGCAATATGGGGAAATCCGAATATGAGCTGCAGGGAATTTCACTTTAGAAACTGTGGCTCTTTATTAAATGCGTTTGCTGGACTCTCAAATACTTGACCATAATTATGTCAAATAATATACCATTGATGATATAATCAGCCGTTTAATGTTCCCACTGCTGGGACACAGGCCTCCTCCCTAGGAGAGGGAATGGAACGTAATCCACCACGAGGGTCCAGTGCGGGTTGGTGAATATCACGTGTCTTCGAATTTTTGGTTCTTCACCGTTGTGATGAAAATAAATACTCAAAGTAATGCGCCTGGCTGGGTTTGAACCCGCAACCTACAATTCGTAAGTCGGGGCCGTTACCACTCGGCCACCATTGCTTCGGTGCTCGGTCACTAGGAAACTTGAAAATAATAATGACAAAAAAATAGATTTCATGAAAAAAGAAATGCTTTAGTTTTCTTAGAGAGTTTCCTTCAAATCAGAATCCATACATCTTAGTATCTCGTATCATCTTAGTATCTCGTCTAAGTGGAAAGAATCACCCTGTATGCTCACAAAATTTTCGCGAGACAGATTTCCAAGCACTAAAAGATTACGTTTAATTCGGCTCCAAATTATTCATGTCGTAAAACAAGGTTGAGTATTTGAGTAATTTCTAAGTGATTTAACCGAATTTATTGTCATTTTGATTAGCTTTTTGAGGTCTTGACAGTGGAATTTGAAAAGTTGCTGCTTTTATAACTTTTTTGTGTGATAGAGAGGTTAAAATTGCTACGATCTTTCAACTCTTTCCGTTTATGTGACTTTTAAATTTTTCGGTTTCTTTCTATTGGTGCAGCTGTAGAACTTGAGCCAAGCGTTCGTTGACCTCTTTAACCTGAAAGGTGAACGAGGTTGGTACAATCGATAAATGTCTGCCTGAACATCTTAGGCGGTTTCACTGACGAGCGAGCCGCTTCCAGATCACTCTGTTGGTTATTGTGAGCTTTGTTATCCTAGTTATGTTCTTATGTACACATACATATGTGTATGTATGTAAGCCTTGATCTGATCTGATTCAATAATAGACAAAATAAGGTCAAGAGATAACTTGTTTTGATAAAACATATAGAAACTACAAAAATCATATTAAAATATATCTTCAGCTCGACTGCGTTCCAAAACTTCTTGAGCAAAACTATTACTTTTCACAACACAACAAAGTCCTAAACACACTACTGTATATTCATTGTCATTCCGCCATTGAAACGTATGACTCACTTAGACAGCAAACACGGACCTTTAAACTGTCACATTATGTAAAAGCTTGCTAGCTCGACAAAGTAGATCTTGTGCAACTCCGAAAAATGGAGTCATGTAGACAGTCGCAATCAAAATAGGTTCGTCACCTGAAGGTCTGCTTTTGTTTAATGCGTTCACGATATAATCTGCATAGCTGCTCTAGTACAGTATTGTCTCATTGTCAATATCCATGGTGCATGTACATAAGTCGTTAATTACAGATGATACTGACAGTAAAATCATATCGATGTGATAAATATTTATATTGAATAAGGCCAGTCCATTCGTTATTACTTTGATTTTGACAAGTGATTAAGTATACAGAATTTAATGCAGGAGTTTGTTTAGAGCCATAGCGTCAAAAGATATAACATATCCTAACTTGCCAAAGTAAAGAATTTGAAAAATTGACGAAGGTATAGACAACTCGACTGTACATTGAATAGCGACTGCGGTATATACCTCAATGTATGCATATAGCGTCTTCACTTGTTTTTCTCTGTCGGGTAGTTAGGTGGCAGGGTGCAGGGTGCATTGACCCCTACAATGCCAGGGTAGCTAGTAGCTACTCCAGCTGAATGCGAAAGCATTTTCTCAACGAACCGAGAGCGAACATATTATTATGACGCAACTGTTGTTGTTTTCTTTTGCAATTTGCTTTTACAGGTTGTGACGTAATGTCATGTTATGTGGGAAAGATGTTTCTTAAATTAAAATGGAGTACGACAACATGCTATGTAAGTTTTATTATTTTGTTTTGTTGAATTCTAGTTTAAGAAGAAACATTTTGTTATATCAAATTGCAGTGGAAATACGAGTACTAAGAGTAAATAATAATTAAATTCAATGTTTTATTTGCGCGTTAAACTTTTCTATGGAGTTTTATCGTCCTAAAGTTTCATTATAATACAAAAAGGATTCTAAAGAACCTATCTTTAGAATCTGACCTGTGAAGGATATTTAAATATCATAATAACTCATTCAAATATTTTGCTTTTAAACAGTCTAAAAATTAATTTAAACCGTTTTGGCAGTTAGTTAAACTATAAATTAGAAATGTTGCAAAGTATTTTAAATTTTTAATTTGAAGTACCTTGATAATGTGCTACCCAGATAGTAATTTGGTGCCCCAGCAATAATATTAACTTCGAAACCGTGCTTTATTTCAGGAGTAAGGAATTTTAATTTCTTTGTATGTTTATCATGTTATTTCTGGAGAAAATTAAATTAATATTTAAATAGTTTCTATTCTATCCTCTATAATTTTATATTTATTTGTTAAAAAACGAATCTCTATTAGGTAATTCTAGTATAAAATCTCTTCACCTTGTCAGTGTTTTCGTGTCCGCAGATGACATAGTACCTAAACATAAATATTTTGAGCCCTGAATATTCCAGGTAACCCTTGAATGATTTATAATTCTGCCAGAAAAAGTTAAGCTTTTATTTATTAATCTTCTACATCTTTTTATAATATATAATTCTTATTGTTACCATTAAATTAATGAAAACTGTGAACCCAGTAGGAAGATATAAAAGAACAATAGATGGACCTCAATTTTATTTCCCATATAATATACTGTAAGTATACTTTTTTATAATCTCTGACAGGCTTGAGTAAATGAAAATGTATTTTTGAAAGAGGTTATTAAATCAGCATACAACTTATTTCTTTTCGGAAGTTTTCTGGTAAATAGCCGCTTACAATAGGGTAGTTGACTAAAAAAATCTAATTAGTCCGTCAGATAGATTTCCAAAAAATATTGGACACGTATTTTTTCTTTTTTCACGTAAACAAAAAATGAAGACGATACACAGCGTTGAAAACTCGTGTGACGTCACTACTCGCTACAATTTTTACCGAGCCGTAACGTCACAAGCCCCCACTCCTGATCTTTGACGCTTTGTATCTTCGTCAGTTTTTATAGATTTGATAAAGGAAAAAATACGTGTCCAATATTTTTCTATAATCTAACTGACGGACTAAACATAATCATATATTTTTTACTCAGGAAACATCCCTATTATTAGCTTTGTAACTATGGCTACATCTGTTCCTGTATCTATCTATCCACGAGCTCCTCATACATAATATTATAGTACCAAACTAAATAAATATATCTATGGATAGAAGAAAAAAACTCACGAAAAGAAACTTCGCGAAACGTCGTACTAATGTACTCGTAGCTACTTATGTAATTACAAACTCATCTCGGCCGCGAGTCATCTCAGCGACTGAAACTTGTATTGTTTCAGTTAGCTTGTTTACAAGTCTGCCGAAAAAATGTACGCTCAATAATATCAACTGTACATACGGAGCAATTTGGGTTTTCTGTTGTTTAATTTTTTGAAAAACTGGTAAAAATATAAGGGAATTTTTAATATCTAAGTCTTAAAGAATGCCCTGAGGCTTTGAGATTGATTTTGAAATATCTGATAGTTTTAGCAGTTAAATAAAAACATAATCAGCCTATTAATGTCCCCACTGCTGGGACACAGGCCCTCTAGGAGAGGGAATGGGCCGTAATTCACAACGCGGGCCCAGTGCGGGTTGGTGAATGTCACATATCTTCGAATTTAGCAGTTACTGGAAAGCAATTATAAACAAGGCAGAAATTAAACGCAAGTCAAGTAATTCGATTGGCTGTTGAACATTCTTTCACCCCGTCTCAACAAGAAATGCACGTACGATAGTTTTATCAAATTTTTGGTCGTTCCAGAAACTGGTCCTCAGTTGTTTTGGTAAGCAATATTTATTTATCTAAAGAACCGGCATCAAAAGATTCACATAACAGTGCAGGCCAGTTAAATATATACTAATGTACTTATGTATGAATTTATATTATAAGTATATGCTACAAAAATCTTCCCCAAGCTGCATTGTAGCAAACATCCCGACAAAGTTTATTTTTATGACGCAATCTTAAACAATAATAGTCGTAAAAGTTTAAGCAAACGGCATTATGCTTTTTACGCATCCAACAGTGAAATAAAAACCAAACAACGGTTTCATTTAATTTTGTCAACAGAAAACTCCAATTTGTCCGGTATAACTCTTGTCGATCCGAAGAAAATTTAGAGCAATATATATTCCTTTCCGTTACGTAAATATATCTAGAGAAAGGTGAAATGAGACACCCTGTACAGTAACTAACATAAAAATCAGCCAAGTGCGAGTTGGACTCACACACGTATCATAAACAGAATAAATCTCCATTTTATAAATTGTACGGTGCAATTAGTTTATTGTTAAACAGATAGGTAGACTAACGGGTATTTGTGATTCATGGCGCAGTTATTTATTAATCGGGAAAACAAATGTGTCTTGGGATCGCGGCCGGACTGCACGACGGTGCGCGGGGGTCGCGCGGTCGGTGCGATGCCAGCGTACGGCCGCTAAGCGCGGGAAGTTACACTATATAAGCGTGCATGGATTTAGTAAGTGTGGTCCCTCAAAATTTATTAAGTAAATTAATCGAAGAATCTAGTCTTTTCAGATCAGACAAAACAAACCTTAATATACATAGATACTAGAAGATTTTTTATTACTTGTATTACTTGGCAACAACGAAAACAGAAATAAAATTACAGGGTGATTCAGCTCAATTTAATAATGAAACACTTATTTTACTTACGCTAGTGCTTCATAATTTTAGTTCAATTTACTAAATTAGTTGGAATAAAAAAGAACCATTGATTTTAATTATTTCAATTAGTATCATTTCGTTCTTTGTTCGAATACTAAAAGATTTAATTGAGTCAAGAGAGTTGAATTATAGGTTAGTTCAGGCTTGCGACACAGTCTGCGTTCTGTGATTCGATTGGTCGGTACAGTGTGATCCAATCAAAACGTTGGACATAGTTCGTCGAATTCTGGAATGCGGTTTGAATTCAACTCGTATCAGGACATGGTTCTGTGTAGCAATCAGGCGTTTGATTTAGGTAAACTTGAGCAAACTAAATTGGTACTATATAGGTATCGCTATTATATAGGTGTATAAGGAGCGCTTACTCCTCACGGTATTTCACACGAGCTCGTAAGTCCTTTTTCTTGTAAATTAATGAACGAATTTAATGAAAATTTATTCGCATACGCAAGATACCTGGGTCTGGAAAGTTAGCTTTCTCGAAAAAGAGCTTAGAGACACAGTGTGAGCAATTTTACGTTTTCCATTATCTTGTCATTATCTCAACATATTTAAGAACGACACAACGTGGTCTTCTTCTTTCTATACTATACTTCTCTAAAAATCATTGTCTCCGTACTCCCTTTCTAGATTTATTATCATTCACTCAGTTTCCATCGTTTCTCTGCTTGTTGTATCCACACTAATCGAAGCTCTGCTAACAAAATTGTCGAAAACCCATCCTCACTACTATGACGTGACATTGCCATCATGATTCCAATGTTAACAAGGTATCAAGCTATCCGTCCTGTATCCCGCCGTCACTATCTCACAATGGAATCATGACAAGTCTTATTTGGGGCGTTTCTGTCTCATGGTCACAATTGTGTTTTACGAAGAAAATAACTTTACCTTAATATGAAACCTTTCTCATATTCTTAGCTTTGGCCGTGAAGTGTAGGTACAGAATACATAATCAAACAGCAACACTGAAAAGGTTTTCGTTCATAAATAGGTGGCTTAAACTTGACGTGACCTGTGTTTCTTATCGGCTTTTCTAGGTCATTAACAGTACTTTTCACGATTTATTATTTTATGTTTAATTTTCCGATATTTTCTCAACTACGTTGTTAGTAAAAGAACGTAACGAAACATATTTTTGACTCATGAAAACGCTTATATCGTTGATACTTGCACTAACGAAAAATAGAACTAAGTCCCAATCGGTGTTTAGGTTAGTTAAGTGAAAACTTTCAACCAAAAAAAAAATACTCTTTTTTTATTGTCAGATGGATATGCTCTTGACTCTAGTCTAGGTCGCAGGTGACAGAGACAAAGTCGACGATGGAATGAGCTTACCCAGAAGAAGCCTGTTCACTCTAACTTTGAAGAGACCAGGATTGAAATGGATTTCTTTAGAGGATGGGTGGTTGCACTACGGTGGAGGTTTGCCCTGCTTGGGTGGAGCAACGCCGTGTCCTCGTCGAGGCGATCGGCGGCGGCGACCTCTCGCGTCCGGCCCTGGTTCAAGCCATGGTCCGGAGCGAGGAGGCATGGGAAGCGGTCGCCTCCTTCTGCGAAGCAATAATGCTAGCGAAGGAGGAGGCGGAACGCGTGCGTGAGAGGGAAACCTCACGCCCCAGCCGCCGCAACAGAAGAAGACGCCCCGGGCGTCAGGAAACGCAGGGCGATTCCCGGCCACCGTAGGCGCGGGCCTGCGGATGGCGAGCTATGGGTGGCTTGCCGTCCGATAGCAACCAGGCCCGAGTCGACGGCGCGTCGTGTTCCACGCGCGCCTCAAAGAGCCGTCAGCAAAGAAGACGGGGCCCCATAGGGTCAGTGCCTGCTAGGGTTGCGGAATTTGTTCGAAAGAGTCACCGCGGCCCTGGAACGTAAAGTGCACAAGAAGGATCACGGGTGGGTTTTAGTCAGTAAGAGTCTGACACTCCCTTCCGCTCCGCCCAGAGCGGGAGAAGTCATTTGATGATTTCACATCCAGAAAAAAAAAAGGCTGGGTGTTCCACTATAAGATCGTATGTTAGAAATCTCTCAAGGCATTAAATAGTTTGTTTACTTGCACAGAAACTAATAGGTACCTAATAAATGAACACTGGAAGGTAAAACTCAGTGACACTTTGCCTAAGCTAGAAATTTAATTCAGAACCATTGCCCAGCATTCGTGTTTGCAACGCTATATGACGTGGCAAGAATTTAAAAATTCAATTCGAAAAAATACGAGTCTAAAAGCTCAACTAAATATTTAACAACAGGTGGCTTTAGGACTAAAAGTCATTTGGTAGTCATGAAATGTATTTTTCATGTAATCACAAATACTAATTACATTTTCGTAACATAAATCTCAAACAATTAATTGCAAATCTTAATTATAAAAGAGATTATTTTTCGTTTTGCAACACTGGCTGAATATTCAACATCTTTTTAAAAACTAAATCAAAGGGAGGTCATTATCTGTGAATACAATTTTCAAGTTTGGAACGAAAAAAAAAAGTGTAGACGTAGTCACAAGATTACAGTTTATTAAATAACTAATTTATGAGGCACTTAAAATTAATTGAAATAGGATCCGTTTGCTCGAGGAACGTTAATATAACTAAAGTCCACTACGTATACATAGTTTAGATATCTATAGCACAGAGAGGTAAAAAGTCTTGCCTTTTTGTAGGATTTAATATTTGTTAATAGGTACTGCTTCTAATATGATATTTCACTTCAAATTCTCTTCACTACTATCGCTGAATGCCATAGAAAAGCTTTTAAGCTATTGCATAGCTTCAATCGCGGGCCTTGAGCGTGGCAACCGAATCCAGAAATTCCGTAACGAAAATAACCTAACACCGCTACGTCATTCGATTAGGCCCCGTCTTTTTAAAATGGTCGCTTCGTTACTGAGCTATTATGTCGCCGTCACCGAGCCGACCCGAACGTCTGCGTTCGGAAACAATCGGTGGGACAAGTTAAGTGAAACGTATGTGATTTACATTAGTACAGTAACCCAGGTGAACGAATCGAGACCATATCACAATGACGCAGAGTACTAAATATGTAATTGCATAAGTTGATAAAAAATGCTATGCAATAGCTTTACCGCGGCCGTCCCCGAGTGCCACATGTATTTTTTTTATCCTGGAAAATGCACGGTTCCTGTGTGACCACGGAAGACGCGGTAAAAATACTGGTGACCAATTAATGGTCTATGTGGCCATATAACGATCGGCGTTTAGTTAGACATAACTCAATAATAACTAAATTAGATACATTCTATTCTGAAGCAGGTCGAGACCACATTCGTCTTCATTCCCTCACTGCTGAGGATTGCGACCACATACGACGCGTCTCCAAGTCATGCAGTCTTCTGTAGTATGAACCACTCAGTACATGGTGCCTCCAACAACTTTCTTTATAGCCTCAACCATCATTCCAGTGCTTTGCCGTGAGCGCGTTTTCCTTCGACCAGGTTCTGCATTAGCCTTTTTAACCAGTGCTTACGTGGGCTTATTTTGTGCCTGTAGCTTAGTCTGAAGGCACGAGAACACATTAAACTTCCTATAAATATTACCAACCTAGCCTTTTCCCAACTATACTTGGCACGGCTTACAGTGGAATCAGCTGAGTACCAGTATTTCACATGAAGCGCTGATATCGACAACCAAGTTATTGGATAACAAGGTGCCCCTCAGCAAGACTGGTGTCAGATTTTCGTAATTAACCATAACGATGACAAAGATCTTCAAATGTCAGCTTGGACTAATGGCTTATCGTGATATCCGTGGCTGGAGCTGGAGGACTCTAGATATGTAAAGATGGTCACCCATTAAGAGATTGATCTCGACAAGCGTAGCTTAGCTTTGAATATAATAATAATAACTTTATTTTATTTTCTCCCACAAGTAACAAATGGTATACATTTCACAAAGAAAGCGGTTTGCAGAAGGGAGACAGGAGCCCATACTAAGTAAAACCTGTGCTATGGCTCACCTGGTCTCCTTATCTCGAATTAATATAAGTATCGATAATAGAGTTAGAATGTAGTAGGGAGCGCTCTTAGCTCATCAGATCGATTCATGCAGCAGTTATTATTTAGCCACAAAGTCCTCTATACCTATTCTCTCCTTTTACTAAAAATTGAAACATTGTTGCTATTTTCAAGGGTCATTCATATAGTAGGTTGGTTCAAACGTAGTGAGTATTCCCAGAATTCTGGCTTGTTGACAATTCCTTTGAAAATGTCTACTAGCGTTGAAACTTGGTTTCCTGGAAACTCAGTTCAATGACCGGTCGCAAGGGAATACCTATCGTAATAATCTATCCGTAAATGCATTCTGGTTGGTGTTATCTGTATGTTTGCATCAGGGGCTAACGTATTAAAGTCATCATGATTCCTTTTCTAAAAAGAGATGGTACTATACGACATATCTACATCGCTCCGTTTCTCTTATACGTTGGTTATGAACTATGTTGGTTTCAACGAGTCGTAGTACCGTAAAACGGGATGAATTGAACCAGAGTTGCAGGATTGCTCGAAAGAGTTACCTCGGCCCTGGAACGCAAGGGGTATTGGGAGGAACATGTGTGGGTTTTAGTCAGCAAGGTGGTTGATACTCCCTGCTTCGCCCAAAGCGGGACGACGCACTTCATGATTTCCAACCCCAAAAAAGGTGTTAAATGAAGCATTTGGCATTTCAGGCTGCAATTTATAAATTAAATTGAAAATCAACATTTCGACGCAGCGCTGCAGCACAAAAGGTTCCCAAAAAAGGCTCATGTCACTTATTACTTGTCATATTGTCCTCATCAATTTAACTAATTTTTTGAGCGTTGAGTTGGTGTTTAATGAATGCCTTCTATTCTATTTTAATCGAACTGTGGAAGTGTTTGCCTTTTCCCAGTGTATCTCTTGGAAAATATCTTCTACTAAATTAAACCTGTAATTATAATATGATAATTTCTTGTGGCGTTTGTGGCGATAAATTAGGCGTTTCATGTTTACCAAACAAACAACTTTAAGCAATGAAAGTCTTCATTTCTCTAATGAAAAATATATGGGAAATACCTACACATACAAATTCCTAACAAACACGATTCTAGTTCAAGGCTCGAGCAATAAATTACGTCGCTAAGTAAATTTATATTCCAAGAAATGATACGAAAAAACCACTTGTACACGACATTAATTATTTATTACATACATTTGCGGAGCTTGCCTTCACTCTTACAACTACCTTTTCGCGTGTAGCCGGCCTATTTTTAATCGAAAACCGTTTTCCGAATGGCTAGCCAATTAGGTAGCAAGTACCCACATTTTAAGTCTTAAATGCCAAGGGTGGGTAAAGTGGAAACTGCGTACATTTTGTTAGAAAGACTTTATATATGATAATGGCTTGTGGGCGTTGCTTTTTTTATTGTGCAGTAATTTAGCTTCCTAGGCCAGCCTGTTCACTTTCAATGGAGTCTAGTAAAAGATTAAAGCAGTTACTCTGGTTATGCTAATGGAAATGGTTTTGTCTTTCATTATCCGAGCTTAATACCTACATAAAAATGTTTAAGTATGTATATTCAGAACAAATTAAAATACGAATGTGAGTAATGCTGACATCCTTCTTAATCTTGACAATTCTGAATTCCAGTAAAATTTTTTCAAGCCCGGTTTCCGTCTTACAAGACGTAAGACATCGCATTCGGGTGCTGTTTTGCGACTCAAAAGCCCCCATGCACATATTGTCCCAAAATACTGAGCAAATAGAAAATTCAACCGTCAAACATGCTTCAAACTACAAACATTTTACTATCATGCCTCAACACATCTAACCCAGACCCGATCTCCACGACAAAACGTTAAGTGGAGGCCCATTTTCTACAGTGATTTATGGTCCCATAGAACATATATACACCCAATGTACATCGTACCCCGCTATAAAGTGTAGGGACAGCCTTCGCGAGTCGCGGCTCGTCATAAATCTACATCACTGTGTTCGTTCCCCACACCCCTCAGATGTTCTCTAGAAAGGCTTCGATGTAATTCGTACAATCCATCTTTCCCGCGACACTGACCGGAGTAATTGCCTGCTAAAAGTTTCTGAGATAGGGTTAAAGGCGCTGTGAGATTTGTGGTGATATAGGTACTTTCTAAACGAATAAATACCTACATTTAGGAAGTATTGCTTGGTTATGGTGAACGATTCCAATTACTTTTTTCTTTGAGTAAACTCTTTTGTATCTGGCAAAGGCTCTCTATTCCAATCAGTGAGAGCCCGTTAGGTTAGGTTAGCGGCTATACCCGCGCAAAAATTATCAAATGGCCTATTTCATGACATGTTTGAACAGTGTGCCAGGTTTCATTAAATCCGATCAGACGTGGAGAGGACACAAACAGACAGACCGCGTTAGCTCCGTAAATATAGTTCGTAAGGATTAACTGGATTTTTCACGTTGTTTCGTTATCGTGCGTTTTTTCCGGTAAAAAAGTAGCTATATAATTTGGTTATAGTGTTGCTATCTACAGTGAAAACCATCAGTCAGTATTTGTTACTATCGTACAAAGAAGAAAAAAAACTTTATTATATCGAACACTATATTCATTTTCAAATTTAAAATTTCCGCAAAGTAACGCCTGACTCAATCAATTTTACTATATTCTAGCTAAATTTTGTATAGATACCTTCAACGTTTAACAGTCAAGAACGATATTATACTAAATTAGAACGTATAACTTGTCAAAACAAGGCTAAGGTTTTAATCATTCTCCTTTCCTATAGCCATCTATTTACCGCAGTTTACTGGCTAACATATTCTGAGAAGCCATTCATAGTCCGCCACAATAGACTGACCTTGAGAGAATATTGCTATGAACTTTTATATTAATTCCACCTCCCTCATTACCAGGGCTTTCTGTGTTTGATTGATTGTACACTGAAATACTAATGAGTCGTTCTGCTTTTTTTCAGGTATGTACCCGTTTTAAAAGCTTTTGGTAAGATCTCAACGTAAACCGTATTAATTTAAAATAATGTTAGCAAATTTTAAATTAATACACCATAAAAAACACCTATCTACACTTAAAAAATACAGCAACGAGGATTAAAAGTGTAAATTAGAAAGAAAAAAAACGTAAGATCGAAAATATCTTACAGAATGAAAAACAGATGCTTGCATTTCTGAACGAGGATGAATATTTTATGTATCATTTCGCAGTCCCGGCGAATTCATCTCCACTTGAAAGATTTATATCGGACGAAATCTCGAGTTTACGGGCGGCGTACGATCTAAACGTCCCGACATATTTCAGTGGATACGTTGCAATTTTTTCGCAACTGCATTTTTCGCTCCCACGGAATTTGTTGGTACCCGATCGATTCGCACTACCGAATATTTAGGAGCGATTTGAATTTTTAATGCAAATTTCATCGCACTCTATATTTTCCTGCTTAATGAGATGGGCGATTAAATGTTTTTTGGAGCGTGAACAAACCTTTTTACGAGTTAACGTCGTTCATTTTGAACTTTGTTTAATACTGAATTTAAAAATCAATTATTTTTGTAGAAACCCATCCATGTGTCAATTTTTTATTGATTTATCTTTTCTGATATTTTTATTAAAGCTGACGTAGACACAATGTAAATATAGTCCATACAACAATATTAATATCGTCCGAAGAGGTCTGTTTGCATAAGTATCGATTTTGGAGTCAATACCTACGCTTATAACTTGATCGTGTCCTTTAGTTACTGCGTAACATTAACTTTATTACTTAAAGCATTTATTCCCAGAAATAACAAACCTACGTTCTAGGTTTCATCATTGATTTGGGTCGATAGAAGTTAGGCATACACATTTTAGTATTCATGGGATAAGTTGTATCTGGAACGTGTATCATATACCTATCCATTGCTAGAAAAAAAAACGTAATACGTCAACACACTTTGAGTTTGTTTCTTTTCGCTTTCATTCTTCTGGTAACTGTTCTTTTCCTCACCGTTTTTCCGTTTTTCTCTCATTAGAGCTTAAGGCGTCCGCTGACAGCAATGCGAGTGGACGACAAAGATGGGAAAGCCATTTTTATAGAAATATCTATACTAATATTATAAAGCTGAAGAGTTTGTTTGTTTGTTTGAACGCGTTAATCTCAGGAACTACTGGTCCGATTTGAAAAAATCTTTCAGTGTTAGATAGCCCATTTATCGAGGAAGGCTATAGGCTATATATATATCATCACGCTAAGACCAATAGGAGCGGAGCAGCGATAAAGAATGTTTTAAAATCGGGGATTCCACGGGGACGAAGTCGCGGGCAGCAGCTAGTTTTGAATATTCATAGAAAATTGCTTGACACATAGTCGCGTGGCGAAAGATTGCGGGAGCTTATATTTTCTGACATAAAACAGTCTCTCAGTTTCATTTCATGTCTGAGCCCACACGTACCTTTGACCAATATTGGCTACAACAATATCCATTGACGAGTCACTGACCAGTTTGACGTACCTGTTGTATGCCAATAAAGTGTTGCCAACGTTGGTGTTGGCCTTTCACAAGCTCTGGGAGCCAACGGAGGGAAATAGGTCGTAGCATACGCCTCGATGATTGACTTGCCATCCACTATTCATATGACGGCCTTTGTCATTTACATTGTGTGGAAATTATGTATAATGAATGTGTTTTGGCGCTTATGAAGTTCTTTAGTCTTAAAATTAGTTTTGAGTGAGATTAACAAGATAAGTTCTATTATCTTAGAAAAAGGGATTCATAAAAGACACGGATACATGATAACTATCAAATTTTGATGGATTTAAATTGTAAATGATATATTCTAGTGCACAGAATATTTAATCTAAACCTATCAATATTCGTTCGTGTGGTTTATTTTATAATGTTCTTTGCAATAATAAAGTGGCAGTTATATTCTTCGAATTTAAAGATATCGTAATTAGTTCTTTCCCTGAAATGCCAACTGAAGATTCCGTAGACGAACAGTTGACTTATGACTTACAGTAACTATAACATCAAAGTTTACAATGTAACAACTTTCTAATTATATCGTAGAAATCGAGTCAAATTGATCGATAAGACCGAGTATTGTACGTGATAGTTATTTAGGGATCGTAATGCCGTGACGTATTTTTGAATGTCCTAATCTAGGCCATAGACAATTTGTGTTACAAGTACCTACGTTCAGTCGTTGAGGCGTGATTGTTTAACAAACATCCAAAAATACAGACAAACTCATTTAAATACGAGTATTATTGGAATGTTGTTTAAATAAACACTTCTGTTGTTCAATGTTTTGCTGATTTTATGGCTCGTTAAGCTCCTTTCTTAAAATACTCTCTCAAACCAATAGAAATATATACCTACCTACGCAACTTTCCGCCAAGTTCACTTACCCACTCTCTCTCCATTACCTTCGAAAATACAGTTATCTCAAAGACTAAAATGACATTAATTGCTGGCGACGCTTTCAGATAGGCATTCCTCACGTGAAAGACACTGAAATTATTAAATTCGCCTGACCTATTTACCGGGACTCTATTGTATGTCACAGAGTAGCGAAATGTGCCACCTTTCAGTCAGTTGAAACAGCTGTATAATTTGTGTGTATACTACGCTTTTGTTTATTCTGTGAACGTTGACTATTTGTAACAGTGTTCTAGAATTGCACTTGAAATCTGTTTTGAATTGAATTGTAGTAACTATACTACAATTCACACTCGTTCCTTCCAATACTAACTGTGATAGTTTATTGATTACTAGTAGCGCCCCGCGGTTTGACCCGCATTGTTCCCTTTCCCGTGGCAATACAGGGATAAAAATAGCCTATGACACTCCACAATAATTTAGCTTTCTATTGGTTAAATTATTTTGAAAATCGGTTCAGTAGATCCAGAAATTACCCCTTACAATGTCACAAACTCACAAACTCACAAACGTTACCTCTTTATAATCTATACTAATATTATAAAGCTGAAGAGTTTGATTGTTTGTTTGTTTGAACGCGCTAATCTCAGGAACTACTGGTTCGAATTGAAAAATTCTTCTTGGGTTGAATAGACCATTTATCGAGGAAGGCTTTAGGCTATATATCATCACGCTTAAGCCAATAGGACCGGAGCAGCGATAAAGAATGTTTTAAAATCGGGGATTCCACGGGGACGAAGTCGCGGGCAGCAGCTAGTATTAGTTATAGATGAAATGAAACACACGTAAAAATGCTATACAAAAATTATAAACCTCTTTTTGCTTGGCCTTAGTTGGTTGAAAATCGAACGTATTACTGGTCTTATAAATAATGTCAAACCCTCTACATACAAATTACCATTTATTACTTCAAGATTCCAAAGGAAAATTCCTTTTAATTATTTATGAGACACACCTACATTAAGAGTGAGCTCTCGAAGCTTAAAATCTACTTTCAACAATAATAATAACATTTCGTCAATCATCTATTTTTGTAATCGTAATGGACACAGTTTTCTAGAAACGTGTCTTCATATCTTTTAAACAGGATTGACCTTTCTGCCCGGTTCGTAAATTTTTTGAAAAAAAGTATCAATATTTTTATCATCTACATCCAGACACACTATGAGAGCTTTTTCAACTATTCTTTGTCCTTTACGTAATATGAAAATGATAATATAAGTAAAAATAAAAAAGTAATTTATTTATTCTTGGAACAGATTGTTACTTGTTTAGTACTTACCTAAGTATGTGCCAAATATTCGCCTCAAATATTCAAAATCGAAATCGACATTATTGGGGTTGTAATAGGACCTCGGCAGCCAAGAGGACTTAACGAAAGCCCCCTCCGAAGTTATTCTTAATGGCATCATAAGCGGTTTTTCCCAGCATTCAATTTACTTTCATAAGATAACTCGTTTGGAAAATTAAACGAAAATAGAGTGATAATTTGGCAAATAAAAATAAAAGAGCGAGATGGAAATGTGATTCTTGTTATTTCATACTTGATTGTTGTTAATAAAGATACTGCGGGCTAAATGTCATGCGGTCTATGCTGGATAGTCCAGGCTTTTTAGGATCAAAGGCACGTCATTCAGTAAAGCATCCGCACAGAGGTCTGCGGCGCTCGCAGCGTTATCGATTTTCCGCAGTCTGTGGCGGGGTGGAGGCGCGCGGCGCGGGGGACGGGGCTCTCAGCTGGGCGCCCCCTCCCCTGTAAACATAAACACAGGCTCCGGCCGCCCGCGTCTCAGGATCGACATCCGCCGAGGTGAAATAACGACACTGAATATTTATGAAGCCCTCGTATCACGGATTAAGATTCGACTTTTCTAGGTCATCAATTCGAAAGGCATTTGTTAGGGACTGACGGCTGGTAACCGACCAGTGTCCCGGTGATGAGGGTAGCTTATGAAAAAGTTTGTAATCAGTGTTGCCACAATAGAGTTGTTCGTTAGAATCGATCGCATTGTTTGAAGTTATTGTTAGGGGCATGTACCTCCAGCGTACATGCATTGTTAATTTAGCGTGGAACATTTTGCGGTAACTAATTAAAGGTATACATGTACAAGCGTTTATGTATGTGGATGAAAGATTAATGAAGCGCTGAAGGCATACAGAGTTGGAAATGGATTACTGGTTTAGATAAAATACGTCTTGAAGTCTCTTTGGTGCTTTGTAAGTTATTGGATGATTTCAAACAATTTGTGTAGGTGGTACTTAGTGACCATGGCTCATTTGTATAGGTTTTCTCACTGTAGTTTCTATCGAAGTATACGATGACGAATAACAGAAGGTCATCTTCGATCTTGCTTCATGCCTTGCCCATTAAAGTGCGTTCATTATGAAACTTCTTTATAAACCTGAACTCTAAAATAAGCGTAAGTAAGCGGCTTAGGTGCTTAGAGGAGAGTGAAAGAGACACATATCATACGTTATAAGACACTGACAAAATAAAGTGTTAGTACACTTTATTGCCGCCAGTTTAGAGTGGCACCCACTTATATCTTGCCTCTACGGCTAGACTATTACTTATACTGCTAGAGAAAATACATGGCCATCTCACCAAATACTTACGTACATATGTATGTAATTTAATGCCGGCTAGTAAATAATATTTTATGAAAATACATACTTATATACAATTTTTTATTTCATTGATTTCTTTGAATAACTATTTAACTAACTATTACTATGATAACTCGTTGGTAGTTATATTTTAGAGCCGTTTGGGGTTAAAACTCTCGGGTCGTGGGGTCCGAGTGCTCATAACTTATTTAAAGATTTGTCAAGACGTTTAGTTGACACTTCGCGTGACCTAAGGGCTGGATTTTATCTTGGACAAAGGATAAGCATTTTAAATGATAAATGATATTTATTTTGTAAGTAGGTTAAACATAACACTTCTACACGTCAAATATTTCTGGTCATTTTAAGCTAGATGAAGCCGGTGTTTCCTAGCCGACTACCTTGAGAAGAAACACCGAAACAAACTCAGAGGTCAAAGTCTCTTTTAAAGTCCACACAATCCGTACTGGTCAAGTCATATGAGAACCATGTATATTAATGTCTGAGGTAGCCTTTTGAGGAAAGTGGACCTGTCCAGACAGTGCAAGCATTTGTCAGATACCGTGCAGCTCAAACTTAGAACTTCAAGGAGCTCAACGATTTGACGAATAATAACAAAGTAAGGACATTTGGGTAGGCCGCAAAAATTACTGAAACGGCCAGACAAATTGAAATAAGACCCTAATATGGCAATCTACATAGATCAGTGTCTGAAATGGTCTTTTGAGGAAAGAACCACACAGATTTACGTGGGCCGGTCCATTCAGTGCAAGCCTTTGTCAGTAGTCGAGTAGCTCAACTTAGAAAACAGTAAGGAGCTCAACGATCCGATGAACAATACCTACAAGGGACCTTTGGGTAGGCCGCAAAAGTACTTAAACTGCATGGCAATGCTGCCAGCCTTTTGGGTACATTACCAGTGGCCAGCGATGTGGAGGAATTTTTGGACGCCATACTTTGATTAATTTTAGCTAGAAAACATATTATATATGAAAATAATTAAGTTTTATTAATTTAATACTTTATGCAAACAAATGTACAGAAGCGGACATTAATGAATTAGGCAATTTATACCTGTCGACTTTTGGGTGATGGAGAGACAAATACTGGTAGGTGTAATGTTGAAAAAGAAGAAACGCGATTAATATGGACTATCGTGTTGTCTAGTATACCTTATCTCTAGTGTAACTTTCTATCTGGCAATGTGCGTGATCAGATCAGTACTTCTAGAGACAACTTTTTTCAAACATGTAAAATAAACCTTTTTTTTTTATCAGATCAGTACTTCTAGAGACAACTTTTTTCAAACATGTAAAATAAACCTTTTTTTTTGAGGTCGAAGACGTAATTTCAATCAAACGATACTTTTAACAACGGTTGGTTCGGTATTATTTTTCAATCAGTTTGTCAAAGCAGAGTGTTGAGTTGTGTAAATTAAAACGATCAAGGCAGAAAATTAAGAATGGTTTTTTTTTTTTCGGTATTATTTAATTAACTTGTTGTACAAAGTGACAGATCGCTATCATAGACTTGACATAATATTATAATTAGAGCTTCGTCGAGGTTGATATTTTGGATAGTCATTTTCAAATAAATGTATGCTTTTCTTTCCTTTCTTTTGTATTTTTCTACTCATCATTAACCTTTTAAACGCGTGTGCCACATTTATGCGACACATATTTCCGTGCCCCCACCGCTCGTGTCATATTTCTGCGACAGAGAACATGCATGATTTTTTCGTTCTATTTTCGTCCTATTAACTGTGATATCTCTAATTAATAATAGTTTTAGTTGTACCAGCTAAAACTATTATTAAATAGAGATATTATTTACAACACTTGCTTAAAAATATGTTTCATAGCTTTAAGTATTGAAAAAGCTTGGACATTTTCTTCGGTGTCTATCGCGCGCGTCGCATATTAAGACCATAGGGATAGGATACAATCCCTCACAATAACAAACAGTTAAATAATCAGGTATCATCTAATGCATCATTCAGCATAAAATAAGCTGTGTCATACGAAATAAAGTTTATTTAACATTATTGCCTTGTGTTATTCATTCTTTTCCTTATTATTCATACAAAATGTATCCCTCAGGGTCTTTATATAATGCCTACATTTGAAGTTAGTTCCCATCCCTAGACTAGCAATACATTTCTCTAGTTATTCTAGCGCGGCGGTCACATTAATACGACCACTGCCTACGTCACAAGCGGATCAAAAGAATGGAAACTGTTGTGCGTGCATCATCGATAAAATAGGCAGTCACATTTCAATAATGACGACTACTGAAGAATTAATAAGAATATTAGAAGGTGACGATGAAACGGAATTATTTACATCTATAGAAGAATTTAGAAGTGATGGAGAGGCAAGTACCTATTTCAATTACTTATGTTAGTTGCACATTATTCAGTAGGTATAGGTATAAATAAGACTTCCGTTGGGTTTAGGTAACTCCGTGATGAATCGAAATGTTTTTTTATTATATGTTTTTTTTTTTTTATTGTTTGTTCGCGCATAACTCCGTCGCTTGCCAACCGATTTGAAAAATTCCTTCTTTTGTTGGAAAGGGTATACTTTCCAAATGGTCTCACGAAAATTATAATCGAACAAGCGGTTTTTGAAAAATCAATAAAAATCTAAAAAAACATCTATATTGTCTACATTGACGACCTTTTAGTTTACTCTGCATTGGAGCAGTGCGTTTTTTTACACTAATGTAATTGGTTCGTTTAGGTGGGGGGAGGGGGTTTAGGTACTACTAAAAAGTGAAAAATAAAAAACATTTTACAAAAAAATTCAACCGACTTTTCCACAAAAAATCAAAAAAGTACAAAATAACTTTAATTTCGGAAGTCGGTGTTCAAAAAATGAAAAAGGAACCACAAACACCGAGTTCCGAAATTAAAGTTATTTTGTACTTTTTTGTGGAAAAGTCGGTTGTATTTTTATGTAAAAAGCTTTTTGTAGGTATTATTACTTGCCGCGCACTTAAAAGGTTAATTGAGAAGAAATCCTAACAAAATTAATATAGGTACTTAAAAGGAGATCCTCTTTAATCTTTAATACGATATTATAAAGCTAAAGAGTTTGTTTGTTTGTTTGAACGCGCTAATCTCAGGAACTACTGGTTCGAATTGAAAAATTCTTTTTGTGTTGAATAGACCATTTATCTAGGAAGGCTTTAGCTTTATATATCATCACGCTTAAGCCAATAGGAGCGGAGCAGTGATAAAGAATGTTTTGAAATCGGGGATTCCACGGTGACGAAGTCGCGTGCAGCAGCTAGTCTATCAATAAATACACAAAGGCGTGTACGTTTATTCCAGCTAAATAACCACTTTCAACGTTGCTCCTTCCTATTTTAAAGATAATGTCACATATATTGAGCCGTTTAACATTGATCTCGATCCAGCCAGTACTTATGCGTACTTTACGGACTGAATACCTCACGGCTCATAGACCGATTTCCTTCCCTTTGTGTGACGTCACATTCAATGTAATGTAAGCTCGCCGCAAAATCTATACGGGAACCCTTCGCAGGAACCAGGTTATAATATTATTCGAAGAGAGGTTGTGTGTGTGAGAGTGTAAATGTGAGTAGGGTGCAAATGTGTGAGTTAAGGAAAAGATAGCCAAAATGTATCACATAGATGGAAAGTTTATATCCTCGAAGATTTGCTGAAGAAAAAACATATTGGGTTCGACAGATGCTTGCGACGAAGGCTTAGTTGGGGAAAAACTAATAATTAACATATCAGTCGTTGGGACCGTTAAGCTCACAAAAATTGTGGATAAGCAAAAGCAATCAGTCACTCGATACCAATTACCTTTGTAATATGCGCGGCTTCGAGTTTCCAGTCTGTTTTATGAGGCAAATTTCAGAGATAAAAGGAAAAATATTTTTCATAATATTCTTTATTTTTATGTGAATTTACTCGTCAGTTAGCATACCTATTTGCATTTTATGATAATCTTTTTACGTATTGTGATTTTTTTAGGACATGCAGATGTATGCTTTATTTAAAGCACAGTTTCCAGCTAAGTTTGGTTTGTATTCTTTCTAATAATTATACCTGTATTTCAATATTATGACGTCACAGACCTCATAGCAAAAAATGGCCCCATAAAATATTTAGCCATAAAATGGCCGCTTAAAGTTATGTCGGTATTTCATGTACAGTCAACTACATCCGCTAGATACCTCTTCATTAAGATAGCGACTACGACCAAACCCTTAAATAAATGTTACCTTAATGCTACCCACCTACGAGTGTGTTCTATGGGGTATTTTTACGAGCCCATAAAATCCGGAATCCAAGTACATTTAGGGGATGCTACCTAATATCAATTTACTTGCTATTCTTCTTGTGTACATAAAAGATTGGGGGATATTTTGCAAGCTTAATTGAATTGATTATTTCTTTATAAGATACGAATATATTGGAAACTATTAAATTCGGATGGGATTTATATCATACTAGCAGCGCCCGCGTAGTTCCCATTCCCGTGGGAATATGGGGATAAAATATAGCCTATGTTACTCAGGTGAATGTAGCTTTCTAATGGTGAAAGAAATTTTGAAATCGGTCCAGTAGTTTTTGAGTTTATTCGTTACATACAAAAATACATATCTTTCCTCTTTATAATATTACTATAGATAAAATGTTTTTTTTTCGTAATACATCGACAAATTATAATCTTATTAAGATTTATCACAATATTACGGGGTCTGCAATTTTACCGGTGATTATATACATCTATAAATATAGCAACGCCTTAAGTACTAAAATATTAACAGACTATGCTTAAATATTTTGACAATAATTCTTCGCTCTTTCAACTATTCCTTCCCATGTAATCTATTCTTGTATATATCATATTAGTCAACCAAACAAGGGCTTCTAGGTCTTAAATATGTAATTCATTATTCACTTTGAATACAACATTTTTTTAATATTTATTTAATGAAATTATAATACAAAGGAGCTCGTGGCTATGTAATAACAGCCGCATGGATCGATCTTCAAGGTTAAGCAACGCTTGCCGAGGTTGGTCCGTGGATGGGACTATCTTACCTTATCAAGATTCTTTATTATCGAGGTTCTGGCTATCATTTGTAGATCTTTGGCAGTCGTTACGGATTGTCAGAAGCCAGAAAATCTGACCAAGTCCAGTCTTGCCAAGAAATACCGCGTGACTAGGCAGCCGCTCCACGTAAAATACTAGTGTTCAGCTAAATCCAGTTTGACTGGGAGCCGACCCCAATGTAGATGGGAAAAAGCAAAGGCTGATGATGATATTAATAATACAGAAGTGTTATATAAAAGATCTAACGTAACATTCTGGTGAGTAAACTCACCAGAATTTTACGTTTGATCTTTTACAAAACAATGAACTACTTTATATGTATATTATATGAATATGTACTTACATATATATTATATTGTTATGGTTTACTTTTTTAATACATATTCTTCTGTTTGCAACCTTGTATAATGTTTTTTTTAATTTGTTTTAAGTGCTCCTTTACTATTTATTTATTTTTGTTTTAATAAATCTATTTTGTTAAACACTTTAGGTATAAAATAGTGATGCCCTTTTGAATAGATAAGCCCACTTAGTTTATCTATTCTTGTAAATATCATAGAGGGTAGCGTGGAAAAGTTTCTAGTTCGTAAGCTAACATGATTAATTAATATAAACGTATTCAAATTGAAACACTACAAGAGCACTTAGTCGAGTGGAACGTTAAATAAGGAATTTATTTACTAGTTCATCAGTCAAGCGGGTAATGGATGGACACCCATGGACATCTACGGTTCTAGCTTTTATTATTAAGTCTACCTCAAATTTGATTCGATAAAAACTTGTATTATATGTACTTTGTATGTACTTTCAGCCTCTGAGATATTGACAATGAATTGAGTCTAAAAGTCACCTTTTACAGAACAAAATAACAAAAGTTAATTAATTTATTGTACCTACGTCAAGATTAATGTTTGGTTTTCATACTGTTGCTACGCCGTAGCGCTACGAGGCTACGAATACTGTCTTGGCGTAGCATAGAGCCGCCCTGCTACGCGACGAGACAGCTCATTATTATTTTGAAACTTAAGTTTGTGCATTGAACATAATGTTTTAAATGTGGTTTTTGGAAGTGTACTACTATTTTCTCATGTTGGTTTTTAATCTAAAAAACACATACATATTAAAAGCTAACATAATCGTAAAATAATTAATGTCGTTATGATGTTCTTAAAAATAAGGGAGAGAGCAGATAGGGGCGCAGTCCTGAAAAACTAGGTGGGTACTTAATCCATTTCCTTAGTATTTCAACCTCAAACTGCTCGAAAATGTAACTCCCATATAACTGCAGCACCTATACATATAATAAATTCATTAACAATATAATATTCACAATATTATTATGTAATGAAAATTTCGTCAAATCCATACTATGTACATATTACCACGTTACGCTCGAAAATTAATAAGGCTTAACGTTGGAAATATAAAGCGCGTCGTAAATTAAACGTGTTATTTCGATAATGTTCAGCTTACATTGCGTATTGTGTGTGACTTACGATTTGTTTTGCCGTACAAGTGCGGCAATGTTACTGGTTACATTCACAACCGTTGCCAACTTACGGTGCGCATTGCGTTTATAATTCGTCTGCGTTGTTGCCGTGTTTTAGTAACTGCTATGTTTTGTGTTACATATGTACATGTGCACTTACGATAGTTGCCATTCTAGGGGGTGTTTATAAATCATACTTTAATTTTAGTAACTTTTGTCAGACTTCTAATAACGGGGCTGCCATTGGAAACCAAGATAAAACAAGTGAATAAAAAAAGGACATACAAGGGATATTCGAACTCTTTATTCTTTCTTGAGAAACTATCCTCAACTCAAAATAGTAGTAAATACGCTAATACACAGTTATATTTTCCACTAACCCTAATATACGAGAACGTAAATGTAAATAAAAGGCTGAAGTTGTCGGTAATTATATTCAAGGACATTCTGTCCGAGTAAATAATGCTATTGACGGTATCTATCGTATTCGTGGGATGAAATGAAATGTAATAAAAGAAACAATTATGTGGTTAGTTCGTCCAGACCTGAATGAGTGACCTGGGATGATTGTTGGTAAAATCATAAAATTATAGTTTATTATGCATTTACTAACTATTAACCACGACTTCGTTCTCTTGACCTGTGATAATTGATACCTATACAAAAAGACCTAATATAATCGTCTTATATACATACATATGTATCTATCATAATTAGTGAACTCTTTTACTCACCGAAAAAATACGATATCCCATTCTTTTTTAACGTTCTTGACGTAATATTTTACAATTTCTCAGCGAACAAATTGGCATTTTTAACGAGCGTGCAGTGACGTGAGCAACGCAAGACTATTTAAAATGAGCGCACAATTTAATATTGTGCGCTAATTTTATGCGGACGCTTTTGAGCCGCTGAGCGTGTATTTTAATATATCAATGCCTGTGATACAAAATCGTTCATTTTTGGAATGAGATCCGAGAGATGACCTCCGATAAACAATATGATATTTATTTTGTATTTTAAATATCACCTTCTCTACTTAGTGTACAGTAATCGCTAGCGCAACTGTTGAAAGTCCTAAAGTTGATATCCGGGATCGGCAATAGTTTCAATAGGTTTTATTTTTACTATTGGGACAGCTTCTGAAATATAGCATATACTCATTTTGAACTGTTATACAATATCTGACGTGTTACGTGCATTGTATTTAGAATGAAAATTGGAATGTTTGATCAAATAACTTGAGCTTTAAGTATGCCTGAATGGGTGTACAAAGTGACGTGAAATAGGCTTCTATCGATCCAAATGAACACATTTTAAACGAGTTAAAAGATTCTGGAAAATCTCCAAGATTAAAACATCAATAACACCTTTATTCGACTTTACTCATAGAAGTGCTATTTGTTTCATTCTTTAGGATCAGAGGATCACTTTGCAAAACTCACGACGTATTTTCTTCTAAATAATATGAACTACCACAGTAAACTGTCCAGGCTGGTATCTAAGGGACTTGTTTAGTCTTTGGCCAGTAAATTCTGGCTGTACACAGTCTAGGTCTAAAACTGGGAGATAATAAGAATTTATGGGCGAACGATGAAACATCTGCCCCGACCTTCGAGGAGGATTATAACGATAATTATAGACATTTCTAATATGTCGCGACTGTAATCCCTAAGGATAGAGGAACATTTCTTGCCTAAGACGTCCAGGGATATGTTTTGTAGAAAGTCTACAGGCAAGGACTTTTTGTAAATAAATTAATATGAACGGTCAAAAATGGTTGGTAAAAGATGAATATGGACTTTGGAAAAATGTTGAAAGATTTTTTAAATTATTTTTAACAGTCATACATTATTACAATACGCTCTTGTATCTTTATGGTACTGTTACAAAATCTTAATAATGGATAATTTTAAATAATATAATTACATTTAACATCAATGGATCAATGGTTATCTGAATAAATAAATGTATGTATGTATGTACGAGTATATAACCTAAAGCTATTTTCAAGTCTCAGAGCTACTGTGTATGATATGATACAGATGTATTAACCATCTATTTCAGGTTGTTGGTTTCCATGCCAATATACGGAAACGGTGCGCTTCTGTTCTCGGTAGTAGCTCTCTCAGCATCCTGAGGTTACTGTGTGATAGGTGGGACATCCCCATGCTGGCTCACTGGATATGGCTGCACACGTAGGTGTCAGCCTTTTTAATTCAGTTTTTTTTTACTAATATTAAGTTAAGAGTTTTACTAATAACATATGGATCTTGAAATTTAGTCTGGATAATCTTTATAAATCTTTAACAAAAAGTTGTGTTGCTAACTGTTGGTGTCACTCCGAAACAATACAATACAGAATGTAATAATACACATTTATTATTTACTAGCTGCTGCCTGCGACTTCGTCCCCGTGGAATCCCTGATTTTAAAACATTCTTTATCGCTGCTCCGCTCCTATTGGTCTTAGCGTGATGATATATAGCCTATAGCCTTCCTCGATAAATGGGCTATCTAACACTGAAAGATTTTTTCAAATCGGACCAGTAGTTCCTGAGATTAGCGCGTTCAAACAAACAAACAAACAAACAAACAAACTCTTCAGCTTTATAATATTAGTATAGATTTATTTCACACACTTCCCGGAATCTGTTTTGTTCATGCAATCAAATTATTTCGTCGATCAGCCATATCTCTATTGACCATCGGAAATGAAAATATTCACCTGAACGAATAGTCGACCGATTAAAAATGAATGAAAATCATGATTGGATCATATCTGTTGGGATTTCACTGTACGAAGTTATTATGAATTGAATGAATAGGGATCTAAAATCTTTAGTTGGTTGCGCAAACACAACTTATAAAAAAAAATTCAACTTCAACTAGTGCTGGGACACTACCGTACACACATATGTACATAGTTCTGATGCAAAGCAGTGTTCCTGTATTGGGTTTAGCGCCGTTTTAATTTGAAGGCTTTAATTATAAGATTATGACATACATATACATATAAGTTTTATTTTAGAGATTGATTAGGGACAGAGAGCCAATTCTACTATTTGTAAGCGACGTTCACATGTCAGTGTTTGTTTTTGTTTCCTCTGTGCTTGTTATCCTGTCTGTATCCTTGTATGTTTTTGTTTGTATATGAGTCGTGTTACTTGATTTAAACTAATTTAATTTTTGTATATGTCGAAAATGTATGGTGAACGGTACTCAAAAATGAGTAGAATTGACCACTAACAACAGGTGGAAAGACTGGTTGTTTGCTACACTAACATAATCACGCATAATTGAGCAAAAGAGTTTACACAATTTATTAATCAACTAGCGACCTGTCCCGGCTTCGCATGGGTGCAATGCTGATACTAAATCTCTACTGTATTATGCATGTATTATAAATCTTCTTCTTGAATAAATCTATTAAACAAAACCGTTTCAAAATCCG
Source organism: Hecatera dysodea (assembly GCA_905332915.2). NCBI lineage: Eukaryota > Metazoa > Arthropoda > Insecta > Lepidoptera > Noctuidae > Hecatera > Hecatera dysodea. The sequence continues at coordinate 8,596,591 of HG995295.1, forward strand.
TTGCGGAGTTTTAAAGGTCTAAGCATATATAGGGACAGACAGACAGCGGGAAGTGACTTTGTTTTTTACTATGTAGTGATTTTGCTAAGGCTACGCTATTTTTCTTTAAAAATATATCGATAACCCGTATTCAGCAATACGGGTAATCGATATCTTTTTAGAGAAAAATACATACATACAAATACACAGAAAAAAGGCGTAGTAGTACAGCTACCACTACGCCTTTTTTCTGTGTATACTACGCTGCATTCCTGTGTAACTTACGGCGTGTCACAGTGTTCACTACGCCGCATTTTTGCGTTTTACGCCATTTTATTGTGTAATAGTACTAGTGAAATAGACTACGCCGATTTACTGTGAATACTACTTCATAATAGTATCGATGATGCCATTTATTACGCTATTGCAAAGCTTCTCTGTCTCTTTACACACTTTGTCTACGTTTCTTATCCCACTCTTCTGTTGTAGGCCTGCTGGAAGAAATTTTTATTGAAATAAACAGTACCGTTGTGCTCTTGATTTTGTACAATTTATTTATATATTTATGTACGTAAATAAATAAATAAAATGGTAGTATAATTCAATCATTTGTGGTAAAGCTCGCAGCCTATCTTACGATTAACCTATTATTTCTTTAATCGAAACGAAACAATCAATTCATCCAAACTGAAACTAGGTTAGATTCCATTTAAAATATTTTTCGTAGAGCAGCATAAAAAGGGTTGGAGAGAAAAAGGAATCTATTAACCCAGTTCCACCCACACAGGCAGGTGATAACAGTTATTCTTAATTAAATACTAGAAAGTCTTATTAGCTCGGAAGTTTGTTTTAAGGTTTAACTTTGAAACATTTTAATTTTTAACACTTCAGGGAATAATATTTTTGCATACTCCACACTTTACCTGCCCAAGGAGACAGTTATATAAAAAGTAATGTTTGAGTTTTCTAATTCTTAGTCTAAATTGATGCGCCATCATTTAGAAGCGGAGTCCTTCAACGGAAAGCCACCATACTTGACCCACCATGTCAAGCGCAGAAATTAATTGACCTAGCCGATTATTGAACATGTACGTACATATATGTATATCTTCAACTTCTCATGGGTATGTACGTATATCTTCAACGTCTCAACCTTCCAGTTATACCTTAGAATGTGGATGTTTCTTGGATATGCATTATTAGACATGTATTTTGCTTTATATAATCAAATCAAAATGGTCAGAGTACCTCACAAATTCCGACAGAAGTCTCACATATCCTAGTTCCTATGTCGTCTGAAATATAAGAGATATACATCTTTTTTTTATTGTTTTGGCGAACTAATACATATTCGTGCTCTACTTCAGATGACAAAAGAACTAGGTACGATAAGTCTCAATTTACAAAATGTAGCATCTCCCTTAATAGAACATTTTTTGTAATGATCAAACTCTAATTACTCTAAAAGAGAAGAAACCACCAATAAATAAACATTAAATCTAACTAAAATCCTCCTAACTACAAAATGGCATAAAAAAACTCGTCCATATCGCTACCGACTGGGAGTGAACCTAATAGACTGGCGGCATTGCCACGTTGTATGGAAATGCTAATCCTCTGTCCGAAGTAAAAAGTCAGCCCTTGGGTCACGCGAAGTGTCAACTAAACGTTTAATTATTTTTATAATATTAAAAAGTACTATTATTAAGTTTTATTAAAAATAAAGTTTTTAGGTGAAATTTTAATATCATACTGTCGGACACTGCATCAGAAATAGCCACAACACTTTCAAATTTTCTGCTCTTCATTATCAGACTCTTGTTATCAACTATGTATAATATCCATCAATATTGAAAACGAGCTCAAACGACCTTACTCACAAGAATGGATAGCGATACTTGTAATAATGGATGAAAAATTACTTTTCGTTACATCGTTTGAAGACATATTCGAGGTGATATATTTATGCGTTGGATGTAGAAATCGAAAACGAAATACATATTTTTGATCTTCTTCAAATTACAGACAAACTACCATAGTTCTCAAGTTTGTCGGATAGTGGATCAGAAATGATTCTTTCCGTAATAGGGTATTTAAAAAAAATCTAATTAGAAAAATATTTTTTCTATTTTCACGTAAAATTTTTACTAACCGGCCGGCCCAGCTCCTGAACTTTGATGCACTTTATCTTTATCAAATTTTTATCGATTTAAAATAGGTGTCCAATATTTTTTGTAAATCTATCGGACGGACTACTATTTAGTCCGTATTATATATTATATAATTATAATTTTGATATCTAGAAAAATACCCAATTGTGATGTCACAATCTCCCATGTATAGTGATATTTAAACGTTAACGTTATAGTCTGTTAGTTTTAAGTTAAAATGTTTAGTCAAAAGAGCACAGTTAAACGAGTATCACAACTTATTTTACTGTCTTAATTTTTTGTTTAACAGTTATGCGAAAGCGGTGCACATCGCTGGTGCGTAGGGTGCAGGTCAGCCTTAACAGTATCCTGTAGCCCTACCATAAAGTTTTAAATCCATCATGTTTCCTGTGTCAGAGTGAGACGGAGTTATACAAGACGAATAGCACTATCCCTTTTTCGCTCAGATATCATGATAGCATTGGCACTTCGTGGTACGGCCCCTGAACGCTTTTGCTGAACGTTTCGATTGTCAGTACTCGAACCACTGCTGCATGATTCACGTACTGACTTTTGTTATGATACTAGTTTAAATTCCTTTCATATATCAATTCTAAATGTATTATTTTCAAATTCAATTTTTATGTAATTCTGTATTTTGATTAATAATTAATAAATCAAAATTTTAACTACAAACACTAGTTTTAAGTTATACTATTGTTTACTAACACGATTGATCATTGTTGTTGAAAAATAAAAATTATTAAATGATAAAACCAAAAATACGTGTCCAATAGTGTTGGTAATGTAAGTAACGGACTTTTTTCTGAACATACCGTATTCGTTCCTACAGCAGTTTAATAAGAGAACAGAGATGCCATACTTGTTTCTTTCGACATTCGCCTTTAATTTTCGTTCAAAGTTCAGAGTAAAAATACAGGGTGTAATAATGTTTTCATGAGAAAAAAAAGAACATTTAATCATATATACTGTAAGGTATTTGCACCTACTTTTTTTGTTAATGTGGGTAGGCTCTAAAACATAGAGAATGTTAATAATCCTTTCCTAAAAAAAGAACATTTAATCCTATATACTGTAAGGTACTTGCACCTACTTTTTATTATTGCTAATGTGGGTTACACTATACACACGTGTACTAATGTGTGTGAGCATGGTATGCTCTAAAATGAATAAACCAGTCACCTATCCATGCCGGTGTTTAATAAACGTCTCATATACTACTGATCCTTTTACGTAACATCATGGCTTCCTGCCGTTTCCTTTCATGGTACTTTCTATAAAGGAAACGATCACACGTGTCAGGTTTTGACTCGGCACAATGGGCACGTGTGTTAAGAGGTTGCGTAGTAGGTACCGTATTAATCGGAGTAGACTGGTATTTTATTATCATTTCAATGATTTCGCAGGAAAATACGTCATTCAATTTTTTTTTATTTAAAAACGTTATAACATAAAACGTGCATTCACAAATCACACACACACACACATTAAAAGCCACATACAGTGAATATAAGGTTAGAAGAAGAAATTATGCAAAATGCTGTCTTTTAGTTGTTCAATAGATTGTAAGTACGTTTAAAATAAATAGATAAACGACGAATATCGTCTGTTTGTCTAGAGCAAGGCCACCCTTAATACTAGCGTAGTCATAGTATTGACTCTGAGACAGTTGGTGGGCGGTCGGCCATGTAGTAGGTAGTAACTAGCTATTAAAATCAAACAAAACTTTATGAATAATATTATAATCAAAAAGTAGTTTGTTTACTGACACCAAAACTACTAACTTCTATGCATGTACCAAGCTTTTTTCCTACATATATTGGGGTCGGTTTTCAGTTTATCCAGATAAAATAAAATTAAATAACAAAAATATGACCTTATTCTCATTTCTAATGAAGGTACTTTTCTTTGTGTTCAAGTCAAAGTTTTGTTATTCATTAGGAGATCAACTTTTTTCGAATTTCGAAATTACGGTAGAAAATATCTCTTTTATTTTTAACAATGGTAAGACGAAGTTGAGTCTCTTTGTTTTTTAGAACAAGGAGTTGTCGCCTAAAAAAATGATATTTATAGGTTTAAAGCAGTGGCTCTCAACCTTTATTTGGCTCGAGACCACTTTGATTTATTTGTTGTTAGCAGGGACCAGAAATCAATAAGAAAATTAAACTGTATTAATCATAAAAATAAACTTAGGTATATCATATAGATCTAAAAAAAAGTTATGTTATTTATAGTAACTAACCTTAAAATCCGTGGACCACATTTTGGCCCTTGCAGACGGACCACCAATAGTCCGCAACTCACAGGTCGGGAACGTAGTAGGAAAAAAAAAGTAAAATCCACAGACAGCGCAACAACGTATTTTCATAGGATTTTTCCTTATTAGAGAGACAGACAAAATTCTATGGAAACACTTTGTAGTAGTCATAATTATATTAGCGTACCTATTTAGCTGTTGCAAAATCAAGTATCGCGTCATTGAACATTATTTTTTTATTGGGGATGGATATGCTCTTGTGTCTAGTCTAGGGGACAAGCACAAAATCGACCATGGAATGAGCTTACCCAGAAGAAACCTGTACAATCTAACTATGAAGAAATTAGGGTTGATGCTACTCTCAATAAGACGTTACAGTTCTGTAACATATTACTAATCACACGCCGATTTAGAAACAAAGGATCAAACGCGTTTTTTTTTTTAAATAATGATCGCGATATCGGAGGCGCCGAAGGAGAACCAAAAAAGCAGGAGCAACAATGTTATTCCATTTTTGGAGTGTAATGCCTGACCCTTATATAAATAAGTCGAGCGGCTGTAGTTGTAACAAGAAGGCAAGTGCTGCTGTTGCACTGCTTGCGACCTAATGTGAAGAGGCCCTTAGACGTTCCAAAAAAAAATGGAATGCCGAGCCTGAGTGAAAGTTACGTAAAATACTTACGCTATTTCGTTACTTACAGCGTCATCTCGATTCGACTTTTAATATTTTCTTTGACATTTTCTATCGAGAAAAATATCTCTCCCACGTTTTATGTCCGTACACATAAAATGTTTTCTATCTACCTACATACATCTGAAGGTTGCCAAGGTGACAAGAAGCCATCAAATTATGTATCGGCCCCTCCACTATAGCAGTAAATATTTTACATTGCCAATTTTTTTTCTGCGTACTATTTTTCCTTTTATACTTTGTCGAATCCAGTTCCATTTCTGAAGGTCGCATGTAAAAATGTAGGCTGAATAGCGTCGGTACGTTAAAAGGACGAACAGGTCTATCTCTACAATTCTAAGGAACGTTCATAATAGGGTTGTCAGATGGGGAACGTCGTTCTACACGCGTAAAAACCTGGTAAATATGTAATTTTGTGTATATTTACGCGAATAAATTTAGGAAAAAAATAAAGGTCAAAGTTTCTCAGGACATTTTCATGTTTTAATAACCATAATTTTTCTACCGACGTAAAATCTATAAGTAGGTTGTTTAACAATGTGCGTTAACTTGATGTGGCGACAATGTGGCAAAGCGATAAGGCGCTTTAGAAAATTTACGGGTAATAAGTTTAAAGTTTACTTCATTTTTACGATTTTTATGGTCACGAGTAGGTTCAAACTGACCACGAACTAAACATTACTTTCTGAATAAGTATTTTGTATAAATATTTTGTTAAAATGCAAACAAAGCTTGTTAAAAGCTGCCAACCTTTCCAACTTTGCAAATAAAAACATAGTTTTTTAATGTAAAACATTCCTGCTCACAACGCTGGAATGCTTTCAACATTTTTTTTTTCAGCGATAAAGTACAGTCGACTGTACTTTAACAGTCGAACACAAATAAAAATACTAATAAAGATACTGTGATGCTTGTATTTTATGTCAAAGAAGGACGTAAGTTTTTCATAATATTATTGTCCTTTTTTGCTAACCCTCTTTACGGGGCGCGCGTCACAAAGGCTATATTATTCTGTCCCTATTGGAGATGCGTGAATGATAATTCAGTCGCAAAACGACCTGAATTCAGTCGTCAAATTATTTCTCATGTTTCAAGAGTACCTTCTATGTGCTATTATTATATTACTTTACAAGAGAAATATGCTAATGTGCTTATTTTATTTTACGTATAAAAACGCTGGAAATTGCTATAAAGAATTTATCTAAAAATAGCGTGTACGGTCCGGGGTCAAAAGTCCTAGTGCTGTCTAAAACGATCAATGAATGGACCACGAAAGATTTTATTTACTCGTAGATTGAGTTAAAAACTGCCCATGTACCTTCTGATCCTGGAAGGAATCATTAATTGTTGTAAATTTATGGACATTTACAACAGTTAAATGGTTCCTTCTAAAAAATCCACTTTTTAACTTATGCACGAATATCACCCAAAACAAATAACTTGAGGCCATTCAAATCAGTTATTTGAATGGTATAATTTCATGTAGGTACTAACTAAATATATTCTACGCGTTATCATTATAACTATAACGCATATTTTATGGTCCCTTACAAATTAGGCAGACGGCCAGACGCGTCTGCTAATCTAACGATCGCAGCCGGCTTGCAATGTGTCCAATGCATAGGTACTTGCGTATTACAGGTCATGTTACGACGGATACGCTGCCATATTCTGGATGCGGCAAATTTATATTATTATTTGCGTTATCAGCGGTAAATATGTTCCCTGCCTATGGTTGAGCAAAAACTTTTTTTTAACATATCAAATGGTTTTTGCAGTATATCGAAGATTTTAGTGAAAGACACGAGGTTTCACGCAATATTTTCATTTGCAAGAAATATTATTATACATATCCTCTTCTGTACGAATTAAGAAAAGGGCAGTTTATTTACCATTTTAAAATGGTAGATAAATGGTAATAAATAAATAAATAAATGGCACAAAGATAATGAACAACGATACAAAGCAACATCAAAATATATAATACACATGAAAAACACAATGCATACTTATACCAAACGAAGGTTTCGAAATATCGTAAATATTTAAGTGCGCCCCTTTTTTTTTTTTTTTTTTTTTTTTTTTTTTTTTTTTTTTTTTGGATGGGAAATCATCAAATGACTTCTCCCGCTCTGGGCGGAGCGGAAGGGAGTGTCAGACTTTTACTGACTAAAACCCACCCGTGCTCCTCCATGTGCCCTTTGCGTTCCAGGGCCGCGGCAACTCTCTCGAACAAATTCCGCAACCCTAGCAGGCACCGACCCTATGGGGCCCCGTCTCTGGTGCTGACGACTCCTTGAGGCGCGCGTGAAGCACAACGCGTCGTCGACTCAGCCTGGTATCGGACGGCGAGCCACCCACGCTCACCGTCCACAGGCATCAGCCACTGCGCAATAGCACAGTGGCCGACTTGTCTCTGGAGGAGGCCGAAATGGGACCATTACTGGCACTCCATTTCAGCCCCCTCCCGAGTACCGGGAGTCGCAGCACCCACAGCAGAAGCGGCAGAAGCGGCGACGGAAGCCGCGGCGGCGGCAGAGGCGGCGGCGGCGGCGGACCTCTTGCCCTTGGTCGGGGCGGATGGCGCGCAGGCCCTTCCCCCAGCCCAGTGCTCGGCCGGCTTGCCAACAGCCGCACATGCACTGCAGTGCGGCGTGGCCTCGCACGAGCCGGCCCGATGACCGGGCTGACCACAGCGGAAACAAAGTCCACTGCGGTCCACCTCCGAGGGGCACATAGCTCCCGTGTGGTTGCCCACACGGCAGCGGTAGCACCCCAGAGGTCTGGGTTCCAGCAGTTTTACCCGCGCAGAAACCCACCCCACCAAGAGCCTTCGACCCTCCGACACTGTTCTGGCCGCCGTCACGGGGCAGCTCACCACAAGGGTTTGCATGCCCGTGTTGTCAGGCCGGAGGGTGCCCGCCTTGACGAGCTCGGCAGAGCACCCCCCAGTCCTGGCGACGGCGGCCACAACCTCCTCCTCCGTCACGGAGTCGTCCAGGCCCACTATGCGCATGTCAATGCACTTAGTCGGCCTGGACACTCGAACCTCGTCCGCGGGGAGGACCTCCTTCAGCCTTTCGGCCAGGGCGTCCGCGAACGGGCCACTCTCCGCTCCGGCGAGCTCGAGCTTCCGGGCACCGGTCAGGGTTCTCCTGATCCCGAGGCCCCCAGTGATGCCCAGCTCCCGGAGGTTCACCGCCTCCTTCGCCCGCTTCATCAGGGCGAGGTACGTCACACCCCTCTGTTCCGCTTCCGGCTGCAGTGTTAAGACCACAGCCGCGGACTTCGGGGCGCGAAGCCTCGCCGCGATGGCGTTGGCCTTCCGCCGCTGCCTCTTGGCCTTGCTCCTGGCCGCCTTTTTGGCCTGCCGCTTTTCTCCAGCAACCTGCCACCCGGCCCCGGTCGCAGGAGGGTCCGAGGTTGGGGGTGGGGGCGGCTGCGGCGCCACTGACGCAGCAGCTTTAGCCGCTCCCCCTCCAGCCTTCCTCCTTCCCCTCTTCGCCGGGGCCGACTTGGTCGTCGCCGGCGTCGCAGTCGCTGGCGCCACAGGCGCTGGCGCGGCTCCCGCCTTGGCCTTCGCCTGGCCGGACGTTCCCGGGCCAGCAGCCACCGCGGCTGCGTACGAAGCCGCCTTCTGCTGTCCCGGGGGCCTCTGTGCCGCCGCTAACGGGGGACGCCGGACCATGTCCTCCAAAACGGAGAACTGCTTCCGGAAGGGAGCCAGCTCCTGCCGCACCAGGCTCCGCACCTGGCTCAGCACCCGGCTCCCCTCCAGCGCCGCCGGACTCAGCCCCCCCTGCGGCCCCTCAGAGGCCGCTCTGGCCATGTCAGCCAGGTCCCTCCGGAGCGACTCATTCTCCGCTATGAGTCTCTCCGTTACGGCCGCGAGGCGGGCGACCTCCGCCCGCAACTCTGTCGCCTCTTCGGACCTGCCGACGTTGGCCGCCGCCGCCGCCATAATGGAGGCTTTGGCCGCGCTAATGGCCTCCCGCTTAGAGGACTGCTTCCTCTTAAAGGCCACAGCGCGGATCGCGGCCTCCACGACCTCCTCCAGCTTGGCCCTCTTCTCCTCAACCGTGGGACGCACCTCTCCCGGGGGCTCCGAGTCGTCGGAGTCGAGAGTAGGCGGAAGAGTAGAGGGAGCCCCACGACCGCTCCCTCCAGGGCGACGCCCCTCCTCCACCAGCCTCCCGGCCCGACTCTCCACCTCCCGGGTAGAGGGAGCCAGCCCCCTCCCTGCCTCACAGCCCCTGCCCCGCCTTGCGGTGGGGATTTTGCGGGCGGAGGCAAATTCGCCCTCGGAGGACGACCCCCCGGTATCCTCCCGTCTGGGCCGCTTGCGGAAGAATTTGCCGTTCTCCGCAGCAGCCCCCTCTCTTCCGGATCCAGAGCCCGCCGAGCTGACCGTTACTAGGTCTGGGGCGGAGCCGGAATCCGACTCCGCACCACCCCGGCGCTCAGGCGAACCCTCCTCTCCAAACTCGTACGCCATCAGCTCCTTAAAGGAGTCAGATCCGGATGACGACGATGACTCGGAGCCTCCTCGGCTCTTGTTGCCACTGGCAAGCGGAAGACGTTTGGTGCCCACCCCAGAGTACGGAGGGCAGCCCGCCGAAGCGGGGTGGGATTCCCCGACCGCTGAGCAGTCGGGACCCACCTGGGGACTTATTTTGCAAGCGTCTTGTTTTTTCATATTTTTCCTTTTGAGGGTGCGGTCCCTGTTCGCTCCGCCCCTTCTCAGGGCCCTCTCTCCTAACTCACCTCTCCACCTGCTCGCTGCTCCCACAGTCACGTCTGATAATCAGACGCGTACCAGAGAGCAGCGAGCAGGCGTGTGTCTCTCTTGGTCTGATCCCTCACTTGCGACCTTCCGGCATGAGTGGCTCTACCGGGAAAGCTCGCAAGATCATTGGGACACTCAAGCCCCACCACGACGACAACGTGGAGACACATTCGGTGGGGTAAGTGCGCCCCTTGAGAAGTTACAGACTCGGATCATTATGTTGTAAAAGTTACGCTCAGTAATGTTTGCCGAGATTGCTTCGGAATCGTCCTCCTGAATTCTTTTGTTTACAAGGAATTAAATTAAACTCAAGTGTGATATCTTTGCCTCGAGTATTTAATTAAAAATTTCTTTACTTCAACTCACAAGACAAATCGAAAAAGACAGCTTATTTATCTGAGGTTGAAAGGGAGTTTAAAATTAAAATGGCGACTCCAATGGTTTTCCAATGAGGGAGAGCAATAATTGTCCGTAGGCTGCGATGCAAATTGGATCGCAGCTCGGTTGGAGATTTTATATATTTGTCAGATTCTGGTTAATGATTTTCTTTGCGATTGTACTCGCAATTCTGTTTGGAACTCTGAGTATTCTTTGCAGTGTTTTGGGTTGATACTGATTTAATTAAACGTGAAATAGTAAAAGTGTGTCTGATTTTTAACGTTTCTGAAAACAAATGGGCTTCATTTTATTCTTAATAACATATTTTCATACTGTAATTGCATTTTACTTGTAAGAGAAAATATTGTCACTCTGGAAAATTGCCAATATCGACTGACCCATGACAGTAATAGGAACTTCCCGTAAATAATTTAATATTTACGAAATGGTATTCTTGGTAATATCGACCATCATTTTATTTCCGGTGAGCCATTGATTCATTGATGAATAGAAAAACGACTAAATGCCGCGTTGAATTAAATATGAGCAACTGTACTAGAAAAAAGTAATTGAATTTGTTGAGCAGTACCTTTTGTCTTTGTTGGCATAGAATATATCTCCGCATCTTGCAGCCTTTGTTTTATCGTTTCAATAGAGTGTATGAAAAGATATATGGCCTTCACCGAGTGAGTATGTAGTGTGCTTTATGTGCACTGTACAAACATGCCTAGTGTATGTGTCGCTTAATAGTGGCGTGACGTCATCGTGAAACTCAGCGGAAGCAGTCGAGTCATGTTTGTGTTTCGTATACGGTTGGTAGTTTTGAAAGTGGAGGATCTTTCTCAGTAGCCATTTAACTACGGTTAAATGGCTACTGAGATTTGTCAGTTGGTAAGTGAGTAGTGGTCATGTATTCGATAAGTAATAGTCCTTTGCGTCTTAAAGACTTCAGAAAACGGTCGTTAATTTTCGCTAGAGTAATCTTGTCCGATCTCTGGTCAACAAAAAACACTTTTTGTGTGCCAGAAGAAAACTTTCAACAAATTATGTTTAAGTATCATAGAAAATCAGAACTAACAAGCTAAAGGGAAAATGATGTTCGTTGTAGTATTTGTAACACAAACTAGATGTGATCAAAACAAAATAAATATGATTTTGCAATAAGCGTGGGTAGGTAATTCAAAATTAGTAAGCACATTCCTAAGTACAAAATCTTGTTGACCGGTGATAGTTTTGTTTTACTGGTCGAACAAAAACCGGTATTCGAAAATATACGGTCTGACTATAGCTAAGAGCATGGGTATACAAAAATTAAGAGCCACTATTTATTTGGAAAACAAAAAATATGAGTTTTGAACAAGCTTCAAAATAAACCAAAAATAATTTAGCTATTACTAAATTAAGGTTGACATTTCGTGTCTTTTCTAAGTAATTTGTGGGCTGTCAAAATATGTTAGCCCGTGATTTCTCAGTGTTAAAGGTTGTTTTGGAAAGCCCCTGGTTTCATTTTAATTTGATATTTTTCGCAAACACTTTTTGTAAATTGCGGACGGACTGACTGACGGCTTTAGCAGATTTTTCCGTGAAATGGTTAGAAACTTTTAGCAGATTATTTAACTTATCTGTATCGCAATTTTACCAAAAATAGACTCTTAATTCGTAACAGAGACAATATAATATAGGCAGGTATGCTGGAAGAGATTTCTATAGAAATATGCATCACCTTTGTACCTATTCTTCTGTTTCATCTCTTATCGTTTTACTAAATGTGTGTTCATAAATTGTTAAATAATAATAAAGACTCCGTCTAGTGCCACTGTGATGATGAGCTTTCCTTGCCTTCAGTAACCAGATACACAATATAGATTACTTTATAAGAATTTAAAAGTTTCAATATTCCTTGATCGAACGTAGTACGAAACTAATACACACTGTTTTAGTGTGTATGTATATTTTTTATCAGAAAACTACACAACAAAACATTTCTTGCTCAACATTCCTCAAACAAACTTCATTTGACCCAGAAGCTGTTAATGTCCGTTCAATGCCGACATGCAGAAATGTATAACGAGCAAAACAGATCGAGCTATAGAAGAGACGGGGACAAAACTCAACAGATATAAGAATAAAAAGCTCATGCGACGATTTGGAGCGCACCTCAGCGGGACAATACGCCGACAAAGAATATCAAAGTCCTATTTTGTAAATGTAATTGTCATTATGTATTTATAAATGTAGGTCCTGGATGGCTATGGGCCTTTCTGCCCCCTCTCCCCTGACCTCGAGGGAAATGGCTGGCTAGAATTTTGGAACATAAAATTTTCAAGGCAACGTACAAGCGTCCATGTAATTTTATTTCTGACATCTTCTTTGTGTTTTGCCAGAATAAAAATGGAATATAGTTTCTATCGCCCGTTTAAGTCGTGGATAAGTAACACGACGTGGAATGTGCGAGAAAAAATGTTTGGTCTGACATGTGTAGGTGTTCGGCATAACAATGACATTGAATAGTTAAGTGGATGTTTTGTGAATGGATATCTTGATACATTTTGTGTAACAGTACCTTTTACGGTATTATTCTAACATCAATAAAATCAGGCGATTGGATATATGTATGTATATAATACAATGAAATTCAATTGATTGTTCTTAAAACAAACGGAGGGTATTACTTACCCTAAAACTCTTCTTAACCCACAATATTGAACAGAAGACTTTTAAATTTGTACCTACCTGTCTCGAATACCCCTTTGACGTCATGAAGCAATGTTAAGAAACCAATATTGGTTTAGTTAAACCACGCTAAACCGGCAGCGTTGTAATAGACAATCAAAGTTTAAAACAGGAGGGAGTTCTTTGCAGCGTTTGTAACTTTAAACTAGAAGAGTTCGGTTGATAACGGAGAACCGACTTTGCGCTTCGTTTTACCTGACGCGGCATAAACTGATAATAGCAAACGCCTTCCAACTTTAGTTGAGAAATGATGGAAAGACGGACGACGGAAGGTAATTATTATTGAGAGCTTAGGGTACCTATACCAGTTGCGGAATTTGTTCGAAAGAGTTACCGCGGCCCTGGAACGCAAAGGGCACAAGAAGGAGCACGGGTGGGTTTTAGTCAGTAAAAGTCTGACACTCCCTACCGCTCCACCCAGGGCGGGAGGGGTCATTTGATGATTTCCCATCCAAAAAGAAAGGGTACCTAGACCAAAGAATTATTTGGAGAATTTGGAGTACCTAGATCAAAGAAGAACTGACATGATAAGGGATATTAACGGTGGGTTTCATACGTAACACCTGTTCTAGTGGACTAAGATCCCACAGCTGCCAGAACTTACTCATTTTCACACAAAAAAAATGAGTGGGATAGCGTAGTGTTAGTATGTAATTTTATTTATGGTTTACAGAACATTGTTAAATAATTAGTAATTGTCCAAGAGCTGTAGAGCAGTGGTGGAACGAGTGGTAACGGCCCCGACTTACGAATTGTAGGTCGCGGGTTCAAACCCAGCCAGGCGCATTACTTAGTGTAATTAATATCATCACAACTGCACTTAAAACGGTGAAGGAAAACATCGTGAGGAAACCGGCATGTCCTAGAACCAAAAATTCGAAGACATGTGACATTCACCAATGGTTTACGGCCCGTTCCCTCTCCTAGAGAGTCTGTGTCCCAGCAGTGGGAACGTTAAAAGGCTGATTATGAATTGACCAAGAGCTGGTCGCCACCTCCAGTGAGATCCTATTCACGATGCTGAAATTAGGGCATAGTTTATCTACTAGGGCATCTACTGGCAGGAATTGGTAGGATGCAAAAATAAAAATACCTCATTAACAACTGGAATAACAATTATACATAACAAAAAAAAAGAATTAGCCGTCGGCCCAAGCTAGCAGGTATGCTTATGTTAACAGTACATACTAACGCTAATCTTTGCCACTTATTTTGTAAGTGAGAAAATAAGTAAGGCCTGGGGACTCTGAGACCAATCTTGTTATTACACTATTATTATAACAATATGATTCTATTTACTCCGTCAGTTAGATTATCCGAAAATATTGGACACGTACATATATTTTGCTTTATCAAACCAATAAAAAGTTACGAAGACAAAATGCATCAAATATCAGGAGAGGGGGTTTGTGACGTCACGTCGCGGTAAAAAGTTTACCGCAATGTGGCGTCATACGGGTTTTCAACGCGTTGTATTAGCTTCATGTTTTGCTAACGCGGAAAGAGTAAAAATAAGTGACCAATAAATTTTTTGGAACTCTATCTGACGACTTATTAGATTTTTTTAGTCAGTACCCTATTAATAAAATACAGTAGATTATTAAAAATACCTAGAGGCATTCAAGATTGGTTAGGTAGATGACAGTTTTCCTGAGAAGTAAACTAACATAACATCACGTCTTTTCTTGTCACCTTTAATATAACCATATGCATTGCTGGGTTGATGTGCCAGTTCTTTGTCCCAGCTAAAAAGTAGTAGGCGGGCGTACTGGGAGACTGACTTTATGTAAAACTTTGACGTTCAGCGCTGGCTTTCAGACTTTAAATTTTTCGCTAGTTATGTTTTTTTTTTGTCCCATGTACTCGCAAAAAGAGTTTACTCTTCAAACGATCTGAAAAACTAAATAGTAAAAAAAATCATTTCAGCAATCCCGGAAGATAAATCAAATACTGGTCGTCAAATCTTAATCAATTTCAAATGGGACCACATGATAAGCACTTGTTTTTGAATACAAAAACTGGTGCTGAACATAAAAGACTTGAGAACGTGCTCCTTTTTTGGAAATCGGTTAAAATAATAGCTGAAACTGATGTAAATAGTTTTATATTCCCAGTCTAAGGAATATATCGAAATACTACCTAAAATATCCAGGTAAATCCCTCGAGAAGGTCCCCCTACCTGACAGTTGTTTACCTATAGTCTATATACCCATCTATCTGTCTTTACAGACAGAGTGGTCTAGTCTCTTACATTATGTAGACAAGAATACGATCAAAAGTTATTATTCTTTTCACATTTTGAATTATACAGCTAAGCGTCTAGACTTGGCTATGGAATTCATAGATAATTCTCATTCGGAATATTCAATAAGGCGGTTTAAAGTGTTGCAAGTGTTTTCGAAATAGTTTGATATTCAGGTTCGATATTTAGTCTGCTATTTTCATCATCAGTCCTTTTACTTCAATTATGAAGTCATCATTTGCTGTCTTTTCTCAACTTCATATGTTGGAATGACTACATCGCCAAATATTTTTATTTTTATTTTATTGACCGTAAGTGTTGTCTTTATACATACGTCAGCTCTTTTTTTTTGTATGGGAAATCATCAAACGACTTCTCCCGCTCTGGGTGGAGCGGAAGGGAGTGTCAGTATCGAACTGACTTAAACCCATCCGTGTTCCTCCTAATGCCCTTTACGTTCTCGGGTCGCGGTGGCTGTTTCGAAAAAAATCCGCAACCCCAGGTGTAGAATTACAATTTTATATGTGAGGTCTAAAGTTATAGTTTAAGTAAATAGAAAATCTTACCAGGCTTATTTTTGTCTAAGGTAAAAAAAAGTCGTTTTTGTACATACGTGCAATTGTTTTTTTTTTATAATGGTAGTGTCGTCCTTGTGTACATGACACTGCAGATGTGAATCCAGCGTCTTAATTTCAGTTTATAAAAGTAAAAGTTTCATGCTCTCTTCTGCAGCTCCTTAAGGAGTAATAGCGCTAAGATAAAACTGTGAAATAGCCTTGTGTTTCGAGAAATTACATGCTTAAATGCGAATGTTAAAACCCGATAGTGTGGCGTGACCTTTCCTCCACTTTCGCTTTGAGCCACAAAGTTACACAAGATGTGTGTTTAAGTTCTACTATGGCGCTCCGTTTATTTCTTGAAGGTTTTCTAACCACCGTTTAAGGTCTGGCGATATGACTAGTTCTATTTTTAGGCTGTGGTTTCTGTATGGCTGTATGGGGGCAATAAATCGAGGGGTTTCTGAATATCCTTAGATACACGTGTAAGCAGCTTTAGCTTACACGAGTTTGTGTTAGCTATTAAGCTAGGGTGTATTTTACCGTTGAAATCATGATATGAAATAGTTGGGTTAGACATAAAATAAGTGTACAGTACATCAGTAATTGTTATTATATGCCGGTCCTGCTCCACAGCCTCAACCACTTGGATAAACAAGTTAGGATTTTATATTTGGAAGAGATGCTCGCCTTTTTTTTATCTCATTTATTTATTCTTTTTTTTTTATATAATATTAGTTTGATGATAAATAATTTCTCTTTTTTTTTACTTGTACTTGCTTGGTTTTTGTAAACCATAGTTTTGTATAATGTAGAAGCATTTTATTTTCAAATATTGTAAATGTGAGTACCATGGAGCCATTTACATACATGTTATAAGTTATAGTTTACCTTGTGACTTGAACTAAAATGGCAGTTGAGAGCATGTCATGCTCGCTCAAATGTTTCGCTGATGGTGGCGTGTGTGTTGGATCATTCGGTTCCCTTCAAAATGGTTGAGCTAAATGGTGCCAATACACGCGTCTTGTTCGTGAACGGGCGCCGTCGGTTGAGACTGGTCACCTCTTAACTGCCACTGACTTGTTTTAATCTTTATACTTTGAATTGTTTTTATAGTTTCCTATTTTTTTTTCTTTGCATTGTCCTCACATATAGAAGCGACCAAGGATGTAACCAAGGTTATGTAATACAGAACATGATTTAAAATAGTGTCCGTGGAGTTTCTTGCACGTTCTTCTCCATAGAGATCTACGCTTTGGAACGTGCAGATAGCTTCACCTCTTTCGACTTGACAATTCAAAAGTGCCTGTAAAGGGTTTAATTGAAATAAATGCTTTGAATCTTGAATCTTGAATCTATTATCAAGCAGACGTAATCACTTGAAAATATGAGTACATTAGTCATCATCTACCTAGCCTTTTCTCAACTATAATGGGATCGGCTTCCAGTCATACCGAATTCAGCTGAACACCAGTAGTTAACGTTAAAAGTGGATGCCTACCACACACCTCCACAACCATTTAACTGGGTAACACGGTACTTCTTGGCAAGACAGGAGTCAGATTTTCTGGATTCTGGCAATTCGTAACCATTGCCAAGGATCTACAAATGACAGCCGGGACCAACGGCTTAACGTGCTTTCCGAGGCACGGAGGAGTCTCGGTATGTTGAGATCGTCATCCATCCACAGACTGCCCTGAGCGTTGCGTTGCTTAACCTTGGAGATAGACCCGTGCGATTGGCCACGAGCTCCTCTACATAAATTAGTATTTTAACAAAAACAAAAACAAGCTTTTATCTCTAAGGAGTCATTGACCTTGTTCGTAGATAATAATTAGAATTTTTGTTGAGCTTAAAAAATAAAACTTTGAACTTTGCTACTCAAAGTGGGTGACGCAATAAAGAGAAACATTTTTTTAATGAAAATTTTATAAAAAGAAAAAAATAAAACTTTTCTATATTAGTCCCTAGTATAAGTGCTTTGTAATAAGCCCCGAAATCTGGGACGTAATCTTGGGAAACTTTCAACTCTATAGGGCCGTCTTAGTCGCAAAGAAAGCCAGAATTCAAATGCTTAAGACTGAGTACCTACTTATAATGAGTAAGTTTTTTAACAGATGCACAAGAAAATCATTCTGCCTTAATAATTGTTTTTTTTTTTATAGAAAAGAGTATTTTTCAATTTGATGACTATCTCCGTAACTGATACAAAAGTAGACAGTATTGAAGTCAGATTGATATTATCAACACAGTATTTTGTTTTCGGTTGCATAATATCTATATATTTCACTAGTGGTAGCACACACCACTGCACTGCTGAAAGGTTAAAACAAGATTAGGAATTATTTGAGTATGATTAAAAACACTACTTAACAAATTATTTAATCTAAATATGTACTGCAAATAGGGTATTTTACTAGTTATAAAAATCATAATTCCATTTTGTCCATGCGTTGGAATAAAAAAAAATATTGGACACATTTTTTGTCATTTTTAATAGTCAAAGAATTATAAAGACTAAGTCCATAGAAGTTATATAGTGGGGGCTGGTGACGTCACGACGCGAGAAATTGTAGTGACTTGACGTCACGTGAATTTTCAACGCACATCTTCATTTTTTTCATTCATTTTTTGTTTACGTAAAAAAAGAAAAAAATGGGCAAATATTTTTTGGAAATCTGTCTGACGGACTTATTATATTATTTTGGTAAAATACCATATTCTGAACATTTTGTAGGTTCCTACGTATATTTTCAAATTACCTACAAAAACGTAAAGTAAATGTGACATTTCACTAAACATCAGTTTGTCTCGTTACTACCAGAACAAACGTTGAAAAATATAGTTTCATGAGAGAGCTCCCAAATATATTATTCGTTGCTTTTTCATCCAGTGTAATTGTAGCAAAAGGCCCGGGCTACGTCACACGGACAACAGAACTACTATTTGTATGTTAATTTGCTCTTCTACTGCTTTGTTTGGTTTAGAAAAATGGCATTATTATACAAGTATTTGTAAAAAGTTTTGGTAAAACAAGTTCTTAGTGTTTTACAATGGGTTTTTTTGTAAGTACTTTATTACATTCTTGTTTTGTTATGAAATAAGGTAGTTGTACAACGCACGCAATGTTTTTTTCTACGCCTGTCCCACATCAGCTTCCTTTGTAAAAAAGAGATAGTGTTATGCGTCTTGTATAGCTCAGTCTCTATCTCACATCGGCGTCATGATGCTTTTAAGACGTTATTGAGCAAAGGTAGGTAGCTCATAAAATAAATAAATATTTATCCTTTATTTCAGGCCACTAAGGCCATGTTTTGTGTTTTACAATACACAAATAAGTATTAAAAAATATTTTATAAAACGACTGCATACGAAGTGATGGCGTCGTGTTACGTTCCGAGGCGTCGCGTAGCCGGCTACGGAAACGCCGATACAGCATACTTAACAGCCAAAAGTCTTCCATAACAATGGTGACCAAGTGATGAGTCGGAACGCTCATCTCAAATGACTTTAAATTGGTGTTATGGCGCGCCTCCAACCTATCCACCATCAAGGTCCAATTGGTCTTGTAGCCGTTATACTAATACAAGCTTAGCTATGACGTGTGTGTTTTTCTTGACCCTGTTTTTCTGGACTCTAGATAATCGACTGTTATTACACTGTTAATAGATTTAGGCCTTAGTACAACTAATGGACGCTTACTTGAGAACTACGATTGTTTTTCTGATGGTAAGTGCTCCCAAATTCATTAACTAAGTTTTATTGGGTACATACGAGTATCAACAGATGTTGGATCTTAGTATTTCGAGACTATAAATATGTTACCACCTAATTTAATTAAAAAAATCCAACATAGACTAGCCTACTAGTGGCTTCGCCCGTGTCAAATTCGAATATGATCATAAAAGGAACATACTCCCGAAGAAGTATCGTATATCCTCAGTGGCGTGCAGTGGTTCGAGTTAGGGTAGGCCAGAAAATAATGTCCAAAAAAAAACATACCACATTATTCAGGGTTGAAATTTGGTGTCTTTTTTTTTTAATAGGCAATTAAAAAAAATTAAAAAAACTCATTTCATTAAAAACCAACCCTAAATAATGTGGTTATTTTTTAAAATTTATTGGGACATTTTCTCTGGCCTACCCTAACTCGAACCACTGCACGCCACTGCATATCCTATTCCAGGATATGGTCTGTGCAAAGTTTATTTCAGTTCGGATCAGCCATTAAGACGTGGAAGGTAACAAACAGAGGTATTATACACAGCAGCAGAAAACATTAGTATGGATAAAAAACCACTAAGCTGCTACCTATTCACACAATTCCATCGAAACAAAGCACTTCAACCAAACACATTACCCGCTATTTCTCCCCGCCCCAGTTGGGTAAACTTGCCCTGCAATACGGCTAGACAAAGCAACGGAACCTGGGTTATGACGGCCATATAAATGCGAATTGTCGCGATTTAACTCCGCCGACTGTGTATACAGAGTGTTCGGAAATGACACACACAGCGGCACAGCGGGTAAGGCCTTGTCCGTGGACAAGCGGTGAGGTGGGAGCGGACCCGATTTGGTTGCCACAATGCATCATGAGTTTTTGGAGCGGGCAGTACAAAGCTAGAGGCGTAGGTAAACAATAGACAATCACTCGGTAGTGAAACAGCACCGTCACGTCCCGCTAGGCACCCGCCGTAGTCACTTAATTATTTTTTTACCCCTGCTTTGCCATTAACCTTACCCCCAGTTGTAAATGTCCCTCAATGCCTTTTGGCTTAGCACTCTCTCTTGTTTTTTGCTTGATAAGGAGGAAAGTGGAAATTATGGTTTTACTTACTTCTCCACTGTTCTTTTTTTATTTGCTTCGTCGCGGGATCCAAGATGAGTTTCATTAACTCGGCATTTCTTTGGTGGACGCTGCTGTTGATTCTGGCTATCAGGAGTTGCAATGGTTTGAAATAGTGTGGCGGGAATGTTACTTTAGTATGAACGCATGTGACGGCTTCATATCATAACTCGCGCCCGCCACAGCCCTCGCGCACGCTCCTTCTCCTGTCCGAAGCCTGTGAGCGAGAAGTGAGCTTTGTACTAGTATGTGTCAACAAGCTGCTGTACTGGTATACTGGTGTGATGTTGTGAGTATGATCTGTGTGAAGAGGTTAGGAGAGTCGAGTAGTCGAGTACTGTCTTGCTAAATGTAAGCTGCTCCCAATTTCAAGGAGGAGGAGTTGGTTTGCTAGCTATTAGTTTAATACTAGCATGATGTAATGAGCATGTTCTGTAAATTTAGAGTAGTGTGTGCTGTAATGTCTTGCTAAGTGTAAGCTGCTTCTAACTAAGGCGTCATAGGTACGTAGGTTAAGTAAATAGGTTGTTGCATAATTAGTTCGGAAGATTCATCGCGGCCCTGGAACGTAAAGGGCACAAGAAGGATCACGGGTGGGTTTTAGTCAGTAAAAGTCTGACACTCCCTTCCGCTCCGCCCAGAGCGGGAGAAGCATCCCGTCGCATAACGCAATATCCCGGGATAATGTTTTCATTGGGATAATTTAGCATAGGTAGCTAATCTCGCATAAGCGCTGAATAATGCTTGAATAATTGTTGATGGACCCCATGGCTTAACACTACTGCTGAAATATGGATGTTCTAAGGTACACCTCTTTTTTATTAAGATGGAAAATCATCATACAACTCCTTCCGGTCTAGGTGGAGTGGAAGGGAGTATCAGACTCACACTGACTAAAACCCATTCGTGTTCCTGTTAATGCCCTTCTTTCGAATAAATTCCGTAACTCTGCTGGCAGGATAGGTATATCTGTGCCGAACCCTAAATTCAAAAGAGGCCTGATGTTATATATGATTGGTCGCTGTTATGTTGTTCAACCAATCAGGACAGCCCATCTATATGAAAGACTTGTTTAGGCCTTCTTTACTTAGTCAACCATTTCTTACGTCCCATTAGATGTGAGTGATGGATTTATATTGGGCTTGATATTGAAAATCTATTTTTGTAACTGACTTTAAAAAAGGAGGTTATCAATTCGACTCGTATTTAGGTAATATTGTCTGAATTGCACAGTTCTTGTATAATAGGTTCTAGCTTTAAAAAACTCATATTTCCATTGCCGATACACGACTACCAAGTGACAATGTTTATTCCAAACAAAACGGCTGGATTAGGTCTAATAAAATAGTATATTTACGTTAGATTAAAAAAAAAAAACTTTTATTTCTACCCTTTTAGTTAAATTTCGGATTTGAAGTCGATTTAATTTATTTAAATTACTTTTTTCACTGTAAAATTCAATCTGAGTTGATGGAGCTGTTGTTGTTGAGTTACTTAGGTAATTCAGCTGACTTGTACTGTCAGATAGATCAGTCTAACATATACCTATGTTTATTTTACATGTACTTACTCGTGAACGAAGTTGAGTTGGGTACTTTTGTATATACCGTGATCCTTTGTCTTTGTGGAGTAGATAGAGTAAAATAATACCTACCTACAATATCTTGTCATTATTCACTAGAAAGCTTACTCATCTACAAACTATGTTTGTTTTTCCAACCGACAAAAAAAGTACGATCTTTGAAGTCATTAACTGCCCTTTTTTTTCAACTATATTGTCGTCGGTTTTCAATCTCACCGTATTCTGCTGTAGACCAGTATTTAACACATTTACCGTCCTGCAGACACAATAGTTAAAAAGGCTACCTCAGACATTAACCTACATGGTTCTCATATGACTTGACCAGTACGGATTGTATGGACTTTAAAAGAGACTTTGACCTCTGAGTTTGTTTCGGTGTTTCTTCTCAGGGTAGTCGGCTAGGAAACACCGGCTTCATCTAGCTTAAAATGACCAGAAATATTTGACATGTAAAAGTGTTATGTTTAACCTACTTACAAAATAAATATCATTTATCGTTAGACAATCAGCGAGGACCACGTCGTGTGGTTCATGGGACTGTGAACCAGTTAAATAGATCCACTGCCTATCTGCAGATGTATCCATCCCTTAACAAGACTAGTTACCAGAAATTCAGGCATTTGGACATACATAGGTCATTAAAGTAATTAATATTAAATACAATGAGTACCCCAGCACTAGAAGTGCTTAAGCCTCATAGGATATAACGTCCGTAAACCCGAATACATTAATGTAATTGTCCTCCGGTATTCATTATGAAAACAATTAATAATTTAGTTAGCAATTAGGATTAGCCTGGCTAACACGATTTGGTCGACATGTATGCAAAAGATGCATTTTCCATAATTTCAGCGTTGAATTGTTAACGTTTTGATTGAAATGGTTTATTAGGCTTGTTGATTTGTATTAAATTTGTGTTTATTTAATATAACGACGTAGTATTGGCGACCACCAGCAGCTTCGTTCACGTTAGTACTCCTAGGATAAAAGTTTATGTGCTATTCCAAGACTATAATCTATTTCTGTGCCAAATTTCATCCCGATCCGTTTTACCGTGATTCAGTAACAAACATCCACCGAACTATCTATTTTCTCGCATTTTTGGCTCAAGAAATTTAAATATGTTAAAAACTGAACGCAGTCAAAATAGATAGCTATTGAATTAGAATAAAAAATACAAGTTGAATAAGAAAAAAAAATGTAGCGGCCCATGATGACTTCATTCTATTTTTTTCAATAAAAATATGAACAAAAAAAATATATTTTGTACCAATTAAAAAGGCGACAGCTAGTACCACTTTGGGACTTAATCTACTCTGGAGGCACAAAGTACAGACGGCTTTAATATTTTTAAGATGTTTAAGTAAAAAGAAGCAATAACAAGGAACATAAACTTTTGTCACCGTTTATTAAGAAAATACGTATATACATCTCTTGTACATAATTACAATAAAATAACGAAAAAATAAATTTGGAAGACATTTTACTTTTGCCAATAAAATAATGAGTGCTCAGGTTACCTTTCAATTAAACTCAGATAAATAGCTCATCCTATCCCTTTACCTCATTTTTTTTTTATACTGAGAACGCAAGATGTCTGAAAATAAATCTGCGCTATCAAAGATACCAATTGCTATAGAAAAACTGTCAATTGATCATGTTTTTTATTCCCGTTAGAAATAGCCTTTGGCCTTCAGAGCTTTTAGTGGCACAACCAGATACTCTTATCGGCCGTCTTACACATTTTCCTTAAATCTACGATTTTGCTATAATATTATCAATATGAAGCACTGTGAAGTGTAAAAAGGACTTTCCTATTTACTCAAGTATTTTTCTTGTCCAGTGTGGTAAACTTGTACAAAAAAAAAACCCAAACCATATAGTTTGGAATCCTTATAACGACCTCAAATTTAACTCGTCTAACGTTTGAAGAGGGCCAGTAACTGACATACTGCGACTTTAATTAAAAATACCCCGGATTCCTGAATTAAGAATTTGATGTTCGAGTATTTGTCAAACTCTAATCTAGCCTGAAAAAAAAAAAATGCAATAAAGTAGTGTAACAACCTTTTTTTAACTTTTTGATGGGAAATTATCAAATGACTTCTTCGGCTCTAGACGGAACGGAAGGAAGTTTAAGTCTTACTGACTAAAACCATTCCTTCTTGCGTTGTCCTTTACGCTTAAGGACCGCGGTGACTCTTTCGAACAAATTCCACCAAAACCCTGGCTGGCACTGACCCTAGCTGGCCCCGTCAAACCCTTATTCAATACCAGTTAGTGTTTTAAAAAGGGCTTAACTCAAAATTCTCGCGGGAACCGACCCGTAGGCTGAAAATGATTTGAGCTATTATTTGTAACTAAGTAGTTAAATAATACACCAAACATCGGTACGGTTGGCGCATTGGTTTAACGATTCGCTGCTGCCTTGCGCGGCGTGGGTTGGATTTCCGCACGGAACAAATATTTGTACGGTCTACATGTTTGAAAACTTGATACACGAGAAATTCCTAGTGTGGGGAAACGTATTTTTTTAATTGAATAGTATAAATATCTGATTTGACCTTCATAATCATAATCAGCCTTTTAATGTTCCCACTGCTGGGACACAGGCCTCCACTGTAGGAGAGGAAAAGGGCCGTAATACGCCACGCGGGCGCATTGCGGTTAGTGATTGTCACATGTCTTCGAATTTTTGGTTCTAGGACATGCCGGTTTCCTCACAATGTTTTCCTTCACCGTTTTGAGAGCAGTGGTGATGAAATTAACTACACAAAGTAATGCGCCTGGCTGGGCTTGAACCCGCGACCTACAATTTGTATGTCGGGGCCGTTACCACTCGGCCACCACTGCTCCCGCCCCTTATGCACCTTATTTAGATCAAATAGGTTAGCTAACACACGTGTAGGAAATTCATAACAAGCACGTATGCACTAGATTCAACTTTTCTTAACGATAACTTATAACAAAACCAGTTTCACTACACAGTTGCCAAGCTCACAACATGACGTCATCCAATGATCAAAATAGATCCAGTGTCAGATAATTTGGATACATAACTGTATCATAATTCTGTGGCCTAAATGTGGTGCAGATGCAGCCAATGTTACTTGACAGGCGGGCATGATGGATTCACTGGCGCATTGAACCCCACAGAGTAATCAATACAGTAGGTGAAGATTGATTTCAAATGGTTGATTGGTTGGGTAAGTATAGAAGAGTTTTAAATGTAAACACAACAATATGCAGAGGATTTGCTCCGAATTGAGTAAACAATGACGTGAGTAAAATACATTAGAATAAATCAACGAAGATACACATACATACATACATACATAGGTCACAAATAATAGAGTTTTGTTGCGTCTATAAATTGTTTATTACATTGTATGTTGTCAATAAAAACTTAAAGAAACCGTTAAAGTATTTTGGAATAAGAGAGCTGTGTAGCTCCCTCGTGGCTCTCAATCAGTATGTCACTAATAGCTTACATAATTGACAACTGACATAAACCAAGAGACAGGCTACATTTTAGTGAGTAAGCCCAGAGGAGTTGGTTCTAAACGATTGCACAGAGCCATTCTATTATTTAAGATATGAAATGCTGTACATGTGCTGTTGCTAAAACGGATGCACACATGCACACGTCTATTCTAACAACAGTTTACGTGCGGGCGACATAACAATCCATTTTGGAGCGAAACTGAACTACTGTCCTTTGTAGACTATGGCATTATTCATACCAATCTTGGTCTGGGAGAGGCGCCCGCTACGTCGCTAGACAATAGTATATTATACTGCTTGCTATACACAGTTTATTGGCTGCCAAGTCGGTGCGATGCAACTGAACATTTTAACATGCTACTACGGATATTCGCCGGTTTTATCGGATTAACTTTCGTTATGAGTACAAACTTTATTATTCCACTTCATAGCATGAGATTTTTCGTTCATTATCTTCAACACTTTGTCGCTGCGCAATTAGTATGAGCATTTTTGGACTTTATTTTGGTTAGTGTTATGTGTTTTTTTTTTGTTCTTGTGGTATTTGAACAAAAAGGTCAATTTTAGAGTATAAGACAGATGTTTATGTTTCCTTTTTGGTATGTTAGAGCATTAGCCAGAATCTTCCATCAGGATTAACATCTTATTATGATCACTGAAACTAGGCCAGGGAGTTTGATAACGAATGTGGACAGTATACTTCTCATGTCAATTCCCGTTCCATAAATATTTACCACAACGGTTGTGTCTCATTTCTCAAATAACATGAATATCGGTGTGTTGACAAATTTTATTTCTCTTCCAATGAATTATGCATAGCTTACGTCTATCGATTTTACTTGATGAGTAAAATAACGTTCAGAGGGTTCAAAAATACTTTACGTTTACATTGATGGCATTGTCAGTATGAGGTATGAGGTTGAAAATTCATTTTAATCCATACTATCGATGTTATACCAAGTAAAATAAAATACCAATTAGACGGCTAGTGGTCATGTAAAAAGTGTAAGCATCGGAAGCCGGAGGGCTTGTGACGTTTACACTTTAATCACAGTGAAAATTACACAGTGGAAACGTAGGGACGTATACACTTAGCCTAACAGACACATACCCAAGCAGCTTGAGTGACCAAATGCATTACCGCTAAAGAAGCAAGATGAGTGTGTATGGATCGTAGTAGATGGCGTTCTGAGGTTTCTGTCCGTCCACATTTGACAAAGAGGTGCATTTATCTATACCCATAAAGGATCACTCGTGTCTCTGTCTGTCTATCCACCGGTGACTGCCAATTGTCGATCAAAAGTGATTCGTCACGAAACCATTGCGCGCGATTCCGCCTCGCACTTGGCCCGTTTTTATCCAATATGTGCTGAATAGTTATATTGGATAATGCAAAAGGTTCGGTATTATTAGGCATTTGTTCTTTTTATTCGATTCATTCTCTAGACAACCTACTTTTGCCAATATTGCGTGACTAGGCCCAATTGGATGAACCTTAATTTATTGAAATCGGTCAAGTGAGTTATACATAAGTGCCTATTTACATAATTGTCTTATGTTACTGTCTTTAGGTAATAGTAGAGGGATCTTGTGTGCAGTTAACGTATAAGTATTACTACGGTTTTATTTTAAGTTAAGATCGTTTACTGTTATGTTCCAATTCTTGAAAATGTATGAATGAAAAAATAGTTAAGAAAGACTGTGAGAGCAATTTAAAGTTTTCTCCAGAAAATAAAAAATGGTTCTCTCTTTCAATCTTAGCTCTTTTTCGAAAAAGTCCTTTTATTACTTTTATACCTGGTTTTCATCTTGCATTTGCTTATCATCTTTCAATACGATCGGTTCATTCATTTCCAAGGGACTCGTGGGTTTAATGATATTTTATAGAAAAGAAAATGCCTCGATATTACTAGAAAAGCGGAGTGAGTGCTTACCGTAAGCAAATAGGTGCAAGTTCAATGACCTGACCTGAATTGAAAATATAAACGGGATTTTTTAATTTCAAAGATAGAACACCAACTTTTATGTGGTAGATAACATAATATGTGAGCATGTGTGCTTGCTTTGCTGGATATTTGAATTAAAACAGGTTTATATGCAAATTGTAATAGGTAGGTACGTAGGTATTTTAATTCTACTGAAAAAGCTTCTCAAAACAGAGAATTAATGTTTTCCTAATTAGATTTTATGATACTTTTCCTTATAATGTAAAAAAATAAATAAAACATAATATGAAAATTAATGTTTGTTGATATTTTGGTTTAGTTTGCTTCTATCTATCTGAAATTAATAGACTTCAATACAGTTTGATGGATCATCGCAAAAGTTGACGCTATACATAAAATAATATTTAAAAAAAATATATTTATCATTATCATTGAGGTTTATTTCCAACCTTCACGTGATCAAACCCGTTGCAAAAACAAGTAAATATATACTATTATATACCTCTTTTTTTGGATGGGAAATCATCAAATGACTTCTCCCGCTCTGGGCGGTGCGGGATCCTTATTGTGCCCTTTGCGTTCCAGGGCCGCGGTGACTCTTTCGAACAAATTCCACAACCATACTATTATATATCTACGTTTCTAAATTAAAGTATAGATATAGATAAAATGAAAAAATACTGTTTTGTTTGTACATCGTCGGCAGATATTCACAGCAGCCGGCTTCATTTACATTGAGAACAATTTGCGACGTCTGACCGGGGCTGAAAACCCCTGAAGCGGTCATTTGCATCGTATCCCAATTAGTTTTTACAAGACTCCCAATTTTCCACTAAAGATAAATGACTGAATTCTCCACGTTGATGACGGATAATTTTGTAGGCATTTTGGTTGGGATTACATGTTCTAGGCTATTGTGGAAATAGGTCCGTTGTTAAGTTTGTTTATTTTGTAATTTGTTTTAGGTTTCGAAGAATAAAAAAAAATGTGGAAGTTCGTTGAGTACGGTTTTCTTAAAATATATAACTTACGTAAACTCGGTTTTCTGTAGGCTATCCCAAGTTGTGGTCGAATCTTGAAGCAAGTTCAAAATCCCTCAAGGAAGGAATTCCGTATACTTTTAATGAGCAAACATTTTTTAAGCTACACAAACTCAACAGATCGACAAGGTATGTACTTCAAACAAAAAAAAAAAACACCTGTCTTTCAAAAACAATTTCATTATGAAGAGTAAATAAAATTGTTACCATAAATTACAGCGCTTCACTTAGAGCCTGCGGCTTAAGATCAAAGCACTTTTCTAGTTAAAGAATCTAGAAACTGAGTTCCACGAGTTCTTATAGAAATAAATGCCGTGTAACTTGGAGTCAGGGGTTTAAGAATAATCCAGCAGAAACTTCTAGAATTTATTACTTTAGTCTGACACTTGTAATTTTAACACTGGTATCTCGTTTGACAATCATGGTTATCCCATTCTATATTAGAGAGGTGATATTTTATGATAAAATAAGTTAAAAAGTCGATTACGAAGTAGGAATAAGATTAATTAAAAATGTTTTGGCAAAATTACCGTTTCATATGGAAAATAATTCTTTTTATCGTACAAGAGTAATGACGTACCGATGTTATCATAATTCCGTTGCGACAAAGAGATGTTGTAATGTGTCTTGCATAGCTCTGTCTCATGTCAATTACGTAATAATAATAGTGATTGCGAAGAGACGTCCTAGTAGAGCCCTGGTATTTTTATCATTTTTTTTTGGATGTGAAATAATCAAATGACTTCTCCCGCTCTGGGCGGAGCGGCAGGGAGTGTCAGACTCTTACTGACTAAAACCCACCCGTCATCCTTCTTGTGCCCTTTGCGTTCCAGGGCCGCGGTGACTCTTCCGAAGAAATTCCGCATGGTGGTTTTATCGGCTACTTCCCGTTATGTCACATTCCCGATTGGACAACATGTCAAAAGTTTTAAAAACAACTGAACGCTAGTGGCGTTTGGTCAAGATTTTAATCTTCATACATTCATGCGTAGCCGATTTGAAACAAAAGCGATAACATATTCGAAAATAATTGCCCCCTAAGATGCGGTAATTACTTACTCTATTCACATAAAAAAGTAAAATCACTTAATATTCTCATCACTTCTAAACGACATCTAACATCAAACAAAACCGACAGTAACGCGCCCGAAGGCGGTAAACTTTACCATTCATCAATGGATGTAGTATGTTCTGGTTGACGTCACTCCAATTAAAGGGTGCCGCGATAAGACCAGGGGTAAGCAACCATCCGGACGCTTGACTTTCTTAATTAAGAGCTTCGATCTCCAGCCCGATAGGACATGCGATCTACTTGGTATAAATGCGGCGCTTTGAATGATTTTGAGGTTTAAGTTTGTACTAGTTCGAATTGGAGACCAGTGCGGGGACCGTAACTATTTTGGTTATTGGAAATACTGGAAAACTACTGGTTTGGTCTCATAAACGGGCCTATTCTTGTACTTGAAAAGCGTTTTAATTCAAGTTGTTATATCATTTCGGTCACATTCAACGTCAGTTGAGCAGTGGTTGCCAAGTGGTAACGGCCCCGACTTAAGTATAGTAGGTCGCGGGTTCAAACCCAGCCAGGCGCATTACTTTGTGTAATTAATTTCATCACAACTGCTCTCAAAACGGTGAAGGAAAACATCGTGAGGAAACCGGCATGTCCTAGAACCAAAAATTCGAAGACATGTGACATTCACCAACCCGCACTGGGCCCGCGTGGTGGATTATGGCTCATTCCCTCTCCTGGAGAGTAGGCCTGTGTCCCAGCAGTGGAAACTTTAAAGGCTGATTATTATGCAACGTCAAAAACGTCTATATTAAGGGAAATTAGAGATGTTATTAACAACTGTTTGCTACTGAGCTGCGAATTTGAAAGCTCCTTAAATATATGAGAATTGCTCCTGTCACTGACTTATATTAAGGTTCTAAACGAATTGTACATATTGCTAAAATTTAAAACGTCACAAGATGAAAGAAAAACGTTTCCTAAAATTAAGTACCTTTTCGTAGTACATCATAATTAAAGGTTCAAATAAAATTTTCGTGACATCATCAAGTAATTTTTCGGCAACATGACATCTCGTTATTAACAAGTTTGACGAAAACTCGACGAAACTCTAGAAGCTTCGCTGAACTCTCGCGAAGTTTCTCGAAGGGCATATACTCAAGTTATTTAGGTTAATACTTTATGGGACATGAAAGTGTTTCAACTTTTGTTTCCTACGACATAATAACAACGTTTTATGCTTGCACTTATGGTACATTTCGTAAGTTAAACTTGTGACCTGAAAGCCATATTGCTTTCGAAAATATACTGCGCCGCTGAAATTTCAAACGCATATCCACAGTTATGATTCACTAATCGTAACTGTGGATATATATTCTTACAGTTAAATTATTTATGTGTTAAAGTTTGTGTGTATTATAAAGTACATATTTATCTTCTCCACTGTCGGAATGGAGTGCCAAAATTCGATAGGAATTTGGGATTCTTCAATAAAATCATTTCGACGTTTTATTATTGCTATCGAGTATCGAATATAATAAATTAAAATTGATATGTATCATGTGATCTGTTTGTTCAATGAACTAATAAATGCTTTAACTTTGACTATGTGAATGTTGCTCTTTTGTCCCAATGATAAGTACTCATACATTAGTATGGAATAGAAGAGAACATAATAATTTTTATGTACACCATGTATGTTACAGGAAAGATAGATGAAGAAAACATTTCATAGGGTGACACAATGGGCGGCCTTATTGCTAAAAGCTGTCTTTCCAAGACAGCCTTTGGATGGATTTAAAAAAGAGAGAAGGATACTACTATCCTTCTCTCTTTTTTAAATCCATCCAAAGGCTGTTTACTGCCAACAGTACCTACGTACTGTTGGCAGTCTTAGGCGTACTACAAATTTCGTACGCGGCCGCCGTGGCTGCCGGCCCGGGAACGTCTGGCCAGGCGAAGGCGAAGGCCAAGGGCGGAGCCGCGCCGGCGCCAGCGACAGCGCCTGTAACGCCGGCGACTACGACGCCGGCGACGACCAAGTCGGCCCCGGCGAAGAGGGGTAGGAGGAAGGCTGGAGGAGCGGCTAAGGCTGCGGCGCCAGTGGTGCCGCAGCCGCCCCCACCCCCACCCTCGGACCCTCCTGCGGCCGAGGCCGAGTGGCAGGTTGCTGGCCAGAAACGGCGGGCCAAAAACAAGGCGAGGAGGCAGCGGCGGAAGGCCAACGCCATTGCGGCGAGGCTTCGCGCCCCGAAATCCGCGGCTGTAGTGCTCACACTGCAGCCGGAAGCGGAACAGAGGGGCGTGACGTATCTCGCCGTACTGAAGCGGGCGAAGGAGGCGGTGAGCCTCCAAGAGCTGGGCATCAGCGGGGGCATCGGGGTCAGGAGGACCTTAACCGGTGCCCGCAAGCTCGAGCTCGCCGGAGCGGAGAGTGGCCCGTTCGCGGACGCCCTGGCCGAAAGGCTGAGGGCGGTCTTACCCGCGGACGAGGTCCGGGTGTCCAGGCCGACTAAGCGCATCGACATGCGCATAGTGGGCCTGGATGACTCCGTGACGGAGGAGGAAGTTGTGGCCGCCGTCGCCAGGACTGGGGGGTGCTCCGCCGAGCTCGTCAAGGCGGGCACCCTCCGGCCTGACAACACGGGCATGCAAACCCTTGTGGTGAGCTGCCCCGTGACGGCGGTCAGAACTGTGTCGGAGGGCCGAAGGCTCTTGGTGGGATGGGTGTCTGCGCGGGTAAAACTGCTGGAACCCAGACCTCTGAGGTGCTACCGCTGCCATGTGGGTAACCACACGGGAGCTATGTGCCCCTCGGAGGTCGACCGCAGCGGACTCTGTTTCCGCTGTGGTCAGCCCGGTCATAAGGCCGGCTCGTGCGAGGCCACGCCGCACTGCAGTGCATGTGCGGCTGCTGGCAAGCCGGCCGAGCACTGGGCTGGGGGAAGGGCCTGCGCGCCATCCGCCCCGACCAGGGGCAAGAGGTCCGCCGCCACCGCCGCCTCTGCCGCCGCCGCGGATTCTGTCGCCGCCGCTGCCGCGGCTTCTGTCGCCGCCGCTGCCGCTTCTGCTGCGGGTGCTGCGGCTCCCAACGCTCGGGAGGGTGCTGAGATGGAGTGCCAGTAATGGTCCCATTTCGGCCCCCTCCAGAGGCAAGTCGGCCGCTGTGCTATCGCGCAGTGGCTGATGCCTGGGGACGGTGAGCGTGGGTGGCTCGCCGTCCGATACCAGGTTGAGTCGACGACGCGTTGTGTTCCACGCGCGCCTCAAGGAGCCGTCAGCACCGAGGACGGGGCCCCATAGGGTCGGTGCCTGCTAGGGTTGCGGAATTTGTTCGAAAGAGTTACCGCGGCCCTGGAACGCATAGGGCACAAGAAGGATCACGGGTGGGTTTTAGTCAGTAAAAGTCTGACACTCCCTACCGCTCCACCCAGGGCGGGAGGGGTCATTTGATGATTTCCCATCCAGAAAAAAAAAAAAAAAAAAAAAAAGGCGTACTACAAATACATTAATTATACATTATATACGTACAATAAATACATCTTACTAATATTATAAACGCGAAAGTTTGTAAGTATGGATGTTTGTTACTCTTTCAAGCGAAAACTGCTGAATGGATTTGGATGATATTTGGCACAGAGGTAGATTATAGTCTGGAATAACACATAGGATTTCACTTTTTATCCCGGGATTATGTTCACTTGAGATAATTTCCGACATTTACGCGGGCGAATCCGTGGGCAGCAGCTAGTTATAGATAATTAGGAAACAAAAAGCAGAGAACCCCTATAAAAACGATTAAAGAGAGAGGTAGAGATTTTTTACCATAGTTTTAAAAGTGGCTAAAGATTAAGTGAAGTGGTTGTGGCAGACAATTTTGTCCGACCTGTGTTGAGCAGTTTGTTCAGCTGTATCATTGGTCTCCTTTCGATCTACCTATTAAACAAATTACTTTAGAATGATTTACCATTTTAACTTGTTCAACCAATCGCAGGCCTCTAAAATTTTCCATTACACACGCGTCTTCCCCATCTGCAACCCAGTTTTCCCCCATCCCGCTTTGGTCGACTTTCGATCGACTTATGTCACATTGTCACTTCAATCTCGAAACATGTCGACTTGCGTTAACACACCAATTACAAGTAACAGCTTGTGAAGGGCCTTGTAAACAAACTTCGCCATCACAGTTTGTTGAAAAGGCTTTCTTATTGAAAAACCTGTCGTGTAAGGGTTAGGCCACACCGACGCAATGATGCTTGAAGATGTAAGTGCCTCTAGACAAAGTGATATTGTACTTATTATCATCTGTAACGATTGTCGAAAATTCAAAAATGTATGGGACTGAAAAGCCCTACTAAAAAGCCACGTAAGTCAAATATCAAACAAAAAACAAAACACATTTTTAACATCAACCAGACTTCTTTTTCTGAAATCTATAAATAAAGATCTTTCATTATATATTTTTGTCAACATTTTAGGCTCAGTAGTTTTGTAGATAAGGATCGCGAATAGTATATTTTCATCTTATGTGTAATTTTCTGTGTGTGCTGTGATAAAGGGAAAGAGACACCAGTATAACCATCACAGATATCCTATATTCATTATATTATATATATTCAGTTTTTCACTTGCTTGTGCTTAACCATATTATTGAATGAATTACTCTGTTTTCAATCTTACTCTTTTCGTAACAAAATGTATATATCCTCATTTATATTTTCATTGCTAACCCATCGTACACATACACTTAAGTTCTACTTAAGCAACTGAGCGGTAATCAGGCGTCTTTGTTGTCAATGTTATGTTTACCCGCATATACATATATTAGAATATTACCGTATGGCTTACTACATGTATGTGTATGTATGTGCTGTAGGTGAGCTTTAGGTCAATAAATTAATAAACCGTAAAGAATGTGAGCGATATCGCGTCTCGGTGTGATCTGACCCTAAGCGTACCGTTTCTAGGTCGACCTTACGGACCGTAACTTTGCGAATGACAAACTTGGAGCGTGATTTAGATTGACGTTAGTTGAAAATACGGCTCTTTAAACGTGAGGCATCGTTTGTACGGACTCGTGGCTTGCTGGCTTTAAATGAACTTCAATGTTTGTGTGCGCGTAAGTTCTGTGCTTCGGAGCTTCAGCCAAAGTGACATTCTATTGGCGAGAGCAACTGTTGAAATTACAAAAAGTTTAAGTTTAAAGTAAGTTTAAAATTCACGTGTTCAATATACGTCAATTTTTGGTAGCTCATTTTAATATGATACATTTTTCATTTCTTGAAATTCGCTATCGCTTTCAGAATGTCGCTTCGTCTAGAGGCTCAGTAAACTCTGTTGATTATTCTTAAACACGATGTTTCTTAAGAGAACGATTGTTTCATAACGAAATGGAAAATAAGCTGATCATTAGTGGTCAGAAAAAGGGATGAAGCGGCTTCGCGAATTACTTGAAAATATTTCGCAAGAACGAACTACCGGAATATAAATAAATACATTTGTCCCAATTCAGGCCATGGTGTTCTGAATTTCAAATTCGTTCAGTTGTTGAGTCATGATTCATTTAATAATCATCTAGACACAGATTGTCACATTGTATTAATAAGTTGCGTCTGCTATTATTTCATCTAAAAGGCACCAGCAATCAAACCATATCAAAACTACTGACTTTTTTATGAAAAAGCTCGTTGAAACTGACTCAGAAACTTCTAAAAGGGTAATGAAAACTATTTTCTCCTGTCCAACAGGGAAATAGTGGCCTTAATTAAAATAACTTAGTAATCTCAGTGGGAAATAATGAATTATTACCGCCCTGGTTTGCGAGGTGGTCTAGATTAGGAATGAGTTCATTTTACGACTTTTTAGTAATTTCGTTGTATAATATTAATCGTCAAAACTTTGCTGGTCGATCTAAATTACTTTTCAATATGAAAGCTTGTTGGATAAAGTTGAACTTAAAATATGAATCTTCTAAAACCGTTAACCTATGACATTGACAAATTTCGAGTTATTCAAATATGGGGCTTTTTTATGGATGGGCAATCAACAAATGACTTGTTCTGCTCTGGGTAGAGCGGATGAGAGTGTTAGACTCTTACTGACTAAAACCCATTCGTGTTCTTCTTAAAGCCCATTGCGTTCCAGGGCTGCGGTAACTCTTTCGAACAAATTCCGCAACCCTCGCAGAGACTGGCCTATCAGACCCCGATATGCTGACATCTTTCTTTCTTTCTTACTTTTCTTTCTTTAAAAAAAATTGCCCCACACTAGGTATTTCTCCTGTGTGTGTGTGTGTGTGTGTCTCTGTGTGTGAGGGTGTGTGTGTGTGTATCTCTTTGAAGTTCGTGTGGCCCGCCCCTAAGGTGGCTTGTGTCGGCAGCTGGGGCATCAAGTTTGCCCTTCCTTCACGCGGTCCCAAAAAAAGGAGGTGACCGCCTGCTATGCCTCCTCACTCTTGACCATGGATTGAATCAGGGCCAGAACCGAGAGGTCGCCATTACCTCAACGAGGACCTGTCCTCGAAGCGCGCCGTGGCGTTGCTCAGCCCAAGTAGGGCAGACCAATGTATGGAAGATGTTGGTTTCATTTTGCGATTTCAAGGTTGTTTCTATGTTAACAGATGTTCGTAATGATAACTACAATACACGGACACGTACTGTTGCTAACAAGACAACAGGCCATATTTGCAGCTTTTGTAAAAAAAAAACATTATTTCTAATTTCTAATTTATACTGTATCTAAGAAACCCAAACTTATTCTGTAGGTACCTTATCGACTTGGTTGCGGAATTTGTTCGAAAGAGTTACCGCGGCCCTGGAACGCAAAGGGCACAAGAAAGATCACGGGTGGGTTTTAGTCAGTAAGAGTCTGACACTCCCTTCCGCTCCGCCCAGAGCGGGAGAAGTCATTTGATGATTTCCCATCCAGAAAAAAAAAGAAAGGTACCTTATCGACTTAAAGCTCGCAACAAAAACGACTTCTAAAAAAATATCGAACCGACTTCATTGTACCATTTAGCACCGACTTAAGAGACAAAGTTCTGAGACAGTTTTAATTGCTTTCGACCTATCTGATAGGCCGACATTATTTGACCGACATCTCAGATGTGGCCTTATCTTTGTTTTATTCGACATTTTTATTACTTGAGTAATTATTCCTTTGTTTTTAAAAAGTTAATACTTTTATTGAGAACTTTTTTATACTTCGGGGTTTGATAAAATATTATGTTTTGGAGCTGTTAGTATGCTTCTTATGTATACCGAGCCCATTTAAGAATTTGGCATTCAACTAAGTAATTCTATTAATTGCATTTAAAGTTATATACTATAGACTATAGTTATAAACAATTAGACATTTTAAAATTATATATTACATGAAATACTAGCTGACCCGCGCAACTTCGTTTGCGTCACATAAGAGAGAGAAAAATAACTCTGTTTTTGCAGCATTTTAAATTGATGCTCTGTTGGTCGTAGTGTGATGTGGTATAGCCTAAGGCCTTCCTCGATAAATAGGCTATCCAACACTAAGAGATCTTTTCAATTCGAACTAGCAGTTCCTGAGATTAGCGCGTTCAACCAGACAAACGAACTCTTTAGCTTTTTAATATATAATAGATTTTCTTTTTAAGTACCTATAATCTCATATCTCAATAGGTTTCCAAGCGATTTGAAATTATATACGATTCAATTTCTAAGTGCTCGCTCAAAGATAAAAGTTTAGAAACATGCCATTGATCTTATATTTCCAATTTAGTTCAGTTTCAGTTTTTTTTAACTTTTTGAATTGCATTAAGAATTTTATACATTACTAGCTGCTGCCCGCGACTTCGTCCCCGTGGAATCCCCGATTTTAAAACATTCTTTATCGCTGCTCCGCTCCTATTGGCTTAAGCGTGATGATATATAGCCTAAAGCCTTCCTCGATAAATGGTCTATTCAACCCAAAAAGAATTTTTCAATTCGAACCAGTAGTTCCTGAGATTAGCGCGTTCAAACAAACAAACAAACAAACAAACTCTTCAGCTTTATAATATACTAGCTGCTGCCCGCGACTTCGTCCCCGTGGAATCCCCGATTTTAAAACATTCTTTATCGCTGCTCCGCTCCTATTGGTTTAAGCGTGATGTTATATAGCCTAAAGCCTTCCTCGATAAATGGTCTATTCAACCCAAAAAGAATTTTTCAATTCGAACCAGTAGTTCCTGAGATTAGCGCGTTCAAACAAACAAACAAACAAACAAACTCTTCAGCTTTATAATATTAGTATAGATTTTATACATTATTTGATGCTTGATGGAGCACAAAACTATTTTATCATGCACGAATGAATAAAATACATTTCAAAAAGACTACGACGTAGCGCTACGATGCCTGCGTGGGCATCGTAGCGGATTTATTTACGTAGATATTCAGCAGGGCGAAGCTGCGGGCAACAATTGTACAAACAGTCACAAATACAAAAATATTAAATAATTTGTGTATTTAAAAAAAAACGTTGTAAACTGCAGGCTTATTCATTAAATAATTTGTTAGTCTCATATAAAAAAAAACTTGAGTGCTACACAAAAGAGTACACAATATGAATCCCACAGTAAAATTACGAAACAAGACAAGCGACATCACTCATCCATTTGTAAGTGTAACCTACTCCAGTACGTAAGTACGCAATATTTTACGTTATGGAACTTTTATACATCGCATAAACGTACAATAAACGTATAAAACTGGGAAAAGAGGGTAAAGAAGAAAAATATGCTTTTAGAGCGCTAACGTTCGCCATGGTAGGTAACAGAGTCCCTCGGGCCGCGTTTAATCAAGATTGGTAACTTGTTTATATGATTTCCTTTCGCATACGTCGCTTAGACGTATTAAACGTCCAAGTTAGAATTGTTTGAAGTTTGAATTGTATCTATAGCAGGTCATGTTTCATTAGAACGCGTTTAAGTCGGTAATTAATTATAATCAATATGAAAATAAGTCCAACTTCAAGTGAAGAAGTCACATAATAAGTTCGATTACATTATTTTGATCATTCGTGTAAGTTATTTCAATGTTTTGACAGTGTGTTGACAGAAATTAATATTTACTAGCAGCGCCCCGCGGTTTTACCCACGTTGTTCTCATTCCTGTGGCAATACGAGGATAAAATATAGCCTATGACACTCCACAATAACGTAGCTTTCTATTGGTGAAATAATTTAGAAAATCGGTTCAGTAGATCCAGAGATTATCCCTTACAACGTCACAAACTCACAATCTCAAAAACTCACAAATGTTACCTCTTTATAATATTAGTATAGATAAACGTTTACTTTATACAAAAGCGCTAACAGATGGCACCGCTACGCGTAACCACAAGTTTAATTAACCATTTCACAAACACAGCTCAAAATTTAACCGATTAAGCTCCCGACTTGTCAAAATGTCATTAACTACCATGTAATATTGCCCTTAGCCTATAAGAACAAGGGCACCGCGTTAACCTACAACAAAATCGAGCGATCTAAATCATAAAACTGACATTTATATTATGTAATGCAAATCCTGATACATAAATAACGTCTTCACATACCCCATTAAAAGTTTCATGGCTGTGTAAGATTTTCTATAGGGTTGTACATTAAAATATTAATGAAACGTTGCCAAGTAAAAGTGAATTAATTTGTTAGATAAATTAAACTGTGTCAAGCTGCGTCTGAGGTATAATTGTGGTGACCCAGTTCTGTGCGGCGTAAAGGTGACACCCCGGGGTAGGTTGTACCGAGCGCGAAGCGAGGCGGGAGCGAAGATGGGTTCTGGTACTCGGCTTATAATTGTGATATCTTTTCGTGGATATATGCATCTAACTGTCTACGGGCCATATGAGCTTCAGATATAACTAGCTAGTTTAAAATCGTTTGATATTCGTAGATTCGAGTAATTGCAAGTTTGATATTACCAATTGCATCAGACTGTGATTTGTTTGGAACTTTTTAGTTGGTTTTGCGGTCGGTTTTTTTTTTAAGTTTTCATCATCATTAAATATGACCACACAGTTTTGAAAAAAAGAAAAGTATCATATAATAAGTCTTTATTCAATTAAATGCAAAGTCAAAAAATGGCCCGGTGAGGGCAGCGGCAGCTAGAAGATGCTTGAATTAACAATTAATGCTTGGGGAGAACTATAACATTTACAGACAGATTAATTGATAGAATTATATACTTTACTTGTCTGACATTAGTTTGAAATGAAAGACAAAGTGTAGAAGTACAGTGAACGTATTAAATAGTTTCAGTCAAAATCTGCTCAGCGTGTTAAATCACCTCACTCAAATCAGAGGAAAGAAAAAAGAGGACGCTAAGGTTTACTCCGAGCCGCGGTTATTAATGCGGCGTTTTTTAAATTTTATTCATTCGGTTAACAGCCCGTCCCGAATAATTTTGAATGTATTTTTTGGAGATTCTGCTGCGTTAATGCTGGCAACACTTTTGGTTTTCGAATGATGTTGCCATGTTTGGGAGATTTGGGTTGAATGTTTTGACGTGAATTGATGACTCCGTTGACGTTATACGGGTTCGTTTGAATATTGTGGGTTCAGGATTGATCAATACTGGTTGATGATATTTTGACTTAGGTTCTTTTATATTAGATTAATTACTATTTTTTTAGGATATATTGCAATTGATATTATGAATTTAGTTGGGAAGGGTTAATTTGATAAGCTAAACGAGGTTTAAATTAAAATGTTGTAGGATTTATTAAAGTGGATATCATCATTGAAGTTGAACAGCGTTTGATGTTTAGTCGGTAAAGTTTGATATAAATGATGTGTAAGATAAGGAAAAGGTTTTTATGCCAATTCAATAGCTAACCTTTTTTTGCGACACAACCTTTTCCTCAACGTTTTCTTCTTAAGCCCGAAAAATATGTGCCGTCTCATTATATTTTACGGGTCACGAGGATAAAAACAACAGTGTCGATGTGTAGTGCACATAGTGTGTATCTATGCTTAGGTTGTGTGTTTTGTTCTACACGTTTATCTCGACTCGCTTCGTGCGTGCAACATTAGAGTTGGCCCCAGTGTGTTGTCTTATTATGATCGTTAATGTTCTGTTAGTAGAGATGTGCTTTTGTTTTGTAAATATCGATAGCAGTGGTGATTACAAAGATACTAGTTAATGATTTGATTTTTAAATTCCTTCAAGTTATAGATTTAAAAGGTATTGATATTATGTTTCTTTATTTTAATATAATAATTTTTGACTACTTAACCGTCAATTCTAATTATGTCCGAGCTTGTTTTATCTTTGTATTCATATTTCACATTCTGATATAATTATGTTTTGTCTACCTATCTTCATTATAATGTTCAAGCTTGTTCTATCAATATAATGTACATACATATATAAAAGTCTTCCATTACTGTGTAACTGACAAACAAAGCACAACCGGAACAACTGGTCATAGAAAGCTGAATTTTGGCATGTAGGTTCCTTGGGGAATGTATGGGAGCACTAAGAAAGAATTTCTTGAAATATTCACGGTAATGCGTGTCAAGTCGCGAGCAAAAGCTAGTTTGTATACGTACTTTGTTTTTCATGAACAAATTCTAACATAGAACTCCGAAACTGACCAAAAATGTTGATATTTACTGTAGAAAAATAAACAATGTTCTCAGTAGAATGGATACAATGCATTTGCATTGCTAACTTCGCTAGGTAAACGTCGGCTAATGTATGTCAATGTAGCTTGTAACGAGTTTTTAATGTCACATTTTTCAATTCAGTTTATTTGGACGAGTGCCATTTTTGTAATATGCCATGCACTTGAAATGTTGTTTAGCCAATGATTTTATATTACTGATCATAAACTATCATAAAGCTTCTGCTCTAAGCGGTGTATTGTCCAGTAACTGTGAAATCATCATTGGTCTTATTCGAAGAAAGTTTAAAATACAATTTATCGTCTACCCGGCTATAAAAAGAACTTAATTTAAAAATATCTCGTCTTATCGATATAATTTTAAGCTCATCACTTAAGTAAAGGAAGCAAAGTTATCGAGTACGTACCGCTCACTACATTGGCAAGTCGATAGTCGGCTGTTTCCGTCGCCCGTCGTCTTTCATCGCAATGAGATATCGTTCATTTCCTCACCTCCCGTCTCCTAATCGCCGTCATCTACCGACACCCAGTCTACCACTTTACGCCAAGAAAAATTGCCTTTTCGCACGATTTTTTTTTATTGACGCAAGCGTTGCTTGTTTCGTTCGGAAATAGATTTTGACACTAGAGAAATACGAGCAATAGATCGTGTGATAAAATCTCGACTCGATGTCATGTCGGACGTATAAAATATGGATGTATGGCCATATGAATTCAGTCGTAATTTTTGTTGTAACCAACCTTTTTTAATTGGAACGCGCCTTTGACTGGGTTTTCATTTCATTGTTCCATTATGTGAATGTTAAAATTGAGTGTTATTTGTGAAATTGGATCTGTGTTGCTACGAATTCAGGAAGGCCACATTTTGTTTAATTTCCTTGTACTGTGTTCTGTTAATTTCAAAAA
Organism: Hecatera dysodea; assembly: GCA_905332915.2. Lineage (NCBI taxonomy): Eukaryota > Metazoa > Arthropoda > Insecta > Lepidoptera > Noctuidae > Hecatera > Hecatera dysodea. The sequence continues at coordinate 8,638,864 of HG995295.1, forward strand.
GGCTTTGTTTTGAGAAAAAAAGTAGAGTAGTGGTACTATGATCTAGACATTGACTTATTCTCTTTGCGTTGTTACTCATTCTCACTTTCTTTTTAATTAAGACGACCATTTTGAACGCTCATTGCGTGCAAAATATTCATTGTTTACTTAAAACCTTTTTTTCAAAAAGTGAATAAAATCATAATTAGCTGTCCTAGACTATTAAACATGTAAAAGCTTTTAATAAAGCTAACAAATAAAAAAGGTTGCCAACCTCTGGTGAAAGAGGTCATCAACATTTTGTTACTTGAAAAGCGTGATACATCTTGAATATCCAGATTAATAACACTAAATTGATTTTGCTTTCATATTTCTGATATAATAATTTAGCTAATGTTATGCATGGATATTAACTAAAGCTAGAATTAAGTCAGACGGTGTCCTTTAGGTCACAGATCTAAATTAACGGCTCGAGTTCTGATGCTGACATAACATAATTAAAACTTAACTAATTTTGTAAATGTTTCTCTTCGTTAACTATTTTATTTAGATACGCTTTATAGTTTTGAATTTTAAGACATTTGTAATGGATAATGTCTCCTTTAGTGAAGTTACTTGCGAATAATTTTAATTATTTAGCGCCAATTGTTTTGTGGAAATTTCTACCTTGTTTTAATGGTTTAGTTAAATAAGTTTTGCCAGGCGTTTTCTTATAAGAATTAAGTTTCCGCTCAATCACATTTTCAGTATCTAGTCCTATTCACTCATTGGTTTTTTGATTTTGTAATCTTCTTGCTGGTATTTTAATTTATATTCAATCTTGTAAATTGTTACCTGCAATCGGTTGTACACGTGTTTTATATGTAAATACGTTTACCTTAAAATAAGATTACTTAAACAGTATTTTAAAAGATTTAATTAGAAGAATAATGTTACCTAGGATGTTTGATTTTCTTTATCTTAAACTGAATCTATACCGAGACATTTTTACTACTTCACCCCATTTCGGGGTAGTATTCTAAAAACCTTACTTAGTGAATATCCCTTGCTTATAATCTACTTTCGTGCCAAATTTCATCTTCATAAGTCAAGTAGTTTTCACGTTAATGTAATTATGTAGATAGATATAAAATATTTATAAAGATAATTTCTTAAATCATTTATAAAAAAGTGCGTAAGAATTCATCATTTCTTTGCAATTAAAAAAAATCTCTATATATGCTCCACAACAGTCATTTTTCAATTCCATTTTCTAAACATAGACTGTAATATGAAAACTCATTTGATTTGGGTTGCGGTCAAAAACATTACATGTCCATTAGCCGAAACACGCACGCGGCATAGGTAGGTTGTGTGTTTTACAACCCGCATGGGGGTAGCAAATGTCAAATATCACACGTCTCTGAAATTTTCGTGCACATTACACAGGGCTTGGTAGAAGTATTCATAATTGTTTTTTTTAAGCATTTTTTCACGTAAAATAACGCATTACTCAAGGCGAGAACTGCCGCCACCAACCTAGAGGAACTCTTACGGACTATTTTTCGGACTAGTTTCGGGTGGGTAAGAAGCACATGTGTGCTTCTTACCCACCCGAAACAATGTATAGTCACAAATGTTGAAAAAAAAAAAACAGGTAATGGGCTTTTCATAAAAGTACGCACAAGGGTTTTGGCTTCATTATCAATTTTATAAACACATTAGGCATATATTTTCAAATTAATTAGAAACACTACGTCACACGAGTATAATTTAAAATGCTTAAATAGTAAGTTGTAAATAAAGTTGTCTTCCATAACACTTATTTTTTCAAAATAATATGAATCTCCTAAAACTTAAATCGATAATTTAAAATCGTAGTAAAAAAAGAGATCGTTAATCCTTTACAAAATACAGACGTTGAAATATGTGTGAAATATGTGTGCAGATTTCATACATAAACATACAAAATATGGAAGTGCTTTTGCGCTAGAGTAAGCTCACATAATCTATTCATTTGGTGCGTTGTGTTGGCTTTTGTGGGAATATACGAGATTTTATGCCATATCCAGCTCTGCTTTAGATTTGCTTTTCCTGTGAAGAACGAACGGCTTCAATCCTTACGCTATTATTATATAACTAGCTGCTGCCCGCGACTTCGTCCCCGTGGAATCCCCGATTTTAAAACATTCTTTATCGCTGCTCCGCTCCTATTGGCTTAAGCGTGATGATATATAGCCAAGCCTTCCTCGATAAATGGTCTATTCAACCGAAAAAGAATTTTTCAATTCGAACCAGTAGTTCCTGAGATTAGCGCGTTCAAACAAACAAACAAACAAACTCTTCAGCTTTATAATATTAGTATAGATAATATTTAACCCTTATGTGAGTGACGAGGTACCTGGGTACCTTTAGCATTTTCAAATTTAAGGAAAAGTATGTTTTGCGCTCTGCAGGTAGCTGTGATTTCCTGAGAGCTCCTAACTATTTATAAATAACATATTTTTTAATGTTTTGACCCAGTCAACTATTTACAATGTTTTGTGGAAATAAAAACATATTTTAAACTCACAATAGAGTGACAAGGTACCCAGGTACCTCTTTGTGTCTTGTATGAAAATGAAAAAAGTATTTATAATTTCGTACAAAAATGAAATAATAAACAATTTTATATGATGTTTTATTACTATAAAAATTACAAAATCTTTGTTTATGTAGAATTAACACAGCTTTCGAAGCAGATGTTATATGTTGGAAGAGTTACTGCATGTTCATCACAAACTGGTTTTCTGCAGTTAGTGCTAACTTTTCGTGTGTTTCTTTGCTTGCGTTTGAGTTCTGTGTATCTGTAGCAACTTCCAACGACTGCAACACGCCTTGTAGAATCTCGTCTAGTCTGACTTATAGAAGTTATAGATCCAGAGGGAATCGAAAACCTTAGTTCATGGCCAAGCATGTCCTGCATTGCCGATCTCACGTGTAATTTTGATGTCTCATTGCCATTTTTTTATCTTTCTTCCATATTTTTACCACACAGTTGTAGACTCAATGATTTCAAAAACATTCTACGTCTGTCACTTGAGACAACTTGTGGGTTATGTTCCATGTAAATGATATATCCTGCCCAAAGCTGCAACGTCAATGATATTATAAAAAAGTGAGATTCGTTCTGCATTTTACGGTATATATATATTGCTAACATCTTATCCATATCGACGGTTAAAAGGAAGTAGGGCATAAGCGACATTTTGGTCAAAAATGAGTTATATATGCCATCCTACGTAAAATTTTCCGCTCTTTCGAATGCGCTTACTCTCGTGGCTCTACGATGAGTTTTTTGGCGTTTATGCCCTAGCAAAAAAAATCGTTTTCATAGTATTAGTTTTCGTAACCGACGAAAATTCAAGTAATTTTTGCTACAAAGGTGCTTGTGCCCCTACAAAAATGATTTATTTTGTGTTTGTTGTCGGTAATGCTTTTTTACTTCATAAGGTTGTCGAGCTTTCGGTTGTTTATGCCTTTTAAGCTTTTCCCTCACAAAGTACAAACGTTGTTTATAGCCTACTTCCATTTCGTAATTTAACATAGCTATGGCGCTTGTACCCTATATACGAAATTCATTTTCATATTACTCTGTCAGTTATACCCTATTACCATTCAGTACTTTATGGAAGCTATGCAGGTTATGCTCTATTACCTAAATTTATTTTAATATCACACTGTTGGTTATACCTTACTTCCGCGTACAATATAAATACAGTTTTGTCGATAATATCTTATTACTTAAATTAAATTAAATATCATGGTGTCGATTATAACCACATTATAACCTACTTCCACGTTCTACAATCATACTTATACGTCACTTATACTACAATACCCAATTAATAAGCTTTTTATTATTTACTATTATGTTTGTTACCTTTTTAAATGTTAATATTACGGATACATACCAAGTGTTCGTAATTAATTCTTAAGTTCCCTACCTGCTAGCTGCAGTATTAGCTACCTACCCATCATCATCATCATCATCATCAACAGCCTGTTGCAGTCCACTGCTGGACATAGGCCCCTCCAATTGCACGCCACTTAGATCTATTTTCGGCTTCTCGCATCCAGTTTCTGCCAGCCGTCCTGCGCAAATCGTCACTCCACCGTGCGTCTCGGCAAACGTAGTGTAGAACGCCTTACATTACGTTTGCCGAGACGCGGTCTCCACTCTAGAACTCGTTTACCCCAACAGTTGTCGGTTAATATGGCCAGCCCACTGCCACTTCAGCTTACTAATCCGGTAGGCTATATCGATGACCTTGCTTCTCTGACGGATCACCTCATTTCTGATGCGATCCTTCAGAGACACACCGAGCATAGCCCTTTCCATAGCACACTGAGCGACTTTAAGCTTGTAGACCATACGAGCCGTCAGTCTCCACGTTTCTGCTCCGTATGCCATGACGGGTAGGACGCACTGATTGAAGATTTTCGTCTTTAGGCACTGTGGAATCGACGATGTAAAGACTCGACGTAGCTTCGCAAACGCTGCCCAGCCTAACTGAATTCTTCTATTCACCTCGCCCTCAAAATTGTTTCTACCTAACTGCAATGTCTGCCCGAGGTACACATATTTTTGAACAACTACAAGAATTGCACCGTGAATCGCAATCGGTTCCGGTAGAACATTTTCGTTGAACATGACCTTGGTTTTATACAAAGTCAAAGTCAATATGTTTACTGCGAAACAATGTTGATGTTACAGAAAAGTCAGCCAGATCATTCAGCATCTGTTGTAGGTCCTGCAGCGTGTCTGCCATGATGACGATATCATCTACTAATCGCAAGTAAGAGATGTAATCGCCATTGATGTTAATGCTACGTTCGTTCCAGTTCAGCGTCTTGAACATAATATCATATCATCTACTAATCGAAAGTAAGAGATGTAATCGCCATTGATGTTAATGCTACGTTCGTTCCAGTTCAGCGTCTTGAACATAATATCCTCCATTGCATTAGTGAACAATTTCGGGGAAATAACATCCCCTTGTCTCACTCCTCGATGCAACGGTATGGGACTTGTTTGCTGATTCTGTACTTGAACGGACATGGTGGCAGCCTCGTAGAGACATCTCATCACTTGGATGTATCGCCAGTCTACTTGGCAGCGCTGCAGGGACTTCAGAACAGACCAGATTTCAACCGAGTCAAAGGCCTTTTCATGATTCACGAATGCTAGACACAGGGGCTGATTATACTCTTCGGTCTTCTGTATAATCTGCTGCACTGTGTGGATGTGGTCTATGCGGCCGTATCCGCTCCGAAACCCAGCCTGTTCTGGTAGTTGGAATTCGTCGAGCTTTCGCACAAGACGGTTCATAATCACTCTTGAAAACAGCTTATAGACGTGACTTTGAAGGGATATGGGTCGATAGTTCTTCAATAGGGTCTTGTCTCCCTTTTTGAAGAACGGAGTAGAAGTGTGGTTATCTTAACCACACTTATACTCCACGCCACTCTGAAATTCTCCCTTCAAACAGGACAGCGTTAAACAGCTTCTGGAGCTCCCTCAGTACGGGTTTACCTCCAGCTTTCAGCAGCTCTGTGGTAACGCCGTCTTCTACAGGGGCTTTTCCATTTTTAAGCTGCCCAAGAGCGATCTCGATTTCGCCAATACTGACTTATTTATTTATTAAAACTTTACGCACTAGTAAAAAAAAACTGTACAAAGTGGACTTAATGCCATAGGACTTCTGGCAGGTCTTCGGTTAAATAGCCTGTCAATGTGGCTCTAGAACCCTCATTTTTGGGATGAGCACGAGATGCATGCGATGCGTATAACCGGCTATAGAAGTCCTCCACTTCCGAAAAAACTACTGGCTTCAAAGAAACAACTTCTCCACTTGCTGTGGTCAACTTCATCAGGTGGCTTCTTCCAAGAGACTGTACGAACACCTTTGACCCCCGATTCTGCTCGATTGCTCTTTCAACCGAAAGAGCATTGAAGCCCCGGAGGTCCTGTCGTACGTGCTTGTTGATCTCTCAGTTTAGAAATCGCTTTGCCGACGAAGTGACGGGTGGGCTTTCACGTCATTCCTTCATTAGCCCTAAAGTCCTTTCTGAAAGCTTGAACTTCTTGCCCTTACGCTGCATATCACAGAATCTCGTACCCTTTTCCCTGAGGATCCAAATCACATTTTAGAGGTTCTGGTTTACGTCTGTTGTGGTTTCCACGGCAGCGTATCGGTTTTACAGGTTTGCCTGGAACGGCTGGAACGTTTCAGATCATGCCATGGTTTGGAGCAGAGTTGGTCGGAGTCTGGATTTCATCAGACGGACACGTTCGACCTTGAAGTTAATATTCAGAGAGCCTCGGACAAGTCGGTGATCGCTACAGGTATTGAACCTATTGATCACGGAGACGTCTCTGAATATATGCCTCTTGTCATTCATGATGAACAAACATGAGATCGACATCTCATGTTTGGTCATAGTGTCAGGGCTTTGCCACGTCCACTTCCTTTGGGTCTGTTTCTTGAAGGAGTTCATCAAGAACAACCCCTCCCGTTCGAGGAAGTTGACGAGGATTTGCCCCCTATGATTTCTGCTTCCAAATCCATGGTATCCTATTACCTATTCGCAGCAATACTGTACTCCCACTTTGGCATTAAAGTCAACATGACAACGATGTACTATGTCTTTGTAGTGAAGTGGAGGGCTCTCGATATGTCATCGAACATATTTTCCACTTCGTCGTCCGAGTGTGTCGAGGTTGGTGCGTAAACTACCTTGAGGCTATACCTCTCGGTGAGCTTCACAATAAGGTACGCTACCCTGTTCGCTACATTTGACATTTCCACAAAGTTGTTAGATAGGACTTGTTTACCAGAAACCCAACGCCGCCTTGCGATTGTTGGTCTCCCTCGCGGAAGTACATCAGATGACCCGATTCCAGGGATAACCATGGAATCGGGTCATCTGATGTACTGGATGTGCTTGGGGGAGGACACCATAAGGTGTCCATGTCATGTCAATGTCTTTTTTTATTTAAAAAAATCCTACTATCCGCTTGTTAGTAAATAGTGACTATGCGGAGAAATTGCTTTGTTAGAAAATCGACTCCCTAATACTTTTAAAATACTTCACCCTATTTTACGAGTTAGGGACAAAATTACAGTGTAGTGTAATACCCGTTTTAGCTCTTATCCTGATGAAGGATCGTGTTGGTTGCGCTACTTCATTATTTTTGGGGTGTCTTTTCATCCATATTTCCATAAACTCACGCAATGCCAAATGTTGATTATCCTTCTTTTCCTTTGCTTTCAAGCGACATTGTGTGTCACTAATGTCTTATATCCTGGTATTGTTTTGAAAGCCGACTGTTTCTTGTGCTCTATTAGCTTCCATACAACCACTGTGAAAAGTACCTTATCCTTCTTTTCCTATAACACTTATTGAACTGTCTAGTCTCTTATACCCTTTTACCTTGCTGTGTGAGAAATCAGTATGTCGCTTAGGCTTCTTATCCTTTAATATTTTACTTTGTCATTTGTATCTTATGCCATATTTCCTCATTAGAAAATTAAAAGCTATTGTTATAAGCGACAAAAACCACTTTAAATAGCGTAAAATCATTAAAACTAAAAATACCGGTAAATGCTCCATTTTTTTCTGATTTTATAACTGTTTTAGTTTTCACGATATCTTAATAAATAACAAAATTACGTCAGTTTTTCTAAAATTTAAAACTTTGAACGGCTCTCCTGAACATTTCACTTTTTGTCGCTTATACCCTATTTCCTTTTAACCGTCGATATTGTCCACTCTACTTTTGGTTTTATAATAATATCAAATTATGTCTAGCTTGGCAGTTTCCTTATTACTTTCAATAACTGGTGACGTGCATTGATGACAACATTATTACTGCTTTATTATTTTTAGGTACGTAGGAGCACACAGTTGCTTCTTTGCTAAAGGCGAAGTTCTCCTTGGTTGTTTGCATATTTGGGGGTAGAAACCGTTTATTTTTTCTTACCGTTCCAACCAGTTTCATGTTCCACGAATTCAAGGAATGAGCCAATTGAAGAGACCTAAAATTATCCGTAGTTACATTCAGTCCTGAATTTTTATATTTAGCCACGAGATCTAATACAGTGCATTCTCCAACATTTGTTTGTCGATCTCATTTTCGACTTCAGCTTCTGGCTCAACATCCGAAATGTCCAATCCACCCTCTGCAACCGAAGTTCAATTATCAGAAGCAACAAACTTCTAATTGTAACTTGTAATTCTGTTGAATTATATCTTCGAACACGTGATATTTATTTAGAAGTACTCGCTCCAATAAAGATAAACAAATAATTATAAACTCACAAAATAGAAATGAAATCATAAAATAGGAACAAAGTAAACAGTCAAGTGTCAATATCAGGCACGATGCATTAAATGGATTAAGTTTTTCTTGCGCGCCTATATCCATGTACTGGACCCCACTCCTCCCCTGATTTAATCACCACAGAACGTCAATTGTTTAGCTTAACTAAAATGATAGTATTCGAAGTGTGGGTAACGTTAAAACATAATTTGATTGCTTACATTACGTCTTAACTGTATGAAGGTACCCGGGTACCTCGTCACTCTGTTAAAGGTGTTTTATTTGTCACTCACATAAGGGTTAAGTACCGTCGATATACAGTATGTTAACTAAGAGAGGGCGTTCCCGTTAACCCGCAATAGTATAGCATCCATATATGATAAGCAATAGAGAGACTGTTAAAATAAGTATATTTTGTGATCCCAGAATAGATAGCGGTTTTCTTTTATAAATGAAAAGAGTCTAATTTGAGATCTTGGATAAATAATAACAGCCACACGGGTCGATCTTCAACGTTAAGCAACGCTTGCCAAGGTTGGTCTATGGATGGGTGGTGGTGGATAACATACTGAGTTTCCTCCGTGCCTCGGAAAGCACGTTAAGCCGTTGGTTCTAGTTGACATTTGCAGATCTTAGGCAGTCGTTACGGATGGCCTTGCCAAGACCGGGTGCCAACACTGTATGGATCGCCCGGAGGACACGGTGGAGCATACGGTGGAGGTCTGCCCTGCTTGGGCGGAGCAACGCTGAGTCCTCGTCGAAGCGATCTCTCGCGTCCAGCCCTGGTTCAATCCATGGTCCAGAGCGATAAGGCATGGGAAGCGGTCACCTCCTTCTGCGAAGTAGTAATGCTAGCAAAGGAGGAGGCAGAATACCCCAGACATCGTAAAATGCAGGGCGATTCCCGGCCAACGTAGGCGCGGGCCTGCGGATGGCGAGCTTTGGGTGACTCGCCGTCCGATAGCAACCAGGCTCGGATCGACAGCGCGTCGTGTTCCACGTGCGCCTCAAAGAGCTGTTAGCAAAAAAGACGGGGCTTCATAGGTTCAGTGCCTGCTAGGGTTACGGAATTTTTTCGAAAGAGTCACCACAGCCCTGGGACGCAAAGGGCACTAGAAGGATCACGGTGGGTTTTGGTCAGTAAGGGTCTGACACTCCCTTCTGCTCCGCCCAGAGCGGGAGAAGTCATTTGATGATTTCCCATCCAGAAAAAAAAAGGTCTCTTGCCAAGAAGTACTGTGTTGCCCAGGTAATGGGTTGAGGAGGCCCAGTAGGCAGCACCTCTATGTAAAATACTGGTATTCAGCTGAATCCGGTTTGACTGGAAGCCGACCCCAATAAAGTTGGGAGAAGGCTACGCAGATGATAATGATGAAAAATGCCTCAATTCCAAACAATTTTCTCGCAAACAAATTCATATATTTAAGTACTATCCACGAAATATAAAACTCTTGCAAAAACGCATGCATGACGAGCAAAAACGCAATATATAATCCAAATTGCTTTCAACTAAAAATCCTTTTTATTAGTCCAGTGAAAATTGAAAAATGATTTTATTTTTGACAGTCGACTATGTAAGCCTTAAGCGCGTTATATTATTTTGTGTCGATTCATTTTATTTGGTACCCAGCCACTGTTATAAATCCTTTAATTAATAAGCGCAATTATGAAGCAATTACTTTTATCACCGACCTGAAAATATCACGATTGCAGGTCGTGTTGAAAACCACAGTCGATTTGTACGTAAAATGGTTCATGATTAATTAAAAAGATGTTTTATTTTATCTGTTAAGACAAAACGTATTTTTATTTTACTTTTCTTTTATTGTTTTTTTTCCAACTTGTATAGAAATCAGTTGCATAAAACAAAATGTGTTCACTCTCGATTAAGGCGTAAGTACGACTGTGACATAATATTACGATAGCGTTTCTTCCTTGACACGTGTTTTACCGTGATATTAGTGTACAACATAATAGGGCAGTTGACTAAAAAATCTAAATAATCAGTCAAATAAATTTCAAAAAAATATTGGACACGTTTTTTTTCTTTTTTCACATAAACAAAAAAGGGATACAGTGCGCTGAAAACTCGTGTGACGTCACTACGTGGTACAATTTTTACCACGGCGTGACTTCGGAAGCTCCAAGAACTCCTGATCTTTGATGCTTTATATCTCCGTTAACTTTTATAGATTTGAAAAAGGAAAAAATATATGTCCAATATTTTTCTATAATCTAACCGACGGACTAAATAGAATCATATTTTTTTTAGTCAGGAAACATCCCTATTGTTTAGAATATGGTGTGATGAAACCACATGTAGTTAGCGTTAGTCTCTATTGTCCAGGAATTCCAGGTTAGTCGGATTGTCGTACGGTATATTAATCCGGTTGGTTGGTTATTCATCTAGATTCAATTCATGTTTCCGATTTGAAACAAACTTTTTAAAGCTAGCATTTTTACAATAGCAAAGCGAATTATTCTCTGAATGTTTTTATAGACTAGTTTTTTCCTTTGATGAAGACAGTATGTGGCACTAAATGGAAAGCTAGCTCTATATAACTAAAGGATTTTTTAAAGCAGATTTCATAAACATAACGTACCTACTAGGTCCTTTATTTATTTAAAGACCTAAAGACTATATAAATTGTTATCGACGATAACGTTCACATATAAAATACTCATTTTGTATAGTTTTCGATTTTGAGATAGATTCATGAAAGCACAAGTTTAAACCTTAGTGGTTTTTGGTTATTATTTAACTCAGATAATACTGTATTCTTTTGTATTTATAAGTGATAAATAATAAAAAAAAGGTTACGGGTTCTATGGGTTATGGGCCTATGCCACCCAAAATAAGGGTATTATTGTTACTATAACATCACGCGATCGTCGAAAAGTTTGGCAGATGTGCAGCATTAAGTACACCCACAATTGGTAGCGGAATTTGTTCGAAAGAGTCACCGAGGCCCAAAACGCAAAGGGCAAAAGAAGGATCATTGGTGGGTTTAGTCAGTAAGAGTCTGACACTCCCCCTTCCGCTCTGCCCAGAGCGGGAGAAGTCATTTGATGGTTTCCCGTCCAGAAAAAAAAGTACACCCACAATCCCACATTTCACACTTCCTGTATACAAAGTTCGTTGATGAATTGCTGCAAATATATCGAAATAAAGGTGCTCAATTCTTGGCACCACTTAATAATTTTATACAGTAAAAAAATAGTTTCATCAAGTTTCAATTTCCATTACCTAAGTAATACAAAGAAAAAATAACTCTATATTAAACTTGGCTCCAGAACCATTTCTTATCAAAGTAAGTACACTGAAAGAACTCTTGGCTAAAAGGCTAGAATAGACTAGAGTCTATATTTTCATCATGGAGGCTACAAAGGCTTTCTTTTAATTAATTGCAATTAGACCAACGCCTTATCGAGCGAGTCAGGTGATACGATTAATTCGTTTTACTGCCAGACTTTTTATTCTTCTGTTTAGATGTTAGAAAATACTTGGAGCGTACAAATAGTGAGTTTAAATAGTTAACGGATTAATTAGGACTGATTTAATTATGTGATTCAAGGACGGGTTGGTTTATATTGTCTACCATTGGGCCAATTTAACTCATTTTTAAACAACTTTTTGGTTCGCATCTCTATCGAAATCTGAAAATCAGAAAAGTCTCAATGTCCATATTATTATGCTTTTGACAAATTTCGAGAACGATACTTAACATTTAAGTAGTAGAATTGCATCTCATTCTTGTTTACTGAGATGTAATTTGATAGTTTTTGAGCTCTGACTGCTTTGACTGGCGATGTTGATAATTTTGGTTGGTTGATTCTGACCATTTTTGTGTAATATCTTTGTTCTTTTTTTTTGTTGTAAACTTTAATGATTTAGCTATAACTTGTAGCTTTTTCCGCTTGAAAACGTATCACCATTACGGAGATCTCTACGATTAAAAGGGCATTTTTCGGGACTCGGGATGTAGAACAGCGCCTTAAGGGCAAGTTTGATTACATAGAAATTATTTTATGGATTGGAACACGTGCCTGAAAATTTCTTAATGATCCCTCAGAAACATTACACAAAAAAAAAACAGCTTTGCATACGCTTTTTCCGTTAAAAATGAACGGCTTCAATGAAATATCCTTGCGTTATTGCTACCAGTACCGTGTTTCTCCTGATGTGATGTCACGATGTTACCTTTTTAACCGACTTCTAAAAAAGGAGGAGGTTCTCAATTCGGATGTTTGTATTTTTTTTTAATGTTTGTTCGCGCATAACTCCGTTGTTTGCCAACCGATTTGAAAAATTCTTTTTTTTGTTGGAAAGGGTATACTTCCCAAATGGTCCCATGAAAATTTTTAGTAGTATAGTTGTTTTGCATCTCGCATTATTCGATCTTATGTAGTAAGTGTTAGGCCACATCTCTGCTCGTGAACACCTCGCATGAAAGTTGCAATACATTGCAGGTTCCCAAGGCGTACCTGCGTATTTCCCGTTACCATCGGAATACAGGGATGATATACATATATTTCGGAGCTTATTCGGTACAAATAAACAAAAAATATTTCCTGTTTATAAGTATAGGCATCATTTTTCATGGACAAATAAAAAACAAACAAGACTATACATTACGTCGAAATTTTGCGTGACGACACGGTTCAGGTAAAAGACTTTTTACCTAGAACTGGCGTAACAGGCCGCTCTATCCTAAACTTGATGCGCTCTATCTCTGTTAAGTTTGTCTATACTAATATTAAAAAGAGGAAAGATTTGATTGTTTGTTTGTATTGAATAGGCTCCAAAACTACTGAACTGATTTCAAACATTCTTTCACTGTTGGGAAGCTACACTATCCCGGGGTGACATAGGCTATATTTTATCCTCATATTCCCTCGGGAACGGGAATTACGCAATTGAAACCGTAAGCGCTGCTAGTAGGTGATAAAATGTTTTTTTTTTTCCCACGAAGCATCCCTATTATTGTCGTTGTGGCATTGTCTGGTCGAGTCTGTCTGTTAAAGTCATAGCTGTCGATTGTGTGAATGGAGCATGGGATTTCGTGTTTGAATTCAATATAGACAAAGTGATTTGAAGTACTAGTTATGTGGACAGTATTAGTGGCCTATTATTGTAAAATCTGTACTAGTATTATAAAGAGGAAAGATTTGTATTTTTATATTTTTGTATGTAACGAATAAACTCAAAAACTACTGGACCGATTTCAAAAATTCTTTCACCATTAGAAAGCTACATTCACCCTGAGTAACATAGGCATATTTTTATCCCCGTATTCCCACGGGAACGGGAACTACGCGGGTGAAACCGTGGGGCGCTGCTAGTTATCAATAAAATCAAGAATCAAACAACAAAAACAAAAATAGTTTTTGTTCCTGCTCTATCCGCCAACCGAGTGTTCTTGGGAAAGACGGTTATACAGTGATCACGTGCTACCGTATACAGCCGGATTCAATGTAGACCCTTTTACAATCTCCCCAGGGATGTGCCATAACAGGCGTTGCACCCACCACTCCGTAACACTCTCAGGTTCCCAAATGGTATTTTAAGAGGTACCGGGGCCCCTATGTGCTGATGGTGAATACCGGGTAGGTCTTACTAAAAATCCCACTGTAGTGGTAGTATATCTACTTACTTACTTTTAAGGCTATTGTAATCGCATAATTATACATATAATGGTATGTCATCCCAATAAACGGGCAGTCTTACAACAGCATTCATTCGATTCATTTCTATCCTTTCGCCCATCCTTACATGGCGACCGTGACAGGACCGAACCTGCAATTTTCGGATCTTTGCCAATCTTTACACCACACACCCTGATCTTTTTCCGCAAAAGTCCTGGCGCCTTCTGAAAATTTGTCGAAAATATAAAAAGGAGTTTTTATGTTTGGTTTCCTTACTCGTATTCTTCAAACAGATTTTTTTTAGAAAATATTATAAAATTGATAAACCTTTTATATTAACGATTCCGGGCATTCGTGGAATGTTATTCGTGACTCTTCATGTAACAAAAAATGTTATTATGTTGTCTTATAATACACCAGTACACTTACAAGGGAGTAAAAATAATAACCCCATTGACGTAATATTCTACAAATTCAGTAAAAGGTTAAATCCGTCACCCACGCTCACCCAGTATACTTTTTTATGTTCGTTTCCTTTATCTACACTAATATTATAAAGAGGAAGGGGTTTTTGTATGTTTGTAACGAATAAACTCAAAAAAAATTACTTCTAAAACATGGTTATACTAAAATAAATAAATGTCCAGCTGTGCGAACTAGGACGGGCCGCTAATTTATTACAATGCAGATATACTATTTGTCTCATAATTATTTTTTCATGATCTTATGTTAATTTTAATTCCATTATTATTTATTAGTATATAATTACCTGCGACTACGTTTGCTATGACTTCTGACTATGCTTTACTTATTTAAAAACGAATTAACAAACAAATACACCGAGTTCCGAACTTTAAGTTATTTTTTTTTTTTTTTTTGTGTAGATGTCGGTTGTATTTTTTTGTAAAAAGTTTTTTATTTCATGGACATATTGTGATGTGTGGGAATGGAAAATTTATTTAACATATTATGAAAAGTTTTGAATAATATGAACTTTGATGTTTACGATGGATGGATTGTGATAATAATGCATTGACGAGAATGGGAGCTATTGAGATGACATCGAATAGAGACGTATGGAAGACGCTAAGTACTCGTAAATTGAAATAAGGGCAGGAGACTTCTAACTGGCAAAAATGGCATTATATGCTAACTAATGTAAATTATATATATACTGTTTTTTTATTTTATTTCTAGACTAAAAAAAAACAGACTAGAAAAAAAACTGATATCATGTTAACGTAACACCAAAATACTGTTATTATCAATAATTATTACTGGAAAGTGAAATGTGTCATGAAATACAGGCTCGGCCTAGCTCAGGCGCATTTGCTCATGATTTGATGAATTTTTATTATTGTACAACTATCAACATTTCAATTATAATACTGTTTAATGTAACCTCCTATACTCAGTGTAATCAAGATTATTATTATTATTATTATTAACTCTGTCTTTCACATTGTAGCCTGTCAAAGCTCCTTCCGTAGCTAGTACTGTTCACATTAACGTAATTAAAATTTAGTTTATTCAAAAATCTGTAAAGATAGTCTAGTAGCTCTACAGATTTTTGAATAAAAAAAAAATCTTCTTAGTGAATTAATCTAGTTCGCCTGATAAAATTACGTCAGCTTATAACAACACCAACAAAAGACAATGTTTAAATTAGTCCTTAACGTTTATTCCAGAACCTAGATAAATTTAGACTACTAGACTAGACTAGAATTTGCTCAGGTACAACTTATGTTCTTTTAGGCTTTAGCTTCAGGGTATAAGGTTAATTTAATTTTACATAAAACAAGTAAAGAGAGGATAGGAACTTGTTTTCTGAAATGAAAAAGAGGAGGTTTTTATCTACGAGTCTGTAAGTTGGGATCTAAAGTGGTTTCAGGAATATTGAAAACGTTGCTTCAGGTAACTGTTCAATTGTAAGATTGTGTGATCAGTCTATTGTTTGAACGTTAAGGTACAATCTTAATAAAATGGAAGTACATAAGACTATGTATGTATTGAGAGATTGCTTCATTATTGTTATTAGAGATGGAGAAACGTAACTGTTACTCTATTATTGTGTACTTATTAGAAAATATGCTTTTGAGCATGTGGAACTTGGTTTGGTTTTCGAATCGGGAGTACTGTAGTTGGAAATTCTCTGTACTAGTCCGGACTAGAATTTTCAACTGCCACTGTCATAGCGATATATTGTCATAAATTGGCCAGGAGTCCTAACTCCGGAGTCAAGACTCCTGACCGATTAATGACAATGTACTCGCCAATATTTACTATTTATTATAAGGGTATTTCGAAGAACACGCACGCGCATATATCGCATTTATCCCGTTCCCGTGGGAATTACGGGAAATCTTCTCTAAATTACTTCCGTAACCTCCCCAAAAACCTACATGCCAAAATTCAGCTTTGTCCGACCATAAGTTTTGTCTGTCAGTCACTTAATGAATCAGAGTTGTAACGTGTAGTAACACAAGAGTTTTATAATGTCTGATCAGACGACTTTCGAAAGTATTGATAAGTATCAAGCTCTACGTAAAGCAACATACACCCTTATTATTGTTAGTTAGTGTTCTACTTCTTCATTAATGTCCATTGTGTGCATATAAACAGATACATCCTTATGCCACTTAGCTTTGTATCGGAATGAATGTATGGAGGGAATTACATTATTATGCTAGTAAAATGTTGTTTTTCGCTAAAAATAAAGTCAAATGTACTCGAGAGACATTCTAGCTGAAATATAAAAGCATTACCTTAAAATTCTTCGTCGTATGAAATTATAAACCACTGGTACCGCCCGCGCGAAATTCGATAATTATCCCAAGGGAACATACCGGAATAAAAAATATCGTATGTGTTATTCCAGACTATAATCTATCTCTGTGATCCAAAATTCATCAAGATCCGTTAACCCGTTGACGTTATTGAGTGAAATGTGAGGTATTGATGACAAAATAGACCGGCTGTAGTGCGATTCTGTTAACATCTCGACGTGAAAACTTGTGTGGTGAAGTGAACACAGAGCGAGTTGTCAGTTTATACAAACAAGATGGAACTAACAACTCACTTCATGCTCACTCCACTTAATTTTATACGGTGACATGTCAACAGAATAGATCAACTGCTTTCGGACCAAGATAGAACCTCGAAGCTAAACGGAATGACTGTGTTGTCGAAGATTATGTGTGGTATAGTTAGGCCGTCAAGCTTGACCAGACGAATAGGCGATAGTTTCACATTTCAGTTTCATTCAGTGGAGAAATAGCGGTCTAAGCCAATATTGTTAGGAAGGTCTGAATGCCGCCGGATTTGCCGATAATATAGAGTTCCAAGAAATTTCCAGATATCGCCAGAAGTAAAATAACTGATTATACTAAGAATGTGGCGGCGTTGTGTATTATCTGGTTACACCGTCTCCTAGCAGTCTTGTAGGGTCAGTTATCCAGGATGGAAGCTTTAACATAACTTTCCTTATGGAAGTATGTGTATCGTAGATATAGTCTGGTTACAACATTGTTGAAGACGCAAACTTTGTCATCAACTGTAGCAGCTGCCTTCGGGGGTATTCAGTCAATATTAGATGTATCTTTTTGGAGTTGCTCATTATTTATCTGTGCAAAGGCACGCTTTTACTGGAACTTGAGTTTGGGTTTAAGCGGTTGGAGGAAAAACATTTCATGATCGTGACTGCTTAAATTTAGTGGATGCACCAATTGCAGGTTAACCAGATATATTAAGAAATTGAAAAAAAAAAAAACAACTATGCAAACAGCTATTCCAAGTTGCCATAAAAAAATCAGAAAACAGTTCATTAGGTTTTAATAACAAGTATTGACAAAAATGTTACTATGTAACTTTTTAATACTTATGTAGGGCACATTTTAAAACACCTATTACACAAACTACAAGATTTTTCAATAAATTTCTTTTATCAATATATTATTTGTGGGGCATACTAATATCAACATATTATTATTCAAAATCTGATAAAAGGCAGTACTAACTATGCACTGCTACAAAGATTTTGCAGTGCGTAGTCAGCACAGGCCTGGCGAAGTTGAAAAATGGGGTGCGTTGGTATATCTATTCTTATAATATCCAAAAAATCTGGACAGTGCAATTTATTTTGACCTAAGATGTTTTAAATGATAGGTCTAAAAATAATTTGATGTTTTTTTTCTTGTATGGAGATATTTGGACCCGGGATCGACCCGGGAAAGTCGCAAGCACTGAATAGTTTAAAATAAAGAATAATTGTAAGTACTATTATTTATAATTGTAAGTACTAAGTATTTCTAGGTTTGTGTAAAGTTCAAAGTGTTTATAATATCGTTTGAAGGAGCTATGTGTTTATAATATTGTTTATTCTGAGAACAATCTCGACGCTTGGCATTTACTCAACTAAAAGGTAAGGGTTCATGACCTTATGTAAGATGATAAATTACGATTTTCTGGTAGACATCATTATAACTCACAATCAGATTCCTTTAGTAAAGTTACTACTGTATCGTAATTACAGTTGAGTGTTATCAATTTTATCGAGACTAGTGGTCCGTCCCGGCTTCGCACGGGTCGATATTTATTTATTCTAATATAGCCTGTGTTACTCTGATTATATTATATTGGTAATTAGAGTAGGTTTGCAAGGTTGAAGCTCTTTAAACGTTGCTAAATGGAAATTTGTATGGAGAAAAAAGTGTAAGAAACTCTATGGACACTCTTTACGGAATCCATCCATACTAAAATAAAAAAATACATGTGGCACTCGGGGACTGCCGCGGTAAAGCTATTGCATAGCATTTTTTATCAACTTATGCAATTATATATTTAGTACTCTGCGTCATTGTGATATGGTCTCGATTCGTTCACCTGGGTTACTGTACTAATGTAAATCACATACGTTTCACTTAACTTTGTCCCACCGATTGTTTCCGAACGCAGACATTCGGGTCGGCTCGGTGACGGTGACATAATAGCTCAGTAACGAAGCGACCATTTTAAAAAGGCGGGGCCTAATCGAATGACGTAGCGGTGTTAGGTTATTTTCGTTACGGAATTTTTGGATTCGGTTGCCACGCTCAAGGCCCGCGATAGAAGCTATGCAATAGCTTAATAAATTCGACAGTAACTCTGTCTGTTTGTAACCGCTTCACGTCTGCACTGATCGGATTCAGATGAAACACACGGCCGACGGATACTTTTCGCTTTGGATGTACATATGTATGTTTCCTTGGGCAAAGCCGCTGACAAAAGCAAGTTATTTATAAGAGACAGTGTCGGAATCATCATCCAGGATGATATCAAAGCTATTATTGTAACAAAAATAGACTGATTAATTACAAAATTGAAACAGTATTTCCTGAGTTTGCACAAAGGGGCTTGCATTAATTTGTGAGACAATTCAAGCAGCCCCACGTACCGGGGTATTAATGAAATAAGTCATAATTATTAAAATGGCCTCCAAGGCTTTTGGCTCATTGCCCGTAGCATTGGAGTCTGCAATCTTAGAGTAATTGCTGCACTCCAACAAGCCTTTCATTGTTAATTAATTTATGATTTGCTCGCCAACTTTTCATTTCCCTTATTCATCATTGTTCTAACATTTTATTTTGTTTGACCTTTATTTTGTTCAAGTGTATGATTTTCCGTACACAAAGTAAGCGTTCCAGTTTAATTTGAAATAAATTCAGTAAATTATAGCGACTGTAACGTGCGACACATAACAATGCGAGCTGGAATACGGATAAACAAGTTTGATTTATGTTGCAATCGTAAATCCTCCTTTTAATTTCGGCTTACTTTTAATCACGTATTTTTGAAGATTTTTTTCGCTTTTGACTTGATTTGTTTGTTTTGAAGATAATTTGAATGTGTGATGGTTTCCTAGGGTCTCTTGGAGATCAGTACAACTTGACCGATATTGTCATGACTGTATAAGGTAGTGATAATTTATACTTTTTATAGACTTTTATGGCATCGTTCTACATTTCCGGCAAAGAAGTTGAGAAGCATTGCAACATTTACGCTCATATTCCATGCCAGTTTAAAGGACCTTAACTCAACACAGACGTCATGAAGACAGAGATTGATTGGTTTTGTATAAAGTCGCTTTACGGACGATAATTTACCGTGACAACGTCATAACAAAACATTGATGAAATGATCGTACCTCTCGTTCGCTCGTGCAGCGCTCTCCGATCTCTCTGCTCCGATCGTAACGTTACAATGAGCGTAACAATGAGTCATCCTTTTTCGTGCGTGCAGCCGGCATTCATCGATTTATTAGTCAGCACAGGCCTGCCGAAGTTGAAAAACGGGGTGCGTTGGTATCTATTCTTATAACATCCAAAAAATCTGGACAGTGCAATTTATTTTGACCTAAGATGTTAATAATTTGATGTTTTTTTTTCTTGTATAGAGATATTTGGACCCGGGATACTAGTACAGGCTACTATAAAGGGCGCAAAGTCGCAAGCACTGAATAGTTTAAAATAAATGATAATTGTAAGTACTAAGTATTTCTAGGTTTGTGTAAAGTTCAAAGTGTTTGTAATATCGTTTGTAGGAGCTATGTGTTTATAATATTGTTTATTCTGAGAACAATCTCGACGCTTGGCATTTACTCAACTAAAAGGTAAGGGTTCATGACCTTATGTTAGATGATAAATCACGAGTTTCTGGTAGACATAATTATAACTCACAATCAGATTCCTTTAATAAAGTTACTACTGTATCGTAATTACAGTTGGGTGTTATCAATTTTATCGAGACTAGTGAACCGTCCCGGCTTCGCACGGGTCGACATTTATTTATTCTAATATAGCCTGTGTTACTCTGATTATATTATATTGGTAATTAGAGTAGGTTTGCAACGTTGAAGCTATTTAAACGTTGCTAAATGGAAACTTGTATGGAGAAAAAAGTATAAGAAACTCTATGAACACTCTTTACGGAATCCATCCCTACTAAAATAATCAATGCTACAGTAACTCTGTCTGTTTGTAACCACTTCACGTCTGCACTGATCGGATTCAGATGAAACACACGGCCCACGGATACTTTTTGCTTTGGATGTACATATTATTATGTATGTTTCCTTGGGCAAAGCCGCTGACAAAAGCAAGTTATTTATAAGAGACAGTGTCGGAATCATCATCCAGGATGATATCAAAGCTATTATTGTAACAAAAATAGACTGATTAATTACAAAATTGAAACAGTATTTCCTGAGTTTGCACAAAGGGGCTTGCGTTAATTTGTGAGACAATTCAAGCGTACCGGGGTATTAATGAAATAAGTCATAATTATTAAAATGGCCTCCAAGGCTTTTGGCTCATTGCCCGTAGCATTGGAGTCTGCAATCTTAGAGTAATTGCTGCACTCCAAAAAGCCTTTCATTGTTAATTAATTTATGATTTGCTCGCCAACTTTTCATTTCCCTTATTCATCATTGTTCTAACCTTTTTTTTTACCTTTATTTTGTTCAAGTGTATGATTTTCCGTACACAAAGTAAGCGTCCCAGTTTAATTTGAAATAAATTCAGTAAATTATAGCGACTGTAACGTGCGACACATAACAATGCGAGCTGGAATACGGATAAACAAGTTTGATTTATGTTGCAATCGTAAATCCTCCTTTTAATTTCGGCTTACTTTTAATCACGTATTTTTGAAGATTTTTTTCGCTTTTGACTTGATTTGTTTGTTTTGATAATAATTTGAATGTGTGATGGTTTCCTAGGGTCTCTTGGAGATCAGTCACACAACTTGACCGATATTGTCATGACTGTATAAGTTAGTGATAATTTATACTTTTATATATATAGACTTTTATGGCATCGTTCTACAATTCCAGCAAAGAAGTTGAGAAGCATTGCAACATTTACGCTCATACTCCATGCCAGTTTAAAAGACCTTAACTCAACACAGACGTCATGAAAACAAAGATTAATTGGTTTTGTATAAAGTCGCTTTACGGACGATAATTTAACGTGACAACGTCATAAAAAAAACATTGATGAAATGATCGTACCTCTCGTTCGCTCGTGCAGCGCTCTCCGATCTCTCCGCTCCAATCGTAACGTTACAATGAGCGTAACAATGAGTCATCCTTTTTCGTGCGTGCAGCCGGCACTCATCGATTTATTAGACGTTGTCACGTCAAAAATGTGCGTCATTAAAGTAAAGCTATGACTGTCAATTTGATGATTCGATGTGGAATCGCGTAATCGATAACTTCGTTGTGTACATCACCGGGTTATTGTACAACACTGTAAGTTTATAATAAATCGCGTAAGATTGTGAATTTTGTCTTCTCAATAAGACACGGATATTGTGAAGGGCACACAAAGAAATTCTAAAAGGTAACTACGACCTTACTATGAAAAAAAAAAAACAGTAATGGACACGTGCATTCTGCCTTGCTTGACCTACAGCTCTCAAACTTGGACCTTCACAAATAAGACCGCAAATAAAATAGTTTCTTGTCAACGGGCTATGAAAAATTCACAAAATAAGGAGCCAAGAAATAAGAAAAAAGACAAAGCTCACAGATACGCTGCAACAAGCATTAAAACTAAAATGGAGCTGGGCCGGCCATGTGGCGAGATACACCGACGGGCGATGGACTCTCAGGACTACTAACTGGACCGGCCCACAAAGAAAGAGAAACGTAGGCAGACCACTAAAACGATGGGTGGACGATATAATATCGGTGGCGGGAAGAAACTGGTACAGAACAGCACGGGATAGAGAGACATGGAAGAAATTGGAGGAGGCCTATACCCTAACAAAGGGGTATCTATAAAAAAAAATGTTATTATTTATGATCTCGAACTAACATTAGAAATAATTACGTACTAACACTAAACCAAGAATACAGTAAATAAGATTGTTTTGTTAATTTTTAAAGAAAATAAAAAGGCTTATATTGTGAACTTCGTCGTCGTATTTGGATGGGATTATTGTATCTACTTAGAATATGAGACTTTACATTTCGGCAAAATTTTGTTACAAAATTACGTTGTTTAATCTTATGTCTTATGTCATTCAAAATAATACCATTTCACCAGTTTTATAAATCAGTAAAGATTAATTTCATAAGCCACTGCTACTGGTTTAGCTATCCAATAACATTGTTTGATAAACAATTCCGACCATTTTGATTAATTGAATGCAATACTTCAAGCGTTTGTACAAACACGACCCATCAACAGAATGACTTTGATCCGAATTTAGATGGGACGTATTACGGAAATGATGAAGGGAAATGGAAATCCAAATTGGCCATTTAGAGATTTATAACATAAAATAACGCTTCTATCTCCCGGAGGAGCAGGCAGTGGCGTTTAATACACCTTGTCGCCAGTTATATTCAACACATTTACTTATTTTTTAACGCTGGTACGTAGCTACTGCTGGGTAGACTGAAGGAAACCCGAACATATTTGGGAAAAGGCTGGATAGATCATAGCGAGCCTATTATTGCTATCAATCGCATACAGATCCACTACAACGAAGATATTATTAAATCTTCAAGACGTGTTTCTTTTTTATGGCAAATATTAAATGACTCTTTCGCCTCTGAGCGGAGCGGAAGTGTCAGACTCTTACTGACTAAAGCCCATCCGTGTACTTCTAAGTGATCTTTGCGTTTTAGGGTCGTAGCACTGACTCTTTCAATCCTATCTAGCAAGGTTTTTTCTAGCAACATAGAAGACAAACATGAGCGTAGCAAGAAATAACTATTTGAAGGGAAAATAATCTTCATTTTGGGAAAAATGCCCTTGGTTACATCAACAAAGTGAAATTCTATCAGTACTACTTCCCACAGTTTTATTGCTGACTAACAGCGCCCCGCGGTTTTACCCACGTAGTTCCCGTTCCCGAGGGAATATGGGGATAAAATATAGCTTATGTTACTCAAGGTGAATGTAGCTTTCTAATGGTGAAAGAATTTTTGAAATCAGTCCAGTACTTTTTGAGTTTATTCGTTACATACAAAAATATAAAAATACAAATCTTCCTCTTTATAATATTAGTATAGATATAGATAGACTAGCAGCGCCCCGCGGTTTCAGCCGCGTAGTTCCCGTTCCCGTTGGAATATGGGGATATAATATTGCCTATGTTCACCGGATATAGTGTAGCTTCCCAACCGTAAAAGAATTTTTCAAATCGGTAAGTCTGAGCCTATTCAGTGCAAACAAACAAAAAAACAATCAAATCGTTCCTCTTTATAATATTATTATAAGTGTAGATGTAGATAGAATATCACTGCGTCTGAGGCCCTTCTCCTTATTTATTGGGGGTTGGCACAACATGTATTTTTCCATCAAATTTCTCCAAAAGCTTTAATCTCAGCAATTAGATTGGGGAAACGAAAGGTTGATTTTAATATAATGTTCAATGACTTGTCGGTCATCAATTATGTTTGAGTGTTAACATCAAAGCGGGACTAAGCTTTTGTTTTCTGTGATCGTTCGCTGGCAATAACGTGAATTGTGGTAGGTAGCGGCTTTTCTCTGGACAAATTAATGTTTATCGTTTATTTATATAGAGCTAAATTAAATTATTAAGCAAAACACGTGATATCCAATAGCTAAATAAATTTAACAAAAACAAATACTTTTATGCATGGTGCACTTGTAATTGTCAGTAAATTAAGTTTACTTTGTTCGATAGATTAGGTATTATCACCAATGGAAGGACAATCTGCGCAGTTACGTTGGCCCGTTTAAAATTTGACCCTCATGACAAAGTTCAAAGTGATATTAGTTTTAGTAAGGTAATACCTGCCGTAGTTTTTCTTTGATTATTTTCAGTACATATCCAAATCAAATTTGTTGCATCAGATTCTATTCTATTTTATTTTTTAAACTAGCTTCTGCCAGCGACTTCGTCCGCGTGGAATAGTTACTTTACCCCCGATTTTGAAACTCTCAGCCCGATCGGTTTAAAATTGACAAAAGATAGACATGCTGTTTCGGGATGTTTTTTAGATAATTTTATGTAGATGACTTCTTCCGTTTTCCCAAAATTTTCCTTCACTGCTCTGCTCCTATTGATTGTAGCGTGATGAAAAGTATACTATAACCTGCCCAGGAGTATGAAGAATAATTGCACCAAGTTTCGTTAAAATCGGTCGAGTAGTTTTTGTTTCTATAAAGAACATACAGACAGACAGACAGACAGACAGACAGACAGACAGACAGACAGAAAGACATACAGACAGACAAACATTTTACTGATTGCATTTTTGGCACCAGTATCGATCACTAATCACCCCCTGATAGTTATTTTGAAAATATATTCCTTGTACAGAATTGACCTCTCTACAGATTTATTATAAGTATAGATAAAAGAGGTAAACAATATAGCTGTGTAAAAAATACAATAGAAAAAATAATGTGAACATTTTTTTTACTGAAACTCATTTGACGTGTACTTGAAGTTAGACAACATAAATTGTATTCAGCAACAGTTGCGAAACAATTATTACTTTATAATTAGTTGCTGATGAAAATTATCAGGATGAGTATGAGCGAACGTGTAATAAAACATTTGTTTTTTTTTTATTTATTTGACTATTAAAGAACAACAAGGTCATCTTCTTATCTTCCTGTGTACGCTTTCGAATGTTTTGAAAAGGATTAGTTTTTCAAAGGAGTTAAGTTCATTTGTTTTAAGGTCAGTCCTCTCGCATAATGCATGTCATGTGTATTAATGAAACGCCTATCGATTTGTTCTTTATAATCTCTAGATTCCGTGTGAATTAGGTAATAAAAACTAAGAAAAAAAGGTAATAAAAACTACATTTTATTTTATATTGATTTTTATTATTTTACGAGATCAAAGTACCTTAAAAAAGTTGTAGGCCTACTACAGCTTCAAAGCTATATTTTTTCTTAATAAAAGCTTATTTGATTACCACCCTGAACTAGTTATGTAATAATTTGATCGTTTATTTTCATATAACTGCTAAAAGTGCTTCAATTCATCCAGTTTTCCGACATTAACGATCATAACTGTAAGTGAATCACAATAAATGTATCAAAACATTAGATTAACACATTAATTATGATTGCGTTAGCACCCACCTACTAATAAAAATATAAAATATCTACCTTTTTGAGCATAATTTGAACAATAGCCATTCCAGAACAGCGAACCCATAAACGATTAACTCCTTTTACAGTTGCAATCGTGACAGGCGAAATAAAGAAAAGAAAAAGATTTTAAAACATAGCTGATTAATTTGAATTAATCAGCTATGTTTTAAAATCTTTTTCTTTAAACCCAACGACTCAATTCCAGTCGAATAGCGCAGATTATTTGAAACTAGCTGCTGCCCGCGACTTCGTCCCCGTGGAATCCCCGATTTTAAAACATTCTTTATCACTGCTCCGCTCCTATTGGCTTAAGCGTGATGATATATATCCTAAAGCCTTCCTCGATAAATGGTCTATTCAACCCAAAAAGAATTTTTCAATTCGAACCAGTAGTTCCTGAGATTAGCGCGTTCAAACAAACAAACAAACAAACAAACTCTTCAGCTTTATAATATTAGTATAGATAATGATTTAGTACTACGAGGTAATTCTATTCTAGTGATTTACAATTTCCCAAAAATATGAGATTACGGCTAAGATGTTTTTAGCGTCAATATTTTGCTAAAGTTACACACAAAGGCTTGCTATAATTTAGTTTGCGTCTGGCACATATTGCCAACTTATATAATCTTTAGCGTCGCTAAGTTTGCCAAGCTCGAAACTTTATATCTAATCCTTGATCGTTTCGAGACCCTTTTCACCCTAAAAAGGCAGAGAGTTTCAAAAAAATTCAGCCTAGTTAACTTATATACTTACATCACACCGGAGATATGTGATAACAGTGTATGTACAAATACGTTCATCATTCTAAAACCAGTCTGTATTTACGTCATTTACAAAAGACTCGGTATTGTCCTAAAGTCAATGGCAGTGGCCAATTAAAACTGTGACATTTACAAAAGACAAATAAAACAGCTTTAATGCATATTGGATGACATAGTTTGTCAAAAAAAATAGTTTAAAACATCAACGGATTTTTTTTTTCAATTTGAAAATTTCCACCAAATAAGGCATTGGTGAAAATATTGCTATTAATGAAAATATAAATAATAATAAATAAATAATAAATAAATATATATATATATAAATAATAATAAAAAAAAATTGAACTCACAAACTACTAAAAGGTTGAAACATCACTGCTAATCTGACACAGTTTGTGGCGTTTTTTTTTGTTTCAATCATAGATTTGATGCCAACAACTACATCAAAACTGCTGGAAAATTGATTTCTTTGGAACTTTGTAGACGTTTTTTTTAGGTCTGGTTTATTTAAATAGAAATTTTTTCATATTATTTATTGGCTGTATAACAGATAAGAAACACCGCCCTTGAATAAGTCGACTCACTTATGGAACATAGTAATCTGTTCAGTGCCACAGCTAAGAAAACTCTTTAATAAAAACAGAATTTGAAAACATACCAAGGTATACACGCCGCGACTGTACATGAGTTACTCAATGAAAGTAACTTTGCTTTTATATTAAAAGCCTTAATTCCCGGTGGAAGGTTGCGGAGTCCATGTTGCTGGCTGAAGGTACTTCAAAGTGATGTACTAGGTTTAGTACCGAAGCGCTGAAAGTATGGCTTTAATATACTTGTGTATGTTGAGGTATATTTCAGCCGTGTTGGTTTAGACTTTCGAGGTACATTTTATGAATCTATGTTCTGGTATTCCGTCCTACCTACACTACTTACCGAGGCCCAAGGGCCAGAAAAAAAGTGACTGACTATAATCTATCCAGCAAAATATTTCTGTAGATTTAAAGCTATTCGAAATGGGACATACGTGATGGATCGTGCGTAAACTAGTGAATCAGTTCAGAAAAGTAAATATTTTAATTTTATTTACCAAATATATTTATAAATATGTTTTATTTACGTATTTGAATCAAATCAGGACATAAACATAATTTTTTAGTTCGAGTATATATTTTATTTACCCTCGTCCGTGCGTCACTGCGGGGTGTCAACTGAAAACCAGCGCTGGGTGTCTGACGCCCAGCAAATGCTGAGGTGGTAACCCTTTCGGTTCGGGCACGCTCGGCGCATTCTGTACTTTTCTTCTCCTTTAATGTGTGTTTGTAACCGTTGTGCTGTGTCAGTCCTGAATAAAAGTTTTTCTATTCTATTCTACAAATGTCCAAATACCACACTACTCACCTAATATTTTTTTTAAATATGGTATTGGCTGTATTTATTGTGTCTTATTTTTAAAGCGTCTGAGAGATACGTCAATAGATTGCCATATTTAGGAAATAGATGTGGAATTTTCTAATGGATACTGAGAGTAAAATTGTATCCGGAACTTCCAAATGTTTAAATTCTGATAATATGATACTAATGAAAAAATAAATAACACATGTATTATTCTTTGTTTCAGGTAAGCTTTGATGATAAGAAAAATATGGAGTCGAATATTTTGAAGGTTTGCCTTTGTTGCTTTACAACCGATTCATTTAAATTATTTGCATAAGATCTACTTTTTCATCCTTTTCCATCGCCAAAAATGCTAAAATGTTCAGAATACGCTAAAACATCGACTAAATATTTCACAACATAATGGCAAAAAACATAGGCATTAGATTCTACCCAACAATGACGTAATCAAAAACGGTTACATCACTAATTTAGCGCGCGCAACTGCTTACAATATCGTTGATCTACAGCATGTTTGCAGTTTAGTGTTCAATAGTTGGCCGAACAGCCTTATTAGTCCAATTTGCATGTGCTAACAATATCATGGTCGTGGTGTTTGTACATAATTCTGCATAAATTAGCAATAAGGACCGATACCCGTGTGATATGACTGTAGACGACGGTACGGTTTATAGGCATGGTTATTTTGAAAACCGGAATATTATTGATTGTTTTAGTAAAACTAGGAAACAAACAATTAACGCTTGAATATGATTGCACTGCTGCTGAGGCTTTGTTTAGTACATTCAGTTTCGTAGGGTTTTTTCAATGCAATGCAATGCAATTTCCTCAGGTTTTTGGGTGTGATGCAAAAAAAGCAGTAGCATACATACGTGTTGTGACAGAGTCTGCTGTTCTCTTCTGATATTATTGTCGTTGCGAGATCCAATACTGGCTACTGTTGATTCTGGCTTTAAGGACTTTTAGTAGTTGGGAATAGTATTGCGGGCTTGTCCCTAAAAAGTGTTCTCAATAAAGGACTCTTACAGACTTGCATTACATACGGTTTTAGACATGAAAGTGTATGATTAGCCACAGTAACATTTTTTCCTCGAATATTCTCGCAGATGTGATCTTTTTGCGTTTTTTAAAAGAACACCAAAGACTTATTTTAAAAACATGGTTTTAGTATACTCTTTGCCAGTCTAAAAACTCATATATTTATTTTTCGTCAAAATTAGATTTTCAGCACGAGCGGCCAGGTGAATGACCTTGTTTGTACTAAGTTGAGAGATTATTACACACCAGTTCGTGTATTAATTTCACGCAGTGGGCAACCCCTATAATGAAGATTAGGTACCTATGTTGGTATACCAAGTTATATACTTCGTCATTAATAAAATTATGAACATAAGCTCGTTAAATTAATTAGGTAGACGAAAGTTTTTAAAACATTGTGTATTTTAATTAGTAACATTCAATTATTGAATCTGCTTTTCTCAGGTTTTTTTATCATTATAAAATTCACCATTCGAAGAAAAATGTTGTTTTAACAATAGCCAAAGTGCGGAGTCCTCTCCCGGCGTCAGTGTTTCCTTTTACCCACGAGTATAAAACCCACTAACCTTTAAAGCAATATTGAACAGGTAGCTTCTGGAGTAGCGTGTCCGTGGTAGACCTCATCCATTGCTTTCCATCTGGCGAGGTCAAGGGCAAGAGGTACTTCAAATGCTTAACCATATTAGTTTATTTAGTTCGCCTCTTCTTCTATTTAATTGTTTTATTTTTTTTTCTTTTATATACTCATATTTTTAGTATACAGGGTTATTTTTCAGCAACTAGCAATTTTATTCAGGCATCAGGTATCAATTAAAGACATAATGATTTATGCAAAAATAGTCTGCAAAAAATTAAAATAAATACAGCTACAAATTTGCTCGCATAAATCGGCGAAATTTAGGAATATATGATTTGTTTTATTGTTTGATAGTGTATTTTGTTACATAGGAGCTCGTGGCTAAATTATAACAGCCTCACGGGTCGATCTTCAAGGTTAAGCAACGCTTGCTGAGGTTGGTCTGTGGATGGGTGACCATCTTAACATAACGAGACTCCTCCATGCCTCGGAAAGCACGTTAAGCCGTTGGTACCGGCTGTCATTTGGAGATCTTTGGCAGTCTTTACGGATTGTCAGCAGCCAGAAAATCTGACACCAATCGTGCCCAGAATACCGTGTTCCCCAGTTAGTGGGTTGTGGAGGTCTGGTAGGCAGCCGCTTCATGTAAAATGCTGGTATTTTCAGCTGAATCCGGTTTGACTGGAAGAAAGAAATACACTCATCTGCCTAGCCTTTGCCCAACTATATAGGGGTCGGCCTTATATAGTTGGGCAAAGGCTAGGCAGATGAGTGTATTTTGTTACAAACATTATTATATTATCGCACAACCTATATAACAATATAAATAGGAAAAATTAAGTTTATCGATCATCGTAAAACTTGTTCATCCATAATTTTTATTTCTAAAACGCTTGTAGATCCTCATAATAGCAACGCCATTATATTAAGCCTCCTCCCAAATTTATGAACCAAACCGGGTTCGTCTAAATACCACTTGAGCCTTGAATCCTGAAACGAAGTATCTTGATAGTGGGCTATAGACAATATTGTTGAGGAGCCATACTGTAAATCTAACACACTTCGTTTAGTCGTTTCATGTGATAAGAGATCGCGGGCCTGCGGATGGCGAGCTATGGGTGGCTCGCCGTCCGATAACAACCAGGCCCGAGTCGACGGCGCGTCGTATCCCACGCGCGCCTCATAGAGCTGTCAGCAAAGAAGACGGGGGCCCATAGGGGCAGTGCCTGCTAGGATTGCGGAATTTGTTCGAAAGAGTCACCGCAGCCCTGGAACGCAAAGGGCACAAGAAGGATCACGGGTTGGTTTTAGTCAGTAAGAGTCTGACACTCTCTCCCGCTCTGGGCGGAGCGGGAGAGAGTGTCATTTTATCATTTCCCATCCACGAAAAAAAAATGTGATAAGAAATACAAACATAAGTGTACATAACAGGTTCTTTTAAATTATATTGCGCTTTGGCTGTAGACCGAATAAACTACGTTAGTACAAATAAAGTCAAATTGAATTTGAGAAATTGCACTCGTAACGCGCATAGATGTCTTCCTAATTTGCATAACTTTTGATAGGTATATATATATTTTCTGGTATGTTCGTGTGTGGCGTAAATAAACTCTTTTTCTTTCTATATAGAATGATGATCAAAGAAAAGGTTCGAGTTCAACTAACTTGCAACCGTGTGTGTACGGTGAGCAAAATAATCCTTTCTGTAAGCGTATCTTCAATATCAAATATGCCTACGTTCTCTTTATCACTTAACTAACAGTGCCCCGCGGTTTCACTCACGTTGTTCCCGTTCCCGCGGCAATACACTCCACAATAACGTAGCTTTCTATTGGTGAAATAATTTTGAAAATCGGTTTAGTAGATCCAGAGATTACCCCTTACAACGTCACAAATTCACAACCTCACAAACGTTACCTTTTACGTTACCTGTTACCTTTTTATATGATTAGTATTGATATAAAACACATTTTGTTGTATTCCTCTGTTTGATTCTTTGTTTACTTCTTCTAAAGCACCCAGCGGATTTTGACGTGGCGATAAACAAGGATGGTTTGTTGTTTATAATTTGCACCCGTGTGCAGCCAAAACAGTTCGCCAGTTAACTTATAAAATTAATTAGCTTTTTAAAAGCCGAACGTTGCTTGTTACTAATAAAGTAACAAATCTCTTCAATATATCAAGATTGAATGTTTTCTTACTAATTCCACACAGAAGTCGATGCCAGACAACGTCAATTAAAGATAATGGTTAATTTTGTCTCAATGACCCATTTGCTTAGTAAACCTTGAGTAGCTTTGAGCTTTAAAGATCCCAACTTTGTAAAGCAATACGAGTTTATTGTAGAATGTATCTTTGGATAATAGGAGCGTTTTATGATACCTTGATTGAATTCACTTGAATTCACTTGAATTTAGAAATTGAGATAATTGTCTTGAACTCTATGTCATTATTCACAAAGTTCAAATGACATCGCAACATACACATTTTCGGGCAAAAATGGGCATTCAAAACACAGCTTAAAACACACTACGCTAAAGTCGATACTTGAGTCGTTGGCAATGAGTTGAAATTATCTCAAATTATAAATTCAAAATGTGTATGATAGATATTAGAACAACTAACAGTATTTGGCTACATTATCATTTTATTTATGTATATACACACAGAAAATCACTAATAGAAATCATTGTAATTATGAGAGCAATGGAATGCTTATTTTTAACAAAATTTCTGCTAGTAGACCTGCGAAAGAAGGAATAAAATAAAATAGTGTAGACAAAAGTGTGTTAGAACAAGAGAGAAGACTATTTTATTGGCCTGACCCCAATTAATTATAATTTTGTTTGGCACAGCGCAACATGTGTTCTCCCATACTTCTTTGTTCATCATCATGTATGTAGAACCTTTCTAGATCTTTGATCGTAGATCTTTCACACAGTCCATTCATACAATCTTTGTTCGTTCTTTACCATCAACATTCATATCCAAAACATTCCTTGTGACATTTTCCTTATACCACCATATGTATAGGTATGTGAGCGAAAAAACGAGAATAAAATTTCTCGCCCTGCTTCCTTTTGCGATTTTTAGACTTTGCAATTTATTGAAGAGGGATATGCTGGAAAAGAAAATTTAAACTGATGTTCTAGAAATATCGAATGCTAACAGTGAAAATAGAACCAAAATTTACTGAAAAACAAACGAGATATACATCATTTTAGACGAATGTTTCTGTCCCTCCCGCGAAAACTCTGTTTGATATGGCAGCTATATAGGCGAGTTCGTATAGAAATTTACTTTCTAATTTTCAATTTTGAAGCTTTATAAGTTACTAGCGTCTGCCCGCGTCGTCCGCGTGGAATAGTCACAAACCCCCGATTTTGAAATATTCTTTATTGGTGCTCCGCTCTATTGGAGTCATGGTGATAGCCTATAGGATATTATTTCTCGATAAATGAGCTGTCTAACATTGAAAGATTTTTTCAAATCGGACCAGTAGTTTCTGAGATTGTAGTAGTGAAGGTTTATGTATTAGTATAGATAACTTCATTTTTTTTTCATTTTCTAAAAAAATATTTCATAATTTTATTAACTAGCGCTTATTAGCTCTAGTAAACAATAATGAAATACTTATTAGTATTTCTTTTTGCAAATAAAAAAAATGCATACGTATTTCCTGTTACTTTATGTATTCATTGGACATTCAGACACGTCTATATCACTTAAAGTTATTTTTATAAGACTTTCGAAAATATATTTGAAAGAAACGGACTGTATAGAGAAGGCAATTTACACGTGCTACTAATTAATACCAACGAAAAAAACTTCAAGATCATAATAACCGGTCCTAACTTTTAATCGTTGTTTTGACAGCTTTATTGATCTATTTGCTTACAAATTATCCAATGAAAACTACATGGAAAACGTTATTGGAAATCCATGATGATCAGTAAAATGATAATTAACGATGTCTAGTTAATTATTATGAAAAGCGTTTCGTTCGTGCCTGACCTGCCATTAGCTGGAGTGCTGGCCCAAATAACCTGGGTGACATGTTAGGGTTGCCACTCTACGATTTTTTAAAGGGTGAACATTTTGTTAACTTTTTTTTTTGGTGTCTGGAGTTTTACATTTAGCTTAAAACACCTTCTGTTTGTAGAAATTTTCATGGTAACTGTATTTTAAATTTTTTTAATTCCTATTTGGGATTGATAAAAAGGTTATCGTAATACGAACTGGTTTTGCTTATGACTAATAAGAAATAGTTTTTTAAGTTTTATCTGTTTTAGACACGGTTCGAAACTAAAAAGATGATTAATTTTAATAATAGGCTTTAGCCTAGCTGGGGGGAAGTGTACACTTTTTATGTAGTTTTAAGTCTTTGCTATCAGCAGAGAATAATTTCCCATTATTTTTCCCTTTACTTTTGTCCCAGTGTAGATTTATTAAAAATAAAATGCTAATAATAATTAAACTATCTGGTAGGTGGCTCGCCGTCCGATAACCATCCCAGAGTTGACGGCGCAATGTGTTGAGAGATGTCATAATAGAAGACGGGGTCCGCGAACAAAAAAACAGCAAGAAAAACATTGCACACTTAGTTCGCAATAAACATTTTGACTTTGACTTTGAAAAAAAAAAAAAAAAAAAAAAAAAAAATTGATTGAGTCAGGCGTTACTTTGCGGAAATCCATTTTAAATTTGAAAATGAAAACAATATATCTAGTTTTTTTTAGTTTTTTTACCTGCAACCCACTAATATTCGCGGAAATTAAAACTAGATATATTGTTTTCATTTTCAAATTTGACTTTGAAGGCCAAAGAGTCCCCGCGGCCCTGGAACGTAAAGAGCATTGGGAGCAATACGGATGGGTTTTAGTTTGTTTTTCGTTTCCGCTCGATCCCAGAGCGGAAACGAAAAATCATCATTTGATGATTTCCCATTCATATAAAAAAGGCTTCTAGGTCAGGGTTCGATTTTATTACACGCGCTATACACGTTAAAATGTTGGCCGAGAATAGGTTCCGCGCCGCTGTATACCGCCAGAGCGCTTGTTATCCCGGCAACACATAGCGCTATTTTATTAAACGTTCCGAACTAAAATGCACGGATTTATGCGCGCCAAAAGTTTTAAGCTTGCCGAAGATAGTTGTGGGGATATCGAGTTTGTTTTTTATTTATTTACTAAATTTGATTGAAGTTAGTCAGTTTTGTAACAATTTTATTTACAGTAGTGTCAGTTATACAGGTTGTTTGCGAGAGGTTCTGTGTCTAATATAGATACAGAACCAAAATAAACAAATGTCGTTCTTCAAAAAACCCGACTGCAAATACCACAAAAGGGTTCTAAACAGATTAGGTACTTTTCACGCAGTCTGATGCCGTTTATGGCATTTACTGTAGTATAATAACAGAATTAACGCACATCCCCGAGTCACTCTTGATTATGACCAAGGACTTCTGAAACAGCCTGTATATGTAAGGTTTAATTTTTTCCATAATCTTTTTGTTAGAAAATTTGAACATTAAAAATCAGTCACTTATTTCAGCAATCATGCTTTTATCAAAGGAAGTAAATTTAATTCTTCATATTACAATTCTGAGAGAACCCGTTCCTCTTCTTTCGCAATCGATTCTGAGAACTAATGGGAATACCTGACAGAGTGGCAGTATAAATGGCATCAATGTATTTTTATGTCATCGTAAAAAACTGAAACCACGTTGAAAATAGTTTGTTTTGTAGTTACATTTTTACGAATGTATTTGTTCCATTAGAGTTAGCAAAAAGTATTTATTTTCACAAAAGGCGACTCCAATTTTGATTATGTATATATATGTATACGCGGTTCCTGAGATAAATGCCGCAGGAGAAAAGGCTAAACAGATTCATACCTATGCTGAAGTAAAGTATTAAAAAAACACGTGTTGACTTTATCTTTTCCATCACCAAGCTTCACGTTAAATTGATTTATCTTCTCTGAAGAACGAACACCTAAAAGGTTTCCATTGATTTCCCACCTCCTTAAGTTGAAATTCAGCAAGAGTGACAGCCCTGTGCCCTAGCGTTAGCTTGCTAACGACAGTTCCGTCATATTGCGGAACTACAGGAGTCGACGATAACTTTTTAAATTTCTCTCACTTCTAAAGGAAATAAAATTTCATTCGCGTACTGTGACGAATTGAAACGTTCTAGAATGTTTATTTTTAATGAGTGTGGTTAAATATTTCTGGTTCCGTCTAATACAATTATTTTTAAGTGAGAAATTGAAACTGTAAAACTCTATTTATAGTAATATTACAAAGAGGAAATACTTTTTGTTTGTTTGTTCGTACCGAATAAGCTCGGAAACTATTGGACTGATTTTTTTTTTTTTTTCATCAATCGAAAGCTACATTATCAGCGAGTAAATTATGCTATATTTTATCCCCGTATTCCAACGGGAACTACTTGGGTGAAACTGCGGGGCGCTGTTATAACTGTATATTTTCCATTCATTGTCCATCAAGTAGGTAAGTTTTACTTAAATGAAGTGTAGCTTTAATAGTAGATAAATTAGTAGTCGAGTTCTATTATCAGAAACCTTTTGCGTAGCCTCTCTCTATACAGGGTTATTTGGAAAACACCAACAACCTCTTAAGAGGTCATTTTACCTACTCATCATAATGAACAATTTTTGGTTTGGTCCAATAGTAAAAGTTCTTCATAATGATGAGTACAATGACTTCTTAAGAGGTTGTTAATGTTTTACAAATAACCCTGTATAACGGTCTTCTAATCTTTATTCAAAAGACGTGTGTATTTTTTAAGCCATATTTTTTGTTCATACTCCATAAATTTTCACTTCAGCGTTTAACGGGAAGATGAGTTGGTAACTCCCGAAGTAGGTCACCCCGATTTTAAGGTATTTTCTCTTTATATACTTTGTAATATTTTTGTCTACGAAGTTGAGAAAAATTAAGAGCAGCCTTACAAAAAGGAATAATTCTTCAACCTTATTTCGAATGATAATAACAATAATCAAATTTAATTTTGTTAAGTAGCATAAATCTTTTGGCTAACTCTAATAATTATACTTGAGTCTCCTTTCGCAGATATGCATTGTACCTATTTTTCTGTTTCCTTCTTCTTATCTCTTTTATTAAATGTGTGTACAAAAATAAAAACATTAATTTGACCCGATTGCCTCAAAAGGAGGGAAATTGTTTTTACTCGATTAAAAACGATAATAGACTTTAGACAAAAAAAAAATTGGATCAGTGATTGTCGAAAAGTGAAAACGTAAAATGTGGAATGACCATGTGTCATTTCAGATTTTGAATGATTTGTCAGTTGATATCGTTGAAAGAACATTGCCACTTTGCCTAGAATATGTTTTTTAACGTTAGGCAGACTTTTTAAACCTCAGAAAAACCCAAGTAGAATAAAAATGGCAGTTTGAAATATTTTCTCCACAAAAACTGTTAAACCGCAATTTTACCCGACTTTTCGCACGCAATTTGTACCAAAGGGAGAGAAATGTTTTTTGAGAGTATGTATGATTGTATGTATGTACTCGTATATGTGTCTGTCTATGTTTGTCCTTCGGATATAATATAAATATAATATTCTTCCGATTAGAGTTATCTATTCTTAATAGCAGTCAGGTTAAAAAGAACAGGTTACCAAACCATCATCACAGGCTTAAACTTCCACCCAAAAGTACCTATCCAGACCATAATCTTCTAAAATCCTGCATCCCACAGCATCCCTAGTCCACTTTATACATTCCAGGCCGACGACCGATGTCCACTAAGCACTAAGAAATAATTCACAGCTACCGGCCCGCCTATCGACCGCACCCAAGCTGCTTCCAATAAGCTGCCAGTTACCGCTAACAGCTTATGTAGCTCGTCACACAAGCTGGATAAGCTATGGGGATTTACATAGCCATCTCCAGTTTAAATGAGACAGGGAACTGAGAATTTAGAATCATTGATTTTGTATTGTTTTTAGTCTGTTGTTTCTACATTGTACGTTTAACGTGGTAAAGGCGATAGGGCAGTTGACGGAAACATCTCATTAGTCCGTCAGATAGATTTCCAAAAAATTTGACACTTGTTTTTATTGTTTCACGAAAATTAAAGACGAAGACGATAGAGTGCGTTGAATACTCGTGTGACGTCACTACTCGCTTCAATTTTTACCAAGACGTTACGCCACAAGACCCCACTCCAGCGGGCGTACCATGAGGTGTTAAAACGTGAGTCTTCCGAGCGAGAAAGAGGGATAGAGTTATACACCCTATATAGCTCCATCCCTTTTTCTCGCTCGGAAGACTCACGTTTTAAGACGTCATGGTACGCCCGCTGATCTTCGATGCTTTTCATCATAGTTCATTTTTATAGATTTGATAAAGCAAAATATATGTGTCCAATATCAAACTTCTAAGGTAACGTAAAAAAATAAGGCCGTTTCTGCCGCAAAAAACACATATTATTATTTCGTCACTCTCAAGGGAATCAAAATGTATAGGGTACCTTACGTTAACCTAGAACTATGACATTTGGCTAGTCATATATTAATATTGTGCCTACAGGGAAAAATCTGAAACTATACATTTGTAATTTATTCATAAAATATATAGTATTTTTTTTTAATAATTCTGTAAGACTCGATTCCTGAACTGTTTGTAATATGTACTTCATTTGTACTTGTACGGTTTTTAAGTTGAAGCTCATCATTTTAAAATATGCGTATTTACATACATTAGGATCTCGTTGTCTTTTATCACCTCAGTCATTTTTTGACTTCAGCTCATCCGACTGTGAAGTATAGGTGTATTATCTAGGGGATAAAGATATTGCCTTTCATAATTAACAGCTTCTATTTCTGTACTTCAATTTCAACACTTTCTGGAAGAAAAATATTCACACAGTATTGATTAAAACATAACACAAGTTGAAGTCGCTATGTTAAGTAGTGTATATAGCATGTCACTTGAGTATAAGTGTGGGAAACAGGTCATGAGGTGTTTTATATCTGTATTAAAACGAAGATATACTTGCATGATAGAACATTACTTATGCACTACACGGAGCACGCCATTCTAGCAATCGATTCCGAACTAAGAATTTTAGAGTATCAACTAGTATTTCGCTTGGGGGCGCGAGTTGCAAGCAACCCGCGTTGTCTTTTTAGAATTTTTTTACTAAAAATTATTATCTCTACAATGTCAGATTTCTGAGTTACGCAAAGGGGTTGAAAGAAGGGGGTTGAAAAGGGTTGAATTTTTTAATCGTCATTTTCTCATCCAGACAACCTCTTTACAACCCCGAAAACCATTTTTCTCTTCGACGTCAGGTTTCTGAGATACGCAAAGGGGTTGAAAGAAGGGGGTTGAAAAGGGTTGAATTTTTTATTCGCCATATACTCATCCAGATACTTTCTATACAACCCCGAAGACCGTTTTTCTCTAAAATGTTAAGTTTCTGAGATACGCAAAGGGGTTGAAAGTAGGGGGTTGAAAAGGGTTGAATTTTTTAGTGGCCATATACTCATTCAGACACCTTCTATACAACCCCGAAGACCATTTTTCTCTAGAATGTCAGGTTTCTGAGATACGCAAAGGGGTTGAAATTAGGGGGTTGAAAAGGGTTGAATTTTTTAGTGGCCATATACTCATCCAGATACCCTCTATACAACACCGAAAACCATTTTTCTCTAAAATGTCAGATTTCTGAGATACGCAAAGGGGTTGTAAAAAGGGGGTTGAAAAGGGGTAGTTTTCTTTTCGTTTTCTACTCATCCAAACATCCTCTATACAACCCCGAAAACCATTTTTCTCTTCGACGTCAGGTTTCTGAGATAAGCAATGGGGTTGAAAGATGGGGGTGGAAAAGGGGTAGTTTCGGATTTTTCCCATACTCACCCCGACACCTTCTATACAACCCCATAAAAAGTTTTCCCCTCCTAGCACGGCAAGTGGGAGAACAATTATGTCAATCAGTCAATCAGTGGTTTTTTAATTGTATATAATATAACTAGTATTTCGCTTGGGGGCGCGAGTTGCAAGCAACCCGCGGTGTCTTTTTAGTATTTTTGACTAACAATTATTATCTCTACAATGTCAGATTTCTGAGTTACGCAAAGGGGTTGAAAGAAGGGGGTTGAAAAGGGTTGATTTTTTTTTGGCCATATATTCATCCAGATGTCCTCCATACAACCCCGAAAACCATTTTTCTCTACAATGTCAGGTTTCTGAGTTACGAAAAGGGGTTGAAAGAAGGGGGTTGAAAAGGGTTGAATTTTTTTTGGTCATATTTTCATCCAGATACCCTCTATATAACCCCAAAAACCATTTTTTTTCTACAATTTCAGGTTTCTGAGATATGCCAAGGGGTTGAAAGTAGGGGGTTGAAAAGGGTTGAATAGGGTTGAATTTTTTATTGGCCATATACTCACCCAAATACCCTCTATACAACCCCGAAAACCATTTTTCTCTAAAATGTCAGATTTCTGAGATACGCAAAGGGGTTGAAACAAGGGGGTTGAAAAGGGTTGAATAGGGTTGAATTTTTTATTGGCTTTATACTCATCCAGATACCCTCTATATAACCCCGAAAACCATTTTTCTCTACAATGTCAGGTTTCTGAGATACACAAAGGGGTTGAAAGTAGGGGGTTGAAAAGGGTTGAATAGGGTTGAATTTTTTAGTGGCCATATACTCATGCAAATACGCTCTATACAACCCCGAAAACCATTTTGCTCTAAAATGTCAGATTTCTGAGATACGCAAAGGGGTTGTAAAAAGGGGGTTGAAAAGGGGTAATTTTTTTTTTCGTTTTATACTCATCCAGACACCCTCTATACAACACCCAAAACAATTTTTCTTTTCGACGTCAGGTTTCTGAGATAAGCAATGGGGTTGAAAGATGGGGGTGGAAAAGGGGTAGGTTCAGATTTTTCCCATACTCACCCCGACACCTTCTATACAACCCCATAAAAAGTTTTCCCCTCCTAGCACGGCAAGTGGGAGAACAATTATGTCAATCAGTCAATCAATCAGTGAGTGGTTTTTTAATTGTATATAATATAACTAGTATTTCGCTTGGGGGCGCGAGTTGCAAGCAACCCGCGGTGTCTTTTTAGTATTTTTTTACTAACAACAAAGGGGTTGAAAGAAGGGGGTTGAAAAGGGTTGATTTTTTATTGGCCATATACTCACCCAGATACCCTCTATACAACCCCGAAAACCATTTTTCTCTTCAATGTCAAGTTTCTGAGATACGCAAAGGGGTTGAAAGTAGGGGGTTGAAAAGGGTTGAATTTTTTATTGGCCATATACTCATTCAGATACCCTCTATATAACCCCGAAAACCATTTTTCTCTACAATGTCAGGTTTCTGAGATATGCCAAGGGGTTGAAAGAAGGGGGTTGAAAAGGGTTGAATAGGGTTGATTTTTTTATAGGCCATATACTCACCCAGATACCCTCTATACAACCCCGAAAACCATTTTTCTCTACAATGTCAGGTTTCCGAGATATGCCAAGGGGTTGAAACAAGGGGGTTGAAAAGGGTTGAATAGGGTTGAATTTTTTACTGGCTATATACTCATCCAGATACCCTCTATACAACCCCGAAAACCATTTTTCTCTACAATGTCAGGTTTCTGAGATATGCGAAGGGGTTGAAACAAGGGGGTTGAAAAGGGTTTAATAGGGTTGAATTTTTTATTGGCCATATACTCATCCAGATACCCTCTATACAACCCCGAAAACCATTTTTCTCTAAAATGTCAGATTTCTGAGATACGCAAAGGGGTTGTAAAAAGGGGGTTGAAGAGGGGTAATTTTTTTTTCATTTTATACTCATTCAAACACCCTCTATACAACCCCGGAAACCATTTTTCTCTTCGACGTCAGGTTTCCGAGATAAGCAATGGGGTTGAAAGAAGGGGGTTGAAAAGGGGTAGTTTCAGATTTTTCCCATACTCACCCCGACACCTTCTATACAACCCCATAAAAAGTTTTCCCCTCCTAGCACGGGAAGTGGGAGAACAATTATGTCAATCAGTGAGTGAGTGAGTGGTTATTTAATTATATATAATATAACTAGTATTTCGCTTGGGGGCGCGAGTTGCAAGCAACCCGCGGTGTCTTTTTAGTATTTTTAGTAACAATTATTATCTCTACAATGTCAGATTTCTGAGTTACGCAAAGGGGTTGAAAGAAGGGAGTTGAAAAGGGTTGAAATTTTTTTGGCCATATATTCATCCAGATGTCCTCTATACAACCCCGAAGACCATTTTTCTCTACAATGTCAGGTTTCTGAGTTACGCAAAGGGGTTGAAAGAAGGGGGTTGAAAAGGGTTGAATTTTTTTAGCCATATTTTCATCCAGATGCCCTCTATACAACCCCGAAAACCATTTTTCTCTACAATGTCAGGTTTCTGAGTTACGCAAAGGGGTTGAAAGAAGAGGGTTGAAAAGGGTTGATTTTTTTTTGGCCATATATTCATCCAGATGCCCTCTATATAACCCCGAAAACCATTTTTCGCTTCGACGTCTGGTTTCTGAGATACGCAAAGGGGTTGAAAGTAGGGGGTTGAAAAGGGTTGAATAGGGTTGAATTTTTTATTGGCCATATACTCATGAAAATACGCTCTATACAACCCCGAAAACCATTTTTCTCTACAATGTCCGGTTTCCGAGATATGCCAAGGGGTTGAAACAAGGGGGTTGAAAAGGGTTGAAAAGGGTTGAATTTTTTATTGGCTTTATACTCATCCAGATACCCTCTATATAACCCCGAAAACCATTTTTCTCTACAATGTCAGGTTTCTGAGATACGCAAAGGGGTTGAAAGTAGGGGGTTGAAAAGGGTTGAATAGGGTTGAATTTTTTATTGGCCATATACTCATCCAGATACCCTCTATACAACCCCGAAAACCATTTTTCTCTAAAATGTCAGATTTCTGAGATACGCAAAGGGGTTGTAAAAAGGGGTTGAAAAGGGGTAGTTTTTTTTTTCGTTTTCTACTCATCCAAATACCCTCTATACAACCCCGAAAACCATTTTTCTCTTCGACGTCAGGTTTCTGAGATAAGCAATGGGGTTGAAAGAAGGGGGTTAAAAAGGGGTAGTTTCAGATTTTTCCCATACTCACCCCGACACCTTCTATACAACCCCGTAAAAAGTTTTCCCCTCCTAGCACGGCAAGTGGGAGAACAATTATGTCAATCAGTGAGTGAGTGAGTGGTTATTTAATTATATATAATATAACTAGTATTTCGCTTGGGGGCGCGAGTTGCAAGCAACCCGCGGTGTCGTTTTGGTATTTTTAGTAACAATTATTATTTCTACAATGTCAGATTTCTGAGTTACGCAAAGGGGTTGAAAGAAGGGGGTTGAAAAGGGTTGAATTTTTTTTGGCCATATATTCATCCACATGTCCTCTATACAACCCCGAAGACCATTTTTCTATACAATGTCAGGTTTCTGAGTTACGCAAAGGGGTTGAAAGAAGGGGGTTGAAAAGGGTTGAATTTTTTTTGGCCATATATTCATCCAGATGTCCTCTATACAACCCCGAAGACCATTTTTCTCTACAATGTCAGGTTTCTGAGTTACGCAAAGGGGTTGAAAGAAGGGGGTTGAAAAGGGTTGAATTTTTTTTAGCCATATTTTCATCCAGATACCTTCTATACAACCCCGAGAACCATTTTTCTCTACAATGTCAGGTTTCTGAGTTACGCAAAGGGGTTGAAAGAAGGGGGTTGAAAAGGGTTGAATTTTTTTTGGCCATATTTTCATCCAGACACCCTCTATACAACCCCGAAGACCATTTTTCTCTACAATGTCAAGTTTCTGAGATACGCAAAGGGGTTG
Source organism: Hecatera dysodea (assembly GCA_905332915.2). Taxonomy (NCBI): domain Eukaryota; kingdom Metazoa; phylum Arthropoda; class Insecta; order Lepidoptera; family Noctuidae; genus Hecatera; species Hecatera dysodea. The sequence continues at coordinate 8,682,603 of HG995295.1, forward strand.
AAAGTAGGGGGTTGAAAAGGGTTGAATTTTTTATTGGCCATATACTCATCCAGATACCCTCTATACAACCCCGAAAACCGTTTTTCTCTAAAATGTCAGATTTCTGAGATACGCAAAGGGGTTGTATAAAGGGGGTTGAAAAGGGGTAATTTTTTTTTCGTTTTATACTCATCCAGACACCCTCTATACAACCCCGAAAACCATTTTTCTCTTCGACGTCAGGTTTCTGAGATAAGCAATGGGGTTGAAAGAAGGGGGTTGAAAAGGGGTAGTTTCAGATTTTTCCCATACTCACCCCGACACTTTCTATACAACCCCATAAAAAGTTTCCCCCTCCTAACATGGGAAGTGGGAGAACAATTATGTCAATCAGTGAGTGAGTGAGTGGTTATTTAATTATATATAATATAACTAGTATTTCGCTTGGGGGCGCGAGTTGCAAGCAACCCGCGGTGTCTTTTTAGTATTTTTTCTCATCCAAACACCCTCTATACAACCCCGAAAACCATTTTTCTCTACAATGTCAGGTTTCTGAGATATGCCAAGGGGTTGTAAAAAGGGGGTTGAAAAGGGGTAATTTTTTTTTTCGTTTCATACTCACCCAGACACCCTCTATACAACCCCGAAAACCATTTTTCTCTTCGACGTCAAGTTTCTGAGATACGCAAAGGGGTTGAAAGTAGGGGGTTGAAAAGGGTTGAATAGGGTTGAATTTTTTATTGGCCATATACTCATCCAAACACCCTCTATACAACCCCGAAAACCATTTTTCTCTAAAATGACAGATTTCTGAGATACGCAAAGGGGTTGTAAAAAGGGGGTTGAAAAGGGGTAGTTTTTTTTTTCGTTTTCTACTCATCTAAACACCCTCTATACAACCCCGAAAACTATTTTTCTCTTCGACGTCAGGTTTCTGAGATAAGCAATGGGGTTGAAAGAAGGGGGTTGAAAAGGGGTAGTTTCAGATTTTTCCCATACTCATCCCGACACCTTCTATACAACCCCATAAAAAGTTTTCCCCTCCTAGCACGGCAAGTGGGAGAACAATTATGTCAATCAGTCAGTCAATCAATCAGTCAGTGGTTTTTTAATTGTATATAATATAACTAGTATTTCGCTTGGGGGCGCGAGTTGCAAGCAACCCGCGGTGTCTTTTTAGTATTTTTTCTCATCCAAACACCCTCTATACAACCCCGAAAACCATTTTTCTCTACAATGTCAGGTTTCTGAGATATGCCAAGGGGTTGAAACTTGAAAGTAGGGGGTTGAAAAGGATTGAATAGGGTTGAATTTTTTAGTGGCCATATACTCATCCAGACACCTTCTATACAACCCCGAAAACCATTTTACACTACAATGTCAGGTTTCCGAGATATGCCAAGGGGTTGAAACAAGGGGGTTGAAAAGGGTTGAATAGGGTTGAATTTTTTATTGGCTTTATACTCATCCAGATACCCTCTATATAACCCCGAAAACCATTTTTCTCTACAATGTCAGGTTTCTGAGATACGCAAAGGGGTTGAAAGAAGGGGGTTGAAAAGAGTTGAACTTTTTTTGGCCATATATTCACCCAGATGTCCTCTATACAACCTCGAAAACTATTTTTCTCTACTGTGTCAAGTTTCTGAGATACGCAAAGGGGTTGAAAGTAGGGGGTTGAAAAGGGTTGAATAGGGTTGAATTTTTTATTGGCCATATACTCACCCAAATACCCTCTATACAACCCCGAAAACCATTTTTCTCTAAAATGTCAGATTTCTGAGATACGCAAAGGGGTTGTAAAAAGGGGGTTGAAAAGGGGTATTTTTTTTTTCGTTTTATACTCATCCAGACACCCTCTATACAACCCCGAAAACCATTTTTCTCTTCGCCGTCAGGTTTCTGAGATAAGCAATGGGGTTGAAAGAAGGGGGTTGAAAAGGGGTAGTTTCAGATTTTTCCCATACTCACCCCGACACCTTCTATACAACCCCATAAAAAGTTTTCCCCTCCTAGCACGGGAAGTGGGAGAACAATTATGTCAATCAGTCAGTCAATCAATCAGTCAGTGGTTTTTTAATTGTATATAATATAATAATACGTATATTTTATTCTTCTATTTTATTGAACAAAACATATATGTACATACATACCCATGTATATGATTAAATAATAAATAGTAAGCTATAAGAATTTTACGTTTCAAAAGCGACACTTTAAATCGAAACCCTTTGTGCGCTAGACCGACTCGCACTTAGCCGGTTTTTCTGGGAATATTCCCCAGACGAATTTCGTGGTAAAGCTTTACGAAAATCATTTAACTACGAACATGGCTTTTTGTTCTAATTTATAATTCCACGGACAATAGCTAGCTATTTCTGTATATTCAAGCGCTGGACGACTTACTGGCCTTTGACAAAAGCCAGTTTCTACATTATTTTCTATAGTTCCGATTGAGGTCTAAAGTTCAGTGACCCGGTTATAAAGTAGGTACTCGTTAAACACTCGGGTCAACGGTTTCGAGTTAAAAGTTTGGGGATTAATTTTAGTTTAGACATTATTTTAAACGACGTTATGGTAGTTAAGGGTTTTCAACCTATTTATTTTATACTAGCGTTTTCCCTTGGCCTACCTTGTAGTAACCGTTGATTTTTCCGGTATTCAAAGTTAAAGTACTTAGTTCTTTATTACTTATACCATGATGTGATGATACCATCATGATTCCATTGCGAAAGAGAGACGGAGCTATATTGAACGAATAGCACTATCCTTTTTCAGAACGTACTCATGTTAGCAATTACAAGTCATGGTAGAACTTTCCAAAATTATCCTACAAACCAAGAAACAATATATCCATATATAATATATATCTATCTTCTTCTATCTATATATATAAAAATGAAAATCTGTTTCCCTTAGTCACGCCATAACTTGAGAACGACTTTACTTTTTTTCATCTTTTAAAAATATGTTTTTCATCTTTTTTTTTCTAATACATTGTATAAAGTTCTGATAAAGAGAATAATACGAAAAATTGCACGTAAAATGTATGGGAAATGAAAAACCACCAGAATGCGACTAAGACTTATTTTAATTCTGAAGTCCACGCAGGCGCAGTCACGAGCAGAAGTAGTAGCTCTGAAAAGCTTGTTAGTTTATAAAATTTGGCTATTAATACTTTGTTATAATTGATCCTTTAATTAAGACCACCAAACACACTAACAGAAAACCGGAATATTGACAGCGTAACTTCCCTAACAGTTTCACCTCGTACGCAAATTAATTTCAGCTGGCAACTCGCTTATTTGCCAGCATGTCCACTAACTCACACATACATACATATGTATCCGGGTATTATTTACCCCACATTTGAGTGGTACGTCATTAGAGGTAATTTATGTATGGAGTCTGTGATGTCAGCCGTTATATGAACCGAGTAAGGGAGTGAATTCAGAGATGTATTGATGTTTCTATCAGAGATTGATGTTTACGTGGTGTTTACGGATGATAAAGTGTACAGAACCCTGAAATGTTTACAGTATAAAATAAGTTAAATGTGATAAAGATTTCATTCATAAACCGAATAAATAAAGGCTTCCGCAGAAAATATGGGCCCTATGACTTCAGACTAATTTTTATGAAATTGAAAACGCAATGTCGCATAAAATTTAAGTAATTTTATTCAAAAGAATTAACACTTTTCGAATATCAAATATAACACAAGACAGTACAAAAAACAAAAGCCAATACTTCCTAGTGTTTTAGCTGGGCATAAAAAGTAGAGCTAGAAACTCACGAGCAACACATTTGCATGTTGAGCTAAAGAATTTGACTGTAGGCACACGATTAAATTATTTATGCAAAGTACTTAATCAACATTATGATATAGGAAAAATTTACTTGAATTATTTTCTTCGTACAAGCTAACACGCTCCAATTTACCAGCACAGTAACTTTCAATGTAAGCAATGAACCCTCCAGAGATAATCTGAATGATGTAACAGGAAACATTATAGAATTACTAATTCCAAATCAATTAGTGTTAAAAGACCAGGTCGATTCCCTATAGAGTTGCGAATACCTACTTTCCTAGAGTTTGGTAGCATTATCTCTTTATGGGTCCCTCGACGGCTAATCGATGTAAGTCTATTAGGGGCCGCGAAGTTTCAAGAAAAACTTCAAGATATTACAAGTTGTCGACTCAGTGCTGGAAAAACTTCAGGATATTTCAAGTTGTCGTCTCATTGTGGTAAAAGGAGGTGAAAATGTTAATGTAGAGTTTGTGTGAGAAGGGTAATGTACAGTTGGATCCGCTTATAATGACATCGAAGGGAAGTGAAAAATACGTCATACTAAGTGGACGTCATAAAAAGCGTAATCTTAGGAACTAAACGAATTCCCATCTTTGTTAGGTACTTTAATAGAAATAAATAAAAGATTGCATGTTGATAGTCGTAGATCAATCAAAACAAAGTCAGAAATAAAGTCGGTATCATATCCCCAATTATGTTTGGTTATATATATATATATATTATCGCTTATTATGACCTATTTTTCAGAAATTATGTTTGGTGATCACCCAAACATAATTTCTGAAAAATAGGTCATAATAAGCGATAATATATGTCAATCAACAAAGTCATTAAATCCGCACTTTTTTAAAGAATTTAATATGAAAACCAAAATGAGCTCTGTTTTACTTCATATTAAGCGGTTGGTCAATGTAAACAGCGTCAGTATAGACGGATTTTACTGCACGAATTTGATATGTTAAAAATAAGTTCGTGTAGTACGTTCATTGACAAATTGACCATTGGTGAATTCTTTTTAACCAAAAGGTTAACTACTAGAAAATGCCATGCCATGTACGTTAAGTCCCTCTAATGTTTCCGTACAGAAAGTAAAGTTTCTGTAAAAAAATCTGAACATAAAGATTCTTTTCGAATTATATTTTTTATACTCGGAAGTCTTCATGTTCGGTCCAACAAAAGAAAGAAACTAAAGTTACTTCGTCGACTATAAAAGTACCTATTCGACAAACTTTAAAAATCTAGGTCAAAAGTGTGTGTATATTGCTGAATTGATTAGGCTAATATTAACGAAATGGAGCTATTCATAAAAGACAAATAACTTACCGCTTTTTCCGATACCAAAGAAGATTCATCCCACTTCCCCATGCTATATCACAAACTCGTTCATTTAAAATCGAGCATAAAAGAATCACCAGTGATGCATAGCTGTTTGCAACTTTTCAAACTTCCTACGATTTGTTCTCGTATGCCTACACATACTGTTCATAATTCCCCTTATGTACCCTAGACTTTTGTCTAAGGCATCGCTTGCGTAATTATCGAAAATTACCTTTATTAAAGGTAATAAATAGTGTTTTACATCCATGGTCCAATCAAAACCGCCGAGAGGTGTTAATGCTCGTTTCTTCGCTGTATGAGAAATAAATAACTTTGCCTTGCAGTTCGACAAGAGTATTTGATTTGTATCAAAAATCTACATGTCTGAAAACTTACTAAAATGGTCGATTTGTGCAAAGACAAATTAAATTGATGATAGAACAGAGAAGTTTTTTAGTCGCGTTTAAAGCTTCGTGCAAACGTCGTTTTCTGTTGGTCTTCTGTTCTAATGGCGTAACTTTCAAGTGATGTCTATTGTCAAGTAAATTCTATGTCTATTTACGACTAATTTTAAAACGGTAACTACTCCGTATTTTAGTTTTCTGCATCTCCGCTTTACATTCGGTTTTAGGAAAATTAATCAAAATATTCCAGTCTTTTGCACCTTATTACAGGCTGGTGATTATATTCTAATCCAAATTCATTTTTCCTTTCCCCCAAATTAAATTGAGTTCGGTTGATCCGTTGAGGCCAGGTTGATTTGAAAACACACAGTGTTAACTTTTACAATATTAGCAGGTCCAAACTTCATGTGTTCACGATGCCTGTTACGGATGTACCAAGGGAGCTCGTAAAATAGCCAGGAAATGCATTGTAGGTTATTTTGTTGGCTAGCCGAATGAAATGTTACTGTTCGTAACTTTTCAGAACTGTCCAAGTTTACGGTGTTCACTTCGAAAGGCTAACGCGGCAGTATCATAAAGAGTTTGAACTAGTAAAAACATGTTTTGGTTGATATCGTACTGGGATTTTTGATCTGAGTTTTCTGAGTTGTGGGATGTTAAGTATTATTTGTATGCTTGCGGAATGTAGTTACTAGACTTAAAGAAATAATGTTTCTCTTGTTGATATGAAAAAAGGTGAAGAGATGTTCTCGTACAGAATAAGCATAATCAGCCTTTTAATGTTCCCACTGCTGAGACACAGGCTTCCTCTCTAGGAGAGGGAATGGGCCATAATCCACCACGCGGGCCCAATGCGGGTTGGTGAATATATTCGAATTTTTGGCTCTTGGACATGCCGGTTTCCGCACGATGTTTTCCTTCACAGTTTTGAGAGCAGTGGTGATGAAATTAATTACACAAAGTAATGCGCCTGGCTGGGTTTGAACCCGCGACCTACAATTCGTAAGTCTCTTGCTTTCTAAGCTTTTCTCGTACAGGATTAGACCGTTTTTCTGGAGCTTCAGGAGTGGCAACTGCGAGGCTTTCCAAAAGGTGGACCGATGAACCGGTGAAGGTCATAGGCATCGCTGGATGTGAAACGCACTGGACTGGTCGATGTCACGCCAGGGGGAAAGTCTAGCAATGGACTTCTTTAGACTGAAACTATGATGAAGACCTTTATTAAGTAGTTGCGTGATGGAGATTCCGAATTTTCCAAAAGCGGCGTCAAAAAGATTAATAAATGCAGCCTACCCGACTGTGACCTACTCAAATGTGTCAACTTGACTTGACTTGTGGGAAATTGACACATTCGGGTGATGATCACAATCATCACATCATCAAATAATCTTGATGAATATGAATCTAAATGAAAAATGTTCTTCATGTACTTTAGTTTAACACTCATAATCTTTTTCTCATGATTTCTCACCATTCGCAGGTAGAAATTTCTTTAGAAGTCCCTTTGTTCCCTTATAATGTTATCAATTATTCTGTTTCTTTGTGAGTACATGAATAATAAAATGAATAACGTTAACAAGAATCGTGTACACTTGTTGTTCATAAGGTTTTAACAGAAAACTTATGTACAAGTACCTATTTATCATCCATTCTTTGATTACTCATAGAATGGCAAACCTATTCACGCGCGTTATATCTCTTTATAAATATCCTCTCTTAGGAAAAGCGTTGCCCAACACTAGGATTTTTTATAACATACAAACTCACATACACAAAGCCATACAAGTATTTGTCCCGTGCGGGAATCGAACCCGCAACACGCAGCGCGGGAGCCAATCGCTCAACCACTGCGCCAACTTTGTAGTCACACAACAATCGTTACATCAATGTTTTCGATACATTCGCCGAGGTGAATGAACTTCAGTTACAGAACACTTGCAAGGTTTCAGCTGTTTTCAGCCAACTGTTTGTTGTTAGAACTTAGTAAAGGGTTTTGTTTGTACCATGTTTTACTTGAAGTCGTATAAATAGTGTATTGTATCAAATGCGTTCAATAGCATTGTATTCAGAGCATTGTTGAGGGCAGAGGGCAGACAGTTCGATGACTTTTGAGCATTTAAAAGAAAATGTTCAGTAAGCCATAAAGTTTTCGATGGTATAAAAAAGTAGCATTTTACAAAAAAAAAACAAATTTTCATTTAATCCTCCACTTTAAATATTGCTATTCAGCTGCATTTCTAGATTGGAAGCCGACACCAATAATGTAGGGGACAATTGGACTGATTTTGGTGATTACAGTTTTTCATTTGTTTATTTAAAATATATTCAATATTCAATATATTTATTTTCATATAAAAATATTCATTCACTTTTGTTGTTGACATCTGAAATGAGCTCAATAAAGTAACCAAACCTGTTTTTCCGTTCTGGGCGGAGTGGAAGGGAGTGTCAGACTCTTACTGACTAAAACCCGTGTTCCTCCTAGTGCCCTTTTCGTTCCAGGGCCGCGGTGACTCTTTCGAACAAATTCCGCAACCCGTTGCAGGCACTGACCTTATGGGTGGGCCTTAAGGGTGAGCCTGGCGTGGCAAAGAAGACGGGGATCTTCTTTGCCACGCCAGGCTCACCGGAGAGTGTGGAAGTAACCAAACCTTAGGTACTTCTCTGCTACGTACTAAGTCAATTCTACGACATCAATACTATAATACAAAAAGCCCGAAGGATCGCCCAACTGAAACTGCAATGGGCAAAGCACATTACTGGCGGAACTTGGTCAAGGGGGCCAAAAAGTCCTGGAGTGGCGACCACGTACTAGAAGACGCAACGTTGGTAGGCCCTACAAGGTGGACCAATGATCTGGTGTGGATCGTGGGTAGCCGATGAATGCGAGAACCACAGGACCGGTTTTTGTGGCGACACTTGGGCGAGGCCTATGTTCTGCAGTGGACGACTTTCTGCTGATATGATAATAATGATCAATATAGTAAAGTTCTGTGAATCTGACAAAATATATTAATCGATATGTATTAGTTTCTATTGGATTATTAAAATGAATATTCACAAAGGTTCTTCACATAATTACATAAGTCAGGCTTCAATGGTAAACGAATTTCTAAAATATTAATTTAGTCTACATCTCATGAAAATTTTCATATCATTTCAATTCCAAATTGTGTCAAATCAAATTAACTATATTTGGGAGAGATAAAATTAGAACTAAAGTTGATTCTTATTAGATACCTTTTCAAATTTATTTCTGTAATTGCTATCAATGATTTAGATTTTAGTTTTTAAGATCAAAAATAGTAGAACACATATTTAAACGGTCTATTTTTGTGTCCTGCCTGTGGGGCCATATTGCTCTTAACAAAACCACAGATTTTGATCAGATTTCTGCTATCACCTATAATACTGGGTGATTTTTTCAAGTAAACACAGGTGGCCAAATACAAAACTATGAGGTACATATATCGAAAAACCCTGAAAAAAGTCACGAGCTCGATTTTGATGAAAACTAAATCTGCATCGATAATCAAAGCCAGGAGTCGAAAAATTTATATTAAAAAAAATACACAAGCCGTATTATTTTTGACACTATCCGAAAGTGTCTCTTATAAACATCAAATTCATTAATTTCATTTTCCAAAAAACCAGCTGAGTGCGAGTCGGACTCTCACACTATAAGAAAATTACGCGGATGGAGGAATATGAAATTTGGTACATCATTTGGCACACACATATTCTGGAAGGTTTCATAATTTTTATGTAAAAATAACATTAAGTACAAAAAAAAAGTTTTTGCAGATCATAAAAATTCTTTTGAAAGATTAAAAAAATAAATAAGAAAAGAGTAGAAACAAAGAAACTTAAATAGTAAAGACGTGTGAAGGTGCAAAACAGTAATAACATGATATTCCAGTATGCAGAAACGTAGAAACGTCTCTTCGTTGTATCACTGACCAGCACCAAATTCATAAACAAGAATCAAAACCGTACATAACGAAAATCATAAATATATTAGAAGCCTTCGATAATAAACTTCGTGTCTCCTACATAAAATTTATCGACATCGATAACATGTACTTTAATATGCATAGCGTACCGATATTAGTAATCTATGTATAGCTCGCTGATCCAACATGTTAAGGCGACACTAACCAAATACTTCCCACACGATATTGAAGTATTCTGTGGTTATATTTTGCAATTTTCATGTCATAATTAGGATATATGTTAGTCAAAGACTGGTGACCTGAAATACAGGCCTTGAGCCTAGTTTAGGTACCAGTCTCCCACAATATAATGTCCCTCCTACATGTCACCGTAGAAATATTTATTTTTATTAATGCTAAACAACTATACGTATATGTATGCTTTTCCGTCTGAACATGTTTCCTAGATGAACTCGTTACATTATTAATATCGTTGTAACCCCCTTTATTCCATAAACTGGAATAGTTTATCTGAGAATAGTAGACATGGCCAGCAATACATTTTATTTAATTTACAACTGCCCGTTAACCATTGATATTTATAATAAAGTGAAACATTAAAATGTTTGAAAAGCCATAAAAAAGAGTTATTCGCAAAACAAATATTTATATCCTTTAAAATCAATAATTCATAGTTACCTGTAAGTTATTATTACCTTCAAATGTTATGATTTCACGAAATAGTTATTCATCATGCATATTGCATGCCCTTATCTCATGTTATTTGGAGTCGGCGTAACATGTTTTATTCTTCCTTTCTATCCTGTCAGCTATCACTCATTTTCTTTCATATCACTCCTCACACAATCCATTCATCTTTACTTTGGCTTCCCTCTCCCTCTTCATCCATCCACATTTTATATTCATAACCTTTTAGTTGCATGCGTTTCATCCCTCCTCTTCACATAACCATACAAGCGGTTCCCTTTCAACTTTTCCGTCACTTGTGCCAATTTTAAACTCCCTCTAATGTACTCATTGCTCACTTCAAAAATTCAACTCTATACACCCATCTCAATATTCTCTTTTTTTAAATTCTATTAAAATATTGAACTACTGAATAGCAAATTGCAAAAAATAAATACAAACTTTGAATACCGCGGACTATACGAGCGCCTCCCCCTTAAACTGAACAGTCCCGATAGACAAGAATTTACCGCGTCTTAAGGCGAACACTTTTCCTATATATTTTAGAGTAAAGCCACGTTCAGTTCACGAGATAGCTTTGTAGTGAATGTGTGGAATAAATCTTACAGTAACTTTGGTTTAGATTTTGTGAGTGGCGGGTATGACGGCTGCTGGGCGATGCTATTGATTTTTCCACTGCAGTCCGGTGTTCGCGACTTTGTATTCAATTTTAAAGAAAATATCAGCTCTTTGGGATGTCGTGTTTTGACGGGTGAAATGTTGAGATCAAATGGAGATGAGTCAAACGAGATTTTAGGAAATCATTGTTCGGTCAACCGTTCCTTAGACCGTTCACCGTTCAAACTATATTTTGGGAGAACGTTGTTTAAGAAAATTTCGAGCAATTGTGACGCAATGAAAAGTAATGCATATACAACAGCGTGATTCTGTAACCATCTCAACGTGAAAACCTAGGAAAATTGAACATGAAGTAAGCTTATAATCCATACAAAAAAAAGATGGAATGACAGTTCACTTCATACTCACATACCCTAAGTTTACACGTTGAGATATGAACAGAATAGGCCGGCCGTAATACAAAACAGCAAGATCCGGTAGCTGAATTATTTTCTCCTTTCAAATCGCCATTTTCAAACTAAGATAAACTTTGCAATGTCGCTTCGCGTGAAAACGAATCTTAATGGAGAAGGGAGGACGCTGTATGCGCCCCGAGTCTGCCTGCTGAATTATTAATGTACTCTCTGAGAAACATGATACTTGGCGACATCGGCACGTAGCGAACTACGGTATAACTACTTTTGCGAATCGAAAACAAGTTGCAGATAGGAAAATGTGCATGTTTAATTTTATAGTGCATTGGGGATTATGGTTCAGCGATAGATTATTGTGCCATCGTTACCTACATTTAAATTAAGTATTACTCGTTAGCAATGTGTGTGACTTATATGGTTTAGTATTATTGTGAAAATATACTTTTATTATATATCTTTTGCTCGCGGCTTTGTATGCGCATATCCCGTTTTTATTCCGTTCCCGTAATAATTTCGGTAAATTTTCTCGTAGTACTCCTCTACACTCCCCAAGTAACCTACATGCCCAGCTTTCTACGAATAGTAGTTTCAGTTGTGCGTTGTCTGTAAGTCACTGAGTCACCAGTAGCGGAAGAATTTTGTATATAGATGATTATTTTGTGTACCACGTATTGTGGCAGAGCACTGAGACACTCATAATATTTACAAATAAACTTTTTCGTTTCGTGGTACGTGTACGTGCGGTAAACTACTTAGATTATTCTATTTGAGTCTGAATCAGTTTTATGCAACCATATTTTTTGCATAGCATGACTTGTCTTCCCCTGAAGAATATGCAGGGATGTTAAAATAGTATACATACACATTTATGTGTAAGTCATGTTATAGGGGACGAAAATCTATTCAATAGCATTAAACGCACAAATTGACTAATATTTTAGTAGTGACATTGAAAGTTCTGTGTAACTAGTCAGCGATTTTATTTAATTAAAGTGTGTTTCGATTTAAGGCTGAGTCATTATTGTAAAATCTTTTACCGTGACTTTGTTACTTTCTTTCTTTATTTAATACTTTACGCTCATAGCTGTACAGAGGCAGACTTATTGCCGTAGGCTTTATAGTCTATGGGTTTATAGATTTTTCCTTCATATTTTGGTAGTACCTTACAGTTTCATAAATCCGAATGAAAAACGAAACCCTGAATTCGTGTGACTGTCTGTCAGTATGTCCATCTGTCTCAGTCAATTTGCTCCAAATGTAATAAATATAAATCGATTCAATTGAAATTTGGTACGTTCAAATTTTGAGCCAATTTTGAATATAGACATTGGGGGATAAGATTATGTTTTTAAAGAAGAGGTTGTCAACCTATCTTAATTCCAACCTTGTACTTTAACCCCCACTTACATTTGAAACTACTTTAATTTTTTTTTAAAGACTGGTGTTATACCCAAGTTTCAGCTTTGCTTTGCTACTAAAACAGAAGTTATGTCATTCTGATTCTGATTAGACATACATATATTATACATAGACCTCTGAGTTTGTTGCGGTGTTTCTTGTCAGAGTAGTCAGCTAGGAAACACCGGCCTCATCAAGTTTATAACGCCAAAAAAGATTGATATGTAAACATGTTTTTTACAACCTACTTACAAAACAAAAATCATTTATCATGATATTCTGAAAACTATTATTATCATAAATGCTGTTGCTCAAAGCTGTTACCTACCGACATGAGTTCTGCAAATTCAAAATCCTCCTTTTCCGCATCAAATCCAATAGCTTAACCTCAAATCTAAAATTCACCGTAAATGCTAAAACACAGCCAGTCGTAATCGCTACCAAATACTGCACAACCAGTTTAACTAAAGCGGATCACAGCAGCCCAGAACAAAGACTAACCGCGATACGAACAAATCTACAGAAATCCGATTTCATACCTACTATAGCTGATGCATTTCAGTATGGCAATAGCGGTCGTTGACTTTTCTCTAACAAATCAATCATCAGCGTCACTGTCTGTTTCAGATCGGCGTAGTATGTCTTCTTCTTCTATACATTGTATATTCGTTTTTATCTCAATATATAGGTTATATATACAATATAGCTTGTTTATTTCCATTATAAAATACTCAAAAAAGAAAACGTAGGAGTATTATTAAACATATGCATGCATATAATTACAAAATAGTACAATATGTATAATGAATATACCAGGTTTAATAGTTTAGTATTAATTTCTAAATAAATTAGTAAATTTCTTTCATCTTATATAAATTTATGATTAAATTCAAATAACTCAATATGGACCTCTCAACGGGTGAAGGCCTCCTCCATCTTGCTCCGTCTGTCTATCTTTTGCTTTTTTGTCAATAAGAAAGAAAATGAGTTTACTTGCGCAAATATAGTCCAAACCATAAAAGTAACGAATATCAAAATTAACTATGACATAAGTAGGAACTTAGTAGGTATAAGCACAGATTGGCAATACTCGTGTTTTTAATCGTAGCCGGAAAGTATCAAAAACAATCTCTAGCTTTGCTACATTAAAAAAAAAGTATACTCGTATTGTCAAAGTACACAGCCGCCGAGATAATATTGCGAAATGAATTTGAACGCGTTTTTGGTACAAGTATTGGCCTTCTGAACAATTTAGAAACTTAAAAATATTACGATGTATCAATTCCATAAGATCTATTCCAAATTAAAAAATAAAACAAGCGAGAATCTGTCAATATGATACAATGAGCCCAGTAGCCAAGCTAAAATACATCAACTATAGTAGGCCTTATTATCGTCAACATAACAATAAATTATGAGTAAAATCATTACTTTACGCCATCACAAGTTTCAACACTAACAATAAGGTTTACGAGTACAAAGTTTTGTTAGTAAACAGTCCCTCGCGTTTTGTCGCGGAAGAGATGCAGTGGATAAGCATGACCCTACATTTTATTGCTGAGAAGCACGCCATTATAGTTGGGTAGTGGTCGTAAAGTAAGCGAGTAGCGAATCATCAATCAATATAAATAGAAAACTCTTTCGCTACGGAGTGAGTGGCTGTCGGACAACGCATAGCCGAAACTACTAGTCGTAGAAATTTAAGGGGAGCACTATGTCTATGGCCGGGAGCGAGGAGGCATGGGAAGCGGTCACCTCCTTCTGCGAATCACTAATGCTAGCGAAGGGGGACGCAGAAAGCGCGCGGGAGAGGGGAACCTCACGCGCCAGCCGCCGCAACAGAAGATGCTCTGGGCATCGGGAAACGCAGGGTGATTCCTTGCCACCGTAGATGCGCGGATGCGCAGATGACCTGCGGATGCCCACAGAGTTAGTGCCTGCTAGGGTCGCTGAATTTGTTGGAAGGTTCCCTGCAACGCAAGTTCCCCATGCGCTGCAGGGCCAGTCACCGCGGACCTGCAACGCAAAGGGAACTTGAAGAACACTGGTGGGTTTTAGTCAGTAAGAACCTGACACTCCCGCTTCGTCCAGAGCAGGAGAATTGTTTTGATGATTTCCCGTACAGACAAAAAAAGAGGGAGCACAAAAAAAGAGGGAGCACAAAAAAAGAGAGGATTTCCATAAATTAATACGGAAACGGGAAAACGGGGGGGGGGGTGTGTACGAAGTGGGCAAAAGCAAAGAAACGTATTCAAAAATCTCTTTTCCCACTTTCGTTCATGATCCACGACGGAAGCCACAATCGGTGACTACTTGCTTGCTGCGGCCTGTGCGTTGATAACCTTGTTGATTGACAAATTTTATACATTCGATTGTGAGATTAGAAGTCACTCGTATCAATAAGCTTGGACTGTAAAAACAACAGTATAGAATATTATTATATTTCATTTCAATCGAGTATGCACTACTTAAAATCGGTTAGTTACATTACCATTGTTTTGGTTACCACTGGTGATATTATACAGACGTCGCAGAGGTTGGTTTCGTCGTGTTTTGTAAAACAAAACACGACGAAACCAACCTGTACCTAGGCAGGTATACCCAGACAGAACAAATATATGTAGGCTGAATAAACATTTGTTTCGTGCTAGGATCGAACTGGCGGTATTTATTGCTTTTTGCCGTGTGGTCAGAGCTGTGAAATAGACAGACGTCTTTTATTGTTTTCATGGGAAGTGAGGCGACAATATGTTTTTAAGGAAGAAGTAAAATACGTCTGTGAGAACTGGCTTGAAGGATTGGGGTATTCATATTTAGGTGTAACTAAATAGCCTACCGCTAACTGAATTATAATATGCCTTAGTGAAAAAACAGGCATGTAGGTGGCAAAGCACGTAGGATTTAACATGTTCTTAGTCTAGTAGAATTGGGTCCAGTTGATAGAAACAATGCCGTTACATGGGAATTAAAAACCAACTTGGGAATTAAACAAAGTGCAAATCGGTCTTTCAGGGTTATAAGACAAAAATATAACGGGGCCCCCTTAAATTTTTGTATTCATATATTTTTATTATTTTTTGATATAGCGGTAATACAAATAGACACTCTGTAAAATTTCAACTTTCTACCTATTACGGTTCTTGAGATATATCGCTGCTGATATACAGACGGATAGACAGCGGAGGTTTAGTAGTCTTCTCGTATGAGACTTAGTAATGTTTTGTTAGTTATCTTTTGGGCATGGAACCGTAAAAACATAACTGGCGAAATATAGGTGTACAGGTGCACCTCTGTCTCTGTCTAACCCTTTGGAGAATACAGGCGTAATGTTAGATTAATATTATGTTAAATTATTTAGTAAACCTGCAGTTTGTTCAGTTACATATAAATATGTATAATTATATTACATAACTGAAGCTTAGTCGGAGTTAAACGAACTAAAAAACGGTAAAGCGAAATAATATAATCATAACTATTATAATGGCCCTTGATGATTGCATTTTAGAAATACACAATAGCAATTATTAAAAAAAAACGTAACATTTTGATCACTACTAAAACTAGTTACTGCATGAAGCGGTAACAGCTCAATGAACCCGCTAGCAACGCGACCTCGCCCTAACATCTACAAGTGGAATTTGTTCTAGTCGTATATTTTACCGTTCTTAAAACATTTATATCGTCGCCGTAGAGGCTCGCAGCGGAGCTATGGTCGGATCGATAGATCTGTTAGGTAAAACTCAAGTTGTCGTGGCTAGTGAGAAAAGAAAAATTATATGTATTTTTATATTAGTCTGGATGTTGAAACACATTAAAGCAACCCTTTTGTTTTATTTGTAAATTGGAATAAAATGTACTAAGTACATATATGACAACAGTAACGGTTAGGCAGCGACAGCGCGTTGCGATACTTGATTATTTATCGAATGAAATTGAAACAGGATGATGCATTATTGAAGAGAATCAAGTATTTTTTGTGTTTATTTTTATAATTTATATTTGTTATTTCCGATTGAATGTTTGTTAGAATATCATTAATCGATTGAGCTGCCATATAAAATCTTAATTATATACAATGCAGTTATTAAACTAATATTTGTGCGCCGATGCATCCATGTAGATCACAATATTTCCAATATCACAAAATGATTATCTTTTTACTTTAAATTGAAAACCCTTTGTAGCTTTGGGTCAATAATACTGCCGTGGGCCATTAATTCATACATCATGACTGAGATAAAAGACAGATTTACACATTGGAAACTTCATGTTGAAGTAGCAGTGTTATCGATGTGATTGTAAGAGGTGAAAAAGGCAACCGCGGTTATGACTGATGTGTCATCAAATTGTATTTACAAAAATCTATATCTTTATCGATACCAACAACAGTGTAAACAGAAGTGTAAACAGCTCGGGTATATCTGATTATACCCGTGCTGTTTACACTTACAACCTACTCTCTCAGACCTACTTGTCTCTATCTCAAAAAGGCAAGTTGACAATTGTAAGCTTTACCCAGTTCAACCATGTCTTTGTGTTCCAACTGCCTGCTTTACTGCATAAAACTCGTTACCTCTCATATTTATGGTAGAAGGGGAGCGTCGTAAATGTTCTAATAACGATGCGGTGATTTTGCGTATATATCATAAAAATGTACTAAATTACACCCCATGTACGTGTTTAATATCTTTATCAGGAAGCGAATAGCACAGAAAAAAATATAGAATAATGTATTTGTATTTAAGTAACAATATAAAAAATGTTGGCAGGTGTGGTTTATTCATAACGAAAACATTTTTCGCAGCTACATTTCAATGAACATTTTTATTGAATAAAAATAAAGTATTTTATACAACCACATTTTGAAATTCACTTGATATTTTAAAACATTTCAGTGAACAAGTTATTAGTTTCCAAGAAAAACATTTTATTACTCAGTTCTGTAAATTGCAGACACGCTATAGTTTTTAATGCCACTACAACTTTATAGCGCGACAACATTTACTATTGCCATGATATCTTTAAAATGTAATATAAATGGAAGTCTCAATGAATTAAATAAAAATAAGAATGAACTGTTGAGGGAAGTTGTTATTAGTCAAGTAAATCATAACAGATAGAATATTTTTTTTTAGAAAACCGCCATCTTACACAGTTTTAAATGTAAAGTTTTTGTAAAACAAAGCTTTCGGGAACTGTGGAAGCGTATAAATAAATGAATGCACAAAATAACTTAAAATTACAATCACTTTTGAAATAGCGATTATATTATATTCGTTTCACAAAGCAGCCTGATTTAAAAATCATCCAAGTGTCAGTATTAAAGTAGCTTAGTTACACTAGTCAGACTGACTTTTCTAGAACAGAATATTCATAATTAAATGTTCTGAATAGCTAGAATTTTATTAAATGTCGTGATATTGTATGTTAATATGAGTTTGAAAGTAACCTTGATTCATAATAGTTAGTGCCTAGGTAATGAATTAAGCTATTGTATGAAATGTATGCGAGGTCGTGGTTTGGCAGCGTCAAGTGCAAATATTGGCGTATGGAGGCAGTATTTTGTTAGTGATCAAGGTCATTTACCATGTTCGTTACGTATTGTGTAGTTTCAGTTTTGGGCTGATTTTTTTAACAATATTGTAAAACATTTATTTGAAAAGAGTAACTATGGAGTTTCTTGTCCGTTCTTCTCCATAAGTCCCTTAATTATGGTAACTTTTAATGATGATGTTTAAAAGGGCCGTTTAATGGCCTAATTGAAATTAACGTTTTGACTTTGACTTTTGACTTTGAGTAAGATAAAATTTATTTCATGAATTAAATAGTGCAGTTAGACAGCTTTTGAAAAGAAACAGGCGAATTTATTCTTGCATTAAAAGGTAATAGGTACACAATATAACAAAAACTGACCAAGTGCGAGGTGGACTCGCGCACGAGGGGTTCCGTACCATTTTTTATAAAAAAGCTCTAGAAGTATATAAGCTGTGATGTTCAAAGCAATTTTCGTTGGAAGTGTCTGTGGAGTTCTATTTGCTCATTTTTTTTTGAATTTTCAACGTTAAAAAGTTAGAGAATTTTTACGAATATTTAAGCACATCTCTAAAACTATATCCTTAAATAAAAAACTTTTATAGAGACCTACATTTTATTTTAAAAGAGCTGTCCAATGAAAAAAAAACACTATTATGTTTGTTGGAATTTATTTTGTACCTCTGTGTACGTCACGGTTAATTCTTTAACCACAAATATAAGTTTATAATCGCAAAAGATGATTTTTTATATGATACTAGCAGCGCCCCGCGGTTTTACCCATAAATCGGTACAGTAGTTTTTGAGTTTATTCGTTACATACAAAAATACAAATCTTTCCTCTTTATAAAATTAGTATAGATAAAGATTATAGTTTATAAACTTCTGTAGGTAACGTATACTTAAAAAAAACAAGACTCGATCGGAGCTCTCGTCGCGCGAGTCTGTTTCGCAGTTATTCGGTTTTTTTTTTATCCTTTACAATATTTTATTTCTATAAAACTTTGTCAATGCGACTAATAACTGTTTATACTGATTACAAACTAAGCACTGTCCAACTTGTATTAGTTATCACGATGTTAAATTGATTCTAGATTAATCCTAAATCTTATTTTAATTAACGTTATCAAATTCTATTCAAAATTCCATCTAACGAGAAATACTATAATTTATCGTTGCGTGCAAATCTGATAAGTTTGTGTACCCTCAAATTGAAATTTAATTTTTGAGTTGAATGTTATTTTCATCTCCTTAAACGCTGAAAAGTCAGTTGGTATCAAGTTAAGCCTCAGCTAGTTTGCAAAATTATTACAATTTATAAAGGTTAATATATATGTATGTACAAACATAAATTCACGATCCTGTCCTACGAGGTTTGGCAAAAAGTAAAAAACGCATACGGCTACAATCCTCGCATACTTCTTTTTCTTCCAATTTCCAGAAAATAAAGCACATCAAAAAGGGAATGCAATGCTTTTAATTAAAATTCTAAGTAGCATTTAAAAGATTTTAAAGCAAGATATGTACGCTTTATAGTATCCAGAAGCATACTTCTGTTTATTTTAGTGCCGGGCATTATAGCAAATTGCAATGTTAATTGCACAAGGCTCTTTTAATATATCCTTCTTTCCTTCACATTTAGACTTGAGTTATTGAGTTCGTGTTTCGCTTAACAAATGATTGCTAAGCCGTAAACTGCTACGCCGTAGCCACGTAGCGCCGTAGACGCTGTTTGCTACGTAGCTTTAAATTTTTTGCAGACTTTAGTTAGTTTTTGGTTGTGGGCGTTGTTAATTTCGTCCGTCAATCTGTGTTTTGTTTGAAGAGTCATTTGTTTACTTCAGCTTAAATTTTTTGTCTTTTGAAAAAAAGGTGATCGTTTTTGTACGAAAAGCGCCTTCCTGGAATTAACGTTTCTTATTAAACATTATAGAGTCTAACTGACTTAAAGTTATAATGAAAGCTATTGATTTGTATTCCCATGTTATACGCTTTGGCTGACATTTGACTACGCACAAACGATGCCCTGGGAAAATATATTTTTGATATTTTATTAATTGTTCTATGATCTTGCAGATCGATTTATCTCAGCTGTTGACAACTCCAATGTTCTGAATAACATTATTTTACATGGAGTGCCTATCTAACCGCGACGACCCAGTAACTGGGTGATACGATACTCTTTTGCGAGACAGGTTACAGATTTTCTGGCTCTTGTCTGTCAAAGATGCATCTTGGAATGGCAGCTGGGGCCAAGAAGTTCGACGTGCTTTCCGAGGCACGGAAATCATTAGCCATGTTCCTAAAAAAATATAAATTGTTAACAGCAACTAAAGTTCAAAAAGATTATTACTTAAATATGCAAGCTAGCAAAGCTTATATCAAAATGAACGTAGGCACCGTTAGTTGCACACATTCGTTCTCTTAATGAGCTCACATACTTTACACAAATGACTCGGTAAGACTGCCTAATACTGTGGTCCCGTTAAATAACATTTGAATTTTACTTCCCGTAAATTAAGTTGTTTGTTTTGAGTAAAGAGCAGTTTCCAATGGGAATGGTATGCCCGTTTGTATAAGTTTTGAAGACATTAAAAAGTACTCATTATCTGTTCATTCTGATAAATTAAGAGTTCTGTCTCGTGTCTGTTTTTATAAACAAAAACTAGCCCTAGCAGGCCTCGTAAATCATGGTGACTTCACTTTGAGGCTCACGTGGAACAAAAATGCGCTGTCGACCCGAGTCTTGTCCTTATCGGACGGCAAGCTATCCATTGCTCGCCGTCTGCAGGCCCACACCTACGGCGCGGTGGTTGGTAATCGCACTGCGACTCCCGACACCCGGGGTATCTTGTTCTGTTACGGTGGCTGGGGCGTGAGGTTTGTCTTTCCCTCACGCACTCCACCTCCTCCGTCGCTATCATTACTTATTGATTTGTCGAATGATGTGATTGCTCGCTATCCTCTCGCTCTGGATCATGAATTGAACCAAGACAGGACGCGAGAGGTTGCCGCCGTCGATCGCCTCGACTTGAGCACGGCGGTACTCCGCCCAAGCAGGGCAGATCTCCACTGTACGCTCCACCGTGTCCTACGGACGAATCAGACAGTGTTGACACCCGGGTGTATTCCTCCTACCGAAATCGAAACAGGTACCTTCCGAAACATGTCCTACGGACGAGGTACCTCCCGCTACAACCGTGTCCGCTGTGTACCTGCGTCATTTAGAAGTTAAGGACGCCATGGAACCTCTCTAGCCACTCTTCAAAGATCCCTCTTTTGTGACACGCCACTATTGTGATGATTAGTCCCTAGTTATCGCCACAATACTGGCGTATTCAGCGCTGGTTTGTGATAGTCGCACTCTCCATACCACCATGAGATCTTGCTGTGGCAGCGTTTCACCTCGGCGCGTAGTATAGTATGAATGACGCATATACGTGTGTGAGGGCTCTCGACTCCGGATCTCATGGCAGCAATCCGGCTAGGAGGCTCACCGCTGCCAGCTGCGGTATCCTGGGCCAGCCAGATGGCCATGACCATTTGGGACGCGTTCAGGTGGTGGGCTGGTCGCTGCTACTGATATTATGAGTATATTTTAGACGAACGCTTACGAATAACGATGTAAAAAGACTCGGTAAAAATCCATTGTGTTGAGGAAACGCAGACGGGTGTTACAAAAGATTATATTATTTTGAATTCTTTAACATTTCAATGTTAAAGAAGAGAGAAGGTAGGTGTAGGTTCATTATGACAGTAAAAACAACATTTTAAATAACTTCCTTGTTCTCAAAAACAAAAGGAGCCTTGTGAAGGTACTACCTTCGTATTGGCACAGGCTGAAAGCGATACAGCCTTCGGCTTAATAAATGGAAGATTAAAAAAACACGCTCGTCTCGTTACGTTAACATTCCTTGAAATAACGAAACTCGTTATTCATGAGTCCTCACGATACAAGTCCCGAATACATAATTCAGTTGAAAAATTTCGTTATTTTCAGTTCTCGGTATTTTTTCAACCGTTCTGTTGATTTTTTTTTGCGTCTCATTTTATTTATGTGGTTGTTTCCTGAAACTCTAGGCTGTTTATGAACTTGAGCATATATGAGAGTTTCAAATAAGATTTTTAATTTCCAGATAGCTTTTTTTTTGACGGGCGAAATATATGTATATTTTGTGAAGATAATATTAGTAACTAATATATCATATTTAAAACACCAAAACGTTGTAACAAACCGAAAAATGATACAACATCTAGACCACTAATTCAACTAAAAAACAAATTGTTTCTCCAAAGTCTTGAATTCCTGCATAATACCATCATGTTTTAGAGATGCTTCCCCATTAACATTATGTTATGACCGGGTTCGCTGTTACTCGGCTTTAGTAGGCTATCAAGTGGAAGAGATTACTGATAATGTAATTTAAGTTAGGGCGAGCCCTTAGGCAACAGATTGAATAGTTATCCCGAAGATTTGATGTTAATCGGGAACTTCCTAATGTATGCTTGGACTAATTATGAGTTGGTGAATTTGAGGTTCTGGAGAAACTGTTGGATACGCATACATAGACATGCAAATGCTGGACTAATGTGTTTATTTTTAAGGTTGTTTGCAAAAGAGGTTGTCGTTTTATTTTTGTCAGAAAATGTTGTAGAAAAAGAGAGAAAATCGTGTTTTTTTATTAGAAATCGTGTATAAGACCTTCTAAAATAATTATGTTACAGTTTTATTTAAGCTAAAACCTTTAAGAGTTTCTTGTTACTTTACTATGGAACCCTATAAAGGAATTGATATTTCATTATCGTCGTGCTAGTTACGTTTGTCTGATTTATGATCAACAGAAATCATACAGAATTCATTCAGAATGACTAGAACTAAAATATTTTGTCTACTACTACCACCCCAATATTGCTTCCCAGCCTTAACTTTTTCAACCAACAAATCATTTTCAAAACATGTGATAACCATCTGTTTGTCAAGTACCAAGATGTATGGCCTAATAACGTTTTCCCGATATCGAGCAATATAGCTCCGATATTGGACAAGCGGTAAGAATAGCAATCAGCTGGGAACACGGATGGAAACTAGGTATCTGCATTATTGGGCGGATGACGTGAACGGAATACAGCGGACGATGATCGATATCTGGTGATCTGGGTAATAGTCTGGGGATTTTGTCATTTTAGATAAAGACATATGGTATGGATCGTCGGTTTTTAAATTGAGCTCCCTGCTCTGCTTGGTCCGTACGTTAAAACAACTTTTTTGTTGCGAAATTGTGCAGAAACTATGTACACAATTTAAAATTAAATGCTCTTTACATTGATGTATCTAATATCGGTACATGATTACAAAAATAAAGAAATAATATTTTATTGCCGCTTCTGCAACAAAGCGGCAATAACGTATGCGGTAATCTGCTAAAGTTTTGACACTTCCTTTGACCAGTGACCTTCCAAAAAGTGTTACGAGACCATTGACAATTGAATTTTTGAAATCAGTTCAGTAGTTTTTTGGTTTATTCAGTACAAAAATACAAAGCCTACTAATATTATAAAGAGATAAGTTAACCATATTTTGGCATTGTTCGAGGTATTGTTCAAGTCATCTAGGGTGTAGGTCAATGAACATTTGGGCCACTCCAGCAAATGGGAATCTGTCTGAATTGCACCGCACTCGCACTAGGTTTTAACCCTAAATAATTGTCCCTGAAAATCAGGCTAGAAAAAGCGCCCATTAAGTTTTTTAAATGTCCTTTGGTTTGTAAGTATTATTAGTAAAAGAAATTCAGATTGTTAAAGCAAAAATTATGGAATAAATAATCTGGAAAAAATAAAGTAACAAGTGTTATCTCAAAATGTCTTACTATTAAAACTAACAATATATTTGAAAATGCAATGAATCGAAATATTTTATTTGAATAAATTACTTTGATGGTTGATAAGTCAAAATATATTTTGCTCATGGTTATATTTTATTTATTATAGAAAAATACTCAGATAGCTTCGATTGTATCTACGAAAGGTCGGTATCTATAATAAATCAAAGTTCTTGTTTTAGGAGAGTATCAAGGTCATTCGTTCATTGACACCTTTTTACGAAAGTACCTTTAAAGAAGGATTGATGATCTCTCTTAGTGTGTCTAAATATAGCCGTTATATCTCCATTGCCTTGTATAACTGTTATTGGGATAAAGCACTTACCGTAATGTGGTATAAAGGTTATTGTCCTAGAATAGAATTGATGGGCAGGTAGGTTTTTTTTCTTTTTAATCGATTTCCAAAAAAGGAGGTGATTCTCAAGTCGACTGTATTTTTTAGTGTTTACTTTTTTGATGATTATTTTTATATTTTAATGCTGGTGCTTGTCATTTGGTCCCTTTGAATTGAAGAATATGTGACGACTAGTATTTGAGTTATTCCTAATAATGCGTGGTTTCTACGACTACGACTAAAATGTTCTCATTCTTTCTTGTTTTCTTAAAATAAAAATAAAACATCTGTATATAGTTTGGAAGAGCATCTAGTATTTCGATGTAGTCCCTTTCTTTTTGTTTGGTATAAATCTGGTGAAAAACGGAGATAAATATAATAATAATAAATTGTTTGTTTCTTCACCAAGATAGGAATCTAAACTCTTCAATAAATGATAGCAAATCTAACGGGATTGCTGAAAATGAATGTCTGTTTATTGTTTACACTCGTTTATAGGGAGTACGCAGTGATGAGTATGTTTAGCTGCGGGCTGTCACCACTTAAATGTGAAAAATAATAAAAAACTATTTTTCTAAAAAATACAACCGACTTCTGAACAAAAAACTCAAAAAGTAGAAAATAACTTTTATTTCGGGATTCGGTGTTCAAAAAATGAAGAAACCACCGAAAACACAAAAAAATGGTTGTTTTTTTTTAGCCTATAATTATTTTTTTTCACTGTTTCCTTTCTCCTTTATAATGTACATATCTGTCTTGGGCGATCCCTGGTAGAAAATTTTTCTTTCCAATGGTTCTGTAGGTTTCTTATTTTGAATACAGATAATGTTATTTGAATTGGATTATAACACAATAGAAAAGCATTTTTTTTCGAAATGAAAGATATTCAGACCGCCAGTTGATTGCGCCTGTTGAATTCTATAAAAGAGTTGTGTTACTACTTTAGTGTACAATAAAGTATTTTCTACTGTATTGTTAGGCATGGCTATAATTTAAAAAATAAATCTGACTAATTGTCAAATAAGAATATGAGAAGCTGTGATTGTTTGAGACAGTTTTAAACAGCTTCAATTGACTTGCGTTTGATTTTTGAAGGGCCAGTATTTTATTTCCAAAAAAAGATTAGAAGAACACTAAAAAAATATCACATACTTATGGTATGTGTTAGGGCTGGGAGACTAACGTAGGGATAGGCTGGTGAAATATCGCACCTAGTTTATTAACATATCAATCCTACATAACTCCACCGTCACCCATCACTTAAATATGCACACATAATACCAACATAAAGCATTTTAATCTCCCATTCAGAAGGCACACACAATAATAAGGAGTATTTGTCAAAGACATTACTTAGTACGACGCCGACAGTATATCTTAATTTACTGTTTCTGCTTTGCCCTATAATTATGGCTTGTTGAGCTCGCACCTGCGTCTGCCTACCGAAGGCTGTGCAGACGCATAAATAATAGTGGCATAGACTTCGTATGTACGTGGGGCTGGAGTACCTTTGGGTGTGGCGTTAAGGAAATGTGACGTCACGGTGTGAATGTGATTGTGAGTTTCTGTGAGAGGTAAACAAGGTTTTGTTGGGTTGTGGGTGCGTTTACAAGCATATAAACTCATATACACAAATAGCTAGACCCGGAACATCTATCTGTAAGCCATAAAAATATTTATTCCGTACGGGAATCGAATCCGCGACACGCTGTTCAGCAGCCAATTACTCAACCACCGCCGCATCAACTATGTCTTTTTAAAATTAAGATTTAGTACTATGTGACCTCAGCCTTCCTTGGTCATATATTAAAAAAAAATACTAAGTTTCTTATGGTTTACCAGGCATGTTCCTTGTTTCAAAAGTATAATGGTTTTATTTTAAAATTTGAAAATGAAAATTATATATCTAGTTTTAATTTCCGCGAATATGTGTGGGTTGCAGGTATGCACCTCCCTCCCGCCCGCTATATTATGCACATGCACATGCAAAACCCACCACCAACGACACGACACGTGTCGGTATTGCTGTTGGGTTTTGCTTTGCCTTCCTGCATGTGCATATTATCCGTGCTTTTACCTTGTAATCTTGCATGTGCATAATATAGCGGGCGGGAGGGAGGTGCATACCTGCAACCCACACATATTCGCGGAAATTAAAACTAGATATATAATTTTCATGTTCAAATTAAAAATGGATTTCCGCAAAGTAACGCCTGTCTCAATCAATTTTATTTAAAAAAAAAAGTAAATAATATCAGGAGAGACAAAATAAAACTCTGCATTTAATTTAAAAATATTTTATTTAACAAAGTAAAAAATAATAATGGATTTTAATATCTTGTTCATTTTTGCCGATTGTGGATTCAATTCAATTACCGTGTTAATGGAAAATTAATTAATAATACATACACATCATTTTAAAATATCCAATATTATGAAGTAATTAAAAATATTTTCGTTTGCATAAAATAAAATCATATACCGCCATAAAAAATACATAAATAATTAAATTCAAGCCAAATTAAATGAAAAATCAAGAATGAGTTGTTCTGGGAATTAAACTTATTTAAATATCGCACAATATTAATTTATTTCTGATAATATATTAATATTGTGCGCAAAACAAAAGAATCGCTCGAACAGAATAAAGTTTAACGAATTACAAATATGCAAATGAATCACAATTTATAACAGAAGCGCAAAACATTCAATTTCTTCCATTCATTTATTTACACATTCAACATCGTTTAATATTATTCCAGTCTGTTTCTGACAAATTCCCAGTAAATAGAATCTAAATAGTCGAATAATTTGCAACCATAGCTCGATGATTGACTACAGACGGTGCGAATCGATTTTGAGCGGAATTGCAATCGGAAATACCGAATCAATTCGGCCAATTTCACGATGACTCGGGAGCCGGGAAAACGAATTCCGTAGGTACTGATCGATCTGTTATGGGTATTCTGTTGTTGCTGTCATTTGATGTAAACTGGCTTTTCATTCAATACTTATTTAGTTTGTGTAACTGGAAAAACGTGCAACTGTTTGTTTTCATATCGATGCTCGCTTTTTACTGGTTTTGTTTAATGTACGTTGGTTTGTGGAATAATATTTTGTAGGCGTACCAATGTTTGAGTAAGCGATTTGAATTGGTAATTTGTTTTTAAACAGAAATTTAGCAAATATGAAGTGGAGAACATTTTTTTTACATTTCTAAAATTCCAAATTGAAATGAAACTTAGGTACAAAACACTTTTATGCCGAAAATTCTAACCAAGTTCCTCTCCATTGTTACAGGCGTTCAAGCGCGGGCCTACTGGCACCGCAGCTGGCATGCCAGTCATCCTCACCAGCAGCATCAGCGCCGGCGCCACCGCTCCCCGCGCCTGCATCCCCTCCGCGAGTCGTGTCCGCACCGCCCGCGCCCGCCCAACCTCCTCCCGACCCTGCCCCTCAAGACCAGGAAGATGGCGTCAGATTACGGCGGACGCACACTGTCGCCGTACGAGATTACCTCAAAAGGGAGACGCAAACGTTCTTCGGCGTGCAGAAAAATAATGAGAGGGAACAAAGACGGCTGTGGTATGAGAGGCGGAGGAGGCACGCGGCGCGGGCGCTCGGTGACCTCCGGCCTGATCTGCCGCCGGACCATCATCCTGATGATGATGATATTAGGTGAGTGTTCACTGAAATATTGTCTTAGACAGAAGAGTTTGAAAGATTATTAAAGCTCAGTTCGAGGTATACCACAAAAAGAAAACCAGATTTCTTACTTATCCTTAGATTACTTCGCTCAAAGGTTTGGAAATATGACATCTGTTAAAAATTACACTTTTTTGATAATACCAAATATTTACCTTTGACCTACCAAAAGCAACATGTGAGGCAGATGTTTAGATTACGAGTAGTCAAAATTGGTGGAGCAAAGAAATTATTCTTTGCTTAATATTATGTGGTTTGTATTGGCTAGGACAGAATATGATATACTTTTGTGGCTAATAATACTCGTATTATTAGCCACAAAAGTATATCATATTCTGTTCTATTTTTGAGTCCAGCCTAAGTCTTGAGATATTCCATTTTCAAATCAGAATACCTGAAAGAGTTATTGACGGAAAATTACATCGCTTTATGACCTGAACTAATAGTGTAGCACTATATCGATTAGGTGTCAAGCTTACCTGCACTGTTTCAAACAGTATACACATCATTAATCAATAACAGTCACCCAACCAGTTGCCATATAATTTTGCGAACAAACTTAATGAAGTCTATTGTTCACGTTAATAATATTATATCGATCGCAAATAAGCAATTTCATTTTATTCAGTCCATTAATTTCATTGCCCTTGTTATGTGACCTACATATTTATTGGATTAATTTAGTAGTAAATAACTAAGATATATTAATCTTGCCAAATAGTAATAATGTCTTGGGGGATGAAGTTCAAATAAAACGATAAGGAACAAAGAGGCCTCAAAGATTACAGAGATTACCACCCACCTGAATGCTTACTTATTTGGAAAATAACATGCCGGTACCGAATATTGTTTTTTCTTAATACCTCCTCTACACATAATGTTTACAGCTGTCTTTATGTGTTGCCTGCTCTGGCTAGCCAGTTAGGAACAAGTTCAGGCGACCTATTATGACGTCTTAAATCTATAATGATTTCTGTGTGATGAGAGACGGAGTTACACAAGACGAATAGCACTATCTCTTTCCCTCACACGAATCATGAGAGCATTGGCATTTTGTAATACGGCCAAAGATTGTCACAGCTAACATATTTAGGCCTGTCCAAGTGATGAAGCTCGTCTTCAGATACCCACTTACTGATGATCTTGATTCGTCTGTTATCATCAGTGATTCGTGTAAGTAGAGCTATTTCAGGCCAGTGACTCACTCAAATATATATGTATGAATATGGACACGACACTGGCATCACGGGATTAAAAAAAAATTGAATTGAGAAAATGTATAAAAAAAGGAATTAATAAATAGTTTTTACATAATCAAAGAAAAGTTCATTTTGAATATTATTGTAGCTAATTTTTCAAGTTTCTAAATTGTATAAAACATACTTTGGAACTTAAAATAAAAATTAAACCAATAAAATTGAATTCCATTTTACTTTACCTAACCTTATCTATGTGAAGAATCGACCTTAGTTACCCATCGCAACCTGTTTCACATAATTATGCTTACGTATTATAATTATTTTCATGCGATTAAATCTAGTTTTATTTAAGTTCTGACATTACCTGTGACAAGCACATACATTAACACTACTTCCTCCAAAATCATTACCAACTTAACAAGTATGTTTTTAAAACCCGAAGAACTAGTTATCTAAGGCATGTCTGTGATCTAAGTAACGCGGCCCTGGATCGCAAAGGGCATTAGGAGGAACACGGGTGGTTTTAATCAGTAAGAGTCTGACACTCCGTTCCGGTCCACCCAGAGTGGGAGAAGTGATTAGATGATTGAACATCCAAATAAAAGTTTCCATACTATGAAAACATATCGCAAGTAGCAAAAATGGCTCTACGTACTCCGATCATTATGTATGTTATATCTTGATTTTTGTATGTGTGACACTCCGTACTACTCGCAATTTTGTCCCTAACATTCGGTAGCGTATATAGAACAACTAAAACCTCTGATAACTAATTTTGTCATAGCAAATTGGATCAACCGGTATAATTTTCGAATACGCCAAACCGGATCGGTTTACGCACCATAGAGCAATATTGCCGCTAATTGCTCGTATGAAATACGGTTTACATTTCACAACAAATAATTTTCGGTCAAAATTAACTGCACATACGCAGTTACCAAATCATTTAAATCCATTGCCACCGAATCAAGTGTCAGCTTTAGTTATGTGTATTTTAAGTTTATTTTTAGTAACAGTTTGTGTGTAATATGTACATACATATAATTTGTAGTCCCTAAAAAAATTGTAAGTAGCTATAGAATTTAAACCGTGTTTTGTGTGCAATAAAGTTTATTATTTCAAAATATGAAAATTATCTGAAATTCAAACTATACCATTTCATAAAATTGCTTAATGTTGTACTTTTGTGATGCACTACACAGTTTTGAAACGGTTTATTAAATTGACATATTAATTTACTATTGTATTATAATACCAATTCGCTGAAAGCGGTGTATTAAAAAGAATGGGAAATTGTCGCAAAATAGTTTCATGGACACCGATTGTTAACCATTAATTAGTTGCTGTCATGAAACCTGTTCAGTTCAACATAGTTTGAGATGAAATTAAAAATGGGTACTTTTTTCTACTAAAAAGAATAAAAAGGATAGGTATTATGGTGACTGAGTATGTTCTCGCTGAAAGCTTCATAAATGGTTTAAAAATATATTTTTTTTTCTTCTTGCATCTCACATTTTTGTTCAAATTAATTTAATAAATCTTAGGCGGGCACGGTTGGCGCAGTGGTTGAGTGGTTGGCTGCTGCCCTGTGTGTCGCATGATCGATTCCCGTATGGAACAAATATTTGTATGGCCTACAGATAATTGTTCCGGGTCTGGTCCGGCTGTTTGCGTATGTGAGTTTATATGCTTGTAAACGCACCCACGATACAGGAGAAATTCTTTGGCAGCATAGGATAACATGAAAAAACTGGAATATGATTTCATTTTCTCTCCATAATTAGCGTTTTTGTAAGATCATCCAAACTTTTTTGGTCCTTCGAGCCGGATCCCTGCCAGCGACAAAAGATGGTTGTGACGCGAAGTGAAAACTAATAAAACATTATTTGTATACTTGTATAGTTATATCAAAACAATAATAAGAGAAAAGTTTTGTCTCACAAGTTGACATAGCTTTAACTCGTCCCAGCGAGATTGATACAGAATTCAATTTCCTCGGAAGCGACCCGACTTTGTTTTCCTTGAGCAGTACGGGGCGTAGTCTAAGCCGTATTTAATATTTAGCAAGATAATCATAGTATATGCGTGTTGTTAATGAATTCGTGTTTATTTCGTGGTGAACTTGAGGCAAAAGAACAACTACAGAAAACTTGAAAGCTCGCAGTCCATTGAAGGCTGCAAGTTATATTTTTTTTCCTTTATAAAAAATTCATACAAAGATATTCTCATTCTGATGAATGCATGATTGGTTATCATTTTCAACAAGTGATAAACCGTAATACGAATTCATCGCAACGGCTGTTTTAATTCTTCTTCTCGATTAAATGGTTAACTTGTATATAGTTTGCAAAGCCTTCTTTCAATAATCCATCTGATCACATCTCTCGACTTATCAACTCACCAGATTCGTCGATATCGACTGTCCCATTCGTCGTACAATCGCTTCACTACAGGCCCACTAAATGGACTACAAAGCAGAATAATCCCAGTACAGTCGAGCACGGTTGCCAATACCGGGCAGTCTCCCCGGGATAATAAAATTAAACGTTACTATTCGCCGTCGGCAGCTGTGACGTCACTCTTTATAGGCATTTTGTATTCTTGCCTGGAACTTAGTTAGCTGGACACAAGACAATTAGGTTTGGCTCGCTGTAATTAGTCTGGATTTCTTATTTTTAAAGTTCAGGTTTAGTTCATTAGCTTCGAGGTAGGGGTAAATGTTTTAGTTCATAAAGTAACATTGAATTGTAAAAGATACGATACGATAAAGAATAGATATTTCAAATATTATAATTACAATTTCATTTTATTTGAACTCCTCTTAAATTAACACTTCTCTCCTTAACTATCAGACATCGTTTAATATTCTGTTACCGCTCCGAGTAGGGAGAAGCTTTGTAATCTACATTTATGACAGGAAGACTACCGGTAGATATAACGGCGCTGGGTAATTTTTCTTACATGAAATAAAGGGAAACCCTACAAGTTTCAAATTATCATTTTTTGCCATCAAATGAAAAGTGTTTTATCATATATGATGGTAATGATTGTCTAACTTCAACAAACAGTCATCCTAAACTGCACATTACTACCAGGACATCATAACGTAAAGGGGTGTCTAACTGAGGAAGTAAGTCATACGACAATGAGTTGTTTACCCGCCGGGACGTCCGGACGAGGAGACCTTATTAATGCCCCTGTTAATTCTTGACTCCTAGTAGTTGAACTTTAGACGCTTCGAGACTGTATGCTAGTGCTAATTTACATTTGTTTGCGGTTGCTCGGGATTACACGATCGAAGTTGGGAATATTGTGATATATGGACTAGATTGTGATATTACGTAGTCAGAAGTAATTTGAGTATATTTGGTTAAAGATAGGCTTGGTACGTGATTACGTTTCGCAGTAATTAAGTTCTACATGTGTGTTTGGCAGGTTTATATTAACTTTACGTGCTCAAGAGTCAGGAATGTCGAAGCGAAAAGGAATAACGTGCCAAAATTAAACATTAATGATTGACGACAAAACGCTGCACAATTTTAAAATCCCGCATAATATTTTTTAGAAGTACTTTTAACTAGAAACCAGAAGAATTTTCCACGGCATAAGCATTTTTATTGGCGTCGTGCACTTTAGCGGCACAAAGGAATTTCTTAAACTCGCTGAGTTCAATTGTACGTGGATTGTACGTGGTCGAAGGAACGTTTCGATTGAGCTTATCGATATTTCGCTTCGTTTAGTCTCCGATTTTTCTTAACTAGCTGCCGTTCGCGGCTCTGCCCGCGTTTATTTAGTATTTCTTCTTATATAAATATAAGCCGAAGTATTGTAAAGTTTGATCAACATCCGTTTAGAAGTTTTTGCGTGAAAGAGTAACAATCATCCATCTTCACAAACTTTTACATTTTGATGACTACGGCAAAAAAATCGTAATAAGTAGTAGACTTATTACGATTTTTTTATGATTGTATGTATGTATATCAAAGTTCATAATATTTGTAAATTTCGGTTATCTGCTTTATTAATTACTCTTGACATAACTATTCAGATATTACAAGTTATAATACAATAGAATAGAATAGAACAGAAAAATTTTTATTCAGGACAGACACAGCACAACGGTTACAAACACACATTAAAGGAGAAGAAAAGTACAGAATGCGCCGAGCGTGCCCGAACCGAAAGGGTTACCATCTCAGCATTTGCTGGGCGTCAGACCCAGCACTCGTTTTCAGTTGACACCCAGTAATAATTTATTTACTACTTATTAAATTGACAGTAACTACTTAGTAAAATCTATACTAATATTATAAAGCTGAAGAGTTTGTTTGTTTGTTTGAACGCGCTAATCTCAGGAACTGCTGGTTCGAATTGAAAAATTATTTTTGGGTTGGATAGACCATTTATCGAGGAAGGCTTTAGGCTATATATCATCACGCTTAAGCCAATAGGAGCGGAGCAGCGATAAATAATGTTTTAAAATCGGGGATTCCGCGGGGACGAAGTCGCGGGCAGCAGCTAGTACAGTATAAAATCATAACACAAATCAGCAATTGACATCTATTAATCTATTACCACTGAGTAATAGAGACAGAGTTAATAAAGACATGCTGTTGACGCAACCAATACTCCCGACCGAATTCGGTCACGATGTCCAAACTCAATCTCAACAACAAGAGATTAGCCAAGTATGCAGGCAAGTATGTGCGAAACACTATCCTTTAATCTCATCGGCTATGAGATTAAAGGATAGTGTTTCGCATTGTGTGTCTGGCATTGGCAAGGGATGGCAATTCCGACACGAGCGAAAAGAGATCAGACGCAGCATCTTAAGTAGTATCCAAGACACGAAGGAGTCTCACCAATAACTTCCAAACTCTGAGCCGTTACTGAAAAATACCTCGTGGGCCAATTTAATTCTGGCCCGACCTGGAAATTGAACACAGGTTCCCCACTCTGGGGCCATGCTAGTCACCACGAGACCAACATGGTAGTAAACATAAAGTCAATTTTCAAAATAACAAAAACATTCCAAATAGCACAAGGCTTGAACAGTATTCTATCCAATCTACGGATGACCACAAAACAACGTAAAACAGCTGACCACAGTATAAACTTTAAGCAAACAATTTATAAAACAAAGTACACTCATATATAATATGTCACATATCACAAAAATATGTGTGTGCAGTTGTGCACTATACCGATAGTTGTTTAGAATATTTCTCAGTTTTCTCCATGTCGATGTACGATATTTATTTGACGGCTTTCATAAGTTACGTCTGCAATGCCAACATTGAGCTGAAAATTGAATGTAGAATAAATTCCGTTGCAAGTATGGAATACGTTACAGTGTGAAATAATTTTGAAATGTTTTTCTCGTCCTTTATGTTGATTCTTAGCACGCTTTTCACTTAGTGTGTACCGATAGATGTATAGTGCAATTGCCTATCTTATTTGTAGTTGAAGCAGAATTGTAGAAGATAGAATAGATATTCTGTTAAAAATTAAACCATGGAAACATTGAAACTTACATATTTACATGTGTAAGTTTACATATTTACATGTGTAAGTTTACGTATTTACATATGTAAGTTTACATATTTACATATGTAAGTTTCAATGTTTCCGTGGTTTAATTTTTCACTCAGGCCATTTCCTTCTAGTTAAATTTGGTTGTTTGAGGTAATTTATTCAGTTAACCTGAAGTTCCACACATTTATTATGGTTATCTTTCAAATATTTCTCTTTTATTTTTGTAGTTATTTGTGTGCTTTTCATTTGAAAATTGTGTATGTAAGAAATATTTGTAGCTTTGATTATTTTGGAATCAAGTAACCAGAGACTCGATTACGATTTCCACAAACAAAACAACTGAAGTGAAATTGCAAAAAAGTTGATCTCGTGCGGCTACACATGATACGAGTACAATATGAACAATTAAAACAATATTTGAACATAATATGCAGTATTTTGTTTTTCATAGAATGTTTACCATGACAAACAATGCCATAACAAAACATTTCCATATTGAAAAAAGGGCAACTTACTCGTATTTGGGAAAAGGCAAATTTTGTATTTGACTTTCTTATTTCTAAAAGTTAGCAATAAAAACATTGTTTGTTTGCTTTTGTGAGTAAATTCTTTTGGTGCCGCCGGTGTTTTAATACAAAGCCCGTTTTATGGGAATAGGT
Organism: Hecatera dysodea; assembly: GCA_905332915.2. Classification (NCBI taxonomy): domain Eukaryota; kingdom Metazoa; phylum Arthropoda; class Insecta; order Lepidoptera; family Noctuidae; genus Hecatera; species Hecatera dysodea. The sequence continues at coordinate 8,718,027 of HG995295.1, forward strand.
AAGCCAGATCTGATTTTTTATAGGAAAAAGTAGAATAAAAAGTTTTTTGGGGTTAACATGTTGATTGTTGTTGGATTTTCCTTAAATAGTTAGTTAGGGTATATTCACAACTTTAATAGACTATCAACAAGATGAAAAAGAACACTCTGACTGATGACGATTCTTGTAATGCTAAAATGTTTGGGACCAACCTGATTGTGACTTGTGATTGTGAAATTTTGGGAGCAATTATACAACTCAATTCCATATATTTTGAGCATTTTATAATCGCTATCACTGTAAGTAGATAGGTAGGCTTAGTAACATAAACCTGACCATTACACAGTTTTGCTTTTCGGTTACTCATCCGGCCTACTTAGATGGTGACCAGCCTGCCTTGATAAAATTCTATACTTTCCGCAGTTTATACGGAGCTCGCAGTATGTACTCAATCTAATTATCAATGTACCTTTCTGCAGTATGTATGGAGCGTCAGGCGCTGCCCCCAGGGAGGCGCGGGGGCGTGTGCGGGAGCGGCCCGACGTGCTGCCTGCGCCCGCGCCGCTCGAGGAGCCCACGCCACCTTCGTTGCCTCGCCCCGGGAAGGACAGCGTGGCCCGGCTCACGCTTACCGGCCTTTCTTATGTTGTTACTGTGAGTATTTTTATTTAAACAAATTAAAATAATAATGGTTATGCCCGTGATAGGTACTTGTTGATGAGAAAAATAAATACTTATACATTTTTAATTTCAAGTGCACTACCTATCAGGAGTTGTTGACCTACTATTACTACCCGACGGGACCTTTTTGTGATTAAATTAATTTGACCCTAAAAATATACCTACCGTATGTTTTTATAATAAAACGTAGGTCCAAGATACTGTCGGGCCTGCGGATGGCGAGCTATGGGTGGCTCGCCGTCCGATAGCAACCAGGCCCGAGTCGACGGCGCGTCGTGTTCCACGCGCGCCTCAAAGAGCCGTCAGCAAAGAAGACGGGGCCCCATAGGGTCAGTGCCTGCTAGGGTTGCGGAATTTGTTCGAAAGAGTCACCGCAGCCCTGGAACGCAAAGGGCACAAGAAGGATCACGGGTGGGTTTTAGTCAGTAAGAGTCTGACACTCCCTTCCGCTCCGCCCAGAGCGGGAGAAGTCATTTGATGATTTCCCATCCAGAAAAAAAAAAAAAAAAAAAAAAGGTCCAAGATACTGTGACGAAATAGTACCGTTATCACCGTATTCTTACCTTCCCATAGCACGAATTTTGTTTCATGTGTGACTAAGCGAATAGTATGGGAATCCTAATGCTTTCTTTGGGATTTACTCGAGCGCAGCATAATATGAACATAGTGGGGGATACTTTGCATTCTGTGGAGTACTTCCACCATAGTTAAAGGTAGATGAGTGAAAAAAAGATCGTCAGAAATATTTAATCAAGTCCACGAAAGTTCATAAGTCGGCTACTATTGGCATTAGTGACTCCACTCTAAAGCAAAGAAGTTTAGCATTGCCTACAATGAGCTATGCTTGCTCTGCTAGCTTCAATGTGATAAAGGTGCACGTCATAGGTTTATAATAAATCAAAATCGGAGCAATCTTGATAAATCAATAATAGAGAATATTTCTTTTACAAATAATAATTTAAAAAAATATCAAAAATCGATTAAGAACAGACCATCTGACTCTTCAATAAATTTAAGTCTCATCACAAGTTATAAAACGAAAAGATTTCGTGCATTGAACTTTAGTCACTTCGAATTTCATCTCCTCCGATATTATATCAGTTTATATCTTAGAAATCATTTCATATTAATGGTCAGGGTGATAAATATTATATGTGTGGCGTCGTCCTTCGATGTAGCTTCGATATTGATGTGTGGCTTTATATGGTTGCAAGCTAATACTTTAGATATACATAGGTATGTGTATATATATGTATAGCTACGTACATACATATGTATGTAGGTGTATCGTAAAATATAGGACGAAAACGTCTTGTTATTTTGTTAAGATGCAACTCAGATGCGACTTTTGTGAGTGTGTCGCAAATTGGATCTTATAACTTTACAATATGGATGTTTGAAAAACGTGTGCTAGGAATTTTCAGAACGTGGTACTTTGTGAACTTTAGAAGGTGGGTTATGTTTTGATAATTACCTACTGAGTGATCACCTTTTTATGGATAGAGAAAAGTTGGTATCAAACTATGCCAGATACATATAAAATTAGTAAAAAAACGCAGTAACATACGTAGACTTGCATTTTGACTGTATGTGTTAATGTAATTGGTCCACAAATTAACATACACCAGTTTTTTTTTGTATACAAAAAAAAGGAAACGCTACCCCCCATAATTATTTAACAACAGTAAAAATCTAAATCTATTTACCATCACCTAATAGCAATACACATACAGATTTTCCTGTACACCCAAAATTTGCCCGATTATTTTATTTCCTTCGCTCGGGAGTATTCTATAAGAGCCGAACGCGAGGACAGAGCTGTCACGTACCAGTAAGAGCCAACCTTGTTATGATAATAACTGGTGTACCTACCTACTGGTGAACGTGACGTGTACTCCAATAGACGGACGATGTAGTGCTGTTTCATGTTTACTACAGTTAGAGAAGGATTTAAGACTAATATATTTCGTGAATAAACAGACTGACATTAATGAGAGGGCCGTGACACTTCTTTCTTTCGAAACATTTCTTACTTGTCTAATCGACAATGTTAAATGGTATACTACTTCAAAGTTTTTGAGTTACCTACCAATTCAAATTACACTTTAGAAATATGGAAAAAATAAATTATCTAGCAGAACTCCGCTGACGAGACCACTTCATCAATCTTAATTCATAGTATGATCATGGTAGAGCGATGAGCAGCAGGGTAACAATGTGGAAGGGTCCATAAGCGCTTCAATGGTAATTCTAATTCGAGATGGGCAGACGAAATAACAAAAATAGATGGAATATTGGACGCAAATAGTTAAAAATGGAGATGAATGGATTTCTTTAGATAGGGGTTGTTGCACTACGGTGGAGGTTTGCCCTGCTTGGGCGGAGCAACGCCGTGTCCTCGTCGAAGCGATCGGCGGCGGTGACCTCTGACGTCCGGCCCTGATTCAATCCATGGTCCGGAGCGAGGAGGTATAGAAGCGGTCACCTTATTATGCGAAGCTGTAATGCTAGCGAAGGATTAAGATGACCACGTGTGGGAGAGGGAAACCCCACGCTCCAGCCACCGCAACAGAAGAAGACGCCCTGGGTTGGGAAACGCAGGGCGATTCCCAGCCACCGTAGGCGCGGACCTGCGGACGGCGAGCTTTGGGTGGCTGATAGCAATCAGGCCTGGGTCGAGGGTGTATCGTGTTCCACGCGCGCCTCAAAGAGCCGTCAGCAAAGAAAAGGGGGCCCCATAGGGTCAGTGCCTACTAGGGTTGCGGAATTTGTTCGAAAGAGTCACCGCGGCCGTGGAACGAAAAGGGCACTAGAAGGATCACGGCTGGGTTTTAGTTAGTAAGAGTATGACAGTCTTTTCCACTCCGCCCAGAGCGCGAGTCCAAGTCGAAGTCATTTGATGATTTCCCATCCAGAAAAAAAGTGTTGTTTCATAAGAATTTATATTTTTCATTAAGCTATTACAAATTATACTTTTTTCTTACTTTATATGCTGTACCATACTTACTTGCAAGAAATAAAAGGCTTTTTATTTTATTTACTTACGGTCTGCTTTTTCACACAAGATGAGTTATGACTAAAGATAAAAGCGCAGTGGGTGCCAAACAGCTGCAAAATATGAGGGGGTGACGAGTTGAGCTAGACTAGACTGATATAAATGTGAAGAGCCAATATTGTTACTTGTATGATAATAACTGGTGCACCTTCTTACGGGTGAACGTGATATGTACTCCAATAGAATGAAAAGTAGAAAGATGTAGTGCTGTTGAATGTTTACTACAGTTAAAAAGGAATTTACGGTTTATGTTCGTGAAACCATACTGATTTGCACGTTGAGACGAGTAGAGTTGAGCTACGGGGTTCGTTCCTTACTAGGTACACCTTGCATGACAGTCATCACCCAGACCCAAGAGAGTAGTAGGGAAACTAGCACTCTTAGGAAAAACAAACACAGACCGCGTTCCGTATACATACCTCGCCGACGAGGTCCATCGCGACGCCCCCGTCAAAACCCTCCCCGACTTTTGCCTAACGAGCCAGCCCGCGCCGCTGAGCCGAGCCTGTCCCTTGCTGCCCTCCCTCAATGACCGCGCTAAGCCGAGGCCCGTGTCCCACAGGGGATGCCCTTAGCGAGTGGTCATTTAGTTTTAAGCCCTGGCTAGGGGCCTTAAATTCATTTGAGGCCACCACAAGAAGATTCGGTTAAGCAGCAACCAGCCTTAGTGTGCTGAACTGCGAGTGGTCCTATCAAAAAAAAAAATGCATGACAGCTTCAAATATAATTATTATAGCTAGTGAAACTTTGCAGACCGGGAGAGTATTGGATATGTAAAAGGAAAACATTAAAACCATAAAGTGACAATTAACAATTCTTTGTATATTTGTTAGTCGTTTTTATGCTTTTAACTAATAATGTATAAGTGATTATCAATTGTGCAGCTAACGTAAATTCATTAATATTCTATTAGACTCTATCGACAGAAACTACTGGAACAGAAAACATTTAACTCTTTATTGGAGCTGACTTTGAAACAAAATCTATAAATAACAAATTCTAATTTGAAAAAAGTTATTTCTTTTTAGAATTTAGTTGATATTCTAATTCGTTTCACGATTTCTTTATTGGTGGCCAAACTTGAATATTGATTGTGTCTCCTTGATGATAAAATATAATAAACTGTGTTGTTTAAAATTTGGATCTAATAATATTTGCTACTTCATATTTAATACGAAGAAAAATCTGAAGAAACAGTTAAATGTACCTACTTAAATGGTTTTAGTTGGTGATTAGACTTATCTAGACTCGTGGCAAGTGTAATTTTAGTCTGTTTTCGGGGTAGATTTTCATGAAGAAATCCCCACGAAAAACCAAATTTACTGCTTTTTTTATCAGTTTAGTATTAGGATTCCAATGGTAGTCTTTTATTTTCTATACTAATATTATAAAGAGGAAAGATTTGTTTGTTTGTATTGAATAGGGTCCGAAACTACTGAACCAATTTGAAAAATTCTTTCACTGTTTGCAAGCTACACTATCCGCGGGTGACATAGGCTATATTTAATCCCCATATTCCCACGGGAACGGGAACTATGCGGGTGAAACCGCGGGCCGCTGCTAGTAATTTATAATGGACCTTTTTCAAAACATCCACCGTTATTAGAAAACTGTCTTCCATGAAAATGCTACAGTGAATGAGGTTCTCTGTTAGAACGAACGAGACGCTTTTACGTATCCTAAATGTAAACCTAGAGCGTGAGCTAAATAATCAGCATAATACGGCATAAAATTATTATAATTCACCACCAACAACGACCACTTATGACCACAGGTAACATAGTTAGCCACTAACCCAGTTTCACACGCGAATCATTTAAAAGTTGGCTAAATATGTATCTCAACGGCAAAGTTATTCTTGATGTTTTAACTATGCTAAAAGCATTTGCAGGGTGTGAAATCCTAAACCAGCTAACACATAGCTTTAATGGACCACCCTATGTGTTCCCCGAGACTTATAAATACACGCCGCATTAAGGTTTCAGTAAACAGGCGCAACGCGACATTGCGACTACCATGCTATATCGCTTTTTAGGTGTGTGTAGCCGCAGTGTAGCCAATTGAACCTTATCTATTGTCAAGCCTCTGCTGTGTATCCGTCTGCCTAACAGCGGGTTTATATCTCATAAGCGTTCATTCAATAGGGACATTTTCCGGGAAAATAAAAATGTGATTCTATTTAATCCGTGAGTTAGATTATCGAAAAACAGAAGACACGTATTTTTGCCGTATTCAAATCTATAAATATTGACGAAGATAAAAAGCATCAAAGATCAATAGTGGAGTCCTGTGACGTCACATTATGGTAATTATTGTAGCACGTAGTGACGTCACACGTTTTTTAGTCAACTTGTCGATATAATGAAAAATAAAGACCCATAAACAAGAAACGCGATTATTTCGAAACCCTTCGTATTCAAGTCCGAACCGAAATTGGCCTGTTTTCATAGAAACGGTTCTATATATAGAATAATTCTAAACCACGTCGCCGCTGTCTGCTCCCGCCCTTATGTGGCTTGTGACTCATGATAAAATTGCGTATGTACTTATAGCCTTATACACGTTTGTACCAGATTTCCAGACGAATTAGGTCACCGATTTCAGAGGGATGAGTAATGTATAGGTTAGTTAATTTTGAGATAGTTGATATAAATGGTTGTATTGACCTACTTAACTGTGTTATATGGACGATCTCGGTACTGATCGCTGGTGTTCTAAATCATACGATTAGAGCAGGCTGGCTTCTCAGTATTGTTATCGATGTTGATAGATGGAAGATTAATGTGATAAGTAAATTCATTTATGTATGTATGTGGGAATTGGCCATTTCATTCTCGATCTCTCAACTGCTTGATAACAAGGAAAATGGAAATTTTGTATTTTTTTTTTCTAATCAATTTCGTTGCGTTATCTAAATAAGTCGAACTGTTTTTCCGGGCTTCGTCGAGTTTCATTGACTCAGCTTTTTTATGAAGGTTGCCACTGGTGATTTTGCCTGTCAGGAGTTAGAGGGTGTTAATAATAGCGTGGCGGGTTTTTCTTTCATAAAAAAGGCATTTTCATTGATCGTTGTCTCGTAGAGGCGTCAAGTTAAAAATTTGTGTAAAAAAAATACCAACTTACATATTCTACACAGATTTTGTGTGAATTAAAAAAAAACTATTTATTATAATACCAATATAAGAAAAGGTCGTAAACATACGTCATGTAACGTAGGAGTGTTTGTGTCAGACTAGAATATATATTGAGTTTAGCATTTGGATATAAATAACTATTCCTTGAAATAATGTATGTTAGACAAACAAAAACATCTCTTCTACTGTTTCCTAACCTAATTGATTTGGCCTAGATCGAATTATATACCTATGTTTATCTGCTAGTAAGTTTCAAATTACAAAACCGACTAGCGGTTTTCTTTAAATGAAGTTGTAGGGGCGCTGACGCTTCACGTCGGTGTCACCAATTTTGGAGTGTTCTTGGGGTAGTGTGTACGGAGAGAAATGATAGACGGAAATTCTGGATAAGTATTTACTATATGATACTGTTACAAGGTTAGGTTGCGAGCGCGTGTATAGTGGAAGGCGGTTTCGGGCGAACTGTTCCCGGCGAGCGCTGCGCGTGCGAAGAATACAAACACTAATGCGTCAGCGCCCCTACAAAGTCATAGGGAATTTCACCCAAATTCTAAGTCCTTTTGAGGGAAACTTGCTCCGTTTCGTTTGACTAAGTCATCGTGACAAGAGCAAAGGCCCTAGATTAATGTAAGTGAATACCAAGCTGTACCTGTCAAATTGATTGAAGAAGGCTGAGTCGAGTGGAGGAAGTATTCGGATTAAGACAATCTTGACATTAGTCTCATACTCAGCTCAACTTAAGTGCACGACGAATATCGGGGTGGTTTTGGTCAGTAAGAGTCAGACCCCAGAGCAGAAGACATTTGGCTCGTCGTCCGATAGCAACTAGGCCCGGGTCGTAAGGACGTCGAGTCTCAAAGAGCTGTCGGCAAAGAAGACGGGGCCCCATAGGGTCAGTGCGTGCTAGAGTTAGAGAGAGAGGCCCTGAAACGCAAAGGGTACTAGGAGGAACACGGGTGGGTTTTAGTCAGTAAAAGTCTGACACTCCCTTTCGATCCGCCCAGAGTGGGAGAAGTCATTTGATGATTTCCCATCCAGAAAAAAAGGCAGAAGACATCCATGAGAATTTCAAAAACCAAAGAGTAAACGACTTAGAATATTGGGGTTAAGCTCTTAACATAAAATGTTTGTTGGCTTTAAAATGTGTTTATAGTTTATAATAAACACAAACAAAGAAGCCTTTCATTGTTTGTGTTTATTACGAGGCAATGACGAGGCCACGAGAATTGGACGTAAAGTTCCAATGTGAATATCAGTACTTATTTCAGTAGTAAACTGACCTTTTTAAATTTAACTTTGACATAAGCATGTTCATTTTATGCGAATCTGGCCTATGAGATCCCTATTTCGTTGAAATTCCAGCTTTTGTCGTGAGAATAGAGCGAACATAAGTTAAGATTTGAATAGTTGAGCGCCCCAAGCACCCATACACCTCTTGAGGATAAAAAGAATATTGTTCAGTATGTTTAGTATGATATTTATATATTGTATGTTATATTTAAAATGTGTTGTTTTATTTTTAGCCACTTATTACTTTTACACACGGCGTCTATACCTCTTTTTATTCGAGACACTCCTCAACTTCACCTTTGTATCTATTTTTTCTGTTTTTTTCTTCATAATTAAATTTTTATTAAATGTGTGTAAATAAAGACCTGTCTCTAAAGTCCCTATCAATGTTGCCCTTTACTGGATCTAATCTATCTAAAATGTTACCAATCTAAAGCAGGTCTAGGCAAAAAATTCCATTGATTTTCAGAAATTCCAAAATGTATAGGATTGACATGCGTTTATAAAATGTGATCATCAACTGCCTAGCCTTTTCCCAACTATATTGGAGTCGGCTCCCAGTCAAGCCGGATTCAGCTGAATACCAGTATTTTACATGATGCGGCTGCCTACCAGACCTCTACAACCCGTTAACTGGGGAACACGGTACTTCTTGGCAAGACTGGTGTCAGGTTTTCTGGCTTCTGACACTCCGTAACGACTGCCAAAGATCTCTAAATGACAGCTGGGGCCCGGGCCCAACGTCCTAACGTACTTTCCGAGGCATGGAGGAGTCTCGTTCTGTTAAGATGGTCACCCAGCCACAGACCAACCTCGGCAAGCGTTGCTTAACATAGAAGATCGACCCGTGCGGCTGTTATAATTTAACCACGAGCTCCTCGTTTATAAAATGTGATCAATACTGAAATTTTAAACTTTAAGAAACATAAACTTGGTAGAATGCCACTTTGTTAAGGACTCGAGTTAGGTATATAAAGCCTCAGTAATATTTACATTAACACAAATGCATAGTTTAGTCGATCATCTTTTCAAGCTTAGCTCCGTATAATTCAAAATCATATCACGCGCCGCCAACTCCACTTCGTGGCTACGGAGCTACGAGGCTGCTACGCCGTAGTCGTGTAGCAGTTTCGTAGCGCGGAACTTACTACATAACTAATAAGATTAAGTCGGTGTATTTATTACGAACAGTATCAGTTATGTTATGTTATTTTATGTTCACTTTGTTTTATACTGGAAATTGTCTTTTAATAACGTGGCGTTAAGAGTAAGTTATTTTTGTTTATGTTGCTTTCTATGCAGTGTATGGGGAAATGAACTGGTTCTAGTGAATTGCAATTTTTTTTTTAAGATATTCCCATGGAAAAAAAAATCGTTGACCTTGTTACCTTTACTACTAATGAAAATTATCTCCAAATCAATAAGCCAACTTTGTAAACCGCATTCTTTTGCCACCTATCGTGTCGATTGAGTGAAATCATTTTTGTCAAAAGATGCTATAAATTAGATGAGACAACAGCACCATTTGATATGCGTTTAAGTGCCAATACATTGATATATTCTTTTGTATAAATTGCATATACATATACCATATTACTGTCCCTATAACCCTCCACAATACTCCACATATTATAATATACGGGCCGACGAATTAGACCGCGATATTTCCGCGCAATAAATTATAAAAGTGATGTCTTTCGGGTAGAGGTGGCCGTTATGGCATCATAAATAATCGGAGCCATTCGAGGCCATTCGGGGCCATTCGCCCCCCCACTTCCGGTAATATCCCAAGGAAGGAACTCGCCGGACTGCAAACTACTGCTTCCTGTGTAGCAGCTGACGTGAGCGATTTCTTTTAGCGGGAGCCATGTTTATTTCGATTTTTTTCGGGCCCTTTGATGGGCTTATGAAAATTGTGGGGATTTTGCTGTAAAGGCAGGCAAAATGTGTAGGCTTTCTTCTGTACTCACAAAACGATATATTCAGCCAGAAGTGTTTGACTATTGTGGCATCATTATTTGAGGAAAAAAATATTTAGAAAGAAATAAAAATATTTAGGACTCGCACAAAACAAACATAAAAAGTAAAAGAATAATTAAAAGCTTCACATTAATTTTAAACTGTGCGAATTTGACGAATAGGTTTTTGTATCATAGGTTATTTGGTTTTTAATTTTTAATTTAATTCCTCGTAACCTAGAGACTACGCAAGGCACTATATTAATAAAAATGTTTTAAATTTATTCTTGACAATTTTAAATTCTATGAAAAATAGAAGTAATTGCGTGTGTCGTTACTTGCAAGTCAAGTCATAGTCAATTTGCATGTAAGCTGAAAGAGTAAGAAGAGAGAAATTTCGGATTTAAGTTTCAAAAGCTTGTAAATTCAGTGAGTATGTAAAAATATAATAGACAACATTTTATTTCAAAAGTACTGAAATACAATATCACTAAACAAAACATCAGTATTAGTGAATATTTAAAATTAAATTGGTTAGTTCCTGCAGTGCTTTCAAGTCCTAGTTATTGTTAGGACAGTTGCAAAGCTAGTGTCCAAATCTATTCACTGACTCTCGTTCCTAACTTTGTAATATCACTGAGTTTGTCAGTGAAACCCGTTCTGTGCACGACTGTACCTACTCGCCACCGCAGCGTATTTCATTGAAGGAATTTTTAATCCACTTCCATTTTTCTTCATGAGTGTACCTGTAAGGTTATTACGGTGTGTAATATTTTAAAAGGTTCTTTTACCTTATTTGACATTTCCGAAAAAGGAGTGTGTACGATTTTGTTTTTTTTTTTTGCATTTTTGCTAATCTTCTTTATCTTTATTACAAATAAAAATGAAATGCTAAAATGTAAATATTTACGCGCATAACTTCAACGCGACTACACTAAATTGGACAGTTATTTTTTTTAGTTGTGTTCGTTATTGTCAGAACAATGTTTATATGAAAGAAAAATTATTGTAGGGCCCTTTATAGTTGATAAGCTCGCTTTTCACCACAATCTCAACCTCACATTTTCGTTTGTGTCATTTTTGTCATGACTGCGCCGCTCCTATTGTTCTTAGCGTGATGATATGTAGTTTATAGGGAACGTGCAGAAACTATAGGCGGCAGTACAGACGCATCAATGTCAAGTATATTTTACTAATAAGTTTCAAATTTGCAACGCTAGATGGCACAGTCTACTTCGTGCACGTTCCCCTAAACGGAGGGTGCAGGAAGTATAGGTGGCATAGGTCAAATATATACAAAGTAAAAGCTTCAGATTTGCAACGCCGCGCACGTTCCCTATAGTTTTCCCAGATAAATGGACTGTCTAACAACGAAAATATTTTTCAAAACGGACCAGTAGTTCCTGGGATTAGCGCGTTCAAGCAAACAAACTCTTTAGTTTTATGCACTAAAAATACATACAGTATAGAAGTGTAGATAGGCTTGAAGACTCTGAAGAGACAGAGGTTCTTGCTAAGAAGAAATACACTGGCAGAGAATTCCACTGAAAATAAGCATCCCTTTGTCATTATACAATTAAAAACTATCTGACGATAAATGTCTATGTTTAAAGTTCCTTGGGCATGAAAAAAAGTCGCCAAGTGCGAGTTGGCCTCACGTGCAAAGGATGCACAACAAATTTTTGTTAGGTATATTTTATTTAAACACTATACTACAAAGTCTACCGACTTCTTATATAACATAGTTTTACAGTAATATTTTTTTTTTTCAATTAGGGTTAGTAGTTTCGGAGATATGATCATTTTTCGTCTAATTTATTGAATAACTTCAAAACTGTTTATTTTAAAATTATTAAAAAATCTTAAACTCTCACAATGAGTACACTTTCAAAACCTTTTTTTTGTAATTTTCTAGTTTGTCCCCCAACAGTAAAAATTGTTTATTTTCGTAACGAGTCCATGTTTGGGTCACAGAAGTTCATACGAATGTGTGTAGTGAATTTCAATAGAATCAGTCAAGTGGATTTGGAAAAATTGGGCGTGACAGACAGACAGATAGACTGACGCCCGAGTGATCTTATAAGGGTTCCGTTTCTTAGGGATGTTTGGAACCTTTAAATATTTAGTTCTAGATACAAGTATATACTCGTATATCGGATATATTCAAATTGATGCAAAACACTGTCCAATCAGCCATAATTTCTAGTGTTATGTATATCTAACATGTGCTGACATCCTCGTTGACCTATATTGGACTTTGAAACATTAATATTAGTTTGAACACGCTCGTAGTTTACTGCTCCTTGACACGATATTGTGATAGCATTCATTAGCAACAAATAATTTACGACTGTTTCAAATAACCAATTTTTGTTACGGAAATGAAAAAAGTAAGTAAAAAGAAACAATTTTTTTTTGGGGTCTGGGGCAATGGGTTGACAAACTTCAATAGCGTAAAGATATCAACTAAGAACGAAAACAGAAAAATTACACCTCTTTTGGTTTCCGCCGTTGGATAAAAAGTGTCATAAGAAAAGTATGTATCTTTCCTTATAAAAACCTGATAAAAAGTTTCAGGTATGACATTATTTACGCTATGTTGAGTAAAAAATAACATAATATTATGTGATTGATTTTGAATATAGAGAAGCACGTTTATCTATTATTTGGGCCAAGATATTTTATGTTGGTTGTATAATGTATATACATTTGGTAAATGTTGATTAGCTTTTAATACGTACCAAGAATTCGGAAGATTAAGTATTAGATACTGGTCAGTGTGCGTTTTAGTTATTTATAGGTGGCCCTGAATACCATAGAAAGAGGACACCCATGACGAAAGTTAAGCAAATTTTTGTTGGCAATATCTTGGATTTTGATCCCAATTGTCATTACCAAGCCCGAAAACTATAACAAGGGCACCCATCAGTCGCAAACAAATAAAATGCGCAGCTAATGTGACAATCTTCTCCATGCAAGTGTGTGAGTGTGCATACATCGCACAGGCAAAACTGCTATAGTTTTGACGGCAATCAAAATGATTTTACATCTTCTGAATCTTCATTTATTAAACATATTCTTCAATAAGGGGCCAGCTCATATTTTTTTTATTATTTTTCTATTTATCCAACTATACATGCAATTTTATATTTCTTAAAAGACGCATAAAAAAAAACATTAAAAAATACAAAAAGCAGTAGTCCGCCGGTGTCGGGAGCAGGGTCCAAGCTACCGGTGGTAAGGGCTTCACAGAAAAGAACCTCCTCACAATACGAGCCGTATCGAGGAGTACTGCCTTCTGTATATAACCAGGCGTGTAACGCCAGCTTCGCCAGATGGTCGTAAAAGCTTTTGACCATCAGACCATTGGCCGTAACGACAATCGGCACATTAACAGCCGTGTCCACATTCCACATATCGACAACCTCGTGTGATAAGTCGAGATACTTGATATGTTTCTCTTTCTCAGCTAGATACTTGATTTGTTTCTCTTTCTCAACTTTTACTATTATTATTATAACGTTCTAGAGGGTAAAATTGTTCCTAACCTCATTGATCTTCCACAGGCGGTGACGCGCCGGTCGCGTCAGTCGACGTCGGCGCAGTGGTCGCGATCATTCCGCGGGGGAGCGCCGCCGCACGATGACGTTGACGTTGACGACGTGTTCTTCACGCCACCGACGTCAGCTACGCCGCTGCAGCATCATGACGAGACGGATAATGTTGACGGATCTAAGGGGTGAGTGCAATACCAATGCTTTAATTTAATAGATATCTTTTGCGACCAGCAATGGACAGTACCATGTTCGGAACTTCGCTGCAAAATCAAATTTGAAGAAACAAGGACAGAAAGAAAGAGAACCAATTACTAAGATAATGAGTAAAATAACTTCTTTTTTGAGCGGTTTTTATCTATCTTAAATTGTAGTCGTCAGAGAATATATTGCATATATTGAAGATTCTAGAGTTTATGTAGAATAGTTAATCGTATTAATAACAATGGACAAGACTAAGCTAAACGAAAAAATGGCCCAAATATCATTACTAGATTCAAAATCATGCATACATATATCTCATCAGCTCATGCCTTTTCGGCATGAATACAAAAAAAAATAACATTAAGAAACAAGTTCCGACCATCAAAGTAAACTGGATAATACATCCAGTTTACTTTGATGGTCGGAACCATCACCAAAGGTTTAATAAATAATATTCTCTAGTTATAACAAAGTAATCAAATACTCTTATTAATCATGCAAAGATTTGGCTACACACACAATGTAGGTGGTAATTCCCGAACTTCATAACTAAAGATGAAGCTGTTATAGAGGTACAAAGCCGCGATACTAAGTAAACCACGTCAAGTTATAGAAGCTAAGTTTGCCTAATAATCCTGTTGCGACCAGATCTACTGCGCCATGTTGCCAGCTCGACAGATTAATTACCTCGTTTATTATTATAGTGCAATGTGTGAAGACTTTATCGTGCATGGTATAAGGGTGATTTTATGTTAGTTTTTATTAAAGTTTATTAGTCTTTGCTGAAGCAGTGGTAGCCCAATCGTAATTGCTGGTTAGGCCACGGATTGGAACCCAAGCAGGCACTTGCATTGGTACCGCATCATACTGCGGCAGAGCAAAAGCCATTCCTCATTATCTTCCACATATTAGAGCTATTGTTAATGCGGAGCTACTGGTCGTTTGACAGCCTCTTTGTAAAAAATTTTTTTCATAAGTGCTTTCGTAAATACGTCTTTAGAAAAAAAGACGTATTTACACAAATCGAAGGAACCGATTTTCAACATTAAGTCAATAACTTACGTTAGGAAATCGATGACTTGGTTCGTTTTCTGTACATATGTACGTCCTTTTTTGACGGCAGAGCTGCTCGCAATAACTGGTATAAAAATTTTTTTGAAAAATAAAAACCTCGTTACATAGAACTCAGAAGCAAGAGCCACCAACCGGTGGTGGGTTATGGCCCACTCCCTCTCGTAGAGGTTTCACCTGTGCACTGTGTTTCAGCAGTTGGAGCATTACTGCTATGTAGTAATTATGTTCTGTATTTTCAACTACGTAATCTTCGTCTTGCAAACATTTCTAATAGCTAGCCTTTTTGTCAGAACAATTCTCTCTACCTTGCATTTTTTTGTATACCTGGACTTGAATATAACCGCATGAAGTATTAATATCACACGAATTACTTTTTAAAATGCATCAGGATAACATACATGTATGTGTAATTGTTATTAATTTGAGTTTTATTTTAAACTTATTGTGAACTGCTGACCGGGCATGCGGTCGTTGGTATTCGGCTGTAATTTTACTGTATTTTGCGCTCGATTTCTTTCATGAGTTGAACTGAGTTCAATAAATGTTAACGATGTTAATTAAGTTTGTTTCGATACAGTTTTGTTTTGTCTTTATAATTAATGAATAACATTGAACTATGATTCGCTATTGGAAATGAGATAAAAATGGATGACAATTAGGTACCTACACAAGCTTTTCGACTGTTTTATTATGTGTTTTATGCCTGTTTCCTATTATCAATCAATTACCAATCAATGTAGTGTCAAGACATGTTAGTTTACGATATAGTACCTCAGAAACTGGGTATGAGTATTCTGTTTTTTTTTAATATGACTTTGCCCCAGACTAGGATTTATTCCTGTATGGTGGGTGCATTCACAAACATGTCAACTCACATACACAAGACGGGTGTCTTGTGTATGTGAGACCTGGAACAATTATCTGTGGGCCATACAAATATTTGTTCCGCGCGGGGATCGAACCCGCGACACATAGCGCAGAAGTCGAATGCTCAACCACTGCGCCAACCGTGTTGTAAATTCGTTCTGAGTCCTTTCTGTTTTCAGCGTCTAATCAATAATTAAATAACACTTTAAAGTTTTATCTCGTCAAACAAACGTTGAACTTTTTAATAATTCTTATTTTCTATGTCATGCCGATCTTAATTGATTGCGTTCTTGCTCAGATCTAACAGATTTTAGTTTTAAAACTGTCATTGAATGTTTTATGATCTCAGTGGTTTTTCAATCGATAATTGATCGGTTAAGTTATTAAATTTTGAAAAAAAAAATAGGATTTCACAAGTCATTGAGTTGGCACATTGATGTGAAACGACTATTTCAGTAAGGTTATGGCAATATTACTTTGCTTTGGAAATATAATACCTACTGGCATTATTTTATAACCATCTTTTAGATTTAACAAAGAAACTCTGACTCGATAGCGCAAATGTCACAGGTAAAATGGTGCTATACGCACGCCGCACAGCGCATTCGGAGCTAGATTTACCATCGCGCGCTGTGTTTTTTTACTGATTACTCAGTAGCACAATTATTGTATAGCCACAAGACGTTTCCCACCGTCCACTGCGGCTGAGTTCCTAATAGAGTTTTCCGATCTTTTTTAGGGCTCTGGACTTTAAGGGTCCAAATGGCTATGACATTCGCTCATCCATCCGTTCGTCCCTGACTCCTATAGGTCTAGTGGCAAAATAGTCAAAAGAGGTTTTGTTTGATTAGTTTAGGTTTCGTAAAATTAATTAAAGAAGCATCTGAAAGATCCATTTTATGGATTTTAAATTGAGACATTACTGATAAAAACTATTTTTAACCGACTTTTAAAAAAGGAGGAGGTTCTCAATTCGGATGTTTGTATTTTTTTTTTTTTTTTTTTATGTTTGTTCGCGCATAACTCCGGCGCTTGCCAACCGATTTGAAAAATTCTTTTTTTGTTGGAAAGGGTATACTTCCCAAATGGTCCCATGAAAATTTTATCGAAATCGAACAAGCGGTTTTTGAAAAATCAACAAAAATCTAAAAAAAATATCTACATTGTCTACATTGACGACCTTTTAGTTTACTCTGCATTGGAGCAGTGCATTTTTTTTACACCAATGTAATTGGTTCGTTTAGGTGGGGGAGGGGAGGGGGTGTAGGTACCACTAAAAAGTGAAAAATAAAAAAACTTTTTACAAAAAAATACAACCGACTTCCTCAAAAAATCAAAAAAGTACAAAATAACTTTAATTCGGAAGTCGGTGTTCAAAAAACGAAAAAGGAACCACAAACACCGAGTTCCGAATTAAAGTTATTTTGTACTTTTTTGATTTTTTGTGGAAGTCGGTTGTATTTTTTTTAGTTGAACTAGGAATAATTTACGGTTCCTTTAGATACAGCGAGTCTTGAAATATGTTTTTTCAATAAACGTTTTTAAATTGTTGCAAGTCTAATAGCCACAGTGGAGGAAAGGAACGCACTGCAGCCATGTACGTTGTATAAAAGACAAATAAAAAACAGGAGCTTTATCGCGCATGCGTATTTGACGCGGGTATCAGTCCCAAATCTTTGTGACAAGGGTTTGTGATCGGAGATTAAATATGTCTGTGTGTTTGTGGAGATATAGTTATTCAGGGTTTGTGTTTGATATGTTGCAAGGACAAAATTGAAATGATGAGGACGAAAAATATTTAAGTAGATTGCGTACACGGAAGTTTACCTAAAAAAAATGATTCAAATAAAAAGTTAGTTTAATATTTTTATTATTTTAAAGGCAGCCATCACTGGTTTGAATTTATGGATCCCATGGAACTTTTCTTTACCTTATAAAATTATTGTTTTACTCTCTGTTCCACTATCAAACATCGTCTATTTTGCTAACCAGAGGTACCTATTTCTATAATGTGGACCTATTTTGATAATGTGGTACTTTTCCATCAGCAAAAAGCCAAAATTACGATAGTAACGTCTAAATAAATACTTAATTGTATCCCTTATAAAACTGGACACGTGTAAAGAATTATGTAGGTAGTTGGTAATAACATTTTCTATTTACTTTCTGAAAGGTTAAGGAAGTTAAGGAAAATGAAAGAAGAAGTGAAGATATAATTACTCGTTATAATATCAAATAATTTAGGACGCACTATAAAAAGACATTACTTTGTTCTAAATGAATTTCAACTGTAATAAAGAATGCTCATTATTAATCTCAATTAGGATACATTGCCAGGGACAATAAATAAGATATCTAGGTAAATAATGGGCTAACTTAATATTATAAAGAGGAAATATTTGTTTGTTTGTTACGATTGGACTCAAAGCTACTCAACGATTTCAATAGTAGGAAGCACACATACAAACAACTAGCTGCTGCACGCGACTTCGTCCCCGTGGAATCCCCGATTTTAAAACATTCTTTATCGCTGCTCCGCTCCTATTGGCTTAAGCGTGATGATATATAGCCTAAAGCCTTCCTCGATAAAGGGTCTATTCAACCCAAAAATAATTTTTCAATTCGAACCAGTAGTTCCTGAGATTAGCGCGTTCAAACAAACAAACAAACAAACAAACAAACTCTTCAGCTTTATAATATTAGTATAGATTACCGCTTTTTTTTTTCAAATTATTCAATCAAAACTCGGGTGGAAAACATAGTGGTGATTTTGGTATCCTGATATTAATCCTTACTTCATTTAAATATTTTATACATGAAATTGATTAAATATGTAAATGTAAATTACACTTTAAATTATTAAAATCGACTAGTCGGGTTTATATGTTACCGTTATATATATATGTATAAAACCGAGAGATCAAAATGTCAGAAACTACGAAGATGAAATCTGGCACGGAGGTAGATTATGAATAGGAGACGCGTATGAAGATATGATGAATTATTATGATGAATTTGGTCTGATGGAATTATTATTTTAAGCATTCATGTATGAATGCTTAAAACACACATATTATCTCTGGTTGTTCTCGTTTGGCTAATGGCGAGTACTTTCACAGGCATAACCATGTGAATTCTGTGGTACCGTATCACAAGTAAGTGCCCGACCCAGTTCTCGAAAATAATTATGTTACGTTGTTCTGTGATCGGTCTATCATCACTGACTATTTGTCACCAATATGCCTGACAAAGTGGTGATAGACTGATTAGCGCACCGCAGGTTGTGTGTATTTTTTAAGAAATATTTAAACATATAAATTTGTATGTATAGTTAAATAAATTAAAATAATATGATACACGCAGGTGTACGATACGAGAGCTGGCCTAAGTGAATTAAAAATGCATATGTCGCTATTATTCGTTTTTCAGAATTACTTCCAAAACACGAATTACGCCGATTAAAGGTTGTTTTTTTTTTAATTACGTGTAAGTCCTGTTTGAGACGGATAGACAGACGGACGGTGTTAGTTTCATGATAGGGTCTTGTTTTAATCCTTTTTTCAAGTTCACACGACCTTGACTAGTACGATATTTTAAAAACCGTGTCATGCGCCATCTGTTTTATACCAGATCAAAAACAAAACACAGTTCTTCTAACTAATGAAGAATTGTGTTTTGTTTTCCTAGAATGTTCCTACAAATATATTTTGTTCTGTTTCCAGGGCTAGATCCCCAATCGGTTCAAGCAGCGTGGAGTACCGAAGGCCGGAACGGAGCGTGTCGTGGGGGGCGGGGGGAGCGCGCATCCACACACCTTTGCTGGAACCTCTCGCCGACAACTCCAATAGGAGGCAGTTCGGCATGGGCGTTGTTGGTAGATTCTTTAGGTAAGAACTTCGAATTAATTATTATTTCCCTGCCCTTTTTCTGTGGCAATTGAAGCTGGTTTGAATCTTTGTTCTTCTTCAATTATTTCATATTAACCGTCACGTTATGATTCTCTCACTTTTTAACCGACTTCCAAAGAAACGGAGGTTCTCAAGTCGGCAGTATTTTTTTTCTAGTATTTGTGTTATCCCTCATAATGTGTGGCTTCGACTACGTTGATGATGTTCTCATTCTGGCATTTTCGAAGTAAAATGAAAAAAAAAAAACTGTATAGGTACGTAGGTTTGAAAGAGCATCTTAGTATTTCGAGGTGGTCGAGGTCCTTTCTAGTTTGCTGAAGGTCGGATGAAGAAACGAGATAGAAAACTCTTCAATAAATGATAGCAAATCTTCCGGGATTGCTGAAATCACGTGTATGTTTATTGTTTACACCAGTTTTTAACACGTAGGGGAGCGAGGGGCTTGTTGTAACAGGGGTAAGTAGTAACAGGCTGTTTTCACTAGGATCTTAAACTTTATTAACGTATTTCTTTGACTCGATTTGACCTATAAACCACGCTGCATCATGTTGCCATAGCCGGTGTTCCACCGGCCGGCGCAGTAAGTGTACACGGGCTTCATTTTTGCCAGGTAATATAAAATTGTACTGTCGTAATATTTTGGTTTGCGTTATAATTATCGACTTATTTCAAACTTTCTATATCTTATTTACATTCAAATTTATATATTTCTGATAATGTATAACAGTTTTTAAGATTGCTAAATTGTTTAAACAGTTATCTTGATAAATGTTAAAAATAATACCATGGGGTTAGTTGTAACAAACTCCCGGGGCTTGTTGTAACGTGTTACAATATGCCCCAAGTTATGATGTAGATACCTACTTTTTTTTCCTTTCTTCTAGAATGAGGCTGTATAAAAAAAGTCAGAGTGGGCAACACAAAGCCAAGAAATGTAAGAGTTAGCAACAGCTAAAGTTTTAGAAAAAGAATCAGTATTCGGGAAGCTAGTCAGACTTTCGGATTATGTCACGTAAGAGAGACGTGACATAAAGATACATAAATAAAAAAAATAATAATGAAAGTTTAAGAGTTGGTTATGTTAAGCCTACACAAGTATTTACTGCAGAAGAAGGTAAGATGGCTTCCTACCCACTCAAGTGCGCCGAAATATATTTAAGACTACTTCCTACAGAAGTAAGGAAAGTATAAGCTAGTTTCCTTACTCCTGTAGGAAGAAGTCAATGCGGCGTGCAGCTTAATGCTAAAAACATTCCTCCTTCTTGGCATCAAAATAACATGACTGGTACTGACTGGTTCCAAAATGTTATACACAGAAATCCACATTAATTTTTAGTTATTGATTACTTAAAAAGTGTATGTGAGTTGATTTTTGATAAGAATTACACATACTACGTAGGTATTATGTGTAATTTTTGAAAGATGTCAATTTTGTTAAAAATAAACAAAGAATAAATGATTAAAGGTATTATTGTCATGATTTTTGTCGTTACTAACTTACCCCGGTAGACGTTACAACTTGCCCCAAGTACGAGGTAAGTTGTAACATCGCACTTCTTCTAGAAAATAATTGATTGTAAAAGAATGACCAATAGTACTGGTATTATTTTTAATTGATTTGGTAGAGGAAGAGTTACAGCTTCCATTAATTTTTATTTAGTAGCAATTTAATCAATAGATCTCAAGATATATTCGTTTTCATGAAAACTGTTACAACAAGACCCTCGCTCCCCTACGCTGTGATGGGTACGTTTAGGTGTGGGGTGTCACCATCAAAAAGTGAAAAGAAAAAAAGTACTTTTTTGCAAAATAATTCAACCGATTCGGTGTTTTAGGTTGTTTCTTCGTATTTTGAACACCGACTTCGGAAATGAAACTTGTTTAAATAGTTATTTTATACTATTGCGTTTTTTTGTGTAGAAGTCGGTTGTATTTTTTTTTTTGTAAAAAAATTTTTATTTTTCTTTATTATCATTCCATACAAAAGTTATTTAATCTTTTCTGTGGAAGTCTATTTAGAAATCCATGCAAATTTATACATTCATCATTCTTTTTTCGGCGTAACTTTCAAACATCTATAATATTTTCCGCATCATCTTGATCTTCTTTTCTCGATCACCTGTCGCTAAAGTCCAGTATTATTATATAGAGCTACTGTCAGCTCAGTTATTATTTATAAACACCCTGTAAAGATACCCTTGGTAATATCGGTAATCAGAATTCTGATTAACGACTGACATATGTTATTTAGACTGTTATCAATTTTATAGACAGCTGCAATAAACGATCCTAACAGGTAAAACAATATTAAACAGCTTTACGAGCCACAGTTTTAATATCAAAGTATTCCGAGAATTTCCGATGTTCCCCGAAGGTCTTCGTCAAAATAAGTTTCGGCAGAACATTTTTATAACACGACTCAGGGATTAGGATGAAAGTAACGAAGATTTATGTAACGCACAGATAGCTAGTTCAGCCAACCATGCTGGCAAATTGAGGACAATCCTTAGGTTGCTACGAGGGATCCAGTTAATTTAGTGCTGATCCTTCCAGCCTAAATCAACGGATTTCTTTAACCAAATGTTGTAAATTATGAGGATTTGGTAGATTGTAGGTCGTCGCCTTGTTAGGTTATATATTATTTTGCTTGGCATCACGAACAATTTTTTATGAATCAACTAAATCACTAATCAGCAATGTACATATAACGTGAAAATATTTAATTTCCACTAATTATCTTATAATTTTTATTGAGACTAAAAATCATGCCAAACTGTCATATTTTATTCTTCCGAACAAAGTTTGCGCACTATTGTAAAATCAGCTGTTTATCGAGCATACAAACATTCCTTATATCACAGCAAAACCAGAGAGGCTCTTAAATTTTAAAATCATCCGTATTCCCGAGCTCCAAACACAAAAGTCCTCCTTCAAAACCAAACGAATCGTCAAAACAACTTTTAATACATACCGAAAAAGTTGGAAAACGCTTCGTTTTTAAGCCTTTTTGTCGCAAAACGGCGGGGAAAGCGGGGAAAACAAAGAACGAGTATGGCAACTGCTCAGAGAATTATTTCCTCGCGGTCGACGACCGGTATCGACCCATCGCGTAATTATTAAAGAGTTCCCACGCTGAGGGGCGTTCTTTCTGTTTTTATTTTGTTAGACTCATGCTGTGTTGAGTGTGTTTGTCTGTATATGAGTCCGGATATATGTGATATTAATTTCTGTAAAGTCTGTCCGGTCAAAAATTTTGTAAGGACTTTATTAAGGCTATCTATTACTCGTTTAAAATTTTGCTGTGCTGGATATGGTGCATTATTGTTTCTATATATTTACAATGTAAGGTTGTGATTTGAACGTGGCGGTAGGTTTTAAATTTTAATGTGATTTATAGTTATCAGAGTAAAAAATGGCAGTAAAAGATTAAAATGAATTTAGCTCTCTGAATAACCAATTAAATGGCTTC
This sequence comes from Hecatera dysodea, assembly GCA_905332915.2. NCBI lineage: Eukaryota > Metazoa > Arthropoda > Insecta > Lepidoptera > Noctuidae > Hecatera > Hecatera dysodea. The sequence continues at coordinate 8,741,200 of HG995295.1, forward strand.
TAAAATTAAATTGTTACTCTTATTTTTTTAAGAAATCAACGAATGACTTATTCCGCTCTGAGCGGAGCGGAAGGAAGTGTCTGACTCTGAATAAAACCCATTCCTCCGAGTGCCCTTTGCGGTCCAGGACCGCGGTGACTCTTTTGAACAACGACGCTTCAAAACTTACAATTGACATCCATAAATAAATATGATAAGATATTACTGCTTCGTTTCAAGGAATACAAAAAAAAAAACCGGAATCAATTTTAACATTTCGAGCACCGTAATTCCCCAGAATTCAGTGAATATACCCATCAAGAGAACCCATGCAATAGGACGTGAAGTTTATTAAATATGTCCTTGAGACCTGCCTTTGACCTACTTTATTTTGTTTATTTACTAGTTCAACTTAATAGGGCAATGTTGACGTCATCAGAATACCCGCCTATTAAATATTAAAGGACTTGTTCTGGCTTTAACTGCGAAAGGTATTTGGAAGGTAGGTAGTAATTTGCTATGTTTACTACTAACAAATTGTATGAGATTATTATAACGTATTTTTTTATTTTAAACTGGCTGTACCCCGCGATTTCACCAGCAGTTTTCGGATTTTTGTTTCTGTTTGGCTCCTAAGGGTCGTAGCATAATTTTTCTTTCATACAAGCCTTGTACACACCAAAAAAGAATTATCTAATTTAATACAGTTGTTCTGAAGTTATGCGCGTACATACATTTTGGCAATTTATTTATATTTATATACAAAGAAGATACTTCAGTTATAGTAAATGCTTCACCCCATCCGATGATTATTTGCTAAAGGCTCTGTAAATTCAGACGGTGTTTGCAATTTTCTTCTATATTAATGGTTCTTGTAACCAAATTGCTAAAAGTTGCTCCTACAATATTCTCTATGAAATGATTAGAGGTGGGCTGAAGGGGATGAAGGAAAAAAACACATTTCGTTTTAAGTTTATTTAATGAATTGCAACGAAACTAAGAATGCTCACTGAAACTTGAAAGTTTTGTCAAAAGATGGCATTCAGAGTAATGGCTAACTAAAGCCTTAGATATATCTCCCCTCGGGCGAGATGCTGATGGCGAGCTATGGGTGGCTCACTGTTCGTGCTCCACGTGCGCCTCAAAGAGCTGTCAGTAAAGAAGACGGGGCTTCATAGGGTTAGTGCCTGCTAGGATTGCGGAATTTGTTCGAAAGAGTCACCGCGGCCCTGGAACGCAAAGGGCACTAGAAGGATCATGGGTGGGTTTTAGACTTAGTCAGTAGTTGTTTGACACTCCCTTTCGCTCCGCCCAGAGCCGGAGAAGTCATTTGATGATTTCCCATCCAGAAAAAAAATGGTATGTTTCCCCTGTCAGAGTTGCGGAATTTGTTCGAAAAAGCCAACGAGGCCCGGGAACGCCAAACCCGTATTTCTCTAAATGCCAGAGGAACACGTATGGGTTTTAGTCAGAAAGAGTCTGACAGTCCCTTCCGCTCCACCCACAGCGAAATATCTCGAAATATCCATAAATCCCATCCTATAACAAAAGTTATAACTCCTACACTTGTTAAAAAAAAAACTTCTAAACTTATCCTAAATCTGTTATGATGTTATGAAAAGATTTTCTATTACTTGAGGCAGTTTAATAGTAGTTATGTGTAGTGCACTAGCAAAGGCTTATCTCACCGCGCTAGTCTTACAATTTTGGTGTGGATTGTACCAACTTCGTTCCATATCGTAGAAATGCTAAGACTGCCTGATGTTTTAATCTAGCCGCGTGAGGTATTTGTGGATCGTAAAGTAAAAGTTATTCCTAAGAATGGCTGTGCAGTTGAATATTGAACTCTAAGCGGTTTTCTTTAATATACTAATAGTATTTTCATCAAAAATCGATAACGATGGGTTGATTTCCAGAACTGTTAAACTTGCTCATATTCTAAGGTGCCTTCACATCTTCACATTCAGATCGTTGTCGCAAATTGTCAAAAACACATCTCTGTTCCAGTACGTTCAATACGTCAAATTTTGTCGTTTGAAAATGAATGCTTTCTGAGTACAAATTTTGGCCTATTTATTTTTGTTTACTTTAGTAGGTACGTCGTCAAAAAAGCACTGAATTATTGTGCATCTACAACCTTTAATTGAACAGTGCCACCGTCAATTAACTGTACCTATGTACCTGAAAACATTATCAACACAACTTCTCTTAATTTACGAACAGACATTCTAATGAATCTTACTTAAAAGTAGTAATGAAATATTAAAAAATAATACAGTAAGTGTACGGCGTACGACGTTCTCGCTCATAATTCACCTGAGCCTCCAATATATTACTGTGTTTACGCCAAGTTACACTTAAAAACTTGGTGTAATGGGTTTTTGAATTAATACTTTATGGATGCGACCCCATTTATTTATGGTTAAATGTATTATGCCAATTTTTCACCGTAGCATTTGGCAAGTTTTTAAACAATCGCTTGTTTATGCAAGAACTTAGAATTGAAAGGATTTTTTGTCTGAACTACAAATTTTGAACACTGTGGTAGATATAATGTTTGGTCTAGTTCAGTCGTTAATTTTAATATGTAGTAAGTGTGTAATCTTAAACGGAGTGAGCATGAAGTGAAGTTTCATTCGATCTTGTTTTATTTTATGGGAAAATAAACAGCTACATACATATATTTACAAAAAAAAAAAAATGACGATTCATACAAACGTTTACAATATTGCAGCCCACTGCATTATCCATTGTGTTTGTTTGACTTACTATTTACCTAATTTTACACGGTAAGATGTTTGCGGTATCGCATCAAAGTGCCTGTTTTCATCCGTCAATACAAGACCGATCCACATCTCTGCCATCATAAGCAAAAAGGACGTATCTACACAAAACGAAGTTACTAATTTCAGACCATAAGTTATTTTCGTAATGTCGAAATTGGCTACTTCGTTTTGTGTAGATACGTCCTTTTTGCTTATGATGGTAGATCTATAACAAAAGACTAACGTTCCAAATTTAATTTCAGGCGTTCGCTTCGCAAGTCGGTAGCGCATCACGAGGAGGTGGCCCGGCAGCTCGACGAGCTGACAGACTACCGCCCTTACTTCACGTGGTGGGTGAGCACAGTGCAGACCCTGGTGCTGCTACTGTCGCTCCTCTGCTACGGGTTTGGACCTGTCGGGTTCGGCAGGCATACACACTCGGGCCAGGTCCTGGTGAAGAGCTTGAGTTTACAGCAGGTGGGTGAAAAGTAACATTTGTTTTTGTGTGATAATTGTTTCGAAGCTAGACATTTTTAGTGTTGTCTTTCTCTTCTTTTTCGATTTGATTGAAATTATAGATTGAAAAATTGTAGAAATGTATTTACATATTTCTATAATTTTTGACTAAATAATTTGAGTCGAGTGTTGCGCTTATGCTTAAAGCCATCAATAGAGAGTTGTTTATACAATAGTCTCAATCTAAATCAGTCTCAATGCACAAAACAGTTAATTACTGAGTACTTTCGTCATTATTGAAAACTGTCAAGATAAGTGATTGAGAAGATTATTGAGATCAATGAACTTTTTCGGTCGTAAAACTCAAAGCATGATTATTCATGCGTTGAACTCATGTGAATATAACAAATAAATGATGTAGGTTTTTTTACCATACAAGTGCTCATTTTCTAAGAAACCGAAAAACATGTAATATCTTCTTATACATTTTTTACCATGATCAGACAGATCATTCACAGTTTCCAGCACATTGCTTATTGATTGCCTACTTTATTTACACTTGAATAGGTAATTTTATGTGGCGTCGCATATAAAACCTTTTTTCAGGGACTGCGTTCAAAATCGTGAAATGTTTATGTCCTTTACGCGGTTACGACGGTCCCAAGTGATTTTTACAGTTCACACGTCATGTGAAAAGTGGTTCAGTTCACATGGGTTCAACGATAATTTTGGTGTGGTAGTTGAAGTTAATTTATGGGATAGGAAAGGTTTACTTCTGAGTTTGTTTCGGTGTTTCTTCTCATATTAGAGAGCTAGAAAATTCCAACGTCATCTAGTTTAAACTGACCAAAGATATTCACGTTTAAAAGTGTCATCTTTAGCCCTAAACGAAAGAAGATAGTTTTAGAGCTAGGCGGGGCCAGCTAAGGGCAGTATCGGCCAGGGATTTTATCGTCGAAATAACTGTTGGTGATCAGTATTATTTAATTTCAATGGTTAAAATCTGTACCAAAAGTGGAACGTTACTCATGTTCGTAAAACTGAGTAATACATTAAAGTCTGTTTAAGTCCTGCGACGTCTCTTGAAAATCCCGTTTCTTTGTACAAGACTTAGCATAACAAGGTGAAGCTTTTAGACGAAACACGTTCCCTCAGATTTAATCTCTAAGAATGAATGCACGATATTACTTAGACGATTCATATGGCTCATTATTACGCTTTTCTATGGGATTACAGTTTGGAGAATAGCGTTACCGGTTAAGTTGTAAGAATTGTTTGAATCGTAGAGTTATACGATACTCGTTTTAAGGCGTGACAGTATGTTTGCTAATTTATTGTTAATTATTCCAAAGTTGGTTGACAGGATATAGGATGAAAGCATCCTATGTATTGTGTATTGTAAATGGTTCTGAAAGAAAAGAAGAGCTATAAAATTCTTCAAGTTATAGCTCAATTTATCATTAAAGGTCCTCTTTTTGGAACCATCCAGACAGGAGATCGAGTACTTTGGAATTGATACATTTAATAATAAATTCATTTCAAATGTTTGTTGTTGTGCATCATTCAGTTTTCCAAAATACTTAATAGGCACGGCAAAAAGCATTTGAAAAAAGAACACTCAATGTACTGCACCACAAAAGAACCAAGAAAATATTTACAACACAAACTCAATATGAAATTAACAATTAGGAAGTAGCAACCACAAAGGGTACGTCCTCATTGTGACGTAAGGGAACGTCACAAAGTAAGAGTATTAGTGAGCAAGCTCTGAATGTAGGTCACACGTTCTTTGTGAGCGGCCCCTTTTGTCTGCTTTTTGCTGCTTAGTTCAGTCTTTCATGATGCTATCTTTCAGCGACGAGTGACCGCAAAAGGTCCGTCTATATGTAATTTTTGTTGATTGTTTAGTAGTTTTCTTTTGTTTCTTTGATAATGTGTTTGTTGCATTGCGGAGTTTTTATTCATAGTTTGTTGGCGTTTTTATTTTTATTTGTTTTCGTGACTGGACTGTTTTGCATAATTTCAAGACAGGTAGGCAAGAAGTAACGTGTTTTTTTTTTTTGGAATTGAGAAATTGTAAATACCCTGTTAATAATTTTACTTCGTCCCTTAATATACTAAAATTAAATAAAGATGCTTTGAAATTCTTTTAGTCTGGATCCAATTTACATTAGCATATTTTTGACATTCTAAGAAGACACAATGTCAGAATATTCTGTATCTCGCGTCTCGTTTCAAACCAAAGTACTTAAACCTAATAAGTTCTCTTTTGAGCCTAGCTACGACTATATACGTGAGTATGTCTGGGTTATTAATTGTTCGGTACAAAGGCAATTTCAGATCTTGTACGAAAATTAAAGATCCTCAAGTAAAAATTACTTTCAAAGCCCGTAGCGTGTTGTTAATAATAAGTAATTACTTATTACGATTCCAAGAAAAACTCATATAGTCACAAATGACTTCGCTAATAATTTTGGGATTTTGACTGTCTATGTTACCGTAAAATGAAAATGAAATATGTCTCTTTAATTTTTCTAGTAAAGCTGTTGTCATTTATCAGTTCATTAGTAAACCATTCCGGCTTTGCGTGGGCCATTTTTTTCATACTATAGCCTTGCCTTAGAATAACAAATTTAATATTTTTATTGATATATAAAATCTTCAAAAACTTTTTAAATCTACTTTCGTCTCTGAGCATACCTTAAAATGGTAATATATTAACAATTATGATTTATTTATAACATTTTTCCAAATTATTTACAGGTCGAATGGGAAGAGCCGGCATCATTTTGGCTGGGTCCTCGCGCGGCAGATCTGATCCACTTGGGGGCCAAATTCGCCCCATGCATGAGAAGGGACGCAAGAATAGCCCGGGCAATAGCTGCATCAGCCCGAAGAGAACGGGATACGGCTTGTTGCATACGAAATGACGATTCAGGATGTGTCCAGTCTTCTAAGGCTGATTGTTCGGTGGGTATTTCTTCCTCCTGGAGAATTCAAACATGTGAGGTTATGTAACATCAGTGAGCGAAATAGCAGTGCACATGATATCCAATGGGGTACAGTAAAGTCGGATAACTTTGGTCCAAATCAATGGGAACACAGTCAAAACAGTGTAGTGCGTTATAAAATTTCTCAAAACCTGGAGAAAAAACACAATGTAGAGAAAATATAAGAAGTTTAATAATCTAATTATGATAAAAAATGGGCATATAGTGAATTTGGTGGTGTATTAAGAAGGTCTTTTACTTGCTGCGTTCACCTTGTGCCTATGATCTGAAGTTTGGCGACATATTTCTACTTCCATTGGCTCCATTTTTTCTGCCTTACTGGTCGTCAACGTATTTTCTATTGTGTTAACAGTGTGATATTCACTATAATGTTCCCTTTTTGCGCACGCTTACTTGTAGATACGAGGATTAATATCAAAGGTATGTTTCTGCATATATCTCGATAGCTCTAGTAGATTATGTTATGATGTGTAAATTTGTTAGCTATCTAACTCCACCAACCTCTGCTGGTGCTTTGTATTTTATTGCAAAAAAAAAGCAATGGTATTCTAAAAAAACACAACCGATTGGCAACCAGGGACTACCATTATATATGCTCGTAAAATGATCTTCAATCCTGATAGTTTATCCATTGCCTTTGCTGTAATATCTTAAGGTCCTGTTTCACCACTTATGATTTAAGTTCCTCTTAACTTACTTGGCAGATTATTTCATACAAATTCAGTTCCATTTTTTAATTTATTCAGTAGATAGTCGCTATTTGGACATCGTGGAACAGGGTGTAAGTCTCATAATATGACACCCATGTTGTAAGAAATTACAGTAATTGTAGGGAAATTATATAATTTGATTGATTATTTTGATAGTGAGTATTTAACTTAGTAGCGTAGTGAATACTACGCTACTAAGTTAAATACTCAATCAACTTTACCGGGTGTTGCAGTCCGTTATGCACTGAACCCTCGGTGCACTGAGTGCGGCCGCATTGTATGGATACTTAGTCGACTGCAGTTATTGCATCAAACAGTTATTCTTAATTAAAATTAGCTAAAAATGTGTAGCAAATGGCAAGATTTGGGGAACAGATTCAAAATAGGCTTTCTGCCAGCTATCCTAGTCTAACCGTAAGTAGTAAATTTTAACGTAGAGCGACCAGAGGATCTTTGAAAAGAAAAAGAAAAGCCTCAATTTCCATAATTTTTGACAAATTGCGACTGACCGACTGACAAGCGAAGTAAATATGTAGGTATTAATAAAATTACGTAATTAACACAAACTTTGGCAAGACTGGTGTAAGATTGAAAATTATTGTGCATGTTAAAATTTTAGTCATAGTAAATAATCCTACATTTTAGACATAGTCTTCAAAACGCTTCTCGCTCCTGGGGTCACACCTAGTTTTGGGCGAAGCATAAGCTTGTCAACCGTGAACTTTGTTTTGTCTACCTTTCAGAGCACCATTTCAACGTGGAAGAAATGGTCTTCGGGCGAGTCAGGGCCTGGAGGTCGGATATCAGGGTCCGTTTGCGGATTAGATCCCAAGTAAGTACCCACATTTTCTTCACGTCCCCCTAAGTATAGCATATTCTCTTTAACATTCAAAATCTATTTTGGTGTCAAAAGTATGGTTACAAGAAAACATTTTAGTACCTCTTTTTTTTTCATAAGAAATTACAATTTTGGCGTCTTAAGGTCTCGAAACGACATCCACCATCTTCTGTGTATTATGTAAACTGTATGTTTATTTAACAAAGTAACGCTAACTTATTCTAATATATCCATATAACAAAGACTTAGTTACAAGATTTTGACAGCTAACTCACCATTCTTTCCCTAACAGGTTCTGCGAAGCGCCGCGGTCGATAGCACCGCATGAATGGCCGGACGACATCACAAAATGGCCGATCTGCCGCAAATCAGTTCTAGACGGGTCTGCGGCGGCTGGCCGGGCCGGGCACGCAGCAGAACATATGGCTTGTGAGGTCATAGGCCATCCCTGCTGCATAGGGGTCCATGGACAATGCGTCATAACTACTAGAGAACACTGTGACTTCGTCAAGGGTTATTTCCATGAAGAAGCGTCGTTGTGTTCACAGGTAAGTTGATCTTGCTGTTCCTTTTTTTTTTGGATTGTAAATCATCAAAATCATCAAATGACTTCTCCCGCTCTGGGAGGAGCGGAAGAGAGTGTCAGACTCTTACTGACTAAAACCCACCCGTGTTCCTTCCTTTGCCCTTTGCGTTCCAGGGCCGCGGTGACTCTTTCGAACAAATTCCGCAACCCTAAACAAATTCCGCAACCCTAATCTTGCTGTTCCTGAAGTCGGGTTTATATTATTGTGTTGTGTTGTGTCGTATCGTCACGCCTTCTGATGCAGTTGTATGGCAATAGAACTCGTTATGATATGACGTAGGTTTGAATAGATAAGTTTGATTGGTGTATATTGCATTGCGATAGCACGAAACATTGTAAAAAAGTAAATCTAGCCTAACTTAGTTCAACCCGCAAAATAGGGCACAGACACAAATGTTCAATGTAACAACACAGTTTCGAACATTCAATACTTGTGTTTGTTGTAGTAAAAATGATGAAAGGGCATTTCCAATTAATATGTTCTGAGTGGTTATGGTAGAGCGATAACTAGAGAATTTTCTCACAAAGAGTTGCTTTTACTTATAAAAATAATAATTCGTCGTTTTAATTTATTTTGTTTACCGTCTGCTCAATATCTGCGTTTCATTGCAGGTGTCTTGTCTCGACGACGTCTGCGGCATGCTACCATTCATGCGGCGACGTCGACCAGACCAGCTGTACCGCGCATGGACATCTTTATTCGTCCATGCCGGTCTCCTGCACCTGGCAGCCACGTTGGCGCTGCAATGGCTCTTCATGAGGGATCTGGAGAAGATGGCTGGGCCAGTTAGAATAGCTGTCATATATTTAGGAAGTGGGGTCGCCGGGAATATGGCTTCGGCCATATTTGAACCTTATAGGGCTGAGGTGAGTCAAACTTTTGTTCTTTATGATCTTGTTACACCTAACTGCTATTTGAGTTTTAAAGACAAAGTGCTCAATATGCTATTTTTTGTTCCAGGTGGGGCCAGCAGGATCACATTTCGGTCTCCTGGCGTGTCTAATAGTAGAAGTGATAGGCGCGTGGCCTCTCCTGAGACATCCAAAGCGGGCAATCTTAAAACTAGTCGGTATCGCCTTCGCGTTGTTCCTCCTGGGTCTTTTACCCTGGATCGATAACTTCGCGCACGTTTTCGGCTTCGTGTTCGGATTCTTGCTTGCGTACGCGCTGCTGCCGTTCATAACATTCGGGCCTTACGAGAGGCGAAGAAAGATTGCGTTAGTATGGGTGTGTATGGTGTCGGCGGGCGGGATGCTGTGCGCGCTGGTCGCGTTGTTCTACGCGGCGCCGGCGTACGAGTGCGCGGCGTGCGCCTACTTCACGTGCTTACCGTTCGCGCCCGACATGTGCGCGTCGCAGGACGTGCGCGTGCGCCAGCTGGACGGGGTATGACGGCGCGCGGCCCGGGCGCCCCCGCCGCCGCCGCCCCCCCGCCCCGCCGCGCCCCCCGCGTGCGCCCGCGCGCCGCCCGCGTGCCCGCGCCGCCGCGCCGCCGCCTAGCGCCACACCTGCCGCCCGAGCCCACGCCGTCGCTGCCCATACCTCACATCGTCACCTCTCCATTACAGCTCCACTGCTACAGAAACTCAACTTTCTCTTATTGCGCACTGGTCACAAAACAACCACTTCTCACTGCCAGTCGAAATAATGGCAACGAGATGCCATGATAAGCAACCATTTGGTTTCCTGTGCGCAATAAGTGGTTAACGGTTAAAAACGATATGATGAGCACACAAATTGACAAGAAAAATGAACGTTTATCGAAATTACTATGTTAATTGACTTTGACTCACTACTCTAAATGGAAAGTATCTATGTATATTACCGACTCATTTTCCATGTTGAGTTTCTGTGTATAGTGTGCTGTGTCGCTACTGCCCACTTGAACGAACGTGTCGGTGTGAGTGAGCTCTAGTTACTATCTAGGCGATCTTTTAAGATTTTATAATCGTCGAACTAGACTATTGTAAAGTGTATGCGATATTTCATCGATTATTTAATTTATCGATAGAGACATACTGTTGCGTAAGGTTCGTTGTTTTGTGGACTCATGATTTGTCCCCAATTTCAAGTGCGAAAGGTCGAATTTATTTTTCCAGCATATTTTCGATGTCGTAATTTAAATCATTGAATATTTAATTCTAAAATGCAATGTGTTAAGTCTGATTTTGTAAAATAATTGACATAGGAATGTTAACAAATGACTGCCAATATTCTCGTGAAATAAATTCGATCCATACTGAATTTAAAATAAAAATAATTGTGCTAAATCCACGGATATAGAACTAACATTGCAGACGCGACTTACTGATGTAAATATTCTGTAAAATAAAATAATAAAGTTACAGTGGTAGGCGAGTCGTGTTACGTGTGTTTACGTTTTGTCTGCGTGAGCCTTACGGGTAGCTCGTTACGTCACATTGTATATTATTAAGTCTGTATCTATACACAAGATTTTACGTATGTACACAGAGCTAATAATAATAAAATTTCGCACACAATACAATTTAAACAAACAATAGTCTATTCTAATATTTCCTCTCCGCAAATGTGACCTAACGCGACCCCGTAACAGTGTCAAAATATACATAATTTAGTATATTACTAAATAATGTAAATATTATAACGTTAAAAACATATTTTCATCTATTAAGTTCACCGTATATGAACGAATTCAGTCTATGTGTAAGTATTCTAATGGATTTTTGATTTCGTCAATTTATATAGCTGTATCAAGTCTGCGTAGAATTACATTTATTTTATATAATATGCTAGTGAATATATAAATACAATTTATATTTAGGGATATTTATTTTATTACAGACAGTACGGGGGAGACTTTATCGTTCACTATCATTCATTCTTTACATGTTTTATTACGAATTTACAGTTAATACTAGTCACTACGTTAATTATAATATTTTTTTAGTTTTAAAGAATGTAAATAATATATAAATTTAATCAAGCGAAAATGGTGATCATTGTAATTAAACAGTTATTTTGCTAAGGAATGTTAATCGAGATTGAGTGTGTGTGTGTGTGACAAATTTTGTACAACAGCTGGTCTGTTCCGTTAACATCTCACCTTGAAAACCTGTGGAGTCAGCTTGAAGTAAACTGTCATTACAAAAGTGTAATGACAGTTCACTTCAAGCATCAATCAAAGAATTGAAAGGTTTGTAACTCACTTCATGTTCATTTCACCTTAGTTTTCACGGTGAGAATTTTACAGAATAGCTCTACTGACACGAAGTCATTATAATTATGTAGATACTATACTTAGGGAGTTTTGAGAAATATGTTTTAACTCTTAAATTGCGCACATAGTTTAGTTCTATGAGTGTTTCCGTTCGGCGGCACTTAAGTGGCTCGTTTATTACTTGACCCAGTAACAAATTGAGATGAGCATTTTATTACTCTTGTGTGTTTATGTGTTAATCATACTGTGGACTGAAACGATAGACGGCGCCAACACTCATTTATAATCCATCATTTTAAACGTACCTTAATTCTTTGTGTATTTATACAGGTTGGCTTTCAATTGTTGATAATATTATTCAAAGGTGAGAAAGATTAATAAATATGAACAGCTTTTGCTATGGGACTAACCCGTGGTGAATCAGTTGTTCGCCACATTTTATTGGGCTATGTAAACATAAATGTAGCAAACAGCTGTTTGTTTTAATATTTGAGAGTTGGTCCCATATCAAAACTCGTTTATATTTATGAGTGCTTTACCACCTAAAATATTGAAAATGTATTGGAAATGGACTTGTATAGGTTACGCCTAGGGAAGCATTTGGTATCGTTGCAGTGTCACCGCGTGTTATCAGATAAGATACAAGACAAAGGCGACCTTAACAACGAACGTACAAAAACATGCCACTTCAAGAAGACTAGAAGTGACATGTTTTTTTTTTGCTTTGTCAAGTGTTGTCAAATGGATTGATTTATATTTTTATACTTATTTTAATCACCAATGAAAGTGCAATTCTTGTACGAAAGACTCTCTGGTTTCTAAAAGCCTCGTCAAATGAATCTATGATCGATTCTCTTGTCAAGAGAATTCATTGGGTTTCGATATGTATTTCAATAATTACTACCTGAATAAGGAAAAGGTCAATTAAAATATGGATCAGAATGCTGGACCACAAAAAGGGACAAATGTTAAATAATTGCGTTCAGACAAATGGAAATGGAAGGTGCATGGATAATAAGAAATACGCATTTAAGGACAGAAACTGGGACCGATGACCATGAATCGGTTATCATGATATGGGCATAATATGATGTGTAGGAATGACGGATAATAAATGTGATGTGTAAAGTGTGTAGGAGTCGAAAAATATCAATAAATGATGGATGGTCGTGCAAAAGATGATATGGCTTGAAAGGAGATGACTTTTGAGATGGAAGAACCATAAAGTCGTGACACATTGAGATAATTTTGGGTAGTGCCCGGGATTCTCGAGAATAGTTTCTCAAGTCAAGATGATAAGCTAGCAAGCTAGTACCTAATTCTAGATTCGTGTTAATAATCATTATTTGTATAAGAAAAGTTTATAAAATCAGTGAAGTCTATGACTCCTGTGCTAGATGATAAACCTGTGTTACAGGTGCCAGTGACCTCTCCCAAAAGGTGATACATTTTTTTTAATGATAAACAAAAAAAATATATAAAAAAACTGTAATGCTGAGTGATTGTTCATGTGTGTGATGTGTAGTGAATTGTATGTTTAGGAAGGATTCATTACATAGAAGTGTGATGTCCCGAGTTAGTAAGCTAGCGTCTCAAGCTAGGATAGTTCAATCGGATGTGGATCAATTATTTGAGCAAGTAGCACTCTCATCACCGATTAAATTATCCTGACTTGTGTACTGGCACCTTGTGGATAGAAGAGATAGTATTCGATTAGCTGATAGCAGTACGTATTGTACTTGCAATAATACTGTTTTAAAATTTACTGGCATCATGTGCACAGCAGTAGCATGTTCCAGACAAAGACAGGACAACATCTCAGTACAGTATAGTACCTACAGTATATAGCTTGATCTTTCTTTTTTTTCTTTAGAACAACTTAAAAACATTAAAACAACAAAGACTTATAACAAGGTACTTGACTAAAAAAATCTAATAAGTCCGTCTGATAGAATTCCAAAAACCATTGGACTCGTATTTTTCTTTTTTCACGTAAACAAAAAACGAAGACGACACAGTGCATTGAAAACTTGTGTGACTTCACTAAGTGCTACAATTTTTACCACGATGTGACGTCACAAGGCCCCACTCCTGATCTTTGAATGTTTCTATCTTCATCAATTTTTATTGATTTAATAAAGCAAAAAATACGTGTCCAATATTTTTCGATAATTTAATTGACGGTCTAAATAAATTCATATTTTTATACCCAGGAAAGATATCTCTACTACTGATGTATGATTTGTTGAGGCTTTTAGATACTTAGAAGTAAATTTATAATTTAACCTAGCACAAAAAATACTTTGAATAAATATTTTTAGTTGAAAACTGTGAGATAAAAAGCGCCAAATTATTCAGCACAAACTATTGGAAAAGTCTGAAATGAATTATTTCATTGAAAGTTATTCTGTTCAGCACAATTATTTTTCTCTCTATGTAAAAATATTAAAATACTTAGTTGTGTAGGCACTTATTTACTTCTTATGAATAAATAATAAATAATTTAGTGTACTGATAAAGTGTTGTTTTACAGTAAATTGGCCCTTGTGATGAAAAATCGCTTTCGAGGTTTTTTTACAACTTATGTACCACTACAAAAAAAGCGCAAGCCACTTCATCATAAGGTTCATTTTACTGTGATATTTTGCTCAGAAGTCTCCAATAAACGTGCAAAAAGCAATAAAAGTCAAAATTTTCAAGGAAATGATGTGCGAATCAATGAAAGGTAAATATGTCTTAAATTTGTTTTAGAAAGTAACAAACTATTTGATAAAATCACTTGTAAAAATAAATGTAAGTACAGAAGTGATTTTAATGAATAAAGAATATTTTTGTACACAGTCGAAAAGTAATGCTCTGAAAATTTGAAACGGTTTTGTGACGAATTTTGTAAAAAAAACCGTTCAGTCGAATTCATGTCGTATTCTCTAGCTTAGATACTGCTATTTCTAAATAATGCCATGAAACTATGCACATTTTTACCATCGAACATTTTGTTTTATCGTAGGTGACTAACGATACGACTTTATTCGCATAATTCTGAAGAATGGAGTCGCAAGTACAGCCGTAGCGTTAACTAGACTTGATGTAAATTCAACACAGCTATTATAATTTATACCTAGCATCGTGATTGACTGTGTGTGTGGAACTGCTCGATTACTTTCTTTGAAAAACTAACAGTGGACGTTATCTAAAAGTGCCCTTGTGCCCGGCGGCCCGGTGGACTATATTCAGAATAAGACAAAAAATAAAATTACATACATAATTGTACATTGTGAACATACACCTAATTATGACTTGTACGTTAAGGATGGTAAAGTAATCTTATTGTAAACTAGTATTAATCGAACAAGAAACCTTATTATCATAATACTGATTTGTTTTATTTATGGGCGATTTCCCTTGTTTCTCTGTTGTTATGCTAGATTTACATCATTACTTTTATATGATTGATGAAGAACTGGCTTTGAAACATACAACGTCATTAATACGTTACTTGGCACGTGTATTGGCAAAAACATAATTAACTGTATACTGGTCTCTTTTTTGTACGTCCAAATTAAATTTGTGCGAAAAAGACAGGAACAATTTTGACTAGACGCACGAGCAACATATCTTAAGATTTTTTTAAAATTTTCTCTATTTGTCCTCGGATGCATGTGACCTGAAGATACTATGCAGCTTCATTGCATGAGGAAAATGTGTACATTAAACGAGGAATCATAAAAATTATAGTTCACAACAAAGTTGCTCCTCAAATCCAATCAGTTTAATAAATGTCTACTTACTGCTATCACTCAAAGGGCGGCTTATGTTGAGAGAGCTATACTCGGAAGTTTTCTAGCGCGATCTAACTAAATATTTCTCGGGTTTCAATACTTCCAAGTAGATTGTCGAGGGCATTGTTCAAAAAGATTCGAAGCTTACTGTTTTAAAACTTTGCGACAATCCTTTTGGGCAGTCGTATAAAAAGTAGTTGTTAACTGCACAATAGGGTATTTTACTGTAAAAATCTAATTAGTCCGTCTGATAGATTTACTCACGTGACGTCACTACGTTGCTACAATTTTTACCAGCGACGTGACGTCACGTGAGTTTTCAACGCACTGTATCGTCCTCATTTTTTGTTTACGTGAAAAAAGAAAAAATACGTGTCCAATATTTTTTGTAAATCTATCAGACGGACTAATTAGATTTTTACAGTAAAATACCCTATTGTATTTTTTGGTAAGTTGACATATCTGCATCTAAAGTGAAAGGGGATAGAACCTTTGGGACATATGTAGCTACTTGGCCGATACTTATGTGTAGAGGATACTTAAACACTACGTTTGCTGAGACGCGGTCTCCACTCTAGAACTCGTTTACTCGTTACCCCAACGGTTGTCGGTTCTACGACTAATACGGCTAACGTAGTGTAGGACGTTTTCAGGCACGGTGGAGTGACGATTTGCGCAGGACGGCTGACAGAAACTAGATACAAGAAGCCGAAAATAGATCTAAGTGGCGTGCAATTGGAGAGGTCTATGTCCAGCAGTAGACTGCAACAGGCTGTTGATGATGACAATGATGATGATGATACGTAAACAAACAAAATAATGCTAGCAATATGAAGTGTCAAGTTGTCGAGATAATCCCTATGCTTGTAGTTACATTGCAAGTAGGTTCACCAGACTGTCTGGTTAGAGTCTACGCAGCAGTGCATAGAGCACGTTATTTGCAGAAAAGATCGCTGATTGGGTCAAAATAGTATAGGGAACGTTCACGGCGTAGACTATGCCATCTAGTGTTGCAAATCTGAAACTTTTACGTTGTAAATATTTGACTTGTGCTGCCGCCTATACTTCCTACACCCTCCGTTTAGGGGAACGTGCACGAAGTAGACTGTGACATCTAGCATTGCAAAATTGAAACTATAAATAAGTAAAAAAGAAATAAGTAAAATATACTTGACATTGAGTCTGTGCTGCCACCTTTAGTTTCTGCACGTTCCCATATGGAAGGAACTCACCAGAAGGTGCAGCGTGGGCAGATCTCACATGATAGATCTAATAGGACCCGGTGCGAGTTGGAGTTGCGTGCAGAGGGTTCCGAACGAATTATATTATGTAACATGTTACTTTAAAATCGTTGACTTCTTATATATCTTCTTGTTATCTATTATTTGCATTTTTTTCAATTAGGTTCTATAATTTCGGGGGTAAGGGGGAAAAATGGTCATTTTTCATAAGTTGATATGTGACACGGTACATTTTGAAAGTCTTTTTTATTTTCTAATAAAAAAATAATTTCTAAATACAATTGCAGACAGAAATAGCCTTTTTTTAGGTTTTTAGAAGATTTTAAGTTGTTTTTCATGATGTGACCAGGCATGCATGATATGGTTGCGGAATTTGTTCGAAGAGTTACCGCGGCCTTGATACGCAAAAGGCATGACACGGATGGGATTTAGTCAGTAAGAGTCGGACACTCCCTGCCGCTTAGCCCAGAGCAGAAGAGGTCTGATTATTTCGCATAATATGACCAAACGTGAATTGATATTTCATTAACCGTTATCGTTTAGACGATATTGTCAGTTTCTTCTGGTGATTTCATGAAAACATTAGGTAATTACAAAGTTGCTAGTTCATAAAAGAAAAGATATGCGTTCATAAAAATATCCTTTTTCAATTAATAGCGATGCGTCACGAACTCAAATTGTTGCTAAATTAATATTTTAAGGTAACTATTTTGTTCAGCAACCAGTATATTTGAATAGCACAGTTTTTTTTATAAGCAAGGAAGGTTTTTGTTGTACAGTTTAATACTAGCCTTAATTTTTTACCAACTTACTCAGTTATTATTTAATTATTTACAAAAAACATGTATTTTATAGTGTTGTAATTTACAACATTTTTTAACGTTTGGAACATTTCAAGGTGAAGTACCAACATCAATTGATAAATGGCACGTGCTTTGATTACGACCATATCTATGAAATATTGTCCATTGAAGCACTTTATAAATAAGTACCTTGGTTCATGAAAATAAAAGTTTGATAACGGTGGTTGATAATATATACATTCAAAGTACCTACCTAATAAGAGTTATTTTGCAGAAGAAGAGCTAAACCTCGAGAAAGACAATATTTTGTTACTCAATACTTTATTGCATTCCATAATGTGTGGATATATTCCAGATGGTTGTTAAAAACATAGAATCAATTATGGACCCTGTCGGGCACAGCAAATTATTTTTTTGCAGGAGGCAGATGAAGGCGCTTTTAATATTAAATAATATGATTGAATGAAAGCAAATAAATTAACAATTAGCAATTTTATTGTTTAATTAAAATTATATTATTTGCTTTTATGCCAATCTAGATTGTTTGCCCATAATCTAGATTTTATGATCAAAGGAACCTGAACGATACAAAAACAACACAGGTTCAGAGTAGGTACATCAGAAAACTGACTAAAAGTACTTATTTAAAGCTCTGAGAAATAGCACGTGGTTTTTAAAACCTATGTATAATACTTGATTAATTTTAGATAGGTACATAATACATATCATATATTGATTAAGTAGATAAAATCTTTGTTGAACGGCAATGAAATTACAATTGTTGTATAACTTCGAAATAGGGAACTATCGAGTGTAAAAATACTTAATTATCTTCTTGTTAACAACAATGTAATATTAATATAACTTAATTGATACAACAAAGTAAAAATCTTAATAGTTCCGTCGTGTTAAATTCAGCCATGACAGATTTTCACGGTCGTCCGGCAGTTTCCTTTTGTACCAATTTTAACAGAACAGACAGCAGTTATTATTTGAAAGAGAAACGAACACTGAACAGTCAAGCAGTAAACATATTTTATAACTTAAAATATGTTCATAGTAGTTATCATAAAAAATAAAGTGATGATCTTGTTAAGTTGTCTTCGCTACCCAGCTTCAAGAGTTGAATGCTGAGTGCAAAACATTGGGTCTTTGGTTAAGGCGTTTCCCTGACCAAATAACATAACTAAATGACATATAAAATTCACACCATTTTTGGAATTAAAAGGAATGAAATAAAAGGTATATAATATAGATTTTTAAATTAGCTATCCATTAGTGTAATCCACAAATTATTAGAGCGTTGCATTTAGCAACAGATGCATAAAATCAGCAATTTTAGTCATTTTTTTAAAGTTTATTTTAAATTTATTTATAACACATAAAAACAAATTAGAACTTGGAATATGATGATAAG
Organism: Hecatera dysodea; assembly: GCA_905332915.2. Taxonomy (NCBI): domain Eukaryota; kingdom Metazoa; phylum Arthropoda; class Insecta; order Lepidoptera; family Noctuidae; genus Hecatera; species Hecatera dysodea. Next base: position 8,759,985 of record HG995295.1, read on the forward strand.
ACATCGAACATTAATAATGTGCTTTTACATGTAGATTATTTCTCATAACTAATAAGTTAATAGGGTAGGGAGGGGGAATGCCGCTCACTGGGTAATGGCGCTCACCTCTGTAGCTCTATCAAAACGGCACGTAGCAACACGCCACGTGGCGTGAAGGGCGGGGGGAGGGGGCCTCTAACAGACAGCGATGCAAGTGGACAGTCAGCTCCCGTCATGTGACCGTGAAGTGCATTTCTTTGTTTGCTGCCGCGCTGATCTAATTTTTGGTTACGTGTTTTTTGTCGGTAAGTCCAAAACTTTAATGCTTACTTAATTATTATTTTTTTTTCTGATAAAAAAACTATTCTATTTTGAGATAATGCAATCAATTTTCAACAATTATGTATGGTTTTTTTTTTGTTTCAAATTAATTACATAAAGACCGTTTGGGGTTATACCGCTCAGCTGAGCGCCATTACCCCTTTGTGACTTATTTTTTCACTATTGTAGATATGCCAAGAAATCGTCAAAGGACTACCGCTAAAGTGGCTTGCAAAGTGGCCAAAGAAAAGAAAAACAAACATATGAAACAAAAATCTTACAAGAGAAAAATTTTATAAGAAAGTTCTTCAGAGAGTGAAGTTGAAGAGCATATTTGCGACGATGACAGTGATGACGAAATGAATGTGGATGATGAAAATTATAACAAATGTATTATTTGCGAAGAATTTGTAAAAAATAACGAGTTGTGGTATCGTTGCACCATCTGCGGACTGTGGGCTCATGCTATATGTTCAGGATGGGATTCACCAAATGGATACATCTGTGATTTATGTATCCAGAAATAAAATATTATCATTTCTTATTTGTGTTACCTCTAATAATTATTATTATTTCATATTATGTTATAATAATTGAAGTTGATATAACATCGAAGACTTTACTATATTTGTTAAATTGAAAAAGGATAATCTTACGTACAAATGTGGATGATTGATGCTAATTTGTGATTGTAGACTTTACTTTTATTTTATAAGGTTGTTCTCATTAATATTTCTCTAATTAAAATATATCTTACTTGTTATATTCCAAAAAACATGTTTGAGTGTCCTTACCCCGTACCCTGAGCGGCATTACCCAACGTCATGGGCAATGCCGCTCAAACGTGTTTTTTTAATAATGTTTTCCTACCATTAGTAGGTCAAAGATATATGCTTTTATTGTTAAATTGTTAATTACTTGATAGTTAAAGACTTTGTTATTCATCTTACTCTTGATTTATAGTAAATAATTTAAAAAATACAGCATGTTTTTCTTAAATGAGCGGCATTCCCCCTCCCTACCCTAGTCCCTGAATAGCGAAGAAAAACGCACTATCGCAAGGTTTTGGTCGGGGTATCGCCTTAAAGAATCGTCACTTATGAAATTGGTCACTTTCAACAATGATGAATGAATTCTAAGTCAATCTGAAGGACATGAGAACTCTCGTGCTAAAAAAGAATACGAGTATGAGTTTAAGTTGCAATATTATCTCAACCACAACTACGGGCAACAACTGGCTAAGCGCGAGTCGTACTGGCGTGCGAACGGTTCCGAACGATTCTAATTTTTGTAACATGTTACTTTATGGATTTTCTTGTAATCTATAGGCGAAGAACTATATCTGCATTTTCAAAATGTTTAGGTTCAGTGGTTTAGTAGTACCTAACTATTGAGTCTAAAACTTTTTTACATAAAAATGCAACCGACTTCTAAACGAAACACAAAAAGTATAAAATAAATTCGGTTGCATATTTTTGTAAAATAGTTTTTATTTTTCACTTTTTAGTGGTGACAACCTAAACATACCCCAACTTACGTGTTATAAACTGGTGTAAACAATAAACAGACATGTTATTTCAGCAATCCTAAAAGATTTGCTATAATTTATTGACGAGTTCCGTTTCCTATCTCGGTTCTTCATCAGATCAAATCAAATCTTCACCAAACTAGAAAGGGACCGCTTCGAAAGACTTAGATGAGATCATCGTGTACAGTTATTTTTTTTTTTTTCATTTTACATCGAAAATAACAGAATGAGAACATCATCAACGTAGTCGAAGCCACACATTATTAGGGATAACTCAAATAAATGGAACCTTATAATACATGACACCAACCTGGAATATAATAAATAATACCTAATCATCAAAATCGATACACACAGTAGAAAGTTATGAAAAAATACAGTCGACTTGAGAACCTCCTCTTTTTTTTTGGAAGTCGGTTAAAATTAGGAATAGTAATTATAATTATCTGTTTATTCATCTAAACACATCAAAAGTATCTAGGGATCAACATATATTTTTGCAATAACTTTTCTCCTGATTGATATTAATTAAAATTTTCTTTAAGGATTCATCAAATAAAGTGTTTTCGTTTGTCACAGTAACGATAAACCAAGTCACCTTTGCATTAATAAAGAAATTTGCCATTTTCCTAATAAAGGGATTTTTGACATTTGAACCACTAACATTAAAGTTCGAAAAAAAGACTGAAATAACAGTTTTCTTTAAAATTTTATTGGGTAACTTAAACAATTAATAATCCGTGTTTCTACCGCGAACACTAACAACACAAGAACATCGGTTTGGCATACTCAAAATGAGTTCATCCAAATCACGCTGTGGAATGGCCGCCCATGTTCGTTGCAACAACAAAAAAAGGTCTTCTTGCGACTGGATACCCTCCATATTCGGCAGAGCTCTTCGCTTACCTTGGCTGAGCGCCATGGAGGACGGTATCGCTGCACCACACGGAGACAAGACCGATACATTCAAATCTTAACTCGAAGAGCTCCAACAATAACCGCCATGATGTTAGCCGTGAGGCTTCATCACTCTTCAGGGAACTTAATTAGCGACCAAACAGTCAGAAACCGCTTGCATGAAGTGAACCTTCATTCCCGAAGACCGCTACGGGTACCACCTATAGCAATGCACAATCGTAGGATTCGATATCAATGGGCTCTTGAACACAGAAATTGGGCAGAAGAACAATGGCGTTTCGTGTGCTTTTCTGATGAGTCTCGTTTTGGTATGAGACCGGATACAAGACGTATACGACACTGGAGAACCCCTGGACGCCAACAGCGATTAAAATCCTGCCAGGAAGTCCATCCTTATAGTGGTGGAACCATCATAGTATGGGCGGGTATTTGGATCGGCGGAAGAACTGAGTTGATTTGGATCAGAGGCAACCTCAACGCTCAAATTTATGCTGAGACGATTGTATCAGACGTCATCGTTCCTCTACAAGTGCAAATCGGTCCCTTATTTCAGTTAATGCATGATAATGCACGACCGCACACCGCAAGAGTTGTAAGACAGACTCTCGCCGCAGCTAACATCAATGTCCTGCCCTGGCCTGCTCAGTCGCCAGACTTGAACCCGATTGAGCATGCATGGGATATGCTACAGAGAAGAGCTCTGCCGAATATGGAGGGTATCCAGTCGCAAGAAGACCTTTTTTTGTTGTTGCAACGAACATGGGCGGCCATTCCACAGCGTGATTTGGATGAACTCATTTTGAGTATGCCAAACCGATGTTCTTGTGTTGTTAGTGTTCGCGGTAGAAACACGGATTATTAATTGTTTAAGTTACCCAATAAAATTTTAAAGAAAACTGTTATTTCAGTCTTTTTTTCGAACTTTAATGTTAGTGGTTCAAATGTCAAAAATCCCTTTATTAGGAAAATGGCAAATTTCTTTATTAATGCAAAGGTGACTTGGTTTATCGTTACTGTGACAAACGAAAACACTTTATTTGATGAATCCTTAAAGAAAATTTTAATTAATATCAATCAGGAGAAAAGTTATTGCAAAAATATATGTTGATCCCTAGATACTTTTGATGTGTTTAATTTCTTGAATAACTTCAAAACTATTTACTTTATTATACTGAAAAAAATCAAAGCCGTCATAATAAGCCCTTTCACTCAGTTTTTTCTTTTTTATCCCTCGAGATTGATATATATTTGCGTAAATGGTTTGGGTCATAGAAGTTCTATGAGTAACAAATTAGGTCTAGGTTCTATCTATGAAAGCAGTGGTAGCCTAGTCGTTACGGCCCCGACTTACAAATTGTAGGTCACTGGTTCAAACCCAGCCAGGCGCATTCCTTTGTGTTACTAATATCATCACCACTGCTCTCAAAATGGTGAAGGAAAATATCGTGAATCGGAAACTGGCATATCCTAGAACCAAACATTCGAAGACATGTGACATTCACCAACCTGCACTGGGCCCGCGTGGTGGATTACGGCCCATTCCCTCTCCTAGAGCAGAGGCCTGTGTCCCAGCAGTGGGAACATTAAAAATGCTGATTATGCTTATGCTATCTATCCAACCCGAATGCACTGCGCCACTGCTAGACTGAGTTCCTTTTCCCTGTTCCAAATACATAAATATGCTCTGTTTCTGCACTGTGTTCTGCTATGTTCCTTTCGGTAGGAGATAAATGCGTTTCTCTAACTTAATCTTAGTTTGATTTTATCTCAAGTCAAGATTATGTATCTTATCCTCCTTCAAGCCTTTGTGCCAAGATATGTATCTTATCTTCCTTTAAGTCCCAGTTTACCTGCAAATCTGCAATGTAATGAAATAACATTTCGTGTTTACAAAAACAAGGCCATCATCTAAACTAGGGGTAACATTTTAGATTGCCAGGATGATACATCAAAAATATAGTCAAATACGTACTGCCAATCAGATAGTCTATCGCAAAGAGTTCAATGACGTGTTTGACAACGCAATTGCAGCCGCTGTGAAGACACTTGAAGATAATCCTGGACCTGATAATGTTGAAAACTGAACCAATTGAAGTATATATGTAAAGCTGGTGTTAAAATGATCTCTGAAGGCTTATGGGGATCAAAGACACAAGTGATATGCTAATATTGTTAGGCTTAACTCAATGCCTTTATAGTTGGATATGAAACTGCGTGGGGGATTGGGGTTTGATTGCCAGACCCGATATATTATAATTGGGTATATACTTTGAGATTTTGTAAGTTGTTGTTTCCGCTGACACTTATGCACTTTAATATTATCTGCATACTATTAGATTTTATTTATTTTCTAAGTTACAACAAACATAATTTACTGTGTGTATGTTACGCTCAAAGTCCGAAAACGCTTAGGTATTGAGCGAAAAACAGTTCACAACGCGTTGTGGCAATGAAGAAAGCCATCACGCTTTCTGAACCCTAACTAATGCAACCACATTGCGAAATAAGTATGTTGAATAGGACTTAGCTCCCGTCATACTAGGTTCCTTTTTAAACCATGCAGCTAGTTAGGACTGCAAAAGCTAATTTTATGAAATGGCTACGACGTAAATAAATCTGTGAACGAATATTTTAAATCTATACGGATATTAAAAATATTTGCATAGATGGATGATGAATGTTTGTATCTCAAAATGGCTGAACGGATCTTGTTGAAATTTGACACAGGTACGAGTAGAATATCTGGAAGTAAATGTGATTGTCGAGAATAATATATAAAATAAAATATCCCAAGGGAGCATTCCCTTGCGGTAATTTTCGACATTTACGCTTTGATAGGGAGTAGCCGGGAAGCGGTTTCACTAACAATGATAACAATTCAAACAAAAAGTAGGGGTTTTACCAAATATTCTTATTGTAAGGACAAACTGTGCTTTTAATACCCTGTTGGTGTCTGCTGTTAATCAGCAATTTGCTCGTATATTTCTGTAGGATACCTATGTGTCATAGGATAAATTGGTAAGCATATGAATTTAACAACGTTGAGAAATCGCTTTAGTAATATTTTTTCACATCTCTGCTATTAAGATTCTTTTTGTGCCCCGTTTTTGGGATTAGTTTGGTCTGCTATCTATTTATATCAGCGGCCATATTATCTGTATTCGTGCAATCGGGTTTGGAAATATCTAAATTGTAAAACTAGATGAAGACCTATTTGAAGATAGGCATCAGACAGATCACATAGCGCCGAATGTCAGATTTAAAATGATTATAAGATAAGATATACAATCTTATCTATTTTACGAAATGTTATTTATTTTGGTCATGTGGCACATTGACGCCCTTCATGTTATTCTAAAGGTTACGTAGTTAGGGCATTTAGATAAGTAAAGGTGAAGATGTTATACGATTATAAATACTGAAAGTCTAGGTTTTGTAACTACTATATGCTACTATATAACTAACTACTATATACGGATGCACGCATTTAAGCAACAGTAGAAAAGCTGTCAGTAATAAAGACGAAGAAACACAAAACGTCTTATGTTTTTTCGTCTTTATTACTTTGACGGCCATTCACGTGATACTTTCGCACTAGTGCTCAAGAGTCATCAAAGTTATGCATTTAGCATTATACTTATTTGAACTACGATTTTGTTTCTATGTTTGTTGTCGTCAGAAATGGGAATCCGAGGTTCAATTCTGCGTCCGGCCCTGGTTCAACCCATGGTCCGGAGCGAGGATGCATCGGAAGCAGTCGCCTCCTTCCGCGAAGCAGTAATGTTAGCGAAGGAGGAGACGAACCGCGTGCGGGAGTGGGAAACCTCACGCTCCAGTCACCGTAACAGAAGAAGACATCCTGGGCGTCGGGAACCGCAGGGCGGTTCCGGGCCACCATAGGCGCGGGCCTGCGGACGGCCAGCTATGAGTGGCTTGTCGTCTGATAGCAATCAGGCCCGTGTCGACGGCGTTCGAAAGAGCTACCGCCGCCCTGGAACGCAAAGGGCACAGGAAGGATCACGGGTGGGTTTTAGTCAGTAAGAGTCTGACACTCCCTTCCGTTCCGCCCAGAGCAGCGGTGGCGGCGGGCAGAGAAGTCATTTGATGTTTTTTTCAAACAGAAAAAAAGGTCAAATTCTGCAAAATTTTAAACAACATTCGCATTCGCTTCTCAGTCGTTCTATTTTAATGCACTGCAGGTTTTAGTTATTATTATTTTATTAGGCGTTGTTTGAATAATACATTGAGAGAACTGGCGTTTTATTTATGGGCCATTAGTTGCCTGGCAAAAAGTAATAGCTAATTATTTTTATGTCGTCTTTTCAGTAAAAATTATAGTCTATGAGCCTGATTCACCATCTTTAATTAAGATCTCGATAACTTACTTGGTAGAATACTAATAACAGATGTTCTATTATCGAGTTTATTCGATAAGTAGTGGCTATTCCCACACCGTGGAGCAGACCATATGAGTTTTTAAGAACGTTTAGGAAAGTTATTGCTAAAGTTCAAGCAGCAAGTTAATGTAGCGGGGTTCACAACCTCCACCACGTCATCGGTCAACTTTGTACCTAGCCAATCTGCCTAGCTCTATTTCTGACTATTTTAAGGTCAGCTTCCAGACTAACCTGATGATGTAGCTGACTACCAGTATTTTACAAGGACAACTGACACCCAGTACCATAGCATAATCAGCCTTTTAACGTTCCCATTGTTGGGACACAGGCCTCGTCTCTAGGAGAGGGAATGGGCGGTAATCTAACACGCGGGCCAAGTGCAGATTGGTGAATGTCACATATCTTCGATTTTTTGGTTCTAGGACATGCCGGGTTCCTCACGATGTTTTTATTCACCGTTTTGAGAGCAGTAGCAGACCCAGTACCGGGGTAACACGATATATCTGATAACAATAACCTTGTACCAAGCCATGCTATGAAAAAACTGTTCAATATTCGGGTCTTTTCTTGAATGTGTATATGTAAACGGGAATTAATCGTTTTTCGGATCTGATTAGGTTATTTTATGGCATTGAGGAGATCCAGGAGTACTGCAGCGCCTGAGTTTATGTGTACCTACCTACGCTAGATCGCTACGTGTGGAAGCGGCGCCGTCCGCCGCTGCTCGCCATGCCAGTTGCCAACTTGCCAAAACCAACCTTCTTGCCAAGACAACCGCGCAGTTTGGGTTATTAACGATCTTCATATCAAGGTCGATGTATTTACATGCCCTTTAAGGGAATTCACAAGAATGCTGTTGTTTATTTTATGTTATAGTGTAGATTAGAGTAGGCGTATATCTTGTTATTTTAAATGTTAGATATTGAGTTTTTATACATAGGTAACTTAGTATACAAGTAATTATAATTAGATATTGTTATAAGTATTGCTAATTTTAATAATATCAAATTTCTATATAAAATCATAATTTTCGTTTATAATATAAGTTAATTTTAAGACCGCGCTATCGCAATAAGTAGTCACCTGTAATAATAGTTGTAAAGGAGATAATAAGAAAAATATACGCCAGTTACAAACGTTACTACCACACGGATCGTTACTATCTAGAGTGGTACAAAGAAAATTTAAATCTGAAATGTTCTAAATCTGACACGAGCTTATTGACGCGAGTAGAGATTTATCTCCACTCGCGTCAATAAGCGCGCCCGTGCGCGTGCGTTGTATCTGGATTGTGATGATCAGATAGCGAAGTCTTTACGTCTTATGGTTAGTGGAAGCAGGGAGATCACACATGATCAAGATAAATGAAAAGTGTCAATCTGGTATCTGGTTATCCGATCGTGGAAAATCGGTATGAAATTGCACGTGTAAGCTCTGTGATAAAAGAATTAGTAAAAATACGTTAATAGTTACAGTATTTTCTGATTTGAGATTAAAAAATAGTAATTCTATTTAGTACGGCAGTAAAATTTTCAAAAAGTAGTGGAAACGTATTTCTTTTTGCGTTGTCACATCGATAAAAAGTGCCAAAGATATTGCGCATCAAAAAATAGTTTAAGTGTGGCTGCTGATGTCACGCAAAATTTCGACGCACTTTATCTTCAGATTTAGCTTACGTGAAAAAATAAAGTATACGTGTTATTGTGAGTTTTTTTACGTTTTCACTCCCTCAATAGCTGAACCATTTTTTAACGAGAGCATAATAATATGATGCAAGCAAGCATGCAACATGCAAAATGCGGCAGGCAATCTTTGTCACGGCTTTAGCGGTCCCACGCGAGCTTATCATCGCAGATGGTTTTCACGCTCACCACCCGAGCTTTGGCTTTCTGGCCAGCTTCACCAGCCAGCCTCAGCCGCGCCGGTGGGCGTTAAAACTACCTGCTCCTCAGCTCGCAGGCCGCCTCGCCCCTCCGCACCTACGTGGGCTTAAATTACACTCTTGGGGTAGGCCAGACTGGGCACTATTGCAGCGATAAGTCCCCTCTTTGAGGAGTGGTTGGTGAGACGCCACGGCGTGCTCATCTTCCGCCTGTCACAGGTGCTCACCAGACACGGCTGTTTCGGGAGGTACCTGTTTCGAATTCAGCGGGAGGACACGTCCGGGTGTCAACACTGTGTGAATCGCCCGGGGGACACGGTGGAGGGCTGCCCTGCTTGGGTGAAGCAACGCCGTGTCCTCGTCGAGGCAATCGGCGGCGACGACCTCTCGCGTCCGGCCCTTGTTCAATCCGTAGTCTGAAGCGAGAAGGCATGGGAAGTGGTCACCTCCTTCTGCGAAGCAGTAATGCAAGCGAAGAAGGAGGCGAACCGCGTGCGGGAGAGGGAAACCTCACGCTCTAGTCTCCGCAACAGATGAAGACGCCCCGGGCGTCGAGAAACGCAGGGCGATTTCCGGCGTAGGCGCGGGTCTGCGGACGGCGAACTATGCTCACCATCCAATAGCAAACAGGCCCGGGTCGATGGCGCGTCGTGTTCCACGCGCGCCTCAAAGGGTTGTCAGCAGAGCAGACGGGGACCCTTAGGCTCAGTGCCTGCTAGGGTTGCGGAATTTGTTCGAAAGAGTCACCGCGGCCCTGGAACGCAAGGAGCACTAGAAGGATCACGGATGAGCTTTAGTCATTAAGAGTCTCACATCTCTTCCGCTCCACCCAGATCGGGAAAAGTAATTTGATAATTTACCATTCAGAAAAAAAAGGGGTAGGTCAGACCAGACTACGTGGAGTCGGTTTTGCAGCGATTCGTTTCTGTCACTAACTCTTTTAGCACAACATATTGAAAGAAAGAAAGAAAAATGTGTTTAATTGGCATTATATAAAAAAACACCCTATAATTACCCCTTCTTATTGACTTTTAAGACTATGTTTAAATTTCAATTTAAGGCTACAAATGCTCTTTTATAGAAATGGCAAAATGCTAAATAAAATTATTCAAAATAAAATTCTACCGTCTTGCATGCTAAGTGAAATTATACCAAATAATTGTTGCTCTAAGTAAACGTTATAATAAACGATATTATGCGGAATTTTAACTATGCCAAATGAAATTCTGCCTTCTCATAAGTATGCCATTGTAAATTCGGCCATAAACATTCGCCCAAACAATAATTACCTATACTAAAAACATATCCCTTAAAATATTCGTTTAAAAAAGATTATGCCAAGTGTGTAATGCCAATTCAATTTCGGAGCAGAGAGGGAACCGCTCTATCCTAAAGCTATTAAACCTACAACTATTAAATGATGGCGATTCAATGCGCATGAGATTAATTAATCATTTCACCTTAAACATTTTGGCTTATTCATAAACAAATACCTATAACAATTTCACTTCTTTAAATATTTATTAGCAAATTCTAAATTGAAAGTCGGTATGGGATTATAAATCTGCTTATCAGTATTTAAATTATTAATGTGGTTAGAATTTTTATATACATAAAGCTGCAACAGCCTTGTTTATCAGTAATGAATCGATTGGTTCTTAATAAATGTTTTCAGGGCAGCTGAGATTTGCTTTGGTGGCCCCTGTGTTCAATAACATGAGTGCCTTTACATAAAAAGGTTCCCTGGAAAGAATTTTAATAATTCATTGCCTAAAGGAAAACATTATAACTTTGAGGAGTTGAGAAAGAAAGTTTAAAAGTACGAAAGATCGTAATTTTTGCCGATGTGAAATTCCTTCAAGTACATGGCTTGTAAGAGATAAACTTGAAATAGACGGAGATTTTGAATCCCATTTCATGCGATTCTATAATATAATACTTTAAATTTTAGGAAACATGAACAAATGAATACTGGTCAAAAGTAAGTTGTTATTAATTTTTAAATATAGAGCGAAAACATACAAATGCAAGACCGACGCGTATTTTTAACTTTGAACATTTCAATTGTCTATCTATTATAGGTCATAATATACAGCCCGATGGCAGACGGGAGGCTCGATAGCGGAGCCTTTTTTTACTAACTAAAACCCAACCGTGATCCTTCTAGTGCCCTCTGCGTTCCAGGGCAGCGGTGACTCTTTCGAACAAATTCCGCTACCCTAGAGCAGGCACTGACACTATGGGGCCCCGTCTTCTTTGCTGTCAGTTCTATAAGGCACGCGTGGAATTTGACGCACTGTCGACTCGGGCCTGGTTGCTTTGCATTATCTTTGCACTATCCACAGATCCGCCTACGGTGGCTGGGAATCGCCCTGCATTTCCCGACGCCCGGGCCGTCTTCGTCTGTTCCAGCGGCTGGGGCGCGAGGTTTCCCTCTCCCGCACACGTTCTGCTTACTCCTTCGCTAGCATTACTGCTTCGCAGAAGAAAGTGACCGCTTCCCATGCCTCCTCGCTTCGGACCATGGATTGAACCAGGCCGGTGAAAGCCGGTGATAGCGGAGCCTTAGTTCCAAGTTTAGGATTCCGTTTGTTATCCTTCGGAAATGGAATCTTAGACTGGTGCTCGAATTATACACCCATTTAACGGGCAGAATTTGTAATAAATTATTATCTTGTTTAAGTACATATTAGAACTGCGATCACTGACCCGTCTGCCTCAAGTCACTTATTTATTCAGCAAATAAAGTTTATGATCTCACTACTTAATAATTTAATCTACGAAGTGCAATGGTTTCTCCATAAATAAAACGTATGGATTTTCTTTGAAATTATTTTCTTGCGTACCTTATGTAGGTATGTTGCTGACTACAGTTTGTTTCTTAGATTTTTTAACGCCAATGCAGATGAAAGGAAATATATGGAGCCCCGGCCAGGTCTTTGTACACCATACTAAAAAATGGGGAAACACAATTAAAACAGTTTTCCATCCAATCCAATTACTAAAAATTGGCTTTGTTTGGTAGTAAAGCACAAAAATGTTCACTTAAAATTCCAACACACAACAAAAACTCGTCCGGTAAGCTGTCATGTTGATTGATTACTGACGTTTGATATGTTTATTTCCGTCATATTAAATTGTCAAAGATATTCACAACGTTACCGTACTTTTAGTCTTTTGTAATATTTTTTTTTAGATCTAGTTGTAGTTTGCGTACAAATTATAGTCCATTTAAGCAGACGATAACCTCAGATAACCCCATAGGTTGACCTACGAGATGCCATAAAAATGATTTAAGATTTTTGCTTAGAGCATAAACATACAGAATACAAACATTCAATCGTCGAAATATTAACTCGGACAAAAACAATGTAGCCATCTTTTGATTCAACTATCAAATACACAGACATGTTTTTACTAATGTAAACAAACAAATGTAGATACAAAGAAAATAGCAATTCATGTTTTATAATTAATTTATTGAAACGTTACGAAATACAAAAAACTAATGGGAGGTTGTTAATAATAACTCGAGATATTCAATCAAACCGAACATCAAAACACGATCGACATCAAAGCGACTGAAGTGACAGTAGACAGTACACGATCTATGATCATTGGTCGATTTATGGTATACTGTCATTGTTTTTTAAACACAGAGTACCTAAATTGGTGAGACACCATATTGAAAGTCGATACAAATAATTGATAAATATCAAATGACTAGCTTCTGCCCGCGACTTCATCCGCGTGGAATAGTTACTTTACCCCCGATTTTGAAACTCTCAGCCCGATCGGTTTAAAATTGACAAAGTTTCATACAAACTTTCATCCCCTATTTTATCCCCTTGGGGGTAGAATTAATCAAAATCCTTTCTTAGCGGATGCCTACGTCATAACATCTACCTGCATGCCAAACTTCAGCCCGATCCGTTCAGTGGTTTGGGCTGTGCGTTGATAGATCACTATGTCAGTCAGTCAGTCCCTTTTGAGCGATATATATTTAGATTTAGATTACAAGAAAAATTTGCATTTATGCAATTTATCTGTATTTTTCCCGAATTCCAGGATTTATTCTCGATTTTTCGAGGTACTTTCTGTACGTATATACTGGGCCCATCTTGAAACATCTCATTTGTACTTATTTCTTTCCAGAAAATATTTCACTCATTTCACACTTACATAGCTCGTAGCCATAGACATATAAAATACAGCTTAAAAATGATAGCTGCGCGGGTCGATCTTTAAGGTTAATGAAAAATGCACAGTGACCGGTGGTTGAGCGATTGACTGCCGTTCTACGTGTCGCGGGAACCCGTCCCATCCCACACGGAACAATTATTTGTATTACCTACAGATATTGTACTGGGGCCGTATTATGACATCTTAAAACCATCATGTTTTCTGTGTGAGAAAAGGATAGTGCTATTCGTCCTGTATAGCTCCGTCTCTTTTTCACACCGAAAACATGATGGTTTTAAGAGGTCATAATACGGCCCCTGGGTTCAGCTGTTTGAGTATGTGAGTTTATAAGTTTGTAAACTAAGTAAACTATAAAAACAAAAAAAAAAATAGAACTAATGTTAAGTAACTCTTGCCGAGCCAAGCATTAGTCTTACTAAGGGATGTTCTGTTACCAGTTACTTAGTTATAAATATCAGATAGGCAATCGTTTTATGCGACCGATCGCCTAGACGAGGACACGGCGTTGCTCCGCCCAAGCAAGGCAGACCTCCACCGTATGCTCCACTGTGTCCTCCGAGGATTAGGGACACCTTGCTGCCAGAAACTAACAAAAGAAATTCCTCAAATGTTCAGTTTTCTATTGCAATGTTATAGACAACCATGTAAATTACTATATTTGGACAACTTTTTGGAATCCGCTGTTGGTTGTCAACAAGGTGATCCCTTCGGGCCAGTGGTCTCCAATTTAGCTATTCACCCAATTATTCGACAGCTTAGTTCTAAATTTAATGTTTAGTATCTCGATGATGGAACGCTCTGCAGAGAAATTCAGAAAAAGCTAATTGCCACTTCTGCTACTTCTGCGTAGCATGCGTGCCTGCTGGCTGTGGGCGAGTGGGAGTCGGGCCTCTGGTTTCATGCCCTACCGTCGTGAACATGGGCACCTTGTTGCCATGGGAAAGTAGTATCGTAGTAGAGCAACAGGATGCGCCTAAATGAAGGAAAGCAGTGGCTTTCCTTCATTTAGGCGCATCCTGTTGCTCTCCTCATCGCTGTCACTGTGGCGAAGCTGTCAACAGCCTCGGGCACCACGGCCTGTCATGCAGCCGAAGTGCGGGTAGCACGGCACGCAAACATCAACGACATTATCCGAGGCGCTCTTGTTGCCGTCGGCGTTCCAGCCGTATTAGACCCCAATGGCCTGGCACGCGATGATGGCAAGCGACCGGACGGTATGTCTTTATTTCAATGGAAGATGGGTAGGCCTTTTGTGTGGGACGCTACTTGTGTCGATACCGTTACGCCATCCCATCTTCCTATCTCGTCGTGTTGTGCTGGGGCTACCACAGCGGCTGCTGAGAACCTCAAACGGCGGAAATATAATAACCTAGTCGCCAATTATATGTTTCAGCCATTTGGAGTTGAAACTCTTGGATCGTGGGGTCCGAGTGCTCATTTGTTATTTAAAGAAAAAATCCATACAAGGGTTGTCTTGAAAAGATCGCTTTTAGCGATAAGGCCGCCCATTGTGTCACCCTTTGTAATGTTTTCCTCATCAATATTTTCTGTAACTTATATGGTGTGCATAATAAAGAGTATTCTATTCTATTCTTCCTTGTTTTAGTTCAGAATCTGGAAATAGATAATTCATATTATTATAATGTCAACAAGTTATTTTTAAATAAGGCTTAGCTTTTTTTTATTATATTTATAATATTATTTAATGTTGTCATTGTTATTTATTATTTACATATCTATACTATTATTATAAAGAGGTAAAATTTGTGACGTAGTAAGGGGTAATATCTCTGGATCTACTAAACCGATTTTCAAAATTATTTCACCAATAGAAAGCTACTACCACGGGAACGAGAACAACGCGGGTGAACCGTGGGGTGCTGCTAGTTATTTTATACTAGCTGCTGCCCGCGATTTCGTCCCCGTGGAATCCCCGATTTTAAAACATTCTTTATCGCTGCTCAGCTCCTATTGGCGTAAGCGTGATGATGTATAGCCTAAAGCCTTCCTCGATAAATGGTCTATTCAACCCAAAAATAATTTTTCAATTCGAACCAGTAGTTCCTGAGATTAGCGCGTTCAAACAAACAAACAAACAAACTCTTCAGCTTTATAATCTATACTAATATTATAAAGCTGAAGAGTTTGTTTGTTTGTTTGTTTGTTTGTTTGTTTGTTTGTTTGTTTGTTTGTTTGTTTGTTTGATTGTTTGTTTGAACGCGCTAATCTCAGGAACTACTGGTTCGAATTGAAAAATTCTTTTTGGGTTGAATAGACCATTTATCGAGGAAGGCTTTAGGCTATATATCATCACGCTTAAGCCAATAGGAGCGGAGCAGCGATAAAGAATGTTTTAAAATCGGGAATTCCACGGGGACGAAGTCGCGGGCAACAGCTAGTATTAGTATAGATTTGTAGATTCACTATAAAATAAGTAATCGGAGGATCAGAGCAAAAGTGAAAAAATAATCAAATATGGATAACGTTTGAGCTATTTTCCTTCTCCACGTGTACCACACACGTTGTCTTAACATTAATTTTATCCTTCTATGTTGAAAGTTAGGTTTTCTAAAACGTCTTAAAATTCTCGGTTCGCGATTGTGAACAGCCAGTTTAAACTGTTAAAATATCTCAAGGAATATTTCACAAACATACGCTTCAAGTAAATTTCATTCCGGGTTAAAATCTATGGATTGATAGCTCACTTCACTAGGTTTTTACAGTGAGATGTTCACAGACTGAGTAGCTCTACTTCTTGCAGGAATCAAACGTTATCAACATATGTTACAACTGGTTAGGTAAGTATTTATATCTATTGCATATTATCTTGCAAGATGATCGAAAATAACAGAGTTGCGGAAACCGAGATCCTGAGATCCCTAAGATCAGATGCATTATGGTAGCATAACATATGATAACGTCAATCTTGTCGATAGTGTCGTGTCTAAGTGACGGTGTAAATATTATAATGGCTTGCCACAACATAAGTGCCAGTACTATTTCAAGTTTCAAACAGCACGCGTTACACTTGCTCATGTAATAAAAAGAAAAACGTGTTCTAATTTTAAATTGGAAAATAGAGTAAGTTTTTTTTTTTTTTCAGTATTAATAATAGATAAATGATGGCCTTTTTTTTCTCTGACATTTACATTTGAAAATAAATTATAAACGCTATCATAGATTACTCGATTTCTTATTTATTTAGTATGTCAGGTTTTTATTTTATGACCTGACGGAATTAGGTGTACCCATGTTGTTTTGTATTGCAGTTAAATTATTATCTTAGTCTAGTTGAAGGAATATTTTCAGTGCAGCACGAACGTGGAACACTTAATATATTTTCTAAAATAATAGTTAGGTGCAGCATTGCCGTTGTATTTTCAAATGTCAGTGAAAACAATTTCACATTGATAGCACATGGGTTTCGTAATTTCTATTTTACGTTATAACGGTAAATCGGGGTGAATAAATGCATTAAAAACGAAACTTTGACTTTGAATTTTCTCGTTATTTGAATATTGTTTACAGAAATTAAAAACTCCAATTTTTGAATGATTTTCTAATGGATTGATGTTTTTATAATGGATGATTTATGACAAACTGTTAATATGGTATTTAAGCGAAAATCCCAATACAAGTTTCGTTTTTGTTCATGCATTTCTATCCACCCCGTTCTAGGGTAACGGATTCGTTACCGTAGAATGGGGGGTAATTTATATCTTATGTGTTATCTAAATACTATTGCTTATTTTTATTCCTAAGTACAACGTGGAATTATTTATTATATTATGAGTGGCTATCTTTGTCTCTTTTTTTTCGGTGTACTTGATTGTCATAATTTAAAGGGACTATTTAAATACAGGTTGAATAGAAAAGTATGTATATATTTTAAAATCATTATTATATTTGATTTTTTTTTGTATGAATGGCTGAGTTTTTGATATCATAGTACACATATATGTACATTGTTAGCATTTTATTTAATTTAGTCCTCGATGAATCAATAGTACGATTCGACACTGCTATAAAATGTAATCATAACGTTACAAAGTTTATAAACTCATTCTTACTTAATATACATGCAGTTCATTGTTTCTAGCCCTTTCCCATTAGATACAATGCGGTTAGTTTATTATGTATTCGATATTATTAAATAATACACGTGTGCCTACTTCTGTATAAAACATTTTGTTTAGGCAACTTGCTTTACATCCAAATTGCGTTCTACGATTTTCACCCGCCTCATGAATTAATATTATTTATCACAGTTCAAAATATTTTGAAATAATAAATAAATTCATTAGGACGTCTGTTCAACAGTAGGTATAAAACAAAATACCATCAGGGTTGTTTGTATCACAATTATGCCGCTTTATTCAAAAGATGATAAATTGAAAAATACATTCACACAATCATCGGAGCATCAATCTGTCAAGATAGTTAGTCATACATTTCAATTTTTTGTGCTCAAGAGACAAGTAAATGCGTAAACACGCTTGCTCGACGTCGAGCACAACAATTCAATTTTTTAACGTCAAGTAAACAAGCTTGCATTGACGTTTTCGTGCTCATGTTGGAGTTAAACTTTACGTTTTGGAATATTGTGAATGCATAGAGCACTCAGTTTAATGTTCATTTCCAAATGTACCTATAAAATGTTCAATGTACCTAACATTGAAATTATAAGGAAATGATAAGATACAGCTTGCTGGCTACTCCTTTAGTAAAATTTAACAGAACAATAAATAATTATTTACCTAAGTCAAATTTAAACTTTACTAGGTAATCATTGTATAAATAATATTTGGAGGTGTGAAAACAAATATTGTGTAAAAACACCTCGAACTCTTTCAACCATCGTATGCGGTTCGAAAATTTTCAATATTTTATTCGTATATTATGTGTGAATTCGTATCGAGTCATTCCTTGCAATTTGTCTACCTTTTTTATCACACTCCCTCAGCCAGAATTACTCGTTTCGATTCATTACTGCTGTAATTAGGACTTCTTGGCTTGAGAAGAACTTGATACAATGTTGTAGCCCTTGTTCAACCGACTTCCAAAAAAGGAGGAACTTTTCAATTCGACTGTATTTTTTTGTGTGTTTTACCTCATAACTTTGCACTGGGTGTACCGATTGTGATGATTCTTTTTATATTGGAAAGCTGGTGCTTGTCGTGTGGTTTCATTTGATTGAGATCTGACGACTATTATTTGAGTTATCCCTAATAATGCGTGGCTTAGTTTACATTGATAACGTTCTCATTCCCTCTTGTCGATGTAAAATGAAAAAATAAAATTGTTGTTGTTGTTTGTTTGGAGGAGCATCTTACTTATTTATTTCGAGGTGCCCATTTCTAGATCTGATGAAGAACAGAGATGATAGGAAACGGAACTCTTCAATACGTGGTAGCAAATCTTTCGGGATTGCTGAAATCGCATGTTTGTTTATTGTTTACACCAATGTGATAGGTGGGGGAGAGGGTACCACTAAAAAATTAAAATTAAAAATTACAAAATAGAATAAAGTTCATTAATTCTGTTACATCATCGCTTTGCACATGTTCACCATTCACAGCTAGACCTATACATATACATTCCTGTGCCATCCAGTTTCTACCCGCACTGGATACGATAGTCACAATGCCCATGTGCCCCGTCACAGTATTACAATATTTTTCCTACAGTAGGGCAACGCCTTTGATGTCGCGCGATGCCGCCGCCAGTGTAGGTACTTACGCTGCCACACGCAAATATGGAAGGGTTGTCACCAAATGGGAAATAAAACAATTGTGATTATTACTATTATGATGTAATCATTTATTCATATTTACATTCAAAATAATTGTGATTGTTAAATCTAATATAATTATTTATTAAAAGTGTAAACCACATACGTACCTACCTACATGTTATATAATAAGGATGTTTCCTGAGTAAAAAATATCTGATTATGTTTAGTCCGTCAGCAAAATTATAGAAAAAAATTGTTCACGTATTTTTTCCTTTATTAAATCTATAAAAAACTGACGAAGATAAAAAGCATCAAAGATCAGGACTGGCGGCTAGGTAAAAATTGTAGCGAGTAGTGACGTCACACGAGTTTTCAACGCACTGTATCGTCTTCGTTTTTTTCTTATTATATGAAAAAAGAAAAAAATATGTGTCCAATATTTTATGGAAATCTATCCGACGGAGTTATCAGATTTTTTTAGTCAACTACCTTATTGTACAACTGTTTTACTTTTCAATTACCGTCTTTGACAAGCTTCTATCCATAACTCGCGCCTGGAAAGTAAGTAGGTACCTATAAATTCAATAAACAAACACATACCTTTACAATTATAATTATCAGACATAAAATGATAAGGGAAAGTGGCCAAAATTGTGTGCACAAGACAGTTTTGTCTTAGCGGCGGCGGCGGGGCGTCTGTAATATTCCATAAGTCTATGGTACACAAATGAAAAAACCTAACAGAACAGTTTGTGCGCACCATTAAAGAATGTAAGTATAATAAAATTATTACACAAAAACACGCCCGCGTCTGCCCTTCGCGCTCAGTACCGCAAACTAAGCGTGTTTGCGGTACGCGGCCCGTGCCGCCCGACACCCCGCGAGTTCCCCTCCGTTGCTCTGCGCAAGTACATTCGTTGCCGTACTGTAGGGAATATTGTAATACTGTGGCCCCGTCTAGCTTGCCTAGGAGTAGCCAATTCATGGTCGATTTAAAAAATCCAAGGTTATTTACGCAGGAAGATAGGCGCTTCAGATGTGTATGACACAGTCCAAATATGACAGCTTTTTTGGGAGTTATATGTTTGAGTTGTTAGGAATTAATTGAGTTGTTAGGAATTAATTGAGTTGTTAGGAATTAAAACACTAGAGCCGTTCGAGGTGGCAATTTTTTGCTTTTTTGAGCACTTTTCCTATTAATGGTGGAAAACTCTATCATTATCTCCCTTTTCTATTCCTTCTTTGTCAAAATAAGTCATTAGATTGTATAATAGTGTCTTAACTCGATAAACAAATCGATCCACTTGTAATTTATTATCTCACAGTTATATAAACTAAGATGTGATAGTGTTAAGTTAGCTTGATTTACGTTTGTTTTATACAACTACGATAAAAGAGTTTTAACTAATTTTAAACGATTTCCAAAAAATGAGGAGGTTCCAAAGTCGACTGTATTTATTTTTGTGTGTTATCTTTTCGTCATAACTTTTTACTGGGTAGACTGATATTGACGATTCGATTTAAATTTGATTGATATCTGACGACTAGTATTTGAGTTATACATAATAATGCGTGGCTTCAGCTACGTTGATGATGTTTTCATTCTCATTTGTCGATCTTAAATGTAAAAATAAAACTGTATACGATGGTTTAGAAGAGCATCTTAGTAGTTCGAGGTGGTCCATTTCTAGATCTGATGAAGAACGGAGACAGGAAACGGAACTTTGAAGAGTTTCAAATAAGTCTTATTACCCAATGTCATTTAATATATTTTGAAATAAAATAAGTTTCACGTGGATGAAGTCTCACGCAGAATCTATACTTATACCATTTCAAAAATATTTTTGTTAAATAAATAACGCGAGTTTCAATTGTTTTATTCATATTTACGTAAAAACATACACATATTATTACACTCAGTGGTTTTTAAATATTTGCTTCGAGCAATTGTTTTACTTGGTATTTTATGAATTGACATTTGTTTTTATGTCCATGGAAGTTTTCTCGTAAATAAAATTCTTGCCTGATAATCCCTATGCCTATACTATAGTATTCATAAATAAACGGTTTGTTGTTTACAGCAATAATATTTTTTCCTTTGTCTACTTGAATTTTTAATAAGGTTTTTTATTTTTATTCGATTAATTTGGGAACATATTATTGTCATACATATCATTAAAAACAAAGTGACAAATGTACAACCAACGAAATTTTCCAAATAATGTAAACTCTTTTTACAAAACTAACGTTTTTCGCTTTGTGGTTATCTGTAGAAAATAAAGGGAATTCAGTTCTAAGCGTATTCGGTTTCATACTTTCGTGTCCTTCGTTTATCTTTGTCATGAAATTGTCGGATATCAGACCTCCACCGCCCTTAGGGAAATCGGATCCTAGTAATATGTTACAGAGTACAATGGCTTCTAGAGTACATGAAATTATGCTTTTTACCATGAACTAAATAGGAATCGTATTTATTTTATACTCAAAATCATGCTTGTGCAATGTGTCGCAATGAACATGGAATTAATGGCTACTTCCCGTTATGTCACATTCCCGATTCGACAACATGTCAAAAACTTTAAAAACAATTGAACACAAGTGGCGTTTGGTCAAGATTTTGATCTTCATACATTCATTCTCGATTCGTCAACATTTGAAAATGCCTACATTTATTCCCGATTGGTCAACATTTTGTTTAGAAAGTACAATCAGGAGTAAAAATAAATGCCGTCCGTTTTTGTTCTATCTACTCACTAGCATCCGCCCGCGGTTCCGCTCGCGTCAAAAGTGTTTTGATTATCACTTTCAGTTTTCTCTAGATCAGAATTGAATTCGTGATACTAGCATATTGTTATCCTGGCAAGCTCTTTGTATTTTGTTAATTAGCTTCTATCTGCGACTTCGTCTGCATGAACTTTAGAACTGGCTTCAGGAAAGCATAACATTATGAAAGTTAATCCTGTGGTTTCGCAATTCAGTAATTTTGGGTATTTGAAGCTGGTCCGTCATTTCTTTTTTCTGGCTATTTTGCTTTTTCCTTGACTCCTAAGGGTTATAGATTGATGTTAAATATATTGTCCCAGCCCCAAGAAAAAACCAGTAAAGTATCCGGGTAGTTTTTGAGTTTTTAGTACTTGTATTTCTAGCCCCGGAAATATATCTTCATGATTCTGGTATCCTGGTAGTTTGTGAGCCTTTGCTAAAAAACTGCAGCCTCGAAAATACTTCGACATTTTTCTAGTCTCCTGGTACTTGTGAATCTTGACCATTCACAATTTTAGCCCCGGAAATACTTTGCATGTTTCGGACTGGTTTGTTTTTATGTTCTTGACAATATTGTTACCGGGGGGTAGGCCTTTGGTAGAACGAGGGGCCAAATCCGACCAACAGAGGCCTCGTCGGACATTTCAAATGGAAAATATTATAATTGCCGAATAAAGTAATCGGACTATTTGGCTAAAGTGAAATGGTAACCAAGAATTACTACAAGAGGTCTACGGCCCCTACCTAACCAATGTCACTCAAATATTCATGGAAAATATGACAGGGAGTGACTTACACATTCAGTGACTGGGCTTAGTAAAGTTAGCTAGCAAATTAGCGTTGAAAGAGACAACATATCCTGAAGTGATGAAAAACAAGACTTCTCCATGGGGTCACCACTACAGCTTGCCACAAAACTGTCTTGTTGGATTTTCTGCACTTCCGCAGTCTGATTCAATCTCAGTAAGGTTAGGACTATCGATTTTCAAAGGTAAATAGATGAAAGCTGCACATGGCAATCAAACTTATTGCCATGATACATACCTATGCATGTAACGTATATAATTTAGGATTTTAATATGCTAAGAAAATAATTTACCCAAAAATAGGTGATAAAAAGAGCGTCAAAAAGGACTTGGTAACTTTTGAAGTTGACTATACCGTCCAAAGATCTAGTTTAAAAAAAAAGTGACGAATCGGGGATGGATGTATGAAGATCAAAATATTGACCAAACGCCACTTGTGTTCAGTTGTTTTTAAAACTTTTGACATGTTGTCGAATCGGGAATGTGACATAACGGGAAGTAGCCGAATTAATGTGGTACAGAATTTTAAGTAAGTACATAGGTGTAAAGGCATAAAATTGTTTTAAAGTTTCAATCTGCGTTTAGTTCATTGATTGGATCAATGAAACCCCCAAGATAATGCTCTTAGCGCAATTTATTTATATAAACTCTGAAATGTGACATTTTTGAGTAAGCATAAGCATAATCAGCCTTATAGTGTTCCCACTGCTGGGACACAGGCCTCCTCTCTAGGAAGGAATGGCCCGTAATCCACCACGCGGGCCCAGCGCCGGTTAGTGAATGTCACATGCCTTTGAATTTTTGGTTTTTGGACATGCCAAGGAAACCTCACGATGTTTTCCTTCACCGTTTTGAGAGCAGTGGTGATGAAATTAATTACACAAAGTAATGCGCCTGGCTGGGTTTGAACCCGCGACCTACTATCCGTAAGTCGGGGCCGTTACCACTCGGCTACCACTGCTCCACCATATTTGAGTAAGTGAGCCTAATACAGCGGCACTTAGTATTAATATTAACATTCCAACACTGAACACGTTGAACAATAACTAGTTGTTTATAAGAATAAATAGGTTCTGGTACCTTTTGTTATTATAAGTATTTTGAATTGTGTTATGTGATTTAAATAGCATAGCAAGGTATTGTACGCAATAGTCGATTGTCACGGGTATCGACTAATTAACATTTTTGTAAATAATTGTGTGGTAGGAGGTAGAGTAGGTATTGTATAATAGGTACTACATTTTTTGCTAACACTAAGCGACACCTAAACTTATCTATTAGAATTCTTACTCTCGTCCGTCGTTGGGCCGAGCGTCGAAATTCTAACAAATTATAATACTGTATTGCGGGGCTGTTGCGGCATGTCGTTTAGCAAATGTCAAGTTTCCAAGCGGTGACGAGGCTATTCGACCAAAACCTGCTGCACCAGCCTGGCAGTGCAGGATCGAGCGGCGTATCGACGAGGCTAGGGCACTCATTGGCAAACTATACTGCTTCAGGGAGGGCAACACACGACCACGTGTGATGCGCTTTGTGAGGCGGGCGTTTGCGGGGACTGGAATCAGTCCTCATGAATATACGTCCCGTCTCACAGAGCGCATCGACTTCCTGAAGCAGAAAGTTTGTGCATGGGCAAACCGTATTCGGCGGTATAAGCGGCGGGCTGACCGATACTCACAGAATCGCATGTTCCAGAGCGATGAGAGGTGGGTATATAGAGCTTGGGAGCGACCTGAACAAAGTGTGACGGACGTGTGCCGCCCGGATGATATCGCCACGACTACATTCTGGCGAAGCATCTGGTCGGTGCCCGTCCGTCATACCGAGGGTGACTGGATGCGTGATGTCGAGCGCGTGTGTGAAGCTATACCACAAATGGAAAAAATCACCATAACACCAACAGATATAGCCACAGCAGTCCGTCCGTTACCCAACTGGAAATCTCCAGGACCGGACGGACTGCACAACTTTTGGCTTAAGTGGTATAGCAGCTCACATGCGGTCCTGGCATCTCAATTCCAGTCATCTTTAGAGTCTGGGTCGCTACCACAGTTTCTAACAACTGGCATTACCCACCTGCTCCATAAGACAGGTAGTCCCGCGGAACCCAAGAATTATAGACCGATTACTTGTTTGTCGACGGTCTATAAACTTCTTACATCCATCCTGAGAGTGAAAATAAATGAACACATTGAGAGCAACTCGATTATGTCCTCCTCTCAGAATGGATGTCGGAAGGGGTCCCGCGGCACTAAAGAGCTACTCCTCATAGACATGGCCATTAGCCAACAGGTTCGTCGCTCCCGCAAGGATCTGTCGACATGTTGGATAGATTACAAGAAGGCCTACGATTCTGTGCCACATACATGGCTCATGAAGGTGTTGGAGTTGTACAAAATAGATGCAACTCTGCGCACCTTCCTTGAGTCATGTATGAGGCAATGGAAAACGGTCCTTCGCTATCCAGGATGTCGACCGATTCAAGGGAGTGATGAACCTATATGGATTAAACGGGGAATATTTCAGGGCGACAGTTTGAGTCCACTTCGGTTTTGCTTAGCTCTGAATCCTCTAAGCACATTGCTGGAGGATTCAGGCCTAGGCTATCGGTTGAGAAGAGGTGGTCAGGCCATGTCTCACCTTCTTTACATGGATGATCTGAAACTCTTTGCCCCCAACAATTTGCGACTGATGGAGCTACTGAAGGTAACTGAAACCTTCAGTAGTGACATCAGGATGGAATTTGGTGTAGACAAATGTGCAGTCATGCATGTAAAGAAAGGGGAGATTATGGAATCTGAGGGAATTCAACTCTCGGATTCCATACAGGTTAGATCCCTCAGCTCGACCGAAACCTATAAGTATTTGGGTATGTCGGAAGCGTTAGGCATTAACGGTGCTGACATGAAACAATCGCTGAAGGAGCGCTTCTTTGGCCGCCTGAAAAAGGTTTTAAACAGCCTTTTGTCGGGCGGAAATAAGGTGCGCGCCTTCAACGGTTGGGTCATGCCGGTATTAATGTACTCTTTCGGCATACTCAAATGGACTCAAACCGAACTCGACGCCCTGGATAGGAGAGTCCGTACACTGCTGACCGCAAACCGGATGCATCACCCACGATCGTCGGTGATGAGACTGTACATCCCGCGGAAATGTGGAGGTCGAGGCTTCTTAAATGCTAAGACTCTCCATAACCGCGAGATGTGCAGTCTCAGAGAATATTTTCTCGAAACCGATGTGGGTATGCACCGCGATGTGGTCGCAGTGGACAAGGGACTCACTCCGTTGTCCATGGCAAAAGAGAACTGGCGCAAACCTGTAATACATACTACAGATGACCGCAAGGAGGTATGGAAAGGCAAGGAGCTCCACGGGCGCTTCTATCGGGCTCTCTATGGGTCCGATGTAGATTTCTCAGCGTCCGTGGCCTGGCTACGTTTCGGTGATCTTTTCGGAGAAACTGAAGGTTTTGTGTGTGCAATTATGGACGAAGTTATCCTAACGAACAACTACCGGAGGCATATTATGAAGGACGGGACGGTTGACGTGTGTCGGGCATGTCACCGTCCGGGTGAGTCCATCAGACATATTATCTCTGGTTGTTCTCGTCTGGCTAACAGCGAGTACTTGCACAGACATAACCAAGTAGCCAGGATTATTCACCAGCAACTTGCTTTAAAATACAAACTTGTGAATTCTGAGGTACCGTATTACAAGTATGTGCCCGACCCAGTTCTCGAGAATGACCATGTCACGTTGTACTGGGATCGGTCTATCATCACTGATAGGACTATTGTCGCCAATAAGCCTGACATAGTGGTGATAGACCGATTAGTGCGCCGCACAATGATAATCGATGTAAGCATTCCGCATGACGAGAACCTCGTGAAGGCTGAGAAAGAGAAGCAAATCAAGTATCTTGACTTAGCACACGAGGTTGTCGACATGTGGGAGGTGGACTCGGCTGTCATTGTGCCGATTATCGTTACGGCCAACGGCCTAATGGCCAAAAGCTTTGACGACCACCTGTCGAAGCTGGCGTTACGCAGCTGGGTGAAGGGTCTGATACAGAAGGCAGTACTCCTCGATACGGCTCGTATTGTGAGGAGGTTCCTTTCTCTGCAACCCTAACCACCGGTAGCTTGGACTCTGCTCCCGATACCGGCGGACGACTATTTTTTATATTTTTAAATGTTTTTTTCTATGTTTTTTTTTTAAGAAATATTTAAAAATGTAATTTATAGGAATATAATGTGAATAAACGGAATAATAATAATAATTTATTTGCAATACTGAAAGATCTACATAAACATTTGAGCAGCATAATGTTACAACGACACAAGGAGAAGTTATACATAATAAGTTTGGAGACTCTAGCGCCCTTGCTAAGTTGCCGAGACAACTTGTATTAAGGGGGCTAGGCCCATCCCTTTCGTGGGTGCCTTGTATAAAAGTACTTATCCATTTTACGAGAAGAAAGTTACATTTACGCAGGAGGTAGGTGTACAGTCAAATAAATTATTTTACAAAACAAAAAAAAAACAAAAAGTAAAGTAAAACTGATAGAAAATAGATGTGGAGTATGAGGGTGTGTAGACATGTATCGATGAGGGTGAGTGGATGTGCGTGTCTGTGTGTGTGGGTGTGTGGGTGTCCATGAGTGTATGAGTGTGTGTGAGTTAGTATGTCTGTATAAGTGGTATTCCGCTGTGAGGTTCTACATAGTTGATTGAGTCGATAATAAGAGCTCTGTGTTGTTATAGTTGAGCGTCTGGAGCCAAGTCAAAAGTTTCGTTTTAAGAGATTTAAGTGGAAGTGAGTAGAAGTTTATTATTTTATTAATTTTGTTATACAGATGGGGGCCTTGGAAACAGAGAAACCATTTTGTAAAAGAGTAATGTGAACGGTAGGGTTGGCTTGCTTTGTCTTTGCGCCTTGTTATCACTCTTGTAAAGAATGTCGGCTTTAAAGTACAACTAAATGGTTTGTTCTGCTTAAAAGATTATTCATGTTTGGTTGAAAGAATTCAACGAAGGCTAAAAAGTAAAAGAAAAATAAAGTTAATTTTATTGGAAAGTCAAAGACCGATAAATATGATATAAGTAACTATGACCATTTCTGAAAATAGTAAATAAAAGTTCGAGAATTCGTAGGTTATCTTTTTTTTTTGTCAAGGTGGTTGCATGTTTATAAATTCGATTTTAACAGTTGTTTGTTTTTGCAAAAAATCTGTCACGTGGTTCATTATCCTATTAAGTGATTCGAATAGTTAATTAAATATCACATTAGCTAAACGGAACCAGAACTAGTATGGTTTGTTTTTTTTTTCTTAATTATGAGACGATCGATTTTTTTTTTAATATAAAAATATCATGTCACGTAATAAGAATGTGATTTATTTAATTAATAAGCCCGCTAGCCTTGTAAAGCTTATAAAATACTTGTATAATTATCGCTTAGATTCTCTTGTATTTTCCCCAAGTTTACATGTTTCGATGCATGAGTTAATTAAAATTGAATGGTTGTCAGCTATAGCAAAAATAGTACATTATACAATAGGTTACCAGGGATAAAGTGGAGGAGGAACTGACAGCTAAATAATAATAACAGCACTTTCAACACAATTTTCGTGAGTTTTGAAAAGTACAACAACAACAACATATTGACGTGCTCTTCCCGTATTTTGCTACCGAGAAACGTTTTCACTCGTGCCGCCATTTATAAAATAGGGTTACAAAATAGTTTTATTTAAATATGTCTGTTCCGACTTATTTAACGAAGAAAGTAGCTAACATTTATCAGTCTACCGAGGTTGTCAAAAACCGGGCCTGCTTAGAAGTGAGTGTATCCCAAGGCTACTTATCGTTGCAGAAGTTAGTAGTATATTTTTCTATTTAATTTAACGGCAACGAAAAGGAAAATGTAGTCTTTATTTTCAGTTTGATATTGCTAAAGGTATTAAGGATCAAACCTGTTGTCAGCTTTAAACATAATAAATAGGGCAAGTTAAAATCTCTAACTATTATTACACCCATGGTGGTGCCTTTTTTTTCATTCTGGATAGAAAATCATCAAATGAATTTTCCCGCTGGGCTGAGCGGAAGGGAGTGTCAGACTCTTACTGACTAAAACTCACCCGTGATCCTTCTAGTGCCTTTTGCGTTCCAGGGCCGCCGTGACTCTTTCGAAAAAAAAATCCGCAAGCACCCATGGTAGTGCCTTCTCATAACTTTCCACTCGATTCACTCTGATTTGATTGAGGGAGGCTGAGTCGAGATTGATTCGAGTACAGAAAAGAATAAGAATGGAGAGCAAAAGGAGGAGAGAGAGAAAACACTTCTTGTCTCACTTCCTGATAAGTTCATCTGTGCCAACCATAACGGAAATCAGAGCAGGGGTCATTTCTTCAACCCACTCTTTTTTTTTTTCGACACTAAGTTTTCATTGGTGGAGTAATATCGTTGCGTGACAGCAACACTTCCTAGAGTTTCTGTTTCCTTAATAATGAGGGCCATGACACGACCTTAAGTGAAACTAGACGCTCTAGACAAAGTGGCATTCTATTAGCGGACATTGAAACACGGCTATTGAAATACCAAAATATCTATATACTTATATTCTAATACTAATATATATGTATATTTAATTATATAATATTATAAAGAGGAAAGATTTGTATTTTTATATTTTTGTATGTAACGTATAAACTCAAAAACTACTGGACCGATTTTAAAAATTATTTCACCGTTAGAAAGCTACATTCACCCGGAGTAACATAGACTATATTTTATCCCCGTATTCCCACGGGAACGGGAACTACGTCGGTGAAACCGCGGGGTGCTGCTAGTAAGAAATATAAGGGATAGACCACGTGACATTTCGACAGCATTTGTCAATCCCCTAGATTTTTGACGTTTTCTATCATTGGCTACCTCTGATAAAATGTTTACAATAGAGTTTTGCCATGAAATACAAATGTGTATAGTAAAAATATGACTGTGTTTACTTTGTAAAGATAGAATAGATCGTTATTTTAAACTAAGTAGCAGTTGCTAAGAAACATTGAACTTGAAAATGGTGAAACAGATTTGGCGTTCCGTTGCTGATTTGTTATGGTCATATTATAAAGTAGGTACGTGACTTAGAAAATAATTATTTATGAATAAGTTAAGAATCTTCATTCGACACACGTAGATAGAAATTGATTGTTAAATTACAATGTTGTCGGTTAAAATAAACTGCGTTGGTAAATTTAGTTACTCTCAAAGCGTTTCTTTTCATTCATTTATTTTACTTAATACATCTAAGTATGTCATTTTTGTTCATGCAGTGTGAAATATTAACAAAGACTGTGTGACTTTTCAATTTATTTATTTATCAATAGAACCATACCGCTGAAAATGACAACTATATGCAATGGGTTTGTGCGACATTCTTTTTTTGGAACGTTTTATTCATTCTCTTCACACAAAGTGCCTACGGAACACTATCCGGTTAAGTACCGGTTCGCGCTTGCCAAACGAAGATGCTGTGACCAAGCGACCTTGCGACCATATTCCGGTAGCATCACCTCAATGAAAACTCCGTAGCCAGACGCCGCCATACTTTTCCTGATTAGCCTTTGAGTCAAATAGTCGTGTCCTGTCCGTGCGCAAGAGTTCATCTCACAATTGAACTAAATACAATAGTGCTGTGTCAAAGTGTGTTATGTTAATTTAAGTCTTATTTTTTTAGGGTAAAGCTTCAAAATGTTAACGGGGTGGCGATTAGTGTTATCGAAATGTAAGTATTGAATAAGTTTTAATAGTGATTTTTTTTAATTTGAAAAAAAAAAAATCTCTTGCACGCACTAGAATGCTTAAAAATTTAAAAATTATATATTAATTATTTTAATAAATCCGTAATTACACATATTTACATATATTTTCGCACATAAATGAGTACGTTCATGTGGTAATTTCTGACTAAACTAAACATTTCCATATTCTACATTTTAGATAATTTATTTCCCAACTTTTTGCAATACCTTATAGGGTTGTATTTAGAGTTAAAATGTAGAGCCCAAAAACACTGAATCCTTGTTCTTGTTTTTTGATAACTCGTGGTTAATTCATAAAGGCTCATGACAGCCTATGCTATTGAATTCAATTCAAGGTAATGTTTTATTGTATTGACATGATTGATTCTAACTTATAGAGGAGCTCGTGGCTAAGTAATAATAGCCGCACAGATCGATCTTATAGGTTAAGCAACGCCTGCCAAGATCGGTCTGTAGATGGGTGACCATCTTAATATACCGAAACCCCTCCTGGCCTCGGAAAGCATGATAAGCCTTTGTTCCCGGCTGACATTTGTAGATCTCTAGCAATTGTTACGGCTTGGTAGAAGCCAGGCCATCTGATCAGATGAGGCCTAGAAGAGGTGCCGTGTTACCCTGGGTTGTGGAGGCGGTTTGTCTGGAAGCCGATCGATCCAGACGATGATTCTAACAAACTTGTTATTCGTTTCAGTGTTCATAATACCGCAAAGGTATGTCTTGTCGATCATGGCCTTACTGGCTGTGGCGAATGCGTATACTATGCGAGTTTGCCTGAACCTGGCCATCACTCAGATGGTAAAGAAGACACATTTCGTCCCTACTGAAGAGAACTCTGAAACCATAATATGTGAAAATCGGTACGAAATTAATTCTACAGATATCAGAGGATTCTATGCTGCGAAAGCTGCTGATGTGAGTACAATCAATTGATATTTTTATTTTATACGATATAGCCCAAAAATAATCAGAACCATAAAAGGATGCGTTCATTCGCTAAGATTTGTAATAGTTGACACCGAATGAAAATTCTTTTAAGTACTTATTATATAAAGAGTTTAGCAAATCTTATGCTTCCCGTAAGTAATGACTTCATGTAGAACTAAAAACAGTGGCAGGGAGATGTTAAGATTTTCGGTAGAGATTTTAACTTTTAAAATTGTATGCGTAGGTACTCAATTTTAAGTATGGCATTACAAACGTATTTATCGAGTAACCCCAAATGAAAGAAATGATAAGAATTTTATTGGTTCGCTTGTGAATAATTAATTAGATTTGCTTACGAGAAAATCCATAAATTTTAGAGATTATTTAACATGACAAGCATGCAAAAATTAGAACGCTCTATTTCATAATCAACTAACGAGCATTATTTTTAAGACCGTGATTTTTTTGCAACTTTGGCAGATTTATTGTTAAATCCAATATTATATATTATTTAAACAGGTTGCTCGTCAGAGCACCACTCTATTGGGACGCTTCGATTGCGCAAATTTATTTACTGATAGAAAACAACACAACCGCTTATTCCATATGTGAAATTGTAAAGCCGTAGGAAAAGACTTTTCTATACTAATCTTATAAAGAGGTAACGTTTGTGAGTTTGTGACGTTGTAAGGGGTAATCTCTAGCTCTACTCAACTGATTTTCAAAATGATTTCACCAATAGAAAGCTACGTTATTGTGAAGTGTCTTAAGCTATATTTTATCCCCATATTCCTACGGGAACGGGACCTACGCGGGTGAAACCGTGGCGCCCTGCTATTAGTTACTAAGAATGAATCTATCTATGTAACTGGCCTGTATTTTACTATTCGTGGGATAAGATCTCTGAAGAGCCTCTTCGCTTTTCCATTTTCTGCTAATAAACGAGACATTTTCGTTTCACACATATTTCACGAAGATATTATGATCTGATTAGTAGTGAGACTGAATAAGCAAATATACTCGGGCAAAGATACGGATCAAAACGAAACTAGTCTGGGCACCCCGTTACTGTACACGTGACAAAAGACATACAAATCCATAAACCAAGTTGGTAGTAGAATAGTGCTCACATTAGGCAGATATTATACTTTTGGTACAGTTGTCAGCAGTGGGGCCGGCTGCATGTATCTATTCAAATTATTCTGAACACGCAAAAATGTACAAAAGAAGTGTTCGAAGTATTTATACAATTATTATTTAAACAACACTTTTAATTCGTTTATATGGCATCTTTTAGTTTGCTACTAAGGTCTTTATTCTGAGCACTTTTGAAGGAAACTTCCTCAACTCGAATCGCCATGACAACGGTAAATAACCTTCAGTGAGTGTCAATAAATAAGAAGCTAGAACTGTTTTGATTGTTTCGGGTGGTTCCGTTTTTTTTTACCCTTTCTGGGCTGGGCGGAGTGTCAGACTTTTCCTGTCTCAAACCCACCCGTGTTCCTCCAAATTCCCTTTCCTTTCTCAGAACAAAATTACCTAGAATATTCGTCAATGTTTTCATTTGTTTATGTACTCAGTTATAATAGGGTCTTTCACTCTGTCAGTGCTCATAACAAAGTGATACATTTTTGGTAACCATTATTTAAGTAATTCACGTGAATTACTTAACTACTTTTTATGCTGACATTACACGTGTGGTACTTCTGGATGCCAAAATCAATTAAACTAGATTACTGCGGTTTTTAACGCCAAGCAGCAATTTGGTATGAGTACTTACCAGTATTTATTGAGGAAAAGTCAACTCGAATCATTATTATACATCATCGTAAAGTTGTTTATTCGTTCTATTAGAACCACAATAAAATCATACCATTTAGCTATGATTTTTAAGATTGTGTTACAGATTAAGATTTGTTTAAACCATGTTAGGTACACTATAATTTATGACTTTCAAAAATACTGGTATTCAGCTGAGTCTGGTTAGACTGAAACGGAAAAAGCTAGGCAGATGATCATGCTCATCGATGTATTCCATATTACTGTAGAAATTGTGAAGAAAAACTTGTTAACTACGTAATTTGAGACGAAAAAACTTAAGTAAACAATACTCTTTTTCCATTAATAAATAATCGATTTGATACAATAGTTTTTTGTTCAATCAAGTTTTTTCTCAGAGTTTACGAAAGTAGTTTTTGCGATTGGTTTCAGATAATGAGGAAACGCCGACTTAATCTGCAGATTTACTTTATCAACTTAAGCCTTTATCAAGTAGGTTACGGGCAGTTTTTATGTACAATTAAAAGATTACCTTTATGTAATTTCCTCCACTGGATTCAACCTCGACTCAATGAAATTCACACTTTTAACATAGTATTTAACGACCTAGACTCGAGAGTAATTTTTCCGCTGTCGATGTAGTCACAAGTGGAGGAAGTTTCCTTCAAAGGGACGGTGCCTAATTTCTGATGTAAGAATGTGAACTTCAGTTTTTTTTTTAAACTCTTCTTTAGCCTTGAAACCTGTCTCAGCATTCAAGTTAGTCCAAAAAATTATTAGCCAATTATTGTACTTGGTCTATAAAACAGTTTTTTTTTTTGTAAGGTTTAGATCGGTCTCTGGTTTGACTGGAAATGAGCCCAAAAGACAGGCGGTATTACCAACCCGCACTGGGCCCGCGTGGTGGATTACGGCCCATTCCCTCTCCTGGAGAGGAGGCCTGTGTCCCAGCAGTGGGAACGTTAAAAGGCTGATTATGTTATGTTTATGTCACTGCCATGCAATATGGTAATACCGCCTCCTCTGTCCGAGGTAAAAGTCATTCTTTGGGTCACGCAAATTTTCAACTAAGTGTTTATCAAGTTCTTTAAATAACGCTTGAGCACTCGAACCTCACGGTCCAAGAGTTTGAACCCCAAGCGCCTCGAAAATGTAATTGCCAACCAGAATATTTCCTGTTTGAGGTTCTTCAACAACAACCTAATATTTGTTACAGACTAAAGAACTATTTGAAATGTAGACACCTACACATTTCTGATGACAATGGTATTTATCTAAATACTTGGTAAACTGACTGCTGATAGTATCCTTAGGTGATAGAAGTGTTAGTTAAATGATATTAGTATTATCTTTGAGAGATTACTGGTGCATGCGCAACTGTTGCTGTTATTTACCATTCATATTTAATGAAGCATTTGAAATTCAACGCAGTAAGTTATGCTACCTCTTTACTTCATAATAATACTAGTTTTTGCTCGTAAAAAGTAGCCTTTGACCGTGCTTGGAGACCCACTTATCTCTATACAAACATTCGTTCGAATGTTTTATTCAGAAAGTTCAGGGAGCAAATTTTACTCATTTAAAGACGGGACCCTATTACTAAGACTTCGCTGTCTAACCGTCCGTCTGCCACCAGGCTGTATCTCAAGAAACGCGACAGCTAGACAGTTGAAATTTTCACAAACTATGTATTTCTGTTGCCGCTATAACTCCAAATACTAAAAATAAAATAAGTATTTTAGGGGGGCTCCCATACAATAAACGCGATTTTTGGCCCTTTTTGTGCTCGATATCAATAATTGGCCACATATAGGCACTTGAAATATTCACAAAATACCCATTTGTATTTTTAGTTAAATAATAAAATTAAAATAAAATAAATATTAAAGGGGGATCTCATACAACAGACATGATTTTTTTGCCGTTTTTATAGTTAATGGTACGGAACCCATCGTGCGCGAGTCCGCATTCGCATCTCAGTTGCAATCTACCAAAAATCTATTAAAATTGAAGTTTTTTTTCGACAGATTGCGACTGACATACGAATGCGAACGTCGTTTAAAAATTCATACAATAGGTACTCCGATAATAACTCTACTATAGCTAACTTATTTGAAATATATGCAAGTTTGTATATATGTTAATAAATTACGCGCTCCACAGTTAAGTTTTAAATACGGGTAAACTATGTCAAGAGACTCTAGACAAGTGCCATTCTATTAGCAGTAGAGTGGCGAAGGCGACTGTAAAAACGTCAACAATATATGGTACTAGTAGCGCCCCGCGGTTTCTCCCGCATAATTCCCGGTCCCGTGGGAATACGGGGATAAAATATAACCTATGTTACTAGCTGATAATGTAGCGTTCCATTGGTGAAAAATAGTTAAAATCGGTTCAGTAGTTTCGGGGCTTATACGGTGCAAACAAACATAAAAAATCGTCTTTATTATGTCAGTATAGATTGACAAACACTGTCGAAATGTCTCGAGATCAAACCCTTATATTTTGGTATTTCGACAGTCACATTCGCTAATAGAATGGTACTTTATCTGGAGCCTCTGGATTATAATTAGCAAAGGATTTCCAGTAGTTTGTGCCCGTGTGCGAAACGGGTGAAAGGCTAGTTTATCTAAATAACTTTAGTTAGAGTAAAAGTGGTTGGTATCCATGGAGTTATAGGATAATTGTAGCATAGCAAAACTCAAATCTTCCCAAAACTTCAATTCGAATCCAAATACCTATAGAAAAACTACCAAAAGCAAACAACAACAATAAAAAATAAATAAACGCAAACCTTCAATCAAAAAGCATCAAGTAGGTAAAACAATTGCAAAATAAATCATCTGGGATTCCAAACATTTTTTGACTTACAAGAAGTCAAAGAATGTTTGGAATCCCAGATGATTTATTTTATTTATTTTTATGCATTATTTTGCAGTATAAACAGGTTGCTACATTCACAAACCTTAATGTATGACACGTGGAACATTTATTTGATTTCAACCGCGTATTTATTTTTATTAGTTCGACAAGGAAATTAATCGTCAAAGTGTTTTCGAAGAACGTTCATCAAAAAACATATTGTATTGATGACATGTATGTCTGAGGTCAATCATGAGTTCATTGATCGTTTTATATTGAATCTCCGGTGTGTATGGTTTTGATGGAGAAATGTTTAATAGTATATACACATCTAACTAATAACATCTATAATAGGTTTGGCAGAAATAATATAATCATAGCATAATCAGACTTTTAATGTTCCCACTGCTGGGAAACAGGCCTCCTCCCTAGGAGAGGGAATGGGCCATATTCCATCAAGCGGGCCCAGTGCGGGTTGGTGAATGTCACATGTCTTCGAAATTTTAGTTCATGCTGGTTTCTTCACGATATTTTCCTTCACCGTTTCGAGAGCAGTGGTGAAGAAATTAATTACACAAAGTAATGCACCTGACTGGGTTCGAACCCGCGACCTACTATTCGTAAGTGGGGGCCGTTACCACTCGGCAGGCAGAAATAACACAAAAATAAATAAAAAAGGGGCTTAAGCTTGCTCATTATTATGAACAACTTTAACTATGGGACCAACCAGAAATAGCGATTTAATCGATTGCCGCATTCGCACTCCATAAAACATATTGAACAGCGATTATTTTGCTGTTTCCTGCAGCATGCTCCCGTGTACTGTAAAAATAGAAACCGTGCATTTTGCAGGATGTTAAATCAACTAATAATCTCTAAAACTAAATAAACGTACCTAAAATTTTGCCACTTTAAACGAGTTTCGACGAATTCTAGATCTGATGCTATATGACGTCAATCGCATATGCCTCACAAACAAAAATACATTAGAAGATAAGAACACATGAGTGTGTTCATTAATAGAAAAACCTAAGCACTCGTGTTATTATGACGAACCTAAGGAGTTCCACATCTACGATAACAAAAGACAAACTGCCTCAATGATCTTAACGCTACAATGTTTTGTTGGTCTAAGGGCGTCTCTCAGTCATGGGTTCAATTCCCTAAGAGTAACGTGTTTTTTCTTGATGGGATTCTCAGTAGCAGCCCCAAACTCGGAAGAAGTCACTGTCGCCCCTAAAAACACTGTCGTTGTTTCGAATTGCTAATACGTCGTCCTATAAAATAAAGGAAAAGCGAGAGCGCTCGTACTTGCGCATACACTTATGCTATGATATCGTTTGCGTCCTTGGGTCCGTTGATATTGGCTCCCATGACCAACATACAGTTGGGAGGATTATAATTAACTAGCTGCTGCCCGCAACTTCGTCCCCGTGGAATTCCCGATTCTAAAACATTCTTTATCGCTGCTCCGCTCCTATTGGCTTAAGCGTGATAATATATAGCCTAAAGCCTTCCTCGATAAATGGTCTATTCAACCCAAAAAGAATTTTTCAATTCGAACCAGTAGTTCCTGAGATTAGCGCGTTCAAACAAACAAACAAACAAACTCTTCAGTTTTATAATATTAGTATAGATAAAGCAATGTACTGTTATTTCAACAGGATACACTGTTCGAATGGAGTGAAGCTACCCAAGGCTTGATCCTTGGGTCTTTCTACTATGGCTACGTTTTGACTCACATTCCCGGAGGAATGTTGGCTGAAAGATTTGGTGGTAAATGGGTGCTTGGTTGTGGACTTCTGTCTACGGCTATATGTACCTTCATCACTCCCATAACTGTCAAGATGGGGGGAGCTACTGCGCTGTTCATTTTGAGAGTCATTGAAGGTTTTGGAGAGGTGAGTGTATTTTAATACTTACTACTTTATTAACGTGGCATCAAAAAGAAAGATTTCTAAAAATATGGGACACAAGTTTTTCCTTTTTTCAGGTAACCAAAAAATTAAAATGATACAGTGCATTAAAAACTCGCAAGATATCATGCGGTAGTCCACTTTTAATTAAAACGTTACTACACTAGCCCGTTCTTTAACTTTGATGTGTTTTATATATAGTATACCGACCGACGGGTGGTCGGGTGGTGGTAATGGTGTTGGGTTTTGCATGTGCATAAAATCCTTGCATTTGCCTTGTAATCTTGCATGTGCATAATATAGCGGGCGGGAGGGAGGTGCATACATACCTGCAACCCACTAATATTCGCGGAAATTAAAACTAGATATATTATTTTCATTTTCAAATTTAAAATGGATTTCCGCAAAGTAACGCCTGACTAAATTATTTCTTTTTCTTTTTTTTTTGTAAATATGTGTCCAATGTTTCCGGTTCCGGCGATCATAGAATAAATACGTACGTTACCGTGCTCCGTAAATATCAATTAAAAACAGTGTAAAGAGTGCTTTTCAAACGTCTTACGCCATAAGACCTGCTAGATAAGCCATCGGAAAACACGATTAGAAAGTGATCTCAGTGCGAAACATATTCATTTGTCGTAAAAACTGTAATATTCTTCACTCAAAAACTTAACCTAAAAGTGCTATTCATCTCAACCAACAGTGATACCAACCTAACCAACCAATAAAGTGTCAACTGTCTTTCCAACGTCATTTTGGCACTGACAGTTCAGACTATACGCCAATAGACAAAACAGAGTTGCCACTTACGAAAAATGGAAAAGAGCATGGAGTTATTGCTGTCAAAACTAGACGAAAAATTAAATCAACAAACAAAAATAATCACTGCATCAGTGACAAAATGCGTTATGGAAGCGTTAGACGAAAGACTTAAAACAATAGTAGAAGAAAATACCCAACTTAAAGCGAAAATATCGTCACTAGAACAGAAAATAAGCGTAATGGACAAGGAGAAACGAAAATACAACTTAGTATTCTTTGGGTTAGAAGAGACAGGAAAATCAGAAGCAGAGCTGGTAGACTACATTAAAGAAACAGTAATAGGAACAGGAACGCACCTTGATAGCCAAGAAATTAGCAACATATATAGAATTGGCAAGAAAGATACCAACAAGAATCGGCCTGTTATAGTGTCTATTACATCCATGTGGAAAAAACATATCATACTAAAGAACAAGAGAGAATTTCCCCCAGGAATATTCGTAAAAGAAGATTTCCCTAAAGAAATTCTCGAAAAGAGGAAGCAGCTTCAAACTCAAGTCACAGAAGAGAAGAAAAGGGGAAATGTAGCCTATCTGAAATACGATAAAATAATTGTGAAAAAGCCAACAGACAAATCCAGGGACAAAAGAAAAAGGGAGGAGTCAGGCTCACCCAACTCGTCAACTCAGAAAAAAATCAACAATATGGATATCCAGACATCACAAACTACCAAGGGAACTTCAAAGGAACTTATAAAACCCAATATCCTAAACTATGTTGCACGAGGCAGAACATCATCTTTGTCTGACACTCCAAAAAACTTGTAATGACCACCGGAACCCGAAATCAAACCAAAACACAAACCACAACTTTAAATAAACCAACAACGGAAAAACACACCCCAAGCCGGCTGGTCACCGTGGGGGAAGAAGACCGCTACCTTCCAACAAATGTAATAAAACAGAAACGAAATGCATATAATATATACATATGTACGTTGAACACACGAACGCTGAGAACACCAGAAAGTTTACAGGAGCTAGAGCTGGTAGTTGAAAACATGAAATGGGATGTCCTGGGTATAAGTGAGATGCGGAGAGTGGGTGAAGGAATAGAAGAGAGGAGTCATTATGTTATGTTTTACAAGGGTGAAGTAGCTGGACATAGAGGAGTAGGCTTCATGATAAAGTCAAAACTCAAAAAACAAATTATTGGGTTCGAAGGCATATCAGACCGAATAGCAATAGTTCACATGAACATAGCGAACTATACAAAAAAGTGGACTATTATACAAGTTTACTCACCGACGGAACAAGCCACTACAACAGATATAGACAGGTTTTACAACAGTCTAAGCGAAGTCACTGAAAAGTATTCGGATAACAATATAGTAATCATGGGGGATTTTAATGCTCAAGTAGGTGCTCAAACACCTGGAGAAGAACATGTAATAGGAAAATTTGGAAGAGGCAAACGAAGCAAAAATGGTGAAAAACTGGTAGAGTTCCTGCTTGAACATAACTTATCACTGCTAAACTCCATATTCCGCAAAAAACACAAATCTAAATGGACTTGGATATCTCCAGATGGAAAGGTCAGAAACGAGATAGACTACATCTTGTCTAACAAAGCAAGACTGTTCAGTGACACAAGTGTAATACAACACTTGAACTTCAATACTAACCATCGTATGGTACGATGTTGTCTTTCTGAGCAGTCTCCAAGAAAACCTAGGCCGAAAGCATTTCAAACTAACCACACACAAACGCTCAGCAATGATAAGGTTCAAAAAGATTCTTCGGAGGAGCTGCTGGAAATTGTTACTTCCAGCAAGAAACTAAACGAAAAATATGCCAGGGTAGAAAGCAAGCTCCAAGAACAGATAAAATCAAAAACAGGTAAGAACAAAGAATCCCATCTAAGCCAGGAAACTCTAAAACTAATTGAAGAAAGAAGGAATTTAATAGCAAAAAAGAAGAAAAAGGAAAATATTAAATATATATCGCACTTAAGCAAATGCATTCGTGTACATATGAGGAAAGACAGGAAAAATAAGAGAATCAAAACCCTAGAAAACCACATTATCAAAACGGGCGGAATTCGAAAAGCTCTCAAGGAACTCAGAGAAAAGGGGAAAGAATGGATACCAAAGTTAAGAGACAAAGATCGACTGACCACTACACGCAGTAGGATTCTAAACATTGCAACAGACTACTATCGCCGGTTATATTCCATTCAGCCAAATATAGAATCACCCAACAAAGAACCTAGACAAGAAAACGCAATAGAAAGTATCGAAGAAGTACCACAAATACTAAAATCAGAAGTAGTAAAAGCTATAAATAGTCAAAAGATGGAAAAATCTCCGGGCCCTGACAGAATTCCGAACGAACTGATGAGAGGAACAGTCGACGAATTAAGTCCGATACTAACAAAGGTGTTCAACGAGATACTATTTACTGGCAACATCCCAAGTCAATGGACAGAATCTCACATTATACTTCTATATAAGAAAGGTTCCAAGGATGATATTGGAAATTACAGACCCATATCTCTAATCTCAAATGTGTATAAGGTTTTTGCGAAAGTGATACTGAACAGAATATCGAACACTCTTGACGAAAACCAACCCGTGGAACAGGCAGGGTTCAGGAAAAACTTCAGCACAATCGACCATATACACACCATCAAACAGCTTCTACAAAAATATAACGAGTACAACAAACCTATCTATCTAGCCTTCATAGATTATTCAAAAGCCTTCGACAGTCTTAAACATAGTTTTGTATGGCAAAGTCTTATGGAGCAGGGAGTACAGTATGCTTATGTAAACGTCATCAAAAAGATCTACAGCGAGAGTAAAGCTAGCATCAAGTTGGAATCTCTGGGAGACACTTTTCCAATCGACAGAGGAGTCAGGCAAGGTGACCCTCTCTCACCAAAGTTATTTTCAGCAGTACTAGAACAAATGTTTAGAAAATTGGATTGGAAACATCTAGGGCTAAACATAAACGGATCGCGACTAAACCATCTAAGATTTGCTGATGACCTGGTAATATTGGAGGAGAACCCAAGATTACTGGAATCCATGATACAAAAGCTAGCAGACAGAAGTCGAGAAGTGGGTTTGGAAATGAACTCAAGCAAAACAAAAATGATGACAAACGCAACAGCGGCAGACATTATTGTCAATGGACAAAAACTTGAATATGTTGAGGAATATTTATATCTGGGTCAGATCATTTCCACAAGCGATCAAATGTCCAAAGAAATTGACAAAAGAATCGCTACCGGGTGGAAAAAATTTTGGGCATTGAAAGAAATAATGAAAAGCAAGGAATTCAGCATCAAGATCAAGAAGAAAACTTTTGATACATGCATTCTTCCTTGCATCACATACGGCTGTGAAACCTGGGCATTGACAAAAAACCAAAGGGAAAAGCTTGCAAAGTGTCAACGAGCCATGGAAAGGAGCATACTGGGGCTAAAGCTAAGGGATAGAGTC
This sequence comes from Hecatera dysodea, assembly GCA_905332915.2. Lineage (NCBI taxonomy): Eukaryota > Metazoa > Arthropoda > Insecta > Lepidoptera > Noctuidae > Hecatera > Hecatera dysodea. Next base: position 8,802,083 of record HG995295.1, read on the forward strand.
AGGAGTGTGGATATCAGACGCAAAACTAAGCTCACAGACATCCTTACACATATTGACCAAACAAAATGGAGATGGACAGCATATGCTCCGTTGTAAACATGAAAAATGGAGCAAGCAACTAACAGTCTGGTATCCAAGAGATGGGTCAAGAAACCGAGGTCGTAAAGTGAGAAGATGGGAAGATGATCTGAAGATGACTCTAGGTCCTCTTTGGTTAAGAATTGCAACCGATAGGAAACAGTGGAAGACGTTGGAGGAGGCCTATGCCGCAAGGCACACCGAAATTAGGGACCTATTGTGATCAATGCATTAGTGATTATTTAGAAGAACGAAAATTGTAATATTTCGGAATAAAAGGCTTATTATTATTATTATTATTATTATTATGTGTCCAATGTTGGCGTATTTTAATTAGGTAGGTACCTGTTTTCGAGAGCTATCTACAAATCTTACAAAAGCTATTTTTATCAATAAATTCCTAAAACTGGCCAGGTGCTACCATTATACCTAACTGTCTGATATTATATTTCACTATAAAAAAATCTCACTAAACTCGTCTTTACATTTTTATTTGTTAGCTAGGCTAGTATAAACCCAAACAGAGTTACAATTTCGTATTTGCGTTCGTATGGGCATCGCAACTATAAACTGTCACAACCACCTGATTTCCTTATATTTTGAAATTAATTGTCACCGAGATAATATTATGCTCGGTGTGCCAACGGTGCAAGCGATCAGTTTGCTGAAAGATATTTTTTAAAGTGCACTTAAAGATCGATGACCAAAAATTGAATGTATTTTATTTAGTACAGTAGAATGCCGACTATCCGAATTAATTGGGACCGTGGTCGATTCGGATAATCGGACAAAGACTGGTTATAAAGAAAAACAAACTGTCACACATATAATAAACTTTATTAAGTTTAACAAACACGGTTCTACAATAACTGGGTTAAAATTTATAAAATTACTTTTATAAATTACATAAATTACTTTTATAAAATTACTTGGTTTTAATTTTTTATGTTACGCTTAGGACCGATTCGGATAATTGGCGATTCGGTTAATCAGCGTTCGTATAATCGGCGTTCTACTCTAATTACTAATTCTAGGTGCTAACTGTTAGTATGGTAAGCAATTGATACTAAAAATAAATAATGTTGACTTAAATTTGAACTCTCTTTAAGCAAGAGTATAGGCTTAGAAAAAAAAACCTCGTTTCTAAATAAAATAGTATTGTTACGTAAACGAGTAACAATACTCCAGACCATACAAAATAGAATAATAACCAAATCATTTTACCCCTAGGGTCCCACAATGCCAGCTCTAATGGCCATGCTGTCGAAATGGGCCCCCAAAGCAGAACGAGCTAGAATGGGTGCCATCGTGTTTGGAGGAGCTCAAATAGGAAACATTGCTGGGTCGTACTTCTCCGGGATCATCATGCATAATGGAAGCTGGGAGCATGTCTTCTATATGTTTGGAGGACTTGGCTTGCTGTGGTTCTTGTTCTGGGTATGTTTTACAATTAGTTTATAATTATTTTTTACTAAAACCCTGTAAATGTCGAGAATTCTTCTGTACGAGGGTATTTCATTGAACACTTGCTTAAGGATGGACAGATTTTAATAGTCAAATTTTTGAGTAGGTCTCTAGATGGGTAAGTTACACAAATTGGATCCTGTATATCGCACATTAATCGGGTTCTAGTTTTTTTCTTGCGATTAGCCAACGGCCAAGCAGCCCCCCCCTAGCCAAGTTGATAATCTGCAATCGTTAACGCTAGTCAAAAACGAATCAAATGTATGGGAATAAAACATCTCAACATTTGGACCGATTGGAGAACGGAATTCGAAACATGGCTAGGGAGTAGGGGGCTGAACTTGGCTACGTTGAGATGATTTCATTCCCATACATTTGATTCGTTTCCGACTAGGGTTAACGATTGCAGATTATCAACTTGGCTAGGGTGGCAGGTTTGCGTGGGTCAGGAATGTTACCTGTAGTCTGAATTATCCGTAATAAGCCCATCATTAATCACATATAGAGATCACAGACCTCTTTTTTTCTCGATGGGAAATTATCAAATTACTTCTCCCACTCTGGACGGAGTGGAAGGGATTGTCAGATTCTTACTAACTAAAACCCACCCGTGATCCTACTAGTGCCCTTAGCGTTCCAGGGCCGCGGTGATTCTTTCGAACAAATTCCACAACCAGAGGTCATAGATCTTAGATCCTGGTTTTCTATCATAGACACACGTGTCATGAGAACTGTAAAAACAATATTGTTTTGCACACATCAGTTTTTGCTAGCATAAGTGTACTACTAATATTAACCTTTAAATAAATAAAATTGATGTTTGCATACACTTTTACTGGCCTTAAATAAACGATGAATATATGTAAATAGCGAAGTTTATTTATTATTCATGATAACAGTCGAATTCTGAATTTGCCAACTATATGGATGTCGTAATTCGATACAATTTTTGTGCCTGATAGCGGTAAATTGAATCGTCCTGGTAATAAGGGTTTCATGAAACTGTTTTTACTATCAAATAAGTCGTTTTCATAGATTGGGTTGAATTGAGAGAAGTGGAATTCTATCAGCGCTGACGGTTGTCAGAGAACCAAGGCCCATATTCCAAAACGTAAACTCTAACTCAACTCGAACTCTAACTCCAACATTAGCGGAAAATGAAAGTTGGCCTAATTGACGTTATAAATTAAAGTTATCGTGCTCGAGAGATGAGTTTTAGCTAAGCAAGCTCATTCACGCATTTGCTAGCTGGAGTACGGAAATGTCAGCTTTATTGACAGTTTGATGCTCCGATGGAGTTCGAGCTCAATTTGTGTTTAAGTTTACCGTTTTTAAAAAAACTTTTGTGTAACTTGCAATGTACGAGTATGTATGTATTTTTGTTCAGGTGGAATCTTACTATTCAATTTTTTTAATATAGAAATCAATTCTTGTATTAAAAAAAAAACGTTTTATTTCAAGTCGCTATATCATTTCAGCAATAATCAGTGTTGAAAACTTCTCTAAAGTATGTGAATTTAAAACAATTTGAACGCTCCTTAAAAATACGAGAATTGCCCTTTTTCTCCGGATGGGAAATCATCAAATGACTTCTCCCGCTCTGGGCGGAGCGGAAAGGGGTTTCAAACATTTACTGACTTAAACCCACCGGTGATTCTCCTAGTGCCCTTTGCGTTCCAGGGCCGCGGTGACTCTTTCAAAAAAAATCCGCGACCCTAGCAGGCACTACCCTATGGGGCCCCATCTTCTTTGCTGACAGCTCTTTGAGGGGTGCGTGGAATACGAAGCGCCATCGACCTGGGCCTGGTTGCTATCAGACGGTGAGCCTACTATAGCTCGCCATCCGCAGGCCCGCGCCTACGGTGGCCGGGAACCGCCCTGCTTTTCTCGACGCCCGAGGCATCTTCTTCTGTTGCGGCGGCCGGGGCGTGAGGTTTCCCTCTCTTGCACGCGTTCTGCCTCCTCCTTCGCTAGCATTAATTATTTGCAGAAGGAGGTGACCGCTTCCCATTCCACCTCGCTCCGGACCATGGACTGAACCAGGGCCGGACGCGACAGGTCGCCGCCGCCGATCACCTCGACGATGGCACGGCGTTGCTCTGCCCAATCAGAGCAGACCTCCACCGTGCCCAACGAGAATTGCCTTCAGATGTTTTAAATGTTTGAGATTGACCACGTGACATTTCAGTAGCAGTTGTCATTTCCAGATGCTTTGACACTGCAAGGTTGCAGAATTTGTCCGAAAAAATCACCACGGCCCTAGACCGCAAAGTGAGGAACACGGGTGGGTTTTAGTCAGTAAGAGTCCGAGTCTGACACATCCTTCCGCTACGCACAAAGCGGAAGAATTCATTTGATGATATTCCATCATTAAGAAAATACATGCGATAATGGTTATCACATTGTCGAAGCTCTTTGAAAGGCAGAAAGAAATATTCGGCTGAGGTTAATCTCGTATCTACATAAAACCGTTAATGTCAAGACATATCAGCTCAGCAATAGCCAAATTATAAAAACATGTCAAAAAGCAGGGAAATTAAAGATGTTTTTGACAGTTTGCGACTACGATGCGAAAGTAGACGCTGCCTTAAAATACAACAACTGTCCGTCAGATTTAAAATTCATTCATATTTAAATAGGACAATAAACAAAAACTGCGATTGGCTACTTGCCATATATGAAATAACAAACCGAGCAAAATAAACCTTTCGAATGTAATTGGTTCACAGTCCTATTACACGAACAATATCTGTCGAAGTGGAGTTGCTCTGATCTTTTTTACTGGTTCAGTTTCCAATTTGTTTCCAATGTAGTGGTGCTTTATTTTACTATATTGGACGCTTTTATTTTCCAGTTAAACCGTTGCATGTTTCGACTATGAACTTTTTCAGTTACCAAAATAGTGTACGGTTATAGATTTTTATTTAGTTTGGTTAGGTTTTGTAGTGTGATCAGAAATCGAAACGGTAATCATTCCGGCGATTATTCTTGACACATATTCTTTTTCGAAAAACGTTTGTCTTCTGAGAATAATCATGAGTAGTGATCTGAACATAAAAAACATTATTTAAGTTTACTGCTCTATTATGACACTGTTTTAATATTAAGTGTGTCTTAAAGCTGTAGGCCTGATGTGGTCAGTTTGAGTAGTTGAACCGTTACTATTAAGTAACTAGGTATTGCCTGCCCAGAGTGCTATACACTGTAAGAGCCTCCCGCTTTTGAAATGATTCACATTTTTTGAGCATAATGCAAATAATATTAATCCTAATTTTTTTATTCTAGTCGGTCCTATGCTTCAGTACCCCGAACACACATCCTTACATATCAGACAGCGAGAAGAAGTTCTTGAACCAGAACGTAGATGCTTTGATCCATACTAACTCGAAGAAATTGGACCCCATACCGTGGAAGGCGCTGCTCAGATCCGTGCCTCTATGGTCCTTGATTATTGCCGGTGTAAGTAATTTTATCATTTTTTTTCGTTCGTTTTTCATCATTTGTTCGCCCTGTGGCCGTACTACAAAGTGCCAATGCTATCATGATTCAGTGTGAGGGAAAGGGCTATTCCTTTCTCTCACACTGAATCATGATAGCGTTGCTATTCGTTTTGTGTAACTCCGTCTCTTTCTGACACAGGAATCATGATGGATTTAAGACGTCATGAAAGAGCTGTTGACCACAATCCATTTGGTCTTCTCCCATTCGCTTTTATAATTCGTCATCTAAGGAAGTCACTCCATTTCTAGACCTACCATTATTAACACAGTCCATTCATAATTTCTCTGTCTCTCATTGTATTCTAAGATGAACAGTTTTTTTTTTTCCAAAATTTTAAAATTAAAACTTAAAACGTTATGTTAAGAGAAATTGAATATCATGCATTATGTACCCATACTCATTTTAGATATTTCCCAAAGCTTTGGGCAAGTTTACCTAATTCTTCAATATTTTTATATCAGTTGACAATGTTCACTTATTTCTTTATGATAAATAACATGACATAGACGTAAATACTGTGGTTATAAACCACAACCTTGTATTATATTCTCACAAGAGAAACAAAAACTCCATCCATCAATATCAGTAAAAACTGATTGATAAATTACATGGACGAATATAAAAATCATCTACCTAGCCACTGACAAGTCTTCTTTACTTATTATTTACGACTGTTTGTTCAGATTTTATTGTCACACTTAGTATCAATATTTTATCATAGTTATGACAAAATATTGATTCACCATGAGCTTTGAGGATGTAATCCAAATATTTATTCATCACGAATTTATTTGCGTAGCATAAGTGATTGTTTTCATAACAATTAATTTTGTATGCCGAAAGGCAGAATGTACAAGGATTCCAAGACTTTGTAACGAAACACCTAAACCGTATTACCGACATTCGATACAAATAAAGTCTCTTCTATTATATTCTATTCTTCTATTCATGAACTAAACAGAATGTTAGGAAATGGTGAATTTCTAAAACATGAAATTTTTTATCAACAGATTGGGCATGATTGGGGATATTTCACAATGGTCACGGACCTCCCGAAGTACATGACAGATGTTCTGAAGTTCAACATCAAGTCCACTGGTATTCTGTCAGCCCTACCGTATGTTGCGATGTGGATTGCTTCCTTCTTCTTCGGTCTTCTTTGCGATTTCTGTGTAAAGAGAGGAATACACAGCATCAGAACTGCCAGGAAACTTTATACTACTATTGGTAACTACTCTTCTACTATTGTTAACAAACATAAAATTAAAATAAGATATTTATGATCTTATATACTAACTACTTTAAAGAAGATTAATGAATTGTGGAGCTAGTTTTTCACTAATTGATCCAATGAATTGTGACCGTTGTCAGAACTTAGTAGCCCAAATACCATTATTAGATTTTAAGCATGATGAACTACGAAGCAACAAGATTTTCAAAAACCTACCTTAAAAGGAAGAAGCACTCATAAAAGAACAATGGTTAACGTAATAAACACGCTATTGAGAGCGTGTACACTGTATGACATTTAATACAAAATTTCAAGTCACTATTTTCGAAATGACTGAACCGATTTTAATGAAACTTCTCACATATAAGCAGGATACACAGATCTAAAAAGTTAGTTAAAATATTTTCGAAATGTCTTATTTAAAAAAAGATAACTGGAAATTTATGTTAGTATGGAAAATTTAAAATGGGTTTAATTTAACTCTTACACTATTTATCAAAAATGTTTTCAACAAATTTTTTAGACCTATGTATCCTGCTTATGAGTGTAAAGTTTATTAAAATCGGGTTAGACATTTCGGAAAATAACGACTTGAAAATTTGTATGCCGTTCGGCGTATGCGCTCTTAAGGAGAATTCACTTCAAGACACAACATTAACATGGATTGAAACGAGTTCATTATTTCTTTCTATCCACAGCGGCCACTGGTCCTGGCATCTGCATTATCATGGCTTCCTACTCCGGCTGCGACACGACCTTGGCTGTCTTATGGTTCATCTTCGCCATGACCCTCATGGGGGCATATTACAGCGGTATGAAGATCAACGCTCTGGACATCACTCCAAACTACGCAGGAACCACCACGGCTATGGTCAACGGAATAGCAGCAATTTCTGGAATCGTTTCACCGTATCTCATTGGGCTGTTAACGCCAGATGTAAGTTCAAATGTTAAACTACATACTTTGGTTACGTCGTTTATCTTGTATATAAAATTCTCGTGTCATGGTGTTTGTGGTTGAACTCCTCCGAAACGGCTCGACCGATTTTCGTGAATCTTAGCGTGCATATCGGCTAGGGTGGCGAATCGGACAACATCTATTATTCATCCCCTTAAGGCGATACCCCGACCAAAACCTTGCGATAGTGCGTTTTTATTCGCTATTCAGAGACTATTAACTCATTAGTTATGAGAAATAATCTACATGTAAAAGCACATTATTAATGTTCGATGTCTTATCATCACATTCCACGTACTAATTTGTTTTTATGTGTTATAAATAAATTTAAAATATACTTTTAAAAAATGACTAAAATTGTTGATTTTATGCATCTGTTGCTAAATGCAACGCTCTAATCATTTGGGGATTACACTAATGGATAGATAATTTAAAAATCTATATTCTACACGTTTTATTTCATTTCAAAAGATCGCTTATTTTTTTTAATTCCAAAAAATGTGTGAATTCTATGATAAAAGAGCGTGCGCAGGATGCGGCCGGCAAAGGGAACGAATGCTCAAGGTTATTTGGTCAGGGAAGCGCCTTAAATGTTAAGGGTGGTCCACCCCTAAATATTTTTATTTTATTTTATGTGGCAAAACGACGTTTGCCGGGTCAGCTAGTTTTATTATATAATTGTATTTATTATATTTGTACACGTCTTAATACTATTTAAAATATTTCCTAGCCCTTTGAGACATCCATATAAACTACTATGTTGATTCTACAAATGACTAACAAATCAGTATTTGTTACAAATTGGGGCACTACAGTGAAACATAAAATATCTTACTACTCACTAATATCTTGGGCTTTAAGCAATATGGCATTATATCCATCCATACTGACTGTCTAAATGCCAAATTATTTGATATTGAACATAATGAAATTTTGTTAGCATCTGTCAATCTTTAGCCTATATCACCCGGGGATAGTGTTGCTTCCCAGCAGTGAAAGAATTCTTCAAATCGGTTCAGTAGTTTCGGAGCCTATTCAATGCAAACAAACCAACAATCAAATCTTTCCTCTTAACAATATTGGTATAGATAAATTATCTAAAGGCTCTACTCAATTAGCCAACGTATTTAGCAGTCAATAATGAACGTTCTCCCTCGCTGAATAATAGTAATGAACTCATTAACATTTCCACTGTTATTTTCCTTTAGCAAACAATTTTAACTAGTCAATAAATTACTATTTACATATGTAAATACAATGTGTCCCATCTCTAGTCTGATACAGTTTATAAATGTACCAGTCGTACTAAATATCTTCGTCATATTTTTTATTCAGCTGAGAGCATAGCTAAGAGAGTAAAAATAATTAACTACTCAGAACGCTCAAAACATTGTTAGTTAGCTTTCTGTACTAAACTAAATAGCTTGGTGGACTCTATTACAAAACAGACATATAGGTAAAAGTAATAATTTGGTAGACATAAATCGTTTCTTCAATTTAAATTAAATGATTGACAATAAGGCGGGTATTGAGGACCGAAGAAGTGCACTAAACCACGAGTTAATGTGGATGCTTGAGAGAGGCATCTGTCCAGCAGTTAATGTTTTCAGACGTAATTTTAATAGGGTGGTTGACTAAAATAATCTAATTAATCCGTCAGATAGATTTCCATTAAATATTGGACACGTTTGTATTTTTTTTCTTTTTTCACGTAAACAAAAAACGAAGACGATAACTTGCGTTGAATACTCCTGTGACATCACTACGTGCTACAATTTTAACCACGGGGTGACGTCACAAGCCTCCCACTCCTGATCTTTGATGCTTTTTATCTTCGTAATTTTTTTTATATTTGCTAAAGAAAAAACTACGTTTCCAATATTTTTTGATAATCTAGCTTACAGACTAATTATTGTAGAATCATTTTTTTTTTTACTCAGGAAACATCCCTATCGTGAGGGTGTATGTGATGACAACTAATCGATAGGTATTATATGTACACGGTAGATTAAAGAAACGGTTCAATTATCAGGCTTTCAATAAAATAATTAGTTTATGAAATGTAAATAAACAAACGAACTAAGTACAAACTTACTTAATCTATTATGCAAGATAGATTTCATAGTTTCGATGAACAATTACATGGCATTTTTATCATTTCTATAGCTCTTCAGCGGGCGTACCATGACGTCTTAAAACGTGAGTCTTCCGAGCGAGAAAAAGGGATGGAGCTATATAGGGTGTATAACTCTATCCCTTTTTGTCGCTCGGAAGACTCACGTTTTAACACCTCATGGTACGCCCGCAGTTTATCTGTTTCATATTCTTCAACCTGTCATCATTGACACATCACCTGTACCTACAAAAATAAGGAAAAAGGCTCAGTGACATGTGCATATCGCCTAATATGCCTGTCACGGGTTTTTTTATATCATAAGATATCCACTTGAGTATCGACTTCAATCTTTTAAGGCGATACCCCGACCAAAACCTTGCGATAGTGCGTTTTTCTTCGATATTCAAAGACTATTAACTCATTAGTTATGAGAAAGCACATTATTAATTTTCGATGTCTTATCATCATATTCCACGTTCTAATTTGTTTTTATGTGTTATAAATAAATTTAAAATCTACTTTTAAAAAATGACTAAAATTGTTGATTTTATGCATCTGTTGCTAAATACAACACTCTAATCAGTTGAAGAGTACACTAATGGATAGATAATTTAAAAATCTATATTATACACGTTATCCACTCAAACGTCCATGGGGACTCTAGTCACCAGAATGATTTTTACCTTGCCTGTCCGTGGGGACTACAGTCCCCAAAACGATATCGTTCACTTTAAACGTAAACACTGATAAAGTCGGGCGATAGTCGTTTAGTCGAGTATTGCTAAAAGGCAGGGTATTAAATTTGCCAACCGTCAGAATAAATTTTGCCTGTGGAACGACAACACAATATTTAGAAAAAAAAAAGTGAAAGTGACAGTTCGACTTTTGTTTATACAAAGTGTTATTGTGTGGAGCTCCTAGCAAAATGTGGTTTGTTTTTTGTTTTTCTTACCTTATTTCTATTGTTATTGTACATCAAATTAAACGTGAAGATATTTTCTTTACGAAATATGCATTACTACGACAATTTCGAAACGGTTACATAGAATAATCTAACTGGAATGTTATATGATCATTTTGACCACATAACTTTCTCTTTTCTGAATCATCCTTATAAGATTCTAATTGCATCTTATTGGTTTACAATGTTTTCTAATTGGATTTTTGGGTTAAATTCTCATTACTTCACTATAAACACGTTATTAGCCTTTTACAAACGAAATATATTGAAATGAGGTCTAGAAATGATAATTAAAGCCACCTTGTCACATTTTTATGTCGCCCGAGGTACGGGGACCTTTTGAAAAGTTTATTTTTTCATGACAGAAAACTAAATATTCATATTGAGTTATGTTTGTCATTTTAAAGGGTATATAATGAACTATTATAATAAAAAATAATTGTTGGCAAAAACTATTATACTTTTCTTGTAAAACTCGAAACAAAAAATAAATACGACATTTTTTGTCATTTCCTCAACTTTACACTTAAATATCATCATTTATTATTACTTTGAATGAGTTACTTGTAATCAAATTACATTCTGTAGTGTTTGAGCTTGCCGTGAGTGTTTACAGTTCGAGTGTAGCTTAAGTAGTTTATCAGCAGTGATTGTTTATGTTAAGTGGGTCGCGCGCGGTCGTAAAAACGATAAGTGTAATTTGAGACGCGGACGCGTAAGACGATAGACGCCGCGCGCTTGGACGTTGAAGTGGATTCATTTCAAAAGTTATCGCTTATCTTTTTTAATCAAAATAATTCCAAAAATTGTGTGAATTCTATGATAAAAGGGCGTGCGCAGGATGCGGGCGGCAAAGGGAACGAATGATCAAGGTTATTTGGTCAGGGAAACGCCATAAACATTTTACATATTTAAAAAAAAAACTTCTGTGACAAAACAACAAGCAACTGTTTCTCAAACTGAAAAATTTCAATAAATGAATCAGTTTTTCCTTTTACAACAATATGATACTCGTTATTGATTAATTACTTTGAACTAAGGGCTGGCTTTTACCTCGGATAAGCATTACCATTCAGCGTGGTAATGCTGCCAGCCTTTTGGGGTACATTGCTACTATTATTATTTTAAGTCAGCTTAGCGATTTTTATTTTAGTGTGGGTATATATAGTAAGAGTTAGTTATAATAATAATACCAACGATGTGTTTCAAATGCCCTTTCAAAGTCCACCCTAAGTAATCATTCCTATATGTAATTACCTAAAACAATCAAAGAAATTGAAGCTATCTTCACTGTCACGTAAACGAACAGACCTTGTCATGGTAAGTGACTTTCAGCCTTAAGACGCAATTAAACTTGGTCTTAATCCCGAATCCTATTACTTGGACGGATGAAATTCGGACTAACAACCAACTGGAAATGGAGGGGGTCGAGTACGCTCGTCTTCAAAAACTCTATCTAAATCTAGTCAGATTCAGCTACTCGACTTCATTCAAACTACTCGTACTCGTTAGCCAGTATTCCAATGCGATGACTAATAACTATTGCATTGATTGCCCGAATTCGAGTAATCTTTCGAGCACCCGAATGCGGGCTTACGACAAATTATAATAGTGCCATTAGGGTGGTAAAGTAATTATCAACCAAGGTTGCGGTATTCTACCAGGGTGGTGGAATTCTACCAGAATTGCGGAATTTGTTCGAAAGAATCACTGCGGCCCTGAAATGCAAAGGGTATTAGGAGGAACACCGATGGGTTTTAGCCAGTAAGTGTCTGACACTCCCTTCCGCTTCGCCCAGTGATGAAGAAGTCATTTGATGATTTTTCATTCATAAAACAAGTAATTATGAGATTAGGTATGATGATTCAGCATTATTAAGCTGAATAGGGATGTTTCCTTAGTAAAAAATATTATGATTATGTTTAGTCCGTCAGTTATATTATAGAAAAATATTGGACACGTATTTTTTCCTTTATCAAATCTATAAAAACTGACGAAGATACAAAGCATCAAAGATCAGGAGTGGGGGCTTGTCACGTCACGGCCCGGTAAAAATTGTAGCGAGTAGTGACGTCACACGAGTTTTGTACGCACTGTACCGTCTTCATTTTTTGTTTATGTGAAAAAAGAAAAAATACGTGTCCAATATTTTTTGGAAATCTATCAGACGGACTAATCAGATTTTTTTAGTCAACTACCCTATTGTCGTCGTAGATAGTTTTGGGGTATAGGTAACCTCTTGGTTTTACCTACATACCTCACAAAGGTACGCACTTCGAAGATGAGAGACTACATGTGTTGTTCACCTGAGACGTAGATACAGAAAAGGGATTTTTTTTAATCTCTTCTCGCAGTCTTAAGTTAATACTTTTTCTATACTAATTAGTGTATTTAATTTCTTTTTTTTCTTTCTTCTAGTCAACACTGACACAATGGCGAGTAGCATTCTGGGTCTGTTTAGGAATCCTAGTCGTCACAAACATAATTTACATCATCTTCGCGAGAGGAGAACAGCTTTGGTGGGATGACGTCAACGCCCATGGGTACCCCAAGAACTGGTCCCACGGTGATCTGCCCATCAGATCCAAGGACTCGGAAGGAGATAAGAAAGATAAAAGCGAAAAAGAGAAAAAGTAAAACTGACTGTTAATTTTATCATAATGCTCTGTAAATATTGTATTTAGGCTAATTTTGTTATTTATGAATAAGATTATTTAATTGACGTATGGCTTTGTTTTATTTGTATTTCGGTATTGTTTAAAGTATGAGAAGGCCAGTTCTTTTATTGCTATCCTATACTATAAATCCCATCCTATATTATAAATCCCGTAGGGTTTGTAATAGAAATAATTAGTAGGTTGGAAGTATCAATGTTACCGGTCAAACCCGATTTCAGGACAAACTAGTTAGGCTATACAAATTAATCCTATCGCGTATAGGAAGAACTAGTTTAGCCTAGGCAAAACTAGTTTGTCCTAAAATCGGGTTTAGCCGGTAACATCTATACCTACTAAGTATTAATATTAGAAAGTTTGTGAGAATAGATGGATGTTTATTAGATACTCATTCACACCAAAACTTCTTGACGGATTTTCATGAAACTTTATGGGAATAAATAGCGTCCCAGACTAACAGATAAACTATAATTTAAAAGAGGAAGTGCTAATTACAAGCGGTCAGAGTCGCACGCGCCACCTAGTTAAGCCATAAAACATTGTGTGTTAAAGTGGTATTAATTAATATCATTTAGAGAAATGACCTTATTATAAAAAACAAAACGCAAACTGTCATGGTACTAGGAGATAAAAATAAACAATTTCACTACTCGATTTTGGTTCTGATTATTTATTGTTATTGAATTACTATAGCCGATATACTGGAAGAGCTTTTCATGCTGAAACAAAATAACTGTTGAATACTGTGAATCCTCCTTATTTCTAGTTTTTAAATTGTTCACTGTAATTTTTTTATTTTCATTATTTCCGTAGCAGTTTATGCGTAAAGTGAAGTGCATAAAGGTGATGAGGCACTTAAACTTAAGTCTGAAAGCTTTCTGTGAAAGTGTTGTATTTAGTGAACTCATTGTTGAACTGCCAAATAAAATAAATAAATAAACTTTATTTGAAGATGAATATTATTATTTCAAGCTCAAGTCACTTTTGTTTCAGTCGCACATTTCAGCGGATCGTAGAGCGTGGCATTGTATGAAGCATAAACATAATCAGCCTTTTAATGTTCCTACTGTTGGGACACAGGCCTCCTCTCTAAGGGAGGGAATGGGCCGTAACCCACCACGCGGGCCCAGTGCGGGTTGGTGAATGTCACATGTCTTCGAATTTTTGGTCCTAGGACATGCCAGCTCTAGTTTCCTCTCAAAACGGTGAAGGAGCGTGACACTGACGAATACGTAGTGCAAACAACACGCTGTGGTTTATTTCAAAGCCTCATGGGATAGTAAACACAGCCCTATTTCGAGCCGCCAGTTGAAATTAGACATACATACAAGTACTTAGATTTCAAAATTCAGTAATTATATCACCTATAAATTATTAATTAATTAACGATAAGCAAATCAAGATCGTTTTATGTTATGTTAACTTTTGAGTTATGTAGCTCGAGTTTTTGTAAAAAGTGTTTTTTTTTTTAACTTTTTAAGGGTGATATCCCACAGCTAAATGTACCCATCACCGCGTACACACAGCGTGTTATAAACTGGTGTAAACAATAGACAGACATGCTATTTTAGCAATCCCAGAAGATTTGCTATCATTTATTGAAGAGTTCAGTGTCCTGTCTCCGTTCTTCATCAGATCTTCATCGAACTAGAAAGGGATCACATTGAAATTTTACAAAGCCTTCCAAACCATCGTACATAGTTTTTGTTTTCATTTTAAATCGATAAGTGAAATCGAAAACATCGTCAATGTAGTCGAATCCACGCATTATTAGGGATAACTCAAATACTAATCGTCAGATGCCACTCAAATTGGACCAGATAACAGGCACCAGCTTTTGAATATAAAAAGAATCATCAAAATCGGTACACCCAGTAAAACATTATCAAAATGTAAACACACACAAAAAAAAAACAGAAGTTGGTTACAAAGTGTTCTCATCAACTGCATCCATCAAGATAAAATTGACACTAGCCACATCTATCTGCGTATCTCTCATATACCATATCGCGAAGTTACATAAACTTTCCTTGAATAGTTTTATCCGTAGATATCTACATTTATCAAAACAAAGATATATCATAAGCAGTGACATGATACTCGTTAATGTCACTCGTCGAATCGCTGCGATAATATCGCTTTGTGGAGAGATGGAATGAAGTGGCAGGATGATAATAGTCGCTAGTCGCCACCGTAAAATATTTGGCTCCACCTCTAAAAGCGAACGTCGCTCTTGCAGATGGGGCTAAATATTTTATACATTGTTGTTTTTTTTTCTGTCTTGATGAGCCGGCTTTTTTGACCCATCTTATTTTTTTGCAAGCGTTTCATAAAGTCTACGATGGAAAGCGAGGCTGCAGTATGATTCTATAAAATCAAAATCAAAAGTCATTTATTCAAACTAGGCTGGGAGGCAGCACTTTTTGAACGTCAAATTTTACATAAAGACAGTCCCCCAAAACGCCCACCCGTCACCACTTCCTAGTGCTTTAGCTGGGAAGAAGAAGTGGCGCAACAAACTCCCCAGCAACACATCTGTCTGTTGCATTTTAAGAATTTGAATTATGAACACCTCACCGTGTAAGCTTAGGTGAAGTGAGCATGAAGTGGGCTTTCAACCCATACAATTAAGATGAAATGATAGTTCATCACAGACAGACTTCGGCAATCGATGCTCAACCTTGTAGATCAATCCATGGTACATAGCCACGAGCTCCTCGACTTCGCTTCCTTAACTAAACCAAATAAGGAAGTCAAGAAGACTTTCCACTCAAATAACCTTTCCTCAATTTATAACTAATACAATCCTACTAATATTATAAACGCGAAAGTTTGTAAGTATGGATGTATGGATGTTTGTTACTCTTTCACGCAAAAACTACTGAATGGATCTTGATGAAATTTCGCACAGATATAGATCATAGTCTGGAATAACACATAGGATACTTTATATCCCGGGATTATGTTCCCTTGGGACAATTTCCGACATCTACGCGGACGAAGTCGCTGGCAGAAGCTAGTTTATAATAAGGTAAATTACGAACACAATTCTGGGGTGGTAGGCTTAAACAATCGTTTCTTCGCTGGAATCGAAATTATCTCCGTAGCTTAACAATTTTTATTTATCTGAAAGACGTCTTGTGCATTTCTTATCAGATCTGTCAGATAATGTTTAAAGGTTACCATTGTCAATTCTGTCATCTAAATCATTGTTATTCCGTGTAGTAGTAGAATTTGAAGTGTAGCTTCTTGTATTTTATTACTATCGTAGTTCTTTGGATGTGTGTGACAGTGATAATATGGCTTTAAAGGGATGGCGGCGTTTTTTGAACAAAGGTTGGTGTTTTAAAATATGTATAATATTTACTGAAGTTATTGGTTTTAATAATATACGTAAATTAGTAACAATCATAAAATATGTACCCCACCATCGCATCTCTACGTTGACGTCGGATGGGGGGAGCGCGCCTCAATGACCCTTAGATGATACCTAGGGCAAGAGGACAGATAAAGAGAGATACAATACACAGGGTAAGTTTGTGGTAAACTGTTGGGTAGTGTAGCGACTCCACGAACTTGATCTCCCGGGAGTAGCCTTGTTCCTCAACTCCGGCTTGTCTTTATTGGCTGGCCGGACCGGAGTAAACACTGATGAGGAACAGAGCTGCCACCTCTTTCTTGCCTTAATTGGTCGGTCTGAGTGAAGTAGTAATATGCTGGATCTTGAATTTACTTCCAGGATTGTCCTGATAGTCGTTATATACCTATGTCTCCACTCCTATAGCACCACTCAGGATATGTTGCTACGCTACGTCACTGTGTGATAGCAACTGTTTTCGGGGGCCCATTTATTGAGTGTGCATATCACACCAACCCATTTTAAAGCCTTAAATATTATCAGTGTTTAGGCAGGGCCAATAAGTTCTCCCGTAGTATACGATAGTCAGTCCTCTAAACCACCCAAACCCATAGCAATCTTTTGTTCATCTTCGTCTTATCTTTTGTTTCTATATTCTGCAATAATTTTGCACCAAACAGGAATTCTCCGTCAGAGAATGTCGTCGAGATCATCTTCGGATGGTGTCCCATTTTATTTGAAATAGTTAACGACGCCTCTGCATGTTGTCTTTGGTCCCTCGTACGCCTACCAAACGAAGGGGACCACCCAGTCCCGAGATAGTCGAAAGATATATGTATAATTATATCAAAAAATAATATGAACAAAGGCATTTATAAAAAGCGACCGGGAATGAATTGATTAGGTATCGTGAACCACGCTGATAATGGGAATAGTGCACAGAACACTGGCAGCATTGCTACGTTGAATGGCAGTGGATTGTTTGACCAAAGTAAAGTCCAGCCTTCTAGTCACTTGTAGAGTTGACGAACCGTTTACTGATGACACGAAAAGTCTAATGAAAGCTTGTCACGATGACAGGTGTATCATTCGCATTGCAAGCGTAAGGTTCCTACAGACGAAGTCCATATGCATAATCGAGCACCGAATCGTTTGCTTGATTGACGGTATTATTACGCCAGCTTTTTTTACACGTTGTTCTTTAAAGCGTATTCAATACTAGACTAGCTTTTGCCCGCGACTTCGTACGCGCATATCTTGTTATTTTGGAAACTCTTCCCTTAGCTCCTCTAAACTCCTCAAGGAACCAGTAACTAGTAGTTTCAGCTGTACGTCTGTCAGTCACTACTCACTACATCACTTAGCAACTCAAGAGTTTTATTTTTGTTGATGATAAAAAAGTGTTGTTAATTTTCACGTAAAAAAAATGCAGAGATGATGGGTGTCATATGTTATTGGCCCAAAATAATTTCTACCAGCATAGCAAATAAATTCAAATATTGATTTAGTTATATAAAACAGGTAAAATTTTTATCGAACAATTTCTCTCCATGGATTCTTCTATTTAACATTAGTACTACTGATGAAAAACTTTTTTTTTTTTAAATAATAATAATAAATAAAAAGGAACGATGTTGGCAGATGTAGCAGCTTACGTAAAGCATTATTTATCAATTAATAAATTATGTAATCTGGTATTGAATACAACATAAATCAGACTAATAAATGACTAATTCCTGTGTACGCTGCGATGAGCAAATACCTTACTAGGTACAACATTCATTAGGTACATAGGTATTCAAATGGTTACCTAATGCAGGTAAATAATGTCAAACCAGATAAATCATATCCACATAGAGACAAGATAAAGATTTACTATTAGACCATCCTTATTTCATAACCTAAACATCTTAGGAGAGCATTACGAACAATTTCTGCGGTCGTGTTTATTAGAGATCACATAAAATCTATAATAAGACTGAATTAGATGAAGTAGCGTTGAGGAATTGTGACAAACACAGGGTTTTAACACTAACTACCTTGCATTGTAAAGAATTTTTGATGTGAAACATCTATAGCCGCACGTAAAACCGTACACACAACACGTATTACTTTTACAAAATAATGTCGATGTTTCACATCTGCCAGGCGTCCCGTGACGGCTCACATTTTTTTTATTTCAGTGATTGTTTATTTAAACTTTATGTATAATAGTGGTACATGGGTGGACTTAATGCAACAAGGCATTCTCTACCAGTCAACTTTTGGGTCAAAAAGACAACACTGTGGTAGATGTGCATTTGTGCAACGAATAAATAAAAGTTAAAATCCGATTTTTGTTTTTTTATATTTTTTTATTGTAAGATGGATATGCTCTTGACTCTAGTCTAGGTCGCAGGTGACAGAGACAAAGTCGACTATAGAATTAGCTTACCCAGAAGAAGACTAAATACAAAGGATATAGCTTTACGAAATTATTAATAAAGTAATATCTACAGTAGTAGTAAGGATCTAAGTTGGTACCTACTACGTAGGTACTAAGCGTGATAAATAAATAAAAAATCCTCATAAAACTAATTCACACGAGGAAACTTTAAAGAGAGACACTTGGTAATTTCCTTTCAAAGGAAAAGTAAGTGCGTACCTTCAGAATCGTCAGTCATCGCTGTCGTGGGTAATTTCCGTAGGTACCTACATTCTGCGACATTGCGGTTAGACCACGGGTAAGTCCCGCTATAAAACCTGACTATACGTATCTAATAATGTAATTTTATATAGGTTTGAAGGAAAATGGACAAGGTACGTAGGTTAAAACAAAACAGTAAAAGTTATATTCACCTGACATTATTTATAATACTAGCTTCAGCCCGCGACTTCGTCCGCGTGTAATAGCTACTAATCCCCCGATTTTGAAAACATTTGTGCTCCGCTCCTATTGGTCATAGGTTATTGGAATTTGTTCGAAAGAGTCACCGCGGCCCTGGAACGCAAAGGGCACAAGAAGGATCACGGGTGGGTTTTAGCCAGTAAGAGTCTGACACTCCCTTCCGCTCCGCCCAGAGCGGGAGAAGTCATTTGATGATTACCCATCCAGAAAAAAAAAAAAAAAGGTTATTGGTACTAGGATTTGAAAAATTATTTCAGTGTTACATAGCCCATTTGTCGAGGAAATCCATAAGCTATAGCATGATTATATATAGGATATATATAATCATCACGCTTTAGCCTATAAATCAGACTAGTAGTTCCTGAGATTAGTGCATTCAAGCAAACAAACAAACAAATTATTCAGCTTTATATACCTATTAGTATAGATATTGCAAAATCTTCAGGTATTTACATTTTTCTACCTACCTACAGTGACGGATTAACCCTTAATCAAATTAAGCAATTGCCTAGGGCATCACGTCTGGGGGGGCACCAGAAGAAGCACAAAAAATATCCGTCCTTAGGGCATCACGTCTCGCGGAACAGAGGGGTGTGACGTACCTCGCCCTGATGAAGCGGGCGAAGGAGGCGGTGAACCTCCGGGAGCTTGGCATCACTGGGGGCCTCGGGATCAGGAGAACCCTGACCGGTGCCCGGAAGCTCGAGCTCGCCGGAGCGGAGAGTGGCCCGTTCGCGGACGCCCTGGCCGAAAGGCTGAAGGAGGTCCTCCCCGCGGACGAGGTTCGAGTGTCCAGGCCGACTAAGTGCATTGACATGCGCATAGTGGGCCTGGACGACTCCGTGACGGAGGAGGAGGTTGTGGCCGCCGTCGCCAGGACTGGGGGGTGCTCTGCCGAGCTCGTCAAGGCGGGCACCCTCCGGCCTGACAACACGGGCATGCAAACCCTTGTGGTGAGCTGCCCCGTGACGGCGGCCAGAACAGTGTCGGAGGGTCGAAGGCTCTTGGTGGGGTGGGTTTCTGCGCGGGTAAAACTGCTGGAACCCAGACCTCTGAGGTGCTACCGCTGCCATGTGGGCAACCACACGGGAGCTATGTGCCCCTCGGAGGTGGACCGCAGTGGACTTTGTTTCCGCTGTGGTCAGCCCGGTCATCGGGCCGGCTCGTGCGAGGCCACGCCGCACTGCAGTGCATGTGCGGCTGTTGGCAAGCCGGCCGAGCACTGGGCTGGGGGAAGGGCCTGCGCGCCATCCGCCCCGACCAAGGGCAAGAGGTCCGCCGCCGCCGCCGCCTCTGCCGCCGCCGCGGCGTCCGTCGGCTCTTCTGCCGCTTCTGCTGTGGGTGCTGCGACTCCCGGTACTCGGGAGGGGGCTGAAATGGAGTGCCAGTAATGGTCCCATTTCGGCCTCCTCCAGAGACAAGTCGGCCGCTGTGCTATTGCACAGTGGCTGATGCCTGTGGACGGTGAGCGTGGGTGGCTCGCCGTCCGATACCAGGCTGAGTCGACGACGCGTTGTGCTTCACGCGCGCCTCAAGGAGCCGTCAGCACCAGAGACGGGGCCCCATAGGGTCGGTGCCTGCTAGGGTTGCGGAATTTGTTCGAGAGAGTTGCCGCGGCCCTGGAACGCAAAGGGCACATGGAGGAGCACGGGTGGGTTTTAGTCAGTAAAAGTCTGACACTCCCTACCGCTCCACCCAGGGCGGGAGGGGTCATTTGATGATTTCCCATCCAGAAAAAAAAAAAAAAAAAAAAAAAAGGGCATCACGTCTCACTCTCATGTCACCAAACACCACACGAAAAAATAATTAGGGCTAATTTACGCGTTTTAAGTTGATATAGAGTCCAACCTAGAGTCAAAACCCCCAATAATACATGATAATAAAATTGAATCAGCTTTCACTAATGTGGAAACAGCCCCGCGTAAGTATATTTTTATCGCTCACAAATTGCTCAGCGGAACGTCCTTTTTCAAAATTAAAAAAGTACAAAGATAATACAAGAAATTCTCGATAATTTATCGATATTATACATAGAGTCCGATATGTTAAAAACATTAGACGTTAATACTATCTTGCGTGAATTCAACGCCCGGAAAAGCCGCAAGGCACGTTTTATAAATAACTAAATTATGCTTTAGTTTTTATTGTTGTCATACCTACTCCACTTCTAAGGTACGTTACATCTCATCATCTTATTTTACAAAAAAAATGTTTTTAGTTGGCATACGGGTAGGGGGGCCCTCAGGTGTGGATTGCTTAGGGCATCAAGTAGTCTTAATCCGTCACTGCCTACCTACGATGGAATGGCCTATTATGCATACCGTTTGCGGTACAGAAAAGATAGATGAAGAAAAGATTACTTCGGGTGACACAATAGGCGGCCTTATCGCTAAAAGCGATCTGACAACGCATGCAAACTCATAACAATAGTTTCATACTCATTTTAAATAAAAATAGACCAATGAAGAACGCGCGATGTCTCATTGTACGTTTATCTTAAACCATATTTTTAAAACTCCATATTAGTATAAAATCATTATATAAATACAGGTGGCAAAAATACCGCAGCAAAAAAAATTGGTAAAAAGGATCTAAAAAGTCACTTTTCAAGCAGTGTAATGCAGTTGGTGATACTTATTATAGTTCAATCACAATATTGGTGCCACAATCTGAATCAGGTTGTTTCATTTTCAGAATGCAGATAGCCTAAGTCACTTCGAAATTAAAAAATAATCTAATGAAACTTCATTAGTTCTATAATGTTGATTGTTGTTTAGGTTACAGGGCGTGTCTAAAAAATATACATACACACATAGTTCCGAAAACATTTCACTCCTGCTGGGGCAATTCTTTCAAAATACGAGAAACCAGTATCAGTTTTGCAAATGCAACCAAATGCCACCAATCTTTTCCAAACTTCATTTATAATGCGCACAGCAAAGGAGTAGAAATCTGCACTGTCTGTGTTTCCGAACGCATTCAACCCTAATCTCCTAAAAGTTAGAGTGAGCAGGCTTCTTCTGGGCAAGCTCAATTCTATCGTCGACTTTGTCTCTATCACCTCTGACCTAGACCAGAGCCTTTTGGCATTCCATCTAAAATTTAAAAAAAGCTATCGATTTTCTCAAATGCTTTCCATCGATCATATTCTACTCTGTCTCCTTTTTCCAGTGATGATCATCCCCCAACGGTATGTCCTGGGTATCTTGGGCCTGTTTGCTCTGGGAAACTCCTTCACCATGAGGGTTTGTCTGAGCATGACGATCACACAGATGGTCCTCCATGTGGAGCCTGGGGAACACATCATTGGGGAAACCTGTCCTGATCCTGCCAATCAAGTTGGATCTAATAACACGTCCAATAATACTGTTTCAGCTGTATTTACGGTAAGAGAACATAAAAAGCGTTTTTTCCTCATGGAAGTTCATGGAAACTCCTTGTTTTTTTTTTAATGTAGAAATCGATTTTATGAAATTGAATATATTATACATGGTATTCTATTCATACTCATAGGTCTACAAAGTTAGTTGAAACTTTTTGCGGAAAATAGTTATGAGAAAATAGAGAGTTATTTTTAGGGTTCCGAATCTCCGTATAAAAAAATAATAGGATAGGATCAGTCGGTTGTCAGCTGTCTGTCCATCTGTCTGTCACAGCTGATTTTATCCGCATCTACTTAACGGATCCAGTTGAAATTGACTACGCATACAGCTTTTTGTGGCCCAAACATGATGGCGTAGCTAAGCGAGAGTGCTTCAAAAGTATTTTCTTATGATTGTCAAATTATATTTCGAAGTAAAAGAAAATTTACAATTACCCCCCACCCACTGATCTCTGAAAACACTCAGCCTATGATTTTGGAAAATGAGAATACAAATAATAGGTATTTACCTTTAGATATTACGTGACGGTTCTAAGTACCCGTGGTGTACCTAACAGCACGTTAACAGTTATACTTTGACCTTTAGCCGGGTTTGTGTAGCATGAAACTTCAATAGAGTACGGCGAAACCAGCAGTTAACTGTCTAAGCTTATAGTACTGTGCCGAATTATTCTCAAAACGCCTCATCGTCACAACAAGAGGAAAAGCTGGAAGTGAACTGTCATTCCAACTCGATTAGATATACTAAGTTAAGAAAAAATCAGTTTGGTCTCAGCGCCTGTGAGATTTTTGATGCTCTTGTCAGAAAGCTACGTTCTTGTTCTACATAGTTTTTTTTAATGAAACATACCTACCTAAGTAAAGTTGGCACATATGTGTACGTATCACACGTATCAGCAGGATTTGATAATGATGTTAATTGGTATACGCTGTCTAGCCAAGCAGTTTTTTGCTACAACATCAAAAAACTTATTGGTGTATTAGGTATTTATACCTAATACATTTTATTTTTTAACAAAGACTAACAAAAATCTCATAAATCCTGAGCAATAAACTCTTTACTTTAATATCATATCATATTACTCAATAGTTTTGTTTACTATCGTCACTGCTCTAATCACGTGCTTTCATATCTTTGGCAAATAAGAAAGAGTGGTAGCTTCGTTTATTACCACGAAATTATTTAAAATGCCTAAATCAATTATATTTAATTTGTGAAGGAACTTGTGGCTGAACAAAAATTGCTACACGAATCGATATCTTGCCTATGTTAGTCCGGGAATGATGGCAATCCTAAACATACCGATATCCGCGGTGCCTCGAAGAGTTCGTCAAGCCGTTGGTCCTTGAAGACCTTTGACATTCTTTCTGAAGGGTAAAATACTGAACTGCTTCAAATTAAGAAGCGAAGCCAACCCCAATATATTTAGGAAATAATTTTGTGTAATATGTAAAATGACGGCACCGTAGGCGCAGTGGTTGAGCGATTGAGCTGCTGCTGTGCTGTATGTTGTGGGTTGGATTCCCGCATGGACGAAATATTTGTATGACCATTCTTCCGAGTCTGGCTGATTGTGAATGCGAGTATAATTATATGTTTGAAAATGCACCCACGACATAGGACAAATACCTAGTGTGGGGCAAGGTTTAAAAAATATATATAAATCATCAGGATCGAGAGCGGTATGACTGGGATGAAGCAACTCAAGGATTTCTTCTCAGTGCCTTCTACTACGGCTATGTTATCACCCATTTGCCTGGAGGTCTGTTGGCTGAAAAGTTCGGAGGTAAATGGACCGTTGGCTTCGGACTTCTGTTGACCTCCGTGGCGACTGTCCTTACCCCGTGGGCTGTCACGGTCGGTGGAGCCACTGGGCTGTTCATTATTAGAGTCATTGAAGGCTTTGGAGAGGTAAGTCTGCTCGCGGTTTATATACTAGTGCACTAAACTATATTATGTTGGTTTAATGTTGAGTGAAACAGTTCATATAATCTTAATAATACATTTGATAAATAATAAATAACGCCTAAATAATGTTTAGATGCTGTCACTTAAATTGATTTTCAATCATTTTCCCTACCCTTTATAATATTCTAACATCAAAATATTAGGTCTTCTTTACGAGGCTTATGTGTTGTATGTTATTCAAGGGTTAATTTTTAATAGTTATTTAAATTTTTCTGAAGAATAAATAAATTTAATATTGTTGCTTGCCATATTTTCTTTATGAATGCTGCCAAACCACCAATTTAATCTTCACAAAAAAGTTGACTGATTATTATTGAAAAATCGGGCCTTAGTCGACAAAAAGTAAAACATTAGTATTCACGTCGTTTTTAGAGAGTCTGATAAAGTATCTTAGTAGATAACACCTAATTGGAAAATTATTTCCAGGGTCCAGTGACACCTGCATTCGTCCTGCTGCTGGCAAGATGGGTACCCCCTTCAGAAAGGTCCAGATTCGGCGCAATGATATTTGGAGGAGCTCAAGTTGGAAATGTTTTCGGGCCATACATATCTGGTCTCCTGTTAGCAGATGGTGGAGACTGGGCAAACGTATTTTATTGTTTTGGTGGACTCGGAATTATATGGTTCATATTCTGGGTAAAGTTTATTGAACATATTTCATTTTTATGACACAATTTATGGACGTTGTAAAATGTGGCATGAATGTATGATTTGCTGATGTGGGTAGAATATTGTGACATCTGCACTTTACATGATTCTACACGTAGAAATGGCATTAAGGATACATATGAGAGTAACAGGTTGAGCTCTTAGACCTGATTGCCTATCTAGGCAATCAGGTCTAAGAAGATCTATATGCAAAGCATAATTTCATAATTTCTCAGTATAGTAGGTGTCTATTGAGCTTGTTGGTAGTTAGATACTGAAAGTTTATTTTTTTAGTTGCAATCGTATACTGAAGACTTTTTTAAATTAAAAAAAAAAATCGGAATTCTATAACATAATATGCAAAACTTTTGTTACTTTTTCGTGCGTACAGCCGGCGTTCATCGATTTATTAGAAGTTGTCGCGTCAAAACTATATAGTCGTTGCGTCAAAATGTTAATAAATATTTTCTA
Source organism: Hecatera dysodea (assembly GCA_905332915.2). Taxonomy (NCBI): domain Eukaryota; kingdom Metazoa; phylum Arthropoda; class Insecta; order Lepidoptera; family Noctuidae; genus Hecatera; species Hecatera dysodea. The sequence continues at coordinate 8,827,782 of HG995295.1, forward strand.
CGCAGGTGTTCTTATGCTACAGCACACCAAACTCCCACCCATTTATATCAGATGAAGAGAAGGAATACTTAAACAACAATATAATAGCTTCTGGATTACATAAGAAGCTGGATCCAGTGCCATTTAAGGCTCTGTTACGATCGGCTCCACTGTGGGTCCTTGTGTTAGCGGCTGTAAGTATCCTTATAACATAAATCGAATGATTTTTAAGTGCAGAATTAAAGACAATGTCAAATCAAGTATTCAAACAACGTTCATTTTCAATATAAATATATTGAAAATGAACGATGTTTGGACAAAACAATAATTGTCCTTATTAAAAATACCTCTTGAATGTAGAGGATTTTTTAACAAGGATAATTATTGTTTTGTTCAAACCGCAATATTATATCAGCGATCAGAAAATTTGTTAACATTTTCAAACTGAAGAAATTAGTCTTGATTTGACAGATCACGATTAGAAAATATTTCCTAAAAATGTGACATGTAGCTAATTTTCATTTTGTAATTAGTCAAACAGTAAACAAATTGACTCGGTACATTTATCGAAATGTGTTACCTTATACCAATATGCTAAGGAGCTAAACTGTTTCATTATTGTTGAAATAAAAAACCGTTTTTTTTTTTTAATTTTATGTTCTTATGCATTTGTTTTTTACAATTCACAGATTGGCCACGATTGGGGATACTTTACAATGATCACAGACCTTCCCAAGTATTTCTCTGATGTCTTGAAGTTCAACATCAAAGAAACGGGACTCATGTCAGCTTTGCCTTACATAGCCATGTACGTGTGTTCCTTCATCTTCGCCAGCTTCTGTGACTTGTGCATCAAGAAGAAATGGCACAGTATTGGCACTGGCAGGAAAATCTATACTACTGTCTGTAAGTACCGTTTTGAAATTACGGAATATTTTGCAACTATTGATAAACAATAGCGATGGTTATTGTTTTGAATCCTTATTAATTGCTCTTGTCAACTCTTCCGAGATATTGTAAGGCTAATTTGATTCAGGGCTGTTTTGTATTCACGTGAGACCGATTCACAGTATTGGCACATCGAAAATATGATTTATCTATACTATCTATACTTAATATTATAAAGCTGAAGAGTTTGTTTGTTTGTTTGTTTGTTTGAACGCGCTAATCTCAGGAACTACTGGTTCGAATTGAAAAATTCTTTTTGGGTTGAATAGACCATTTATCGAGGAAGGCTTTAGGCTATATAAGACCACGCTGCGAGTAATAGGAGCGAAGAAAAAATGGAAAATGTGGAAAAAAGGGGGAAAATTATTCATCTTTGAGGGCTTCCGTTGCGTGCGCTGCGAAAACGGTTCAAGATACCAAAAAAATATGTAGGAAAGAATTGTTCCTCTTAAAATGATCTAAAAAAATGTCCGCCTGTCGCGAACATTTTTTTAGATCATAAGAGGAATAATTTTATTCTTTCCTACATATTTTGTGTCTTTCCTACATATGTCTATCTTTTAAGATTAACTTACTAGAACCGTTTTTATGGTAATCAAATTTGGTGGAAAGGGATGAAAGTTTGTATTAAACTTTGTCAATTTTAAACCGATTGGGCTGAGAGTTTCAAAATCGGGGTTTAAGTAACTATTCCACGCGGACGAAGTCGCGGACAGAAGCTAGTATAATATAAAATTCACAACAAATTTGGTTCTGTATATATGTATACCAACATTATGTCCCTTAGAAAAAATATATTTGAACGTTTTTATTATTAACCTACTAAAATAACTTAAAATAACAATATAATGTTATTTTCTAACGGCCCTTCGTACACCTACCAAAGCTCCAGGTCCCAAGATTGTAAAAAACGCATTATTGCAATTTAATAAGAATAATAAGCGGGTTTAAATTAAATATTGTTTTCTATTATAGCGTCGTCCATTCCGGCTCTCTTTGTAATTCTGGCTTCGTACTCGGGCTGCAACCGAGCTGAAGCCGTCGGCCTCTTCATTGCCTCCATGGCGTTCATGGGAGGCTTCTACAGCAGTGTGAAGATCAATGCCATGGACATCGCGCCCAACTACGCTGGTACCTGTTCCGCGTTTGTCAATGGAATTGCAGCCATATCTGGCATAATTACGCCGTATTTGATTGGATTGTTGACCCCGGACGTAAGTATTCCTTTCCTGCTTGAATTAAGATTCTTCCTTTATTTCGTCACCCGGTTTTTTAATTGAGTATTTTAAAGTCAACAAATTAAAAAAACAATAAATATAATAATTAAGTCATAAAGAAATCGAGAAAAAAACCACAACCAGTCACATAATGGGTACAGATTAAAAAAAAAACTTTTTGTTTTTCGGTCATCAAGAGTTAGGGAAGGGCATTACGCTCGACCGAACTTGTGAATCTCGGAATAAATTAACTCAGGCGAGGAATTGACAATTTTTTGGGCATATTTTTTTTCATAATGTTGCTATCAAAATAGATCAATGTTTTTTTTTTACAATATTTTTTTGGACAAAATCTCTATAATGTTCCAACTGTTTAGTTACCCCATTCCATTAGCACACAATGATTGCGCATTGAATGAAATAATTTCAAATATTTCCTTGTGATCACAACAGGTCAAATGAAATACAGTTGACCTTCCTGAAACTTTTCCATAGATCCCCACCAAACACTGTCTGGTGTTAATTGAGATTTATAGGTTCTTGAGAATCACTAATATAATTACAAATTATCTACTTAACATGTATTTTTCAGCAAACAATTGGACAATGGCGTATAGCGTTTTGGACCGTATTCATTGTAATGGTAGGGACGAATTTGGTATATCTCATTTGGGGTTCTGGCAAGCCTCAGTGGTGGGATGACGTGGACAAATATGGCTATCCTGAGAACTGGAAACATGGACCATTGAAAAAACGACCCGTAGATGGAGAGAAGAAAGTCGTATATCCTAAACATGACCATTCACCTGTATCAAAAGATTGACTATAAATAACATATTTTGTATTTTTTGTTGTTTATTGATATCAAATATGTTTTTGATAAACCTAAGAATATTAAAAGGACGTTGGAATAAAAATGTATGGGGCTTGGACTAAATGACCACCACTTATAATTTCAAACAAACCATCCTGTTCCTTTCCTGTGAACTTAAAACAAAAAAATGTGTAAATGGAAAGATACCTAGGTCAACAAGAAACAAATATGATTTAAAAAGTATAATACCTACAGTACTAGCTTTTGCCTGCGATTTTGCATGCGCATATCCCGTTATTAACCATTCCCGAACGAATTTCGGGAAATCCTCACTTAGTGCTCTTCTATATGCCCCAAAGAACAAAGAGGCCAAATTTCAGATTTCTACGACCAGAAGTTTCGGCTGTGTGTTGTCTGTCAGTCACTCGATCTCGTTGGTCAGTCAGTGCAAATGCAAGTTGCAAGGGCATCTACTGAGCTTGGGAATTATGTCGGAGATCTTTTTTTTGGGTCGGATATCAAAAAACTACTTCTCCCGCTCTCGGTGGAGTGATAACGAGTGTCAGGTTTGTACTGGTTAAAACCTACCTGTGTGTCAAATGTCCTTTATGTTCCAGGGCCACGGTAACTCTTTCAAACGATGCCTGAACCCTAGAGAAGTAGCTTATAAATGAATATCCATCACAAAATTTTCACTTCTGCCAAGACAGCCAGGCTTGACAGTGGGTTCTAATTGGAATCAATCAGATGAAACATACCAATATACCTAAAAATCGATCTTAACAATCTTCTATGTATATATAACTTCTTCTCCTTCTTTTTCTTCTCTTTCTTCTTTTTTCTTCTTCTTTTAAAGATAAAGTAAATTTGCCTACCGCCTTACTACTGTGCTTTTCCGATTATATAGGGCTTGTTTCCCAGGCAAATGGACGGATGCTAGTCAGTATTTTAGTACGGAGAAAGTGCCTATGTAGTCATATGGCTGGAGTGAAGGATGTGTTCAGTTCTTAATTAAGAACTGTGTTATTGGGTTTTTAATTTAGAATTTCTCAGTAGCATCCCGTAGTCTAGATTTGTAGCTAGTTGCTAACAATAGAATTGCTATCTATTACAATTACATGAATGCCGGTTCCACCTAACTAAAGAGTCAAAACATAGGCAAAGTGGAGACTTTAACTCGGTTTTTAAAGTTTTAATCTTTTTCACGCAGTTTTTTTTTTACAAATTACCGCGTTTCAACAACCCAAAAATTAGTACACAATTGTTTTTTAAGGCATCAACTAATTGAAACATTCTACTAAACAGCGCCATCTAGTTATTTAGCAGTGAACTTCTTAGCTTGAAAGTTGCTGAGTTGGTAGTGTTACTCGTAGTATAATGTATTTCAGATACTTAATCATTCATGCTGTCAACTTGACTCACAAAAACCGCCCCTGACCCATTTCATCAGAGTGCCTACAAATTTCAAAGCAACGTTTTTATTCAGAACTTAGTAGCAATTTGTCAAGAAAGCCTCAATTTCCAAACGTTTTTCACACATTGCGACTGAGATACGAACGCGAACGTTGCTTTAAAATTAGTAAAATTGACCTTCTGAACTGCTTTTACTTAATTATGTACACTAATATTATAAAGAGGAAAGATTTGATTGTTTTTTTGTTTGTTTGCATTGAATAGGCTCCGAAACTACTTGACCGATTTAAAAAATTTGTTCACTGTTGGGAAGCTATACTATCCCCGGGTGACATAGGCTATATTTTATCCCCATATTCCCACGGGAACGGGAACTACGCGGGTGAAACCTAGTAGCTACTTTATTATAACCTAAACAAAAATATAAACACGCATTCGTAAATCCATCACTGTATTAAGTAGATGTCAATGACATAAATTAATATCTAAATAACTTTTACATCTTTGTTGAACTTGTTTGCACGAAACACTGAAAAAGACTCAACAACTAATGATAAGTCCAGATTTGCCATACTTCAAATCTGACACGAATCGAATCTGAACGCTTGCTTAACAGATTTCCTCGGACCTTATAAATCAAATTTCAGAACTAAACGCAGGTGCACTGGATCTAAACGTACTTATTCTAGGGTCACATCCAGCCAGTCAATGGCTCATGTCATTGGCCAGAAAATGGTAACATGTCCCGTGAGATTAAAAGTCTCATTTGACACAACTGAAAGGGTTAATTGGTCTAGAAATTGCGAAGTTAAGATTTGGATATAACGAAGATACTCAGCGATCGAAAGGTGACCATTATTTATTTTATTACCATACTAGCTGCTGCCCGCGACTTCGTCTCCGTGGAATCCCCGATTTTAAAACATTCTTTATCGCTGCTTCGCTCCTATTGGCTCAAGCGTGATGATATATAGCCTAAAGCCTTCCTCGATAAATGGTCTATTCAACCCAAAAAGAATTTTTCAATTCGAACCAGTAGTTCCTGAGATTAGCGCGTTCAAACAAACAAACAAACAAACTCTTCAGCTTTATAATATTAGTATAGATATGTATAAAAATTAAGATTTTACAGTACTTCTCTAGTGTGTTTTTTTTTTAAATCATACACTTCTCCGTGCACATATGTAATATGCTTCAAACGGGATACAAAGATTCTTCATACCTTCAAAATTAAATTGGATTTACAAGCATCCAAACGTTTTCTCCCTTCAGGTTGAAGCAACGTGCCGTTCCAAAACCTCCGGGAAATATGATCCGACCTTCTTATATTTCCATTCCTTCAAATATGATATTTCAGGTTATATTTGGAAGAGAACATAATAGGGAAGATGCAATTACAGAATTCAACGTTTTGTTATTGAAATGATAAAATAGTATAGAATAAGGGTGTTTTTATTGTAGTTAATGTTGATTTTTAACAACTATTACGAATTAATATAACGTGAAACGGAACGTAAACAATCAGCGTCTAGTGACATCACTGGTGTTATGACAACGAAAAGACGAACCTAAATTTTAATACATAATCATGATTTCTGGCAGACAGGAGTGACTCATCATCCGTTTTCGCGAGATAAGAAAAACAGTCAGTTTATAATCGCAATTTTGGCAAAGCGTTATTAGCACTATTAATTTTTAAATTTTATATAGTCTAATATTTTACACGGAATTTAAAAGAATTCCGTGTAAAATATTAGTTATAAAAGCAAGATCAAAACACTGCATGTTCCCTATTCAAATATTGGGACTGGAGTGGTTTGATTGTAAAAAATATTTCGGCATTAAAATAAAGGTACCTTATAGTAACAGGATGTTGTTTACTAAATTCATCAAGGCAAAGGCAAAACTGTTTTATTCTTTATGTTCCTCATGGCCTCTCTTTGGTTTACACGTATTTTTGATTCCTATCCTTCCGACTAAAGCTACACGTTATTTATACATAAATCTAAAAAGTTTAAATACAAGTTGTAATTCAATTGCAATATTTCAGGCGTATACCCTTACAATATATATATATATATATATTTAATTATATATTTTAGAAAACTCCTTCTGCCCATGTGAATAAACAGTTTTCTTCATATTTATTGACAACTTTTATTATAACTTTATGTACACGTAAATAAAAAAACTCTTAACTAACTAAAAATAAAAATAGTCAAAAGATGGCGTCAAAGAATTCCTCCGCGTCGCTGGCCACTGGTAATGTACCCAAAAGGCTGGCAGCTTTGCCACGTTGTATGGCAGTGCTTATCCTCCATCTCTAAATAAGTTATGAACACTCGGACTCCACGACCCGAGAGTTTCAACCCCAATCAGGTCGAAAATTTAACTCACAAGAAGGCACTTTGGAATTGTCAAGGTCGGTCAGTCAAAAGAGATGAATCTATTTGCACGTTCAAAGCGTAGATCTCTATGAAGAAGAACGTGCAAGAATCCCCACGGACACTCTTTGAAATCAATATTTTTTTTACAATTACATTATTCGTGTAGAAATATTATCTAAATATATATAATTCAAAAGTGACTGACTGACATAGTGATCTATCAACGCACAGCCCAAACCACTGAACGGATCGGGCTGAAATTTGGCATGCAGGTAGATGTTATGACGTACATAAGTATCCGCTAAGAGAGGATTTTGATTAGTTCTACCCCCAAGGGGATAAAATAGGTGATGAAAGTTTGTATGAAACTTTGTCAATTTTAAACCGATCAGGCTGAGTTTCAAAGTCGGGGGTAAAGTAACTATTCCACGCGGACAAAGTCGCGAGCAGAAGCTAGTGTACATATATGTGTGAAAACGATGTGGAAAGATTTGCACGAACAAGCGTCCAAAGTAAAGTAAAAAAGAAATAATTCAAAGAAAATTATAGTTTAGGTAAGGAATACTATGAAAGGCTGATATTACATATACTTATAGGTTTCACAATAAACTGATTTATGTGTGTTTCTCTTATGATTTAGAAAGGTTAGGCCCATTTTCTTGCACTGCGATCGCGATAGCATGTCGATCTATTTAAATATTAAATATAAATTCTTCTAAAGGAATATAAAATAAACATGTTAAAATGAAGGCCTTTCCAGATTTATTTCAGTAAAAATGTTTTTTATTTTATTATTCCGGCGGCCAAGAGCTGACAACGTATTTTAGAAAATATTGTAAAAACTAATTCGATTAATAGGAATAAATCCTATATAAATACGCGAAAAGGACTTTCACCCAAGATGCATGCTTTGTTTGGGGTGAGTAAAATTTGGGCTAGGAATGAAACGTTGTAATTCTTTTTCTAATAAATGTTTATAAGCATTATTGCTTCTGACCCGGTCAGTGATGAATATGAACTTTGTTATATTTGTTTCTTTTTTATATTAAAAAAGTGCGCTTAAGTGAATTATTTCGCCCTCTGAAAGATTGCCAACGAATAATACCTACCTATTAACTTCGGATGTTTGAAATCATCTTGTGTACTACACTAAAATCCAAGTTTGTAGTTACCTATGTACTTCAATACATCACAACCTATTCAAATTAGTGTTCAGTACGCTGTTAGATCTAAGTTAAAGGAATAAGTAAATAGAAAGAAAAACACAGATCGATCAGAAAAAATAAAAACACAGAACTGTCATGCACACAAACAGTAAAATAATTGTGTAAAAAATGTATTGTAACTTAATAAGAGAAAAAAAAAGGATCGAGATGCATGTCATAATTTACAAAAAGGACCAAACAAGAAATCATGTAGTCCAATCACAAGCAACGTTCAGGAAAAAATGGGACGTCAATACTGGTAGGTATTGAACAAGAACAATGCTCCTTCGTCCTTGTCGCATAAGGAAGTAAGTATAAAATCGAAAGTATTCGTCTTGTAAAATAATTCGAGCCGCGAAACGCGTCGCCTGTTAACGCATTTTGAATTGATATGCAGGAGAAGCACGTGTACTGTAGGTACCGGTAATTATAAGGTAATGGAGATTTATACAACAAAGATCATTGAACAGAAGGGACATTTTTTTATTTTTCATTTGCATTTTTTTTTATTAATTGCTTTTCCAAAGGTTTTTGCTGACCGTTTGTGTTATTGAACTTGGAAACGTACGTAAATACGGGGCGTCATTCATCAGCATTTCAACCTGGAATCATATAACGCTGGGAAAGGCCTTCCTGTCATGCAAAATGTTAACTGTACATTACGTTGCAAATCTTCATTAAAAACATCGTAAGAGGCAAAATTAGTTTGAGATCAATTTTATTTATTTGTAATGGATATTCGAAATCTTCCGTTGGTAATAGATTGCTGCACCCAAAGTTAAATCGATACGGTAAGTATCTAACTGCATGTATTTAATAATATTGTGTCTTAATACCTCGCTAAATAAAATATATACTTATTAATTACTCCATCTAATTAATTAAATAAAAACAAACAACGGAACTCATCACGTCCAGTCGCCTTTCTATCTATATGACATCTGCACGGAAACGTCATGATCTGTGGTCTCCCACACTGTGAGGCTGCGCTTGCGCCGATGCTAGTCGAGTAACAAGCGCACAGTCGCTTGCCCGTCAGTTACTTAACTTGACTTACTTTACGTTCACATTAAAGTAAACACAACGACTGAATGGAAAACGAAATATTGAAAAGAAAATTGGAAAACTGGATTTTTTGGCTGATTTCTGTGAGTGTTTTTTTTTTCTTTTAATATTTTGAAAATATTAAGTGAGAGTGTACAAATGTGTCAATATTTCTGCCATATTAATTATTTTTACGCACCTAATTGATACTGGGGCGGCGTGATTGACTACAAGTTCAATTTTGGGTACTAATTAATCGATGCTGTATGTGATTTCTAACATTCGGTGTAAAAATTTAATACGAAGCATGCAATCATAATATTCAATTTTTGCTTTCACATGTTTTATTGCATACATGTACGTAAAAAAATAATAAAAATATAAGTGAATAAAACTTTCTTTTAAACGAGATACGTAGGTACAATTTAAACAAATCAATCCTTATAATATAAAAACATTTATATATGCTTTATTTCCGGATTCACATCGTATTAATTATATTTTAATTACAATTATTTCAGACCGTTGGTTACGTGAGTCATTAACGCTGTAATAATTGTTTTTGTAACATTAATATATTGTTTTGCATTGGATATAATATATATTTTAATAATCTACGTGAAGAAAGGTGTTATTTTAAATTAATTAGAATTGCTTGTTAACCTTGTTGAGACTGGTGTTTGCAAAACATCGAGTCTTTTTTTTTATCGATACTTTGGCTGTCCGCGATTGCTCTATCGGAAAATAAATATTTTACCAATATAATTTTAAATTGGAGAAATGTGAAAGAACTGACTATATACGTGGAAAAGGTATTAGCTGCCAATCCTTTTATGTTTTAAAAATATTTACTGAATAGCTCATTTTATTTTGCGCCATTCGCGTCCGGCCCTGGTTCAATCCATGGTCCGGAGCGAGGAGGCATGGGAAGCGGCCACCTCTTTCTGCAAAGCAGTAATGCTAGCGAAGGAGGAGGCGGACCGTGTGCGGGAGAGGGAAACTTCACGCTCCAGCCGCCGCAACAGAAGACGCGCTCGGCGTCGGGAAACGCAGGGCGATTCACGACCACCGTACTAGGCGAGGGCCTGCAGACGGCTCACCGTCCGATAGCAAATAGACCCGGGTAGACGGCGCGTCGCTTCCGCTCCGCCCAGAGCGGAAGAAGTCATTTGATGATTTCGAATCGAAAATGAAAATTCAGCCTTCAGGATCAGTACGGAATGCTTAGATGAATCGTGGGCTGCAACAAGTATTTTCTGCCATTTTCTTCATTTTGCTGCCATTCACAATGATGGGGATGAATGAGGTACTTACGTATCATGAGGTATTAAATATGACGCTGTCGTTTAATGCTCAGAAGGCTTTATAACTTGAAAGATAGGAAAGACAAGTGATAAGTAAACAAATACAGAAATCTTAAGATAAAAACAATAATTGCTTCTATTTGTTTAATGATTACTTATGATGTAGGTAAGATTAACAGTACCTATTTTTTTTAAATTATGTATGTTCCTAATTATTATGTAAAACGCTGTTCAAGAAATACACATATCATACTCAGACCTCGGACCACAAAAACCTACTGCTTGAAAAGATTTAAGAGTACAAGAAGTGCTTTCACAAACCACTCCAATGAAAAGCACGAAATTTTCTACCAACGATTTGCCTGAACCGTGGGGTGTACGATATACATTTTAATACGGTGAAATCCTCAGGCAGCCATTAAACACTGAAAACAACTCATATTCTTATCTTTTACAAAATATCTGCATTAATTACCAAGGCCATTACGAGATTTAAAATGTTATCTCTTTTTGACATTGTATGTAATTCGTCACAATGTATTACAATCTAGTCTCTTAATGTTGTTGTGATTAAAAATAATTTTAACTTCCTGCTTCACGTAAATGAGTAACATGAAATAGGATTGGCGCTCATTATACGAGCACGTTGCGCTTGTATTAGGGAGGATAACTTCCACTACTTTTTTTTTCTTACTGAGAAATCATCAAACAACTTCTCCCTCTCTGGGCGTAGCCGAAGGGAGTGTCTGAACTGATTTAAACCCACCCGTGTTCCTCCTAGTACCCGTTGCGTTCCAGGGCCGCGGTGACTCTTTAGATAATTCCGCAACCCTAGCAGACACTAAACCTATGGGGTCCCGTCTTCTTTGCTAATATCTCTTTGAGGCGCGCGTGGAACACGACGCGTCGAAGATAATTTTCCCTGAGGAATTAAAATGGCCGTTTCACTGATTTTGTATGAAAAATGTCACACCGCCATTGTTTATTGTTTCGTTTTACGATATGAGTAAATAATGCCTAAGTAATTAACACTTACCTACTTTATTAAAATAGGTTTGTCTCGACGTCTCCGATTTAACATGACGCGATAACTTTGTTTGAACGTCTATCCAAAAAAAATAGAAAAAAAAAAACGCATGGGACGTCAAAAACCATTAAACTCTGGAATATGCTCCCCTTGACATCACGAAGGCAGAGTCTAAATTATCATTTAAGCGTAAAATTCGAAAACATTACTAAAAGCCTGTCATTCTTAGTTTGGTCTTCGTCACAATTATGATGAGTTTTCTTATACAGAAAGATTATTATAAAACATCATACTTTTAGTTTATTATTGTACTAGCTGACCCGCGCAACTTCGTCTGCGTCACATAAGTGAGCGAACAATAAAATAATCCCGTATTTGCAACATTTTTCATTGATGCTCCGCTCCTCTTGGTCGTAGCGTGATGATAAATACATATATTTTTTCAATTCGAACCGATAGTTCCTGAGATTAGCGCGCTCAAGCAAACAAACTCTTCAGTTTTATAATATAAAAATATATAGATAGTACATGTATTTTATTAGTATTATTATACGTATATACAGTATGTATATTTTATTTATTTGTTGTACACCTACCACAGTGTAGTCTTTTCAACCCAAAGGTTGACTGGTAGAGAATGTCTTGTTGCATTAAGTCCGTCCTTGAACCTCTATTGTACATAAACCTTAAATAAATAAATAATGAAAAGTTCACACGCTACTTTTGTAGTTGTATATTCCTGCCTTTATTATTACATAGAAATTAGACCTTAGACCCTAAGGTCAATGCTTTCAAAAGGTGAAGAAAGGGTTAACCCCCAAGTTAAGGCGGAGATTTTACCGTCGTGACTTCTAATTCGAGGCAGAGTTGTTAATCCACTTGTAGGCCGAGGCTGGGGGTTAAAGGCTTAACCCGCCTTTCACTGCCTTTGACTCCTAAAAGCCAGGTGTATACGCCAGCCATTAATTAAACTTTTAAAACAATGTTTGTTTTGAGTAGTTTTGAGAATCTTTATGTTATTTGGGGTGGGATGGGTATGAGCTATTATGTATTGGGCGCGTTTATATATAATACTAGCTTCTGCCCGCGACTTCATCGGCGTGGAATAGTTACTTTACCCCCGATTTTGAAACTCTCAGCCCGATCGGATTAAAATTGACATACAAAGTTTCATCCCCTATTTTATCCCTTTGGGGCTAGAATTAATCAAAATCCTTTCTTAGCGGATGCCTACGTCATAACATCTACCTGCATGCCAAATTTCAACCCGATCCGTTCAGTAGCTTGGGCTGTGCGTTGATAGATCACTATGTCAGTCAGTCAGTCACTTCTGAGTTATATATATATTTAGATTAGATAGATATTTATGTCCAATTAACAAAAACTGCTCCGCGTCATTTGATGTGTTAAATGAAATGTATCTACATTTGCTTTTGGTCGCAACATTTACACTGCAGAGCATCTCTTGCTTTGCCTTTTGAGTCCAAATACCTACTGGGCAAAGTATGGAATTCAGTGTTATCGAGTTCGATTTAACCGGTTTTTTTTTTCAGTAGTAAAGTTGAGTTAATGGCAGTAAGTTCGCTTTTGTGACATGGTGCGTAGAATATAATTGGACAAAATTAAATATATGTAGGCATGATGATAATGATAGGAATTTTAGTTTAACCACAGTTTAGCCGTACTTACAATAACACTTGTAAATACAAACCAAAACAAATACAATGTAAATCAACACGTTACGCCTCATTTAGATACTCATTAAACTACGAGCCACTATTTACATAAACTGTAGACAGGAAGTAACTACAGTCATGGCAAATAAACCTTATTATACCAGGAAAACTCAGTGAGGAAAATTATTGTTCCGTAATGAAAATTCTAGTTTGTATGATGGACGCAAGACGTGTTCTTCACCTTAGTACCTAGTGTAAAAATCGGCTGAAATTTGAGAAGTCTATCTACTTTATTACTGTTTAGCCTTTTCCCAAGTATATTGGGGTCATCTTCCATTCTAACTGGAGTAGCTGAGTACCAGAATTTTTACGAAATAACTGCTTATTTGACTCCTCCACTACCTAGTAACCCAGTGGGTACTATGATACTTCTTGACTAGCCTGTGTTACTGACTTCTGTAAGTAAGTCAGTCGAAACAACTGTCAAAGGTCTAGATGACTGCCGGTACCAACGGCTTAACGTGCATATCGAGGTACGGAGGAATCTCGGTATGTTACTATAGTCGCCCATCCACGGTCTGACCTCGGTAAGCGTTGGTTAATTTTGAATATCGAACTGCAAGGCTGTTTTTAATTTAGCAACGAGCTCCTCAACTAAGTTTGATACATTGACATAATGTGACTTACGTACGTTTGATAAGTAATAGTGTTAAATGGTAAAGTAGCTTAGAATTGATCGTTCAAATATATTTGAGTTGATAATCTGGTGCTTGCCAAAGATGTTTATTTTTGTTATTAAATATCAGCCAAAGATGTCTATTTTTCTTATTAATATTGAGTTCAAGTTTGTGACGAAGTTTGTTAATTTATCACTTAAATAGAGTTTTTCTAGAAACTTAGTTATATTTCCAAACTACTTCGCCAGCGACTTCGTCCGCGTGGAATAGTTACTTTACCCCCGATTTTGAAACTCTCAGCCCGATCGGTTTAAAATTGACAAAAGATAGACATGCTGTTTCGGGATATTTTTTAGATAATTTTATGTAGAACATTTCCGTAATACATGATTTCTATGTAACTTTAACCATTAAGGCTACACACGCGACGGAAGCTTAAAAAATAGAGTAACTTCTTCCGTTTTCCCAACATTTTCCTATACTGCTCTGCTCCTATTGATTGTAGCGTGATGAAAAGTATACTATAACCTGCCCAGGAGTATGAAGAATAATTGCACCAAGTTTCGTTAAAATCGGTCGAGTAGTTTTTGTTTCTATAAAGAACATACAGACAGACAGACAGACAGACAGACAAAAATTTTACTGATTGCATTTTTGGCACCAGTATCGATCACTAATCACCCCCTGATAGTTATTTTGAATATATATTCCTTGTACAGAATTGACCTCTCTACAGATTTATTATAAGTATAGATAAAAGTTTGAATATTTAGTGCAGTTACTGAATCCTGAAAATGTAGGCTAATATTGCTCTACAGCAACTTGTTTTGAATAGGGAACATGCAATATTTTCATATTGCTTTCATTTAAAAGAATTCCGTGTAAAATAGACCATACAAAAATTAAAAAATAAACGCTTTAATGTATTGCAAAAATTGCGATTATAAACTGACTGTTTTTCTTTTCCCGCGAAAACGAATGTCTGTCATGTATTAAAATTTAAGTTCGTCTTTTCGTTGTCATAACACCAGTGACGTCACTAGACGCTGATTGTTTACGTTCCGTTTCACGGTACATTAATTCGTAATAGTTGTTAAAAATCAATATTAACTACAATAAAAACATTGCAGTGGCCCTACTTTTATGCTATTTTATCATTTCAATAACAAAATTTTCATGAATTCTGTAATCGCATCTTCCCTATTGATGTCAGTTAGAAGACAACACTTATGTCGAATGTTAAGTGTCACATTATACATCAAGGGCTCTTGTAATCCCATTGATTAAAAGCGGACACAATACAGATATCCATATTTTCCTCTTTATATGAATGCTGTGTTCATGATCAAATATTTCACAAACATAGAGCAAAGGAAAGGAGGTTTTTCATTGGGCTAGGTTTTATTTCATGTGCGTTAGAAACTAGGTAATATTACTACTATGCGGTATGTACTTCCACAACCCGATGAGATCAAAAATTATGTTTATAATCCGCTTAACCAATTTTTAATGATCTTACAAATTTGCTTTTATCTTCATGCCAATGTGTAACATAGTAAACGCAAAACCTGTTAAGATATCTTTGTAATCATAAATATGAACAACTTTTATTATGGGACAACACTGAAATCGCGAAAATATCGACTTCTATTTACATTAACTAGCAGCGCCTCGCGGTTTCACCCGCGTAGTTCCCGTTCCCGTGGGAATATGGGGATAAAATATAGCCTATAGCCTTCCTCGATAAATGGGCTATCGAACACTGAAAGATTATTTCAAATCGGACCAGTAGTTTCTGAGATTAGCGCGTTCAAACAAACAAACAAACAAACAAACTCTTCAGCTTTATAATATTAGTATAGATTTCCGCATAACTCGACAAAATGTACTGTAATGTATTATTTTTTCGCGATTTCGGGATTGCATCTATTGTAAAAGTTCTTAATAATTAAGCCACGACCCCTTTAAAGGTATTTTTATGCATACGTTTTTTTCTATTACACATTGTTTATAATGGATAGATTCGAATCAAAATTTCAATCTAATCGAGAACGCCAATCGAGACGAATCAATATTGCCAACATTCACAAGTTGACACTGTTTTCAGTCTGAATGAGTGTTTAATACCCACTTTATAGTCGATTACTCGGTAATCATAGGCAGTAAAGATAGAGGCTATCTTTACAAGGCCTGGTAGCTGTATGTAGGTAACTGTAAAGCGTAAAGCCCAGTACGGGTAATTAAATAGCCGTGTTTAGCAACATTTAAATGTCGAACAACGCAGCCGGTATCTTGCAATCTTGCCTCACTATTGGACGATAACATTCGTTTTGGGATGTTGGTAAAGAACTAAGTGTATGGTTGAGAGATTTCGTACCTATACATTGGAATTTTAGTGTTGTACTTAGATAGCCCGGAATATTACAGTTACAATTTTACAACGTAGAAGTCATTCATGCAAAGGGATTTCGTGAAGTAGGTACGATCTCATACTTGTTATAAGCCTGTTTAAGTTGATGCACGTGGAATCAAATAATAAATTTTATCTATTTCATAACTTTCAATTTCGTTATGATCATCTAGGAAGAATGTGAATACCAACTACTGGGTTGTTTTATTTTGAAATAACAACAATCGTGCAGAATGCAAGTTTCAGTATAAATTTCAAGACAATGTTCACTTAAAATTTAATTAAACAACAAGTGACACAAATACATAGTCATAATATTGCACATATCTGGTTTTGGTTGATAAAAAACTTGCATTTCAAACATCATTGTCACAAGTTTTGATATTAATACAAGTTAGTTTCGGCCTTAATACTCTCTATTTAAAAGTAAGAATGGCAAAGATAATTTAAACTATCAAATTTTACATTATTGAAATAGTAACAAAAAAAAATGATATTTTCTTTTCCTTATCTTTTATTTTAATACTTTGTTGGTCTTCATACCAAATTCTGAATTACTTATGAGGAAAAAATACAAACACTGTTTTTTTTTTAATATGGCTATATTGTATTATAAAAAAAAAACAACTGCCGTGCGGCTTAGTCTCTCAAAAATCGTTTATTGTTTTTTTGCTCGCTTCAATACTGGGTTGATTTAAAAAAAAAGTGTTCCCATCACACACACTTTAGCCGGCACGAAGTTCGGGATGCTATTTATTCGTAAGTCATGGTCGTGATCATATAAACTATTAATTTTTCTCTGTCAACTAACCGCGACAGCCATGCGAAGTGCCCCAGAGTCACTAAAGTGTACTGTTGGTTTCCCCCGCAGAAACTTTTTCAAAAAGATTGATTAGGTATTAGTTTTAATCTTCGATTATTTTAACGTGTTATAATAAAACCGCATCTGCGTGCGTCTTCGATTGCTTGGAATTAGGTAAATATCTTAATGGAAGGTACTCCCGAGGTAAAAAGAATTATTGATGTTCGGAACACAAGATAATAATAATAAGCCTTTTTTTTTCGGAAAACAAGAAAATATCGTTTATTTTTTGTTTCAAGAGTCCGAGTTCCTTGGATATGCTAATACGTAAGATCAGGAGTTTTCTATGCAACAAGAATTCATCAAAATGTTCAGCGGCGAGTTAACATAACACACAGTTCACACACACAACACACATTCATAATATTCTTTTGGATTATAATTTATATAATTTCTCACTGCTGCCCGCGGCTCCTCCCGCGAGAATGTCGAAAATTATCCCAAGGGAACATAATACCAAAAAAAAAGCCTATGCGTTATTCCAGACTATGATCTACATACCTCTGTCCCAAATTACATAAAAATCTGTTCAGCCGTTCTGACATGATTGAGTAACAAACGTCTATCCATCCAAACATCAACATTTTTTGCATTTATAATACTATAGTATAGGTTGTCAGATAGGTTTTCCTAGTTTAACCGAACAGTAACATCCTCCTTTATCTCACATCTCAAATATTTTAGTTAATATGGACAAGCAATTAAAAATTGCAATACAAATGATTGAGAACCAGTTTATTACCATCAAATCTCCATTACCGATTTATTCGCGATGAATTTTAAATCACCTGCATTGGGTCAAGTTCAACCACTTATACTATGAAATACTGTGTGACGTTGCAAGAAGTGTTGTGTCGTCTCCTTTTTAATTTTACATTTTTTGTTTGTATCATGTACAGAACGTGGCCATTGATAAGGCAAATGTGTACTTTCTTATTGTATTGGTTGTTTTTTAACACCGTGGCTTTTATTTTTCAAACAATGGAGTTATGTAGAAACTATGACACCCACACTTTTTCCTCACACTATAAATTTCTGCTGTATCGGGTGTGCGTTTACAAATATACAAAAATAGCCAGACCCGGAACAACTATCTGTAGGCCGTACAAATACTTTTTCCGTGCGAGAATCAAACCTACGACACCCAGCGTAGCAACCAATCGTTCAACTACTGCGCCAACAGTGCTCTTTCGAACATATTCTGTAACTCCCTTCTCTGCCAGGGTTGCATTATTTTTTGAATTATTTGTTTTTTTTTTACATTAATAATAATATCATAGCTTTGCGCAAACAATAGAGAAAAAAATCAAAGAATGTTATTTTGAAACGTTAAACAAAATATATGTTTTTATTGTTTGGAGCACGTCAATGGAAGAGAGGTTTTATTTTAACCCAACATATTTTAAAAGTTCAATGCACCGACTCAATGTTGCGTCTACAGATAAAAAGTACCTACAAATATGTACACGTACAAATATCGTTTGCATTGAAACTATATTTGTAAAAATTTGAATTATGGAGGAATTATAAAGGCAATAGCATAAAAAATATAAAACAAGTTGCTTGTTTAATAAAAATTAAAAAAATAGGTTTAAATATATTTATTATATTTCATGATGACACAATATATCTTTCACGATAAACATATATTGTTTCATGATGAAAATACAAAATACTTATCATTCTTGTTCTTCATTACTCGATATAGGCTTCTCTGTTTTCGTGATAATTTCCAAGCTCCTGTACCTACCTTGATCAGCCGATCCTTTTCAGAAAACACCTCACCGTAAAAACTTAGGTGAAGTGAGATTGGAGTGAAGTTCATTCCTTCAAGGGCTAGTAATTGTTAGCTCATTTCAAATTTACTTAAATATTTACAGTGAGACGTTTACAGAATAGTGCGCAGGTTCTACACTATGCGATGGCAACAGCATACAAAGTCATCGGCTCATCTTGCCGCCGGAAAACCAACACGTTTTTTTCCAATACTGTTGTCATGTACAAAATAATCTTTCTAATCAACATGTTTCAGATGAAGATTACAAAATGATGATAGCACATAAAAATATTGTATTCACTTTGACTTCTTTTTATCGTCAATGAATTACTTATCAAAATCTGTCTTGTAAGTTTACCATTATTTTGATTCGATATCGTCTTTATCTAGATACCTGTCAGTGAGATTGTGTTGAATAAATTATCTTATCGATTTTTCATCATATTAAGGAAAAATTCAGTTAAAACTGTTTGATCGACTGATTTGTTCTTATTATATACCTATAGGTACATATAGGTATAACCAGGTAGATAGTTATAGGTAGTTTATGGTAGGTAGGTAAGATACAGTCAAGCACGATTATTTTACATGGCAAGGCCCAAAGAACTGTGTAAAACAGTAGGTACCACTTCGCAAGATTAGTGTACAATTTTGATGAATTCTGAATTTTTGTAACGCCTGTCAATGATGTACCTACAATAGGGTAGTTGACTAAAAAAATCTAATTAGTCCGTCTGATAGATTTCCAAAAAATATTGGACACGTATTTTTTTTCTTTTTTCACATAAACAAAAAATGAAGACGATAGAGTGCGTAAAAAACTCGTGTGACGTCACTACTCGCTACAATTTTTACCGGGCCGTGACGTCACATGCTCCCACTCCTGATCTTTGATGCTTTTTATCTTCTTCAGTTTTTTATAGATTTGATAAAGGAAAAAATACGTGTCCAATATTTTTCCTTAATCTAACTGAAGGACTAAACATAATCATATTTTTTTTACTCAGGCAACATCCCTATTGAGAGCTGATACCTAGCTCAACGTGCTTTCCCGTGGTATGGAAGAGTGTCGGAATTTAATTGAAACTCGTAACTCGGAACGCCTGTCTCTAATGACAATTGAGAGCTTATACCAAACTTACCGTGCTTTCCGTGGTATGGAGAAGTGTCGGAATGTAATCGAAACTCGTAACGCCTGTCAATAATGACAATTGAGAGCTAATACCAAACTTACCGTACTTTCCGTGGTATGGAAGAGTGTCGGAATTTAATGAAAACTCGTAACTCGTAACGCCTGTCAATGATGTACAATTGAGAGCTGATACTTAGCTCAACGTGCTTTCCGTGGTATGGAGGAGTGTCGGAATTTAATTAAAACGCGTAACTCGTAGCGCCACTCAATGATGTACAATTGAGAGCTGATACCAAGCTTACTCTGCTTTCCGTGGTATGGAGGAGTGTCGGAATTTTATTGAAACTCGTAACTCGTAACGCCTCTCAATGATGTACAATTGAGAGCTGATGGATGGTCATTTGCCTGACGCTTACCGTGCTTTCCGTGGTATGAAGGAGTCTGGGAATTTAATGAAATCTCGTAACACCTGTGAATGATGTACAATTGAGAGCTGATACCAAGCTTACCGTGCTTTGTATCGTGGTATGAATGACCCATACCACGGAAAGCACGGTAAGCGTCAGACAAATGACCATCCATGAAACTCCGAGACTCCTGTCTCGGAATTTAATGGGTGGTCATTCGTCCTCGGCAAGCGTTGCTTAACCTCTAAGATCGAACCATATTATCAAGATACGTTCAACAAGACGTGTACCTAAACTAACGGTTATCCAACTGATAAGGGCAAACTGGTTTTCTTTAAAACTAGGTTTGATTTGACAGAAAAGATTAAGATATAAACAAATTTATTAAATCCGAATAAAACCGGATCTTTCGAAATATCATTAACATTAAAATGATAATTAATTCACCTAGTTCGCATATTTATCAAAGGTCAGATCAATATCGTGTGATTATTTAATAGTTTTTAATTATTGAATCAATCACGGTTTGATTGGTGTCAATCAAACCGTGATTAATTAAACTCAAAAGAGTTTTGGTCTTGATCTTTTTATTTATTTATTTAAAGCCTTTGGAAGACTTACAGCTAAAAATAAAATGGTGATATATAACAGGTTGATAATCTGTCAGTCAATTATAGGTCCTCACGTCTAGAACTAGTATGGTATAAATATACTGTGGAACACAATAACATACTGCTAAATAATGCCAAAGAATGCAAAACAAAAACATAATTAAAAACGTGCAGGTAGATCATCACCTAAGATATATGTAAAAAATTTAGTGATTGCGACAGGTTATTTCCCATGAAAACCAAGATGTTATAATTAAATTTACCTAAAGAATATAAAACAAAGTACTTATAAACAATTTAAGCTCTAAAGAAATTCATTGATACACACTGTTTTGCTGAGGTCACACTGGTTTCAAAAAGATAAAATTCGAACTATTTGCACATAAATACATAAAATAATATACACCCTATTAATAATATATACACGCACAACTTACGAATTTTTTCTGTATTTAGTAGCTGCAAATGGCACCCGTAATGGTGGATTGAACCGTTTGGACTTGATTGGAGCATTGAAGTAGAAAGATGACAAAATGTCTGAACAATTTATGTCGCTTCGAACCGTTTC
Organism: Hecatera dysodea; assembly: GCA_905332915.2. NCBI lineage: Eukaryota > Metazoa > Arthropoda > Insecta > Lepidoptera > Noctuidae > Hecatera > Hecatera dysodea. The sequence continues at coordinate 8,849,240 of HG995295.1, forward strand.
TAACAAAAATATACAGTCAGAGATCTCACGACGAGTAATAAGTGGTATTTTTTACAGAGACCGTAATAGTTACCGGACTGTATTTGGTATTCTGTAACTTGATGAAAACTACACTAGCGCCATTGAGTGAGAACATAGGTGAAGCGAACTTAACTTGACAGTCAGAATATCAAATACTTTTAACTTCAGGTGAGTTACGAAGTGTAATCGAAAATGAGATATGAATCGAATTCGCACGTGAGTTCTTACAGAATAGCGGTACCCTCTGATGAAAGCAAAGCTTTTGACTTTGACTTTTGTGGAATGATACAAATATTGGTGTTAGTAGAAAATAAAAAGATAGGTGAATGCTTACATAATGTAAACATCTTTATTACGGACAAGCAATATTCATTTAGGTTAGTAAAAAAAAAAACTTATGATCAGCATAAGTTATTTCATTTGTTAGTAAACATATTATTTAATTTGTGAATGGTGAATTATAAGCTCAAGTTTTAAATAGTTTATCTCGATAAAATTAATAATTCACAGGCACCATAAGGTTCCTGAGAATTTAGTAAGGTCCGTAATTGGGTGAAAGCCAAGAGTAGGAGCCAGTTCTAACTCTTCCAATGAACCTATTTACATCTGCATGTTGTTGTACAACTTGAGAGAACCACTACGGCCTATATGCAGCCGTGCACTGCTATAGACTGCATGAGTTTTTGCCCGCTCAACAACTCATTCTGAGTGCAGTCAAGGGAAAGTCCCCTTTACGAATATGCGATACAGTATAGGTTTTTTTTTTCTTTTTTTTTTGGGTTGGAAATCATCAAATTGTTACGAGTTTGTGTAACAAAACTCTTTAAAGGTGAAGCTATGAAACCTCCATAGATAAATGGAATAACCATTTAAATAATAAAAGGAACAATGGTGTCACTCCTTAAAATATTGTTCCTTGTAAAATGTCTAAGATATTCTAGAGAGATTTAGTTCTAAGATAATTAAACTTATATTATGATATTTAAGCCTCTATATCGTTTTCTTTAATACAAATGACTTCTGCCGCTCTGGGCCGAGCGGAAGGGAGTGTCAGACTCCTACTGACTTCCACCCTTTGCATTCCAGGCCCGTTGTGACTCTTACGATCAAATTCCGCAACATACCCAGTAGCCAGCATTCTACACAAACACAATAGTAATCATGATTAATCCTCTTTGCAAATTCAATAGGTCGTTTAAGAGGGACAAGTTTAGTAGTGGACCTTTTTTGTGATGACGTTCTTACTTAATTGTGTGCTTAGTCCTTTTTTTGGCACGACTGCCCATTAACCCCAATACTTAATTGTGTTTTCATATCTTTATAAACGCCAATAATGCCAGATATATGAATTTATTAATTTTACTGCAACTATTCATAGGCTAACACTATACGCTCTATACAGAACTATGTCTAATAGTTCAACAATGTAAATCTTTCTATCCTTTCATGTGATTAAGGGGGTTACCAGACCAATTGATCAAATATAGCATAAAGAGATACAATCGACTAGCCAATATACAATCGAATAGACTAAATTCAAAGATTCATAGGCGTCGAAGACTTTAAAGATGCCTGAAGATCAGTCACATAGCTGTCCCGGCAGAGTTGCCGAATTATTTGAAAAAGTTACCGCAGCTCTGGAACGCAAATAGCATTGATAGGACCACGTTTTAGTCAGTAAGACTCTGACACTCCCTTCTACTCCGCCCAGAGCGGAAGAGATTTGAAGATTTTCCATCAACGAAAAATAAAGTCACAACTGTCAGTGTACTCAAATATTTCAAACCCATCAGCAATCGTGAGAAAACTATGCATACGACAACAGATAGACAATTATGATTATGCAAACGTCGCGTGCACGGAAAGATACTCGCTGTTAACGCAAAGTAATTACAAGTTGTGAGTACATTCGCAACATAAGTACCTACTGCTTTCGCAAAAAAAAAAAAACAACTCCGACATGATGTCATGGTCACATGCAAGCTATGGGTTTGTGGGTCGGTCAATACTCTTGACATTCATATTATGGTTGACATAGTTGGGTAACCATATAAGTAAGAATCAAATAAATAAACACATCAAAAGTATCTAGGGATCAACATATATTTTTGCAATAACTTTTCTCCTGATTGATATTAATTAAAATTTTCTTTAAGGATTCATCAAATAAAGTGTTTTCGTTTGTCACAGTAACGATAAACCAAGTCACCTTTGCATTAATAAAGAAATTTGCCATTTTCCTAATAAAGGGATTTTTGACATTTGAACCACTAACATTAAAGTTCGAAAAAAAGACTGAAATAACAGTTTTCTTTAAAATTTTATTGGGTAACTTAAACAATTAATAATCCGTGTTTCTACCGCGAACACTAACAACACAAGAACATCGGTTTGGCATACTCAAAATGAGTTCATCCAAATCACGCTGTGGAATGGCCGCCCATGTTCGTTGCAACAACAAAAAAAGGTCTTCTTGCGACTGGATACCCTCCATATTCGGCAGAGCTCTTCGCTTACCTTGGCTGAGCGCCATGGAGGACGGTATCGCTGCACCACACGGAGACAAGACCGATACATTCAAATCTTAACTCGAAGAGCTCCAACAATAACCGCCATGATGTTAGCCGTGAGGCTTCATCACTCTTCAGGGAACTTAATTAGCGACCAAACAGTCAGAAACCGCTTGCATGAAGTGAACCTTCATTCCCGAAGACCGCTACGGGTACCACCTATAGCAATGCACAATCGTAGGATTCGATATCAATGGGCTCTTGAACACAGAAATTGGGCAGAAGAACAATGGCGTTTCGTGTGCTTTTCTGATGAGTCTCGTTTTGGTATGAGACCGGATACAAGACGTATACGACACTGGAGAACCCCTGGACGCCAACAGCGATTAAAATCCTGCCAGGAAGTCCATCCTTATAGTGGTGGAACCATCATAGTATGGGCGGGTATTTGGATCGGCGGAAGAACTGAGTTGATTTGGATCAGAGGCAACCTCAACGCTCAAATTTATGCTGAGACGATTGTATCAGACGTCATCGTTCCTCTACAAGTGCAAATCGGTCCCTTATTTCAGTTAATGCATGATAATGCACGACCGCACACCGCAAGAGTTGTAAGACAGACTCTCGCCGCAGCTAACATCAATGTCCTGCCCTGGCCTGCTCAGTCGCCAGACTTGAACCCGATTGAGCATGCATGGGATATGCTACAGAGAAGAGCTCTGCCGAATATGGAGGGTATCCAGTCGCAAGAAGACCTTTTTTTGTTGTTGCAACGAACATGGGCGGCCATTCCACAGCGTGATTTGGATGAACTCATTTTGAGTATGCCAAACCGATGTTCTTGTGTTGTTAGTGTTCGCGGTAGAAACACGGATTATTAATTGTTTAAGTTACCCAATAAAATTTTAAAGAAAACTGTTATTTCAGTCTTTTTTTCGAACTTTAATGTTAGTGGTTCAAATGTCAAAAATCCCTTTATTAGGAAAATGGCAAATTTCTTTATTAATGCAAAGGTGACTTGGTTTATCGTTACTGTGACAAACGAAAACACTTTATTTGATGAATCCTTAAAGAAAATTTTAATTAATATCAATCAGGAGGAAAGTTATTGCAAAAATATATGTTGATCCCTAGATACTTTTGATGTGTTTATTATAATTAATAACAGCTTGAGACCTATATTCCGGTCTTGCCTGTCCCTTGCTGCTCTCCTCGACATGACGACCCTAAGGTCCTAAAACCAAAGTCCCTATTTACTGAGTCGAAAGGTTACCTGCTTGGCGTCTTCAGAATATGAATTTCGGTCAGACAAAGCTTATATATTATCTGCAGTAAAATTGTTACTGGCTAGTTTCATACTAAGTGTTGCCGCACTTAATACACCTTTCAAAACAAATTTTAATGTCACTATGTTCTTTATGTCTGTGAACTCATAATGAGTGAATAAATTTTGATTTAATTTGTTATATTATTATTCATGCGATTTAAAATTTTGTTTCGGTTTATAATATATTTTTTTTGATTCCCAATATGTAACGTAGGCAGGAGGTAACATTCACCAAGGTACAGATTTTGCTGGGAACCATGCCCATTTCTGTTGTATTGCCTGTTTAAATTATTGATTATATTCCTCATTGAATGAAATGTTTATGTGCAATAACTTGTGTGTGTGCCAATAAATAAATAATTATATTTCAGCTGTTGCTCCTTTTAGCCATTTTCTCTTAATGTGACCAGGGGGCTATTTCAAAGCGCAGGGAAATTAGAGGAGTTTTTGACAGATTGTAATTGAGACGCGAATGCGAACGATTCATTAATATAAGTGCGAACATTTCCACTCTGAAATATAAATATGAGGTACCTATACTGGTCAGAAAATAAAAACCCTAATACTTCATGCCGGGAAATAAATTCGTCCAAGCCGTTAATAAATTGTGTTTAAGAGTCGCAGAGGTATTAGTTCTCAGTGACGTTAAAAAGTAGTTCTTTTTCCAACACCTGTGCAAAGTGTAAATTAGTAAATATTTACTCTACCAATATTCAAGGTTTTATGTAACCACTTTAAGTATCATGACTTGGTGAAGAAATTGTGACACACTGACTGCTAGATATCACTTATAGAGTGCAATTACCACTAAGTTACACTTTAATCAATTCATTGATTGCGAGGTTTATGCTGTTGACAGTCCAAGTGATCTATAAAATTAGGTCCAGATCGCCATCTGGTTTTGAGTCAAATTGAAATGGTAGTTTAAGAGACATTTTCTTTTGGTACATTATCAAAAGAGATGTTTCCTGAGAACAAAAAATCGATTTAGTCCGTCAGTTAGATTGTCGAAAAATATTGGACACCTATTTTTTGCTTCATCAAATCTATAAATATTGACGAAGATAAAAACCATCAAAGATCAGGACTGGGGGCGTCACGTCATCGTGGTAAAATTTGTAGCACGTAGTGACGTTTCACGAGTTTTCAACGCGCTGTATCGTCTTCCTTTTATGTTTACGTGACAAAAGAAGAACTACGACGTGTTGTTTTAGGAAATCTGTCTGGAAGAATCTAATCTCTGGAAGATTTGTATATATATATATAAACAAAAAGAGCAACCATTTGAGTTGTAGGAAATTATTAGTTAAGATAAGTTACAAATGTATCGACACAGATTAAAACCATTAAAGTTAAACAGTCTTGACTTTGCTAATCTAAGATTTTGTCGGTCCTTTCATAATGCTGCGTTCACACGATTTAGCTTCTTAATGTCAGTTTCCCATGGCATAGGTGATTACTCGTGAGTAAATACTGCATGAAGATTTCAATTTAATTGTTTGTTTTTAAAAATTATGCAAAGGTGTACTCTTGTAACGAACAGTGAACGATTACATTCGTATTGGTATAACGATGATAGTGGTGGATATGTATAAATAATTTGGGATTGTTTTATATGTCGCTATTTAACTCAAAACTTGACAGTTACTTATAAAAGTAACTGTCAAGTTACTTTTAATGCTTAGATAACTAAGTCTTTCTGATTACATTAAAATGGGGACATATTTCTTCTCCTTCCATATGAACTATAGCCGTCAGTACAGTAGTTACTTCTCCAGCCATAATGATTTTTCCCCACTTTTTTTTTGTTAAGCTATTACATAGCTTCTATCGCGGGCCTTGAGCGTGGCAACCGAATCCAGAAATTTCGTAACGAAAATAACCTAACACCGCTACATCATTCGATTAGGCCCCGCCTTTTTAAAATGGTCGCTTCGTTACTGAGCTATTATGTCGCCGACACCGAGCCGACCCGAACGTTTGCGTTCGGAAACAGTCGGTGGGACAAAGTTAAGTGAAACGTATGTGATTTACATTAGTACAGTAACCCAGGTGAACGAATCGAGACCATATCACAATGATGCAGAGTACTAAATATATAATTGCATAAGTTGATAAAAAATGCTATGCAATAGCTTTACCGCGGCAGTCCCCGAGTGCCACATGTATTTTTTTTTTGGCCGCTCCCTAATAATACAGCTATTTAGTATATTATCACAGATTCCAAGCTCCGTTTCATTTTAGTAATTGATCAATAGGATATAATTTTACTTAAATATGTAGTACTTGTACTACTTTACTGCTAAACAGTAAAATGAATATAATATGCATCAAATATAGTCATTATAAGTTTCTACAGCTAGTTTTTTTTATGGATCGGAAATCATCAATTTCTCCTAATGCCCTTTGCGTTCCAAGGCCGCGGTGACCCTCTCGAACAGACTTTGCCCCCCTGAACAGCTAGAATACCTCTCATACCTTTGTATTATCTGAAGCTTACCCAACATTTAGCAACAATGGATGCTTTAGTATTGTACAATATGCCCTTCGCTAGAGCAATGATAAATGCTAATAGTTTGCTAATAGTTAAATAGTACCTAGTCATGCTTACAAATGGTTATGATTAGTATCTAGGTACCGTTTTTGTGAAGCCCTGCTTTGTAAATAAAAATATTTTTATTTTTCATTAAATTTACTCTGTCTGTTAGTTACTTTCTCTTTATTTACTTTGATATTGGTACCTAGGTATAACATGGAGATAGCTCTGATATTCGAGAAGTACATATATACAGGATTCTTTTTAATATCGAGAGTATCGTCCCCTTGGAATATTACGTGCTGTTTCCCATAAAACTGGTCAAGATCTTAGCTTTTGAAATAACCTGCGTATTACTTCAGTTGCTTAGATAGTTCTACTACTTAAATACTTAAAAAAAAAAAAAATTACTATATAAGTACTGTAAGACACGCTCCTAAAGGTCGTATCATCACATTTTATAAGAAAACATCAAACAAGGAAAAATTTGAAGCGCGTTTCTTTGACTTCAGTAAAGGTCTAATACCGGGTTTACTTTTATTTTTTTGAGTCAATTTACCTATAGTTAAATTAGGGTAAAAAAAAGCGTTAAACAACATTTTATGAGACTCCCAATGACAAATAAGCAAACCCTGATGTTACAAAATTTGTGATTTCGTTATAGGATGGAACCGTAAAAATCTGCTGTTCTATACATACCGATACTTTACCGTTATTTACAAAATGCAATTTTGTATGCAACAAAAGATGATCCTTTTTGTGAGTTTATACCATTGTAAGAGTAATTAATTTTATATAGAAAGTATGTTGTTGAGTCTTAAACCATACCACTATGGTATATTTATGTAAAATCCGTAAGGAAAGTTCGTTCAATTTCACCTAAAAGATACAAACATCCCACATAATATTGTTAAGTTTTTGCCATCGATTGTCACCGTTATAAGACTGCAATAAGAATTTGAACGTTTTTAGTTACGAGAATATTGACCTTCGGATGTGGTCCCCTTGATCAAATAATAATTATAATCATTGTTTGGAATTCATGCCTACATTTCTTGTAATTATTGTTATTATAAGTGCTGGACCATGAATGCTATGATTGAGCAACATGAACAGACGACCTTGTGGTCTACGACGGAATTGACCTTGAGCTGATAAACTCTCGGACTTATTATACTTATTACTTTTAAGTTTAGACAGAGACCAGGTGGTTAGCTCGGGTACCTTTTCATTGGGTTATTGTTTTGACATGTCAATGTCGACGGCATTTAGTGTCAACGACAGTTATCTGAAATACTCATTCTGGGTTCGTACCCAGAACGAGTGTTTCAGATAACTGTCTATGACTTTTACTGATCAACCTTTTAAACAAACATTATTACCTATTTAGTTTCTTTGTCAGCCTGAACTGTCTTACTCTTGGGCAATAGCTATCATCAGCCATTGGAATGGTAACGACAAGAGTAGGAAGAAGACACGGTCATCTAACAAATTCTCGAGCCAGCCATCAAAGGCGGCAGCCATCTATTCCGCAATCTGCAACATGTTCCAAATTCATTCAAATGCTAATTTACGACTTCATTATTTTACCGTAACTTCACTTAATTAATAATTGATACTTCGGTAGTTACATCTAACAAGGCTGTCTCGCTTTGTATACAGGCTGAGCGTTATATTTGTTAAAAATAAATTAAGGTGCATTTAGAACACAACCTTCGATGCAGTCGCAACGCGGCAACTTTAATACATAAATTAACAACATACTGTAATTGTGTGGTTAGAAATGTCAGACTAGATTTGGATTATAGAAAAAAAAATACGCCTGCCTTGTTAAATAAATAAAGTGAACTAAAAAATTAAAAACAAGATAGATAAATCTTTTCATTGCAATCGTGGGACGGTTTCTTTGAATAGTTATTTACAGGTCCTCTGATTGCAATGAAAATATTATTATCAGGTTACGTTAGACTAAAAAATAACCAAACTAAGTTAGTTTAGAAGTTATGGTGGAATAAAGAAACTCACATACATACATATATCCATGAACTTTGAAAACATAACATTCCTTGCCAAAGGTATATCAGACATTACGGATACTCGTACATATGTACTGGACCCTTTTTATTTGTGATTAATATTTTATGAGATACGAGTGCGTCAAAATGTGTTTCGTTTTATCAGCCGCGAAGCACTGAAGTGTTATATCGAAATCTCTTTCCAACTGGATTGATCCTGTTTAGCTTTAGAAATGTGTTTCTATTTATGAAATAACGCATCTTTATTTTATGTCCTTGTATGTCCGATCAATATTTATAAACCAAGTCAGATTATTGACCTTAAATGCTGCAATAACGCAAAATATATATTTTTAGGTTATGCTTTCACAATTGTTATGCAACTAATATGCTACTTTGAATATAGGCTAAGGGAGTTAAAATAACAGGTCCAATTATGACAACCCTATCAAAACAGTCTGTTTGCCATGATGGGTTACTTTGACAGAGGGTAAAATACGTGAACAGAAACCTTGTGAGCGTCTTAACATTTTTCTATACAGTTTAATATAAGCGAACGTTTACAAAGCCCTATGATGTTATTACGTTCAAATAAAAAAAAATAAAAATAACTGGTTACTAATACTAACAGGTTTTATTTTCTTTTAATTTTTCTTCTAATTATTATATTTTTATTACTAATTATTCCCTTTATTCATATTCTATACATATTGTTTACATTTTTAAATATTTCTATTAAAGTAAAAAAAAAAAACATTTAAAAATATAAAAAATAGTAGCCCACCGGTATCGGGAACAGGGTCCAAGGTACCGGCGGTCAGGGCTCCAGAGAGAGGAACCTCCTGACAATGCGAGCCGTGTCCAGAAGTACCGCTTTCTGAATCAAGCCCTTGATCCAGCCGCCTAACGTGAGCCTCCTAAGGTGTTGGTCGAGGCTCTTGGCTATTAAGCCATTGACGGAAACGACTATCGGTACAATGATTGCTGAATCCACATCCCACATGTCGACAACCTCGCGAGCCAAGTCAAGATATTTAATTTGCTTATCTTTCTCGGCTTTCACGAGGTTCTCGTCATGTGGAACAGTTATGTCTACAATCATTGCACGCCTCACGATTCGGTCCACCACCACTATATCAGGCTTATTGGCAACAATAGTCCTGTCAGTGATGATGGACCGATCCCAGTACAATGTGATATTGCCATTATCGAGAACTGGGTCGGGCACATACCTGTAGTACGGCACCTCCGATTCCACAAGTGAGTATTTTAGAGCAAGTTGCTGGTGGATAATCCTGGCTACGAGGTTGTGCCTATGCAAATACTCTCCGTTAGCTAGACTAGAACAACCAGAGACAATGTGGCGAATTGATTCTCCCGGACGGTGACATGCCCGACATATGTCAACCGTGCCGTCCTTCACAATAAATCTCCGGTAGTTCCTAGTCATGATAACTTCGTCCATAATTGCACAGACAAAACCTTCGGTTTCTCCAAAGAGATCACCGAAGCGTAGCCAGGCTACGGACGCTAATTGATCTACGTCGGGCCCATGTAGGGCCCGGAAAAAGCGTCCGTGTAGTTCCTTACTCTGCCATACTGCCCTGCGGTCGTTAATGTCAAGCACTGCAGGTTTGCGCCAGTTCTCATTTGCCAAGGAGAGCGGGGTAAGACCCTTGTCCACCGCCACTACATCTCGATGCATACCCACGTCGACAGCTAGGAAATATTCCCTGAGACTGCATATCTCGCGATTGTGGAGAGTCTTTCTCGCGATTGTGGAGAGTCTTTTACTAATTATTATTATTATTATAACTTTTAATTTTTTTTTTGTGCGTCATGTCTGACGGAATAAATGAGTTTTCTCTCTTCATTTCTTTACTTCAAAATAATGTACAAGACTTATAAAATAAACCTTGTCAGTAGGAATGTCTCCATCGTCACTTTTAAAACGTAACACGGAACATTGCAAACAGTCTAAAGGTCTCGACACATTCTGCGTCTGTGTTTTTGCGTCACGATATAGTTTTGTATCATGAAATGGAAAGTATAACGTTACAAAAAACTGCAATCCGGATAAATGCAGTTTGCGTCGGTTGAGCTGAATTAAGTGAGGACAAGGACAATCACTTATTTAACTCGTAACCTATTAACATAACTGGTCCCATGAGAACTGAGTTGGAGAAATAATTGTATTTTTGCACCTGTTAAGGATAAGGAGGACCAGGAAAGGTTTTATTAATTTTTTTTTCTTTTACTTTAGGCACTTGTAGCAGAGGAAATATCAGTGACAATAACTTTAATCAAAACCTACCTTTAAATTTTATTTGAATATTCTGCCACGAAATGACAATTCACTGTATTATTCAAATGAGTTACATGTATGTGGTTCCAAATCATAATTTCTGAAATCACTGTTTTTTTAGCATAATAATTATGCTGAAAAAATAAATAAATAAAACATAGGTACTACTGCGTTTTTTGGTAAAATAATGTAATTGTTTTACCTAAAAACGCAGGATTTTATTTTGAAAAAAAGAAATGGTCAGTTATATACACGTGTACGTTCATTCATTGAATACATCATTTTTTGCCATATAGTCCTGTGTGGCCGTATTACGAAGTGCCAATGCTATCATGATTCGTGTGAGGGAAAGAGACAGTGCTATTCGTCTTGTGTAACTCCGTCTCTCTCTGACACAGAAATCATGATGGATTTAAGACGTCATAATAGGGCTGCTGAAGGGTTTGCGTGATACTCGACTACTGTTGAATTTAGTAATTACTTTGATTTTGCCCAGTTCATTTCTGCAGCACGCTGCCGTGTGCATAGGCCCTTATGGTCCTAACGATAACGTTATTTGGCCGAATTAACTCCCAAGTGGTTGCTGTAATGGGGTCCTGTAATGGGGCCCTATTCCTCGGGCTACGCTTGCCATCCCTTCAACTAATAGAAGGAGATACATACTACTCGTAGTAATTGAGTTTTAATGAAGTCTACAATATCAGGTGCACCCAAACTATTTTACATTGCGAAAGTAGGCCCTGTCTGCCTGTTTGTTATCTATTTACGTTTGAACGGTTGAACGGCACACATGCATATGTATGTATAGATTAAGTGTGGACTAGGGACCTTTCCGAAATTCCGTGCGGGCATTTTTAGCTCTAAGTTCCATCAAAAAATGTGTCATCGCGACAGTCGAGCAATATGAACAGAACATACCGACACGTCTTTTATAGTCTGTACCCGCTAAAAATAGAACAGGATAGCTGGTTAGGAGTTGATTGAAGGACCAGCAGTGAACTGCACCATAAAGAGATGGCTCTGTACGTTGGATAGGACGGTTGGGAAGGTTTAAGCTGCACTGAACTTATACTACGACTGACTTCAGTGCTGGGTTTCTTGAGCTCGTTCTCTCTTGTTTGACAGCATTTATCCTCAACTCAAGCACAGTTAAGGCTTAGCGGTCTATCACGGATGCGGTTCGGTATGGTGGTCAGGAAAGACTACTAGAAATCCGGCGGGGACTAGAACCGATCCTGGACAATGAGGTAAGCGGTAGGATCTTGCGGCGGACGTGAATTCTAAGATTGTCGAAGTTGATTTCCACGTGTGTTGAATCTGGGGACACGATTCATTCAAACAAAGATTCGTCACAGACTGTCTCAGCTGCAAACAGTACATTCAGGGCAAGTAATAGGAATATTTTTTACAAAACACAACTAAGAGTACTTTGACTTAGAAGTAAGCGTTATCTACCTACATACTGTGGTGTGAACAAATGTTTTGATGAGAACATTCATGATGATTTCACCAACATCGCAGTTTAAATCTTTTTTCATTTTGGTCCTAATATTGGTATTTGACAATATATAGACTTGCGTCTTGCCTAGACTTGCGTATAATTAGAGTGCAGACTATTTATAAGTGACATCAAAATGACTATTAATATGTATTTACACATTACATGGTCGCCGCGGTATTACCTACAATATTACGTTAATGTTGCAGTATCGTTTAATTTATGTGTACCTACTTAAGTCATATTTATGTTTCTTTATTTGCGGTTTGCTTACAGTTCGGCCCATTTAAGTAAATAATTTACTTCATGTTAAGACGTCATGTAAGAATCATATACCTGTATTTGCATAAGAATAGAATAACACCTTTAATAACTGATGACTTATACATTACTAACACATTGTTATCATAATATTACGTCTTTCTTCCCATTCTTTTAGTGATGCCTGCTGAGCAAGAGGTCCTGGGTTTGATTTCCTGGTTGGGTATAGTGTTAAATGGTTTTGTCACCTGGAATTTCTCAGTCGCAGCTTGGATTTTAACTAATACCTACTTATGATCATAAGGCTCGTCCTCTACTATTCGGGACTTAAATATAAGTGGAGAAATAGCGAATATCTACTATAGGTACGACTCTTAATTTATTATCTCTCTAAGCCCTTATATATTGTGACGCTGTAGCCTCCTTGGCTGCGGAATACTGGCAGACAAGTTTATCGATAGAACTTTGGTGTATGTCTGGCACAAGAATAAAGGATATTTTGAAATATGAATACGAAAAAATATGATTTGTTTTATATGAAAAGTCATGCAGTAGAATTCTGATAGAGCAGATGCCGTAAATAACTACGAATTTATATATATATATATATCATATCGTGTCTTATTCATTAAAATAGTAAGTAACACTAGCGAGATTCCCTGGTGTTACAATGCAAATGGAAGATGTTATTTTATGTTGCAAATATGTTCATCATCCTTTCTTTTTGTATGGGAAATCATCAAATGACTCCTCCCGCTCTGGGCGGAGCGGAAGAGAGTGTCAGACTCTTACTGACTAAAACGTTTGTCTAACTTGTGGTGTAACATGTCGTCATCTTAGACCCCAAGCAGCGGCTTATCCAACATACCTCCTTAATGTTATTTTAATAAACATGGATCGTCTTTCCCATAAACAGCTCTGCTAACTTATTCAAAGAAAATGTTATGTCCCGATACTTGGGAAAGGTCTCCTAGTCTTTGGTCGCATCTCAAGTGCTATTGGTCCACACACGTATATAACAAAAGTGGTTTAAGGCGATACCCCGACGAAAACCTTGCGATAGTACGTTTTTCTTCGCTATTCAGAGACTATTAACTCATTTGTTATGAGAAATAATTTACATGTAAAAGCACATTATTAATGTTCGATGTGTTATCATCATATTCCACGTTCTAATTTGTTTTTATGTCTTATAAATAAATTTAAAATCTACTTTTAAAAAATGACTAAAATTCTTGATTTTATGCATCTGTTGCTAAATGCAACGCTCTAATCATTTGAGGATTACACTAATGGATAGATAATTTAAAAATCTATATTCTACACGTTTTATTTCATTTCAAAAGATCGCTTATCTTTTTTAATCAAAATAATTCCAAAATTTGTATGAATTTTATGTGCGCAGGATGCGGGCGGCAAAGAGGGAACGAATGCTCAAGGTTATTTGGTCAGGGAAACGCTTTAATATCCATGTTTTAGGACCAAAGAAAAGCCATCCATTCAGACTTTTTGCCAGCCGTCGATATTGGTGTGAACTACGAGTACATATGTGAGCCCAAATGACGAATGTCGTTAGGTGATCCTTGCCCCAAGATTTTTTACGTGCATGAGGAAATAGGAATACGTTCAGTAAAAGGTCTAAGCGACCTATTGCGACTGAATGATAATAAGGCGACGCTTAAATATAACTTGCACATGTGATATTTTTCTTGCTTTATTTCGTATTCATCTAATTGTGTCTCTTTTAGCGCAACTGTAAAGACAGTTCATTTATTTCAACTAGACCACTAAAAGGCACTTATGAACGTTAAAACAGTTTGTAAATGAAATATTATAATGTCTTTATCTGTCCATTCGCAAAAAGTAGATTCTTATGGAGAAGAACGGACAAGAAACTCCATAGTTACTCTTTTTAAATATAAGTTTTACAATATTTTGTATAGATTAATCAATTGTATGTATGGAAGATGCACAAAATAACACAAGTATACTACTAATAGTTACAACAAAGTTATTTAAGTAGAGGTAAAATTAATGAGTTTGCTATTAAGGGACATACATAGTTTGCACATACAAGTACATTATATTTACGAATGACACTGCTGCATATGATTGTCATTGGGTTCATCGAGAATTTCTCAGTGGCTGAACAGAGTCTGGACTTGTCCCTGTGATGAACATAGGCTCGTCCTTTATAACAAGACACTTAAATAGCTAGCGATATGTGGGTTTGCTTAAAAGGCGCAACACTGCGTAGCTCTGCATGATTTAGTAGAAGATTGCGCCAGTCAGAGTTATCTTCATAGGGTGCTAGCTATCATATATTTATTCATGTATGTACACACAACATACTTAAAACAGATAATCTCGTACAGAAACCAAGAGCACAAAGGTACTGCTTATGTCAATAGAAATTTCTTCCAGCAGACCTGCGACAGAAGAGTGGGATAGGAAACGTAGACACAGTGTGACAGAGAAGGAAACTTAAAGTAGACTATACTAACTTAACTTAACACAAACAAATATACATAAATAAATTTACCTAAATACAAACTTATAATAAAAGAATGATCTATCATATATTTTGAAAGAACTTACTTAAAAATACCTAATATATTATGTACATACCTTCCAAGAAATCATTAAAAGTCCGACTGTCGTCAAGCATGATGATTCCTCCGTTTTCCTCAACTCTTTGCAATGATAAAGATAAGATTGAAACTTCCTCAGACTAAGTATATTTTTCCCAGATAAACTTTTAGGGAAAATACAGTACATACCTTCGAAAAAAAGGTTATTTCCCCAAGTTGTAATTTACAGGAATAACATAGCTTTTAATATTATCATCACAGAAGAAGTAGTTATATCTTATTTTTATATAATATGTATAAATCCTTTTACTCAAACGCTTTCAGTAGTATTTAAAATTTTAAACACAAAGAGTAACAAACTATAGTAAGTTATTTCATCATATTCTTACTTAGTATTTGTTTTGTAATAGATTGTATTTTTTTTTATTCAATAGACAAGTAAGATAATAAATCTACTCGCATTGTGTTTAGCCCAGATTTAATACATTGACAGTGCAATACTGACCGATAAAACTCATGATAAATAGTGTATTTTGCCAAAACAATAGCAATTCTTGACTACGTAGGAATAAAGCTTGAAATCGAATGGTGCATCTTAAAAACTTCTGTATTAAGTCAATGCGGTACAATATAAGTTGTTGTTCAACATCTGAGTAAAATATTTTTTTTCTACTTATATGACAAATGGGGCCCTTGTTGCTAATGGAAAACTGAGCACGGGTCAATCTAAAAGGTTGATTTATGTTTTTCGATGTTAGTCCTTGGACGGGTACACGCTTCGCAAAGCACGTTCAGCATTTAATCCCGACTGTCATTTATTGTTTTTGACAGTGGTACGGATCGTCAGATGCCTGAAAATCTAAGTACGACGTGTCTTGCCAAGGCGTATCGTTATGTTACCCAGTAGTTAGGTCTGCAGAGGTCAAAATATAGCAGTCGCCTTATATAAAATAATAGTGTATTCAGTTATACTTCAAGCCAAACTGACCATAGTTGGGAAACGTTTAGCAGATTGATTGGCTTTTTTGATCAAAATAACACTGACACAAATTAATTGTTATGCAAATCACGTAACAAGTAAAAAATAGAAATTGTCATTCAAGCGAATAATCGATAACATTGGCAATCTATTAAAGAGAGTGGAAGGAGGTACGTGTATAGAGTGCCAAAATCCATACTTACCATACTATGAATGTGAAAGTAATTCTGTCCGTCTGTTTGTCGCTTCACGTCTTAACAGCTGAACAAATTTGGGTGAAAATTAGCACACGGGTAGTCCATATTCTGGAATGTGATAAAGGATACTATATTTGCACCCCGGTATTACGTTAACTTGGTTTAATTTAAAACTTCCACGCGGTCAAAACCGCTGGCATAAGCTAGTATGAAGTATTGCCAAAAAATGGCGCCTGAGGCGAGGCGAGGCTATGTCAGCGATAGCGTGGCGAATCAGTTGTCAAAACGATAAAAATTTATGGGTTTGACAAACGTTGTTGTAATGGCACGTGATCAATCCCTTGAATTTCGGTGTTTCGACAATCGCATTTGCTAATAGAATGGCACTTTGTTTTGCGTCTTTTATAACGTTTTTATTTTAGTTTAGTTATTTTTTGAGTTAGTTTTAAGCACTGTGGCATTCACACTTGTGTTGTTCAGGATTTTTGTAAGAGCGAGAACGGCACGGTACCGGCTTTGTTCCGGTTTCTGAACTATTTCGATGCATTAAATCTTAATCGTCATCTGCCTTGCCTTTCCCAACTATATTGGGGTCAGCTTCTAGTCAAACTGGATTCCGCTGTACCTATACCAATATTTTACGTGAAGCGGCTACCTACCAGATCTCCACAATCCATTGACTGGGTAACACGGTAGTTCTTTGTAAGGCTGGATTTAAATTTAATGGCGTCTAGTAAATCTTGATATTGTGTTCCAATAGAGTTAATTAGGAACCATTTTTATCGCCGTGCGTTGGTTTAGCTGTATTCTCGATTTGACTGTCAACATAATTATCTTAAGGCTTAAAATTCAAATTAGAAGCACAAAAAGTGCGGACTTTTATTCATTTGGTCGATAAAAAATCTATACTTAGGTACTTTTCCTTGTACAATTTATAAGGATAACTAATAATATTTAAAAAAAACTTGAGGAAGGAAAAATTTGTGAAAAATAAAATTTGTTGGTTACCGCAAGTTTATTATCCTATTTGTAAAAAAACATACTTGTATCTACTGAGCAGCTAATGGACGATTATTTATTTTTCATGACATTTCAAAACAGAAAGTTTCCTTTTTGTAGTAAAATAAAAACACTAACGGCCGAAACCAATAACCGATCTATCAGATACTGGAGATAGAAACACAAATGAAACAACAGAAAAATTATGTAGGTTTCCTGTTGTTTCATTTGTTTTTCTACCTCCAGTATGTGATAGATCGGTTATTGGGTTCGGCCGTAAATGAAGACCTCTGTCAAACCTATCGGAGAATATCGGCTTTATACAACATTATGTACAGTCGGTGATAGCAATTACCTGACCCCCTAAAATTTAAACGAATTTGAACCTTTTGCTTGTTAGCAGTAAGACAACTGGTTCAACGTCTACGATCAATAAAATAGTTATTCGAATTTGATCTTTAACACGCAGTGTTAAGGTAGGTATGATCTTGAATATTATTTTAACTTGTAATATAATACGTAATTTCGCTCACGTTAAATATGTTTCGAGTGGTCTAGTGGTGACTGTAGTGAGCTGACAAATCAAGGTTGCGAGTTCGTAACCAGCGTGAATGACGCGTTTATTTCTGTTTTGTAAATTTATTTTAAGTTATAAATGATAAATTATAACTTTAGCAACAAAAAAAAAATAAAACGAGCAGAAATAAAAAACCAAAATGATGGTAAAAGCGATTATATTTTATAAAAAAAATATTATAAGAATAACATAAATGATATTGATGACGACACGAAGATGATAATATTTACCTACTTACTAATAACGTTGTTAACTGCACTGAGTTTAATGTAGTGAATCAACATGTTATAATATTTAGAAATATAGGTATGTATTTCTATTTCATAACAATAACATCACCACATTAAATATCATTTAACTAAATAAAACGGCATTATACGTTGAAGTTCTACCTACTATATATCAATTTGTTTTGTGAGTAGTTATTTTAGTTATAAGGTTTTGACAAAAAACTAGGTATTCGAAATACTTCGTTAGAAATTATAACAATAGTTAATTTAACACACACACTGACATACGTTAGTATTGTTTGTGACCAACACTGGTTACTCAAGTCATTTATAATATGCTTTTAATAGCGAAGTGGAGCACCATTTTTTTCTATTACTTGTTGCAAGCGGTCCCGCATACCGCGCACCATATCCAACAACAATCACTTCCTCTCATGAATGGCTTTGGTCCAGGACGATCTTTTTGAATATTAAAACCACACGTCAAACGTTTTAGCCACAATCTGACTGTATTTCTCTGAAACAACACAATAAGCATAATTTTAGTAACGAATAGGTAAACATAATTTATCGATTAAGTTTGCAAAAATACGTTTATCAATTTAGATAATATAAATCAAATTAGACCTGTAAATGATCTCAAATTAGACTCATCATGAAACATAGTTAATTTTCTATTATTCTACATTCACCGGCTTTTAAGCCAACTAACGAATTAAGGAATAACTATAATTATAAATGAAGCATAAAAAATAATACACTTACCGCTATATTAAGTTTCGTAGCAATCGCTTTAATACCAACATTCTCCTCATGCAAATAGATTATTTTGTATTTTAAATAATCACTCAACTCAACTTGGACATGACGATTAAACTATCAAAACTGATAACAATTAATAAAAAGGAAAAAAGCGTGGATTTTTTACAATATAGTAAGGCAAAGTAAAAATGTTCGCGCGTATTCACTGCTATTTGTGCATAGAATATCTTGTTCAATTTATTCTTCTACCCCATATTCCTAATGTCATATCTATAGCAGTTTTGGTTGAATACGCATATTGACGTCTAACTACCCACTTATTAAAATAGGTGAACAGTTATAAATAAATGACCTAATACCAACCTCTTAAAGCTCAAGTTTGCGTATCAAAATTATTTATTGTTTCTGTTCAACGAGTAGTGTTAGTCTGATAGACTCATACATATTGAATAACGTTTAATGTTATGAGCATAGGGTGTAAAATCGAGTAATTTTTAGGGGGGTCAGCTAATTGCTATCACCGACTGTACTTATGTAGTACAAACTAACTAAAACGTGATAACGTCATTACTTATACATTTTAAATACCAAACGTTATCTATTTACTCACCTGTTTCAAGAATAATATGCCAAAATGTTTTTCTGAAAATGAAAAATAGACGCTATTGATACACACATTAGCATAAAAATATACATTAGTACCGTAGGTAGAACAAATTAGCAGAACTAATGCTACGGGTATTGTCATGTTAACTCGTGTTTCAGATAAAACCAGCATTTTTAGTGTCAACAATATTGATGGATGGCTGTTGAAACTTTTATCTATCTAGGTAGGTGTAGCAATACATTGTAGGTATCACTTCATTCTTCTTAAAGTTCAAGGTTTTTTCAGTCGTACGTTTATCATGTAGCTTATCTACATCCATGTGAAATCCTGATACTTAGATGTGGAAGCATCTGAGTAAACCTGAAAGCCATCTCCTTCAATATTCGGGAAAAGGCTTTTGGCTTATAGTTTGATAAGCTACATTTTTTATCCTTCTCTTCCAGCATCTGTGCTCCCTTCCACATCTATCAGCCTTCAAAGCCGAAGCGAACAAGCGTCTTCCAGGCTGCTTTGTTTCATCGTAAACCTCATCAATTGCTTTCCATCAGGCAGGGTTGAGGTCAAAATATCATAGTGAAATAAAATCACGTTGTAATGTCCTTTATTAATTCTCTAGCCATATAATAACCAAGTGTACGTCATACATGTACTTGGAAAAGGTTCTTGTCTTCGAAAGGATCTTGTATATCATTGAGAGTCGTTGGTAATCTGATGTCAGAAAAATTCGCAGTTTAGTTTTCAATTAAACTGTGTGAGACAATGAATAAGTTTAGCACCCACAGTGTCATATATTTAAAAGCTTGGCGGACCAGATGAGGCTTGCGGATCGTAGTTTGAGTATAAGTGGAATAAATTGAAAGCCGACCCCAACTTAGTTTTGAAAGGCAGCCAGTAGATGCATTGTAGACTGATGAGTTGCGAATTTTGTTCGAAAGAGTCACCGCGGCCCTCAAGCACAAAGGGCATTAGGAGGAACACGGATGGGTTTTAGTCAGTAAGAGTTTAACACTTCCCGTTCCACCCAGAGCTGAAGAAGTCATTTCATGATTCCCATCATTCCCATCCATAAAAAAGGCAGACCGATGGGCAATGGACTCAAGCCAAGGTATGCTACATCATCCCTGGGTTTTTCTCAGACACCTTTGGTTATCCGTTATTGGCCAGATGGAGGTGTCCCATTCTAACAGAACGTTCACTCTATGCTGTATTGACTAAGTCAATGATAAGTGTTTATTATATATACCTACATACATGACATAGTTGAGTTAAAGGAAAATGGGTCAATTGATTGATATCTATTCGACTTTGATGAGTATATTTGTTGCAATCTGTATTCACCGATATCTTCAATTGATGTGTATTCAGTTTATTTGTAGACTAATTTACACAGATTGAACGGAGGCCACTTGAATATATATATGAAAACAATTACTTTCTACCGGTTTGGTGACTGAGTAAATTTACCTTTTGGTAATGCTGTATGACTGCAGAAAGGACCTTAAGTTTTCAATACTTAAGTAAGTACCTGAGATAGTTTTGGCAAGAGATTCGGGTCTTGTATTACTGACTTAGTTTGGCCTTAGTTCAAGGCAAAGTACCCCATTTTTGCAAAAATAAAAAGACACTAGGGATTTTTTTTCCAAATAATACTCGTACTTCAGGCAATTTATTATTACGGGCCTCCTTGAACACTCTTTTTACAGTCTTATTAGAATTTATTACCGTATTTCATTTTACTGTCGCAATATCATAGAATCGCCAATTTAATAACCTGCCGTTATATGACATGCCGAATAAATTTGGAACCCAGGTGCCTAGGACTAACCATCAATAAAAACAGTTACTCAGGTTCCGTTCCATCTTCCAAGGTTGCGGTATCTGTTAGAAAGGGTCACCGCGGCCCTGGAACGCAAAGGGCATTAGGAGGAACACGGAAGGGTTTTCAGTCGGCAAGAGTGTTACGCTCCCTTCCGCTCCACTCAGAGCGTAATAAGTCATTTGATGATTTCCCAACCTTAAAAAATAAATTAGTTGTTGTAAAGTCAGTTTCGGTCGGTTTACGGACGATATTTGAACGTGACAGCGTCATAACAAAACATTGATGAAAAATGATCGTGCTTCTAGCTCTCTCGTGTAACGCTCTCGCTTCGATCGTAACGTTACAATAAGCGTAACGTAACAATGTGTCATCGGTTTTCGTGCGAGCAGCCGACGTTCATCGATTTATTAGACGTTGTCACGTCAAAAAATGATTCCGTTCCATTTTCAATGTTTGTTAAGGAATGACACATCAACCGTAACGGCTGAAAACATTGGGATGAAAATTGTCATAAGGGAAGACCAAGGCCTGCGTTAGTATACATGATACATCTTATTTCGGTTATACGGGGCGTGAGAAAATTTTCAATTTTCGATAGTAGTAACTACTTATACTTATGTACCTATATTAAAATCATATTTCCGTTGCCTTATTCAGATTTCTATGTTAACTAAACGTCACAGTATATCGGTCAAACTTTAATGGACAGTATGCTACATTGGCTAGTTTGCACAATTACGGAAACTAACTTGTTTGATTACATGCTTGCTACACATGTTGATTTTGATATTGAGATATTAATTGGGTTGCCAATTTATAATGTGTTTTTGGCATACATAATTCACACCTCTATTTCAACGGGGGTAGGCAGAAACTCAAACACTTAAAAATATATATTTAGGATATATTCTTTCGTCCATACATTTTCTTTGATAATTAATTATGTACAAATATTAATAATATGTCTGAAGTCGAACATTGATGTAGACAACGCAACAAGTAATAGAGCATATTATAAGGGAAACCTGAGTTACTTTCTTCCCAAAAAATCTTTTTAAGAATGAACTTCGGCCAAAATCTGTTCAAAATGATTCCTATTTAATTTAACTTTATTAAGTTAACATAATACTGCACTTTTTATTCGCAACAAGAACAACGGCTATCAAAGGGCGATCGATTTAATAGACTGTAAATAAAACTGCGAAGTACCTACCGTTCATGAAATATGAAAACCGAATAATATTGTATATTGCATCATGTATAAAATTCCCAATAAAATGGAATGCAAATAAACTCTCGACAGTATGCATCTTTCACATAGTTCAGACATATAGAGCATAATCTAGGTATTCAGTTTCTGTATTAACTAGGATATAAGAAATTCATTAAAGGTCGAATAAAAACGCATAAATAATCAAATTCTTATTATTAGTCGTAAGTAATAATTTGATTATTTATGCGTTTTTATTTCACAAATTAAAGTAAAAATTAATGCAAGTGACAAAGTTCTATTCCAGTTTACTGTAGACGTATCTTTGGAAAATTATGTAGACTAGTATTAGCGCATTTATTGACCAAAATTGTGCAGCTTGATTAACAGGCCTGTTTACCATAGAAGGAATTTAGTGACTCGTTTATTCTGAGAAAATGAACGGAAAAACTGAAATTAGATGCATATTAAAACAAATAAATACATTTCACGAAGAAAAATAATGTGAAAGTATGTTTTAGTTTTGACTAGCAGCGCCCCGCGGTTTCACCCGCATAAGTTTCGATCCCGTGGGAATATCGCGGTAAAAATCGTATATATTAATCCTGGTTATAAACCATCTGTGTGCTAAATTTAATGTAGTTTTTGCGTGAAAAAGTAACAAACATCCATCCATCCATACTTACAAACTTTCGCGTTTATAATATTAGTAGGGAATTCGCATTATAAAGTATGGTTATGAAAATAAAAAACAGTGGTATTTTCCCAAAAAATCCGACCGCTAAATCAACTAGTAAGTTAAAAAAAGAATATTTCAAGTAGTCTTATTCAGTTGGTGGCATCAATTGGTGATTCAACTAAAAAAACATGGCCACCAGCTGCATGCAAAGTGCTTTGTTTGTAACGTTTTAGTATTTATTTGCAGACATTTTTTAGTCGTATTTTTTTATTTTTACTTTTGTTTTCTTACTGGTATATCAGATACGCTACGTCATCATTAAATTCGACCACGCACTTCTGAAACAACCTGTATGCTACCTACTTTAGCATTTATAATATTATAATATTATAAATGCTAAAGTTTGTATGAATGGATGTCTCTTACTCTTTCACGTCAGAACGGCTGAAGGGATCTGGATGAAATATGGCACAGAGCTAGATTATATTATGGAATAACACATAGGATACTTTTCATCCCGAGAGTATGTTGCGTTGGGATAATTTGCTTCATTTTTGCGAGCGGAGTCGTTTCTATAAGCATAAACAAGGGGCCTTCGTATGTGTTATGACCTCGTAAAATTCAATTACTGCCTTTTTAAGTGGTAGGTATAGTTTTTAAAACAGAGTAGGTGAAGAAAACTATAGTACCTACCAGGGTTGTGGAATTTGTTCGAAAGAGTCACCGCGGCACTGGAACGCAAAGGTCATTAGGAAGAACACGGATGGGTTTCAGTCAGTTAGAGTCTGACACTTCCTTTCGCTCCACGTCATTTGATGATTTCCGATCCATAAAGAAGGTGTAGAAAAGAAAATTCATAGGTAATAATTTATTTACTAATTGCAGACTGAAACAAGTAAAGCTTCATACAATCTATACTTAATATTATAAAGCTGAAGAGTTTGTTTGTTTGTTTGTTTGAACGCGCTAATCTCAGGAACTACTGGTTCGAATTGAAAAATTCTTTTTGGGTTGAATATACCATTTATCGAGGAAGGCTTTAGGCTATATATCATCACGCTTAAGCCAATAGGAGCGGAGCAGCGATAAAGAATGTTTTATAATCGGGGATTCCACGGGGACGAAGTCGCTGGCAGCAGCTAGTCTGATATAACAGTCATTGGATAATAATAGAGGTGTTATAACTTATAAGAACAAAATAAACAATACATAATCTAATAGTAAAATACAACAGTGTCTAAAACAGACATTATAACACTATTCAATAGTATTAAGTTACTCTTAATAAAATATGGAAGGTATGAAAAAATGACCTGAATATCTGTCGAATCGAGTACCAGAAGGTGACGCAACAAATATTTTATTCTTACGAGTATCTATTGTGTAATAAATACCATAACATTATCTTATTCATAAGATACCGAGAAGTTTATTTGGTTCCGGCTTCGTAGTTGGTTGATGCAAAACGTGCAACCATTGCATGAGTGTGCGTTTAGATATCATCGTAACTATTCTATGATTTTGAAGCGTAGTAGTAATTCAGGGTTCTAATATACCTTGCGGAATTTGTTCGGAAGAGTCACCGCGGCCCTGGAACGCAAAGAGCTCTAGCAGGAACACGGGTTGGCTTTAGTCAGTAAGAGTCTGACACTCCCTTCCACTCCGCCTTGAGCGGGAGCAGTCATTTGATGATTTCCCATCCAAAAAAAAGGTATTAATTTACGCATTTATACCGCCAAACATCAATTTTGTTTTAGATAAATTTGCCACTTCTATAGCATGCCTACCAAAGGCATGTTATAGAACTGGTAAAATAAAAAAAACTAACTTAATGTTTTGTTTCCATGCAAAAATTCTTTTGAGACCTCAGTGCGAGTTTTTAAACATTATTGTCACCAGACGGCCCTTATGCCAGGGTTACGGGATCGCCAGGGTTGCAGAATTTGTTCGAATGAGTGACTACGACGCTGGAACGCAAAATACATTAGGAAAAACACGGATGGGTTTTAGTCATTAAGAGTTTGACACTCCCTTTCGTTTCGCCTTGAGTGGAAGAAGGCATTTGATGATTTCAAAACCTTAAAAAAATACTTATTTACGATTTATTTAAGACGATTACGTATAATATTGTAATACGTAATCGTGTTAAATAAATCGGTATGTCCAGACTGATGGATCAGCGCACAGCGTACTAGTAAACCGCTGGTCGTGGAGGCGTGAAATTTGAAGGACGTATTCCATAATTATGATTATGATATAGGCGTTCGATAAGAAAGTTGTTCCGAAAAAAAATCTCCTAATAGGGTGACATAGACGGTGGAAGTTTGTATAAAAAATCATCTTTCTTAAACTTGAAACTGAATACAAGTACTGACCAAAGTAAACTATAAAGGTCATTATTAGATTTTTACAATTATCCCGCATACACGATTTTGAGGACCTGTCAAAGTTTGTATGGAAGATTTGTTTTATATTCTTGGGGCTATTGGACTAAACTTTGTGCAAATCATAAACTCTGTAAATAATATTGGTCCGGCCTTTGCTTCCGCCAATAAATCAGCCCCAGTACTATTTGTGTGTAGTACCAGTTACTACCAATTTATTTTATTTTTTTACATGTACTATATAATGTACCTACATACATGACGCTATCTGCTAAATAACTAGGTAATACGTACATAAATGAGACCTCACATCCACATGCATGATTTGTTACTAAGAACTGTATCTCACATAATGCTTACGTATCTGAAAATATAATAGTCATCAAGAGCTGTTTTATCTTATTTAAACTCTCAGAAAGATATAACTACAAAGAAATAAATACTTTATCTTTGTGTAATGTGCTCAATCTCTCTTCTTTATTTTCAGGTAATAAAATAGTGCTGAAGAAAAAGAAACTGTGCTACAATGTTACAGGGATGGCGGAAAACAGTTTCGAGACGTAAGTTAGAGAATGATTTTTACAATATTTATTATATAGACGTCGGCAGGCCCATTTAGAAAGAACTCGACGGTTCGGCTTGATTTTGATACTGGTTACTGGGTTCAGATTTCAAATTCTGTATTGGGAATTTGAGTCTGTATTTGCTGAATGGTGTGTAGGTTGAGCATGGTTGGGGGCTTTCATGAATGAGTTTGTTTCCCAACATGTATTTTTTAAAATTTTATGTATTTATTTTTCCCATTTTTTATCCTTGTTTTTTATTTGTACCTCTATGCTATAATAATGTCATGAGTCTGTTTGGGAGGGATTAACTATTTCTATCTCTTTTTTTCTTCTATATACATATTATACGTTTGTATTCCACAAGAGGTTGTGCAGATATGTATCTATAGTACACCCAGATTCTGCTACATGTTTATTTGTTTAAATTCCATGCAATAACAGTCCAAACTTTTGTACGATAGCCACACAAACAAAAAAACTTTCAATACTGCACCCTTTTAAATGAACTCTCCACGTAGGTCTTGTGGTGGCGAAAGCTACTACTGAGCATAAATTCCGGGGTTCGATTCCTAAATCTAACAAAATGTTCCTGGATTTTTCTACCGGAAATTTTTCTACAGCGGTTGGAGTCGTTTGATTTTGTATAATTTTGGGTCCAATTGATGGCCACATTATTACATGAAAATTGGCAAATTGTGGGTGTACTATTATGTGCTGTCTACTCTTTAAATTGAACTTACCTATGTTATACCAATATACCTTAAGAAGAATACCGACCGATGACGTGATGTTATATATTCTTACTCTTATAAAAGTTGGATTATTGGCAACATCTGCACCACTCTACATAAACAAAGCATCATTTTTGATCTAACATAATATTCCTGCTGTAGTAGAGATATTCTTAGTATGTACAATATACGTACAAAGTGCACAGGTCGGAGTCTGGGGAAATAGAAGCGAGTAGCTCGCATGTGGAATTTATTGGATCCACGTACTATGTACGATATTCTTTTGTTCCGTTGATTCCTTTGTAAGCGCTTTGTGTGAGGAATTTAATTGCTTGAAATACTAGAAGAATAAAAAGGGGAACGTAAACACAAGCAGATATTAGGTTCATCGTCTGCCTAGTCTTTTTCCAACTATACTAGTGTTGGCTTCCAATCAAACCGGATTCAGCTGAAAACCAGTATTTTATGTGGAGCGGCTGCCTACCAGACCTCCACACCCCATTAACTGGGTAACACGGTAGTTCTTGGTAAGACTGGGATTAGATTTACCTGCATTTGAAAATCCGTAACGACTGCCAAAGATTTACAAATAACCAAAGGGACCAACAACTTAATGTGCTTTCTTAGGCACGGAGGAAACTCGGTATGTTAAGATAGCCACCCATCCAGAGGCCAACCTTGGCAAGCATTGCTTAAACGTTTCCTTATGCAGACATTAGGTTAAATGCAGCAACTTATTGGTTTAGGAAAAGTAAATCTACCCAAAAATGTATCTAGCTGTACACCAGTAGTTTTAGAAAAGGCAACCTATTGGTTGCCTTTTCTTACCAACTTATTAGTTGGTTGTGGAACTTAGATACGTAGTTGCTGTATTCAGTTAGACTGGAAGCGGACCCTAAGCAAATGAAAGACTAGGTAAATTTCAATAATTGATCCATCTGTTTAACGAGTTTGTTTAAAGAGTCTCGGATATTCTTTCTACTTTAAAAAATAAACCATCCCACATTTTCACCATCTCCATATTACAAAGCAAAATATTAACTACATGAGATGTTTTGTCCGCTCAGTGTTCCTAATTCCTCAGCGGTATGTCCTGGGCATCATGGGGCTTCTGGCGGTCTGCAACGCGTATACCATGCGCGTTTGCTTGAACCTGGCCGTCACACAGATGGTCAACAATACGAAGACAGCAGGGGAACAGCATTTTGACCCTTATGCGTGTCCAGATGACGATGAAGTCTTTACGAATGGGACCGTTAGTACGAGACCGGTGAGTGGCTTCTTTGAGTATGATATTTTTAGAAATCTCAACGAATAGGATAAAATGGTAAACTCGTTTGTTTATAAAATGGTAATCTCTAAAAGTAATGCAGTGCTATTATGTAAAAATCTCACTATTATAACTAGTGAAGTGAGCTGTTAATCCATTGCTTCATTGGAATAACACTTCAAATTACGTTCGCATCACCTTAACTTTCATGGTGATATTTTAGCCTAATAGACTAGCTGGTCCAAATTTGAAAATTCTTAATTTGCTCAGGTACTATATCACTACTCAGTGATAGAGTAGCTGAATAGATCTATGGCACTCGTCATAGATTACTTTTATGTTGAATAACTGCACGAATCCTGCGCAAAAGGCCACGGACCCCAAGTCACATGTAAACGCTAGCATATTACACGAAAAAATTAGCGGGTAAATTGAACACAATATACTTATTACTATATATCTTATCATATTAAATGATAATCGCACAATTCAATAATTTGGAACGTATTTTTTGCTCATTTAAAAGCAATCAGAGACCTTCGCACGAGAGTACCGTGAGTGGCGAGGTTCTTGCAGTCCATATAACTTTGGTTAACAGGCAAAATTATTGTTATCATGCGCGAAACTTAAATTCTAAATCATAGCGAACTAAAACAGTTTCAGTTTTCACCTCTCATGATTTAGCAGCATAGCAAACTTTCCTGTTTGTTTCCATACTATCTATCTTATGGATAATAATATCTGTGACTTCTTCAGAAACAATTGCGCAATACTGGTATGAACCAGATACAGGTTGACTTGAAGAGCTCAATGTTAGCCTTTAAGACTTTTACTTATATTATCTGTGTTATTGAAGCAGTCATATATGCTAATAAAGTATGTTTTGTATCTACGTACATACCATAAATAAAGATCGCTAGCTCTAGACATCTTTTGAACACGTGCTGCTCGTAAAATTGATTTACTTTTTCCTGACGTCAGCGTCAGTCACAATTTTTTTTTCTTCTGTGATGTGCGTCGAATCGTGAACATGCTTTACCTAATGTTATTGTTAATTGGTTACAAAATTGATGATGTTAGCTTTGAATATAAAAATAACGAATGTTAATTACCAAGCATTTTATGTTGATGTTAGTTGAAAATGCATTCGCTAAGTGGCATTCATAATTGTAGGAATGGCAAACATCGATTCTTACTTATTTCACTAGCGGAATCAACAAATGTCATGCTCATCATCGCCGGGGTTGTGTCTATACACAATGTATGATTTTTTTTTCTGTGTCATTTGCTCGAAGTTTATTATTTCTGCTTTCAGAGCGGAGACAAATCTAGCAAGTATCATAAAAATCAACCATTCCTGAGTTATAAATAGTGTAACCAACCAGACATTGTTTTGTACATATCAAAACATAAATCTTGAATTTGTCGAAACGATGTTAAGGCTGAATACTTTTGGCTTTATCTAATCTGTATATTTACATAATCATGTTATTGATATAAACCGGGCACCAGGCCGGAACCGGACTCTATTCTGTTATTCAGAATTTCCTAATGGAAATTCTTAGGTTTTAAACATTCACCATAAGCTCACCTTTATTTTTCATACTCTGGCTACATAAGACGCTAAATCCGTTCTTTGGTACATGTGCCTTAGGGATGTTCACTATATGATAATATATTCGGTCTATATTGACATCATCTACCGAAAATTCTTCTAAATCATGTTTACATAAATAATTATAACAATATTAGAACTGGGTTCACATTCGTGGTTCACACTAACGATAAGTCGTGATATTTACTTTCTCAATTAGAATATTTAAACGAAATTAACCATTTGCAATCATAGAATCACATGGCGAGGTACGTACCATTAAAATTCCTGGGTTTTAATATTTTTTGTAACGATGTATTTCCGTTTGAGCGCCGATGCTAATAGCTCCAAATATAATGCGAATAACTTCTTTTCAACACCTTCTAAGCCTGACTTTTGCTCCATGATGGCCTTGCCTTTGGCTTGGTCGTGTTTTTCGCCTGATAACTCAAATGCAATTACAGTTTGCTCACTTTCATCAAATGTACTACATATTATCAAACTTTTTAGAGAAAATAATGAAAATCCTGCTATTTTTTTTTAAATTAAATCTTTATATGGGTAAACAGTATTTGTATAACGTTTTTAAGAATACAGCTTAAGGCAACCGGTGTAAGCTAATCTAGAATAATTATCTTAGGTTCTTGCCATTTGGTACAATAATCCCAGTTTGCCCTCAAGTCACAATATAATATGAACCAATCAACTTGATTCCTTTGACAGGCAGGCCAAATAATTGCGTTTCAGTTTCATTGTTCGGATAAAATCAATTAAAAGTATCTATTGTCATGCGAAATGGAAATATAATGATGTTACAAGCACACCAGGAAATATATATATTTATATCATACTGACCTACTTATTTTTTTAGCTACTCGATTTATAGTTTTTTTTTGTCTCCAGAAATACATAGTCGATATTGGTGCTGAACAAAAATCACTAAACAAACCCGGAATTTGTTAACAAGCTTTAACTGGGCAATGTAATATCTGTTTTGAAGTAAAACTTCTTAAAATGTATCACTTTACTAAAAGTAGCCTATGGAACTCAGCAATCGTGTAACTCTTTTATATATTACCTCCTGCAAACAAACAATTTTACCTACTCATTTTTAATAAATGATATTTATAAGTAATCTATGTAAGTAGGTTAAACATAAGACTTTTAGACGTCAAATATTTCTGGTCATTTTAAGCTAGATGAAGCCGGTGTTTCCTAGCCGACTACCCTGAGAAGAAACACCGAAACAAACTCAGAGGTCAAAGTCTCTTCTAAAGTCCAGTTAATAATAAAATATTTGATGTATCTCGTAACATTTCCTTTGATTTCAGTACGCAATATTCGACTGGTCAGAATCCACTCAAGGGTTGATCCTTAGCGGGTTTTACTACGGGTACGCCATTACCCATGTCCCAGGAGGTTACTTGGCAGAGAGATATGGAGGTAAATGGACCCTGGGCATTGGTCTGTTAAGTACGGCCATATTTACCATGCTGACACCTGTGGTCGTGAAGGCTGGGGGCGCCACTTGGCTGTTTATTTTACGAGTGCTTCAAGGAATGGGCGAGGTTAGTACATTATGAGTTTTATTTATTATCTAGTGATGTGAAAGGAATAGAGGTAACTTTATTGTAATAGATATGTCACCGGGTAGTTGTAAAATGCATAAGATTACAAAATATCTTGAGATATATAAATTGTAGACAGCATGTTGTCAGTTTATGTTGTTTCATAATTTCTCGGAATGACTTCCAGAGATCATAGACTATCAAATGTAAAAAAGTGTTCCAAATGTTCAGTAAACAATTTATCGCCGATTTACAATCTCTCAAGATATTTTATAATCGTAAAAAGTTTGCCAATTTCCGGTGACAAATACAACGTGTGACAGAATGAGTGAAAAACTGAAATAGGGATCATTTTACTAATTATTTATACTATGTATGTACATACATTACATATTTTAATATAGGACGTTGTCCCACACTTGGAATTTCTCCTCTATCGTGGGTGAGTTTAAAACACAAACTCACAAACACAGACAGTCAGACTCGAGACAACTATCTGTGGGCCATACAGGTATTGTTCCGCGCGGAACAAAACACACAGGATAGAGATTTATACCTAAGCTGAGAGTATGTTCCATTGGGATAATTTTCGTCAATAAGGCGGGCGGAGCCGCAGGCGATAGCTGGTACTACCTATATAAAAATCGCTCGTCCAGAAAATTTTGTTGAGTTATGCCCACACAATTTGTATGGGGTAGTCGATTTTTTATTCGGCGATTATTAGGTTGGTCCCGTAGTAAAAGTTGTTCATAATTATGAATACGACTGGTTGCTCGTTTATTTTGTTACTAGCTTCTGCCAGCGACTTCGTCCGCGTGGAATAGTTACTTTACCCCCGATTTTGAAACTCTCAGCCCGATCTGTTTAAAATTGACAAAACATAGACATATGCTGTTGTGGAATATTTTTTAGATAATTTTATGTAGAACATTTACGTCATACATGATTTCTATGTAACTTTAACCATTAAGGCTACACACGCGACGGAAGCTTAAAAAATGGAGTAACTTCTCCCGTTTTCCCAACATTTCCCTTCACTGCTCTGCTCGTATTTATTGTAGCGTGATGAAAAGTATACTATAACCTGCCCAGGAGTATGAAGAATAATTGCACCAAGTTTCGTTAAAATCGGTCGAGTAGTTTTTGTTTCTATAAAGAACATACAGACAGACAGACAAAAATTTTACTGATTGCATTTTTGGCACCAGTATCGATCACTAATCACCCCCTGATAGTTATTTTGAAAATATATTCCTTGTACAGAATTGACCTCTCTACAGATTTATTATAAGTATAGATATCTAGCAAATTAGAGGTGTACAGGTACACTTGTCTTGTGAGTACCTACTTAGTAAGTACAAGTAGGTACGCACTCCCAAAGAACTGTATTTTTTTAGATGATTAAGTTACTTACAATTACAAAGCCATAAATTAAATATATAAAGACATCACTTCAAGAGAATGAGGTTCCTCACATTCCTGCGTCAGCGAACATGCATATTCGGTACCTACAATAGCAGTCGATTTTCACCCTAATCTAGTTACACCTAAGGTTTTAACTGGCTAACTACTTCTCCACAAAGACACCTTTTATATTCTTTTGAATTCTAAAGCAGCCATGCGAAGATTACCTACCGTAGTAATTTTATTGTTTGCAAATCAACAAGTTTAGGTAAAACGTAGTGGACATGAAGCAAAAACATTTTTTATGTGAATATTTTTACTCTTAACGTAAACAATGAGTAGTTGGGATGCCATTGTGGTTAAGAACAATACAAAAATGCTACAGATTTATTGTTGTACCACTTTGTTAGAATAACTGAAATGACTACATACAAGCAAGCAGTAATTGAACTTGTACTACGTAAGAGAAAGAACAGAACGAAATAGATTTAGCACATAATTTATAACAAAATGGCATGCAAAAAACAACAAATTACATTACATTTCATTCGCCATCTTTAAAGGTGTGAAATTGAGTAGTACTAGGTACATATGAACAACTTTAACTGTTGCCTCCATTGTTAAAGTACCCTTTTTTATGGAACATCATCAAATGAGTCCTCCGACTCGCGGAGCGGAAGGGAGTGTCAGATTTTTACTGACTAAAACCCACCCGTGATCCTTCTCGTGCCCTTTGCGTTCCAGGGCCGCGGTAACTTTTTCGAACAAATTCCGCAGCCCTAGCAGGCACTGACCCTATGGGGCCCTGTCTTCGTTGCTGACGGTTCTTTGAGGAGCGCGTGGTCATGACGCGCCGTCTACTCGGGCCTGGTTGCTATCAGATGGCGAGCCACCCATAGCTCGCCATCCGCAGGCCCGCGCCTACGTTGGCCAGGAATCGCGTGTTAAAGTACTCTAAAATTGTGAAAAAAGCTGTTAAAAAATAACAACAACAAAATATGAATTGTCAAGCGACCCGAAAGGAGGATTTTATCCAATAATAAATTGTACTCTTAAATAATTTCAGGGTCCAACAATGCCAGCTCTGATGATCGTGCTTGCCCGTTGGGTCCCGCCTCACGAGCGTTCAAGGCAAGGTGCTTTAGTGTTCGGGGGAGCTCAGATCGGAAACATCTTCGGGTCCTTTATGTCAGGGTTCCTCATGGCCGGCGACGGAGACTGGGCGAACGTCTTCTACTTCTTCGGATGCTTTGGAATACTGTGGTTTTTGTGCTGGGTATTTAGCGTTTTTTTTTTTGTTTTGTTTGTAAGCACCATGTCGATGTTAAGGGCTTATGCCATTTAAAAAATAGTGCAGATGTATGTCAGTGAAATATTTTCTCAGTTAGCACTTCTAAAGATTATATAAAAAATAATCGTTGGAAAAAGTAGAATCTACGAGTTTTTGGTTGCCGATCGACACCCATAGTATCTTTCAGGGTGACATAATGCTGAAAAAATCTCTAACACATAGAGATGTTTATCAGTTACTTTTTAGAGTATCTCTTCTTCTTTTTGTTAAGGTTCTTTGGGCCAAATAAATAAAACCTCCATAAAACGATATTTTCCATCTAATTTAACAAAAAACTACTCATAAAAGCAGTAACGTGAAGTAATCGCCCAGTTTCTATTAAAAATGAAATGTTTATACAAATAAAACTGAATCATTATCTGTAAGAAGAATGCTATCCTTTTTTACACGACTGCAAATGTTTAATCTTCTAAAAGAATATTCAAATACATAATACATTTGGTTGTATCTAATTATGATAAAACTTTGCAATTAAAAGCGAGTCATAAACATTAACAACGTCGTGTTAAATGTGAGTGAGTACTTACGGCATGATAGTTAGCAATTAAAAGTTTATTTAACATGACCAATTTGAAGTAATTTATAGGCAAGTGGCCAGAACGTTGCTGAAGGTGATCGACTGTCCTTTTGATCAATTTTGTAGAATTTGCGCTGGAGTAATACTTATAAACAAGAATGATAACCCAGTCCACTAATACAACCCAGTAACGACATTATAGTCGACACCAAATAAATGTGCAATAACGGTCATTGACCCACCTACATTTATTGACAACCTTAATTCATAAAACAGAAATAATGAATTAATGCTTTATTGAATCGACATCCATCGTGATCCTTTATATTTACTAGTAATGGAAAATGATTCTTTTTTTTTCCTACGAAGAGATATCAAGGAAAGGGCAATGACCTTTATTGCACATTTATCTGGTGTCAACCATAGTTAACTTTGCAGACACTCATAAAACTGTTCTAATCAACGTAAATTAACCTTAAACATATCTATCTTATTAGCCCGCAATGTCTTATTGTTGGCCCCAATCCATAAACATACGTTTATCTATACAGAGGACAGATCTGTGACAGACAAAAGCCAGAAGGTTAAGATCCGCAAGGGCACAGACTCTTGTGGGTCTCAACTCCCGGTAGCTCATTCTCTTAGGTCTCCATTTTCTTTTTCAAATATAAAATTTAAAAATTTTATATTTAAACTTGTCCTACTTTCAAATCCCACAATAATTGTAATCTAGAGATGAAATAAATCTCTCTTCATCTAGGATTCATTTTAATCCGATGGCGAGTAAAACAAATAATATTTGGCGTATAAAACCGCTCTTATTGAACTAAATATTTTAATAAATATCTTTATCAAAACTGTCTTACAAAATATATTTTTTTTAAACTTTAGTGTGGTGGTTTAGTTTAAAAATATTAATACTAAACCTTCATTATATTATTATGTAAATAAGTCATATACAGATTCACCTTAAGCATAAGCATATAAGCATAATCAGCCTTTTAATGTTCCCACTGCCGGGACACAGGCATCCTCTAAGGAATGGGTCGTGATCCACCACACGGGCCCAGTGCGGGTTGGTAGATTCACCTTTGGCTGAAGGTAATTAAAATCATCTATTCAAAACCGCAAGACGAACACACCATGTGAAGAAATCTTACTCCAAAACACTAACAATAATGCGTACATAATTTCAGAGTATCCTCTGCTACAGTACCCCAAACACACACCCGTACATATCTGAAGAAGAGCTGAAGTACTTGAACGAGACAGTCACCAGTGCTGACACGAAGAGTGTAAGGGATCCGGTTCCTTGGAAGGCTATAGTCCGCTGTGTGCCTGTTTGGGCTCTGCTGTTTGCTGCTGTAAGTATTTATTTAATAGTGATAAAGAGATAGCAGGCTCGTGGTTTAATTATAATAGCCGCAAGAATCTTCAAGGTTAAGCAACGCTTACCGAGGCCAACCTTAATGTTAAGATGCGAATGAGGAATGAAGAAGAGGCGAATGTTAAGATGGTCACCCATCCAAAGACCAACTTTGGATGGGTGACCATCTTAACATTCCGAGACTCCGCCGTGCCTCGGAAAGCACGTTAAGCCGTTGATCCCGGCTGTCATAATATGTGGAGATCTGGTAGGCAGCTGCTCCACGTAAAATATTGGTTTTCAGCTAAATCCGGTTTGACTGGGAGCCGTATTAATTCATATTTAGTTAATTTCGGTCAAATCTATACTTATAATAAATCTGTAGAGAGGTCAATTCTGTACAAGGAATATATTTTCAAAATAACTATCAGGGGGTGATTAGTGATCGATACTGGTGCCAAAAATGCAATCAGTAAAATTTTTGTCTGTCTGTCTGTCTTTCTGTCTGTCTGTATGTTCTTTATAGAAACAAAAACTACTCAACCGATTTTAACGAAACTTTGTGCGATTATTCTTCATACTCCTGGGCAGGTTATAGTATACTTTTCATCACGCTACAATCAATAGGAGCAGAGCAGTGAAGGAAAATGTTGGGAAAACGGAAGAAGTTACTCCATTTTTTAAGCCTCCGTCGCGTGTGTAGCCTTAATGGTTAAAGTTACATAGAAATAATTTATTACGGAAATGTTCTACATAAAATTATCTAAAAAATATCCCGAAACAGCATGTCTATCTTTTGTCAATTTTAAACCGATCGGGCTGAGAGTTTCAAAATCGGGAGTAAAGTAACTATTCCACGCGGACGAAGTCGCTGGCAGAAGCTAGTATACTAATAAATGTATATAACTGAAGAGATTGTTTGCTTGAACTCGCTAATCTCAGGAACTACTGGTCCGATTTGAATATTTATTCAACAGTATTAGATAGCCCATTCATCGAGGAAGGCTATAAGCTATATATAGCTAATGGAGAATGTTTAAAAAACCGGGTAGTTAGGGTAGTTAAATATAAGGTGATGATAAAGGCTGCATGGATGCAGAACCAAGATATTGTTTTGTCATATTATTTTGTATTGTGCCGTAAAAAATAATGCAAACACTCATTCTATATGATTTCTGGACAAATAAATAAGAATTAATACATACATACATTTATTAACGATTATTTATTTTAAAAATATATTTGAAACGAGAATCAATTACTCTGTGTTTGTTCAATGTGTCAAATGTACACACAATTTTTCAAATATATATCTAACTGTAGCACAAATAATGGTTTGTTAGTAACCGTGGCGTTTATACCAACCGACAGCTTCGTGCACGAGGACATTTGAACAAAGCACTTTCTACTCATTAATTGGATAAGAATAACCGTTTAATTAATAAAAAGGTTCCTTTCTTTAGTTATTCTCACAGAGAAAATTAATTGGTACATATATAAGTAGCGTGGTACGCTACTTGATGAATTACGGCCTGTTTCAATAAGTTTTTAAACACAACAGTTGTACGTACATAAAGTTATGAAATTCAATCATTTATTCTATTTGGTAGTGTATTAAACACTGCCAAATAGAATAAATGATTAAATTGATCTTACATATTATTATCATGATAACAATGAATAAAAAATATATGTTATTTATTAAGGTGTAATACACTCTTGAAAAGTCAGTAAATAACAACTCCTTCATAAATACAGATCATTTTTTGACTTCTCGTTATTTTGTATCTTAAAAATGCACAAATTCTGTTTTCCAGGTTGGCCACGATTGGGGTTATTACACAATGGTCACAGACCTCCCTAAATACATGACAGATGTCCTCAAATTTAACATCGCAGCAACGGGTACTTTAACTGCGATACCATACCTCGCCATGTGGATAAGCTCCTTTATATTCGGATGGGTGTGCGATGTCTGTGTGAAGAGGAATTTTCACACGATAAAAACGGGAAGGATTATTCATACGACAATAGGTAATATTATTTTTTCTTTACACTATTATCCTTTCGTGGTTGCAATAAGTTCGAAACGTTTTCCGAATTAGTCTGGTAGGTTCAGTAGTATTTTCATGATTAGGCATTAACTAAACAAACTCAAAGGATTTAGTGTGTACAGTCGTGCCTAGGTTGAAAATATGTTTAAGAAGTTTATTGAAAGAGATTTTTGGAAGGAAGAGAGTTTTTTTTCAGTTTCTTTAGAAAACTTATAATTACTCTCTCTGCCTCCCTAAACTTTTTTCAAAAATGTTCTTGATACTATTTAAAAGGTATGTATCTTGCTTATGCGTATCAAGTTTGATTAAATTCAATTAAATCGTTTCCAAGAATAAGGGTTTACGATATTGCATGGAATACCATGAGGAGTAAAACACGTATAAGTAAACTAACATATTTAGTAGCTTTTACAATATTCCCAGACTAGTGTACTATCTTTATATTATATACAAGTGATAAATGCTCGTGTCACAATGTTACCATACTCCTCCGAAACGGCTTGACCGATTTTTATAAAATTTTCTGTGCATATCGGGTAGGTCTGAGAATCGGCCAACATCTATTTTTCACACCCCTAAATGATAAAGTCCTCCACCCCTAATTTTCTTTTTACTTTATATGGCAAAACAACGTTTGCTGGGTCAGCCAGTATTATATAAAAGCGAAATACCACTCACAATTTAATAACGAAATCTCAGAAACTATACCACCTACAAACTTAAAATTAAGCACGTAGTTTCTTTATAGGGTGTAAACATCCGCTAAGAACGGATTTTACGAAAATCCACCCCTAAGAGGGTACAACGGAGGTGGAAATTGTTTGTACTATACTTGCGCAGACTAAGTTGCGGGCGAAGAGCTAGTGGTTATAATGTAATAATAAATTAGCCGCCGCTTCGCTCGCAATAAAATAGACTTACGCAAACAAAAATGTAACTTACAACGATCTCAATGATCCCATTAAGAAAAAACATCAAAATCGGTTCAGCAACTTTGGCATGGAAGAGTATCAAACAAACCCACTTTCACATTTACAATCTTCAAAAATCAATCGATCATCAATCTTTTCTAGAATTTAAAGCCAGCAACTTGAATACCGCGGCTTGCAATGGCAATCAGAGGATAACAATAATTTGCTCAAGTATTGAGTTGGAACTGGACGTCTTGAAGTTCCGTAATTGGCTATTGCATTCGGAATTTGATTTGTATTTTCGGATTTGATTTGTGGAATGACATTTGAACTGATAATGATGTGTTTAAGCAACAGCCTATTTACCACACTTTTATTCACATTTGCATTTGTTTCGAAATGTCTATCGTATTCAAAAACCGATGTAGACGACGTACGGTGTTAGCTTCTTTGTTTTAAATGACTTTTTAAATATATGTCATTTCTAGTTTTTGTCCGGTCAAATTAGACCAAAAAATTAGGGTAAAATTACATAAATTCTTAACAATCTGAATATTGGTACAATTTTTCAAAAGACAATTATAAACAAAACCTGAAAGTTCCCCATCATTCCCGTGTGTGGGTTTTTTTTTATTCAAGGTCAAAGGTTAAAAAAAATGAGTGTTTTGCGATTTTCAGCAAAACGGTAAGTTTTATCATAAAAATACTTCCAAATAAAATAGTAGATTGTAACTTGTCACCTGCTAGAAAGATCTGCCAACATTTTTCTTATCATCCCTCTGATAACCGAAAGCGAAAAACACATACTCTTTTATTTTTGGATGTGAAATCATAAAATGACTTCTTCCGCTCTGGGCTGAGCGGAAAGGAGTATCAGACTCTCACTGACTAAAACCCACCCGTGTTCCTCCTAATGCTCTTTGCGTTCCAGGGCCGTGTTGAATCTTTGGAACAATATCCGCAACAGTGAAACACATACATGTATAATGTACCTTCGCAACACGTTCTGTAATAACTTCTAAACAACAAGACACTAACACAGATGACTCCTACGTGTTTCTTCGAGATTGTTCCTTATTATATAGCAACACGTTTCATAAATTCACTAACATTTGTTCCAGCTGCCACTGGGCCAGCAATATGTATCATATTGGCATCATACTCGGGCTGCGATCGGTTCGCAGCTGTAGCTTATTTCATAGCCTCAATGGCGCTCATGGGAGGCTTCTACAGCGGAATGAAGGTAATAAAGTAATTCTCCTATATGCTAGCTGCTAATGTTGTTTTGTGACTCTTTAGGGAGTGATTTGTAAGAATATTTGCTTGTTAAAATATGGGTGTAAAGGTTTAGTATGTTAGATCGAGTTAGATGAGAACTTTGTAGTAGGAATATTTTGTGAATGTTTCTGAACTGAGGGGCAATTCTTGTATTTAAAGAAGTGTTTGTATTCGCTTCGCGTAGAATACATCTAATTTCGCTACAGTTTTGAATGTTTCAATTGAATGTCTCTGGTATAATACTGCGACTTGAATATAAATGAAGTGCCGAACAAGAATTGCTCTTAAAAATAACACAAAATGATAAAAAAAAACGATGCCATCTACGACTTTCACACACTCTCACAAAAAAGCATGTTGCAATTTTAAAAATCGTGCCCATCTCATTATTTTGTATACTTTATAAGTTTCCTAGCCTCTGTATGGAATAATAGAAAACTCAGTCATCTGTCATAGTCGATTTGATCCCAATATACAGCACAAATTCAAATTTAATTTAGTACGCAAAAACAAAAGCTTTTTTCAACTATTTCGTGTCACATATCAAATGAAAAGCCTCAAGTATTTATTTCATGATGCAAAAAAATTGGAAAAAAAAGCAGGTGATAAGTATAACCTGTACATTACAAGAAAAACTATTTAAAAAAAAAACGATAATTTTCGAGTAGGTAACATTTAAAAAATGTTTAGTCAACAGCCTATCCAGTAGTGGACTGCAACAGGCTGTTGATGATGATGCTTTGAAAAATGTTTTGTTTGTTCAGAACCCTTTGCGTGCGAGGTCGACTCGTACTTGGCCGGTTTTTTTTTTTAATTTAATACCCAAGTCGCATACTTACATTACTTATAATAATTCCATTATTCCGGTTAAAAGCTTCAGAAGCTTCGCAAGATAAGTCTGCAAATGACAGTACTACTTTATTACTTCAGATACAGGAGTGTGATCCGAATTTTGATGATCTTCCGTCTTATATCTTTTTTTTTTATAGAGTCACGTATAAAATTGTGTACCTTTGGTATTTTCTGCTCGCAAACGTCGGTATGAGAATATCCTCATTGTGATAGAATGGTTGATGAAATTGGGATCCTTGTATCTTTACAAAGAAATATAGCTAGCATAGAAAATACATATGTATTTTTTTATGCTAGCTATATTTTTGTAAGTACGAATAGAGTTTGTTTATATACTTGCATATGGGTACAGGTATAGAATAACTTCAAGGGCAATTTTTCAGGGAATGAAAGTGCTCACAAATGAACATTAACCAATTTTTACTGTATGTGTACATTCATTTTATTTATGGGAAATCATCAAATAGCTTCTCCCGCTCTGAGCGGAGTGGAATAGTGTCAGATTCTTACTGACTGAAACTCATCCGCGTTCCTCCAAATGCCCTTTGCGTTGTAAGGCCGCGGTGACTCTTACAAAGAAATTCCGCAACTCTTTTTTTATTACTGGGTGGGTAATTTCATTAAATGACTTTTCCCGCTCTAGGTGGAGCGGAAGGGAGCGTCAGATTCTTACTGACTAAAACCCACCCGTGCCGTTTCCGTCATTTGCGTTCCTGGACCGCGGTGACTCTTTTGAACAAATTTTGCAATTCTAGCAGGCACTGTTTATGGCAGGCTCGTCTTCTCTGCTGACATCTCTTTGAGTTAACCTGGGCCTGGTTGTTATCGAACGGCGAGCCACCCATTGCTTGCTATCCAGGGCGTCTTCTTCTGCTGCGGTGGCTAAATTCCGCAACCTGGATGTGTACATACAGTGGCTCCCTACATTTTGTCGTGTTGTAATTCTTTTTTCAGAGTAAATCCGTCTTTATACTCATTAGTTTACATTCATTCGCACTATTGTATGTATAAGTAGTAGTATACCAACTTATGTAAATTCCTTTAATCAAATTTGATAACGCTTTTTGCAATGAACTAAATCATTCAACTCCAGTTCCTAATTATGTGGCTCTCATTGTTCGTTGCCCAGTCAAGCGGAGGATTGATATCACTGAAATTTCATGCTTAAGTGACTCGCTGCTCAGGCCAAAGCACACAATCTAGATAGTAACAGAAGGCTGGGTTTATACAGCGAGGAAGACGCAGGCGCACGCATACTGTGTTCCTAAACAAATTTCAACCGCTAATGCACTCAAACCTTTTCAGCTAGTGAAGCGTATCAATACTTATATGTGCGTGCGATTTTTTTGTGGTCAACCTTCTGTAGCTATCTACTTTGTGGCACGGGACCATAGCGCATTGATTCGTGGAAATTCACACTCACCATTACACATGGGGAATTCCAGAAATTAAATGGGAACGTCTGGTATATGGCACAATAGGTTCGTCTGACAATAGATGACAAAACTAGGGTACCTATGCATCGGGGCTGAATATTACTTGTGTGGTTCAAGCACCACTTCAGCTTCATGATAAAGGCCATATTTAGTGCTTGCGACATTAATACAATACACTCTTATTGTACCACCTGATTTAAAAACTCGAAGTTACGATCCAGTTAAGTGATACTAAATCCACTTAGCTATAAATTAAAAACAAAAACATAACAGCCTTGAAACTTCTCATTGACCTTTTCATCCAGAACTACACAG
This sequence comes from Hecatera dysodea, assembly GCA_905332915.2. Lineage (NCBI taxonomy): Eukaryota > Metazoa > Arthropoda > Insecta > Lepidoptera > Noctuidae > Hecatera > Hecatera dysodea. Next base: position 8,891,960 of record HG995295.1, read on the forward strand.
ATTCACAACTTGCTATTTTATTGGATAACTATCAAAACAGTGCCAATAGCTACCCGAAAAGCTTACAAGACCTTTATATGTGAACACATTTATTTCTGTGTACGAAGCCAATTTGGCAAGCCCGACTTCACATTAATTCTTATGTCCGTAGGTAAACGCGTTGGATCTGGCGCCGAACTATGCGGGCTCCTTGACAGCAATGATCAACGGGACATCCACCATCTCTGGGATTATCACGCCTTATCTGATAGGGTTGTTGACACCTGATGTAAGTATTTACTTGGTTTTTATTGACTTGTACCGCCAGGCAAATTTATGATTTATCTAGTCGATGGTATTCAGCTGAATTCTGGTTGAATGGAAGCCGACCCCAATATATTTAGTTGGGTCGATCAAGTTAATGCACAGTCTCTATTTACTATTTTTTACGTTACCATTTCATAGAGCTTTAAAATTATGCGAGTTAAATACTTAGTAATAGAAATCATTTATTTCTTTCTTTAAAAAAGGAAAGAAAGAAATAATGTATTAATACATGTTATATTGTAGTTCCAATACATTTTACTTTACGGCATGCAATGCGACACGGAAAAAAATGTCATAATACATTAAATAATATCAAAACTGAATAAAATGACGTGGAGGGTTTTCAAACGATTTAGGGCTCAAACAACGATTAGGTAGGAAGCTATTATTAGATTTTCTTACAGTATTATATCATTTCCTAGCCTTACAGATTACCCAATAAGCATACAATTTTATGTGCTTCCAAGCTTTGAAGTCCAGTCCTTTGTGTAACAGATTTCTATAAAAGAAATAACTACTATATAAAGGCACCGAAAAAGTCTTTTGTGAAATCCCAGTCCGATCACCATGTTTGGCAAGCCGATCCCTTGGGTGAAACAAGCCAAATACTTAGGTGTAATCCTTGACCGAAAGCTTACTTTCGGTGAGCACATAAAGACGGTGCGTAATCGCGCCGCTTTCGCTCTCGGTAGGCTCCACCCCATGCTGAATGCACGCAGCAAGCTTTCCCTTAAATGCAAGTTGCGCATTTATATAACGTGTATACGCCCGATTATGACTTATGCGTGTGCTACTTTTGCGCACACTAAGTCGTACCGGATCCATAGGTTGCAAGTAATCCAAAACCGATTTCTGCGGAAGGCCACGGGTGCCCCGTGGTTCGTTAGAAACGATCGACTCCATGTCGACCTCCGCATTCCAACTATTAAACAGTTCATGAAGCGCCTTAACAAGCGTTTCATTGAGTCCGCCGAATCCCATCAGAACCCTCTCATTGTATCGGCCGCCCGGTACACTCCCTCCAAGATTAGTAGGATTCGCCGTCCACGGCACTCCCTAGTCGAACCCGACGACCCCATCACCTTACTACAAGAGAGTAATAGGGAAACCAGTACGATTAGAAAAAACAAAAACAGACCGCGTTCCGTATTCCGGCCTCGCCGACGAGGCCCATCGCGACGCCCCAGTAACATCCCTCCCCGACTTTTGCCTAACGAGCCAGCCCGCGCCGCTGAGCCATTAGCGTTAAATCCCCTAAATAATAATTATTGACCCAGCCTGTCCCTTGCTGCCCCTCTCAATGACCCCGTTAAGCCGAGGCCCGTATCCCACAGGGGATGCCCTTAGCGAAGCGGTCATTTAGCTGTTAGTAGTTTTTAGCCCTGGCTGGGGGCCTTAAATTCATTTGAGGCCACCACAGGATTGTCCGGTTGAGCAGTAACCAGCCTTAGTGTGCTGAACTGCGAGTGGTCCATTCCAAAAAAAAAAAAAAAAAAAATCTTTTGTGAAACAATTTCTATATCCCGATATGATGAAGTTATTAGGGTAGACCGGGCAGACCTTTAGAATTTAGTTAGGTATAGAGGCCCCATTTTGGCTAAGCTTTTTTCACTGTATATCTTTGTACCTTCATTTATATAATACTCTTATGTTAGGGCAGCAATCTATAATTTGTGATGTCATTTACGTAATTAATACCTAAAGTTTTTTAGAATGATGTAAACATTTATTTAAGAGCATCATCATCTGCCGAGCCTTTTCCCAACTATATTGGGATCGGCTTCCAGTCATACCGGATTCAGCTGAATACCAGTATTAAACAAGACTGGATTCAGATTTTCTGACTTCTGATAATCCGTAACGACTGCCAAAGATCTACAAATGACAGCTGGGACCAACGGCTTAGCGTAATTTCCAAGGCACGGTAGAAAGTCGGTATGTTAAGATGGTCACCCATCCACAGCCAACCTTGGCAAGCGTTGATTAACCTTGAAGATCGACCTGGGCGGCTGTTATTCTTTAGCCACAAGCTCTCGTGCATACAAGACACATAATTCAACCGTTTACAATTTTTCCTTCGTACAAAAATGTTTCAGATTGTATTCAGAAGTTTATAGGCGTATCAATCGTTGGTGAACTTTTTGAAACACAAACGGGTTTTTGATCGTTAGGTATAACAGACACATTAACTGAAATTTGTAATTGTTTTCTCAGACCTAGTTACATTACATACAATTAGTTTAATCAAAGAACATTGGAAATTAGGTTTTACGTAAATTGGATTTCAGTTTGTAGTAATTATTAAATTTGCAATGCAAACTCACTAAATTGAAGAGCTAAATCAGAGAGACATAATAATTTCAAAATAATATTTTAAGAAAATAATATCGATAATTCTGTCATCATCATTATCTGCCTAGCCCTTTCCCAACTACATTGGGGTCGGCTCCTAGTCAAGCCGGATTCAGCTGAATACCATTATTTTACGTGAAGCGGCTGCTTACCAGACCTCCACAACCCATTAACTGGGAAACACGGTACTTCTTGGCAAGACTGGTGTCAGATTTTCTGGCTTCTGACAATCCGTAACGACTGCCAAAGATCTCGAAATGACAGCCGGGACCAACGGCTTAACGTGTTTTCCGAGGCACGGAGAAGTCTCGTTATGTTAAGATGGTCACCCATCCACAGACCAACCTCGGCAAGCGTTGCTTAACCTAGAAGATCGACCCGTGCGGGTGTTATAATTTAGCCACGAGCTCCTAATAATAATATCGATAATTCTGTCAATGGACAAAAATAAAACCAATCACATAGTCTCTTCCCGATTATCAAACTTTATTAAACCAAACAAATCAAGTAGAATCATCCTCAAAGATGCCTCGCCGCAGAAAACTTCGTTTCGTACAGTAAATGTGCCTTTATTAATATTTCATTTTCGACTCTACTCAGTCTCAAGTTTCGACAAGATGTCGAGTTTGTGGCTTTAATGCGAATTTGATGTCTTTGAAGTTGCTCCAATCTTATTGACAGTGCGTTCAATCCAATATCTATTTATAGAGTGAATCGATAGGGGCTCTAATCTATCGGCTGGTGTATTGGCAAAATAATGCATTTACGTGCACCTAACGTGTTACGAACTCGCTTCCTTGTTACGTTGAAATCTACATAGACGGCGTTTCAGAATTTTGCCACGTGGAGAAAAAGTACTTTAAATACTGCAGATAGTATAATTTAATGAATGAAGACTTTATTTTCATTTTTAAAATAAATCAAAAAGAAAAAGAATTTTAATTAATCGCCTGTCTGAACAGGGAAGCGAACCCACTTAACGTTAAGAAAAAAAAAAAAATGTAGTTTTACTGTATCGATCGAAAGGCTCAATCATATATGTACTTGTACATTCATTTATTTTTAAATAAGATAGCATCTAAAATAAAATGAAGAACATTAAATTTACATTTAATTAAAATTTCCCTTAGGATGCCTTGTATATCGTGTTATAGACAGGCCTCTCTACGTAATATGGTTCACACGTCCTTCACCGACATCTTTGGATATTATTTCCGGGGTTGTTATACCGTTTTGTGTGTGACAATGATATCGTGTGTCTTTTTTGTGTGGCTTTTCAACTGAAACTTTCATGTTGTTTCTAACCAGTTCAAATTAGATAATAGTCATGTTTTTTGTTTTCTTTTAACCATTTCTTCATTTACAGTCAACACTAGCCCAATGGCGGATAGCATTCTGGGTATGCTTCGCAGTCCTAGTAGGGACAAACGTTGTCTACATCTTCTGGGCGGATGGTAAGCAGCAATGGTGGGATGACGTCCGACAGTACGGGTACCCTGAAGATTGGAAGCATGGGCCACTCAAGATGGCCAACCAAGACAAAGAGAAGAATAAAGAGAAAAATAAAGCAATCGAAGCTAAAAACTCTTCGACATAGTAGTAGTAGTGCTGATTTGTAAAGGGTTATGATTGTACATAATTGTCAAAAATCTTCCCAAAATAGTGCCCATAATGTCAGTACTTGCGATTTATAAGATTTACCCTATTCAGTGATGAAGGAGTACTTACAGTGTTTTTATGTTGTGATTACAGTAACCAGTCAGTTTGTGGCCTACGTCATCAAAAATAATTTTATGTTAACTTAAGTATTTATAAGTAACTAATGTGATTAGCTAAGTATTATAGCATTGTAAGTGATTAAGTTGGACGAAGAGTGGAAGTTTATTCATTTGAGGCCAAGTTTCAATCAGGCCGAAGGCTGGGAAACTCCAGGCAACTAGGAGGTACCTACTACCATTAATAAAAGAACTTGGCCCAGAATTTTAATTGTGGTGCGACTTGTTAATTGGAATGAGTATTCATTTGAATTGAATCACGATAGGGTTGTAGAGCGGTTTTAAACACCAAATTGCAGTAACTGTAATGTATTGAATATACGTTGAATATGTAACTATTGGTGCCAGTAGTAATGTGCTGAATTTGGAAATATTATTAATATGGTTGCCCATATTTTTGCTCTACAAAAAGTGAAATTTTCTAAACAAAATGTTTTTAGGGGTTAGCCAAAACAAATTGATTGTTTTGTTGCACTTTGGCTATCGTTTAAACCTTTTTCCTTTTTGAAGATTTTGTAAACTAATATATGTTTAATTACGAACCTAAACTATCTCTGAACGAACGTTGAATTAATTGATGTGCCATCTGAAAATCCGTGTTACGTTTACTTATAAAATATATACATACTCGTATGTCTTCATCATTTTGTATATTTATTTCCATTGGTGCTAAGATTCATTCTTATAAATAAGTTTTATTTCCAATAGTTTTAGTCGAATATTATATCTATTTTCCAACTTAGCTAGAAACTATGCGTGTTTGAATATTTTTTTATATAGTTTCTAGAACATATTTCGAGCAACTCCGGAAAAAAGGGAGACATACGACAAGTTTAAGGAGTTGCTCGAAATATGGAGCAACTCCTTAAACTTGTCGTTTGTCTCCCTTTTTTGCAATACTTCTTTATTATTTAAATTAAAATTTGTCTTCATTCAATTTTCGTCACTTTTGATTTATCAATAGGCATGTAAAATAATTTAAATCAAGTGTAAGTAAATAGGTTATTTTAACGTACATTTTCCTAACGTAATTTGCAGTGAATGTGATAATTATACATACATGTAATAAATAGCTAAGCAGACTTTAATTTTTAACGATTAACAAATGAAAGAAAAATGTAATATGTTGTTTTTAAAATGGTTCAAAATAAATATCGTTAAAACTATGCTGTGTTATATTGTTATCTGCTTTTAAAAGTTAAGTAAAGAAGCTTGTTCTGAGTAGAATGCCTGATGAAATTATTATAGCAATAAAGTCGTGAAAGAACTTTGACTAAAGCTTAATGAGTCCTAACAGACTGTTAAATTATTTTGCTAAAGTAACTTCTATTCTTGGAGCACTTTAGTTTAACATAAATATATCGCTACAGTAAAACAGTGGACCAAAAGTATTTTATTTTCTGGAATCTTCATTTTCAGTACGTGCGTAGGTAGGATCTGTTAGAGGACAAAAGTAAATAAAATTGCACGCTATTTTAGCAATCCTGGAAGATTTGCTATCATTTATTTAAGAGTTCCGTTTCCTATCTCCGAAGTTCTTCATCAGATCTTCACCTAACTAGAAAGGGAAATACTATGATGATCTTTCAAACCGTCGTATACAGATATATATATATTTTTTTTCATTTTACATCGGCAAGTGAGGATGAGATCATCATTCATGTAGTCGAAGCCACACATTATTAGGGAGAACGCAAATACTAGTCGTCACATCTCACACAAATTTAAATGAGACCACATGATAAGCACCAGCTTCCGAATTTAAAAAGAATCATCAATATCGGTACATCCAGTAATAAGTTATGGGAGTTTAAAAAGAATCATCAAAATCGGTACATCCAGTAATAAGTTATGGGGTAACAAAAAAAATACAGTCGACTTGAGAACCTCCTCCTTTTTTGGAAGCCGGTTAAACACGAGAGATTAGTCAGTTGTCCTACAGGGTATAAAAAAATCATCAATGGGGTATGAGTGTTTTTGCTTTATTTTCTGACATAACCTGTATTTGACAAGATGAGAGTATGAATGGCAGTTACACCTACAGCATACAAAGGTGGTAATTTACTGTGCTTATTTGTTAACATATCAAGAAAATATACGCTGAAATCAAAGGTGTAAATTAAAGTTATTTATTTGAACAAATAAATAAGGAAAAACATTCGTGTTTGTGACCAAAATACGCATGTATTTAAAGTTGAAGACGAAAGTGTAAGAAAATCCAACATAATATTTCGGCGTTAGTGTTAAAGGTGGTTCCCTCAAATAAAATCAAATGACTTCTTCCGCTCTGGGCGGAGCGGGAGGCAGTGTCAGACTTACTGACAAAAACCCATTCGTTTTCTTCCTTCTGCGTTCTAGGGCCATGATGACTCTTACGAATAAATTCCGGAATCCTGGTAGGTACTGGCCCTAGCGGGCCCCGTCTTCTTTGCTGATATTTTTTGAGGCGCGCGTGGAAGTGGAACACAACGCGCCGTCGACCCGGACCTGTGGCCGTATTACGAAGTGCCAATGCCATCATGATTCATGTGAGGGAAAGAGATAGTGCTATTCGTCTTGTGTAACTCCGTCTCTCTCAACACAGAAATCATGATGGATTTAAGACGTCATAATAGGTCGCCTGGGCCCCAAGTCTGTTATTTTTATAAATATGTCATTCCAACACGATCCTATTGTTATTTTGATAAAGGTTCGATATCTGCCTAATTCATAATGGTCGATCATTGGTCGGTCAATTGCCTCGTAATAGTTTTTGATAACAGAGCTATTAAAAGCAATGACTGCAAAATGACGTTCTAATGGTAGGTCACTGATCCCCACCGAATGTGTCTCCACGTTGTCGTCGTGGTGGGGCTTGAGCGTCTCAATGATCTTGCGAGCTTTCCCGGTAGAGCCACTCATGCCGGAAGGTCGCAAGTGAGGGATCAGACCAAGAGAGACACACGCCTGCTCGCTGCTCTCTGGTACGCGTCTGATCATCAGACGTGACTGTGGGAGCAGCGAGCAGGTGGAGAGGTGAGGTTGGGAGAGAGGGCCCTGAGAAGGGGTGGAGCGAAAAGGGACCGCACCCTTAAAAGGAACAAAAAATGAAAAAAGACGATTGCAAAATGAGTCCCCAGGTGGGTCCCGACTGCTCAGCGGTCGGGGAATCCCACCCCGCTTCGGCGGGCTGCCCTCCGTACTCTGGGGTGGGCACCAACCGTCTTCCGCTTGCCAGTGGCAACAAGAGCCGAGGAGGCTCAGAATCGACGTCATCCGGATCCGACTCCTTCAAGGAGCTGATGGCGTTCGGTTGTGATGCGGGGAGTTCGCCTGAGCGCCGGGGAGGTGCAGGGTCAGATTCTGGCTCTGGACTTGACCTGGTAACGGTCAGCTCGGCGGGCTCTGGAGACAGAGGAGGGGGGGCCGCTGCGGAGAAGTTCTTCCGCAAGCGACCCAGACGGGAGGATGACAAGGAGTCGTCCTCCGAGGGCGAGTTTGCCTCCGCCCGAAAAATCCCCACCGCAAGGCGGGGCAGGGGCAGTGAGGCAGGGAGGGGGCTGGCTCCCTCTACCCGGGAGGTGGGCCGTCGGGCCGAGAGGTCGGTGGAGGAGGGGCGTCGCCCTGGAGGGAGCGGTCGTGGGGCTCCCTCTACTCTTCCGCCCCCTCTCGACTCTGACGACGAAGAGTCCCCGAGAGAGGAACCGCCCGCTGCCGAGGAGCAGAGGGCCCGGTTCGAAGAGGTAGTGGAGGCCGCGATCCGCGCTGTGGCCTTCAAGAGGAAGCAGTCCTCTAAGAGGGAAGCCATCAGCGCGGCCAAGGCCTCCATTTTGGCGGCAGCGGCGGCCAACGTCGTCGGCGGGACAAAAGAGGCCAAAGAGGTGTCTGAGTTGCGGGCAGAGGTCGCCCGCCTCGCGGTTCTTACGGAGCGACTCGTTCGGGAGAATGAGTCGCTCCGGAGGGACCTTGCGGGGATGGCCAGAGCGGCCTCTGTGGAGCCGCGAGGGGGACTGAGTCCGGCAGCGCCGGAGGGGGGCCAAGTGCTGAGCCAGGTGCGGGACCTGGTGCGGCAGGAGCTGGCTCCCTTCCGGAGGCAGTTCTCCGTACTGGAGAACATGGTCCGGCGTCCCCCAACAGTGGCGACTCAGAGGGCCCCGGGCCAGCAGCAGAACGCGGCTTCGTACGCGGCCGCCGTGGCTGCCGGCCCGGGAACGTCCGGCCAAGCGAAGGCCAAGGCGGGAGCCGCGCCAGCGCCTGTGACGCCGGCGCCTGCGACGCCGGCGACGACCAAGTCGGCCCCGGCGAAGAGGGGTAGGAGGAAGGCTGGGGGGGGAGCGGCTAAGGCTGCTGCGCCAGTGGCGCCGCGGCCGCCCCCACCCCCACCCTCGGACCCTCCTGCGGCCGAGGCCGAGTGGCAGGTTGCTGGACAAAAGAAGGCGGCCAAAAACAAGGCCAAAAAGCAGCGGCGGAAGGCCAACGCCATCGCGGCGAGGCTTCGCGCCCCGAAGTCCGCGGCTGTGGTGTTAACACTGCAGCCGGAAGCGGAACAGAGGGGTGTGACGTACCTCGCCCTGATGAAGCGGGCGAAGGAGGCGGTGAACCTCCGGGAGCTGGGCATCACTGGGGGCCTCGGGATCAGGAGAACCCTGACCGGTGCCCGGAAGCTCGAGCTCGCCGGAGCGGAGAGTGGCCCGTTCGCGGACGCCCTGGCCGAAAGGCTGAAGGAGGTCCTCCCCGCGGACGAGGTTCGAGTGTCCAGGCCGACTAAGTGCATTGACATGCGCATAGTGGGCCTGGACGACTCCGTGACGGAGGAGGAGGTTGTGGTCGCCGTCGCCAGGACTGGGGGGTGCTCTGCCGAGCTCGTCAAGGCGGGCACCCTCCGGCCTGACAACACGGGCATGCAAACCCTTGTGGTGAGCTGCCCCGTGACGGCGGCCAGAACAGTGTCGGAGGGTCGAAGGCTCTTGGTGGGGTGGGTTTCTGCGCGGGTAAAACTGCTGGAACCCAGACCTCTGAGGTGCTACCGCTGCCATGTGGGCAACCACACGGGAGCTATGTGCCCCTCGGAGGTGGACCGCAGCGGACTTTGTTTCCGCTGTGGTCGGCCCGGTCATCGGGCCGGCTCGTGTGAGGCCACGCCGCACTGCAGTGCATGTGCGGCTGTTGGCAAGCCGGCCGAGCACTGGGCTGGGGGAAGGGCCTGCGCGCCATCCACCCCGACCAGGGGCAAGAGGTCCGCCGCCGCCGCCGCCTCTGCCGCCGCCGCGGCTTCCGTCGCCGCTTCTGCCGCTTCTGCTGTGGGTGCTGCGACTCCCGGTACTCGGGAGGGGGCTGAAATGGAGTGCCAGTAGTGGTCCCATTTCGGCCTCCTCCAGAGACAAGTCGGCCGCTGTGCTATTGCGCAGTGGCTGATGCCTGTGGACGGTGAGCGTGGGTGGCTCGCCGTCCGATACCAGGCTGAGTCGACGACGCGTTGTGCTTCACGCGCGCCTCAAGGAGCCGTCAGCACCAGAGACGGGGCCCCATAGGGTCGGTGCCTGCTAGGGTTGCGGAATTTGTTCGAGAGAGTTGCCGCGGCCCTGGAACGCAAAGGGCACATGGAGGAGCATGGGTGGGTTTTAGTCAGTAAAAGTCTGACACTCCCTACCGCTCCACCCAGGGCGGGAGGGGTCATTTGATGATTTCCCATCCAAAAAAAAAAAAAAAAAATGGTAGGTCACTGATCAAAGGAACTGTCAAAGTTTTAGCAGATTACCGCATACGTCTGTCATTCATTTGTCATTATGTACGAGATTACCATTCTATGCCATTTCTTTCTCATGGAGTGTCAATGGTTGACCATTGGAAAGTCATAATGATGGTCTTATATTAGTAGATTACCAAACTTGTCAAAATCATCTGATATGAAATCAATGATAGACCATTCTGGCACTATTGTAATAGCAGACTTGAGGCCCTGGTTGTTATCAGACGGCGAGCCAGCAGTTGTTATTTCGTAACTTATAACTTCTATGTAGTTGTAATTATAAGGCTTCTGAATGTTATAACATTCAGAAGCCCTTAATATTATTCTAGCTTAATTAATATTCAAAAGCCCTGTACAAACAGTAGCAATATTCACCGTTTTACGCCTACCAAACTACTAGTGTATCCCTGTAGTTACAACTTATCTAATCTGGTTGAGCAGCAATATCCTTACACTAAATGCGGATAAAACACAGTACATAGCATTTTCAATGCGAAACTCTACCGCACCACCTACATCGCTCTTCTTGGTTGCACATAACTGTTGTAATAGTGGAATCTGCCAATGTCCAACATTGGTAAGAACCAGGAAATTGAAATACCTAGGAATATTAATAGACAATAACCTATCATTTAAACCACACATAGAACTTGTTACTGCCCGACTAAGAAAACTAATATATGTGTTTAAAAACCTGAGACATAGTGTGGGTGCCAGATTGATTAAGCAAGTATATCTGGCACTAGGTCAATCTGTCTTGGGTTACTGTATTACTGTTTGGGGAGGTGCACCAAAAACTGTTATGAAACCCCTTGAAGTGGCACAAAGAGCTGTTCTCAAGGTTAGCACTTTTCGTCCGTACTTGTTCCCAACGTATGAACTCTATCAATATTGTGAGGTCTTGTCTGTCCGCCAATTGTTTATACTGCTCACTACCATGAAGCAACATTCTAAAGTAAATTTTGTTAAAGTAACTATACCATCCAGGCGAAGAAAAGCTGTAGCCCATTCCGCCAAACCCATGTTTAAACACCCGTTCGTAAATAAATACTCCTGCTTCTTAGGTCCACATCTATATAACAAAATTAATAACATTATTGACATACATGCACTAAATAACAAGACATGTAAGACTGCATTGTTTGAGTTTATCCATAAACTAACATATGATGAAACCGAAAACCTATTAAATGTAACACACTAGATTAAAATTTCGCACTCACCCTCCCACACACACTCATTCATCCACATTCTACACAAAAGGAGGTCTTATCACTAATTTTATATTATTTCTTTTCTTTTTCTTTAGCTACTTTGAAACATTGTCAGCTTTATAATGTAATATTTATAGGGAAGAGCGCTGTTTTCTGAGATACAGATATTAATTTATCTAGTTCAGAAACAGATGTCTTTTAAACGTATTAGATTAAGCTATATGATCATTCGCATTGTAAAAATCTATGTAATGAAATAAATAAATAAATAAATAAATAAATAAAATAAATCGCGTCTTTAAATCGAGTATCATGTATTCTATTCGAAGTACTGAGTCTAGTCAAACATTGTGAGTTGAATAGTAAGTAATCACTTAGCCTTGTCAATAGTAAATTATGTAAATACACTTTGCCGTTGTACTGTAATGAATGAGTAAATTCGTGCATTAAATTTAATATTTATGTTTCGACTAGTGACCCACCCCGGTTTCGCACGGGTTATAATGCTATTCACTAATGTGCACTAGGCAAAACATTGACATTTCTACAGTATTTATAATTTTAATTATAATTATAGTGAAAACCGCTAATAGCATAAACCACGCGCTGATATCAAAATCTATTGCATGGTTTAAAAGTTCTTACAGAGGGACAAACGGTGGGAAGCTACTTTGTTTTATACTATGGGAATGGTTGTATGCAGAGATTATTAAGTTGTATATATGCTTATAATCGTGTAGTGTAGAATTTATGGGTTGAATATGTATCGTGATAAATCTATACAGTGTTAACAATTGTCTTGTCAATTGTATGCAATTGCTTTTAAATGTCAGTTCAATCTGTGCAGTCGTTCATTGGGTTTGCAATTGTCGATTCAAATAACTTTGTTATTATTGAATGTGTTTGACCGACATTGTAAACAAGCATATTTATAAGGATTTTTGTAGCTATACATGTAAGTTAAGAAAATACTCAAGAACACACAATAACAACCATTGTCTCACATAGATCCAATTTCAAAGCTACAATGAAACCAAAAATAAACAATGTAAGTACGTCAATCATTTTACCATTAAGTTTGAGAATGTTCTTCATTTATAGAACCGTGTGGTAGAGGGTCTTATTTCATTTTTAGGGTTCCGTACCCAAAGGGTAAGACGGGTATTACTAAGACTCCGCTGTCCGTCTGCCACCAGGCTGTATCTCATGAACCGTGATATTTAGACAGTTGAAATGTGACAGATATTTCACAGATGTTTTATTTCTATTGCAGCTGTAACAAAAAATACCGGTAATTTTTGCTCGATATTAATAACGGCAACAGGTAGACGCTTAAAATATTCACGGATTATTTAGTTATATACTCATTTTAAAAATAAATAGCGAATTCGGCTCACACTTGGCCAGTTTTTTAATTCAACTTAGTCATCACAAACATTTAGCACTCAATATACAAGTGTTCATTTAAAAGATTTTTCTGCATTGAAACAGCCTTGATAAGTGATAGTAGGGAGGTAGTTGAGTCGAGCAAATGTGCTCATCTCGAATCTAATTGATGTTTATAGCTTGCTATGTATATTCTCATGGCCGCTGAGTCAATTGAAGGTCCTTCATATGGACTTGCAATATGATCTTTATCGGTCTCACCCTCTACACAAGTTGACTGGCATTTGTCATCTCACCAATGAATGACGTAACATTCTCCATGAGTTCACCAGATCGTGTACTCATGAGAGAAGAAAAGAACTAGGAACTTTTCACAAATACATGAGAACCTCCTTTAGTTTTGAAGTGTGAACTTCAATACTGATCGCGATGGAAGACTACTATGAATGCCTTTTGCCCCATCTAAGGGAACATAAGACATAATTATGTAAGTCCGTCCGTTTATATGGCAGGCATTGCTTTTGTGGTTTTAAAATAAGGCTCATTTCTTTGCCATATAAGCTACCGCTACAATTTTTTCATAATATTGTCGCTGGCTGTTTTCACCTCAGTTAAAGACTAATAAAAAGCCAATTTGATAACTCGAATTAAGTGTAATTCCACGATACAAATATTTTGCTCGGCAACAGTAAACATTTCTAAGAATCAAAACAATACTTAAACCGTGAGTATTATACATATTTATCATGTATGCGTGACGAAATCCACTTTGACCTGTTGCGACACAATACACGACAGCGAGTAGATATGAATGGTCTTGGACGGCATTAATTAAAAACACAAGTAGGTACGCTGACATCATGCAGTACAACACTAAATGATTAAAATTACTAGGTTGCGCAACCAAGCAGTATACCTACTCTTAGTTTGCCAAACAAGTAGGTTGATCATAAAGTTACTGGGTTGCGCAATAGTTTCCTTGTTGGTTGATCAAGCCTGGGTTTAGTTCTTCTGGCTCCAGTATTTCTTAAGAATTTTCCGTTAAAAACCCCTGTTGTTTTTTTTTATAATTTGTATTATTTCATAATACCGGCAATAGAAACACTACACACTGTGGAAAAATTTCCACAGTGTGTAAAGTAGTTTGTGTGTATTTTCACATGTGTTTGATACTGTAGAACTATTAAGTTTTTTGGAAAAAAGCCGCTTACAGACAGAAAATGGAGGCTTAGTACTTTTCGTAGTAGACTTCAAAAACAAACTGACACGTTAAACTCTTCTTTTGAATATTACTGATGATTAAGGTCCAAATTCCAAAACGTAAACTCCAACTCAACTTTATCTCTAACTAGCTGCTGCCCGCGACTTCGTCCCCGTGGAATCCCCGATTTTAAAACATTCTTTATCGCTGCTCCGCTCCTATTGGCTTAAGCGTGATGATATATAGCCTTCCTCGATAAATGGTCAATTCAACCCAAAAAGAATTTTTCAATTCGAACCAGTAGTTCCTGAGATTAGCGCGTTCAAACAAACAAACAAACAAACTCTTCAGCTTTATAATATTAAATATAGATTCTATCAGAGCATCAAACTATCAATATATTGAAGTTTTCATGCTCGAGAGATGAGCAAGCCAATGCGTAAGCGCGCTTGCCCAGCTAAAACTCATCTCACGAGCACGAAAACATCAATTATAACGTTAATTAGACAAGCTTATAATATCTATTCATGCTCATGTTGTATTTGAAGTTCGAGTTGAGTCGGAGTTTTGGAATATGAACCTAAGTATAGAAGTACATTATTCATAATTACACACACGTATGAACATATGCATAGCATATACGCACATTTCTTCGCGTATGAGGAGTTGATTGCTTTTCTTTGTGATGTATATTTAGGGGTGGGGCGATACGTGATAATATTCTTAGGGCTGATCTCATTGTATAATTCTACACGATCATGTAGTAGAGTTATGTAGCGCAAAATAGGGCAAGCAAGTAAATTGTACACAGCTCTAAGCTTCAAGCTTCATTACTGCTACCAAATAGGTCTACAATTTTTTTCGTCTTTTTCCCCAAAGCTGCTGTAATTTTAATACCTTCAAGAAAAGTATGTGGCTGCTCAGCTCGACGAAAATAAAAACAACGCGAGATGCTTTTAGCGTTCGTATATTTTTTTCACCAAACTGACATTAACTTCAGAATGTAAGAAAAACAAAATATCAAAAATAAATTTCTTCTAAAAACCGCGTGTTCGATAAAGGTTTAATATTAATAGGAAACAGGTGCGTTATCATCGGGGGTGGCGCCACAAGTATCTACCTACTTGCAGAAAGCCAGATTTAACTTTATGATATTACAAGCACAAAGCTACGATAGAAATTTGATTTAGTTAAATGTTTCTACAAATAGACTCGATAAATTATAACGATTATTTAAATTGATTATATTATTAAACTACAGATACCTACTGCAAAGTACATACAATTTAATGATAATATTGCGATAATTACTGAGGTCTCGGTTTCCACAAGTGGTTTCGTTAATTTTGTTGCATGAGAACATAAAATAGGGAGGTACCTACACAACCTGTCGCTTTTAATTAAAAAAATTCGCTGAACATTGAAAGTTCGATAAAAATTGTAACGAAACATGCGATAGCTACACATTCATCAACAATTTTCATGTCGGTTATATTTTGCGTAGGGAGAGGTCGCCTACCATTGTAAGCCAAAGTCAATAAACTATGAAGTACGAACTAGTCACATTCCTCATGTTAGCTGATAAATTATTCATAGGTGGGTTGTTGGTACTCCGGAAATAAGGTGTTTTTTTTTCTCGGTTAGTAACGAATTTAGTTTTGCAAACGCTAAATTATTATTAGTTTGTTACAAGATTTGTAGATATTTTTTTATTTCTAATTAGTTGACACCTAACCAACAGTATATAGAAGTAGTATACTACTATTTAATTAATATTGAATACAATTAAATATTTTTTACGCTGTAGGTTAAATCAAGTTTATTAAAGATACTTGGCCGGTTACTGAATTGAATCAAGAATATATTAAACTCGCACAAACACAAAGGTATGAATAAAGGCTTTAAGTGAATTTTAAAAATACTCGACTTTTAGTTCTGAAATCGGTGAGCAGTTAAAATTTATTCTTCAAAGAAAATTTATGCCAACTTAAGCACACTTTTATAGTAAAAGTCCAATCAGTTGATGAAGCAAAAGAAAGTTGCAATCAAAATAACTATGAAGCCTTTGCTCCAAAACCGTTTGACACAAAAAAGCCTAACTTTTAACCAGCGAAACAACATTAAGTAAAATAAAAAAGGAATGTGTCCATAGAGAACAAAAATGAAGATATAGTCGACGTTATACAATGTCTACAATTTAAAATGGAGTCAATTTGCTGAGTAACAAATTCTATAAATAGAACGATGCGTCATTCCTACGCTATGCTTTGTAGGTTTTTTGTTTAACTTAACCGATCTACCTAGCTTAAAAAAAGCTGGCCAAGGATATCCTCATTGCTTGTTTCAAGGCTAAGGGGCTTTATGAGGGGTAACTTATCACTTGTACTTTACATTTTATGTTCGCGATCTGCTGCTGAGAGGAGCTCGTGGCATAGTAGTTGCGGCCACACTGATTGATCTTCAAGGCTAAATAGCACTTGCCGAGGGCTTGGATGGATGTGCCTGCGGGAACAAACTAAGTCCTTAATCCCGACTGTCATTTAGAGCCTCTCACCATAAGTCGCAAACAACGCGTCTGTAGCAATTAGTTTCGTAGTCTGTCACACGACAGTTGTGCTGTTCAAAAGCGACAGATTTCTATACTAAAAAGAGCAGAGCGGACGCAGAGTTGTAGTTAATCCAGTATTGTTTATTTTTATTATGTTCGCGATGTCAATGGTGCTGAAGGAAAACCAAAAAAGCAGGAGCAACAATGATGTTTCCTCGTTCGAATCCATTATTAGATGGAAAACGTCCTATCCTAGTCAACACTAGTCGCGCGGCTGTAGATGTAATAAAAAGGCATGTGCTGCTGTCGCACTGCTGCGACCTAATGTGAAGGGGCTTTTAGATCATTGACAATTGTTACGGGTAGTCCATAGCTTGAAAGTGTGATATTCAGTATTACCAAGGCATATCGTGTTCTAAAGGTGCCTCACCAGTAAATGGTTAGTAGAGGTCTATTAGGCAGTCACTGCGGCCAAAATATTGGTATTCATTGGCATGCAGATTGTATACCAAGTCCAAAATATTTGGATCATTACTTGTTAAGATGAACTAGTCTTGGCTTCGCACCAGAGAAAATTTGCTTTCCTATTGTTACCATGCTGCGCAAGGAGATCCACAGTAGAATGCATAATTAGAGTAAAGTTAGGTACAATAGTAGAATCTCACAGAAAGATTTAAATTTAACTCTATCTTTTCTGCTGTTGTGATCGTATTTTTATCACTATTTGTGGAATAAACCCAAACAACAAATAACAAAAATATGTTATTCTCAGAACACGCAAATACCTATAAAACTAAACATCAAACTAGGCCACGCTTTTCCCAAATCGGAATATAAATATACTCAAAGGCAGACAGATAATAACCAAATCTGTATACATACGACCGATAAATCCGACAAGAAATTGTGTATCAATCATTTTCGTACACGCAGCGATAAAGTTGATTGATTAAGTTATACAGTATATGAGTATTGCCGCTATCAATGTTTCTGAGTGATAACAAGGTTAGCGTATCAATGACCCGATTTGAAGTCAGTGGTTATTGAAGAGGAGTTGATTCAGTTTAATTCTCGTCATTAGACACATATAGTATTCCACTGCTGGACATAAGCTTTTCCAATTGCATGCCATTCATCACGATTTTCGGCAATTCTCCAGCTACCGGTCATCTGACAAAAACCGTCTTCTTACCTAGCTTGTGGGTGACCTACCATACATTTGCTGGTTCACAGGCTCTCTCAAAACCATGTCGACTCAAACTGTAATAACTTCTACTGTAAATATCAAATAGTTCTAGATTTGATTCCTCAGATAGACTCCAAGCAAAGGCATTTCCATAGCTTGCTAAGCAATCTACTCAGTTGATTGGTAACGTTAAGTTTTACGATAGGCAAAAAGGTAGGGTTAGTGCGGTCGGTTGCAGATCGATTGTAGCGCGATTGATTGCGTTATAAACAATGAAAATCAACAGCATATTGTATGATATTATAATTCTGGCAGAAGAACTTGTTTTTGTATTCGGTATAAGTCTTACTAATGCTAGCCGGGAAATTGAATCAAAACATAATTAACTTTAATAACATGAATACAGACCCAAACAGTCAGTGATGGAAATCTACAGTGGAACAAAAACTAGCTCAATAAATATATTTGTGTTGTATTGTATTTGTTAATGTCGATAATACAATAGACTAAGGCCATATGTCTACCTGTTAACTATTCGCATGCAAGTTTTATTACATTACGGGGCACATTCAATCGATTGATCATAATATAACTTGGTAACCCGTACTGAAATGCTACTTGCATGCGAGCCGGTTGCAAGTGAAAACATGAAAGCAAACAATTTTCAAATTAATCTTTCCTAATCTGCAGCATGAGCTCAGATATCTTTTCGTGTCAAAATATCTATCAATGTAATACTAAAAACTAAAATTATTTCGTACGGTATTTTGCTATGGGTTAGGGCTGCTGCCATTGAATCCATATTATTTATTTTACAAAAGAGAGCTGTCCTCAGACAGCTACAGTTTATAAAAAAAAATCTTTTACAATCTGCGTCACCGCGATTTACGAAATATTAAAAAAATATATTTTGACAGTGCCTTGCCAATTCATTTATGAAAATATTATGTATGTAAGGAAAAATAGACATCTTTTTTGTGAAATTACTGATAGACATCATTTTAAACTAGAAATTAGACCAAACATTTCATAGATTAGCTAAATAAAATAAAATAATTATTTATTTCAGGATTTTTTTCCCTTATAAAGTACAAATAGACATTACACACATCTTTCACTGGTTGAATCTCACTTAAATGTTACAAAAAAATACCTTGTGACTTATTAGAATTAAATGAAAGAAAATTTACAAAGTGACACACACTTTACAAAGTGCGTTTAAACATAAGTTTTAAAATTCCATATGTGATTAATTTTCAAATTTTTTATATACGCAAGCCTATTACAAATTACAAGATTAAATTCAGAATATTAATGCTTGGAAACATGCTGGTCCTGGTCCATAGAGCAATCAAGGTGTAGACAAAATCAAACTGGTTTATTTTTGAATTTACTTTATAAACGTACTGTTCCTTTTTGTGTTATTATTTTTTCTGTTAACTCACATACCGTTCCAGTATTTGTAAATATATGTGAGTGCAATGTACTTGTTTAATGAATAAGTTTACCTCTGCTGGTAATGCTTACTTCATATATCTATGTATACTAATAATATAAAGAGGAAAGATTAGATTATTTGTTTATATTCAATAGGCTCCGAAACTACTGAACCGATTTGAAAAATTCTTCTCTCTACACTGTTGGGAAGCTACACTATCCCTGGTTGACATAGGCTAAATTTTATCTCTATATTCCCACGGGAACGGGAACTACGCGGTTGAAACCGCGGTGTCTGCTAACTAGAACACTTTAAGTGCATCGTCCTAACATATGTATTTTAATTTTAATGTTGTATACAAAATATTGTTTATAGCTCCTTATTAAATATTAATTTAAAAATAATTAACTATTGTTATCATAAATTTAAATGTTCTAAATAACTAATAAACCCACCTTTTCTTCATATTCTCCTTTCAAATTCACTGTACTACAACACTTGAACAACTTTTACAAAATCATGGACAGCAAGCTTTTACTTAGTATGGAGGCACTTGAAAAGTTGTTTTGCTCCCGCATGGGTGAGTATGAAGACAAGTTGCAGAAAGCAACAGCTGGCACTGACACCACTCACTTGGACCTTGCTTCACTATCTAAGGATTTCACCAATTTCAAGTCCTTTGTGTGTAAAACACTTGGTCACCTCAAAACACAAATTGAGCTCTTGTCACTGAGTCTGGACAGTCATGAGACCGCAATGCGAAGAAAGGTCTTACTGATTCACGGTATCGCTGAAAAGCCCGGTGAAAAGTTGAATGACTCAATTGTGCGCATCATCACAAAACAATTGCTGATAGAGGACTTCAAATTAGAATATTTGAATGTGTGTCACAGACTTGGAGCTCCTAAGGGTAAACCTAGACCTGTGTTGGTACGTTTTAAGGAGTTGGAACATCGTCGGTTGGTGTGGGATTCAAAAACAGCACTCAAAGGCAGTGGAATCACCATATCTGAGTTTCTGACCCAAGCACGGCATCAAGTATTTATGGCTGCCCGCAAGCACTTTAGCATCAACAGTTGCTGGTCTGCGGAGGGAAAAGTTGTTGTCATGACGCCTGACAAGTCTCGCCGGAAGATAGCGTCTATGGGTGAGCTTCAGAAGCTAATCGTGCTATTTCCAACTGTCTCCAATGCTGCTGCGTCTAACGATCCCGTGCCTGCTACTTCAACCTCGTCAGCAGCCGCTACAGCTGCAGTGCCCAATGCTGCAACCCCTAAAACAAAAGGTGTGCGGAAGGGTCGTCGCTGAGTATGTTGAACCAACTTGTTCATACTGTGCATGTTTTATTACGACCTTATTGTTCGGTGCAGGAAGTATTGTCGGTTTACTTTTAACGTTTTTTTTTCTTCTTGTAAATCTACCTACCCATAGTTTGCTCTGGTCTTTTATATTTTGTTTTTTAACACTACGAATGTTCTGGCGTTGGGTAGATGTTTAATTAAATTTATTTTTATTATGACACTTGACGTTTGTCAGTTTAAAAGTAATTTGCGTTTCGTTACACTTTGTGTTTGTATTAGCTGGTATCCGTTTATTGGAAATAGATATTCTCGCTTGCTCACTTTTGATTCCTCACTTTTATGTTTGTATTTTTAAGTAGTATTAGTATTACGTTGTTAAAATCTCTCCCATCTACAGCGTTTCTGGTGGTTTTATTAGCTAAAGATTTATAGTTGTTTTTTTAAGTTTTGTTTTTTTTTTATTATTTATTCTGTAATTATTTATATATAATTATATCTATTTTTATTTAAGTATTATATTTGCAAATATGTTGGATGATAATTTTGATGATAACTTTTTCTCCTGTTCTTCCTCCTCTAGCAGCTTTCACAGTGCAGGAAGTGGTTCTTCCTCTCCTGTTATACTTGGTGATCAGATTTCCTCTTTGCTTTCCCACTACCCTAGTAACCTCAAAATAGCCCACATCAATGCCCAGAGTATTCCTTGCCATTTCTCCGATCTTCTGGTGTCCATTAACTGTGCACATTTAGATGCTTTACTGATCTCTGAGTCCTTTCTGAAACCTTCTCTCTTATCTGCTCATTATGCCCTCCCAGGCTTTGTTCTTATTCGCAATGATAGAACGGGGAAGGGCGGCGGTGGTGTGGCCATGTATTTGCGTGCTGGTATACCCTTTAAGACTATCAGTGCATCACCATCTTCCTACTCGGGGTCAGCTGAGCATCTATTTATAGAAATATCGTTACATCACGTTAAAATGCTTCTTGGTGTAATGTATAGTCCCAATCTTAGTATCGATTACTTTGACTCTTTTGAATCGCTTTTAAGCGATTTTTGTCCTACTTATGACCACGTAGTCTTGATGGGTGATCTTAACACATGCCTCCTTAAAAATGACTTTCGTACTCACAAACTTCAATCTCTATTATCTTCTTTTAACCTAAGTATTTTGCCTCTTTCCGCTACTCATCATTTCCCTAATTGCACTCCTTCTCTTTTGGATGTCATGATTGTTTCAAAACCTTGTAATGTATCTCTTCACGGTCAGCTTACTGCGTGTTTCTCCTATCACGATTTAATCTTCATGTCATATAAAATTCGCCCTCCTAAGCGCAAACCGCAATATATTTTCCTTCGGAACTACAAGGCCATAGACCTGGAGGCATTACTGCGTGATGCTGGTAGCATTGTTTGGACAGCTGTTTTTGAGAGTTCCTCCATCAACGATATGGTTAGTATTTTTAACAGTAAAATACTAAGTCTATATGACCTACATGCCCCTTTGCGGCGAGTTAAAGTTAAGTATGTTCCGGCTCCCTGGCTCACTCCAGCCATTAAGGATGCGATGGCCAGTAGAGATCGAGCCAAAAGGAGGCTAAAGCGTTGTCCTTCCGAGCGCAATTTGTGTTTTTATCGAGAGCTGCGTAATCGCTGTAGTCGCATGTGTAGAGATGCGAAAAGACGCTACTTCCATAATTCTCTTGACAACCGGAACTCCTCTGAAGTCTGGAAGTTTCTGAAAACTGTTGGCATTGGAAAATCTCCAGTCGTTTCTATCAACGATACTGATGTGTGTGCTCTGAATAATTTTTTCTCTCTCCCTCCAATTACTTTAGACCCACAAGTCAAATCAGCAACACTTAATCAACTTTCCTGTATGCCAATGCCCCAGTGCTCCCCTTTCGATTTCAGTCCTGTGAGTGAAAATGATGTCAAGAAAGCTATTTCTGCTATCTCCTCTTCCGCTGCTGGCAATGATAACCTTTGCTCTAGAATGATTTCTCCTATTCTCCCCACTATCCTCCCTGTTTTGACCCACATTTTTAACTTTTCCTTGTTTTCTGGCTCTGTTCCCGATGCTTGGAAACAAGCCCATATCATACCCTTACCAAAAATCCCTAACCCCGTTTATCCGACTGATTTTAGACCAATTTCCATCCTCCCTTATCTTTCTAAAGTTCTTGAGCACATTGTCCATCAGCAACTTTCTTTGTTTCTATCTAGCAATGATCTTCTCAGTTCTTTTCAATCCGGCTTTCGACCTGGCCACAGCACTGTCACAGCTCTTTTAAAGGTTACTGATGACATCCGCTGGGCTATGGACCATAAATCTCTGACAATGCTTGTTCTTCTGGATTTCAGCAGCGCCTTCAACTCTGTTGACTTCGATATCCTCCTTGGGATCCTCAAAACTCTAAATTTCTCTTCTTCCATTATTAGATGGTTTGACTCCTATCTTCGAGGCCGCTCTCAGCGGGTACGCCTTGATGAATCCTCTTCAGATTGGAGCTCCCTTACTGCGGGCGTGCCTCAAGGTGGTGTTCTCTCTCCTCTTCTTTTTTCTATTTTTATTAACTCTGTTACTAAAGTCATCTCTTCTAACTTCCATCTCTATGCCGACGATCTGCAGATTTACTATCACTTTTTAAAGGATGATGCGGAAGCTGCTGTACTCGCCGTGAATCGTGATCTGAGGGCTATTGAGGAGTGGTCGCGGTCCTTTGGGTTGCAAATCAATCCCAAGAAGTCTCAGGCGTTGATTATCGGTGGTAGATACATGCGGAACAGGCTGGATATTGCGACACTGTCTCCACTCTGGCTGAATGGGGTACAGATTGAATACACAAAAACAGCTAAAAACCTGGGGGTGATCATGGACTCCTATTTATCGTGGACTAACCATGTCGTTGAAGTCAGCCGCAAGGTCCACTACACATTCCATTCGCTGAAGTGCCTCCAGAGCTTTTTGCCTATGAAGACCAAAATTTCTCTAGCCCAAACTCTCATTCAACCCATCATAGACTATGCTGATGCCTGTTATTTGGATGCCACTGAGGAGCTTTTAAATAAACTTGAGCGTTTGCAAAATATTTGTATTCGTTTTGTGTTCAACCTTAAAAAATATGATCATGTTTCAGAATTTCGCAAGGTTCTCAAGTGGCTCCCTATCCGACTTCGCAGGAACTCTCGGATATTGTGTTTACTGTTTAACGTCCTTCACAACCCTAAAATGCCATCCTACCTGCGGGAACGTTTCTCCTATTCCCGTCCTTCTGATGCGCTTTGCAGGTCGCATCTTAAAAATCTCCTTAAATCCCCTCCCCACTCTACCGATTTTTACTCCTATTCTTTTACTGTGCATGCGGTTCGGTTGTGGAATTCGCTACCGCCTGACATTAGGGACTGCCAAACCCTTGCAGTTTTTAAAAGAAGAGTGAAAGAACACTATCTGTCCTTCCCATCTTAGTTGCGTATATGTATGTATTATTATTTACCTTTTAATATTATTTAGTATATATTAGTATAATAATTATGTATTGTATGTTATATTTATACTGTATTGTTTTTAATTTTTTCTACTCAATACTTTTACACACATTGTCTACATCTCTTTTTACTCGACTCTCCTATCGCAGGTATGCTGGAAGAGATTTCTGTAGAAATAAGCATCACCTTTGTACCTATTTTCTGTTTCCTTCTTCTTATATTTTTATTATATGTGTGTACATAAATTGTTAAATAAAATAAATAAATAAATAAATTGTAAAATTATTATTCAAAAAGAGTAGGAAACTATGAAGTATCTTGTCCGTTCTTTTCCATAAAAGTGTACCTTTGCGAATGGACACTAGACTAACTGAATTATTTTAACTATAAATAATGATGTTGTAAGTTTCGGTTAGTGGTGTAATTGTAATAAACTTTTTAATTTGACTTAACTACCTAGATAGTAAGTTCTTGCTTAAGAGAAAGCCATCCTTCCATCACCTTATTCTTTGTTACCACCCCCAAACCCAAGTAAAGTCTAACCTCCAAAAAAGACCAGAAATAGCCATGATCCATTTCACATTATCCGTCCATGCCCCGAAGCCATAAGATAAGCCTCAATGACCATGATATGGACAGTCAAATTCATTGGACTCTTTATGGCTAACGTTTTTTGCGGTTATAAAATCAAAGAAGGTGAAACAACAAGTTGGTGGACGATTGTATTTAATTTGATGTTGACCTTTTCTAGATACTAAACACAGTGTGGTATTGGTGATCGTGACAAGGACAAATATTTAACGGAAAATAAATATATGTTTTTAAAGCCAAAATGTCCAGTTCCATTCGTTGGTTAAAAATATTTAAAGTAATTGAGAGCATTTGCTTTTAGTTCAAGATTTGGCTAGGATTAAGATATAGCCACATGCTCTTTCTTTTCTCCCGAGATTATTATACGTGAGCACTTGTAAGGTTTTTTATTCCATCATTTTTTTGATAGCCCGGAACGATATTGGTGTTTTAGGTATCGGTGGAATCTAATGTTCTTTTTTTCTTTACTAGCCCGAACTTTTTTTTTTAACGACTGCCCCACACTTGGATTTACTCCTGTATCGTGGATGTGTCCATGTAAACTCACATACACAAGACACCCAGACCCGGAATAACTATCCGTAAGCCATGCAAACAGTTGTTCCGTGCGGGGATCGAATCCGCGACACGTAGCGTAGCAGTCGAACGCTCAATCACTGCGCCAATCGTGTCGTGGAATGTCGAACTGTCCCACTACTGGGCAAAGGTCTCCCTCAAGTCCTTCCGAGAAATCCTTTCCCACGTCACCTCGTACCAAATCATATGGTACGAGTCTAGGTCATCAAACCACCTCTACTGGGCCGGCCTCGGCAGCGCCGTCCATCTTCGGGCACCCATTGTGTGGAGACTTTTGCCCAACGGTCTCCGTGCATGCGGCTAACGTGACCCGCCCAATCCCATTTGAACCTGGCAGCCTTTTTACCTACATCCATTATTCCTGTTATCCAATATGAAACCATAGGTTACCAGAAAGATTTAGAGGAGAGAGGTACTTCTTGGCAAGACTGGTGTCAGATTTTCTGGCTTCTGACAATCCGTAACGACTGCCAAAGATCTACAAATGTCAGCCGGGACCAACGGCTTAACGTGCTTTCCGAGGCACGGAGGGAACTCGGTGAGTTAAGATGGTCCAGACCAACCTTGGCAAGCGTTGCTTCTTGAAGATCGACCTGTACGGCTGTTATTCTTTAGTCACGAGCTCCCCTTTAATATTGTTAAAGATTCTAAAGTTTCTTGGTTCATGATTGAAATTGGATTTTGTATTTGAAAATGAAAACAATATATCTAGTTTTAATTTCCGCGAATATTAGTGGGTTGCAGGTATGCACCTCCCTCCCGCCCGCTATATTATGCACATGCAAGATTACTAGGCAAATGCAAGGATTTTAAGCACATGCAGGAAGGCAATGCAAAACCCAACACCATTACCGTCACGTGTTGACTCGCTGACCGTTGCAACTCAACGGTCAGCGAGTCAACACGTCCCCTGAGGATGCCTCGTGGAGAGGCGAAACACGTGTCGGTAATGGTGTTGGGTTTTGCATTGCCTTCCTGCATGTGCTTAAAATCCTTGCATTTGCCTAGTAATCTTGCATGTGCATAATATAGCGGGCGGGAGGGAGGTGCATACCTGCAACCCACTAATATTCGCGGAAATTAAAACTAGATATATTGATTTCATTTTCAAATTTAAAATGGATTTCCGCAAAGTAACGCCTGACTCAATCAATTTGATTGGATTTTGTTTTCACTTGTATGTATGTACGTATCATTTGCAGCTTGGAATTGGATTTGTGGCCGGTAATGGGATACTTTCTCGTTATTTATTACATTGCTTCCTAATTTCGTTATCGCTGTGCTCATTTTAGAAGGTTGCGACCTTCGAGGATTTAATGCAGTTTTATAGAAAAAATAAATTATTCTGCTAGCTGGGCTTAAATGTCGGGTCGGTATGTTTTTTTTAATGAGAAAATAATTATTATTTAAGAAATGTAAATGTAAAAAATGTAAAAAAAACGAAAGCTAAATGATTTTAGAAATTCTTTTTTCAGGAATGAATACAATATTACAATACAATATGTATTGTAATATTGTATTCATTCCTGAAAAAAGAATTTCTAAAATCATTTAGCTTTCGTTTTTTTTTTTCAGATCTCGTAATCTATAAAAATAGAAACATAAATGCATTTAATTCTAAGCGCATCACTTGATGACAGATTCGACGATTTAGGTTTCCACCACGCGGACCTAGTGCGGAATGTCACATGTCCTCGTATAAAGTAAATGAACTTTATTAAACCAATAAATAACTGTGAAAACCGCACAAGTATGATCTTTAACCCGCGCTAACTATGAAAAGTGATAAGTATGAGGTAAACGTATGTGTCACGCTTACAAAAATATAAGGTTCAAGCTAGCGTTTAGGTAAATCCCTATTTCTGAACTGTTTTTGCAATAAATAACTAGTTGATATAATTTTATCGGAAAAAATGAGTCCATCCTTCCTTATCCAGCAGAGATACTTACTTATCTTTGAATGAATAAGTAGGTTAAATAAATTAAAAACGCAGAAGTATTAACTTCAATAGAAATATGTGTAAAACAGTGGTCTTATTGCGAGTTTTTAACATTTTCGATCGCGTTAGCGTACCCAAACGTCAATTTGTATTGAAAATGAATAGGCGCCGTCTGGTGAAAATAACAGAAAACTCTTTTTTTCTATACAATTTGACATTAGCAAACGTTTACGAGAAGCAAATCGAGTGCCTACGTTAAACAACTCGCACTGAGCCTTAAAAACTGAAAATGCCAAACAATTATTAAGTGCTGAATTTAAAATAATATTCATAATCCAACAAGCATTTCTTGCCTGCCTTATTTTATGTACAAGGGAAGGTTCATATCTGACGGAACATGCGTCGCGTATTATCGGTCGCGTAACGCCAGAACAGACAAATGTATAGAAAAACACTTGAGCGTTCACACTCGACGCACTAACGTATCATCGGCTGAGTGTGAACGGTCAAGTGTTTTTCTATACATTTATATTTTATATACAATACGCGACGCATGTCCCGTCAGATATGAACCTTCCCTAACTCGTATCTACGGAATCTCTCTCTTCTCATCTCATCGATTCATCAAGTCTCTCATTTGGTATTATTTTAATATTGTTGACCTAAACTAAACAATTACCGTTATTTTGTGTTTAATATTTAAAACACTTTTTTTTTGTTTTTGGCAACTGAGTCGGTTCCGACTATTCTGCCAGTGTCACGTGGTGTAAAGCACTTTTGTTTTTAAATGAATAAGTGGCATAACAGTCAGTTTACCTTACATGACATGAGTATCTACTCGAACTCTCAAACGCACAATCCTCAGCTCTGAAGGTCACAATTGAACAAAATTTAAATTCAAGGTGAATGTTAAAACACAGTGATAACGTTTGATTCATTATAGGCAGTTCCGATCACAATAAAACTGTAGATACCAAATAAGGTTAATGTACAGCCTCGTTTCATATTAACCTATATTGTGACGCGTACTGGCTTGACTGTAGCGCATGACGTGTTAGGTAAAGTCAGGGAAAATTATCTGTTTAGGTAATTGTCGGTTGATCTATCACGTACCAAGGTCTTTTGTATATGCATAAGGATCAGAGTTCTATGAAATGGTAATAAACACGGCAAAATGTAGTGTGTCAAATTTATGAAAAAATAATTTCCTCGACAGATCTACCAAGAATTTAGAGAAAATAAGAATTATTAGCCGATACCCGATGCACTTTGTTAATAATCTTTGCGCAATAAGTTGACACAGTTTTATTATGAGCGGATGAACGGTATGACAGAGCATTGAATATCCAAACAAAAATACTTTTTTTAACCTATCATGAATTTTTTTCTGGATTACTTAACCCATTGGTGAGATAGGTTAGAAAAATATGTTAATTAAATATCAATGTGCTTCCACTGTAATTAAAATTAAGTATGTTTATTATTTATACCTAATACTTGCCTGGATTTTTTACAACCATAAACAATACGTAGATATAAAATCTATGTACATGGGTAGGTACAAAGTTTTCCACGTTCTTGTAATGGAATACTTCAATTTAGTTCAAACAATGATGATAACATTTTTTTTTTAATATTCATGAGAAAATATTGACCTTCGGATGAGTCAATATTGCTTGTTCAAGTTTAGTAGACATTTTGAGTTAAATTTAGTAAAACTAGTTTTGAAACCGAAATAATTACGTCATTGGTAACCAGTCTTAGTAAGAAAAGCACGTGGTAAACGATACTATTTGAAAATTAAAAAGATTTAGCATACTTATATTTTTTATGTAGTAGTAGTAGATTTTATAAGTCATCGCCCAATATTTGACAGACAACAGAATTGACATAATCTAAAAAATAAAATTCCGTAATTTTAAGTATGCCAAATCTTTACATCTTCACTCATCAGCATCACACATCACTCCAATAACTGATAATATTCAGAATGGTACAACGTCTTCTCTCTACGTAATAATATATTATTTTCTTTATTTATTTAACCGTACATGTAATTTTATATTATTTAATATTTCTTGAAAAAAAAAAAACAAAAATATATATTTGAAAATACAAAAAGCAGTAGTCCGCCGATTTCGGGTGCAGATTGCAAGCTACGGGTGGTTAGGGTGCGAGAGAAAGGAACCTCCTCACAATACGAGCCGTATCGTACTTACTGTCTTCTGCATCAGACCCTTTAACCAGCCGCGTAACGCCAGCTTCGACAAATGGTCATCGAAGCTTTTGGTTATTAGGCCATTGGCCGTAACGACAATCGGCACAATGACAGCCGAGTCCATATTCCACATATCGATATGTGCTAAGTCGAGATACTTGATTTGTTTCTCTTTCTCAGCTATTATAATTATACTTAAAATTTTTGAATGAAAAAATAAGACAAAATTGACTGATATATTACGTGACTGTACTTTATTACAAAAAAAATAAGTCTTAGAACCTAATTATTTTTAATTTGTAAAATACCTAAGTAATAAGTAGTTGAGTAGGGCTATTAGATAATATTCAGCAGCCCACTATAACATTCAATTAAAATAAATTCCAGTTCCATTACAGCAAAAATAATTTATTACTTTACGTAGTCGTTAAACTCTACGAGCAACTCAGGAAACCAGACGAGTTTGGTAACTGCCGACTTATCTCATGTACATGTCAAGTTCACGACATAAATCTGTTACGATTTCTTCTGAATAAACGGAATTAACTTGCTGACAATTTGCGATTTGATTTTTGTAGCAATATTTAAACAGTGTTACGGTATTCATATTGTATTGTATTGGTATGTATGTACCTCGCACGTCCTATGCGCCACGTTCAAATATCCATAGGTATTTAATGCTATAATTGCGAAAGGTAATCTAATAAATTCGGATTTTTCATGTTGTGGAAGTAGATTGGATCTTAGATAAGAACATTCGTATACTTTTTATCATGGAGGTGTGTTACTTTAGGATAATTCTGATTTCCACACGGGTAAAGCCACTGGCAGATGTAAGTCTATGAAATTTAGCCATTATGGCTAAGTGTGTTTTAAAGAAGCTTTAGCATAAGCCCTCATTCTTCTTAAAGTAAGTAATCATGTCTATTAAAAAAGCTGGTTTGCTGGCGGGAATTTCGTAATATGGTTTTATTTTAGACCTATGCTGTCAAGTCATCATCAGCTTGGCCTTTTCTCTCTTTTGAGGTCAGTTCCCAGTTAAACCGAATTCAGCTACCAGTACCTATTTTACGTGAAGCGGCTGCCTACCGGAACTCCACAACCCAATAACTGGGTAACATGGTACTTCTTGGCAAGACTGAATTCAGATTTTCTGACTCCTGCTGTGAAGTAAACACTGGAAAATATTCGGAAAATTTCTCAAAGTAACACATTTGAAACAAAACCGATCGAAATAGCAGAGTTACTACTACAACTATTAATAGGACTAAAACGCAATAACGTACCCATCGATTTAATAGGTACAAGAAAAACAACTACGATACTCTATGAATACCGTATAAAAAGTATAAAGCAATTTATTTTAATCGTGTGAATAAAATCGAAACGTATTCGCGATTCAAACTGGGTGGATCGGATGAGAATCACTCTACACTTTAACATATCGCTGACCCCGCAACAGGTATCGCCAGTGTATAAAATTGTTTATTCCATTCAAGGCCGACAACCTCGTGTTGGCTGCGCGGCTGAGCAGTTGACAATATTCGCTATGCGCCGGCGCCGACCACGCGGCCCGTAGGCTTTAATCTTGCGCACAATTCATAAATAAACACTCGTACAATATATTACACGATAAATATCGCTAATTTGTGTCACTGTACTCGCGTTTGTTGCTCAGATCGCGTGTGCTGTGTGATTTTTTTAAACAATAAATATAATGTGATGTGCCATTTTTTCTGCACCTGTGTTTAGTGTATTATTCTGGATATTTTTATCGATTAAACTTTGTGTAAGTGGAATTAACTTATTTTAGTAGGAAAACCATCTGTCGATTATTTGTGCGATTTCTATTTGTTTTATGAATGAGGGTGATGTTTTTTATTTACTTAGTTTGTAATTGAAGTGTCTTTTCAACAGTTTTAGCACACATTCTTTAATATTTTCAGTTTCAGACGTCTTAATATATTAAAGAATAGTATACGATAGAGCCCGAGTGCATCTGACATTTCGGTTACGATTTGCGACAACAGCAGGATAGAGAGAACAAAGTAAAGGAAATTAATTTAACTATTTCTATAGAACACTTTCTTGTGGTTCTGACAGTTGTAATTGTCGCTGTTAATCAGTCATAGTTTTGTTTTGCAAAATAACTACAAAGTTACTCTAAGTTTGTATAACAAGTATGTTAACAAGCATATGAAGCCTGATTATATTTTTGTAAAATCTTTTAATGTAAGTGGGACTAAAATATAATCATATCTGGGAATGGGAAACTTTTGAGTTCCACATCATGGCACTACTGTGCCACTACAAAGACCGTCCGATCTTGCCAATTCTTACCAATTTTATCTAGCAAAAAGGCGGAGCTTCAATCCAATGAAAAAAATAGTTGTAATAAATAACAATAGCGTCTTAGATACAGTAAACGTTATAATTATCGATTTTCTCTTGAACTTCGCCAAAGGTCTAGGTTAGGAGCGGTTTCAATCACTCTATCATGTAAATGTATGTAGTTTAGATTTATGTTATAGGTACCTATGTAATTTATGATCTATCTAATTAACATTTATGTCATTTAGAGCAGTGGTGGCCGAGTGATAACGGCCCCGACTTACGAATTGTAAGTCGCGGGTTCAAACCCAGCCAGGCGCATTACTTTCTGTTAATTATTTCATCACCACTGCTCTCATAACGGTAAAGGAAAACATCGTGAGGAAACCGGCATGTCCTAGAACCAAAAATTTGAAGACATGTGACATTCATCAACCCGCACTGGGCCCGCGTGGCCGGCCCATTCCCTCTCCTAGAGAGGAGACCTGTGTCCCAGCAGTGGGAACATTAAAAGGCTGATTATGCTTATCATTCCATGAAACAGCTTATAATTCTTTTAAAATTGACCTTTGCCCGATTTGAATATATTATTTTTACATAATTCTGCTGAATACGATGTGATTGTAAGCCGGATCCCAATACAGACGGTGATGATGTGTTTGCTCTATAATTAAGATTTAGAAAACCGGATTGACTTTTGTTGCTGACTATAGGCACTCAAAAGTGCAAAAAACGGTTATCATCATAGCTACCTATAAAAAGAAAACCTTATCACTTATTGTCACCATAAACGATATCTATCCATTAGTAACCTGGAACATTTTATTATATTACAGAAACACGCAAAAAAAAGAGCTTCAATATGACAAACATGGACGATACGGAAGCCCAGGTCCAAGCTCATAAGCTGCTCGGACAGAAGACGCGGATCCCTCGACCTCCCGACAACGGCCTTACAAGAGCTTTGCGGTCATGTAAGTAGAGATTTATTGGTTTAGAGATAGTGTCTCTTTTAGAATGTCAGTGATAAGATGGGAGAAGGGCGGGCCTTGTACTAATGTATCCTCGAAGCCACACAGCGGAGCCTATAAATAATTAGATCAAAATAATACAATTAAAGCACTAGCTTTACTGTCCGTTATCTGCAAGTGTATGGCCATAATATTCTTCTCAACACACTTACTCGAGAACTGACTCCTAGTGCTCTGTTTTTGGGTCAATTTAGTGTATTTCACACACGTCAGTTATTTCTCTAATTTTCTTGTAATAACCCAGTTTATTATATTGTTTACTTGCTCCACTTGCAATATAATTAAATCGATTAAGGCTGTGTTAAAGCGTGTGAGCATTTTTGATGCTCTGTTAACTACTCGCCAGCTGCAATACTGCCTCAACTGCAATGACATACTTCGCCCACGTGTATCGAAATATAAAATTAGTTCACTGTTTTGTTACTAGACCGTGGAGATAAGTCGATTTTCTATCGACAAGCACTTTTATAGCATTTGTATCGGTGTTTGTTGGTACTGAACATAATGTAATCAGTCAAAGTTTTAATAAGAAAAATAAAAATATTGTTTAGATGAATTTTCTGTCATAAAATACATAATGAGATGACCTCTGCTGGGTTGTGAAACTCTGATAGGCAGACGATTCATGTTAAACACTGTTTGATATTCAGCTGAAAATATTGACACAATGAGCCTATACTGTCCCACTGTAGGGCAAACGTCTCCCTTCCTTCTTTCTAATTTTCCCAGTCTTTTGCGCTTTTGGGCCAGTGTCTTGAAAAGGAATTAAGCTGAATACATCTTATTTTTCTGGACCTGTTGCGTTGATTTTTCCTGGTGTTTGGAACTTGGCTTTATGTAAACCTTATCCCTATTTATATTCATTGTCTAGCTGTTGATCGCAACTTCGCCCGCGTTTGATTACAATGGGGTTTTTGTTTTGCGTG
The DNA here is from genome assembly GCA_905332915.2 of Hecatera dysodea. Taxonomy (NCBI): domain Eukaryota; kingdom Metazoa; phylum Arthropoda; class Insecta; order Lepidoptera; family Noctuidae; genus Hecatera; species Hecatera dysodea. The sequence continues at coordinate 8,925,495 of HG995295.1, forward strand.
GTGCAAATGACCTAAGTATCTTCCAATTTGGATATTAGCTGTAATATACAGATTTTTTTTAAAGAGCTGTTGTTTTGCTATAAGAAACATACACTTCAATTGTATTTATTTCCAGTGTTCTATTATTTCGAATTCTAGTGACATAACTACCTATGTACCTATGTCACTAGAAATAAATATACTGATCACTACCTGGAGCGAGCAAAAACTTACCAGATAGTGTGAATCATTTCCTAGCCGCTTGATCATTTGTTAGGAGCCCAAATATTTAGTTGTTATAGCCAAAAAAAAAATAGTTTCCAAGCTCGGTGGAACCCACATGCACGTAAGAAAAAATTAATTCATGGTGGGAAGCAACGGTACAACATATTTTAGTAGATAGCACTAAAATAACCTGACCATCTTCTTGATTGGGATGTGTGACGGCACCAATTTTTGACAGATAAGTATTTCGAAAAATTCTCCGCTTTTGCGTGGCCTCCTAAATATCTGGACTTTTATGTGTAGATCTATTATTCATGGATAAAGTTCTTAACGCAGGCACCTATTTCATTGACTCTAGTTACTCAGTGTATTTTTGGGGTCTATCTGAAACCACAAAGACAAACACATAAACGCACATCATTTCGCCTTCAAGCCGGTAACTTTGCCTATCACCAAAGTCTTGTGTACTACTTCCACAGATTGCCATCGTGCACTCGTTTCAAGGACCTATTTGAGTCTCATCCTTTTGACGTTTCGTTTAAAAATCAACAAAAAACAAACAAAAATAGGCTATCGAAAGAAAGCTGCTATTCTATAAATTTTAAATAAAAAATATACTCTAGGAATCAAGGTGCACAAACGCACAGGCAGTTATTCGGAAAAACGTTGTATTGGGTTCTATTGCATTATTAAAGACCCCAATAATAGTTCTTCTCAAATATCTAATATGAACAGACAGCGATCAGTTACAAACTTACTATATGCATACATATTATTGCGATACGGATTGCAAATTAATTGTAGTGACAGCAGAAAATTAACGCGATTGCAATACAAATTGAGCTTAACACGATACAACGGTATCTGAATATTGAACAGCTGCCAAGAGATAGTGTTGGATAGTTGGATTATGTATAGAACTTTAACGAAAGATTACTATGTAAAACACCAAAGGAAGCTTTTATAGTTGTTCGAGTATTACGTCATTTTGCATACTTGGCGGCTAGGACAGACTTGCACATTTCAATAAAATGGAAAATCATAAAATGACTCCTTCTGCTCTGGGTGGAGTGGGAGGAAGTATCAGACTCTTACTGACTAAAACCCACCGATTATCCTTCTATTGCCCTCTGCATTTCAGGGCCGCGGTAACTCTTTCGAACAAATTCCACAACACGAATGAAAAACCTTCCATTTAAACTTTCACAAACTTTGAGCGGTTGTATATCGTCTTTTAGGGTAGTTAAAATAATAATAATGACAACTTTTATTCATTATTTTGGCCATGATGATTATAACTAGCTTTCAAGTACAAGGAATAAGATACTTTCATACAATCTTGAATACCCCTAAAACGGTTTTTGGGGGTTAAAATGAATAATGATGATTTTTAATATTTATTATAATGTATTCATATGAAGCTGAATGTACATAATATTGGCCCAAAGAATAAGATTTTTCATACAAACATTCATTCCCTATTTCACCCCTTTAGGGAACGAAATTCTATCATATAGGATGCCTACAAAATGTAAGAAATACGTCCTCCACATCCCAATTCCCTACAAATCGCTGGGTTCTTGACTGATGGATCAACGCGCAGCATTTTATGTTAAGAGAAGATTTACTCTGAAGCAAAAGAAACCAGAGCAAACTGCTTGTATTTTTTTTTAAATATCTATGAATTAAACGTGATGACCTAATAGGCGAAAATGATCTCAAGAATACTAAAACTATTAACTAGGATAAAAGTCGGCGAAGTGCGAGTCGAATTTGAAATTTTCACAAACTCTCTGAAAATTTATAACTCTATACCAGTAAAATTTCATGAAATACACTGCTCCCCTGACAGTCTAGTAAGGTTCAGTTGGTTACCCTTCGAGTACAGAACCCTAAATAGTATTCTATAGTAACCATAGTTTACCCTTACGTATACCTACGGACTTACCCTTGTGCCAAATTTTGTCCAAATCCGTTAAGACGTAACAAATAAACATTCAGACTTTCACGATTATAATATTAGTAGGATATACCAGCTTAGGAACCTATTTGTTGTATAGTAAATGCTTTTAGTATGGATAAGAGTCAGCAAGAGAATTATCGTGTCCGCTGTTAGTGTCAGTTACTGTGGGCGAACAGAATTCCTAATGGATACGCCATGTGTGGCCTTCAGCACTTTAGATAATACACTATCGGTAAAACCACTCCAATCAATTAATTATGTAGTACGTGGTACCGGTATCTATCTAATATGTATACAATACTGGATTGAATGAAATGATTAACAGCAATTGACCCTTTAAAAAAGCAAATAAATCATTTTTAATTAACTAGCTACCTACCGAAATCATCGCCTGCGCGAATATGGAAATTATTTAATATCAACATGTCAAAATGAACGAGATTGACAAACGCCAACGGCATTCCACGTGATCCGTCCCTTATATTTTGGCACTTTGATACTTACTACTTAATCAGTTCACCTTACCTACGGAGTATTTATCTTCATCCACATTAATTTCATCATTTTAGTCGAAAAACAACCCCTGCTGAATATAGGATGGAACTAAGTAGCAAGTAGAATACCGCGACAAACAACGGGCTTCAGTCCACTTTTTGGTCTACTAACGCTACGCCATTTTCAGTCGCCACTTCAGAATCTTTTGGAACATTCATCGACGACCCATTCTGTGATCCATGTAATACCTAAGTAGTTTAAGCTTATTTCGTACATGCAATGAAAAGCCAGAGAACTGACCTAATTACCTGACACTATGCCATAATCAAGTTGACTTTCAAGAATATTAGCAACGTACTTATTTTATCAACAAAACATTAAAATATACAATTTTGAAACCAACTTTTATGCTATATTATGCGAAATAACTAAAAACTCGCTACCTTATTCAAACATCTTTTCTATTCACTCAGGTTTCATTGTAAGTTCATACTTTGTGCTTCCCACAACTTGCTAACTTTCTCATACTTTGCAAAAGTAATAGAATGTGCCGCATGTTATGGTACAACGTACAAGTATAATAGACTTTTCCTTAGAACATTACTCGCGTAATTTGAAAGTTGGCGCCGCATAACGTTAGTTCCATGTTGTGAAGGCACGTTATGTCTATTTATGTTTTACTCATATTTCCTAGTCTTGCTGCTGAATTATACAAGACCGTTTCATAGATTTAGAAGTAAGAGTTCGGTAGTGCTAGTTTTTACGAGTACATTAAAAAAATGCTGTCTGTTATTGTCACCAGCACTAACCTTCCCATTTTCAAAATAAATTGACAAATACGTCAACGCGATCGACAAACTGAATGAAAAAAAAAAATAGCAGACTATATAAATCCGTTCAGCGATTAAAGGCGAACTTTCATATTTTAAATTTAAATTGATAAGTAAGTATCCCATGGTTTTTATCTAAATAAATCGAATGATTTTGACCTTGAGATAGGTAACAGGAGCGTACTTGCGTGAAAATATAGTTTAAGTCCAGAAGGGCAATTTTTGTATGTTTATAGAGCATTTGCATTGGCATCACAATCGCCAACTGTCAAAAAACCCATAATTTACACATTGATATTTTGACAAGCTTTCGGCAATGATTGCCACTGAGATGATATTATGACTGGAATCTGAACGTTTTAAAGTACATCCATGATAAAAACAGAATGTACAATCACATGAATTGTATTGACTCTATCAGAGCAACGAAAAAATGTTCAGTAAACAATTACCTAATTTTTTTTTTTTTTTATGGGAAATCATCAAATGACTTCTTATGCTCTGGGCGGAGCGGAAGGGAGTGTCAGACTCCTACTGACTAAAACCCACCCGTGATCCTTCTTGTGCCCTTTGCGTTCTAGGGCCACGGTGACTCTTTCGAACAAATTCCGCAACTACCTAATTATCCTAATAGAACACTGATGAACTTGAAGAAAATAAAAATGATCTGATATTCTAGAATCAGGTGGAAATATCACGTCGATAAGAACACAAAACATTTTAAATTAATTAAATATTTGAGGCACGCGGTATCTATGCAATTAAATTATTACTTATACAAATGGATATTATCTGTTTTTAAATAACTTTTATCATTTAACAAGCTATTTACAATTTAAAGAATTTGCAAATATGCATCCCGAAAATCATGTAAATTATTTGACTATAGATCATTTCTGAAAAGTAAAGATGAATTCAGGAAAAAGTATGTCATAATTTTCGACTACTCGTTCAAAGGAACTACTCTAACTCTATCTACTTAATGGAACTAAAATGGAAAACGAAAACATAACGTTAGCTTGATATTCAAGTTTAAGTGTTCTGGCTTCTAACTCAGGTCTTGTTTTCCTTAGTTACCAATCACGTCCTCATTAACAACTTTACGACCGGTTCCTTCGTGCATTATCGCAAGTATTTAATTTGCAGTACCTACCTACCTGCCTTGTTCATAATATTATAATATAGCAATTCTGTCATCATGCCAATTGCTGACTATTGAACAAATGTTACCACAGTCTTTACTTTTGTTCATCGTTTTAAAGCCCTTATCTCATTTAACTCGGAGTCAGAGTAAAAATATTTCTTCTTTCATTCCGCCCTATATTTTTTTTAACGTGTGAAATCCTCAGAGACCAGCGTGTTATTCCTAACAATCCATTTTTTCGCTTTGGCATTATTCACGGCATTATTCACTGTCCTTATATCAAAAAAGTCAAGTTCATCATTTACGTCTTTACTTCTAGGTAGGGTGACTGATTTTACAAGATAATTAATTTATTTTGTTGAGATGGATTAGTTTGGAATTTCCGTTCATTAGTCAAATCTCTAGCTCACCGGATGTAAACACAATAATGAGTAGCTGTGATAGCCATGAAGGTGCCTGATAACTACAGTCGTACGTATTTGTTACTTTATCAGATTAATATTAGATAATTAGGTACACTATACTTATACTATCACGTAGCAAAGCGTATTTTCAATAGTACCCGTTTTTTTTTTCTATTATATTATGAAGATAGATAAGTACCTATTTTGATATCGATGATTTATAATTTTGGAATACTAGCTGCCACCCGCGGCTCCGTTCGAATGAGTGTCGGAAATTATCCTAAGGGAAAATACTCTCGAAACAATAATCCTCTGTGAAAAATTTCATCAAAATCCGTTCAGCCGTTCTGACGTGATTGAGTAACAAATATCCATTCAACAATTCAAACATCCAAACTTTGGCATTTCTAATATAGATTGACAATGTGTAGAGTCTTGAGCGTGGTTTAAATGTTCTGATTACTTGTACTTTCATGGCAATTTGTTCATAGGCATGTCGATGATGATAATCCGAAACAACAACCGACTTTTACACAAAAAATCAAAAAAGTGCAAAATAACTTTAATTTAGGAACACGGTGTTTGTGGTTGCTTTTTCGTTTTTTGAACACCGATTTCCGAAATTAAAGTTATTTTGCACTTTTTTGATTTTTTGTGTAAAAGTCGGTTGTATTTTTTTGTTAAAAAGTTTTTTATTTTTCACTTTTTAGTGGTACTTACACCCCCTCCCCTACCCCACCTAAACGAACCAATCACATTGGTGTAAAAAAAAGCACTGCTCCTTTGCAGAGTACACTAAGAGGTCGTCAATGTAGGCAATGTAGATATTTTTTTTAGATTTTTCGAAAACCGCTTGGTTGATTTCGATAAAATTTTCATGGGACCATTTGGGAAGTATTCCCTTTCCAACAAAAAAAGAATTTTTCAAATCGGTTCACAAGCGACGGAGTTATGCGCGAACAAACAATAAAAAAAAAAAAAAAAAAACATACAAACATCCGAATTGAGAACCTCCTCCTTTTTTAGAAGTCGGTTAAAAATAAGTTTCCTTGTTGTTCTAGTAGTACTCACAATAGCAAATTGTCATCAGGCAACAAAATAATATATCTACTAGGAACCTCTGCTCTCATTACGATGTCGTGATACCTTATTCAGAGAATATGATTGTCTTTACGTCTTCTTCTTATGACCATTTGACTCCTTTTACGTATACTTGCCATTTTTTTTACTTATTTTATTTTTAAATTAATATTCTGAATTGATAATAAATTTTGACATGAAATGTAATTGATTATGAATATTGAAATTTTACTTGATGAATAATCATATTATGACGAATTTATACAGTATGTTAACTAACAGAGGGCGTTCCCGCTAGCCCGCAATAGTATAGCATCCATATATGATAAAAAAAATACCATTCGAAAACAAAATGTTTTTATTGTTTTAATATTAAAATATTCACTAAAAATGTTAAATTGATACGTTAAAGAAACACTCTGTAAACAAGTACTTGCCGGTATTTTGATTTTAAACAGGATGTTTCGAATTTATTGTCAATTATATATTTATTAATTTGGATTATTTTATGCTTATTTTTCTATTCTGATATTTTTATTTTAATCTATTAATGATATAGATTAACGAGTTTAAGGGAACGCCCTCTGTCATTTAACATACTGTATTATAATTTAATATTATAATAAACGTATTTTTCTTAATAATTTATTATCAATAGCAAAGCATAGCAAAAATTAGATAGTGCGCTATGCTTTGCAAATTGACAATAAATTATTAAGAAAAATACGTATATTATAATATTAAATTATCTATTAATACACTACCTAATTTTTAAGATCTTGTATATAATTATCACCTATCATCATCTGCCTAGCCTTTTCCCAACTATATTGGGGTCGGCTCCCAGACAAGCAGGCAGGCAGTAGGTGATATAATTATCACCTATGTTTACGAATAAATGATTCTGATTCTGACTGTCCAACCAGTATGTATGTATATAGTCACTTGGGCAGCACTAGCCTTACCTTCATTTAATTTGAATTAAATAAATAATTAAAATCCATGCGGTGCAGATGGCTGTGCCGTCGACGAAGTGGGTCAACATTAGCTCTGTGTGAAGAAGAAAGAGCTAAAATATCTTATTTGCTAAGATTGTATCCGTAACGTCCAAGCCACAACCATTAAATACAATATTTAAAAAAAAAAAACATTTATCATTTGTTGACAAATTAATAAGTAAATTTTTAATTCGCTCGAGAATTCGAATTTAGAATCTGCTCATCACATTCATTTTTAATTAAGTGGCCAGGATTATGTATAATGATATATGTACGTACCTACATAGGTACGGTAAGGTCTGAATAATTCATGTAAAGAGTTTTTTAGTCTGTTAATATCAAGATGACTTGTAGAATACGATCTAGCAAAGATTACAAATAAATAGTAATGTTCCCAATCAGCATCCAGTCACTTGAAAACTCTTTTGATGGAATAAACGTGTAATTTCACGCTCGGAGAACTTTGGTTTGTATGTTATCATTAAATTATCTCACAAAGGCAGACATAATACTGATATGATTCGGAATATTTATAAGCATTGTGCCTACCTACTTACCTATTTAAATGTCGAGTTTATTTATTTATTCTAAAACCAAAAAGGGGTAACTGTAGGTTTTCATATATTCGTTCAATAATATAATATCAAACATCATAAGAGATTAAAGAAAATCTCGATAAATAATAGAACTGAACATTTATGTTACAACCATGTCGTGCTGAGAAATTGTAAACTAACATGAACTGGCGACAAATCAGAGCATTGGTCTACGATTTGATTCGTATCATTGTTCAAGAAATAATAAGTAGGTACACATTATATATAGAGTACTTACTAGAGTATTTACTCAATCTTTCAATTATCCGGTTACATTAACACATTTCATTTTTAAGTATGGTAAGTCATCAAATGACTTCTTCCGCTCTAAGCGGAGTGGAAAGGAGTGTCACACTCTTTGTGACTACCTATCCATATTCCTCCAAATGCCCTTCGCGTTACAGGCCCGCGCTAAATCTTTCAACACAAAAATCGTAACCCTGGCAGGCACGTGGCATAAACTGGAATGGCGATAATTCTGGTCAATTTACAACCTTAGTTGATCTCAACTGTTCCCTATATCTTATTTATTTATTTATACTGCTTATTTCAAAAGAAATTTTGTCCAGCTGACCTGCGACAGAAGAGTGGGATAAGAAACGTAGACACATTGTGTAAAGAGATAGAAAAGGAAACTTAAAATAGTACTAACTTAACTAAAACTTCTTATTAACTATTTATACATACAAATCAAATCAAAATAAACATACAAACAAATAAATGTACCTCAATACATACTTCTATATAAAATAATACATACCTATAAAATATACAGAACCACAGTATCACAATATAGTAGACAGATAATGCTCTTTCACTTGTTTTTTAAAGAGAGAAACATTTTAACAGTATTTTATCTTAGATGGGAGTGAGTTCCACAAACGTACTGCATGAAAAGAGAAGGAGTGGAAATATGTATAAATGAGTATATTTGTATAAATGCGTGGAACACTTGAAACCACTAAGAAAGTTTTGACCCGATTCTACACAGATCTCTAACTGAAGAGCCCAGAAGTTAGAGTAAAGGTAGAATTGAAGATGTTATTTCAACTAACTTTCCGGAAAAACTTGCGAATTATAAACTTTAGCAAGTATTGAATACATGTATGGTAAACATGAGACTGTTTTGCAATTAAAATGTATACCACCAGAGAGCGTTGAACTTAGGGTCATATAATCGATTCTTGGTTGAAAGTAAAGGGCTATAATCCGAGAGTGGGCGTGATATTGTGAAACTAGGCGCTGGATTGAGCCGACGTCCTCGGTATTGTACATACTTACCTACAACTTAGCAAAGTTTCGTAATGTATACCTTGTATGGGTAAATCTATGGTGTTGGACAATGTTAAACCTTGAAGAAGTCATAATTTGTATAAGAGTCAGATGATTTTGAAATTTGTGTAACCGTTAGCTAAGTAAAAAATAATAATATACATATATTCGTCTGAGTTCCCCACGTATTTAAATTTTGTACCGCACTATGTATGCGACCTACTCAATTAATTTCCCAGTAACTTGTCTTTTTTGGGGGGGGGGGGGGGGCTGTTCTGAGACAAAGATGGAAAATATGAGGGACGTCTTTACCCAGCAGTAGTTTTGCAGTATTTAGTCTAGTTTTAGTGGTGGCCGAGTGGTAACGGCCCCGACTTTCGAATTGTAGGTCGCGGGTTCAAACTCAGCCAGGCGCATTACTTTGTGTAATTAATTTCACCACTGTTTTCAAACCGGTGAAGGAAAACATCAGACATTCACCAACCCGCACTGGGCCCGCGTGGTGGAAAAGGCAGATTATGCTATGCTTATTTAATATATGCGTACTTTGGTTCAGTGCATTAAGCCTAATATTTAAAATAGTTTAATAAGGTTGAAGAGATTGTTTGTTTGAACGCGCTAATCTCTAGAAATACCAGACGGATTTGAAAAACTATATTTGTGTATGATACTCACTTTCATGAGTAATGATAACATACGGGATATGCGCGTTCAAAGAAGATTAGTTAGCTAGGTACTAGCGTAAAAAACATCTCTATTATCATCAGTTACCTACTACTCTTTATCAAGACACTCACAAAACATATTAAGCAAAAATATAGACATAGCTTCGCGTTTATTTACTTTGTGACAAGATACCGCAGTAGATATCGTATCGGGTGACATTGGCAGCGTATAGTCAGTTTGCTTACTAAGTGAATCGATCAGTAAGCACCAGATTAACCCATTTCCTTTCATCAAGCAGAATCACGCGCGGGAAATTGAGAACGAAGGCTAGTTGCGTGTATTTTTACTGACTTTGAAGAATGGAGGAGGTTCTCGTTTCGATCATTCATTAGTATTGCAGTTACTTCAGAATGATCTGAGAAATAAATGTTTTGAAGGCTAATTTTTGAATTCAAAGTTTTAAGTATGTTTAAAACACGCCCATCATTTAAGACAATATTTTTAAAAATACCTATTATGGATCCACCTCTACCTAACACTTAGGGAAATACAGGCTGTATGTTATTAGGTTTTGAAGTCACAAGTTTTTTTTCACTGACTAAAACCCGCCCGTGTTCCTCCTAATGCCCCTTGCGTTCCAGGGCCGCGGTGACTCTTTCGGAAAAAATGTGCCTCTTTCAAATTCCGCACCCTTAGTAGGCCTATGGGGCCCCGTCTTCTTTGCTGACATCTTTTGAAGAACACGACGCTCCGTCAACCTAGGGAAGGTTGTTATGTTATCTGACGGCAAGCCATCCATAGCTCGCCATCCACAAGCCCGCGCCTACGTTGGCTGAGAATTGCCCTGCGATTCTCGACCAGTGGTTTCTTCAATTGCGGCGGCCGGGGCGTGAGGTTTCCGTCTCTCTCGCGCGGTATTTGCTAGAATTACTGCTTCGCAGAAGGAGGTGACCGCTTCCTATGCCTCCTCGCTTCCGACCATAGATTGAACCAGAACCGGAAGCGAGAGTTCGCCGTCCCCGACCGCTTCGACGAAGACACGGCGTTGGCAATTTTCGTATTTTTAAGATGCGTTCACGACGCAGTCGCAACTGCTAAAACACCTCTAATTTCACTACATCTAAGTTTTTTTGACATTGTTTATCGCTAAGGTGATATTATATCTCGAATTTTCTGCGGCCAAATAAGGCCAATTCTCTACAGACTTTTGTAAATTAAAGATATTTTTGCCAGTTTGCCACATTCCTTAAACATCATTAAAAATGCCCTCTCCGGTTAAAAGTTTGAATGGCAAAGCAAGCTTGCTGAAAAATTACGTTAAAACTGTTGACAGCATTGAATAATAAATAATTTCTAGACCGTAATATTCGAATTTCATAAGAAAGCTTTTCCTTTATAACAGATGCAATTTGAACTGTCGTTAAAAGTAATACTTTACCGAATGGCTCGGATTAGAAGTTTCACTAAACATAAAACCAGATAATGTATTAAATTGCATCATATAGGCAAAACTTTTCATTAATACCTAAGCATTTTGTATTCGTAAAGTAGTATTACTTTTTTACATCACTTCGTTTTTCATTTTCAGTGAAGTAAACGGTTCTTATTTTCTTCTGTGTAGCTATAAGAATTGAGGGATAAAGCTTTGCTAACCATTGAAGAAAATTATAAAAACTAACTGTCAAAGAACAAAATTATATGAAGTTGTGACAAATTAAAAGAGCCCCCTTAAAATTCCTTTTCACTAATGCGATGATAATATGGTTCGATGATGTATTATTAGTATCAAGAGAATAGAATAGTTTTTATTATGTACACCATTATAAGTTACAGAAAATATAGATGAAGAAAACATTACAAAGGCGCACACAATAGGCGGCCTTATTGCTAAACAGTACGGTTGGTATTTAAAGGCTGGATGGTATGGATAGATGCGATACGGGCTCGACGTCCATTTTTCTTCTCTTCTTCTTTTCTTTCTTCTCTCTCTTTTTTCGTCCTGTTCAGGCGCTTCCTATTTGCTCCAAGTGTAAAAATGCATTTACCCATAATAAATTACAATGTATCATGACTATGACACACAATTAATCACACACAGTGGGAAAAGGTAGCAGGATAGGCAGTGTAAGTAGGTAATCATGACTATCCTTATTATTTTCCCCAGTGTTTTAAGCGGCTTAAGAATTTAAGGAAACTTCCTTTAAACGGGAATTTTCCGTTCCTTCATTCAGAATTTGGTGCTGTTTCTTTCATGTTTGTGGACTAGTTTCTGTCTTGATAGGGTAGGTATTCAAAAATTCAAATTCAAAAATCGTTTATTGCAATCCCTTTAAGATCATATCTTAGATTATTATATTTATTTAGTTACAATAAAATAAAATTAAAAATGATTAATAATACGCCTGCCTCTGAGTTCATTGTCTGGGTCATTTATTCAAAGCCAATAAATCGCACACAGTTCAGATAGCATGTATCTATCGAACCGATATCTATAGTCTGTCTGACCACCTTGAACTCTAGATAAAGTGGCATTCTTGTAGCGATACGGATTGCCAAAAGTACAAAGTGTTTCGAGATTGAGAATGTGACTTTTCGGTAGCGCATGTCAATCTCATACATCATCAAAGTCGCGACTAAGTATCACCATATCGAAGGGTCCTGTGCGTGTTGCGTCGCCTTCGAGCCATCGATCCGGTTTTCCAACACTGCAGTCCTTTTTTTTTAAAGACCTCTCGCAGTTCAGCACACTAAGGCAGGTTACTGCTTAACCGATGTATCCTGTGGTGGCCTCAAATGAATTTAAGGCCAGGGCTAAAACTAATTATAAACTAACTGACCGCTAGCTAAGGGCATCTCCTGTGGGACACGGGCCTCGGCTTAGCGGGGTCATTGAGGGGGGCAGCAAGGGACAGGCTGGGTCAGGTTGATACTGCAGTCCCTCAAATTTTTAACTTTATATACCACCAACCACCAACCAATCACCAACCACCAATCTAATAGTTACAGTCGCAATCACTGTATGGCCTAACATACTAGGGTCTCGATTTCGAATTTGTTAATATGATTAGGTCTTCCATGGTAATGCATCAGAGCCAGCCCAAAATTCAGATTGAGCTTAGTTTCTATTAACTAAGCTCAACCTGAATAATTTTAATTTCCCAACGTGCTATTAACAGCTCCAAATTTTGCTTGGGATTATTTTTAGGCATCTTATCTTTATTTATTTATCTATCGTCGCATTGGAATGCCAAGCAGCTTTTATACTACAATTTATTACTCTAGTGGTACTTAGGTGGACTTATTACAACGAGGCATTGTCAACCATTTCATCATTAACATTTTTCTTTTGTCTTTTGTTCAGGTTGCGTTATCCCCCAACGCTACATCCTCGGAGTGATGGGCCTGCTCGGTGTATGCAACGCGTACACGATGCGGGTCTGCCTCAACCTTGCTATCACACAGATGGTCAACCGCACTAGGGGCGGCGGCTCCGATTACGTTGACCCCGATGCCTGCCCGAGCGACGATCTTATTAATAACGTTACTACTGTTATTGCTTTTAAACCTGTGAGTATCTGTATTACATATTTTAGTTTAATAAAGATAATAGAACCCCAATAGGGAGGATGCAATTACGGAATTTATGAACATTTAGTTATTGAAATGATAAAATAGTGTAAAAGAAAGGCCACTGCTATGTTTTTATTGTTGTTAAAATTGATTTTTAACAACTATTACGAATTAATATAACGTGAAACGGAACGTAAACAATCAGCGTCTGGTGATGTCACTGGTGTTGTGACAACGAAAAGACGAACTTAAATTTTAATACATTACTGTTCATGATCTCTGGCAGACAGGTGTGACTTCATCATTCGTGTTCGCGGGAAAAGAAAACCAGTCAGTTTATAATTGCATTTTTGGTAATACATTAAAGCGTATTTATTTATTAACTTTTGTATGGTCTACTTTACACGGTATTCTTTTAAATTAAACCAAGATGCATGTTCCCTATTGTTTGATGCTACAAGAGGTTCTAGACAAAACGTCAAAACTGTATCGGATTAAAAAACACTGTCACATTTTCAAGTAATCAATCTTTTATATTTTGGCATTGTGGCAACCGCATTCGCTAATATAATAGAAGATTTTCTAAAATCCTACGGTTAATAATTGAACTCCACAGGACTGTGTTAATAGTTATCGGTGTCACAGTCGTAGAAATTAAAGTCCCGTGACATAAAGTTTAATACGACTATGACAGTTTCAAACTTGTTCACATGGCACTGGCACTTAGATAACATCAAAAGCTTCACACTGATGACACTTCAGATGACGTTGTTTTATACATTTAATTGTTTATTAGTCAACCTGTGATTGTTAAAATTCTATTAGTACCTACTCGTGCAATCAGTACTACCTCGTTTATTTATTAAGTAATTTTTACTTGTGGCTTCGCGTTACTATAGACTTTCGCGAAAAAAAAAAACTGCCAACAACGGACTCCCATTTAATGTGAAAGCGTTACAAACTTCAACTTTCTTTAACTTTCGCATTTTTAATATTAATGGATAGTCTTTTTGTTAATTCTGTGATGTGGATAAGCTATATTACTGTAAACTATCATTAAAATTCGTTCAGTAGTTTTTAGAAAATAGGGCAACAAACACTCATCTATCCATAGTCACAAAATACAAACCACCTTTATAGTAGTTGTAGCTTACGGTAGGATGCCTGCAAGGGTTGCAAAATTTTGTCAAAAGAGTCACCACGGCCCTTTTTTTTTTCTGGATGGGAAATCATCAAATGACTTCTTCCGCTCTAGCGATCTTTGTTCGAAAGAGTCACCACGGCCCTGGAACGCAAAAAGCATTAAGAAGAACATGGGAGGGTTAATCATTAAAAGTTTGACACTCCCTTCCGCGTCGCCCAAAGCGTTTGATGGTTTCCTTTTCACTCATCAAATTAATTTATTAAATGGTTAAATATGCGTATGAAGAGTATGACGTTAATTTGGAAATTGCGTGAAAATTTTAATTGCTCACACATTAATCACTTTTAGTTTGGGTCGCTAGTTTTTTGATCCCTTTGGAAGTTTTCGAGTGGTTTTTTACAACAACTAACAGCAAATAGTTACAAAATCCTTATAACTATTTACAACAGTAAATAGTTACAAAATCCTTATTACACATCATTTTGGAGTCAACGTCCAAGAAACTGCTGCTACTGCACTTTGAAACGTCCAATTAGCTTCATATTTTTTAATAACCGACCTCAACAATTCAAACGTCTCTATAAATGGTTAATTTGAAATCAACATTTGATTGATAAGAGTATAATATCGGGATTCAATACTTTTAAATCCCTACCATTACATACCTACGCATGTCTCAATCAAAGTCACAGTTTTAATTGCCCCCGAAGTATTTTCCAAATCAGTTCAACTGTTGAGATGTGATTGATTAAACACATTCAAGCACGTTTACAACATTTTTAATGCTTTTTTTATTCGTTTTAAATAAAAAATGAAAATACAACATAGGCTCGCAAAACCCGATCGTTTCCCTTTATCCTGAAGTAAATACAACTGGAACAAATTAGTTTCTAACTAAAGTCGACGAGCGAACAGGCTGTCGTTAATTATATGTGCTATTAAAATAGGCAGTTAAGCTGCACACTTTGTTGCCGCAGTAATATACTTTGTTCATTTCTAGTTGCCCTGTGATACTTTGTTCTGGAAAGCGAGTGTTCCTTACTTAACGAGTTCGATCTTAAATACGCATTCACTCACTATACTTAAAGTAAAAATAATTCGAGGTAAACCATCTAATAATAAATCCGGTCAAGTACGATGTGGATACGCGTGGAAACGTTCGAAACGAAATATTAAAAAAAAAAAATCTTTAAAATCGCAACTTCTTATAAGATTTATGTAACCTTTTGCTAGCTTAATGTGTGTTAAACTGCTGTCTATCTTTACCCCGAGGGAACTTGGGCCAACTTTGTCCCTCAAAATAATACCTTTCATTTGACATGGCACAGTTTTTTGTATAAATATATTATGTAGCTTACGCCCGCGCCCGCTTAACCCCCTGATTTTGAAACATTCTTCATTGGTGCTCCGCTCGCATTGGTCTTAGCGTGATGATATATAGTCTTCTTCGATAAATGGGCTATCTAAGACTGAAATAATGTTCCAATCGAACCAGTAGTTCCTGAGATTAGCGCGTTCAAGCAAACTCTTCAGCTTTATACATGTATTAGTACTTATATACTTTCTCTCCCAAAAGATAGATAGATAGATAAAACATTTAGACAACAAAAGTAACCCATACTCAACATTTATTTACATATAATGCTTCTGTATTTAGGCCACAGTTATTCATAAATGTGTACTAAATTGCAAATGCATCGAACCTATAGATTTGGAGAAAATTGGCTGTGACGGATAGACAGACACACGGGTTATCCCTACAAATATTTTGCCTCCTTGGCTCGTCGTCCAATAGCAACCAGGACCGGGTCGACGGCGCGTGGTATTCCACACGCGCCTCAAAGAGTTATCAGCAAAGAAGACCCCATAGGGTCAGTGCCTGCTAGGGTTGTGGAATTTGTTAGAAAGAGTCACCGCGGCCCTGGAACGCAAAAGGCATTAGAAGGATTACGGGTGCGTTTTAGTCAGTAAGAGTCTGACATTCCCACCGCTCCGCCCAGAGCGGGAGAAGTAATTTGATGATTTCCTATCCAGAAAGAAAAAAGGCTAAGGCCTCCTTCTCCATTTTCCCTACAATTCTGTTTTCTGCGGGCCAGTCCCTTCGGTAGCAATCGAACTTGACCCGCCATCTCCGTCTTGGCCTGTTACGATATCTTGCGTTTAATAGTACCCATATGACATGCAGTAGACATGTCTGTGTAGTCCAATCCCACTAAAGCTTAACGTATTTTTGGGTAAGTTCAATGACTTTGGTTTGGGACCGCAAAGTCGTGTCCCAAAAAGGTATACAGCTGAAATAAAGATCGAACGAAATACCATCATTGTACTCTTTCGAGCTCACTCTTAAAGTATGGGTACCTATATACTAATAAATATGCGTATGTTTTGTAAGGACGAAAAACACACATATATATATATACATATTTATATGTATCTATTTGTAAAATTTCCTTCCTATATATATGTATTTGTAAAATTTCCTTATTTATCCATTGTGCGATTATTTCCATGCTAATTATTTCTATTATGGAAGTTACTAGAGTGGAAATTGTCTTTATAATAATTAGGTCCCATGGGAACTCCAGTCAGGTCAATAAACATGTCAGTCTTCGTTGTCATTTTCAGCAGTTGTTTGCGCAATAATGTATGTTGTTTATTATAGTTAATGGTGGTCACAGTACACTAATGGATAATGGTCATTTGATCTTTGGCACTACTTCCTTTTCAAGGAATTAAAAATGATTGGTATGGGTCAGATGTTTAGAATATTGACAAAGTCCTTGGTTACACTACTGTATGATTAATACAACGTGTGAACATAGGTACTTGCAACTAACTGAAGTAAAACATGTGATAACTAAATAACTTATGCTTTCCACTCAGTTGATGAGTAATTTCAACAATACTTCTTTGGCGGATATTGTAACAAAATAGTAGCTTTTACCTAATATTTTAAAAAGGCTCTCGTTGCATGTCTTATCTTTCATTTTTTCAATTGTTTCACACATTTATTGAAAAATAAAATGTTTCATAATTGGAAATGTTACACGTGAAGAAGACAAAAATACTGAAATATCACATTAAGTACTTTATTGTGTTCTAAACTTCATATTTGATTCATTATTTGAACCAACTTGCATGAAAACCACACACAGGGACAAAATACGTTCACATACATTGGTGATTTATTATTCAAGTATAAACAGACGCGATGATATCATATTATACTCTGTCCCCATTCGAATGTCCTTTTAGTGAGTGCAAAGAGACTTTATATTGCGAATTTGCATTTTAAAAGCATTTAACTTTTTGGCACGGAACTTCTACGCTCATTATACATGCACATGTTCAATAAACAGTGCCTTATATGGTTGTTTCAGTTATTATGATATACAGTGTTAAGTGCTTTCTGAAATTATATTTACTCGAATTTGTTGCTTTCAATATTCTTAGCTTATCCCTATTTTTTATAATTGTTTATTTTTTGTGTAATATTAAACTATAGTTTCTTTTTTAAACTTCTTCATGTCTACGATTATACAATGTGAACACCAAAACTCAACCACGTCGACAGCATAATCATTGGTAACAGTCTTTCATGATTCAAGTGTTCTCAACTGTTTTCCAAAAAGGAGGAGGTTCTCAATTCGACTGTATTATTTTTTGTGTGCCTCATAACTTTGTACTGGGTGTACCTATTTTGATGGTTCTTTTCATATTCGAAAGCTGGCGCTTGTCGTGTGGTCTCATTTAACACACAATTAAAGTCATTTTGTACTTTTTGTGTAGAAGTTTTTTTTTTGCCTAAAGAGCAGAACAAGAGATTGGGGCATAATTTTTTAAAAGCTTTTATTCGTGCGCACATTTTGAAACCATAAGTGTATCAGGTATGGACTTTTGTCTGAAATAAAGATTTATTATTATTATTATAATTTGTGGAGACGTTCTGGATTCTCATTAAGGCTCATCAGAGAATCATCATTTGACCGGGTTGTACTAGCCAATTTTGGTCAGTTTAGAGATTTCGAGATAGGCTATGGCAATTCGAGGCCCACGCGTGGCTTTTCTGCATTTGAGAGGCCACAGTTTTTGCGTTATTTACTAACTTTTATCGTTTTACTAAAAATACTATCACAGTTTATTCAAATCGTTTGTGAAAAAGTATACAACAAGCTTTTTACCATCGAATCCTGTCACACGCATCGTATGCAAGTAAATGCCCTTTTCATGCATAATATGCATGCCGATTTCCGCTGTTTATAATAGCCGTGCATAAATCTAAGCTTAATAAGTAAGAAACCCGTGTGACTTGCAGTACAAAACACATACAGTAGGTACCTATAATATTCAAAGACGCGTTGGCAGTACGTG
This sequence comes from Hecatera dysodea, assembly GCA_905332915.2. Classification (NCBI taxonomy): domain Eukaryota; kingdom Metazoa; phylum Arthropoda; class Insecta; order Lepidoptera; family Noctuidae; genus Hecatera; species Hecatera dysodea. The sequence continues at coordinate 8,944,232 of HG995295.1, forward strand.
GGATAACTCCCTGTATAATAAATAAAGATGATTAACATGTCGTCCTATAATTAATAATCACCTCGAGTACCTTTAACGATACCGCCACACCGACCTTAAATTATGCTAAAATGGCGGAACAGATTACTGAGCAGGTATTAAAAATAGATTAGTTTTGCTTGACGGTTGTGCACTGAGCGAAGAATGACGCGGTCTTAACTACGTATATCGTTATACGTATGTTGAACGAAGTTGGACCTCAGTGATCGTATTTGATTTAAATATTCATATTCGCATAAAAGTCATATTTTGTCAAAAACGCCTCTAATTTCACTACAAATGGCCATGTCATAAATTCGTCTATAAAAATAGCTGGATTAAAAACTGTTACTATATCTCTGATACGACTTGAATCAAAACAAACAATTAAAATATAATTAAGTACGAAAATCAAATTTAAATGGGACCACACGACAAGCACCAGCTTTCGAATAAAGAATCATCCAAATTGGTGCACCCAGTACAAAGTTATGAGGTAACACACACAAAAATAAAATACAGTCCAATTGAGAACCTCTTCCTTTTTTGGAAGCCAGTTGAAAAAAGGCCTTCCTTACGAATTCAAACTAATTTTTCTAAAGTTCTAAAGAAAATAATGATGACCAAGAATACATATTTTGTTTTGAAGATGTATTGTTTTATCATACGGCAAACTCGTAAAACTGTACTATAATGTATGTTTTCTTTCCAGTACGCAATCTTCGACTGGGACGAAAAAACACAAGGACTAATCTTAAGCGGTTTTTACTACGGTTATGCAGCTACTCAAGTACCGGGAGGCTACTTAGCAGAGAAATTCGGAGGAAAATGGACCCTCGGTGCGGGACTTCTAAGTACAGCAGTTTTCACTTTCCTAACGCCAATTGTGATCAGAACTGGAGGAGCAACGTGGCTGTTTATATTGAGGATTCTGCAAGGAATGGGCGAGGTAAGTCAATTGTATACATTTGTTTATAGTTTTAAAGTAGGTTAGGAGTAGATAGGGAAAAATAATACCTCTTTGGAATTACAGCAACAGAGCGTGCCAAAGAAATAAACATCCATACGAACATTCTAGAAAACCATTAGCAATATAACAATGCTTTTAGGATGCTGTTGTCGCTGCCCCGTTTCTGTAGCGCATCAGGGATGTTCGCAGCAGCGCGTACAGACGACTTCTTTGCGATCATTCTTAAAAGATCTGCTTCACTGCTGCGTCGGATGCGGGGCGGCGACAACAGTCTTCTGAGCATTGTGGCTAGTAAGACTAAGGGCCACCTTATGGCACCTGTGCTCAGTGCATGTCCTATTGCTGGGTGTCTCCGTGACGCTGGGTGGCGAAATTAAGATTCAATACAGTAATCTATTCATATCTTTCTATCAATTGTTGTGTGTTTTAGTCTTTTATACTAACTTAGGTTAAGGAATACTAACAAGTTTATGGGTTCTACCTGAGTTAAAGTTAAATAAAAAATTAGGTACCTACGCAATTTCTGCGGCAGTTGGGTAAAAAGAATTGAGAACTCTTTACACCCGGCCATTTTCAGAGAAGGAATTCCCATAGCTAGAGATCTATAGAATCTCGATCCATAAAAACTATCTTGCATTTCGCACAGTTTGAGGTATCTATCTATTAAACTTCTAGACAACTTGTGCATTTATCTAATTGAGTCTTTCAATACTGTGCAAATAAATAAGTTTAGCGGGCAATTATATTTACATTTACGGACATATTATGTATCTACCCCGTACGTTTCCTCCAGAGCCAAAAAATGGTCAGATTCAGTATCTTTTTTATTATTCTTGGCCACAATTTATCAGTTTAACAGACGAATGGGGCGCGAACAAAATATGCTAATTAATTATTTATTCAAGATGAAACACAAAAGCAATTTGTTTCCGACCGTTAAAAATCCTTGACCTACTTTTCCGTCATTATTTTTCGCTGTAATTAAGCTTTTAATGTTTATTTTTTGTCCTGAACAATATTGTCTGAACTCATCTTGAGATATTCATAATTAATATTAAATGTCGAAATAAGCTCATGCAATGGTTAGGTGGTGTAAAACTTTATATTGCTTTTTGGAGTATGTAGTCAGGGTACCAACGATGGCATTCAAGATGCCATCGTTGTTCTTGTGAGTGAGAGAAACGAAACTACACAGTATGCTTGGATGTATCCTTTTTCATGACGGAATCATTATGGCATTAACGACTTCATAGTAAGGCCCAGCGGGCGTACCATGAGGTGTTAAAACGTGAGTCTTCCGAGCGAGAAAGAGGGATAGAGTTATACACCCTATATAGCTCCATCCCTTTTTCTCGCTCGGAAGACTCACGTTTTAAGACGTCATGGTACGCCCGCTGGTCTACTTAGTATGAGCGTACATAATGTAAGCTGACAAACACAAATAAATGAATAATGAAACAATGAATAACAAAAGAATATGAAAATACTTTTGACGCTGACAAAATGTCCATTTCGAAACTGAGAAATTGCCTTTGAGTTTCAAAGTGTAAAATGTAAAAAATATGGTAACATACTCGGAAGTATTATCGACTTTTGACTCAAATAATACTACTTTGTGACTGTCAATGACAAATACATTTTCATTGTTATCATTGTTATGCTTGTACCTACTCACTTAAAGCGGAGAATTGAGACATATTCGCCTTTATTTATATTTATAACAACAATAAAAAAAAAAAATTGTTATAAAATATATGCGACTATGTCACCGGAAAATTGCAAACGCCGTAAGATTGTAAAATATCACGTAAAATCGTAAACTGTCGTTTCGTTTGTAAGACAATGATATATTGGATTTTATTAGTTTACCAAATTTGGTTGCGATTTATTCTAAACAATGTAAACTTCCGACTGGCCCCGGCTTCGCACGATTATTATGATTTGACAATATATTGAGATTTTTTCAACACGTAAACTAAAAACCATTAAGAATGCTTTACACTGTAGTGAAAACTGCGGCTGAATCCGATGCACATTATTTACCTAATAGATTTTACTACCGTATCTAACATCATTTAGAAAAAGGCTTTTTTGTACGGGAAATTATAGTAATTATGACTTATTTCACTCTGGGCGGAGCGGAAGGGAGTGCCAGACTCATACTGACCAAATCTCATCCGTGTTCCTCCTAACGCCCTTTGCGTTCCAGGGCCGCGGTGACTCTTTCGAACAAATTCTGCAACTAGAAAAAGGTATAGAAATAAATAATTCTGTACATAATATTACACATAAATATTTATACAATATATCCCAGAAATCTCGAAAGCAATTTGACCAACAGAACGCACCTATGCGAAATAGTAGTGCAGGTTGGCTTAATTTTTTCGTATGAATTCGGTGGAATATTTACAACAAAGCGCCCTTAACTACATAATATAAATACGCCACTCCATTACTTGACCATAGTAAACAATACGAACACATAATGGAAAATCTTAGTTTTCTAAGGCAGTGATCCATGAATGAAATCGATTCAAACCGTCATGGGTGGAGAGTTTCATTGAACCATGCACTGACATGTGCATTTATACAGGGTGGGAATTTACGATAAGCTAATTAATCTAATATAATTAATAATAAGTAATCAAATTATTTGCTGAAAAATAAAAATATTAAGACCGTGACTTTATTTATTTTTCAAACAAGTTCCGCCACCAGCTCACAAATTTCGGGGTTCCATACCCGAAGGCCAAAAAAAAGAATCGAAATCTTTCCTGCTAGAAACCAATTAGTACGGGCAATTCAAAAACGCCAAAAAATACGCTTCTAGTTGGTCCCATTTAATTTTTAATTGATTTTTATTCTTGTTGTTATAGCGTTAATACACGCTCAAAACTACATATTTCAACTGAATCCCTATTAAGGTTTATGAGATACAGACCGCTAACAGACTGATGAACAGCGAAACCTTAGAAATAGGGTCCTGTAGGCCTTAACATACGGAATTCCAAAAAAGGGATCATTCGACATAGCGCCTGTTGCTTCAATTATGGCAATCAACAGAGCAAAACTGATTTTAAAGTAAGGATTTTGTATTTGCCCGATTTGGAGCCGTCAAATTTACTTAAGCCTACAGGATTTATCGTAGGTGACTGAGCTTTCTGATACAAACAATCTGCTTAGCCTTCATTAATGTATCAGAATCAGCTACCAGTAACGAGCAGCTCTAAATAAAGCGCGATTCTTTTAGCGATGGCGTTTGTCTATATGCTAACATGAGTGACTAGCAGCGTACCGCTGTTTCACCCACGTAGTTCTCGTTCCCGTGGGAATTTGGTGATAAAATATAGCCTATGTCACCTGGGGATAGTGTAGGTTCAACAGTGAAATAATTTTTCAAGTCGGTTCAGTAGTTTCGGAGCCTATTCAATACAAACAATCAAATCTCTTTATAATAATAGTATAGATTGATCACTTGTTAATCCAACACATTTTTTAAGTTGTGACAGTGACCATCGCCACGCTACCGCTGAAAAAATGTCACTTATCTATCGCCGTTGGATGTAGTTGAGTAATGCAAGTGTTTCACTAAACTTCCTACAAGATTAGGTACTGTCGCACGTAGGTTGGTAAGTTTTCTCCCGTATAAAAACTCCTAAAAAAACAATCCCACATTGCCTTTGAGAACTTGCAGTTAGAGATAAAAATACATTTTAATAAACACTGAATGCAATAATAGTGCACTGCAATAGAACAGAGTTCTGTGTGTTTTAGCACTGGTCGAGTTTTCTAGCTTTAATTAAACATTTCCTGCCCTCTCTTCTTTGTCTTTTATGGAATGAATTGAATTTCAAAGGAAAAATAAGAGCATGTTGGTCACGGGCTGTCTTTAGAAGGAGGTAGGTAGAATAATACTAGGGTTGCAGAATTTGTTCAGGGCTGCGATTTTTTTTTCGAAAGAGTCACCGCGGCCCTGGAACACAAAGAGCATTAGGAAAAATACGGATCGGTTTTATTCGGAAAGAGTCCGACACTCCCTTCCGCTCCACCCAGAGCGAGAGAAGTCATTTGATGATTTGCCATCCATAACAAAGGTAGACTAATAGGGTACTGGCTTCGAATAATACACAGCTTTTCAAAAAGAGATAAAAGTTGAAAAAAATACATTGAGTGTTTATTATAGACGGAAAATCCCAACAGAAGACGATTTTTGTGATGTACAATTAGCTTTTTTTACGCTTGTTTGTAATTGTTTTCAAATTCAACAAAACAGTATTGTTCAGTTAAAAATAACGATTTGGTCCGTCATCATCTGTTAGATTACCAAAAAATATACGAGATGTATTTTTTCCCCGTTAAAATAAATAAGGACGATGAAAATTGAAATTGAATTGTGATGTCGCGCCTTGGTACATTTTACCAACCAGTGACGTCATTAGCACTCATGAACTTTGGTGCGTTTTACTTTGTAAATTAGACCCAGGAAAACAACTTATTAAAAAATGAAATGTTTCTTTTACAGGGTCCCACGATGCCTGCCCTCATGATAATGTTAGCGAGATGGGTCCCTCCTCATGAGCGATCGTTCCAAGGCGCGCTTGTTTTCGGAGGAGCTCAGATAGGCAACATCTTCGGCTCCTTCATGTCTGGAATTTTGCTATCTGATGGCAGAGACTGGGCATATGTGTTCTACTTCTTCGGAGGATTTGGAATCTTATGGTTCTTGTTATGGGTAAGTCTGTTTCCATAAATATTTTTTTTGCCCATCCTTATTTGTTTGATAAAGGAAAATGTTCGAAAGAAAAATGAAAGCGGTCAACAAGGAAAAAAGAGAGCAAGTATTTTAAATTGTATAAAAGAACGAGGATTAAAATGATGTTTATGTAATTACATAAACATAATTTTACTATATATATATTTTTTGTTTTTTAGTGGGATTGTTGGGTTCGCGTTTGACAACAATGGGGTAGTTGACTAAAAAAATCTAATTAGTCCGTCGGATAGATTTCCAAAAACTATTGGACACGTATTTTTTCTTTTTTCACGTAAACAAAAAATGAAGACGATACAGTGCGTTGAAAACTTGTGTGACGTCACTACTCGCTACAATTTTTAACGAGCCGTGACGTCACAAGCCCCCACTCCTGATCTTTGATGCTTTGTATCTTCGTCAGTTTTTATAGATTTGATAAAGCAAAAAATACGTGTCCAATATTTTTCTATAATCTAACTGACGGACTAAACATAATCATAATTTTTTTTACTCAGAAAACATCCCTATTCCACTTGATCGAAAACACTCTTACCTGGTAGTAGCTATCTACCGGTCTATTCTGGCCACATCTCACCATTTACACTTTAGTAGAGTGAGCATGTTGAGAACTGTAATTCCATTTTGTTTGTATGGATTGGCAGCTCACTTCATCTTCATTACACCTAAGAACTAGCTACACGGTGAGATGTTTACAGAATCAAACTGCAGGAAACACAGACTCGTTTGCTATACGCACAATGTAAGTATTCCGAAACGTTTTGTGTGGTTGAGATTCAGGTTTTACACCTCGTAGTAAGAGGCATACCTAATAGTAGATATAAGATAGACTAGCTTCTGCCCGCGACTTCGTACGCGTGGAATAGTTACTAACCCCCCGATGCTTTGTGATATTGATTCGTTGGTGGGAGGCGCCCGGAACAAACAGACTGACAGATAAACAGACAAAAATTGTAAAAAAATGTTATTTTGGTGTATGCACCGTATATATGAATGTAGTAAAAAGCGGTTATTTCAATATTACAAACAGACGCTCCAATTTTATTTATATGAATAGATGTATAGATGACGCAGACAACTTACTTAATCAGCCGTTTAAATGGCTGCCTAGCCATTTTATTGAACTGCGCCGTTTCAACAGTGGTTTAAGTGATACCCCGGTATTTAATTGAACAGCTAGGTAAATTACTTGGTTCAATATCTTTTAATGAGCTGCCTAGCCAAGTACTGTACTCCGATACGGATAATTTAGGTTCGAATGATATTACCGTCATGCGTTCATGGTAGGTCCATTTAAACCCTGCGTCTGCAGACTTTAAATAAATACGAGCCCTAACAGAAGACTCGCTCGCCGAAGTAGAAAGTTGAAATTAATTGTTGTTAGAATTGTGAAATTCCCTAAATTAAATCTTTCGTATATTTTCGTCACAAAGTTACCCTTCGTTCCATTTTATGGAAGGCCTTTAGGAGATGCTTAATTACGTTCATTAAATATTTTCAACAGTGTACATACATAGTACACGTGCATTTACTTTTTTCAACAAAGAAGGGTGATCATATCAGCATTTTAAAACAAGCAATCACCAAAAAGCCTAAACAAACTGCGTTAGAAATCACATTAATCACTCTCCCCAAATAATAAAAATAAGGGAGGCTTTTGCAAAAAATAGGCACCTATTTACTGAAGCCGCGAATAAAATTAGTGGGCACGTAATCGTGGGCGATGACGGCAATTTGCAGTGTCCTTTTCAGCGCGCGAAAATTGATGGACGGCTTTACGGCAATTTTATGATTACTTGTGGGATAATAATGTGGATTAGCGCGGAGTGATTGGCGTGGAGTGTTGACTGATGCTGGGTTGAAATCGACGTTTATTGTTCGTTTTGATTTATGGATAGCGCTTTTATTTGTTTGGTTTGAATAAGTCTGGATAATATCGTCAGGTAGTCATTGTTTTATGACTTGAAATTCAACCTAGATCAGTCAAAAATCCTGGTAGGTCCTAGATTAATGGGAGAAGTTAAAGAAAGCATAATATTATTTCGTTATTTTGCTTGTCTCATTTTCGAACCCAAAAAAGTTGTTCCACTCTAATAGTTAAAACTTACAAATAGATTTTGTTTAACAAAAGCACACCAAAGTACTTCTTTCTCAAGTACTACGTTCCATAGCAGCATCAATGTCCTATTTTGCTTCTCATCTCGCCTAACCGCTTTATCTTAGGTTGGTTTTCCTCGTCATTCTTCATCAGACGTGAATGCTGGACCAACGAGACATTCAAGTTTTCTGTATTTTGATCATCTTCATCGACGAATATTCAGGATAGAGGAGTATCGTCACTTGAGTTTTTTATTATTATTTTTGTTTTAGCCAATACTGCGCCATTACTGGGCAAAGTTATCCCCCAAGTCCTTCTAGGAAAAATTACCAAAGCCGCTTCATTTTTTTTATTTGCTTTTATTTTGTTTTTATTTTCAGAGTCTCTTCTGCTACAGCACACCAAACAGCCACCCGTATATATCCAAGAAGGAGCTGGCGTACTTAAACAACAATGTGACGACTGCTGAGAACATGAATGCCAAAGACCCGGTGCCCTGGAAAGCTCTGCTGCGATCAGCACCTGTGTGGGCCCTTGTCTGGGCTGCGGTAAGTACCATTCAAACAGTTAGCATTTTACCGACGAAGTTGGGATCCACTTTCAGTCTAATGAAATCTTGCTAAACAGATATAATTGACTTTCTTTTGTCCGAGGCTCCACTCACGGTCATATAAAATTTTCCTAAGACCTATAACCGTATGGAGGCGGTTAGAGGCTACTTCTTAGGAAAATGTTCTCTCTTTACTTCTCTATCTCTATAGCAAAATTTATCAAAATGGGTTCAGCGATTTAGGCATGAAAGCGTAACAAAAGACCTCACTAATGCATTTTTAATTATAGTTTGGATTGGCAACTACCTATTGGCAAGTAAATAGGTTACAGGTTAATACGACCCGAATGTCTAACATGAGGCTAGCTCTCTAAATCTCTTTGCTTGACTCACTGTCAGGTACTCGGGCTCCTGATTATCCATGATGACATCTTAGTCTATGTTACAGTTTGGCCGAAATTTTTTTGGCTTGCCATTTTCATATAACAGAAAAAAAAATGTCGACCAAAGATTACATAATCTTTCTACAAAAAGTGTTTCAAAATCTATGAAGGGTGTAAGTCATTGAAATAAGTTCGAACATTTCTTTCACATAGTCAAAATAATCACTTAAGGATATGCAATGTATCTAAAGTAGGGATTTATTTACAAGCGGATAAATTCTATAAAACAAGTATTTTTCCGCATCCTTATCTATAATTCGAGATGTCTGACGGCAAAACATTTTTATTATATTATCAATTTATGATGCATTTAAAATGATAACAAAGCGATAGATTGGATTAAAAGGCTCATGTATGTAGTATCTAAGATCGTTAACTTAAAAGTTATTAAGATTGCTTATCTATATGCCCCGCGTTACTCAACCACAAACATTCAAACATCTAAAAATTAAAATTTTCAATTTAAATAGAGGAGAAAGTAGAGTATTATGAAGTCAAAATAATATCAACATCACACAAATTATACACACAATTCAAACAAAGGCGTAGCAACATTACAATATTTTTTCAAGGAAATAGGATTCACAATTCGAATAGATATATAAAAACCGGAGCAGTTGTTATCTTTTGACGCAGAATACATTGAGGCAACAATATTTTAAAAATAGCAACAAAACAATGACGAACGCATAAAGTCTAACCACAGCCACAATTAAATTAAAAGTGATAATAAATCACAAATTGTTACGCACTAATGCTTAGTTCCAGTAACACTAGAAAACACTTTAATGAACATCCAAATAACACTGCGTTTCAAATAAAAATGAATTTGGAGTAGAAATGTTATTTTTTCATGTTCATTTTTATTGTATAGGTACTTACTTTTTTCTATAACGTCTCATTTTCTATACTAGGAAATACATTAAAAAAATAAAGGCTAGACATTAAAACACATTATTTTTGTAGTTTTGAAATAAAGCAGAATTTTTTACATTACTTGATTTTATTTCTATAGTTACACTTAGAAAAGTATATATTTTTTTAAATCTAATTTTAATATTTTCAATGAAAATGTTACTTTTTTTAAATTTCACGCTTCAAACCTTTAATGCGTGAAGATTCTTCTGAATTCTTTTGTAAATTAATTTTCTTCATTGCGTTGAAACAAAAACAAAACGAAACAATATAAACATAGATAAACAAACCGTCAACTATTTCTAATATGCGCAAAAAATGGTAGTTAAAAACTGATCAGCATTAACCTCTAAAACTAAACGTGTTGGATACTCAGTAGCTTTTTAAATACCTTATCAGCTAAGCAGGTACCAAAATCGTGTCAGGCAGTGTAATTGCACCTTCATTGAGGCTTTAATTTCGTTCGCCCTAACCTAGAGTTTATCAAAACAGTTTGAAACTGCAGCACAATTGTGGACAGAATTCCTTTTATTACGATAATAATTATTTATTCTGCGTTTTCGCATTATCATTGCGTTATTTTTCTCTCTCTTCTTCGTCTATGCTTCACTTCTAAAGATCGCGACTACATTATGACGCGCATCTTCGTTAGTGTGGACCGCTCGATACATGCTGCCTCCAAGAGCCTTCTGTATGGCATAGGAACATGTTACTGGTGTTAAAAATAAATAGGTAATTTATAGAGGCAAAATACTGTTATTTTCCGCTGCTAGGTTAATCGCTCTAATCGGTCGTTTGAAAGATCCGCCAAGAAACTCCACGGGGAACAGGATGAAATAAAAATAGTCTGAGTTACTGACGTATCAAAGTATAATACTGTCACAGGTGGTATTGGATTCATATATTCCTGTGTAACTTCTTCTGTTTTCTTGTTATAAAACTTGATTAACTGATAAATCAAGAATTAAATTACTTCTAGCCAGCTATGTAAAAAAGCTGGGTAACAGTAGATACTTATATCGAATACATTTTAGAGGATCCCGACAGATATAGTTTAAAAATAAATCTATATTAGCTCACGTAATGAGATATTGTTTAATCGCTCAGTCATAAGCGAGGCCTTGACTGAGTTATAAAATAGAATCTCCTAATAACAACCAGACAAAAAAATTGCAGAGTTTCTACTTGGAACCAATTCGCTTATTATTATTGTTTTCTTCAACTAATGACCCGCTCTTGCTTTGAGTGCATTGTATTCATAATGAACATGATCGTAATATAAGTCGCTTAAAAGACGAAAGTATGGTACATTGTACATACATATGTACATATTATGTAGGTAAGGTATTTTATCGATTTGCTCAAATTAATGTCGAGTTGAGGAAAAAATACAGGTTCTGCATTCAGATATGTATGAACCGTAATTTTTTAATTGCATAACTAACATAGCAAAAATAACGCAAGAATAATATATAAATAACGCAACACGTAATACACATAATATGACTTTTACTAGGTCAAAGTAATAGGTAAAACTTCACAATGTAACATGTTATGAAAACAGTTAAATTCTTAGAAATATGGAAGGACACAACAAGACAATTTTAATAGGTACATTTGCGTGCAAAAAATTGACCCATCCCGTAGTAAGAAGCCCTGATCTTAATTCTATTAACCACTTATGGGATGAGCTTAACACACACGTTAGGGCAAAAGCACTCCAGTAACTAAGGATCCAGGGGAAAAATTGCATACTCCGTAAGATTATAAAAATCATTAGAGATTGTAAACACTCGATAAATTGTCAACTGAACATTTGGAAGACGTTTTTACGCACAAAATTTGATAGTGCGTAATCTCTCGAAGTCATTCTCTTTTCTCAAAATCAATAAAAAGCTATTTAATGTCTGTTGAAAGAAATATTACCTACTTTACTGTCTATCACATGGTATAGAATTTAGCACATTAATTATAATCACGCCTTTAACAAGCTCCACGGGGTGAATTTTTTTGTACGCAAGTGTATTTTACCGCATTTTTAACTGATATAGATTTGACAATAGAAAAAAAAACTAGTTTGTGTGTTTTTCGCCTGTCTTCGCCGCTGTAAAACTCAAGTTAGCCTTCTGATAGTCCTTGATAGTGCACTAAACGCCCATGACTTGCCGAAGGTCGTACATAAGCGTTGTTTACTAAATGGTGCCTATTGATCTTAATAACGCTTCGGATGTTGGCTTATCCGCGTAATAAGTTCGTTGTACACGTATACTTTCCTACATCTGATGTTCTGTGAAAATTTGTGAATATACGAGTATAACGAGATGCGATAAACTTATGATTCTTATTGCTACCTACGGATATGTATCGGTTAAAACTTTTACTACCTATAATTTAATAAGTATTTTCTATATTTCATTATCTTTTTTATAGTCTTTGGCAATCTCGAGATCCTGGAGTCACAGACCTTTTGATGATCCCTGGTTGGTGCAGGATTATTGCAGAATGTGTTAAAAAATGTGCTATGTGGTCGTTTGGCTAAAGTGAATTGGTAACGCAGATGAGAGGTCTATATCCCTTGCCTAACTAATATTATTAGCACTCGGAATACATGGCATAAACTGGAAATAACATATCCAGGTGCTTGAGGAGTAAAGAAGGTAACAGGAAAATTCCAATAGTATAGTCGAGATTTCTACCAGGGTCTTACAAGATAATACATCTTTCTCCCAAGCGTGTTTGCTCTTTCAAATCTCCACTCAAACCAGCCAATAAAAGCAAAAGAGATTTGGTTAATTTGCAATCTTCTTATTTCTAGACCTTGTGTTCTTTTTTATAGATTTTTATTTCTCAACAAGCTCAGTTTCATATTATCTAGGTCATCGTAATTCTACTGAAATCTATTGCTCGATATACCTAGTTCCTTTTAAAATCGTCCTCATTTAGATAGCAATAGGTCCACTGCAGGTCTGACTGTTAATTTTAACAAATAAAGGCTCGACTTTAGAATAACGGATACCGTGTAGAGTCTTCATATTTTTTTTTGTGCAAAGTACAAGTATTATTCTCAACAATCTCACGAAGTTTCAAGTTTAGGAAATAAATACTTTCTGAAATAAAAAATATCAAACTTTGCAAAATTAACCTCTAATTTGGACAATTTTGACGCTTTTGACGTAACTTTGACAGCAGGTGTTGCTATTTTAGTTAGTTTTTAATAATGCGTTTTGATTTAGCACACAAAAAGTTGACGCATATTTTTTTCTTTTTCTTTTATTCACGTTCTTTTGGGTTATTTTAGTAGTGTTTAACAACTAGTCAGTGATTTCAGTTTTGTTTTGTTTGAATAACTATTTTATAAATTATTTTGTGACGATTTTACGACGAGTTATTATTTTCATATGGTATCTGCTAAAGGTGAAACGAAACGTTATATATGGGCAAACATGTTTTTTTCTTTCTGTTATGTCTTTCAATAGTTTCAAAGTTTGTACTCGCGTTTCGATGATGGGACTTAGGGGCACCCCGACTTGGATAGATTTAGGTTAGAAGGAGATGGCGGGGTCTAGTGAGCGAGCGAAGCGAGCGACCACAGACCCCGCCATCTCCTTCGTGGTTATTTTTTTTAAACCACTCAGAAGTAGGAGCCCCGCAAAGCGGGGCTCCGTCGACTGGTCTTTCGGCGACTAGGGCCATAGGACAGAGGGGAAAGCAGTTATTCACTTTTAAATCAGGTAAAGAGTATCAAAAAAATACGCAAATATAACCTCAAAATGACATTTTTAAAAATTATTTAAAAAAAAAACTATGCATTTCCTAAACTTTATTTTCGCTGGGGTGGGATCTCCTCCCCTCCCTCCCCCCACCCCCCGCCTCAAAAGTACAAATTTTCACAACCGTTATTCTAAAGTCCTTCCCAAATAAATGATGACTACTAGAAGAACAGTAATATAATGTTAAATGTATAAAATATTAAATAGTAATCATATTTTATTTAGTCTTTCAAAGTAGATAAATAGTGACATTATTTTTATCCGTGTGACATTAAATTATAATTATTATAACAACATAACCTCGTTAACACGTTTTTAATTAAATTTTATTATAAAAATTATAAAAACAAAATGTTTTCGCTTGACGTCATTGGTCCACATCTAACATTCACAGAATTTTCGGCAGAAGTACTTTTGATACATGACAATTATATTAAAAAAAAAAACAAACCTACCTTATATTCAATAACACGCTTCTTTTGTAGGGAATGTTTTGACACTGTCATCTCCCGCAGCGTGGAAGCTCTGTTCGCCAACCAATAGTCCCATTACTTACACAATGCCCACTCTATAAAACTCACATGACAGGAAAATCTTATTTTACGTCACAACAAAACAACAATGTCCTCATTTTGAAACACACAAGCATTACAACTGAGCATAATACAAAAGTAATTACGTTTGGTTCGTTAACCACAAAGTCACCATGCTAATACTGACGTATCTACCCAAACTGACCCTTTGAAACCTCATGGTTTAACAAAGTTAACCACAGAATCGAATGTTTAGATTAAACTGAACTGGAGGGAGAAAACACTACCTTCATAATGTGCGGTATTTGGAGATACATAATATATTTGACTGTACTTTTCAGATAGGGTAAAACCTACTTATAGTTGCGATAGGTTTGCACTTTCTGAAGTGGAGCAACTATCTGGTTGTACCCTAATCACGTAATAGTTTTAAGAACAAAAAAAAAAAAAAACAGTTTTTTTTTTAATTTTTGGAACAGGCTTTTTTATCTTACAATATTATGAAAAGTGAAAACTATTTCTGTTTTTTTCTAGACTATTAACGGTTTTTGTGGAACAATACATTTTGAGATATCCGTCTATACTTGCCAGCTACAAATAGCGTTTGTATTAGGACTCGCCGAAAAACAGAACGCTATCTCGAAAGAACTTAGATCACACTTGCAATCCTATGTATTCCAACAGAGACATGCTTGTTACACTGATAACTTAGTGGTAATTTAGGACACTTGATTGATAAATTAAAAAAAATAGCGTGCAATTAATGGACGAAACTTAACTCATTCGAGACACGTATATCACTGAAGCAACTATCCAGGTTTTTTTCTACTTATTATCGGTTTAAAAAAATGTTTGGTGATCACGAGTCATGATTCTTAGATCTACCAAGTCATCCTGCCCGTGAAAACTTATCTGTTAGTCTCATACTCGTCCAAGGGTAATGAACTGGTAGTTTGAAATTAAGTTGGGATTAAGTGTGAAAATACAATAAGTTTTGTTTTCAAGCCAGTACATTGTCAAAAGTTTTTTAATTTGACATTGTACTGGCTGTAAAGTATCGCAAATTAATTTAGATTGAGAGCTTGCAGGAGAAATACGGTCACTTAATCTCCAACGATAAGAACCAATATAGCCCAACCACAACACCTGTGAAGAATTAGCTCTGATGACGCCATCATTCAATATAAGTCTTAATGTTAATTCTAACCATTTACTAGCTATAAAATCTTTATTGGTATTATTCTCATGCTAAGTCTTAGTATTGTTGTGATCCGCCCATTCGTTTGACTCATTTTCCTATCGACATACATACATATCTTGAAATTTATAGCGATTGCAACTTGTTGCCAATACATGACAAGACTTCGGCTAAGTTATTACACAAATGCTCGTTGGACCAAATGAATAAAAGCAAAATGCAAAAGTTGTAATAAAATTTGCCTTTTGTGGAAGTCCTTGACTGGGATTCTGTTGCTTTCGCCTCAAGAAATATTTGGAAAAGATCCATTTGTGTAGTGTCCTCTTGTTCATAGAATGCAAAGCAAGCAGTTAATCAAGTCATTTGAAGATGATTCCCTAAGTAAATTTAATTTAGCTGGTACTTGTAATGATAATGATGTAGAAATAAATAGCGCGCTGTTGGATTTTCAACTTTCAACGACGACGAAGCAGAGCAATGAAAATGTAATATCGCGTTTCCAAATTTTCCGCATCTTGAGGTCTTAAGTTACTCAAGTCTAAACGGACATTACTGGGGCAGTCAACAGTCGTTGAGGTAACACGAGATAAATCAGCAGGGGCCTCCTATAGAAGGGAAAATTGCATTCTTCACAGACGACAGGCGCCATCGTACGAGAATCGTTAACGATACGCCATCGTGACGTCATCCTCGGAACTGCTATATCATGTAAATTACTCAGCGACCGTGCTACTGAAACTTCGTAAGGCAGTCGCCCGTGGACAGAGTACCTTAGGTCGTAGACACACGTACCGGAACTTAACTTGCTTCTTATGAACCCAAAGACAGAGACTGAACTTTTACACAATTGAGCACTTTGTAAAAGTCTTAGAAGCCTATGAAATTAGAGATTTGTATGAAAATTGTAAAATATAGAAATTTTGTCATTTTTATTTTAGCTAATCAAAGTACTGGCCCAAATTATTATGGCAGTTTTTTGTCACTTTATTGTAGAAGTCTGCCGGACGGGAAGCGATGAAGTCAGCGAAAGCGTTTTGTACGGCCTCTCGGATGTCAAATTTTTTACTTATAAAAATGTGTACTTAAATTTAAAAATGCAGAAAATTGCGATGGTCTGTCGTGAAGTCGTGGAGAAGCAATGGAGAAGAGCGATTGAAAACTAACTTTATTCTAGATAAAGATTGATTAAAGAACGTGCCAAACTCGAATGTACATAAAATTTGTCCGGTTTCAAGCTAGAGTAGAGTTTGAGCAATAATCAATTTCAAATGCTGCATACAATTGAGGCTGATTAAGAGTGATAATATCTCCTGATCAGCCATTCAGGCAGTCCAGCTTATGTGTCTACGCTGCATTTTAGCAAACCTCAGGCCCCAGCCGCCGCAACAGAAGAAGACACCTTTGGCATCGGGGATCACAGTGCGATCCCCGGCCAACATAGGCCGGACCTGTGAGCGGCGAGCGTTGTATAGTTTGCGGTTTTATAACAACCAGACCTGGGTCGACGGCGTGTTGTGTTCTACGCGCGCTTCAAAGAGATGTCAGCATAGTAGACGGGGCCCGCTAGGGCCCGTATCCAGAGCAGTAGAAAGCATTTGATGATATCCAATACTTAAAAAAAAAATAAAAAAAAAAAAACTTAATTTTTTTTTTATATAGCCTTGGATTGGCTGGCCGAATCCGAAACTATGCGGAATAGTGAGAAATGCTGAAAGGAGAACTAAAACTGGGGGATTCGCAATTGGCTATCTACGCCTATTCGAAAAGTTCACCCTGGCTACTGCCTCCTATTGCAGTTCTTCATGACTAAATAAAGCCACACCACCTAGATAAAACGCTCGTTACAAAACGAAACTGCCTTTGTACGTGTGTGTATATGTATATCGACGTCGATCTAAAGAACACTTTCCAGTTCTAAAAGCCAACCAATATTATACAATCCTTTCCCGACACTTATTGGATAACGGAATGTCTTAGAAGGAAAATACTGCCATTCCTTCGATACGCATTATTGAAACTGGCGAACAAATAGCGTCTTCTATTTGGAAACTCGGGAACCGTTTTATAGCAAAGTATACAAATGATATAAAAATAAGGTGGTTTGTATGCGATTATTTTTATAAGTTTGTTATGGTCTGATTGGGCAGTTCAGAAAAAAATATGAGAAAGAATCCCTATAAAATCGCGAAAAACTGAAAGTGATCAGAGGCCGTACAACGAAGTGCCAATGCTATCATGATTCAGTGTGAGGGAAAGGGGTAGTGCTATTCGACTTGTGTAACTCCATCTCTCTCTGACACGGGAAACATGATGGATTTAAGACGTCATGGTAGGCCTGCTGAGGGTTTAGTGAAATGCTATTCCATTAGCAGTAGCGATACCAAAACCACGTGCCACTTTGACAGCGTTTGTCAATTCAATACATTGTTGACATTTTGACCACGTTACTACTGACAGAATGTCACTTGTCTAGAGCCTCTTTTCCATTGAATTTCTGTTCGCACTCTCGGTTTGGACTAGACAAAGCATGTCGGATTAGTTAGTGTTAAATAAATATAGCAATTTTTTAGCAGGTTTAAAAGAAAAGGAAATAGTCGTAGAATGTTGTTGTGACTTGTCCCTTACGGTAGGCTTAACGAGCGGGGCCGGTCGACTAATGGAGCAAACGGAACAGATAGTTTATGCGCTTAGGGAAATGGTATCGGAAGTCTTATTTATTTTTATTCTTCGGTTAAGCAGTAACCAGCCTTAGTGCGCTGAACTGCGAGTGGTCCTTTAAAAAAAAAAGATGTCTTTTTACTTAGAAACAGGACGACATTTTTTTAAGTTTAATAATTTGCTGTAACGTACAATATCATGGACATAGCATAAACAGTATCTATACATAACTAGCGAACCGCCCCGGCTTCGCACGGGTGCAATACTGATATTAAATCTCTACTATATTATATACTAGCAGTGCCCCGCGGTTTTACTCACGTAGTTCCCGTTCTTGTGGGAATATGGGGATAAAATATAGCCTATGTCACCCGGGGATAGTGTAGCTTCCAAAAAGTGAAATAATTTTTCAAATCTGTTCAGTAGTTTCGGAGCCTATTCAATAAAAACAAAAAAACAAATCTTCCCTCTTTATAAAAGTGGTATAGACATATGTATTATACACATAAAACTTCCTCTTGGATCACTCTATCTATTAAAAAAACCGCATCAAAATCCGTTCCATAGTTTTAAAGATATAAGCATACATTGTATAGGGACAGACAGACAGCGGGAAACGAATTTGTTTTATTTTTTACTATGTAGTGATAAAGTGTAGTGTGTACACAAAAAGTGTTGGGTTTAGGGCCAGCAAAACAGAAGAAGAGTTTAATACTACTATCACACCTATTTAGTAGGTACTCGTAATATTTTAATTGGCTGTCTCTAAAACTTGACATTTCAGGGGTTAATTAACTGTCTTAACCTAAGTTATCTTAACAGCATCGTTGGCGACGAAATCTTAATCGAAACACGTGTCGGTAATGGTGTTGGGTTTTGCATTGCCTTCCTGCATGTGCTTAAAATCCTTGCATTTGCCCAGTAATCTCGCATGTGCATAATATAGCGGGCGGGAGGGAGGTGCATACCTGCAACCCACTAATATTCGCGGAAATTAAAACTAGATATATTGTTTTCATTTTCAGACGAAATATTTAATCTATTGCCCGTAATACGGTGTCTTAAGTTCTTCATCATCATCTTGCGGAGTTTGGATAGGTACACATAAAATGAATTTGTATATGCTAACTCAATATTATATAAAAGGAATGTAAGTTGTAACGCTTTTACGCCTACACTGATTTAAAAAAATATTTTGCTAATAGAAAGCTACATTATCAGCGATCAACATAGCTGTATATTATCCCAATATTCCTAAGATAACGGGAACTACGCGGTCGAAACCGTAGGTTACTGCTAGTATAAATACACATAATATACTCGTACTGTCTTGAGAGCAATAAAGGTAACACTCTCAATGATTCAGGCTAAAAGGCTATCCCAAAATTAAAATTAGAGTTTAAACAAACAAGCATGTACTCTTCTTTCAACTCGTCTTCATCAACCTTAAAAAAGTAGTCACCCCTTTGTTTTTAATGTTCAAGAAATGAAAGACACAAAACTATCATTTTTCATTTTTTAGTATTAATTTCTCGTCTACAACTAGATTGCCCGGCCTGCAAATAACTATACATAAAATATAAATATACCCATACTGTAATGGTTACGAGAAGATGCGAGCAACCATTTATATGAAGAGAATCAAATGAATTAATGATGAGCATCTTAATTTGATGGAATATTTAGATGAAATATTACGCTCTCGGAGCGTGTAAGCGTGTTGAGCTATGTTGAGCTTTCAATGCGTTGCCAAGGAGTTATTGATCGCCGTGTTTACGATTGCGTAATTTAGGGGATAATTAATTCTGGTACTCTAATTATTATTATTGTAAGAGATCAGTATAGTAAGCGATATCCACAAGATTTTCCTAGCGAGGGTTGTAGTATGTACGTGCCGTGAGGCACGCACTGTTATTTTAACAACATAAAATCAAATTCTAGTAAAGTGCAATGTTAGGTTTAGGTAAAGTGCAATATTGTTAGTTAGTTTAAAATAAATTTCGGAAGTTGGTGGCAAAAAAAGAAGAAAAAACCAAAAACAATGACTTAAAACTAAAGTACTTCATTTTATACCTTGTCTTTTATACGAGTCGGTAATATTTGTTTGTAAAAAAAAAGTTTTTTTTTTTGTTAATTTCACTTACACTTTTACCCGACTATGTAAAATCCAAAAGGAAGGGTAATGATTTTTTTATTTTAGTTTACCTGTGTACCTTTTGGATTTTCATTACCCTTTCTTTTTTTTAGTACAAACTTTGACCATTTCATTCTCACCTAGGGTATCATAATTTTTTCCATTTTTTGAATATCGGGTAAGGCCAGTCGTAGTTGGTTTATTTAAGCTGATGCCACAATTCACTCGAAAAAAAAATCTCACTAGATAAGGCCCAAGAATCTAAACATCCCCATTTGCTAAAGCGTTTATATGGCAGACTGAAATTTTCTTTGCTATTTCCAGGTTGGCCACGACTGGGGTTACTACACAATGGTAACAGATCTTCCTAAATACTCTCACGATGTTCTGAAGTTCAATATCGCGACGACTGGCACACTCACTGCCTTGCCCTATATCGCCATGTGGGTCTCCTCCTTCCTCTTTGGATTGGTCTGCGATATTTGCATCAAGAAAGGCTGGCATACCATCAAGACTGGAAGAATTATTCACACGACTATTGGTAAGTAGCGTTCAACTACTTTTTTCACGATTGAATTCTTTTTTTTTTTTTGTAATTCTCTCTGGTTTCAGTTTGTATTTTTTTTGTTTGTTATTATCCTTATTGTGCATGCAGTGTAGGCCTTGAAAACATGTAAAAGGCAAAATAGATATGCATTTATATATACCCGTTCTTCTATTAATTCCTACATATCACTTTGTATTGTATGTAGTACCTACTGCTATAAGTGTACTTACCTAATAATAGATAAGAACATGGATAGGCTAGATGCTGATCAATCGTCTTCAGAAATCATACGAGTAGTATTAATATAAAAATTGATTTGATCCAAATAATTATGAACTAACTGACAAATAAAATTTGGCCTACATATTTATATTGCAAAAGCATTAGTAGGTATGTACGTGAAGAATAAAATTTACCCCTTTTAAAGCACGTTACACGCACAAAGGAATGATATTTGGCATATTTTAAGTTTATATGGAGAAAATGATGATGATATATGTCCCAAATAAAACAGTGGGAAGGAATGACAGGACAGTGTCTTGGTAGTCTGCCTTTATGTAAAATTGAAGTAGGTTATTTGGCATACCTATTTAAAGTTTTATGGAGAAAAATGATGATGATATAATTATGTCCCAAATAAAACAGTGGGAAGAAATGCCAGGCGAGTGCTTTGGTAGGCTGTCTTCATGTAAAATTGAATTGAAGTAGGAAATTAATTTTGCTTTGAAATGTTTTAATTTTGACCACCTCTGGATACAAAACTAATCTGTCAATACATTCAAATTATAGCTGCCACCGGACCCGCCATCTGTATCATCCTGGCTTCCTACGCTGGCTGCGACAGAACTGCTGCAATGGTGTACTTCGTCCTCTCTATGGCTCTCATGGGTGGCTTCTACAGCGGCATGAAGGTACTTAAATAGTTTCAGCAGCCCTATTATGACGTCTTAAATCCATCATGATTTCTGTGTCAGAGAGAGATGGAGTTACACAAGACGAATAGCACTATCTCTTTCCCTCACACGAATCATGATAGCATTGGCACTTCGTAATACGGCCACTGTACCTTGTTCTTAATGGGCGTTTAGTACGCTTTTAGACTAGACAGAAAATTTGGCTACCTATTTTATATTTAGACGTGAAAACTGGAACCAATACGATCCGATATGTACTTTTAACTATGGTAAATAAAAAAATCCTTAATTTATCTCGTTATTTAAATGAGTCCAATAATTGAGTTGTACAGGTACAACTGATCTGACTAGTTGTGTCCGAAACATTGATAATACAAAATTTTATTCGAGTCAACCGATACGAAAAGAAAAATACTGGTTTAATGTGAAAAAGAAGATTGTAGAGACAAGTTAAAAGTATTATCGACTAATGAAAGAAAAAACAAACAACATGAAACCCTACTTAACGCTTCTAACATTGCTGAAATAAAATGGACCAAGTTAAAATTTATGACGAGGCCAAAATCTTAGATCCTGCTTAAAAACAGTACTTATTTCTGGATGAAGATTTTTATCAGAATTTTCCTTAATCCAAAAAGTCTCTTATTAGTTATTCTCTCTTACCAAAAAATATGACACTTAGACCATCAGAAAGGTGTATGTGTCCCAGACCGATAACTGTACTTTCTCCAGAATAAGGAGCTGAAGCAAATAAGTTATTCTCCTTTGTTTACACAGCGTTGTTTACTAAAGGGGCTTCGAGTTTCCTTCGGTATTTTATTGTTGTCAGAGAGCGTAAATATTAATTAACGTATCCGTCTTAATAATTCTACAGACGGAAAACATAAGAAACAAAATATTATTCTTCTTCTAGATAGCAAAATCTATCAAGGAGATAAGTTGATAACATAAATAGTGGATTGTTATGATATGACACTCATCGACAAGTTATTTATGTCAATAGTTCAAAGGGCAAAATTTTTTTTTGGATGGGAAATCATCATATAAGAAGTCATTTGATGATTTCCCATCCTCTCGCTCTGGGTAGAGCGGAAGGGAGTGTCAGACTCTTACTGCCTAAAACCTACCCGTGATCCTTCTTGTGCCCTTTGCGTTCCAGGGCCGCGGTGACTCTTTCGAACAAATTCCGCAACCCCTAAAGTCTCTGACGAGACTTTAGGGGTTGTTATCGATCGTCTACCGACGAGTTCGGTTTTATAAGTCCTGACGTTTTGAAAATACCGATTTTTGATAGTCAATACAATAAAGCCAGCGAATGTCATCACTAGCAATGCTAAATTTCTGAATTTTAGACTGAACTAAACAACAAATGTTAACAGTCCTTTAAGCTTATCGATATTATTCGGAAGACGTGACAACTGTATTATTCGTTAGAAATTACCGAAATTGCTATCAAGGCCAAGACTTCAGGCCTTGATTACTTCTCACATGTCCGAGTATGAGTTGCCAGTCTATAACATTTTTATTTTTACCAACCTACAAACATTGGTATCGACGAAACCAACACCCTTAAGAATGCTACCAAGCTTGACACACATCTACAAATACTTGATTTTCCAGGTAAACGCGCTGGACTTGGCCCCCAACTATGCTGGAACTCTGACGTCACTCGTAAACACGACGTCAACCTTCGCTGGCATCATCACTCCCTACCTAATAGGCCTTCTGACGCCTGATGTAAGTACATACAACTTCATTTAGGTTAAGTGCTTTCTAGCTCGTAAAACTCACGAGTGAATAGATTTAACTCCACTTAGCTCGGTTTACGATTGGATTTCGCATAAAATTTTAAGGCCTTTAAGTACAATAATGTTCATTATTTTCCTTCGAATAAACGCCTTGGTTGATACAAAGAAAATTAACGGAATTTTATTCCCGCAAATGCGAAATTTCTGACGTTTTTGCGGGAATGCACATCTGCTTGAATTTAGCGAAGGCGTGCAGTGATCGGAGAGCAGTGGTGGCCAAGAAAGTAGTCGTGGCCAAGTGGTTACGGCCCCGACTTACGAATTGTACGTCGTGGGTTCAAACCCAGCCAGGCGCATTACTTTGTATAGTTAATTTCATCACCACTACTCTTACTCTCAAAACGGTGAAGGAAAACATCGTGAGGAAACCGGCATGTCCTAGAACCAAAAATTCGAAGACATGTCACATTCACCAACCCGTACTGGGCCCGCGTGGTGGATTACGGCCCATTCCCTCTCCTAGAGAGGACGCCTGTGTCCCAGCAGTGGGAACGTTAAAAGGCTGATTATGCTATTATGCGTGCAGTGATCTAATAAAGAACTACTAGCGCCCAGCAGTGTCACCCGCGTTATTCTCGTTCCCGTCGGAAAACGGGAATAAAATATAGCCTCTGTTACTCGCCGATAATGTAATGTGTGTAATGATATGCCTTTTCATTGGTGAAACAATGAAAAGGCATATCAGGCTAGTAGTTTTACAGCTTTTTCAGTACGAACTAACAAAAATCTTTTCTCTTTAAAATATTATATTATTATAGTATGGAAATAGGCAACGAATTAGCCAATTGGAAGAGGGTAGAAAATAAATCAAAGTTATAAGATCTTTCTTTCGTGTACCTACAAAAAAATCTGGAACAAAGTGGATGGCAATTATCTTAATGTTTCAAAGTCAAAACACAAGCAAATACATCATAAACAAGGTCCAGTAAACAAAGACCAACGTACTCTGGTTTATAATACTTTTGAGTCACAAAACTAATATAACCAATTTTACTTGACTTATTTTTGATCCTGATTTTTCGATGCGGAATTTTTGTTTTGTTGTTTTTAATTTTAGTTATTTCCAAAGTCCGTGCTGGTTAAATTATAGATGACTGAAATGTAGATAAATTAGGTAGCGAAAGTATGTTAGTCGTTTAGACTATTTACTAATGAACAACGTTTATCTACTAATGAACATGTCGATACAGTAAGTATATTGTGTGGGTAAAGAAGATCTTTACGCTGGATTAAGTATCAAGAACGCTTTGTTTCCTTGGAGTTTGTCTGGCTACCGTACTTAGCTGGCCTACCGATTTCATATTATTCTTTTCCCTACTTTTCGATTTCCATTCATCTTAACTAACCTCTTCATAGTGTAAAAGAAGTCGTCGCGCGAATGAGAGACATGTAACAAAATTAACCCTTCCTTCATTTCCTGTTACAGTCAACATTGGCGCAATGGCGGGTGGCCTTCTGGGTGTGTTTCGCTGTGCTGGTAGGCACGAACGTCATCTACTGCATCTGGGCTGACGGCAAGCAACAGTGGTGGGATGACGTCCGCCAATTCGGCTACCCCGAGGGATGGAAACATGGGCCACTGACCAGAGACATCGTCGAACAACCAGAATCAGTCAGACTCTCAGACCACAAAACAGGATCATCATGATTGAAGAAACAAAGACTATGCAACCAGTGTAACTAGTCAGTGAAGAATAAACATAATATAGTACAATAACAGTGCCTTATACTCTAATTTCTCATGGACATAATAATAGCGAGTTATAATCGATTTTTTCTTATAATAAATCTCCGTTTTATTACTTGTGTAATTGCTTTTCTTCCAATTTGATTGAGAATAAAATTATTCACAATACAAGTCGGGGATTTCAAAGACATACGATTTATCAAAGAGGATTACGATCAGCTTCAGGTTTAGGAGTAATTTCTTCCCCATTATCTCTTTTAAATGTATATCTGTACTTTAGATGAGTTTTATAGGTAGGTTCTTGTTAGTATAGGAAATATTTAATTAATCATTATGTTGTTATCGTACTTTTCTATTAAGACGTCGTTTTGCCGAACAATTTAACGCGACGATCGTGTATCTGTGCATCTCTCGTTTTCAATTTTGTATTAGGAAGACGTGTAAACCTCAGGGGCCGTACCTCGTATGATATGCCAATGCCATCACGATTCCGTCGTGAAATAAGGATAGTGTCAGTCATCCTGTTTATCTCTGTCTCTGTCTCACACAAGAATTCAAAAACATTCCTCATTATCAATATATAACATATCCTTTTAAGATGTCATAGAGGGACCCCAAAACACGGAAGGTCGCATCGTGCACAATAGGGAACATTACGCAAAGCTCTGTGTAGGGGGCGCTACTAGCACAAACTGTAAACAAACCGCTATAATCCATTGTTTCATATTTATTCATAACAAATAATGTGTAAAAAGTATTCAATTATAATTGTTTTATTATTATTCCCGTATAAAAATCCTGTGCCGTGATATAATTTAAAAGTGAACACTTGGTGCGTATTCAAAGGCGGAAAAGAAGGATTTGTTGGAATTGTATGTACTTACAATAAAAAGATAATTTACTTAGATAAATCTATCTATCTAAATGTTCACTAATTTCTTTCGCTTCGGGCTTAAAATATGAGACAACAACGACGAAAATGTGGTTACACTGAAAGTGATATTCCACTCTGTTTATTCACTCCACTAACGGCCGAAACCAATAACCGATCTATCAGATACTGGAGATAGAAAAACAAATGAAACAACAGAAAAATTATGTAGGTTTTCTGTTGTTTCATTTGTTTTTCTATCTCCAGTATGTGATAGATTAGTTATTGGGTTCGGCCGTAAATGATAAATTCAGAGATATGATAATATAAATAAATGCAAGCACTAACTTACTTATAAAGTCTTTACAACGTGTTGCTGCTTCCTATAGTTTTCGTACATTTTTTCTTTCACAAATGAATGATTCCCTCTGTTCTCTTCCCTACTCAAATTATTACTCAAATGTCTAAATATTTTTTTAGTTTTGCAATTTTATACCCGGTTTGAATGATTTGTCAATAAACTGTTTACCTTAGTGCAAATTCTGCACTCTGGCGGCAGAACGTTGCAGTAATACTAAACTACTAAATAATATTTTTTTATCAAATAGGTTATGTGTCAGCGCAGCAATCAAGCAATATGGACAACCGACAACTGTTTTTGTATTCTATAGCCGGTGGATGGTTGGTTAGGAGTTGATTGAAGGACCAGTAACTGTAGTGAACTGCTCTGCACCTAAGACAGGATAGTTGAGAAGAATAAAGAGTCTGCACTGAACTTATGTTATTTTTTTTCTGGATGGGAAATCATCAAATGACCTCCCGCTCTAGGCGGAGCGGAAGGGAGTGTCAGACAGACTCTTACTAACTAAAACCCACCCGTGATTCTTCTAGTGCCCTTTGCGTTCCAGGGCCGCGGTGACTCTTTCGAACAAATTCCGCAACGCACTGAACTTATGCTACGACTAAACTAACCTCAGAGGTGGGTTTCTCGAGCTTGTTCTCTCTTGTTTAGCAGCACTTCTCCTCAGCTCTAAGTCTTGACGCAGTTACTCACTAGGCACAGTTGAAGGCTTATAACGGTAAACCAAGTTGTGGACGTGGTTCAACATAGCGATCAGAAGAGACCACCAGAAATCAGGCGGCGACGAGGGTCGATTGCAAACGTGCGGGGATCATGCAGTGGGTGTGAAATTTAGGGTTATGGAAGACCAGGTGGTTGAATTCTCAAGCTGTGGTTCCAATAACAGTTTATCAAAGACTGACTCAGCGGTTCTGTATATTAGGAAAGAGATAGGGCTACATCTAACAAAATACAACTGTGAGTATTTTGAACTACAAGCAAGCGCTACCTACATATTTGACACGAACAGGTTACAAATATTATTTTTCTTCAATCGCTTTGTCAAATTAATCAAAAAATCAGAGGCTAAATCTCATATATATTCCAAAAATGTCTACTCTCAACTCAAATCGAACTCCAAGTCCAACATAAGCATGAAAACGTCATTGAAAGTTTGTCTAATTCAGGTTATAAATTGATGTTTTCGTGCTCGAGAAATGAAGCTGAGCAAGCGCGTTTATTGCTCATCTCTCGAGTACTAAAACCTTAATTTGTGACAAGCTTAGTTTGATACTCCGATGGAGTTCAATTTGCATTGGATTTTACGTTTTGGAATGTGGACTCAAACTCTGTTCAATGTCTCTGTGTTTATGCTCTATGTTGAGCTATCGTATAGCTCAACATACGAGCTCAACGTTTGGACTATCGTAGCCATAGTCCGAATGGTCGCGGGCCGTCCAATTCTATGGCGTCATCCTAACAAAAAGCGATCTTCAGGCGAATACGCGTTCGTTGCTCTCAACTTTTCGACAAACCCGAATACGTCGTCGCTCTGTCATAAGGAGCTTTCCGGGTTTGCCGAAAAAATGATCGCGTCGAATAAAAAGCGATCATAGTGCGAGATCGCTTTTTATTGTAACGTCACCTATGAGTAAATGGTGACATTTTCACTGACACGCTTGGTTTATATACGGCATTAATTTTTCATTTAATTTTTCATGTCATGAAGTCTCAGTGCTCTAAGCGAATAATAATACCATCTAAAAATAGAACTTCACATAAACAGGCCGACCGGAATATGCAATTAAAATAAGTTCTCTAATTGCAAAGTTCCTCATCTTCCATGATACTCTCGGGCAAGATTATTAATATTAATAGGTAACGCTACAGATCCCGTTAACGCAGGATTTTCCCGACCCAATACTTAGCTATAATATATTATTTAGTTAATGGTATTATCTTAGGTAATGCTACTTATGGATGGTTTGGGTCGGAAGACTTTTAGGACTCGACTATTGTGTAGTACAGTAGGTGTAGGTAATATTTATGCTGCATCATTTTAATAGACTTACTTATCTTACATCCCTACTCAATTGGATAATGCGCGACTATTAAATATTCGCTAAAGTTTTTATTTGGGTTCTATGCATGTTGTTTCATAATTATTTTTATATGTATTTATCTATTATGAATTTATTGTATTTATAACTAGTATACCTAAGACTACCTACAGTACTGTATTCCCTTTTCTCTATAAAATCCATCCAAAGGATGTCTTGAAAAGATCGCTTTTAGCGATAAGGTCGCCCATTGTGTCACCCTATGTAATGTTTTCATCATCTATATTTTCTATAACTTATATGGTGTACATGATAAAGAGTTTCTAACATACATACACAGCAAAGAACATACACAACAAGTACATAATGAAGAATTCTATTCTATTCTATTTCTTCAACATTTTTCAGTACTAAATTCTAACAAAGAAACAACGGAAAAAGTCGATGGACCTATGATTAAAGCTAACTGAGACGGGCTCGGACACAAAGGAGTGTAGTGTGAGTGTGAGTGTGTGGAGTGTGTACCGTATACACTGAAGAAAACATAATTCTAGTATCATTGATTGTTGATAGCGTCAATAGAAATTCATACTAAAACTTCAACTGCAAAAGTGACTTCATGCATGATGTCCGTCCCTGACATAGGTAGGCCTAATGTTTGTGTAATTAATATAGTTTGAATATATCATGTGCGTGTAAATCAGGGGAATAAACTATTTTTCTTTCTTTCTAACTGTCTACCCAAGAACGTTCATGAGTTACAGCCTGCTGACAGACAGACAGAGGTTTAGGAATAGAGTTCCGCCAGTTATCTTTTGGGTAACGTGTTTACCAAATCAATTTATTTTAAAGAGGAACATAGAATATTACAAAATTGTAAATAAACAGCAACAAACACCTTTACTTCATTGACATAAAGTCGATAATATTGAAGGAGGTTAATTAGCGTCGCGTCACCTAACACTCTCAAGAACCTTTGATTGAAAGGTGGAAATTAATGTTCCGTTACGATATTGAAGCCGACGATAAGACCTTTAACGAAGTTTCGACAGACTTCGTGGTGTCGGTGGCGTGGTGGTGTTGTCCTTGTCGTAATTGTCTCTAATTTTTGGAAACGAATGAAATGATTTTTATAAAATTTGATACATAAGTAGAGCTAAATAGTCAATTACGAACTTTTTAACCGACTTCAAAAAAAGGAGGAGGTTTCTCAATTCGACCGTGTATATATATATACATATATCGGTTACATATATATATTGTTGCAAAAGAATGGAACGCAATTCTGGAAAAATAAAACTATACCTATCATATTTATATGGGAAAAAAATTGACACCAAATGTTTTCTTTTATTTTTTTATCTCGATTTTGAATAACAATAACAATATTTAAACAATTATATGTAACAATATTTTAATAGATATCTATAACTTTAAACAACTTGTAAACATTTTCGTGATTTATAACAAGTATTTTAGATAAATACTAAAACACATAAAAGAAGCAAGAATCATAATATATTTCTGAGCTACTCAACAATGATTATTTTTTGTATATAAACAGGTTTAGGTACAATAATCTCTCCGGATTGCTCGGAGACAGTATTTGAAGCTAACACTACAAACAAGTAAAATTTTGGCTCGATATATATAAAAATGAGGATAGCCCCAGACGTCGAGAATAAATTGCGTGAAAAAAAAAACAGCTTTCCGTGACATTTTGTCTAGTTACCCAAACGTAATAGGGGATTTACAGATTGATGTTATCGTAAAAGTTATTCAAAATGATAAGTGAAAAAACCCCTTTTTTCAGTTGCAGGTCAAATGGCAAAGCATACACTTCTATGTAATAAATATATACATCTAAATCCAGTTACAATCACAAGCCTTTCAATACCTCTAGTCTTCGGAATTCGTGGTGTCATTACGGTGTACAAAGGTACTTTGATTCAGTATACACTTGCGTGCTTTTCTCAGTTCTTGTGAGGCTTTCGTGACCTGTGCATCGAGGTTTTTCTTCTTCTGATCTAATATCACCACCTAATTAGATAAAACTGGTTAAATTTCCAGGTTGACATCATCTACCAGGTTTTAATAAAAAACGGCACCGAGAAAAAACAAGCAGAGCAAAGCATTAATTGTCCTTCTAGAGAAACATACATCTCTTCGTAGGAACCCAAACCAGAAGTTTCACCTGCCAGCGTACTTTAAGAATGACATTTGGTTCCGAGATAAAAGTTTTATGATCTCACGAGTTATTTCTTTCAATTATTTCGAAACTAAGTAACGCCACGACAAAACATCAATTCTTATTAACTGGTAGACTGGTGCAGTGATGTCCAATAAGTAATATATCATTTACCTCGTCTAAGGAAGCTTGGAAATCGCGCAGTAAATCTTTTCTTGTTAGTAGTCCGGCTTTCAGCCTCTCGTCCTCAACAGACCAACGTAGTTTATTGCGATGACCCTGTAGATCGTAGAGATGGGTTTATTCACTATTGTAACAAAAATATATTTTGAATAAGTTACCATTTTCAACTGGATGAAACTTTTCACCTATGGTAGGATTTATGCAAAACGGATTAGGTATCCGAGGCCAGTGGCCGAATTACGAAGTGCCAATGCTATCATGATTCGTGTGAGGGAAAGAGATAGTGCTATTCGTCTTGTGTAACTCCGTCTCCCTCTGACACAGAAATCATGATGGATTTAAGACGTCATAATAGGTCGCCAGGTTTCAGCCTAGGGTAGGCTCGTTTTGTTTTAGATGGGAATTCGTCATTATTCCTTCTGCTCTCGGCTGAACGAAAGGCTCATGCTCTTACTGACTAAAACCCAAGTCCCAACCGTGTCCCTCCAAATGTCCTTTGAGTTTCAGGGCCGTGGTGACTCTTTCGAAAAAAATCCGCCACCGCTGCCGGTCAGGTGACTGGCCTTAGCCCGCCTATTATGGTATTACAGTAAAACTTGGATAACTGGGACCTTAAGGGACATGCAAACTTGTCTCACTTAAAGAGGTGTTCCACTTACCCAGTGTCTCAGATATCCAGGTATAAATAGATATCTGTCTCATTTACAGAGAGTTCCATCCACATAATGTAGGTACACAAAATATAGTCCCAATAAAAGAGGTAAATTACACTCGCTGTCTCAATTATAGAGGTGCTTGTGACGAATAAAATCCCCCCCTGTGCTAGCCAACTACCTGGCAGCCAGGGCCACCTCCCCCGTTGCAGAGATGGAGTACGAGTCGGACCAATCCGACTCGTCTGCCACCTCCTCCCACTCCTCCGCGACCGCCTCGTCCTCGGATGGCTACACAGTCGTCCAGGGGAAGAGGAAAAAGAAGGCCTCCTCCACCCCCCAGGCCCCCGCCCCCAAAAAGGCCACCAAGGCCCCCCCCCCCCCTACTGCCCCGACGTCAGCCCCCTCGTCGGCGCCCTCTTCGCGCCCAGCGTCCCCCTCGCAGGCCGCCTCTCAGGCGAGCCCCCGTCCCCCCAGCCCCATGGAGGCTGCACCCGCAGCCCCCAAGACCCGCCCGCCACCCCCCCTTTTCATTCATGATAAAGGGAGGTGGACGGAGATTTCGGCGGCTTGTGCCGTCCTAAAGATAAACTTCACGCACGCCCGTGCCGTCCAGCAGGGCATCAAAGTCGTGACCCCCTCCGCCAGGGACTACAGGGAGCTGCACAAGCTCCTTACGTCCAGGAAGGTTTACTTCCACTCTTTTAACCTTCCGGAGAACCGCCAGATCAGGGTGGTGATCCGCAATGTCCCGAGGGAGATCCCCACTCAGGAGATACTAAGCGACTTAGAGTCGCAAGGTATCCCCGTAGCGGAGGTGCACCGTATGCACCGCCGCGGGGGGGAATCTTTCAATATGGTCCTCGTGGTCTGTGACCCGACCGAGGGCCACCACCCTATTTTCAAAATAGCCAAGATCTGTGGCCTCTCTGGCCTATCCGTGGAAAAGCCGAGGCAGAGTGGCATTATTGGGCAATGCCACCGCTGCCAGCTTTACGGCCACTCACAGCGGCATTGCTTCGGCAAGCCGAGGTGCGTGAAGTGCCTGGGAGACCACGGTACTCCCGACTGCCCCCGCCCCAAGGACCGCTCCCTCTGCGCAGACCCGCCCAGCTGTGTGCTGTGTGGAGAAACGGGGCACACCGCAAACTACCGCGGTTGCCCTAAGGCCCCAAAATCGTCGGCTCCCAAGCTGGCGAAGCGTGCGAACGCGCGCCAACAAAGGGAGTCTCCCTCCACCATCCCCCTCAGCCCTCAGCGTCCCAGCCCCTGGAACGCTTTGAATCACCAGGCCCACTTCCCGGCCCTGAAGTCCAGTGCGCCCGCCCCCACGACTGGTTCTGCCCCTAAGGCCCCCGCTACCCCAACCAAGGCCATTCCGGCCCTGATGGACGTAGCCATACCCCCATTCCCTGTGTCTCCGCAGACTCAGGTGCCAGCCCCGGTGCAAGCAGTTGCGCCTCCCCCCCCCACCACTGTTTCTGGAGACATCTCCAAAAACATAATCCTGGTCACGTACCAGGCGTTTTACTCGCCTCGTGCGCTGGCCATGGCTAGGGCCCTAGAAAACTGCGGTGGGAACCACCCCGCAGTTTTCAAAGACTTCGGTGACGTTGTGCACCACGTCTCCGTCTATACATCCCTAATCTCCCCCAACAATGGATAAGTCCCATTATAAAAGTAGGATTAAGCCGACAGCCCTCCGCGTAGGGTTTTTCAATGCCAATGGCCTTAGGAGCCAGCGTGATGAGATCGCCCTCTTCCTCCGCGACCATCACTTAGACATACTTCTGGTTCAAGAGACCTTCCTGAAGCCCCGGCATCGTGATCCTAAAATTGCGAACTATCGTTTAGTTCGCAATGATAGGACCCGATGTCACGCAGGAGGTACTCTTATCTATTACAGATCTGCCCTCTACTGCATCCCTATGGATCCGCCCCAACTAGATATCTTTGAGGTCTCAGTCTGTCGGCTAGGCATGACTGGCCATCAACCGATCACGATCATCTCAGCCTACGTCCCGCCTAACACCTCGTCGGACGGCCCCGCTGTGAAAGATGATCTGACCAAACTTCTCGGCATGAGTAACTCCGTCCTTCTGGCGGGGGATCTCAATGCCAAGCACCCCTCCTGGAACAGCAACACGACTACTGCCAGAGGCAGAGTAGTGTTTGATCTGTGCAGCTCCCTCAACTTTGATGTCATCGCTCCGATGCATCCAACCCACTATCCCCACATAACCTCCCATCCACCCGACGTGCTCGACATCGCTCTCCTCAAAAATGTCAACCTTCGGTTGCATTCTGTGGAGGCGCTCGAAGAGCTTAACTCGGACCATAGGCCAGTGATCCTGGAGCTTGCTCCTAGGTCGGGGCCCATGGACCCCTCCCATCCTCCTCCCACCAAACTGACCACTGACTGGAGACAAGTAAGCGAAAAGCTGAAAGTCACCACGTCAGCTCACCTGGACCAGATCCCAGACAATATCGAGACTGTCGCAGACACGCTGGCCGCGGTCAGCTCACTCACGGATCACGTGCAATCGATCCTGAACGAAAGTTCAAAGGAGTCTCCGGTGACGAGCGATCATCACTGGAAACTCCCGGACGAAGTGCGTGAGCTCGTGACTGAGAAGAACGCGGCAGTTCGTGCCTACAGTGCTTTTCCCTGCGAAGCTAACAAAGTTCACATGCGCTACTTACAACGCAAAGTAAGTAAGAGCATTGCTGAGCTGCGTGAAAGTCGCTGGGATAAAATGCTGGGCGACCTCGAACCCAACCATCAAGCGTTTTGGGAACTCCAAAGGAAATTGCGCTCCTCTGAAGTTGCCTCTATGCCTCCCCTCACCCGCCCCGACAACTCCATCGCTTTTGAAGACGATGAGAAGGCCGAATGCCTGGCCGACAGCCTAGAGGCCCAGTGCTCTCCCAGCTCTCAACCAGTAGACAAAGCACACCTGGACAAGGTGAACGCTGAAGTCGAACGTAGAGCCTCCCTCCCGCCAGTCGAGGACCCCGAGGATCCTCTCCCCCCCGTCACTCCTGACGAGGTGAAGGAGATCATCGGGCGACTCAAACTCAAGAAAGCCCCTGGGTCAGACGGAATCACCAATAAGGTGCTCCGTCTCTTCCCGGCAACCCTGATCATGTTGATGACCGCCATTTTCAACGGCGCTCTGTCCAACAACATGTTCCCACAGACGTGGAAAGAGGCTACCGTCATAGGTATCCCCAAACCAGGGAAGCCCAAGTCCTCCCCGTCCAGCTATCGTCCCATTAGTTTGCTCAAAGCTCTCGGCAAGGTCTACGAGAGGCTTATTTATAAGCGACTCAAAGACTACGTTGAAGCTAAGAGCCTCCTCCCCAATGAGCAGTTTGGTTTCCGGTCAAACCACTCTTGCGTCCAACAGGTCTTCCGTATCGTTGAGCACATCAGCGACCGCTATCAGCGCGGCTTAGTTACGGGGGCCCTGTTCTTCGACATAGCGAAAGCGTTTGACAAGGTCTGGCACAACGGACTGATATACAAGTTATATCAACTGGGTGTGCCAGATCGTCTCGTGCTCATCTTGCGAGACTATTTGTCAGACCGCACCTTTCGGTACCGTATCGAAGGTGCGCTTTCGTCTCCCCACCCCATTCATGCCGGAGTACCGCAAGGCGGTGTCCTCTCTCCCTTGATATTCTCGCTGTACACCAGCGACATACCCACCAGTGCTCAGACGCAACTTGCCCTATTTGCCGACGACACGGCCATCTACCGCTCCGGCAGATGTGTAAAGTCAATAGCCAGCCACCTCCAGAGATCCGCCGACGCACTAGGCGCCTGGTTTCGGAAATGGAGAGTGGAAGTCAATCCGGAAAAGAGTCAAGCGATCCTGTTTCACAGGCCGCGGGCTCGATTCCCTCCACCAGACCCCAGTCCGATCACCATGTTTGGCAAGCCGATCCCTTGGGTGAAGCAAGCCAAATACTTAGGTGTAATCCTTGACCGAAAGCTTACTTTCGGTGAGCACATAAAGACGGTGCGTAATCGCGCCGCTTTCGCTCTCGGTAGGCTCCACCCCATGCTGAATGCACGCAGCAAGCTTTCCCTTAAATGCAAGTTGCGCATTTATATAACGTGTATACGCCCGATTATGACTTATGCGTGTGCTACTTTTGCGCACACAAAGTCGTACCGGATCCATAGGTTGCAAGTAATCCAAAACCGATTTCTGCGGAAGGCCACGGGTGCCCCGTGGTTCGTTAGAAACGATCGACTCCATGTCGACCTCCGCATTCCAACTATTAAACAATTCATGAAGCGCCTTAACAAGCGTTTCATTGAGTCCGCCGAATCCCATCAGAACCCTCTCATTGTATCGGCCGCCCGGTACACTCCCTCCAAGATTAGTAGGATTCGCCGTCCACGGCACTCCCTAGTCGAACCCGACGACCCCATCACCTTACTACAAGAGAGTAATAGGGAAACCAGTACGATTAGAAAAAACAAAAACAGACCGCGTTCCGTATTCCGGCCTCGCCGACGAGGCCCATCGCGACGCCCCAGTAACATCCCCCCCCGACTTTTGCCTAACGAGCCAGCCCGCGCCGCTGAGCCATTAGCGTTAAATCCCCTAAATAATAATAATTGACCCAGCCTGTCCCTTGCTGCCCCTCTCAATGACCCCGTTAAGCCGAGGCCCGTATCCCACAGGGGATGCCCTTAGCGAAGCGGTCATTTAGCTTTTAGTAGTTTTTAGCCCTGGCTGGGGGCCTTAAATTCATTTGAGGCCACCACAGGATTGTCCGGTTGAGCAGTAACCAGCCTTAGTGTGCTGAACTGCGAGTGGTCCATTCCAAAAAAAAAAAAAAAAAAAAAGACGAATAAAATCGAAAGAACTAATCCCTAAAATATAGTCTCAGTAAAATAGGCAAAATATACTCACTGTTTCAATAATAGAGGTAATTATGACGATAAAATGGAAAGAACCAATCCCAGATTATAGAGGTTTGTGTTGTCCCACTAACAGAGGTAATTCATTGCGAAAGTGTCGGGACCTAAGCATGAGTTCCAGCTATGGAGGTTTCTCACTTATCCAGGTCCCACTTAACCAAGTTTTACTGTATTACTGTTATATTTTTAAATAAGCACGTTTAACTTGGCGCATTAAGGCAAAATACGCAAAAAATCGATGAGATGCAGGCGCCTGAGCATGGCCGTGTTTTGACCAGCGACCATCTTGCATGCAAGTTGCACTTTTTTGCGAACTACAAATTAATAATTAAATCAACCGTTCGCTCGTGAGCTGCAATGGAAGCGAACTTGCATGCAAGTTGCTGGTCTCACAAATCAAAAGCCACTTATAATCAAATGCGAAAAAAAATATTACCTTCACCTGACCCAGATCTTCTCTAGCCCTATAAAACTCGATTTCGGCATCTCCAAGATCACATTCGGCGAAGTCGATGACCTCATCAGTGTGATGCATCTTTTCTCTAATGTGAGCCAAGATTTGGTTATGCTCCGTACATTTTGCGCGGTTTTTTATAAGCTCATCTTCACGTTCTGTTAAAGACGTAATAAATTATGATAAGCCCAATTGAAAATCGTGTCAACTTCATGAAAAGATCTTTAAAGCAGTAAATTTTTTGGCAATTGTGAGAATATTTTTGTTCATTTCCTGTGACTATTTCCTTGCGATTATCCACGTGTTTAGTATACATAATATTCCAAGGAAACGTAGTACTGGGATAAAAAACTGTTCTAGGTCATGTCAAACAATGTGACAAGTAGTTTCAACACAATCCGGTCATGGGTTTACCCAAAATTCAATGAGTATCATACCATCCAGACTTTCAAAAACATAGTAATATATTTAGTAAGAAGTCGGAAAGGATGTTCAGATACCATAACATCAACATCTAAAATGAATGATTAATTATTGGAAAAACTGTTTAAAATTAAAACTCACCTTCAATTTTTGTATTATAATTCTGATTATCAATATTAAGTTGTTCATATTGCCATACGTAAAGCCCTGGACCCAGGGTTTCCAGCTTCTTCACTATGGCCTCTAGTTCAGCAACGGCGTTTCTCGCTCGAATGTAACGCAGACAAAGTGCTGAAGATTGTTCACTCTTGCGCCTTTGTAGCGTAAGAAATCTCTCCACCGTCTGCAGTAAGTCGAAGGCAAGTTTGAAATCTCAAAAAGTAAAACAAACCATTCCACGAATTGTGGTGGAATGACAAGTATTTAACAAACATGTGTCAATTTTTAAACTCATGAATCAAAATAGGGATCATTACTGACAAAAAAAAATATTCTACTTAGTCTGTCTGTTAGATTATCGAAAAATATTGAACACGTATTTTCTGCTTTACCAAATCAATCTTAGTCCTATAAACACAATATTAAAATAATAAAAATATAGGGGGGCCGGTACAGGGCCTTATCGAAACCCCTTCTTTACGAAAATCAGAAACACATAAAAAATCAAGAGTGGGGTTTGTTACTTCACGTATGAGATATTTTTAGACATCCACTCTAGTGTTTTTTTTTATCAAACCAAAAGTTGGATTAAAAAAAAAATATTTTTTAAATAATTCAATTTGGTCATCGTCTCTACAATGTCTCTCTGGAGAAACTCTTGGCTAAATAAGAATAGACGCTTGCCGAGGCCCATGGTCGCCTACGTGCCTCGGATTGGAAAGCACGTTTAGCCTTTGGTTCGAGGAGTCAAGATCTTCAAATGACATCTTTGACGGTTGTTACGGATAGATAGAAGCCGAAAATCCAGCAATTACCCAGTTACTGACTTGTGCAGGTAGGATAGGCAGTCACTCCATATGAAATACTAGCAAACAGCTGAACCCATTACAACTGGAAGTCGATCTCTAATATAGATGAAAAAAGTAATACACACAAATTGATTTTCATTGACAAAATTCCGCCATCGATCGTTATGCTGCAGTATTTCAGAAACTTCAACCATGTTAGTCAGAATTATCCTTTCTGTGCGTTGCTTTGAAAATTTTGAGTCCATGCGTGCGTTCCTATTTCAGTGCAGTCTCACCTTGTCAGCGATAGGTTTTCCCTTTCTTGAGTAAATTAGTCCCGAACCCGTGGACCTCTCGAGGGTTTGCAATCCATCAAATTTTGTGTTAGCGTGCTCCAACCTACCAGCATATTTTTCTTCAACTTCAGAAACTTTCTTTTTTATCTGTTGAAAATAAACTTTTGAGTATCTACCCATATTAATTTTGAGTAGCTATCTAATATACTATTTTGCTTCACTATGTTGCTTGTTGATTTAGTTCTCAATTAAAGCAAGCAATTAGTTAAAAGAGTAGCGGAAGAATGATCTTCCGCTACTCTTTTCATTTTACGTTTCTATGAAGAAACTATTGATAGACTATGCCAAAGAGGATATACTACAAACAGGGTCACTACTAAGATGACGACTTAATAAAAGAGAGCATGAAAGAAGAATACATGCGCCAATCAAAAATAAGGGCAAAGGGATGATGCATCAGAATATTACTCGCTACGAGCCGACCCAGACACCTATTGCAAGGAGGATGAGCTTCACTGGCACCTAATACAAGCTGGTTTGAAAAAACATGGAAAGACTGGGGGAGGTCTTTAGCCAGCAGTACAGTATTGGCTGAATAAAAATAAACATGCTTACATCAGCAATTTCACTTTCTGCCTTCTTCTTCAATTCTTCGTAAGCATACAACTTCTGCTGATATTTTTCTTCCATATCAGCAGCCCCCTCCAGCGGCTTCAAAACATGTTCACATTTACGTTTTCTGAAAAACGAAGGCATTTCGTAATCATAAAATCATATGTTATGCACAGTATTTTCTATCTATTTACTCATATACATATGTACTTGTCTAGGTTTGCATTTAATGTGATCGGTCTTTAAAGTCTGGTAACGAAATATTTAACTACGATATTCGTAGGTCATTATCTAAATCATATTACTACAGAAATGTTAAATTCCCAACAATTTGTTCACTAAAACAATAAATTGTAAAAACATCGGCATTCTGCCATAGACATGACAGCACGTACAATCTGCCCGCCAAAGTATTATACAACTTCTTGTTTTTGACATAAAGTTCAGTGGGCTAGTATTTTCTTTCAATATAAATGAGCGACTCAGATGTTTGCGCCGAACTCGCGACGATGACTAGAAAAATAAATATACCGCCAGTTTTATTTTACGGTTGAAAAGTTTTATTCCAGCACGTCATGTTTCGTCTTATTAGTATAACAAACACGTGTACAATTTTACGGCCGCGTGCATTAGGTATTTGGGAAGTGAATATTAATTATGTTTGCCGTAGTTTTTACTATAGTTTCAGAGCGTTGTTTTTAAGCTAAGGCAAAAGAAAAAGTAAACTGACTTGATCTTGTGTCAAATAATAAAACGAAGAAGGAAAAACCTGTGCAGTCTTTTTTGTCAATATAGACGTTAAAAAATCTCGTGCTATGATATAGAGATTGGGCAATGAACATGAACAAGAGTGAAATAATTATAGCTCGAATTACTTATAATATTCAGCAAGTCTTCGATGAAGTATATTATTGAGCAGTTGTTGATGGTTGCGCTCCATTGTTAGATCCCTGTGAGCTTGCAAGTACTCGTCTCGGTCTATGTGAATAGTCGATGACATTGCAACATTCATCCCAATCTGAGCACTATATCCTTTATCGTCGTCATCTAGTTGCTGGTCGCTTACTGGAAAAGATATTTACTCTGAATGTTTGTAGAAGGCGCTATATATGAAAGTAGAATCATAATTTATTAGGTAGAGAAAAATTCTGGTACATTATCTCAAAAAGTCTACATATTGATCAGTTATGTACCTGTTATTTTATACCAGTGACTTGATTTTGGTTTGCGTGGGTGCAATCAAGAAAGGGTAATAGAGGTGTGCGCGCAACATATCTTTTCACCAATATGTACTCATACAATTGTTTGTCCTTACTGACTAACGATCAACCCAGAGCCACATCTACCAAATTAAAATTTGGAATATATGTCTACATTATTATGTAAGCATCCGCTAAGAAAGGATTTTCAGAAATTTCAACTTAAGAAATTGGAGGGGGAACTTCGTACCGTGTTAACTGAAATCTATGTGAACGAAGTACGAAGTAATTCTGTGTGACCGAAAATATTGATAATTGATAGGTGCTTACCGGTTGGCCCTGGCTGTCATTTGTCAGTTGGCAGTCGTTACGGATTGTCAGAAGCCAGAAAATCTGACACCAGTCTTGTCAAGAAGTACCGTGTTCTCGGACCAAGAATCCAAATGGACATGACAAGCTAAAAACAATATTGAGACAAAAAGGATGTATATATACAGAAACATATTAGGATAACAAGGACAGAACTATTTATTGTTGTCTTTGTTGACGTATCACTTTTTTTGTTGGGCACATCTGTGGTATGTGCCCAACACAGTATTAGTGCATTCGTTTTTAATCGTGTTTTGTTGGAAACCCCTATTAAATCTGTAGTTTAAATAGTGGGAACGAAGTTTCTAACTTAAGAGAAAGACGTTCAACATGGTGCATTGCTGTGTTATCGGCTGTAATAGCCGCAGTGAGCGAAAATCTGAGAACATAACCTTTCATTCGTAAGTATGAGAATTTCGCATTTATATATCATAAAAATTTAAAATGTCACTAAATATTTAGCTCGACATACGTTGATAAAAAGTCTTTTAGAAAACAAGCGTTAAAAATACTCGAAATATGTGATTAAAATTTCATTTTACGTTAGTATTACACGTTCAAATTCTATAGAACTTTATTGTCTTACGAGAATAAATAACTTTCTGTCATTTCAATTTAGTAGAATAATACGTACTTTAGGGATACCAGATGGCGTGCATTAAAATTACCCATTATTGAGGGAAAAGGCAACAGTCATGTTGTCGTTTTTGTTTTTTCATTTTTAGTCTATTTAGTAATTTCATACTCAAAATTATTGGTCATGAAATCAAAAGGCAACTCAACCGGACTACCTGAAAAATGAAATTTAATATTTTAGATTTCCAAAGGACACCAGATTGCCTTCCTGGATTGCATCAACCGGTCGAAATAATTGGAGGCCATTATTCACTCATTTGGACTAACCCACATATTTTCTTCCAGAGTTTCGCCAAAAAACGCAGAACGAAATCTGAGGAAATCTCGATCTCTGATCCATCTGCGACGAAAATCCAATCGAATACACAACAATCCAAGTATTTGTTTATTTTAACAATTTTGAATTTAGTTGAATATAGAACATTGTAAATCACTGCCTTTTTCTAGGTGGCATCACAGAAAGCCACGGCTTCAGGATTATCGCTGGAACGCTGAAGTAAATGCAACTATGAAAACAATCCAAGTTAGTATTCAAGTTATTAAACTGACATCCTGTCAACATGTTTTCAAATTTTTTTTTTTATTTATTTCCATTTCTCTTTGTGTGGGTTACTAACATCGAATTATTATTTTAGATTTAAACTCTCACTGGTGAAATATTTACGACTCCGAGTACGTCGCCTCGAAAAAGGAAATTGATTAGAAAATTAAACCAGATAACAATTTTAGCTGAGAGAAGAAAGAAGAAATTAGCTGCATTAAGATCCTGACCTGAGACCTGAGAAAAAAAATGCTAACCTTTCTGCTATTATAGAAAAACTACAAAATAAAAATTTTATCAATCAGGAAGCATTTGATTTATTATCCTCCATCAATTCACATAACACCGGTTTACGTTATATTACAAGTATCGCTACTAAAGAATAACGTTATATTGAAGCATAAATAACGTTAAATCACTTACCGTTATTTTAATAATAACGGTAAGTCATGTAGAAGGAAGATAACGTTATAAAATTTTAACGTTATTTAAAGCCCTGGCTTATGGTGCTAAAAACCCGTTACTTTCATTTCACATACTAATCACACCTCCCAAATCCATATACAAAAATTAACGACAATTATGGGGTAATATTTTAAAGTCTGGTATCCCCCAGTTTTGAAGTCATCTATATCCATCCCTTTCGAGTATACGCTTTTGTCTAGTCCATTTGGATTCTTGGTCCGAGACCGTGTTCCCCAGTTAATGGGTTGTGGAGGTCTGGTAGGCAGCCGCTCCACGTAAAATACTGGTATTCGGCTGAATGTGGCTTTTTTTCTGGGACCCCAATATAGTTGGGAATACGCTAGGCAGATGATGATAGGTGCTTACCGGTGGATACACTATCATCAGAGCTTCCGCCGCCGTCTTCATCACCAGATCCCGCAACTTTACCATTGGCATCAGTTGTAGGTTTCTTTGTCCTTACTTTCTTTTTTTCCTTCTGTTTATCCTGTATGATATTTTTAAACATAAATTGTTATTGATCAAATGTAATAATAACTATGTTTTGCCAGTGGCTCGTAGCCTCAACTATAAGCAAGTCAAAAAATATCCTACTAAACATACCACTAGGATTAACAGTGCCCTATACTATAATCCAGGTTATGATCTACCCAGGAATCATTTGACTAAATCCTCTGGCGAGGCGAATATCCAAATTTAGGTACATTTTCGTTTGTAATATAAGTTAGAACAATAATAAGTTTCTCTTTGTTAATAGTTGGACAGGCGGTGAAACATTTAGTATTTCAAATACGCACTTAACTATTACTATTATTTACTCATGCTGCAACAACAAAGCGACTGTCTTCCTCCAAGTCTTCCGCTTCAGCACCATTATTTTAGGATAAGGAAAAATGGCCATATTTACAAATTTTTGGTGAAATAAACTAGGAACTAAACTACTTTGTAAAATATTTGGCATAGGCCCATTATACATAAAATTACATAATATGTAAATAATGCACTAAAGTACTGTTAATTAAACAGGTCAGTATTTGTACTCAAGTAGCCTTTGCTGCCCAGGGATGTTTTAAAACTGTTTGATAAAAACCTCTTCAGCCGATAATCACATAAACTACTCTTAAAATATGTCATATTTATTTCTAAAAATACTTTAAAA
Source organism: Hecatera dysodea (assembly GCA_905332915.2). Lineage (NCBI taxonomy): Eukaryota > Metazoa > Arthropoda > Insecta > Lepidoptera > Noctuidae > Hecatera > Hecatera dysodea. The sequence continues at coordinate 8,987,581 of HG995295.1, forward strand.
ATGTATGAAAACAATCTGTAACAACTTAAAAGTCAAACTACAAAGCGGAGCGACATACATTGCAGGAATTCAGGAATAAAAATTATGCGTAATGAAAAGCCATTTTTAGATCGTCGGCATCGTAAAACAAATTATGCAAAGAACGTCGCTGTAGTCCATCGGGCTGAACCCATGGACGTTATAAATGCTAATAATGAAGGCACAGGGGACGGGTTCGTGCAAAGTTCTACGAAAGCAGACGTTGACGTAATAACTCGATTGCATGCAAACTCTATCATGTTAATTAAATTGAAAGGGACAAAAACGTAGCAGCATACCTCAGTTCCAGGCATATCGCGTGATTCGTTTGAATTACTCGACTTTTATTGATTTGCTTAAGGTTACAACCCGAAATTATTTCACTCCATTATCTTCCCAGCGCAACATGCGAAGACTGTTGAACGGTTGTCATGGTAACTATTAAACAAGTATTGAACGGTTTTTGAAGATTTGATGCCAGTTTCAGATGAGGTTTTATTTGGTATTTCTTTAGTTTCAGCATCATCATTTCGTCTCATTTTTACTTCTAGAAATATTATTTCTCCCAGTTTCGCCACATCGATTGATCCTGTATTACTCGCACTCAACGTATTCCAACACGTACCCAGCCCAGCCCAGCCTTTTTTTTTACGGGTGGAAATCCTCATGGATGTCCTCCACCCTGGGGCGGACGGAGGAGTCTGTCAGACTCTTACTGACTAAAACCACCCCGGTTTTCCATCTCTCACCTACGCCGGGGATCGCGGGAACGTTTGCGACATCCGTAATCCCCGGCTGGTGCCGGCTCGCCACTGCGGGCCACCTCGTGTCTGCGGAGGGAGTGAGGTGTTTGACTCTCCGCGACGTCAGAGAGGGGCGCACGGGAACACCACGCGCCGCCACCTCGGGTCCGGATGGATAGGGGGCGACAGACATCCCCAAGTCCGCCGCCCTTGGATCCAGTTAGAGGGACCGGAAGAGGTAGCGTATGCAGGTGCACTGGGTGTTGGATGAGGGCCCTCCGACGCCCAGTGCACCTGCTGCGGGAGGGGAGAGAGGTTGAGATCTCCCTTTCCCTTTCCACAGCAACGCAGGATCTCTTGCTGATCAGTTAATATCCTCGTCGGCTTATTTCCTCTCCATTACGGTTTTTTGAATTGGTATTTTATTTTCTGAATAACATTCTTTCATTTTATTCTTATTTCTGTATAAAATGCAAAGAAACTATTTTTTTTATAATAGGTACGTATCAAGAATTAAAGCAAAATATTATAGATTTTCAAAATATTTGTTAGAACAACAAATCACATCACATTTTTTTTCTTAAGTATACTTGTGTCAAGCTTTGTCAAGTGTTGAAAGCATCAGCTAAACGACTAAAATAGACTAAACTGAACTCTATGTGTTGAAGTATTTGATGCAAAAAGCTGATTATTCTCGCTTAAAGGTCATTCAATGTGACACTGAAGTATGTTTCTGGAAATAAAATTAGCTAGCTATCTCAAGATCCCAATAGTGCATAATTATTAGTTTCCAGTTTGGAAAAAGTATTTTCTACAGTTTTACCATAAGAAAACTAGACTCGCAATTTCAATTACCTACTTGAGCGAAACTTAGTGTCTATTTTACTAATGCTACAGCAAATGCCCTTTGATGGATGGATGAATGAAGAGACAAGGAATTTACTAAAAATCTTCGGAAAACAAATTAAGGTTACAACCAATTAATTAATAATTATAATGTAAAATTTGGCATTACATTAAAATGATTTTTATTTCTGCTTCTTTTCTGTTCGTGCAGTACAATTGTGAAACTGACTTGCACCTAATATTCTCGACTCAAATTAATCAATCTGTCTGAATGTGTTTCTATTTAACGCACTAGCTTTTGCCAGCGTCTTCGCCCACGTGATATTCTAAAGTAGTTTCACGGGAACGTTCTATTGGGATAAATAGTATGCCGTATTCTAATCCAGGCCATAGTTTGCTTGTTTTCATTTTATCCAGTCATACGTTTTTGCGTGATTAATTAACAAAAATTCAAACCATTTGAAACACACCAACAACATTAGTAATTATGTTATAAAATGTATTTATTTCAATAATAGAACAAATTTAAAAAAAAAATTGTATGTCCATCAAATAGTTGTTCCGATCTGGCTGTTTGTGTATGTGAGTTTATATGTTTGTGTACGCACCCACGATACAGGAGAAATTAGTAGTGGTGGGCAATTTTTTTTTATTAAAACAAAAATCTTTTCACACGTGCATAATAATTAATGACATAGCCGCATTGTTAAACACAGAAACAACACTAGATGAAACGAAGGTCACGATGGCATTATTTGCGACTCTTGCAACTTGGGGAAAAGATAGAGAGAGATGAATTAATGGTTAGATCTTCTGCAGAATGTTGGGCTACAAAGAATTGAACGAAGGCATCATAAAGTGAGATGTGAATCTCAAGAAGAATCTGTAGTGTTGCGCGAATTGAAATAATTTGAAATGAGTAGGTAAATATGCAGTCGATTGTCATGGTCTTGTTATGAGCTTCTAATGTGGAAAATGTCTTGAGGATGTTTGTGGGGAAGTTTTAAGTCTGAATTTGGATGCTTATAAGATAGAAGCAACATCAAAGGAATGATGAGTGAACTTTGTGAAAGATGATATTCAGGCTGTAGGGGGTTAGAATTCAAATAACAACTATGAGAAGTATGGGTGACGAAGACGAACGTGTTGCACCGACAAATATTTATAACTAGCATTTGCCCACGGTTTTGCCCGTGTGGAGGTGGGAATCATTCCACAGGATTAAAATGTATTCTTTGTTCTATCTAATCCAGGTCATGGTCGACCTATGCGCTAAATTTCATATACGTGTATCATGTGTGTGTCTGTGTATCATGTGTGTTACACGTTGACGCTAAACGTAGCGTCAACGTGTAACGCACAAACAAAACCAACTTTCGCATTTATAATATAGTAAAATAAATATGTATAGAATGATGTATTTATTTCTTGGGTTTATTTGTATACAGTTTTAGTAAGTTCACGTATTTTATTCGAGATTTTCTTTACTACTTTTAATACATCGTATCTACGTCCCCTCTCGTCTTAGCCGGTAATAAGTTTCATGAAAAAAAAAAACCTTGAAATAAAATACAGTTTGTGCCATTCTATTTTTATGCATTTTTCTATACTAAGCTTTTTGTGTCTACATGATCGCATAAATAAACAGTTGTTGTTATTTAAAAAATACCAGAAATACTATGTGACAAAAAGAAATTGCAGACATTTCAATTTAAACAGACTCACCGGAGTTTTATTTTAGTAGTCTTTAGGTATGTAGGGAATGGGCGGCCCAAAATATCATGTTACGTTGTTCTAATACACGATTTTGTTTTACGACAGTAGGTATATTTCACCGCGTGTCATCTACAGACAGGAGGCAGAAGATTTGAGCCATGGGAACCCAGCAGTAGCCCATTAGAACTACTGGCCTTTTCCTTCATCAGGTTTTTTTTAGGCCACTGACCTCTGTTGACGTTGGCAGTGTCACAGCTCAACTCTGGGCTGATGCCAAATTTTCGACAATGCTCATCCCAAAATAACTACTGTCGAAAAGTCTAAACGAAATTTTTCTGTTGTAAAATGTTAAATACTTGGACCGCAGTACATCAGTTCAGAACATTATTTCAATGCAGTGAAAAAAATGTACGAAATCGTTTATAATTTTATTCATAACACTTTGTCACTTTAGCATCAACATACTTTAATTAAAGCAGAACATCGTGTCGCATGGCCTGTAATTAAAATTAATTCTGTAAACATGAAAAAAGAAACAAGTTTTAGGGCTCGATACAAAAAAAAAATACAGAATAAGTTTAAAAAGTTTATTCAATAAAAAAGAATTATTTATATGAAGAACGTACATAACATCAATACACACGATAATGCAAATATAATGGAATAAACAATACCACTCTTCAGGATGCATTCCGTAACTGTTTTAACTCAAACTTACTAATTACTTTTTTTTATTCCTAAGACAGCGTCTCCTGCGCTCCCCTCTCTGTTAGTTCTATATATAAATCCCCGATGTTTAGACAATAGTGAATTTTATGTCTTGTTGGTCCCAACTCAATTTGCTCTTATTTGGATGAGGGATTCCATTAATATAAATATAAGTTCCCCTCTTGTTTGTACGCAAATAACAACACGAGGTCATCGTTAAATATTCAAACGAATTACGGAAGTGATCCTTACAAACATTATGCATTATAAGTACTAGTATGACTAGAATCAAGTTACTCATGGCAGCATAGTAATAGTACAACATATTTACACAATAGCGCAAAAGATTACGCATTTTTTAATTATAAAAACCGCTATTTTATAACACGACGTGCGTTTAACTTCGTTAATCCTATAAGTCCGAGGTGAATACATAAAGTTTAAATACGTTTTTCACATAAAAATATTGCAAACCGGTAATAAAAAATTGTCGCAATAAAGATTATTTTTTCCGTCGCTTATAAGATTAACAAGGCGTACTAATATAGACGTCACGATTCACATTCAGGGAGTAATTAAATTCAAGGTAACAGAATCAGTCAAGTATCGTCAAAAAGCTGAAACTGACGGAGTGTAATTATGTTAGTGATGCGACTCTAAGCAAGTCTCTGTTCGAGTTACTCGGATGGATTCATTGCAGTTCAGATCGAAAGTGATTTGATCGGTAAATTCCATTGTTTTCGAAAGCATTCTGATGTAATAGATGACTCCATCGAGTATCAACGACTTCAGAAACTGACTCGACGTGGGATTTCGTGGCGTCGACAATTTAACTGAAATCGATCTTTCCGAAAAAGTTAGTTCATCATTTTTCCAAAAGGCCATGCATTTACATGATTTGTTTTTCAATAACTGCATTAATGAATTATTAGATTCAACGAGTAACTTTTAGTAGATATATCATCAATTTTATTTTGAACAACATTCCACTGCGACGCATCGAACAATTTTACAAACAACAGCGAATGACTAAACGTCACCCGGGCCGCATCACTTAGTCTTATTTTCGTAGAATACATTACATGGAAGACTCGAACATAGTTACAGCTATTGGTCATTTGAGCACTGTTCAGTAAAGATTTGAGAAAGCTTTCCCACGACTGAAGATGTCGCGTGACAGTGATTCGCTCGAAGCGTCATCGGCCGATGATGGTGGGTTCATCAGCCATGGCAAGCTCGTCTGTTGCTGCTTTGTCACCTTTTCTCTTTCGCGAATACCAAAGGAAAGAGGCGGCAGCAAAGAAGTTGACGAGAACTACGAACCAGGCCAGGAAGAAACTGATGTTATAACTGTGAAAAAAAAAAGAACATTAGAACGACGTAAAAAAGAATAAAGCCACGATGAGCTTACAATGTCTATAAAAAAATCGACGGTGGAATGCTTTCAACGCAAAATGATAATGCTCGCATAAACAATGGACGATGTTAGCCGCACTCAACATGCATTGGTCCGATCGTATACAAACGTCTATCAAAGAAGTCAGTAATACGTCAAAAACATAACATTGTAAACAGGAGCCAATAGAATTCTGCAATAACACACGCACGAACGGTGTTCATTTAGAAACCTAAAGAATTTCGAATGCGATATTCAAATTATGTTTTAAGACTGCCGCTGTTGCTCAGATTAATGTAGAAACTTTCTTTTATTCATCATTAGACTCGGTAACTATTGAAAGATTAATTATTACTAAATTTTTAGTAGCGCTCGTTAACCATAACAGATAAACTTGTTTATACTTACTAATGGTAGGCCTTTTCGGGGTAGATAATCATGTTTTTCTTCATTTGATCTACTGAAGACATCATCACTTGCACCACCACAAATGTGCATGAGGCTGCAAATAGAATAATATTTTAATAATATAAAACTCAAAGAGAAGAGGTATTGCAGCTGTAAGTCATGGGGGTGTCACCTTCAAATAAAATCTTAATGGGAAATCTCAATACCTCTGCAAAGCTAAGAATCGTAACCTTCCCAAAAAAAAAATGTTCACAAGTTTAACATGATATTTTAACAACCTTTATAATCCGTATTATTTTAGAGTTAACAACTAAGTAGATACACAAAATATTCTGATGTACTTACTGCTAATGAAGTGAATGCCCGCGGCTAGACGCTTGAACATGTATCGCGGGTTGTGGAAAGTGTACATGGAAAAGCCACAACCCATCGCCATGACGAACAAGCTGATGATACCGAACGATATCATGGTCCGTACGTAATCTAAACAAAGAAAAATATAATGAAATTTAATATTTAATTTGTAAGACACATGCTGGTCTGCCCATTTCCAGTTAAATTAAAACACACTTCAATGACTCTTAAATATTTAGAAATCAGTCCAAAAGTTTGCACATTATATTTATTTTCAAGTGCTTTTTTAGATACTCAAACACTTTTCCTGATGAAAAATGACAGATAATCTTAAACTTCAATAAAACTGTCGAAAGTCGCTCATATGTCAGCACAGCGAGTTGGAATTTTCTAGCCTTTGTTACCTGATATTGAATTCCAAACAGAATTTTGTAGAAGCGAAAAATCTGACGGGGTTGTATCGATCTGCACTGTGTGGTTACAATTTTATCAAACAGAAAGTTGCCATGATACCATGTGATGAAGATACATATCAGGGAAAGTATGATAAATTGGACCTTCAACTTGGGAGGACCACATTTACATTTTATTAAGTATTTTTAAAACTCGTTATACTAAGCGATACGAGGACACACACTTGTATTTATAAAAAAGCCTTAAAACGTATGGATTGCAATGGAATTTGAACTTTCATAGGCTAGCTCGAGATTGATATCTTACAATGAGACTTTTGTAGACTTTGTTTCATTAAAGTTAAATTCAAACCTATTGCTTCTACAATTTATAAAGGAGGAGGAGATACTTACTAGCTATAATAATATCATAAGCTAAGTCTAGTGGTTCCTTTGTGGGTTGGGCCAAATAATTGGTGCATTCTGAAAAGAAAGTTAAAATTAACAACAAATAAATGAATCAGTCAGTAGGTTTCTAACTCTTATTCTAATGTATTTACATCTCATTCAAATTTACAGTTATAGATTTTTATTTATTGGATTTTTTTTAATTTTTACAACGATAAAGTATTTTTCCGTGATAAACCCGGAGAAAATCATGATGATTCAAGTTTTAAATATATAATCTGGTGACTGAGTTAAGTGGGGTTAAGGAAAAAAGGTTTTTCTTTTTTTTGTCCTTTTTTAGTGTATATACGTCGAAATGGTGAACAATGCATGATCTTCATTTTCAGTATGAGAAGAAACATTTTCTTTACTCGTAAAATCTCTCAACAAAAATATAGTTTACTATTTCAACAAAACAACAATCTTATATTTGATTAATGAATATAGTTCCATGAAAGGATCTCAAACATTTAACGGGCATATCAGACGACTTTTCCTTGAAGAGGCAGTAAGTACTATTATCTTCTTAACTTCCATCCATCTGTTTGAATTAGCTCGAGGAAAAACGTTGGTACCGCCATAAGAATGAGAACTAAATTTTAAATGGAAGGCTCTCGGTGGTTTTACGCTGATTCTTGATGATAGTGTGAATTTGTATATTTAAATAGCGAGAAGGGAAAGTATTTGGTACTTAAGTGAATTATTACTTGTTGTTTTATTGTTTTGTGTAAATCCTAATTTTATAAGAACAGATTGCAGCGGCTATCTTACCAATTTATAGAGTACGGGGGTACCATCAAGATCGCATACGCGATATATATATATATATATATATATATATATATACATATACCTGGGTATGTTATTGTTATTCCGACTGGTCGGCTTTTAAGAATAATAGTTTACAATGTAGCCAGTTATCTTTTTTTTGTTCTTCTACGATAAGGTGAACAATGTTAACATGGCTAGTTAAGCCATGTTTTTACATATTCCTGCAACATTTTGAGTGATCTTGACAGTGCACTGTGCATGCGTAGTAACAGTAGGTAATGTCAGTCGGTTCAACATCTTGAACCGACTGACATTACCTATTAAAGACTTATTGATGTTCTGTGCTTATAATGTGTTTTGTTATTTTAAAGGTGATCCACAGAAAAGTACTCTTAAATGTCAGACAATGCGTTATTCTTGAAAGAGCATTTCCTTTCACAATAACATAGTAATTAAAACAATATTAGTAAATATTTATATGTATATATATTTGTATTTATGTATGTAAATATATTGATCTATATTATTTAGTACACTGGATTATCCTACTCTCTATGCTGATCTCTCTCTATCATTCAAAGGTTTGCTGGGAGAAAACTCAATTTTGAGTTAAGCTTGCCTTTGTACATGCACTTTATTAAGTCTAATAATAAAATAAGTGGTTTTGGTGTACAATAAAGAATAACAAAAAATAGTAAAAGAATAACATTTAGGAAAATATTGCAAGATTCTTTACTATATATTTTTGCAATGTTTTCCTAAATGACGGGGATGCGTAATAAATAAAAATGGTAGCGAATTTTACTAACTGTAATAGTGCAGCATTTTACTTTTAAGTTAAAATTTTAATAATTCACCGTTTAGTCTAATAACCTAAGTTTGAAAAACGACCATTGACGTTTTCCGAGTCAGAACAGTAAAATTTATTGCGACCTAAGATGTTTTGAGCGACTGTCCTATTTAGAGGCACACCATATTGGATTTAGAATTATGTCTTTTAGTCAATGAAATTCATAAGAAATTGTGTGCAAAATGTCCGGTTCAATCGGTTAGCGTTAGCTTATTGTCATTTCTGCATCGTCACTCCACGATGCCACTAGATACGAATTTAACCAGTCGGCGAAGTGGTTTCCCAGTATGTGTGTCAGTTCAGTGTCGTTGAACTCTAGCGCGACGACATTATTGTGTCCAAAGCTCACATATCTACAATAAAATTAATAAGGATCTCGCAATTTATAACCATTATATTGTCACTATTCGTAAGGTCTAACAAAGCCTTAGGTCGTGGCTAGTGTCTCAAAGTTACGAGGAAATAGAGTAGATCCTAGTAACACTCTCATGATTCAAACTTTAGATGATTCTTATCCTTACTTGAATTTGAGTTCTTCCCAAACATACAGTCCAGCAACACACACCACGCACACACAAAAACTCACTCACCTTTACATGCTTCCAAATTATTATTTTTTTATCTTAGTTTTATTTTTAAATTTTGTTTTTCTTTAGCTTTTTTTTTTCTCATTGCATACAAACTTATTGTAACATCTTATGGGAGAGGGGTGGCTCCTGTAACACAGGTTTGTCACCTAGCACAGGGGCCAGAGACTTCACTGATTTTGTAAACCTTTTTTTCAATACTAACAAAGAAAATTAAATAAATACTCGTAGAAACGCGTTTTCTGCCAACCTAGAACCCCCAAAACAAAACTGAGAATAAGCCTAAGTAAATATATCTAATGTTCAATGATGAAACTTTCAAGTTTTCATTACAAAATTTACCAAACTATTTCGCTATTTCGCGTTGCCTATTACCGGACGTTTACTGCTTATCGCTCAACCCCTACCCGGTTATGGGGGCCTGGTACTTTAGCTGCCGGATAAGCGGGCTCGTTCACGGTTTATCGCACTGCGGCAAGTAATACCTAGGAAGTTTACAACGACCGCAGAATGTGTATAGAACTATGCATTATGTAGTTTTCCTTTTTCAGTGTTCTGTAGTCAAACGATAAAAAGGAACACTTTTTTTCTGGATGGGAAATCATCAAATAATTTCTTCCGCAACCCTAGCAGGCACTGACCGTCTATGGGTCCGTCTTCTTTGCTGACAGCTCTTTGTGTCGCGCGTGGAACACGTCGCGCCTGGTTGCTATCGGACGCTGAGCCACCCATAGCGCGCTGTCCGCACGCCCGCGGTGGCCGGGAATCGCCCTGCGTTTCCCGACTATTACGGTGGCTGGGGCATGAGGTTTCCCTTTCCCACCCGCGGTCTGCCTCCTCCTTTGCTAACATTACTGCTTCACAGAAGGAGGTGGCGCTTCTCATGCCTTCTCGTTACTGACCATGGATTGAACCAGGGCCGGATGAAAGAGGTTGCTGCCGCCGATTGCCTCGACGAGGACAAGGCGATGCTCGGCCCAAGCAGGCGTAGGTACCTCCACCGTATGCTCCACCGTGTCCTCCGGGTGATCCACACAGTGTTCCCCGACGTGTCCTGCCGCTGATCCGAAACAGATACCTTCCGACACAGCCGTGTCTGGGTGACCTGGGTCAGGCGGGAGGTGAGGATTCCGTGGCGTCTCCAACCACTTCTCAAAGAGGGGACTTATCGCCATAATGGTGGCATACCCAGCGCTGAGTTGCAGCAGTCGTTGTCTGCATACCTCCGTAAGATCCTGCCGGAGTTCCGTCCGCTGCGCAGCAATTTACCGCGGCAGCAGATTTTCACCCCGGCGTGCGCGAGGGCTTCGCCTCCAGATCCCACGACACCAAACGAGGCTTGCCGCCTCACCGGAGACCGTGCGGTATCCCCGGGCCAGCTCTTTCTGGGACGCTTTCAGGTGGCGCGCTGGCAGTCGCTTCAGCGACGGCTTATACCGGGCCCCGTAAAGGACCATACACTGGAGAATATACATGAAATATGCATATATTTTAAGTATTATTTCGTATTCTAAATACTATAATGTGCATAAAGTCTGATGATACTGCAGGAATCACAAATACTTGGTCGTACAAAGCATATGTATACTTAAGAAAAAACGACGTTGTTCAAGACAAGTACTACTATTACTACTAAACCAACACGTGCGCCACGACTAGCTCAGTCTGAATAATTATGAAACCAAAATAGATTCGATATATATTTCTCACTCACATTTGGCATTCAATTTTATCGATACCAAGTGTAATTTTATTCGAACAAACGATTGCTATTTACATATGTACGTTTCCGTTCGCGTTCTCTTGGTTACAAGACAGGCCATAAATAATGTCACAGGATTAGATCACCACAAGAGTCAAATGTTGTAACTAAGGCACAAGTGATTTATTTACATTGAGACAGTCGCATAATATCAGTCTTCAGATGTATTAATCAACGTTTTACGAGTTGTTTCTTCATTTAAATCTCATTTGTTATGCCTGAAACTAATTTAATAGTTTAAAAACGAGTAAAACTATTAAAATTATACTTTCTGTATTTTCGTGTCGATTGACTGCTCAACTGTTCATGACCGCCCGGACAAATCTGTCATTTGCCATGTTTAGATTCCGAACATTGGGCGTAAACAGCAGGAAACAAGAAGAAACATTTTAGTAACAACTCATTAATCAAATGACTTTGTATCGCATGGAATTCTGACTCATAATCAACACTAAAGATAACCTGGACCGTAAAATTCAAATTGGATGAAATTATGTGTTAATAGTAGGTATTAATTAAACTGTGATCGCCGAGACACGTGGTGCTTAAATTTTGCTCTTCTGTTTAAAGTACTAGACTAAAACTTCAGGTTTACCGGAATTTTATGAGCTGAAAAGAAATTGATAGCGTGCTATTTTCGTCACAGTCTCAGTACGTACTTATATTTCTGTGTGCCCAGCGCTTCGATCGACTGAGCAATATAAACAATTCTCTAATGACTCACTGAATTACCCGAAGATTAATACCTAGTAGTACTAGTCATGATTATTTTAGTTGGAAATTCTCTCGATTGCTTTTCGATTAACTATTGATTCTAATTAGGTACAGATTATTATAATCTTTGATCATTTGATTGGATTAAAGATTATTGGATTTAAAGTCGAGATTAATGTCTGTGAGTACCCAACATCGACAACATTATTGATTTTATTAGTGATGGTCCAGTGGCGTGTGTGTATGAATGCAATGGAAGCAAAAATAGTATATAAAGATCATAGCTGCTGGCGTTCTGTAGCTTTTGGCTACTTCATGGGAAAAAGCGAGCTTATAATTGTGCGTGTGTGTTATTATGTGGTTGTGTGCTGTGTTGCGTGTGTGTGTGTTTTTATGTGGTTGTATGTTGTGTTGTGCGAGTGTGTGTGTGTTATGACCTTATACTGAACCTCGTCTCACTATACATGAGATCTTCAATTTACGGAGAGCAAGCCCAGGATGAGGACATAATTATGGTAGGTAGTTCATTACTCGGTGGAACCCAATTTTGTTTTGATCGATGCATTCAGATTATCTCAAATCGAGATCATCAAACTATTGGTTCATAGGTCACACATAGTATGTAAAGTCCAACTAGAACAAATAAGACATTAATCTGCCTATAATACTTTGAAACTAGACCGTCCTGTATGAAGTCGTTGCTAAGCGTTGCTACTTCGAAATAACTATAACTAATTCGAAATATTTTAACAGTAGGTAATCTTATTATGATGATTTTATCATACATAGTAGAGCTACACTGCCATTCCTTTATTTCTATACAAAATTAGAAAATTACAACTATTTATATCGTATTACGCTATGACCAAAATATTATTTGGAAAAAATAATACAACCAAATTTTTACACCATTTTCCCCAACTATTTTTTATCTATACTTATAATATTATAAAGCTGAAGAGTTTGTTTGTTTGTTTGTTTGAACGCGCTAATCTCAGGAACTACTGGTTCGAATTGAAAAAATATTTATGGATTGAATAGACCATTTATCGAGGAAGGCTTTAGGCTATATATCATCACGCTTAAGCCAATAGGAGCGGAGCAGCGATAAATAATGTTTTAAAATCGGGGATTCCACGGGGACGAAGTCGCGGGCAGCAGGTAGTTGTAAGATAAATAATTATGCTCTTGATTTTAGTCTAGGTCGCAGGTGACAGAGACAAAGTTGACGATGGAATTAGCTTACCCAGAAGAAGTCTGTTCACTCTAACTTTGAAGAGATCAGGATTGAATGCGTTCACAAAACCCGGACGCAGGTAGAGAGTTCCACTCCTTTGCTGTGCGCATTACGAAAGACGATTGGAAACGCTAGGTATCGCATATCTAATATCCTCTTCATAAGGTCAAATTAAAAGGGATCTCAATTAACTTTTCAAGAGTTCCTTTGACCACCTTCCATTTTTATCAACCTGCATATGCATATGAAATAGCATACAATAGTAATAACAAGTAGATCTAGCCAAGTCGCATTGTGCCATCCATTACAGGAAGTATTACTACAATATTCCGCCGCGAAAGTGCAGTACCAGCGCAAACTGTAAACAGTTTTTTGATAAGTCACTTACAGCGGGATTAAAATTGAACAAATTTATTCATAATATGAGTTTCAAAGTAGGGAAGAGAATATTTTTATTCTTGAACTTGGCTTGACCCGTTGCGTAGATATTTGGATGGAAGAATGAAGGAAATAATTCATCTCTAGAAGACAAAAGTAGGAAAACTACTAGCGGCAAAACGTTGTAAAAACTTAATCATTAGTAAGTAGGTCGTGCTTGCATTTTTATCTTCTATGAATACTCTCTCTATGAATACACTCAAACGTCTATGAATAGACGTTTGAATTTCGGTTTGATTGTGTTGTGCTTAGTGAAATTACATTTATTAAAATTAAATTGAATAGGTTTCGATTTGCTTAAGAAAGTTCATTATTTTTTTATCGTACCTTTCGACCAAATCCTTATTCTTCCCCCTAAACTCGCAACACGTTCTCGTGGCAGTTTTTTAGATCATTCACTTGCAATGATGATGAAAAACAATGAAAGCGCGGCTTGTGTGTCATTTGAATAAACATAAAATTATAACCGACCAACAATTTGGTTACCAAAATAATGTAGGGACAATAGGTGCTATTGACATGTTAATTGATGATATAGTGGGTAAGTTGAATGCTAAACTAAAAGTAGCAGGACTTTTCCTCGATCTAAGTTCTGCGTTCGATACAGTGGAACATTGTATTCTTCTGAATAAGTTGAATTCTGAAGAAATGTGTTGAATTTATTCAGATCCTATTTATATAACAGAACGCAGTATGTGGAAATCAAAACTATTCAAGATGGGCATGAAAAACTATACAAATCAGACACAGTAATTATAAATAAAGGTGTACCACAAGGATCAGTCTTAGGCCCCGTCTTCTTTATAATATTTATAAATGATCTGATAGCTTACATGAAAAATATTTACGATACTAAACTTGTAGTTTATGCCGATGACACAAGCGCTATTATAGCTAGCGACAATTTAGAAAATTTAGAACAGAAAATAAATTTTGAGAAGTGGTTCACTATGAATGATCTTAAACTAAATCTAAAAAAGACGCAATGTTTATTATTTAAGTCAACCGTGAAGAACAACGTTACTGTTAAAGTTCATTTATTAGGGAAAAAAGTAGATATTGTAGACAATGTTAAATTTTTGGGGGTACAAATAGATGCAGTTTTAAATTGGAAGAAGGAATTGGAAGTGGTCACTAACACTATGAGTAGTGCTTGCTATGCTCTCAGAAGCCTTAGAGATGAATTAACGATTGCTCACCTCAGAATGGTATACTTTGCACTCATAGAGTCTAGACTTAGATATAGCATAAAGTTCTGGGGCAACAGCTACCAATACAATATTAATGCTGCTTTCGTTATGCAAAAAAGAGCCTTGAGAACTATGTTTCGCATTTAACAAACGGAGTCTTGTAAAGATCATTTTAAGAAATTGCACATCCTCACAGTCCCATGCCTCTATATTCTGGTCCTGCTTAGTCATTTTATTAAAAATATGCATAAGTTTGAGGCAGAAGAACAGAGACAAATAAGACTAAAAACGCGAACAAAGGATCTTCCTAATTTCATACAGCCTAAGCTTAATGTCGTTAAACATGCCTCAAGAGTGCAATCAGTAAATTAATATGTATAATAGTTTGCCTATACAATTTAAGAACATTATGAATCCAAATTAATTTAAAAGAAAATTAAAGTTTTTCTTATTGAAGAAATGTTACTACAGCATAGAAGAGTTTCTGAAAGACAAAAGTAGGTATTTCGCAGTAAAATGTAATGGTATTTTAATGACATTATGTAATATCCAACTTTTAATGAATATGAATTGTATTAACACATATTTTGTAATGAAGTTTATTGACATTTATTTGATGAGATTTTATTGACATAATTATATATATTTACTAGAATTGAATTTATTTTTGAATTATATTCAGTTAGATTTAATAAATAATATGAATTGTATTGACATATATTTGGTAATTAAGTTTATTGACATTTATTTGATGAGATTTTATTGACTTATACATATTTCTTAGAATTGAATTTATTTTTGAATGATATTCAATTAGATTATTAAATTTTCTTTCCTGTCTTTATAATGTATATTAAATTGTTGTGACATTTACTGTTAAAACCACTGTTCGACACAAATGTAATTTTGTTGAAGAATGAATAAATAATAATAATAATGGCATGATGCATCATGGTGGTTAATTTATTGTTTGTGCTAGAAGCGTCCTCTACACAGAGTTTTGGGTATTGTTATTACTCAATGAAAATCCAAAATGAATACTACTTGGGGATAAAGGTGTCCTTGTTTTGGGCAAGCTTGTATATCTCACTGCATTCAGGATTCTAGAAGAATCTCTTTCACTTTGCTCTTGAGTTAAATTCTAAACTTACTACGCTCGGTAGTTAACTCTCCCCCGACCGTAATGGAGAATTCCTTTACGACCGTGACGCCCGTGACACAAGACACTTCTTTATCCTCTCGATGTATGTACATATATGCTTCTAAATATTCACATTAGTCCAAACTATTTAGCAGCACTGCCTTTTATATAATTAGAGATATAGTTGGTGACTGTCGAGAGACTGTCGAGTGTGAGACTAGTCGGTGACTAGTCGGTAAAGCCGAGTATCCGACTAGTCGGTGACTAGTCGGTAAAGCCGAGTATCCGACAAGTCAGCGACTATTCGGCAAAGAGCGCCGTCTATCCGGCTGCTTAATTTGTTTGTATAACTTAATAAGATGTATGTAGTTACATTAAATAAAAACCTACTCTTGAAATTAATTTTCAGCAGGACTTAAATTTCCATGATATCTTTGTTTTCATCATTGTCAATTTCTTAATTTAAAGTTTTCGGGTGAGGTTTTACTTCAGACATCAAAGAGCATATTGAACTTATACTCTTGGTAATCTTTTCAAATGGCTTCAGCAATTCAATGCTTTTTCCGAGTATTTTCCATTCTTCAGTAGACAATTTTCGAAATTTACACGCTCAGAGGCGGCGGCGCGGCGATTGCGAAATGTGCGTGTTAATTACTGTAAACGAAGCGTCACGGAAATCCCCGAAACCATCATCGTCTTGGCCGAATGATCGGCTTCTTTACAACTAGGTAATCGGCTAGTCTGCCAAAGTAAATAATCGGCACACATGTAATAATTATTTACTAACTTAAACAACAATGGAAAGTAAGAGCCAAATCAAATTGTCCACAAACATATATATGGATAAACCTAGATAGGTACCTAAGTAAAGTATATAGCGTTTATAAACAATGTGTTGAATTACTAGTGAACGAGGTTGATGCCAAGATAATATGCATTTGCAATGGAGGGAGAATCCAACATGACGCATAATAGAAGAAATGTATACCTAGGTACAATGTAGTGAGCTTATTGTTGATACTTTATAAAAAAGTAAAAGTAAGAGAGGAGTTACTGTCCTTTGCCGCAAATTCGTCGAATACGTATTGCATTAGAAACACACTTGCACATACTTAAAATCAGTTTTAGTGCACAAGATAGCTATGGCACACGACAGGCAACTGACCCGTTCAAAAGTGCCGTTTAATGGTCTAGTTGAAATAAATGAATTGACTTTGACTTTGACCCCATCAAAATATATATACAACGCGTAACAGAATAAATGCAATACCTGTTAGGGGTCATTGTACTTACTCATAATTTATAAACAACTTTTGGATCCTAGCTAAGGGTCCAAACCAGAAATCGCAAAAAAAAAATTAGTTATTCAGTATATTTTGTTGAGTTTCCAGACATATGTAAATGTATGGGGCAGTCGATTTTTTCCACGATTTTATGTTGGTCCCATAGAAAAAGTTGTTCATAATGATGAATACAAGATCCCTTTAAGAGGTATTGCATTTCATCTGTTACGTGTTGTATAAATATAAAAACAAAAAACTATAATCTAGTACATATTAAAAAAAAACATCACGAACAATAAAATTTATTGGTATTATGGCGTGCCTCCAGCTTCTCCACCCTCAAGGTCCCAATTTTTACCCGTAAGTACTCATGATGTATTCAATATTCGTAAAGTGAAGCAAGCGGGACAAAGAGCCACCACCTTCTAGATAAATTGAACTGTCTTCCTCTCTTTATCTGTCTAAAATATAGTGTTCGTATTTCAAATGAAAACTAAAAACAATTCTAGCAAAAGATGCACACAAAAACAGTTTAACGACTATACAACTCGGGCAGCTCGTAAAGAAAGATAATTATGTTCCACGCAACGCAACTGCACATTTGTTTGTAGCTGTTAGGTAACGATGTAGGTGTTTGTTGGACATAAACCGCTCGCAGCTCCGTCCGTCGGTACTGTTTCTCCTCCCGCCATACATTCTGCTTTACTTTATTTATTTACTTGACTCAAACCGTTGATATCCACAAATTTGGGCAGTTAGCGACTCAAAAGAACCAGTGTGGTATTTTTATCGGTGACTATAAATCTTATTGTGTGGGCAGTAACTGTTTACTCTCTAAGAAAATTTAGACGGTTTCCGCAGCTATGGAAGATTCTTGGTATATTTTTCGATCGCTAACATGAACACCTGGTTTAATGATTTAATGGGCACGGTTCATAGTTGTTATCGTTAAATAATTTACAGAATAGAAACCAGTCAGCCACAAGAATAAACTGTATGAACTAAACATTGGACGATGAAAGATAATTTAGAGTTGGTAGGAACAGTTACGAAAAACTACGAAAATAACACGCTAACAAAGAATGTGGATAATGACTTAGTGACATCAATTTACTGTACAGCACAGCTTTTATAAACATAACACACGAAAGCAATGACTATGGGGAACGTGCAGAAACTATATGTGGCAGCACAGACGCGTCAATGTTAAGTATAATTTACTTATAAGTTTCTTATTTGCAACGCTAGATGGCACAGTCTACTTCGTGCACGTTCCCCTAAACTGAGGGTGCAGAAAGCACAGCAAAGGCAGCACAGGTCAAATATTTTCAACGTAAACGTTTCAGATTTTCAACACTAGATGGCATAGTCTATGCCGTGCCGTTTTCTTGAATGGAGTATTCTCGTGTCACAATGTTACCATACTCCTCCGAAACGGCTTGACCGATTTTTATAAAATTTTATATACATATTCAGTAGGTCTGAGAATCGGCTACTATCTATTTTTCATTTCCTAATTTTTTTTATACATGGCAAAACAACGTTTGCTGGATCAGCAACAACGTCATAACTAATAACGCTAACGTTATCTCAATGTCAGTAAGTCATACCAGTGACTTAAAAATTATTTGGAAATTGGGTTGTGGTGGCAAGGAATGAAGAAAATATAGTGAGGACTGTTTTAGGCAAGAATTTGTGTGGTTGTAAGAATAGGGAAAGACCAAAGAAGCGATGAATGGAACTAAAAAGTCAGGTAATAGGGGAGTATGAAAGAAGACAACTAACTAACAAAGGGCATTAGAAGGAACATGCATGGGTTTTATTCAGTAAGAGTCTAATACTCCCTTTCAGTCCGCCCAGAGTGGAAGAAGCCATTTGATGATTTTCCATCCATAAAAAAGGGAAGACCAAAGAAGCAATTAATAGACTAGAAACGCTGGTAATATGCAGTATAAAAAAGAAGACAACTAAGAGCCTATTGACAATTATTTGGGTCTGGCTGTCAGTGTACGTGTGTGATTTTATATGTTTTTAGACCTAAGATGAGATTTAGTGAAAACTATCCAAACTTCACCAATAAGAAATTAATAATAAGTTTTTAAAGATGGCCAAGCTTATGCGAAGTATCTTTTGTAAAGAATATTGATATCATTGTCGCGAACACAATAGACATTTACAATAATAGGAGCGAAAAAACAAAAACATTTCACTATTTTCACTGAAATCTGTGAGCTTTAATATGAAACGAGCGTCTTCAGACGGTTTTAGTAGCACGATAATGATTATTACAATCGTAACGCGACATGAGGTCACTACCCGCGGCGTGACTAAAACACTGTCGGTGTTAGTCCCGTACATATAAACGCTTTTAATAAAACATGTTTTCCTGACAAGCAGTAATGCCACCAATTGTGTATGTATATATTTTTTTAAGTTCAAGCTTTTCTTTGTATATTTTTCTTTTTGTTATAGGTACAATGAAGTATATAAAATAAATAGAGGACTTAAATGCACACACACGACGAAATGTCGCATAGTGGCATTTTGCAAATGTGTTAAGACGTCGTGTCATACACTACTACGTAAAAAATCGGTATAGTTGTCATTGTGATACCTACCGATACCGGCAAGATTTATTATGTTTCTAAAGTTTTATTTTTATTTTTAATATTTTTAGTATAAATCGTTTCAAATTATTCCCGGCATAGCAAAAATGTAATTAATAAACAATTTTCTTAAATAATGGACTATATGTCATTACATTCCCACATGATGACATTATTATAGTCGCTATTCGTTTGATCTCCAGCAATATATTAGAATTTATCAAAACACAATACGAGGGACAGGTGCGTAGTAAGTAGTAATACGAAGGTAAGGCTAAGAATGGTAAAACCAAGTAAAAGGACAATGTCTAAAGATTTTTAAGGAACTACGAGACATTTAGCGAACTATAGTTTCTTTCTCTAGGGGACAAGGCTTGAGTTTATTTACACTTTAAAGAAATTATATGTTTGAAAATTAAGCACTTTGCATTAAGTGGTAAATTATACATAAAAGTTATAAAGAAGTCACAATTGAAACAAATAAAACGTTTACGACGGAAAAATTTACAGCTGTCATAAAATATAAGACAGAAAACAGTAAGTACTTAAAAACTACCCAATAAATCACAATTAAATGACTGCTTATAAATATCATTATGAAAATAAAGTGGCACTCAGTTATTGAAAATTGTGGCACAGGACAGACAGCAAATTTCAGCATTTAATCACGTCAAATAATCTTTACTAAAACAAATATATTTTTGACATATCTATTCCTGTCTGACGTTTGCAAGTGCATTCACTGTGTATTGTATTTTATTGGCAGATTGTAAAAACATGAATATGTCCATGACTAATTATCCAGCGATTCATATTTTGATTGTTTAAAGGTTTTAGTTTCCGGGCAAAACTGTGCTCAGAAAGTCCTCTGCCCTCTCCATTGGTACTTTAAAGCTTAAACAACGCATCAAAAATAAAAATACCTTCGATCAATAATATTGATCGAAGAAAAATACAGAAACTAATTTGTTATTGTGTTTACGTGAGGCTAGTTATTAGATAAGATTTGAAATATATGATTATATAAAATACAGTTAAATAAAGAATTGAATTAGATAAAAGGTAATAAAAATATCCAATAGGCCAAGAGAGCAGTGGTGGTTTAGTGGTAACGGCCCCCCGACTTACGAATTGTAGGTCACAGGTTCAAACCCAGCCAGGCGCATTACTTTGTGTGATTGATTTCATCACCACTGCTCTCAAAATGGTGAAGGAAAACATCGTGAGGAAACCGGCATGTCCTAGAACCAAAAAATTGTGCGTGGTGGATTACGGCCCATTCCTTCTCTTAGAGAGAAGGCCTGTGTCCCAGCAGTGGGAACGTTAAAAGGCTGATTATGCTAATAAAAATATAATATGTAAAAGCAGGATAAAATGCCAGAACTTATGGGCACGACTATATCACTGTCAGTGGGAAAAGTGGCAGCGTTGCCACGTAAAATTTTGCATTACTAGAACAAGATATAATATTAGATCGAATATTAGACAGTTATTCATTAAAATAAAAGATTTGATACTTTAGACTTGAAACAATAAATCAATCAGTCAGACTTATTCACTTTATGAAAATCTTTACTGCAAATAACAGATCATAAATCACCGGATTGTTTTCTCTTTTCATCATTTTAAATAAAATTCTGCAATTGAAAGACGAAACGTACAATATGTACGTGCACACAGTCACGTAGACTTTAAATGCTATCGTTTTCTTCTGTGAATATAAGTATAAGTCATATTTACGTACCTATGAATATTCATAGGTACGTAAATACTCGTATGACTTATACATATAAAGGTATATACCTATCAATGTTCTAGGTGGCCCTGCAACTATTGGAGGTGGGTTTGCTTTCAGTGGTCGTTTGTATTCGATTTCATTAGCGATTTAACTACAATATCCTACATATTCCTAACATACT
Organism: Hecatera dysodea; assembly: GCA_905332915.2. Lineage (NCBI taxonomy): Eukaryota > Metazoa > Arthropoda > Insecta > Lepidoptera > Noctuidae > Hecatera > Hecatera dysodea. The sequence goes on from HG995295.1 coordinate 9,009,107, forward strand.
AAATTTTATAATAAATATTAGAATCCTTAAGAGAATGAATACTATATATTTTAATATTTTTAATGTGAAAATTAGAATATTTTTAATTATCATTTTCGTGTATTAGTTTATTAATTTTGAGTATATATTATGGTATTGTATTGTGTGTATAGTATGTATATATATTTGTATTAATTTAATATCAATCTTTTCAATTTTTTTTTCATATTGTACCTAGCAAAATCTCTGTATCACCCAAAGGGTGACTGGTAGAATATGAGTACACACTGTGTAAGTATTAAATAAACTAGCAGCACCTCGCGGTTTCACCCGCGTAGTTCCCGTTCCCATGGGAATATGGGGATAAATATAGCCTATAGCCTTCCTCGATAAATGGGCTATCTAACACTGAAAGATTTTTTCAAATCGGACCAGTAGTTCCTGAGATTAGCGCGTTCAAACAAACAAAACTCTTCAGCTTAAAATATTATAGTATAGATTAGTATAGATAAATTGCAAGGTCATCTTGGCTATAATTTATGTCAAAAACTTAGTAAGTGAAAAAAAAAACAAATTTCAACCATCCTTATATTATAGCTAACATAAGAATGGTTGAAATTTGAATGTTTCGCAAATACCATGACGAGAAAAAAAAAATTGAAAGTCAAACAATCACTATCGTCAGGCACATGCACCGAACGTGGTTGCTATCGGGAAAAAAATAAAAAATTTGATTTAGTAAAGCGAATTTCCCCTCTAAAGACGAATGATGATGGTGAATGATATTTGTTATAAGGTCAAAACTATAGTAATTTACAATGAATATCCCTTTCGATTCTCGTCGTTAAAAACGTAAATTTCTTAGTACTAATTCATCCCTTTACTTTTTTAAACCATTTGGCAGTAAAAACAAACATAGGTACTTATATTCCAGTTCGGCGAATACTTATTAGCCTAACAAAAGTATAAGCGCAATTTATCATTGACACATGAATTGACATGAAGGCAATTTTGGTTGGCGGAGCAGGAAACCAGAATACCAATTTTCGTACTTCAGAAGCCCTCAAATTCAAATTGCGATGTCTTTCCAACGACAATTAATGTCAAGAACTTGTCAAAATGTAGGAAAATTTCCGGGTTTTTTATCGTTTGCGAATATGGTGCGAATTCGCACGCCCGCGGTCCGTTACAAACACGAGGATTGCTCCTCTGTTTGAGCAGCGATTTTGAGAGACTATAGTGAGTCCTGTTCGATGTGTGACTTTCTAGTCAAACGAAACCTTTGTCTAGTAGTTCTAGATAATACAGATCCAACATTGAAGGACAGTTGCTTTTAGGGCTCCGCACCCAAAGGTTGCCACTGTCCGTCCGTCTGTCTGTTAGTTTAAATTTTCACAGAGTATACAATGTATTTCTAATACGTTATAAAAATATATATCAAATTTACTTTATGGTACAGAACCCTTCTTGTGAAAGTCCAACTCGCGCTTGGCTAGTTTTTCAACCATTTTCTTTAATCTCTTGAATCAAAAGAATATTGAAGATTTGGACTTAAGAACGTGTGAAACCCTATTCCACATGTCTGTAACTCCAATCTTTCATTAGAAAAGCTAGCGTAAGTATTTATTATTGGTCTCGACTAACCGGCAGATGACATGAATATTAGAGAGAGTAATTTGAAGATGAGAATGAGCAATATTATTTATTGTTCATTCTCATCTTCAAATTACCATGTGTTAAATTCTTGTGACCGCTGACACCCTGACGGCAGTAATAGTTCAGAACGAAGCATAATGAAGCCTTATGTATGCTTCTGAAGAATATTGGTAACGTGATATGAATTTTACCTGTCCGCCTGTGTTTGTCTTAAATCATTTATAGGCATTTTGCTGAAGATGAAGCTAGAGTGGAGTAGAACACCTTTTTTATAGCTTGTGTTGAAAAGGCGCAATGATCACAGGATTTAGGTACTTTAGTCTAGGTCCCAAGGTGCAAAGAAATTAAATATTTTTTTAATCGTTATTTACTGTATATTCAAAAGCGAAGAAGATAAATTTACCGGTGAATGCCAATTGTAAGGTCGATGAAGCAACTAAACAGCTATGCAGTGGAATGGAATAAAGTGTGAGATTTATCTTAAAAGCAAACGTGCAGAGAAACAGTCAGTAAAAAAACTGTACTTCTACAAAAAGTAATTGCTGTGGAAATGGTTCCTCTTACAAAGGTACCACGAAGTAGCCCAATACAAGCTGTGAAGAGTAAACCGTGAAAATAACGACATATACAGTATGTTAACTAATAGAGGGCGTTCCCGTTAACCCGCAATAGTATAACATCCATATATGATAAAAAAAATATTACCATTCGAAAACAAAATGTTTTTTTTTTTTTAAATATTATATATTCACTAAATTTTTAAAATTGATACGTTAAAGAAACACTCTGTTCACGCGTACTTGCCGGTTTGGGCATGGCTACTATGAGTACTATTCCGCGCTACTATTTTGGTTTTAAACAGGATGTTTCGAATATATTGTCATTTTTTTTAATTCGGATTAATTTATGATTATTTTTCTATGCTGATATTTTTATTTGAATCTATTAATGATATAGATTAACGAGTTTAAGGGAACGCCCTCTGTTATTTAACATACTGTATGTAGGTTTTCATAATAGGTAAACACATTGTAAGCGATTAACTGCTCGCGTCTGGGCCAACACGTTGTATTTACGAGCAACACAACAGCGCGCGTCATTTTAGCCAAATGTACGGTTTTGCACACCATTAAACGATTGATAGCATGACGCGGAATATTATTAGCCCGGAAACATGTGGTGGCTGTAGTAATGAGCCCGTGATACTTTCTATGCTCACTGATTATGCATTGTGTAGGTTGGGGACCTACTATAAAGTTGTTGAAGTTTTATGTTCAACACGCTAACTGGCCGGAAAACGACGTTTGATACACTTGTGATTTTTTCAATGCAGCTTATGTACGAGAGCTTGCCCACTACCATCAAAATACAATATTTTTTATTGTTATACCCAGTACCCAAGTTGCAATATTGTCGAAATATTCTTAACGTAAATATTAACCATATATTGCTGCGAAGAAAGTACGAGGTTTATTTGTTTGTGGCCTGTCAAACGAAAACAGCATGGCCGCTGTTGGGAGAAATCAGTCTGGTCATTAATTCTTTCCTAATTTATCTTTGCCATCCAAAGTCGTAAACATGCCAATGTTTCACAGGACCCTACAAGAAATAGCTCTTAAACTGTCGAAACTTTTGTGTTAAATAATTTGCGAAGACAACGTAATAAAATTGATGATCGTTGAGTTAATTTGTAGGACGTGAATAGAGAAATTGAAATTTCTAACATTCTTTGTTCTATTTTTCATTAAATAATATCATAACAACACAGAAAAATGAAAAAGGTTTTATGAAGTTGTTTGGTTGATTGGCGTTTGTAATTACTGGTTGGTTGGTTTGTTTGTTATCGTTGTCACAAAGGAGGTCGAAATAAGAACAATGACTCAGATTAAGCCAGGTTTATGAAATTATCAGAAAGAGTTACATCGACCCTGGAACGCAAAGGGCCTTTGAAAGGTCTCGGGCGGGTTTTAGTAAGTAAGAGACACTGACGTTTCCCATCCATAAAAATGATCGTGAGTAAAGATGAAAATTTGTATAATTATAATACTGTGGATTCGTTACAGTCAGGAATAGTCCACGATTACTGAAAACAGGAAAAAATGGAAATCAGGAAGGTAGACCTTGCAAGTTATGGCAAAACACAGGTTACAAAAAAACTGGCAAAGTACGGGTTGGAATTGCGCGCAAGGGTTCCAAACAAACGGTTTTTTTTTAAACATATTATTTCAGTCCATAGACCTCGTATAGTTTTTGGTGTATTTTATTTCGTTATGCTGGAATCTTAATAAATAATAATATGAATGTAAAATATTATGGTTCAAAATGAAATGAATTTATAACCAATATAGGTACTATATAAAGAGTTTGATAAGGTTTTAAAAGAATAGCAAAAATGATGAGCTTTGAAAACGTGTGCGCGACAATAGGTATGTTGTTGACATTCTTAGTACTATTTTAGAGTTTTTTTTTTGTTTTACTTAAATCTTGTGCCAATAAACGCGTTTCCTTTCTTCCACGTGTCACATTGTCACGTCGCGTCTGTATGAGTGACTCATTATCCCAAGCGGTAGAATGTTCGGTTTCTGTGCCATATTTACAACTAGCTTCTGCCAGCGACTTCGTCCGCGTGGAATAGTTACTTTACCCCCGATTTTGAAACTCTCAGCCCGATCGGTTTAAAATTGACAAAAGATAGACATGCTGTTTCGGGATATTTTTTAGATAATTTTATGTAGAACATTTCCGTAATACATGATTTCTATGTAACTTTAACCATTAAGGCTACACACGCGACGGAAGCTTAAAAAATGGAGTAACTTCTTCCGTTTTCCCAACATTTTCCTTCACTGCTCTGCTCCTATTGATTGTAGCGTGATGAAAAGTATACTATAACCTGCCCAGGAGTATGAAGAATAATTGCACCAAGTTTCGTTAAAATCGATCGAGTAGTTTTTGTTTCTATAAAGAACATACAGACAGACAGACAGACAGACAGAAAGACAGACAGACAGACAAAAATTTTACTGATTGCATTTTTGGCACCAGTATCGATCACTAATCACCCCCTGATAGTTATTTTGAAAATATATTCCTTGTACAGAATTGACCTCTCTACAGATTTATTATAAGTATAGATATCTTATATTTTGTCTTGCATGACATTGAATAAATTCAGCTAAAATTGTGTATAAAATCGTAAAAAAACTAGGAGGAAGGTATTAAAATCCTCATGTAATGTTGCCCTGCAGCCCTACCATGACGTCTTAAATCTATCAAGATTCCTGTGTCAGAGAGAGACGGAGTTACGCAAGACGAATAGCACTATTCCTTTCCCTCACACTGAATCATGATAGCATTCGCACTTCGTAGTACGGCCACAGCTCTCACATTCATGTTTCAAAACTACTGTTTTAAACCATAAACTTAAATGTAAAGCTCAAATGATTTACAGACCCAATTAACTTTACTTTCTGATTAACACTGTTTTGGAGAAAAAATATTTTACTGCATCGTCAGACTGCAAGAAATAAGATTAGTTAAAATTAATTTAGTGTTCTTAACAAAGAAAACATCTTTATAGTAAAGTAAACCACCGGGAACTAATGGACAAACTGAGTGAGTTAAACCACAAGGTGTCAGGGAAAAATAAACAAACACGCTGGCTTTAGAACGGTGTACAAAATCACGTGAAATTTTCAAACATTTCAGTTTTTTTATGTATTAGGTTGGTACTCTGTTTTCCACAGAGTACCAACCGCTGCCAACCGCAGCTGATAAATCCCTCGTGATTTTTTTGTCGAAAATCAACATGGCGTCGTATTGTTTAGGAATGTACGGTATTTGAGCGTCACGGTCAGTTAAAAGCCTCGAGTTTTCAAAAAGCTTTCATGGTTAGGTCATTTTGCTTTAATAAAACGGTCTATTGTTTGATTTGCTAATGCATATTGGAGTAAATTATGCTGATTGGGTTTGAACGCTTTGATAACGGAACTTCCTGCGGGGTTTTAACAAAAAAATAACACTTAAGCTTTGAAATATTTCCGAAAAGCTAAATTTATAATACGATCGGCAGATACTAATAAAACTGTAGATTAAAAAATCATAACTCCGCGTCCAAAGGATGACAACTACTGCGCTGACTGATGGCAGTGCGTCGAACATTTATTTCTATAGAATTAATTTTATAACATCTGTGTTTGTTTGTTTCACTTGTTATCTATCCTATTTACACAAAGCTATTTACCACAAGACACCTAATTTATTATTTGAAGCTCACTACACATCTAATACACATTTTTCTTTCTTTCTTTCTATCTACATATATGTATGTAGGTATCTATTTATCTGTATATTTAACACCATACATAACTGATTTACATCCGTACCTATACTTTAACGTTAGGTTCAATTGAAAACCAGCGTCAAGCAGCTCCTAGTTGTATGGCATTTTGCTGAACTGAACCTACTCGTATTTGGCGCAGCCGCGGGTCACACAATGTTACTGGCTTAAAATTAAGTTTTCTTTTATTTTCTTTAATTTATTTTCTTTCTTCCTTTACTGCGTTAAAATCTATAGATGATTTAATTTTAATTTAATTGATATGTGAACTCGTGCTCAAAAGTTTTTGTTCATAATTATATAACTAATTTCTATGAGGTCTTGGTATCTAAATTTTAGTAAGATTTATTTATGCATGCAGTGGCCAATCCCACTAAACCAATACCACAGTTCGTTTTTAATGAACAACCTACATTAGAAAATATTAAAACCTACTTACTTGTAACATGACTTCCCTTCAACCCGGTAATGTTCATTGGAGGCTTCACCAAGACAGTCTTATTATCTGGCTGAAAGACGTATCGACACATCTTCCATACTCCAGTATCGCTTGACAAGAAATACCGGCCAGTCACCAAGTAAATACCTAGAACCAAAGAGCATAACAATATTTAGAAAGGAACAATCGGCCGTGTTAATGACTCCTCGCGATCATTTGGCGGTTTTCCAAGCAGTTAGCAAGTAGTAATTAATATAGATCAAAAACGAGATTTGTTGTTCATAGGTGCCAAGTTGTTTTACGCCGGTTTGTGAAGTGGTTAGCAATTTTGAGTAGTTTGATGTGAGTTCTTTTTTTTAACTGTAATGTTCAATTCTATTCTAGTCTATAGTAAGCTATCTGTTTGCTTGTTACCTATTACTTCTTAACTGCTAAAAGGATTCGGATGAAACTTGGTACACAGGTAGACTTTGTCCTAAATAAGGACGTGAAACTTTGAACTCGAAATATATTCCAAAGGAATATACTCCCAGAATGTTCCTTCGGAATAATTTTGTACCGTGACTGACTTTAACCAGGGAAAAGTTACTGGCTAGAAATATATTAAATATGATGTATGGATGTTGGACATCCCAAATCATAGTAAAATGCGGTTGATAGAGCCTGACACACGATTATAAGATCTATACTTACTTATCTACCGATACATTAATTAGTGCAGTAAATCGAGTTATGAATTTTTTTTACTTTGGGACTAAACCCGCAAACGGTAGAGTATTCATTGTACCTATACGAATATAAATGTATGGGGAAGGCAATTTTTCTTTTTCGCATTTTCAGTGTTGGTCCCATAAAGAAAGTTGTACATAATGATGAGTACAATGACCCCTTTTTCAGGTATTGTGTTTGTTCTGTTACATTGTAAGTACAGCTAACAATCATGTAAATACATATGTGGGTGAGATATTCTCTAACACCATATTAGTAAGATTATGATTTTTTTAGATGTGATATAAGCTATGCGCTTGTAAAGTTACAGCTGAAAATATAACAATTAAACAGGTTTAACTCTACTTTTGCAGTCGATAAAATCATCACTTTGAAGGCCTAAATATTCATCCTGAAACCCTTCACTGTTAGTGGCCACATCAAATTGACAACATTTCAGCTTTGCAAAATTGCTGAAACGAACCCGTTTAATGCAGCCGTGAGGGACACAGCACTTTTTTAACATATGTTTATTCTAAAGAAAATATTACTTTGACGAGAAACAAAAAGAAAAGATTAGCAGGTTAGATAGGGTTGTTGCGCATACTGACCTAGCTGTTTTAGAATTACATTACGTTTGCTAGTATGTAAGTCAGTTCCGACATGAACTAACATTGTCTGCGATTACCAACTAGGCCACTATTTATAAACCCGTATTATTTAACCGTACCACGGGTATATTGGAAGTTATTAAAATATTCTTAACACACAATAAATACAAGTATTTTTGATTTTATTCAATGCGCACTAAATATTCACTCTGTGATTTATTAATTCCGTAGTAATTTTGAGACCTTTTTTTTCTAGATGGGAAATCATCAAATGACTTCTTCCACTCTGGGCGGTGCGGAAGGGAGTTTCAGACTCTTACTGACTAAAATTCACCCGTGGTCCTCTTAGTGTCCTTTGCGTTCCACGGCCGAAGTGACTCTTTCGAACAAATACCGCAACCCTAGCAGGCGAGACACCCATAGCTCGCCATCCACTGGCCCGCGCCTATGGTGGCTAGGAATCGCCCTGTGTTTACCGGGCCTGGGGCTGTCTTCTTCTGTTGCGGCGGCTGTGGCGTGAGGTTCCATCTCCCGCACGCGGTCTGCCTCCTCCTTCACTAGCATTACTGCTTCGCAAAAGGAGGTGACCGCTTCCCATGCGTCCTCGCTCCGGACGGATTGAACCAGGGCAAAACGCGAGAGTCGCCGCCGCCGATTGCTTCGACGAGGACACGGCGTTGCTCCATCCAAGCGGGGCAGACCTACACCGTATGTTCCACCGTGTCCTCCGGGCAATCCACACAGTGTTGACACCCGGATGTGTCCTCCCACTGAAACCGAAACACCTGCGTCAGGTGGAAGGTGAGGACGACGTCGCGTCTCTCCAACCACTACCCAAAGAGGGGACTTATCGTGGCAATGGTAGTGTGCCCAGCGCTGGATTGCAACAGTCACTGTCTCCATACCTCTGTGAAATCCTGCCTTACCTCCGTCCGCTGCACAACAATTTGCCGCGGCAGCAGAGTTATAATTTTGAGAACTTCTGTCATACTTCTGACAAAATGCATAAAGAACATAAGTATAGATGAACAAGACACACGTTACATATTTTTACGTAATTTGTTCGTGTAAACCTGGATTACTTGCATAAAATATCAACATATCTATTTCGTCTTTCTATAGTAAATCAATATAGGTACTCTGAGCTTCTCATATTTGCAAAAAAAAAGTTCTACAATACACTTAAATTATAAATAAATTGATATTAAATACGTGATTGATTTGTTTATTTTTAAAGAAATCAAACAAGTGGGGTTTGATTTATTTAAAAATAAACATAAATCAATCACATATTTAAAATCAATTTATTTATTTTTTAAGTTTTCTGAGCCATTTTGGGGTATTCTTTTTTACTTAACTCGGTGTTTTTGGTTATTTTTTCGTTTTTTGAACACCGTTTTCCGAAATTAAAGCTATTTTATACTTTTTTGTTTAGAAGTCGGTTGTTTTTTTGTAAAAGTTTATTCTATGCAGCGGACTACCTGGGTACGTAAACAATTCAGAGCTTTCCAAATAGGTCTCCAATACACTACCTTTTTTAATGATAATGAGGAGAATGGAAAATCATCAAATGACTTCTCCCGCTAGGTGCGAGTGTCAGACTCTTACTGAATTTGAATCGAAGCTACCCATTATTAGGGATAACTTAAATTCTAGTCGTCAGATTTCAATCACGGACCACACGACAAGCACCAGCTTTCGAATACAAAAAGAATCATCAAAATCGGGACACCCAGTAGGTACAAAGTCATGAGGTAACACAAAAAAAAACTGTCGCATTAAGAACCTCCTCCTTTTTTGGAAGTCGGTTAATAACTTGGCGCAATGGGGTTTTATAGACTCTTCGGATACTCAATTTCAGTGCGGTGCCCTAAACAGTTTTCAGAACATGAGCCATATTTTAGAATGCTCCAATTGCCCCATACACCTGTACTTTGGAGGATTTAATGTCACCGATGTTACGCTTAAGGTGGCAAACCTACTGAGCACGAGAGTTAACCATCAACTAGAAACGAAGAAAACCACTGATTCTATTCCTTTCATTTTGACAGATTATGACTGACATGCGAAGGGATTTCAGCTTTAATTACGCAAATCCTCCTTGTATTTGCTCTCTGATTTTATTGATCGTTTGTTAAATCATTGGATTTATTATTATTTATTTTAAATGTTAATCGACTTTCATTGCTAATCGTAGGGAACGAAGTCAGTTATATTTTTTTTTACCGAAGAATAAAATATGGCTATTTGGCATATTTCTGTTCAAAACTATGTGTAAAACGTAACTACATCGTAAAATCGGCCGTCTATATTCTACAGTTTATCACAAGAGGCAAGTAAGAAGGTCGGTACGTGAAACTATTTAGGGACGCTTCAATAAAATGACTGCGACTTAATTTCCTCACAAAAATGTCGGGTTAAATCTCCTAACGCCCGTGTACCTGGCAATACTTCAAAAAAACACAATGCAAGTTATCGTCCTACAATCTTTAACTAAAACTTCGCCTTGCGTGAACGGAAATAGATCAAAGGCCAACGACCCCATTGCCACACGTTTGTAATTCATTATAAACTGCCCGATGCATGGTATACGATTTCCCTAATTTTAAAACAACAGTTACGTACAAGCTGTGTCTTGCCTATGAATAGAACGTCTCATCACTTCCTACGGATGTCGTAATAAATGAATGATGAAATGTGCTGTGAAGAGTAACAGCTCCCAGGTTGACGTAATTAGTATTTATACAGTTCGCGCTATTTTATAAAAAATCACGGTGAAACTAAAGCCGCAGTTGTATTCTATGACGTGAGTTTTTCACGTTCTCGATTTAGTTTGCATAAAAATTTATGCAAACTGAGCCATTTTGGGTATTCTTTTTTACTTAACTCGGTGTTTTTGATTGTTTTTTCGTTTTTTGAACGAAACTTCCGAAATTAAAGCTATTTTATACTTTTTTGTTTAGAAGTCGGTTGTTTTTTTTTGTAAAAGTTAACTAGAGCCGCAGTTGTATTCTATGACGTGAGATTTTCACGTTCTCGATTTAGTTTGCATAAATTTCAATTTATACTGAAACTGAGTAAGCTCCATCCGGTGACAATAACGGAACCAATTTGACATTAGCGGACGTTTACCTTAATGGGATCAAGTATGTTAAAAAACTTGCCCTCTGTACAAATCTTACCGTGAGTATTTAGTTGAAGTGAGCTGTTTAATCCTAACTTCAGGTGAAAAACACTTTAAGCTCACCTCACCCATTTTCGAACGGTACATCCCGTCGTCTTCATCCAGTTTATCACCGTAAATCAAAGTATTAGTTCACATCAAGCTCACTATTTTAATCTTAAGAGCTCCTTTACAATAAGTCACAAGCAACGTGGCAGCAGCAGCGCGACTGTCGCACGACATGTGATTGTCATAGCAGACCACAGCGCTGCGGCCAATCCACTATAGTTCTTTTTTTTTTTTTTTATGAATGCGACGTAATTTGCGCTGAAGTTGAACCAAAAACGCAGGAGCAACAATGATGTTTTCTCGTTGGTATCCATTATTGGAATGAAGAACGCTATCCTAATCAAAACTCGCGTGGTTATAGTTGTAATAAAAAGGCGTGTGCTGCTGTTGCGCGGCTGTCTCACCTCTTGCGACTTAATGTGAACGGGCCCTGAAGGATATATTGACAATTCAATTCCACTGATTCAACATCAGCGGAAAACTTCTTTTTCTTGGACGTTATACTAAGAAATCGACGTTTATAACGTTATTTAAATAAAGGTAAGAGAAAAAAACAGCAACCTATCATTATCCTGTTTCATAAATCTATCATCGCGATAAAGTTACACTACACGTCTAAAAAGTCGGGAAAAATAGACAACGATATCCTTTAAAACATAATAAAAAGCAAGTGTAACTCCTCTATCAGTGTTCTGTAGGTATTTTTTGCCCTGCACCCAATCCAGGATAATTTGTATATACGTGTTGGTATTTTACTGTTAACTAAACTTAACCGCCACACCGGTCTTTTCAGTAAATCTCTTACAGTTAAGACTTGTGAGAAGTTGTCAATCCATAGCTTTGGGCAGAATAACAGTAGTTCCACTTCAAGATTACTTCACCTAAGAACTTGCAGTGCTTTTTTGTAAACAGTTTACAGAAAAGCACTGCGAAAAGTCATACCTTTTATCAAATTATTAACTTCGTTAACCGCTAATCTGACACTAAAAAGTTAGCTTGGTTAAACGTTAAAGCTTCATATTACAGAAGATTTAACGCAAGGTAACGTTAATCCTTTAAAACTTGTTAAAAATTGCAGCTTTGTGTGAATTGTTATGTATTTATAAAAAGTGTTGGTTTCTTCAGTTCTGAAAGTCAACAGGTTAGGAACAAAAACAAAAGAAGCGGAGTTTGTAATTTAGTCATCTGGCATAATGTGGATACTGGCCTTCATGAATATTAATATGTTGAAGTTCAAGTCTGAAAGCGAGGCTCGAACTCGTTTCGGCCTTAAATTATATAAGCCCGTGAAAAAAAAATATTCAACTGCAGCGCTTGAGGGTATAGTATTATTATATTTTTAATCAACAGATTTATGAATATCTGTTCTCCGAAGGATGCCGCATCGTTGTGTTGGAGGTTCTAATCGGTTATCGTACTGGTTTTACTAGCTACTAAAGAAAACTATGTTTTCGAATTTACTTAATTTAAATATGACCGTGTCATGTTATGTCACTTGAATAAAAACATTTACTACAGTCGGTTATGGGCGATAATAAATAAAGTAAATGTTGAATTTTTTGTCCGTAAATATAGTATTAAATAGATAAAAATACTTATAATTCGTTGAAATATCGAATCTGTCTTGTGTGAAGTATTTGTCTAAATATTAAAATACAAAAATGTCGATGGGTGACAATGTTCATTCCGGTTCGTCAGGAGCTTCCTTACTTACAATTAACAGTTTAAAAGGTAGGGATGGTTATCCAAACTGGAAATTTAAAATGCGCATGTACTTGATGCATGAAAATTTGCGGTCTTCGATTGAAGGATATGCCGAAGATGATACCACACCAGTAAGTCCTAGAAATAATAGAGATATGAAAGCAATGACGAAAATGTGCCTTACCTTAGACGGTGGTGCAATTACCCATGTACGTGCCTGTAATACAGCCAAGGAGGTATGGGATACCTTATCTAATGCATATGAAGACAAAGGTATATGCAGAAGATTGTCTTTAGAACGTAAGCTGTATAGATATGAGCTACAGAATTTCTCTTCCATAGAAGAATACATTAATGCCGTAACTACTACTGCACAGGATTTGGCAGACATTGGCAGAAAGATTGATGATCTATCTATTGGAGCAATTTTACTAGGAGGTTTGACAGCAGATTTCGATCCTCTTGTAATGGCTTTAGAGAATTCTAATATTGAAGTTACATCTGAGCTAGTAAAACGAAAGTTACTGAATGAGAGTACCAAACGTGAATCGAAGGAATCAGCGCTTGCTATGATGAAGTCGCATAAACCTTTTACAAAGCCTATAATATGCTATAAGTGCAGAGAGCCTGGTCACAAAAGTCCAGATTGTCCGCTTAGAAGAGGAAAGCGAGACAAGGAGAAGAATGGCAAGAAGTCTCAGAATAATAGTAAAAATGAGTCTACACTTATTTCAGCATTTGGAGTTGGAGGTAACCTAAGTCAGAACGACTGTTACGTAGATTCGGGCGCCTCTAGCCATATGATTTGCAATAAAGAATGGCTAAGTAATTTCGATGCAACGATGGCAGTAAACGAGATAACTCTTGCGAATAACAAGAAAGTAAATTCAGCTGGAGTTGGAGATGTTTTGCTTAAAACTGATAAAATCATGAAGCTCAGCAGTATTAGAGAAGTTCTTTATGTTCCTGAACTGAGTACAAACTTAGTATCTGTGAGTAAAGCGGTTGATAAGGGTATAACGTTTGTTTTTGATAGAGATGGTTGTACAATGTATAAGCAAGATAATGTTAGAGTAGTTGGTAATGTAGTAGGTCACGCCACTCGTAACGTTGGAGGCTTGTATAGGCTCGACCATACTCCTATTCGCCCGGAACGTGCTATGATGTCTTCCGATGATGCGTCGTCTACGTCAAGTTTGTGGCATCGCAGACTTGGACATCTTTGTCGTGTCGCCTTGGAACATCTTCGTCGGGGAAAAGCAACAGGTATAGATTTTAATTCTATTGATAAAAACCCTTGTGTGGCTTGCATAGAAGGTAAACAAATTAGAAAACCTTTTAAGACTATTGAGTACAAGAAAGGTACTTCCATGTTGGAACTTGTGCATTCGGATGTATGCGGTCCTTTTGATGTCATGTCTTTAGAAAATAATAGATATTTACTTATTTTTGTTGACGATTTTTCTAGAATGATTTTTTCTTATTTTATTCGCTCGAAGGTGGATGTTAAGAAAAAGTTTATTGAATTTGAAGCTTTTGTTGAGAGAATGACGTCTCACAAAATTCAGAATTTGCGTACCGATAACGGAGGTGAATATGTGAATGGTGAGTTTGAGGCATATTTGGCTTCAAAGGGCATCAAACACCAGACTACTGTACCGTTTTGCCCAGAATCGAATGGTGTTGCTGAACGGACAAATCGATCTTTAGTAGAAAAGGCTAGATGTATGCTACAGGATAGTGGTCTACCTAAAACTTTCTGGGAAGAAACCCTACGAACTGCCACTTATCTCAAAAATAGATGTCCACATAGAGCTTTAGGAAATCGTACACCCTTTGAGCTTTGGTACAACAGAAAACCTGACATTGCTCACTTACGTATATTTGGTTGTCGAGCATACGTACATGTACCGTCTAGCAATCGTAAAAAAATAGATCCGAAAGCGAAACAGTACATATTCGTTGGCTATTGCGATGACAACAAATCTTATCGATTTAGAGATCCCACCAATATTAGAAAATGTGTTAAGGGACGGGATGTAGTATTTTTAGAGAATACTTTTACAAATGCTGAAGTCAATGATGAACTATCTGAGTCATCTACACGTCAGAATGATATTATTGTTATTTCTGATAATAACAATTTACAGGTTCAGAGTTCTCCTACCACTTCTATTGAGAATGGTCCTAATAATGATGATTTACAGGTTCCCACTCCTCTACCTGTTACTGAGCCTTTACCAGCCGAGGATCAGGAAATACCTGTAGAAGCAGTCGAAACTGGATCAGTTCGGAGGTATAATTTAAGAGACAGAAATCCTGAAACTAACTATCGTTGTAGTGTATGCTGTTCCGTGATGCAATCATGTGAGTTAAATGATGAACCTAATTCTTATTATGATGCCGTTTCGCGTCCCGATAAGGCTAAATGGATAGCCGCGATGGAAGATGAGTACAAATCTTTGATGACCAACGGTACTTGGACTTTAGTAGAGAATAGTGGCCAAAAGGTTATACCGTGTAGGTGGGTCTACAAGCTAAAACGTGATTCTGAAGGTAAAATAAATAGATATAAAGCACGTTTAGTCGCAAAAGGCTTTCATCAGAGTTATGGGATAGATTATGAGGAAACTTTTTCGCCAGTTGTTCGCTATTCGTCACTGAGAATTTTAATTGCTATAGCAACTGAGCAGAATTTGAAAATGCATCACTTAGATATTGACACTGCTTTTCTGTATGGAAAATTAGACGAGAAAGTTTATATGGCACAACCTGATGGTTTTGTAGCCGAAGGTGAGGAGAGTAAAGTATGTTATTTAAAGAAGTCACTTTACGGTCTCAAACAAGCTGCCAGAGCTTGGAATAAGCGATTTGATGAAGTACTTTCTGATCTAGGCTATAATAGATTGCAGTCTGAGCCTTGTATGTACATAAAAAAGAGTTCTAATAGTATTGCAATTATAGCAATTTATGTTGATGATGTAATATTGGCCTATGACAAAGATTGTGAGTTAGAATGCCTGAAAAACGGTCTTGCAAAATATTTTAGCTTGAAAGATCTAGGTGTATTGAGTTACTGCCTAGGACAACATGTTTCTGTGGGAGATAATGGCGTGAAAGTTACTCAAAAACGCTATATTGTTGAAACTTTAAAACGTTTTAATTTAGCTGAGTGTAACTCAGTGTCTACACCAATGGATACTAACATTGATTGGCATTTACAGACGGAACCAGCGGGCAATGTTCCTTATCAAAACTTGATCGGTTGCCTAATGTTTATAGCAATAAATACTAGGCCTGATATATTATTTACCGTCAGTTTTTTGAGTCAATTTAATAAAAATCCTAAACAAGTACACTGGACTGCTGCTAAACGCGTACTGCAATATTTAAAGGGTACGTTGAACTACGGTCTTACTTTTAAGAAAACTGGAGAACCTTTAATTGGTTTTGCTGATGCTGACTGGGGCAATGGTAATGACAGGAGATCATACACTGGTTATATTTTTAAACTAGCTGATGCACCCGTGTCGTGGGAATGTAAGAAACAGCCCACAGTTGCATTGTCATCAACAGAAGCCGAATATATGGCGTTGTCTAGCGCTTCTAAGGAAGCTATTTACCTGCAGCGACTAATTGCTGAAATCAGAGGTGAGTGTACAACCGTTACTCTTTGTAATGATAATCAAAGCGCTCAAAAGTTGGCACAAAATCCCGTACATCATAATCGGACCAAACACATAGACGTTCGATATCATTTCATACGGGAACTGGTCGAAAGCAATAAAGTTAAGTTGTCATATTTGCCGAGCGATAAAATGCCTGCAGATATTTTGACAAAGGGCTTGAGTCGTATAAAGCACCAACGTTGCGTGGCTGACATAGGTCTCATTATATCCTAAGTTTTTACATATTGAAGTTTATATCTTGCTTATATCGTTACTTAGGTTATATGTATGTTATGATTTGTGTTTGATTACTAATGTTTTTTTAAGTTTTTACAAGACACTGATGTAAAGTACAGTCAGCGCGATAAATTTCTGATCACTTTGTACTAAAGTACAGTCATGTTCATAAATATGGAACACAACATTTCCGATTAAGGGGAGGATGTTGGAGGTTCTAATCGGTTATCGTACTGGTTTTACTAGCTACTAAAGAAAACTATGTTTTCGAATTTACTTAATTTAAATATGACCGTGTCATGTTATGTCACTTGAATAAAAACATTTACTACACGTTGAACGGGTCTACTTGATGTCATGCCATATTTGGACGAGACTTTGAGCTTTACCTACTATTCAATTCAAGATTTGGTTCTTAGATTCTTATTTAGACTGAGTGACAAAATTTAAAAAGTCTTCCTCAACATCGTCGTTGTGACTCGCATTGCTACCATCTTTGCTCTTTGAACTTTCAGCAAATTCTTGTCAAACGCCTCTTTTTGGCGTGGCGCAGTGCGTGCGCTATCGTTTTAGTAAATAGTAGGTACTGAATTAGCGATTAATGGACTTGGGTTGATGTAATGGAAGTTACGAATCCGTTAAGATTATTAAAGGTTAATTTAAAAGTTAATCCATTAATCGAAATGTTAATTTCGTCATTTAACGGATTCACAAGTTAATAGTCAGCTATTCTGCAAAACCATCTGGCTGAGCGATTCTTGAATGACTCGAACCATTGAATAACTATTAAAAGTATTAAAATCAAGGTTCTTCAATGGTAAACAGTATTAGCCACTTAAAAATACATACAAGCAGGTATGTAGTAGTAAGTAATGGTTTCTACTATTATGATAAACGATATTAACCAGACACGTGAACCTACGCACTGAAATACAATTGTAATGAATCATTCTAGATATAAACATTGCTTTATAAAATAGGATCCACTGCGTATTATGATGGGAACAATAAATATCACTGTTGATACACTTCAAGATAAATCGAGATTGGGTTGACAGCTCACTTCACATAAAACAATGGTTTGAATGCTCACAATACTACTTATTTTTATTGAGAAAGGAGCAAATGACGTAGTATTATTACATTTCAGGAACTATGACAATATAATGTTTTGTTTACGACAATTCCCTTTATACTTATCATTTGCGAATGAACCGTTTTTTTCAGGACCTACCCTAAAAACAGCTTTTCCATACATTTCAGTGAATACTACACCCGAAACTAAGGTCGCATATGTAATAGATACTGCGAAAATAATAGTCACAGTGTACAACTGAGGTTAAACATTCAAAATTAATTCAAATACTGTTGACTCGGTTATCCGGACGTCAGTCATAAGGATTGGCGATTATTCGGATTGCCAACCCAGTCCTAGAAATAGCAGTTGCGAATTTGTTCGAAAGAGTCACCACGGCCCTGGATTGCGAAGGGCACAAGAAGGATCACGCGGGTGAGTTTTAGTCAGTAACAGTCTGACACTCCCTTCCGCTCCGCCCAGAGCGGGAGAAGTTATTTGATGATTTTTTAACATCCAAAAAAAAAGCCTTTGAAATAGCTCTCAAATGGTTCGAAAGACAAGTTTACTACGGTTAAAACGAATTGATGATGTTGTTACATCACCAATCTCAATTGAGAGAATATTGTTACACCAAATGACAATTATTTTAAACTAAACCAAAGATGATTAAGATTGCCATATTTTGATAATTAAAGAAAATATGTATGTAAGTATATGCATATGTACATACGTACGAAAATGTATCTTTACTCTTTTAATAAACATTGATTTTCGTTGACAAGTTCGGTTTGTATTTCTTATCTATACTAATATTATAAAGCTGAAGAGTTTGTTTGTTTGTTTGTTTGAACGCACTAATCTCAGGAACTACTGGTTCGAATTGAAAAATTATTTTTGGGTTGAATAGACCATTTATCGAGGAAGGCTTTAGGCTATATAACATCACGCTTAAGCCAATAGAAGCGGAGCAGCGATAAAGAATGTTTTAAAATCGGGGATTCCACGGGGACGAAGTCGCGGGCAGCAGCTAGTTTTGTATAAAAATCTAACATTATGTGTTAATAATAATATGTATGTATGTACAAAAATCGCTTTTGTTCATAATTATATTCAACTATCAGGATTTTCGATGATCCGAATTCCTTACGACAACATATAATCCAGTTAAACGAGTCTGTACTGTAGTAAGATCTATTGAAATAATAATGAATTACGTTCCTATTTGTATTCTCATTAGTTGTTACCGAACGCAATTGAAATGAAATGATTTATTGAGCCTAAATAAATATTCGAAGCAGCAATTAGCAATGTATCGGAGTCACAATGTTTGGATTGGAATATTTGTTTTATTAAATGTTCATAACATTAATCTACCAGTAATTCTGACAGGGTGTTTACACAAATTGATGAGTTAATTATATTTTTACAGCCGCGCACAATGTGTTACATGACCGAGAGAAAGACGAGCGTGGCAAATATTTTTTTACTTTGTAAAGCTGTGTCTACACACTTCAAGTTTGCTTGGCAGTGTAACTTTTACGAAATAGCTTTGATCTAAGTTCTCTTTGATAACGAATGACACCAGTGCATTTGTATTTTATGCATGTTTTTTCACTTTTATTGAAAGTTGCAATAGTTTTTATAAATACGACATTTTGTTAAGTTTGACAAACTTAAAAAAGAAGAAGGTTCTCAACTCGGTTTTTTTACATTAATGTAGGCTTGAAAAGAAAGAATAAAATTTATTTAGCACTGTACATGAAACACGCACGGTACATTTAAAATAAAAATGGCATCTTAGTGAGTGTGTCACGGCTGCACTAAAATGGACAATTTCAGCGATATGCAAGACAGACTGACGTTGTCTGACGCTGGTTTTGTAATGAAATTTTTAAAGGACGTTTGGTGGTACATTTGAATCAATATAATATATAAATATCATCGAATAAAAAACAACAAAAACAATATACAGATGTATAAATCAGCATGTAGCAAATTATCCTTAAAATATTTATGCTTGTGTGTGTATGTGTAATTTGATACAAATATGTATGTAAGTAAATAGTATACCACGAATGGATATAATCAAGTTTTTTGCTAACTATACAACAGAAAACCCTTTCACTAAAACCCTGTTCCTATTTTTTCGCCGTGATATTTATTTCCGGGCACGGTGACTCACAAACCGACGCAGACCGCCGAGCGCAGTCGTACTACCGACATTTATAGTTAATCAAAGTAACCATGATAGTATTCCGTTTTCTAAAGTAATTGGTATAAAACTGAAAATGCGATAAAAAGGTTAAAATTCAACGTGGAACAAGAATAAATGAAGGTAAGCGTAATTTTATATCTTAATGTATGCATGTATATTTTGCTAGTCGATCTGAAACAGTTTGTTAAAACTCTTGCCAATTTCGAAATTGCCAATTTCTAAAGATACCCTGTTTACACAAATAGAAGGCCGTTTTAAAGTTTGCTATGCGATCTAACTCGCGTCCGTTGCACATCACAGTCGCAAGTAGTCCAGGACCATGGTAAGTAAGCTTAACACATGCAAGAGACTGATTAGAGAGATAGATAGTGTTGAGACAATATGTATTGCGTCCGTTTGTGTCTTCCATAAGTCTCACAACTGCAACGGCACATAGGCGACGAGGATACCACAGCAGCACGTAACAGAAGCGATACAACAGGGGGAAATATGTATGTCAATTAGAGCATTGCAGACTACCCGCAAACCCTTATTACAATATGTTGAAGATAAGTACTAATGGTTTTTGTATACTAGAAACATTTAGAATGACCATATCTTGTTTTCGTTGAACAGCTATCAAATACTGCCTTAAACGTGTTCTGAACGAATTAATGGATGGTTCGCAAAACCCTCAAAGGTGGTGGAATATTATTCCACACTTTAGATGCAGCATATCGGAAACTGCCTCTGAAGGCTGCTGTCCTATGCGCCCAAGCTTTGTGCACTGGATAGCTAGTGCCATCCAACTTGGTTCGTCATACAAATTAGTCTTAGACCTCTCATCCCTATGTATGCTTATAGTGATTCAAGAGTAAGGTTTATATTACGAGTATAATACATCCATAAACACTGATAGTTTTAGGGATTTCTAAAGTCATGTCGTAAATAAAGGCCTTTTTTTTTCATTCTAAGTTGTGAACGTTGTACCTATATTAAAAGAGTGTCAAAATAGCTTCTTTTATTTTATTTTTTAGAATGGACCACTCGCAGTTCAGCACACTAAAGCTGGTTACTGCTCAACCAGACAATCCTGTGGTGGCCTCAAATGAATTTAAGGCCCCCAGTCAGGCCTTAAACTACTTAAAAACTAAATGACCGCTCGCTAAGGGCATTCCCTGTGGGACACGGGTCTCGGCTTAGCGGGGTCATTGAGGGAGGAGGGCAGCAAGGGACAGGCTGGGTCAGGTTGGTATTATTTTGATGGTTTAACGCTAATGGCTCAGAAGCGCGGGCTGGCTCGTTAGACAAAAGTCGGGGGGGGGGGGGGGGGGGTTGACGGGGGCGTCGCGATGGACCTCGTCTGTGAGGTCGGTATACGGAACGCGGTCTGTGTTTGTTTTTCCTAAGAGTGCTGGTTTCCCCACTACTCTCTTGGGTCTGGGTGATGGGTACAAAATAGCTTCGCTGTATTTGTTTGACTTATAAAATATGTGGCGCGCTAGCTAGGGTTACCAGGGACTCCCAAAAATGTGTTATTAATCAGGTCTGGGGTTCTAAAATGTGTGGGACGGATAAACCTTGCTTTGTAGGTGCGTCCGCGGATCTAATGTTCTTCCATAGTAATTTTGGACTTTTCATTTTGATGTTTATATTGTGCTTATAATATGCCGTTTTTATAGTAAAATTTTTTTCATATCAGCTTTAGTCGTCCTTTATTTAGCCAGTGCATTCTCTATTAACCGCATCATCAGCTTAATGTTGTCCGTAATCTAGAGATACGTTACTTCTTCTTCTAATTGTATAAGATATAATCGGTGCATGGACATCAAACAATGCTATTATACAACTATTGAAACTATCAACCATGTCATTTATATCGACCAATTCACAAAATATACGGTCTATGTTTGAATTAAGTAAATATGTATAAAAACTATCCGTGCAAATATCTCTTATCGGCCTAAATCTGGTTACATATGCTATAAAAGGTACAGCAGATTAAGCATTAAGAATGCTCTCTGCTAATACTCTTGTATTAAGTCCGCCTTTGTACATTGATTAGCGTAAAATATTGAATAAATAAATATTTTTACCAATACAATTAAATGTGGAATGTCTCATAAAACTCAAATCGACTTATTTATCTCATATATCACGTAAAAGGTATCCGAACGGAAATATTCCTGGGATAAATAGTACCTATCTTTTGTTTTATTCCAGAATATGGTCTACCTGTGTGCCAAGTTTCATTCAAATCCGTTGAGCCGTTCAGACGCAAAGAGGCAGCTAACAAACAAATATAACGCAATTATAATATTAATAAGAATGATTTGCTGTCTTACCATCTCCACCTTCTATGTGCACCCACTTCTCAGTGCATACGGCTGCAATCCAGAGGAAAGTGCACAGTCCTGTCAAGCAAGTGCAGCCGAACAAGATTCGTCTCTCAATGACCAATGCTTGCAGCAATGGCCGACGCTCGGCAGCTCCAACAGACGATGCCGTCGACATTTTATCGGTCTCCATCTTTATTTATTCTGTAACAAGTAAAGATGTACGAAGTTATTTGACTGTCCCAACGTATGAGATTAATTTGTGGGATCAAGAAATGACTGCACTTCGATTGAAATATCCGCTTTATTAATTTATGAAAAATATGAGGCAAAGATCAAGTAATGCAGGCTTTCTTTATACATACATGATTTTATTTTAAGGTAAAATACAAAACTTTTTTATTGACCGCACCACATACCTTTTATATTATATAAATATAAATTATTGAAAGTAGTAGAGTAGTAGCCTTAAACCTATTTATTTTTGCTGAATAACACATTCCATATTATAAAAGACAGTGACTAGATTCAGCGCAGCTAGTTAAGGTAATTAATAATATCTAGATACGCTAAACATCAAACGAAATTTTCACAGGCTTAATAAAATCATTTGAAAACATTCGTATACTCGTAAGTTTACCTACTCAACGACTTAATTTCACTACATTGTAGGACATAATTATGGAAGCACGCCAAATAGCCGAATAGGTAGGTACGTACCGGTGTGTGATAATAATCTCATCGCTACATTAGTCACACTGTTTTACCAGCGTGACATTTCAACACTAGTACTGTAATATGCAAGTGTGACAATTACTGAGCCTACTGAAACTCTGGAACTCCTACGTAAATATGTAAAAGCATTTTGGAGATTTAATGACTGAAAAACTCAAAATATGGGCCAAAGAAACTAAAATTGACTTTGCCCGTTTCTGGAATATCATGTGTTTAAGAAATAAAGTAAGTTGAAACTGAAGATAACTAAAAATGTTGTTTGCCTAAAATTTCCAATGCTCTGCCTGAAACGTCGGTATACTAGCGACACTATAATCAAGGGTGAGAGAGATAAAATTAGCACAGAGTACGAAAGGATCGGGACTATCATTTAGTCAAGTAATCTACTATTTATATAATAATTACTACAATAAACGGCACTATGACTACCATTTAATTGACTAAATGATAGTCGTAGTGCCGTTTATTGAAAATTAACATTGATAACATCACTGTTAAGAATGTTAATCTACAATAATGTTTTCTTTCTAGTGGTCGCCATTGTTGTTTCTAGCTCATACAAAAGTTGCAGTGGTTAGAAATAAGATGTTCAATAGGTAGCAAAACAATAAAATAAAATAGTAAACCGAAAATGATTCTGCTGCTGCTTAAAAATTACTTGTGACTATTAATATGTAACTACATATATTGTGTAAATAGATTTAAATATAAAGTTTTTTTTTAAATGTCACCATGAAAACGTAATTACTGAAATGTCGATTCCGGCGGATAATGCGCCTTAAAAATATAGGTAGGTGAAGTGAGCATTTAAGTGAAGTATCATTCCAATTGATGCTAGGGATTGACACCTTACTTTGAGCTCACTTTACCTCACCGTGATAACATTATCACGGTGAGATTGATACATAACAGCAATATCCTCCGAAAGAATGAGAGCCTGCTTCATTTAACTTTTTACGGTTAGATTTGAACAAATAGTTGGCGTTTATTGACATATTGTACCTCCAGGCCACGGGCATGATTTTATCAGTTGCACTGTAACGCCTATCATCAAAACAATAACTATGTAATACGAAAAAATCAGTTAGAACAATCAATAGAATCAGCTGATACCTACTTACATGCCACCTGATATATAAGCTTTGTTATCGTTATCAGTAATCCATTTGTCAAATGTGAAAGCACCAACACAGCTTTTAGTAGGTATCACTCACAAGTATCACTTGACTGTTTATAATATATCCTGTGTAGTGGTTGGATATATGGTTTAACTTTGTAGGGTAGGTGCCTTTGCTATCGGGCCTGCGGACGGCGAGTGTCGGGTTGCTCGCCGCCGACAACCAAGCGAGCTATTATGACGTCTTAAATCCATCATGATTTCTGTGTCAGAGAGAGACGGAGTTACACAAGACGAATAGCACTATCTCTTTCCCTCACACGAATCATGATAGCATTGGCACTTCGTAATACGGCCACAGGCCCGGGTTGACGGCGCGTTGTGTTCCACGCGAGTCTCAAAGAGTTGTCTGCACCGAAAACGGAGCCTGCTAGGTCAGTGCCAGTTTCAAAATCTGTTGTAAGAGTCAACAGGGCTCTGGAATGTAAACGGCATTGAGAGGAACACGGATAGGTTTTAGTCAGTAAAAAGCTAAGATTCCTTTTTGCTCCAACCAGATCGGAAGTCATTTAATGATTTCCCATCCATAAAACAGGTCAGTAAACTATGAGTTCAGCTGTAATCGTAAAAGTCAAGCTAACTTTAATTAGGAAGTACTCTTCGAGTTTAAATGACAATATGAATCTGACCGCGTTACCTGTCTAGATGCTCAATTTGTTTCAGATTATACAAACTTATTTGAATTATGAACCATATAATATCTGCGACGCTCGTAGACTATTTATCTTCGAGAACTCATTGAACCAAAAAACAGCTCAACGCATTGTGGCTCCTTTTGAACGGTCATATCACGAATTTCGCGTTGAGAGACTTATGAACACGGCATCGATGTCTTGTGCCAACGAAGAAAAAACATGACGTGTTCTAAGCCCTAACTGATACAAGCTTTGATGATCAGCTCGGCACAATCAGTCAGTCTTTTCTGCACATCACACTGTGAAAACTTCGAGAGAGTGAGCTTGGAGTTAACTGTCATTCCGTCTAGATCCCATGAATCAGCGATTCACTTCCAACAAAGTGAACTGTCAATTCAGTGAACACACTTCGCCTTGTGAGAACAGAACGATACTATAGCTACGGATCAACCAGCGAAATTAGAATAGATAATTTGACTAATAAAATCTAATTAGTTTGTCAGATAGTTTTTCAAAAAATTTTGAACAGGTTTATGAATTTTTCCCTTCGTTTAGCAAGCCCTAGACATTTTTTTTACTTAGTTTCTATGTATTTTGTTTCATAATTATTATTGTATATAATTAGTACACCTAAGACTACCAACAGTACTGGATTTCCTTTTCTTTTTAAAATCCATCCAAAGGTTGTCTTGAAAAGATCGCTTTTAGCGATAGCGCCCATTATGTCACCCTATGTAATATTTTTTTCATCAATATTTTCTCTAAATTATATGGTGTACGTAATAAAGAGTATTCTATTCTATTGTCTTCTTATGGAAATCCGATAATCTCGTCTACCCCTTGATATCTTCGAAATTTACATTATTGAAATGCTCGATTTAACAGGCTCTTTGCGGCCGAGCATTATGCTTTTTTTTTGTTTTCGGGGGGAAACCTTCAAAAGGCGCCTGGACTATTGGGGTAAAAGACCAAGGAGTGTGGGATTTTCATCTCTCTAAAACCACCCCAGTGATCACCATCAGCACATGGAAGAGGCCCCGGTACCTCTTAAAAGACCACCTCAGTGCAATGCCTGCCATGGCATATCCCCAAGGAGAGCGCATTATCCTACATGCAGAGGAAGTCGAATGGAGGGTCAAACAGTTTCACGTTTTTATAACTCTCTATTGCGATACACAATAAGACTTACTCCATCGATCGCCACATTTATCCTATGAGTATCCATTTTGTACCTGTAGCAGTTATAACTGTGGTGCTGCGACTCCTGGTTCTCGGGAGGGGGCCGAGATGAAGTGCCAGTAATGGTCCTATCGTGGCCTCCTCCAGAGACAAGTCGGCCGCTGTGCTATTGCGCAGTGGCTGATGCCTGGGGACGGTGAGCGTGGGTGGCTCGCCGTCCGATACCAGGCTGAGTCGACGACGCGTTGTGCTTCACGCGCGCCTCAAGGAGCCGTCAGCACCAGAGACGGGGCCCCATAGGGTCGGTGCCTGCTAGGGTTGCGGAATTTGTTCGAAAGAGTTACCGCGGCCCTGGAACGCAAAGGGCACATGGATGAGCACGGGTGGGTTTTAGTCAGTAAAAGTCTGACACTCCCTACCGCTCCACCCAGGGCGGGAGGGGTCATTTGATGATTTCCCATCCAAAAAAAAAAAAAGCAGTTATAACTGTGCTTCCAAAGTATACCAATGCAGCTCGTCACAACCCAGAAATTGGATAAAAAGATATTTCTTGGCAGGACTGGTGTCAGATTTATAGATTCTGACTTCCCGTGATTTCTACTTTTATTTCATTTCAAGTGACAAATAAACTGGGACAGGTTTCCCCCGATTACTCATCCATAAGCCAACTTCGGCAAGCATTTCACAACTCTGAAGATGGAGACATGCACCTGCTACTTGCATTCAGTTGAAATGAAAGTATTTGTAATAAATAAGCCCAATAGCTAACGATTTACTCGAACTGACCTATCCAAAATGCTTACTGAATTATTAGTCAATGTTTACTTTCACCTGTAAATTTTAAGTGCAATTCATTATTTGGCAGGTTCTTAACACCAAATACTTACACATTTTAGAAAAAAAAATGTTTTGCGGCTATAACACATTATATAGCTCGAACCGTGATCGGAACTTCATGAAAAAATATGCTGACTATAATGATATCATAGAAATAATAAATACAGATTGAAATGTTAACCAAACTTTGCCTCCGTATGAAATTGTCCTATTAGCAAATCATATTCGCAAAACGACCCATTAACAGAACGTACTAAAAACAAGAGAATGGGAAAGTACAGTCATACCAATTGTACAAGTACATACAATTCTTTTTCACAATCAATTCATAAAATAAGGACGTTATTCAATACTAGCTTGTGCCCGCGATATCGTCTGCGTAGATTGGTAATTGTTAGTTTTTTTCGCGTACGTTGGTACTCTTCAAGACAAAAATATTTTTGAGTGTCCAATGCTCTGTTCTATTAAAGATATAACTTTAACACAAGCGATTTTTATTTTGGTCACTAAAAGATGTTCTTTTTTTAGATATCCTTCTTACTATCTCATAAATGTTTATTGGATAATAATTTAAAATGAACTCTTAAAGTACACCTTGTGATCTAACGCGGTTCGTAAATGTTCATAAGGTTTAATATTCAAATACAAATCTATGAAATTGAAGTGAATGAGAAGTTTACTCGGTTCTTTGTAACAGCCGGTAATTCTGAAAAAAGCTCCAGTCAGGCGAGCATTTTCCCTTAAAGAAAAATTCCTAAGCTATTCAAAGACCCATCCTAAATTTAGTTAAAAACCTGGTCACTAGTTTCTTTTGGCACTCAAAATGACAACATTGCATGTAAAAGAATTGTAAAAACGCACATTCGTTATAGATTTTCAATACCTATGCAAATTCTCTGAAAACTAAAAATTACCGTTATATATTAAATAAACAAAAACCAAAAGTTATAAGCTAATGATCTGGCTAGGTTTGTTTTCAGATAGATAACAGTGTGAAGTCTATACATACGAATATTTGAGTGTTATTGAAAGACTAAATCAACTTATTGTTCTGAACAGTCCATCAGATCAAGCCTAGTGGCTTGATCCAACGTTGATCGTGATATAAAACCGCTATTGCTTACATTTTCTCGAACAAACCAACAAAATGCACACGTTACATAAGTTTTTATTTAACATTAATTTCCATTATTTACAGTTTAATTTAAATTTTTCACGGTATCGGAAATGCTAGTCAGCAAAAATACAAATGCATATAATATTTAAAATTCTTTTTAAAATTTGATCAAAACAATGCATTAAATTGTCAATTTAACTGAAAAGATCAAACATACGCCATTTCATTTGCAGCAGTACATTTTTTTTGTTCATTAGTAGATTCTCACATAATTACTTTATTTTCGAATAAAAAAATAGTAAGATTTTCAAACAACAAGGCAATGAATCAAACGTTTGAGACAATAAAACCAACCTGTTGATACAGACGTGTAGCGTTGCCAGATCCGTAGTGATATCATGAATATTTAATGACTCCGGTCATCTTTCACAGCGATTATGTTAAAGTTTAACACACCAATAAATTACATTTCTGTTGTTATGCCACAAATTAATATTCTAAATGTTATTATACGTTTAGAAGAAAACACCGGTTTATTATAGTACGGACTGTTCAAAGTACGAGCGAGAACTGAGTTCGAGTAGTGTTGGGACGCGGCGGGCGGCCGGGCGGCTACTCATCAACTGATCAACCGAGTAACTGAAGTGAGCTGCGCCAATCCGCCTGTTGCCGGGCTACCGTGCCTCGATCCTCCAATAAATGGCTCACCGCCGCCCGCCCGCTCGCGTGGTCTCACTACACTTTTCGTGTTTGTAAAACTTTTACGAAAGCTTTAGTGAAAGCGTTGGATGAGCCTGTTAAGTTTGAGAGAGCAATCGTATTTTTTATAACCCCTAATAATATAGCAGCCCTCTATCTCATGATCCGTAATAGGTAATAGGTGAAGTTTTCACAATTTGTATTTTGAGTTACAAAAAATAATAAAACTAAAAGCAAATTTAAAACTAAAGGGGAGCCTTTCGTTTTAAATTTGCCCTACTAGAAACTTTTTATGGTGTTTCTGACTTGATCTAATGGAAATGCTTGAAATGCTCACAGAGTTTTATTATTAGATAATAATACGTTAAAATACAGTTCTGGACACATCTATTAGCCCACCTTAGAGTTTAGGTTTCGATGGCCCCTACCGAAATATGATTGCTAGATTGAACAAAAACTGTTGATGCAGTTTTAAACCTGATACATTATACCATCTTTTTCGATCGTATTGTTTTAAATTTGAATTCAGAATACCATACGACATGGAGCTACGCCTAACAAGTCGGATATGCGCCTTGTTAAAGGCAATTGATTTTTGAATAAAAAACATGTTTTATCAAATAAAGGTTTATTTTAACGCGTGTTGCCTGAGTTGCCTCCATGGGCATCTACCACAGCTCTCATACGATTAGGCGTAGAGTTTATCAACCGCTCTATGAAATTTTGAGGGATCATCTCCCATTCCTCTTCTATGGCAGTTTTCAACTCCTGCATCGTCTGGGCAACTGGCTGACGAGCCCTAACACGTCTTTTTAGCTCGTCCCACATGTGTTCAATGGGGTTCATGTCTGGGCTTCTGGCTGGCCAGTCCGTAACTGTGGTGTTCACATCCCGAAGATATTCCCTGACGATGCCGGCCGCATGGGCTCTTGCATTATCATGCATAAAAAGGAAATTTGGGCCCACATAGTCCGCGTTTGGTATCACGTGAGGTTCTAAGCACTCACGAATGTACCTTTCAGCATTTAATGTTGGCAGCCGTGGTCCTGTAACAACCTCAAGTTGAGTTTTGCTGCTCGCGGATATACCGCCCCAGACAGTCCATGAGCCACCGCCATAAGCGACCTCTCTAAAGCAGCATTGTGCGAAACGCTCTCCCTTACGTCGGTAGACCTTCTTCCTTCCATCATTGCCATGTAACACAATTTTAGACTCATCAGAAAAGAGTACACGGCTCCAATCTTGCTGTGTCCAATTTAAATGACTGCGTGCGAAATGAAGGCGCGCTGTTCGGTGGGCTCGCGTTAGTTTGGGCCCATTAGCTGGCTTGTGGGGTACCATATCGCGTTCTTTTAACCTTCTCCGAACAGTTCGAGCGCTCACAGATACTCTGTGGAAGTCGCGAAGTTGGTTTTGTATCTCAATGGAGGTAAGGTGACGATTTCTCAAGCTAGTCGTCACGATGAATCGATCCTGCCTTTCAGTTGTGA
Organism: Hecatera dysodea; assembly: GCA_905332915.2. NCBI lineage: Eukaryota > Metazoa > Arthropoda > Insecta > Lepidoptera > Noctuidae > Hecatera > Hecatera dysodea. Next base: position 9,039,157 of record HG995295.1, read on the forward strand.
CCCGAGATCATGGCCTTCCTTGGCGACGAACAAAGCCGCCAGTCTCTAGGTACCTCCGATAAACATTTCGGACCGCAGATCGACTTAAATTAAGTTGAGCACTCACGTTTCTTTGGCTGTGTCCGGCCTGAATAAGTGCCACAGCTTGGGCGGTGACTTCAGGTGAAGTATCCATAGATTATTGATAAAACCTCACCTTAATGTTAAGAATAAGTAATGTTTGTTGCAAAACTAAAGATATCAATCACTTTTTCAAGATTTAAATCCAAGTAAACCAATAAAACCAAGTTTTCTTAGTATTCGATTGTTTGATATCAACAAACAGGCTCCAAATTGTCTTTTGTTTCTTTAAATTATGTGTTCGAAATTCAAAAAAGACTATTGAATGAAATTGTGAATGTGCCAGGTTCAAAACTGCATAAAAACTTTTTGCTCGACCTAATATAAAATTTTAGCTAGGACCAAACGAAACTGAAAATACAAGGTGGGCCAATAGATGTGTCCAGAAGTGTATATACATAAACACCTGCCAGTGTTGTCAGATTTTTAGTCGTGATAGGATAAACCTTAAAAAGTAAGCAAGTAACTATTCCACGCGGACGAAGTCGCTGGCAGAAGCTAGTGCATAATAAAACACAATCATAATAATCCTCAATAACCTCCTCCTCCTCTATATTCCTGCCATTATGTACACATAATTATGTCTATTAATATAACACACACACTTAAAGATCAAAATACTTATGTCAAATATTTAAAAAACAATGCGGACGTACTCGCCATACAGCATACACAAAACTAACTTTTTGACATTTTAACTGTTAAGCATCAGCTCGACGTCCGTATATCGCTACTGGGATCCAGCAGAATACCAGCGTCAGGTATAGGTATTTGCCTACCCCACCGAATGTGTCTCCACGTTGTCGTCGTGGTGGGGCTTGAGCGTCCCAATGATCTTGCGAGCTTTCCCGGTAGAGCCACTCATGCCGGAAGGTCGCAAGTGAGGGATCAGACCAAGAGAGACACACACACGCTTGCTCGCTGCTCTCTGGTACGCGTCTGATCATCAGACGTGACTGTGGGAGCAGCGAGCAGGTGGAGAGGTGAGGTGAGGAGAGGGCCCTGAGAAGGGGCGGAGCAAACAGGGACCGCACCCTTAAAAGGCACAAACATGAAAAAAGGCATTTGCAAAATGAGTCCCCAGGTGGGTCCCGACTGCTCAGCGGTCGGGGAATCCCACCCCGCTTCGGCGGGCTGCCCTCCGTACTCTGGGGTGGGCACCAAACGCCTTCCGCTTGCCAGTGGCAACACGAGCCGAGGAGGCTCCCAATCGTCGTCATCCGAGTCCGCCTCCTTTAAGGAGCTGATGGCGTACGGTTGCGTAGAGGAGAGTTCGCCTGAGCGCAGGGCTGGTGCGGAGTTGGATTCCGGCTCCGCGCCAGACCTAGTAACGGTCAGCTCGGCGGGCTCTGGAGACGAAAGAGGGGGGGCTGCTGCGGAAAACGTAAAGTTCTTCCGCAAGCGGCCCAGACGGGAGGATACCAAAAAAAAAAAAAAAAAACGACGGACGACGGATAAAGAGTATTCTATTCTATTCTATTCTATACCGGGGGGTCGTCCTCCGAGGGCGAATTTGCCTCCGCCCGCAAGATCCCCACCGCTAGGCGGGGCAGGGGCTGTTAGGCAGGGAGGGGGCTGGCTCCCTCTACCCGGGAGGTGGAGCGTCGGGCCGGGAGGGAGGTGGAGGAGGGGCGTCGCCCTGGGAGGAGCGGTCGTGGGGCTCCCTCTACTCTTCCGCCTCCTCTCGACTCTGACGACTCAGAGTGCCCGGGAGAGGAACCTCCCGCTGCCAAGGAGCAGAGGGCGAACTTCGAGGAGGTGGTGGAGGCCGCGATCCGCGCTGTGGCCTTCAAGAGGAAGCAGTCCTCGAAGAGGGAGGCCATCGGCGCGGCCAAAGCCTCCATCCTGGCGGCAGCGGCGGCCAACGCTGGCGGGCCTGCCTCAAAGGAGGCGTCGGAGTTGCGGGCGGAGGTCGCCCGCCTCGCGGTTCTTACGTAGCGACTCGTTCGGGAGAATGAGCCGCTCCGGAGGGACCTTGCAGGGATGGCCAGAGCGGCCTCTGTGGAGCCGCGAGGGGGACTGAGTCCGGCAGCGCCGGAGGGGGGCCAAGTGCTGAGCCAGGTGCGTGACCTGGTGCGGCAGGAGCTGGCTCCCTTCCGGAGGCAGTTCTCCGTGTTGGAGGACATGGTCCGGCGTCCCCCAACAGTGGCAACTCAGAAAGCCCCAGGCCAGCAGCAGAAGGTGGCTTCGTACGCGGCCGCCGTGGCTGCCAGCCCGGGAACGTCCGGCCAGGCGAAGGCCAAGGCGGGAGCCGCGCCAGCGCCTGTGACGCCGGCGCCCGCGACGCCAGCGACTACTAAGACGGCCCCGGCGAAGAGGGGAAGGAGGAAGGCTGGAGGGGGAGCGGCTAAGGCTGCTACGCCAGTGGCGCCGCAGCCGCCCCCACCGCCACCCTCGGACCCTCCTGCGGCCGAGGCCGAGTGGCAGGTTGCCGGAGAGAAGCGGCGACAAAAAAAGGCGGCCAAGAGCAAGGCCAAGAGGCAGCGGCGGAAGGCCAACGCCATCGCGGCGAGGCTCCGCGCCCCGAAGTCCGCGGCTGTAGTTTTAACACTGCAGCCGGAAGCGGAACAGAGGGGCGTGACGTACCTCGCCCTGATGAAGCGGGCGAAGGAGGCGGTGAACCTCCGGGAGCTGGGCATCACCGGGGGCATCGAGATCAGGAGAACCCTGACCGGTGCCCGGAAGCTCGAGCTCGCCGGAGCGGAGAGCGGACCGTTCGCGGACGCCCTGGCGGAAGGGCCTGCGCGCCATCCGCCCCGACCAAGGGCAAGAGGTCCGCCGCCGCCGCCGCCTCTGCCGCCGCCGCGGCTTCCGTCGCCGCTTCTGCCGCTACTGCTGTGGGTGCTGCGACTCCTGGTTCTCGGGAGGGGGCCGAGATGGAGTGCCAGTAATGGTCCCATCGTGGCCTCCTCCAAGACAAGTCGGCCGCTGTGCTATTGCGCAGTGGCTGGTGCCTGGGGACGGTGAGCGTGGGTGGCTCGCCGTCCGATACCAGGCTGAGTCGACGACGCGTTGTGCTTCACGCGCGCCTCAAGGAGCCGTCAGCACCAGAGACGGGGCCCCATAGGGTCGGTGCCTGCTACGGTTGCGGAATTTGTTCGAAAGAGTTACCGCGGCCCTGGAACGCAAAGGGCACATGGAGGAGCACGGGTGGGTTTTAGTCAGTAAAAGTCTGACACTCCCTACCGCTCCACCCAGGGCGGGAGGGGTCATTTGATGATTTCCCATCAAAAAAAAAAAAAAAACGGTATTTGCCTAGCGCATGCTGAGTTGGACTCCCATTTGGTGCAGTTTAGAGACACACACCACTTGGTGAATGACACTCGCTGGATTCATGTCATTTTTGAAGTGAAAACTTCTTTAACATCGTTATGATTTGAAAGTTTATGAAACGAATAAGCGACAGTTAAAAGAGACAGACACATAAATTCATGTGTCTGTCTCTTTATACTGTCGCTTTATCTCACTATCTTGAAGCCAAAATTTTTGAAGGTTTCACTTCTACCACGTGTGAATTGCACACACCTGTATTTTTTTTATTGTGTTTGTCTGGCACACTTAATGTTTTAACTATCTATTTACCTCACTCCTACACTAAACAGACACACACACATATGTACGTACACAGGAGTGTACGTATGTGTGTGTGTGTGAGTGTGTGTGGAGGTCCACACACACTCCCCCATCACACATCCACTCATTGACCCTCTCTTTACATACACAGATTCCACTAATTCACCACTCATATTAGCACACATACCCATATCCACACCTTATAACTTTACGCTGACTAACAAACCCTCGCACTTTTATTAGTACTTAATCTGCATAGTAATGACACACAAACGTTGTAAGATTGAACAGAATGTAAATAACTGAACACTATACAGGTTCCCGCTTAGTTCAGGGGAAACAGTTATTTACCCTGCCTCCTGACCTGAATACCACCTACTAGGCGGGAACTGGGAACCTTTGTGCACCTCATTTATAACCACCAAAAAGAAAAAAAAGAATTGTTATAATTTTCATGTACGGTAAAACGGGTGAATAGAAATGCAGGGGTGATTAAAAATGAAATTTTGACTTGATTTTTATTTAAATATTGCTTGCAGAAATGAAAAACTCCAATGTTTAATCACTTATTTGTAGGTATTTCTAATGGATGATTTGTGAGAAACTGTTAATATATTGTATTTAAGTGAAAATCGCAATACAAGTTTCGTTTTTATTCACCCTTGCATTTCTATCCACCCCGTTTTACGGTACCTACTAACGGCCGAACCCAATAACCGATCTATCGCATACTGTAGATAGAAAAACAAATGAAACAACAGAAAAAATATATAGGTTTTTTGTTGTTTCATTTGTTTTTCTATCTCCAGTAAGTGATAGATCGGTTATTGGGTTCGGCCGTAAATCGCATTTTAAAGAAGAGAATAAAAAAAAAAATAGTTTATTTTATTTATATATTTGTAAATTAAAGGGAAAATGATTAAATCTTGTACGATGGTATGGATGCCATGCGCGAGTCTGGCTCGCACTCGGCCGGTTTGCTAATTTTAAAGCAATGTGTCGCATTCGTATTGAAAATTATGGAAACTGAGGCTTTTTTGCGAATGAGATGCGAATGCGAAAGTTGTTTAAAAACCAGTTGAATTCAAGACAATAAGAAAAATAAGTAAAAAACAAATTTATCTACTGCATTGTTAAGATAAATAAAAAAACAATCGGTTCTCATAGGTTACAACAACTTGTGTTGTATCAAACCTGTATTTTTTGAAACCATATAGATGACTCGTATAATCGCTCTGTACTTTTATATAATTATATGCAGTTAATTACCCCCTCTTTTCTGGATGGGAAATAATCAAATGACTTCAGAGGAGTGTCAGACTATTACTGACTAAAACCCACCCGTGATCCTTCTAGTGCTCTTTGCGTTCCAGGGCTGCGGTGACCATTTCGAACAAATTCCGCTAGACTATCAAAATAATGTACATCTTATTCAAAAGTGTATATGTATTTGTTTCAGATACGATATTTAATATTGAGGGTTTATTTTAATAATAAAAACTACTAACAACAATTTATTGGTTAAAGAGCAAACGAAACTTAACCCGGATGATCCTAATTTAGGCATACATTGAAAATTGTTTCCTTTTTAATGATGAAACGTGAAAATTTGTCTACCATGCCCCAGTAGCCGCCCTAGATTAGACAGGCCACATGCATTTTGGCGTTTACTTTTCCCCACTATTTTATATCACTGGGTTAGAATACATGCCTGAAGTCTTTAGTATTTTGACCCACTAGAGCAGGCATTGTTTGAAAAAATAATACATAATTATATTATTATGTATTTGTTGTTACAAGCTTTATCGATCGTTACAATAAAAAAACTTTTTACAAAAAAAAATACAACCGACTTTTACACAAAAAATCAAAAAAGTGCAAAATAACTTTAATTTCGGAACTCGGTGTTTGTGGTTGCTTTTTCGTTTTTTGAACACCGACTTCCGAAATTAAAGTTATTTTGCACTTTTTTGATTTTTTGTGTAAAAGTCGGTTGTATTTTTTTTTGTAAAAAGTTTTTTATTTTTCACTTTTTAGTGGTACCTACACCCCCTCCCCTCGAACCCCCCACCTAAACGAACCAATCACATTGGTGTAAAAAAAACGTACAGCTCCTTTGCAGAGTAAACTAAGAGGTCGTCAAAGTATACAAAGTACATATTTTTTTTAGATTTTTCGAAAACCGCTTGGTTGATTTCGATAAAATTTTCATGGGACCATTTGGGAAGTATACCCTTTCCAACAAAAAAAGAATTTTTCAAATCGGTTGATAAGCGACGGAGTTATGCGCGAACAAACATAAAAAAAAAAAAAAAAATACAAACATCCGAATTGAGAACCTCCTCCTTTTTTAGAAGTCGGTTAATAAACAAAAATGGAAACTTTAGTGAATCTACGTTCGAACAACTCACTAATTATAAAAACAATTGCACTAACGTTCGCTTATTCGCAGTTGAAGATCGCTTTCCAAGTTATCGCTCGTATCGCTAATCTAATACAACTTCGGTCAGCGTATGTGTAAGCCATTTCCGTTTCAATGGTGCGGCGAAGTCGTTTTTAAAACCATGCGAATAGTTTGTAACAATTTGTAAAAGATGACTCCCAAAACCATACATTTGTCAAAGGTATGGTTAAATGGTTAAAGGCTTTGAACGTGGCCGTGCCATTGAAACGTGGCGAACTGCGCGGCCGCGGAGATCTTTAAAACTAAGCATTGCAGAGACCTGAAATTTAGTGTAACAGATTGAATATGTAAAATAAATTAAATACATATATAAAAAAATCCTGGGTTTATATTTTAGGAACTGCATGATTTAAAACCGCGCCATTGAAATGGTGAAAAACAGATTATCGCCGATATCTCGCTGAAAAAGCATCACAGACGTCTGAAGTTTTTTTGTAAAACCCAGATTTAAATTTATCAAAACTAGTAAAAATAGAACTGAAAATCCTAGATTTATGTTTCAGGAGCTGTGAGACTAAAACCCCATGATCGCGCCATTGAAATGGTGAAAAACATGTTGCCAGCAATATTTTTCAAATTTTTAGATATTAAAAAGTAAATATTCATCAATGTAGACAATAATTTGGAATACCATAGACGTCCAACTCAACTTTCGTTTGCTGTTTAACCAGCAAGTTTATAGTCGGGCCTTAGCTACTAAAATTTAATCTTTCATCTGTTTCGTTAGTTAAACTTAAAGAGACACTACAGATTATAGCTGTCTAAAGTTATAAAAACAGTGTAAATGTTGCTTGATTTTGTCATTTCATAAAACTTCTCGTCATCGTGTACCTATCGCATATTTTATCGGTGTTGGATTAAAATAAAAACGAATGCAATACACAGGCTTATCTATTAAAAAAAGTAGCAGTTTATTAGTTTAAATACTAACGAGCAGATTCTAAATTAAAAGTTTCCATTAAAAAACGATAAAAAAAATGCTAAACAGTATTTAAAATAAGCATATGGCTGTTTACCTATATAATGTGTTTTTTTTTTTTTATGAATAAGCCCGATTACGTTTATACATGCAATGGCATAAAATATATAAATGTAACCAGTTTTATTCAGTGAGGCACAATTGCACTTTTCTAACCGATTCAGATTTTTAAAATTCATCTAAACAAATAAAACAAAATACATAAGATAAAAATTTGTATTTATTTGGCATCAAGAGTTTTTACAAAAATACTCTAATAAATAATTATACGCTTTGTGGAATCGGAAGTGTGTTACTAAAGGTAAGTATATGCCCGACACAGTTCTCGATACTGGTAATATCACTTTTTACTAAGATCGGTCTAATCACTGAGCGGACTATTACAGCCAATAAGCCCGATACAGTGCAGAGTTCAGAGATTGTTATATCACGGTCCCACATGATAGGAGCGTCGTCAAATGTATGAAAATCAAGTATCATGACTCGGCTCGCCTGAACATAAGTGCCACACACAAACTAACGTAGGATAGCAGATATATTACGTTACCAGCCATCTTTGAGTTTAAATACACAGGACAAACTATAATTGTTTGAGATTAATTACTATTTTAAATTGAGATAACATTTTCAAAAATTATAAATGCGACAGTTTGTTACGCTTTTACGTTAAAGTCGCTAAATTAATATTGATGAATTGTAGGCTACTTTTTTACGGAAATCTCTATCATCGCGAGCAAAGGCGCGTTTAAAACTAGTCTGAATAAAGATAAATTTCATTTACACTATCATTTTTATTAAATGCTAACGTTTTGGAAAGTGGGTTTTAAGCCTACTCTTGTTTAGACAAAGATTCAAAGATGCAGTGAGCGGTCGAAAAGCCAATGACCAGAATGGCTGCGCTAAGGATACCACATTTTCCTTGACAACCAATAAAATATTTTACAATACATACTAACGAAATTATTATTATCTATAGTAAGATTTGATTGTTTGTGTTGAATAGGCTCCGAAAATACTGAACCGATTTAAAAAATTCTTTCACTGTTGGGAAGCTACACTATCCCCGGGTGACATAGGCTATATTTATATCCCCATATTCCCACCTTTACTAGATCACACAACCAGCTTGTCCCAAAAAAAATCGAGGTCGATCTAGGGTACCGGTACAAACTAGATGATAAAAATTACATCATTTACTGTTAATAGTAATTAAACTTACTACAAAACGTGTAAAAGAATTAAAACAATACCTGAAAAAGGGTTATTGTACTCATAACAGCTTTTACTATGGGATCTACCCTGAAATCGTTAAAAAGAAAACACCTGTACAGTACATTGTGTCAAGTTATGCGCACATGAATATGGGACAGTCGATTTTTTAATCAGGAGTGATGATTCTATAGTAAAAGTTGTTCATAATGATTAGTACATTTGAATAATTCTTCCATCTTTCAGGTTTTGCGTATATTTCTGATACATCTTGTATATGTCACCGGCAAATAGGGATGTTTCCCGAGTTAATAATATACGATTCGATTTAGTCCGTCAGTTAGATTATTGAAAAATACTGGACACATATTCTTTGCTTTATCAAATCTATAAAAATTGACGAAGATAAAAAGCTTCATAGATCATGAGTGGGGGCTTGTGACGTCACGGCATGGTAAAATCGTAGCACGAAGTGACGTCACACGAGTTTTCAACGCATTGTATCGTCTTAGTTTTTTATTTACGTGAAAAAAAAAATACGTGTCCAATATTTTTTTGTAAATTTATCTGACGAACTAATAAATTGTTTTGAAGCGAAAACTTATTTAGCAGCGTTGCGCACTTTTTTGGGATGAGTAAAAAATGTTATAAACTCGCGTCAGGACACGTGACCTGATCGAAAATTCGTAAGACGGAGGGAGAGTAGACCGCCGCCGGCGCAGCGTAGAAGAGGTAGTAATATCCCCCTCTCTTTCTACCGCGCGGCGAAAATGTATGCCTGCTTCTGCTGTTTCGCTTAAGGCTTTTTTCCCTGACCAAATAACCTTGAGCATTCGTTCCCTCTTTGCCGCCCGCACCCTGCGCATGCCGAATTTACACAATTTTTGGAATTATTTTGGATTAAAAAAGATAAGCGATCTTTTGAAATGAAATAAAACGTGTATAATATAGATTTTTAAATAATCTATCCATTAGTGTAATCCTCAAATGATTAGAGCGTTGCATTTAGCAACAGATGCATAAAATCAACAAATTTAGTAATTTTTTGAAGTAGATTTTAAATTTATTTATAACACATAAAAACAAATTAGAACGTGGAATATGATGATAAGACATCGAACATTAATAATGTGCATTTACATGTAGATTATTTCTTATAACTAATGAGTTAATAGTCTCTGAATAGCGAAGAAAAACGCACTATCGCAAGGTTTTGCGCTTGCGCGAAAAGTCACTAAAGTTTTAAATGTAAAACAATTGTAATAGTTCTGAACTGTTACATTTTATATGTAATATAAATTGTTATGTTTGTGTACGATAGCGCAATCAATGAATATTGTATTTTACCAAATTATAGTACTTTTATACTGATAAATAAAGCAATTTGTGCAAAATTATTACCTAACAATTTCAAAATCTTCAAAAACGCACAACGTTAATGTTCAAGTTTTCACTTCTGCCGGCACTCCCGGAGTGCAACCCGGTGTTGTTTTAGTCAACATTCCTATTGTAAGCTCGGTAAGATTGTAATAAATCTTTATTAGATTATAAAACATTATGAAAAAATCGTGTTTTATAGAATAAATCTAATTCAAATTCAACAGTTTCCAATATATCCGTGTCTTATTAAGCAAAAATAGTTAACAATTTCATGCGATAGTTTACAATCCCACAGCGTTTGCAATATTCCAGTGACATATACAAAGAAAAATAATAAAATTAAACTATGCTACTGTATTAATACGTAAGTTTATGGGCCCTTGGTGCTCTGAAGAGCAATTAAAAATAAAATCTATAAATATAAAACAAAGTCGGGTAAGTACACCATATATAAATCAAGAACGGCTAGAACCATTTTGGTTTGTTGAATATATCTCTACCCGAATAGCAGTAATTAAAACATTGGTAATGCTAAAAGAAAATATGAAGAAATCATTAGCACATGGGTATATTTTTATGCAAAGCCATCTCTGATACACTGTAGAAAAAAATAAGCAAATTTTTATGGAAACAAAAAGAACCGCAATGCCATCTAGCCTAACAGCCCGCGAATTACTAACGATATCCTGGTATTAAGGCAGTAGCATAGCTCACTTACACGACTCTGCTCCATTACCGCTCCTACTCAACACCGCCCTAAACTAAAACGACTGCTGCCGCCACTCCACTCATTGACAGCTAGCAGACGCCCAGCTGTCACCGCATCGACAGCTAGCAGACGCCCACCTGTTCAGTCTACCGACTGAGCGGCGCCGGCGGCAGTCAGCGCTGGTCAGCGCGTGGACACCGCACCGGCCGCTCATCTCCTACGTGTGGCCACCGAGGCGTCAACTACCGAGCAGTCTGATGGCGGGAAGCTTGCTGACATCGAGCTGTCTGCTAATTTATATTGTCAATATAAACTTTATCGCAAGGCCACGACTTAAAGCTCATATTTGAATTATATTTTATAAGTCGGGTGGTAGGAGAGTCGTGTAAGTAGGCTATGACCTTTTCAGTTTAACATGCGTTTAGAAGACGTACAACAGCCTTAGACCATAATATAACCAGAGACGGAACGAGCGCTAATATCCATGCGAATAAGTCTGTCAAAAATCGCGGGGGACGAGGCAACGCACACAAATAGTGATAATACACTAATGCATTTTCCCCATGAAAGATGTTGTTACGCAACGCACATGGAAAAAAAAAACAAAAACAAGCATAAACTATATGCACACATGAACAAACACACATAGAAACGCCCTGTCAGTGTACGGGTTAGACGTCATTTTTATGTAAGCGATGATAGTGCTTGATACTATCAATATTTTGCTGTCGAAGAGTTCAGCCAATAGTTATGACAAAAAAAAACTAAGTGAGCTTTTATATCTGGCTCTTCTTTATTTTTTTCATATTTGCTTATGAAATTAATCTTCAATGCAGATCAATTCTTTTTATGTAGGTAATATAGGATTTTAAAGTTAATCTGTAAATTGCCACGGTACAAGAACTGCCTCGATGGTCTAGTGTTTGTAAGCATGAATGCTGAACGATGACCGAGTTCAATACCCGGGTCGGGCAGTGTTATTGGTTTTCTTATTGGAATTGGAATGTCTCAGTAGAAATTTCGCAGTAGTACAAAAGAGAGCGATCAGGGCCCTTTATAATCTGCGTCGCCGGTTCCCTATCCATTAGCATAAAATTTTAAGACCTAATATAACTTAGCATAATGTTGTTTGGCATAATTATTTTTTCGCATAATATAATTACGCATAACAGCTCATGCATAATTTTTTTAAGCATTATGTCTGTAACCATAATAATGATTAGGCATAATATTTTAAAGCATAACCTTATTAAGCATAAAGTTCTGAAGCATAACCTTATTAAGCATAAAGTTCTAAAGCATAACTTTTTTAAGCATAAAGTTCTAAAGCATAACTTTTTTAAGCATAATATCCTAAATAAAATATTAATATATTATAACGTATTGAACAATTTTGTGAGTATTTTTTCGCTGTAGGAAGCAAGCATTGCAAGCATACAGCATGCAAGCAAGCATGCAGCATGCAAGCAAGCATGCAGCATGCAAGCAAGCATGCAACATGCAAGCAAGCATGCAAGCAAGCAAGCAAGCAGCATGCAGCAGGCAGGGTTTCTGTGACGGCTCCGGCGCTGCGGCCCTCCGGCGGCCCCACGCGTGCTAATCGTCGCAGACGGCTTTCGCTCACTCGCAGCCGCTTGCTCCTCAGCCCGCGGGCCGCCTCGCCCCTACGCGCTTACGCGATTTTAAATAACACTCTAGGGGTAGGACAAACAAGACTACGTGAAGTCGGTTTTGCAGCAATTCGGTTCTGTGACTAACTTTTGTTGCACAGCATATTAATTTTTTAACCAACAATATTATTTGATTGTTACAGGTACTATAGCTAATTGGTTTGCTCAGAATATTATGCTAATAGCCATTAGGCCTACTAACGTTATGCTAAAAGTCTTTAGGCCTACTAACGTTATGCGAATCAAATTTATGCCAAAACAAATTAGTCTTTAACATGATTATGCCAACATAAAATGTATGCCCAAAAAAATTATGCCAAAGTATTATTATGCCAAAACAAATTGTGCCAAAATCGTTATGCCGAAGTATATTAGGACAAAAAACATTATGCAAAAAGAAGGGATCCCCTGCGTCGCCGCGATTCTCTTAGAGACCTTTTTAAAAAGATTAATATTATGACATTCAGTCTTGCCAATACAATCTATGAAAATATTATGTAGGTAAGAAAAAATCGACATCGTTTTAGTAAAATTAGTGATAGACACAACTTTAATTCTAGAGATAAATACAAATAAGACCAACCATTTTATAGATTAGCTAAAATAAACACATCTTTCATGAGGTGTTGTGTTAAATGTTACAACATAATACCTTGTAACTTATATGAATTAAATGAAAGAAAATTCAATACTTTTCGCCGAGTCGACGACGCGTTGTGATCCACGCGCGCCTCATGGAGCCGTCAGCATCAAGGACGGGGATCCATAGGGTCGGTGCCTGCTAGGGTTGCGGAATTTGTTCGAAAGAGTCACCGCGGCCCTAGAACGCAAAGGGCACAAGAAGGATCACGGGTAGGTTTTAGTCAGTAAAAGTTTGACACTCCCTACCGCTCCACCCAGGGCGGGAGGGGTCATTTGATGATTTCCCATCCAAAAAAAAAGGGTTCTTTAAACAAGTTTTGAACTTTCTTTAAAATAAGCATATTACAAATTAGAAGATTACTTTCAGGATAAGAATGCTTGGAAATATGCTGGTCTTGCTCCATAGGGCAATCAAGGGTGTAGATAAAATGATCAAACTGATTGATTTATGTATGGAATCATTAAATGAATGTACTTTTTATTGTGTCTTCCACGTTTTTTTCTGTTCACTTCACAGTTGAAATATAAATTTGTAAATATGTGAGTACCATGGGCTTATTTAGAAAATTAATAAGTTTAACTCTGCTGGTAATATAGGGTTTAATAACTAGTATACTTGGTGCATAGACATATGACTTTTTTTTAAGAGTAGCTATGGAGTTTCTTGTGCGTTTTTCTCCATAAGAATCTACCTCTGCATCTATCATGAAGCTTCAAAATGATGTTAGCAAATTGTGCTGGTACGTATAGGAGACCACGAAACATGATTTGCACAAGCCCGAATCCAGACATCCCGAGCCATTGTATGTTTTGAAAATCTGAAAAAATAATAGAATAACATACTCATAAAGACGATAATTATCGATATTTGTTACTGTACTTTCACAGTCCTCATTTTTCTCATTTTAGTGTGGCCTATTTATAAATTAAAATTGCGTATTTTTGGGATAACTTGACCAGCAAATATTGTATAGTAATAAAGAACTTATTTTTTCACTAAATTATACTTTTTTAACAAAATTCTTTAAAACTTGTTATTTATTATCAAATAATTAATTAATGATATCAAACTTATATGACACAAATCGTTGCGTGAATGAGGGCTGTGACAGTACAGAAACAAATATCGATATCGACTTTATGAGTATGTTATTCTATTATTTTTTCAGTTATTCAAAAGATGCAATGACTCGGTATGTCTGGATTCGGGCTTGTGCAAATCATGTTTCGTGGTCTCCTATACGTAGTACCAGCACAAATTGCTAACATCATTTTGAAGCTTCATGATAGATGCAGAGGTAGATTATTATGGAGAAAAACGGAAAAGAAACGCCATAACAACTCTTTAAAAAAAATCATATGTGTGAGGTCGATGCATCAAGTATACTAGTTATTGAACCCCAGTATAACAGACTAGCAGAGTTAAACTTATTATTTTTCTAAATAAGCACATGGTACTCACATATTTACAAATACATATTTAAACTGTGAAGTGAACAGAAATAAAAAGTCAAAGACACACAATAAAAAATACATTCATACAATTAATCCATACATAAATCAATCAGTTTGATCATTTTATCTACACCCTTGATTGCCTTATGGAGCAAGACCAGAATGTTTCCAAGCATTCTTATCCTTTATGTAATCTTCTAATTTGTAATTTTGTTTCATTTAATTCTAATAAGTTTCAAGGTATTTTGTTGTACATTTAACACAACAATACCCCATGAAAGATGTGTGTACTAATCTAATCTAATCTATAAAATGGTTGGTCTTATTTTTCTTTATCTCTAGAATTAAAGTTGTATATCACTAATTTGATTACAAAAATGTCGATTTATTCTTATATACATAATATTTTCACAGATGAATTGGCAAGGGACTGTCATAATGTCTTTTTAAAAAGGTCTCTAAGAGAATCGCGGCGACGCAGATTATAAAGGGCCCTGATCGCTCTCTTTTGTACAACTGCGAAATATTTACTGAGACATTCCTAATAAGAAAACCAATAACACTGCCCGACCCGGTTATTGAACTCAGAAACGTAGTGTTCAGCATTAATGCTTGCGAACACTAGACCATCGACGCAGTTCTTGTACCGTGGCAATAAATCCTTACAGATTAACTTTAAAATCCTAAAATAAAAAGAATTGATCTGCACTGAACATCAATTTCATAAGCAAATATGAAAAAATAGAGAAGAGCCAGATATAAAAAGCTTACTTAGGTTTTTTATCATAACTATTGGCTGAACTCTTCGACAGCAAAATATCGATAGTATCAAGCACTATCATCGCTTACATAAAAACGACGTCATCCCGTACCAGGGCGTCTCTTTGTGCGTTTTTACATGTGTGCATATAGTTTATGCTTGTTTTTTTTTTCATGTGCGTTGCGTAACAACGCTATCGAAAATGCATTAGTGTGTTATCACTATTTTTGTGCGTTTCCTCGTCCCCCGCGATTTTTGACAGACTTATTCGCATAGATATTAGCGCTCGTTACGTCTTCGGTTGGTTTAATGCTCTAAGCCCAATATGGCCATGTTGTTATATCGGGCCAAATAACTGGTGCCCAGAAGAGCGTGGCTAACCATGTTATAATAATAGTAGTAACAGTAGGTCCAAATCCGCACACCATCTGAAATAAAACCTTTTCGTTAATAGGCTTTTCGCTACAGGAAGATGATAACATGAACTTGAGAGTACTATTCCGGCTGGGGTCTGCGAGGTAGCTAGGCGATGTGCCAAGAAAATATCCACCTACGGTATCATTTCGTTTTCCTAACTTGATGAAGCGTAGCTGTGGTTGAAAAAAGCTAGAACACTCACAAAAACATAAAAAAACTGAGAGACGTGTTCGATGGTTGCAAGCGTGGAATGAGTATAAGGGACGCGAGAACGTAGTATGTGTGCGCATATAGGTGAAAAGAGTTGTCTATGCATCCTAGCACCACTAGAATACAAAACGATTCACTGCGCTGCAGTAAGGCCTTGTTAGGAAAATTAAGTGATCTCATTGGTGGATTTTCCTCCTCGCTAACTCGCATTTCCTTGGTGGAAAAGCGCTTTTAATTCTAAAACAAGTGGGTGAAGTTTGCCTTAGCGTTGCGTTGTCGAGGTGGGAATGACGTCATGAAACAGAGTGCAATGAAAAAATAGTGCTCATAAGCATGACAAATAAAAACAAAACTAAATCATTTCGTCAACAAACAGATGTTTTTTTATTAGACGTCAAGAAACAGAGAAGAAAATAATTTACGGAAGTTACAATATTAATAAAATTCAAAATAAGAAACAGAAGATATATTTTGGAAACTGACTATTTTGTACATTGACTTTTGTTTCCTAAATGACATATTTTTAACCGACTTCTAAAAAAGGAGGAGGTTCTCAATTCGGATGTTTGTATGTTTTTTTTATTGTTTGTTCGCGCATAACTCCGTCGCTTGCCAACCGATTTGAAAAATTCTTTTTTTGTTGGAAAGGGTGTACTTCCCAAATGGTCCCATGAATATTTTATCGAAATCGAACAAGCGGTTTTTTTGATAATTTCAATAAATGATAGCAAATCTGTCGGGATAGCTGAAATCACATGTTTGTTTCTTGTTTACACCAATTTATACCACGTAAGCTGTGATAACTTTTTACAAAAAATAAAACCGACTTCTAAACAAAAAACCAAAAAGTATAAAATAACTTTAATTTCGGAAGTCGGTGTGTTCAACAACAAAAAAGCAACCAAAAACACCGAGTTCCGAAATTAAAGTAATTTTATACGTTTTGTTTTTTTTTTTGTTTAGAAGTCGGTTTTATTTTT
Source organism: Hecatera dysodea (assembly GCA_905332915.2). Taxonomy (NCBI): domain Eukaryota; kingdom Metazoa; phylum Arthropoda; class Insecta; order Lepidoptera; family Noctuidae; genus Hecatera; species Hecatera dysodea. The sequence continues at coordinate 9,055,725 of HG995295.1, forward strand.
TGTAAAAAGTTTTATATAACAGTTTTTTTTTGGCAGACTACACGTTGCTCCACACTCTCAAATTATTATCATAGCCATGCACGTAGGCTCTTCTACTCCTTCAGTATTAAGTTAAAAGAAGTAACTTACCATTTTAGCAGTAGAAACTTTTGCGGCACTTTGTACGATAAGATTTCCGGGAGTTCCTACGGGTATCATGAAACAAAAGGAGGCGGCAACCCCGGAAGCAATGTTATACCACAGTGGATTCTGATGTATGTTATGCGCCTGAAAAAAAAAACTAAAATATAAACTTCTCAATTTCCTTTATTGTTAACAGGTTTAAAAAAGACGATGTTTATTATTCATCTTTATGTACGAGTATACAACCATAATGTCGTTGTGTATGAACCGATTTTTTATTTGCAGACGATATCGTCATTATGGCAGAAACGCTGCAGGACCTACAACAGATGCTGAATGACCTGGCTGACTCTTCTGTACGCATCGGCCTACGGATGAACTTGGATAAAACCAAGGTCATGTTCAACGAACATGTTCTATCGGAACCGACTGCGATTCACGGTGCCGTTCTCGAAGTTGTTCAAAAATATGTATACCTCGGGCAGTCATTGCAGTTAGGTAGAAACAAATTTGAGGGCGAGGTGAATAGAAGAATACAGTTAGGTTGGGCTGCATTTGGGACGCTACGTCGAGTCTTTATATCGTCGACCCCACAGTGCCTAAAGACGAAAGTCTTCAATCAGTGCGTCCTACCCGTCATGGCATACGGAGCCGAAACGTGGACACTGACGGCTCGTATGGTCCACAAGCTCAAAGTCGCTCAGCGGGCTATGGAAAGGGCTATGCTCGGTGTATCTCTGAGGGATCGCATCAGGAATGAGGTGATCCATCAGAGAAGAAAGGTCATCGATATAGCCCACCGGATTAGTAAGCTGAAGTGGCAGTGGGCTGGCCATGTTAGTCGTAGAACCAACAACCGTTGGGGTAAACGAGTTCTAGAGTGGAGACCGCGTCTCGGCAAACGTAGTGTAAGACGTCCTCAGGCACAATGGAGTGACGATTTGCGCAAGACGGCTGGCAGAAATTGGATGCGAGAAGCCGAAAATAGATCTAAGTGGCGTGCAATTGGAGAGGCCTATGTCCAGCAGTGGACTGCAACAGGCTGTTGACTGATTGATGAACCGATTTTATGTTAAATAGAGAATGTCTCCCAAATAGGTTCTATCCAAATATGTTAAGGATCTGATGATAGTTACCGGAGATGAGCAGTGACACATGTAATTCATGGTTGTTGACACGTATAATACATCATACGGTAATATTCTAATATATGTCAATAGGGTAGTTGACTAAAAAATCTAATTATAGCTAATTAGATTCTATCTCGGAGTTAAAAAATAACTCTGGTTTGTGCAAGTACACCAAATACTCACCAGTTGCATTGCTAATGGTGTAAATACAGTACACACAGCGACGTTTGATGCAAAATTAGTAACAAATACAACAACTATAATAATAATCAGAATAATCAAGACATTATCCAATCCTATTAAATTGTTTTTCATAAATTCTCCGAGTATTTGGTTCAAACCACTGATGTCGGCCCCGTTTGATAGTGCAAAACCACCACCTGAAACAATAAAATTCGTTGCGTAAGTAAATTACGACACGGTTGGCGCAGTGGTTAAGCGATTGGCTGCTGCGCTACGTGTCGTGGGTTCGATTCCTACACGGAACAAATATTTCTATGGCCTACAGATAGTTGTTCCGGGTTTGGCTTGTAAACGCTGGGTGCGTTTACGACACAGGAGAAATTCCTAGAGTGGGGCAACGTTTTTTTAAAGAAAAAAAAGTTTTGTGAGTGAATCAAATGATGCGCTTTCGTTATCTATACTAATATTATTATATTTAATATTATAAAGCTGAAGAGTTTGTTTGTTTGTTTGTTTGTTTGTTTGTTTGAACGCGCTAATCTCAGGAACTACTGGTCCGATTTGAAAAAAATCTTTCAGTGTTAGATAGCCCATTTATCGAGGAAGGCTATAGGCTATATTTTATCCCCATATTCCCACGGGAACGGGAACTACGCGGGTGAAACCGCGAGGCGCTGCTAGTCTATACTAATATTATAAAGCTGAAGAGTTTGTTTGTTTGTTTGTTTGTTTGAACGCGCTAATCTCAGGAACTACTGGTTCGAATTGAAAAAATCTTTTTGGGTTGAATAGACCATTTATTGAGGAAGGCTTTAGGCTATATATCATCACGCTTAAGTCGATAGTAGCGAAGCAGCGATAAAGAATGTTTTAAAATCGGGGATTCCACGGGGACGAAGTCGCGGGCAGCAGCTAGTCATAAGTATAAAATACTGCCTGCCTACCATTCAAAAAAGAGAGTCATATAAAAGCAAAAGAAGGAACAATGACATCCCATTTTATCATTTTCTCAACTTTGAATTTAGTATGATAGTGTTACATCAACTTTTCTTAGCCGAATCTTAAAATTGAATCAAAACTAGCATTATCCTGTACTTAATAAGGGTTGGTAGCAAAAACAGCAATATCCCATATTATTTTTATGCTATTGTCATGCAACGTCAAACAAAAAGTCGCCTATCGCGTGATTCAAGATTGTTGAGAGAGAATTTGTATTGTTATTCTGTTATTGCCGAGTTGAGTTCTGTTCTGTTATTACAGGTATAACATGCATCTTCTCAGTTTCTATTAATTCCTTTTTTCTCCACTCTTTAGACACCAGTCACATGATATTTAAAATATTCGACTTTACTAACATAATATTAAGTACCACTACATAATATTACTACATAATTTTAACTATAGGATTGTAAGGGGAAAAATTCTTTGTTGTAAATTCGGCGTACACGATAAACCCATAACCTATACATGGGTACAAGATACATAAAAGAAGAGCAAAATGGTCAAAAAAGCTACAGTGTCACGATGTCGAGATATTTGGAGATAAAGGGCCCCAGGTGCGAAAAATTACTATAATTTAAAATTAATTAGGTAATTTTGTGTTTATGAACATCAGATTATATTGAAAATATAGTTCCCAGCTAGCAAAAAAAAATTAAACAAGAGCACGTGAAAACCACTTTGTTAAGAGCGTGTACATACGCCGTATGGCATTTCATACAAATTTTCAAGTCGCTATTATGCGAAATGACTGAACCAATTTTAATGAAACTTCACACATAAATAGGTATTACTACGCGGGTGAAACCGCGGGGCGCTGCTAGTAATAACTAATTGTTACCTTACAGGTAGTAAAAACAACAAACCTAAAAGAAAACTGAAAGCATAAGGGCATTGGGCATTTAGCGTCTTCCAGTCCAAAACGCCTCCCGCTCTACCCTTTGGTAGGTCTTCACGAACTGAAAAAAACAAGCGGAACCATAACGAATCAAAAGTGAATCTTGTTTTTATTCCAAACAGGGGCAGATCCTATTGATCCTGTTTGAAATAAAATCGGCTTCGTACGGGTAGCACTAATTACAAATCTAGTTCTGTTGGGTGGCTTTGTGACAAAATAATAACAGCCGCCCCGTACCGGTCGTTTATTAGTCGTTACCAATTTGTCAGAAGCAAGTAAATCTGATACCAGACTTATCAAGATACCCCGTGTTACCCAGTTAGGTATTGGGATGTGGACATCAGAAAGGCAGTCATTTGGCGTAAAGTACCGGTATTCAGCCGAATCTGGCTAGGCTTAATGTAAGGTGATCATTTCTGGGCTCGATGATGGTGCTTAACATTCTCTCGCGATGGATCCTCTTTAGGAAACCAAACAACAAAGCTCGTCGGGCGGCCCTTCACTACTCGCCAGTCAACTCGCAAAGCAACCCCCAGACTCTTGACGCTTAGCGAGCCATCTGCCGCAGCGTTCGCCTGAAGGATGTGCCCTTTTTTCTCAGTGCGCAAGGAACGTCACATGTTTAATGCAAATATTTAAACGAATGTTCTGAATATAATAGATGATTTAAAATTTAAATAATAATAATTTACTTACACTTGACGCAAAAATTTTGGAAAAAAGATTTGTCTCGTGGGAATAGAAACATCATGAATGAAACCAACAATGCCAGGGCAGAGTCAAGAACGCTGTAGAAAAAGTGAAAATTTTATTTGTTGCTATGTCACACTTTTTTTTTTTGGTGAAAATGCATAAATCATTAAATAGATTAAAATAATATCAATTAAAGTAAGTACGCACAATTTACTCGATACACTATAAAAAATTGCAAGCTGATCACCCCAGCCTAAGAACATTTGTGGAGAACGACAGAAGAATGAAACCATGGCACCGCCAAACAACAAGACTACCATCTGAAAATAAAAAAAAAAACGTTAACCTTTATTACGACGGGCCTGTTGGTCTAGTGGTTAGTGGCCCTGACTGCTAAGCCGGAGGTCGTGTGTTCGATTCCCACCCAGGACAAACTTTGTGTGATGAGCATGATTGTTTGTTCTGTGTCTGGGTGTGATTTACCTATAATATGTATGTATTTATAAATTATATAAGTATGTATATCAGTTGTCTGGTTACCATAACACTAGCTCTGCTTAGCTTGGGATCAGATAGCCGTGTGTGAGTTGTCAAAAAAAAAACAAAACAAAAACAAACAAAACTTATAACATGATTCTCTAATTATAATGGGAAAAGTGGACTCTGCAGTTGGCTTTGACTCCTTATGTCATAGCTCACCATTTCCCAGTACGATATTGATCCTTTTTTCTTGACGTCTGCGGCAATCACCGCTGCTGCAGCTTGCTGCACAGCTAGTGGCATTGTCACTTTCTTCGCTGTCGCACTGTTAGGTCTGGAAAAATATTTAATTTATTTGTATCTTTAAGCTTCGATCTCCACTCTTAATCCTTACTTACATATGTACAGTCTCAGTCACTTTAGCTATAGTAATGAAGAAACCATAAGATGCTAAGATTTTGACTATTACGACGATATGGTAACGTTTTGACGACGGTATGGACATATAATAATAATAATAATGTCGGTATTGGTGTTGGGTTTTGCTTTGCCTTCCTGCATGTGCATAAAATCCTTGCATTTGCCTTGTAATCTTGCATGTGCATAATATAGCTGGCGGGAGGGAGGTGCATACCTGCAACCCACTAATATTCGCGGAAATTAAAACTAGATATATTATTTTCATTTTCTAATTTAAAATGGATTTCCGCAAAGTAACGCCTGACTCAATCAATTTTATACACTGATAGCTGAATACGCTAATGCTAAAACACAGATTAAACTCAATTAGTCAGGTACTATTACCGAATTTTCCAACCCACTTATACAAAGCAAAATTATCTTTAAATGGAGAAAAAGTTTAATAAAATCAATTTAATTTTACTAAATCAGATTTTTTCACATGTTTTACAAAAGTAAAAAATAACAAAACAAAATTAAAATCTAAACGAATTACCGAAATTTACCTATATACGCGTGTTACTTCCGATCGACTGCTAATGAATATTTTTTTGTTAGCTTTACTTCTTTAGCTTCTGCTAGATGTTCACCTATTAATCCTGTACCCATGTCAATATATCCATGAAACCATCCCATTCAATTCTTCTACATATAGCCATTTCATCAATTAAGTACTAGTGAAGCTAATATTGGATGACTTGATGAATCCGCTTTAAGTTTTAAAGCTGTAAATGACTCTTTTGTGAAACCAGGATCTCCACCGATGTTAGTATACCATTTTGTTGAGGTTTGTGGATGAGGCAAAGAGCAATCAAACGTACTACGCACGTATTTATAGGCTTTCGGTGAGTAATAATGTAGAGTAAGGGCGAAGCTGCGAAGTTCTGGCGAATACATGCTTATGCATACTCTCACGATATTTCATTTTCAACGGATATAAATAAATTACTATCTGTTTAACATCAAATAATATTAGGTACTATTAATTAATTTTGAATTTTTATTTGATAAGGTTTGAAACATCGACAACTCGTTATCGATAACGTCTTTCTCTAATTGAGTAGCAAACTGTCACATGACATAGGATGGAATCATCTAGAATAACAGGTTTGATGTGAAAGAAAGTAGACCTTATGGTTTAAATCATAGATTCTACTTTTGTTTAGCGTTTTTGAATAAAAATGTAAGCAATGTTTTATCATAAATATTAAATAAAATAAAATAAAATAGTACTTAATTATGATACGATATACCACTATGGATACATTTTTGGTACGGCTATCGTTTTTATACTCTAAACAGCACAATATATATATTTGATTTTATTTCGGATTTTCGAGAGTAAGTGACGTGAACGCAGTCGGAACTAGACTGATATGCGCGACAGCGCTTGGGCGCCTACAATTGCGCCTACTTGCGACTTCTACTGTTCTTTTCTGTTCTGTGTGTATAACTAACATTTAATCTAACCGCCATACAAAGAGCGAGCAGGGGCAGCTTGAGAACTTAGGGCACTCCGCCGAGACAGATAGGTTGGGATATCGGAAGCTACAGTGAACGTGCCAACTTAGCTTCCGTGATACCATTCATGTTAGGTTTCTTTAAAACCTGCAGGCTTTCCGGGGTCACGAACGTAATTTAAGCAGAATTTACATTCGATTAAATTATATAAAATTACCATAAGAATAAAGAAATCTATACTAATATTATAAAGCTACTATAACTATTTGAACGCGCTAATCTCAGGAACTACTGGTTCGAATTGAAAAAATCTTTTTGGGTTGAATTGACCATTTATCGAGGAAGGCTTTAGGCTATATATCATCACGCTTAAGCCAATAGGAGCGGAGCAGCGATAAAGAATGTTTTAAAATCGGGGATTCCACGGGGACGAAGTCGCGGGCAGCAGCTAGTCTTATATAATATGAACATTATAACTTTTAGTAATTAGTTTAAGTGTATGTTATATCAATTGAAGCTCATATGACATGAAAATATGTCTTATGGAGGTACAAAAAGTTTTTATAACATACCTATACTCCATTCAAAATAAGATTAGACATTGTAACAAAATTGTTTAATGTCAGTTCAACAGATTTTTACTTCTATTCCTACTCTTATCTAATCGTGAATGGGGCATAGATGATTATAACACAATAAAATATCAAACGAAATTATGTCATTCGTTATTATGTTATAAATAATTATACCAAAGATTATACACCAAATTCGGTTACACTATCTACGTATTCAACATACATACGAGTATATATTTTTACCTTACCTTAAACATCCAAAGTATAAAACCGCCAAATATATATAAATTGGGATTTCTAATGCAATCATGTACGGAACAGCAAAGGCGGAATACATTGGAAAGGATAAATATTCTGGAGCTAATGGATATGAGCTGAAATAAAAACATTACAAAAATCTCAAAATCACTCCAAAGTGTTAGCAATATTTTGTTTTCTATATTTATATCTTCTATTTACAAATTTATTTATTTACAAGGTCTTGTTACAAATATCAGTTTCATACAAGAACCCTGCTAGGGCACAGCAACATTATGTTTCTTAATTATAAATTAAATTATTAATGTATGCTTTATTATATAAAGTTATTTCACAAATATAATATATTATTATTGTCATCATTTCATTATTAATTAATTTATTATTGGATGCCTTCACTACATTAATTCTACATGATTACTTTGCGTCAATCTTAAACTGTCATATTGTTATTACTGAATGTCACTTTGTTAAGTACCTAGTCATTTAGGGTTCAGGCTATAATAACACTTCTGTATTAGGTGCATTTTAAGTGCGTTTACAAATTTACTTTCACATTCTATATCTTTAATCTCATTGGGTAATGTATTATAAATTTTTATGCACATTACAAGAGGTCCTGAGTGAAACATAGCTAGTTTTGAACTCGGCAATGCTAATTCATTTTTTTACTCTTAAGGATCGTTGCAGCGGTCTTTGATTCTTAGCTACAGGGAATAAAAACTCATGTTTTCTAATAAACTTGCTTATTTCCATTGTGTAACAATTCATTGCATTTACTTGTTTTCACAAAATTCGTTTGGCATTAGCTTAGATTTTGGCCTAAAGACATTTTCTGCAGTGTTCATAGTTTATTAGGTTCAGGTGGGCCCTCAATCCTCTATGTGAGAACTGAGGGCCCAACTTTACAGTCCATAACTCGGTTATTTGATTTTCACAAAATCGGATTCCAAGTTTCACAATTCTTTGGGAATGTTCACTAAATCTAATAAAATTGGTTTAGACATTGCAGTTTCATTTTTTTTTTTTTGAAAATGTATATAATAATGTGATAGTGCGATAATTTCCTACGTCAGTTTACCCTTTTTTATTTATACATAGGTTTTACTATAGATATTTTTAGTAAATCTGTAACAACACCCTCCATGATTGATGAGAAAAGTAGTTACAACATTCATAACTCAAGAAAGACAATTTTGAAAATCTTTAGTTTGTTAGATTTGTTTCTGCCAAACTTGAACTCAGAAAATAAAAATTATGAAGAAAATACACTTTCTCATGCAAAATGTTTTGTGAACCATCTACATCTACATAAGCCAAACAAATCATGGACAAAATTAACTCTCGAGGAGGCAGTACGAATTTCGCTAGGACTATGAAAATCCAACTATCTGCCTATTACGGTTTATAAGATACAGCCTGCTGACAGACAGGCGGACGGATGGACACCGGAGGCTTAATAGGGTCCCGCTGACCTTGGTACGGAACTCTTAAAAACTATTGTCAAGAATAATTAAGTAAAATACGTTTCAACTTACCCAATGAAAAATCCTTTAAATACTAAATTTGTAACGGTACCAACAAGTGTGCCAACTCCACCTGCAAATTATCTTTTAATCAAGTACTAAGTAAAAGGACAACTTTAGAGGAATTTAACTGTCAATTTAGAGGAAACAATCAAAAGTAGCTTTGCTTATTTTTTTCATTATGGTAGCACAAAATCAAAACCACAACAAACATATGTAAATCCAACATGGAAGCTAAAGTATAACCAAATAATAGGAAGACCTGCAGCTTTCATGATAAAAATTCCACAAGCTGATCCAGCAAAATAGACATTATGGTTAGGTACTATTATTCGCATAGAGCTTAAAATTGCTACAAACACAACAAACACAACAACAAAACAACACAATACAACACAACACAAACAAACAATGAAACAAACAAACAACAACAAAAAAACAACAACAACAATGAAATAGATCAGACAAAAACTGTAGGTCATGCAATTATCTATACAAACCAATTTGATGACTTTTCTCGTAAGAATAATCATTTTTGAGCTATAGCGATTCAAAAACTTGTATTCTTCATAATATGCACGTGTACGACACAGGGCTGACTTCTAATTTGCATAGATTTTGACCCCAAAGAATAAAAGTGTTGCAAATTAGCTCATATTTGGTTACTTTCGTGTGACCAATATTTTTTTAATACAAACTTTCTGCCACACGATCAAAAACTACAATTTGTGAAAAAAGAATCCTCTTTGTAAAACCAACTGATACTTTTCGGACAGGAACGCATTAATCTTTAATTGCATACTGATACTAAGAAGATCCCTGAATTTTCAACTTCATAGTTTAAAAGTTAGAGAGGGGGGGTCTCTAACTTTTAAACTATGAAGTTGAAAATTCTAAAAAAAAAATTAAGCTTATAGATCTTCATAGACACTTCAAACACAAATTGGTTTGAACATCACCGCTTATATACTTTTATAGATATTAGATTTTAACAGTGAACTACGGAACCCTTCACTATGTGTACAAGCACTTGGCCGGTTTTTTTTAGATAATATTGTATGATCTACAATTTTTGTCTGGCCTATGTTTGTAATGAAACTTACCGTTGGCTGAAAAACGCAAAAACTCATTTCATTCATAATGGTGTTCCGAACATTCCTACCAATTTTTAAATCTATACGAAATAACCTTATCTCTTTTTTTTGGTATCTTTTGGCCGGACTAAAGATTTACAAAGTATTGTTGATAAACGAAGGTTTTGTGGAAATCCCAGTGGCTTATTCTGCTATTATGTGTATACCATAATTATGTAACAGAATCAACGAAAAATATTAAAAAGGGGTAATTTTACTCATTATTATGAATAACTTTATTTATGAGCAACCAACGCTGTTGTTTTTAGAAAATCCACAAATCAGCTGATTACACACACACTTATATGTATATGTTACAGGCGAAAGCTTAATGACCGGTTTCTGAGGTACTTTATCGGTCGATCGACTTGTGACTTGGCCGTTCCATTCACACCCAATGAACGAATGCCTTTGAAATCTTCGTGATGGTAGCAAATCGGTCAAGCCACACGTTTCGTCTAAACTTAGCTTGTAGGTTTAGAGCATGCAGTCTTTAGAGCTTGGCTTTATATGAAATCTGATAACTTTTTCACGGGGTAAGCTACGTAGATTCGTCTTGGCAACATTTTTACATGAAAACGTTTTTAGTTGGATTTCATTTATTTTTTTAAGTTGGTTAATGGATTTTGTTTTTTTGATTATTTTTTCTTCCTTTTTTTGGATGTATTTCTTGAAATAGTATTTTAATTAATTTTCACTTACATATGTAGCACAAACCGTAGTTCAAGTCTCATACAAACTTCTACCGTAGTAATTACTATTACCTAATCTGTGCTTTCACCACCTTGAGGATTGACTGTAACATATACATACATTTAAGTATAGGGCAATTTATTTTTATCGCGTTGACGAGACTGGTAGTAAAAAATGTCGAAATGATCATGATGATGAGTTCAAAATGAAGATAAATTGATATTGAAATTGCCAAAGTACCGACAGTTGCTGAAAACGTAACCGCACAGAAATAACACGATGTAGTATCACTTGCAAAAAGTTCACCATCCGCCGTCTTTTCATATACAACGATAACACCTTGCTATAAATGAATAACATACATTAGTTGATAATTAATACTGCTCCGAGCCTCGGAAAGCATGTTAAGCCGGTGGTCCGGGCTGTCATTTGTAGATATTTGGCGGTAGTTATGAATTCTCAGAAGCCAGAAAGTACCGTGTGATTCTTGCCAAGAAGTACCGTGTTGCCTGCTTATTGGGTTGTGTAGGTCAAATAGGCATCTGAATCCAGTTTGACTCGAAGCCGACCACAATATAGTTAGTAAAAAGCTAGGCAGACTATGGTGAGTTATTAATATTGTTTTACTAAAATATTAAATAGAGGTCACGTTCGGCAATTAACAACGAAACCATAAAGGTAAAGATAATACTCAAACGCATATAAGCAGAAAGAGGTTAAAATACTCACGTCTTCAAATACTTTTAGTAAAGCGAAAACTATAGGAGTCATCATAGTTGTTGCAGCAGTATTTGTGATCCACATGGAAGCAAAGCAGGTGACGGAGCACATAGCAAAGAGCAACCTATAAAAAACCAGCAACATTTCGTATTTTCCAAATGTCTTTGTTTTTCATTCCATATCAAAAACCATCCGAATTACACAAAGTAACTACTTAGTTACGATATGACGTAGACTGCAGTGTCGATTAGTTCGTTATCCTAATTTTGCGAATCCAAATCACAGAACAGTTGGCAGGTTTTGAGTATATTGTACAAATGGGAAGAATCGTTGACTGTACGTCAATTTTAATGAAAGTAAACGAGTCAATCGGAACTCTGCGAGATGACTTCGCTCTTCATATAATACTCAAATTTAGTATTCCCAAAACCGCATATATAATGTTAATGTTGGATTCTTACCTCAAGTGAGAATAACCAATCGTTTGTATTGAACAATATGCTAATCGTTTATGAAGGCCAGACTGTTCCACTGAATAGGATATGATCAAACTTCCTATAAACATCATAACGGTATCCTGAAAAAGTTAACAAGCATTTTTTATATTATTTTTATAGCTTCCTGTCGTCAATTCATCATTTTTGTGAGGATGAAATATTCGAATAAAAATATTTGATTGAAATACTCAATTTGAGGCTGGATTCACATTAATTAATTTATCTATCTATATATTAATTATAAAAAAAATGAATCCCTATTTCGCTTGGACACGGCAACATGCATGGACGCCTGCACCAGCCGGGAACAATTCTGCTAATTCTTTTTTTGTTGTGTTTGATATTGTCAGATGGTTTTTATGACGGAAAATTTTGAAAAAAATAAAAACAACTGTAGATCTTATTATCATTATGTCTTACAAGCCAATGGTTTAGGTACCTCCTATGTTGCACGATTCCCAATAGAGTTCCATACTTTTAGAACTTTTTGCACTAAATTTAAATTTGATTTATTATGTTGCATCAAACTTGATACTCTCAACCATACTTTTAGAACTTTTTGCACTAAATTTAAATTTAATTTATTATGTTGCATCAAACTTGATACTCTCAACCAATGGCTATGTTAGAGATTTAATATAAGACTGTAAAAACATCTCACATTCATGTAATTGCCGCAGCATTGCCGGGTACCCATTATCCCAACAAGTGGGAATATCACTATTGGTAAAAATGCTGTTACCGGTAATGGGATACATTCTGTTACCCAAAAACAGGCCATTAAAATAAGGGTATATCCAACCCACTGCGCTGCCTGAAATATGAAAATTTCATTGATTAAATCGATCCAAATAAACGCATGGAAGCAGTTTTCTTAGATTATGTTTAGTATGTATCTCTTACGGAAAATTGTGAAATCCGTAAGATTATAAAATATATTCAGAAATTTTAAACTCTCTATAACTTCTCAATTTAACATTTCAGGGATTATAGACAATTGACAATTTATCGTGACTAAAACCTCATAAGACATTTTATAATGTTACCGAGTTTGCTTTTTTTTTGAATGGACCACTCGCAGTTCCGCACACTAAGGCTGGTTACTGCTCAACTGGACAATCCTGTGGTGGCCTCAAATGGTGGCTCGCTAAGGGCATCCCCTGTGGGACACGGGCCTCGGCTTAGCGGGGTCATTGAGGGGGGACAGGCTGGTTCAGGTTGGTATTATTTTGGGGGTTTAACGCTAATGGCTCAGTGGCGCGGGCTGACTCGTTAGGAAAAAGTCTGGGGGGTACCGAGTTTGCCATTTTCCGGTCACATATATCTACAAATATTTGGGTCATGGACATATCGTGATCAGTCAGGAATCAAAAACTATCAGTGCATACATTTCATATGATATCATTCACTCACGTCCGTGTCGTGGCCATGTTGGGAGTTGGGATGAAGCATGGACAGGACACGGCCCGGACAAGTGTGCATATGCTTCCAACATAGTATGACAAATCAACTATATTGGTAAACTTAAAATTTAGTACTTAAGCTTTTTCATACAAACTTAGTTACATACTCTAATAGCTCATATGATCACAATAGGTTAGGTTAGGTTAGTTCATCACCCACTATTCATCCGAACCCAACGTTGCGGCGCGTGGTGTTCCCGTGCGCCCCTCTAAGACGTCGCGAAGGGAGTCAAACACCTCACTACCCGGCGAAGGTGGGAGAGAACACCAGGGTGGTTTTAGTCGGTAAGAGTCTGACAGACCTATCCACCTGGCCCAGGGTGGAGGACATCCATGAGAATCGTCTCCCATAAAAGCATAGCATAAGCATAATCAGCCTTTTAATGTTCCCACTGCTGGGACACAGGCAGGTTATTGATCATATTATAAGGATTTTATGACACGCAGCTGAGTTGACCGATAACTGTGCTTTCTAATGTATGAGTGTCATTATGTATTGGTCGAAAACACAAGGCAACTCGCTAAAACTGTAATAAAAGTTTCAGTGAATATAAACCCTAGTTTTAATCCACGTTCCGACAACACCGTAAAAGTATTTGAATATTTAAATGCTGAATGCTGCAAAATCCAGCGTAAAGTTGGGTTCGTTACTAAGTAATTGTTTATTTATAATTCATCTTTAAACACTTAATGTATCAAAACTAGAATAGTAAATTTTGATGAAAGTAAATAGGGCCAGTGCCTGCCAGGATCACGGAATTGTTTTGAAAGATTTACCACAGCGCTGTAACGCACAGGGCATTTGAAGGAACAAGGGTGCATTTTAATCAGTAAGAGTCTGACAGATGGGAATTTGTTCTGCCTAGAGCGGGAGAATCCACTTGATGATTTCTAACCCAAAAAAAGAATCTGAATTGAAGATCAAAAAATTGAACTAGGTGAATTTGAAATAACTAGTGTTGTAAATATAAAACATAATTATAACATAAATACTCACTGTTGGAGGGAATGGCGTCAATATGCCTATCAACACAGCCGGCGTTAGTACTATTATAATACCGCCCCAGTGACAAATTCCAAAGATTTTCAGCTTTTCACATATACCCACATCATCTTCGGGCGATTTCGGCTTTTTTCTGTAAAAACGAAATATTTTTCATAGTTATCTGTCATCCACCAAGCCACAATGGGACTATGTTGAATTTATACTCTAATGGCTGTGTCGACGTTTTGCGTTTATTCCCAGTAGTTACCACTAATAAAAATATAAAAAATCACAACTATTGGCAGTTGGGTCATACAAAGACGTTTCTTGGCCGTCTACCCACCTTCCTCTTCTGCCCGGCCACTTGCCATCCGGCTTCAGCAGAGAAGTTAGAAGGCGGGTTACTTCGGCAGAGAAGTTAGAAGGCGGGTTACTTCGGCAGAGAAGTTAGAAGGCGGGTTACTTCGGCAGAGAAGTTAGAAGGCGGGATCTTTCCACCTCGGCCTTTACCCCGCCAACCAGCTGTCCCTCGGAGGTCGACTCCTGGTCATCCACCGGTCTGGGTCGCCTGTGGATTAACTTACTCCGCACCAGCGCATTCCTTACTGATCGTACTAGATGCGGAAGTCAGAGTCCGACTCCGCACCTTTTCTACGCCCGAGAAAAGGCTGCCTGCAAAGATTGAAGGGAGCTTTCGCCTAAGTGTCTGCGCCACGCCTATCCGACGCTTGTCTGGCGTTTTAAAATCAAAGCACATCAGGTCTTCAAAGGAAGGTGATCCACTCCTCATTCCTCCTCGTCTCCATGTTGCCACTGGCAATTGGTGAACAAACGTTGCCCTCCCCAGAATACGAGGGGCTTAACGCTACCAAAGGGAGCGTGGTGGATTTTCCAGCTGCTATGTAGCTGGTGCCTCCCTTTTTTTGGATGGGAAATCATCAAATGACTTCTCCCGCTCTGGGCGGAGCGGAAGAGAGTGTCAAACTCTCACTGACTAAAACCCACCCGTGTTCCTTCTTGTGCCCTTTGCGTTCCAGGGCCGCGGTGACTCTTTCGAACAAATTCCGTAACCCTAGCAGGCACTGACCCTATGGGGTCCCGTCTTCTTTGCTGAAGGCTCTTTGAGGCGCGCGTGGAACACGACGCGCCGTCGACTCGGGCCTGGTTGCTATCGGACGGCGAGCCACCCATAGCTCGCAATCCGCAGGCCCGCGCCTACGGTGACCGGGAATCGCCTGCGTTTCCCGACGCCCGGGGCGTCTTCTTTGTTGCAGCGGCTGGAGTGAGAGGTTTCCATCTCTCGCACGCGCTCCTCCTTCGCTAGCATTACTGCTTCGCAGAAGGAGGCGACCGCTTCCCATGCCTCCTCACTCCGGACCATGGCTTGCACCAGGGCCGGACGCGAGAGGTCACCGCCGCCGATCGCCTCGACAAGGACACGGCGGTGCTCCGCCCAAGCAGGGCAGACCTCCACCGTATGCTCCACCGTGTCCTTCGGGCGATCCACACAGTGTTGACACCCGGACGTGTCCTCCCGCTGGATCCGACACAGGTACCTCCCAAAACAGCCGTGTCTGGTGAGCACCTGCGTCAGGCGGAAGGTGAGGACGCCGTGACGTCTCTCCAGCCACTCCTCAAAGAGGGGACTTACCGCCGCAATGGTGGCGTGCCCAAGCTGGTACCTCCCTGAGGTAGTACTGTTGCGTTTGTTTTGTCCATTTCTGTTCCTTTTTAAGGGTGCGTTCCCCGTTTTCTCCGCCTTTTCACGGGGCACCCTCTTCTCACCCCTCTGCATGCTCACTGCCCTCACAGCCACGCTTGAAGATCACGCATACCAGACAGCAGCAAGCAAGGTCCTTTCCAATGAAAAGCATGCCACCCGCAATCCCCAACAGACTCCCGACCCGTGAGAACTTACTACCCATATGTTGAAGTATGCAAAAGCAATCAAAGCGAGCTCGAATTCTTTTGACATCAATCTCTAGAATTTCTTATGACAAAAAAAAAGAAGTTAAGGGAAGGCAAACTAGAAAAATATAGTAATGCTCGTATTAAAAACGTTCAAAATCTGCCGCCCCGGGCCTTTTCTCTCCTGAAGCTGATAGCTGAAAGGATAATTGTTGGATGTAATTTAATTCAGATCAATAGGATAATATTGTACTACAAGATTATTTTATTGGAGGTAAACATGGATTTAATTGTAGAAATCGATACAGTAAAGTTTCGTACTAGCCAAGGAAAAAGCCTAGGAAACTTATCGACGACACATTTCAACGTAAGTTACAGGAAGAAGTTAACGTTAAAATATTTTTATTACTTACGGTACTACAACCTTTTTTTCCTTTTTCTTAGGACCCATTTTTAAAGCGTTTATTTATTATTTCTACCTTTTAAGTTTTCTTTTGAAGTTTACTAGTAGGTGCTACCTACATAAAAGTCAGACGTCTTTGACTTTGCGATTCTATTAAAAAGAAGAATACAATATTCTTCAAAATTTAAAAAATAGACATTGCCAGTTTTTTTTTCCGAAAGTAATGCTTACCTTTAAAGATTATATTCTATTTCATTTTTAACAATGGCAATGATGTTGATGATAAGAAATCTGGTCGATGATGTTGAGAATCAATATAACCACACCACTAGCTTTTAATAATCTGTGTTTATAGACCTGTCGATGTCTCTGATTGTCTAAGACCGTGAAGTATGGCGTTCTAATTGTAAGCTGTGTGTGTGTAATATTTCACCAAGTTAAATATATTTTTACGTCTTTCTCCCAAAACTGCGTTTTATTTAAATCTGCAAGACCTAACCTCATCAGGTTATGGGCCCAGGGCACGAAGAGAGGAGGTAGACAGACGTGTTGTGATTGTGAAGAAAAATTTGAACTTGAAAATTCGTTTCAAGATGGAAGCTTCTGGAACTTTTAATTTCTCCGGCACGAGATTAGGAGATAAAAATTACGCCGTATGGAAGTACCAGATAAGCGTGATATTGCGTTCAAAAGGGTTGCTCTCAATAGTAGACGGCACTCGTGGAAAACCGTTAGATAGTACGAAACATGAAATAGTTAAATGGGAAGAAGACGACGCGAAAGCACAGGAAATTCTTGTAACCAGAGTACAAGAAAGTAATTTAACGCATTTGTTGACTTGCATGACTAGCGCAGCAATATGGAATAAGTTGTCGACTTTGTATGAACCTAAGAGCAAGGTTAGTGTGCATCTTATACAGCAAAAGTTTTTCAACTTAAAATATGAAGGGCCTATGTCAGGATTTATTTCAAAACTGGAATACTTGCGTCACCAGCTAGACAACTTGGGAGAAACCACTTCGGATACTATGCTTATAACCAAAGTTTTGATGACACTACCTGAAGAATATAAGCATTTTATCTCAGCATGGGAATCTGTTCCGGAGAGTATGCAGAGTTTTCAAGGTCTAATTTCGAGGTTACTAATTGAAGAGGAGAGAAATGGTTATGCGAAATCTGAACCAACATCAGCATTTGTGGCTTCGCATCGTAGTCGTGACTTTCCAAAAAGGTCTAATCGAAATGATACTATTACAAAGTGTTTTGAGTGTGGTAAAATAGGTCATTTTAGAAAAGATTGTCGTCAGAGAAAGTGTCATTTTTGTCATAAAGCGGGGCATTTAATTAAAGACTGTAGATTGATGCAAAATAAACTAAATGAGAGTAGAGATGAGCATAAGGATACCAAAAATGCATTTATAGTTTCCCAAATAAAAGGTGTAAGTGATAGTTTTATTCTTGATTCAGGTGCTAGCGAGCATATGACACATTGTAAAGAGATGTTCACTTTGTTTCATGAAGTGTCTGGTAAATATGTATCTGTAAGAGATGGCGAAAAACTGGAGGTTAAAGGAATAGGTGTTATAGATGTGTTGGCTTTCAATGGCAGCAAGTATGTACCTACATCCCTAAATAATGTATTATTTGTACCAAAACTAAATGTAAATCTATTTTCCTTAGCATGTGCGTTGGATAGAGGTTATACTATGCGGTCAACGGTTAATGTGTGTGAATTGCTAAGAGAGAACAAAGTTGTTGCTGTAGCTGATCGGATTAATAACATTTTTGTCATGAATTTTAAGTCGTGTGATGTAGCGTTGACAACCTTGTCTGAATGGCATGAGCGTATGGCTCCTCAAAACGTTAAATATGTAAAGGAATGTTTGGCTTCTAACAATATTAAATATGAAGGACAGACTGAGCAGTGTGTTCCATGCATCCATGGGAAGCAGCATAGAAAACCTTCAAAAGAAAACAGCCAAGAAGAACTTGTAAAGAAAATTATCTATGAAGAGCTGGAAGAACCGAAGGAAAGTGGAGTGGAGATATTGGTTACAGAAGAACAAGAAGAAACAAACCCGGTGAACTTACCAGAAGAAGTAGATGCAAGTAATGAGAGTAATGAGACACTTAGAAAAGAAACTGAAAGTGAGATGTGTGAAATGGAAATGCTTGAAGAACATTTAGAAGATGAGTTTTATGATGCGGAAATGCTTGAAGAACATTTAGAAGATGAGTTTTATGATGCAGTTGTAGAAGAAAGTAGTGTAGATCAAACAAGACGATCTCATAGATCAGTAAGGAAACCTACGTGGTTAGAAGATTATGATACAGTTTTTATGGCACAAGTTGCAGACCAGCTGTCATTCAAGGAAGCTACCAGTGGTGAAGAAGCTAATCTGTTGTTTGAGGCTATAAATAAAGAATTAGAAGCGTTGAACAAAAATTATACCCGGAGTGAGACTGAACTACCTAAAGGAAAGAAACCAATAGAGACGAAATGGGGTTTTAAGATCAAGAAATTAGATGAGGGTTTTATCCGAAGTCAAAGTGATTGGTGTTTATACAATAAAAAAGGAGCAAAGTTTTATATACTAGTGTATTTTGATGATATTTTATTGGTGGCTGAGAAACAAGACGAGATTGATAAAATAAAGAGAATTTTGCAAAAGAAAGTTAAAATGAAAGTGTTTGGCTGCACAGTTTCGTGGGCTTGCGGGAAACAGCAGTGTGTATCGCTTTCCTCCACAGAAGGCTTAATCAATATGTTTAATACCATTTTATTAGAGATATGATTGAGCGTAACATTTTAAAATTAAAATATGTTTCAACTGATGATCAGTTAGCAGATATGTGTACTAAACCTTTATTATAATGTAAGTTTGAAAGATGTAGAGACGGTTTGTTTTTGTTATAAGATTTTATTTTGCTTGTGTGTAAAATACAATATGTCGAGAGTTATACTAAAGGATTGTTTCATAATGCGTGTTAATTTGAAGTAAAGAAGTGTGAAGTTTTTGTTATAAACTAGAAATAAAGTTGAGTAGGTACGGTAGTTAATTTGTTATATATTTGCGAGTTTGGTGTGTTTAAATTGAGGGAGGGTGTTGAGAATCAATATAACCACACCACTAGCTTTTAATAATCTGTGTTTATAGACCTGTCGATGTCTCTGATTGTCTAAGACCGTGAAGTATGGCGTTCTAATTGTAAGCTGTGTGTGTGTAATATTTCACCAAGTTAAATATATTTTTACGTCTTTCTCCCAAAACTGCGTTTTATTTAAATCTGCAAGACCTAACCTCATCAGATGACAATAGAGAAGAAAAAGAAAAAGCGTGTTTTTTTGTGTGTAGAAAACATACTTGACTGAAAAACTGGTTGACAACTTTATTTAGTTCACCCAAAATGGATTTTTATTAAAGTTAATAAATAACAATTACTACTTCAAATGAAGTAATACATACAGCAAGAGATGTTGAGAATCAATTCAATATAACCGCACCACTAGCTTTTAATTATCTGTGTTTTATAGACCTGTCGATGTCTCTGATTGTCTCAGACCGTGAAGTATGGCGTTCTAAATGTAAGCTGTGTGTGTTTAATATTTCAACTAGTAAAATATAATTTTACGTCTTTCTCCCAACACTGCGTTTTATTTAACTCTGCAAGACCTAACCTCATCAAGAGATAATATTTACCTACGCCCTAGGCTCACCTTATACTAAGCCGCAACACGATGCAACATTAACACTTCTCGGTACTCAAATTTATTTATTCAATTAAAACGCGAACAAATCTTCTAAACCTTGAAAAAATATATTAAAACTACTTGGATAATTTAATTAACATTGTAACTAATATAATTTAAAAATATTAACAATGTGTAGGTACCAAGTGAACGTTTTGATGTTTAATAATGCAGGTACATTATATATTAAAATATTAATCTAAAAATAAACTAAAATCTAGGACGTTTTTAGTTTATTTTACTACCAGAACATGGCATAAAAAAATTTGTCCCTACCGTTATCGACTGCAAGTTAGCCCAAAAGACTGGCCGCTTATCCTCTGTCCGAAGTAAAAGCCAGCCCTTGGGCCACGCGAAGTTTCAATTAAGCGTTTAGCAAGTTCTTTATATAAAACACTAGCTGACCCAGCAAACGTTGTTTTTCCATATATAAAAAAAACTTTTCTGTTGAAATTTTTCCTGAATTTTCTTTGCTATAAACCTTATGGAGCCCGAGACCTTTCTAACGAATGCAAAACCGTGGAAATCGGTTCGTGCGTTCTGGAGTTATAGCGTCAGGAAGGAAAACCCGACTTATTTTTATATAGTAGATGACACTCGGACCCCACGGTCCACGAGTTTCAACCCCAAATGGCTCGAAAATAGAATAGTCCGTCAGTTAGATTATCGAAAAATATTGGACACGTATTTTTTACTTTATCAAATCTATAATAATTGCGATACGAATTATCATCGTAGCACGTAGTGATGTTACACAAGTTTTCGACGCACTTTATCACCTTTGTGTTTTATTTACGAGAAAAAATACTTGTCCAATAGTTTTGGAAATCTAGCTGACGGACTAATTACATTTTTTTAATCAACTACCCTATTGTCAATTTCTGCCGTTTAAGGTTTTCAGTAGCCGCAGTGGAAGCACCAGCACAGCATGACGAACTAGGAAGATGGGATGGATTAATTCAAGACATACCATACAGTCGCTTGCCGGGATGGCAGACAAATCTATGGTGTCTCAATCACACATACACATTTCGAGACGCAAAATGCGTATAATTATTAAGTCACTTACTAAATTCATGCAGCAGCTGTATTATGCGTGCTATACTGTGGATGCTGTACTATGCATGTTATATTATGTACCTTTTTTGTTTTTTTTTTTCGGTGGGAAACCTTCAAAAGGCGCCTGGACTATTGGGGTAAAAGACCAGGGATGCATACTAAACTATGTATGTTACACTATGCATACTACATTATGCATGCTAAACTATGCATGCTAAACTATGCATGCTACAACGCATGCTACACTGTGCATGCTTTACAATGCATGCTTCACTATGCATTTAACACTTTCTTTATTCATGCTATTTTATGCATGCTTGGGCGAATGTTACGATAAGTTAACATTTTGGTATGTACTCCAATCAATCAAAACTACAAAATTGCTTGTAAGTCAAGCTTAATTGATACACATCATGGGGTACATGCGGGTTCATGTGAAAAAATGTTGTTCGATTTACCAATGAAACAACTTAACGTAAATTAGTTACGATCGTAGTTATATTTAATTGATTACATAACAAAATGAGTAAAACGCCATCTTCTGCAAGACGCTGTAAACAAAATGCTTGACAGATTGTTACTTTCAACAACTAACTAAAATTGTATGGGTTCGAAATTTTCCGTTTCAGTTGTAAATACGTGATTTATGAGTGCAGATAGACAAATTAATATATGATACTAGCTGACCCAGCAAACGTTGTTTTGCCATACTTATATAAAAAAATGAAAAAATATTTTCCCGCTTTTCTGTTGAAATTTTTCCTGAATTTTCTTTGTTATAAACCTCACGGAGCCCGAGACCTTTCCAACGAATGCAAAACCGTGGAAATCGGTTCGTGCGTTCTGGAGTTATAGCGTCAGGAAGGAAAACCCGACTTATTTTTATATAGTAGAAATTTATCGCTGATAATATGATTTAATCAAACCACGTCCAAAATGAATTGACGGCATGAATGACATAACAACGTGCTTGTCCTGTCAACAAAACTTCAAAAAAGTTTCTGTGAAAAAAGTTTCTATTGAATTCATTTATTACAAAAAATGTGACAAATGAGGAACCGCTCGACCGATTTTGTGCAAACTTCACATAAACCATCTACTAAATATGCCGACCAAATCCTAAGCATTTGGTTTGGATAGGTGAGCCCGTTCTTGAGTTATGGAATTACAACGAAAAGTGGCATTGATTTTTATATATATAGATTAATTTTTTACAAGGATGTTTTGATTTTTACTAATCTTACTTCCGCCAAAATCTATTGATTGGTTAATTTTGTCATTGTTACCTATGCTGACATCTATGATTTTTTACTAGCTAATTTAAATTTCTTTGAGTTGATTGATTTGTCACTAAGATTTTCGCATAAATAGTTGTACCTATTTATTTCAGAATCCAAATATTGACGATGATAACATTCAGTTATTGATGAAAATCCACTAACACAAAAGTTTTTGGTGCTTTTATTTGATCATGTTTCACTGTATTGTGTTATGCTGGAAACCTTGTATTTTTTATTGCTGTGTTTGATGTCAATCTGATTTCAAAAGTTTTTGGAAACTAGAATAGTTTAATTTTATAGTTCTCCTTACTAAATAACGTATCTAAGTCAAGTTAATTTGGTTTCTTAATAATTTTATTTTCGAACAAAATAAAAACATAAAACCCTTAATTTGAATTTTTAAGTAAGTTTAGGTAAACTACTACTTTTATATACGACATATTGGAGGGCGTAATGCTTTTACAGTTAGATATAGTGAATGCTTGAACATAGTTTTTGCCTACTTTTTGCATAGCCAACTCGATAAGTTGCTTAGTGATTCATACTGTAAAAACTATCATATTTTAATATTGGATTTATTCTGGTCTGGATATGGAGGACGATTTAGAAGATGTAACTGAGTCGCAAACAAAAGACCAACCAGTCAACGAGTAAGTTTGTTTATGCCTTGATGCTCTTTTAGCAGCACACCAAAAAAAAACACAAAAACTACAAAATCTGCTCATCCCTTTCCCCTGCTGTTTTGGGGTCAACTTCCTGTCTAACCTGGTGCAACTGAGTACCAGTATTTAACAAAGACTACTGCTTATCTGACCTCAATAACCCATGGGTAACACGATATCCCTTGGCAAGATAGATGTCAGATTTCTTGACTTTTGTCTATCCGTAACGATTATCAATGTCACCATACTATGGACCGATCAAGGCAAACATTACGATACCTTGAAAACCGACCTACTTTTTTATTTATATGCAGGCCTGAAGATGAAGTACTGTCATGTCGGAGAAAATTTACTCTGTTCCTAATTACCTCTTGGCGCGGACTGGTCTGCCTGATCACACCTATCGTATTAACTTTCGTGCTCGTACCTTTCCCTCCAAAGGTAGGATAGATATAAGATATTATCATTCATTCATTAAGCTGATAACACACGTTATAATCTTCTCAGCTGGTACGGTAATAGCTATTGACCACGGATTTTTTTTCTGTGACGTCTCTCCGCAGTCCATGGCTCACCTATCATCTTGCGCTGCATGACCATCTTGCACCATCACAGGACAACCTGTTACCTTAATATTTGAGGACCTTATGACTGCGCTAGCGAATGGTGTTACCGTTGCAGCGTACTGGGCCAAGCAAGCATAATCTATACTAATAGTTTGTTTGTTTGTTTGTTTGTTTGAACGCGCTAATCTCAGGAACTACTGGTCCGATTTGAAAAAATCTTTCGGTTTTAGATAGCCCATTTATCGAGGAAGGCTATAGGCTATATATCATCACGCTAAGACCAATTGGAGCGGAGCAGCGATAAATAATGTTTTAAAATCGGGGATTCCACGGGGACGAAGTCGCGGGCAGCAGCTAGTCTTTAATAACGCTGACTCGCTTAAAAAATTTGCCAAGTACCGTCGTACAACATATGAATAGTTTGTAAGCAATCAATTAATCTCTCCATTTTCTGTAATGACTAATTACGCAATAATACACAAATAAATATAATCGATCGCTTTAATTTTTAAACGACTTCAAGTATAGCGGGGGTTATCAAGTCGGATGTTGAAATATATTTATATTTTTATGTAGGTACATATACATATTATGTTGGGGCATAACTTCATCATATTGACGACACGATTGGCGCAGTGATTGAGGATTCAGCTGCTGTGCTACGTATCGCAGGTTCGATCCCTGCATGGAACAAATGTATGGCTTACAGATAATTGTTCCGGGTCTGGGTGTCTTGTGTATGTGAGTTAACATGTTCGTGAATGCACCCACGATGCATGCACGTAAATCCTAGTGTGGGGCAAAGTGTTCTTTATAAAAAGACTTAATTCCGAAATGGTTCCATTAAAATTTCGTAAGATCTGAAGAAAAACGCGGGTAAAGGCAGTTTACATATATGGATTGGTTGGAATTTTGAGATTTAAAATAAAAGGACAAAAAAAACTTTTTTACAGTAATCTTGGAATGCGGTTTTTCCGGTGTGGTTTCTTTATTTTTGACATTTTGTGATTTCAACCGTATTTATTTCGTATGTTACTTGGAGCATATTAAGCAATGGATCCGGAATTCTTATAAATCGAGAAAGAATAATTATGTGATTTTATGATTTACGCTATTGCAGTACAGGTCAATATTAAAATTGCAGCTAAGCGTTGTAATAAACATTTAGCCCTGTTCAACAGCTCTTCCAGGGGTGGCCGAAAGTTTCAACTAAGTATAATGTCACTATTTTTCAGAAATATCAATGGTGTGCTTACACTCTTCTGTTGATGGCTGTATACTGGGTTACGGAATGTATACCTTTACCGGTCACGTCTTTTCTACCTATTGTTATTTTCCCCCTTGTTGGTGTTATGGACACAATTACTACATGTAGTTGTTATATGAATGTGAGTAGTTTTAAGTAAAATAATTTTAAAAAAAAGAAAGTAGTTAGCAGTTTTCTTTATCTGCCAGCATAGCCCTCACTACTGCTGGCAGAGTCAGGTCTCGTCCAATCTTTGCGATCAGGACCCGTCGCTCGGAGTCCCACGCAGGGCACTCTTCTAGCGTATGCTGTGCAGAACCTAGATCACCACAGTGGTGGCAATTTGCCGTGGCCTCCCGCCCAATTCTATTCAGGTACTCACCAAAGCAACCGTGCCCGGTCAGCACCTGAGTTAGCCTATAGGAGATGCGGTTACTTCTTTTCAGCCAGGCTTCGAAGTGCGGCAGAACGGCTTCGACAATGCGCTTGCGCGAAAATTGCGGCTGCTGTAGCCGCTCACGCCACTGTTCGAGCGCGTGTCGCCGTTCCTGCCGCCTTAGCCTTACTACAGCGATTGCTGGCACGCTATTGCCACTTTGGCGTATGGCGTGAATCCGGTTAAATACCTTGCATCCATGTCCACCAGGATGTCCAGCGGTGGAAAGCGTGCCAGGAGTGTTGCCACCTCAAAGGATACCGTTCGATATCCACGTGCGATGCGAATGGCCATTTTCCGCTGCAAGCTATTTATTTTAGTCCTGCAGCGTCGGACGCCTGATAGTCTGTTTGACCAAACAGGCGCCCCATAAAGTACCATTGATCGCACGACACCCGCGTAGAGGCGGCGAACTTTTTCCCGTGGCCCACCGAGATTGTCCTTCCAACACGGGATATCAGGCGCTCAAAATGCTCTTCGAAGCCCCACCGATCGTCCAGTGTTAGGCCAAGATACTTAATGTACCGACCCACCTGGATTTTCGCATCTCCTACTTTAACTATCGAGTTGGGTGGCTCTCCGCTTCTTGGCAGTTTGTGGAACCACAGCGCCTCTGTTTTATGGGGCGCTATCTCTAGACCCAGTTCGCGGATCGACGCAACAACTTTTTCCACTCCGAGCTCAGAAAGCTGGCTATTTGTTTATCTGTGGCTCTTGGTGCTCTTCTGCGTCGAGTGCGCTGATATTGGCGTCGGGATCTCAGACAGTAAACACGCAAATGTGCGATGTCTTCCGACCGGTACTCCCTTTCTTCTCATAAAATTGTTTGTCCGAATATGTTCAAAACCCCGAAATTTTGATCAGCATAATTATCTTTAGGTCTGTCATTCTGTCATAATATCGAGTACCATAATAATTGAATCTCCTAATTTTACATGCCCTAAAGTCATATGTCCTAAGTATTGTGTTGAATAATGTGTATTATTCCGAATGTTCATTTATAATAAATATTTTAGTCCTAAAATATTTGCTAAAAAATAGGTTTTAGTGACAGAAACGAATCGCTGTAAATCCGACTCCACGCAGTCTTGTCTACCCTACCCCTAGAGTGAAATTTAAAATCGCGTAGGCGCAGAGGGGCGAGGCGGCCTGCGAGTTGAGGAGCAGGTGGTTGTAACACTCGCCGCCGCGGCTGAGGCTGGCCGGCGAAGCCGTCCAGCAAGCCGAAGCTGCGGTAGAGAGCGTTAAACCAATCTGCGACCATAAACTCGCGTGGGACCGCCGGAGCCCCGCAGCGCCGGAGCCGTGACAGAAACCATGCCTGCTGCATGTTGCATGCTTGCTTGCATGCTGCGTGCTTGTTTGCATGCTGCGTGCTTGCTTGCATGCTGTATGCTTGCTTGCATGCTGCATGCTTGCTTGCATGCTGCATACTTGCTTGCATGCTGCATGATTGCTTGCATGCTGCATGCGTGCTTGCTTACAAAAATCACATGGTCACAATCAACTGCTTTATTGAGTACATGTAGGTATAATATATTTATTTACGTATAATAAAAAATTATAATGCATCATCAGATATTTTTTATAACAAATGAGAGAAGCTCACAGCAATTGCTTTGTTATAAGATCTAAGAATATTATTAATAAACAAACATTATGTAATTTGAATTAGGACTTATAACTTTTATTGAAAACGGTTTTATATATTTTGTATATTATTGATTGTAATATTTATGACAAACGGATTTAGGACACATTATATTTAGGGATTTCAATTTTATGGCATGAGATATTAGGTGATATTAAGTTCGGGTAAGTTATCATTCGGACAAATGATGACTAGGACAAAAAAAGTTATGGCTCTTTAAATTATAGATAAAAAAGTTAGGTGACACAATAGAGAACCCTTCCGACCACCAGTAAACCGCACCGGGACGCTGGGCATGCCTGACTTGAGGCATTGAAGCATCACAAATCGACGCCATTCTCTCGCGGAACCATGCCGCCTCTCCTTCTAGATCAGGCGAGATCCCTTAGGACTGAAAATCTTCCGGCCACGACATTAGCATTTAAAAATTAGTAGTATTTATATGTATATATACAATAAATAAAGGCAATAATATCTACTCTCTTATTGTTAAGTTCTAACCTGTATCTTCATTCGTTTATTCGTTCTTTAACTCTTAGGATACCGTTCTAATGTTCTACGGAAGCATGGTGCTTGCATATGCTGTGGAGCAGTCAGGGTTACACCGAAGGCTGGCTTTATGTGCTATCCGGATCATTGGTTACTCTCACTACAGGTTTTATTTCTTTTTACTGATCTTATGAAAGGATTGCCTACATTGTTTGCGTAAAGTTTTAAAAGATAGGAAATGATTTTTTGAAGGTCGTCCCCTAAGGACGATAGTGAACATTTGAAATCTTATTCTTTGGGCCAATACGATCGTAACTTGGTACAAATATTGACCAAACTAAAAAATTAAGTCTGTCGTTAATAGTTTTTCACAACTGTACCCATAAGACGATTTAAGTAGTAATGACCCAAGTTACCTAAAATATCAACGGTCAAACTTGAACCCTTTGACCTAGAAGCTATAGTTTAGTTTTCCTTTATGATGTGAACTAGGCACAAGAAATAATTTTTCGTAAATTAATTTATTGTTTAACATAAGGTTAAGTGGGCTGAAAAATTGTTTACGGAACTTTTTTGTGTATGGTTAGATTTACGGGAAACTTGAACTCATACCTATTTCAGTATTTTCTGAATTTCAAACTAAAGTATGATATATGTAGATATGTAAATTATGTGTTGGACATAGGATACTTTACCCCGAATCCTGGGAAAATGATCTCAAGGAAATATATCTCTTGGAAAATTTTTCAAATAACACGCAGGTGAAGACGCAGGCAGAAGCTAGTCCAACTAATATTGTAAAGAATAAAGATTTGATTGATTTTTTACCTTGAATAGGCTCTGAAACTACTGAACCGATTTTAAAAATATTTCACTGTTGGGAAGCTAGACACTATACTCGGGTGACACAGGCTATATTTTATCACCGAATTCACAATATCATCTGGAAACGGAACTACGCGGGTTAAACCGCGGTGCGATACTGGTCAAAAATAAAATTATTCATAACCAAGGGCAAGTCTAAAAAAGATCTTAAGAAGTAACCAGTTCCTTTGTACACATACATATTTATTACGTCATTTCTTACCGTTTCTATGTATTTACATAAACAAATGATATAAACAGATTGCTGTTCGCGATGTCAGTCACAACTATGTTCATCTCGATGTGGATCACCAACACCGCAGCGACAACTATGATGGTCCCTATAATTTTTGCTGTATTACAGATTTTTGAAAACGTTAGTATTAAATTTTTGCTAAGCATACAGTAAAGTTTGGCGTTTCATCACATTTCGGTCAGTCGTCATTCTTTTTACACGTTAACTCAGTATTCAGCAGGAGGATCTTTCGTTTGGTCAACATCAAATGTTTGTAAGAATATGGAATTGAGATTGTTTTTTTTTTTGTTTAGTTTGGGTGGTTGTATAATTGAAAAGATATTATGTGTAATATTTTCTACTTTTGCATGCCGTAAGGTAGAGTGTATTGGAACTGCTTTAACAACGTTTACATCTTGTTTTGTACCTACCTTCATTGCAAATAAATGATTTCTTTCTTTCTTTCAACTCTCTTGTATGCACTTACCGATACATGTCATTCCGTCAGTATGTTAGTATATGTACGAGTAGGTACAGAAATTCTTTTTTGGAATTGTTCTTCTTGTACTGTCCCACTACTGGGCTCTCTTTAACTTTTCCCGAGACACCTCCAGTCAGCTCGATAAAATATAAGGGATATTTTTCATATAATTATATTTACAGCAAAACCTGATAGTTATATACGATGAAGATAGTAGCGGTGAAATTATAGCTTCCGATATAACAACTTGTTACTTTTGTGCTGCATCGTTTTCAGCGACTGTTGGTAAGTTGGTTTAAGTCTTCAATTATATGTGTAGACTGAATAAGACAGTCAATAAAATTCTTACTGATTAATTACTCTGTTTGCTATGGCCTTATTAATACTTAGTAATATTATAAATGTGAAAGTGAGTTCGTTTGTTCAGATGATGCGCTTTCACGCCTCGGTTTTGATGAATTACAGAGATAGTTGAGATTCTGGTAACGGTAACAGGCATAAACGAATAAATGATTACATCTATGTGTTTTTAGGTGGTGTCGGCACTTTAGTGGGGACTGCTACTAATTTAGTTTTCAAAGGACTCTTCCAAAGGTAATGATTTAATTTCTCAGAGATTTGTCATAAACTTACTGCTGCACAATATATCGAACTTTTATTTGGCCATGTCGGATTGAGTGAAGAAGGACGCTCACTCCATCTAAACAGAATTATTTTCAAAACTCTTTTAGTCCTCATCCTTCTTGATGTTGTTGTTGCCGTTATTTGTTCATACATATTCTACGTTGCTTTTTCATGTTTCTCAAAATGAAGTAACCATTCATCTATACGTGTACACACATACCACTGGACAAAGGTCCTATGTCATACTGGTAGAGTAAGATTCTAGAACCCCAGACATGACTTATTTTTTCAGTAACAAAATGTTTTGTAAAGAGTACGTATTAGCATGTATTTTAAAAATACTCCGTTGGTCCGAGCTAGTAGACTTGAGTCATATATAATACGTGGTTTTAATTGATGTAATAATCTCATTGCCACCTTGAAAACATGCACAGTAGGTAGTTCATACGTGAACTTAAGTGATGCCATTATTTTACATTACATTAATCGTTTTATTTCAGAACATACCCATTGGCACCGGAATATTTATCATTTCCAAATTTCTCTGCTTTTTCAATCCCTTATATGTTAATTCTAGAAGCAGGAATATATTTTTACATGACAATTGTATATTTAGGATTTTTAAGGTGTGTACCAAGTATATGATTTTTGGTTAATTGTAAGTATGCCTAGCGAAAAACTTTGATTTTGACTTTCCTAACCTGCCAAGGTTGCGGAATTCGTTCAAAAGAGTCACCGCGGCCCTGAAACGCAAACACCATTTGAAAATGCAAATAGAACACGGATGGGTTTTAGTTAGTAGAAGTCTGACACTCCCATCTGGTCCGCCCAGAACGATAGATACAAACCATTTGATGACTCCCCGTCCATAAACAAACTAAGCGAAGCAGGCCAACTTTTTTAAGCTATTGTTGCCTAGTAATATAATAGATATCAATATTTCAGACCCAAAAGTGTTACTGCTCAGAAATCCAAGATATCTGAAGAGGGAGTTTTAGCTGCTAAGAATACTGTTGAAGAAAACTGGCAAAAGCTAGGGAAAATTACTTTTTGGGAAATTGTAAGATTTCGTGCCGTAAAACGGGGTGGACAGAAACGAAACTTTTATTGGGATTTTTACTTAAATACCATATCACTTAAATTTCATCAATTAAAAAATAATTAATTGATAAAACATTGGACTTCTTCAATGCTGTCAAAAATATTAAATAATGTGAAAATTCCAATCAAAGTTTCGTTTTTATTCACCACTGTGTTTCTATCCACCCTGTTTTATCCGGTACTCATTTAAGATAATAAGAACATACTAAGATTTCTTTCGACGTCGAGGATGTGACAGTTCTGGATCCTGTGGTCCTACTATCCGTCAAGTATGTAAAATCCCTTATCTTTCCCATAATAGTATTATCGGTTTTGTAGTCCATATTCCATAGATATAGAATGCTATTTTGTAAACTTGGCTGTTTATTTTTTTCCTATTGCCATTTTATCGGTGAACTGCTTTGAAGTGCATCTTAATGCATCAATAATAATTTATTTCTGGTACCCGGTGTGTAATACTAAATACTTAGTTCTTTTTGTTCTTTTTTTGTTTTGTACACTGTTTTGTACACACAATATTTGCCAGCCTGTTTTTTTTAAAGTGGAGACCTGTAATTTGCTATCAGTCTCACTAACTATTTTTAACTCTGTTTTGTTTAGCTTTAAAAAAAAAAATAAACAAATATTTGTCGTTTTACAGATGGTTATAATATTGTTCAGTAGCGCTATAATGCTATTCTTTTGTCGATCACCACAAATATTTTATGGATGGGGTGAATATATTTCCGATTACTACAAGTTAGAAGATTATAAATAGTAAGTTAAACATTAATTTATTATCATAACACAAACATTTATTATTTTATTTTTTTATTGTTACTAACCCAATGGATCTTTGTTATCTGGTAAATATATACATATATATTAATTACCCAAACTTAATATTATGAACGCGAAAGTAAGTTTGTTAGTTATGCTTTCACACCAATCGCTAAACCAATGTTGGATGAATTTGCAATGTGAATGTGCTAAAAAAGTAGATATCCTACAAACGTTTCCAGGGTAAAGACCCTTTTTTTTTTTTTTTTTTTTCCGGATGGGAAATCATCAAATGACTTCTCCCGCTCTGGGCGGAGCGGAAGGGAGTGTCAGACTCTTACTGACTAAAACCCACCCATGATCCTTCTTGTGCCCTTTGCGTTCCAGGGCTGCGGTGACTCTTTCGAACAAATTCCGCAACCCTAGCAGGCACTGACCCTATGGGGCCCCGTCTTCTTTGCTGACGGCTCTTTGAGGCGCGCGTGGAACACGACGCGCCGTCGACTCGGGCCTGGTTGCTATCGGACGGCGAGCTACCCATAGCTCGCCATCCGCAGGCCCGCGCCTACGGTGGCCGGGAATCGCCCTGCGTTTCCCGACGCCCGGGGCGTCTTCTTCTGTTGCGGCGGCTGGAGCGAGGGGCTTCCCTCTCTCGCACGCGCTCCGCCTCCTCCTTCGCTAGCATTACTGCTTCGCAGAAGGAGGCGACCGCTTCCCATGCCTCCTCGCTCCGGACCATGGCCCGAACCAGGGCCGGACGCGAGAGGTCGCCGCCGCCGATCGCCTCGACGAGGACACGGCGGTGCTCCGCCCAAGCAGGGCAGACCTCCACCGTATGCTCCACCGTGTCCTCCGGACGATCCACACAGTGATGACACCCGGACGTGTCCTCCCGCTGGATCCGACACAGGTACCTCCCGAAACAGCCGTGTCCGGTGAGCACCTGCGTCAGGTGGAAGGTGAGGACGCCGTGACGTCTCTCCAGCCACGCCTCAAAGAGGGGACTTATCGCCACAATAGTGGCGTGCCCAGCACTGGGTTGCGATAGTCGCTGTCTCCAAACCTCCGTGAGATCCCGCCGGAGCTCCGTCCGCTGCGCAGCAATTTGCCGCGGCAGCAGTGTTTCACCCCGGCTTAGCGCCTCCACGCGCAGCACGTAAACGTGCGCGAGGGCTCTCGCCTCCAGATCCCACGGCAGCAATCCGGCAAGGAGATTCGCCGCCTCGCCAGAGACCGTGCGGTATCCACGGACTAGCCGAATGGCCATGACCCTCTGGGCCGAGACCAGGTGGCGCGCTGGCAGTCGTCTTAGCGACAGCGCCCACACTGGGGCCCCGTCATGAGGGTAAAGACCCTTTTTTTTTTTTTTTTTTTTTTTTTTTGGATGGGAAATCATCAAATGACCCCTCCCGCCCTGGGTGGAGCGGTAGGGAGTGTCAGACTTTTACTGACTAAAACCCACCCGTGATCCTTCTTGTGCCCTATGCGTTCCAGGGCCGCGGTAACTCTTTCGAACAAATTCCGCAACCCTAGCAGGCACCGACCCTATGGGGCCCCGTCCTCGAGGGTAAAGACCCTGGAAACGTTTATAGGACACTACTGTTTAGGATACTTTTTGCGAAAATCGATATAAAGACGAACGAAGCCTAGTAGTAAAGCTAGTAGACTATTATGTTTCATCTTATGTAGGCAAGCTATTAAGCACAAAAACACCATGCAATACTAAGCCGCAGAGCATATTGAAACCTGATAGTCAACCCAGCATAAGTAACTCTCCTAGGGCTAAACAGTGAAAAACTCATCGAATGCATAAAATCATGCCCATTTTGACTCAACTATAGTACATGCAGTCAAACCTAACATCCAAATATAAACAGGTTTATGCAGGTCGAAAATTGGCATGAGTGTCTGTAGAAAAATTTGATCATAAATTCGTTTTCAATTGGGATTGAAGACGTATGAAATTTGACCGTTCTGTTTGATCAAATCACTTGAACGCCTATGGGCGCGCATAAGTTTCTCGTCAAAAATTTGTAAAAAATCTGTCGCCTCATTTCTAGTAATTTCCCTACATTTGGACGATTTCTTGACATTAATTGTCGCTGAGATTATATTACGACCTGAATATGAACACTGTTTTAAGTACTACCACGGCATAGATACTGTCACAGAAACCGACAATAGCATGGGCTTGCCAAAATATTGGCATTGTGTAACTGATCACTTGAAAATGTCAAAATATTGGCATTGTGTAACTGATCCACTAAACCAACTAAGTTCCATAACAGGTAGAGCTATTAAATGCGCTGAAACAGTGAAAACAAAATGTGGTAATTGATGATCAAACCCTATGTATTTATTTTTTTGTGTAGCCTCCAATGTTCGAGCATTTAGTTTTTAAGATTTTGTGCTCTTTATACGTACATATATACACAAATGAATGTTTTTTATTTTCAGCGTACGAGATTCTGCAGCGGCTTTACTCATTTGTTTCTTAATGCTTCTCTTACCATCTACTTTGGATATTTTCTCCAACTGCTCCGCAAAACGTAACGGATATATGTATACTCATTTAATCAAGCAGAATACTATAGCTTTTAATTTTACAGATAAGACAGAGTATTCGTACAAAAAATCAATCCTCATAAATTTCTAAAAGCGTCATTCAAAGAGTTTCTTTAAACTCCCTCATTTACTTTAGCCTAGTATATAATACGAAGACAAGGATTAAAACAACGTAAATTGAATAACCAGTGGCGACCGACTCTGGACCTCATTCGGCTAAAATTATGAAAACGAAAGTAGGTCTCGGTGTGCTGAAAATTAAAATTCTTGTTAGAAAATCAAAACATCATAAATATGGCCATATTTAGAAACATGATCTTGATCGAGACACAGAATACTTGTATTTTTACTTTTATTTAAATGTTGAGTATTGTATTCATGGGTTTACAAACCCTTAAGTACATCGTCCAAACCCTTTGGGGTAACAGCTTCAATGGAAGCCTGACTTACACAATTAGATATTCTTACTTGTTACTTAACAAATATACATATATTAGTTTTAAAACGTTTATAATGATATCCTTTTTACATTTTTCAGTTGATGAACTACCAGATAAGCCAGTTTCTTCAGTATTGAATTGGGTAATAATGGATGAAATGATGCCCTACAGTTTTATGTTTCTCTTAGGTAAATATATTACGCGCCATGCCTTTTGACCTATCATACATACATCATACATTAAATGTATCGACAGTTCAAAAGACGTGGCTTCGCATTTAGCTCCCCAAGTTCAAAATGCCTGCTAAAAATCTGAGTCTAGTAGGTACTATTGATAATCAAAAATATACAATACTTTGAATGTGGCTCCTAAATCTATATTTGCGAGTATGAATTTCCAGGAAACTAATTGGTCAATTTATATTCCTAGAGTGGAATAAAAATTATGGATTGATTTTTTATTTTGTACCATGTTTATATATAATTTAAATATTGGCACGAATATAAAATTACGATTAAATAATGTTCAAGTCACAAGAATACACACTCACACGGTGGAAATAATTTTAATACACTCATTTTAATAAATTACAACGTTAGCTGCTGAGCTATATATAAAAAAAAAAAACGAAAATCTGACAGCTGGAATCTGCAAAAACGTGACGTAAGTCATTGTCGCCGACGTCCACGGACCATTTTAATTGATCAGAATCGACAGTGATGCAAGAAGGCAAAGGCAAAAGAGATGGTCTCAGAAGTAGGTCACCGATATAGCCCACTGGATTAGTAAGCTGAAGTGGCAGTGGGCTGGCCATATTAGACGTAGAACCGACAACCGTTGGGGTAAACGAGTTCTAGAGTGGAGATCGCGTCTCGGCAAACGTAGTGTAGGACGTCCTCAGGCACGGTGGAGTGACGATGTGCGCAGGACGGCTGGCAGAAACGGATGCGAGAAACTGAAAATAGATCTAAGTGGCGTGCAATTGGAGAGGCCTATGTCCAGCAGTTGACTACAACAGGCTATTGATGATGATGATGATGATGAAAAGAGGTGATGGCGAAATAATACAAAAAAATACATATATAAAAAGAGTGCCAAAATTAATTTTCGTATTTTATTACATAAGTACATATAAGTATAATTAAATCAAAATCTGTTTGGTTTTTAGCTCGATAAAGTTATTTTCTATGTTTCTAGGTATTTTTCTGCATCTTTTATTCTTTTAAAATTCAGGTAAATCATTAAGTCGACAAACATAAACTGAAATATCGAATCCCTATCACTGTACTTTTTTTCTCAAGTAAGTTTTTTTTTTTCAAAAGGCCTTATTGCTTGCGTTTTCGTCTTAAAACATATCCTTATTACTCAGTCGGCGGCCTTAACTATTCAGATTGCCTTCTTCTTTATTTACTCAACAACTCCCCGTAGATATTTCCGTCAAAAGTAAAAAACGCCTTCACTCTATAAACCAAGCCTTTCCCATCAACGATGGGGTCGGCTTCCAGTCTAACCGGACGCAGCTGGGTACTGCTCTCGTTTTATTCAGGAGCCTTCGCGTTCCTTAAGACAATAATGTTACTTGAATTCGAACGCTTCTTAATCAGGAGAATAGGCCTTCTAATTGGCTGAATAAACAACGTGTGTCCGATTTCGGCCACAGAGGGTCATCATAAATTCATGTGGGCCCAACAGTGAACGCAAATAAAACATGGAAGCATTCCTAACTCAAAAAAAATGACCCAAAGCACATTGCGCCGCGGTAGGCGGGGCTTACCGATTGCGCCGCTCATGTGTTTAGTTACAGGGCCTATTCGTTACATGGTAATTTAAACCCAAATACTTTGTATAATTAATTTTATCACAACTGCTCTAAAAACGGTGAAGGAAAACATCGTGAGGAAACCGGCATGTCCTAGAACCAAAAATTCGAAGACATGTGACATTCACCAACCCGCACTGGGCCCGCGTGGTGGATTACGGTCCATTCCTTCTCCTAGAGAGGAGGCCTGTGTCCCAGAAGTGGGAACGTTAAAAGGCTGATTATGCTTATGCTTATGCTTACTTGGGAAATAAGGTCAATTTTTAACTGTGCATCGTATTAGCAATAATATTGTTGGTGTGGTTCGGCGAATCAGCGACGAGGTTTCGATTTAATAATAATAATAATAATAACTTTATTTTTCACAAAAATACAGATTTTACATGTTTATACAAAGACAATTTAAATGAGCTTTGGTCGTAACACAATGCTATACAAATGTAAGAACAGGAAACTGTACACAATATGAAAAACCCTGCCTCTCAAACTAGGTAACCTGTATCTTGAGAGACAGTGATTCAGCGTTAAATGTAATGCCATAGGTATAATAGTAGACTGTGTCGATCTACCTGAGCAATTAAAGGTAAGAAAGCTAATTTAAGTTTATATTTTATACGTGATGTGTATGTTTGTGCGCGCGCATGTGTGTGTGTGTGTGTGTGTGTGGGGGGGGTGTTTGTGTGTGTGTGTGTGTGGGGGGGGGTGTTTGTGTGTGTGTGTGTGTGAGGTGTTGTGTATGATTGGAGATATGTACATCGGGAGTTAGGTGACGTACTTAAGTAACGATTCTGTTTGTAGATAGTCCTGTTCCTGTAACCATTCTATTAATTTTGATTTTATTTCATATTTATTTAGATCGACAATGTTTAAGTTTTTGTGAATTTGTTTTTAGATGTGTGTACTTAACGTGTAGTATTGGTGTTGAGCGAAGGTGGTGTTGTGAGGGGTACTTATGGGTAATTTCTTCCTTTTTTTAGGGTCCGTTGGGGGAACGCTAGCGTGTTTTCTAATTGTAGACTGCAGTACAAAAAGCTGTCGCACAGAAAGTACTTTGGAATCAGCGTATAGCTGTGTAGTAGGATAGCGATAAGGTTTACGCAGCATCACCTTCAGTACGGCTCTCTGCGCTCTTTCAATTCTAAGAAGACAGGTTTTATTCGCACCACCCCAGACTGTAATGCAATATCCGATGACAGATTGACATAATGCATAATACACCATCTTAAGGGTTTCAGGCGCAGCCGAGTCTCTAAGGGATTTGAAAATATGCAAAAGTTTCAGACATCTAGTGCTAACGGCGTCAACCTGTTTGTCCCATCGTAATCCTCCGTCTATTTGCACTCCGAGATATTTCACATGATCCAGTTCTTGTAAGTGTCGAACATGGACATTGTGGGGATTGTTTAGAGCAGGTGTGCGCTGTAATGGAGAATGATTTGTCGGGTAAGTTGTTACGCCGGATAGCGAATGGAATGTACGATGTTTTATCGCAGTTT
Source organism: Hecatera dysodea (assembly GCA_905332915.2). Lineage (NCBI taxonomy): Eukaryota > Metazoa > Arthropoda > Insecta > Lepidoptera > Noctuidae > Hecatera > Hecatera dysodea. The sequence continues at coordinate 9,093,836 of HG995295.1, forward strand.
AGGGTAAGTAAGTTAAGGTTGAGCCATTTAATTATACTTGTCATTGCCGCTTCTGCGTGGCGCTTAACGCTATCCCAAGTTGGTCCGTTAACTATGACTGCGGTGTCGTCTGCATACGCAATGATCTTGGAATTGGGGATGTGTGAGTTTGTTTGGATTTTTGGGTCACGATTCGCGCTTAGATCCCTTGAAGTAATGCTTCCATGTTTTATTTGCGTTCACTGGGTCCCAATAACTGGTTAAAGCCATGCCATAAAAACCGTGTAATTTTAGTCAGTAACGCTGGCCGGGAGTTTTCTATTTGAATTCATACATGGAACCGCTTGAGCGATTGTTCCGGGCGGTCAGGAACGCGGTGGATTTTCATTGTGCTGTCAAGCAGTTGCCAGACATACGTTGACTGTTCGGACTAGCTACTCTCGCGCAGTAAACCCCTCCAACAGTAATTACAATGAAAGCTTCAAGCTATTGATTGTGACTGCACGAGCGGACCGTGTATTTTGATCAAAGGCTGCTTGACCAGCCCTGCCAGCCCAACCAGTATTTTTTTGAGCTTACCCAGAAGAAGCCTGTTCACTCTAATTTTGAAGAGATCAGGGTTGAATTATTATTATTATTAAACATAATACTATTTCTTTAGGAGGTGGATTCGCGCTCTCGGAGGCAGCCAAGAAAGAACATTCCGATCTAAATGGGCAAATTGGAGCTGTACTGAGAAACCTGAATATATTTTCAAACTACTTTATTATCTTGTTAATCATTATATTCACAGTTTTTGTTACAAACTTTGCCTCAAATGTGGCAGTATGCAATGTTATTACACCAATCGTGATGAGACTGGTAAGAAAATTTTATGTGTCAAATTATTCTATACTAGTGTATTTTCCTACAAAAATATAATTAGTTTGTCAGCTTACCAATATTCTTTGTAAACACTGGTCAACAAGATGTCACAAAAATGTGTTTACTAATTTTGAATTACCTACGCACCCTTGCAAAATCGTATTTATTTTGGTTTGATCCCGTCTAATTTTTGTATTACAACTACTACCAGAAACATCATTCTGGGTTTCCATTATCTGGCAGAATCTTACTGCTCCGAAATTTAATTGGAATAATCTTCTTTAAGCGAACATTTATAATGCATTAAAATATTTAGAATAAGTTTATTTGAATTTACAATGGCATACTATTAAGATAGAAGAATTTTATTTGGCATAATTAAGATTCCGCATAATTTCGTTTAGCATAATTGCTACTTGAAGCAACGATTATTCTGTATATTTTCTCTAAGCATACTAGAATTTAATTTGGAATCATTTTATTAAGTAATTTCTTTAAAACAGTATTTGTACATAATCTTAAAATAATTAAAATCTAAACATTGTCTTAAAAGTAAACATTTTGTGCTATAAAAGTTAGTAACAGTAAAGAATCGCTGCAAAACCGATTCCACGTAGTCTTGTATGCCTTACCCCTTTTTTTTTTTTTTTTTGGATGGGAAATCATCAAATGACCCCTCCCGCCCTGGGTGGAGCGGTAGGGAGTGTCAGACTTTTACTGACTAAAACCCACCCGTGCTCCTCCATGTGCCCTTTGCGTTCCAGGGCCGCGGCAACTCTTTCGAACAAATTCCGCAACCCTAGCAGGCACCGACCCTATGGGGCCCCGTCTCTGGTGCTGACGGCTCCTTGAGGCGCGCGTGAAGCACAACGCGTCGTCGACTCAGCCTGGTATCGGACGGCGAGCCACCCACGCTCACCGTCCACAGGCATCAGCCACTGCGCAATATCACAGCGGCCGACTTGTCTCTGGAGGAGGCCGAAATGGGACCATTACTGGCACTCCATTTCAGCCCCCTCCCGAGTACCGGGAGTCGCAGCACCCACAGCAGAAGCGGCAGAAGCGGCGACGGAAGCCGCGGCGGCGGCAGAGGCGGCGGCGGCGGCGGACCTCTTGCCCTTGGTCGGGGCGGATGGCGCGCAGGCCCTTCCCCCAGCCCAGTGCTCGGCCGGCTTGCCAACAGCCGCACATGCACTGCAGTGCGGCGTGGCCTCGCACGAGCCGGCCCGATGACCGGGCTGACCACAGCGGAAACAAAGTCCGCTGCGGTCCACCTCCGAGGGGCACATAGCTCCCGTGTGGTTGCCCACATGGCAGCGGTAGCACCTCAGAGGTCTGGGTTCCAGCAGTTTTACCCGCGCAGAAACCCACCCCACCAAGAGCCTTCGACCCTCCGACACTGTTCTGGCCGCCGTCACGGGGCAGCTCACCACAAGGGTTTGCATGCCCGTGTTGTCAGGCCGGAGGGTGCCCGCCTTGACGAGCTCGGCAGAGCACCCCCCAGTCCTGGCGACGGCGGCCACAACTTCCTCCTCCGTCACGGAGTCATCCAGGCCCACTATGCGCATGTCGATGCGCTTAGTCGGCCTGGACACCCGGACCTCATCCGCGGGTAAGACCGCCCTCAGCCTTTCAGCCAGGGCGTCCGCGAACGGGCCACTCTCCGCTCCGGCGAGCTCGAGCTTCCGGGCACCGGTCAAGGTCCTCCTGACCCCGATGCCCCCGCTGATGCCCAGCTCTTGGAGGCTCACCGCCTCCTTCGCCCGCTTCAGTACGGCGAGATACGTCACGCCCCTCTGTTCCGCTTCCGGCTGCAGTGTGAGCACTACAGCCGCGGATTTCGGGACGCGAAGCCTCGCCGCAATGGCGTTGGCCTTCCGCCGCTGCTTCTTGGCCTTGTTTTTGGCCGCCTTTTTTTGTCGCCGCTTCTCTCCGGCAACCTGCCACTCGGCCTCGGCCGCAGGAGGGTCCGAGGGTGGGGGTGGGGGCGGCTGCGGCACCACTGGCGCTGCAGCCTTAGCCGCTCCTCCTCCAGCCTTCCTCCTACCCCTCTTCGCCGGGGCCGACTTGGACGTCGCCGGCGTCGCAGCCGCCGGCGTCACAGGCGCCGGCACGGCTCCCCCCTTTGCTTTCGCCTTCGCCTGGCCGGATGTTCCCGGGCTGGCAGCCACGGCAGCTGCGTACGAAGCCGCCTTCTGCTGCTGGCCCGGGGCCTTCTGAGTCGCCGCCGTTGGGGGCCGCCGGACCATGTCCTCCAGGGTGGAGAACTGCCTCCGGAAGGGAGCCAGCTCCTGCCGCACCAGGTTCCGCACCTGGCTCAGCACTAGGCTCCCCTCCAGCGCCGCCGGACTCAGCCCCCCCTGCGGCTCCTCGGAGGCCGCTCTGGCCATCCCCGCCAGGTCCCTCCGGAGCGACTCATTCTCCCGAACGAGTCGCTCCGTAAGAACCGCGAGGCGGGCGACCTCCGCCCGCAGCTCAGACGCCTCCTTTGCCTCTCTTGTCCCGCCGTTGGCCGCCGCTGCCGCCAGAATGGAGGCTTTGGCCGCGCTTATGGCCTCCCGCTTTGAGGACTGCTTCCTCTTGAAGGCCACAGCGCGGATCGCGGCCTCCACCACCTCCTCAAATTTTTTGGCTCTCTGCTCCTCAGCAACGGGAGGTACCTCTCCCGGGGACTCCGAGTCGTCAGAGTCGAGAGGAGGCGGAATGGTAGAGGGAGCCCCACGACCGCTCCCTCCAGGGCGACGCCCCTCCTCCACCAACCTCTCGGCCCGACGCCCCGCCTCCCGGGTAGAGGGAGCCAGCCCCCTCCCCGCCTCACTGCCCCTGCCCCGCCTTGCGGTGGGGATCTTGCGGGCGGAGGCAAACTCGCCCTCGGAGGACGACTCCTGGTCATCTTCCCGTCTGGGCCGCTTGCGGAAGAACTTGACGTTCTCCGCAGCAGCCCCCCCTCGTCCGTCTTCAGAGCCCGCCGAGCTGACCGTTACTAGGTCTGGCGCGGAGCCGAAATCCGACTCCGCACCACCCCGGCGCTCAGGCGAACCCTCCTCTTCAAACTCGTACGCCATCAGCTCCTTAAAGGAGGCGGATCCGGATGACGACGATGACTCGGAGCCTCCTCGGCTCTTGTTGCCACTGGCAAGCGGAAGGTCTTTGTTGCCCACCCCAGAGTACGGAGGGCAGCCCGCCGAAGCGGGGTGGGATTCCCCGACCGCCGAGCAGTCGGGACCCACCTGGGGACTCATTTTGCAAAGATCTTGGTTCATTATGTGCCTTTTAAGGGTGCGGTCCCTGTTTGCTCCGCCCCTTCTCAGGGCCCACTCTCCTCACCTCACCTACTCTCCACCTGCTCGCTGCTCTCACAGTCACGTCTGATAATCAGACGCGTACCAGAGAGCAGCGAGCAAGCGTGTGTCTCTCTTGGTCTGATCCCTCACTTGCGACCTTCCGGCATGAGTGGCTCTACCGGGAAAGCTCGCAAGATCATTGGGACGCTCAAGCCCCACCACGACGACAACGTGGAGACACATTCGGTGGGGTGTATGCCTTACCCCTGGAGTGTAATTTAAAACCACGCACGGGCGAGGCGCAATTGTGTAAACCCTTTGCCTGTAACACAGTTTATATTCGACAGATTGTAAATGAGTGTGTTCTTGTTGACTTTCAGCGTGTACCAGAAGTGAGTGGCCATATGAATTGGTGATTTTAGGTTTCGGAAAGAAACGTAACGCTAATATTTTATAGTTTTGTAATCGTGATGCAAAGACAAAAAACACGATGAGCTTAGTCAGTTTCCAAGTGTTCAGTTTGAGACTTACCTGTAGGTTCCCAATGATACACTGTCTTGTCTATGCTAGCAATATCAAAGAGAATATCTAATCTAAGCTAGACACTTGACGGTACTTGGAATCTTTTTTTCTTTCTTTGAGTTTCTGAAATTTTCTGCCAGTTTTAGATAAAATTGTTTTGAACAGCACATTAATAGAGTTAACTACTTTGAAGAAAAGTCGTGAGATACAATAATATACTGGTATTAGGATGAACGAAATAAAGGAAAAGCAGTTTACTTTTGTTTCTGAAAATCTGTATTGTAAGTAATCCACGCATTTTTTTTTTTTGACAGGCTAAAGAAATTAACATACACCCGCTATGGTATAATATAGCCTCTGGAGTGTCGGCCTCATTTTGTTTCTGCCTTCCTGTAGGCACGCCAGGGAATTTAGTTATTCAAAGTGCTGCTAATATACCCACGATGAAAATGGTGAGTAGTGACTAATCTTTTAATTGCGAATAAAAAACTGTGGTGTATTTAAAGAAAGGGGTCATATCATATAAACCACCCCATGATTTAACAAATAAATTAAAGCTCTTCGCTACGGACGCGTGGTTTTACAAAAATAAAATATTTTTTGCAAGACCGAGCAAAGCGAGCTCGAAAAATATTGGTCTTTGTTTTCTTCTAATGCAGAATAGCTTCAGAATTATTTAATTATTAAAACTTTATGCACTAGTAAAAAAAATGTACAAAGGCTGGTTAATCAACTTAACAGTCGAGCTTAGGGTAGTGCAGAGACAACATGGCAGATGCAACTTAAAAGAAAGACAAGCAGAGACGGAAAATAAAATCATAAATACACACAAATAAAATTAACAAAGGCATTGAGAAAAACTAATCTAACGAATTAACGATGTGATGATTCTATAAACTTCTTGTGAATGTGCTCACGTGCCATCAACTTAAAGCTTAACTAACTGGTTGCCATCCTGATGTTCAGAGGGAGCGCATTCCAAAGGAAGATCACCTGGACAAATAAAGAGGAGTGGATAAACCCAGAACGGTTTGAGGGACATCGTAAATGACGGTTATTGGTAGAGCGAAGACTTTTACAATGGGCAGCGCAAAGAAATTGAATTTATGAAGTTAGATAAGAAGGAGAAGAAGGATTATTAAGAAAAGATAACAGACTAGTCAAGGCCCTCAGCGCTCTGCGCTTATGAATGGATAACCATTTTAATTAAAAATAATTAATAGAAATCCAAGCGCGGATACGTGATCGTACTTGCTGAGGTTGAAGACAAATCGAATTTGTATTGTTGAAAACAATCAATGTGCACGGCGGGCGACTGATGTAGCGACACATCGAGCTGCGTCGGTCACAGCTGCGCGAGGTCCTTGTGGCGGAATGGCGGGACAGGCTATCACGCCCTTCCACCGGCCTCGTCACTGTCGAGGCCATCCCGCCAGTGATCGCCCTTTGGCTCGGGAGAAAGCACGGCTCTCTATCGTATCACGCATGTCCTCCCAGGGTATGGCTGCTTCGGGAGGTTCCTGTGTCGCATAGGCAGGGAGCCGGACGCTCGGTGTCACCACTGCATTGAATGTCGGGAGGACAGGGTGCGGCATACGCTGGCAGAGTCTGGCGCTTGGAAGGAGCCGCGCCTTGACTTCATCTCTGTGATAGGCAGTGACCTCTCGCTACCGGCTGTAGTCCAATCTATGGTCGGCGGTGTGGCGTCCTGGGACGCGGTGGTCTCCTTCTGCAAAACAGTTATCTCGCAGAAGGAGGCTGCGGAAAGAGAAAGGGAGATCTCGACCTCTCTTCGCATCCGCAGCAGGCGCACCGGACGTCGGAAGAGGTATACGCTGCCCTCTTCCGGCCCCTCTAACTGGGTCCAGGGGCGGCGGACTTAGGGACGTCCGTCGCCCCCCATTCATCCGGACCCGAAGTGGCGACGCGTGGTGTTCCCGTGCGCCCTCTTTGACGTCGCGGGGGGAGTCAAATACCTCACTCCCTCCGCTGACTCGAGATGGCTCGCAGAGGCGGGTTGGCTCCAGCCGGGGATTACGGATGTCGCATACGTTCCCGCGATTCCCGGCGTAGGTGAGAGATTGAACACCGGGGTAGTTTTAGTCAGTAAGATTCTGACAGACTCCTCCGCCCGCCCTAGGGTGGAGGACATCCATGAGAATTTCCCCCCAAAAAAAAGGTGTCGACATGTACACCAAAATCCTTAACCTCGGAGCCAAACGGAATGATGGTGTTGTCATAGATTACAGGTGGTACAGTTAAGCCATTTAGCTTTCTCAGGCTATGGGGACTCCAAACTATGATAGCCTGACACTTTAAAGGGTTAACTGCTACCCCGAATCGGTTCCACCAGTTCTTAACAGATCTCAAATCCCGGTTGAGCTCCTCGATTGCATACGATAAACACCTGCTTGTCAATAAAACTGTAGATTGTCAGCATACAGATGATACGCATACTGAAGCTCAGTAGGTAAAAGATTAATAAAAATAGAGATAAAATACCACGTTGAGGGACGCCAATTTAGTTTGCGTCAGGATGGCTGGACCAAAGAAAGAGAGAGCTAGAGAATGTATAATGCAGCAGCGAGCGAAACAAGCTCAAAAAGGGTTTCGTTCGTTATGCTTATATTCTATTATTGCACTTGTGGATATTTACCCTTTATGCCTTGAGACATAATAAGTTTGTTTATATTGATGCTCGCTCGAGTTTGTCTTTCCTTGATGGCGCACACACACATAATTTTATTATTTATGTAATATGTCTATAATTATTATTCTCGTGTCATGTGAAGTTAATAAACACATCAAAAGTATCTAGGGATCAACATATATTTTTGCAATAACTTTCCTCCTGATTGATATTAATTAAAATTTTCTTTAAGGATTCATCAAATAAAGTGTTTTCGTTTGTCACAGTAACGATAAACCAAGTCACCTTTGCATTAATAAAGAAATTTGCCATTTTCCTAATAAAGGGATTTTTGACATTTGAACCACTAACATTAAAGTTCGAAAAAAAGACTGAAATAACAGTTTTCTTTAAAATTTTATTGGGTAACTTAAACAATTAATAATCCGTGTTTCTACCGCGAACACTAACAACACAAGAACATCGGTTTGGCATACTCAAAATGAGTTCATCCAAATCACGCTGTGGAATGGCCGCCCATGTTCGTTGCAACAACAAAAAAAGGTCTTCTTGCGACTGGATACCCTCCATATTCGGCAGAGCTCTTCTCTGTAGCATATCCCATGCATGCTCAATCGGGTTCAAGTCTGGCGACTGAGCAGGCCAGGGCAGGACATTGATGTTAGCTGCGGCGAGAGTCTGTCTTACAACTCTTGCGGTGTGCGGTCGTGCATTATCATGCATTAACTGAAATAAGGGACCGATTTGCACTTGTAGAGGAACGATGACGTCTGATACAATCGTCTCAGCATAAATTTGAGCGTTGAGGTTGCCTCTGATCCAAATCAACTCAGTTCTTCCGCCGATCCAAATACCCGCCCATACTATGATGGTTCCACCACTATAGGGATGGACTTCCTGGCAGGATTTTAATCGCTGTTGGCGTCCAGGGGTTCTCCAGTGTCGTATACGTCTTGTATCCGGTCTCATACCAAAACGAGACTCATCAGAAAAGCACACGAAACGCCATTGTTCTTCTGCCCAATTTCTGTGTTCAAGAGCCCATTGATATCGAATCCTACGATTGTGCATTGCTATAGGTGGTACCCGTAGCGGTCTTCGGGAATGAAGGTTCACTTCATGCAAGCGGTTTCTGACTGTTTGGTCGCTAATTAAGTTCCCTGAAGAGTGATGAAGCCTCACGGCTAACATCATGGCGGTTATTGTTGGAGCTCTTCGAGTTAAGATTTGAATGTATCGGTCTTGTCTCCGTGTGGTGCAGCGATACCGTCCTCCATGGCGCTCAGCCAAGGTAAGCGAAGAGCTCTGCCGAATATGGAGGGTATCCAGTCGCAAGAAGACCTTTTTTTGTTGTTGCAACGAACATGGGCGGCCATTCCACAGCGTGATTTGGATGAACTCATTTTGAGTATGCCAAACCGATGTTCTTGTGTTGTTAGTGTTCGCGGTAGAAACACGGATTATTAATTGTTTAAGTTACCCAATAAAATTTTAAAGAAAACTGTTATTTCAGTCTTTTTTTCGAACTTTAATGTTAGTGGTTCAAATGTCAAAAATCCCTTTATTAGGAAAATGGCAAATTTCTTTATTAATGCAAAGGTGACTTGGTTTATCGTTACTGTGACAAACGAAAACACTTTATTTGATGAATCCTTAAAGAAAATTTTAATTAATATCAATCAGGAGAAAAGTTATTGCAAAAATATATGTTGATCCCTAGATACTTTTGATGTGTTTATTTACTTTGTACACTATTTTATAAATTTTAGTTCGTCGAACTTGACAGACAGATGTTGCGCTACTTTTTTTTTTTTTTTTTTTTTTAAAACACTAAAAAGTAGTGACGGGTGGGCTTAGTGGGCTGTCTTTATGTAATGTCGTTCAAAATGCTGGCTTGCCACCTTTTGACTTTTATTTTAATACCTTATGCATAAAGTTTTTTTTTTTATAACACCGAAAATTGCATTTATCAGCGCAAATACATTTTGAAGCAAGAAAAAGTAAATAGTAGTACCAACACCTATTTTAAGTGAACTTAAGTGTGTTACGATAGAAAATCGCCTTTAGATAGACTATTAAGTGTCTTGAGTCAATTCAGCTCTAAATTAATATTTTAAGCAGTAATTTTCAAGTTTTATTATTTGCTTGTTACAGGTAAAAGCGGGTGTTGGTCCTACATTTATAACCATATTAATATCTTTGATCATTATATCGTTTTGGGCACCCGTTATATGGCCTGACTTGAATAAGCATCCGGACGAATTGAATTGGATTGAATAAACCGATGAATGTATTTAACTGGTGTTTCTGCTGTATTTTTTGTATCTTTATGAAATGAGGCGCAATGTTCTATAATGAGATTTAGCACCACTGTTGGGCCATGATTTCTGTTGCGAGCTTGTACAAGCGTACTGAAACGTGTACGTCCTCAATTTTAGCTTACCCGATGGACGTAGTTGAACAGGCAAAGGAGCCGGGCAAATCTGGGCCTAACGTTACACAAATGACTATTTATCAATGTTTTTATTTCAGTTTTTTGTGGTTAATTATAAAATATTAAACAGTTTTATCATGGCACAAGGAATTAAATATTAAATCAAAATAATACTGACTTCCCTTATTTTTCACTTTGAAGTAATGTTGCCAAAGAGAATAAGTAAGTTAATCGATATTATTCCAAATATATAATAATTCAAGAATTATTTAAAATACTATGAAAGTGGTTCAGTTTTATTCTTTACATAAGTTTAAATGAAACACTTTTTTTTAATAATGTTTTCCTCGTGACACTTGAACGTTAAAAAAAGACCTAAAATAAATTGATACATAAATCGATTTCACAATCGATTGTCAATGATTTTATTAAACAGGCAACAAAGCGGAATTCATGTCAATGTCAAGTCAAAAACTCAAACGTCAATCAAATAATTTGCTTCGTTCTTTGTTTTTGAGTTTGCGGTGGTCATGGACTTATTATACAAACGCGGTGGTAAACACGTCAACTGCCGGCATGGCTGCTTGGCTATCTTTAATGTGTGAATATCCTATAATACATTCAGGTTAATTCTAGTTTACTATAAAGTGAAATAATTAAATAATTATTTTCAAAGTATAACGTGAGACCTCGGTGTATGAATGGGTACCTTAGAGGTTGTTTTTGTACAAACCAATAACATACAATATTTTCCTTCTACCGTGGAGTAGTTGTATTTCATTAAGTTTTTTTTAAATGGTATTGGTATATAAATTAAATAATGCAGTACTCGTTACTGTAATATCAGGCCCAACTTTCTATGAGCTTTCACCCGTCTCCTTTGCCAGGTTACGTGTATGACTGCCTTTCACTTTACTCTTGGTGTCTCTGCTAACAGGATCCCAACAAATAAGTATGTAGTACCTACAGTGAAATATATAGCGAGATTTTAGAATTTCTAGATGAAAAATTGTGTAGGGATGTTGCATTTTGTATAGCTAACATTGAACTGGTTATCATTGCTAACAGACTCCAACAAAGGAAGACGTCTATGTTTGTTTCGTTTTTTTATTTATTGGTTTTGGAAATCGATTGTTGCATTAGCAAATTTTGATGTTGTTACAATCAATCGATTTTTAGATTCACAAAATTCTAAAGGACATTTTGATTTGGAGGGAGAAAAAGAAAAAAAACCATTTCGACTTTCTTAGATATATTATTTAAGGAATAAAAACCAAAGACTTATTCTGAGTTACATAAATTAAAATAAAGCCCGTAATCATACTAAAGCATCTTAGTTGTAAGTTACGGTAGCGGTTCTACATTTCTTCCACCTCCTTGTCGTACTCCTTGTCCACCGGCTTGTCCTCACACTGCTGCGGGTTCTGCTGCTGGCGCTGCTGCTGGTGCTGCTTCTGCTGCTGCTGCTGCTGCTTCTCCTGCTGCTACTATACTACTCAACGCACTCTGCATTTTGGCGTATACTTTGTCTCCTGGTAGTGGTATGACGCCCGTAAGATCCGGATCAAACAAAGTTTGACCAAACGATGTCAAACAAAAATATAAAATTGCGGCGCATATCAAAACCGCCGGGATTGAATATTTTATCTGTAAGAAATATAAATCAATTATTCATTTTTTAAAACAAAGGTATAGTTACAGACAGCAAAATGTCATAAATGTGTGCACTATGTTTTGCCGTTATATGGCGTAAAAAAACGACAAAAATAAACAAGTCACAATTATTACATTTAATAACAATATTAATAAATTGTTTTAATATGCCCGGACGGTGGCATGCCCGACATAATTCAAGGTTTAACAATCGAATCAATGTCTGGCAAATTAATTTTAAGTTTTTCTTATCTTTAAATAACATAAAATTACAGACATTATAAAATACTTTCAAATTTTTATAAAAAATATAAATAAAATCGTATATGGCACATAATTTGCAGAGTGGACATTTCTATTTGCCAACCGAAAAGTGTTCATAGCTATTTTTAATTTAATTAATTTTAGTCAATTTTCTATCATCACCTCTTTTGATAATCGAATGAGTTTTACCTCAACTGATAGTTTTTAACACACAGAGTATGTTTAGGTAAGCTTGCCTACTTATGTCTGTGCATGGCTACCTAGCAAGCAGATGTGAACAGGTAAGTCAATATAAGTAACTACACTGATCTGTTAACCAATCGAAATTGACATCATAGGTAAGATATTTAATTACAAAAGCAATCATATGATTGCTTTTGTAATTAAAACATTTTTGCAGGCAAGCCTATATAGGCTTGCCTGCAAAAAATTGTACATAAAATATTATTGCCAAGCTATAACATTTTAGAACGAAAAAAACACGAACGTCTCAGTGCTACTGGTTACATCCACTTGTGGGAAGCTAACAGCACTGATTTGATAACGTAACTGGAATACACCATGCTAAAAGCACTCAGCTGATGAGGAGACACGACGACTCACAAGATGGTTTGCCGTGTTATCCGGCTCGAAGGCCAAAAAGATGTTGGGGTTTTGCTCGTCGTTGACGGACAGTTGTTGTAGGTAGATAATTGATACCAAACCACAGTTTACATAAATAATTAATTAATACGGAACCAGTGTAAAATTATGATTATGACGGAGTTTAGTTACGACTGACTCTTAATTGAGTATTAATTAGGTAGATACTTTTACCGTATGAGCATTATTGGCTCGTATAAAGGGTATAGTATCGATAAAAACGACAAAACAATCGCGTTTGTTGTATGGGAGCTCCCCTTAAATATATATTTTTAGTATTTGTTGTCATAGAGGACATAGAAATACATAATTTGTTAAAAATTATGTATTTCTATGTTTTTAAATTTTCAACTGTCTAGCCATCGCAGTTCTTGATACAGCCTGGACAGACTGATAGACGGACAAATAGTGAAGTCTTAGTAATAGTGTCCCGTTTTTCGACTTTGGGTTTTACCCTAAAAACCATAAAGTTATACTCGAATACATTCAGAGGTTATAGTGGAGACATTACGCCAAAACTTAACCTAAATTTGCAATAATTTTTAACTCCGTGTGGCTGGGAAATACACTTATATCATTTTTTTTTTAATGTAACAGCTTATTTCAATAATAACTGGACGGAAAAAAATATTACCTTTCTGACATATTTGTAAGGAGATTTTGTATAAGAGATCGAGTTTTTCAAGTAGGTCGGAAGTTTCAACAACTTACAAACCGATTTTTTTTAAATAAAAATTAAAAATATCTTAGTTCTAAACCAACAAATTAGAACATAGCCTGTTAGTGCGAGTTATTAACAGTTTTTTGCTTGAATCACGGTTTAATTTAAATGAATAGTACATGCCTAACTTAGTTAAAAAAAAAAAATTAAACACGTATATTTATAAAAAAAAAAAAACATTTTCATTTTTTTAATGACCCAGGTGGAAAATTTTGGATTCCAACAAAATAAAATGGTGTTATTTTTTTTATTTCATACTGTAAAAAAAAATAGAGACAACTTGTTATTTTTTTTAGTTTTTATTGAAATGCGTTTTTATTTCTTTGAGAATGGCTCATTTACCGAAAACATTTAATTTTTTTATTAAGTTAGAAACGCTTGACCTAAAGGACTGAAGAAAAACAATACTAATTTGGCATTTTTTCATGTGCCGTGCAACTCCCAAGGTACTAGATTGAAATATCGTAGTTTAAAAAATCTTTGTAAGCAATGCCGAAATCCTTTTTAAAACTTTTAGGTGAGATATAACTTTATGACGTACAACCGAAAGAGGTAATCGGTTACACTTAAGCACATAGTCAAATGATATTTCAAACATATTTACCATTTTTCTACGAGGCACGTGTCCAGTTTCATGACAGTAGTAAGCCGGAGTGTATTGAAAAGGACTGCAGAACCCTAAATTACATGCCATCCCAATACCTACTGCCGGTAAGTAATAATGAGTTGGCCAAGGTATGATGCTTACTTTTGCCTGCAATGAGAAGAATAAAACATAACGCCAAACATTATATCTGTACAAACATAGGTAAATGCTTAAACGACTCTTCGAGACAAGATTAATTGTATTGCACATTGGCTACTTACGATCAGCTGACGGGATACTGCAAATTACGTCAACGTCGTAAAGTGACATAATTCGCAATATCCCCTGCAATATTTATAAATTGTAATTGTGTCGATTTTTTTTCCGAATTGCCATTAAAACACCGTAATAAAGGTCTATACCACAATTCAGCCCATCAAGAATTTTTCCACGGCATGGATTTAGTTTCCAACTAACATTGAAACTCAGAAATCGGATGAAAATCACAAAACAAATAAAGTTAACCGATTTGTCACCGTGTTATTTTAATTTTGATATTTTGGGTGGAGTCACACTCTTGCTGACTAAAACCCATCCAATGTTACTCCAAACGCCCTTTGCGTTCCAGAGCCGCGGTGACGCTTTGGAACAAATTCCACAACTTTGGCACGGAGCGAGTGTATTCTGCCTCACTGATATCAGTTAGTGGCATAGAATTCTCTTCAAAAAAATATGGCGTGTCTACAGCTAGAGTAAAAAGAAGTAAAATCATTTGTAATACATGAGCTAAGTTTTTAAGCTTATCTGTCTATTGTTAAGAAGTATTATTACCAAAAGCAAAATATAAGGAAGCCATATTGAGCATGCTGCCATAGCTGTCATTATGTTGCATAAAAACACCGATATTAATATACACATTAATATCGACGTATTCCAGTCTAGGTCTGTTATGTTCATACCCACAGTACTGATCAAAGTTATATGCAGTTTAATAAAATTACTGGCACGAAGAAGGGCAACAGCACTCCCTGAAAAATAATTACATTTTAATTTTATATACATACGTATGTACTCACATAAGATGGGTACATTTGGCCGGCCACCTTTAGTTTAATTTATTAATAGTATTAACAGGTATTGCTAAAAACCAACAATTTATTTTAAGATAGTAAGGTTAAGTACTGTTATATTTTCCGAATGCAATTCGACTAGTCTCCTCGATTTTTAATCTATACTAATATTATAAAGCTGAAGAGTTTGTTTGTTTGTTTGTTTGAACGCGCTAATCTCAGGAACTACTGGTTCGAGTTGAACAATTCTTTTTGGGTTGAATAGACCATTTATCGAGGAAGGCTTTAGGCTATATATAATCACGCTTAAGCCAATAGGAGCGGAGCAGCGATAAAGAATGTTTTTAAATCGGGGATTCCACGGGGACGAAGTCGCGGGCAGCAGCTAGTGTACTAAGAAACTGAATCTCGACTTACGAAAAATGCAGTTCATTGGTAAACATATTTGCAGGTTCCAGTAGTAAAATAAACATGTAATTACCAAATGTAAAGAAGTATCCATAGTTTACGTTCTTATCCACAAACCGCCACCATAGTACGGCTGATTCAGGTTTCATAGGTGGCAAGTCTTTTCTTTCTGAAACGGAATCATCATGTTATTATAGTAACGCCTTGGTTTTTGTAATTTCACAGCTACGAGTATCATCTGTAAAAAACTTAAATGTATTTGAGATTAAAAGTTAATTTAGCTGCAATTTTTTTCTAAGTACTTGAAGATGCACGATACATGTATACACTTGCTTTATTCAAAAATATAATTAACCTAAAGGTACGATTACGATCTAGGCCACCGTAACGTGCGACTGGTACCCACTGTTTTGTATGAATTACCATATGCCACTTAAGGGTGCAGTCAAGGTCGTTAGCACCTGTAAGTAGCCTATAGTAATTCGCTCGAGACTCGGTAGTCGAGCGACTAATGTTTTGTGAGCGGTATAGCGACCGCGACGCTGTCACGCTAGAAGCAGTGCCGTCGTGATATGCTGAAAACTCTACGAAAGCACTAAGCCATTGTCATGTCGGGCAAAATCGTGCGCCTCGGTCGCGTAGAATCGTATGTCTGGCGAGTGGCGACAAACAAGCATGAACCGCTGGTCGTCTGGTTGCGGTCGGAAACAGAATTGATTAAAGAAACTATGTGGCTAATTGCAGGATGCCAGGCAAATTAACCAGTCCAAATCTATGTAAATTACCACGAGAGGAAAATCGTGTTAACTTACTTTTAACACAGAATAACTTCAAAAAACCAAAGCTTTTAGGTATAATATGTAAAATAATAACAAATATGGCTGTAACTGTCGGATCTTTACATCTGAAACAAAATAATAGTTTGAAATTATTTCGTAGTCGTCCAAAAAAATGTCACATACGGCCTTTCTTTTTTAACGTGATATCAAGGCACTTCTTTTTTATACACTTCTACGAGTTTCGAGACTAAAATTTCGTATATTCAATATTCCAGAGGGGCAATTTCCATGTTCTGCGCACATTCTTCTTATGGCAGCAGTATAGGCGGCTGTATTCAAGCCTGGGGCAAACTGAGTTGCACTACAGCAGATCTGCCAGACTTCGTCTTGGTGGATCAGGTAGGTATCATTTAACTACTTCCCGAATCCTGTTCAAATCCAGTGTACCGGAAAACATGCGGCGAAGGCGTTATGGTCCTTGTGCAAAATAGATGAGCGACACGATGTACACATATTACAATATACGGTCTCGTCTTTCTTAGTTATATCGTTCTTACATACAGAAATTAGTATTTTAGATACTATATATTGGCCTAGATAACCAGACCTTACTTACGTTCCCACTAATAAAATACTACGTAATCTTTAGTAGTGTTAGTAACTTCCAAATGTCCAATATGTGACTTTTAATAACATAAATGAAAACTGTGAAAAAAAGTCGACTGCCCATACATGATTTATGTGCGCATAACTATACCAGATACAATTTACTGTACTGTAGATTGTCCCTTAAATTACTGTATTGAATTAGTGAATTGTGTTTTTAACTGTGTATTGGTTTGAACATGACTTGTTGGTTTTTTTTATAATTATTTTCACGGTGTCTTCTCCCAACTTGTCTGGTTTCAGAACTATCAAGAAATAAATGAAAAATGCTACTAATATTATAAATCTATTTTTTTTTTCCTTCTGTAAAAAGTACTGACGCATTTTATAGTGCTTCTATATTATAAGGTTTATTACCTTATATATTTTATGTAATTAATCTTATTTATAAAATACAACTACATATAAGCTGTTATATAGAAAATACATGTACAGGCGAAGTAAAAAGAGGGGACGAACGTAGTCATAGTAACTTAATAAATGGCATGTATAAACTCAAACTCAAAACGTTTATTTCAATTAGGCCATTAACGGCACTTTTGAACGTCATCAATAAAAAATAATTAAGTGACTCTAGCGTCCATTCGCAAAGGTAGATTCTTATGGAGAAGAACGGACGAGAAACTCCATAGTTACTCTTTTCATATCAATGTTTTACAATATTTGGTAATACAAAAAATACTTCATATATATGAAGACAATGCACCAAGTATACTAGTTATAGAACAAAGTATTACCAGCAGAGGTAAACTTCTAAATATATCTATAGGGACATTGTTAATATTTTATGTCATAAGTAGAGTTGTACATAATGTGTGTAAATCAACTAAGAATAAGAAAACAATGGCTGGGTGGAACAAATTTGTAAGCGAGGCTCACAGAACGCTAAGATAAAATTCAATACGTGGCGTGGCATGGTAGACCTGCTTGTGGTGCCATATGGGACGCCATGAAAGAATCTCGTAATATTTTCAAAGGGAAGCTTAAATAGTGTCAAAACAATGGATCTTAACAGATCCATACGATTACCGCTATCGCTAACGCCATTCGAGTTCCGATTTTGGGGCAATTTCCATGTTCTGCGCACATTCTTCTTATGGCAGCAGTATAGGCGGCTGTATTCAAGCCTGGGGCAAACTGAGTTGCACTACAGCAGATCTGCCAGACTTCGTCTTGGTGGATCAGGTAGGTATCATTTAACTACTTCCCGAATCCTGTTCAAATCCAGTGTACCGGAAAACATGCGGCGAAGGCGTTATGGTCCTTGTGCAAAATAGATGAGCGACACGATGTACACATATTACAATATACGGTCTCGTCTTTCTTAGTTATATCGTTCTTACATACAGAAATTAGTATTTTAGATACTATATATTGGCCTAGATAACCAGACCTTACTTACGTTCCCACTAATAAAATACTACGTAATCTTTAGTAGTGTTAGTAACTTCCAAATGTCCAATATGTGACTTTTAATAACATAAATGAAAACTGTGAAAAAAAGTCGACTGCCCATACATGATTTATGTGCGCATAACTATACCAGATACAATTTACTGTACTGTAGATTGTCCCTTAAATTACTGTATTGAATTAGTGAATTGTGTTTTTAACTGTGTATTGGTTTGAACATGACTTGTTGGTTTTTTTTATAATTATTTTCACGGTGTCTTCTCCCAACTTGTCTGGTTTCAGAACTATCAAGAAATAAATGAAAAATGCTACTAATATTATAAATCTATTTTTTTTTTCCTTCTGTAAAAAGTACTGACGCATTTTATAGTGCTTCTATATTATAAGGTTTATTACCTTATATATTTTATGTAATTAATCTTATTTATAAAATACAACTACATATAAGCTGTTATATAGAAAATACATGTACAGGCGAAGTAAAAAGAGGGGACGAACGTAGTCATAGTAACTTAATAAATGGCATGTATAAACTCAAACTCAAAACGTTTATTTCAATTAGGCCATTAACGGCACTTTTGAACGTCATCAATAAAAAATAATTAAGTGACTCTAGCGTCCATTCGCAAAGGTAGATTCTTATGGAGAAGAACGGACGAGAAACTCCATAGTTACTCTTTTCATATCAATGTTTTACAATATTTGGTAATACAAAAAATACTTCATATATATGAAGACAATGCACCAAGTATACTAGTTATAGAACAAAGTATTACCAGCAGAGGTAAACTTCTAAATATATCTATAGGGACATTGTTAATATTTTATGTCATAAGTAGAGTTGTACATAATGTGTGTAAATCAACTAAGAATAAGAAAACAATGGCTGGGTGGAACAAATTTGTAAGCGAGGCTCACAGAACGCTAAGATAAAATTCAATACGTGGCGTGGCATGGTAGACCTGCTTGTGGTGCCATATGGGACGCCATGAAAGAATCTCGTAATATTTTCAAAGGGAAGCTTAAATAGTGTCAAAACAATGGATCTTAACAGATCCATACGATTACCGCTATCGCTAACGCCATTCGAGTTCCGATTTTGGGGGTTTTTTGGAAGAGCACTAAACAGCTTGCTTCTTGACCCGGCGTTCGTAGTGTCTTCAATGCCAAAGATATTGCTGATCTATTTACGGCCGAACCCAATAACCGATCTATCTCATACTGGAGATAGAAAAACAAATGAAACAACAGAAAACCTATATAATTTTTCTGTTGTTTCATTTGTTTTTCTATCTCCAGTATGCGATAGATTGGTTATTGGTTTCGGCCGTTAGTGTACATTCCAATGTGAAGTCGCGATTGGGTCCGCCGTGCCAGGAGATTGATGCTGGGGACAGTGCTACAGAAATAATTACAGTAATTCTAGCAAAAGATATCAAGACAAAAATTATAAACATGAAGAGGGGAAAATCCCCCGGGCACAATGGGCTCAGCATCGAGCACCTGCAGTATGGCGGTTACAATTTGCCTCGAGTGTTGGCTCTTCTGTTTAACCTGTGTCTGGGTCACTCATACCTTCCTCCCGATATGTTATGGGCTCTGATGGTACCAGTGGTCAAGAGTAAGACCGGAGATGTTTCTGACAGAGCAAACTATAAGCCGATTTCTTTGGCTACCGTCATGGCTAAAATACTTGACAGTGTGCTTAATTCTCACCTGTATTCCCACATCAAACTGCATGATGCCCAGTTTGGGTTTCGGTCAGGGCTATCAACAGAACACGCTATTCTTAGTCTAAAGCATGCTGCCAGGTAATACACAGACAGGAAAACACCTGTTTATGCATGCTTCCTAGACCTGTCCAAGGCGTTTGATCTCGTCTCTTTCGACGTCAGAAATTGTTAGATACCACGGTGCCGCTGGAGCTCGTCGCACTTTTGCGGTACTGGTACGTGCGTCAGGAGCTTCGGGTGCGATGGGCAGGAGAGCTCTCAGAGCCAAGTAGGCCAGAGTGTGGAGTGAGGCAGGGTGGTCGGCTGCTTTATTGATGGAGTATGCTTCAATAATCTGAGCTACGCAGATGACGTGGTGTTGCTGGCTCCCTCGGTTGGTCCGCTCCGTAAGCTTATTGATATATGCGAGTCGGACGCGGCTTCTCATGAGAAGCACATACAAAGCCATGGTCTTGTATACAATGGAGACAAGTCGAAATAAATGGTCTTTAACTCTGACACAAGGTGTCCCTACACTGTCCCTCCTGTGTTACTGAACGGTGTGGAGTGGCACAGGGTGTACTTTATTAAACACCTGGGCCACCTGGTGACAGGGAGCGCAGAAAATTTTCGATTCGGGCTAATATGCTGGCCCGCCGGTTCTTGCGATGTAAAGCCGCGGTCAAGATAACGTTGTTTAAAGCATATTGAATGTCGCTGTACTCGGGAAGCCTGTGGTTCAGCTACACCCCAAAGGCCGACAATGCTCTGCGGATCCAGTATAACAACGCGTTTAGGGCGTTGTTGCGTTTGTCACAGTTCTGTAGCGCGTCATCGATGTTCGCTGAGGCACATACCGACTGTTTCAATGTTGTTCGGCGAAAGAAAGCGGCCTCACTGCTAAACAGAATCCTTGGTAGCCCCAACAGCATTCTACGTGCTATAGCCGGGAGACATGACAGCCCGTTGGTGAGTTCACTCGTCACCTGTACATTGTCGATGTTTTTGGTTAAGTACTAACATAGGTTAAGACTATTGTTACTGACCCAATGAATCTTTGTTATCTGATAAATAAATAATAACATGCACGCTACGATTTATATGAGCGGAGTATCAATTAAAAATGTTACAAAAACGTTTTTTCCCTCTTACGAATGTGGTAAGAGGGAAAAAACGTCTTTGTAACATTTTTAATTGATACAAACGAAGTTGCGCGGGTCGTCTATTTTTTTTTGCTTTTAACTACCGTATATTAAATAATTATATTATACCACAAAGATCGAGCTTAATTTTGTTTTTTTTTTTAATTTAATTAAGTAAACTTTAATTTAAGGAAGTAAAAAATGATAAAAGTAATCATTTTACATATCAGATTTTAAATTAACAGATCTTTTTATCGCCTTATATCGAAGTTGGTTTTTTAGCAGGGAATTGCGTTAGTCTATTGTAAACGTCTTTGGCGTTCCAAAGATGAACATACGCATACCGGCTACCTTGGTCCAATAGCCGAGGTGCTAATGTCATTATTTTTTTTAGTCTGGGTGCTGCTGACTACGTGTGTTTTACAGAATATCGTTAAATATTTTGTGATCAAATAATACTTTAACGAACGATTAGTCATTGTAATAGTGTAAAAGCTGGTCGCCAGCTCGAGTAGATTCTATTCATAAGGCTGAAAATTTGATATAATTTATTTACGAGGTGATAATAACGACACCTAAAGTCTGTCGGGATTTTGGAGGATCCAAAATATCTCCTTGACTACAAAAATAGCATTTAAAAGTTACAGAAAAAAAATACTGACCATCTTCCCAAACCAGCAGGAGAGCCGCGAAACAAGACATTTGATTATTTCCCCTCCATGAAAAAGTATGCGTTTTTTTAAGTACATACGTACTAACACTACTTATTCCACATATTTTTTAAGTGAGAAAATAAGTAAGGTCTGGGATTTCAGACTATAATATAGAGAAGTTGCGAAATTGCGGTGAACCCCGGAGGAGAAGTACCATAAATAAGGCGACGTTTACACTTCGATAATTCAGTGCCGAACAGGTTTTAAAGTAAACCATTATTCTGGAGCAATAGGATAGGATTTTAGAAGTACGAGTGTTGGATTCCACTGACGTACTCTTGACTATCTACCTAGTAAGAATATACATAAACAGTGAAATTACCTTATAACAAATGGATTATCGCCAAAATTATATGACAAAGCCCATCCTTCCATAAAACTGTTAAAACGGGTAAATAACGCAGCCAGTAAAAGTATTGTAAATAGTACGGAATACTGAAACAAATTGTAGGTAAGTGATACAATGAGAGGAAAAGAGGAAGATGATCTAATTAGAGCTATATTTAAGTGTACCTTAACTGTCTTTTCAACACGCTTTAACGAGCTCTATTAATTTAGTTTATGCCTCTACTGTTAGGTTCAGAATACTGTTAATATCACGAGTGCATGACCCCAGCAAGAAAATGTCTTTTACAGTTTTTATATCTCAAGAACGCGGCTGAGCCATAGTTGTAGTTGTAGCGCGTATAGATACGCGCGCTTGTGTGCGTAACTACAAGTAGCGTTAGCAAGCTTATTCATTGTTGATGAACAAAATAATAACGGTATTATACAGTATGTTAAATAACAGAGGGCGTTCCCTTAAATTCGTTAATCTCTATCATTAATAGATTAAAATAAAAATAACAAAATAGAAAAATAAGCATAAATAATCAGAATTAAAAAAAAAATTGGCAATAATTTCGAAAAATCCTGTTTAAAATCAAAATAGTAGCGCGGAATAGTACCTACTCGTAGTAGAAATGCCCAAACCAGCAAGTACGCGTGTACAGAGTTTTTCTTTAACGTATCAATTTAACATTTTTAGTGAATATTTTAATATTAAAAAAAATAAAAACATTTTGTTTTTGAATGGTAATATTTTTTTTATCATATTTGGATGCTATACTATTGCGGGCTAACGGGAACGCCCTCTGTTAGTTAACATGCTGTATAGTGTGGTTTTACATAAGTTCTTGATACCAAAACTGGTATTTCAAAATAAAAAAAAAGCTTTTCTAATAAATCTTAATTATTTTTTTTATTTACATATTTATTTTTACACTGACTTTGAATAAAATATTATTTTATTATTACTCAAAGTCAGTTTCGTCGGTACTGTCGTCTTGTAAATTGATTATTAATTCGAAATCAGTGTCAATATATTTCATAATTATATTCAGTTTCTTTCTTAATTACACTATTGCATGTATTACGCCATGTGTCACTCGTTATTTTTCAATACATTTTTCTACATTTCTTAGACCCCACAAATGTTCTCTATGGCATTCAGCTCAGGGTGATAGGGAGGCAGACGTAATACTTCAAATCCTTTTTCTGCAATGTAGTCATCGATTTTGTAAGTGATAAAATCACTTTTATGGTTTTTTTATTATATCATACAGCTCAACTTTGAGCAAATTTGAGTCGAACGGTATATTTTTTGAAGCGAGCCACTCTTGTATATCAGATTTTTCTGAGGCAGACGTTGGCAATTTCTCTGCACGTATCAAGTAATATAAAGGAACGATCTTGTAAATTTGGCAGCAATTTTTCATTCAGCCATTTTACTTAGTTTTCATATCTCATGTTTGAATGGTAGTCTCCAGCTGTGGAATTAGATTTATAAACTAAACAAGCGTTCTCAATAAATCCGGCATCGGTTCCAGCGTGTACTAAAATAAAACGAGTACCTGTACTTAGTTTTTTGGTAAATGGAGATGGTTTGTCTTTTTGAGCCCTAGGCTCATATTATTTCGAACTAGCTGCTGCCCGCGACTTCGTCCCCGTGGAATCCCCGATTTTAAAACATTCTTTATCGCTGCTCCGCTCCTATTGGCTTAGGCGTAATGATATATAGCCTAAAGCCTTCCTCGATAAATGGTCTATTCAACCCAAAAAGAATTTTTCAATTCGAACCAGTAGTTCCTGAGATTAGCGCGTTCAAACAAAAAAACAAACAAACAAACAAACAAACAAACTCTTCAGCTTTATAATATTAGTATAGATGTGTGATAATAGGTAACTTTAGTTCAGTATAGACAAATAGATCGGCCTTGAGAACGGTAATCGGATATTTCAATCTCCACATCTGGATATCATGCCGTTCTACTAAAACTTTCTATTATTATCGGTTTTACGCCACTTGTAGCCCAAATTATTTAATAACTTACGTAACTTAGCTAGACATCCATTGAATCCAATTTTTTCATTTAAGGCTGACCTGAGTTTCTGAATAATTAATCTAAATACATAAAAATGTCTACTTTATTTTCTCTATTTCTTCAGTTTTCATTGGTGAAAAGAATTTCGAAGATGTGCTAGCTACGTCTTTTCCATTAGACATGTCTCGTTCTTCTTTTAATATTTTCTGCACTGTTCGTTCACTAACTCCCGTCGGTGATGCAGCGCGCTTTGTAATATTACGCAAATGTCTCACAATTTGGTTCTCGATGCAATTCAGTGAATTAATATTCTTCTTTGAGAAAATGATAAACATTTGCAATTATTTGACGACCCTAAATGACACAAAAGATTATTAAAATCACGTTTAACATTGTATTAATAAAATAACTCAATACAACGTAAATACACACCAAACATAAACATTAATTTGCCTTACCTCACTGCGAACAACTTTGCTGACGGTACTAGTTGAATAATTTTAGCGCGAACTGGATGACACTACTGACTCAGCCGGCGACTCTGCCAAAACTGAGCGTTCCCGAGCGTACGCATACAAAGACAATGTGCATGTACATTGTTTTACCCACACAAGTATGGCGCACCCGCGGTCGTGAGATAAAACATCTGTACAAGGAATTGAGTTTTACTAATACTGGTACGCACAATATTGAGTATGTCACACGACACAGTTTTCAATTTTTTTATTCTTAATTTTCGTTCCCCCCAAAAATGCCCTCCCATATATTATAATGTCTCCGGAAAATTGAAAACCCCGTAAATTTGTAAAATATCGCGTGAAATCGTAAACTATTTTTTCTTCGACAAACATTGACCCGAATTTCTGTGACCCGAAAATGGATAAATGTTAATGTTTGGTTCACAGAATTCCATACGTTTTACAAATTTGATCCCTAAAGGGATATAATACGAGTAGGTATATGTACTTCGCAACTACGACCACGACTTGTGGGGAACGACTGGTCGCAACATGGGCTGCAAAAGCAGGGCCTCAAGTCTGCTATTGCAATAGTGTCAAAATGGCCTATCATTGATCTCATAATGGTCGATTTTGACAAGTTTGGTAATCTACTAACATAATAGCGTCATTATTACTTTCCAATGGTCAACCACTGACACTCCATTGAAAGAAATGGCATAGAATGGTAATCTCGTACATAATGACAAATAAATGACAGACGTATGCAGTAATCTGCTAACATTTTGACAGATCCTTTGATCAGTGACCTACCATTAGAACTTCATTGTTCAGTCATTCTTTTTAATAGCTCGATTATCAAAAAGTATTACGAGACCACTGACAGACCAATGATCGACCATTATGAATTTAGCAGATTACGAACTTTTAGCAAAATGACTATGGGATCGTGTTGGAATGACAAATTTATAAAAATAGCAGATTTGGGGCCCAGGTACCATCCAGTGCGTTGTTGCCGACCACCTTTAAAAACTGAATTAAATATCACTTTCTTTTGTTTTGTTTTTACCACTTCATGTAGACTGATTACGCTTGGTATCTCAGCCTGGTGTCTCGAAAGAGTATTCCGTACTTCTATGGCTTCAACTTCTGACATGCCTTTTTTTCCTTGGACCCTATAAAAATACATTTTGTAAGATACGCTGCATGCTGATTGCTGCAAAGTCTAAGACGGGCGTACCGTATACGATATTACGCCTGCTGTTTATGCCGCCTGTAATTTATAGTATTTGTTTGTAATTTATAACTGCTGAAAACTAACTGCTATGGGTATACCCATAACAGTTACTTTTTCAGCACTTATAAATATGTAGTTACTCTGAATATATCTAGAAAAATTTGAAATCAAACAATAATATTAGGCGGACTATTTTATTCTTTTGTTGCTGATTTGACCAGAGCCGCATTTATTTTGACCATGATCGTTGCACTCAGTTTTTGCACTCAGTCATTTCGGTGACCTAGGTGAGATTTCTTTAAAAAAATACTGTTGGAAGATAAGCATCGTTTAATCATCCTATTTCGCGATAGCGAGAGAGATACAAGAGATGCAAAAAGTGTAATTCTCGTAAGTTTTAAAAAAAAGCATGTTTTTAAATAGTCGTTCTTAATTATATGACCACCACTGTATATACATATATATACAATACTGGTCAAAATTTTTAGACCACTAATAAAAAACTTTTGTTATTAGTAAATATTTTCAAAATATTGGTGACAAAAAGTAATCTGCACACATGCATATTCTATTGTTTATAAAGATTGCCTAAAAGCTTATTGTTTTGTATATAAGCCAAGGAAAGGGCAATAAACAAGCATTGTTTCCAAACTTCAACGTGAGCCGCGGAGGAGCTAGTCCGATAATCGATTGTAAAATTTTATTACCTCGTTACCGCAACTGACACAACCGACTGTCAAGCATGGTGGTGAATCTGTTATGGTCTGGGGTTGTTTCTCAGACTAAGGGATTGGAAATCTAGTCCACGGAATTATGAAAAAGGAGCGGTATAAAGTAATTTTGAAAAAAAAATGCTAGTCCCTCCGGACTAAAATTAATCGGTAAAGGATTTATTTTCCAACAAGATAATGATCCAAAGAACAGTTCGAAATTATGTACGAAAAAGTGTTGTAAAACGTGAAATGGCCGTCTAAAAGCCTCGACCTTAACTCTATAGAGCTTTTGTGGGAAGAGCTTGACCGAAACGTTCAGGAACAACGTCCTTCTTCACAGCACTATAAGCGACTATAAATAAATTAGTAGCTTGCATGCCAAGATTAGCAAAAAAGGTCATTAAATGCAAAGGAGGATATTTTGATGAAAAATCTGTATAAACTATCTTGTGCGTGTTTTCTTCAGAACATTGTATTCGCAAGACTTTATGTAATTTTTAAATTTTATGTCACATGAAAATAAAACCTGTTTTTCTTAAAGTTATAAATATGTTGACTTTTATTTGATTTCTTGATTTTTTAATAGTGGTCTCAAACTTTTGATCGGTAGTGTACATATATATAAACCTTCCCAATAAATATGTAATTTATATGGCAAACACTCCATGAATATTAAATCAGTAGTTGTTGAAAAAAATTTTGAAGTCGGTTAAAAAGTACTAATATTTCATACTAAAATTCAAATGTCGCATGTCGTATTAGGTAAGGAGCTCGTGGTTTAATAAATCGATCTTCAAGAGTAACTACGATGACTGAGTAACCATTGAATACATAATTATATTGAGGCTTCTCCGTTCCTCGCACTTGCTACCCAGCAAGTTTCACACGGGTAGCAAGTTAAGCACTTGGCCGGGTATGCAAAACCTCCACACCAAGGGTGTCTCCACGTTGTCGTCGTGGTGGGGCTCTCAATAATCTTTAAGCTTTATTAGTAGAGTTACTAATATTGGAAATGGCAAAGTGAGAGACCAGACCAAGACCGGCACGCGAGGGTCACACCGTTCGGAGACTTGAACAGTGTTCGGGTTTTAGGACGGTGTGGTATGATGAGTCGGATGGGTTTTTGCTCACTGCTCTCTGGTATGCGTCTGTTCATCAGGGGCAGTGAGGAAGCAGAGAGGGAACCCACAAAATGGTAAAAAAGCGGCGGTAGGAGACAAGGACCACACCCTTTAAAACAAAATCAAAACGAAAAAGACACGCGCAGAAGGTTTACCCCAAGGTGGTACCAGCTCGCCACCATTGCGGCGATAAGTCCCCTCTTTGAGGAGTGGTTGGAGAGATGCCACGGCGCTCTCACCATCTGCCTGATGCAGGTGCTTAGTGGACACGACTGTTCCGGGAGGTACCTGTTTCGGATTCAGTGGTAGAACACATCCGGGTGTCAACACTATGTGGATCGCCTGGAGGACACGGTGGAGCATACGGTGGAGGTCTGCCTTGCTTGGGCGGAGCAACGCCGTGTCCTCGTCATGCGATCGGCGGCGGCGACCTCTGGTGTCCAACCTGTTTCAATCCATGGTCCGGAGCGAGGCGTGGGAAGCGGTCACTTCCTTCTGCGAAGCAGTATTTCTAGGGAAGGAGGAGGCACACCGCGTGCGGGAGGAAAAACCTCACGTTCCAGCTGCCGCAACAGAATAAGACGCCCCGGGCGACAGGAAACGCAGGGCGATTCCCGGCCTCCGTAGGCGTGGGCCTGGGGACGGCAAGCTATGGGTGGCTCAACGTCCAATAGCAACCAGACCCGGGTCGACAGTGCGTCGTGTTCCACGCGCGGCTCAAAGAGCTGTTATCAAAGAAGACGGGCGGGTTTTATTGAGTAAGAGTCTGACACTCCCTTCCGCTCCGCCCAGAGCGGAAGAAGTCATTTGATGATTTCCCATTCAGAAAAAAAAAGAGTGGTTCCAGCTGTTTAGCAGCTGGAGAATCCACCACGCTCCTCTTGGGTGCGTCAAGCCTCTTGTATTGTAGGGAAGGTAACGGTTGTTGACCGCTTGCCAATTGTAACAAGATCCGAGGAGGTCCACGATCAGCGTCCTTTGAGAACATGAACAACTTCAATTTTAACACGCTCGAAATTGTGTCGCAAATTTTGGACGGCGCTTTTGGAGGCACCCGCTCTAGTGGCATCGCGTGACTCCCGAGTACGCTTTTTAAAGCGCCGGAGTCGCTCGCTCCACTGGCTACAGGATGATACGTTTGTAGTCAGAGAGTGGAAGTTTCGGTCATGAAGGCGGTGGAAATCCTCCTTGATCGTACGACCTCGAAGTAGACAAAAAAGCTGCAGGAGGAAAACAGCCGTCTTCAAATCAAAATTGAAGCCATCTGGCGGAAACTCTCCGCTATATGGGCTGACAATGTCATGTCGCAGAAGGAGGCAGCAGTGAGGGAAATAGTATCAGGTGCACCGGGCATCGGCGGTGAGCAGATAATGCCCTCTTCCGACCCGCTTAAATGGGTCTAGTTACAGCGAACTTGGTGACGTCCGCCACCACCTATCTATAAATTTAATATCACTAAAGTTATAATTATAAATAAAGTTGTTTGTTGTAAATTAAAGAAAAATTTAGAATGTTTTATTTTGAACATATTTTTTATTAATTCCAACAGTACCAGCCAAACTGAGTGCAAGCAACTTCACTAAAATTATCTAGTGGGGCAGAGTAAACTTTAAATTGTAGCGCCACTAGCAAGCTAGTAGGATAAAGTTGAATAATTCTTGTATAAAAAAAGATCTAATAATACCATCAGGAAGTGGAAGGCAATAGACGTTAGTTTATATAGTTACATAATAAGAAAATATCAATCAAAATCAGTCCTTGTCACTTCCATTAACGAGGGTAGGCGTATGGTAAACACCTTTATTTATGAAACAAACGCATATCTACATTATTCCACCTTTGAGCAAATTTCGAATTGTAGAGCATACCATTTCGAGGCGTTCATAATTACAGATCGGATAATCGGGTACATAAACGAACGTATGTGTGTTTTTTTTTCGTGAGATGTAATAAACCTAAATAAACACAAATGCCATAACACCACCACTAATGCAACAACTAAATATGGTTGCTTTTCCCTGGTTTTATGGTCAGAAAAAAAGAATTAAAACATGCATCATGTTGAAGGGATTGGCTTCAAAGGTGCGGGAAATCTAATTAAGTTCTACTGTGTTGTTTATTTTTTATTTTCTTGTTTGAAATGACTTCTACCATGGAAAAACCCCGATTTAACTTCCAATAAAAATATTCTTAAAAGCCGCCTCCATAATAGTATGTTAGCCAAACAGTAACTTAAGGTACATATGCATCCGTTTTCTATCCATAGGTAACGCTCAGCTATTGAGAGGTGTAGCGAAAACTTGAACATGCACATAAACAGTACAGCGTTCACGAGTCGATCTTCAAGGTGGATGGGAGATCATTATCGCATAATAGTTATCGATCAATCACGTTATCGAAAGGATTGCGACGTGTTGGTAATGTTCTGGAACGATGACAGACATTTTGGTAATAGAGAGGGATATTGAGCATGGACAATATTATCTAAGATGTCTGGCGTTTTCCGTTTACGCACAATTCCAACTCGCACTTGACCATATTAAGTTCTTAATCGTAATTTTACCTAACGCCAGTGAAACTTTATGTGCATGTTCAAACTTTCAGATTTTGAAATATTTATTTTTGAGCGCAATACCAAAACCTGTGAAATGGTTACCCAATCTTACGATATGATCAAGACCATATCTAATCAATATAATTCAACGTACAAGGTCATAAGAATGATGTGGTAGATTAAATTAGCTATAAACATTGCGAAAGCTACAGGCATCGCAAACGCTGAATATTGTAAGTAGTTGAATATATCGGGACTCTCGTATCCTTGTTGTTGGCATCTGCGAAAAACGAAAATAGGTAATGTATTAAAATGTACTTTATAACATAAAATCGTATAATGACTAATGCGCAACCAAGAAATATTGGACATGTATTTTTTTACACATTAACAAAAAAAAAAAGAGAAATAGAAATGACAGTGCGCCTAAAAATCTTGTGACGTCACATTGCAGTACACTTTTACTCGTGAGGTTACAAGCCCCCACTCCTAATCTTTGATTTTTTTATCTTAGTCTATGTATGTTTATTATTTTTTAAAGCAAAAAATATATATGTGTCTAATATTTTTCGACAGTCTAACTGATGGACTAAATTATATTTTTATTCAGGAAAAACCAAAGATTTACAGAGCTTTTATTCTCTTGCCCTTAATGCCCTTATCCCATTTAATTTTCATTTCTTCTTTATTCGTCTTTTTCTCAGTATATCCCTTCTAGTAAAATCAATCTCCACGCAATCCATCCATCGTTACTAAGATGTTCCCAATCCTTGAAGCAACACCATCTTTACTACAATACACTTTTTGAAGTTTTTCTTATTTCTACATAATATCACAACCATACCATGACAAGCAATTTCTATGCAACTTTTCGGTCACTGGTACCACTTTCATACATCCTCTAATATACTTTCAAATTTTTTAACACCACATATCCCTCTTATCGTTCCCATTTTTATTTTTTAGTTCTCTATATAAACTCAGCTGCTAGCGATAGTCTTTCTATTCTTGAACAATCATCACCTCGGTGACGTGACAAGATTTGATGCATACGCACGAGTAGATAAATAGAAAACACAAAAAAATACATAGTTGCACAACTGTTTTAAGGCAAACTTAATTATTATATAGGTACTATCACGGTCTTATTGCTGCCTGCGATGTCTACCAGACAATATTTGGATGGACTCGAAGATATTTTAACAAAATTAGGTGCCCACTTTGGTTTTTTTAATGTTTAATACGTGATCTGAAAGATTATCTATGCAATGAATCTTGTTATGCTGAGTTTTATAATAAACGTACTCTTGGAAGCATCCGCGAAACAGAAGAGTTACCCACGAAGAATGTAGAATTGCAAGACCACCTGTTAAAAAACATTAATAAAATTTAAATATAAAAAAGCGTTAAATTATGACAGCAGTTATCTTTTCAAAGACAACACAATCCATTTTTAGTGCTGACACTAAGTAGACAAAGTGTGTACAATGAGTAATATATTTCTAAACAATTTCTTTCTACGTACCTATCGACGCAGAGGTTTGAATTGAATTATTAATTACGTAACGCATAGCGGTGATGCTAGAAGCCTCTTTAGCTGATTCTGCTGACGGCTGGAACACAGATAAAATGGTATTTTTTATGATTGACCTCGCAGGCTAACTTGAAGAAGAGGTTGTTGGTTGCTTGACCTGACTATTCTTTGGCGGCTTTAATATAATAAAGCCTCCAGGCAGGGCTTATTAAGAACTTACATACTATGTGACTACACGCGAAGTACGGACCTATGCTTAGGGCGTCGCTGGATCGAAAAAGGAAAATTTTTTTCAAGAACTGTGCAGTTTAAAAAACTATACGGTACATGGGGGGTGGGAACTTCTGTTTTCCTAAACAGAAGTTTATGCCTCCTATAGCAGTGGGCGAAGTTAGGTCACAATCACAGGTAATGATGATAGTGAGGACAGATACGACTCAATAATGACTTTATCATAATTATTGTACTAAAAAAAAAAAGATCTATCCCAGCCTATTATGTTACTTTTAATAGGTAGTAAAACTATTTGCTTAAAATTTTCTCAATATATGATTGATGATGATTCAGCTTGCTGTAGTGAAAAGTATTCATATTTATTTATAGAGTGACGAGTCTACATTTGTTTTCTACTATTTTTTTTACTATTTATTCTAAACTTATAAATAAACGCTAAAAGCCTTCCTTACTCTAATATTTTTGAGAACCTAGATTTTAAATCTAATCAGTAGTTTTAGCGTGATGTTACAGATGAACATACAACAAAATCGATGTTGTTAATTTTATAAAATTTTAAAGCTCGACCCAGCATGTTTTACGACTTGAGAAAACAAGAATATTTGTTTTCAAAGAAGGTCTGGAATCGCATAGAAGTAGGTACATATAAGGTTTATATAAACCTTACAGAGTCAATCTAAGCGATGGTGAAAACTGTGCCACTTACATCAATGATCTGGATGTTTCACCTAACGAGTTTTATGAAGCTTTTTATGGATATTATTACTGATATTATTTTCAAGAATTGGTGCTACTTATAAGGCTAATGAAATACTATTGTATGACATGATATGAAGATAAAATCTGAGCAATGTCAATCCAAATTAATTTTGTACAAGCAACAGTGAGTTTGTTTTTTTACCCTTTCTTGCCTAAATCGCTAACCTAATTTGAATGAATTTAAGAACAGAGATAGATAACCCTGTAGACGATTTATAAATTCCTTCCTAAATCTTTAAAAACCCCAGCGAAGCCGAGGGCAAAACCTAGTATCTAACATTAGATTTACAATTATATATTTTAAAAAATGTACTTACTTCGATTTTTGCGAATGTAGTAGTTATTAGCTGTGTTAGGTTAAACGTCGCTATTAGCCGACTACTAAAAATTGAAAGGAAGAATGCCGCTGTACTAGCTTTAAAAACTAACCTGAAAAAAATAAATAAAAACTTGAGCAAAATTCATTTAACTAACAGGCATAACGAAATCAAGATGCCATACAATGTAACTCATCTCGTATGTGTACTCATAGTCCAATGTAATGACAAAATAAATAAAAGTGTCATCCATCAACATCATGGGCCTTATTCATTACCTTATGAAGAATCTCTGTTTAGAAGTTTATCTTTTTTAAAAGTGATTTAGAATAAGAGAAACCAGTCAAAAGTCCTGCCGCTACCATAAGCAGTGAGCCCGCCCGGGATACCATATTAAATTCACGCGTAGGTATCCCCGACTCGTATTGGACACATTTCGGCC
The DNA here is from genome assembly GCA_905332915.2 of Hecatera dysodea. Classification (NCBI taxonomy): domain Eukaryota; kingdom Metazoa; phylum Arthropoda; class Insecta; order Lepidoptera; family Noctuidae; genus Hecatera; species Hecatera dysodea. The sequence continues at coordinate 9,127,070 of HG995295.1, forward strand.
CTACTACCGGGCCATAATGTGACCGATCAAATAACCGCATATACCCACCCTCGTTGAGCCGGCCGGCTTTTTAGGCCTGACAGGCCAACGATCGTTGAGCGCCCTTTGATTTCTGGCTTCTATTCTAGTACGGGCGGGGTAGGTGCAATCCTCTCGCTTTTTCTCTTCTCTCTCTCTCTGCCGCCTGTTTTATATGGATCGGCACCTCAAAAAAAGGCTACAGCATTTCACTCTTTCTTGCTTGCGACCATGCAGCGCGATATCAAGTACCTTAACTTGCACTTGCAACTTGCACTTCACATAGTGAAAATCTTCGAGCTTCCGCTCCCGACTTCCCAAAGCATCAGTGTCCAGTGAGCATTTGCGTCAGCCGGCAATTTGACTCTTGCAAAATAGGCATTACTGCTACTATCGTGACATGTGTGCAATTCGCTCATTCCATTAGATAAATAGGATCTGATGAAGCTTGGTTCTTTGTACTTTGTGATTGCGCGTTAATGCTTCTTCTTGCCAGCGATATACAGAAGCAAGATTTTTCGCATTCAGATCTCAGGTGATCTTGGTTGCTACCTCGTAGGCAATCGTGCGAGAACCGCTTATTATTCGAAAAGCCATTGTTCTCTAAAACGAAGTAAGCTGCAACGCTCATCAACTTGGATACCAGCCCGCAGCCGCTGAATGTGCAACTTCGAACTGACTTTCAGATCCCGGAGTACACAGTTGAGTATACGGTGGAGTTCTGCCCTCCTTGGGTGGAGCAACGCCGTGTCCTCTTCGAGACGATCGGCGGCGGCGGCCTCTCACTCTCCAGCTCTGGTTCAATCCATAGCCCGGAGCAAGGAGGCATAAGAGGCGGTCACGTCCTTCTGCGAAGCAGTAATGCTAGTGAAGGAGGAGGCGGACCGCGTGCTGGAGAGGGAAACTACACGCTCCAGCCGCCGCAACAGAAGAAGACGCCCCGGGCGTCGGGAAACGCAGGGCGAGTCATCCGGGCCAGCGGATGGTGAGCTATGGGTGACTCGCCATCCGATAGCAACCAGGCCCGGGTCGACGGCGCGTCGTGTTCCACGTGCGCCTAAAAAAGCTGTCAGCAAGGAAGACGGGGTCCCATAGGGTCACTGCCTGCTAGGATTGCGGAATTTGTTCGAAAGAGTCACCGCGGCCCTGGAAGGCAAAGGACAAGAGAAGGATCACGGGTGGGTTTTATTCAGTAAGAGTCTGACACTCTCTTCCGCTCCGCCCAGATTGATAGAAGTCATATGATCATTTCCAATCCAGAAAAAAAAAACTGACTTCCAGATGCTTCATCGTCGACTCGATTCCGATTTTAGCGTAGATATACTACGCTGGCAATAACATCTTTTGTTTAAATATATAGAAAGGTATTTCTCAGGTACTTAATTATTTAGGGAAATATACTCTGAATCTAATTTGTTATTGTTGATTTTGCCCCTATAATACAAGTAGACTCATTGTTTAGGCTATTCTAAAAATCCATATAAGTTTAGTGACCACGAACATTTTTTTATGCCTATCGGGTGATAGTGATGGCCTTTGGCAAGTGTCAGTAAATCTATAACGACTAATTTATTTCAAATAGGAATTCTTAGATCCATACTTTAAAATGTACTGTGACTTAAACATTACACAACAACTACTTGTAACTTGTCTAAAGTAGTAATTAAACTACTTTTTGGATTGATAGCGTTACGTGGTAGAGCTGATTTTAAAATATATGAATTACTTAGGCTCGTTTAAACAAACCAGATTTATCTATTTCTTTCCAAATTAGTTGCTAACACGAGATCAAATTAGCATTTCTGCAAGCGGGTCTTTAACCGAGTTGAAAAGATAACTATGTTATGTGCAAATGTTAGTGCTACATGTGCAAAACTGGGAGGGGAGTTATCTTCTTAATATCTTCTTAATATATACTAGCTTCTGCCAGCGACTTCGTCCGCGTGGAATAGTTACTTTACCCCCGATTTTGAAACTCTCAGCCCGATCGGTTTAAAATTGACAAAAGATAGACATGCTGTTTCGGGATGTTTTTTAGATAATTTTATGTAGATGACTTCTTCCGCTTTCCCAAAATGTTCCTTCACTGCTCTGCTCCTATTGATTGTAGCGTGATGAAAAGTATACTATAACCTGCCCAGGAGTATGAAGAATAATTGCACCAAGTTTCGTTAAAATCGGTCGAGTAGTTTTTGTTTCTATAAAGAACATACAGACAGACAGACAGACAGACAGACAGACAGACAGAAAGACAGACAGACAGACAAAAATTTTACTGATTGCATTTTTGGCACCAGTATCGATCACTAATCACCCCCTGATAGTTATTTTGAAAATATATTCCTTGTACAGAATTGACCTCTCTACAGATTTATTATAAGTATAGATAACTCAAAAGACTGACTGACATAGTGATCTATCAACGCACAGCCCAAACCACTGAACGGATCGGGCTGAAATTTGGCATGCAGGTAGATGTTATAACGTAGGTATCCGCTAAGAAAAGATTTTCGAAAATTCACCCCTAAAAGGGGTGAAAAAGAGGTTAAACTTTTGCATGGAAGTTCTTCATTTTTAAAGCTAGAAGCCTGAAACTTTGTTTTTAGGTTAACGATTAGAAATAAACATTTATTTATCCTAGAGGTTTTGAAAAATCAACCCCTAAGGGGGTGAAAAAGGGGTTGAAAGTTTGTATGGGGAAACAAGATTAGTTAAACTATTTTATTTGAAACTTCACAGGAGTACTCCTATCAATAAATGAGTAAATAAGTATCTCAGGCTCTCTCAGAATTCAACCCCTATAAGGTGGAAAAGGGGTGAAATTTCTGAAAATCAACATGGGTAAGTATCGTTTTTGTGGTTCACCGGGTCGCTTATTACGAAAACAACAATTATTTCACAAAAATTGCAAAAAACATGAAAAAATAAATTTCAACAAAAAAAAATCACAAAATTACACCCGAACGAAAAAATAATAATTTAAAAATTAAAAAAAACAATGAAAATAAACAACCAAACCAAATTTTTTTTTTTGCCCGCGACTTCGTATGTGCAATTCTACAAATTCCTTTCTTAGCGCTCGCCTACGCTACGTTACGCTACGATATAACCGAACTCCATGCGAACGAAGTCGCGGGCAAAAGCTAGTCTTATATATAAAATTCACGTGTCACGGTGTTTGTGGTTGAATTCCACCGAAACGGCTCGACCAATTTTCGTGCATACCGGCTATGGTGGCGATTCGGACAACATCTATTTTTCATCCCCCTAAATGTTAAGGGTGGTCCACCCCTAATTTTTTACAGCTAGTTACTATATAAATATACCGTAAAAATCTTACTTACATTTTACTAGAAAACTGACTATTAGTTTTTCCACAACACAGAAACCACAAAGCTATGCGTTTATCGATGCCAGAATTGTTGAGAAGCACTAATAGATACGAACTTGTTACGTAAAGCATAATAGCCTCCTGAAACGTTAAGTATTGTTTATTTACAATTTAATGGATAACATCAATAATTTTCCTAGCCTTTTCCTAGCTACGTTGGCGTCGAATCCCTGTCAAACCGGAGGTAACTGAATATGGATATTTGACTGACTAGCTATCTGAACTCCTCAACGGTTATTAGTAGTATGTTACCCCCGGCTGCGTCATACTTTCAACTTTCTGACTTGCCGTAACTACAGCCGGTACCAACGCCTTAACGTGCTTTCTGAAGCACGGACGATCCTCGGTTTGAAATGGATGGCCAACCATCAATGGACATTTTTCATAATCGTTACAGGTAATCAGTAGCCAGATAAATCGGATACTAAACTTGCCGAAGGATATCGTACTGGGTTTGTGGACATCAGATAGGTTGCCGCCATGGAAAGTACTGGTATCCAGCTACATCTGGTAAACCCGACGGACTTTTTAAACAAACAATAAACAAACATAGATAGTTTACTTTAGTTAAACAAATAAATAGAAACCTACTGGGCCTGATCCAAAAGTAATGATAATCTGGTATTTGTAATACAGCTACGATTTTTTTTTAATATGTATGTATATTTTTTGAATACATAAATACCTATAACACATCACAATAAAAAAACACATGGGTCTTAGAGAGAAAAAAAATCTGAATATTTAAATTCTGAATATTTCATCTTAAAAATGCTTGAGGTATCATCTGCTCTTCTAAATGCAACGGTTGCTTGCTAGTTTATGCAGATAAAGTCAGTCAGACCACCATGGAAGATAAACACTGCGAAGGCTACCTGACGTCACTTTCCAAGCATAGCGCCAGAAAGTTCAAGATGTTGTATTGACGGACCAAAAAGTGACCATCAGACATTTAGCCGAGGTCAGAGGGCTCTCATATGGATCATTCAAAGAATCATGAAAAACGAATCACATGTGAAAACAAAATGTCATGATAAGTTCAGCGTCGAATAAAAATCGAGGCTACACGACATTCGAATTTGAAAAGCACCAGCTGAGCAGAATCTTTCTCACTGACTTCTTTATTATCTGTTCCTTTAGATAGTCTGAGTTTACTTAGCTTTTGGAATAGTATGTACTGATTAGATCGACTACTTGGGAATATAACTTGTAAAAGAAAAAAAGAAATATAAATTTAAACCTTAACTGTTTTTTTTTATAATCTATTATTATCATTAATTTTGGATCACTCTTTAAATTATAATGTAGTAAAATAACTTACGGTCATATAACATTTACAAGTTGACATGGAATCGTATATACCACCTATCGGTAGTATAAATATGGGAATCATGGATGTGCATGGAACTGCAACTGGTTGCAGCAGGTAGAACCACACCATCCATTGCCACATAAGCAATATTTTTACATGACTCTAGAAAAAAGAACGGATAAATAATAAAAATACGGGGACACCTGATAAGAAGCGCTTATATACATAATTATGCTTTTATGCAATTTTCAAATCATTCAATGTTTTAAGTTGAGTTGTGTACGTGAGACGATTTCATAATGACCAAAGTAATCTACGAGAGTGCGCATATTGTCTTACTAAGGCCGCTATCCCACTGGCGTTTTACGAGCGTTGACGTCAACGTCGCGTCGACGCCGCGCAGACGTGACGTTGACGTCGCGTCGTCGCATGGCAAGCATTAACGTCCGCTGAACGCGACGTTAACGTCGCGCATATGATACTATTTGAGGCGTACAATCAGAAACATAATTGATTTCAACGTGGAAGCACTACTGTTGCCTTTACTACTTCAATTCAAAGTCTAGAATAAATAGAGTACCTACATATCTCCTTCCATGCCTTTTTATAGCCACACGATTACTGTATTCTCGTTTTGACATATCCCATAATACAGAACGATTTTGAATTTCATTTATATACAGTTCAATAAGGAAATCGTTTTCTGATAGTAACTGCATTCCGAATCGTACCAGTACCTAAGTACGCTTGCTAAAGCAACAACCAGCAGCAACTGTGCAAATGGTCGCCGGCCGTAACCCCCGCCCGTACCCACACGGACAGAGCTCCTGCTCTGCGTGATTGTACCTGTTGCCAACAAACGCGACGTTAACGTTGCGCAGACGCGTCGTTGGCGTCGCGTTCAGCGGACGTTAATGCTTGTCACGTGACGACGCGACGTCAGCGTCGCGTCTGCGCAACGTTGACGCTGCGCAGACGTTCGAGAGACGCCGACGCTCGTAAAACGCGAGTGGGATAGCGGCCTTAATCTACGTCACTTTCTATACTGGCGCGGATCGCGGTCATGGAGCTGTCAGTTAGTAATTGTTCGACTGATTAATCAAAAAGCGATCGATCGACTTTGCTCCATATATTTTGGTATAACTAAATGGTTGTTTGATTAAAAAAAATATACATATTTGCGCCTGGCCCTAGTTTATATGTAAAACTCGATCACGTCGTCGTGCCGACGGAGTGCGTGTTCCGGCTTTGTCGAACAAGTGAACGCGACGATCGCTTTGTATTAGGACTACCGACAGAGCCTATCGCGCATAGTACGGGAGACAAGCAAACGTTGGGGACACCTGCCACTGTCGAACAAAATTAGTGCAAGGTAAACACGGAAACTTTTCCGATTCAAAGCACCAGCTAAGAAAAACAGTTTTCACGGTGTGATTTTACAAAACAGACTAGCTGTCACATAGCAAAGAAGCTGCGAAAACTGATTAATTTGGTGGACAAGGTATAATTTTATTAGTACTCACGTTAAATATTTCCACTTGGTATGTTAGTACAGCTAAAGGGACTATAACGCCGAGTACGCCTCTGAAGTTGTTTTTACACATATTTTTGACTCGTTCACAACAGTTCTTGATTGGAGTTTTTGGTGTTGGTCGTCGTCGGCTAAAAACGTACGAAATATTATGCAATAAAGCTGCATGTGTACGGGCGGAAAAAAACTAATACGTATCACAAGGTTAAAAGTAAACACAATATTGTTGGCACCATACTAAGTATCTAACTAAGACTAAAACACTATGAACTAATTAAACACTTACAATGGATTGATCAAATATCTGAAAAAAAAAAACATAATAAATTAAACAATTATATAGTTTAAAAATTATTATAACTTAGTTATCTGCTAAATCATTATTTAAGAAATGAGTCACTCAAACCTGCTAATTCTTAGCCGGACTCGCGCACTTCGGTTTAAAACATGCCAATTCATTGGCATCTGAAAAATCAGTACCTACCGTCCTATTCTGTAAATCTCTCACCTTGAAAACTTTGGGGATTAGTTTATAAAGCAGCTAGAAGGTAGGTGTTGAAAAATACAGTGCCTGTCAGGGTTGCGGAATGTGTTCGAAATGGTCACCGCGACCCACGAACGCAAAGGGTATTAGGAGGAACACGGATGGGTGTTGGTAAGAGTCTCTACCCACAGAGTGGAAGAAGTCATTTGAAGATTTCCCGTGCATAAAAAGAAGTTGGAGTGGGCTTGAAGTGACTGTCATTCTATCATGCAATGCAGCTCACTTTGTGATCACTTCACGTTTTCACGGTGAGATGTTAACAGAATCGCACTGCCGATGTTTTAATTTTTTTTAAAGCTTTATGGCATTATAGTTATGAAAATAGTTATAATAGTCAATGCAGGATTAATTTGACGAGTAAAATTAATCCGGCATTGACTATTTTCTTGGAGTTTATCCATATCGCTTAATGTTATAATTGTAATAAATTTTGATATACAGTTGTGAGACTCCTTTTTAGTTTGCCTTGGTAAAGGGAATACCGTATAAGTTTCCACTAACCTACTGTATAAACTGTCCCGCTCCAGTAGAAAACAGAATTGAGTGAAAAAGTAAGAGGAAGGCCTTAGCCCTGCAGCGGGATACAAAAAAGGAACGGTAATATAGAGAAGAGTAGAGGAGCAGGTACTTTTGCATCATAAAGAAATTAAAAGTAAATAGTAAACGTCTAGTAGATACTTACGATGAAAGCTTTTCGATGAACGACTGCTGGTCCGTGTCGTCCTTTTTCTTCCTACTGTAAGTGAAGAAATTCGTTTGCGTATAAGTACTTATAGTTTGGCATGAGATTATGAAAAGTGATGAGCATGAATGAAACTTATGTGACTAAAATTATGATGAATATAATAGCTTAATAAATATATATGTAGCTTTTTAATGTTCCCTCTACTGGGACTTAGGCCTCCTCTCTAGGAAAGGGAATGGGCCGTAATACACCACGCGGGCCCAGTGCGGGTTGGTGAATGTCACAATTTTTGGTTCTAGAATATGCCAGTTTCCTCATAATGGTTTCCTTCACCGTTTTGAGAGCAGTGATGATTAAATTAATTACAAAAAGTAATGCGCCTGGTGGCCAGTATGAAAAATTTATGTGTGTATGTGTACGTATAATACCTAAACGATAGGTCGACGGAGAAAATATTGTACCCACCCATAGTAATGTGGGGAAGCGTAGAAAAATCCCCAATCCAAATAATACCCACTTACCTTATGTATTAATACAAAAAAATATCATTGAACAAGAGAATTCATATATTTATGAAATTTGTTACTAACCTAACCTATCTTAACATGATTATTTGGATTGATGAGATCTTATTTTAAATAAGGTTGAAAGTGCTACAGTGGTATTCTACTGTTATATATTGCTTCATCTTCTTTGTATGTCCACATCATTAGCCACTGTAACGTACGGAGCTTACATAGTACACAGAGTTTTTCTACTGTAACAGTATATCCAAAGCCAGACGAGATACGGGGAGACGTCTTGTGAAACTCAAATTCTTTTGTGATTTATTTGTCTTACCACCTTCTGCTGTCCAGATCAGATTCAATATATGTTTTATTATTTCATGAAAAAGACTGGATGCGCTAAAAAAATGTTTTATTAGCTACAGTATTTTTTTTTCTGGCTAAAGCCGACTTGACTAGAAAGTTTCCAAAAAAATATATCTGATATGGATTTGGATTTTCCCATACTGCATCAGTTGAAAAATACCGATGTAGTACTTAATTGCTTTATGTCAGACAAGTTCATGTTTTGGGTATTTTTATATCATTACAACAACCAGGATCATAATTTGCAGAAGCATATGAATGTTCCATACGCTCCGATGCTAACGATTGAAAACTGACTCACAAAAAACCGCCAGAACGTCTCTGTCTCCTGTGAATAAAAAAAAAATAAAAAAATGAATTTACTGTACGTCACTCGTTGCCATTATCATGTTTTCTTAAAGTTGAATGTTTAGAAGAGCTTAACACGAATAAAAATTATAAATATTGAGTGTGCAATGTAGGATAACGTTAACTGTACCATTTTTTAATTCTGCATGTTTTTTAGTATTTTGTAATACTCGTTGGTGATCTTTAAATTTAGTAAATAAATAAATACGTCAACGTTTGCTGCGATCAACATCTACGATTTGAGAAACATGAACGGCGAAGTCTCCTTCAAGGATCCTAATACTTCCTCATTATTGTAAACTTCTGGTTTTTTATGAGGGTGGCTAGCTGGTTATAATTTTTCATTCCTAATAGCAACTAGGAATGAAAAATCCTAGTCAAATGTCTAGTCACAAATAGGCAAGCGAAATCATAAACATACGCAGTTGCAATTTCATGGTAGACAACATTCGAAGTAAAGTCGCCGCAGTATACTCTACTTGCAACATTATTGCTTTGTGGTCTTTTTTGTGCTTTACTAGATTTTTTTTTTTCTACTAGACATTGTCTTTTGTTGAGCCAGTGAGTACCTTTCTCTTATCTATCTGGTCACGAGTTTTGGCGCAACGAAACGAGGTGTGATACCATAAAGTCACCCGTAAGTATAGCCTTTTTTCCCGTCGCAATAACGCGCAAAATCGCTGAGCGAAGCCACCCGCGGCGTCTTGTGAGCGTGAGGTTCCTTTTAGTATTTGTTTGACCCTACCACGCGCTGCGTCGCTCATCGCTTTCATTGGCAGCGACATAGGCGTGACCAAGCGGCAAATTATCACATTCAATGCAATACTTACGGTCCCATTGTAGTTTATTTATTTTCACAAAACACTCTGTACACTTAGTTTATCATATATATATATTTGGTATTTTATTTGACACGTTTAGGATACGATTATATTTCTTAAAAACAAAAGAAGGTTTTTTTTTATGAGAGTTGGCTTTGCAATTTTAATGAAGTTTATAAATTTGAGGTTTTAATATCAACCAAGAAATCTTATATAGTTCACCTACAGATTTCCCAGGACAAGGAACTTTTTAGCTCACGAGTAGGTTTATGAAACTGAGGCTCAGGAAATAGTTATTTGATCTGTTTGCAGTTACCCCTACTTGGTATTGATATGAATTGGTGGTGATAAGATGAACAGGCTTAGAGAACTTCGACATGTCATTCAACTCGGTCAAACGCAACACAAGCTGAGCTTTAGCTACAAAGGTAAGGTTTGGAATATCTTTATTTCCCATAAGAATTACTGCCGCTATTTGAATCAACAGAAATAGGGTAGTCGGCTAGGAAACACCGGCTTCATCAAGCTTAAAATGACCAGAAATATTTGACGTGTAAATGTGTTATGTTTAACCTAATTACAAAATAAATATCATTTATCAACTGTCGTGGTTGGTGTGGAGATTGCGCCGACTGATGCTGGCTCGAAGTGTTCCATTCTTTAGTCGGCCATTGCAGCCAGGATTTCGAGCGTTGATTCGGTGTTCACAAGTTGTTCACAGATAGAACGGCGCGCAATTGCATTGACAGCTGATTTTGCCACATGACTTTGAGCGCTGCATCTGACAACAGTTTGCCGCCAAAATCACACATCTTGCGAAGCAACTGGTTAGGCTTCTGGTCGCCAAGTTCGAGTCCGATGAGTAGTTTTTGCAGCTGGTGACGATCTGACTCTTGATATGTTGATATCAGCCTGTTCTTTAGTGTGCTGGTACTATGTCACCACAAGATTATTGAACTTAATAACTTACGTACACAATGGCATAAATTATAACATAAATCAACATTTTAGAAGTGTAGGGTACTAATATCATAACATAGTTAAAACGTAAACATACACGGAACACGCGCAACTGTCAGTGATTTATTTATTACACGACTGCCCGAAAAAAGGAGTGTTATGTTTTCTGGGTTCATGTATGTACGTATGTATGTTTGTGAGTTTCTTTATTCCACCAAAACTTTTGAAAGCCTTTCAAAACCGATATCAATGTATGTGGTATCGTTAGAAGCGTTGAGTTATCCCGCGTAACATACGAGTAGGTTAGTGAAAATTAAAAATAAGGAATGGGTGAGCAATGATTCATAAATAAAAACAAATATATTTGGTTTTCATGAAAATTACGACTATACTATCATCGTCTCAAGCTTGCTTTTACATAGCAAAAAAGGTATGAAAAAAAAAGTAATTAAAAAATTAAAAAATGCGCCTGCCATGTCGAAAAGTGACCTAAAAACCAATTAGATAATAATCTTTCCATTGCAGTCGAGGCGCCTGTAAAGAACTATTCAAAGGACTGCAATGAAAAGATTATTTATCTATCTTGTTTTTAGTTTTTTAGTTCACTTTACGACATGGCAGGCGTGTTTTTTTTTAATATTTGTTTTTTACTAAGTTACACCTTAAAAATAAGCAATTTTAGATGTTTTTGAAAGATTGCCATTGATTTTGAATTTTTAGATTGTTTGGCAATTTATTATATAGTGCAGCAGCTTTGTTTTTTTGCCATAGTGGATGCGTGGTGAGTATAGTTGTACGTAATTTGCATTCCTGACACTGATATTGTGTAATAGATGTTTTTTCGTAAAATGTATTTATGTGTGGATGTTGTTATTGACCACCTATTTTTCTTACTAAGGTGCAATTTTTATACAAGTATGTTTCTGATATTCATCTTTATTCATCTGTATTTTTGTTGTGTCTATTCATTTATCATCTGTTTACTCCGTGTCTATTCATCTGTATTTTTGTTGTGTTTGTGTAACGTACTGTAATCATAGTGAAATAATGTTTTTACTAACTTATTTTGTGCTATTTGAAGTGTTTCAATATTAGTTTTGGCCGATGTACCCCATACAGTAAGTGACAAATATTTTTAAGTATTTTTTCCCTGACCTAAGACCGAACTATCATTCAGTCATGTAATGATTTTCGTTAAGCGAAAATAACTCTCAGAGCACCCAGGCATTGCTTGTTATCTGAGTAACAAAATCTTTAGCGTAGGCATAGAAATATGGGAAATATGGCAATACGCCGTAGTATTAGTACGAACTTTGACCAAAGATGGGCCATTTACAGGTAATTTATGATACTAAACTGACATAAAAATTTACTCACTTTTCTGTAACTCTCAGTACCGACTTTTATGCATTGTCTTACAGATTTATTAACCTGCGAAGTCCCTTTGCTGGGCAAAGGTTTCACCCATAGCCGTCCCGGTTTATGTGCATATGTGCTAAATATTTAATAATTATATAGTATTTTGACGAATAATTACCAACTAGAAAATGGTGATCGCAACCTCGAGATGAGCAAAGGTGAAAATGGCAAACATGAAAGACAGCCAGGATTTGAGAAGGTGAAAATGTCCTTCCTTGAAGTATAAATAACTTTGTACATAAGAAGTAAAAAAAATCCTTAGTTCAAGCTAGCAGGTATGTGTACATTTAAAGTACATTAACGTTACTTTATTCCAAACATTTTGTTACGAAGACAATAAGCAATGGCAGTGGGATATTTGACTAACTAGAAACTTGGACTCCAATAAGCATCTTGATATGATAACATCTATAACTTATCATCATTCAATGGAATCAAGCATCTTAACAACTTTATAATTGCAACTATAGAGACTATTTTAACACAAAAATAAATAAATAGACAAATGGCAGTGTTTATTTAAGGAATTATAACAATTAAAAATTTTATAACACAAGTCACGTATGCACCTATTATACGTTCATAAATTCGAAAGACACTTCTTAACTGTATCCGGCTAGGTACGAACATTAACTATTTAGTACGTAGCACGGGGATAAAATCGTCACTTATCACTTCTCGATATGCTTTATATTCGGGGTGGGAAACCCACGTTCTTGGATCAGACGGGCGTCGTTCTGCGATAAGGGTCGGTGCCTACAGCGCGGTCGTGACGCGGCGGCGGTTGCTCTTCACCACCTCTTGCGCCCGCACCAAAAGTCACCATTTCTTCTTCTCGAGATGGCGGGGGTTCCACCGCTGAAGTGTCCAGAAACCGGCCGCTCGCCACCGACGCCTGTGACTGAAATATCGAAGCACTCCGTAGTCCACTCAAGGTATTCGCACTTTGAGGCACTTCTTTGAATTCTTCAAAGTAATTGTCACAGGCCGTCGGCCGCGGTGCCGCCGGGAACCCGTACAACGTCGACGACGACAAATCTTTTAATGATGCTGAACTTAAATTTATTCTCCTATTTTTATTATGTATTGAACAATGTGGCATATCATCGCCATCAAACACGAAACGCCTTCGTTCCCGTGGTGTTGCAGCTGATGAGCCCGAAGGTGGGTATGTGTCTCTTTTCAGCATTCGTCTTTCTAGTAATGTCGAATCCCTCTCTCTGAATTCTGTGAAGGCATATTCGCGATCCCACGCTCGACAATCAGCCTTGGCTTTTTCGGTTAGCTCTGTTATCCAATCTTTTTGGTACCACTGTAGAAATAGGAATATAGCCGAAGTACCTGCTAACTCGGCAGCCACAAAGCCACTGATGTATAGCCCAAATGAATACCCGTAACTATACGACATTCTAGGAGCTTCAAAGTAAGTCATGTAGCGCAACTTGTGGCCTACTTGTGATTTAAAAACAGATATGTACATGACGATTCCAGTCAGCATTATTAAACCTGAAACGAGAGATTTTTTAGTTGTAGGATTATCTATTCAGATGCAACTTATACAAAAGATGGGTAAAAAGGTTTTTTAAGTTAAAAATAAAGATCAAAATAGTGTAAGCAGTGTACTAAAAGCTAAAAAACGATACATCACACCATCAATCTAGGGCATTGATCAGAAAAAAAATCGTTGAGCGCGCGTAACCTGCGTAAATATGGTAAATAGCATTTTTATTATGATGTAGCGGTTAACTTGATAGAAATTTCAAACGCGAACGATTTTATTTGGAGGCTTTTTTATCAGATCGATATGCTTTTGACTCTAGGTCTTTCTTCTTTTTCTTTCGTAGGTCTAGGTTGCAGGTAGTGAAAACAAAATTCATCTTCCATTTTGTTGGGGGCCAAATTAAGAATTTAATTTGTGTTCATACGTAAAAGTGTGATCTGTGCGGTTTAGAGCCCAACCGTGCTAAACATGTTATTTCATTAATTTATTGTACGCAACTTCTTCAAAACTATAACGAGCTACGAATCAGCTTATTTTTGGTATGGTAATAGACCCATACCTGTCACAAATATACTTAATTCCTTTTTTTTTGTCTGCTCTCATCAATCTGCCTAGCCTCTTCCCAACTGTACTGGAATTAGTCACCTGTTTAACCGAATGTAGATAAGTACCAGCATTCTACATGGAGCGAAGGCCTTTATGACTACCGCAACCCAGCAGCTAACTGGGTAACACGGTACCCCTCGGCCATAATACCGGTGTAAGACCTTTCTATCCTAGGGAGCGTTCAAGTATTACGTAACGTAATTTTTGAAGATTTTTGACCCCCCTTCCTCCCCTTGTAACGCACCGTAACGTTTTTCCGTACCCCCCTCCCCTTCTCTAAACGTTGCGTAACACTCAAGTGACCATTTTTACCCTAAAGTCGCAAAAAGTTATGTTATAGTTATTATCTTTGGTATAGTTTAAATTGACTTAAAAGAGAACAAATTTAAAATGACCAGACTAGTACAATCGAGGGATTCCCCGTAAAACTTAAATGAAAAGGGTTGCCAATTTGGGAGATCTGATTCGCTCTCTGAACAATGTTACGTAACGTGTTGTAAGAAAGACCCCCTCCCGCCCTTATAACGCATCCCCAAATTGTGTTACGTAATACTTGCACGCCCCCCTATCTAAGCTTGGCTTCCTCACCAGATATAATGAACAGAACGCCTGCAATGAATGTACAAAGTCGCCGTCCTTTCACGCAGTGTCCTAAGGCGCAACACAGCGCTCCAACCGCTTGTGTGAACACAGCCAGAAGCAGTGGGGCAGCCGACCGAGTCACCACGTCTGAAACCCATGACATACCTATTATTATTATTTTTGTGACTATGAAGTGAATGTATATGAAGCTGTGATATTCCCACTGCTGTGACATAGAACTGACGCAGTGGTAGTGAAATAAATAATACAAGAAAAGTTTCTACCTGGGTTTAAAACCACAACCTTCAATTTCGGTGTTTCAAAAGTACTTTAACCACACGCCTGAGAAAAAAGGTTTCTTGGACCTATATGTTTATTTGGTACGGAATCTTCAAATTGTTGTGTGGTTTGGCACCAGAGCACGCAATTTTTTTTGTTTTTTTTTTTTTAATCGCCATGCGACCACTGCATGACAAAATTCTACATTACAGAAACAAAACTCACATGGTATCGCGTTTGTGGAGTCACTCGGGTCAGGCTGCCACTGCGATAACGGAAAATATGGGATATCGAGGCACCGGAACACCGTGCTGCCAGCTGAAACACATTCAATTCATAATATTAATACAAATTATGAGTAACGTGACTGAAACCTGAAAAAGGCGGCGGGTGATTACTGATAATGCATTTAAAAGCGTGCGTTGTCGCATTGATTGTCCATTTTAACTTGACGAAAGTCCTCTTGAAAAAAAAACCGAATTACGTCGCGAAAAACATTAATTTTGTTGCCAATTTATTCTAAAGCTTGACTCCTACTTCAGGTAATCGCTCGTACCAGCAAAGAACAGGGTGGAAAATGGACAGGTTTTAGCCAGCAGTGGCATAAAATATTTACAAAAACGTAAAGACGTATTTCTTCTGATACGCATATTTTGGAGTCTCCGACCATCTAGTAGCAAAACCTTGAACTAATATTATGTAGTCGAGTAAACTAATAAAATTCATAATTCATGACAAGAGTTTCAAAAGTTTGTAATTTCGTCAATAGTGGTCAGTAGTTATTTTTAAATGTGTGTGAGCTGGTGTCTCATCTTGATCCAGCTCGAACTAACACCGAACAAATTACGGAGACAAACGGACGGAGACAGCCGGCGCTATACGGGACGAGTAGCACTATCCCTTTTTCACGACAGAAACTGTGTTTGGTTTGGTTCCAATTTTGTTTATAAGGACGTTCGGAACCCTTAAAATTGCAGAGCCAATAAAGCTGTACGGACTTTAGAAAAACGACGAGGAGACCGCAGAGCAGCATAACAGCTTGTGTACATACGTTTTATCAAGAGGCAACCTCTAGACCGCTAGAATTCTCCGTACTATATAGGTTTTGATATAAGCGGTCGCGGCTTCCCAAACAGTCTCGTGTATGCCAATCAAAGGTTAACAACAAAATATAGTAGGTACACATAATGATAAAACATTACTTCTCTCCTTTTTCAGTAACATATTGATATAATTGTTTTATGTTGGGATGTATATATGTAGTGTAACAAGCTTGGGGTTTGTGACAATACAAAACACTAGATGGCGCTAGCCTATCTAGTGTTTTGTATTGTCTATTGTATAAATCTATTCTCCTTGTCTGTTAGATCCATCCAAAGTAGTCAGTGAAACACGCTTTTAGCGATAACACCGTCCATTCTGACACCCCATTATTTAGCTCTCATTGTAATTTTTTACGGGTCGTCAAAGGCAAAAAATACGAACGCCAGTCTTGACAAGAAATGTCGTGTTAGGCAGCTACTGGATTGTGGAGGTCAGGAAGGCAGTCGCTCCTCATAAAATACTGGTATTCAGCTGAATCCGGTTTGACTGGAAGCCAACCCTAATATAGTTGGGGAAAGACTAGGCAGATGATGAGTGTAATTTGATATGGTCTACAATAAAGAGTAGGTACATATATTTATATATCTCCATACATTATGTATGATGCAGCAAGTGGTCAGTAATAACGACATGGCTGCTTTAATACAAATACAACATTAACAGCAGCCTTGAAGCTATAGATACTAAGAGGCATTCTTTATAGATTGGTCCCATAGCAGCATCATTGCCATCATTAAAATAACAGACAATCTCGTTATTGAATGAAGTAAATGAACTAGTCTCAAATGGGAGTCCCACAGTTGCGGACGCATCAACGGACTTTGTAATGGAACGAAAGTGGGCCGACTCGGACGGTGGGACAATGCATTTCCCACGTGCTGTGACGGAAACAGAACGCATTGTAGGCACGCGACACACGCGGATGTTTCGTATTCTATTGTACTAAAAAGTACCGCGCTCCATATTCCTAGCCGATACGATTTATGTGTTGTTCTACGTTTTTATTATTACCTCTAGACTTAGAGGCTAAAACCAAATCGCTAAGTCCTTTTATGTAAAACTTCACTCGACCATCGTCGGATTTAAATATCAATCAGTTACAAGCCATAACTGTTAATACAAGTGAGAAGCTCGTGGCTTAATAAGGACAGACTAGCAAGGCTGTACGAAGTCTGTCTTCTCATACTGTACATCTTAATTTACCGGGACTCTTCAGAGCCTCGGAACGCAAGTTATGATGTTGGTCCCGGCTGTCATTTGTACATCTTAGGCAGTCCTTACGGATTGTTAGAAGTTAGAGAATCTGACAGCAGTCTTGCAAGAAGTATGTTACACAGTTATCGGGTGGTGTTAGTCAGATAGGAAATCGTTCCACGTAAAATATTGGCATTCAGCTAATTCTGGTTTGACTGGATGCTGACTGCAATAAACACTGGCGAGCAATAAACTGGAATCACTTAATTGCCCGTTGCTCGATACATTTTTTTTTATAATTTCTATGCAATAAACTATGTAGGTACTGTCGGATATAGTTTGAAAAGAAATTTGTTAGTTTCAACCTGCGGGCGTACCATGACGTCTTAAAACGTGAGTCTTCCGAGCGAGAAAAAGGGATGGAGCTATATAGGGTGTATAACTCTATCCCTTTATCTCGCTCGGAAGACTCACGTTTTAACACCTCATGGTACGCCCGCTGTTTCAATATCATAACCAAATGTTATTCGCCTTATGCCATGGAACGTAAAAACAAAAGACATCTTTAAAACAAAACTATATTTTTTGGTAGTCCTGAAACCCTATGAAAAGTTGATGTTTATGAAAATTGGTCATCAGTCCAATGTTTCACGTCACTGGGAATACTGAAGAAAAAAAATAAAATTTAAACCACACCTACAGAAGCCGCTCAAGTCATCATCCTAATTCAGCAAGGGTTGCTTCAGCGTACTAACGCTCGACAGCTTTACTTGAACCAGTCTCGTGTCTCGAAAGTATACAAGAGGTTCAGAGAGACTAGAAATTAGTCTGGAGACCAGGATCTGGACGACAGCGAGGCACTTTGTTGAGAGTTGATCGGTTTATCGTCACTTCTTTTCTCAGAAATCGACTCAAAACCGAGAGGGCGCTCATTTCTATTGAAGTAAAAACGGAGCTGATATACCTGGTGGAGGTCGTGAAGGGGGGTTAACTGATGAAAGAAACATCAACAATATGCTGCTAGACCATGTACACCCTCATACCGGATATATTGGCGAAGATTTCCTGCTAATGCACGATACTGCATGCTACCATACAGCAACCATGTCTAGATAGTACTTGGAAGCAGTCAAGCTTCCCACACTTGTCTGGTCAGCCAATCCATTCTGACTTGATTCCAATTGAACATATATGAGGAAGAGTACAGCCCCAGCGTCGATAGAAGACTGTAAACTGCTCTAGTTGAAGAGTGACAGGAAATCTCATAAGATACCGTCAGGAAACATATTCAGTCAATGAAAACCCATTTATAGGTGTAGCGACATCTATGGCGCCACATAAGAACTAATCCTGCATCGCGCAATGAAAGTTCTCCGCGCGATTAGAACATATACGACAGCCCGAAATCATCTATCGGGCAGTTGCCCACCAGACATAACAACCCGTCTGGCCGGAGGATCCTCCCTTTTCAACGGAGGTTTACGGGACTTTACTCTCTGTTCCGCATGCCTCCAAAACTGGTGACCCCGACGTGATAGGCACGGCGTGAAGATACCGAAGCGTGACCGCGTGACGATACCGAGACGCGACCGCGTGGCGATACCGAGACGCGACCGCGTGACGTCAGAGAAGGCTCCGGAACGTTTGCGAAGGACACGTTAAGGTCGAGCAAAATTTTTTTTTGCGAGTCATTGCAGAGATGGCGGACGAAAAAATTACGGAGGCGTTGGTTGCAGCGTTGGAATCGTCAGAGATCGCTAAGGTTAGAGTACGAGTTCCTCCTTTTTGGCCAGATAAACCCGCGGTATGGTTTGCACAAGTTGAAGCCCAATTTGCTTTGTCGAATATAACTTCCGATGCGACGAAATATTTTACCGTGGTTGGTAACCTTGAACCTTCCATTATGGCACAACTAGAGGATATAGTAGAAAATCCCCCCGCTAGTGATAAATACGGGAAGCTTAAAACCGAGCTAATTAAGCGTTTGTCAGTATCGCAGGAAAAGAAGGTGCGTCAACTCCTCATTCATGAGGAACTAGGAGATCGCAAGCCGTCGGCATTTCTTAGTAATTAGGGCTAACATAAATTCATAAATTATAAATAGAAAATTCAGTTAGTCCGCCTATACTCTAGTCCCTCTAAGTTCGTACAAATCTTATTTTACTAATATGATATATAAAATATGTATGTTACGATAATCGAAGTAACGATGTTTGAATATCACGCACTCATGCTTTAACGGCTGGACGAATCAGGATGAAATTTGCTATACAGATATTTCAAATCCTGAATTATCATATATATGATACTAGTTTTCTGGCAGAAAACTAGTAAATATCATCTATATAAATATAACAGAGCGTAAATAAAAAGTCCGCTCTCAAAGTCAACTCACCTGCATTCATAATTATTTCAGTCTTCTAATTACACAACTAAACACATGTTCTTTTGTAATAATCTTTCTGATTAAGGGAACTCATAATAATTATGAAGAAGATCAAACTAAGAATGACACTGAAACAATGAATGCTTTAAAAAAATGTTAATTTACTTTTTAAATGGTTAAACAAAATATTACACTGCAACAGTTTTCTTCATAACTGCCCGCTTATGTGATTTCTTGCGTAGCGAAACTTTATAAGGTATTTTACGAGTACCTAGAGCATAGCGAGACTGGAGCGTAGGGAGACTGACCGCAAAGTGTATCTTTTTATATTACTTACTATTAATTTAGACATCCACAATGTCGACCTTATGGTCTCTTCTATTCTTGACCTGAGCTTCGCGCGATGAAGTGATTCCAGTTGATTGCTCGCGAATGTAGTTGGGAAAGGTAGGGTAGATGATTTTATCAAAACTATGCGTTAGCTTGGAAACCTGTCAAACTTTGATACTCAGTCTTTGACGCGTTTTTAACACCAATTACTACTTCATAAGGAAACTGAAATCTACATATTTTAAACAGACCTTTTTCGCAATTTTTAGTCATTCGAAAAAAAAAGAAGCAGCAGTGGTGGCCGAGTGGTAACGGCCCCGACTTACAAATTGTAGGTCGCGGGTTCGAACCCAGCCAGGCACATTACTTTGTGTAATTAATTTCATCACCACTGCTCTCAAAACGGTGAGGAAACCGGCATGTCCTAGAACCAACAATTCGAAGACATGTGACATTCACCAACCCGCACTGGGCCCGCGTGGTGGATTACGGCCCATTCCCTCTTCAGAGAGGAGGCCTGTGTCCCAGCAGTGGGAACGTTAAAAGGCTGGGCGAAGAAAAAAACAATTGTATTTCATTATATTGGTACGAGAATTTATATTCTTTAATCTGTCTCATTCATTGCTTATTTTTAGTAGGTAAACATTCGAACCGTTTGAGCGCCAGGAATAGCTTTTTGACCGCGCACACAATGTAAATGTTTTACGAGGTTTAGTTCGCCATCTTACTCAGTGAACGTCAAAATAATAAAACTTCGAAAAGGTCAAAAATAACACTCACGATCTGTGTGGCATATCCTCCATAATCCAGACACGGTTTGCTTTGCAACGAGGTCATGTCTCCCCGTGCCGTTGTACGACGGGTTCAGCATATTCTCCTGCGTGTGGAGCCAGTTATTGGTCGATACTGCTACTAGAACTGCCACCACAGCGGTTCCAGCTGACAGTGGTGTCAGTAACCAGAGGCACGCTACTGAAGAGTCGATTTGAGCCACTAAAGTTGGTGAAGGAGGAGACGGCCTGAAAGTTAGCAGGATTTGATGTGAATAATTTGCTAGGCGGATAGGGTAAACGTGCACATAGATCGGTTATGAAGCTAAACTGATGTTTAATTTCCCTCTAAAATCGAGGTGACACACATGTGACCACTTTTGCTTACACTACCCATAGTTTTATTTAATTTATAAGTTCAATTTTGTGTCTACAGCGCAAAAAGGTTAAAAAAAATTAAGAAACCCTTTCTGACGGCTTTCCGAAAATAGCGTCTAACTTAAATATTATAGCATAAATCATCTCGGAAGATCTATATTTTAAGAAGCTCTTTTTTTGTTTTCTTACGTTGTTGTATTATCGTTTTCGGTGTCGTATTCTTTAAATAACCACATGGTATTTTCGAAAACTTTTGGAAAGCTTCGGACATGGTCCGTGGTGAAAAACTCATATTTTGTAAGAGGTTTCTGTGTGTGTGTTTTTTAACCCATATAGTATTTATCTATGACAGCTCGGAGTTTGGAAGTTGGTGGTGTGACACCCGTGTAGCTCGGTGGTTGGTCCTGAGCCAGATCTCTCCGGTCGTTTTGGATTGTCGTCCCATTGGTCTGTGAGAGTGAGAGAAGAGGTGATGCACCTGTTTTTGTGGACACATTTGTTCACTACAGTATATCGTGTCGCTCCCTTAACATTCTACCCTCCTCCCTTACTTTTGTATATCGATCGTATTGATTGAACTACCATCATTATTAGTTACCGAGTATGAGGTACATACTTACCGTATCCACTAAATATTTGAAATTTATTTGAAATATTTATTTGAAAGTCTAAATTGAGCCTTATTACTGTCTCGGTAGTAATGGATGGTGACCTATCCACAAACCGACCTCGGCAAGTGTCACTTAACCTAGAAGATCGATCCGTATGGCTTATTATTTAGCTATGAGCACGGAGTAGAGAAAGAAGCGCTACCTTCTGTCTGTATTCCGTGGCTATCAGCTATTCCTTCAAATTCACTAACAGACAAATAATAAAGCTCAAAGTGAGTTAGTTACCTGGGCGGGCGGCGGCTAGCGATCGCGCCGCTGAGTGTGGGCGCAGGCTGCGCTCGGGCGCCGCGGGGCAGCGAGGCATGCACACACTGCGCACCGCCTGCCCACATTCCTCCCTTCCACTTCACTGGAATGCATTAAGAAATAGTTATAAGTAAAATAAGAACTTTAATATTTTGCATCTGCTTAAAAAAGAAAACAATATTAGCTTTGCTATATGTGCACAACAAATCTGAAATAAAGTGCACCGTGAAACCGCACTGTACTGAAATGACAGAACACTATGTCTTGACACTGACGAAGTAAGTTGTTGTTTATATGCAATCATAATTATTACCACGGTGCCACATTTCGAGTCGATAGCATTTTAATGATTTCCTGAAATTAACAGCAGATAGACAAACAGACTCACGTCATCATAAAGTTTTCTTTTTACCATTTTGGAACGGAACTGTAAAACACTCTGTATAGCTACACCAACGTTACCAATCCTATAGTTATTGGCATCCAGACCCTTTTGTTGGCTGTGTAGCCATAGATAATTCCAATACATTGCCATAGGTAGATATTATATTCAATAGTACCGCCAAACGGGGTAAATAAGAATGGAGGGGTGAATTGGAACAAAACTGATAAGGTTTTTTCACATTAATTTCAAGATTTTTGTTTACTAAATTTTGTTTTCTTATTTATACCACTTCAATTAAATTGGAAAACGTTAATGTTGCAAACAAAATTTCAATGACATAAAAATCCCTTTAAGTTTTGTTCCGATTCACCCCGTTTGTAGGCCTCGGCATTCCAATCCACCCTGATTGTAGTTGCCTCACATTTTTTGTAGCGACATCAGCTCAATTCGTTTTAGGACTAAGCCTACCCGCAATCTAATAATGTAAAGGACGACTATAATAAAATTCAATTATATCCTCCCTCTGTCCAAATTCGCTCTTTTGGATCGACCCTATTTCTCGCTATTACAACGTTTTACTGTTATGATTTTAGCTGAATCCATTTTCCTTAGTTTTCCTCGAAAATTAAATATGGAATTAGTGTCGTTTTATCTCGTCGTTCAATGTTAAAGTATTAATAATGAATTATAAATAAGCGTTCTGTAGCGTCTAGGTACAAAGATTCATGGTGGATGAAAAATGGATAATTCTTGACTACAAGGGCAAAACTATATTTTTTTAACCAAATGTACCTTTGTGCTACCCAAGGTGGCATTGTGTTTATTTACATTACAAACCATAGGGTTATGTAAAACTAACAGAAGGAAAAATACACATTACGTGTAGACGTAATGTGTATCTTTCCTTTTGTTATTATTTAGGGTTCCATTTTCGAAAGGTGAGCAAGGAAACTTCTGCTGTCCGACGGTCCATCTATTTGTATTGTAACTTGCAACAGGAAGTTAGAGCTGGTATAACAACCAGCTCTCATACAACGAAGTCGTTTTTTTTTCGGCTTATAGAGACGGGATCCTTCGTGTGTGATTAGGTACGACTCGCACTTGGCTTTTTCACCAGTCTTGTTTCTTTGATCTTTCTTTTGTGCCCACTCGTTGGTTTAACAGGGTTGAGTGTGCTTACTCGAACAGCATTCTCTTATTTGTCTAAGGTACAAACTTGTTGGGCGCCAATGTACGTATTTAGACATGTTGCATGTTGTTTGTTCATTCAACCCCCGTGAATGGAACAACAAAAAGATAAAGAAATGAATACATTTTCCTGACTGACTGACGACACACGTTCACAAATGTATAGATAGTAGCATTCAACTCAACTATTTTGGGTCATACAAATTCGGTTCTTTTTTCAATTTTCCAGTTTCCGGGAATAACATTGGGAATTTGACACAAGGGCCAGGAGTTTTTTGGAAACATCGGCAAGCAATTAGTCGACTCTTTGCGTGAATAGAGGGCTGGTCTTTGAGGATATACTCGGAGACTATTGAAACTACATGAATGAAATTCACGGTGGAAAAATAATAAATAACTAATAAAATGTATCGTGCTGTACTGGTGTTACTGCTGCCGCTGCTGAGTACCTCAAGCGGTGGAAATATATAACAACCTAGTCGGCAATTATATGTTCGAGCCGTTTGGAGTTGAAACTTATGGACGGTGGGGTCCGAGTGCTCATGCGTTATTTAAAGAACTTGCTAAACGTTTAGTCGACACTTCGCGTGACCAGAGGGCTGGTTTTCACTTCGGCTAGAGGATAAGCATTGCCATACAACGTGGCAAAGTCGCCAGTCTTTTGAGTTCAATTCCAGTCGATACCGATGCGGACGAATTTTTTGATACCATATTGTAGTTAGGAGGATTTTAGTTTATTTTTAGGTTTAGTAAGATTTAATGTTTATTTATTGTAGTAATAAAGGATTATTCGAAAAAATAATGTTGTGAGAAAGTCTATTCTCTATACTTTGAGTGCTCCCAACAGGATATTGATTGACTTTTGAGCCAACCAAAAGAGTGTGGAACAACAGCTCAAAAACCATAGCTCGATTGTAATATATGTAATTAAAATATTAAGCAATCGATTGATAACACGTTATTTATTATAAAAAGATAACCCTATGGTATGTAAGTATAATTTAGTGGACTTTTTGTGACGTTACCTATTTCCCAACAGGTAAATACAATGTTTTTCAAACCACATTCCGTAATTTATGTCTCAACAAACTTCCCGACTTTCAAGTCACCCGACCCTCCATTTGAGAGGAATAATACTCAAACGGTGTTTTTAACGAAACATAAATAAGAGTTCGCGAATTTTAATATCAATCAATTAGCACTTCCAAAAATCTTCATCTTTTGTACCTTGAAAGTTTCGGAATAATTTAATATAAAGAAGCCAAGTTTATCTAAGGGAAAAGTTACCAAGAAGTTAATCTTTGTGGCTATTACGAGTTCTTACCTTTTTGTCCAACTTGTGGGAAAGGGAGGGTAATGATTACACCTTCTGGCATTGTTCTGTTTGCTCTTGTACTTGTTACTTTGTAGATATTGTGGTTGCTGTGTCGGCTACGTGGTTTACTTATGGCTCAGATTTAGGTCCCGATTCGCAAACAGTGCGGTGGGCTTGGTTTTGGCGTATTGTCTCTTGTAGCAAATGAACGTTGTAGATTATACTCGTAATCGTATCTATGAACGTCACATCAAATTAATGTTGGAGCAATTTCATATTTTGTTTATAATTCTGTTCATGCAGTTCAACGTCATGATGATTAATATGTACTGCCCTGCCTGAAACTTCGTCTGCATGGAGTTCAGAATTAAAATACATCCTACGGTTAAATAGATCTGAGCATACGGTGGAAGTCTGCCCTGCGACCGCTCGCGTCCGGCCCTGGTTCAATCCATGGTCCGGAGCAAGGAGGCATGGGAAGCGGTCACCTCCTTCTGCGAAGCAGTAATGCTAGCGAAGGAGGAGGCAGACCGCCTGTGGGAGAGGGAAACGCTGGTCGATTCCCGGCCACCGTAGGTGGGGGCCTGCGGACGGCGAGCTATGGGTGGCTCGCCGTCCGTTAGCAGCCAAGCCCGGACCGACGGCGCGTCGTGTTCCACGCGCGCCTGAAAGAGCTGTCAGCAAAGAAGGTGGGGCCCCATAAGGCTAGTGCCTGCTAAGGTTGCGGAATTTGTTCGAAAGAGTCACCGCGGCCCTGAAACGCAAAGGGCACTAGAAGGATCACGGGTTAGTCAGTTTAGTCAGTAAGAGTCTGACTTCTCCCCGTCTGGGCGGAGCGGAAGGGATTCCGCTCCGCCCAGACGGGGAGAAGTCATTTGATGATTTCTCACCCAGAAATAAAAAAGTTTAAATACATCTCAGATATGCCTCAGTGGTTTATAAGTTTCACTGTGTAATTTTTTTGTGCTATTTTTATCTTCGTAAGAACTCAAGAACTGGTAGGTATTTCGAATTTCAAGGAAAATTTAAAAAAAAATACTAACTTGGTCCGGTCGTTCTCGAGTTTTGCGCTTAGCGTTTTATTTTGATTAATATACATAATCTGAACTGTCCCAACCCTTCTCGGTCCTCCGCCACTTCTTGTTAATTCCTAAGGACGACTTAAAATTTGTCACGCCAAATTCTTCATGGTTTAATAAAAATATGTATCTAAATATTAGACGGTAACGTTTTCCATAAAAGTTTTCCGAATCTTCTCTCCATTATACTCGTAGCTCACGAAATGCTTTAAAAAAGCGAAACGAAACAGTTTGTATTTAAGAGACGCGCGAAAGCTGTAAAGTACCAGTCACTTACTAAAAGATCTCCCTTGGGAAGCGAAGCAAACGGCTCAATAAGATAGACGGTATCATCATCGCTGTAGAAAAAAACCTCGTAAAATGTAGGCCCCCACATTAAATAAATTGCAGGCGCCTACCGCCCGTGGTGACATCTGCGTCAACTCGCTAAACGCTAACTAGTTACGTTCAGAGGGTTTCAGGAATTTTACGGCTCGGTTATGCCTGAAAGGTGTAATCTGGACACTTATTGATCTGGGAATAGCTTATTAAAATCCACACCAACGACATAGTTAAGCGTCATCTGGTCACAGATATAAGTACTTAGAGTTGTAAGTAGAAATAATTTCAGTATCTACTCGTACTTATCTATACTGAGGAAAGATTTGTATTATTATATTTTTGTATGTAACGAATAAACTCAAAAACTACTGGACCGATTTCAAAAATTCTTTCACCATTAGAAAGCTACATTCACCCTGAGTAACATAGGCTATATTTTATCCCCATATTCCCACGGGAACGAGAACTACAAGGGTAAAACCGCGGGGCGCTGCTAGTATATCAATAAAATTGCTTACTAAGAAATATTTCTAGTACAATATCTGACCGAACACTAGTGCAAATTTAGGCTGTTTCGATATGCTAGGTTTTTTTTGTACACATTTATTACTTATCTGGCTCCCACCGCAACGCTTTTAGTAGCATGCGGTAGGGCACATAAAAAACCTCGAAACATTTCTCACAATTATTAGTTTCTATTTAAAAATGTCTATGGAAGTAATTCTGTTGAAAAATGAAGTTTGATTTACACGTATTAGTTTCATGGCTCCATAACATTCCCACTCTTGCATCAAAATGATTAATTTCATTCATTTTACAATATCACAAACTTAACGTGCGCAGCCTTTAAGAACCGATATAGAATATTCTAGAATTTTCCGAAAATAATTCCCAAATTTTCCTTCATTAATATTATGAGAGGTTTAACTAATATAAACTGGGGCATTTAAAAGCTTTTGTTATAATGATGCTGAGATTACTCAGACTAATTGCTATGAGTGAATACTGCTGAAGCGTCTCACAAATATAAATAGATGATGTGAAAGTACCTACCTTCTTGAAGTCATTAGTGATTTCAAGAAGATAGTTAGTAAGTAGGTACTTCCCTTAGGAGCTGCCGCTATTCTTGTGCAATGACAATACATTGTATCTCAAATACAGTCTTTTTTCTGAAACCAAAGGGTACCCAACGGAACCCTATTACTAAGCCTCCACATTCCAACCGGCCGTCCGGCTGTCTGTGAGCGAGCTCTATCTCATGGTAGGTATTCAAGGAACCGAAAACGCTGTGCAGCTCAACGGAAAAACCGAAACAATTTTCTTAAATAACAACGTAGAAACAAACATTTAAATCACAACAGCGCTCAGGAAACCAAAGTGGGCCATCATTACACGCGACATCCAAACGAGTTTCATAACTTTTACAAGTTCTGTCTCTGCTGAGACGACTTTAGATGTCTTCAGGGAGATCTTGGTATTATTACGATGGGAGAAATAAAACCTTTAATGGGACCGTTTATAGCCGACATTAACTACTAAAATTGTGTATTCATGTTTTATTTGAGCTCCTAATGCGATCACGTGGTTAAATCATCATTGGTCATTGCCATTGCTGCATAAGTATAGAATTATAAGACGTTACTTGAGCTGCCTGATATAGTAGTAGGCGGCAAGTTATTACTTACCCATAACTACAACTAGCAGCGCCCCGTGGCTTCACCCGCGTAGTTTCCGTTCTCACGGGAATACGGGGATAAATTGAAGACTTTGTTACTCGCTGATAATTTAGCTGTCCACTTTGGTAACAAAATGCTTAAAATCGGTCCTGTAGTTTCGGAGCATATTTGGTAAGTACGGCCAAAAAAAAAAAACTTTCCACTTTATAATATTAATTGTATAGATTCCGCATTTAGGAAATAGGTTATTTATAATCCTTGATTTTATCACGAACGAAGACGCTGTCTGAAGTAACGACGTCTATCTGTTTGTTACCACTTCATGTGCTAACGGCTGAACCGATTTGTGTGACATCTTGTACACGGGTTTTGGTTGCGTTCCTGGGTAAATGTTGTCTTGGGATAGTTTTTAATATTTTTCTTTCAGACGCTAACTCCTTATACGAGGTTCTGTCCTGTCTCTGGGGAGTCCACGCCTGCTTACATGTACAGTATTCTGATACTGGTAGTGACTCGGCAGGACAGTCGTTTGAATGACCTCAATTTATGTCTACTAATAGTTTTGTATTGATTAGACAATAAATCACAGTAAGGATTCATATCCTTTACTGTGATTATTATTTTATCTTGCTTATTTATTTATAAGGGTAAGCTTATATATATTGTTAACCGACTTCCATAAAAGGAGAAAGTTATCAAGCCAACTGTATTTTTTTTGTGTGTACCTTCCATGTACGGCATGTATCTCATAACTTTTTACTGGGTGTACCAATTTTGATGATTCTTTTTATATTGGAAAGCCGGTCATGTAGTCTGGCTTGTCATGTGGTCCCATTTAAATTTGACTCGTATTTGAGTTATTCCTAATAATGCGTGACTTCGAATACATTGATGATTGCTCTCATTCTCACTTGCCTATGTAAAATGAATAAGAAAACTGTATACAATGGTTTGGAAGAGCATCGCAGTATTTCAAGGTGGTTCTTTTCTAGTTTGGTGAATGATAAAGAAGTTTGGAGATAGGAAACGGAACTCTTCAGTAAATGATAGCAAAACTTCTGGGATTACAGAATTGCATACCTGTTTATTTTTTTCACCAGGTTATAACCTGATGAAAACAATAAATAGGTGTGCACCGTTATTGGTACGTTTAGCTATGGGGTATCACCACTAAAAAGTAAAAAAAAGCTTTTTTACAAAAAATACAACCGACTCCGTTAACTTTCGGAAATCGGTGTTTTTGGATGTTTCTTCGTTTTTTGAACACCGACTTAAAGTTAAAATAAAAGTATATATTGTTTGTTTTAGAAGTCAGTTGTTTTTTTGTCTATATAATATTTTGTAACATTTATTTTGCACGTTTTACAAAACGTACCTACTAGTATTTTGTATCGCCCCTAGATATCAATAACAGACCGCTGTCAATATCGGTTTTGCTAAGATACATTATTGTGTAGGATGGATTATTAGTTTATCTATTGTTGACCTGTCTAGACTAATAGATACCTAAGATGTCTCGATATTGACAGCTTTCTTAGAACACTAATATAATAATATCTAAATACATACCTACTTATATTTAACTATATCTGTAATCTAAAACATAACTCTGACTCCGATTTTTGAATATTGAATCACTTGAATTATTAAAAATGAATATAATGGTAATACTCGTACGACAATAGTTTAAATTTCGTACATACCTAATGACGTTCCCAGGCCAGATACATTTATTTAAAAAATACGTTTTATAGATTTTAATGTTTTTCATAGTCGATTGTATTTTTTTTTTGTTTTTTATTTTCACTTTTTAGTGGTACCCCACAGCTAAATTGATATTATTTCCATAATGAGTGAATTTCTATTAGTAAGCTATTTACCGTTAAGGAGTTTATTTGTGATCTAGACCAGCTAGTCAAATATCTACTTTTCTTTGGGATTGACATAAATCTAACAATATCCCATTTAACAAGCTTTTTTGCGATTTTATGTTCCTCAATTTAAAATCGCTATTTTATTTTTGAAGTTCAAATTAACGCAAAAATAATCATCAATACCGTTTCATCTTTATAACTACTTTAAAGAGGAACGATCTGTTTATTTGTTTGTATTGAATAGGCTCCGAAACTACTGAACTGATTTGAAAAATTCTTTCAGTGTTTGGAAGCTACGCTATCCCCGGGTGACATAGGCTATATTTTATCCCCATATTCCCACGGGAACGGAAACTATGCAGGTGAAACCGCGGGCCGCTGCTAGTAAGCAATAAAGTTATCCCCAAAACCTCGTACCCCTTCACACAGCGTACCGGCGTGATATTATGTTCTAAACTGGTGTAAACAAGAAAGTTTTTTTTTTAATTCAGTAGTATGTTTTTATAGGTAGTTTAAACTGTTTCGATTAAAGCACCGGCAACACTATTTCTTAGAAAAAATCCACTGCTTTCATTTAAAGTCGTATCGTCATCGTCGTCGTCTTTACATTGTATAAATTTAATATTTACTGCATTTTTCTGTCTCATAATTTTCTACATCCGAAACTTAATAGCAATGTTTAAAACTGAAGTTCAGATTCAGTGCCGTGTTAATTACATGAGTCTGAATGATATACAACTGTAATCCGTACAAATATCTTTCTACACGGGTGGATCTCACAGCTCTGTAGCATCACTATTACCCGAAGTTCATTTGACTAAAACAGAGATTTTAGGACAAACAAACATTCGAGCGAACGATCTTCGGGCAATAGTTCTTCGGGCGAACGTTATTCGGGTATTCGTTCGGTCGCGGGTCGACCAAGGGCAATCGAACATTTGGGCAAACGTGCTTCGGGTAATCATGTCCCTCTCCCCTGCTCCATTGCAACCATCAATGCGAAAATGCCGTTAAACTCCATTTCTGTCCATCTTCATAGGATATTATCCTTAAAGACCCTTCATGGAGAAAAGAAAGGACAATCGGGAACTCATAAGGATTCGTATTATTTTGTTTGTAGGTACACCTTGATCGACACTTTATACGCTGCCCTAAGCAAACGAAACCCACCCTTTTAGGATATCATAGTTACTATTATTACCCCTTTTATTTTGCTGGGTAAGACGTTGTTCATATAATGTGTGTGCTTTGCCATAATCGTCATGGAGGGTTATGTAAGTTAATGTGCGATTGGATATAGCCGGTTCAATTATGATAGTATCCAATCCACATATTGTTTCCTACGTCAGCTTTCTATTTTCATATGTGTTCTTATATTTCTTCGAGTACCTAAAACTATTAACATTGAATGTTATTGTAGTGAAGGCTGAAAGTATCTTTGTTTCATAAAACCTTATATTGTCACTTTCAGCGATTAAATTCAAAGACGTCGAAGTATAAAATCTCAAGTCATCTTACTAACAGCAAAACATTCAAGAAAAAGATATCTTCCAAGCCCTAGCTTTGAATTGACTAAAGTATTTAACATCTAGAAAGACTGCTTTAAGAATAGGCCTCATTCCGGTCCGCGCGTCTGGTCATTAAAACGGCCTGTTAAAGTAGAAAACAAAGACGTATTACGTATATTTACTAAACCGTTTCAATTTTGTTAAGTGGTCTAAAATGTCTACAGTTTTGTAGGCAAAATAAAACAGAGCTATAAAAAAGGCAGGGTCGGAGTCTTAGCTGCCATCTTGGTGAGAGATTAACAGCCATAATCAAGCAATTGAGTGAAGATTACAGCGATTTTTATGTCGCCATTGACGATGGGACTCGGAGCCGAGCCCTTGAGCGCCATCAATCAACCTCGTCGGTTCAAACCCGTGCAATAACAATGACGAGCATGCTCGTGAGGAAATTCTGTCGGAAAATGAACGAGTAGGTAAAGACGGTGCGTAATAAATGTAGATTTAATGCGTAAGCGATATCGACTCCCAATGACACCACGCGTCGTACTCACACAATTATTCATCGCTTAGGCGTTATAAGCGGCAGGCGGTAGATAAATTTCCTTCCATGATTATCGAGATTTTCGTTTTTAAAGTGTTTTTTTTTTCATAATTTTATAGGTACGTAACACAGTGATTGAAACATTCTTAAAATACCGAAAGATTGTTTGACAAAAGACATTTTTTTATCAAATTAGTCCGTACGACAGCGATTACTGAAGAGCGCGGTTTAAAAATATAAGGCTTTTACTATAAAAATAGGCGTCTGCGACAATTAAGGCTAATGGCTCCACATTTTTAAAGGCTCATTGTGCGGAAAATTTCTTTGATGTCTGATCATTTTAAAACATAATGAATAAGCTATTCAGCCATACATGATTGAGAGTTTGCACTCATACATAATGTTTAAAAATTTGGAATAGCGGGAAAATGTCCTTCTGTTTAGTGACTGTGAAATTTTGTAGATTATATAAAACACCCAAAATAACTTATTTTAATGACAATGAAAGCATAGATATTAAGAGCGTATGTCCAAAGTTTCTGATGGTTCAAAACGCGTGCCTTAGCATCTATACCGAACGCCAGATATGTAAATGTGCAATAAAGGTCATTGCCCTTTCCTTGATATATCTTCGTAGGTACATGGACAAAAAAAAAGAATCGTTTTTCATTACTAGTAAATATAAAGGATCACGATGGATGTAGTGATAGCATTAATCCATTATTTCTGTTTTAAGAATTAAGGTTGTCAATAAATGTAGGTGGGTCAATGACCATTATTGCACATTTATCTGGCGTTCGGTATAGCACCCCGAGCACAAAGCCCACTCTGCTCGTACTTCCACGCGGAAAGTTATAACTATCGAATAAAGTGACATCTCGTCAGCTAATTCAAACCACCAATTGATTCAGTGTGGCACGCACGCAAATTATGTGAACATTCCTATATCTGTACTATTTTACGTTTACGATTTTGATGCAGTACGTAAAATAATCCGTGGCTTTGAAATCGCAAGCTTTGTCAATACCTAGTGATTGGTTTCGAAAATTAATATTTTGATTCTCTGAAACTAGCCAGTGGTAGACGCAATAATATTCTAAGTAAAATAATAGACATTAAGTTATTTACATAAAGGCATTTTCAGGGCTGGAATTATGAGCAGTAAAATTCTAAAGACTCACAAACTACAAGGTAAGAATCATGACACAGTAAAATTTTCGAAAGTAGCTGCTATTTATTTACTTTTTATTTATTTTCAACAAGATTATATATATTTTTGGAATTATTATCTTCTCCCTCTTGACCCTGTTCACGCAGGCAAAGTCGCAGGCACAATCTATTTTCTAAAGTCAGTTATTTTCGTAAGCTGGCAAGTTAAGTTACTTGACTTATTGATGATTGACGTATTTTAAAAATGCTGTCCATTTAAAATAATATTTGTGTATTGAACATCCACAAACATTATTTTAAATGGACGGCATTTTCATCATTAAATGACAGTGGTTACTTGGGGACCTTTTTCTCATAATTTTTGGGTGTTATTCGTCACTATACATTCCCTGTGAATTGACTTCATTATCGCCTTCAGGTGGGTCTTCCAAATATTTTACTTTATTTAGTTTTCATCTTTTATTTCATACCATTTTTTTACATAATTGTAGGCTCAGTAGTTTCAGAGGGCCTTTAAAAACTGATATTTTTTAATTTCTTGAGTAACATAAAAACTATTTATTTGAAAACTTTAAAAAATATAAATACTTATTCTTTTAATCTTAATAGTAAGCCCTTTCATTTGATATGTCACACGGCACATTTTGAAAAACTTTTTTTTAAATGTTCTAGTTTATCCCCTCAAATTGGTTTTAACACAGCGGATTATATAGTATCCGTTTATTACCGATGTTCGGAACACTAAAAAGTGATATAGCTGTTGCCTTTACAAGCCAACAGACATTGGTGGACATTTATCTATTTTAATATAACCTATATTAGTCAGACATAATGTAGCATTCTAATGGTGAAATAATTTTTGTAATCAGTCCATCAGTCAGAAACTACAGGACCGATTTAAAAAATTGAAGAATTGATTCGTTAAGTACATACATACAAAAATAAAATTATTTATAATATAAGAAGTGTAGATTACTAGTATTTTATTTAGTTGTGATGAATCTGGTCTATATAAGTGGGTAAACGGTATAATATTAAAACAGATGTATGTATATATGTCCCAGTTTAAATGTTTAGATATAAGATGAAACAGCTACTCTTGAAGAAATTCGATAACTCGTAAAACAAACCAATTTTAACACCAGATATCGAGGTCAAAATCATAAAAAAGTAGTACAACCCATTTTTATGAACGCATCAAATTACTAGTCACCCTATTTAATGACTAGGCTACACAAACACATATACATATACTAGTTATAAATGCGACCCATGAACGCTAACTGCGGTAACAACAATTAAAATTCAATTAGGGAAAGGAGGCTGATACGGTATTCTTAGAACTCGAGTCGGAAACTTTCCACTTCAGATATAATAGTGAAACGTTTTCTATCTACCTACATAAAGAATTATGAGACTTTAGTATATTATTACGATAGTTTTTACAAGACTTTAAAATAAAACACCGATACAACAAATATTTATTTATTTAATTTAAATGTAAAAACAAGTTATAGCTATCTAATTTTTTGTTTTGAAAAATTACATGAGATGTTTGCAGTCTATTTTCAAATTACTTTAGACTTTGTCTCATTCTACAATATCTGCGGAGGACCTTTGAAAATATGATCTATAAACCAGTCTGTTTATCGGTTTTTAAAAACCCAAACCAAAAAAAAAGACATTATAGACTTCAAACAAAAAAGAGACATATTTCTAACTGTATAATAACGATTGTCAAACCGCAACCTGTCCACCAAAGCTTTAATTAGTATACTTACTACGACGTATATAAGTGACGTACTGTACTAAACAAAAGGAGCTTATAACCCACTTCGCTCGGAGTTTTCTTCATAAAGTTAATCCCAGCCAAATGTCCCTAGATGGTGGGGGTCGTTAGGAAAATTTTGTGCGCTTGTAAAAAATGTTTTAATAAAGTCACATCACGTAAATAAAACGTGGTATACGAGGTTCTGTGGTGTGGCTGGTCTAATGCAACATTGGAGAACTGCAGACAATAAGAAAATACACATTTAAATGACGTCCAAATTCGATCAATAGGCTCCGCCATAATATTTTGATCTTAATCCTCTGTAGTCATTCTATGGATTTCAAATCACAGCACATCTTGAAAACTTAGGTGTAGTGATCTGTTGCGGAATTTGTTCGAAAGAGTCACCGCCGCCCTGGAACGCAAAGGGCACAAGCAGGAACACGGGTGGGTTTTAGTCAGTAAGAGTCTGACACTCTCTTCCGCTCCGCCCAGAGCGGGAGAAGTCATTTGATGATTTCCCATCCAAAGAAAAAAAAAAAGGTGTAGTGATCTCGAAAATTAAAATGTAAGTGATTTAAAATCATTCCACATTGATTGAATTTAGCCAAAGTTCAGGTCTATATTTTCTAGCCGATGATCAGATGTGCCCCGAAAAGTAAAATGTTGTGAGAACTCATTCCATTTTGCTTCGAGCCTCTTTATCTCCTTGAATTTGACCAGATTTTCGTTGCCCTATAAAAGAAACAATATTGAAAATCAAATTTCGTTAGACCATGGCTTCCCTGGAAACACCAATTTAGCAGCTCTACCGGCTCGTTTCTATCCAGGAATATACTGTAGTGCTGTGCTGTAACAGTTCACGGTGATAACTGGGGTAAGTTGGTTTAAAGTGAGCTATTAAGCCCCAGCATCAATTGGAATAACGCCTCATTCCATGCTCACTTCACCTCAGATTTAACCGTGAGTTCTTTTACAGAATCGACCGGCTGTAGACATACCTAACGGATCCTAGCTGAAGAAGGTCATTGTTAATAACAATTCCAAGTTATTGAACTCCTTACAGCACTTTCAAATCGAATAAACGTAGATGGGACCGCGTTAGCGGCCAATTCTTACATAATCCGGTGACAATAATTTTCGAACTTAAGAACCTCGAATGAAAGCCATTCCTACTACGTTCCATCTATTAAGTTTACTTATTTTAACTTTTGAAACTATGTTTATATATTTATTTATAACATTTTTTTAAAGTGTTTTCCGCCTACACCTAACCGATCACCGCCGACGTGACTCGCTTCAACTTTCTACTGAACTATTGTAATACTCGGAACTTTTTTTTAATTTTTTTTTTTAATTTTAATAAATCGTTTTTCCGGATTTTCTTCTCCTGATTGAACAACGCACAGCCAACACTTGTCAGTCAAGAAAACTAAAATTTCCAATTGCGGTACATTTTATAGCAGACGTCATCTGCGCGCATTAACTTGGGGACATCAACTAGTTGACTCATAAAGTACATAATAATAAAATCTATGGCTAAAACTTATCCTGTCTTTCGGGCCTTTGAGCTCTGGATATACAAAGATGTTCAAAAAATATTGTAGATAAACTAATGACTCTGATTTATTCCCAATGAAATTAAACTTGATCAATGTCAACAAATAAGTTGATCACCTTGAAGCGGTCTGTTACCTAATAAAATTACTGGTATTTAGGTTTACTCATTAAAAACAGAACAGAACAGAAGAGAAAGTAGTCTATTTTATTTTATGTACCTGTATTTTTACGTCAGTCTATTTTACATGTTTTATTTTACATCATTATCAAAGACAAGTTGGAGGTCATGTTTTCCTTTCTCATTACAGCCAAACTGAACAAAAATGACGCTTTTTACTTATTTATACAAGGTTTCTACGGAGACTGCGCATTTTCATCCCTGTTTGCATGGGGTCTATAAATACAACATATTTTACATACAAAATAATACTTACGTATTTTTTTGCTATAGCGTTGTAAGTATCGAAAAGACTGATTGAAGATTAGGTACCTACTTAACATTTGATAGTTTTGTTCTAAACATGGTTAAACAAAAAAAAACGTGATTATTTATTTTTAAGGTGATACATACATTTAGTAAAGCCGTTTTTTTTTAACCTGAGCGTATCTTGTTATCTTAGCTGGAACAGAATTTTGATATTATAGTATATTGCTTTTGGATTGATATGATCTCTATAGATTTCCAACCGACTTCCTTCAAAAAAGGAGGAGGTTCTCAATTCGACTTTTTTTTTAAATGTTTGTTACATCATAACATTGTATTGAGTGTACCGAATTTGATGATTCTTTGTTTTCGAAAAATTTGTAATCGAAAGCTGGTGCTTGTCAAGTGGTTTCATTTAAATTTGATTGAGATCTGACGACAAGTATTTCAGTTATCCCTAATAATTCGTGGCTTAGTTTACATTGACGATGTTCTCATTCGCTCTTGTCGAAGCTGCAGCTGAATACCAGTGTTTTCCATGGATCGGCTGCCTACCAGACCTCCACTACCCATTCCCTGGTTTCCCAGTTACACACGGTAGTTCTTGGCAAGACTGGAGTTAGATTTACTAACGTCGACAACCCGTATCGGCTGTCAAAGATCAATGACAGCCGGGACCAACAGCTTAACGTGCTTTTCGAGGCTCGAATGAAACTCGATATGATAAGATGGTCACCCATCCACAGACCAACCAAATCCAACGTCAAATATCTTACCTACAAAAGAATAAAAAGTATCCATTATTTGTGTTGTATATTATTTTAGCGTCCATTTTTATTTCAAATGCTTACTTACATTCAGTTTTACGACTATATACATTATAAGCATCAGCATAAGGTTAATATTTCGTTTTCCAACCTGTCTAATCTTGGGATAATCTATTTAGGCAAATACAAAGACTTTTTTAAATCATTCTAAGTGTTTTTCCATGATTTGGTAAAAGTCTTGAACATATTTCATGATACTGGGTGAGAGACAAGATGTAACAATTACTTAGCAAAAAGACAAGACGAGAATGAGGACGGGGTCGAGGTTACCTTACGTCCCATGATTTGGCGAGCCACATGCAGTAGCAACGGTGCGTCGGTGCTGCGCTTATGTTTACCACCGATACATCTTTACGGAAAAGATCTTTGCGTCACATTTTAGTACCTACTAATATAATAATAATAATAGTTTATTTCTAAAAACTTCAATTAACATTACAACAATGTGGTCTCGACCCCTGAACTAGGAAAACCTGTGTGACAGGGGTCGAGGTTCATCCGATTCTATGGATCATAATTAGGAAGCTTATAGACTATTGCTACATTTTGGTACCGTGAATAGGTTTGAATTTAGAATAAAAATGTTAAAAGGAAAAAAGAAAAAAAATCAAAAATAAAATAAAAGGTACACAACAAAGTAAAGATATAAGTTAACTATACTCCATTCACAATAAGATTAGACATTGGAACAAAATTGTTTACAGTCCGTTCAACCGATTTTTACTTCTCTTCCATAAGTATAAGGATGGCATTAAACGCAAAAACGTGATTACAATACCAACTGTTTACTGCAGCTACCATATGTCATGCCACCAACGCAATAGAAGTCAAAATCGGTTGAACTGACTGTTAAAAAAGATGTATTTCAATATGCTAATGTTAACGTGAATGGGGTATAGGTATTTAACTAAAAATATCATAAATAGTTTTCACTAATACCAAACTATGGGTACCATAGGCGACTTTTTACCTAAAAAAAACAATTAAAAAAAATAATCAAAATTTAGCACATACATGAATGAATCGACAAATGAATTATATAACTTATCATTCCACTCGTTTTCAAGAGGTACATATTTCAATTATTTCCGGGTGCTAAAAAATCTCTAGTACTATCTCTATCGCACAATCAGGGCCATGTTCACAAAAATAGACTGTTGAATTCTTAATTTTCATATTAATTTAGGGACATGATAATCTTCCAAGGAATGTAAAAATAATATTATTAATTCATTGTCTGTCTGATATTTATTTTATTCTACGTCTAAAACCATTGTTTATAAAAGTACTGATTTCTGTTAATACTTTGATAGAAGAAGTTTATTAAGTTTGTGTGCGTGCGACACTGAACTAGCGGTTTGAATTAAAAGTGCTTTCTCATTTATTTTCGAGGTACGACCTTAATGGCCTTGCTATACGTATGATTTCTGCACTGTTTCAGAAGTAACGTAGTATATTAAAATACCAGTTTATTTGAATATATACTAGGTTACTTCTCTAACGTTCACTACTTCATACTTGTTTTGCGGTCTATCATCACCCCTGCAGCGAGTTTGGCTCAAGTTTGACAGCTCGAGATTGTTCCCAGCGGGAGAATTTGGAATCTTCTCAACGTTTTCGACAAAGAATCGTTGAAAACAAAAAGAAACCACAGTATCGTTTAAAATATTACGCCGGGTTTTTTCCAACTCAACGTTTGGATCACACATAAAACTTTCATTTAACTGCCTCCATGGATTTTTTTTGGTAAAAGAATAAAGTTATGTTATGGCTTGGGATTGACCTGATACTTACATGTAAATATGGGTGATGTGACCAAGTTAACATCGATGGTATTCTTATATTTGTTTGTGCAAAACCTCGTCTACTTCAGAAGGTGAGAAGTATAACGGAAGGCAAATAAAACGCCAAAATAAAATTTTTGAAATCAAAATTAGCATGAAAACTATACTTACTTAGAAAATATAACAATATTATCCAGCCGCCCTTAGTTCTTTTTCTTTTTTTGTTTACAAAATATTTTATCTCAATAATCTACGAGTATCTTCAAACAAATAAGTCCATTAAACACCAATTATTTTACTACATCAAGCAACCTCATCAAAATTACGAATATTCATAATAACTCAGTCAAACCAAACTATTTACTAGATAAAGCAATACAAACTGAAAGTTCTTGTTTGCACGATTAACGAAATAAACTGTTGTCTAGTTAGTATTCATGGGGAACCTCTCATTGTGTATTCTAGTAACGGACTGAAATGAAATATGGACTATTCTCTGTGAATTTTGAACACAAGGTGTGTTGGCAATACCCTATAATAATTACCTACTTATATTGATGCTCTGTCGTCTGTGGTCCCTTAATTATCGTCTTCACCTATTATTTGGCCTATTATTTTTCGTCTGGGGTATATTTTCTTTTACTGAACTGACATATTGCTTAGTTCAGCGGTATCTATAAACTTATTCTTCTCAAAGTCTACTTTGCAAAGCACTACTTTAAATTCATTTTATATTTTTGTATGTACAAAATTTGATCAAATGTTTATTATTACTTAGCACTTCAATATTTTCTTAACAACTCATTTACAAAATGATTTATTCGATAATATAACAAAAAGCAGTTTAATTTCTACGACGCACAACAGTCTTAACAACTATTTTTGATGTGTACTTAAAGAGAAAACCATAAAGTTTCCTTTCAACCTCGCAAAGCCAGCACAAAAAGAGAACGTTAATAAAACCGTAACACCATAAAACTGGGCACACAAAGTATAACATTTCCCTCGAACACAATCCAATAACAAAATATCACACTTTCCGTTACATGAACAAGAAATGGCAGCCCTAACTCGATTCACGAACTACTCTCAGAATCTTCTTAATGCGAAATGTTCCAAATGGATACCATTGTTTTCTTCCACAAAAAGCATCAAATAAGTAGGAGAGCGAATACAAAACGAAGTATAGAGAGCACTCAGTATCGTAACAGTGAAGCGAGAATACGATATGTCTCCATCACATTACCATACATTCTTGAATTCGACGTGGGAATGGATACCTATTCTGCAGTGATGCGTAACTTAGGAAACACCTCTTTGCCGTGCCAGTTTTATTTTCTTTGAATTCATTTCAGGGTTAATATATTATGCGACGTGTAAGTAGGGGGTTAGAATTTTAGAGACTTTTCCTTCTATTTTCATCGCTTTTCCCGCAATTGCATTTGATTTATTTTCACTTTGAACTGATTTACTTCTCTGGAAATATTAAGGTAAAGCAGGTATGCACAAGAAGAAAATTCAATTAATTTCTTACTTGAACCAGAAAACTTAAAAACAAGAAGTCCTCCAACGACCGCGACATTTCAACTGCACAAAAGTTAGGAAACTCACCGCAATTTCAAGAATATTTTCTCGAACATATCTGGCACAAAATTAACTGAGATGCTACATTTCGAGTTCCTGGGTGCCAGCAGTTAGTTCTCGACGTGCCACAAGTGGCAATTTGGACGGCGACGCCGCTGAAAGTGCCCAACTAGTCCTTACTTCTAACAGAAAATGAGAAAACAAAACATTGCTGCGCTTGCACTACTTAATTAGGTACGTAGAAACGGCTTTAGTTAGTAGGTACCTACTACTTTGTGTTGTGTTTTGTTATCCCAACAAAAGTTTTTGTTCTGGTTCTTAGTCGACTTGATCTAGAAAATGCCGCAGTTCCCGAGAAAAGGCTTCGTCGGTAGCGCATGTCTCTCGCTAATTGTTTACAAGAATCAACGATACCTAGTAACAAACAGCCAGGTATAAAAAACGTGTGCGAGTCGGATGCATGTGGCAAGATTTCCAAACACTAAGGAACATGAAATATTTTCATCTTGTTTTCAATTACAAGAATTCCGGGTAAAATAGACCAAAACAAAAATTAAAAATTAATACGCTATAATGTTTTGCCAAAATCGCTATTATAAATTGTTTTTCTTTTGTCGCGAAAACGGACGATGAGTCACTCCTGTCTACTAGAGATCATGAACTGTCATGTTTTATCGTACCACCAGTGACGTCATTAGACGCTGATTGTTAACGTTCCGTTTCACGTTATATTAATTCGTAATAGTTGTTAAAAATCAATGTTAACTACAGTAAAAACATGGCATGAAATGATAGAATAGCATAAAAGAAGGGCCCTTCTTTTATGCTATTCTATCATTTCAAAAGAAAAATTTTCATGATTTCTGTAATTGCATCTTCCCTATTATTTTTTGTAAAATGTTAAACCTACATACTTCTTATAGGCTCAATAGTATCGGTGGTAATTTTTTATCTAATTTCTTGAATAACTGCAAAACTTTTTATCATTTGACTTCTAACCTAACCTGACCAGATAGTCAAACACATGAGTTATCTTATATTGGTAACGGATTACGGATTTTCCCCAAAAGAAACAGACACATTGCTCTGACGCCAAATAAATTGGAATAAGGGCAGGATGATGATAATGATGATCGATGATACCTAAAACATCTGAAAGTAGAGTTTTCTTTACATACCTAAGATTAAATAACACATACCTATATTTTCTATGTAAACGTTTTACCCTGCTTACTGAGGCTTAATTTTGTCAATGAAAAACGTT
Source organism: Hecatera dysodea (assembly GCA_905332915.2). Taxonomy (NCBI): domain Eukaryota; kingdom Metazoa; phylum Arthropoda; class Insecta; order Lepidoptera; family Noctuidae; genus Hecatera; species Hecatera dysodea. Next base: position 9,169,289 of record HG995295.1, read on the forward strand.
TTGCTCAAAAAATTGATTGATGTGACAAGATATCTCCGGTCACCCTCCTGAGTTAGGAATTACATTCATTTTATCAACACAGCAGAATCTTTAAAGAATTTATCAAAGGGTTTTAATTTCACAGTTACTTTGAACTTTTTATGTTATTTTTACTATTTTTTTTTTTGTAACGGTTTGCTGCCTTTAAAAAAGTACATCTTAGATTAAAGCAAATTGACTATGGAGGAAATTACAGTAATGACGATCAAACTTATTAAAAAAAAGTCGAAAGCGTAAGAAGGGGCCCAATAGGTATGGGTTATACAGACGAAGTTGTACCGTAAAGATGCTTATACATTTGCGGAATTTGTTCGAAAGAATCACTACGGCCCTGGAACGCAAAGGGGAGAAAGAAGGATCACGGGTGGGTTTTAGTCAGTAAGAGTCTGACACTCCCTTCCGCTCCGCCCAGAGCATCAACCATCAACTACCCAGCATCAACCAGCAAAATCATCAAATGACTTCGCATTTGATGATTTCCCATACAGGAAAAAATGTTTGCTTATACACATTTCCTTTGTTCTCCCTATAAAACCATAAACACAAAGACGGGTTTCTGAATTAAGAATTTGAAGAACATTAATGTGTCAAGGTGTACCTTAGTGCCAGGGTTTGACAAATTATACTCAACAAATCTAACATCTATCTATCATCTACATATAAATAAAATTGGAGTGTCTGTTTGTAATATTGAAATAACCGCTTGTTACTACATGAATATATTCGGTACATACACCAAAATAACATATCTTACAATTTTTGTCTGTCTGTTCCGGCTAATCTCTGAAATGGCTGGACCAATTTTGACGGGACTTTTATTGGCAGGTAGCTGATGAAATAAAGAGTAACTAAGGCTGAAGGCAGAGTAATTAAAAAAATATATATTTTATTTTATAAAAAATAAAGTAATGTTGCAACATCTAAGTACTGTCCAGTGACGCGCGCAGCTCACACGCATGTGTCGTCACGTCCGGCGCCTCCCACCACTTCTCCCACCAACGAATCAATATCACAAAGAATCGGGGGGTTAGTAACTATTCCACGCGGACAAAGTCACGGGCAGAAGCTAGTAATTTATAAATCAGGGGTTTTACCCATAAAAGTTCGTGTGAGTTCACCCGTTTTCAACGACTTTATATACTCCTCTTCCCCGTTATAATATAAATGAAGACACTGTTAACAAAATCAAAAACAGAGCGCACAAACAAAAATGATTGTAAACATAAAACCCTTGTTCTCTTGGTTTTTATGTTCCGAATTTACATACATTATACGAGGATATTTTAATTTATTTAACAATGTTATAAAAGATAGGATGTACTAGCGTTTAGTCTTCGCGTGGTTATAGAGAAACTCGACACATTGCAAGGGAGAAAATATTACCATCCCTCGTAGTCTATTAATTATCTTATTCATGGCTCGGCGGTTGTAAAACTACGCTCTGCTACATAACAATGATATAGAATTATGGTGCTTTAGAAGATATTTTATTGTAATTATGTTAATTTCGGTGTGAGTTTTCTGGTATTATATAAAACGGCTTCTGTCTATAAAAATGAGCAACTCTTGTCAAGGAATTCTTAACCAATTCCCAATAAAAAATTGATCAGCTGTTAAAAACATTGCCTAGAATTCATTTTTTTTAGTTGTGAGAACAGATAAAATCTAGGCAATCTTACAGTCACTTTTTCAGCTAAACATAGCCATGCAAATAAGGCTTTGTAAATGCCACGCACTCTTGCAGTAACGATGCGGTATTTTTTCTTAGAATGGCATAAAAGTCACCAATTCGCTCAAGATCGAGACACTTCAAGCAGTAGCAGCCTCCCACAATAAAGTGTCAAGATATACTGGGCACACAGTAGAAAGTGTGAAACGCCTCAATCACGCACCGCATAATGTGTAAATTATGCGCGAGGGGGTGCAAAATTTGGGACATAAGATGTGTAACGCGACTTTTACTGACTTTGTCTCTCCTTTTATTGGTTAGAGTGTCAGATTTTACTGTAGTTGGTATGCTGTGTTAATCGAAATGATTTATATAAGGCTGTCTTTTTTAAACTGACATTCTATTTTTTAGAGCAAGTATCCCAGTTATAATTTTGAAGACATATGTACGTACATAGAAGATAGACGAAGAAAATATTAGAGCACTCTTTGTTTATAAATATGTTTCAATTTTATGAGATTCATAGCAAATAAATCCTTATATGTATTTAAAATAACTTGGCTTTGGTATGACAAAACTAAGAGACTACATCGATTAGGTATTAAAATATTTAATACTAACCGTTTGGCGTACATTTTGAATAAAAACCGACCACGTCACCGGCCATGCCACGCACAGTGATTAAGTAGTTATTTGTTATTATTTGTCTCATAAAACTTGACAAAAAAATGAGTAGGTACTGATATTTTGAATCTATCTTATTTTATAAGTTGGTCGGCTATTACTCATTAACTTTTCAGGCCAAGTTGGTGGTGATATTTCTAATAAAACACTAGCATTGTGAATACTTTGTTGTATGTACCAAAACGAATGGTATGGTTAAAAGGGGACTAACTCACATGACTAACAAAAATGTACTATATTAAAGTGTAATATTTCGCTAACGGTAATCTATATAGAAAAACAGTACTGAGTAATATAATATACATATATAATAATACATATTTTGAGAGGCCTATGAAACGATACTCCTCACAATGGAAAAAAAATGACGAAAAAAGAATTAATGTTCCTTTACCAGTATTGCAGGTCGGTACTTAAACAAAGACATTTTCTAAATTATAATCCACAACTATGTTGGCGTGATTAATATCTATTACCACACCAGGCGAATACCAAGTTCAAAAGGCGATAAGTGCTTACTTCGCATAAACACATGCAAGTGTCAAAAAAAAAACTGAATTTCATTTATTGTTTGCGGACACGACCTAATACATAATATGTTATTTAAAGTTTATAAGTATAGATTTAACTCTCTAGAAGAAAGGTTTAATCGCTTTTTACTAATGTTCGCTTATATGTATAAGAGAATCTGATTGTCCTGATATAGTAGCTCAGCTGGTGACGCTGGAATCAAACCCACGACATGTAGCGCAGCAGCTAATCGCTCAACCACTGCACCAACGTGGTGATGAGAGATAAGCATACTATTGGATTTTTATTCGTTTGATTGAATCCTTTGTTTATTTATTTTTATAACTGAGCGTTTAATTAATGATTGTCACTCTGATTTTTATTAAAATACATTTTAATTTTTTTTTTTTTTTAATATCTTGTGACAACTCACACTCGGCTATCTGATCCCAAGCTAAGCAGAGCTTGTGTTATGGTAACCAGACAACTGATATACATACTTATATAATTTATGAATACATACATATTATAGATAAACACAACATGTTTCTGTATTATTATTTTTAGTTCCGTATCCAACTTACGTACAGGCCAAAGTACATTATTACTAATCCTACAAAGTCCTGATAAACCGTAATAGGTAGACTGATGAAATTGTCTTAAGTGTGTATTTCTGTTGCTGTTGAATACCTAATAAAAATTAAAGAGGGCTTGGGGTACTAGAAACGTGTTTTATTTTGGCATTTTATGCTCGAGTTTAATAATGGCATCAGGTAGATACTTGAAATGCTCACAGAGTTTGTATTGCTATATTTTCTATTGCTTGTTACTTTTACAAAAGTAAATAAAAATTACAAAGTATTGAATCTTGTACAGAATCCTTGAAGCGCGAGTGCGACTCGAACATGGTCGGTTTTTAATTTCATAAAAATAAATAAATTAACATAAGTTACTTAGTTATTTGTGTAAGTATGATACAATAAGTACAAAGTCTATGTGACGTAAGTTTTAAGCAGGTACCAATATAAAAACTAAGTATGACACTTTAGATTTTTTTTAAATCTGTTTTGGCCATTACAAATTAGAAAAATCTAAAGTTACTTACGTACCTGTAATTCACTAAATATTGTCAGTAATGTAGAAGGTAAATAAAAAAATGCTATTAAAAATTCGCACTTATAAAAAGCTACAATATTGCTGATGCTTTTTATCTCAAATTTCTATAGAATAGGCCACATCTATAATACAAATGTAATCATATAGGTGCTAAAAGTTACTCCGAAAACGTGCCTCCAACTCGTTATCTAAAGCTGCCAATGCCCACCGTGGTCCAGAGAATCTCTCCAGACGAATCTCTTAGTGTCTTGACCTCTTTCTTACAGGTCATTGCACAAATGCTTTGATACGACTAAGTAAAAGACCACGAAAAGAAAATGGGGAAGAACAATTATAACCATTTTGATGTTAAGTTAATGGACGGGATAATAGATCCGCGTTAATAATTATTCTCAAATTATGTGTAGCAGTTTGCCACTTCTTCCATTGGGTAATATTAAAAAAAGGAATATATATTTTTTTCGCAGCTTCGCTCGCATTAAATAATCCTATAACCGTCTCCAAGGTCCCATCTATATCTGCTGCAAAATTCATCAAAATCGGTGCTGCAATTTCGGCGTGAAGTCCATTCACTTTCGTTATTATAATATTAGTCATATAAACTGACTTACAAATAAAAACCCTTTTGCTTTGTAACTGAATTAATTTTTAAAATAAATAAACCTTTTAAAAGTACATAATTAGTTTAATTTGAAACAATAAAAGTATTCAATTGAAACAAGGTTCGATACTAGGTTTATAAGTTCATTTAAATTCTATTTCCAGAATCCAACTGCAAAATTAATTAAAAAAAGAACCTTTTACTTCAAGCGTAAAACATAAAACAGACATACAGCCCAACTTTCCTGTTTATAATGTTTAGTGTACATGGGATGTAGATTCCCTGCAGCACCTTGTTTATAAAGTGTGACAACTTTCGAGTTTACCCCTCGTTTCTTTTGTTTCATACAAGAGTGAATGTGTGCCTTGGGATTCCAACAGAGCACGATGTTGTTCAAAATTGTTCTCGTTGACTGTAAAATATAAACGCGTTTATTTATTCAGCTTGTGATTATAGACTTGAGTACCGGGTACATCTAGTAAGGACTTGTTTTCAGGTGAATATTTGTCAGAAGATTGCTCAGCTTGGGTTGTATTTCGTTAACTCATTACACACGCAAATGTCATAGCACAAACACTTTGAATAAACAGGTTTGAAGCTGTTTACCTCTTGGTGTTTAACTTGGAACATCAAGAGATCAGAAGTATGGCAAATACTAACAACGTATAAGTATACATATCTCTGTAAATAATGCTCTACTAACTGTTTACTACTATTATTTATAAGTAAAAAAGACTTAACTGTTAAAAAATTTAATATAGCAATTCGCCCGCGACTTCATCTGCGCAGATTTAGTACAAACAATTTCCACCCCCGTTCTACCCCCTTAGTGATGGAGTTACATAAAATCCGTTCTTAGCGGATGTTTACACCTTATAAGGAACCTACCTGCAAAATAATTTATAATAATAATAATAATATATTATGCATAAATTAGAAGTATGTAGGTGTTATAGTTTTTGAGATTTCGTAATTAATCAGTGAGTGGTATTTCGCTTATATCTTCTTACTAGCTGTCCGCACAACTTCGTTTGTGTCACATTTTTCATGACTGCTCCGCTCCTATTGGTCTTAGCGTGATGATATATAGCCCATAGCCTTCCTCGATAAATGGGCTATCTAACACTAAAAGATTTTTTCAAATCGGACCAGTAGTTCCTGAGATTATCGCGTTCAAACAAACAAACTCTTCAGCTTTATAATATTAGTATAGATATATAAAATTCTCGTGTCATAATGTTAGTTACCATACTCCTCCGAAACGGCTTGACTGATTCTTATGAAATTTTGTATGCATATTCTGAGAATCGGCTACTATCAATTTGTCATACCCCTAAATGATAGAGCGGACTCCCAACCCCTAAACATTTATTTTATATGGCAAAACAACGTTTGCTGGTTCAGCTAGTATATATAGATTTAACAACACTACTAATGCTTTACTTGCAGCTTGCTTGTTGAATGCTGTATTTATATTTGAATAGTTAAGTACTGTCCTCGCAATAAAGTTCGTCAGAAAAGTTATATGGGGCCTACGTTTTTTGAATAAAAACTTTTATTCATATTATAGACATTTTAAACATTCTGCTTATCCCAAATGAGTTATCAAGTATACACGGGTTATTAGTACCTACTGTTTCCTCACTCATATTCAATCCCTAACCTATCTTAAAAAAAATTAGGTTACTAAGCTCGTAATCATCTCACCTTTCCGAAAGTTTAACCCTCAACTGAAAGAGATTAGCAAACTGTCAACACTTAACACTATCAAAGTTTAAACTCGACACTTTGGGTGACACGGAGCGGGTCAAGAGGTGTCCGGTACCGTTTGCAGCTAACGAGCTGCTGCTAGTTGAAGCGTTGCGTAAATCTTACTTAATATCTACTTAAAACTAATAAGGCTACTTTCTTCGAGCCAAGTTACAAGATTAAATACTTTTGTTGTGTGTCTTAAAGATGTCACAGGCACCAGGTTATTTGCATCAAAATTGACTTCAGCGTAATAGGGTAGTTGACTAAAAAAATCTAATTAGTCCGTCAGATACATTTCCAAAAAATATTGGACACGTATTTTTTCTTTTTTCACGTAAACAAAAAATGAAGACGATACAGAGCGTTGAAAACTCGTGTGACGTCACTACTCGCTACAATTTTTACCGAGCCGTAACGTCACAAGCCCCCACTCCTGATCTTTGATGCTTTGTATCTTCGTTAGTTTTTATAGATTTGATAAAGGAAAAAATACGTGTCCAATATTTTTCTATAATCTAACTGACGGTCTAAACATAATCATATATTTTTTACTCAGGAAACATCCCTATTCAGATGCGCAGGAAAATGCGTCGGGAAACGCAGGGCGATTCCCGGCCACCGTAGGCGCGGGCCTGCGGATGGCGAGCTATGGGTGGCTCGCCGTCCATAGGCCCAGGTCGGCAGGTAACCAGGCCCGAGTCGACGGGGCGTCGTGTTCCACGCGCGCCTCAAAGAGCCGTCAGCAAAGAACGGGGCCCCATAGGGTCATTGCCTGCTAGGGTTGCGGAATTTGTTCGAAAGAGTCACCGCGGCCCTAGAACGCAAAGGGCACAAGAAGGATCACGGGTGGGTTAGTCAGTAAGAGTCTGATACTCCCTCGGAGCTCCGCCCAGAGCGGGACAAGTCATTTGATGATTTCAAATCCAATAAAAAAGTGTAATTCAGATTGGGATAGGTGCGCATATAAAAATGTTTTGCTGCGTAATATTTTGTAGGGTTATACGCAATCACTCAGTTAATGGCAATGCCTTTAATTTTGACAAGTAAGCTACATTCATTACCACATTTGAACTGTTGAGCAGACGATTTTTCCAAACGTATGAATAGCTATAGACTAGTCATTTCTTTCAAAATCTTTGGGATTGTGATTGAAAGCGTGTTGTACATTTTTTAACCCCCACTGAACAGTCCTACCCACTTTCAATTAAAACTGGCCATTTTCTTTTGTAGCAAACAAGTGTAAGTAGCGCTTCAAAACCAAGAAATTAATTTGCCATTAAAATGAATGTTAATTATAAATCTGAAGAAAATACCGATTACTTTCTTTTCACAGTAGGTACCTACTTTATCTTTGATTAACCCGGCGGTTCCGGTTTACGACACTGAAATCATCTGAAATTAATTACCAGAACCGAGTCTTGTAAAGTGTGAAAGCTTTTCCCAAACAAAATGATGAACGAAACGTATTTCCGAAGTAATAACGATATAATTGTTATTACTTCGAAAATACGTTTCAGACGAATTTGTTAACACTAATGATGTTCTAAACTGTGTCTATAATGCCACTGTGGCAACCCGATAATGGTAAGTCAGTAGTGTTTTTATTGAAACTTTGTTTATTTTAATATTTTGGAAGTATTTATTCTGTCTGCCCTGATTATTGACAAATTATTGAAAAAAAATTGTTTACAGTACGTACCTAATTTTTATTTACATACAACAGAATATAACTACAATATATGTTCTAACTAGCGGCCCGGGTGCAATTCTGAAAAAATATGTTTATTTACGACATCACATATTATGCATGTAGTATACATATAAACCTTCCTCTTGAATCACTCTATTTATTAAAAAAACCACATCCATCCAATCCGTTGCGTAGTTTTAGATATACGCATACATAGGGGCGGAGAGACAGCAAGAAGCGACTTTATTTTACACTATGTAGTAATGATAGAAACTCATTAGGATTGCTGTCAATGGGAAAATTGCCACCTTGAAAAACTCAGCCCTCTAGTTACGTGGAGAGTCTTATTACTGCTAAAACCTTAATACCTACGACAGTGTGTATAACTTAGAACGTTAATTACGGATGTATAATGTGAACAGTGTGTGTCTAGAAAAAGTGACAATACACGTCCGAGTGAAATGTCACGTTGATAATACCAAACATATGTTTGATCACCTCCGCTTATACAACGCTTATGTACACTACACTTTTTATGAAGCCTCAAATTGAAGACGTAGTTCTACGGAACACAACGTTAACTGATTTTACGTTTTAATATAACAGTTGAAAGACGCGCCACTCTTGAACGGATCTACATAATAGGGTAGTTGACTAAAAAAATCTAATTAGTCCGTCAGATAGATTTCCAAAAAATATTGGACACGTATTTTTTCTTTTTTCACGTAAACAAAAAATGAAGCCGATACAGAGCGTTGAAAACTCGTGTGACGTCACTACTCGCTACAATTTTTACCGAGCCGTAACGTCACAAGCCCCCACTCCTGATCTTTGATGCTTTGTATCTTCGTCAGTTTTTATAGATTTGATAAAGGAAAAAATACGTGTCCAATATTTTTCTATAATCTAACTGACGGACTAAACATAATCATATATTTTTTACTCAGGAAACATCCCTATTGTTAGTTAAGATCCTTGTAATTATTCTCTTCCTCTATCATTTGACTGTACCTTTGCTACCATATTCTGCACATTCGTACATATATGGATTCTCCAAGACACATAACAGTAGGTACAATACATATCCATACTATGCATGTATTGTTATAGTGTAGGAGATAGATAGCTACTCGTAGGGGCGAATTCAAACGTACCACAACCACACACGTCGCAACTATGAAAAGTGGTCAAGTGGTTACGTGTGCATTGTATTGCTGCAGTTTCTTGTAGTTGCATTGTGTGGTAACTACAAATTTGGTTACGTTATGGCTACACAGTACAGATTGAGAACAGCGCAAGGTAAGGTTGCTCATACTCCACGTCGCGTTTTCGAAGTGCTCGGCGCTATCAGCCGTCCACATATGCGATGTCGTTTGTTGTTGCTATGTGGTCGAATATAGCTTATACAGTTGAATTTGACAACAGAATAATTATGAATTAAAGTATTCATACGTGACCGCCCACTGGTTTTTGTTTTAGCATGGTTAGAATACAATAGAATAGAAAAACTTTTATTCAGAACAGACACAGCACAACGGTTGTGGTTGTGGTTGTGTTGTAGTTGATGTATATACATGTGAAATGTGCCTTAGTTTTATAAGTTGCCTTTGTAGCAAGTTCTTTTCGAAATGCGCTAATAAAATTTGTTTCTAGAGTTTCTTAAATGGCTAATAGGGGTAATTTGTTTTTATACATATAGTAAATCTAGAAACGAATCTATATGTATAAAAGCGAAATACCGCTCACTAATTAATAACGAAATCTCAGAAACTGTTACACTTAAAAACTTAAAAGTTGTCAGGTAGGCTCCTTATAGGGTGTAGACATCCACTAAGAACGGATTTTATGAAACTCTACCCCTTTTTTTTTTTTTTTTTTTTATTTTTTTCCGGATGGGAAATCATCAAATGACTTCTCCCGCTCTGGGCGGAGCGGAAGGGAGTGTCAGACTCTTACTGACTAAAACCCACCCATGATCCTTCTTGTGCCCTTTGCGTTCCAGGGCTGCGGTGACTCTTTCGAACAAATTCCGCAACCCTAGCAGGCACTGACCCTATGGGGCCCCGTCTTCTTTGCTGACGGCTCTTTGAGGCGCGCGTGGAACACGACGCGCCGTCGACTCGGGCCTGGTTGCTATCGGACGGCGAGCTACCCATAGCTCGCCATCCGCAGGCCCGCGCCTACGGTGGCCGGGAATCGCCCTGCGTTTCCCGACGCCCGGGGCGTCTTCTTCTGTTGCGGCGGCTGGAGCGAGGGGCTTCCCTCTCTCGCACGCGCTCCGCCTCCTCCTTCGCTAGCATTACTGCTTCGCAGAAGGAGGCGACCGCTTCCCATGCCTCCTCGCTCCGGACCATGGCCCGAACCAGGGCCGGACGCGAGAGGTCGCCGCCGCCGATCGCCTCGACGAGGACACGGCGGTGCTCCGCCCAAGCAGGGCAGACCTCCACCGTATGCTCCACCGTGTCCTCCGGACGATCCACACAGTGATGACACCCGGACGTGTCCTCCCGCTGGATCCGACACAGGTACCTCCCGAAACAGCCGTGTCCGGTGAGCACCTGCGTCAGGCGGAAGGTGAGGACGCCGTGACGTCTCTCCAGCCACGCCTCAAAGAGGGGAGTTATCGCCACAATAGTGGCGTGCCCAGCACTGGGTTGCGATAGTCGCTGTCTCCAAACCTCCGTGAGATCCCGCCGGAGCTCCGTCCGCTGCGCAGCAATTTGCCGCGGCAGCAGTGTTTCACCCCGGCTTAGCGCCTCCACGCGCAACACGTAAACGTGCGCGAGGGCTCTCGCCTCCAGATCCCACGGCAGCAATCCGGCAAGGAGATTCGCCGCCTCGCCAGAGACCGTGCGGTATCCACGGACTAGCCGAATGGCCATGACCCTCTGGGCCGAGACCAGGTGGCGCGCTGGCAGTCGTCTTAGCGACAGCGCCCACACCCCTAAGGGAGTAAAACGGGGGTGGAAATTGTTTGTAATAATTCTGCGCAGACGAAGTCACGGGCAAAGTGCCACTATTTGATAATAACATAAAAAAGAGCAAGAAGATCCAAAGCGACACAACATGTATATGAAAGGATTCCATTGTAATTTATGTGGCGTATAAAGACTGGAACAGTAAAACTGTTCGTCGAGAAAATTATGTTTATTATATGAAGCTATACTCATAACTATGAATGAGACATCTGAATACAGAGCGGGGAACATGTGAATCTTAACACAGATGTATCCCGACAGAGAAACAGTCATACTTTGTTCGATACATTGCCAGTGTATCGGAAAGTTATTTCATTATAGTGTTGTATATTATTATCTAATGATATTGGTTTTTATCGCTCTTTCCCATAATTTCTAAAACCATAGATTATCAAAACGATGGTATACCTCAAATCATCATCTAACTTGCCTTATTCCCAATTATATTGGGGTCGGTTCCAAATCAAACCGGATTCAGCTGAATACCAGTATTTTACGTGGAGCAGTTGCCTACCAGATCTCCACAACCCATTAACTTCGTACCACGGTGCTTCTTGGCAAGACTTGTGTCAGATTTTCTGGCTTCTGGAAATGCGTAACGACTGCCAAAACTCCAAAATGGCAGCCATGGAAGAGACTAGGTATGTTAAGATGGTCACTCATCCACAGACCAACCTCGGCAAGCGTTGCTTAACCTTAAAGATCGGCCCGTGCAATGTTATAATATAGCTACGATCTCCTCCACGATGGTATACCTCAAATACTCGTATATTATTCAAATGCCTATAATTGAATAATAATTATAGATCATTTTAATCCACCGCTACCAACTTAAGTACATACCTACCTACTTTAGTGTTATTTACTTCAAGTTGATTTTAAAATCCGTTCGTATCAAAAAGGACTTTCAAATTATGGGTTGCAATGAAATTTGAACTTTGTTATATATGGTATATAGTTTGGTGTTCAAAATCATTTTCTTGTTCTTCATTCATTCTCATCAATTTATCGGGTTGACGCAACATGTCCTACTCCATTCATCTGTATTATCTACCCTTAGTATTTGACCCTTTACTAGCCAAAATTCTTTTACACCGTCCATCCATCGTTTCTTTGGACTTCATCTCCTCAATTAATAGCATAGGCACGTACGTTTAAGCAATTACAAGCCATAAAAATCTCGACAAAATACGCAAGCTTTTATTATTTGACCAACAAGACCATCCATCAAGGCTGTTACCCTGATGAATCTGCCTCCGAAAAAACCCAACGATTTCAACGTTGAAAAATGTCACTAACGATGTGCAGATTGCAATACAAATACGCGTAGCGAAACGTGTTCCAAAATCGATATAAATAAAAGAAAGGATACTTTTCTTTAACAAATAAATGTTCGAACATTCGAAGGAATAAATTAAAAATCAAGTTACCGAAACCAGAAAATTCATTATGTACTATAATAGCAAAATACGTAAAAGAAACCCGTGAAGCATCGCAATATTACTTACTACCCCCGCTTTCTAAATTTAATTTAAAATACGAAACTTGAGGTTCATAACAAGCTTTTTATTATTTTGCCGAAGGGAACCCCTCCGGTGAAAAGAGTGAAAGCGTCGACTACTACATACGTTCATTGAAATTTATTAATCTTAACATCTTTTTTGCTACTGCTTTCTTGTTTGAGAAGCTAGACGGTAGTTTAGAAATATGGGTGTTCATATTCTTTGTACAGTTGATATTTTATGAAGTGTACATTGAATCTCTTTTGAATTTTGAAATAAGTGTCACCGGATTGTGTTAGTAAGGCCCCGGAACGTAAAGAGCACAAGAAGGATCACGGGTGGGTTTTAGTCAGTATAAGTCTGACACTCCTTTCCGCTCTCCCATCCAGAAAAAAGGGGGTTTTACGGTGGTTACATCGTTTTTTTTTTTGTTCATTTATTATTATTTATTTTAAATTGGCCTATGTTATTTTTATAAAACACCAACACAACACTGCGTAGATACTGGGATATTGACTAACAGTAATGTTCGATACAAAATAGCTCGCTGCTCCGCTAATTGGACTTGCAGCCTCAAACATTGAAATCGGACACTTTCATTTTGAAAACAAATATCCGCCTGCAGCTGTCTCTCTGTCATGAGTGTTACATGGGAAATTGAGTATCACATTAAATGTACCCATTTCCCTCATATAGGTAAGTATTAAGTTGTCTAAATTTTATATTTGCCCGTCTCCTGGAATTAAAACAAAACAAGACCAGCGCAAAGTCAGACTCACGCACCGTGGGTTGCGATCGTGTTTTGATTTTTCCGAGTATACATTACCTATGGAAGTTCATCTATAGTCTATACTATAATATTATAAAGAGGTAACGTTTGTGAGTTTGTGACGTTGTTAGGGGTAATCTCTGGATCTACTGAACCAAATTTCAAAATTATTTCACCAATAGAAAGCTACGTTATTGTGGAGTGTCATAGGCATATATTTTATCTCCGTATTGCTACGGCAACGGGAACAACGCGGGTAAAACCGTGGGACGCTGTTAGTAAACTATCGTAAAGTAATAAAAGAAAAATATAGCAGTTAAGATTGAAGGATAAGTCCCTTCAGTGTTACCTGCTACAATTATGCTTTTGTTGAACAAAATGTTCTCCCATACACTAATTTACATCACGGTCAATTCTTCAACCGAAAATATAAGTTTGTAATCGTAAAAAATGTTTTATATACGATAAAATTAAAAAATCACATTTTCAGACTTTTTCCTCTACTTGTACTGTAAGATTTATCTTTTTGCCAAATTTTTATCGTCAACGAAAAGTACCCTATAAATTTTGATTCCCTTGATACGTTTTTTGCGGCATAAACGGCCGTATCTTTTTTTACGTTAATTTACATAGAAGTTTGATTTTTTTAACTTCAAAAAGGTTACAACTTCAAAGAGAATTAGAAACTGTAGACTTGATTATATGGTTTTAATTTCAACTCGGCACCTCCACGCGTTCCCGGAATAAAGGGTCTTGACAGACAGACGGATGTTTTTTAACCGACTTCCAAAAAAGGAGGAGGTCTTCAAGTCGACTGTCCCGATTTGATGATTCGAATAAGATAATGTTTATATTCGAAAACTGGTGCTTGTCGTGTGGTCCCATTTAAATGATGCCTAATAATTCGTGGCTTAGTTTACATTGACGATGTTCTCATTCCCTCTTGTCGATGTAAAATGAAAAAAAATTGTGTACGATGGTTTGGAAGAGCATCTTAGTATTTCAATGTGGTCCCTTTCTAGTTTGTTGAAGATCTGATGAAGAACAAAGATGATAGGAAACGGAACTCTTCAATAAACGATAGCCAATCTTTCGGGATAGCTGAATTCGCACGTTTGTTTATTGTTTGCACCAAAGCGATTGGTTCGTTTAGGTGGGCGAAGGGGTGTACCACCAGTTTTCGAATATAAAAAGAATCATCAAAATCGGTACACCCAAAACAAACTTATGAGGTAACAAACATATAGAAGAAAAAAAATACAGTCGAATTGAGAAACAACCAAAACCGCCGAATTCCTAAATTTACACTTATACTTTATTACTTACTTACACCTTTACTTATACTTTATTTTATAATTTTGTGTTTTTTTTTTTTGTTTAGAAGTCGGTTGTTTATTTTTTAAAGTTTTTTCTTATTTTGAAGTATGGAACCCTAAAAAATCGGCCAAGTTCGTGTTGGGCCACGTACTGTGCAGGGTTCTGTACTAACCCGATCCATAAAACACGACTGAAAATTAGCAAATTTTACTATTAGATTACAAAGTTATAAATGGTTTTAGTTCTAAGTCATTTTCCATGGATTTACATAGTTATAACGACATTTTTAGTAATCCAGTTACCTTTAACGAGTTTGTCGACTATTACTCATTAACTAGTTAAGCCTAGTTCGAATGCAGAGTTTTGCTTTTAACTTCATTTAAACAAACAACCGTGATAACTTTCATACATCGAAAAACAACGTGATAGCTTTAGAGGGGGCCCTCTTCACGTTCCTCCAAACGTTGTTTGGGGAAATTGACTCAACAAAAATATCCACTTAACGGTTTAATATTTATTTTTCAATAAAAATGGTTATTATAACCCACCCTTATTATTTTAAGACCTAACCAATAAAACCCCGTAAAGGGATAGAAGACTAAAAAAATCACCTCGCTTTTACCTTTATGAAAGGTACCTCAAAAAAAACCTAGTTTTATTTTACTATTTTGTGGCGTGATTAATATCTATAACCATTCCCAATTACAGATTCGTATCACCATCTCGGGGTAAAACCGCAGGCGGACGGATGGACATGGGAGGCGGTCGCCTCCTTCTGCGAAGCAGTAATGCTAGCGAAGGAGGAGGCGGAGCGCGTGCGAGAGAGGGAAGCCCCTCGCTCCAGCCGCCGCAACAGGAGAAGACACCCCGGACGTCGGGAAACGCAGGGCGATTCCCGGCCACCGTAGGCGCGGGCCTGGGGATGGCGAGCTATGGGTGGCTCGCCGTCCGATAGCAACCAGGCCCAAGTCGACGGCGCGTCGTGTTCCACGCGCGCCTCAAAGAGCCGTCAGCAATGAAGACGGGGCCCCATAGGGTCAGTGCCTGCTAGGGTTGCGGAATTGGTTCGAAAGAGTCACCGCGGCCCTGGAACGCAAAGGGCACAAGAAGGAACACGGGTGGGTTTTAGTCAGTAAGAGTCTGACACTCCCTTCCGCTCCGCCCAGAGCGGGAGAAGTCATTTGATGATTTCCCATCCAAAAAAAAAAAAGGCGGACGGATGGACGCACATGGCGAAACTATCAGAGTTCCTAGTTTTATAGTTTATAAGTCATTATTTTACTGTCATCTTGACTTCCTAAATTAAATTTTTGGTCAACTTAGGACTGTGTAAACAATATTGTTAAGTAAGGGAAAGAGCGAGACAGCCCCAACACAAGACAAAAATATTATTCTATTACTTACTGGGGATGTCTCATTTATAATCCATGTAACTGTTTTGTGACAAATAAACATTTTTCATTTTTTTAACTATGGGACCCAATGGGAACAAGTTGAGGTAGGTAGCATGCGTGCTAGGTAGCAAAACATAATCTGTATTTCCAAACCCAATGAAATATGTGTAGGTACTCGTACTATAGTAAACACCGTGGTTTTTTCAGACCGCATGTGGCCACACGTAAAAAAGTGCCTATCAAACAGAAAAAGGAAACACTTATAAGTATTGCAAGTAGGTAAAAAGGAGTAATGAAAAGAATTATTACGTCGCTAACAACTTTCAAGTCGATTATTGCGTCGTTTTTAGTCTATTCCAACAGTATGATGTATTTGGTGGCAATTTGTCAAAATCAAGTTACCCGTATCGCGTTAAATATACGGGATTTGTGAATAATATAAATGAAGGTGAAATAAGCTATATCTTTATTTTCAAACGTGAACATATGTACATATAAACAACACGTATCTACATATACATATGTAGGTACGGTACAGGTGGTGACTATTGAGATACACAAGCGGCGCCCAAATATATTGAGGTATTGGAAGCAGGAGAATATGATACATGCCACAATTCCACTAATTACATCTAGCATTATTAGTTATCACTCAAAGATCGACACGAAGCACGCATTCTAGAAATTGAGTCTCCGAATCGCCCATGTACAAATGATATACTTGAAAAATTACAAAAAAAGATAAAAACAATGTAAAAATTGTAGGTATGTAAAAAAGAGCATCACTAAAACTAAAATATAAAAGTGTAAATATTTAAAATTGCCATGTCGTACCTTACGTATTGTTACGTATCGTATAACATCAGTAACAAATACACAAGTTTGTTCCATGCGTCAGGTGTTAACGCTCCCATGAGAATTAATTGAGGGTAACGGATTACTAAATGGTGCCGACTCTGCCTCTGTTTGTGCACTGTTATAATCTTTACATAACACATTAATGGGAGTATAGGGAAAGAGGGATATGACCAAAAGCTAACTCGTAACTTTGAATCACACAATCCAGGCAACGACAAATTTATTGGCAAAATTTAAGGGGTAAAAGAACGTACTCGTATTTAAATTAATAACTTCTACAGAGAACATTTTTTACAAAACCTTTAAAAAGAGTTGAAAAGAGAGAAGTGAACACCGTGCGTAGGATCGAGGAGGAAATAGAATAAATTTGTCTTAAAATTTACTACCTGAAAGATTGCCAAATTGAACAGAGTCACCTTGTATAATTTTGTCTCACTAATATACACATTACACAAATCTTATAAAAACCAACACAATTACACTGCTATTGCAGCCAATAAGCATGTGTTAACTGTCAATCATGTATCCATCGTGTAAGATAGTGTCAAAGCATCTATCAGTGAAACCAATTGACGACAAGTAAAAATTACAACACACACCATTCGACATTTTGGTATCAAATCATTTCGGTCGATCGTAAATATTTTGAACTTTCGACAATTGTAATAGCTGAAAGCTAATTGTTGTTCTTCATAGCGTTCAACTCGCAATATCATCACGATAATCAATGTGACATTCAATGTCAAAGACTTGTCAAAATGCTATGACTGCGATACGAATGCGAACGCTCTTTATAAATACGAGAATGGCCCCCCTGAACGAATGGCTCATACTGTCGAGAACTCAATTACCAAACAAAACACGTCTAGATCTAATTGAAATCTGCTAATACTGTAGCAAAAGTTATTGATCGTAAATAGCCGGCATTGTTTGTCACATTACTACAATTACTCCGTCACGTAACGGAGATTCAAGGACGCTTTCAAAGGCTCCCGTCTGTCGGCTAGGTATAGGTAGAACATAGTCGTATCGGATACCGGAAATGAGACTCTGGCGGTCTGCTGACGCTGTGGAGAGAATGCTTGAAAATATAAAATCCTAAGATTTTTAATTAACGATTGAAATAATCCGAATGCTTTGTTCTGTTCAGTTTTGAAAGAAAAGTATTAGGGTTCTGTAGTGTTTTAATAGGTATTAGGAGGTAAGCGGGAAATGGTGTATTGCTCCCCATTCTCCTTTAACTGGACTGTTTTATTTTGCTAGTCTCCTTTCTCCGTTACGTGACAGAGTAATGGTAGTAATGTGACAAACAATGCCGACTATTTACGATCAATAACTTTTGCTATAGTGTTAGCAGATTTCAATTGGATCTAGACGTGTTTTGTTTGTAACGGACGTCCTTGTGGCGTCTTGTCTAATGTTTTGTTCGTATATGGCGGTATAGATGGCGCTACAGGTAAGTACACATGTTGAGTTTCTGATGGGTAATTTTACTAACCATCAAAGCAATAAAGGATTCCAATTTGGTTTAATCAAAATCACAGTTTAGGCTTTTACATCTTTTCCCTCTTTACAAACAAAAACTCAAGTGTTCTAATTTAATTATATTAGATAATGACCTGAGTTCATCATTTCTCATATCATAAGTATTATCATATCATATTCATATATTAATATATCTATACTAATATTATAAAGAGGAAAGATTTGTATTTTTGTATGTAACTTATAAACTCAAAAACTACCGGACCGATTTCAAAATTCTTTCACCATTACAAAGCTAATTCGCCTTAAGTAACATAGGCTATATTTTATCCCCGTATTCCGATGGGAATGGGAACTACGCGGGTGAAACCACGGGGCGCTACTAGTTTTTCATAAAAGAATTAAATTTCTAAATAAATCCCATGAAATATGACTAACTATCTCAAATATTGTGATGTCATAAAACAGGATAAGAGCACGCATATCGATCACAGTCCACAAGCGCCCTTCAAAAGTTGTGTCGAGACGTATCATTGCCGGATGTCAGCCGCTTTCAAAATAAACAACTGTTCACAATGATTAAATGGGGCTATAAATGGCCCGTTGTAACTTTAAACTTTCTTCTCCGTTGTGCCTGTATGGAACTTTTGAATACTTCTTAATAATTGCAGTTTAAAGGATACGTACGTATTATATTAGGCAACATTAAACTTCAAATTTAAGAGTTGAAAAACAGGAAATATTTATTTCCTGTTTAGTTCTATTATTATGGCGTGTGGAATCTTGTTAACTTTGGGGAAGCATATATCGCATTCAGCGATTCGGGAAACTCTACACACTCAGAATTTCAATCAAAGATATATAAACTTATTGAAACACCTTCTGAGAAGAGTCAGAGCAGAGTGCAGTTGAAAGACGTAAGACCTCCTATAAAAGTGAAAAGAGGAGTTAGACAGGGAGACCATGCATATCACCTCGCCTCTTCATATCAGTGGTAGAGTGTCATAAGCAATCTAGAGTGGCAAAATTGAGGAATGAATATAAAAGTATCTGTCTCATTTGTCACGTAGTACTTTTGAGCGACAATCATAAAGAATTACAATACATGATATCCACTCTGTATAAAGCTAGCTAACAAAAACTAAAGCAATGACAAACATCATTCAAGAACCTATAAAGCTCCAAGATTCCCAACTAGAATACGTGAGTAAATATATTTATCTAGGAAAACAGATTTCATTCAGCGCTCAAAACAATCAACAAGAAATAGATAGAAGAGTTCAAAAAACATGGAATAAATTTTGGAGCTGCAAGAAAGTAGTGAAAGACAACTTCCCTACTAAATTAAAAAAGAAAGTAATGGATACATGTCTCTTACCTCCCTTGACTTACGCCTCCAGACATGGAAACTTACCCATAAGACAAAAAACAAGACAAGTCAAAGAAGTATGGAGAGGAGCATGATGAAAATTAGGAAACTACAGAATACCACACAAAATTATCCATGAGAAGACAGACATTACTGATGCCCATAGGAATGCCCAGAAACTGAAATGGCGATGGGCAGGTCATGTAGCCAGAATGACCGATGATAGGTGGACTATTCAGACTGCACTATGGCCAGGCCCAGCCGGCTACAGAAAACGAGGCAGACCGCAAACCAGGTGGGTCGACGACATCACACATACAGCAGGTCGGTTCTGGGTAACAGTAGCGAGCGACAGATACGTATGGCAATCTCTGGAGGGGGCCTTCACCAAACGAGGGGTTCCTGTTCTCTAACACAAATGTATCGTAAATTGCTATCAAATTACATATAATTAACATTAAAATCTATACTTATAATAAATCTGTAGAGAGGTCAATTCTGTACAAGGAATATATTTTCAAAATAACTATCAGGGGGTGATTAGTGATCGATACTGGTGCCAAAAATGCAATCAGTAAAATTTTTGTCTGTCTGTCTGTCTGTCTGTCTGTCTGTCTGTCTGTATGTTCTTTATAGAAACAAAAACTACTCGACCGATTTTAACGAAACTTGGTGCAATTATTCTTCATACTCCTGGGCAGGTTATAGTATACTTTTCATCACGCTACAATCAATAGGAGCAGAGCAGTGAAGGAAAATTTTGGGAAAACGGAAGAAGTCATCTACATAAAATTATCTAAAAAAACATCCCGAAACAGCATGTCTATCTTTTGTCAATTTTAAACCGATCGGGCTGAGAGTTTCAAAATCGGGGGTAATAAACTATTCCACGCGGACGAAGTCGCTGGCAGAAGCTAGTATATACATAAAACTATATAAATGCAAAATAAATATTTTATATTAAAATGAAAATAAATAATGAATAGATACTAACAATAAAAATTTAAAACAAAATGATTTGATTATTATTGTAATTTAATCTAATTTGTAAATGGCAAATTATAAAAGACTTTTTAATTTTTATTTATTTATTTTATATCCAGTATCTAGTGTTGGACGCCCTTTGACTAGCTCACTTACGAATAATATTTTGTTGTTAGGTCGTAGAAAAGAGGAGATGTTCGTACGTATGTACGTAGATAGTATAGAATAGTCTGACTATTTCTAATTAGCTCAACTCTTTTTTGTATGTGCTTGTAAATCTTAGAGGGCACACGAGAAACCTAAAGTAACTCGCAGAGGCCCCGTTACACATTTCAAATGGAATGTGGTACAACAGGAATACACGCTTTGTTAAGATTTAAAATTTTGTTCTGTACTAAGCAAACTCACTTATTTTGTCAATATCTGGACCGCACTGTATTTTGCCGTTTGAATACAAATTCTTCTGCTCGCTTTTGTACATAAGCTGTCTTGTTGTGTCTGTTTTATATTTTTTATTATGTTTCATAAAGAATAAGAATACGTATATAAAAAAACCCTAAATTGTTAAAATATCTTCCATTTAAGTTAGAAACGTTCCAATGAACAAGCACTTTCTAAAGTATGATATGCACAATTACAATAATAGGGTATCTAAACTTAGACAGATAAACGTTACACGTTGTTAGTACATAGTGAACTTTACAAAGGAATTTACTGTGAATACATGTTACGTACCCAGTTCTGTCTCATGGGAACGTTGAAGAAAACTTATTATAACGGTTGCATCTTCTCTCGAATCGACGTGAGCTCTGAAGCTTCCTTATAAGCTACTTATATCAAGGTAGAGTAGTAGTGATTGGTTGGCCATGGTCGAGCTCAATTTATTTATATTGTATTTTTATTCCAACAGCGTATAGACCAGCCGGTGTGATATTATAAGAAAAATTATAGCTTCCTCATAGCTTCATTTTTCATGTATGTGGAAACGAGTATAGGTGTGATGAGATGTGAAAAATATTCAAACAACATTGCAGATACCATAATCTAGAAGGCCTAGCGGACCCAGGACCAGTGCCTCTTTCGAACAAAATCTGCAACCATAGGTGGGAAAGAGTCACTGAGGCCCTGGTACGCAAAGTACATTTGAAGGAACACGGATGGGTTTTTAGTAAGAGAGTCTGACACTCCCTTCCGCTCCGCCCAGAGCGGAGGAAGTCGTTTGATGATTTGCCTTTGTTAATTTTTTCGAGTATGATGTGATGTGAGAGCGAAAAAGCTAATGAAAAACTAGAACCGCTACAACTCGAAAAAGTTATTCCTTCAGCACTGAAAAATTTGTAAGATGAGTTAACCACTGCTCTAAGTATATGACGTAACAGGTTTTGAGAAAGACTTGCCTCCAAACTTGTGACAAAATTGAACAGCCCCTGTGCCACCTGTCACACCCGGTAAGTGAGTTACAATACTCTGTTAAACGAAATGACAATTTGTATTTGATACATACTGTTCTTGAATAACATAAATTACAAAATATGAATGTAATGTAACTAAAAATGTAACGTAAAATTAATTAATTTTATTTGAAAATGAAAACAATATATCTAGTTTTAATTTCCGCGAATATTAGTGGGTTGCAGGTATGCACCTCCCTCCCGCCCGCTATATTATGCACATGCAAGATTACTGGGCAAATGCAAGGATTTTAAGCACATGCAGGAAGGCAATGCAAAACCCAACACCATTACCGACACGTGTTTCGCCTCTCCACGAGGCATCCTCAGGGGACGTGTTGACTCGCTGACCGTTGAGTTGCGACTGAGCATTTAGTACAAGGCACCCCCCTTTTATACACTGCCACCGTTGGTTATTTGTGTACAACTACCCACAAACATTCGCAGTAAAGGGGAAGAAACCAAATTCGTCTGGTCATTCAACAGTGCAAAATTATTATTATTACTATGTTTAAAAATCTCTAATTGTTCTAAAACACACAGCCGGAAACCCTTATCACAAATATGTAGTATATTAAAACTATTGTTGTCGCGCAAAGAATGGCCGGTATCAATTAGATGTTTCGCGAAATTCGATTTGTCCGAATGGCCATTTCTATACGCGGCAACATGTTCCCCATACCTTATGTCAAAGTTTCGGCCCGTCTGACCCACATACACCCCGTTGCATTCATCACAGACCAGCCTATACACCCCAGACTTTTTACTATTTTCTAAAATATCTTTTCCGTTACAAATACGGCGTATATTCTGGTCCGTTCTGAACGCTACATAAACGTTGTTTTTTCTAAGTAAATTACTAATTCTATCTGAAATGGGGCCCATATAGGTCAGACTGGCCACATATCTATTAATATTAGTACGCGGACATGCATATAATAGTGAACGAACCCTTTCTTTCTGCTTTTTACTAATTAAACTGTCTACCATTGACTTTGAGTAACCGTTAGAAATTGCGATCTGGTAAATAATATTAAGTTCTTTTACATAATTTTCTGCTGAAAGGGGGAGGGCAAATAATCTATGAATATAGCTGCGGAAGGCGGCTAATTTATGTTGAAGAGGGTGACAAGAAGAGGCTGGTATTGTCGTGTCAGTGTGTGTCGGCTTTCGATAAATTTGGAAATCTAAGTCACTATTGTGTTTTGTGATAGTTAAATCCAAAAAGTTAAGGGAGTTTTGGGACTCTAATTCTAATTTAAATTTAATTTTTGGGTGTGTTTTATTTAGTTTTTTAACAAAAAGGTCTATTTGTCGAACGGTACCATTCCAGCAGATAATTATGTCATCTACATATCTATAATAAAACAGAATATTAGGTTCGTTCACTATATGTTTACATTCAAAGTTATCCATAAAAACCTCCGCCATTAGTGGACTTAAAGGCGACCCCATAGCCAACCCTTCCTTTTGAATATAATATTGGTTATTAAATCTAAAATAATTTTGTTTCATGCAAATACTAGTGAGGTTAAGTAAATCCGCAATCTCCCCAGGATGTAACCGTTGCTTCTCAAATTGGATACCCAGAATACGTAGACAATCATCGATTGGAACATTCGTGAATAAGCTGTCAACGTCTAAGGATAACAACTTTGCATTGGAAGGAATTTGGATATTTTTTACTTTTTCAATTAAATCTAAGCTGTTCTTCAAACTATATTTGGGATTAAAAGAAGTTCTACTTCTCAACAAAGTGTTGAGACGTTTAGCTAAATTGTACGCTGGGGCACCAATGTAAGAAACAACTGGACGTACAGGCATGTTATCTTTATGGGTCTTGGGTAGACCATACAACAAAGGAGCCCTCGGATTCATAGGAACAAGGTTTTTTAATTGGTCTTTTGATATGTATGACGTGTTTTTAATGGCATCCTTTATCTCGAGGGCAAACTTCCTTGTAGGATCCGCACCAAGACGTTCAAAATCCTCCCCCAGGATCGAATCGAATCGATGATTGTCTACGTATTCTGGGTATCCAATTTGAGAAGCAACGGTTACATCCTGGGGAGATTGCGGATTTACTTAACCTCACTAGTATTTGCATGAAACAAAATTATTTTAGATTTAATAACCAATATTATATTCAAAAGGAAGGGTTGGCTATGGGGTCGCCTTTAAGTCCACTAATGGCGGAGGTTTTTATGGATAACTTTGAATGTAAACATATAGTGAACGAACCTAATATTCTGTTTTATTATAGATATGTAGATGACATAATTATCTGCTGGAATGGTACCGTTCGACAAATAGACCTTTTTGTTAAAAAACTAAATAAAACACACCCAAAAATTAAATTTAAATTAGAATTAGAGTCCCAAAACTCCCTTAACTTTTTGGATTTAACTATCACAAAACACAATAGTGACTTAGATTTCCAAATTTATCGAAAGCCGACACACACTGACACGACAATACCAGCCTCTTCTTGTCACCCTCTTCAACATAAATTAGCCGCCTTCCGCAGCTATATTCATAGATTATTTGCCCTCCCCCTTTCAGCAGAAAATTATGTAAAAGAACTTAATATTATTTACCAGATCGCAATTTCTAACGGTTACTCAAAGTCAATGGTAGACAGTTTAATTAGTAAAAAGCAGAAAGAAAGGGTTCGTTCACTATTATATGCATGTCCGCGTACTAATATTAATAGATATGTGGCCAGTCTGACCTATATGGGCCCCATTTCAGATAGAATTAGTAATTTACTTAGAAAAAACAACGTTTATGTAGCGTTCAGAACGGACCAGAATATACGCCGTATTTGTAACGGAAAAGATATTTTAGAAAATAGTAAAAAGTCTGGGGTGTATAGGCTGGTCTGTGATGAATGCAACGGGGTGTATGTGGGTCAGACGGGCCGAAACTTTGACATAAGGTATGGGGAACATGTTGCCGCGTATAGAAATGGCCATTCGGACAAATCGAATTTCGCGAAACATCTAATTGATACCGGCCATTCTTTGCGCGACAACAATAGTTTTAATATACTACATATTTGTGATAAGGGTTTCTGGCTGTGTGTTTTAGAACAATTAGAGATTTTTAAACATAGTAATAATAATAATTTTGCACTGTTGAATGACCAGACGAATTTGGTTTCTTCCCCTTTACTGCGAATGTTTGTGGGTAGTTGTACACAAATAACCAACGGTGGCAGTGTATAAAAGGGGGGTGCCTTGTACTAAATGCTCGACCATTGCCCGGTTGAGCAGTAACCAGCCTTAATGTGCTGAACTGCGAGTAGTCCATTCAAAAAAAAAAAAAAAAAACTAAATGCTCAGTCGCAACTCAACGGTCAGCGAGTCAACACGTCCCCTGAGGATGCCTCGTGGAGAGGCGAAACACGTGTCGGTAATGGTGTTGGGTTTTGCATTGCCTTCCTGCATGTGCTTAAAATCCTTGCATTTGCCCAGTAATCTTGCATGTGCATAATATAGCGGGCGGGAGGGAGGTGCATACCTGCAACCCACTAATATTCGCGGAAATTAAAACTAGATATATTGTTTTCATTTTCAAATTTAAAATGGATTTCCGCAAAGTAACGCCTGACTCAATCAATTTTAATTTTATTTGTTACTAGCTTCTGCCAGCGACTTCGTCCGCGTGGAATAGTTACTTTACCCCCGATTTTGAAACTCTCAGCCCGATCGGTTTAAAATTGACAAAAGATAGACATGCTGTTTCGGGATATTTTTTAGATAATTTTATGTAGAACATTTCCGTAATACATGATTTCTATGTAACTTTAACCATTAAGGCTACACACGCGACGGAAGCTTAAAAAATGGAGTAACTTCTTCCGTTTTCCCAATATTTTCCTTCACTGCTCTGCTCCTATTGATTGTAGCGTGATGAAAAGTATACTATAACCTGCCCAGGAGTATGAAGAATAATTGCACCAAGTTTCGTTAAAATCGGTCGAGTAGTTTTTGTTTCTATAAAGAACATACAGACAGACAGACAGACAGACAGACAGACAGACAGAAAGACAGACAGACAGACAAAAATTTTACTGATTGCATTTTTGGCACCAGTATCGATCACTAATCACCCCCTGATAGTTATTT